>CM028131.1:1337917500-1340317500 GCA_016271365.2 Neoceratodus forsteri
CCACATGTGGGGCCGAGCGCGGGGAACTGTCGGGATGGCGGCCGCCATGAGCCCCAAGAGACGGAGAACTGACCTCCCCGGAACCTTCCTGCGTTCTGATAGCAGGGAAATCTGTGACTGAAGAGAGGCCACCCTGTCTGGAGGAAGGAAGGAAGGCCCTGCTCACCGTCGTATCGAGGATAGCCCCGATAAACTGAAGTCTTTGGAAGGGATCCAGATGAGACTTGGAATGGTTGATGGTAATACCTAGGCAAGTGAAAACCTGCTGGGTGAGGGAGAGAAAATGCAGGAGCTCCTCCCTGGACGAGGCCACCAGGAGCCAGTCGTCCAGGTAGGGGAACACCTGAACTCCCATAGTACGCAGGTGGGCCACTACCACTGCCAGGCATTTGGTAAAAACTCGGGGTGCCAAGGAAAGACCAAACGGGAGTGCCCGGAATTGGTAATGGTCCCCCTGGAAAGCAAACCGAGGTATTTATGGCAGTAGGGACGAATGGGGATGTGCAGATATGCGCCCTGCATATCCAGCATAAAGCCATTGACCCGCAAGAAGGCAGGGTTTTAGGAGAGCATCCTGAACCTTTTGTATTCCACGTAAGGTTCGAGGAGCTGAGATCGAGAATGGGTCTGAGATCTCCCATCTTCTTTGGGACCAGGAAGAAATGAGAATAGTAACCCGTCCCTTGAAGGTGAGGAGGAACGGGTTCTATGGCCTGCTTCGAGAGAAGGGCAGATATTTCTTCCCGAACCAGAGGAAGATGGTCCCTTGCATAGGACGACTTCAGAGGGGGGTGGCGGGGTGGTTTCTGTATAAACTCTATGGAGTGCCCCTCCGCTATAATCTGAAGCACTCATGAATCCATTGTTATCCTCTCCCAACCCGGAAGGTGGAGGGAGAACCTCCCTCCTACCGGTTCCTCCAGTGTGTCTGGAGGCGGTGGGAGAGGAGAGGAGTCAGGTGGTGTGGGGCAGCGCTGCAGCTGGGGCACCCGCTGCTTTTTTGGGCGGTGGGGGCCCGGCGTTTAGTGGCCAGCCTTCCTTGGGGTTTCGCTGGTGGCCGACTGAGTCTGCGAAAAGGACGGCGCTGTGGGGGATGGGGACGGTACATGGAATCCACGGATTTCAGAGCCGTCCCCTTCTCCTGCAAGTCGGTGATGATGTCCTTGACATCACCCCCGAAAAGCACTGAACCCCTGAAAGGTGCTTCCTGGATTGCCGACTGCACCTCCGGGACCAAGTCTGACACGCGGAACCAGGCATGACGCCGAAGACTTACGGCGAACACGGAGCTCCACCCGGCAGTGTCCACTGCATCGTATGTCATCCGCAGGATGCAACGACTGGCCGAACGAGCAGAACGGACTAAGTCAGTTAACTCCTGCTTGACTTGGGAGTCAGGTAAGGAGTCAATCTTGGATTCCGCCTGGGTAAGGATGGCCTTCTGGTAATCCCCCATAGGAGCTACATAATTTAGGGCCCGAATTCCCAGTGTGGAAGAGGCAAATATTTTTCTTCCATACTGGTCCAGGAGGCGAGATTCCTTATCCGGAGGAGACAAGCTTAGATGTTTAGGATGTGCCGACCAGCCGTGAGCGGCACTAATCACGACCGAGTCTGCATGTAGGTGAGAATCCAAAAAGTCTACACCCTCTGGAGCCTGGTATAGCCTGTTGGACTTCCTAGGAAGCGGGGCTAAAGCCGACGGTTGTTTCCAAATAGTGGAAACAAGGTGGGCGTGAGGCTCGATCCAAGGTGGCACTAAAGTAGGAGCCGTAAGGGGCAGGTCCAGATGTTCGGCGAGTTTAACCCGCTGAGGATCTGGTTCCAGAGAATGCCACTGATGTACTTCCTGGATCTTCCTGCGCAACTCCGTGAAGAAAGGATCCTCCGGAGGAGACTTTGGAGGAGTCCTCGGCCGGGGCTTGGATGCAGAGCGAGGCTCGTCGTCTCTCTCGGAGCATCCGTTGGAGGAATCCGAGAGCGGAGAAGAAGACGACCGTCTCGGGCGTACGGGGGCGGCACCGTCGCCATAAAGTGGTTCTCTACTTCCTTTGAGCTGAGCCTTGGCCTCAGCCCACCAGGAAGCCAGAGTCTCCTGCAGATCCACCGCGTCCGGGGCGGCAGTGGGGAGGAGGGGATAAGTATACTGATTGTATCCGTAAGGCGTAGTATCCGAAACCAGCTGCGGGTAAACCGTGCCGGTATTGCGGCGGCCGGGGGAACCAGCGTCGGTACTGCGGACTCCGGTAAGACGGTACGCCGATAGGACGGCGCGGGCAGTACCAGGTGCCGGAGGAGCTGCCGGAGCAGACGGCTCGAAGCGAGGCCCCACTGGGCGGTCAACATTGAGAGGCCGGGGTTGGGCCGATGGAAGGGAATATCCCACCGCCGCGCCGGTGGGGCCGGGCGCAGATCTGGTTCCCTAGGAGGAAGGTCCGACAGGGTGGAATATCCCGCACGCCTGGGACGGTGGAGAAAAGTCCCGGGTCAGGCTGGGGTGACTCGGCTCCCGGGGTTGAGGTCCGTCGTGAGGTTCTCGCCACCACGCAGCGTGCAGCGGCGACTAGCCGCGGGCGCTGGAGGAGCTGGCGTCGACTTTACGGGGTCCCTCGCCGGAGGCGGCCGAGGGAGGGAACCAGCCCGGTCCGAGGGGACGAGGGTCGGCACCACTTGGAAGGGCCGGGCGCCTTATCTACTCTTGCCCCGCGGACGCCGGAGGAGCCGACGTCTGCTTATGGCGTGCCCGCACCAGTAGGCCGCAGCTCGCGGCGGTACTGGGGCAGAGGCCCTTTACCCGGAGGTGCCTGCAAGGCCCAAGGCAGCCCGACCGGGCGGGCCGACGCCTCCCCAAAACCTTGGAGGCTGCCGGATGTCTCCTCCGCAGGGATGTTATTTGGGCCGCGATCCGTCGGAGTCGTGGCAGGAGGCCTTCCCAGTGCCTTCTTTGTCCCGCTTTTTATGTCCTTCAGGAGAAGTCGACGCTCGCCTGAGCTTCTTCAATTCTTTTTCCATTGAAGACATCTTCTTCTTTTACAGATGGGCTTCCAGGGACTGTTGGCATCGTCTGCGGGTAGCTGCGTTGAAGTGTAGGCAATGCGGGCAGTGTCGAACCGGGTGGTCGGGGCCTAAGCAAAAAAGGCAGAGAGAATGGCCGTCCTTGTGTGGCAGTTGGGCGCCGCACGAATCGCACTTGTTTTTGGAAGGTGTAGGGGACGACATACACCGACGATGACCTGACGAGGAGAAGAAAAAATACTCAAAACTTTGGTAAAACAGACGAAAGAACAGGGCTTTGCTAAGCATGAACTTTACCATGAGGCGCTGCACGAGCTAACGCCGGGAAAGAACTGGAAGACGGGCGTCCGGGACTGCCCCTTTATACCGGGACGTTACATGACGCTGGTCACCCGACGTGAAGGGTCCTCAGGGACTGCTATAGCTAGAAATTTTTCCAGGGGGGTCCTGCCGGCCAGTCCTATATGTAATTACCTACTGCAAGAGCCCTCTCTCAAGTAAGATCTACTATTACAGTAAGTTCTTATGTAACAGTTCTCTCTCTCAGCCATCAGGTCACACCACAGGAACGAGTCCCAAGCAGTTACAGGTGCAGCAGAACAGTCTGGGAGGAAGGCCAACCAAAGCCTAAGAGAGGAGGCCCTGCAGAACAGCCCAGTTGAAACCTGCTTGGGCTCTAGAAGCAATGTCCAGACTGTAGTGCTTGGTGAAAGTATGGATGGTACTCCAGGTGGCAACAGTGCAAATGTTAGCGGTGGAGACCCCTTTGAAACAGGCCACAGAGGTAGCCATGCCCCTTGTGGAGTGGGCTTTCACTGCCCTGGCACCTCTCTGCCATGCTTACTGTAGCAGAACACAATACAATGGGCCAACCATTTGGAAAAACATTGTTTGGAAACTTGAACGCCCTCTCTTCCTGGGGCAAAAGAAACAAAAAGCTGCTTTGTTTTTCTGTAGTCCTTAGTTCAGAACAGATAATATTTAAAAATTCTGCGCACACCTAAAGTATGTATCAGTGCTTCCCCTGGATCGGCACTCTAGAAAATAAACAGGCAGGTGGATAGATTAGTTCAGGGATTCATGCACAAATACACCATGTCCGCCTGACCACTCCCCACAGAATCCAGGGGACAGCAAGCCCCACTGGGTGAGTGGCTCCTCCAGCGAACCGCCCGCAGTTCGAGCCAAGCACCAAGGCGCAACCACCTGACCGCTCCCCACAGAATCCAGGGGATGGCAAGCCCCACCAGGCGAGTGGATCCCCCAGTGAACTGCCTGTAGTTTGAGCCAAGCACTAAGATGCAGCCGCCTGACCGCTCCCCACAGAATCCAGGGGATGACAAGCCCCATTGGGTGAGTGGATCCTCCAGCGAACCGCCCGCGGTTTGAGCTAAGCACCAAGGCGCAGCCGCCTGACTGCTCCCCACAGAATCCAGGGGTAGAGCCTTCTCGGACAGGGTCTTTGAATCTGGCGCCTACCCAACCAGGCAGTTCCTGACTGGCGCTCGCTCTCACTTAGAGGGGTGGCCCTTCCAGCAGCAGAGCCTGGTTGCTGGCAGGAGTGAATTTCATTTGCAGTGCAGCCCACTTAAGTGCAC
The DNA here is from genome assembly GCA_016271365.2 of Neoceratodus forsteri. Classification (NCBI taxonomy): domain Eukaryota; kingdom Metazoa; phylum Chordata; order Ceratodontiformes; family Ceratodontidae; genus Neoceratodus; species Neoceratodus forsteri. The sequence goes on from CM028131.1 coordinate 1,337,922,114, forward strand.
ATCGGATAAGTGCACATCCTGGTTAAGTGCACACTTTTTCAATATCCTGATTTTTTCCCTATCTTTTCAATGTTAATTTAACCTGTTAAGTGCACACTGTAAAGTGCACAGTTCGGTTAAGTGCACATTTTTTTTCTGATTTTCCTATTGATTTTCAGTCAAGTACACTTGTAAATGCACATTTTGGCAGAAAAAAATTAATACAGATCTACTTTAATTAGAAAGAAGTATTTAAATAAGCCCTAGTTTACCCTCATGATGCTGCATTAACGATTCAGTCTGTCTGAATGAGGAGAGAATACAGGGAGAAAAATAAAGACAGCTGGCAAAAGCGATTCAGTCAAGAGGTTGGACTGATGTCACTGAGTCCGTCTGAGGGAACTGGGAACCCCAACGTGAACAACTAAGACATGCCGCTGATTGCCGTCTACATGCTCTATTGTCATGTATGAGGCAAGGGTTAAACAGTGCTCAAGTAACTGCTTAAATTCATAAATATAATTCCATGAACTTAACGGTGCTACATCTACTGCGGCTACACCTAACATTTTTAGTGTGAATACTGTACATGCTTTTATTTTCTTCCGTAGAAACTATACAAAAATACAAAAAGCCAAGCTTATTAGTTGTGTCGCAGTTGATGCAAGAGTTCTACTACAACACACTCCCTAGAACGAAAAGCCGTGCTGAACTTGCATTTTTTTGTGTTCTCTCTTGTTAACCAAACTAATTATTTTAGCACCCTTTTTCAGACCGATTTATGTGTTCAGCAACTAGCCTTAAGAAACAGTAAACAGCTTCTGAGGGCTGGCATATAGAGAGTAAACAACGCTGTAAGATTACTTTTTTTTTCAAGCTGCAGTGTTAACTGATACTTACTCAGAAAGCATTTTTTTTTGTTTAAACCTGTTTCAAATCGAATTTACTAAAGTATTGTAATGTGTCTGAGCTAAGGAGTGTTGTTAATGTCTCTTCTACGTTGGCGATGTCGGCATTAACATTGTATGCAGCACACGTATTTAATAAAGTGCTTTTAAACCACAACCGAGGTCTGAAATTGGATTGTTTGGTTACATGCACAGCCCGCTTTAAGTGCACATAAAAATATCCCGAGGGTGTGCACTTAAGCGGGCTGCACTGTACTTATTTTATTTTGCCAGCAAAACAGGACTCTGTTGAGCTGAATTAACTTGCTTGCAAAACCGGACTCTGCTCATGTCACTCGAATTTGCGCCCACCCCCCTCCTTCCAGTATTAAATACTCCTACTGCAGGAAGTGACCCATCCCACCCCCAGCCAGGCACATAGTATTGGTTAAAGCAGCAAGTACCACTTAATGTTAGCAACCCTAAATTGCTAGCGGTCCAAACCTACAAGCTTCTCTCAAAGGCAAATTAATTCGCAGGAGCCAGTCTCTCACTGGAACAACCTACCCAAACTCTTGTTTCTCACTGTATTGCACAATCAGCACATAACTCTCACTGGCTGACCCAAACTTAAAAGATCAGTCCCAATCCCTAGCTCACCATAAAGTTAGTAGTCTACCCGAAAATGAACTCCAAAGTGAGTCAGCTCTTCGCACCAGGAGGTGTATCTACTCAAATACTCTTACTCTTGCTGCTTGCCCTGAAACTAAGACAGCCAACCATAACTACCGCTACCTGCCACCAGGACTTTCCTATTATACAATGCGGAAAACCTGTTCCATGGGAGACCAGCTCTACAGTGCCCCTATCTGCCCACTGCATGCAACATTCCTCCTGGACCCCTTCTGTCACCCGGATCTTTGCCCCAGCCATATGTCTTTTTCCTGAACTTAACATTGTGCTTGGCTCACCGAACACTAAATGTGACTACCAGGATTCCTGGAGGTCGAATGTGAAGACTACCTTCCCAAAAATATGTAGGAAACTCATCCTAATCCTGCTGCTGATCTCCGGAAACATTCACCCTAACCCTGGCCCCATTCCAACCTACACTTAAACCCAGATTCCTACGGGGCAATTAAGGCTTGTGGCCTTGAACACTGGCAGCCTCCTAACCAAGCTAATGCAGTTTGAGGCTTAGGTGGCACATACTCTGCCTGATGTCATTGCTCTGACAGAGACCTGGCTCTCCCCCTGAACAACCGACTTGGTAGTCTCCATCGCCGGATACAACTTTCCTAGACAGGACTGCTCCGGAAAAAGCGGTGGTGGCTGCGTAATATACAACCGGAAATGCATGCAGTGCCACAGAATTCAACTGGCTACCCTCAACAATGACTGTGAATACCCAACAATAAAAATCCTACTAGGCAAGAGGCAAAAAAGCCTGATCGTTATGGCAGTCTACTGTTTACATCCCACCAGGGTGGCAGCAAGCTGGGCTAGAAGCCTTTGCTAATCTTTACACCCAGGCTAGCCAATACAAGGAGACTATTGTACTAGGGGATTTTAACTCCAACTGGCTTGCCAGCTCCAGTGCCACGCACAGAGATCATGTACGCAGACTCTACCTAACGCAGGCTGTTAAAAGCTGCACCAGAACAAACTACCGCACTAGTACAAGCACTCTTATCGACTGGGTACTAACAAGTCACCCAGAAAGGCTAATTGATGTCAAGGTACTCCCACATACTCTAAGTGACCACTCACCTATCCAATGTGAATGGTTGACAAAACGGGCCAACCCCCCCCACCCAAATTGGTGAGGAACAGAGTTATAAAAATCAGCGTTATGACAGACTTCAGGAATCACCTTTCAGGCATCGACTGGAGCTTCCTTGACTTATGCCCTTCTGTTGACACTGCCCTCCAACTCTTCCTCACTCATTTCAGCACGGCTGTGGATATGTTTGCCCTGTATCGTAAGAAGAAAAGAGGTCATAGTATGGACTGGGTCACCCCTGAGCTACTCAGTATGATGCGGCAACGGGATCTCCTTTGGCACCGGGCTAGGGCAACAGGGATAAAGTACAGTTATGTAAGAACTTACTGTAACAGTAGATCTTCAAGAGAGGCTCTTGCAGTGGGTATCCACATATAGGACTGACCCACCAGGCGTCAGGACCCCACGGAAAAATTTCTAGCTAGCAGTCTCTGGCAGAGGACCGCCCCCATGTCAGATGACCGGGTCATACGACTTCAGTATAGGAAGCCTGCCCAGTTCTTTCGCCAGGGCCAAAAGAGACAAGACGAGAAAAACAGGATATTTCCCATGGAAATGGAGCCAAAAAGCTCAAGGGGATGGAGGGCGGGAAGGCAATACCTATTGCAAGAGCCTCTCTCGAAGATCTACTGTTATGATAAGTTCGTACGTAACTGTACTATCTTACTTCGAGAGGGCTCTTGCAGTAGGTATTCACATATAGGACCAAGTCCCAAGCAGTCTGGAACAAGGAAAAGCACTCGGGAAGAGGATAGTTATCCATAGCATGGAACCTCAGGCTGAATGGGTCTTATGAAAGGAGACCTTGAAGCACAGCCAACCTGAAGCCTGCTCTACGGCGAGAGGCAATGTCCAAACTGTAGTGTTTTGTAAAGGTATGGACAGAAGTGCAAGTTGCGGCTCCACAGATGTCTGCCGCTGACACGTTCTTGAAACAAGCCGCACAGGCAGCTTCTCCTCTGGTGCAGTGACCCGACTTGACCCGGCAGGGTCTTGTTGTACTTGTCGTAACAGAAAGTGATACACTGAGCCAACCATTTTGATAGGCATTGCCTAGAAACAGCATTGCCTTCTCTTTTGTGAGCAAAAGACAAAAAGCTGATCCTTTTTCCTGAGATCCTTAGTCCGAGTGATGTAGTATCTCAGTATTCTGTGAACATCAGGGTATGCAAGAGGCCCTTCCCTTGACTGGAGTGCTGCGTAAAGAAAGCGGGTAGCTCAATGGACTCAGCGTAGATTCAGCCACCACCTTAGGGAGAAACTTAGGGATGGTGTGTAGAATCACACGTTCCTTGTGGAAAATCAAGTATGGGATTTTGCACATCAAGGCGTGAAGCTTGGAAAGGTGTCGAGCAGAAGTAACGGCCACTAGGAAGAGTGTCTTCCAAGAAAGGAACTTTAAATCTGCTGTAGCTGCCGGCTCAAAGGGAGGCAGGGTAAGCTTCTCCAGAATAAAATCAAGTCCCAAGGAGGGATTGGGGGCTCATATGGAAAATCCTCTGAGGAAAGTCTTGAGACTTCCAACTGAGCAAAAGTCCTGTCTCCGAAGGGAATATGGTAGGTTGAGATAGCTGCCATGTGGACTATCAACGAGGAATGGCTGAGACCCAGACCAGCATGTAGTCCAGGACCATATTGGCTGGGCATGAGAAAGAGTTGAAGTCTTTTGAAGTGGCCCAAATACAGAACAGTTTCCACTTCATGGCGTAGGTGGAAGGCTTTCTGGCCTTTACCAAGATGTCTGCTACGAACAGAGAAACTCCGAAGTGGGCTTTTACTATGTCTGCAGGAGCCACGCATGTAAATGAAGGGATCCGAGACCTCGATGAACAAGGGTCCCCTGATCCTGGGTCAACCATTGTTGCGACAGAGGAAGTGGAGGTTCCTCTGAAAACTGTTGCAGAAGAGAGAACCAAACTTGCCTGGGCCAGAAGGGAGCAATGAGAATCATTTGAGTTCCCTCCGATCTGAGTTTGTTCAGGACCCTCAGAATTAAGCGAATATGAGGGAAGGCATAAATGAATCTGTCCCTCCAAGCGAGAGAGAGAGAGCGTCCTGCCAAAAAATGTCATTTTGGGGAGAAGCAAAGAGGCCTATTTGAGGTGTTCCCCATCGCTAAAAGATGTCGTTCACGACTTCTTGATCCAATTCCCATTCATGGGACCTGGCTAAGGACTGAGTTGGTCCAAAGCATGTTTTCCACTCCCGGAACATGAACTGCAGTCAAGTGAAGGTGATGCCGAGTTGCCCAAAGCCAGACTCATCACCTCCCAGCAGAGAGGGTAGAAATGTGTTCCTCCCTGCTTGTTGAGATACCGGACTACGCACATATTGTATGAGGAGATGACCGGGAAGGATAATGAAGTGTAGAGCTTGAAGGGCATAAAGGACTGCTCTCAGAGCACATTTATGTGCAGGTTTTGTTCGAACTTGGACCAGCTGCCCAGAGTCCTGCGAGACCCGAGATGGGCTCCCCAGCCTTCTCCTGACGCATCTGTCGTCAACGTCTGGGAGGGGGGTTCGATACTGAAGTGAAATCCCAGGCATAGGTTCTCCTGCACCATTGTAAGTCCCTGATCATGAGATCAGAAACTAGCACCTCTTGGTCTAGATTGTCCAGGGTCTGGTCCCACTGTGACCGAAGCATCCACGGAGAGATTCTCGTATGCAGCCGAGCGCGTGGGACTGTCTGAATGGCAGCTGCCATTAGCCCAAGAACGTGATGGACTGACCTGGCTCCGACACTCCTGCGACTGGACAGAAGACGGGCCAGAGGCAAAAAGTCTTTGCCGATGGTCGTGTCCAGAATCTCCCCTATAAATTGGAGGCAAGGGACCAATGGGACTTTGCCCGGTGGATGGAGATACCCAGGCTGGCGAAAACCCACAGGGTAAGAGTAAGGGAGTACATGAGTTCTTCCCTGGATGGGGCCGCCAGTAGCCAATCGTCCAGGTACGGGAATACCTGAACTTTCTGGCTACGCAGGTGGGCTGCTACCACAGACAGACATTTGGTAAAAACTCAGGGGCCGAGGAAAGACCAAATGGGAGGGCCTTGAACTGGTAGTGGTACCCCTGAAAGCAAAAACAAAGGAATTTGCAGTGGGAAGGGTACATGGGGATATGCAGGTAGGCATCCTGCATGTCCACAGTGCATAGCCACCGTCTCTGCCAAAAAAGTGGTAGAAGACTCTGCAAAGAGAGCATTCTGAAGTGATTGTACTCCACGAATATGTTCAGGGAGCCGAGGTCTAGGATAGGCCTCACATCTCCAGTCTTCTTTGGAACTAGGAAAAAATGGGAATAGTAACCTGTCCCCCAAAGATGGCTAGGGACTGGTTCCATCGCCGCCTTCGAGAGAAGGGAGGTGATTTCCTCTAGGACCGGAGGAAGATGTTTCGGGGAGTAAGATGACTGGGGTGGTCTTCAGGGTGTTTTCTGTAGAAACTCTATTGAGCGTCCTGCTGATATCAACTGGAACACCCAAGCATCTGATGATATCCTCTCCCAACCCGGTAGATGGAAGGAGAATCTCCCCCCTACTGGTTCCTCTGGATCCTCCAGAGGCAATGGGAGAGGTAGGGAGTCAGGAGGTGTGAGGAAGTGCAGTAGCAGAGGCTCCCATGGCTTTTTTGCTGAGGAGAGTCTTGGTGGCTGGAGGGGCCCGACGTTTGTTGGCCCGTTTGCTGTGTTTTTTGTCTTTGTCGGTTTTGCCTATGAAAAAGGACGTCGCTGTCCTTGAGGGAGCCTGTATATAGAGTTGACAGACTTGAGTGCAGTGCCCTTTTCTTGCAGTTGGTAATGATGTCCTTAACATCACCCCCAAACAGCACCGAACCCCTGAAGGGAGCATCCTGGATAGTGGATAGCACTTCAGGGACCAAACCTGACACACGGAGCCAGGCATGACGCCGTAGGCCTATGGCGAATTCCGAGCTCCTTCCAGTTGTGTCCACTACATCGTAAGTGGCACGAAGCATTTGACGACTGGCCGAATGAGCAGAACGGACAAGATCCGCCACTTCCTGCTTAGACTCAAGAAATGAGTCTAATTTGGATTCCACCAGACTATGGATGGTCTTCCAGAAATCCCCCATATGTGCCACATAATTCAGGGCCCCAATACCAGGGGTAGAAGAGGAATAGATCTTCCCGTATTTGTCCAGAAGCTGGGATTCCTTATCAGGCGGAGACATGCTAAGGTGTTTAGGATTTGCGGAGCGGCTGTGAGCGGCGCTGATGACGACAGAGTCTGCATTGGGGTGTAGGTTAAGGAAATCAACACCCTCAGGAGCCTGATATAGCCTGTCCGCCTTCCTCGGAAGGGGGGCTGACGCAGAAGGTTGTTTCCAAATGGTGGAAACAAGATCCGCGTGAGGCTCTATCCAGGGTGGAATCATCGCAGTAGCAGTCTTGGGCAGATCCAGATGAGCAGCGAGTTTCTTATGCTGCGGGTCTGGCTCCAGTGATTGCAACCAATAGACTTCCTGGATTTTCCTCAATAACTCCAGAAAGGAGGGATCCTCCGGAGGAGACTTTGGAGGGGTCCTTGGCCTGGGGCGATCTGGAGTACGGGGCTCGTCTTCGGGATCAGAGCGTCCCGTCTGAGTCCAAGTCAGATGTGTCTGATAATGAGGAAGACTCCTCCCTACGAGGAGGAGGGACAACCCCTTTGGGAAATTCCCTGGGGTGCGTGTCCTCCCCTCCTCGGGCACCAGAGGGCTCTCCTCTGGTGTCGGGAAGGGGGGAGGGAGTCTTCCATCTCTGACATAGGGGGTCCTGTGCAGGGTCTGGCGTTGGCAGATGACGACCTCCCTAGTGAGCTGAGCCTTGGCCTCAGCCCACCAGGAGGCCAGTGTCTCCTTCAGATCCGCCAGTGGCTGGGGAGTGGGTGGCGGAGGAGGGGGATAAAGATATTGAGGATATCTGTAGGAGGAGTATCCACAACCCGACAGCTGGTAGCCCGGCTCCGGGTACTGCGGCACCGTATATTGCAGTGTCCGATACCTGGGTACCACGGGCTCTGATGGGGCAGTGGGCCCTGGCAGAGGCCCAGCTGGCGGGCCAGTGGTGGTAATGTTGGCCCGGGCGCCGGGCCCGTGTGTGGCACGCCTTTACTAGGGTCCAAAGGACCTGACGGTAAGGGGATGCCGGACGGAGTCGGGTATGCCAGTGTCGGGACCGGCGTCTGAGGGTCCGTCATCAGGGTATCAGGCTCCGAAGGAGGGTTCCCTGATGGCAGCTTCTCAATATCCCCCGTGACGACTGGGGAAGGAGGATTAAAATCTCCAGGGCTCAGCTGAGGAGATACGGGGACCTCAGAAGGCAACGTGGCACGCTGCGGAGAGCCTGGGGTGAACTGATCCTTAGGGTCCGGCGCAGGCTTCTTGGGCGGGTGGGAGTCAGTGGGACCAGCATCCGACTTATCGGCCAAATCCGGATGGGCGACAGAGGAGCAAATGTCCAACTTATCGGATTCCCTGCCTGAGGAAGGCCGCACTGGGGATGTGGCCTTGTCAGGTGGAGATTTCGCTGCCCCCCCCCCCCCGGAAGGGTAAGCGGCTTATCAGCCTTGTCCGGGCAGGCGTCGGTGGGACAGACATCCGATTTACTGGACCTGCTCTAACCCGAAGGCCACATGGTGGCAGGGGTCTTCCCGGGAGTGGAGGCCTCCTTTGCCCCTGAGGTTCCCAAAGGGCGAAGCCTTCTTGGTCACCACCAAGATGGCTGTCGTGGAGTGATCCCCGGAAGGGACGTTACCTTGAGTACCGCGAACGCAGTTTCCTGCTCCTGGTGCTTTTCCTTGTCATGCTTCTTCTTGGGACCTTCAGGGGAAGTGGATGCCTGCCTTTGCTTCTTTAGCTCTTTTTCCACGGATGCCATTCTTTTCTTTAGAGCATGGGCTTCCAGGGACTGCTGGCTTCTTTTGCGGGTAGTGGAGTTAAAACGTCCGGCAGTGCTGGCACTTCTCCATGCGGTGGTCTGGGCCCAGACAGAAGAGGCAAAAGGAGTGGCCAGCTTTGTGTGGAAGCTGAGAACCACACGAGTTACACTTATTTTTATGCAATTCGAAGGGAGTCAGGGATGACATACACAGCGAATCGTTAAGAAAACTCGAAAAAACAGAGAAATAGGTCGAAAAGTTTGAAAACTAATGGACTGGCGAAAGACTGACGAGCGTGGATTCTACCGCAAGGAACTTTCACAAGCTGACGGCGGGAAAGAACTGGAAGGCAGGTGTGGGGGACTGCCCCGTTATACTGACGCTGTATGACGCTGGTCACCTGATGTGGGGCCAGTCCCCTATCAGAGACTGCTAGCTAGAAATTTCTCTTTGGGGTCCTGACACCTGGCGGGTCAGTCCTATATGTGAATATCTACTGCAAGAGCCCTCTCGAAGTAAGATCTGCCAGTACGCCTGAACACAGAGGTGGTCACCAGGCTCTCAGCCGAAGGGTGCTCTGTGAACCCCACAAGGGACAGCATGGGCACCGCATACTTGTGAGCCATGCAGGCAGACAGAGCTGGACAACAGGCAGGGTGCTGCCAGAATTCTAAGGCCAGGCCAGCAATGGCCTCAGCCACAGGAAAGGCCTCCATCGGGGTATCCCTTCTCTTGAGGGTGTCTGTGAGAGGATACTCCATCTTTTTCTTGATTGGCTCCAGGGGCATCCCTGTGGACTCAGAGATGAGGTGAAGAATGCCCTGAAAAGACTAGGGACCTTCCTCTGTCTCTAAGCCAACGGTTGATTCATCATCCCCTGGTTGAGAATGCAGGCCAGTGACGTCCGAATCCGAGGAATCCGGATCCAACAGTCGACCGCCCAGGTCACCTTTGACCCGCCGAGGGCGGTCCAGGGTGACTGTGACTGACAAATGCTGGGGAAGCCCAGTGTCCGGCCTTTCTTCCTTGGAAGAAGCCCCTCCCACAGGCTGCTTGGGCGGTGGTTCCACCATAAAAATCGGTGGAGAGACCGTTTTAGGCTGAGCTGGGTGTTTTACCAGCTCCGTGGATGGGGGAACCGACTTGATAGACTCCAAAGGAGTCTGCTCTGAACTAGGAGTGAAAGCCAAGTAATGGCTGGGGTGTAAGGTGAGTCAGCTGGTGCCCGGTCAAAATCAGCTGCTGCCACATGAGGTTCTCGTAGTGACGGAATTTCAGCCAGAGCCTCTCCTAGTCCGAGGAGGATGAAGACGACCAATGGCATTGCCTCTTTTTACAGCGTTTATGGCTCTTCCTCTGCCTTTCGGTCAAGGGGGTCAGAGACCTCGATCAAGATCGGACAGGCCGATTCCGTCGCTCGGGAGACACCGGCGGGACTGGTGATTTCCCAGGGGCAGGGACCACTTCCTCAATGGGAGTCCCAACAAGCTGGGTCTCCTCGTTGGGAAAATTCAGAATAGGTGTTTGAAGGAATCGTCGACCGGAGTCAGAGATAAAGGGTTGATGATGATTTCTACATCGTCAACTGACAGTTCGGTCGACTGACTAGATGGCAAAGCCGAAAAGCCAGAGCCAAAGAAGCAATCTCTACCGAAGTCTAAACTGCTGGTTCCTGGGACCGAGATCTCTCCCACTCCCAACAGCGTCTCCATCGAGTCGAAGACGATCCCGGATCCTTCTCCCCTTTATGGGTTTGAGAGGAGTGCATGCCCGCAGGACCCTCACCCTTGGTCAAGAGAGACTGGCACAACTCTTGGAAGGAACCCGAGAAGGTGGAGCCTTAGTTTTGTGGAACAAAGAAGCTCCGAGAAGTTTCTGCAGCCCGAGCCCTTCCTCTTCAAATGCTTGCACTCATTCCAATTGCTGGGCGGATTCATGTAGCGAAACCACCCACAAGCCTCCTTGGATTTCACCAGAGGATTCCTTCTGGCCTCCCAACCTCAGGCATGGAGACGGTAGTCGAGGATGTTAGGATGGAAAGCGAGACAAATCGCATTTCAAGGTGTCATGGTCGACAGAGACAATATATGCACGCGGTGTAGGGATAGGTGTGTGACATCTTCTGGCTGTAAGGGCACCAAAGAAATCCAGGGGAAGACTTGTCCTCCACAATCGAAGATGCAAATTCGCAATCGCTAATGCGAATAAGAGATTTTCGGAATAACTGAAGGTTTTACAGCCAGGGCCTACAAAATGCGTGAGCACAAGGGAGGCAACCTGAATCTTCCAGCGGAAAGGAAGATCTGGCGTCATGGAGCGGAGCAGAGGTATATACCACCTGGGTGGGTGGGAGGAGCCAGCTTGAAGACGTCCGGCAGATTTAAAGTGGAAGGGGACATGCCAAAGAGTGTGGATGAACAACATATCCACAATCCTAGAACTAACATTTTTCCCCAACCTGGGTGCTTGGGTCATGGTTGCTGACTGCTACTGAAGTCTCCAACTGCCACTGCAGAATTTCCACAGAAATAGGAAACTAATGCTGCAGAAGTTCTGCAGCAACAGGGGGACTTGCCTCAGAATTTAGACCAAAGCTACCGCAGAAAAATCTGGGCCTTGCCTTGACCTATACTGGGTAGCACAGATTACTAAAGAGTCTGACCCAGGTTGGCTAGCAAAGAAGGGTTTCCCTGAAGGAGCCATATACATTCTGTCAGACTTTCTTGTAATGGCAGGAATAAACACTGCCTGTGCCAGGCAGCAAAGGTGGCATCCTCTTGAGCAGGGAGGAGAGGTAGTATCACTACAGGGAGAGCATCAGGCAACTACAAGAAATCAGTTTTTTCCTGGTGGTATCGTTCCTCCAAATCAAAACCCATGGCAGCCTGAAACTGCTGCATAATGGTAATAAAAGAGGGGTCCTCTGGAAGGGACCATGAGGCGTAGAGATCACAGAGTCCTCACTGCAGGTGGAGACAGTGGAACTAGTTCTTTCATAAGGGCTTTCCACATAGTACTCAGGTTCCTCATCCTCATACTGCATCACGAGATCTGGATCATATTTGAAGTCATCGTCTGTCTGGTCGACCGGTAGTAGAGAGTGCGCTGGCGAGGTTGTCTGCACTTGGAGAGGGGGGCCGAGACACAGCCCTAAGGTGCATTACTGCCCTGTTACTGGGACTCCTGGTACAGGAGGAACAGGCACTACGTGTCGACTGTGTCCATGAAGGATGACAGCACCGCCTGGATGTTGGTGCCCCTACAGTTGACTGGTACGCTGGTGAAAGCCAGAGGAGGCAAGGCCCCCCTCCCCCATGTTGACATACCACCCATACTAGGCCTAGTAGCGCTCACGGCCTATCCCGACCTGGAAGTTAGGTCAACGGTAGGGGGGTGGGGAGCGTTGCCGCCGGAGCGGTCTATGGCACTCTAGAGGTCATACCTGTTGTGCAAGAGGTGTGGCCTAGAGTGCACCGGGGAGGTTTTCCCCCTCTCTGTGCTTGTGCTTATGAGTCTCAGATGACTTCTCATGTGATTTGGATGAACTGGACCTTGAGGAGTGGGCCAGTGACAAGGCAGAACTCTCTTGCTGGAGCTCCTTCTCTATGCGGGCTATCTTCCATTTCAATTTCTCCTAAAGCTCTTTTTCAACATCGCTGGGTGGCTGTGTTAAAACCATTTCAAATCAGGCAGGCTTGTACATCGTGGTCTGGGCCGAGGCAGCAGATGCAGATGTCATGAGAATCACTGGTGTAAATCTTCTCACTGCATTCACAATATCAGAACTGTTTTGACGGGTCCTTCGACGATATACATGTTGAAAATCACTTAAGTGATTACTTTACTATGGAGAGAGAAAAATAAAGCAGCGGCAACTGCTGCAGTGCTTCCTCAAACAGTCCGATGACAGGAAAAGAAATGAGGAGGGATGGGGTTGCACGCATTTATGTAGCAGTCAATGTCTGACATCATCATCATGGGTGGCCCCTGGTGTGCTGCTTGAAAAGTTTCCATGTGATCCTAGCGTCTGGTGGCTCCAAGTTCCATAGGCTTTATTTTATTTTTCAAATATGCATTTGATAACCGGGTAAGCACACTGGATCTAGGCACCGTTTCCAGAGCCATATAGATGGCACACAGATTACAAAACTACAACACATTTTCAAGATTACAGAAGTTCAGTAGGAAATTACCAATAATTAACAGTGCAGTTTCTGCAGGCCAGGTGAAATATCCTCAAAGAACATCAATTTTTGCCATTTTCTGAAGGTCCACAAGGTCTCTGACATGCCAATATGAGAGAACCTTTAATTAAAAAAGATCCCCAAAAATGCTGCAATACAAGCGTCAAATAGTAAAAACTGTGCCAAATGTCAGATTGTGGCTTAGGTAACAGGACCCGATTAAAGTGAAAGGGCACAGACAGAAATGGCAAGTGAATAGTATTTAAAAATAAATAAATAAATAAATAAAATAATTAGAGAACCACTGCTAATTTCAAGCAAAAAATGGTTTAGAAGGCAAATACAACAAAAATTAAAATGGAAGCCAGCTAAGATATTCTAAAATTCTTGGGAATAAAATCGGGAACTGGAGAAACTGTAAATCACATTATACACCTAGCTAGATGCAAAATTACATTATACACCTAGCTAGATGCAGAGTAACAAATAAAAAAACTACTAAGAAACACTTTTTAAATAAACTACAAAATAAGAAACTCGACCGGACAGCCAGCTGGTATTGGAGTTTACTACGGGGTGACTATTCTCTTCAAATTAGGGGAACAGATCTCGGCAACTGCCAGAGTGGAGTGTGTCTGCAGAAATAGAACCTACATTCCAAATTCTAAAATCGGCACTGGTTCTAAGCTCCAGGGCTTCACTCACAGACACAGCCGTGAGGACAGTATAAAGTGTAAAACATTTAAGAGAAGGATTCCTAAGGTTAGAAAGAAAAGCAGCACACTCGCCAGAGGAAAATCAAATATTTTATGTGCCAAACACTTCTTTCTGCTGCTAATAAAATATTTACATTGCGTCTGGTGAGTGCAAGGCTTTTCTTTCTGTTCAGTGTTCCATTTTGAGCAGCAGCACCTTTCTGGTACAGTGTGCATGGCTTTCTTGTTTACCGGTGGCTAGCTGCTGGCCCATCTCCAGGGCACTGGTGGCTCAGGTGCTGACCAATTCTTAATTTTCATAATTTAAGGCTCCCTCACTTTGCATCCCTCTCTGCAAACTTCTGGAACATGTTGCCATAAATCCTTTTGTCCTTCTCATGCTGCTCCTTTAACTTCTTCTGACATATTGCCATCTGTGTCCTAGCAGCTTTGTTGCTGGGATACAACTGCAAAACCTTCTGGAAGTCTGCTCGGGCTTGCTCAAACTCGTACACACCCAGCATGGCCTCACCATGCCGGAAAAGACCCTTCTCGTTGTTGGTGTCAATTTCAAGGGCCTGAAAAAACAATAATCAAATATTAACTTGACAGTTTATCACTTAGAAGTGAAACATTTTTATTCCAAGCTCCTGCACCAGCGTGTTCTTAGGGTCTCGGGGTGCATGCAGTGGTCTCTTACGACTTGTTCTGCTTTAAATTCTGCTGCAGCAGGTTGCACTGCTGCAGAGAAATGCATCAACATCTGACACCAAAAGCAAACATCACTTCTATGATGCACCCACCTCTGCCTCTGGCACAATAAGAGACTAGAGGTTGCTCCCAATCCCCGGATTCCATATAAACATACATACATACAAAAGTACGAATATGACAGCTGGCCTTAGTCTATCTAGTCTGTTCAAGTGTGCCGTTCCCTCTACATTTACAGAGGGAAATGCCCCCAAATCCTCTTTGACCCCTCCCAAATACCCCCTCACCTGAAACTTTCCCTGTCACCCTGTCCCAATCTCTTGAAGCTGTCCACGGTTTTTAGGAATACCACCTACTTTTGCAACTCACTCCTCTCTTAGTTACCTCTGGATGTTAGGAAATCTGCAATTTATGATCTATTCTCCAAGTCTATTTCAGCATTTTAAGACGCTGTCATTGTTTTAACTGATCTTATGTATTTTATATGCTGTGGAATTTTGTAATTCCTATTTTTGTATGTTGTCATTATTATACGTTTGCATTTGTATGAATTTTGTGGGTCACACCTAAAAAGGGAAAATCATTCTTTCCAATGTGCTCACCCGTTTAGTCAATATGCTAAACTAAACCACCCTTTCAGTGAAAAAGTGTCTCCTCATCTTCCTCCTGAGCCGTCTCCCACCAACTTTAGGCTGTTACCCCCAAGTGGTCTTGTTTCCACTAAGGCTGAAGATGCCCTCAGTGTTCACCCTGCTTATACCTTTAAGGTACTTGAAGGTCTCAGTCATGTACTAGCCTACCCACGCGCCCAAATGTGTAATAACTCACTAAAGTCTTGTCAATTCCTGAGCATCTGGAAAATTGCGCTGGAAACCCCTGTACACAAAGGGGGAAAACTCAGATACCATCTATATCACCCAATTTCAGTTCTCTCCCACTCTCCAAAGTGCTAGAGAAAATAGTTGCCGAGCAATTGGCAACTTACCTGAGCCAGTAAACCTACAATGCCAGCACCGGCGTGGCTTCCGAAAACACAGCACCATCTCTGCTCTAATAGAATACACCAGCTACATACATCACGCCCTAGATCACAACCATCTGGTAGGCTCAGTCTTTATTGATTTAACAAAGGCCTTCAACCTGGTTAATCATTCCCTCCTTATCAGCAAACTTGCCAGCTTAGGACTTTCACCTGAATTTGCCTCATGGTTCAAGGACTATCTGACTGGCTGCTCCCAAAAGGTAAACATCAACGAAATGGTGTCAGACTTGTGTAGTCACTATAGGGATTCTGCAGGGCTCAATCCTAGGACCCCCTACTCACTCTTCAGCCTATTTGTTGATGATCTTCCTCGTGCTGTGTCTGGAATCTCAAATCCTCCTCTATGCCGATGACGCGGTTATCTACTCATGCAACAACACTCAACATGCCCCCATAACCTCCAGAGTAGTTTCTCAGCAGTGGAAGAATGGTTCTCAAATAATAAACTGCTCCTGAACTATAAGAAAACTAAGACTATGCTGACCCACTGCTACCAAAAAAAGATCCAATCCTTCATTATCCATAACAAGAAGGGCTCAGCTCTAGAACAGGGTAGCACTTTCACATACTGTACCTAGGCATACACCTGGATGAAAATCTTGCATCTGCCCAGCACAGTGACCAAATCACAGAAACAGTTCATCAGAAACTGGGTACCCTCCATAGACACAAAGACTACATGACTGAGGCAGCTAGGTGGCTTGCAGTCTCCTCCTCCTCAGTCCTCCCGGTTGCAGACTACGGATTAATAGTCTACAGTGCAGCCCGGATTCAAGTTTACATAGGGCAAAGGTTGCCCTAAACAAGGCTTGTCGTCGGGTCCTAGGTGGAGACAGGATTACTCACACCAGTGACCTCTACACCAACTCAGATTGGTTACCACTCAACCTCAGAATAAAATGCCAAGCGTGCCTTCTTGGAAAAAAAGGCAACCCTTGGCCTCGCCTCCACTGCTCCGAACTCATCGCTCGGCCCAAAACAAATACTCCACCCTCAGCGTTCCCAGGAACCTCCTAACAATACCCTTCTGCAGGACCAGTCAGGCTAAACGCTCCTTTCTAGTAAGATCACCAGCATGGCTAAACAATCTCCCAATGGCTGTACAGGATCTGACCTCCTCATGGCACTTTAAAGCTGCCCTAAAAAATACCTCTCCACTAAATTAGTCTGCATCTGCACCTAACTTTTTTTTTTTTTTTTTTTTTAAATTTAGTTGTTTAACCAGGAGTAGCACACTAGTTACAGTGTGTAACTTCACACTGATATCCCTAGAACTCACCAGCCCCATCCTACCCCTCCCTCACCCCTCTTCTAAACCCACACTCTACCCTTAGGGTTATTCCCGTATGCACTTGCTAACTTGACAATGCTTCTCAAAGCAGCTGACTGCGTCTGTTCACAATTGTTACTAACTCAAACTTTAGTTCAAATTGTCTTACTTGTATCCTGTCGTGGTTTATCTGTACCTCTGCTATAGTTGTAACTTTTTATCCTTTCACAGTTTACCTGTAATATTGTTGTAATGTAACTGTGTACCAACATTGCTATTGCACCATTCAACCGACATGGAATCTTTGTAAACGAGCACTGCTCAAAAGGTGCATCTCTGAATCAATAATAAATGAAAAAATTAAAAAATGTCCCCCTTTCCCTTCTGTACTCAAAAGAGCACGTGTTGAGCCCCCTGAGCCTCTCCTCATAGGTGGTGTCTTGCTGGCCCTGGATCATCTTGACTGCCCTTCTCAAGACCATTTCCAGCAAGCTGATATCCTTCGCAAGAAAAGGGCACCAATACTGCACACTGTACTCAAGCTGTGGTCTTAACAGTGACTTGTACAGTGGCAGAATGACCACTGCCTTCCTGCTGGCAATCCCTCTGGTTATGCAACATAACATCCTATTTGGTTTGGCCGCAGCTTTCCTGCAGTGTGACAAGTGTTTTTGGTCACTCATGATAATTACACCCAGGTCTATCAAACAGAACTTCCATTAGACGAATTGCTACTTTCAGGACAAAGAATGACATTTGATTAACTAAATGACAGGAGCTTACATGGGCTATGCCTTTTTGCTCCTCACTTCAACCTTAGTGAATCCTAGTATTCACTTCTCTGGCTACCTACACACCACCCAACAAGTATTTGGTCCCTGGATTTTTTTGCCCAGAGTTCATTACTTTACACTTTTTAGCACTGAACCCCAGTTGTCAAATGCCAGACCCACTTCTCTAGCCTAGCCAGGTCTTCCCAGACTTCCTCCTCCATCCTTGTCCTCCACTTCACAGAGCTTTATGTTGTCCGCCAACAGGCAGATCTTACCCTTGATCCCATCTGCGATGTCACTTATGTATACATTAAACATCATCAGACCAAGCACAGAACCCTGTGGGACACCAATGGTCACAGGCCTAGCTTCCTGACACCTCCCCCCCCCCCCAGCGACTACTACCTTTTGGCTTCTGTCCTGCTGCCAACGCCTGACCCACCCACCCTCAGGTCTTCTAGCTTCCTCACCAGTCTCCTGTGAGGTACAAAGTCAAAGACCTTGCTTAAGTCCAGATACAGGGCATCAACCACTTGGCCCATGTTCACTGTCCTAGTGATCCAGTAAAAGCAGCCAGTTAGGTTACTCTGGCAGGACCTCCCCAACACAACCCATACTGCCTCACATTATGGAGACCATTATTCTCTAGAAAGCTCACCAATCTCTCTTTCAGAACGGTCTCCATCAGCTTGCCTACTATTGAGGTCAAGCTGACTGGCCTGTAGCTCCCTGGTTCATCCTTCTGCCACTTTTATGGAGTGGCACACATGGCCTTCCACATTTTGATTCCACTCAGCTTCTTGCCCCCCTTATTTCCTTTTTGCCCTCCCTCCTTCCTTTCCACCCTCTCTTTTTAATGCTCCTGTTCCTTTACCCCTTTATCTCTACCACCGTGCTCCCTTTATTCATTATGATTACGTGTAGTATGTTAACATAATACCTTATCACAGTTTTCGGTGGCCAGCGTGAATTCCTTCATCTTCAGGTAACAGGCAGCTAGGTTGAGATGGGCCGCTAGCCTCAGGGCCTTCGCTCTGGACTCATCATCTCCTGAGAGCCCAGACTCATGTTCCAGCCACTGTACAATCTTCTTGTACTGCACCACAGCCTGCTTGTACTTCCCTTCCTGGCATCATGGAGAAGAAAGGTATTTATAACTTTAATAGCACTTCATGCACATAATGATAATTCAGGGTCATCTCCAGCTAGGCTCTATATGCTGGAGTAAGACGATGTAAACGAAAGAACAGTTATGTACTTATCGTAACAGCAGATCTTCAAGAGAATCTCTCATCAGGCCACACCTATGGAACATATATTCCTCCCCCACCCCGTACTAGGACCACAAAAACTTTTGCAAGCAGTCCACTAGGGGCTGCCCACGATGAAGACCTATGTCAGCTCTCCCATATAAATGCAGGCGGTCCCTTTCCCTCACAGTTCCCCACCACAGATCATACTTGCAGGACCTCACTCCAGGGAACCAGGAGAGAACCTATGGCTCTGCTGACCAGGTGAGGCAGAAAGCAGGTATACCTTCCTGGAGAAAGACTGGAGTTACAGAGCTGTAAATCCTCAGGGGGATGAGGAAGGGACAGCATGGCCTGATGAAAGAGATTCTCTTGAAGATCTACAGTTATGGTAAATACATAACTGTTCCATCTTCTTTGAAGAAATCTTTTTCATCAGGCCACACCTATGGAATGTGTACCAAACAGTACTGACAATGAACAGTCTGGACGGCTGGAGCATACAGTCCTAAGAAAAAGGCCTTGGAGCACAGCTAGGCCAAAGCCTTCCCTTTTTCGGGAGGCAATGTCCAGACTGCAATGTGTTTAGTGAAGGGGTCGACAGTACACCAGGTGGCAGCTGCACAAATCTCTGCAGCAGACACATTTCTGAAACACGCAACAGAAGTGGGCATGCCTCTGGTTGAATGACCACGAACACCACCAGGAAGTACCTTACCGTACTTCCTGTAACGAAAAGTAATACAGTTAGCCAGCTATTTGGACAGGCATGGTTTAGAGACAGGAGCTCCCTCTTTCTCAGGAGCGAAGGAAACAAAAAAGCTACAAGGACTTCCTGCACTCCTTCATATGGAGCAATGCTTCCCCTGGATTAGCGTGCTCAGGAAAATAAACTAGCAGGCGGATAGTCCGAGTCAAAGTAAACTCAGACACCACCTTTGGTAGAAACTAAGGACTGGTACACAAAGACATCCTGTCTTTGTGAAAAATCCAATAAGATGCGTCACACATTAGAGCCCAAGGCTCTGGAATTCTTCAAGCAGAAGTAATAGCAACTCAAAATAATGCTTTCCAAAAAAGGAAGCATACACAAGTCACGGCAGACTCAAAAGGAGCCAAAGCGAGCTTTTCCAACATAAAATTCAGGCCCCAAGCCGGGACTGGATTGCAGACTGGAGGCTTCAAGTGCAGAATGCATATCATACATTTAGGGGCCACCTCCAGCTGAGCAACCAAATGACCATCAATAGGCACATGGAAAGCGGAAATGGCAGCCATAAGCACTTGTCACCCAGAAACCAGCCCTGGGGCAAATTAGATTTTTGTATGTCTGTCTACAGAGTCAGCCAAAGCAACAACCACACAATCAGAAAGTACAGTTAAGTAAGAACTTACCGTAACAGTAGATCTTCAAAAGGAGCTCTTGCAGCAGACTATAACCATTAGGACCAATGCCACAGGCATTAGGACCCACCAGAAAAATTCTCAGCTAGCAGTACCCAGCAGGGACCCCTCCCATGGTATAAAAGGGGGCAGACCCAGCTCCACCCCAGTTCCGCTGCCAAGACCTGCGAATGGGCCCTGACGAGAGAAAGAAGTGAAGCCTGTAAATGATGTTCTGTACACCTCTTCCGGGGGATGGAGGGCGGGAAAACAGTGCCTGCTGCAAGAGCTCCTCTCAAAGATCTACTGTTACGGTAAGTTCTTATTTAACTGTACTATCTTACGTCGAGTGGGAGCTCTTGCAGCAGGCTATAACCATTAGGACTGAATCCCAAGCAGTCCCATGCCAAGGAGGTGCCTAACCCCAGGAGGTGGAAGAATGGCATGATGCTGGAAAACAGCAAGTCATGAAAGAAGTCCCTGAAGGACTGCCAAGCTGAAGCCAGCACGGGCATCCGGATGCAATGTCCAGGCTATAGTGCTTCACGAAACTGTGCACAGAATTCCAGGTGGCAGCCGCGCATATGTCTCTGATAAGAGACATTCTTCAATGCACAAAGGAAGCAGAGACTTCCCTGCTGGAGTGACCCCTAACTGAGCCCGGAAGGGGTTTATTGTGCTTTTCATAGCAAAACACAATGCAGTGGACAAGCCACTTAGAAATAGTCTGCTAAGACACCGGGTTGCCAGAGTGTTGTGGCACGAAAGCCACAAACAGTTGCTCCGATTTACGGTGTGCAGCTGTGAGCTTAAGGCAATACCTCAGCGCCTTGTGAACATCCAGAGTGTGAAGGACAGCTTCTCCCCTATTGGTGGGAGAAGAAAAGTAAACTGGAAGGACAACCGACTGGTTGAGGGTCAATTTCAAGACCACTTTAGGAAGGAACTTAGGATTCGTTCTGAGGGAAACCCTTTCCCTATGAAAAATTAAATACGGCTCTTTACACATCAGAGCCTGCAGCTCAGAAACTCTTCGAGCTGAGGTAACAGCAACTAAAAAACAAACCTTCTAGGAAAGGTAACGCAGCTCATGGGGGGTGGTGGGGGGTGAGCTTCACCAACACAAACAAGAGGTCCCAGGGTGGGATAGGATCCCTAATGGGAGGTCTAATACGTAGAATCCCTCGTAAGAAGGTGCGGGCCACATCCAGTTGGGCTAAGGTTTTGTCCCCCAAAAGGGCGTGATATGCAGAAATGGCCCACGTGCACCTTTAGGGAAGAGTAGCTCAAGCCTTGTTGATATAAGGAGAGGAGATACTGCAATGCTGAGTTCAGCGGACAGGTGAGGGGGTCCAGACGGTGAGTAGACGCCCATAAGCAGAAACGCTTTCACTTCATAGCATAAGTGGAGTGAGTAGAGGCGTCCGCCACCTCCTTGGAGACCCCGCACCTGGACTTTGCTACGTCTGTAGGAGCCAAGCATGAAGGTGCAAAGACCTGAGACTGGGATGGATCAGTGAGCCCTGATCCTGGGACAGCAACTGCGAGCACACTGGTAGCGGAACTGGAGGTTCCGAGGACAACCACTGAAGTAGTGGGAACCAAATCTGCCGAGGACACAATGGGGCGATTAAAATCATCCGAGCCCCTCCGGCCTGCATCTTCAATAGAACTCTGAATGAGAGGGAATGGAGGGAAGGCGTAAAGAAACCTCCCTACACAGCAAAGGGACAACGTGTCTGACCAGAAACCACCACGCGCGGGCTCTCACGAGCAGAAAATTGGCAGTCTGGCGTTGCGTGGGGATGCAAAGAGGTCCAGATCTGGTCGACCCCATGTGTTGAAGAGCTGGTCTGCTACTGACTGCAGTAGCTCCCACTCGTGCGCCTTGGACTGAGACCTGCTTAGGCTGTCTGCCAAGTCATTTAGGATGCCTGGAACGTGCACTGCGGACAGAGAGATGCGCCGTTCCAGTGCCCAGTACCAGACTCTCATTGCCTCCCTGCACAGGTGGTAGGAGTGGGTGCCCCCTTGCTTGTTGATGAAGATGACCGCCATGTTATCCGTTTGAATAAGGAGAGCGCCTGGGACAAGGTCCTCTGGAAAAGCGTGCAGCGCATTGAGGACCGCTCGCATTTCCGGAACATTGATGTGGAGATCGCTCCATAGGGCTCCAGACTTGTGTTTCATGGCCCCTAGGTGTGCCCCCCAACCCAAATCTGAAGCATCCATCGTTAGAGTCTGATTTGGGGGCTCCTGATGGAAAGGAACCCCTTCCTCTAAATTTAGATAGTCCAGCCAAAGTAGTGTCCTCTTGACCGGCTCTGTGACCCTGACCATGTGATCTAGGTCGTCTGAGCCTTGACCCCACTGCACCCTGAGCAAAAATGTCCCTGAGCACCCTATGTTTCTATGTTTCATGTGGAGGCAAGCCAGAGGAGTGACAGGAATGGCCGCTACCATGTGCCCCAGAAGTCTGAGGCAGGTCCTGGCCTGGACCTTAGGGGTTGCAAGGACCGATCCGGCAATCTCCCTCAAGCGATCGCCCCACTCTGGGGTTAGAAAAGCCATGCCCCGGAACGAATCCAGAGCCGCCCCTATGAAGACAAGTCTTTGGCTGGGCTCTGGGGAAGACTTTGGAAGGTTCAGGGTGATCCCCACCTCTCGGAATAGAGTATAGGTGTCTCAGAGAGCCTGAAGGAGGCGCGTCCTTGACGGGGCCGCAAGCAGACAATCGTTGAGGTAAGGGAAGACACAATGTCCCTGGCGCCTTAGCGCCACAGCCACTACTGCCAAGCATTTGGTGAAGTCTAGAGGAGCTGAGGAGAGGCCGAATGGGAGAACCTGAAACTGATAATGTGCCCCCTGGAAGTGGAACCTCAGGTACTTCCTGTGGGGGAATCTTGAGGACCTTGGTGGAATATCTGGGGAAGTCTCAGTGAACTCCAGTGTATGTCCCCTCGTTATAATATCTAGGACCCATTGGTCCGCAGTTATTGAGTTCCAACCCTTCAGGTGAAGGGATAAGCGACCCCCCTACTGCCTCCTCTGGTACCTCCGGAGGAGGAGGAGGGGGGGTCAGAAGGGAGTCATTGGGCAGAGCTGGGAGTGGGCAGAAAGGCTTGGGAGGACTTGGGGCCACGAAAAGGAGTGCCTTCAGGTTGCAAGTTGCTGGCTCTCCTTTTGAAGCCACCCCTCTGGCCCCGTTGGCTGCCATGGGCTTGAGCACCTGAGGGCTTCTGAAATGGCCATCGTCTCGCTCTCTTCTGGTCCCCCTGTACATCTGCCAGACGGACAAGATGGTTTACCAGACTCTTGGAGACGAGAGATAAGTGACTGTCTCCTGCCTGAAAAGGACGGAACCCTGGAATGGAAGGTCCCAGATTCCGGACTGCAGATCCTGGTGAAAGCCAGAGACTCTCAACCAGGCGTGGCGCTGGAGGCAGACACCTGATGCTGACGCTCTAGCCGCCATATCTGTGGTGTCGTACGAGGCACGGACAACGTGCGTGCCTATGTCTGAGCCAGACTTCAGAATGTCCAGGAGCTCCGTCTTCTGTGCAGAGTCTGGCAAGGCAGTAGCTAGCTCCTGCCCTCTCCCCCATAATGCATTCTGGTACTTTACCATATGTGTGAGAAGTTGAGGGACCTCATGGAGCAAGTGTAAGCAGAGTAGACCTTCTTGCCCACCTGGTCCAAATAGCAGGATTCTGCGTCAGGAGGCTGGGAGCTTAGGTGCTTGGGTTGCTTGGATCTGTCACAGGTAGCCGTAAATCACAGATGAGTCCGCCTGAGGGTGATCTGCCAGAAAGGGTTCGGCCCTTAGGGCTCAATACAGACAGTCTGACTTCTTCAGAACGGCCAGGATTGAAGCTGGATGCTTCCAAGTGATCCTGGTAGGTATCCACTAAAGGAGGCACCACTAGAGGCTTGGGCTCCTTCTGCCTCAGGTATCTGGTCAGTCAACGGTGTTCCGGTTCCAGGTCTTCCGTTTCCCACTCATTGGAAGCCTGGATGTGCCTCATGACATCCATGAAGGTTGAATCGTCAGGAGGCAAGCGGGGTTGGTCCTTCTCTCCTGGGGAGCCCCGGACTCCCGAGAGGGACGAGGAGGTAGACTGAGTAGATGACCTGCTACTGGGCCTTGAATGGCCTGAGCTGCGTCTTGGACGCCCCCCTGCTCGAACGTCAGTAGCTGCTGGACCGACGTCGGCTATGGAACTGACGGAGCAGTGACCAATGGACAGGGGACCAACGGGAGTGGGAGCGGGCCCGTCTAGAAGAGTGGGACCGGCTCCCGAACCGGAGTCGAGACTGGCGAAGGCTACCCAATAGTGAGGGGTGCCGACGACGGTCCTCAGACCAAGACTGGGAACGAACCGTGGAGGGCAGGCGTGGTAGCGGCCACTTGGGGGGTCTTCCGCGGGGAAGGAGCGGGGAGGCCCTTGGGTTTAGCGTTGTCCGGCTGGTCAGATGGGTCCAGCTTCGGTGGAGACTGTTCTTTCTTAACCTGACTCCACCAGAAGGTGAACAGTTCCTGCAGCTGGTCCTTGGTAAAGACCGTGGCCGCGGTCCCTGGAAAGGGAGGCTGTGAAGCCGGATCAGGCAGGTCGTGAGACGGCGAACCTCCCTCTGATCCTTGAGACGCGGAAGATTTTGGGGTCCCCGAGGCCGCTCCTGCTGCCGGGTCTTCCACCACAACCACCTCTACCAGTGTCGGTATGGGGGCCAGCGTCGGTACCACGGGAGTCTGTGCTGGGGTGATCTCACCCGGTGGTTTGCCCGAATCGGGTGACAGAGACAACTCCTATGCAGGGCTGTAGCTTGTGCTGAGTGGGTCTGGGGGTAATCCGAAGAGAAGCCACCTTAGGTTTGGGCTTATCCCCCGAAGTTCCTGCCTTGGCTGACAGTTTTTTTTTTTTGCAGGAGAGGTCAGCACCTTGGAGCCTTCTGGGTGCTTCCCTGAGCCCGAGGAGGGAGAGGCCTTCTTTTGGGAAGAGTGGGACTGAGAGCAATGATGGCACCGGCTACGGTCCTTTTCACGGGAGTGCTTACTGGACTTGTCCCAATGTTTACCGCCATTTTCCCCTGAGGTGTGCAGAACATCCATGTTCTTCTCTAGAGGATGGGCCTTTAGAGCCTTCAGGCGCCTGATTCTCTTCCTGCTGGTAAACCCCTGGCAGATGGAGTAGGACACGCTGTCATGGTCTGGGCCCAAGCCAAACACACACTTGGTGTGGCAGTCTTGCGATGGGATTTGGTGGCCACAGTGGCACTTATTCATCTTGGGCCTGGAGACCGGCGACATGCGCCGGACCGGAGTTGGAGGTCGATGCGCTGGAAAAAAGTCGAAAAACACGACGAAAAGTTAAATAAATTTCAAGAAAAACTCCTGATTTTTGCTGGGCTGGATAGCCTGAACTTCCCCAATGTGAGTGGGTGGTGGCGGAAAAGGACTGGGGTGGGGCTGGTCAGCCCCTTGCTTTTATACCATGGCCGATGTCGGGGTGGAGCAGACGTCGAGGGCAGTCCCTGCTGGGTACTGCTAGCTGATAATTTTTCCGGTGGGTCCTAATGCCTGCGGTGTTGGTCCTAATGGTTATAGCCTGCTGCAAGAGCTCCCACTCGAAGTAAGATGTAATATTGATAATTTGTTACAATACTTGCCAAGCATGTGACAGAGAAAATCACAAGGGAGATGAGTTCTCACCAGGCTCCAGAAGAACGTACAAAATCTCCAGAATCTCTGTGAGGAGCTGGGTTACACAAGGTTATATACCACAGATAAAATCATGGCAGCAGATATAAAGAATACAATGTATTGGTTCTACACTATAAACAAGATAATACAAGACATTCTCCATTGGATAATGACTTAGAAGACAGAATTACTAATGAGTATAATATGAGAAAGAATATTTCTCTCTCAGCATGAAGCTTAGATAAAGAAGTGCTGACAGGCCACTACTACACGTGGCATATTTGCCTAAGCATAAAACACACACTACAAGTGTATGCAGTAATCACTGACGATCCATAAGAATCATCTTATCAGTAATTAGGTAAATTATATATAGAATATATATAAAAAACAAACTAAATGCATTATAGTAAGGTATAATGAATCAATGATATAATCCTATAAAAGAATATAAACATTAGCATACCATAACTGGTGCGCGTTTTTTCCCCCATAGGGAAACAGTTATAATTCACCGTTATAACCTGCAGGTTATAATGGCTAACACGCGCCAGGTTTACCTCAGTCCAGGCATGTGCCAGCCGCTGCTTTTCCATTCCTCAGGCCGGAAGTTGTACACTCGCAGCATTGGGCATAAGTTGAAAAATCAGACCCCCGACCAAACCTCTGGGTTTCTGCAACATGGTCCATTGTCCTGTAAAAACTAAATTCATGTAAAATAAATAAGTGAAGAACAGGTTACTCACATGTAACAGTAGTTCTAGGAGAGGTATATGTTGTTCATCCACACTCTCTGGCATGTCCCTTCCCTTTAAATCTTACCGGAAGTCTTCAAGCTGGCTCCTCCCACCCACCCTGGTGGTAAATACCTCGGCTCCGCCCCATGACGTCAGATCTTAGCCCGCTGGAAGCAAGGTTGTGTGCCTAAAGCTGGCGAGGTCGGGTGGGTGCGTGTGGATGAACAAATACCACTCCTAGAACTACTGTTACAGGCGAGTAACCTGTTCTTCTAGGAGCGTGGATATGTTGTTCGTTCACACTCTCTGGCAGACTCCAAGCAGTTCTCCGGAAGGAGGGAGGCAAGGTGCACACCCCCTACTTGGGAAATAGAGACTGGAGAACCGAGGCCCCAAAACCAGCATCCCGGCGTGACTCAAGGTCGATGTGGTAGTGAGTAATGAAGGTGTTTGACTAACTTCCAGGTAGCAGCCCGACAGATTTCCTGGATAGGGATGTCCCTGGAAGCAGCCACCGATGCAGCAGTATGGCGGGTAGAATGAGCTCTTATCCCTCTGGGAGGCTCCTTGCCCACCAGCTCATAGCACAGACCTATGCATGATGTAATCCATCTCGCAATGGTCCATTTGGCTGCAGGGCTGCCAGAAGCGGCTTCAGCGCAGGTGACAAACAGCTGGCGAACCTCTCCACGAATTTCCACTGTTCTCTCCTTATAATAGGAGAGAGCATGTCTCCGGTCCAGAGTGTGGAGCCTGTACTCGGCGTCCAAGGTGTGGTTAGGGTAGTATACCGGCAGAGTCAACACCTGGTTAAGGTGAAACTCTGAAACCACCTTTGGAAGGAATTTCGGGTGGGGGCGCAGGACAACTTTGTCCCTGTGGAAGACCAGATAAGGGTCCACCGAAAGCACCGCGAGTTCCCCTGTCCTTCTGGCTGACGTGATGGCATGAAAGACTGCCTTCCTGGTGGCTAAGTGTGAGAGCTCACACTTGTGCATGGGTTCGAATGGCTTGCCCATGAGCTTTGCCAAAACCAGCAACAGATCCCACGGAGGTGGAGGTTCATGCACGGAGGGGATATGTGATCCAGGCCTTTGAAGAAGTGCTGACCACTGTCTCCTGTGTGCCAAAGTCGGCTGACGGCCTTGGCGCTTGATGGCAGATATGGCTGCCAGGTGCACCCTAAGGGTCGATGGACCGTAGACACCCCTTTGGAGAGAGACCAAAGGTAGTCTAGAATGTTAGCCACAGAGCAGGATAAGGGGCCCAGACTCTTACCCTGACACCAAATGGAAAACCTTTTCCATTTGAAGGCATAACATTTCCTGGTTGATTCCTTATGAGTTGCCTCCATCACAGTGTAGACATCCTTGGAAAGACCCCGAGCTTGGAACTCTAGCTGCTCAGGTACCAGGCTGTGAGGTGCAGGGATTGAAGGTCCGGATGGTATACTTTCCCCTGGTTTAGTGATATCAGGTCCAGGCATGTAAAAAGCTGCTCCGGGGCCCTGCAGCCAAGGCTGAGGAGATCTGGATACCAGAACTGGTGTGGCCAATCTGCGGCTACCAGGATCACCTTCACCTTGTCCCTCCTCACCTTGAGTAATACCTTGTGGATCAAGGGAAATGGAGGAAAGGCGTAGAGGAGGCCTAGGGTCCATGGCCTCGAGAAGGCATCCCCCTGCAGCGAGCCCTGCTGAGGGGGGCGGGCATGGTAGTCTCAGCTTGGTGTTTTCCCTGGAGGCAAACAGGTCCACCAATGGTTTGCTCCAACGGGAGAACAGACTGTAAGCTACCTCTGGATGGAGAGACCACTCATGGGACATCTGGCCTATGTGGCTGACAGCATCTGCCATTTGGTTCGAGACTCCTGCCACATGGATGGCTAGGAGATCCGCCTCCAACCAGCTTACGAGGGTCCAGATGCAGAGCGCCTCCTTGCACAGCAGACGGGAGTGAGTGCTGCCCTGTTTGTTGAGGTAGTACATGGTCATGGTATTGTCCGTCTGGACTTGAACCACTTGACCTCAGAGCTGAGGTGTGAAAGCTGACAGTGCCAGTCTGACTGCCCTGAGCTCCAACAGGTTGATGTGGCATCAGGACTCCTTGGGGGTACAGAACCTGTAGGCCCTGCTGTCCCCCATGTGGGCTCCCCAGCCTATGAGAGAGGCATCTGTAGTCAGGACGACCGTCGGCTCGGGGCGGACAAACGTGATTCCTTCCTGCAACCGTTCTGGGGCAGTCCACCATTGGAGAGCATCCCACATCTTCTCGGTTACAGTGATCAGCTGGTCGAAATGACCATGGCGCTGAGTCCACTGGGCGGCCAGCTCCCACTGGAGGGGGTGCATGTGCCACCTGGCTTGACAAGAGTCGAGCTCTGCCCCGATGAAGCCCAACACCTGAGAGGGCAAGAGTTCCGACTTGGCCTCGCTGATCAGGAGGCCGAGTTGGAAGCAGGTTTCAGAGGGCCAGATCCCTGGACCTCTCCACCTCCTGAAGGGAAGAACCTGCCAAGAGCCAGTCGTCGAGACAAGGGTATATCCAAACATCCTAACTCCTTGACACCGAAGATGGGCTGCCACCACTGCAATGCACTTGGAGAAGACCCATGGGGCCGATGACAGGCCGAACGGCATGGCTCGGAACTCGTACAGGGTCCCCTCGACTCTGAAGCGGAGAACACCTGCTCCGAGCGATGGTGACTTACCGATCAAATTGGAAACTGGAAGTCTTCACTCACTCATCACAGTACTGGCAGCTCCCAGTTTCGGGTATAACAATAATAATAATAATAATAATAATAATAATAATAATAATAATAATAATAATAGAACAAATACACGCACATCTTCACCCACTTCCATGACAAGCAGCGGGACTGCTGGGTGAGTTAAACTCGAGGGGTGGGGAGGGAATTGGCCAACAAAAAAAAAAAAAAAAAGAAAAGGTAAACATCTTTTGCCAGCCACTTCTGACTATGGATCCTGATGAAATCTGATAGTCTGCGGTCGCACAAGCATTTAATTTACTTAGTGTTTGTTGACCGGGTAAGTGCACTAGGCAAATTCTGCCTATTTTCAGGCACGACCTGGGGAAGGGGGGATACAGATGAATGCCAACTGACCTTGAACCAGATTAAGCTGTTGTTGATATTTTTAGTGAGTACAATTTTATGTAATTGCTGTGGCGAAAAAATGCTCCTCAGCAATTATATAAAATAAGGGCTGGGAAGGTGTACACTCCTGGCAGTCATGCTTATACAATGGGTGCCTAAATCTACATGTTAGTGCAAAACAGCAGTATCACAGTATAATAGACCAGGAATATAGTATAAGGTGTATGTGGGATGATAGGGGGCATAACCCAGGCGCAACACACTTTATGATAAAGTACTGCAGAGCTGCATCTTACAAGGACAGCAAGTATTACAGAACTTGGTTTACTGGACAGGTAACTGGATCCAAGTGGTGAGAAGCTGCCCCCAAAGTAAATCACTTCTACTTTATGGAATAAGTGGCCCTGGTGGAAGGTTTTCTGGCAGCCACTAAGGCATCAGCCACCTTTTGGGACACACAAAAATCGGGCAATGGCTATGTCTTCAGGAACCATACATGATGGTGGAGGGGACCCTAGACCTGAATGAACCAGGGTTCCCTGCTACTGTGACAGTAGGCCCCGTCATAAGGGCAGGGGTACTGGTGGTTCCACTGCCAACTGCTGCAGTAAAGGGAACCAAATCTGACAAGGCAACAGAGGGGCAGTGAGTATCAGAGCTGCACTCTACGTTTGTAGCCTGATTAGCACTCTGAAGTAGAGGGAAGGAAGGAAATGTGTACAGGAACCTCCCCTTCCAAGGAGGGGCAACACATCTCGCCAGAAAACTCCAGGCTCTAAAGTGAGCAGAAAAGCGGCAGTTTTGCATTGTGTGGGGACGCAAAAAGGTCAAACTCTAGACAACCCCACATGTCGAACAGGTCTTCTGTGACACAGGTCAGCAGCTCCCACTTGTGCATCTTGGACTGGGACCTGCTTAGCCTGCCTGCCAAGACGTTTTGGGCCCCGGTAACATGTACTGCTGATAGTTTTAGACCTTGTTCTAGAGCCCAATACCAAACTCATTGCCTCCCTGCACAGGGGGTAGGAATGAGTCTCCCCTTGCTTGATGATGATGGCTGCTGTGTGAGGTTGGTGTTCACTATGCGCTCTTTAATCTGTGGAGGAGCCTAGAGAAGCAGGCAGACAACGCTATAGTTTTATTTAGAACAGGTATGCCATTGTTACCGCTCCACTAGTCTGCTTTCCAGTTCATCTTATTGTGAGCCTCAGCCGGTGTGGTTTCTCTTGGCGTCTTTCTTTGTGTTTCCCTAGGTGCTCCAGAAATGCTAGAAACGCCAGAACTCCAGACGCTGAAGCCAACGGTAGTACGAGGCTGCACTGAGGCCTTGCTGTTTCTGCACGAAGGCCCTCAAAGGCACCGAGATGGTGAGGAGCCTGAGACTGAGAGTCTGGAGTCAAAAGAAGAACCATGGGGCTGTGGAGTTGTGGACCATGAGATTTTGGTTTAAAAAAAAAAAAAAAAAAAAAAAAGGTTCTGATGCGAGATGTTTGAGAGATGCTCCAAGACTAATCTGATCATCTCCAGCCGGAATCTCTGAATCCCTGAAAAGGTAATTTTTTTTTTTTTTTTTTAAATTTAAATTCAAATTCAATTCTAACTAACTTTTTTTGACAGTTTTCTGAATACTCTGATTGCTTTGTGCTCTGTGCTCCCCCATTGCCCTTCCAGTAGATTTTGCTATTTTATTAGTATCCTATAGTGTACAGTTGTACAGCAGTTTGCAGTTTTTGGAAGAGAGGTAGACTGCGGGAGCAGAGGGTGCTTGTTTGGAATTTAGTAGTGCAACTCAGTAGTTCTAATGTAATGTTTTTAGGTTTTTTTTTTTTAGTTATTTTAACTAAATAATTGCTTTTATTTTTCTTTTACAAAGTTAGATTTGTCTCAATTTTTGTAATTGACACTGTAATTGGTCACGTGGGGGTGTGTGTATAAGAGCGCTTACTCTAGCCCATCAGATCATCTGCAGCAGTGAGGGTGCGGAGCACTGAACCCCATTGCTTTTTCTACCATCGAAAGTATTTTAAATCTGGCACGTTCGTCTACATTTTAATTGTTTTACCTATTGAAATAATGCATGGATTTGCACAACTGATTAAAAGGCCGAAGCTTTTGCTTAGTCCTTGTTTTTTCCTTTAGTATGATACTTTTGAACCCGACTTATTAGTACCCATTTACTGCGGTTATTTTTGCACGATGAGTTGTGTCGTATCAGTGATGCAGTGAACAGTAAAGCCAGCAAAGCTGTTGCTGTTGGAGAATAGTCTACATTGCTTTTTATTGTCGCTACTCCTATGTTGTGACACCAACAACATAAAGTACAGTTACTTAAGAACTTACCGTAACAGTAGATCTTAGAGAGAGGCTCTTGCAGTAGGTAATTGCATATAGGATTGACGCCGGCAGGCGGCAGGATCCCACGGAAAATTTTCTAGCTAGCAGTCCCTGGCGAGGGACCGCCCGCAGGTCAAGTGACCGGCGCCAGGAGACGTTGGTATAAAGGGGTGGTCCCAGACGCCCGCCTTCCAGTTCTTTCCCGCCATAGGCCAAAAGAGAGAGAAGAGGATATTTCCCTCAATGGAAAAGGAGCTGAAAAAGCCTAGGGGGATGGAGGGCGGGAAGGTATTACCTACTGCAAGAGCCTCTCTCGAAGATCTACTGTTACGGTAAGTTCTGATGTAACTGTACTATCTTACTTCGAGAGGGCTCTTGCAGTAGGTGATTACATATAGGACTGAATCCCAAGCAGTCTGGAACAAAGAGGCACTGGGAGGAGGAAAACTACTCCAAAAGGTAGTTCTGGTTGTGCAAGTCTCAAGAAAGGAGGCCTTGCAAATCAGCTAGCCCGAAGCCTGCTCTACGGCGAGAGGCAACATCCAAACTGTAGTGTTTAGTAAAGGTATGGACGGAAGTCCAAGTAGTGGCAGCGCAGATGTCTGCCGCAGACACATTCTTGAAACAAGCCGCAGAGGCCGCTACTCCTCTTGTGGAGTGGCCTCTGACTTGACCCGGGAGGGTCTTGTTGTATTTGTCATAACAGAAAGTGATGCAATGAGCCAACCACTTAGACAGGCATTGCTTGGAAACAGCATTGCCTTCCCTTTTGTGAGCAAAAGAGACGAACGATTGATCAGTCTTTGAGATCCTTTGTCCTGTTGGTGTAATATCTCAGAATCCGGTGAACATCCATAGTATGGAGGAAATACTCCCCTTGATTAGAGTACTGCGTAAAAAAGGCAGGTAACTCTATGGACTGATTTAGAGTAGACTCAGCTACTACTTTAGGGAGAAACTTAGGATTCGTGCAAAGAGCAACACGTTCCTTGTGAAAAATCAAGCACGGGATTTTACACATCAGGGCCTGGAGCTCGGAGATTCTCCGAGCAGAAATAATGGCCACCAAGAAGAGAGTCTTCCACGAAAGGAACTTCAAATCCGCAGAAGCTGCAGGTTCGAAGGGAGGGAGAGTAAGTTTCTCGAGAACAAAATTCAAGTCCCAAGGGGGAGCAGGAGTACAGATGGAGGGCCTCAGATGGAGGATCCCTCTGAGAAAGGTCTTAGAGACCTCCAGTTGAGCGAAAGCTTTGTCTGCGAAGGGAACAGGATAGGCTGAAATGGCCGCCATGTGTACCTTCAGAGAAGGATGGCTGAGACCCAGGTCAAACAGATGACACAGATACTCCAGCAGAAGCCCCGCTGAACAGGAGAAGGGTTCCACGTTCTTGGAAGCGGCCCAGATAGTGAATCTTTTCCACTTCATGGCATAAGTGGATCTGGTGGTGAGTTTTCTGGCCTCCACCAAAATCTCCGCCACTTTGGGAGACACTCCAAAACGGGATTGGGCTAAGTCTGCAGGAGCCATGCATGTAGTTGAAGGGATTTGAGGCCTGGATGGACCAGGGTCCCCTGATCCTGGGTCAACAAACCTTGAGATAGAGGAAGAGGAGGATCCTCCGAGTATTGTTGTAGAAGAGAGAACCAAACTTGCCTGGGCCAGAAAGGAGCGATCAGAATCATTTGCGCTCCTTCTGAAGCTAGTTTCTGCAAGACTCGTGGGATAAGTGGAATTGGGGGAAAGGCATAGACGAATCTGTCCTTCCAGTCTAGAGACAGAGCGTCGCTCAAAAAAGCGCCTCGCTCTGAACAGCGAGCAGAAGACAGGAAGTTTTGCGTTTGGGGGGACGCAAACAGGTCGACCTGTGGTGTTCCCCAAAGTTGGAAGATATTGTCTAGGACCCCTTGGTCCAGTTCCCATTCGTGAATCAGAGCAGAAGAGCGACTTAGCTTGTCTGCCAGGGTGTTGTCGACTCCCGGAACCTGAATTGCCGCGAGGTGAAGGTTGTGTTGTGTTGCCCAATCCCAAACCCTCATTGCCTCCCTGCAAAGAGGGTAGGGCCGAGTCCCTCCCAGTTTGTTGATGTACCACACCACACACACGTTGTCCGTCTGGACGGCTAGGTGGCCAGGAAGAATGTACTGGTGAAGGGCTTGGAGAGCGTACAACACTGCCCGAAGCTCGAGCACATTGATGTGGAGAGCTTGTTCTAGCTTGCACCAGGAGCCCTGGGTCCAATGAGGGCCTAGATGGGCTCCCCAACCTTCGCCTGAGGTGTCTGTGGTTAGAGTCTGGGAAGGGGGGAGGATGAAAGAAAGGAACTCCCCGAAACAGGTTCTCGAACCATCCACCATTGCAAGTCTCGAATCATCGACGAGGAGATCAGAACTGGGTGATCTAGGTCGTCCACTAGCTGATCCCATTGGGAGTGTACAGTCCACTGAGAAATCCTCATGTGGAGTCGAGCATGAGGCACAGTCGGGATAGCAGCCGCTATGAGCCCGAGAAGGCGAAGGACCGACCTCGTAGAGACCATCCTGTGGTCGGACAACAGATTTATTTGGGTCTGAAGGGTGGACGCCCTGTCAGGAGGCAGGAAGGCCTTGCCCGTGGTCGAATCGAGAATCGCCCCAATAAACTGTAGCCTCTGGGATGGGTCCAGATGAGACTTGGAATGGTTGATGGTTAATACCCAGGCAGGCAAAAACCTGCTGGGTAAGGGAGAGGTAACGCCGGAGTTCCTCCCTGGATGAGGCCGTCAGGAGCCAGTCGTCCAGGTACGGGAAAACCTGCACTCCGCTGGTACGCAGGTGGGCCGCCACCACTGCCAAGCATTTGGTAAACACTCAGGGGGCTGAGGATAGACCAAACGGGAGCACCTTGAACTGGTAGTGGTCCCCCTGGAACGCAAAACGAAGGTATTTGCGATGAGATGGGTGAATGGGAATGTGCAGATAAGCATCCTGCATATCCAGAGCACAACTCTGCAAAGAGAGCATCCTGAACCTTTTGTATTCTACGTAAAGATTCAGGGAACTGAGATCCAAAATTGGTCTGAGATCTTCTGTCTTCTTTGGAACCAGGAAGAAATGGGAATAGTAACCCATCCCTCGCAGATGAAGGGGGACGGGCTCTATTGCTTGCTTCAGCAGGAGAGACGAAACTTCCTCCTGGACCAAGAGAAGATGTTTCCGTGAATACGACGACTTCAGGGGGTGGGGTGGGGTGGGGGTGGCGGGTGGTTTCTGAAGAAACTCTATCGAGTGTCCTGCTGCTATAAGCTGGAGAACCCAAGAATCTGTGGTTATCCTCTCCCATCCCAGAAGGTGGAGGGAAAACCTCCCTCCTAGCGGTTCCTCCGGGGAGTCTGGAAGCAGTGGGAGAGGAAAGGAGTCAGGTGGTGTGGGGCAGCGCCGCAGCTGAAGCACCCGCTGCTTTTTTGGGTGGGGGGGCTTAGCAGCTGTGGGGGCCCAGCGTTTTGTGGCCTGCCTTCCCTGGGGTTTCGCCTTTGGCCAATTCCGTCTGCGAAAGGGATGGCGCTGCTGCTGATGGGGACGGTACATGGAATTGACTGACTTCAGTGCCGTCCCCTTCTCTTGCAAGTCGGTGATGATGTCCTTGACATCACCCCTGAAAAGCACCGACCCCCGGAAGGGTGCTTCCTGGATAGCAGATTGTACCTCCGGGACCAACCCTGACACACTGAGCCAAGCATGACGCCATAGGCCTACAGCGAAAGCCGAGCTCTGCCTAGCAGTGTCCACTGCATCGTATGTCGCACGCAGCATGTGTTGACTGGCCGAGTGAGCAGAGCAGACGAGATCAGCCAACTCCTGCTTGACTTGGGAGTCAGGCAAGGAGTCCAATTTGGTTTCCGCCTGAGTCGGAATGGCCTTCTGGTAGTCCCCCATATGGCCGGCATAGTTCAGGGCCCTGATCCCCAGCGTGGAGGAAGCGTAAATCTTTCTCCCATACTGGTCCAGAAGGCGTGATTCCTTATCAGATGGTGATGAGCTAAGATGTTTGGGATTCGCCGACCGGCCGTGAGCGGCGCTAATCACAACCGAGTCGGCACGCGGGTGAGAATCCAGAAAATCAACACCCTCTGGAGCCTGATATAGCCTGTTCGACTTCCTAGGAAGTGGGGCTAAGGCCGACGGCTGTTTCCATATTGTGGTAACGAGGTCAGTGTGCGGCTCTATCCAGGGTGGCACCAAGGTAGGAGCTGTCACGGGCAGATCCAGATGTTCAGTGAGTTTCAGACGCTGAGGGTCTGGTTCCAGGGAGTGCCACTGATGAACCTCCTGGATTTTCCTAAGCAACTCCGTAAAAGAAGGATCCTTCGGAGGAGTCCTTGGCCTGGGCTTCGACGGAGAGCGTGGCTCGTCGCCTCTCTCGGAGCAACCGTTGGAAGAGTCCGAGGGTGAAGAGGAGGATGAAGAGGAGAAAGACTCCCTTTCCCAACCCAGGGGAGGAACGGACCCCTTGGGAAGTCCCCGGGGAAGCGTGTCCAGCCCTTCTCTGGATCCAGACGGAAGAATCCTGGAGTCTGGAGGTGGTGAGGGAGTGTGCCACCTCAGATATATGGAACCTGGGACAGCACAGTCGCCGGAAGGCAGCTCTCGACCTCTTTGGTGAGTTGAGCCTTGGCCTCAGCCCACCAGGAGGCCAGAGTCTCCTGCAGGTCCACCGGCGGCTGCGAGGGCGGTGGAGGAGGAGGAGGCGGGGGATAAGGATACAGGTTGTAACCGTATGGCGCGTATCCAAAACCTGGCTGCGGGTAGCCCTGCGTCAGGTATTGTAAGGCCGAGTACTGCAGCGCCTGGAAGCCCGTCTGGTACTGTGGCGCCGGATACTGCGGTCCTGGGTACGCCAAGGCCGGATAGGACGGAGGGTATCCGGTAGCTGGGGGGGGGCTGCCGTAGCAGACGGCCCAGCCGGTGGCCTCATGGGCGGGTCCATAGTGGAGAGCCCGGAGTGCGGAGGGCCCAATGGGAGCGGAATGTCTCCCGGAGTCGGTAAGGCTGACGGCGGAGGCCCTGGCATTGGAGGTACCAAAG
Source organism: Neoceratodus forsteri (assembly GCA_016271365.2). Taxonomy (NCBI): domain Eukaryota; kingdom Metazoa; phylum Chordata; order Ceratodontiformes; family Ceratodontidae; genus Neoceratodus; species Neoceratodus forsteri. Next base: position 1,337,958,904 of record CM028131.1, read on the forward strand.
TCGGAGGGGCCGGCGTCCGGGGCGCCGATGTCAGGTCCGGTGCACCAGGTGGCGGAAGGACTGACGGAGGGAAAGGATCCCCAGCTTCGCCCGGGGATGGAGGGGAAAAATCCGCGGGGTCGAGTTGGGGAGACTCTGGTTCCCCAGACGGCAGCGAAGGCTGCGGGGAACCGGGTACGACGGACGTGGGGGGGGGGGGTCCTTCGTCGGTTCCTTCGCCAGCCGGACATCTGACGAGCCGACGTGAGGCTTAGGGGCGAGCCGGCGTCTGACTTATGAGAGCCATCACCGGAGGTGGGCCGAGTAGAGTGGTCAGTCTGGTCCGGTGGAGTGGAGGCCGCTCGTCGCCCCGGAGGGTCGGACGTCTTACCTGCCCTCCCCGGGTGGACGTCGGAGGAGCCGACGCCCAGCTTACCGGAGTCGCCCACAGTGGTAGGCCACGAGCCTGTGGCCAAACCAGGGGCGGAGGCCTCCAACTGCCCGGAGGCACCCTCAAGGGCCGAGTGCGAGCCAGACAGGCGGGCTGATGCCCCCTCGGAAACCTCCGAGGCGGCCATCAAGGAGCGCTCCCCCGGAGGGGATGTTACCCGCATCCCAGCGACACCCGAGGGAGGAGCCCTTGTCCCGGTGCCTCCTCTTCTCCTTCTTCTGATGGCCTTCGGGGGAAGTGGACACCTGCCTCAGTTTTTTGAGCTCCTTCTCCACAGAACTCATTTTCTTCTTCAGAATATGGGCTTCCCCCCCTTTTACGGGTAGCCACGTTGAAACTGAGGCAGTGCTGGCACTTCTCAACCAGATGATCGGGGCCTAGGCAGAACAGGCACAGGGAGTGGCCGTCCTTGTAAGGTAGTTGGGCACTGCACGAATCGCACTTATTCTTGTGCTCGGAGGGTGCAGGGGCGGTATACACTGGCAGTGTACTGGCGGTAGTCGAACAATTTGCGGTAAAAAACCGAAGGAAAGGCTGATGAAGCACAAACTTTTCCGTGAGGCGCTGCACGAGCTAATGGCGGGGAAAAAACTGGAAGGCGGGTGTCCGGGACCGCCCCTTTATACCGACGTCTCCTGATGCCGGTCACCTGACGTGGGGATGGTCCCTTGCCAGGGACTGCTAGCTAGAAATGTTTCAGTGGGGTCCTGCCACCAGCCGGCGTCAGTCCTATATGTAATTACCTACTGCAAGAGCCCTCTCAAAGTAAGATCTATTTTTATTCTATGCAGTATTTCTGCACAGGATTATCAAGGGAAAAAGTAAGATCCCTCCCTCTTTTTTCCCTATTTTTCTGAAGTCAATTGATCATGTTTGGTGCATTAGTTTACCACAGGACAGTAGCTCTGTTTGGGGGTGCCTGGATAGTAATTTATATCCAATTGTGAACTGCTAATTGCTAATTATTATATGTTCATCTTGTACTCTATCCTCTCATATACACATATATTTCAACAGCTTGTTTTATCTTTAATTGTAACACTGAAAAATAGAATTGCTGTGTCTGCTGTACCGGCTCTGCCTTTTTTTGTCAGGTGGACGAGAGGAAGGAGACTAAGAGGAAAGAGAGCTACTCAGTCTTCCTTTGGAAACTTTAATACAGAAATTGCAACAGAAGACAAAAATTCAAAAGTGGACTATTGTCAAGTATCTCTACAGAAGGAATCAGGATTATGTGCAGGACATTTAGTGATAACTAGTCATTCCTATAGTTCTATTTTTGTGGCATATTTTTGCTGGTTTATATATAAAAAGGCAAAAAATAGAAAAGTTTACTCTGCTTTTTCGTTCTTTACTAAAGAGAGATTTGTCAGTGGAACATTATTATAATGTACGGTAAGTGCCTTTTAACCACCATAATTAGCAGTCACACAGCTTTGTTATGCACGGTTTAGAATGTTAGAAGTTGTTAATCACACTTCGGAACGTCCAAACAGTGACATGACATAAAAAAGAATGCACCAGAGTTCCATAATTCTCACACATAGAATGCAAACAGTGTTTTTTTTTTTTGACCATACACTGTAAAAGATAATGTCTGGGGATTCGGTGACAACCATGCTGAAATCCCCTCTCGTGGTTGCTAGGGCTACAGTAAACATCTCGAGCTGTGCTCTCGAGGTTTACCATGTTGCTCTAGCAACCACTTGAGGTGATTACAGTGTGGTTATCACCCGATCCCCAGTCACTATCCTCTATATTATATTACCTCTATCTATAGTGATTTATTTATTCAGGTGCTATCATATCAAGTAATATAAATACAAAAACAAATAAGGCACATAAATTCTTGCCATGTAAAGGTTTTAAAAAACTAATAAAAGTACAAAACAAAAAAAACTTGGAACCGTTTAAAGCTAAGATGGATACACAGGTTAATACCCAGCATGGGGATCCTTCAAAAATTACCCATTTTCTGCAACCAACAGAAAAGACAACAGAGATAAGGGGTAATAAGAAAATAAATACAGGTTACTCACCTGTAACAGGAGTTCTAGGAATGGTATATGTTGTTCATCCACACTGTCTGGCAGGTTCCTTGCCGCTTTAAATCTTGCTGGAAGGTCTTCAAGCTGGCTCCTCCAACCCACCCGGGTGGTAAAGCTCTTGGCTCCGCCCCATGATGCCAGATCTAGCCCACTGGAAGCCAGGTTGTGCGTTGAAGCCAAGGAGGCCGGGTGGGTCGTGTGAATGAACAACATATATCATTCCTAGAACTCCTGTTACAGGCGAGTAACCTGTATTTCTAGGGACATGGATATGTTATTCATCCACACTGTCTGGCAGACACCTAGCAGTTCTCCAGGAGGAGGGAGGCAAGGTGCACACCCCCTACTTAGGAAATAAAGACTGGAGAACAGAGGCCCCAAAGCCAGCATCCCGGCGTGACTCAAGGTCGATGTGGTAGTGGGTGATGAAGGTGTGTGCTGACTTCCAGGTAGCAGCCCTGCACATTGCCTGGATAGGGACGTCCCTGGAAGCAGCCACCGATGCAGCGGTATGGCGGGTAGAATGAGCTCTTATCCCTCTGGGAGGCTCCATGCCCGCCAACCTATAGCAGAGATCTATGCAGGAGGTGACCCACCTGCCTATCATCCACTTGGCTGCAGGTCTGCCAGGTGCGGCTTCAGCGTAGGTGACAAACTGCTGGCGAACCTCTCCCCAAACTTCAGCCATCCGCTCCTTATAATAAGCGAGCGCCCTTCTAGGGTCCAGAGTATGGAGCCTATATTCAGCCTCCGAGGTGTGACTGGGGTAGAACACCGGCAGAGTCAACACCTGGTTAAGGTGAAACTCCGACACCACCTTCGGAAGGAATTTCAGGTGGGGGCGCAGGACAACCTTGTCCCTGTGGAAGACCAGATAAGGAGACTCTATGGAAAGCGCATGGAGCTCTCCCATCCTTCTGGCTGACATGATAGCCACCAAGAAGGCGGTCTTCCACAACAGCTGAGAGATGTCACACCTGTGCATCGGTTCGAATGGCTTGCCCATAAGCTTGGCCAATACCAGCAGTAGATCCCACGGAGGTGGAGGTTCTCGCACCGGAGGGGATATGTGATCAAGGCCTTTGAAAAAGTGCCAGACCACCTTCTCCTGTGCCACCGACTGCTTCCTGGCCCGCGCCTGGTAAGCAGAGATGGCTGCCAGGTGCACCTTGAGGGTCGTCGACTGAAGCCCTTGCTGAGATATGGACCACAGGTAGTCCAGAATGCTAGCCAAGGAACAGGAGGAAGGGTCCAGGCCCTTGCCCTGACACCAAATGGAGAAACTCTTCCATTTCAAGGCGTAGCATTTCCTGGTCGACTCCTTACGGGACGCCTCAACAACGCTTGAGGACCTCGTCGGAAAGATCCAAGGCCTGGAACTCTAGCCGCTCAAGAACCAGGCCGTCAGGTGCAGGGATTGAAGGTCCAGATGGAATACCTTCCCCTGACTGACTGAGATCAGGTCCGGGCGGGCTGGAAGCTGCCTCGGGAGCCTGGAGCGGAGACTGAGGAGATCTGGATACCAGAACTGGCGGGGCCAGTCTGGGGCTACCAGAATCACCTGCGCCTTGTCCCTCCTCACCTTGGGAGCACCTTGTGGATCAGGGAAATGGGGGAAAAGGCGTAGAAGAAAACCGAGGTCAAAGGCTTGAAGGCATCCCCTGCAGCAGCCCTGCTGAGGGGCGGGCATGAAACAGTCTCAGCTTTGCATTCTCCCTGAGGCAAACAGGTCCACCTGAGGCATGCCCCAGTGGGAGAACAGATCTTGTACTACCTCCGGCAGGAGAGACCACTAGTGGGGCGCAGCCCCTATCCGGCTAGGGCATCGGCCAGAATGTTGGAGGCTCCTGCCACATGGATGGCAAGGAGATCTGCCTCCAGGCTGTGCATGAGTGACCAAATGTGGAGAGCTTCCTGCACAGAGGCATGGGCGCGTCCCGCCCTGGCAGTTTAGGTAGTACATGGTCGTGGTATTGTCCGTCTGGACCTGAACCACTTGACCCCGTAGAAACGGAGCCAAGGCGGTGAGGGCTAGACGAACCACTCAAAGCTCCAGCAGGTTGATGTGGCATCGGGACTCCCGAGGGGACCAGAGACTGTGCGCTCTGTGCTCCCCCAGATGAGCACCCCAACCCAGAGAGGCATCGGTCGATAGAGAGACTGTCGGCTCAGGGCGGACGAACAGGATGCCCTCCTGCAGATGTGCTGGAACGGTCCACCACTGGAGAGCATTCCACATCCCCTGGGTCACTGTCACTAGCTGATCCAGAGGATCGGAGTGCTGTGACCATTGGCTGGCCAGCCCCCATTGAAGGGGACGCATGTACCAACGGGCCCAACGGACCACGCTGGTGCAGACCGCCATGAGGCCCAGGAGGCGCAGGAAGTCCCAGGCAGGGCGCAATTGCCCAACCTGAAATGACTGGGCAAAGGAGGAAAGAACCTCGGCCCTGTCCGCCGGGAGCTGTGCTCTGGCTCATAGAGAGTCGAGCTCTGCCCCGATGAATTGTATCACCTGCTTTGGCACGAGTTCCAACTTGGCCTCATTGATGAGGAGGCCAACCTGAGAGCAAACCTGGAGGGCCAGATCTCTGGACCGCTCCACCTCCATTCTGGAGGAGTCTGCAATCAGCCAGTCATCCAGGTAGGGGTACACCCGGACCCTTCGGCGCCGCAGGAATGCTGTCACCACTGCCATGCATTTGGTGAAGACCCTGGGAGCTAGGGAAAGGCTGAAGGGCATGGCATGGAACTCGTAGAGTGATCCCTCTGCCCTGAAGCAGAGGAATCTCTGGTGGGACGGACGGATTGGGACGTGGAAGAACGCATCCTGGAGGTCCAGAGAACAGAACCACACGCCTCGTTCCAAGGATGGGATTATTTGAGCTAGAGTGACCATCCTGAAGGTCCGAGACCTTAGGAACCTGTTCAGGTCATGCAGGTCTAGAATAGGGTGCCAGCCCCCCATCCGTTTTGGGACCAGGAAGTACCTGGACACAAACCCCGGGTCTGGTGGAGGGATCTGCTACCTTCCTGATCACCTCTTTTGAGGAGCAGGGCGTTATCGGCTCGGCGAGCTGACAGACGTTGCGGACCCCGTAGCCCCCTGAAGGGAGACGGCTCAGAAGGGCGGGGCCTGCTAGAACTCCAGGGGCAGGCCCTTTCCTACCACCTCCAACACCCAGCGGTCTGTGGTGATAGCGGACCAGGCGGAAAGAAAGTGGCGGAGCCATCCCCCCACGGGGGGAACCCGGGGGGAGTGACGAGGCTGGGGGCGACACCCCTCAACTCGTCACTGGGCAGGCTTGGAGGAGGGACCTCCTGGGCCTTTTCCTCACTGCTTCCTGTTAGAGGAAGCTGCAGGTTTGGCTTTGAGGTGCCAAGCACGAGCCTGCTGGCCCCGATTCTGGTGCTATTGGGCCGGACGTGCCGCAGGCGCAGAAGGGCGAAAGGACTTATGTTGTTGTCGACGGCCCTTGTCCTTCTGGGCGGAGGTGACCGAGTCCAGAGTGGCATTGGACTTTTTGATCCGCTGGAGGTGACCTTCCACTCGAGGGCCGAAGAGGTCAGTCCCCAGGAAGGGGACATCCGCTAGTTTATGCTGGGTATCCGCTGTGAAGGTGGATATCCTCAGCCATGCTCTGCGGCGCATGGCCACTGCGGCTGCAACCGATCTGGCACAGGAGTCTCCAATGTCCAGAGCCCTTTGGAGCTGCTGTTTTGCCACCACCCTTCCCTGGTCCCGCACCTGCTTGACCGTGGTCTACAGGTCGGGCGGGAGATGAGGGATCACCTCATCCAGGGAGCCCATGAGGGCGTGGGAGAAGTGTGCCATCAGCACGGCCGAGCTAGCCTGGCGGAGGCCAAGGGAGGATGAAGCGTACACCTTGCGCCTGGCATAGTCCAGCTTTTTGGACTCCTTGTCGGGGGGCTTATCCACATTCCTAGCGTTCCCGGAACACCGGAAACCGCTATCAGTGACCAACCCCTCGGCGGAGGGGTGTTCCGAAAAACCGGACAAACAGCCGGTAGGGACCGCCTACTTCCTGGCCATCCTGGCCGAAGGCGCAGGACAGGAAGCCGGCCACTGCCAAAGCTCCAAGGCTGGGCCAACAATGGCTTCAGCCACCGGAAAGGCCTCCGTGGGCGAATCCCCTCGGTCCAGTATCTCCGTTAGGGGATACTTGGCCTGCTTGGATACGGGCTCGAGCTGCATCCCGGTGGACTCCGAGATGAGCCGAAGCAGACCCATGAAGGACAATGGGCTCTTGTCCATCGACTGGCCCCCCGGAGGACTCCAGGTCAATGGGCCTGGAGAACAGGAAGGAGTCGTCGTTGGACTCAGAGGAGTCTGCAAAGAGCTGCCTGGGGCCTGAGCCACCCTTCACCTGCCGAGGACAGTCGGGAGTGAGGGTGACTGACAACCTGTGGGGCAGACCCTGACCCGACCGAGAGTCCTTGGTCGGCGCCCCCAATTTAGGTTGTGGAGACGGAGGTTCCACCACAATCTGTGGGCCAGCTGGTTTTGTCCAAACAACTGGCCCAGGATTGGGCACCTCGACTACAGCGAGGGGTTGTTTTCGGCCGTTCGGGTGACAGCCACTTGATGGCCGGGGAAGGCGACGGCTTGTTCCCGGACAGAAGTAACTGCTGCAACATTAGGTCCTCGTAGCATCGATGCAATTTGCACCGAAGCCTCTCCTCTTCCGAGGAGGAAGATGAGGACGAGTGGCGGCGCTGCTTACTTCGGTGCCGAGATAGAGACCGCCGATGCCGGCAGGATCGGCTGGACCGAGATGATGTCCGAGACCAAGCTCCTCGGTGTTTCCGAGGACGGGTCTGGGAAGGGGCGGGGGACACCCGTTCTTCCCTCTGCTCGGAAGCCTTGACCGGGGACTCCGGCATGGGAGGCGCAGGCAAGTCCTCGGTCTCCACCGGGGGAAACGGTGAAGAAGGGTTGTCTGCTTCACCAGTTGACAGCCCATCCGACGGGTCGAGAAAAATCTCGACTGCGTCGATGGGTGTCTTAGCCGACTGACCTGGCGGGGACACCGTGAAGCAGAGTGTCGACTGTCTGGGGAAGGGACCTCTCCCACCCCACGAACGCCGACGGGGATTTACCTTCGAGTCCTTCTTGGACCGAGAAGAATGTCCCGATGGCCCTTCCCCCTTCGTGGAAAGGTATTGGCAAAGCTCCTTAAAAGAAGCTGCGTAGGAGGATCCCAAAGAGAGCGGGATAAATGCCGCGACCAAGGAAGAAGATGATGCGGCCTGGGCCACCTCCTCCTCGAGGGCGATCATCTGCTCGAGTTGCTCAGCCGAGTCAACCGCCGCGAACACCACCCAACGGGCCTCCTTTGACTTCACCGGCGGGTAGAGCTTCTCGGGGCGCCCAAGCTGTAACCGGGCAGCGCGGTCTTCCAGGACGTTGGCCGAAAATGAACAGCATAACTCGCAGGCCTGCGGGTCATGGTCTAGGCCGAGGCAGTAGACGCACGTGGAGTGCGGATCCATCCTGGACATTTTCTGCCCACATGGGCACCGCCGAAAACCGGGAGTCGATTTGTCCATTGCAGCCGCGAGGGAGTAATTGGACCGAAGTCTTGAAAATTTAAGAATGAGTTTCAGGTGAACCGAAGAATTAGGATCCAGTCTATACGCAGAGCGTTAAGGAGGGAACCTGAGCTTCCAAGCGGTAAGAAGATCTGGCGTCATGGGGTGGAGCCGAGAGTTTTACCACCAGCGTGGGTGGGAGGAGCCAGCTTAAAGACCTTCCGGCAACATTTAAAGCAGCAAGGGACCTGCCAGACAGTGTGGATGAACATCATATCCATGTCCCTAGAACCTGTATTTTAGTATTAGCTTGTGTAATTTTCTTACTGTGGATAAAGCCATATCCGACTGGGTGAATGTAGTTATGAATATGGGACTGAATTTCAGTGTTTATTTTAGTGATTAATTTGTAGTTGTTAAGAAAAACAATGGGGCAATAACTATCTGGAATATCAGGGGGTTTATCCTGTTTAGGGATCAAAATTATTCATGCCATTTGCACTGAAGGGGGAATGCGATGTCTTCTGAACTTAATGTTTCATTTATGATTTTTTCCTAACCAAGGGGCCAGTTCTGAGGTAAAGGCAATGTAAAATTCATTTGATAGGCCGTCTAGACCAGGCATTTTATTTCAAGGAAGTTTTCTGATATTTTAAATAATTTCATTTTGTGTAATTTGTTGAAATTCAAAATGAAATGGTTTAATATTTGATTTTAATAAAATCTGCTATTTTTTTTTTTAATCTGGTTCGATGGTCCTTTGATACATTGTCTTATAATAATCTACAAATGTGTTTGCAATTTGAGTATCCGAATTTTGAATATCACCATCATGATCTTTAATTCCTGAGATAGTGTTTTTTTGCTTTTCTTTACAAAGTAATGAATCTGTTTTCCAGATAGGTCATTGTGGAACTGTGTTTTGCTTACTGTTCTAGATGGTCTTATATTTTCTTGAAATATAATTTCTTATTCCTATACCGATTCCATTCTTGTTTATATTTGTTATGGTCGGTAAGTATTAATTTATCTAATTGTTTAAGTGCAGAATCTATGTGCTGGGCATTTTTATTCTTTAGCCTATTTATTTTAATTTGATAAGAAATTATAATCCCCCTTATCATAGCTTTAAAGGCATCCCAAAGATGTGTAATTGTTTTTTGTCCATTATAATTAAGGTTCCAATATTCTTGGATACTCATTTATTAATTCTACAAATTGAGGATCTTTTACTTATTCATTGTTAAATCTCCATTAAAAACATGCTATAAGGACTAGTTATGTGTAATTCGATACTTATTAACACATGGTCTGATACAGACATTCTATATCTACTTTTGATAAATATGTAGCTAATATCAATTCTTGAAAAGGTTAAGGATTTTTTTTATCATAATGAGTGAAACTTATTTGGATTATTCATCCTCCAGCAGTCTAGTAACTGTTCATTTTGTATGAAATGGAGTACTTTTCTGGCTGTATTTATGCTCCCACTAGATGAAGCCGAAGATTTGTCCAAATATGATTTAACAGAGCATTTACGTCTCCAGCTATAATAATTTCCTCTGCCTGTAAAATCTGAAGACCTTCTGTGATTTTGGCCAAAAACTTTCAGTAGTATGAAAAAGGAGCATATACAGAGTCCACTGTAATGGTTTGTGCCTTCAGTTCGATTTTTACTAAAATTATCCTCCCTTCTTTGTCCCTAACTTGTCAATTAATTTTATATCTAGCCCCTTTTTAATAATTATAACCACCCCTACTCTTTTTTGTCCCAATACTATAGAAGCAATGACTGCCCCAGTTCCTTTTTAATTTAAGTGCTTTTTTTTTCTTCCAGGTGTGCTTCCTGAAGACAAAGTATGTGAGCACTGGATTTTTTGATGTATTTAAAATCTTGTTTCTCTTACTTGGGGTATTTATCCCATTGACATTTAAAGACACTAATTTGACTTTATTCTGAAATGTCATTTGTAAAACAGAAAGCATGATTGTGTTTCCCCAGAAGACTAGATTCAGCGATTTCTATAATACAATTACTGGTCTTACCATCTTAAAACTACTTAGGGAAAAATACAAATTGACTAAGTAGACTTTAACCTCCAAGCTCTTATCCTTCCCACCAAAAAAAAGCCCTATACATTTAAATAAATGACTACTGCTCGCTTTCCCAGATTCCACACCATTTAAATTTACAGCAAAAAGAGAATCACCCATTAAATACCAAAATATAAATGCTGATTGCATAAGTGTGAGAACCATGCTAATCCTATTCACATAATCAGCTTTGTAACATGGCGCAAAAAAGACAACCCAAATGAAGCAGTCAGATAGGTGGAAAGACGACAGGTGGTACAACAGAAGAAAAAATTACTCACCTTAGTAATGTTGTTTCTTCTAATGGAGTCTTGCTATATTATGACTATTGCAGTTTGTCCCAGCCTTAGAACTGCTCCGGAGGTGAAAGGAGTTAACTTCCATGCAGAGCATGGAGCTTAGAGCGCGAGCTCGGTTCAGAAGCTCTGTTAGGCTGGTTTCAAACCGAAACCGTCAGATCTTTACGAGCAAAAACTCACTAAGGTTCTGTGTGGAAGTTGTAACCTACACTAGCCAACTGGCCACTAATATATTAACACATTTTTCCTGGTCCCAACAAAGACTCAAGTCAGTGGACCAGAAAAATAAGATAAAATAACTAAATAAACACAACACCCAAACATGAAAATGGCATCAATAAATGCCAACAGAGGACTACCCACCACATACCCAAAGTAGGAGTTCTGAGAGGGCAGGCTGGGGGGAGTCATATGCAAGACTCCATTAGAAGAAACAACATTACTAAGGTGAGTAATTTTTCTTCAAACAACATGAAGTCTTGCTATATTATGACTATTGCAGACTACACAGCAGTACCTCCATGGAGGAGGGACAGAACCTACTTAGGAATAGGCTCAGCTAATGCTATGCTAAACCGAGCATCCCTCCTGGCCTGAATATCCAGGGAGTAATGCTTGGTGAAAGTGTGTACTGTCTTCCAAGTAGCTGCCTGACATATCTCCAAGATAGGGATGTCTCCAGCAGCAGCTAGAGATGCAGCTGTACCTCTGGTAGAGTGAGCCCTCAGGCCTGAGGGAACCTTACCCAGCTTTTGATAGCAAAATTGGATACAAGAAATCCACCTGGCAATGGATCTCTTAGTGGCAGGTCTCCCTTTCCCAACCTCACCATAAGTGAGAAACAGTTGCAGGGAGTCAAACCTGTGACCCTTGGTACGCTCTATGTAGTAACTTAGGGCCCTCTTAACATCTAAGCTGTGCAGCCTCCTCTCACCAGAGGAGGAATGGTCAGTGAAGAACACTGGAAGTGAAATAGATTGGTTAAGGTGGAAATCTGAAACCACCTTAGGCAAACTTCCTGTTAGTCCTGAGGACTACTTTATCCCTGTGAAAGGAAATAAAGTCAGTTTCTACTGATAAAGCCTGTAACTCACTTATACGCCTGGCAGAAGTGATGGCTATCAGAAATACAGTTTTCAAGTCAAATACTTAAGCTCTGCGAAGACAGAGGCTCAAGGGGTTGCATTAGCTGAGCAATGCATACATTAAGATCCCAAGCGGGGCAGGGTCGCTGAATGGAGGATTGGTGTGAAGCAATCCTTTAAAAAACTTGGAAAATACAGGATGAGCAGAAAGAGAAGAGGGCTTCCCTGCTGAAATGAAGGCAGAGACAGCAGCCAAGTGCACTTTCAGGGTGGCTGGTCTCAGTCCCAAAGAATTAAGATGGACCATGTAGTCCAATACAGTGGGTAGATCAGCAGACTCTGGGGAAACATGCTTCCCAGAACACCATATGGAAAACCTTTTCCACTTGGAGTTATAGGTAGCCCTGGTGGAAGGCTTCCTAGCAGCCTTCAGGATTTCGAGAACACAGAGAGTTGCAAATCAGCAAACTCTAACTGCTCAAGAGCCAAGCCTTGAGGTTGAGGGATTTGAGATTCGGATACCAAGCTCTCCCCTGAGTACAGGTTAACAGATTGTGGTTCCTGGGGAGACACAGGGGAAGATGGACTGCTAAGGACAGAAGGAGTGGGTACCAGGGCTGCCTGGCCCAGTCTGGAGCAATCTGGATCATTTTGCAGGGCTGAGACCTGATTTTGGCTAGTACTTTGAACAGGAGAGGGAAGAGGGGGAAAGGCATAAAGAAACTTCCCTTCCCAATCGAGGAGAAAGGCATCCAGGGGAACTGAGCCCAACACTGGGGGCCTGCAACAAAACAGTGGAAGTTGATTGTCTGGGGCTGCGAAAAGATCTATCTGAGGAGTGCCCCATCTGGCAAACACTATCCCCAGTACTAGGGGATCCAGTGACCATTTGTGATGGCCCTGGGAAATCCTGCTGAGAGCATCTGCCAGGACATTGTCCTTGCCTGGGAGGTGAACTGCTATGAGGGAAGTGTTCAGGGAAGTAAGCCAGAGACCACAACTTCATCGCTTCGGTGCACAAGGCCGAAGACCGAGTGCCCCCTTGTTTGTTGATGTACCACACTGTAGTGGTGTTGTCTGTTCTGACCTGTACCACCTTGTTCTGAACAGATGCAGAGAAAACCTGAAGTGCTAGAAAAACAGCTCTGAGTTCCAACAGATTGATGTGGAGCAGAGATTCCTGAGGGGACCATAATCCCTGGGTGGAGAGGTCGCCCATGTGAGCTCCCCATCCCAAGAGTGATGCATCTGTAGTAAGGGTCAAGGAATGGGACAGAGGGATGAAAGGCACCCCCTGTCTCAGATTGCTCTGATCCTGCCACCACTGAAGGGCCTGGATCAGAGTTCGAGTCACTGGGATTAACTTGGATAGAGGATCTCTTCTTGAGACCAGAAAGCTCTCAAATGGAACTGAATGTCCCTCATCTGAAATCTTGCTCCTTGCACCACAGCTGTGGAGGCAGCCATGTGCCCTAGGAGCTGCAGGAAATGCCTTGCTGGTCGAGACCTGCAGAGTGAAGAAGCGGCCAGGGCCACTAAGGTCCTTACCCTTTCCAAGGGAAGGAAGGCTCTGGCCTGCTTTGTGTCCAGTTCTGCGCCTATAAAGGTGAGTACCTGGACAGGTTCCAAAACTGACTTTGGAAGATTGAGAAGAAATCCCAGAGAGGTAAGCAGCTGCTGGGTAACTAGCAGGTGTGATCTGACCTGGTCTGAGACTGACCCACAATGAGCCAGTCATCCAGGTAGGAAAATGGCAATCTTTTGCCTTCTTAGGTGAGCGACTGCTACTGCCAGACATTTTGTGAACACCCTTGGGGCAGAAGTGAGGCCGAAGGGCATTGCTCTGAACTGATAATGGCCTGAGGGCAGTTCAATCTGAGGTACTTGATGGGAGCTTCTGATAAGAACATGGAAGTAGGCATCTTTGAGGTCCAGGGATGCTAGCCAGTCCCCTGGCCTTAGGGAGGGTAAAATCATTCCCAGTGTCACCATTTTGAACTTTGGTTTAAAAAGGTGCTTGTTTAGATATCTTAGATCCAGGATAGGCCGCCACTCTCCTGTCTTTTTTGGGGTAAGGAAGTACCTGGAGTACAGACCCTTGCCCTGGTGAAGGGGAGAAACCTTTTCTACAGCTCTGAGAGCAAAGAGGGTTGAGACTTCTGTTTCCAAAGCAAGAGTCTCTAAAGGGTTTGTAGATGGAAAAGATCTGGCACTCATCTTTGGAAATTTCTTGAAGCTGAGAACCAGACCCTGGCTCACTACTTCCAGGACCCACCTGTCTGAAGTTAAAGACTGCCAGTCCTGGAGCCAGTGAGCCAACCTGCCCCACAGGTAGTGGAGAGCGACCCTGGGCATCCCATCAGGGTGCCTGTCTGCAGAGGTTTTAGGCTGAGGGGTGGGAGCAGGCCTGCTCGAACCCCGTCTGCCTCTCCCTCTGAAGAACCCCCTCTGTACATAGGCTGAAGAGGAGGAGGCCTGGGTCTGGTAAAAAGGCCTACCCCTACCCCTGGGGGGCTGCCTCTGAGGAGTGGCTTGCGTTCCTTGGCTTGTGCACTCCTGTAAGTGGTTCTATATTCATCCATTTTCTTCATATAATTCTGTCTGCTCCCCAAACAGAAATTTCCCACCACAGGAAAATCCATAGCCTTAGACTGGGTATCCTGTGACAAAGTAGTACACCTGAGCCAGGCCAATCTCTGAAAAGCCACAGATGTAGCCATGACTCTAGAGGATACATCGTTAGAATCCACTGCAGCATGGAATTGCACCTTAGATGCCTCAATACCATGAGAGCCACCTGCTCCAGCTCCTTCCGAGCTGGCCGAGGGACCTCTAGCTAAGGCCATGACAGTATCCCATCTAGATTTCTGGTATCTTGCAACATAAGCCACATAGTTAGCTTGTCTGAGTCCCAAGGATGCTGCCATGTATTGTTTTTGGCCATGGCATCAATCTTCCTGGAATTCTTGTCAGGAGGATGTGAAGCCAGTGGAATATTAGCTTTATCACAGGCTGCAGCCTGAACTACTCCAACATGACTGCATTGCTGTGAAAGAAAATCTGTTATCAGGACCTGACAAAGTGTACCTCCTGTCCATCTTTTTATCCACAGGAGGCACAGAATTAGGAGCTTTTAACATTTTTGTTTGTTTGTTTTCTAAAAGATTTATGTAAAGGGATGGACAACCTCCTGGACTCTGGGATATCCATCATCTCCACATAGTCAGGCTCCTCTTGCTCATCCAAAGCTTCCTCTAAGGGAAGCTGGAGGGTCTCAGCAACTTTTTTATAAAACAAAAAATGAGAAGGGGACTCAGAAAGCCTAGGGGGAGACTCACCTGAAGGTCTGTCTGGGGAGATGTCCAGTTCAATGGGCACATCCAGACTTTCAAAGTCACATTCACACTGATCATAATCCTCATCCCCCTCCTCTGGTTCACAGAACTCTTCTATATCATAATCCTGAACCACTGGAACCGACCGAACCGACCTTTTGCCAGACAGTGGCGGTTCGGAGGAACGAGGACAGGGACTGGACAATCTGTATTGCCCCTGCTATCTCTGCAGCAGTTGGAAAGGATTTTGGACTCCAAACCTGCGAATTTTAGATTTCTTTGCTGGAACTGGCTCCTCAGAGCCAGCTTTTCGTTACCAGAGGAAGTCTTGCCCTGGTCAGAGGGCACTCCCTCGGTTGGTACCGAACCGGGCTGGCCATCCGGGTCAGCGGACTTTTTGGCCTCTCGTTCCCTGAGCCTGCCCACTCTCTTGTCCAGGGTGGCTGCAGGGAAATTTTTACAAATCTGGCAGTCTGAATTGAGGTGGTCAAACCCCAGACAATAGACACATGTAGTGTGTGGGTCAGCCTTGGCAAAGGCTTCCCCACAGACACTACAGTGTTGAAACCCAGTGGGCCCGGTTTTTCTTTTGGGTTTCTCAGACATGATGCCAGCCTAACCAACAAACTTGCCCTTTTAATGGCAGTGCCAGGCAAGACACCCTTATCGGTTCCAAACCGTGTCACAGGTCGTGGAAAAAACCGTAATGAAATCCGTTTTTTTTAGAACCGATAAGAACCGGGAACCGCACTCTAAGAAGCCTTAGAAGGCTTTAAACTTATATTTTAATACAATTCGATCGGTTCAACCGAACCGATAACACTTTACAAGTTCCACACAGAAAAAACCCTATCGATTACCATAGACAGAGCCTGAACCGATCGGTTTTGCGGTTAAAATAATTAAATCGCGGTTAAATTAAACCGAGAAATAGCGCTTTAAACCGAAGAAATGAACCGAGCAACAGGAGGAATCTCCGGAGCGACTGTTCAGTGAGGCGGAGTAAAGAATCTGACGGTTTCGGTTTGAAACCAGCCTAACAGAGCTTCTGAACCGAGCTCGCGCTCTAAGCTCCACGCTCTGCATGGAAGTTAACTCTTTCACCTCTGGAGCAGTTCTAAGGCTGGGACAAACTGCAATAGTCATAATATAGCAAGACTTCATGTTGTTTGAAACCATGGATTAATACCATGGTAGATCATGGTTGGGAGCGGGGGCGCGCAAAAAGAATTAAACCATGGTCGGAAAGCTGCAGGAGCCGAACAGCGGTGTTGCAGATTAGTACAGTGAGCAAAGCAGCTGTGCTGGGTCACCCTCTGGTGGCAGCGGCAGCAGTGGCAGAGCAGGGACAGGCTGGGACACACAGAAAGTAAAAAGAGCACAGCAGCGGCTGCAGTGAGACAAGTAAGGATTGTAGTGTGTCTTACTGCAGCAGTCGTCAGAACCGAGACAATGACAGCGGTAGTGTGCAGACCGGCAGCACCAGGTCCGGCAATCGGCAAACCACTGCGACACGCGAACTGTGTCCATGCGGTAACTCATCCGCGTCATCGATGGGAACATGTAAATGGACAGCAATACCCAGAGTGCAGCAGCAAACACCAGTGAAGTTCATGACTATCAGGCTGAAACGAACACGGAGACACGCGCAGACAGATAAGTGGGCACACTGAGAAGTGTGACATTCCGGGCTGCATATGTACCGCGGGTGTAGTGGAGGAGCAGAGAACCACATCAGTATATTAATAGATAGGAAATTGTGAACGTGCACGCGCCCGTTGTCAACTGAGCAGAACATCATAGAGACAGTAGTGAGAGACAGAAAACTGGTATTTTTGAGACGTCTTTGTCAGTCATAATAGTACTATGTAATAGTAATCATAAACAGTAACCTAGCACAGTGCTAGCCATGTTACAAGCAGTTAACCCACTCGAAAGCATGGGTCTACTGTGGAGATTAATCCATGGTTGGTTGGTTGGCACCACTCATGTCAACCCGCAAACCATGGATTAATTCCACAGTAGGACCATGCTTTCTAAGTTAACTTCTTACTTAGAAACCAAGAAAACAGCAGAACAACATATATCTGGAAAATGAAGCAAACCCATTCTGGTTGCCGATACGGAATCGCCCCACCACCACCTCACACATTTGGAGTTTAATATTTTTGATTATGCTTTAACAATCTGAAAATGTACATTCGTTAACTTCTTATGCAAAAACTTCAGGGAGTTTTAGTTTCAGATCTTTTGTTGCTTCTTCTACAGAGTCATAAACATGCCGAACTTCACTTATTATAGACTCGTAGTCTGGCCAGAAATGTCATAGTGGTCCATATACCTTTGGACCATAACTTCGTTCTAATCCAAATTTGTTCCTTTATTGAAGAATTTCTTGAGGGAGATTATATATCCAAATCTAGGCACCCATGAGATTTATTCTCTTTTTTTGTAGACCACAGCCATTAAACTGTCTATCACTAGATTTCACAAATTTCATTATGATGGGTTTAGGAGGTGCTGACTCCTCTTGCCTCTGCCTTACATCTCAGTGAATCCTTATCGATTTCTACGTTTACACTTGCTGGGTCCATGTCTAAGTAGGAAGCAGCCATCTGGTTAAACGTATCCTTCAGTGTTTTGGCATTGTCCCAGACTTCAGGAACCCCAATTAGTCATATTTTTTCTCCTGGCCAGAAGTTTAAAGTCTAAGAGTTTGGCTTGTAATTCTGTCTGAGACAGTTGTAGCTCTTTAATTTTGTCCGGGACTGGCGAAGTTTCTTCCTGAATGGATACCACTGTTTGTTTTTATTAGTGATAGCTCTTGTTTTAGTTCCTTATTCTCTGACTAAATTCTGGGTAATAGTATAATAAGAATAAAGTTTTTCTTGAATGGATAGCATGCGTTCCATTTTTTCAGAAATGTTGTTCATTTTCGAGAACAGCGAATAAGCCCATGGTGGGGGCTCTTCAGAATCTTCTTCCTCACTATTGCTATGGAGTGTCAGGGTCTGATTTGGAGCTTGAAAATATTTGTTCCTGGCCTATTTTTCATTATTAGTGGCTGAAACATTCTCCACAGCTATAAGTTTCCCTGAGCCATCACCTACACCTTTCACATTTAATCATTTGGAACTGAATTGGTATGGGGTAGCTGAATATTTCCCCAATTGGTCCCCTTCATCACGGGAGGGGATTTCTGGCTCTAATTCTGGAGACATAACTTTTTTTTATTTAAGTCAGCCTCACCGTCTTTCTGTGGTGCCTCCTGCAGTATATTTGGAAACACTGTGTCCGAGTTCAGTTTATCAACGTTCGTTAAATCACTGTGAACGTCAAGTTTGCTTACCCTAGTCTCTCTGGTGTCCTCACTGTTATGGTGCGTTAGTTCTGAGCTCAGATTATTTGCTCCGTTTAGATTCTCTGATAGGAGCTCAGCTTCCGACGCTTTCCCACCAGAAAGATTTTGCTCCACACCTGCGTCTCGTGGGACAGGCACGTCGTCCTGAGTTGGTTAGCTTTTAATCTCCAAGTTTTCCTCTAGCTCTCTGGAGTTTTACTCCTCTAGGCCTTCTTTCTTGGGGTATTCTAGTACATTGTGACAACGCTATGAGCTGGACCCCGTACACCACAGCTGGGTCTTGGGACAGGTGTAGCTGACTTTTCCGTCACTGCATTCTTTTTTCCACTGAATAAAATACAGGAAAAAGTGAAGTTGAAGCAGACGTCCCTTCCTTCTCGGAATATACAGTACTATTTCTGCTTACGTTTTCAGTTTTTGTTCTAGATGTTCCAGCAGCTGTCCTTCGTGTGTTCATTGTTATGGCTTTTAGAGATGTAGGATTTGTACCCGTCGTACCAGAGCTGCAGCGTTTGGCGTCCCTTTGCCAGCATCATACCAAAAGGTCTTTGGCATTTTTCTTTTCAATTTCTTGTTCTGCTGAATTAAGATATGAAGAAAAGTTCATTACTCCCAGTCATATACTTCTTGGTGTGTTAATACTGGGGAAGGGGGGAGCCGCCACAGCATTTTGCACTCATGGCATACTGGAGGGTTTGCCATGATGCTCTCCCTTACTCCTCGTGGGCAGAGCCTCTACCTGAACTGCAGTGACACTTGTCAATGACAGAAATAGGATGGGTTACTGTTATTACGGACACTAGCTTCCTTTATGGATGGCTTTCTATGTTTAGTTCTGGTGACTTATGAGCCTATGTTTTTTTTAAAGTTTAAGTACCTAGTGATATTATACCTCTGCAGGGGGATTGATTAAAACCGATAATGCTTTTACATGCTGTGTACTACTTTGGTATAGCATGGCTCCTTTACTGCCCTCCTCTGGTAGGAGGATAAAGACTGACACTTTTAGTGTTGCTTTTTCTGGATTGTCATGCTGCACTTGGACTCCATTAACAGCTACTTTCTGGACTACAACTTGCTTTGGATACTCTATCTTTTATCTACCCCTGCACATGATGCAGCTTAATGACAGGATACACCCTACTGATTTATTAAGAGGAGTGGCACCCTCAATGTATTTCTGGTATATTTTTATGTATTATGTCTGCCATTTTCCAAGCAGTATGATTTGGTAAAATAAACATAGTATATCTAAAAAAAACTATATATCATTATGCCTATAATGGCAGAATTCTATATGAAGTCAAAAGCAAGTAATGAAATGCAGATACATTTTGAAATGTGTTTATAATATGCAAGGTTTATTAAAAAATATCGGTAAATTGCTGTCATAGCTGTTAGTACATTTATAGACTGTAAAGTATCTGTCACAGTGAGGCAGGTGAGGCCTCTTGAGTGATGGATGTGAAAAACTTTCTAGTTGACTTCCTGCTCCCGTATGTGGAGCTTCTGTGGACTTAACAGTCTGCTTGGCAGTTGAAGCCTTAGAGCCAGTGACATGCCTAGCATCACTCCCCAGCTGACAGGCTGGTGGCTGTCATGAGACAGAGTTATTGCACATTTCATACAGACACTCCAAGACAGGTTCATCTGCACTGGTCACCATTTGAGGGATGATCTCACTGAACGTGTTAGAGACACACTGGTCTGACTGTGGACAGATGCCTCAGTTCTAGTCTGAGTTGAAGGAGGGCTAGAGCAATGCCCGGCCAAGTGCCCCAAGTCGATGCTTGCCACATCAGATTCAGCACATGCAGAAATGGAAATTATGTACCTACCGTAACTCTTGATCTTCTTGTACATCTGCACCATTCATCACTGGTGGATTGTACGCCTGAGGCGCTATGACCCCACAGGAGCATATAGCTAGAACATTTTTCTAGTGGGTTGAGTCAGCATCAGAGACAGCGCCGTCCACGAGGACAATGCACAGCGTTCTGCTCAAATGTTAGCCAGTAAATACAGGTTACTCACCTGTAACAGGAGTTCTAGGAATGGTATATGTTGTTCATCCACACTCATTGGCAGTATCCTTGCCGCTTTAAATCTTGCCGGAAGGTCTTCAAGCTTGCTCCTCCCACCCACCCGGGTGGTATAACTCTCGGCTCCGCCCCATGACGCCAGATCTGGCCGCTGGAAGCTCAGGTTGTGCGTCGAAGCCGGGAGGTGTGGTGGAATGTAGGGATGAACAATATATACCATTCCTAGAACTCCTGTTACAGGTGAGTAACCTGTATTTCTAGGGACATGGATATGTTGTTCATCCACACTCATTGGCAGACTCCTAGCAGTTCTCCGGGAGGAGGGGAGGCAAGACGCACACCCCATATACTTACTTGGGAAAGAGAGACTGAGAACCGAGGCCCCAAAACCAGCATCCAGCGTGACTCAAGGTCGATGTGGTAGTGGGTAATGAAGGTGTTTGCTGACTTCCAGGTAGCAGCCTGCAGATTTCCTGGATAGGGCGTCCCTGGAAGCAGCCACCGTTGCAGCAGTATGGCGGGTAGAATGAGCTCTTATCCCTCTGGGAGGCTCCATGCCCGTAACTTATAACAGAGATCTATGCAGGAGGTTACCCACCTGCTTATCGTCCGCTTGGCTGCAGGTCTGCCAGATGCGGCTTCAGCGTAGGTGACAAACAGCTGGCGAACCTCTCCCAATTTCAGCCGTGCGCTCCTTATAATAGCGGCCCTTCTGGAGATCAGAGTATGGAGCCTATATTCGACCTCCGAGTGTGATTGGGGTAGAACACCGGCAGAGTCAACACCTGGTTAAGGTGAAACTCCGACACCACCTCTCGGAAGGAATTTCGGGTGGGGGCGCAGGACAACCTTGTCCCTGTGGAAGACCAGGTAAGGAGACTCGATGGAAAGCGCCTGGAGCTCTCCCATCCTTCTGGCTGACGTGATAGCCACCAAGAAGGCGGTCTTCCACGACAGGTGAGAGAGAGCACACCTGTGCGCCAGGATTGAATGGCTTGCCCATGAGCTTTGCAGTACCAGCAGTAGATCCACGGAGGTGGGGTTCCCGCACTGGAGGAAATGTGATCAAGGCCTTTGAAAAGCGCCAGACCACCTTCTCCTCGCCACCGACTGCTTCCGGCCCGCGCCCGTAAGCAGAGATGGCTGCCAGGTGCACCTTAGGTCGTCGACCTAAGCCCTTGACTAGAAAGGGACCATAAATAGTCCAAGATGCTTGCCAAGGAACAGGAGGAAGGGTCCAAGCCCTTGCCCTGACACCAAATGGAAAACCTTTTCCATTTGAAGGCATAGCATTTTCTGGTCGACTCCTTACGGGACGCCTCAACTATATTGAGGACCTCGTCGGAAAGACCCAAGGCCTGGAACTCTAGCCGCTCAGGAACCAGGCCGTCAGGTGCAGGGATTGAAGGTCCGGATGGAACACCTTCCCCTGATTGACTGAGAGCAGGTCCGGGCGAGCTGGAAGCTGCCGGAGTCCTGGAGCTGAGACTGAGGAGATCTGGTACCAGAACTGGCGAGCCAGTCTGGGGCTATCAGAATCACCTGCGCCTTGTCCCTCCTCGCCTTGAGAAGCACCTTGTGGATCAAGGGAAATGGGGAAAAGGCGTAAAAAGCCCGGGGTCCATTGCCTCGAAAGGCATCCCCTGCAGCGAAACCCTGCTGAGGCGGGCATGGAACAGACTCAACCCGGCGTTCTCCATGGAGGCAAACAGGTCCACCTGAGGTGTGCCCCAAAGAACAGATGCTGTACTACCTCCGGCAGGAGAGACCACTGTGGGATGCAGCCCCTATCAGCTCAGGGCATCGGCCAGGGTGTTGGAGGCTCCTGCCCGTGAATAGCTAGGAGATCCGCCTCCAGGCTGCGCCACAGTGACCAAATACGAGCTTCCTTGCATAGAAGCATGGGAGCGTCCGCCCTGGCGGTTTAGATAGTACATGGTCGTGGTATTGTCCGTCTGGACTCGGACCACTTGACCCCGGAGGAGCGGAGCAAAGGCGGTGAGAGCTAGGCGGACCGCTCCGGAGCTCCAGCAGGTTGATGTGGCATCGGGACTCCGGGACCAGAAGCCATGAGCCCGAGTTCCCCAGATGGGCACCCCAACCCATCAGAGAGGCATCGGTCGACAGAGAGACCGTCGGCTCGGCGGACGAACAGGATGCCCTCCTGCAAATGATCTGGAGCGGTCCACCACTGGAGAGCATTCCACATCCCTGTGTCACCGACCAAGCTGGTCAAGGGATCATGGCGTTGTGACCACTGGCTGGCCAGTCCCCACTGAAGGGACGCATGTTCCAGCGGGCCCAACGGACCACGCTGGCACAGGCCGCCATGAGACCCAGGAGGCGCAGGAAGTCCCGGGCAGGAGCAATTGCCCAACCCAGAAATGATCGGGCAAAGGAGGAAAGAACCCGGCCCTGTCGCCCGGAGCCGCAGCTCTGGCTCGAAGAGAGTCGAGCTGCGCCCGATGAATAAAATCACCTGCTTCGCTCGAGTTCCGACTTGGCCTCGTTGATAAGGAGGCCCAGTTGAGAGCAGACCTGGAGGGCCAGATCTCTGGACCACTCCGCCTCCTTCCTGGAGGAGCTGCTATCAGCCAGTCGTCCAGGTAAAGGTACACCCGGACCCTCGCGCGCAGAATGCTGTCACCACTGCCATGCATTTGGTGAAGACCCTGGGAGCTGGAGACAAGCCGAAGGGCATGGCTTGGAACTCGAAGAGAGATCCTTCCGCTCGGAAGCGAAGGAATCTCTGGTGAGACGGACGGATAGGGACGTGAAAAGACGCGTCCTGCAAGTCCAGAGAGCAGAACCACACGCCGCGTTCCAAGGATGGTATTATCTGAGCCAGAGTGACCATCCTGAAGGTTCGAGACCTTAGGAACTTGTTTAGGTCGTGTAGGTCGAGAATGGGGCGCCAGCCCCGTCCGTTCAAACCAGGAAGTACCTGGACACAAACCCTGGGTCTGAAGGAGGGTCCACCACCTCTTACCACCTCCTTCTGGAGGAGGAGTGATGTCGGCTCGACGAGCCGCCAGTGAGGCTGGGGATCCCGAAGCCCCCCGAGGGGCGACGGCTCTGAAGGGTGGTGCCTGCTCGAATTCCAGAGGCAGGCCTCTTCCCACCACCTCCAAGACCCACCTGTCCGTGGTAACAGCGGACCAGGCGGAACGGAAGTGCCGGAGCCGTCCCCACACGGGGGGACCCAGGGGTAAGGTGACGGGGATGGGGGCGACACCCCTCAGCCCGTCACTGGGCAGGCTTGGAGGAGGGACCGGCCGAGGGACCTCCTGGGCCCTTTCCTCCCTGCCTCCTGTTAGAGGAAGCCGGCGGCTTGGGTTTGGGATGCCAAGGCCGAGCCTGCTGGCCCTGACGTTGCTGGGCCGGGCGCGCGGGGCGAGACGAAAGGGCTTAGGCTGTGGCTTATGCCTTGTCCTTCTGGACGGAAGAGACCGAGTCAAGGTGGCATTGGACTTCTCGATCCTCTGCAGGTGACCTTCCACCCCAGGGCAGAGGTCAGTCCCCAAAAGGGAACATCCGCCAACTTGTGCTGGGTATCCGGTAAAGGTGGATATCCTCAGCCAAGCCCGCCCCGACGCATATGGCCACTGCGGCCGCCACCGATCTGGCACATGAGTCCCTACATCCAAAGCAGTCTGAGCTGCTGTTTGGCCGCCCTGCCTGGTCCCGCACCTGCTTAACCGTAGTCTGCAGATCGGCGGAAGATGAGGATGACTCATCCAGGGAGCCCAACAGGGCATGGAAAAATGTGCCATGAGGACGGCCGAACTGGCCTGACGAAGGCCGAGAGAGGACGCAGCGAGACTTTTCGCCCGACATAGTCCAATTTCTTGGACTCTTGTCAGGAGGTTTGTCCACATCCCTGGCGTTGCCAGTGGCGCATGACGCTGTCGGTAACAAACCCTCAGCAGAGGGTGTTCGAAAAAAAACGGACAAGGAACCCGGTAGGGACCATACTTCCTGGCCATCCTGGCGGCGCAGGGCAGGAAGCAGGGCGCTGCCAAAGTTCCAGTGCCGGACCCAATATTGCCTCGGCCACCGGAAAGGCCTCCTAGAATCCCCTCGTCCAGAATCTCCGTGAGGGATACCAGCCCGTTTGGAACGGGTTCGAGCTCCATCCCGGTAGACTCCGAGATGAGCGAAGCAGTCCTAGGAAGGACGACGGGCTATCGTCCATTGACTGACCTCTGAAGACTCCAAGTCCAGTCGCTTGGAGAAGAAGGAGGAATCATCTTCGGACTCGGAAGAGTCCTCGAAGAGCTGCCTCTGGCCTGAGCCACCCTTCACCTGCCGAGGTCGGTCGGGAGTGAGGGTAACTGACAGCCGATGGGGTAAACCCTTAGTCGACCGAGAATCCTTGGTCGGAGCCCCAATTGGTGGCTGTGGAGGCGAGGTTCCACACGAATCGGTGGAGCAGCTGGTTTTGGCCGAACAACCGCCTGGGTATAGCTCCTCGACAAGTCGAGGTTGTGTCGGCGCTCGATGACAACCACTTAATGGTCGGGAAGGCGCGAGTCGGCTTATTCCGGCCAGGAGGAGCTGTTGCAACATAAGGTCTCGTACCGTCCGACGTAATTTACGCCGAACCTCCCCTCATCCGAGGAGGAGGACGAGGACGCAGCCGCGACGCCGACGCGGTGACGACCGAGACCGCTTATGACGGTGGAACGGCTGGACCGCCAAGAGGTCCGGAGACCGAGACCGAGAGTCCCGGAATTTCCGGGTCGGTGCGGAGGTGTCGGCCGGAACCGCACTCCTTCGCTCGAAGGTCCATCCGAGGCTCCGGAACCGAGGCACAGACGAGCCCACGGGATCCTCAACTCCTCCCGGGGAACCGGGAGAGGGGAATCTGCTGCTAAAGGCGACAGCCCGTCCAATGGGTCGAGAAAATCTCGACTTCATCAGTGGAGTCTCGGTCAACTGACCTGCAGGGGACACCGTGAGGCCAGTGGCGGCGCGATCGGTCGAGCAAGCCGACGGACGGCGGCCCGGGAGAGGGACCTTTCCCGCTCCCAAGAGCGTCGACGGAGGGACTTACCCTTGTCCCTCTTTTTGGACCGAGAAAAAGGTCCAGCAGACGCAGGCCCTTCTCCTTTAGTGGAGAGGGACAGACAAAGCTCCTTAAAAGAAGCCGTGTAGGAAGAACCCAGAGAGAGCGGGATAAATGCCGCGGCCGAGGAAGATACGGCCCGCGCCGCCTCCTCTTGAGGGCGACCATCGCTCGAGCTGATCCCCGAAACCCGCCCGCGCGGACACCGCCAACCGGGGCCTCCTTGACTTCACCGAGGGAAACGCTTCGGGACGCCCAGTTGCAATCGGGCAGCACGGGCTTCGGAGGACGAGGCGAGAAAGATGAGCACAGGTCGCAAGCCGCGGGTCGTGCTCAAGGCCTGAGCAGTAGACACACGTGGAGTGTGGATCCGTCCGAGACATCTTCTGCCCGCATGGGCATCTCCAAACCGGGAGTCGATTTGTCCATCGGCGCCAGAGGATCAAGACTGAAGTCTTTTGCAAATTTTATTTTAAATCCGCAAACGGAGAAATAGGAACCAGTCGCAAACGCAGAGCGTTAAGGAGGGAACCTGAGCTTCCAAGCGGTAAGGAAGATCTAGCGTCATGGGGCGGAGCCGAGAGTTATACCACCCGGGTGGGTGGGAGGAGCAAGCTTGAAGACCTTCCGGCAAGATTTAAAGCGGCAAGGATACTGCCAATGAGTGTGGATGAACAACATATCCATGTCCCTAGAACCAACACTGACTCCTCCCTCACCTCAGTTCTGCCCGCCAGAGAGAGTGAAAACCGACAGAGAAGAAAGAGGGTGGGGCAAGGGAGCCCAAGCAATACTAAAGGGAAGGATATAAACAGGAGAATAGGCCAACACAAGAGGAGAGGGCGGCTACCTGAGGGTGTGGTACAGGGAGGTCCCAACCACTGGGCAGTCCCTGGGGATAGAGAAGTGGAGGGGTAGGGAAAAAGGAGAAAGAAAAAAAGAGAGAAAGAAAGATAATGGGAGACCCAATGGCACCCCACTCCCCCAGGGAGTCAGGCTAGATATCAAGGGAGCACCCACCTCCGCACTCCCTAGTAACTCCCACACGAAGGAGAGACAGGACTGTATGATATCCGAACAGAGTCCAGACCATCCGAGCAAAATAGACACCAAAGGAAGAAGCCAGAGGCTGAGGCAAGAGGGGGATGCCCCTAATTACCCCAGAAGTAGGGTGCCAGGGTCTCTACAGACTGTCCAAAAGACAGAGGTGGGGACAGGACTCACCCTGGGGCAGGACCCCTCATCGCCAACCCAAGGCTTAGACATTATTTCTTCAGGTAACTCATCCCAAACCAGTAGCAAGACAAGAGAGGCTTTAGGAGGAGGGAAACTGCCTCCAGATAATCAGACCGGTTAACATAAGAAAAAAAGAAAAGACAGGGGAAGGGGTCCCTGGCCCCCCACGACTCCTCCAGGATCCGCGAAGGATCCGATCAGGACATCAGACTGGACTCCGGTCCTTGCATCATAAGGCAGAACGGAGTCTAGAAGGGGTGCTAAGGAGCCCTCATTTGAAGAGGGCAAACAACCCCATTTGTCCTCCCCAACCCAGGAGGGTTACTGATCCCTTTAGATAAAGGATCAGCAGACCCAGAGAAGCCAGAAGGCCTCTGCCCACAAGGGTCTCAGAGAGGACAGCAAGCAGGGAGAAGGTACTGCTCAGAGGCTGAGGCACCAGAGGGGATGGTGGGCGGAAAGCAGTGATGAATGGTGAAAATACGCAAGAAGATCGAGAATTATAATAGGTACATCATTTCCATATATTCCTGTATGTATCTTCACCATTCATCACTGATGGGTGAGTACCAAGCCCCCCGAAGGGGCCCTGGCACCTCCCTGAGGGAAAAACCTCCCTCAGGCCCTTGTGGGGGAGAACCACAGGGGGAAGAAGCCCCCTATGGGTCCAGAGGCACCCACGAATGATCATGGTGAGACAGGGACTCCAGTAACCCGGGAGAAGGAAGGCACCCCACTATTTCCTGCCTCACCCTGCAGAAGAAAACTTGGGCTCCTGGGAAAGGGGAGGTAAGCACCCTATACCAGACCAAGAGCAATAACCTGAAAAAAAGGTGAAGCCATGCTGCAAGTCTTAGACATAGTACAGATCCTGCCAGCCTAGAAGCTACCTTATTAGCGTTGTAAGACACTCTTGAGAGATGCCTTGCTAGCTCTAGGCCACAAGCAGAAAAGCAGTTGGCCTGCCTGGTCGCCTCAGAGTCAGGCAGAGTGGCTAGGAGGTGTCCTAGCACAATCCATAAGTGCCTAGCATAGGCAGCCATATGGGCCTGATGGCCTGAAATGCAGAGCAGGAGACGTGCCGAGGAGAAAATCCTTTTCCCCCAGTGGTTAAACTCAGCTGAGTCGAACTCCGGTGGGGGTGGCCGTGTCTTGGGCAAAGATGCCCAGAGGGGGTATCCAGTAACTCTAGCCCCGAAGTGGGGAGAGGCATGGAACCTGGGGACCCCTGGGGGGCACGATACCTGCGCTGGCAGTCCCTCAGGGTTGAAGGGGGGCAGAGGGGTTCTGCCAGACCTGATGAGACGCTTCCTGAAATGAAAAAGGCCACGGAGGAATAATCACATTCTCCGAGAACTCCCCAAGGAAAGCACGTGTCACATGAGCACGATTGCGACTTGCAAAATGAGATATGTGGAGCTCCTCCAACGACCTCAACAAGAACTGCTGAGAGCTGGTGATATCAGTGTCAGAGAACAGGTGGACTTAAGAGTCTTCCTCCCAGAAGAGCTCGATTCAGACTGCGGTGCAGCAGGGGTTTCTGGTCTAAAAATGACCTAATCCAGAACCCTTAGGTAGCGAGGGAAAGCTGCAGCCAAGGCTCTGAACTGGTCCCAAGACAAGGGTCCCGCAGGACCCGAAATGCCCGGGAGAGCAGAAGGGCGAGGCAGAGGATCTGAAGAAGGGGAAGAAGTCTGGCGAGCCACAGTAGGATCCCTGCTAGGACTTTGGGAGCGTTCACACGACCCCTCCAGAAGGGTGGGGCTGCGCAGAGAATCCACAGTAGGTCACACAACCGAACAGATGCAGCTTAAGTGATGCCCCAAGGTGAAAGCCCCACAATGAGGAGATTGGGACCGGTCTGGCCCTTGCAGGCAGCCCCTTACCCCACCTGATGCAGATCCCCCCCCCCCACTGAGGAGAGCAAAATGAGAGGGATCGGCACTATGGCTCCTCCTTGAGTCACCAGCAACCCTGGGAGAAAACGTCTGAGCCACCCCAGACCTTCTCAAGCCCTCCCCCTCAGAGAGGCCTGCCCCTCCTTCCATCCTTGCGGTATTGACGGAAGCAACTCTGAAAGAGCCACATACATCTGCAAGCCTGCCACGGCCATCCCCATACTTAACCTCTGATCCAGGAACAGAAACACCACCGCTCCCAGCTTCAACATCGGACTCTGCCTCAGAGGTGCTGACCTCCGACTTTGCATCGGATGTGGTGCCGCTTCCAGACCCGGCACCGCCTCCCAACCCCGATCCGCCATCGGTGCCAGAGATGGCACCATGAGAGTCCCCGGCACTGACAACAGTGCTGAAGACTCAGAAAAGGAGGCCCCAGGGGCAGACCCAGTCAGGGAGGTAGAAGAGAATGACACCTCCTGAACTTTGCCGCTAGGCCTTGGAGGGCGCCGTGACTCCTTGGAGCCGGGAGACTCCTTGGAGTGGGGCAACCACTCTGGGTCAGACCCGTCCTCCCCCTCCAAAGAGGAAGAGATCAGAACGACCGGGAGAGAGGCTACCTCTGGCAACCTATTGGATCCGGCTCCGCATACAGCACCGGACATAGGCCCCGCCACAACCTCGACACTGTTGTGCTCACCAGACCCAGAAACAGGGTCAGGAGCCCAAGCGGAGTCAGCAAACTGAGTTGAGGGCCCCACTGGTTTGGATCCAGCATATAGCTCAGACCGTGGCATGCTCCAAGGAGGCAGACGACCAAGAGGGTGCTCAACCAACCTCGGAGAGCAGACAGTCCACCTTGCCTCTAAGCAGGCGGGAGGCGCCAGCGAGCAACTGTGACAGCTCACAGTCCTCTACAAATCGTATAGTACTGGAGGGCGGCCGAGATAAGGTCCAAATTCTCACCTTGGCATCCCTGGACCGACGCCGTCCTCCAAAGGTAGGAGGTTTCCGACCCACCTTCAACACGCGCGTTTTGAGGACCCAGCGGTCCATGGTGAACTACACATCGCAGTTGTCCATGTCGTGTTGGGGACCCAGGCAAGACAAACATCGATCATGGCGATCTGATACGGAGATGGACTTGCCACAAGGGTACAGACGCATGGGGGCACGTCCCGCCTTACTTTAACTTGGGCCCCGGATCGGATATGATCAACCGCAGACGAAATAAAATACAGTGTCACAGCATGTGGAAATAAACTTTAGACAAGGCAAATTTACATGTTTCAAACATACTGTGGTGTGATATTTATTTTTCAAAAGTTCAAAAAATAAATGAACAAAAAGATTGCAAAGAAAATCATTACTTAACATCAGTAGTTTCTCCCAGATCTTAAATTTCCCATGAACCTTCTCACCTGCATTCAACAGCTTGTCTGCCTCTTCTCTCTCAGGGCTGAGCCCCACTGGGCTGAACTGAAGTGAGCTCAGTGAAGAGGTTTTTATATCGTTTTGGTGGGGGTCACCTGACTGAGCCTTTTTCTATTTACATGTCTGGACATGCCGTTTCAAACTGGTGTGTGTGTGTGTGTGTGTGTGTGTGTGTCAGGGGATTTCCTGGTTCAGTCAAAGGTACAGTGTATATCTCCAGATACTGACTCTCTATAACTCTGATCCACAGTGACTAAGCACTTTTATAAAGTATACCACATTCTCATACATATAACCTTATACAGCAACAGGTCTATAGCGTGAATTTATGAAAATACCTTAAGAATTTCTTATAACTGTACTAATCATTAAATCATTATTGTTTTATATGGCTTCTGAATCCTTTTTATTTAAAAAGGCTTTATTAATCAATTACTCCTATTTAAAAATAGTCTTCATGCTTTTTGTACACAAAATGCACTTATGCACGTTACACAACACCTCTCCAGCTGTTTAGCATTCCAGGGACTGGATGGATGGAAATGGAAAAAGAATGAAGAGAGAACTAGTAGGAAGTTTAGCAGGGATAGTAAGAGCTACGCTGGGTGGCCAACCGGGGAGAAGAAGAAAAGCAAAGAGAAAAGCGTTAACTGTTGCTAGGAAATAAGGAGATGAAAAGTGGTCCATCAGTCACAGCCAAGGTGTAGCCTAACTCCACCACATACAGTAGAGTCTTGGCACCACAGAAAACAATAAAACAAAAATTATAATGAAAAGGAACGGTCTCACCCGTCTGCAGATCTATGGCATCGAGTAAAGGCGAACAGAATTTTCGGCGACTTCGAAATATGGATGAAAATTCGGCTCTTCAGCTTCCATGAGGTGCACTCTCGATGGCAGGGAGAACAGAACTGAGATGAGGGAGGAGTCTGCATCGGTTACTAGCTAATGTACCAGTAGCATACTGTGCATCGTCTTCATGGGCAGCGCCATCTCCGGCACAGACTCCTCCCACTGGAAAAATGTTCTAGCTATAAGCTCCCACGGGGTCATAGCGCCTCCAGCGTATAGCCCACCAGTTATGAATGGTGAAGACACATTCAGGAAGATCTGTCCCTGCAGGCTTGCGCCACCTGTCTCAAGCCTGGGAGAAGGACTCCATTCTGGCTGCTGTAAGACACTGTGGCTCTTTTGTTCTCGCACTGTCCCCAGGTGCTGACTGCATTACATTAGGTGCAGTGTGCTCTTGCTGTGGGTGATTAAGCATCGATAGTACTGCAATGCTCTGGTGATTGCCAACATTCCCTCCTGTGCTGCAGACCGAGACTGCCCTAATGAGCCAGTTGTCTAGATAACATTGGCAGGACCTGTGAGAACACCCTTAGTGTAGTGAACAATTCGGATTAATACTGTGTATTGAAAGTGATCAACTCAAGAGTGAACTCAAGTCTCCGCATCTGGTGGCAAGCCAGAAAGCAGACTGCTGCTGCTCCTCAGTAGTGCACTGCTGTCTGAAGGGAAGGTGCTGGGCACAGGATGTAGCAGTGACTCCTGCTGTGGGCCAGGGGAGCTTGCTCCTTCCACAAAAGTGTTGTTACGTGTGTTCGAGACAATCAGGATGCTCCATCCACAGCAGGAGAGGAAGGAGGACTGGTGAGAAAATGGGATAGAATCCCATGACAGTCTATATGACAGCTGGCATACAATGCTCCTCTTGGTGCTAGCGATCTCAAAACTGGATCCTGTTCACTTGGCAGACTGTCTTTGGTGGGGGGAGAAGAGGACGGCCATCTCTCTGGGGCCCCCACTCACAGAGGGGAAGCCCTGGGGGCCATCTGGTGGCAGATTGACCCAGGGGAAAGGGGAACACCAGGCCTGAACAGGGTATATCCGTGGAGGTTCTATGTCGTAACAGAGAACTAAAAACAGCGCCAGACATCTCAGCAAGTGCACATCGCCAAAAACAGATACAGCAACTGCGCACTACACCGAAACCCAAATCAGTGACGGTCCCAACACACACTCCGGGACCCAATATGTACCATACATTATTTTTATGCGAGAGGCTATACCCCCCCCCCCACTCCAGGGGGGCCTGACACTGGGGTACAGGAGACACCTCGGGAAGGGCTATTGGGGGATGACGACTAAGACATCAGAACGGGGGAGAGACAGGGACTGTGGAGCATGTAACTGGGAAATCGGGAATGGGAGACCAAAAATCAGTTAAGTCCCAAACACACAAAAAATAAAATTGATCTACCCACCCCAAGCCAGCTCAGAACCCAGGACCTCTTGCACCACAGACATGCACTACCTCAACAAGACCAGCTCAGAAATGCCTGCCCAAACCACCTCTCATATCCCTCCTATTGTTGCTCTATCCTTCTGTCACTGTTATTGTTCCCTTGGCACCCGCTCTTCCAACATTTGCTATCCATTCACCCCGCTTTCTTCACAGGCAGTCAGAGTTTGCTCAAATTGAGTCGCTCAATCTGACTTGCCCATATCATGGGAAACCATCCCTGGAACCAGGGGATATCCTTGAGGACAAGGAGGCAGAGGCTGAAAAAGCTTTATGGACAAAAAAAAGCCAATGGGATTCAGCAGGCTGATGCCAGGCTTGCAGCTGCCTTCCCAGTCCAGGTACCTCAGTGCTCACTTACTTTTTTTATACTTTGGTTTTTTTAAACAGAAATGTAATAACTACAGTGACTTCAAATAATTCAAGTCAATAGCGGTCAGATTATACAGAGCAACTGCCTTATGAACTGTCCTAGAAGCTTTCAAAGTACACCACTAACAACTCGAAACAAATCAAATACAGATACAATAACCAAAATACAAAATTTGTGAACTTAACAGTCAGGATATTTGTAGGTCAAGATTAGGACCTACTAAATGTTTGCTCCAGGAGCAAATTAGAGCCTGGAGCAAACCAGAGGTATGTTGGGACATGCTAGGGCACTTTCTGAGCACTAAAGGCATGTTCCACTATACCACCCAGGCATTATCCCAACTGTGATCGCAAACCCTGGCCTCCTACTGGCCATAGGAGGTATGTGGGCAATCAGGTAGTATGGGGAATTGGGATTGCAATTGGGCTGTTTAGCAACTAATGCCTTTCCATATTGGTGTAGATGCAAATGACACCATAGCACTAGCAAATCACTATAAGGTCGCTTGCATGATTAGGGCTTCATTACATGCCCTAAGTGCACACTATTTGTGACCCCCATGTACGAGTTGTCATCAGCTCTGTATGTCTGTTCTGGTACACAAAGTAATACTGCTATACCATGTCCCTGGTGTCTGGTGGGCCCCCCACCACACACCCCATACCCCAAGTGTGCATACCTTTGCTATTCCCTGGTAGCTAGCGGTCCTCCCACCTATGAACACCCACAGGTAAATTTCTCTAAATGCCCCAGTGGCTAGTGCCCCCCCCCCAAAAAAAAAACACACGGATATATACAGAAATGCCCTGGTAGCTAATGTTCCTACCACGCTCAATCTCCGGCCATGTATGCTTGCAATATTCGCTGATGTCTAGTGGCCCACCCCATGCCCCAGGGTTTGAATCCAAGTACCTGACACTCCCACCGTGTCTGGCAAGCAAACACATGTACACACACATACACGACCAGCATAAACACTCCACTCACCTCTACAGCCAGCTGCTGACTGACAATCGCACTACTGCAAACCATCAGTCAGCGGTCAGCCATAGAGGTGAGCGGAAGGTCTGTGCCAGCTGCTAAGAGAGTGGCACTGGGGGCGCGGCAGGTGGGTCGGGGGAGGGGGGACACCAGGGATCAAATATTGGAGGTATGCATGGTCAGGGATGGGGGGGTGGATAAAGGGGCTATTGACTATTTTGCATAGGTGCACTTTCATATTTTAGGGCTGATCGCTTACAGGATAGGAACATGCTAACCATGCCATCCAATATGGCATTTTGCAGACCTTCCCTGCTTTGGGTCCACGAAGTGGGGTTAAAGAGTCATTAACCTGTTTAGCAATCTCCAAACACCTTCCAAGATCCTGGCACATGTGTAATAAGATATACAAATCAGATAAGATTACTGTGTCCAGTTTCACGAGCACATACAGCATCATGTAGAGAACTGTACAAAGGACTGTTACATACCTAGGAGTTGTGTACCATATACACGCATTTACAAAACGTCATATAAAGTGAAGTCAGAGATCAGGCATTAGAAAAGGGTGAGGACGCCAGCCCTGTGGCACGGAGGGTTGAGGCGCTGGACGCCACACCGGCGGAGCTCAGGTTGTCAGGGTGCTGACATGGTGGGGAAGGGGGTGGGGAGGCTGAGCAGCTCTCCTCTCCTGGGGTGGTTGTCATCCCCCCTAGTTTCGCTGCCAGCGCAGGCGAGAGGGGGCAGAAAGTTGGGAAGGTGCCTCAATGCGCGTGTGCCTCCACACGAGTGTGCCCAAGCAAAGGGGCAGGCGAAAACAGGACAAAAACTACATAAACACATAATTGGAGGACTGGAAGCTAATTAGGTCAAGAGGATGGGAGAGGAAGGTGGGTGGGGAGAGAAGACCACCGATGATAAGAGGCTATCTATCATCATCACATGCATTATCCAGGGC
This sequence comes from Neoceratodus forsteri, assembly GCA_016271365.2. Classification (NCBI taxonomy): domain Eukaryota; kingdom Metazoa; phylum Chordata; order Ceratodontiformes; family Ceratodontidae; genus Neoceratodus; species Neoceratodus forsteri. The sequence continues at coordinate 1,337,993,407 of CM028131.1, forward strand.
TGCCCTAGCTCCATAAATTTAGAAAGTTGACTGCACAGGTAATGTTTTTTCCAAACAATATTATTCCATTCACTATCCCCCTTCTCCAGTGTGTCAGTGTAGGCGGTGTTTCCCTGAGCCACATTTCTGTAACAGCCTTGTAAGCTGCCACAAGTATCATTAAAAAGTAATGAGTGTCCCTTCACCCGAACTCCTCAAGGTGGAAAATGTAAAAGCACAAACGAGACAGTGAGAGAAGGGAAACTAATTGTCTTGGCTAAGGCTCATCCTCTACAGCCCACTTACCTTGAAGTACTGTGTACCCTTCTCCTTTACAATGGCTCCCTGTTCCAGCTTCTCTTCAGTACTCATCTCCCATGATTCTTTGGCCTATTGAATCAGAAAGTGTAATACAACTGATCAAGAACATTCATGAAAAAAGAATTAACACGCTACACAATTCAAGCAGTTAAAGAGGGCACAGTACCAAGCTGGAACAAAGTCTGTATGAAACTAAAAGCAACACTTAAGAGATTATCCTTCCTGGAACAGTAATCAGCAGGCACAACTGGCAAACAAACAAAAAGAAAATTCAGTAAAAAGGATCAGAACCTTTTCTTAAATACCAGAACGGTACAGACATCCTAAAAACAGTACAGCCACCTTATTTTTAGTTTGTAGTTTACCCTGGACAGTCCCAACTGTGGTTCTCACGTCTCATATACAGTGGGGTCTGCTCCTACCCAATTTTACAGCTCATTAATCATGTGACACCTAACTGTGGGTGGGCTGCATTCATATATTAAAAAGTGAAAGGGTAGTTTTACCTGTAAGGGCATAGAAATTCCAGGGCAGGAATAGAAACAGAGAATCTGATGGCAGAAGAGAACTGGAGAGTCAGCAAGTCTGTCCATACTATACTACCTCATCCCATCGACTTACTGTACTGACAAACAGTCTCCTGCTTCTGCACCCTCAATCCTGTATCCCTGCCCCCAAAGAACTAGGGGTCCCCTTACCCTGTTCCACCAATACTTTAGAGCCATTTAGGGTAGCTGTCCTGTGACAGGGTCAGAGATTGTGTCTGAATTTGTGCTGCATTTTCTTTTACACTGCCCTGTTCTTATAAGTTTACTGTTCTAGCTAGAGGCTCAAATCTGGCCACTTTCAGTCCCCCCCCCCCTTTTCTCCCAAGTACTGTACAAGGAACATATAAGTAAATCAACAGGCAGTAAGTTGCTTGCCTTGTCCTGTGCTGCAGTCAGACACAGAGGGAATGTAAATAATGAAAAAAAAACTGAAACACAGAGCCTTGCACTCTGTTATTCTGTGTAAACTGCTTTGGCTTTGCAAGAAGTCAAAAACAAAACATTTTTACCTAGGTGAAGCAGAAGTGTGTAAAGGTCAGATGAGTCAGCCTGCCTGTGTTTACTTGGAGAACTGAGAGTCAGACAGCTCACATGGTGCTGACATCATCAGTAGGCAGGGATAAAAGCCTACCTCCCAAGATACAAAACAGACGAGTCAGATGAGTCAAAGGGTATAAGGGGGCATGTGAGGAGGAGGAGGACAACCATGTAAAAGCATATATCCTAAATAAATACTTCTGCTCAGTATTTACTGAAGAGAAGGTAGGGCAGGGCCCACATCTCAGCATCATGGACACGGGGGAGCGAGGTGTGCACTAGTCCCCTCACAAAAGAAAGGTTCCTACAAGAGCTCAATGAGTACAGGGAGGACAAGGCAATGGGACCCGATGGCATATATCCCAGGGTACTAAAGGAGTTAAGGGTGGAACTAGCAGAGCCATTATCAGAACTGTTTAAGTGAGTCACTGAGCACAGGAGAGGTCCCAGAAGAGTGGAGAAAGGCTCATGTGATCCCACTCCACAAGAGTGGTAGCAGGGAGGAGGCAGGGAACTACAGACCAGTCAGTCTTACCTCAGTAGTGGGCAAGATTATGGAGGCACTTCTTAAGGAAAGGATAGTGCAACACCTGGAATTCATAGGAGCACAGGATCCAAGACAGCATGGGTTTACAAAAGGAAGGTCCTGTCAAACTAATCTCAGATTTCTTTGACTGGGTAACCAGAGTGGTGGACCAAGGGGGTGCAGTTGATGTTGCCTACTTTGACTTCAGCAAAGCTTTCCATACTGTTCCACACAGACGATTAATTAATAAGCTGGGTAGGCTCGGGTTGGGTCAGAAGTTGGTCAACTGGGTGGGAACTGGTTGACTGGCAGAAAACAGAGAGTGGCGGTAAACAGTCAGAAGAGATGCAAGTCACAAGTGGGGTACCTCTGGGATCAGTCCAGGGGCCAGTCCTCTTCAATATCTTCAGTGACACTGCAGATGGACTGGAGGGTAAGGTTTGTCTGTTTGCAGATGGATGCCAAGATCTGCAACAGAGTAGATGATCCAGATGGGGTGGTCAGAATGAGAATAGATCTGGATAAACTAGCAAAATGGTCGGAAGAGTGGCAACTGGGGTTTAATGCAAAGAAGTGCAAGATCATGCACATAGGGAAGAGAAACCAAGAAGCCACCTACAGGCTGGAAGGGGAGTTGCTGGCAGTCACAAGGGAAGAAAGAGACTTGGGCATCATCACCAACGACTGAAATCATCCAAGCAGACCACTAAAGCAGTAGGTAAGGCTAGGGGGATGTTGGGGTGTATTAGTAGGGGTATCAAAAGTCAGAAAAGGGAGGTAATAATCCCTCTTTACAAGACACTGGTTAGGCCCCATCTGGAGTACTGTGTGCAGTACTGGAGGCCACACCTTCACAAGGACATTAACCAAATTGAGGCAGTCCAGAGAAGGGCAACCAAAATGGTGCAGGGACTGCATCAGAAAACATGGACAGATTAGCAGAGCTCAACATGTATACCCTAGAGCAAAGGAGAGAGAGGTGATATGATCGAAACATTCCAACACCTTAAGAGCATTAACAAGGTGAAAGTCTAACATGTTTCAATATAAGAAAAATAGCAGGACAAGAGGACACAGTATGAGATTAGAGGGAGGCCGATTAAGGGGTAATGTGAGGAAGTTCTTTTTCACAGAAAGGGTGATGGATGCATGGAACAGCCTACCTCAGGAAGTGGTGGATATGAATACAGTGCAGAGCTTCAAACAGGCATGGATTAGGCATAAGGGAGCAACACAGATGAGCATAAATAGATGGGCCATTGACAGAGCAAAGGCCGATGGCACATTCATAAGGTAGAAAAAGAAATGGGCAGACTAGATGGTCCTTGTGGTCCTCATCTGCCGTCAACGTCTATGTTTCTATGAGTCAGTCAGTAGAGACACGGACTGTTGTGGAGGAAGCAGCTCATAGTACATTCAAGTTTTCATGTGCTAGGAATCTATTTGGCTGGAACGAAGCCTGGAAGTTGTGCACTGAGGGAACTGTGCACTGTTTTTGCAAAACTGAAGGACTAATATCCCAATTCCTTTCTGTATGTTTATTTTATCTTGGAAAATAAATACCGCAAAGTGCGTTCTACACCTTTTACCTGAGTCTGTGCATCTGTCACACCCACTAACCTTCACATGCCCCCACAACGCCTGCAAGTGATCTGTTCCATAGCCCCATCACCATTCCTGTTAAGTAAAACCTACTCGCATTGCTCTTAAACTTGTCCCCCCCCCCCCAATCATGCTCCCGGTGTCTGCTTCCGCACTCCTTATGAAGGAGGTCCTCGCTATTCACCCACTTCGTATGCCTCAGAAATGTATAGGTTTCTATCATGTTCTCTTCAGGTGCCTGGTCTCCAGCGAGTACATATTTAAGGCCACAAGTCATTCCTCACAAATCTGCCTTGCTGGCCCTGTATCAACTTGGTGACCCTCTTCCACATCCACTCCTGTCTATGTTCCTACTCAGATGAGAACTTCATGACTGAGCACAGTACTCCAGAGGAGGCTTCACCAGGGATCTAGATAGAAGCAGTTGTCCCCTCACTTCTACCTCAAAACCCCTCCCTATACACCCCAGCATCCTCGGCAGCTTATAAGCTTTGTTAAAGTGACTTGTTTGCTTGAGGAAGTCACTGACCAGACCCTAGATACTGCTCCTTTGTTGAAGTAGGCAGCATCACTCCTCCCATTCAATATTCTGTACATGGGTTCTGTCCCCCCATGTGCAATACTTGGCATTTAAGATTCAGCAGGAAGTGCAAAGATCTTAGACCATCTCTTCAGCTTCTCTAGGTCCATCTGGAGCTCCCACCCCCCTATTTCCTTGTGACCTCCCATGACGCAGAGCTTTGTCTCTTCAGGAATGAGATGCAACTTTCCCCACCCACTTTCCCCCAAGTCACTGATGAACATATGGAATAGGACAGATCCCAGAACCGATCCCTGTGGCACCCCGCTCATGACCTCCCTGATCTCCAAACTTGGCCCCGTTCACTACTACCCTCGACCTCCCCCAAAGCCAATTTCTTAAAATCACCCATCACCTGCTCCACTCCTAAAGTCCATCTTTTACATCACTCTTCTATCTGGTACCTAATCAAAATGCCCAGAAGTCAAAAGCAGAACAAAAATACTGCCAGTCCTCCATCATCTTAGTGGCCTAGTCAAAAAACACATCTAGCTGGGTCCAGCAGGACTTCCAAGAGACAAACCCATGTCGCTTGCTGTCCTGCAGCCCATTATCCTCCGAGAGACCATTAAGCTTTCTTTGACTATGGACTCCCATCAGTTTAACTACAATGGAGGCAAGCCTAACAGGCACGAAGTTGCCCAAACCCCCCCCCCACCCCATGGAGTAGTAGCAGTAGTAATACATCGGTGGATCTCCACTCTGCTGGCACCATTCTTGACTTCAGTGAGTCATTAAATAGTCTGGTTAAGGGTGCCACCAATTCTGTGTCCAACTGCCCAAGTACCAGTGGGTGCAAACCGTTCCGACGCCTTGCCCTATCTACACTGAAGGCTTCTAGTCCCTTCCTTACCCGTCTAATATCTCTACCCAGACAACATCGTGATGACACCCCCCGTGTGGTAGCCTTGATACTGCTCTCAGGTAGAGGTTCGCCATCCTCTACCCTGAATATCAACTCAGAAGTAAACAGTGATATTCGAGAGAATCTCCTCCATTAGGCCACACCACTGAAATGGTAAGCAGTCAGTGTAAGGATCACTCATACTTTTTGCTAGCTGGGGACTGCCCAAAATGACATGCAGCGTTGACATGTATATAATGTGGGTGGCCAACACTCCCCAGTTCTCTGCCGGAGATGAGCATCAGAGGACATCTTACTGTGATGAATCAGGAGACTAAACCAGTACAAGAAAACAAAGAGAGGCATGGGACTGGAAACAAGATACATGGAATAAGGCCTTAGGTGCAGCATCCGATATAACCAACCCTCAGAAGACCAAGGAGGGAGGGTATGACATTGCCTAATGAAGCAGAATCTCATGAAGATCTGCTGTTAAGGTCAATTCTTACATAACCGTTCTGACTTCATTGAGGATATCTCCTCCACTGGGCCACAACTTTGCAATGATTCCCAAGCAGTACAAAGCAGCCCAGCAGGATGGCATAGTCAGATAAGTGATTAGGACAGAAGGCCTTGCAGTACAACAAGCTCAAATCTAGCACATCTATGTGACAATGCCCAGATTGCAGTGTTTAAGTGTGGACACCGCTTCATGTGGCAGTCGTACATTATGTCAGCAGCAGGGACATTTTGGAAGCAAGCAACAAAACTGACCGTACCCCTTGTGGAGTGATCACAAACAGCACCAGAAGTTCCTTAATGTACTTCCTATAACAAAACAATTAGCCCGCCATTTGGACAAGCATTATGTTGACACAGCAGCACTCCCTCTATCTCAGTAATCTACGTACACCAAGAGTATGGAGCAATGCCTCACCCTAGTTAGCATGCTGAGGGTAATAAACTGGAAGGTGTGTCGTTTGGTTCAGTGTGAATTCAGACATCAGCTTCGGTAAAAATTTAGGATTTGTATGTTGAGACTTTGTGGGGAAAAAAAAAAATATATATAAAAAATAAGGAGGCTTGCACGTTAAAGCCTGAAGCTCAAAAATCCTTCGAGCAGAAGAGATAACTAAAAACAGCATTTTCCATGATAGGAAACGTATGCCATAAGTCGCAGCAAGCTCAAGGGGAGCCAGCATCAATTTCACAAGTATGAAATTCAAGACGGGACTGTATTACAGATAGGAGATTTCATATGTAGAATACCGCTCAAGTACGGGACACCTCTAGTTGTGCAACCGTATGGCCATCAATAGAGGCATGTAGCCAAATGCACCTCAGAGGACTACTGTAAGCCTGAGTCAGATAAGGAAAGCAAGTATTCCAGGATAGAGTTTACAGGACCTGTAAAAATAGTCTGTATTATGGGAAGTAGACAGTGTTATAATGTCCGATAGTTTTCCTAGCTGCAGAAGAACTTCAGCAACCTTAGGGGACACCCCAAAACATACTCTAGCTAGGTTTTCAGGAGCCATGCACACAGGTGTAGAGACTTCAAGTCTAGATGGGCCAGAGACCCCTATCCTGTGACAACAGACCTCAACACAGAGGTAGTGGAACAGAATGCTCCACCGCCAGATGTTGCAAGAGTGGAAACTACATTTGGCTAGGTCATATTGGAGTAATTGGGATGAGTGGCAATCTCCACGCTTAGCCTGAACAGGACTCTAGAGAAATAGGGAAATGCATACAGAAATTTAGCATTCCAAAAGACAGACAACGCATCTCAAAAATATACAGGACCTGAGGAGCAGAAACGTGGCAGTTTTGCATTGTGTGGGACACAAAGAGGACCAACTCTGGACTTCCCCATCTTGCGAAGAGGTAGTTTACCACAGAAGCTAGCAATTCCCATTCGTGAACCAGGGACCAAGACTTACTACGCCTGTTCTGCAAAGAAGTTTTTGAGACCCAGGAGAAACACAGCCGACAGTTGCAGGTCATGAGATATCACCCAGTACCATACTTTCATTGTTTCCATGTACTGCGAATAGGAGTTAAGTGTCTTCTTTTTTATGCAGTGCCTCACACAGACACTGCACATCTGCATCAAGGGGACCAGGGCAGAGAGGATTCTGAAATGCGTGGAGGCTGTGTAGACCAGCTCTCAACTTCAAGACATTTACATGCAGGTCGGCCTCCACCTTGTTCTAAGACCCTTCTGTCTCGAAACGATGGGCCCCCCGACCAGAGCCCGAAGCATCTGCCCTTGAATAAACTGCTGCAGTCAATCCACCATAGTAGTATTCTGCAAAGGGCGACATGACGAGAACAGTTTGCTTCAACTTGTCCACCAAGTGATCCCACAGAAATGAGTGTCCAATGTGGGATTCTCATAGGAAGTACAGCAAATGGCAAAGTCACTGTGGCAGCAGTCATTAAGCCCAGGAAATGCACCATCGACCTGGCAGAGGATGCAGTGGCTTCTGTAAACCAAGTACACCTGAGCAATCAGGATATCCACCAAGTTCTGAGGCAGGAAGGCACACCCCTTTTCAGTGTCCAGTAGCACCCCAATGCACAGTAGGTGTTGGTACAGGGTCAGCACTGCGAATACAATTACTAGTAATTAACTTTTGGTCACTGTACAAATGATCTCTTTAGGCGGTTGGTTAAAAAGGTATACTATAAATTGCACTCATTAATTGTGTGGTGGCAATGACAGACGTCACAGTTCTTAGATATGAATTGCAATCAAAACAGTTTATTTTCTTATACTACAGACAGCACAAACATAGTAACATTTTAAACAATCCTAGGATACCAGAGTAAATTCAGTCTGTTGTGCGTTTCCACAACTACACACTTGTCATTTTTTCTTTAAAATATATAGCCTTAATTTGTCCCTCGTCTCTAGGTCTAAGGCAGTGTTCTGTCAAGAACCATCTTAATTAACACATGTGTACAATTCTTTAGTACTAATGATCATTGCTAGCTTTAAACAATACTATATTGTATTTTATTCTTATGCTTTTAACATGGAACCTTGATTCTTAAGACAGATATTAAGCGAACACCTTAAGTCTTAATATACTCAGCCCAGTCTTTTAGGCTTTTTTTCCGGAGATTGGATTTTCCTTAGAGGCTGGATGAGCAGTGCCTTTTCTGGGTTCCTTGGTTTGAAGTCCTTTTTCTTCTTCTGAAGCCTGATGCAAAATTAATTTGAACAAAGTTAATATAATGTTGGAGTTTTTAATGTGCTCTTCTCTCTTTGGCATTAGCCAAAATATTTTGCAGAGTTAGAGAAATGATAGGAGTCAAAGAATGAAGTATAGCGGACGTCTCTTTTGGAGAAGAGAGAGTATAGCAGAGATATGAAGCAAAATCAGTATACAGCTTTTTGTCTCTCAACACCTCCTTTTATGCAGGTCTGTTCCATTGCGGATAACGTGGTGTTTTCTATTGGTTTAGCAACAGATGCTCGCCAGTCTCTCATGGCCTAGCTGGATCTCCAGGCAAATGTCCTTGTCTGACTGGAAGGTCTTGGAGTCTACATACTGGGGTTTTCTGATCGCATAGTATCAGTCAGCATATTTGTGTCCATTGTACTTTTGACCCAACCACAAGGCAGCAATTAAGAGATTCATGACCGTAAGACCTTGCACTGCGCATGGTTAGGACAAGGTGTTGAAGTTTTGTAACCGGTGATTAGAGTGCTGCGGTTTGTAGTAGCAGATGGCCTTTGGTGACAGAAGGTTGTGGCTGTCTGAGGAACCTGTCCATAGGGTGAACTGGCTGGAGTGTCTGGGGTGGTTGCAATTTGTAGTTTCGGTCCTGTGACAGGGTTAATGCTGAACTGTAGTTTTTAAAAAGCAAGTCTTGCAATATTAAGCTCTCAGCACTTTTCAGTTTAAGCCAAAGTATGTCCAGTCAACATCTGTCAAAGTCCTTTGAGCTGGAAGACCTGAAGAATGTCTTTGAGATAAGTCCTTTTGATATTTGTATTTTCCAAGCAGTCTCTCAACTGAGTTGTGTCCAAGTACATAAATTAATGTCTGACATAACTGGCAGTAGAATGCTTTGAAATAAGTCTTTCAGGATGGCTCCTCAGAACAGGTCCATTGCTGGTTAGGCTGAAGTATATACACTTAACTTTTTGTCAGCATTCTCTGGCCTATAGGCTGGAATTGAGCATACAGCACATACTTCAGGCACATTTACTGCGACTCCTAAGGCCTCAAACAGTTGTCTGTTTGGGAAAGGGTGCGAAGGAGAACTTCCTTGGAACTGGTCTTCAGGAGCCAATCGTCCAGATAAGGGAAGACACAAAGCCCTTCCCTGTGAAGGGCTGCTGCAACCACTGCCAAGCATCTGGTAAAGACTCGTGGCGCAGAGGATAAGCCAAAGAGCAACACTCTGAAATGGTAGCGCCTGCCCTCCACTATAAAAACAGAAGTACTGTCTATAGGGCTTCCTGATCGTGATGTGAAGGAAAGCATGGCTATGGAACAAAGCCAGTCCCCTGTTTGTAAGAGGAATCATGGCTTAGAGACATCATTCAAAATTTCTTCTAGTTGATGTATGAATTCAAGTTGCTGAGGTCCAATACAGGACGTATATCTCCTGTCCATCTTGGGACTATGAAGTATCTGGAATGGAACCCTTAGTTCCAGACTTGGAGGAACCAGTTCAGCTGCATGTTTTTGAGATGAGGTCTGGGCTTCCTCTATTAGAAGGGACACATGGCCCAGAGGATAAGAGGAAGGAGACAAAGGATGATCTGAAAGGGTTTCCTATTAATTCTAGAGCATGCCCCTTTGCTATTATTTTCAGAACCCATTCGTCTGTAGATCTCCCTCCACTGTTATAAATGCAAGGGGGGGGGGGGCAGAGCTTGTGGCCAACAGCTCTAGATGTGCTTCAAAAGACCTCCACTGAGAGTCAACTTTAACTTACAAAAACAGCACTTTCCTACTGGAAACTAAATATTTGTCTAATTCATTACTTTATCGGTCAAGCTGCATTGAGTGATCCATTTTTTATCTTAAAATCCTCAATGGGAAAGCCACGTCAAACCCCTGCTCATGAGACCGCAGCACCGAAAACGCAAAAGCCGCCAGAACAAAATGGGAAGGATGGCGCTGAGTTAGACTCGAACAGCACGCTTGAGCCTACTAACGCAGCCCTGTTACAGGCAATTCGGCAGCTGGATAAAAAAAGTTGAGAGCTTTAACTTCAGATTGACAATAGCTGAAACTAAAGTGGAAGTGGTGGCTCAGGATGCAAAATCAGCCTAGGAATCTGCCTCTAACTCGGTGGTAGTATCGGCTGAACTTGTCAAAGAGAACAAATTGCTACGTCTTAGACGTGAGCATCTGGAGAATGGCAGGAGAATGTCCAATATCAGATTTCTGGGACTGCCGGAAGAGAGTGAGGGGCAAGGTTTACCTGGATTCATGACTGGACTTTTCTCTACCATTTTAAATCTGGAACGGTCAGACCAATTTTATAGTAGATATAGAATAATGCCTTGGAAACGATTGTGAGACCCAAACCAACCACACACCATTCTGCTGGTGGCCCATGGACCACACATGTGATGTGGTTCTACAAGCTGCAAAAGATACAGGGCAACTGTACTTACCAACAGGACAACAAATTTACTGTTTCCCAGACCTCGGCTATGAAACTAGACAGCACCGGAAATGTTTTGATGCAGTGAGGGTTGGGTTGAAAGTGTTTGGGAGTAGCACATATCCTCCAATTCCCAGCCAAACTTAAGACTTAATTATGCTGGCAGAACCTGCGTCTATTCTGATCAGACAGATGCGGGCAAAACATTGGAGCAGATCAAAGTAGACTTTGCAGCCCGTCAAGACTTACTGGATACCAATGCGTACTACTGATAGACTAACTGTTCACATTTAAGTATATGGTAAAAGTTGTTGTTGAAAGTTAGTAAACTGTGGCTGGTTATTTTCTGGGAAATGATTTAAATAATATTGAACTGTTAGCGCCTTATTTATACCGCCAGTGTTGGATTGTTTCCTTATGTACTGTGTGTCCAAGACTGTACTATACAATTTGCCTCAGTCTTTACTACTCAATTTCTTGCATTATATTAGTTTGTTAATGTGTTAATATGTTTATGACAATGCTGGTTGGCTGCTATTGCTATTCCCAACTCATGTAATTGCTCCCCTCCTTTGACTGACAAGGACCCTCTGTAAATGAGCTCTTAGCGCAAATGTTTGTAATTTCGACTCTTAAATAAAAATAAAATATGGGTGTGAAAACAGGTAAGTGAGTCATACTCCAACTGTCTATTTTTACTAAATCATTCGAGATACTGATTCTATTACTGAGACAATATTAAAGCAGTACCTCAGTCTGCTATGACGAGGCTGGAATACTGGTCCCAAAATGGCAGTCACTCTGTTTTGAAACACGAGATGACACATACACCAGGAGTTCATTTCCCATTCTTAAATTAATCCCAGTCTAGTTGAACACAGCGCAAATATAATAGGAGAGGGAGTTTTGTTGATTTCCCTCTCCTTTTTGTCAATTTGATGCCACAGTAGAGGGGGGTTTCTCTATTTTAAATAATGAAATGTCTGAACATATAGATGAAAACCCTGTGCTGTATGTTAATATCTGTGTAAGTACAGTTAGAAAAATACAACAATGGGTAAGTTTACTGTTTAAGATCGGAATGCGGATAGGTTTCACTTATGTTGCTCTGTCTCACACTGACAGTTACGTGTGTAGTCTACTTCCCTGCATGAGAACTTGGCTGGAGCTCATTCTATTTTATATTAAGGGAGAATTACAGTTTAAATGTTTAATTACTGGACATATACAGCAGTAATTAACGTTGTGTATGGCACCTGGTAGAATCTTCGGAACGGACGTATGGATTTTTGTCTACTGTTTTGCTGTAATAAGCTCATTACTGTACGATATAATCGTAACTGTATTTCGAATGACCCCCACCAGAGGTAACACTGGACGAAGAGTTTCAATCCTAATGTAATATTTCTGCTTTTAAAACATTTCTGTACTCTGAATCATGATAAATGCATGTATTATGTTTTTTCATTAATACCCGAATGAAAAATAAATGAGATCCCCCCACCCACCCATGGAGACAACACGGGGGGTTGGTAACAGTAGAATCAAATGGAATGGGGGTGGGATTGCAGTGCCACAGGAACAGATTCCTTTCAGTGCACTGGCATGGGTACCAGGGGAGGGGCCCACCACCCTCTGCCACAACGCTGCTGACAGTATCTGCAGTTACCTCTGGCAGCAGTCCCACGAAAAGGACTTCTACAGATCCTGCCAATTCACATTCTGAATGGATTCAACAATTATGGGCCTGTGGCTCTGGCATAACAAAGTCCTCTTGTATCAAATAAGACCAGTTACACACATATGGGAAAACTGAGGTGTCAGCGCCCCCTCATTTTTGAAGATCATTACTGGGCCACACAATTAGCCAGTATTTAGAGAATGGTACAAACTGCAGTGCCAAAAAGTAGGCTTACTCCTGGAAAGGGAATGGACAGGAACCAATAGGCTGGCTGGCTACTATATGGGTCAACAAGAAAATGCCAAATGTGCAAGGGGCAATACCACTGTACAACAACTTCTACAGGTATGGCATGCAGTTCACAAATATAAAAAGAAAGAGTCCCAGTTAACAAATTTAACCCCCCTCTGGAAAAAACTGCTCCCCACTTTCGCAAGTCATCTGGGATTCCAAGTTTGGGCAGATACAAGAACAGAATTATTGGGACACTTATGAATGATGGAGGGGTACTGATGTCGTTTGAAGGATACAACAGAAGTATGGTATCCCGCCAACACTTTTTCCAGTACCTCCACAGTGGAGACATTTCCTGGAGGTAGGTGATGGTACGGGGGCTAGGGCCCACCTACAAATTACAGGAACCCTCAGGTATAGCAAGTGTCCTTGCAGAAGCAGAATACCAGTGGCTTGCTTGGTCACACGTCTATCAGTCTCTGATGAACGCAGTACTAAGCTCCATGGAACAGAGGAGAAAATTAGGAAGAGATCTTGGGTGTGAGGATTACAGAGGAGGACTGGACGGAAATCCTGGAGGATGGTGGAAGCAAAATATACAAAATAAATACAGGATCATTCACTATATGACCACACAGAAGGTATACTACACCCTATATACAGTCAAGTTAAACCCCCTGGTTTATGGAAATTGTCCTAGATGTGCCCAGCACCGAACAGATAAATTACACATGATGTATGGGTGCCCAGAGTTCCACAGATACTGGATGGAGACAAAGCATCCTATCTCAGACACACTGGGTCAACAGTGATCCTGCATGCCCAGGAAGGCCATGCTGGGGGATATGGAAAACCTATTATCAGGTCACAGAAAACTAATACTGCTAGCTATAAATACAGTCAGACTGGGTATACTAAAGGAGTGGAAAAAGGCAAGCCCTCCAACATATACAGCCTGACTACACATAATAAAAGGACTACATGAATATGGTGAAAATATATAGGTCTGCAGAAAAGAACACAGGTGTAACAGTATCTGGAAGGACTTCACAACATATTTCAGACAATTATCAAGGTGGGCCTAGCAGCAAACTAGTACCCACACGGTATAGGAATCCCTTTACCCAAAACTCTATACAACCATGGGCGAACTGTAACAACCATTAACTACTCGGTACAGAAAATGAAATTTGGCATTTTGTGAAGAACAGTCTGACACAGTTGAAGTGTTAGATTTTTTGAACCGTTTTGCTTTCTTAAATTTAAAAATAAGCACCCCAGGTTTTCAAACTCAATTGACAACATGCAGATAAATGCAACTCTAAACAACCTTCTTAAATAAATGGTAAAATGTCAGGGACATCAATCAAATAGCGCTGTCACGGTATCATAAGTCATGGTATTGATACCATGGGCAAGTTCTGATACCATGATAACTGTGGTTCATGGTACACCATATTCAGACCTTTCAGCTAAATTTTCAGGGACAACTGTCCCTTAAATGCCAACTATCCCTGATGCAAGAGTTTGAGGAGGCTTCTTTTTTGTACAAAAATTACTTTCTTCTGTAATACTGTGGTACAACGGTATGGAAATATTCCTTAAAAGTAGATTGGACTTGGAGGCAGAGCATTTAGGCATTATTAATGAAACCCAACATGGTTTCTTCAAAGGTAGATCTTGCAAAACCAACCTGGTAGCTTTTTATGAAACAGTAAGCAATAGCCTGGACAAAAATATTCCTGTAGATATCATCTATTTAGATGTTAAAAAGGCATTTGACCTAGTCCCCCATAACCTGTTGGTCAACAAAATGATTACGCTTGGTTTTAGTAGTCATTTGGTTGAATGGATCAATAATTGGCTACGTAACAGAAAAAGTGTTAAGATGGGGAAACCTTTTCAAATGAGATTGCAGTCACAAGTGGGGTACCACAGGGCTCAGTGCTCAGGCCCACTTTGTTTGGAATTTACATAAGTGACCTTCATCATGGTGTGTCTAAAGCTCAGCAAATTCGTGGATACAAAAATCACAGCAGAAGTGGACACTTATGAGAAAATCTTAACATTTAATTTATTTATTTAGTTTTTATTGATCGGGTAAGTGCACTACACAACTACTGCCAATTTTCAGGCACAACCCGGGGAAGGGGGATACAGATGAATGCCAACTGACCTTGAACCAGATTAAGCTGTTGGTGGTATTTTTAGTGAATGAGGGAAATTTGGCCAGGACACCTGGGAAATTCCCGTACTCTTTTTCGATAAGTGCCATGGGACCTTTAACATCCACCTGAACTACCACCAATCCAGGCAGATGGGAACTGGTTTAACGTCTCATCCGAAAGACAGCACCTCAGAAGTGCAGCACCCCTCTCATGCTGCACTACAATGTCAGTACTGGAATATTAACCCAAGTGCCAGATGTGGTAACTGAACCAACAGCCCTCTGATCTCTCAGCCTCAGAGGCAAGTGTGCTATCTACTGAGCCACTGACACTATTAGACCTATTAAAAATTGAAAATTGGGCTACTAGCAATGAAATGTTGTTTAACACAGATAAATGCTCTGTGATCCATC
This sequence comes from Neoceratodus forsteri, assembly GCA_016271365.2. Taxonomy (NCBI): domain Eukaryota; kingdom Metazoa; phylum Chordata; order Ceratodontiformes; family Ceratodontidae; genus Neoceratodus; species Neoceratodus forsteri. The sequence continues at coordinate 1,338,008,477 of CM028131.1, forward strand.
TTGGAATAAAAAATGCCTACACAACATATAGCCTCGGTGGAAATAACATAAAACCTGTTTTTAGTGGAAAAAGACCTAGGCATTTTGAGAAATAAACACCCTAGCCTCAGAAGACCACTGTAGAAAAGTGGCTCAAACAGGTAACCGCATTGTAGCAGCCATAAAAAAGACCTTTATTACAAGGAACGAACATTGTATCCTACCACTCTACAAAGCTTTTATTCGCCCCCACACCGACTACGCTGTCTTACTGGGCCCCGTACCTTAATAAAGACAAAAAAAATTCATCGAGAGTATCAAAGGAAAATGACAACGCTAATCCCCAGAGTCAGCAATTTCCCATATGATTCTAGATTGGGTGCTCTTGGTTTCTATGACTTACAATTGAGAAGGGACTGGGGTGACATACTTCCGTTATTTAAAATATTGAGTGACAATTCCCTTACTAAAGAATGCAATATAGTGATGGCCGACAAGCCCGAGAATTTAAAATGCCACAATAAACAGATACATATCCTTAGAGCACTGACTAATAAACATCAACATTACTTTACGGTCAAACCAGCTACATTATCGAACATGCTGCCCTATGAAATAGTGAATGTATTAGTTAGCTGCATTCAAGGCCAAACTAGATAAGCATCTCTTGGGATAGCATTTCAAAATAATCCCCACTTGTGTGGGGAGGGTGGTCTCGATGGGCCTAGTGCCTCCTTACACTACCGAGTAATACCGAGCAATAAATGCTGACTGTTATACTGTTTGAATTTCATACTGTGACATCCCTACAAGCAAACGTCAAATGCAGTGTTTACTGCTTGGTACACAAGTGCCTTGACTTCAATAACACTTGTTAAAGAGGGCTGAAGGCCATGAAGTGCCTCTTCAACATCACTTCCAACAGTTTGGAGACCCTAAAATTAGCATTCAAATCAGTCTGCTGCACATCAGCATCAAAAATGGCTACTCTGATGTAGGTTTAATGCCAAATGCAAATACCAGAGGCAGCCATATAAACAGAACACAGCAGATGTTGGCATCAGCTGACAGTGTTTTCAGCAAGTCAAGTCTTGAACGCTTGAGCTGCAGTACAGGTCTTCCAGAAGCTATTCTGATATTTCATCACATGGGCCTGGTAATAAGCAATCCTTAGGCCAAAGGATGCGGAGGCATAAGTACACTTGCCCGTAACATCCAACCTCCTAGATTTTCTTCTGAAGGTAAAGGACTCGTGTGCCTGTGAGCAGCCACAATGACTACACAGTGTCTCAGGCTGTGCAACATAAGGTTTGGCAGACAGAACAGAGCACTGCTCATTAACCTTCCTCGGAACTGCAGGCAGGGTACTGGGCCTATATCATGCAGCAATGGTAGCATCCTCTAATGCAGAAAAATAGAATTTGACAGCAGAGAAGGACCACTTGGCCCACCCAGTATGCCCATTTTCCCTACTTACAGTGTCACCGCAGATCCTAATCTCTGGCTCGTTCTCCACCCCCCTTTTCCACTAAGATACCCTTATGCCTATCCTATGCATTCTTGACACCCCCCCCCCCCAACTGTCTTCTCCCCACCACCTCCACTGGAAAGTAGTTCCTTTCACATCTCTCCTAAATCTACCCCCGCCTTCCAGGTTCACAGCATATCCCCTTGTTCTTCTGCTCATTTTTTTCTGCAAAATACTTCCCTCCTGTACCCTGTTGATCCCAGTGAGGTATTCAAAGGTCTCTATCATATTCTCCCCCTCTTTCCTCTCTTCCAGGGTGTAACTTACTGAGGTCCTTTAGTTTTCCTCGTAGGGCTTTTGGTGCAGACCCTGTACTATTTTAGCTGCACTCCTCTAGACTGCCTCCATTCTGTCCATGTCCTTCCAGACAAGTGGTCTCCAAACTGAACACACTACTTGAGGAGGGGTCACACCAGTGATCTATACAGGAGCATCACCACCTCCCTCTTTCTGCTGTTGATACCCCTTCCTATGCACCCCAGCATCCCGCTAACCCTTCCTATGCACCCCAGCATCCCACTAACCCTCCCAACTGCCCAGTCATACTGCCTGGCCACCTTTCGGTCATGCGATAGGATTATCTCTACGCCACTTTCTTGTTTTCATCAACACAATTCCTCCCATTTTGTACTCCACTTCCGAGTTTCTGTGCCCAAAGTGCATTATTTTGCATTTTTTCACACTGAAACCCAGCTACCATACCCCTGACCACACCCGACCACTCAAGAGTTTTCACATGGCTCTACTCATCCTTTCTAACCCCCCCAAAAGTGTCCACCCTGTTCCATATCTTGGTCCCCTCCGCAAAGAGACAGACCTTCCCTTCCAGCTCCTCTGCAATGTCACTTAAGACATTCAAGAGGACCTGCCCAAGCAATGATCCCTGAGGCACCCCCACTGGTCACACTCCCTTCCACGGAGTGAACCCATTTACCACCACCCTCTGTCACCTATCCTCTAACAAATTTCTTACCCAGTTTACCACCTTTGGTCCCACTCTTAAAGCTACTTGGCTTGCTTACTAGACTCCTATGTGGAACAGTGTTGAAAGCCTTACTGACAGCTAGGCACACCACATCCACCACTCCACCCTGATTCAATTCCTTGGTCACCAAGTCAACGAAAATCTATCAAGAGTCATTTGGCATGTCCCTCTCCGAATCCATGCTGTCTCAGGTCTTGATGTAACCCACTGGATTCAAGATATTCCACAATCATCTCTTTCAGCAATGATTCCACCACTGATGTCATCCTGACTGCCTGTAACTGCCAGCTTCCTCCCTGCTACTTTTGTGAAGTGGCACTACATCTGCCCTCCTCCAGTCCTCTGGAACCACCAGTTTCCAGTAATCTGTTAAATAGGACTGTCAGAGGTGCAGCCAGTACCTCCCTGAGCTCCATCAACACCCTTGGATGGACCCCATCTGGCACCACCGCTTTGTCCACTTTCAGACTGCCAAGTCCTTTCAGGACTCCCTCCTCCCAAAAAAGTGGGATAATGTCCACTCCCCCCCCTTCAAACCTCCTGTTAGTTTTTTGCAGTCCTTCCCCTTCCTCTGTGAACACAGAGCAGAAGTAGTTAAAGATGTGTGCCTCTTCCTGGTCCCCCTCTGCACAGTCCCCTCCATCCCTTTTTAACCTTACAATCTCTCCTTTGGTCTTCCTCTTTTCACTTACATACCTAAAAAGTCTTGTCCATTTTTGTTACCACCTGGGCTAGTCTCAGTTTGCACCTTCGCGCTCCTTACTTTCTTCCCTGCTTTCCTCTGCTTCCCCTGATACACTTCCCTGTTCTCATGGTTGCAGGATACAGAGGAGGAATTAAAATGAGAGGCACGCAGGTGACCTGCAAAAATTCTGTAAAATTCCTTTTAACGGAATCTCCCTCCTTCACAGCAAAGACCATGGCAGACTATCTGCTGAAGCATAGCTTGAAAAGAGGGATCTGCAGGGTAAGAACTGGGTGTGTTCTCAAAGCAAGATGAAAGGGTGAAGCTGGAAGACAGATTTCCTTCTTTAAAACTACCCTTTATCCTCATATTCCTCCTCTACGTCCTCCTCAATATCTATGGAGGTCAGAATTATATACAACCTCATAGTAATCTGCCACATGCTTGAAGAAGCAGTCAAAAGCCCTGGTACTTGTGGCCCTTTTGATGGCAGAGCTACCGTCTGCAGCATCGATGGCAGCAGGTGTTGTAAATTATCAGGAAACTATGCCAGCACAGCCTGGGAATCTATGCACCCTGAAGAGAGTCCGCGACTACATGTCCCAAAGGGCCGGAGCCCGATAACAGTGACAACATACCATCCACAGGAGTGCACAAGTGCCAGAGTCATTCCCTGACCTTAGTGTCTCAGTGACAGTTTGGGGGCCGCGCAAGATTAGGTTGACACTGCTGGAGTGGGTATTGACAAGGACGCATCTACATTTTAACAGCAACCTGGACCTCAATGGTGAAGTCTTTGTGCTTATGCTTACAGCTAGAAGAAGAGGAGGCCCATGACCACAACCATTCCTTAGCTTTCTTTTCGGACCCTGTCGGTCGACAGCGAGTGAGAAGCGGGCCTGGAATCCACAGCCTTTCCCATGGTTTTAAACACTGAGTGAGAGCTCGGTTTGTAGCTTGGCTGAAATGCTGGCAAATCTTGCAGGCCCTCAAGTTATGATATAGGCTCAAACACAAACTATGTGAGTGCCGTTCATGCAGATTTTGGTAGCTGCAGGTACAATAATGAAACAAAGTTGATAAGCAAATTCAAAGATATAGTCATAAAGCTAAGCCTCATTTTAATTATCCGGCCATGTAGGTGTTGTGTGAAAAATTAGATTGTATATTAGATCCAAAGTGTGTGAAAGATTTCCCAGTTTCCAACAAAAATTCAATTGGGATCAGCAAAATGCAGTTTCATAAAATTACCCAAACGTTCAGAACATTTCATTTTTTACTACTGAAAACCTTTTCATTAACATGATTTCCACCCACCCCGACATCTGCTGTTCAAGTTGCTTAGACTAGTCCTCTGCTTACGACATCAAAATCTGATGCAACAAACATAACAGTTACGTACATACCATGACAGCAGATGTTCGAGACAACCTCATCCCTTAGACCACACCTTTGGAATTATACCCACATCAGTGCTAGGACCACACAGAAACTTTTGCTAACCAGGGCCACCCATGACGACATCACAGGTCAACTTCTACAAAAACGTGGGCAGCCCCATCTCACCTCAGTTCCCCACCAGAGATTGTGCTTGGAGGGTTCTTCTTGGGGAACCAAGAGATTACACCAGCACCTCTGATATTACACAGACACTGGAGATAGCAGCCATGGATATTCCCAAGGCAGAATTGGATACCATATCCCTCTACCCCTGATATAACAAAAACAAAACAAAAAGGGGAGAAGGGAGGGCCAGCATGGCTTAAGAAAAGAAATTTTGACGTGATCTACTGTTACAGTAACTATGCCCCTGTTCTTTCAAGGATATTTCTTCCCTTAGGACACATCTTTGGACAAGTTCCAAGCAGTCCCAAAATACAACTGGGAGGATGGTGCAGTCTATTCATGACAGGCACTGTAGAACACAAAGGCTGATGCCTGCTTGTCTATGAGAAACACTGTCCAGACTGTAATGTTTAGTACAGGTGAGGACAGTACTCCAGATGGCTGCAGTACAGATGTCAGTCGTGGAGACATTTCTAAAGCACCCAACAGATGTGGCCGTACCCCCTGTGGAATGGCCATGAACCACACCGGAAAGTTCCTCACCATACTTCCTATAACTGAAAGTAATACAATGTGCTAGCCATTTGGACAAGCACAGTTTAGATACTGGAATGCCCCATTTCCCCAGGACAAATGAAACACTAAAAGAGAACTTTCTGCAGTCTTTGGTGTGGGCTATGTAATATCTTATAATTCCATGTACATCCAAAGTATGAAGCAATGCTTCACCCTGAGTGGCATGGTCAGGATAATAAACTGGAAGGTGGATGGTTTAATTTAATGTAAACTCAAATACCACCAGATTAGTACACAGACACACTGTGGAAAATCAAATAAGGGGGCTCATATATTAGAGCATGTAGCTCTGAAATCCTTTGAGCCTAAGTGATTGCAACTAGTAACACTTTCCACGAAAGAAACTGTAAGCCACAACTTGCAGCTGGCTCAAAATGAGCCAAAGTAAGTTTCTAAAGTACATAACTGAGGTCCCAAGGCAGGACCAGATTATGGATGGGAGGTTTCATGTGCAGAATGCCTCCAAAATTTATAGGAGATACCTAATTGAGCCACTGCACACCGATCAAAAGGGGCATGGAAAGCAGACAGCTGTCGGATGCACCTTCAGTGAGGAATACTGCAGACCCGAGTCGGACAGCGACAGTAGGTATTCCAACATCGCAGTTACTGGACAGGTGAATGAGTCCATGTGTTTGGAAGTGGCCCACAAAGTGGGACACCTCCACTTTAACGAGTAGGTGCATCTGGGGGAAGGTTTTCTGGCCACCGCCAGCACGTCCGTTACTTTCAGTGACACCCCAAGCTGTGCAATGGTTGTGTTTTCAGGAGTCAGGCATGCATGTGCAAGGATCTCAGGTCTGGATTTAATTCATTTAAAAGTTGATAACTGGGAAAAGCACCAATGAGCAGAGACTCATTTTCAGATGCGACCCAGGGAAAGGCAACATGGAAAAATACACTTACATATGACAAAAAACACACATCTGTAACAAGAAACAAGGGTCATGGTTACAAGATACATAACAGTAGGTAACATCAAGGTACAGGAGTACAACATTAAAGCAAAAAAAAAAAAAAACACACAAGCTTATCCACAGATAGCACCACAGTCCAATTGCAGGACAGGCCGTTGCACCAAGTAATAAATAATGGGTCAGGGAAAAAAGAAATACAGAGAGCAGGGCACAAATTACAACAATGGGGTTCCTACTAGACAAGGAGATATGGCTGTTAGATGTTTGCAACTGTAGGTGATTGGTTAACTAATGCTTCGGAGACAGGGCTAGTGTACACAGGGAGCACTGTGGGCGAGGCAGAAGTACGAGTAGCCCTTTGAGTGAGAAGGGGGAGGAGGATAGTCTGATGTCAGAGGGGAGTTTATTCCAGAGAGAAGGAAAACAAAAGGAGTAAGCAGATAGACCCCATGCTCAGAGGGGGCGTGGAATGGCAAAAGTACGCAGATCCCGGTGACGAAGGGGGTAGATACAGGGAGCCGCTTGGGAGAAGTGGGCAGAGAGGTCGATTCTGCAACAAAGGAGGCACAGTGAACCATTGTCCTGTGGGACAGGGGCGTGAGGGCGGAGTACAGGAGACAGTGGTGGGGGGGGGGAGGTGCAAAGTGGCAGAAAGAGCTCAGGAGGGTGTCTAGTGTGGTAAGTAAAGATTGACAGGCAGTACCATAAACCACATCTGTATAATCGAAGACAGGAATGATCATTTTGGTAACCAACTCACGGCGGATGAGGAGGAGGAGGCTGGCTTTATGTTCATAGAGTACAGCCAGTTTAGGGCACAATTTAGTGCAGATGGTGTAGACGTGGTTGGAGGAATCCAGATGGTGATCCAACCAAACCTCTAGATATTTGAAAGCAGTAACATTCTCTAGCAGAGAGCCACCCAGGGTTGTGAAGCTGGGAGAGGACTGGAAGGTGACCAGTTTTTGTCTGGAGCCAAATGTCATGGCCACCATTTTTTTGGTGTTAAGCTTGAGATTATTTTTCTGGAACCAGTACTGAACTCTTTTGGGGGGATTGTGCAATGATGGCAGAGGGACCAGAGATGAAAATAATCGTATCATCAGCATACATATGTATATTTGAGGATCTGCAGACTGAGGGGAGGTGGTTTATAAATAAGGAGAATAGGATAGGACCGACTGAGCCTTGGGGAATACCGGAGAGTAGCGAGCATCACCTATTTGAACTGACTGCTGCCTGTCGTGAAGGTAAAAATGGAACCAGTTTACAGCGAATTCAGCAAGGCCAATTGTATTAAGGTTTTGAAGCAGCAGGGGGTGGGAGACAGAATCTAAAGCCTTGGCAAGGTCAATAAAGATGGCAGCAGTAATGTGGCTTTGATCCCTAGCCGTTTAAAAAAAAAAAAAAAAAAAAAAAAATCTAATCCATAACTTGCAATAGTGAGGAGGTGGTCAAATGTTTTCTAAAGCCAGACTGTACTGGACATAGTGTGTTGGTAGTAGCCAGGAAGTCAGACAGCCTAGAGTGAAATGAAGGATTCCTGAAGTTTGGCGAATGAGGGATTCCTGAAGTTTGTCGAGCGAGGGGAGGAGGGAGATAGGTCTCTAGTTTCTGGGTGCAGAAGGATCACCTCCCTTGTGGAGGGGTAAGACTTTGGCAGATTTCCAGGCCTTTGGGACAGTGGAGGTAGAGAGGGAGAGGTTTAGAATGTGAGTGAGCGGGGCAGTTATAGCTGGGGAAGAGATGTGGAGAAGCTTGCGGTGGAGACCATCAGAGCTGTACTTGGTTGGGTTAAGGGGAAGGAGGGCATTGTAGAATGCGAGGGGGGAAAAAGGTGGGAACTGGAAGTTTGAGGGCTGCCTAAGAACATCCAAAAGGACCGGGGGTCAGGGGTAAAGGAGATTGATTTTCAGGGAAAGCGCAAGTGGCAAAGAATTTATTGAAGGACTCAGCGACTAATGCAGGATCAGAGACTGTGGCACCATCAACTCCGAAAACAGGGGAGGCTTGACTGGTAGGCCGGTCAAAGAGTGAGAAGTACTTTCCAAAAGGAAACTAGCATTTGTTTATCTTGCTGCAGGTGTTGCCTAAAGTAGCTTGCCTTGGAGAAGCGGATGGCCTTAGTGCAATTGTTCCTAAGGGTTCTGTAAACCTGGAGGTCTGCTTGGTAGAGGGACTTCTTGTAGTGGTACCAAGCTTTGTCCCTGGAGCTGCATTTTGCCAGCAGGTCATCAGTTATCCAGGGGTCATAAAGTCTTACTCCGGATTTCTTTAGTGGGGTGTGGTGGAATAGGCTGGAAAAAAGAGACAGGGTAGAGTTGACATCATTGGTTGTATCGATGGGTTGCCAGTCTGCCTCAGCGAGATCATGTTGGAGGGCAATGGTATCAAGATTGTAGAGGGGATGGGACCATATATATTTGGGGGCAGCACGTGAAGAGTGAATCTTGCGTATGCAGAAAGTGATGCAATGGTCACTGAGGGCATCAGGTAATATCCCAGCCGTAGTGATACGGTGGGGGTGAGAGGACAACACCCAATCGACAGGAGTTGGTTCGTGGAATAAATTTTTAAGGTTTAGGGCTTCGATTTTAAGGAGGGTGGGCTCGGGGGCCAGTCCAGGTTAAAATACCTAGAAAGCAGCAACTCGCCATTTGCCGTGTGGGACGATATAGAAGTGATGGAGACTAGGGTGTCAGTTGTTTAGGTGGCGCATAAAGTGCACCTATATAAAGCGGGACCGAAGAAGGGAAGGAAATTTGCGCTGGATAACTTCATGTGAGGAAGTGCGGGATTCTTTGAAGGTAATAGAGCAGGGGAGAGATTTTCCAATGTAGAGGGCAATGCCGGCAACTCACTTGCCTCAGTCTTGTCGGAATAAGTTGAAATCCGGGATAGAGAGAGTGGAGTCAGGGATCCTGGCTGATAGCCAGGTTTCTGTAACACAAAGAATGTCAGGTGTGTATTGGGTGAGCCTAACCTCAAGATCATCCATTTTGGGGAGGAAACTGCAAGCATTTAAATGAAAGGTGCGAAGGCCCTTGGGCAAAGAAGTAAAATTCAAAGTGCTGCCTGAGTGGGATTGGACAGAGTTAGAGATGGGACCAGGGTTAGGATGGCCATCTCCAGAAAAAAGTAGGAGTTAAAAAAAAAAAAAAAAAAAAAAAAGTGGTAGATAACAGGGATACCTGTCCTCCAGCAGATTTGCGTGGAGGAAAAAGTGTGTGGGGGGAGGCAGCAAAACAGGGCCTCTAAGTTTAGTAGGCTTGATGGGAACAACCCAGGGTATATGTGTGGGGAAAGAAGAGGGAGGGTGTAGACAGGGGAATTTGGCAGGCCAGGGTGAGTGGAAGGACAGGAGAGAAGGAAGGGACTAGATAAGGCGGGGAGGATGGGAGGAGAAGAGGGGACTGCATGGAGGAGGAGGGCCAGGGAGGGAAGGATTTGGAGGGGAGGGGCAAGGGAACAAGGCAGTGGAGCAAAAAGAGGATAGAAAGAAAAGGTGGTTGGAAACATAGCGGAGGACAGACGGGGTAGGCAGGTGGTACAGAGACTAAGATCTAGCACAGCCAATAAGAAATTAAGAACAGTACCAGAAAACAAAGAAGTGGGACAAAACAGACAGCTCTTTATTTACAAGCCTGATTTGTGAGCAGAGTGTGCTACAGAGACTGAGATCTAACACAGCCAATAATAATTAAGAACAGCAACAGAAAAGTTCTGAGGCAGTATAACGCAGTGGTTTAAGGCTCTGAGCTGCAAACCTGGAGACCTGGGTTTGAATCCGACAGCCACCACTCGCATACTGTGTGACCCTGAGCAAGTCACTTAACTTCCTTTTGCTCTCAGGTCGCACCTGTAAACAAGCTTCAGCTTAGTGTCTCTCTTGGTTCAAAAAGGAAAAAAAAAAAAAAGTGGGCCAAAACAGACAGCTCTTTTGTTCACAAGCCTGATATCTGGGCAGATTCCTAAAAAATGCACTTGTGGATGCAGAAGAGTGACTGAAATTGATCGGGTAGTCAAAGGATTTGGGGTTATGTCGTGGAGACTCTAGTGGCCAGGTAGTATAACATGCAAATGGGAAAACGGGCACTCACAAAACTGCTGCATTTTTGCTTGCTCTGGGGCTGGGAGGTTTCAGGTGAGACACACCGCCCCTCTCTTGGAAAGGGAGGTTTCCGCATACATTCCCTCTCACTCCATTAATCCTTAGTGTTGCAGAAATTGCAGATGTAGGGTGCTCTGGTCCATCCTGGAGCAGTGCCCCCTTGTCCTGTGAGAACAGGCCCCTGCACAGAGTCAGAGGCACTGGAGGCTCCACTGCTAGTTGATGGAGCTGCAGATAACATGTTTGCCAAGGCCACAGGGATGCAATGAAGATGAGAGTCACCCTACATCTGCAATTTCAGCAATACTCTTATTAATGGAATGAGAGGGAACGTGTACAGAAACCTCCCCTTCCAAGAGAGGGACACTTCTCACCTAAAAACTCCAGGCCTCAGAGCGAGCAAAAACGTGACAGTTTTGTGCTGGGTAGGGATGCAGAAAGGTCCAACTCTGGACAACCCAGCTTGCAAAGAGCTCATCTGCCACTGAGGTCAGCTATTCCCATTCATGCATCTTGGACTGTGACCTGCTTAGCTTGTCTGCCAAGATATTTTGACCCCTGGGAGATGCAAGGCTGATAATTCCAGGCAGTGTTCTAGTCAGTACTACACTTTTACTACTTTCCAACACAGGGATAGAATGAGCCCCGCTTGTTTATGTAATGGATCACGCTGACAATACCTGTCTGTACTAGCAGATGACCTGGAGTCAGATGCTCCTAGAAAGCCTGGAGACTGTATAGGACAGCTCTCATCTCCAGGACATTCAAGTGTAATCTGGCTTCCAATTGTGTCCATAGGCCTTGGGTTTGATAAAGTCCCAGATGTATTCCCCAGCTGGATCCTGAGGTATCCAAGGTGAGAATCTGAGTTGGAGCTGGGAATAAGAATGGAACACTCCCTCAAGAGATTACTGCGGTCCATCCACCACTTCGGTGTTTTGCGTAAATGTGACGTAACTAGCACTTTCTGGTCCATGTCATCTGTGACCTGGTCCCACTGTACCCTGTGTCCATTGTTGTATCCGCATATGTAAGCGAACTAGTGGCACAGTCACAATGGCTACTGCCCGGAGACCCAGGAGACACAGGAACATTCTACCTGGGATGCAACGACTGCTGTACCCCAGTTGTGCTTGAGCCATTAGATGCTCTGCCCTGTCCTGTGTTCGTGACTGCACCTATATATTGCAGCCTCTGGAAAGGGGGTCAGTACTGACTTTGGCACATTCACTGTAACCCCCAGGTCCTCAAATGATTGCCCTGTTCGGGGCAGGGTGTGAGAGTTGGTTCCTGCAACTGACTTTCAACAGCCAATCCTCCAGGTATGGGAAAACGTAAAAGACTTTCCTTGCAAAGGGCTGCTGCCACCACTGCCATGCATCTGGTAAGGACCTGTGGCAAAAAAGACATGCCGAAGGCCAATACTCTGAACTGAAGTGCTCCCCTTTCAGGAGCAATCTTGGATATCTGTGATGCTATCTGATCTTCATGTGAAGGCATGCATTCATTATGACCAGGAAGCAAATCCAGTCTCCTGTTTCAACAGAGGAATCAGATTTTGCAGGAAGACCACAGAAACTTCTTGTGTTCTATGTAGAAGTTTAGGTCTTTCAAACCTAACAAAGGCCTGGGATCTCCTGGCCATTTGGGGACCAGGAAGTATCTGGAGTAGAACAGTTTGCCCTTCTGGCAAGAAGGTACATGTTCGATGGCACATTTGGTTATCGAAGCTTGCACCTCTTCTTTCAGCAGGGACAGATGTCCTGGGGGATAAGTTGAAAGAGACTGAGGATGCTCTGGAGGAGTTTCTAATAACTCCAGAGCATGTCCCTTTGCAATTATCACCAGGACCCACTCGATCAGGTACCTCCCTTCACTGTGTCAGATGAGGAGAAGCAACCTCACCACCACCACTCCTGTGGCAGGAGTGAGTGGTGGGGTAGCAGTGTGTGGGGAGTCCAACACTGAGTGGTGGGGACAGTGCCTCCGGTTCTGGGCACTTGGGAATGGGCACCTGGGGGCGAGGGGATGAGTTGCTGGCAAGGCTCCACCACCCTTACCTCAGCCCTGCTAATGGTAGGCTTGACGGCCACATCTTGCAGCAGGTTGGTGAAAGGATCCTTTATCCCCTCTACCTGGTATGGTACATTAAGGTTTTGACTGACCGTATTGTCATTTTAGAGACCTCTTAATGCTGCTTCTACATGGTACCCAAAGTGTGGTGCCTCTAAAAGGAGCATTCAGAACTGTTTGTTGCGTATCAGTTGCAAACCCAGCCACCCTTAGCCAAGAATACCTTCTCATGCAAGTACCAGTGGCAGCTGCTCTGGCAGATGCATTTGAAAAAAAGCTGAGAGCAGCAGTTTACCTACCTCAGCTCCAGCAGTCCAATTTTTAAGTAATTGGTTCTTGGCCTTGCCTTCTGGAAGGGCCTAGTCTGCAGCTTTGCCAGCCTTCAACAGGCTGTTTTGATTCTTAATTATACGAGAGTGGCAGTTAGCAATACACAGACCTAATGAGGCAGAAGAGTATGTTTGCATGCCCTTTACATCAATCCTCCTGGACTCCTTATCAGAAAACAAGGTACTTGTATGCTTTGGTGCCCTGGCTCTATCATGGGCAGCCACTGCGACTACAGAATCGGTTTCAGGCTGATTGGCATAATAAGGCTTGTCAGGAGAGGCAGGATACAGCTTGTCAGCCTTTCTGGGTATAGCTGGTGTGGTGTTTGGCCTGTAATATGCAGCAAATGTGGCATCCCCAAAGCAGGTTAAACTGGAGGGACAATTATGGATGGAGTAAAGGGGACTTCCAGAAAATCCATTAAATTCTTTGTGGTGGAATCCTTCCATGGCAAGATCCACTGAATTTTGTATTTGCTGCATCATGGTCTGGAAGACGGTCTTCAGGAGGAGATCTAGGTGTATGCGTAACAGAATCCTCACTACAGGAAAATATTGTGGCGCTACAACTTGAGGCATAATGTTCTCCATAACGCTCCTCCTACTCCTCCTCTTCATAATTCTGCTTCATTATGAGGGCTGGATAATATTGTTAGTCGTCTGCGTCCCTGTGGAATGGAGGACCTTGCTGGCGACACCAGGAACCGCCGCTCAGATCTGCTGTGTATCAGCTGATGATGTCAAGGGGCCTGCAGCACAGAAGCCCCCATTGACAGCAGTACAGGCTGCATAGGCAAGTCTGGAAGTATGCTCAGTATATCTGAAAACCATGCTAGTACTGTCTAAATGTAAACAACGCTCTGGCAATGAGCCATGAACCCTGGAGCTGATGACAGGCCTGGAACCATCGTCGACTGCGACATATCATCTGTAGCAGGTACAGTACAGTAATGCCTAAGCCAAGCTCCGACTTTTGTGTCCGATTGACGGTCAGAGTGGGGGAGAGACTGGCATCACCACGCTGTGAGAGAGGATGACAATGCAGGCTAGCTACCTGCAGGCCACAATGGCGATCTACATCTCACCAGGGAACCAGATAGCTTATCCTTATGTCTAAGCTTATGTCCTGATGATGACCTGTCTTTTTCATAATCTCCTGACTTCGATGACTGCAACTCACTTAATGGGGCTGGCAACGCTGAATTCTGTCCCTGGGCTTTTCCATGGCCACTACAGTTTTTTCCTAATAAAAGCTTCTCCAGCATCCCTCTTCTGCATTCCCTGGTTGTTTGAAGCCCTGGCAAATCTCAGAAGTCCTGACGTGAGAAAGGCCTAAACAGGGGACAGACATGCACACACGCACACTTTGTGCGAGTTGTCCTTGTAGGTTTTTTCTCCGCACTCTAAGTGTCAGAACAATGCGAATGGTTTCAGCGGTATAAAGAGGAAGCAATATCACTAATTTATTAGTGATTACTTTAGAAGAAAATAAAACGGCTAGTCGTATTTGTTTCTTCGGGTAGTCTGACAAGTACAGTTGATGGCAGAAAAAGAACGGAGGAGAGATGCGCCACTTCGCTTATGTAGACACGTGGCAGCCCCTCAGCCACCAAAAGTTCTAAAAATTCATAAACTTCTGTTTATAGAAGCTTTAATAAATTACACAGCAACACATTATATTTAGTCCTGCCATACTATACAGCAAATATATAAACATGCTTTTACTATCAGATTCAAACATCACATACCTTAGCAATTAGACAAGTTTTGACAGTGTTGTCAGTATTTCATCCCAATAACAAAAAAATTATAAACATTAAGCAGACTACATAAAAAATTACTTGACAAGACACAGACATCAGCTTCCACTGAACAAATTCATAGCCACGTTATCAATATTTCATAAGCTTTCCACCTGTGATACTAACTGCATGTATAGTTTACACCCATTCCTCTCTACCTCCTTTATCTCAACACAATTCTGCTGCTAGGCATGGAGGTGTAGAGACTTGTGTACCCTGCTCCTGGCAAAACAAGCCTTTGCACAGGGGCAGGGGAACTGGAGGTTCCTCCACCAACTGCTGCAATATGGGGAACAAGATCTGATGAGGCCCTGCAGCGAATGAGCAGAAAAGCAGAAGTTTTGCATGGAGTGGGGACACCAGAAGGTCCAACTCTGGACGACCCAATCTGTTGAACAGGTCTTCTACAACGGAGGTCAGCAGCTCACTCTTGTGCAATCTACAGCCCAGTACCAGACCCTTATTACTTCTCTGTACTGGGAGTATGAATGAGTCTCCCCTTGCTTGTCAAAATAACACTATGCTGATGTTGTCCGTCTGCACCAGCAGAGGGCCCATGAACAGACAGTCCCGAAAGGCTTGCAGACCATACAAGATGCCCCTGATCTCTAGGACATTTATGTGGAGAGAAATGAAAATTACACACCTACCGTAATTCCTGATCTTCTCTTTCATCTTCACCATTCATTACTGCTGGGTGCAAGCCGGATGTGCGCACCCACCACAGGAGCTTTTTTTTTTGGGGGGGGTGGGTCGGCACCGACAGTGCCGCTGTGTGCGACGCACTGTGTGGTGTGTGCGGGGCAGCAGTTAGGCACCGCAGACTCCTCCATCCCAGTTCTGTGTAGCCAGAGAGGCAGAAATAGATTATAGAAAAGAGTGAGGCAAGTGAGCAGAGGGATAGACAAAGGAAAGGAAATAAACTGAAAAAGGAATAAGCCGAATAGGAGACAGAAAAGAGAGAAGAGAGAACCCCACCCTAAGTGGCCACAGGGCCTCAGTCCTCAGGCTGTTTAAGGGAAGAAGGTAAGGAATAGGAAAAGACAGGAAGAAGCAGAAAGGAATAAAGGGGAGGGAAGGAAGGAATATCCGTCAAGGTAAATTGGAAGACCACTGGCTAGAAATCTTCAAATTCCCAATAGGGTCTGAAAACAAGGGAGCAAGGATCCCGCCAGTTAAGACTTAGGCATTCAAGGTTGAACTATTGGCCTTGACCGGCTTGGAGAAGGCAGACTTCTCTTCCCACCCATTTATCTGAAAACTTCTGTAACCTAGAGTGTAGGTCTCACAATCTGCCCCTCAGGGGGAAGCAGTTCCGCTCAGAAGAGCAGCGAGTCCTGCCTAGGTGTAGGGAAGAATCTGGTACAGTACTCAGACTGAGTATTGACGTGGTCCCCACTTCAGAGAACAGAAGCACGGGACAACCAGGAAAGGAAAAAAGGGAGGGAGGAAACTCACACAGACTCTCCTAGTACTGCACTGACGAAATGACAGTTACAGGGCAACAAGCCTGAGGGAGATCCAACCTGCAACGGGGGACACTCTAGAAGTAAGAATCAGAGGAAGTTCCCTCAGAGGGTTCAGGGTGAAGACCCTACTCACCGTCCTCCAGGGTGAACGTTCTGTGACTTTAGAGAAGGAACAGAGGGCTCAGAGGTACCAGGGGGGCCCAGCCCCCACTTGGCCTCAAGGAGGGGGAGGGCGAGCAGGGTGGAGGAAATGCACAAGAATTGAGGCCCATGAGGGGAAGGGGGGCACGAATCAGTAATGAATGGTGAAGATACAAGAGAAGATCAAGAATTATGGTAGGTATGTCATTTTCATATCTTTCCTTGTCAATCTTCACCATTCATTACTGCTGGGTGAGTACCAAGCCCCCACGAAGGGGACTCAATATAGCCCTAAAGGAACAGATCCCTCAGCCTCCTACTGGTGAGAAGCAGGAGGGGTAGACCCTAGCCATACTAGACTAAGCAAATCTAAGGCTGTGGAGAGCGAGGAGGTGTCCCCCGTAGACTGGGGGGGGGGCGCGGAGGGCGCCCCTGAAGAAGCCTCCTTGCCCTACGGGAAAATAGATGGGTACCCCGGATGGCGGAGGATGTCACCCTACACCGGGCAATGGGTGACAATCTGGATAGACGGAGCCATGCCATCCACCTAATGCAGATCGCTGTCCCCGCTAGTCTGGAAGCCACCTCACTGGTGTCATAAGATGCCCTTGCTTGGTGCCTTGTTAGTTCCAGACCTTGAGCAGAAAAGGCAATGGCTTGTCTAAATTGCTCCGTAACAGGCAGCGATGCTAGGGCCTGGGCTAGCACTGACCACAGATGTCTATTATAGGCAGCGTGGTGTGCCTGATGCAAATCTATGCACATCAATGCACGAGCTGTAGAGAAAACCGTTCGTCCCCACCGGTCGAACTGAACAGAATTCTGATCCGGGGGTCAGTCATGCGCCAGGCACCGACGCCCGGAGGGAGTGTCTAGGGATGACAAGCCTGAAGGTGGGTGAGATAGTGAACCTAGAAACTCCCGGGGGCACAATGCCATCTCCTGCAGTCTGCCGGTGCTGAAGACTGCCAGGTGCGGATAGATGCTTCCTGGAAAGGGATGGGCCAGGAAGGCACCACGAGGTGGTGAGTGCTGAGTTCACTGAAGAAAGCACGTGTCTGCCGCTTGGTATTGTCCCTGCAAACAAAAGAAATGTGGAGCTCCGTAACCAGCCTCGAAAGGAACCACTGATATTCAGTGAAATCAGCGGAGGACAGGTGGACAGAAAGTTCCTCTTCCTCAGAAGAGGGAGATGAGGAGGAGGAGGTGGAGCTTGAATGTTCAGAGGACTCCTGCAGCTGGGGGGGGACAGGCGGAAGACCTGTTTGTCCATGGCCCTAATGTAGGAAGGAAAGGTCACCGCAGTGGCCCTGAATGTTTCCCAGGTTAAGGGCCCCATATGGCCAGGGAAGGGGGGGGGGTGTCTGCAGAGGGATGGGCACCTAAGAGAAAAGTGCCTAGCCTCTGCCAGGGCTCTGAGATCCAGGGGATGATGCCACCGTGACTGAGGACCCTGAGTTCGTACCAGGTTGCAAGGAACAAGTCTGAGAAGACAAACTCCGGAAGAGCCCAGAAGGAGAGAGTCTCCCCTGTGACACGTCTGAGGTTGCACGAGTCCAGAAGGGCAACCATCTGCGCTTCCACCCAAGGGTGCCCTCGAGGAAAAGGTGGGGCTCAGCGCTGCAACTCCTCCCCACCCCCCGCAGGGTGGTGAGTGTCCTCCCCCTCCCTGGCTGCTTCCTCAACCCCTTGACTCTGAAGCAGCCCCTCTTCCTCGAGGCCAGCGACGGGTCCCCGCAGATGCCCCCCAAGAGAGGCCACAGAAGCAGGAGTCCCCACCTCCTAAGGGCCGTAGCAGCACCAAATGGCAGCTGCGGCCTCCGTGACAAGAGGGCCACCCGTCCCCGAGGGATCCAAGGCCACCCCAGCCGAAGGATCCTTGCTGGCAACAGACTCCAGGGACTCAGGGATCAGGGACCCTGCTGTTTGACGCCGTGTCCCAGAGTCAGACCGCCAGTCCGGGTCCAACTCAAGAGTCGTCCCCCCCTCCAAAAGAGGAGCCAACCAGAAGGACCTCCAGGCTAGCGACTCCAGGAGAGCTCCTGGCAACGGTACCGTGAATGGTACCGCTAGAGGACACGGTGCCGCCAGCACCGCCCAAGTCACCAGCACTGTAAACAGCCCCGGAACCCAGAGTGGCGCCGCTGGCGGCAGTTCACAAGTCATTGGTGCAGTGAACAGCCCTGGAACCCAGAGCGACACCACCCAAGTCACTGGCGCCGTAAATGGCCCTGGAACCCAGAGTGGCAGCACTCGAGTCACTGGCACTGGGAACAGCTCCAGAACCCAGACGACACCGCCCAAGTCATCAGCGCTGCGAACAGCACCGAAACCCAGTGCGACATCACCCCGATCACCGGCACCAGGATCCAGAACAGCAACGCTTGGCGGCACCAAGGGTCCGCCAGTGCCGGGCCTAGCAACCGTAGGCCACGACACCGGGGGAGCCTGCACCTCCATGGAGGGGTACATGCTGGGGCAGCGTAGCAGCGAGACTCTGGAAGGAATCACACCGCTCCTCCAGCGCCGCAGAAGAAGCCTCCTCCTTGGCAAGGCTGGAAGTGGAGGAGGCCTCCTCCTCACTGGGCTGTATAGACTCGGGAGGGGACCCAGAGGATGGGTCTAAAGTTCTGGCCTGGGAGGCCCGCAGGCGACGTCGTCCTCTGAAAATCGGCGGGGCCCTGCAGACTTTAAATGCGTGGATTTCCAAGACGTGGCAGTCCATGGAGAAACAGGTGTCTCAGTGGTCCATATCATGGTACGGTCCCAGGCACCGAAGACAAACATCATGCCGATCCATAACGGAGAAATGCCGGCCACTGGGGCCCTGATGCATGGGGGCACAGCCCGCTTTAGATTTACGTTCGGCCCCCGAACCGGACACGATACGAAATTAAACAATAGGCAAAAGATCCTGGCACCATTGAAAAAGAACAAAGAATGGTCTTACCGGGTTCAACAGAGTCAGGCTAGAGAACCGGGATGAAGAAGCGGCATTGAAAACTTGGTGCTGAAGTTGAAGGCCTAATGGCGTAGCAAATATACTGTCACTCGCGCAGCAGGTGCAGCCTCAACGCCGGGAGAACAGAACTGGGATAGAGGAGTCTGCAGTGCGTTGCACACACGGGATGGCACAGACTCCTCCCTCAGGAAAAAAAAGCTCCCGTGGCAGGTGCGCGCATCCAGCTTACACCCAGCAGTAATGAATAGTGAAGATCGACAAAGGAAGATCTCTCCACTGCAGTCCAAGTTCTCCGATTCTGGTGATGGCCCAGCTGAGAGCCCCAACCCATCCCTGAAATGTCCGTAGTGAGGATCTGATAAGAGGAGGTAATCAGGAAAGGAAGCCCCTGAGAAGATTACTGGGTTCCATCCACCACTGAAGCACTTTCCTTACCAGTGTAGTGACTAGAACCTTCTGTTCTAGATTGTCCATGAGCTGATCCAACTGGATTATTAAAGTCCACTGGAGAATGTGCATCTGCAGATTCGCCAGAGGAACTGTTACAATGGCTGCAGCAATGAAGCCCATTAGTCGCAAGAATGTTCTGGCCATCACATACCGGGTGCGTAAAGGAACTGGGCCTGTTCCAACAGGCGCTCCACCAGTCCTGGGGCAGGAAGGCCACACCCTGGGCCATCTCAAGTATGGCTATGTACTGGAGGCACAGAGAGGATCAATATTGGCTTGGACAGGCTGACCCTAATCCCCAGGGAATGGAACAGCTGTCTGGTATGCGCTAGGGTGCAACTGAGTTGCTCCTTGGACTGAGCTTTGAGCAAACAGTCACCCAGGTAAGGGAAAACACACAGTCCCTTCCTCCTGAGGGCTGCTGCCACCACCAAGCATTTGGTAAAGACTCATGGTGCAGCAGACCAGCCAAAGGGCAATGCCCAGAACTGGCAACCCCCCCCCAGAGAAACCGGAGGTACTGCCTGTGGGGGAACACACCGTGATATGCAGGTAAGCATCCTGCATGCAGAGGAAGCACATCAATGCTCCCTGGTGCAGAAGGGTCAGCAGGCCCTGAAGGGTCACCATCCAGAACCTTTTGTAGCAGATGCAGCAATTCAGGTTTCCTAGGTCCAGGATGGGACTGAAAACGCCTATAGATTTGGGGACCAGAAAGAAATGGGAATAGAACCCTCTGTTCCTCGGGAGCTGGGTCAATGACTCCTTTCTGCAGCAATGGGCGAATCCACCCCCTCCAAAGCAGTAGAATGTGGTCTAGAGGGTATCTTTACTGAACTGAAGGCCACTCCAAGAGTTATAGAGTGTGGCCTTGCTCCATGAGCTGCAGGACCTAAGCAACTGTCAGGATAGCCCTCCAGTCATCCATGGGGAGGGGGAATGACGGCCAACCACAGCAATCATGCAAAGGGGGTTCCGTGCCATCATGGTGCCCCCTTCCCCCGGGAAGCCTTCCCAGCGGTGTAGGTAGGGGCAGGCAGGACTGCTCTTGCTCTGCAACTGCTCCGAGGCCTGTTGCCTAAGCTGGCCATATGGGTGGCACAATGAGAGGGCACCCTCAGGCCACCTGTGACTGGATGTGGTACAACGGGACACCCTCTGGCCATCTGTGACTGGATGTGGTACAATGACTGACTCGACTACAGAGTCTGGTCCGAGGCCCACAGGTCAGAAAGCATGTCTGCCTATCTGCCCCAAAGAGCGTGTAGCCTCTGAAACGGACAGTCAGGAGGGACTGGTGCACGTCAGTGGCAAACCCAGACACCCTGTAGCCAAAAGTGCCTGCTGGGGCAGATGCCAATCACTACCACTCAATCAGAGGCTTCAGTGGCATCATAGGTCCACCTCAAGAGGGCAGTCCACAGCTTCCCCCAACTGGAGGGCCAGAAGTAGTTCCCACCTCCTGGTCAGCGTGGCCAAGGCAGAGGTCAGTCTGTCCAGAAGACCCAGTCATCTGGATTCCTCATCTGGAAGAAGAGTGTGGAGAGGCACAAGTCTCAGAGACTCAGTAGGGGTAGCATTTATCATTACTGAATCAGAAGAAAAACATTACTTACTATAGTAATCTTGTATCGTCAAAGAGAATCTTATTGTATTTGGACAAACGTAGTATGGTGTCACCATAGGACTACCCCAGAGCTGAAATGGTTAATAGAACCTATGTAAATCGTGGAATGCTAGGCTCGAGCTCGGGTTTTCAAACCACTGCCCCTGGCTGTACTTCCTTCAACCATCAGATTCTTATGGAGCATGCAAAAGAACAAGCTAACTTAACTATCCTAAAAGAGAACTAATTCACCCCTAAAAAACAAACCCCTTCTTAAACAGTGTGGGCACCTCCAAGACTCAAGTCACAGATGCCCATGAAAACAATCAA
Source organism: Neoceratodus forsteri (assembly GCA_016271365.2). Taxonomy (NCBI): domain Eukaryota; kingdom Metazoa; phylum Chordata; order Ceratodontiformes; family Ceratodontidae; genus Neoceratodus; species Neoceratodus forsteri. Next base: position 1,338,029,986 of record CM028131.1, read on the forward strand.
CAGCTACACCAACAGGTCTGCAATAAAACATGGACAGCTGGAGTGCAGTGCCCATTAGGTTCCAGTAGGGGAGGTAGGGTGGGAGCTCAGAATACAGTAAGATTCCCTCGGAAGAAACAAGATTACTATGGTATGTAATTTGTTCAACCCCCAGGAAATCTTACTGTATTCTGACAAATGCAGACTACCCAAGCAGTACCTTTGGAGGTGGACAAAGAACCTATTTAGGAAACAGGCTCTGCAGGACTGCTGTGCCAAACCTGGCATCACTTCTGGCCTAGGTATCCCCAAGCAATAATGCTTAGTAAATGTGAAGACAGTCTTCTAGGTAGCTGCTTTGCAGATTTCCAACAGGGGAATATCCTTGGCAGCTGCCAAGGAAGCAGCTGTTCCCCCTGGTAGAGTGCCCCCCCCCCCCAAAGAACCACAAGGGGCTCTTTACCCACCTTACTGTAGCAAAACTGAATACAGAAAACAATCTAGCATGTTTTTCCTTTCCCCACTTCTCCACAGGTCAGGAAGAGCGGAGTATTGCCCTGCCTATGGTCCTTTGTGTGGTCCAGATAGTAGCGGATAGGCTCCTAACATCCAGCCTATGCAGTCTACGCTCCTCTGAAGTGGAATGGTCAGTAAAAGAAGACAAGCAATGTAACTGACTGATTAAGGTGGTAGTCAGATACCACTTTGGGGAGAAACTTCCTACTGGTCCCGAGAACTACTTTGTCCCGATGGACAAAGATGTAGTCAGGCTCTGTGGACAAGGCCTGGAGCTCACTGATCCATCTGGCTAAGGTGACTGCTACCAGGAACACTGTTTAAGTCACATACTTGAGCTCTCCTGAAGACATGGACTCAAAAGGTGACTGCATGAGCCGTGCAAATGCATATGCTGAGATACAGGCTGGAGTTTATTCCAAGTGCAATAGCCCTTTGAAAAACTTCCTGAATACCGTATTTGAAGCCAGGGATGAGCCCTTGCCTGCTGAGGTAAGCAAAGACTGCTGCCAGGTGCACCTTAAGGGTAGATGGTCGGAGGCCAAGGGAATGGAGGTGTGTCAGATAGTCTAGGATGACTGGCAGATCCATCTGGTTGTAGTCTATATCCTTTTTCTGACACCAGATGGAAAACCTTTTCCACTTAGATATGTAGGTCTTCTTGATAGACGGTTTTCTAGAGACCCAGGGAACCGCCCAAACCTCTTCTGAAAGATGTAAGTTGGCATACTCAAAGTCCTCAAGAGCCAGGCCTTGAGCCCAAGGGACAGGAGACTGGGGTAAAGGATCCTGACCCAAGAGGAGTTCAGTAGGTTGTGCCTCCTGGGGAGGCCGATTGGTCTGGCTACCGACAGGGACAGGAAGAGTGGGTACCAAGGCTGCCTGGCCTAGTCTGGGGCAATGAGAATCACTGCTGCTGGCCGAGTCCTGATCTTGTTCAACACTCTCAGTAACAGAGGGAACGGAGGGAAGGCATACAGAAACCTCCCTGTCCAATCCAGCAGTAGTGCATCCAATGGCACTGTGCCCACCAAAGGAGGCCTGCAGCAGAACTGTGGCAGCTGCTGGTAGTGACCATTTGTGATTATATTCTGATTGATCCTGCTGAAAGCATCCGCTAGGACAACTGTCCTTTCCTGGTAGATGGACTGCCGAGTGAGAGATTCTGAGAAAGTAAGCTAAATTCCAGATTCTCACGGCCTCTGAGCACAGTGGGGTTGACCTTGTTCTCCCCTCGTTTGTTTATATAGTACATGGTGGTTGTGTTGTCCATCCTGACCTATACCACCTTGCCCTGCAGCATCATGGCAAAGGACTGTATGCCCAACAAGACTACCCTGAGTTCCAAAAGGTTTATGTGCAACAGTGATTCCTGTTTGAGCCGTATACCGTCTGCAGTGTGTTCCCCCAAGTGGGCGCCCCACCCTGGTAAGGAAGCGTCTGTCATCAGAATTAGTGAAGGGGGTTGCAACAAGAATGGCACACCTTGCCTGAGGTTGACCCGCGCTTGCCACCACTGTGGTGCTTGAAGGAACATTCCTGTAACTAGCACTAGCTTTGACAGAGAGACTCTTTTGAGATCAATGGGATCAGAGGTAAAACTGAATGTCTCATTTGGAACCTGGACCCCGACACTGTTGCTGCTGATGATGCCACCATGTGCCCCAGCAGCTGGAAGAAGTGCCTTGCTGGCTTGGGAACGTGCAGCTGGAAGGAACTGGCTAGCTGTACCAGTCTGCCCACTCTTCCCTGAGGAGGTAATGCTTTTCCCTGTGAGGTATCCAATTCTGCTCCTATAAGCTCCATGAGCTGGACTGGCTCCAGCACTGACTTTTTGTTTCACCAGGAACCCTAGCGACTGCAGAGTATCCCTGACCTGCTGAGGTGATTGATCTATGGCTAGCCAGTTGCCCAGGTAGGGAAACACTTACCGTTTTCTCCTTAGGTGTGTCACAACCACTGCCAAGCATTCTGTGAACACTCTTGGGACAGAAATCGGGCCGAAGGGCAAAGCCCTGAACCGATTATGACCTGATGGCAATCTGAACCAGAGGTACTTTCTATGGAATTGCCTGATGGGGATGTGAAAGTAAGCATCCTTTATCCTTTAGGTCCAGAGATGCCAGCCAGTCTCCTTGCCTTAATATTGGGAGAATGGTTGCCAGGGTCGCCATCTTGAACTTTGGCTTTCTCAAATGCCTGTGTGTGTCCAAGATACAATATGGGTCACCACTCCCTAGTTCTTTATTGTGAAGAAACATCTTGAGTACAGGCTTTTTCCCCTTTGTGCCAGAGGAACAGGTTCTACTGCCTTTTGCAATAGAAGGTTGGTTACTTCCTCTTCCAACAGAGCAGTTTCTGATGAGGTGGCAGAACTAAAAAAAAAAAAAACCCTTGCCCTCAGCCTGGGCATAACCTTGAAGCTGAGGGCAAGACCCTGGCCCACTACCTCCAGGACCCATTTGCCTGTGGTGATGATTTGCCAAACCTGGAAGTAGTGGGCCAGCCTGCCCCCTACTGGAGATGGGGAGGCGACCTTGACAGGTACATCAGGGGTTCAGTTTTGCCTGTGCAGCTGGCTGTGGGCTGGGGCCAGTATGACACTGCCCTTCCTGCCCCGCCTCTGAAATACCCTCTCTGCTGCTGACAGGCTGGGAAAGCCAGAGTCTGGAAAAAGGGTGTGTATTGGGTTCTACTTCTACCACTTCTACTCTGGTGTTTGCAGGGTGTGGACGTCTTTTTCTTTAGCAGCAGTACTCTTGTAAGCTGCCTTATACTCGTCCATTTTTCTTTCATGCAAGCCTGTTTGCTCCCCAAACAGAGATGTGGACTCGCAAGGAAAATCCAAGGCTTTTTTCTGGGTATCCTGGGTCAGATTAGTAGTCCTGAGCCAACAAACCTCCACAGAGACACTGAAGTAGCCATCTGCCTAGCTGCAGTGTCACTGGCATCCACTGCCATCCGAAAACTGATACTTGGAAGCTTCTATGCCCCATTTGGCAGCCTCTGTCAGAACAGATGCCATTAAGGCAGAACAGCCTTAGAAATCTCCAATACAGTGTTCCAGAGATTTTACTGGCATCTGGAAACATAGGCCATATAGGAAGCCTGCCTAATAGCCATGGAAGAACCCAGATAAACCTTCTTGGCCATAGAATCCATTTTTCTGGAGTCCTTCTCAGGAGGCTGTGATGCCAGTGGTGTGCCTGCTTTGTCACATGCAGCGGCCTGCACCACCCCCTTCATGGCTGGAATGTCCAAAAAAGGAATTTCGCTCCTCCCTTGGCCACCCAGTACTTAAGCTTCTTGTCCACAGGAGGGACAAAAGTGGGTGTTGCAAAATCTTTGTGACTTGCTTCTTAAGGGACTTGTAGATGGGCAATAGCAACTTCTTAGCTGCTGGCACATCCATCATTTCCATATAATCTGGCTCCTCCTCCACTGATTCCTGAGTGGGGAGCTCCAGAGTTTGTCACTTGTTTCATGAAGGCAAAGTGGGAGGTGAAATTCTCAGATCCCTTGTTAAGGGAATTGGGACGTTGAGGATCAGGAGAAACATCTGGCTCAGGGGGTTCCCTGTAGTCCTCATCTTCCTCTTCCTCCTCCTCATCACCATCATAATATTCAAAACCTTGTTGAAAGGAACCGGGAACCGATGAGGAACCCTAAGTTTGAACCGGTGTCTGATGAGGAACTTGTTGCTCAACTGGAGCCGGGACGCTGGATTGTAGCGATTTATTCTGATAGCTCTAGCAATCTATTCAGAGGTGGGAACAGACTATTTGGCCGGTTGTGGGTCCCGCACTGTGTGCTTTTCCTTCTTTTTTCTTTTGGTTGCAGTAGCCGGTTCAGTGGCTGGTTCTGCAGTGCGCTTCCTTCCTGAAGAAGTTTCGCCATTGTCAGAGGGCTGTTCCTCTGGTTCCTTAGGCTCATCTTTGCTGCGAGGAGGAGTCTGTTTATCAGAGTCTGGGTCAGTACCCTTATTAGACATTTTTTCCCCTCAGTCAGTTAAGTCGCCTATCCGGCGTCAACCGAGGACATTTCTTACAAATCTCTCAGTCTGCGTTCAGATGGTCAAACCCAAGCAGACAACACAAATTAAATGTGGATTAGCTTTAGCAAATGGTTCACCGCATTTGGTACAATATGGACACCTGAAGGGCCAGTTCTTTCTTGGGCGTCAGACATAGCCTAATAAACCCAAAATCCATGTTTCAGTAGATTTATAACCCAGTCTAAAGATGAGACTTCTCTGGAAAATGTAATTTTTTTATTTATTCGGTTCAGCGACCAAAACCACCACCGAGGGTTAGCCCGGTAAAACAATATCCAAGAAAACTGGCCACCAGAGAAGGCAGATTTAAAACAATAACATTGAAGTTTCTTTACATTTTGTTGAAGTAAATTCGGTTTCCTTCTCGGTTATGAAGAACCGACAAGAAACCAAGAAACTGATCCAAATAATACTAAATCTAAACTAGTCTACCTGTAAACCGAGGACAGTGCTTCAAAAAACAAACAGATAAACAGTAACTAGAAAACCAATAAAAACAAAACTTCAAGAAAGCGAAGGAGAGTTCTCTGGAACGTCTTACTGAGGCAAGTGGAGTAAAGAATCTTATGACTGCAAGAAGTACAACCAGGGACAGTGGTTTGAACACATGGCTCCAGCCTAGCATTCCGCCATTTACACAGGTTCTATTAACCATTTCTGCTCCGGGGCAGTCCTATGGTGAGACCATACTATGTTTGTCAGAATACAGTAAGATTCCCTAGGGTCTGAAAGGTGGCCGGGGGATTGGGAGGGGATGAGAACCCTGGCGTTGACAGTGCAGCCTGAGGGAATAGACAGTGGAGGCTAAATCCCTGCTGCCACCTCAAAACCCAAAGGAGTTGGCTGGAGAAGAATCCTGACAGCAACAGGCTGGCGCCAGCCGAATGAAACCAGATGCAACTCCCTGCCGGTAGCCCCCAAGTACGAAGGAGTCCGGGTGGCAGGGGTGGACCAGCGATGGAGGCAGAAGGAAGCCCAATGCCATACGATCACTGGCCAAAGCAGGGCAGACAAACATTCCTGCCCAGTGCCCCTGAGCAGGAGAGGAGCAAGCTGCAACGGCATCAGCACAGACGAGAAAGTCTGATGCTAGTTGCAAATTCCCTGGCACCACTGGTTATGTAGCTACAGTTAAATAAGAGTGTGGCAGCCTGCTCCAGCACAGCTGCACAGAAGTACTGAAAAGTAGGAGTACTACACTTTGGAACTAACAAAAGTAATTGCACCTCGTATTCAATTTAGAATCTGTAAAAAAAAAAAAAAAAAGTATTGTATTTTGGATATCCCTGCTGCGTTGGGATGATGGTACTGGAAGATGGTCTTTTTATTACCTCATTTATATACTTGAGATGCTTTTTCCATAGCAGCCAGGAAGTTAACACTTATCCACGTCATGGATTTGGGAGGGTGTAAGGGTTAAAAAAATGAGCCAACAAGTTTAACAATGGAAATGTATATGAAGATGTTCTAGCTTTTTATATCTAATTTAAGGCAATTGCCAGGGCTATGGCACAATTATTGTATTCTTGGAACATCTGATATATTGGTTTTCTCCAGGTTGTTCAATAAAAAACAGAATAAAAAGAAGCCTGATGCTGACAGACCCTCACCGGTCGAGAAAGGCCCAGTGGAGTGCCTGCCAAAGCCCATCCGAAGGAGGAAAGGGTCTGGGCAGCAAGGCGAGGAGAGAAACGTTGACCGGTGTGATTGCAGCCCCAGGAGACAGGCCCACGCCTGCTGAAGGACAGCCAGCTGAAAGCACTGCCAAAGCCTTACACTGTGAGGATTAAGGTGTTGGATGGCAAGCTGCAGCGTCGTCTAAGCTAACGACGGCACCATGAAAAGCAACGACTGGTGAGAAACTGGGGAAGAGAGTGGGAGCCCCTCCACCTGAAAGCACTGCCAGAGCCATATCTTGTGGGGCTTAAGGTGATGGATAGCAGGCCACGGCATTACCTAAGCGGGCAGCATAGTTGCGGTCAACGCCAAGGAAAGTAGCAACCGAGGCGATACTGGAGGAGGGAGCACCCCCCCCCCCCGAGCAGGAGAAGATCCCAAACCACCCCTTGGGGCCCAGGAAGCCCAAGGGAGAGCCAATGACCCAGGGGTTTCCTGAGATGCCCCCGCAAAGGGTAATCCATCGCCGCTGTGGGCAAGTCAGGACTGGTGACCGGAAAGTTACCAGGAAGCCTGGTTATATAGAGATGGCAGGCCTAATCCCTGTAGGCCTGCTCAGTTTTCGTAAGAATCCTATAGATTTAGAGACAAAAAAAAAAAACCTGAAGAAAATGTAAAATAAAACAGAGGAAAAATAAAGGTAAGTGGTCAAGTGAAGTGATGAGTTTCTGCAGGGTCCAAAGTGCGATGGTCAACGGCGGGAAAAGAAGCGAGGAGGGCGCAGGGCCACCCACGTTTATGTGGGAGGGATGATGTCATTGACATGGGCGGGCCCTTGTAAACTGCTAGCTAGAAAGTTTTCCATGTGGTCCTAGTGCCCGACGGCTATAGCTCCATATGTGTGGCTTGCTGCAAGAGATATCCTTGAAGATCTACTATAATTTTAAACAGTGGAAAAGTGTATAAGTATTGGCTGCATGTTTAGCTTAACAGTCCAGAGTTTTTCATGGTTTGGAATCCCCTTCATGTTTCATCACTAAACCTTGTGTCTCATGTTTACTCTATTATTTTTGTGTACTTGTTTCAGACCAAGTCTTCTAAACAAGTTATTTGGCTGTAGTTCACTACAAAAAATAAAAATTGCCAGCCCGATGGTGTAGACCTCTCCCATGCCGGTAAGCCGCATTTGGGAACAAGCTCGGGTTGGCGGAGGTGGGGGTGGCTGGTAGCGGAAAAAGCGGCTGCCTGGCAGCTCTTTTCTCCCAGACTGGGGAGGTAAGCCATCCCAGCTCTTGGATGCCAACAGGTGGATGTCCGGTGGTAGTGCAGATTCTTGGATGGCTGGCAGTACGCCTAATGGGTGGAACGGGGTTAGCGGTTTTAGAGCACATGCGTGCCTCCACATGGATAAGCCAGCTGTGTCTGCCTGAGTTTTTTTTTTTTTTGGGGATGGACCTGTCCGAGGTGTCATGCCTGCCCTGCTGCTCTGAAGAACATCTGGAGGAAGGAGAAGAGAGAGGTAGCAGGCTGGCCGATAGCACTCGGGACAGGGCTGAACAGGCTGTTGGGTCCAGCCCAGGAGCATAAAAATCTTTATTAAAAAAACGCAATAAAAATAAAGTTAATAAAATAGAGGACTGGGGGAGGGGGATGATGCAATGCTTAATAAGGGAAGGAGACAGATGGGATCACAAAAGGAAGAACAGAGCAGCGGAGCACTAAAGGAGGAGACTCGAGGGGAGTCAGGAAGCAAAGAGGCGCCGGCCCAATGGCGCTGTGGGTTGAGGCACTGGACGCCACACCTCGCGCCACGCCGGTGGCCCGAGTTTAGGAATGAACTTTAGTCACTCGGGGGTTGGAAGGGGTTCTGAAGGATTGAGCATCCGTAAACAGCGCCTCCTTCCTTGGGGTGGGGGAGACAGTGCTGTGCACCGCAGACAGACACCCAATGGTGGCTAGGTGTCAGCACAGGCGATCGCCTAGCAGTGTAGAGGACTCAAGCCCAGGGCGTATAACTGCTTCGTGGAGGCCAGCTGCCCTGCCCACTGCATAGTGCGTGGGTCCAGGGAGAAAAAGTACAGTTCTTGCAAGAACACATGTAATTAGATCTTAGAGAGAGGCTCTTGCAGTAGATAATCACCTTGAGGATGGTGCATCCCCTGGCGTCAGGACCACACAAACTTTAGCCAACAGTGTCCGACGGGGGACCACACACCCGACGTCATGTGACCGACGTCAGCATGACCCTATATAGTGGGCAGTCCCCACACCCGCCGTCCAATTCTCCCAGAGAACTCAGAGGAGGTGCGACAGGAGACAGGACAAGAGGCTCCTGGAGCTCAGAATGAGCCCACAAAGAAAGAGCAGAAAGAACATAACAGGTTACTCACCTGTAACAGTAGTTCTAGGAGTGGTATATGTTGTTCATTCACACTTCTTGGCATGTATGTCCCTTTCCCCTTTAAATCTTGCCAGAAGTCTTCAAGCTGGCTCCTCCCACCCACCCGGGTGGTAAATACCTCAGCTCCTCCCCATGACGCCAGATCTTAGCCCGCTGGAAGCAAGGTTGTGCGCTGAAGCCAGCGAGGGGTGGGTGGGTGTGTGTGTACACTACACTATATTATATATATATATACACACACACATACATACATACACATATACACACACACACACACACATATATATATATATACACATATATATATATATATATACATATACACACACATATATATATATATATATACATACATACACACACACACACACACACACACACACACATATATACACAACATATACCACTCCTAGAACTACTGTTACAGGTGAGTAACCTGTTCTAGAAGCATGGATATGTTGTTCAACCACACACTTCTTGGCAGACTCCAAGCAGTTCTCTGGGAGGGAGGCAGGCAAGGCACACACCCCCTACTTGGGAAATAAAGATTGGAGAACTGAGGCTCCAAAACCAGCATCCCGGCATGACTCAAGGTTGATGTGGTAATGGGTAATGAAGGTGTTTGCTGACATCCAGGTAGACAGATTTCCTGGATAGGGATGTCCCTGGAAGCAGCCACCGATGCAGCAGTATGATGGGCAGAGTGAGCTCTTATCCCTCTGGGAGGCTCCTTTGCTGCCAACTCATAGCACAGACCTATGCATGATGTAATCCATCTTGCTATGGCCCGTTTGGCTGCAGTTCTGCCAGAAGCGACTTCAGCGTAGGTGACAAACAGCTGGCAAACCTCTCCATGAATTTCGCCATTCTCTCCTTATAATAGGAGAGAGCATGTATCCAGTCTAAAGTATGGAGCCTGTACTCAGCGTCCGAGGTGTAATTAGGGTAGTATACCGGCAGAGTCAACACCTGGTTAAGGTGAAACTGACACCACCTTTGAAAGGAATTTCGGTTGGGGGCGTAGGAAAATTTTGTCCCTGTGGAAGACCAGATAAGGGGAGTCCACTAAAAGTGCCTGGAGCTCTCCTGTCCTGTCCTGGCTGACGTGATAGCCACCAGGAAGGCCATCTTCCACAAGTGTGAAAGCTCACACTTGTGCATGGGTTCGAATGACTTGTCCATGAGCTTTGCCAAAAGCAGCAACAAATCCCACGGAGGTGGAGGTTCACGCACCAGAGGGGATATGTGATCTAGGCCTTTGAAAACGTGCCCGACCACTGTCTCCTGCACGAACGTCGGCTGACTGGCCCGTGCCCGGTAAGCAGATATTGCTACCAGGTGCACCCTAAGGGTCGATGACCTAAGACCCCCTCTGGAGAGAGATCAAAGGTAGTCGAGAATGTTAGCCACAGAACAGGATAAGGGGTCCAGACCCTTACTCTGACACCAAATGGAAAACCTTTTCCATTTGAAGGCATAACATTTCCTGGTAGATTCCTTTCGAGATGCCTCCACCACGGTGTAGTCATCTTCGGAAAGACCCAAAGCCTGGCACTCTAGCCGCTCAGGTACCAGGCTGTGAGGTGCACGGATTGAAGGTCCGATGAAGGTCCTCCCCTAGTTCAGAGATATCGGTCCGGGGCGTAGCAAAGCCGCCCAGGGGCCTGCAGCTGAGGAGATCTGGATACCAGAACTGGCGTGGCCAGTCTGGGGCTACTAAGATCACCTTTGCCTTGTCCCTCCTCACCTTGACTAACACCTTGTGGATCAAGGAAATGAAGGAAGGCATAGAGAAGGCCTGGGGTCCACGGCCTGAGAAGGCATCCCTCGCAGCGAGCCCTGCTGGGGCAGGCATGAAACAGCCTAGCTTGGTTTTCTCTGAGGCAATAAGTCCACCATTGGTTTGCCCAATGGGAGAACAGGCTGTAAGCTACTTCTGGATGGAGAGACCACTTGTGGGAAGTCTGGCCTATGCAGCTGAGAGCATCTGCCAGCTGGTTCGAGGCTCCTGTCACATGGATGGCTAGGAGATCCGCCTCCAACCGGCTTACGAGGGTCCAGATGCAGAGCGCCTCCTTGCACAGCAGACGGGAGTGCATGCCGCCCTGTTTACTGAGATAGTACATGGTCGTGGTATTGTCCGTCTGGACTTGAACCACTTGACCCCGGAGCTGAAGAGCTAAAGCTGACAACACCAGTCTGACTGCTCTGAGCTCCAACAGGTTGATGTGGCATCGGAACTCCTTGGGGGTCCAGAACCCATGGGCTCTGCTGTCCCCCATGTGGGCTCCCCAGCCCATGAGAGAGGCATCGGTCATAAGAACGACCGTTGGCTCAGAGCAGACAAACGGGATCCCTTCCTGCAACTGTTCTGGGATGATCCACCACTGGAGAGCGTCTCACATCTTCTGGGTTACAGTGATCAACTGGTCGAAGTGACCATGACGCCGAGTCCACTGGGCAGCCAGCTCCCACTGGAGGGGGCGCATGTGCCACCTGGCCCAACGGACCACTGAGGTACACGCCGCCATGTAACCCAGAAGGCGCAGAAAGTCCCGGGCAGGGCGAAAGTGCCCAACCAGAAATGATCGGGCAGAGGAGTAGAGAATCTCCGCACTGTCCCCCGGGAGCCAAGTTCTGGCTTGACAAGAGTCGAGCTCTGCCTCGATGAAGCCCATCACCTGAGATGGCACGAGTTCTGACTTGGCCTCGTTGATCAAGAGGCTGAGTTGGAAGCAGGTTCAGAGGGCCAGATCCCTGGACTTCACCTCCTGAAGGGAGGAACCTGCCAAGAGCCAACTGTCGAGATAAGGGTAAATTCGGATTCCTCGACGCCAAAGGTGGGCCGCCACCACTGCAATGCATTTGGTGAAGACCAGAGGGGTCTATGACAGGCCGAACAGCATGGCTCGGAACTAGTACAGGCTCCCCCTGACCCTGAAGTGGAGAAACCGCAGGGGGGACAGACGGATAGAGACGTGAAAGAACACGTCCTATAGATCCAGAGAACAGAACCACATGTTGCGCTCCAGGGATGGTATGATCTGGTACAGAGTTACAATCCGGAAGGTGCGAGACCCAGGATACTGATTCTGGTCACGGAGATCTAAGATGGGGCGCCAACCCCCCCATCCGCTTGGGCACCAGGAAGTACCAGAAGATGAAGCCTGGGTCTGTCGGAGGGGCACCGGAGGTACAGCCTCCTTGATGAGCTGAGCTATGTCATCTCGAAGAGCCGACTGGGTGCAAGCTGAGATCCTTTCCTCCCGAGGGGCACGGGCTTGGCTGGGAAGGTACTGCTCGAACTCTAGAGGCAGTCCTTGACCGACCACTTCGAGAACCCACCTGTCTGAAGTGATATCGGACCAGGCGGAAAGAAAGTGGCGGAGCCGGCACCCCACCGGAGGACCCAGTGCTGGCGTGACGGGAATGGGGGAGGCAACCCCCAACCAGTCACTAAGCAGGTTTTGAAGAAGGGGAGGAGGAGGAGGAGGAGGAGGAGGAGAAGGCCCCTGCGCCTCGGCCTCCCTTATGGGGCTGTTGAGGGGCTGCAGGCACAAAGCCTGAGCCTGCTGCTGCTGACCTTGATAGGAGGGCTGCCTGACCGCAGGGGAAGAATGGTGAAATGGCTTCTTTTTCTTCTGCTGGTTCTTGCCTGAAGAACCCTTGGCAGAAGTGGCATCCAAGGTAGCACTGGACCGCTCTAGACGCTGAAGGTGACCGGCCACTCCTGGACCGAACAAGTCCGTACCCAGGAAGGGCACATCAGCAAGCTTGTGCTGGGTATCCGCCGGAAAGGAGGAAAGCCGCAACCAAGCCCTGTGGCACGTGGCCACTGCGGCTGCTAAAGAGCGGGCACAAGAATCTCCCACATCCAAGGCCGTCTGGAGCTGCTGTTTTGCAGCAGCACAGCCCTGGTCGCAGACGTGCTTGACCATGGTTTGCATGTCTGCACAGGGGGCAACTAGACCCCTGGGAGCATCCAAAACCTTTTGTACTCTATGTACAGGTTTAGAGCACTGAGGTCCAAAATGGGACGCAAATCTCTTGTTTCTGGGGACCAGGAAGAAGAGAGAGTAAAACCCCTTTCCTTCCTGGTGCAAGGGAACAGGTTCTAATGCCTCCTTTTGCACTAGAGCCTGGATTTCCTCTCGGAGAAAAAGGATGTGCGCCTTCGGGTAGTGTGACTGGGCCAGAGGCCTGTCTGGAGGCTCACTCAGAAACTCCAGAGTATGGCAGTATGAGCTGAAGAACCCAAGAGTTGGTGGTCACTGCCCACCACCCTGGTAGATGACAGGCAAATCTTTCACCCACCTGCTCCTCTGGAAGATCCTGAGGGGAGGGCGGATAGAGAGTCATGCGGTGGGGGTGGGGAGTTGGGGAGAGCTGCACCTGAAGCTCTCTGGGACTTTGCCGGGCAAATGGCTGCGGCCGACTGCGCCCGATGGTTGTCCCGACGCCTGGCTGTCTGCTGTTTTGGCTGCCTTTTCCCTTGGTGGCGAAAAGACTTCACCTGAAATTTTGGTCGGAACATGGTTTGCACCGACCCAAGAGCCTTACCCTCGTCCTGCAAGGTGGTAATGTCCTGCGCATCGCCCACAAACAGGACGGATCCCCTGTAAGGGGCGTCCTAGGTGGCAGTCTGCACATCCTGAACCAAACCAGACACTCTCAACCAAAAAGTGGAGACTGACTGTTGTGACGGCTCTCCTTGCTGACGAGTTCATAACATTACAGGTTGTCCTGAGGAAATGTCTGCAGGATTTCGACTCAGATTCCAGTAGGGCTTCAATGGCAGTCTCCAACTGGGCAAACAAGGACTTTGGTAGACCAGCATGTGACCTACGTAATTAAGAGTCCTCATAGCCAGTGTGGAGGAGGAGTTAAACTTCCTTCTGAACTGGTCTAGCTGCCGAGACTATCTGGAGGAGAGGTGCTCATGTGCCAGGGCCCGGAGGACTGGTGATGAGCTGCCGCAATGATGACCGAATCGGCCTTGGGGTGCGCGCTGAGGTGATCCCTCCCCTCTGGCGTGCGACAGGTGTGGTCCACATTCTTGTCTACCACCAGAATTGAGGAAGACATCATCAAAATGGTTGATGCAAGATCCTCATGTGGTTCTAGCCAGGGTGGGGTAAGGACTGGGGTTGCCTCCTGCATATCCAGGTGCTCCGCGAGGCGCTGCCTTTTCGGATGCTGGGCGTCCGACTTCACTCGTAGACTTTTGCAAACTTGCCCGCAAAATTGCGAATGATGGATCCTCCAGGGGAGACTTGGGGGATTCCTTTGACTGGGGCTCCCCTATAGGCGGGGTTTCAAAGCCCGACCCTACTGATGAGGAGGAATCAATACTCGAAATCTAGGTCAAATTCCGAAGACCTGGAATTATGGGTACGCTGCGTCCAGGGGCCCCGGCGTCTGCTTACCTAGTGGTCAGGCTGACGTTGGCTTCTTCGAGGGGGCCAACGTCGGTTGAGGCAGAAGGGCTGGAACATGTCTGGCCGGCTGTGCGTTGGGGCTCCTAGGGGACTCCCTGGGAGACTGGAAGCTGATATGCCGGGGCTAGCCAGTGGCGAAGCCTGGCGTCAGGAAGCCCGGTGTATGGTAGTGCATTGACGGGTATCCCAGCAGAGGGCAGGCAGGAATGTACCCTGGTGCATGAAACCCTGATGGGGGTAGCCTTGAGGGTTATATGCTGTAGCCTGAGGCGTCTGGTAACCCGACGGCGGGAACCCTGACAGAGGGCCCAATGGAGGGCAACCCGACGGAAGACCCGGAGGATACCCTGGAGGACAGCCCAGAGGTCCTGACAGCAGTGCCACAGGCCCAGACAGGGGACTCTGCGGAACACTGAAGCCTGAGGGCCCTGGAAGGGTCAGATCTGGCGGGGGGGCAAGGAAGTCCCATCCCCCGACAGTGGGGAGGAGGCTGGAAACCATCCTGGTTACCATTAGCTCCAGATCCGGAGGGGAGGTCAGAGAGAAGCCACCTGGCGGAAGTCTCTCATCCTCGTCAATAGGGGAGAAAAGGGGAAAACATCCCATGGCAAAGAGGAGGAGGAAGATCCAGTGAGGAGAACCAAGAGAACCGCAGTCGAAATAGTCGGGCCGCTGCAACCCCGATGCCAGGTTAGACGGACGCTCAGGGAGTCACGTCCCACTCATCGGCCGAGACAATTGTGCAAACTAGCATGGCAGATGCCAGACTTATCAGTTGAAGCCAGGCAGTCTCCAGAGTCCGACGCAACAGCCTGAGCCAGGCGCTCAGAGGGTCCGACAAGGAGCGACAACTGCTTCACTTGGCGCAGTAAATCCTCCCGTGGAGATGGGCCAAAGCGTGGCAGAGGATCCTGCGATCAGCGGTGGCCCCCCCCCTTAGGCAAGGCAAGCTGGGCCATGGCAGCAGACTTCCTGGTAGAAGAAGACCACTGCTTATCCAAGAGGCCAGAGACTGCCTCGGGCAATAGGAGGACCGATCCTAATCCCGATGCTTCTCCTTTTCGTGCCTAGATTCAGTGGGTGAGGTAGACGCGCTACTCAACTTTTAGAGCTCTTTCCCATGGTGGCCATTTGATGCTTCAAGAGGTAAGCATCAAGGGCCTGCTGGTGGTGCTTCTGTGTGGCTGGTTTGAAACTACCACAGGCCTCGTAGTCCTCAACCTTATGCACCGGGCCTAGGCAGAAGAGGCAGAGGGAGTGTGAATCCTTGTGCAGAAGTTGTGTGCTGCACGAAACACACTTGTTCTTGTGCTCGATGTTGGACGACGACAACATGCAAAAAAATAAAACAAATACTTGAATTTTAAAGAAAAGGATACTCATCCAAAACAGTGGTCGAACTGCAGAGTACGATCTCCGCGAGGTCTGACTGATCAGGTCAACAGCGGGAAAGAACAGGAAGGCAGGTGTGGGAACCGTCCACTATATAGGGTCACGGTGACAGTCACGTGACATCAGGTAGGCAGTCCTGCCAGACACTGCTGGCTAAATTTTCATGTGGTCCTGATGCCAGGGGATACACAGTTCTCAAGGTGCTTACCTAGTGCAAGAGCCCCCTCGAAGTATGATTGGAAAATGCCAGAGCCGACAGGGTCCATGATGACCAGACACATTCCCCCACAACTTGCTGCCCCAATGTCTGGATTTGCTCCGGGGAGGGGTTAGAAAGTCAGCGCCTCCTTGGCCCCGCCGAAGGGGACAATCAGCAGAGGAATTTGGGGGTTTAAGGCTATGCATGGAATGGTCAGGTCAGAGAATGAGCCCCTCCAAGGGAGAGCTGGAGCCACCCATCAGTTCTGTGGAGGAGCGGAAAATGACGAATTAACAATAACAGGCAAAAGGCTCAAATATTCTCACTTGCATACAGGTCAATATGAGGAACAAACCCAGCAAAAAGGACGCGCTTGAGAGTCTGATCAGTATGTTTTTCTTACCCATACTTCACTTATTTTTCTTCAGATTCTCTAATATTTTGTTCTCCCACTCCATACTCTATACCCTCAGCAGTGCCCCCCCACCACTACCACGCATGTTGCTGAACTACTGCAACTGAGTCTTGCACCATCAGGATTCAACACAGCATCTTGTTGACGTGCTGCATACTATAGTGCAGTACTCAGGAGGGCATGAACTCTGTCAGGCCATCCAAATTCAATAAACCAGTCTCTGAATCGAATCAAGTCGGCTGCTCTGGAGGTCAACTATGACTTTCCTAGTATATTAATCTACAGAGAACTTTGAGGGCATCTGGGATAGAAGCATATGGTCACAGTCTACACACTGCTGCCTGGGCACATCTCAGTGCACTTACCTTTTCAAAGCTCTTCAGAGTAATCTCGTATCTTAAATCAGCATCTGGAGGAATACCCAATTTTTTGTTTCCTTCTGTGCCAAAGCCATACCTGCAAGACACAACACAAGCTATTCAGATCCATTTCATTTCCACTGCAATCAGCAGTAAGCAAATTAAATTTGACAAATTCAGGAAGAGTAATACAAAATTGAACCACTGTTTCACATATATCATCTCTGATCTCTCTATATTAAAGGTGACAAAACAGGCAGTACTTTGAAATAATAAAAGGAGTGCTCCTTTTAATATGGCTTGAACCAGATTTTCATCTGTATTTGCAGCCATTTTTGAACACCTATTGTCCCATAAGGTCAGGGAGCATTGCCTGTTGCATAATATTTCACTTTAGTCGCAACAGAAGTGATCTTTAAACAACTGATGTACAAAAACAGCCAAGAATACTGATGAAAATCTAGTCCAAGCCATATTAAAAGGAGCCCTTTATTTCAGATGTGGGGAAAAAAGTATTAAAGCTGACTCAAATAGTGTGTGGGGGGGGGGGGGAGTATCTACAAATCAGGAGGTAAGGGACAATCTTCTAAAATAGAATGAAAAAGTATAGATCAACATCTTCTCTGCTATCATGCACTGCTGCTTGACTAGCACAAAGAAATTGCCTGAAGGCGAAGGAGGAAAAAATAAAAAAAATAAAAAAGTCCTACACTGCACGCAGGGAACTTCGAAGGAGGAGACTACTATTCCAGCGGAAAGGAAGATCAGACATGACAGGGTGGAACCAAGGAGGATATCACCTGTGTGGGTGGGAGCAGCTTAGCTTGAAGACGTTCCGGATGGAATTAAAGGGAAAGGAAGACTGCCCAAGTGTGGACAGTGCACCATATCCATCTCCCTAGAATACGCTTTTATAAAGATTACACGTTGTATTTTCAAAAGGTATGGACACAAGTGCAAGTCCCCATTCTGGGCAGCACCCTTGTCAAAATAAATGATTCTAGGCAGCACCTTTGTCAAAATAAATGTGCCAAAAAGCACAGTTACGCACTTACCATAACAGCAAATCTTTGAGAGAATCTCTCAGACGCACCTTTGGAACTATACCCGCATCAGCGCTAGGACCACACAAAAACTTTTGCAAGCCAAGGGCCACCTATGACAACGTCATGCACCAGTGTCTACATAAACGTGGGCAGCCCCATCTCTCCTCAGTTCCCTGCCAAAGATTATGCTCAGAGGACTGCTCTGTGGAGAACCAGGAGATAATGCCAGCAGCCAGCATATCAGGCAACAATGGGTGCTGGAAAAGGCAGCTACAGAATGAAACAAAGCTGGAAATCCAGTGCCATACCCATAAGGTGGTATGGCATGGCCTGATGAGAGATTCTCTTGAACATCTACTGTTACGTTAAGTATGTAACCGTTCTATTTTCTTTGAGGATATCTTTCATAAGGCCACACCTTTAGAACGAGTTCCATGTAATACCAAAAACTGACAGTCTCGGCAGATGGTACATACAAGCTCTAGAAAGCAGTCCCTATAATACAGCCAGGCCAAATCCTGCTCGTCTGCAAGATGCAACATCCAGATTGTAATGTTTAGTGAAGGCATGGACAGCGCTTTATGTGGCACCTGCACAAATCTCAGCAGCAGAAACATTTCGAAAACAAGTAACAGAAGTGACCATGTCCCTTGTGGAATGACCACAAACCACTTCAGAAGTTCCTACTTCCTCTAACAGAATGTACTACGATGTGCCAGCCATTTGGACACGCACTGTTAAGACACAGGGTCACCCTCTTTCCCAGGGGTGAAAGAAACAAAAAGCTTTCTGCAGTCCACATAATATCTGAGAATTCTATGTTCATCCGAAGTATGGAGTAATGCTTCCCCTGGACTGGAATGCTCCAGGTAGCATACTGGGAGGTGGACAGTCTGATTCAAAGTAAATTCAGACACCACTTTAAGAACTTAGAATTCATACATAAAGAAAATCTGTCTTTGGGAGTTTCACACATTAGAGCCTGTAGCTCTGAAATCCATGATGCAGAAGAGACTGCAACTAAAAATAATGCTTTCCACAAAAGGAAGCACAAGCCACAGCCTGTGGCTGGCCCAAAAGGAGCCACATTAAGATTCTCTAACAAAATTCAGGTCCCAAGCTGGGACTGGATTTCTAATAGTAGGTTTCATATGTAATACACCACTCAGAAAATGATGTACTGCGAGCAAACCTATAGACACTGGGGATGACAGTCTCTACAGTTACTGGCGCAGCTGAAGATTGCTTATTTCATGAAGGTCTACCTGTTCAGTGATTTGCAGGAGGCTAGCAAGTTAGTCTTTAAAATCAAAGACTTTGGGACTCCACAACAATAACAGAGAATGACCGATTGTAAGCTCTGAAACAGCAGCTGAACTGTGAGTACAAGCTTTAGGCGGGCTGTAGTGGAACTGGGGCTGACTTAAGTGCCATCAGAGGACCTTATGTTAAAGGAGAACTGCACTGAACCTGCAAGTCATTTCTCCCCGTAGGTTTTTTTTTTTTTTTTTTTTTTTTTTTAAGTAGTATTTTGTAACTATTCCATCTCTACAGGCTTTCTAGTTATCCTACTGGGTGTTTCCAATTTACACACAGTGAGTGCCATTTTAGAACTGTATGATGCAGTATACGTCCCTTGCTCAGCGCTTCCATTGTTGGAACAATGAATTCATGTTCTACTATAGAACTCTGGTTGGAGAGGAACTTAAAATTATATTCATAGGATAGGCTAGAATAGACTAATAGGAGACAGTACAGTGCAGTGCAATGGTTTAGGGCTCCGAGCTGCAAACCTGGAGACCTGGGCTGAATCCCACAGCTCCCACTAGCATTCTGTTTGACCCTGAGCAAGTCACTCAACTTCCTTGTGCTCCCAAGTCACACCTCGAAACAAGCTTCCGCTTAGTGTGCCTTTCCTGGTTAAACGATTTCTCCTTTCCTAAAATGACACTCACCAGACTGTCAATCAGAAACAACCACCAAGGTCACTAATAACGATAACAGAATTTGAATCAGTTTCTAAAAAAACTTCTAGTGGGAAAAATTACCTTTAGGTTCAGTGCAGTTCTCCCACTTGAAGTAAGACAGTACAGTTACGCAAGAACTTACTGTAACAGCAGATCTTCGAGAACAGCTTTTGCAGTACGTTACACCATTAGGACTGAAGCTGGCAGACGCCAGGACCCCACGGAAATTTTCTAGCTAGCAGTATTCAGCGGGGACCGCCCCCGACGTCAGTCCTGCACCCGACGTCAGGCATAGTACATAAGGGGCCGGTCCCCCAGATTCCCCAGTTCTCCTGCCGGAGACTCCCGGCCGCTGGATGACAATCAGAAGAGGAGACTGAGGATCCGCCATCAAATGGCAGTCAGAGAGATGCTGAGATACCTGATCCTAGGAGAAGGATGTTGGAACTAGAATCTACCTCCAGTGGGGATGGTGGGAGGGAAAGTACCTGCTGCAAGAGCCGTTCTCGAAGATCTACTGTTACGGTAAGTTCTTACGATACTGTACTATCTTACTTAGAGAACCAGCTCTTGCAGCAGGTTACACCATTAGGACCGATTCCCAAGCAATAATGGAAATCCCACACCATTGGGAGGAGGGAAGGTAGAAATCCTTAATGAAACCAAAGCCTAGGACGGAAGTCCTTGAAGGACTGCTAGACCAAAACCTCTTCACCTCGATGCAATATCCAGGCCTATAATGCAGTGAAAGTGTGCAGACTCCCAGTAGCTGCAGCACAGATGGCAGAGGTGGACACATTCTTAAGGCATGAAGGTAGCCACCCCTTTGTGGAATGACCCTTAAAGGAGCCGGTAAGGGTTTGTTGCGCTTCTGGTAACAAAACGTGATACACTGAATGAGCCACCTGGACAGCGACTGTTTGGAAACGGGAGCTCCCATCATCCTGTGGGCAAAGGAGACAAAAAGCTGGTCCGACTTTCGGTGGTGTTTGGTTCTGGTCAGATAGTTTCGGAGACACCTATGCACATCTAGGGTGTGCAGCAGGGCCTCTCCTCAATTCGAATAGTTAGGAAAGTACACTGGTAGATCGATATCATGATTAAGGGTGAGAGCTGAGACCACTTTAGGCAGAAATTTGGGATTAGTCCGTAGGGATACCCTGTCTTGGTGAAAACCAAATAAGGTTCTTTGCACATGAGTGCATGGAGTTCAGAAATTCTTCTGGCCGAAGTAACGGCAACTAAAAACAACGTCTTCCAAGTGAGAAGACATAGCTCGCAATCCACAGCTGGTTCAAAGGGTGGCAGCGTGAGCTGCTCCAGGACAAAGGGTAGATCCCATCTCAGAACTGGATCCTTAATCGGAGGTCTAAGGTGGAGAATACCTCTCAGGAAGGCTTGTGCCGTGTCCAACTGGGATATGGTGCGTTGGCCTATAGGACAATGATAGGCTGATATGGCACAGAGGTGTACTTTGATCGAGGAGTAGGCCAAGTCTGTCTGAAAAAGAGACAGGAGGTAGTCAAAGATTGACTTTTCTGGACAGTCTAGAGGCAAAACCCCCTGCGCTTGAGCCCATGGGCAAAAACGGCGCCATTTCATGGCGTAAGTAGCATGAGTGGCCGGTTTTCTCGCAGCTACCAGGACATCAGCTACCTCCTGCAAGACCCCGTGTCGCAAAATGGCTATGTCTCTAGGAGCCAAACGTGCAGGCTCAACGAACAAAGGTCTGGATGGACCAAGGAGCCCTCCTCCTGAGACAGCAAGTGAGAGCTGATTGGCAGAGGCACCGGAGGTTCCCGGGATAGCTGATGTAGTAGAGGGAACCAAATCTGCCTGGGCCAGAAGGGCGTGATGAGCATCAGCGTCGCTTGCTCTCTGAGAAGTTTCAGAAGGACCCTCTGGATCAAAGGAAAGGGGGGGGGGGAAGGCATAGAGGAATCTGCCCGCCCAGGAGAGGGACAACTCGTCTTGCCAGAAAACACCAGGCCCTGGATCTAGCGAGCAAAAATTGGGCAGTTTTGCGTTGGATGGGGATGCGAAAAGGTCCAATTCTGGTGTACCCCATCTGTGAAACAGATACTCTGCTACCTCCTGGAGTAGTTCCCACTCGTGGACTCTGGCCTGAGAGTGGCTCAGGCCGTTTGCATTGACGCTGTCCACTCCTGGGACATGAACAGCAATGAGGTTTGCGCCGTGTTGCAAAGCCCAATCCCACACCCTCATGGCCTCCCTGCAAAGTGGGTAGGAATGGGTGCTTCCTTGTTTGTTGAGGTAATACATCACCGCGGAATTGTCTGTTTGTAACAGAAAGTTACCCGGTGGAATCTCAAGACTGGAAGGCCTGCAGGGCGTAAAGAACTGCTCTCATTTCCAGAATGTTTATGTGGAGATGAGTCTCTTGGGCTGTCCACAGGCCCCGAGACTGGACACCGTCGAGGTGTGCTCCCCATCCGAGCCCTGAGGCGTCTGTGGAGAGTGTCACAATCTGAGACAGCACAACGAAGGGGGCCCCTGCCGATAGATTCTTCTAATCTAGCCACCATTGCCAATCCCGGATTACAGTCTTCATGATCCGGATTGGAAGCTGCAGATGGTCTTGCTTTTGATCCCACTGGACCCGTAGCATCCACTGGGTGAGCTGCATGTCGAGACGAGCAAGCGGGACTGTTGCAATGGCCGCAGCCATGTGTCCGAGCAGGCAAAGGACCAATCTGACAGGAACGGCCTTCTTCGCCAAAATGTCCCTGGGATCTGATGTGTTCCACTCTGTCCTGGAGAAGAAAGGCTTTCCCTTGGACGGGTGTCCAGAACTGTGCCTATGAACTGCAGAGTCTGTGACGGAACCAGGCGTGACTTCTCTTGATTTATCATGATGCCCAGCATCTCGAAGAGACTGAGTATAATGAATGGCGGACACCAAGGCCACCTCAGAGGGCGCCATGAGAAGCCAGTCGTCTAGGTAGGGGAACACGTAGTGGCCTTGTCTCAGAGTCGCCGCTATGACCGCCATACACTTCGTGAATACTCGAGGTGCTGATGACAGTCCGAAGGGGAGGGCTCGGAACTGATAATGGTGGCCCTGGAACTCGAAGCGCAGAAACTTCCGGTGCACTTATGCAATGGGTATATGCAGGTAAGCGTCCTGCATGTCCAAGGATGCTAGAAAGGCGCCCTGCTCGAGCATGGGAATCAGACCTGGAAGGATCACCATGCGGAAGCGTTTGTACAGGACCGACTCGTTGAGGTCGCTGAGGTCCAGTATGGGACAGAGGTCCCCTGTTTTCTTGGGAACCAGAAAGAAGTGAGAATAATATCCTGCACCCCTCTGATTCCGTGGTACGTGCTCCATCGCTTCTTTTCCTAGAAGCGCGAGCACCTCCTGCTGAATGAGCAGGGTGTGCTGACCCGAGTAACGGGAGAGCAGGGGAGGTCTTGCTGGTGGGTGGTCGAGAAATTCTATAAAATGACCTTTCTTGACCAACTGGAGGACCCACACCGGTCGGTGGTAATAGACTGCCACCCTAAAAAGTGGCGAGCGATGCTACCCCCGACCTTTTGTGCCCGTTGATCCAAAGGAGGGCCGGGGGCCGAGAAGGGTCATGCTGTGGCAGCACTAGTCCCTGCAGGCTGGGCCGGTTTAGTGTAGTATTGGGCTCGGCCTGGGGATGACTTAGCCTGGGCTTTCCGCTGAAAAGTGCCCCTTTGTTGCTGGCTGAAACGTGGCTGCTGCCTTTGTTGCCGGCTGTGAAAGCTGCTCTGGTTCCTACGAAAGGAACCGGGCCTGGATCTGTACATGGCCTGTACAGACCTGACTGCCTTCCCAGCGTCCTGGAGTTTGGTGATCACCTTCTCTGAGGGTTCACCAAAGAGTACTTCGCCATTGTAGGGGACATCAAGAATGTTCTTCTGTACGTCCGGGGTGAAGCCGGAGACACGGACCCAAGAGTGTCGCTGGAGACAGACACCTGAAGCTGCAGCTCTGGTGGACGAGTCTGCAGAATCGTACGCGGCTCGCAGTACTTGGGTACCCACATCAGACCCTGTGCAGAGAAGGTTTAGGAGCTCCGCCTTCTGATCGCCATCCGGAAGCTTATTGACCAGGTCCTGGTCCTGTTCCCATGGGGCATTCTGAAACTGTACCATGTGGGTTAGGCAGTTCAGGGACCCGATGGAGCATGTAGCAGCTGCATACATGCGTCTCCCCAGGGCATCAGATTGTTTGGATTCCTGGTCCAGTGGCTGTGTACTCCTGTGCTGTGGTCTTTGAGACCGGTCATGTGAGGCCGTAATGACCAGGGAGTCTGCCAGAGGTTGTTGAGCCAGGTACTGTTCCTCTCTCGGGGCCTTGTACAGGTGGTCAGCTTTCTTCGGCACCACTGGAGTGGAGTGCGGATGCTACCACGCAGCTTTGGTGACGTCATGCTGTGTTCCACCAAGGTGGTACTACCACAGGCTTTGGGTCTTTCTGCCGAAGATAACAGGCAAGGGGCTGTCTTTCGGGGCCGAGGTCTTCAGCGTCCCATCCCAGTTGTCCTGGATGTGCTTCATGATCTTGGAGAAAGAGGAATCATCCGGAGGAGACCTGGGTAGGTCATGTGGGTCAGGTGATGGAATGCTGAGTGGAGAAGCAGATCTGGAGTAATCCGAGGTATCCGATCTGGAGTCCTCCCCCGGAGTATACCGCCGACGTCTGGGTCGCTTGGGGCTGGGAGACCCTGATGGAGATCTTGAGGGAGGCCTTCTCCGATCCTGGGATCTACCCCCTAGGAGGTGGAGTCTGCTCCTTGGAGGTTGTTGGTCGTCCTGCTGGCCCCTGTGGTGGAGGAGGGGGTGTAGGAGGTCAAGGAGTAGGAGGAGGAGGCGGCTCTACTGGGACCGCGTCTTTACAGATGGTGTCCCACCAGGAAGTAAAGAGGTCCTTTACTTCTTGAATATTCATGCCTGACGACGGGCCTGGCGCTGGTGGTCTGTCGCCGGGGTTGGGCCAGGTCCTTGGGTGTCTCCGGGTGGGCGAAGGTTCCCTCGGAAGCCTGGCATCCTCAGTGTCGCCCGCCTGGTCTGCGGGCAACGCGGTGTCCTCCTCCGTGGAGGACCTGTGACTGGTGGGTGGTCTTCGGCTCCGGTAAAGCAGACATCTGTCACTTGGCTGACGACTTCAGGTCCGGTGAACGCCTGGCCGGCGTCTGGTGCTTGGCCGATGTTCTCGGCTCCGAACACTTGGCCGACTTCAGATGCTTGGCTGACATCGGGTGCTTGGCCAACGTCTGGTCCGTCGTCTGCTTGAGGGACGCCAGGTCCTTCGTCTTCCTGGGTGGAGGATCCAGGCCCCAGGGGGCTGGGAGACAGACCTGGAGTCGGGGTCCCGACGTCGGTGGAAGAGGAAGGCTTGTGGCGTTCAGAGGACTTTGAAGAGGCCCGAGAGGGAGTAGAGGAAGCAG
Organism: Neoceratodus forsteri; assembly: GCA_016271365.2. Lineage (NCBI taxonomy): Eukaryota > Metazoa > Chordata > Ceratodontiformes > Ceratodontidae > Neoceratodus > Neoceratodus forsteri. The sequence goes on from CM028131.1 coordinate 1,338,054,810, forward strand.
AGGGCCTGGAAGTCTTGATGGGATGGAAAGTCGAAGAACCGCTGGAAGCCCGGACCTTCACCGGAGGGGGCTGAGACCTTGCCCTGGAGGGAGAGCGGTCCGATCGGGTGGAGCCTGAGCTCCACGAATCCGAGGCCCAGTTCGGGGATCTGGACCTTGCCTTCTCCTGGTGCTTTTCCCGGTGTTTGTGGACCTTGGAGGAAGAATTGCCCCTGGAGGAAGGTTCTTTGTCCATCCTACCAAGTCTCCTCTAGCAGGTAAGCCTGAAGTGCCTTCTGACGGCAGATCCTGGTGCGGCTCTTGAACCCTTGGCAAAAGGTGCAGGCCTTGGTATCGTGGTCCGGGCCTAAGCACCGCACGCAGGAAGAATGAGGATCCTTGAAAGTAATCCGTTTTCCGCAGGCACACTTTGAAAGATGACTCTCAAATGAAGGAGTTGGAGAGGACATTATTTAAGTAGAAACTCGAAGTTTTAAGTCATCGTGCGCTAGGTAGAGACCGAGAGGCCGATGCTGCCGAGTCAACAGCGGGAAAAGAACTGGGGATTCTGGGGAACCGCCCCTTATGTACTGTGCCTGACGTTGGGGGCAGGACCGACGTTGGGGGGCGGTCCCCGCTGAATACTGCTAGCTAGAAAATTTCAGTGGGGTCCTGGCGCCTGCCAGCTTCAGTCTTAATGGTGTAACCTGCTGCAAGAGCAGTTTCTCGGAGTAAGATCAGCCTCAACTTGGTGTTTTCCTGGAGGCAAACAGGTCCACCATCGGTTTGCCCTGGTGGGAGAACAGGCTGTGAGCTACCTCTGGATGGAGACCACTCGTGGGATATCTTGCCTACGCAGCTAAGAGCATCCAACAGTCGATTCGAGGCTCCTGCCACATGGATGGCTAGGAGAGCCGCCTCCAGTCAGCTCATGAGTGTCCAGATGCGGAGCGCTTCCCTGCACAGCAGCCAGGAGTGCATGCCGCCCTGCTTGTTGAGGTAGTACATGGTCGTGGTATTGTCCATCTGGACTTTAACCACTTTACCCCAAAGCTGCTGAGCGAATGCTGACAACGCCTGTCTGTCCGCTCTAAGCTCCAACAGGTTGATATGGAATCTGGATTCCTCGGGGGTCCAGAACCTGTGGGCCCTGCTCCCCAAGTGGGCTCCCCAGCCTGTGAGAGAGGCATCGGTCGAGAGGATGACTATTTGCTCGGAGCAGACAAACAGGATCCCTTCCTGCAGATGGTCTAGGACAGTCCACCACTGAAAAGCATCCCACATCTTGGTCACAGTGGTCAGCTGGTCAAAATGACCTAGGCGCCGATTCCACTGGGTGGCCAGCTCCCACTGAAGGGGGCGCATATGCCACTGGGCCCAACGGACCACGGTGGTGCAGGCCACCATGTAACCCAGAAAGCACAGAAAGTCCCGGGCAGGGCACAAGTGCCCAACCAGAAATGACTGGGCAAAGGAGGAGAGAACCTCTGCCCTGTTCGCCAGGTGCCGTGCTCTGGCTCGACAAGAGTCGAGCTCTGCCCCGATGAAGCACATCAACCGAGATGGCACGAGCTCAGACTTTGCTTAGTTGAGTAAGAGGCCAAGTTGAGAGCAGGTCTGGAGGGCCAGGTCCCTGGACCTCACCACCTCTTGCTGGGTGGAACCTGCTAAGAGCCAATCATCAAGGTATGGGTACACTCTGACCCTCAACACCGGAGATGGGCTGCCACCACTGCAATGCAATTGGTGAAGACCAGTGGGGCAGATACGACAGGCCGAATGGCATGGCTTGGAACTCATACAGGGTTCCCTCTGTTCTGAAGCGGAGGAAAAGCTGGTGGGACGGACAGATTGGTATGTGAAAGAATGCGTCCTGGAGATCCAGTGAGCAGAACCACATGTTTTGCTCCAGGGATGGTATGATCTGGGACAGAGTTACCATTATGAAGGTGCATGGCCAGAGATACTGATTCAGGTCATGCAGATCTAGAATGGGACGCCAGCCCCCCCGTCCGTTTCGGGACCAGGAAGCACCTGGAAATAAACCCTGGGTTGACTGGAGTATCTGCCACTCGAACCACTGCCTCCTCGAAGAGGAGTTGGGCTATGTCGTCTCTCAGAGCCGACCAAGTGTGGGCTGATACTCTCTCCTCCCATGCAGTGCAGACCCAGCTGGGAGGGTACTGCTTGAACTCTAGAGGCAGACCTTGGCAGACCACTTCTAAGACTCACCTGTCCATGGTAACAGCGAACCAAGCGGAAAGGAAGTGACAGAGCCGCCCTCCCCAACGGGAGGGCCCAGAGCTGGCGTGACAGGGATAGGGGTGGCAGCCCCTATCCTGTCACTGGGCAGGCCTGGAGGAAGAGGGTCCAGACTGGAAATGGGTCGAGGGCGCCAAGTCTGTGCCAGCTGTTGCTGTCCACCCTGAAAGGAGGGGCTGCTTGGCCACAGGAGCAGGGTGCCAAAAAGGCTTCTTCTGCTGCTGCTTTTTAGAGCCGGGGCGTCTTTTTGAGCAGAAGTAGCAGAGTCCAAGGTGGCACTGGATTGCTCAATTCACTGAAGGTGACCATCCACACCCGGGCTGAAGAGATCGGTACCCAGGAAAGGAACATCAGTGAATTTATGTTGGGTATCCGCCGTAACAGTGGAAAGCCTCAGCCAAGCCCTGCGGCGCACGGCAACCGCGGCTGCCACTGAATGGGCGCAAGAGTCCCCGAGATCCAAGGCAGTCTGAAGTTGCTGCTTGGCAACGACTCAGCCCAGGTCCCAGACCTGCTTGACTGTAGTCTGAAGGTCTGCAGGGAGGTGCGGGAGAAATTTGTCCAAGGAGCCCAGGAGGGCATGGAAGACGTGCACCATGATGGCAGAGCTTGCCTGATGGAGGCCTAGAGAGGAGGCTGCATAGACCGTCCTGACAGTGTGGTCCAGTTTTTTGGACTCCTTGTCCGGAGGTCTATCAGTGTCAGCAGAGCTGCCTGTGCGTCTGAACACTTAAGCGACCACCGACCCTTCGGCCAAGGGATGTTCTGTGAACTCTTAGAGGGACCCAATGGGCACTGCATACTTGCAGGCCATCCAGGCAGACTGCGCTAGGCACTGCGAAACAAGTAGAGGACTTGCTTCTGGAGTTTGACACTAGAAAAAGTGCAGGTGCCGACCTCATCAAGCCCTTCTATCTAAATTAGGGCACCATGTCCTGTGCGTTCCTATCGCCCATCTTTTTAATTTGTCCCTTGCCCAGGGTGCTCTCCCGTCTATTTAGAGAACTGTGCACGTCATCCCTTTACTCAGGTCTGGTGACCCAAGTGACCTAAATAAATACCGATTTATTTCCCTACTCCCAGTTCTGTCCAAACTGCTGGAAAAGGTAGTCACACAGCTTAGGCAATACTTAGAGAACTTCGACCTGTTAAGCCCAATCCATTCTGGTTTCAGACCTCGGCACAGTACAATTTCTGCGCTTCTCAAGCTCACTAATGACTGACAGAATGCACTGGATGCCAAAAATGTGTATGCTTTGTTTCTGGATGGGCAAAGCTTTTGACAGGGTGGACCACGAACTACTCCTTGTCATGTTAAGGACCACTGGTGTAGATGAATTGGCCCTAAAGTGGTTCTCAAATTATCTCAGATCGTTACCAACAGGTCAAGGCTGACAGCATTTTCTCCAATGAAAATGCTGTTAAGAGGCGTACCCCCTGTGATGTAGACAGCCAGTTCAGAGTGCTGTATCAATTTTTTTTTTTTTTTTTTATTACATATAAAAGAAAAACTACTGTCTTGCTGAACTGACACATCAAAACCCCCAGGGATAAGTTCAAAGGACAGGACATATGGGGTGCAATTATCTTGTCAATTTGCTTTCATCCCAGAAAATAAAATTAGCCATTCATGACGTTCTCAGGGAAATCTTTTGACGTGCCCTAGGTGTCCTGAGAAAAGGGACACTGGCCAGTGTTATGAATAACCTTCCAGGAACCAGTTCATTTCATCAAAGAGGTTGATGTCTGGGCCAAGCAGGACCCAGATGAATTTGGAAGGTCCAATATCCATTCCTGGGAAACCCTTGAATTACATCAGAGATGTAGATACCAAGGCCCAGACGGGAAGAGAGTCTCAAATACACTTTTGCTTTGAATACAGTGACATAAAGAAACTTTTGATATGTATGTATAGCAGAGAACAAACCAGTTTTGTCTGGTTAACCTGAAGAGAGGAAAGTCAGTGAGGTCACCTATTATGTTTTTTCAAATATTTTATTTAGACATCCTGTGTTGTAAAATATAGATTTTGTTACACCAAGGCGGAGTTAGGTGACCTCAGAGAGAAGGCCGGCTCAAGACTGTTCTTAAGCCTACTGCAAATCTTGAAAGACACACAAGATTATTTCTGACTGAAAGGACATTAGCACTGGAAGATTCAGAAGTAAGGACTTTAGACAAGATTAGTCAGAGTTATTTGTAGGAATCTGCACTTTTACCTGTTTGTTTTAAGGCTGTATGTGCTGGGATATTTTTGCTCTGTAATTTTACTGTTTTCCTATTTTAAAGTAAAGACATATATTTTAAAATGGAAACTGCCTGGAGTGCCTTGACATTTCTTTTTATTTAAGTGGAGCTTTTAAACGTTATAGTTGACCGTGTTTAAGCTTATTGTTATGCCAAACTGGGAAATGGATAGAGTTCTCTAAAGTCTTGCATAGGGTTCTAAGCGTTCATTTTGTAGACCTGGTTAGGTGCCCGTAGGCAAAGATATCTGGCCCCCCCGAAGACAGAATTATCTGAGCCTGATAATTGGGTACGCTAACAAGAGATTATCAGTTTGAATCCCTCCTGAACATGAGACTAAGGTGACTCGAACCCACAAAACAGATAAGAGAGTTACCTTGTACTGTTCACTGTCCATAAATCATATGCTCAGAGGTTGGCACTTTAGGAGTGGAGGGCTGACCAGCTGAGCGAGTTTGTGACACCCCAAGGGTCCATTCTTAGCCTGTTGCTATTTGCCATTTATATAAATAGTTTAAACGCTAGACTCAAGTCCGCCAACATACACTTGTTGCAGTCGATATGGTGCTTTATATAAACAGGCCCTCCCCCGAGCTAGCATGCAGAGATCTCCAATCCGAATTTAATCATCTTCAGAAAAATCTCCTGCATCTAAAACTCTTGTTAAACGCCAAAAAAACCAAAGGCAATGCTTTTGGCCCCCTCCAATGCTCCCAAACCTAGCACTCCAGGGATGTTCCCGCAGGTACTAACCCTGTTGGGCAAGCCATTAGAATACATGGTGAATTTCAAATACTTGGGTGTGTGGATAGACTCAATGCTGTCCTTCGTAACCCACAACAAGGAACTCTCGAGAAAATTAAAACAGAGGCTTGGTTTCTTATCGAATTAAGCTTCTACTGACACAGAAGCAAAATTAAGGTTAGTGCAATCCACCTTCATAACCCTCTTGGACTATGCCAACCTTCTCTATGGGTAGGGCCCATCTACTGCACTCACCAAGCCCGACACCCTATTCCACTGGGGTATTAAGATTCATAACCAGAGCACCTTACTCCACCCATCATTGTTCGCTGTATGCTAAATTGGGATGGAGTTCACTTGGTTTCCAAAGCCATAAAAATGCAATCCTTTGGACTTACAGAGCTATCAGTAACAAACTACCTCAGTACATCTGACTGCCTTCCCATCTGTTCTTCCAGATCCTATCAATTAAGAAGCCTTGCATACATCTAATTTTAAATACCCAAGGTTAAAACACGATTTGGAAAGGCAGCTATAAGTCATGCCTTCCTTGTTCTCTGGAATAATATACAAAAACTCTGAGGCACGCATCTCCCATGGGGCCAACCCTCTAAGAAACTGTTCATAGGCTCCTTCAAGGAGGCATGCAATTACTATAGCTGATGGTCTTGAATTTGGACCTTGTACGATTTCTCTCTGTAGCCCTCTCTTCCTTTCTCCGCAGTGACAGCTCCCTTCAACAAACCTGCGCTTTACTTTCTTCCCCTTGCTCTGCTGCCCCACCTCCCCTATGCACTCCCTTACACCATGTGGACAGGGCAGCCCCCCTCACCATATTACTTCTTTCATACTGGGTTTGTACATGTTGTGCATAGGTCTGTCTGTGCTTGTCATAAGTTTGATTGTTTTCTTAGTTTGTGGCCTCCAAGGCTATTTAGTTCTTCACTGTAGATGCTGTTTGCATTGTCATGTCATCCTGTATCAGACTTGTTTTGCCATAATGCCCTTTTTTGGTTAAATAATGTGTGCACGATCCCAGGTCCATCTCGTAAATGAGTTTCTCAACAATGCTACACCTGGTTAAATAAAGAATTGATTGATAGGAGGAAGGGTGCTGCCATAACTCCAGAGCCGGGCCAACAATGGCCTCGACCACTGGGAAGGCTTCCGTGGGGGTATTGCCCCTCTGTTGAGGATATCTATAAGAGGGTACGCCGCCCTTTTCTGGACAGGTTCAAGGGGAATCCCCACAGATTTGGAGAGAAGGTGGAGAATTCCCAAAAATGATGAAGGGCCCTCCTCCGTCGACAGACTACCAACGGACTCATCATCCAGCGGATAAGAGTGGAGGTCGGGGTCATCCAAATCCCAAGAATCTGGATAAAATCGGTCAGCCACCAAGGTCCCCTCTACACGCCTGAAGAGGTCAGGCATAAGGGTGACCGATAACCTACGTTGAAGACCCGGAACCATCCAAGCATCCTTCATAGGAGCCCCTCCCGAAGGCTGATTAGTCGGCGGCTCCACCACAATGGGTGGAGAGACAGATTTGGGCCAAACCAGGGCAGGTTTAGCCGGCTCCATGGCCGGGGAAAACAGATTTCACTGGTTCTAGTGAAGTCAACTTTGGCCTAGGAGGCGAAAGTCAAGTAATGGCCAGGGGTGGAAACCAAAGCAGGCTTCTGCCCAGACAGAATCAGCGGTTGCCACATTAAATCCTTGATGAATGGTCGCACTGCTTCTTTCTAGCGTGTTTATGGGCTTTCCTCGGCCTGTCGGTCGAGGGAGTCCGATGTCTCGACCTTGATCGGACTGGCAGAGTGGGTCACTCAGGAGACACCAGGGGAACCGGCGATTTCCCCGGATCAGGGACCGGTTCCTAGATGGGATTCCCAGCTGGCTGGGTCCCCTCATTGGGAAGAGGCAGGACCGGGGTCCTAGTCAAAGAGTTGCCTGCCTTGCCTGTCAACAACAGATCGACAGTACTGAGAGTAATCTCAACCGCATCATCAACAGAGGCCTCAGGCAACTGACCAGATGGCAAAGCCGAGAAGCCACCAGTTGAGGAAGCCATTACGACCGAAGTCGAGACTGCAGTTTCCTGGGACAGAGATCGCTCAAGTTTCCAAGAACGTTTCCGCTGAGACGAAGAGTCTCTCGGTTCCTTGTCCTTTTTATAGGACTGAGAGATATGCGAGCCCGAAGGTCCCTCGCCCTTAGTGGGGAGATAATGGCACAGCTCTCGAAAGGAACCCCGAGAACGTTGAACTCAGCTTGAGAGGAACGAAAAATCGGCAGACAGGAGAGCTCCGTGGCCCACGCCACTTCCTCCTCGAAGGCCTGCATTTGTTCCAACTGCTCGGTAGACCCCGCAGCTGCAGAGACCACCCACCGGGCTTCTTTGAATTTCACCAGAGGATTACATTTCTCGGGCCTGCCCAACTTGTGGCGTGTGAGACGGTCGTCTAGGATGTTCAGATGGAAAGCAAGACATCTCACAAGCCTGGGTGTCATGGCCGACACCCAAGCACTACACGCACGCAGTAAGAGGATCAGTGCGTGACATTTTCTGGCTGCACGGGCACCGGCGAAAACTGGGGAAAGATTTATCTTCCATGATCGAATAGTACAAATTACAATCGCTAGCTCGGATAAGCTGAATCTTCAGAGGATCTGAAGAACTTGAAGCCAGGGCTTACAAAACGCAGTAGCAGAGAGGAGGCAACCTGCATCTTCCAGTGGAAAGGAAGATTTGGTGTCATGGGGCGGAGCCGAGGGTTATACAACCTGGGTGGATGGGAGGAGCCAGCCTGAATACCTTTCAGCAAGAATTAAAGGGGAAAGGGACATGCCAAAAAGTGTGGATGAACACATCATCCATGTCCCTAGAATACCACATTCACCTTCAGTGAGTTTTGCAAACTATCCAAGTTGTAATGTGTTTTTCCTTTTAAACTCCATTCAGTTTATGCATTTCCAGAGTGTTTTTGCAGGGTATTTGTTCTTTCAGCACAGAGACACGTGATATAAATGGCTGATCTGACATCATGTTCTCATATGCTAACGCAGTTCTCAGGGACAATGAGATTTCAACAACCATGAAATAGAGACCCCCAGGGCAGTCACAGGGGGATACCATGAGCAGTAAAAACAAACTAAAGGCAACACATATAGCCCCAACAGCTACAGGAAAGGAGTTGTCATGGAATCAAATAAAATTTAAATGATATGAGGCTGTAGTTTTCCTTTAAGTCTCCTGCCAAATTCTGGAAGGTAATTAACTCCATCTTTGAGCCTCCTTCCCAGCCCTCCTCCCCCATTCTTAGTCATGAATGGTACCCTATATCTGCCCCCTCTCTGGTTGCTTCTCAGTTTAACAAATTTTTCTCATCCTGTGGTCTACCTCCTCCTCTGCAGTCTGTGGCTCTCCCACTCCTACCTCTGTTTACCCTTTCTCATGCATCATTTGGCCTCTGCTTCGACTCTTCTCCCACCTCTTAACATGATCTCCTATATGCCCAGTCCTTCCTCAACCTTTCGAAACCTCATAGCCCAGATGAGACAGACCCTAATCTTCTCCACCTTTCTGCCTCTGCTACCACTACCCCTCTCACCCACCTGCTTAACCTCCATTTCATTTCTCTCTCTCTCTCTCTCTCAGTTCTGTACCCCAGTCCTGGAAGTTTGCCAGGGTTCTTCCGCTTCATAAAGGTTGGTACCCCACCAACACTGGCAAATTTCCATCTCTCCATTCTTACCAAGCTGCAAGAAAAGCTAGTAAACTCCGAATGTGCCGTTTCCTTCATTTATTTGCGCTTTCCAGTCTGGCTTAAAAAAAAAAAAAAAAAAAAACACACACCCTACTGTTTCCTCTCTCCTACGTGTTCCTGACTCCAGCCTCAATTACTTGAAGTAGAGACATCAATATTGCCATGTTCACTGACCCTAAGGCATTTGCCAGCCCGTTGGTGCAGTGGCAGTGCTACCTATCAGGACGCCAGTGACCTGGATTCAGGAACGAGCCCGGGTCATCAAGGGCTGGCCAGGGCAGAAGGACTGAGCATCCCAAAGGATGCCTTCCTCCTCTGGGAAGGGTGGGGTCCTGTCGTCCACCACAATACTGCCATCTGGATGACATGTCACAAGTGTGGCTGGAGGGCCAAGGGTGGGCAGGACTCCAATGACGTAAAGACATCACCATGCTCAGTAAAAGCAAACATCCCCTTGATGTTCATGCATAGCAGAGTCCCAGCAGGCAGAGGATGGGCAGGACTCTGCTGACATTAATTTATTTAAGAGTTTTACCAGGAAAGGCATACTGAGAAGACTACCACTCGATTCCAGATGCGTCCTGGAGGGAGTGGGAGGCGGGAGGACACATTATCACATACATAGTACAGAAATTTGACAGAGCAACATACAAAAATATATACAGGTATTTATACAGTACGTAACAAGCAACATCAGAACAAAGTTAATAAGGCATCAAAATGACAGAAGGTACAGGTGACAACTAACAGGGTCAGAGATAAAACATAGAAGTAACCATACCTGGCGCTGGCTGGACAGCTGGGCCCTTGTCTAGTATGAGCTTAGGCTGCATGAGCAGTTGGTGGAGAAATGCCCTTTGAGGGGGGAGTCGAGTTTCCGAGATGGGGGAGCATGCTGAATGTCTGCTGGCAAGGGGTTCCACAGCCTAGGCATGCGAACTCTGAAGGCCAGTTGACCGGCAGAGGTTGCCATGTAAGGTACTTGAAGGAGCCGGGAGTCGAAGTTCCTGAGTGAGTATGCAGGGGGTGTTTGAGCAGTTAGGGTAGAAGTGAGGTGGGGGGGGCAATAACTGGGTCCAGAATTTGGCTGAGAGTCTATTACAGTGGGACTAACGCCTATCGAAAAGCGAAGGGAGGTTAAGGGACTGGTAGAGGTCGCAGTGGTGGGTGGAGGGTGTACAGTCCAGAGGAAAACGACAGAAGGAGTGGAAAATAGGATCCAGTCGAGCTAGGGTGGACTTAGGGGCAGCACTGTAGACTAAATCCCCATAGTCAAAAAAATGGGAGGATCATTTTCTGCACAATTGCCTTACAGGCTGGCAGAGGGATGCAGCCACAGTTACGGTATAAGCGCCCAGACTGGGAGGCAGTTTGTTGTGGGTAGCGTTGATTTGTGCAGAAAAGTCAAGGTGCTGGTCCAGCCAGACCCCAAGATATCTGAAGGAGGTGCAAACTTCTAAGTGAGTCCCATCGAGGGTTCTGAAAGTAGGAATGGCGGGGAGGCAGGAGAGTCTCGGTCTCGTGATGAAGGTTAATGAGACAGTTTTCTTGGCATAGAGAGTAAGTTGGTTTGAACAGAACCAGAGTTGAACAGCACTGAAATCTTGCTGGAGTCAGAGTGCCACTTCCAAGGGGGAGGGGCCTGAGGCATACAGCACTGTGACGTCAGCATACATGTGTAAGGATGTGTGTGGGCAGACTGATGGCAGGTCGTTCAGGAAGATGGAGAACAGAACTGGGCCAAGGACAGAGCCTAGGGGTATGCCGAAAGTGACCGGAAGGGAGCCATAAGTGGAAGCACCAATTCTTACAGATTGGGACCCATCTGCCAAGTATGATTTGAACCAGCTAATGGCTGCACTGGAGAGCCCTGCTTGGGAGAGCTTCGACAGGAGAAGGGCACGAGAGACACTATCGAATGCCTTAGCTAGGTCAACAAAAGTGGCAGATGTGACATGGCCTTTGTCCATGCCTGTAAGGATGGAATCAGTGAGTCTGAGGAGGGAAGTGACAATGGAGTGGGATTTCCTGAAACCATACTGGTAGGGAGTAAAGGAGAAGGAGTCAAGGAAGGAGGAAAGTTGTGAGAGGACTAGATGTTCCTGGATTCTGGCTAAAATGGAGAGGAGTGAGATGGGGCGGAAATTACCAGGGGAGGATGGGTCACCACCTTTAGGGAGGGGGATGACTGTGGCATGCTTCCAGTCTGAGGGGATAGTGGCGCTAGAAGGAGAGGTTGTAGAGGGGTGCTAGGGGGGTGGCGATGGCTGGGGCCGAAAGGTAGAGCATTTTAGCATCCAAACCAGAGGGGCATATACCCTTTGAGGGATTAAGGGCGAGCAGAGCATTGAGTACTTCGAGTGGAGTAACCAGGGAGAAGGAGAAAGCCAGGTAGGGGTTTGGGTGGGTAAGGATGCGGATGTAATAGGGTGTGTGGCAGGCTGTGTGTTAGAGTAAACAGAGGTCGCACTACTAGTGAAAAGGGAATTGAAAACAGTGGCCACTACTTGCGATTCTGATACTGTTGAGCCGCCTACAACTAGGACAGGGGTGGGAGGGGAGAAGAGTGAGTTAATAGACTTCCAAAACTTAGCCGGGTGATTTACATTGCTTTTGAAGGATGATGTGAAATGGTTTGCTTTCGCCTGCCGGATAAGCCTGGTGCAGGCATTCCTAAGCGTTTTGTAGTGTAGGTGGTCAGCATGGGTGCCTGAGGTTTTGTAGGCTTTCCACGCCTGGTCCCTAGCTCGGAGGTGGTCCAAGAGGTCTGCGGAGATCCAGGGCAGATGAGCTCCCCTTATTCGGACCTTTTTGAGTGGGGCACAGTGGTTCCAGACGGCAAGGAATCTGGACTTAAAAAATCTAGGGCAGAGTCAATAGAGGTGGCCTTTGGTATGCAAGACCAATCCGCTTAGGAGTCCTTCAAGGTCAAGGGATTTGTATGACCTGATGAGGAGAGTTCTAGGTAGCGGTGACTCTGCTTTAAAAAATTTTCTTACTACATATATCATGTGGTGATCACTCAGAGTCCAGTAGGAGGCCAAAGACAATTACCCTGTGTGGGTGCGAAGTGAGTGCTCAATCTAGTAGGGAGTGGTTCTGAGTTTTGCGATTTAGACGCATGGGCTCAGTGATCTGTTGAGACAGATTTAGTGCTGCCACATGGTTGCAGAGCTTGGTGCTAGCACCAGAGAGCCAGTTCAGGTTGAAGTCTCCAAGCATATGGTGCTCACCCCCTGATGCAAGGGTTTTTAGGGTGTCCAGGTGGGATGCGACAGAGGTCATATGGGAGTCTGGGGAACAATAGGAGCCTGCCACAAATATGGGGATTGAGTGGAGTAAGGAGATTTTTATTAGCAAGGCATCAATGGATTACGGGAGTGCAGACAGCGAGACAAGAAAGAACTAACAGGATGATATGTAAATGGCTACGCTGCCACCTCTCTTGATGCCCGGGCAGTCATGGCGAGTGATGGAATAACCAGGAATAGCAACTTGAGTCCAGGTTGTGAGGTTTCAGCCAGGTCTCTGTGATAATCACGATGTCAGGAAATAGTGATAGTATTATTGGTTGGAGCAAGGGCAATTTCTGTAAGAGGCTGCATATATTTAGTTGGGCTATTTTTAGGCCTCTGGGTAGCTGGACAGGGGGGGGGGTTGTGACTGGCGTTGGTGGCAGGTCCAGTGTTTAGCTCGATGTCCCCTGTGAGGAGGAGGAGTAGTAAAGTTATCACCAGCTTCATATTTAAAAAACATTTTGGCCTGCGGTGGGCAGAGGGAGACTGGGAGGTATGCAAGAAAGGTCCCTCCGCAGTGAATTTCAACACTGACAGCCCAGTGTGGAAAGATGGGGGGGGGGGGACCGGGAAACCAGCAACACTGTTTTTCGCGGGGGTGCGGTCCACTTAAGGGGGAGGAGCAGGGACTTGGTTGTGTAATTATGAAAGTAAATTCTGGGGGAGCAGGTTGCGGTTCAGGGAGATACGAGGGTGGGAGGGATGCTATTTTGGCAAGTAGGGCTATACACAAGATGGTTTTTGCATAAGGCGGTCAACCATGGTCACCAAGTGCACATGTGCCCTCAAAGTCCTCGCATAGCGGAGTCCCAGGGGGAGTTTAAAACAAATAAAAATGGCTCTGGTCCCCATTGATAAAGACCCTGGTATATCCAGTGCAGCACTTCACCGGCTGAGTGCGCGTCACCTGATACAGCACAGTAGCTTAGGGCGTACATACCACCCCACCCCCTCCCGTCCGGGGTGTAAACGGAGCCAGAATGGAGGAAGGTGGCACTCCAATGTTTTAATGCCACTGGATGATACCATGAGGATCTGGAAGGCATCTGGGACTAGAGGTTAGTAGGGGGCATAAAAACAAGGAACAAAAAAGACCTTGCTAAGGTTTTTGATTAGATAGCCCACTCCTCCTTCTGGATATGCAGTGATGCAGGTCTTTCTGCTCCAGCTCTCAACTAGTTTATATCTTACCTCTCCGGCCTCCTCCAGTTGGTTAAAGTTGGCAATGCCTTGTTCCCACCAACCCCCATACAGTATGGGGTTCCTCAAGGCTTCGTAATGGGTCCAGTCGTCTTCTCAATCTTCCTTAATGACCTCCCCTCTGCCTACATCAGCTCACATATATATATATGCATGTACGTATGTATGTATGTGAATGACACTTTTTGGCTTTAAATGCCACTGCCTTGGAAAAGTACAGTTATGTAAGAACTTACCGTAACAGTAGATCTTGGAAAGGCGCTCTTGCAGTAGGTAATTACATATGGGACTAAAGCCGGAGGGCATCAGGACCCCACGGAAAACTTTCTAGCTAGCAGTCTCTGGTGGGGGACCGCCCCCATGTCAGGTGACCGTCATACGACATCAGTATAAAGGGGCGGTCCCCCATGCCCGCCTTCCAGTTCTTTCCCGCCAAAGGCCCAAAAGGGCGAGACGAGAGAGAAGCGGATATTTCCCAACCTGGAAAAGGAGCTAAAAGCTTAGGGGGATGGAGGACAGGAAGGTATTACCTACTGCAACAGCCTCTCTCGAAGATCTACTGTTACGGCAAGTTCTTACGTAATTGTACTATCTTACTTTGAGAGGGCTCTTGCAGTAGGTAATTACATATAGGACTGAGTCCCAAGCAGTCTGGAACAAGAAGAAGCAAACAGGAGGAGGAAAGCTACTCAAAGTAGATCCTCTAGCTGTGAAGGCCTTAGGAAAGGAGGCCTTGCAAAACTGCAATCCCGAAGCCTGCTCTATGGTGAGAGGCAATATCCAAACTGTAATGTTTTGTAAATGTATGGACAGAAGTCCAAGCGGCAGCAGCACAGATGTCTGCCGCTGACGCATTCTTGAAACAAGCCGCTGAGGCAACGACTCCTCTAGTGGAGTGGCCTCTCACTTGACCCGGAAGGGTCTTGTTGTACTTGTCATAACAGAAAGTGATGCAATGAGCCAACCATTTGGACAGGCATTGCTCAGAAACAGCACTGCCTTCTCTTTTGTAGGCAAAAGAGACAAACAGTTGATCAGTCTTTCTGAGATCCTTTGTTCTGTTAGTGTAGTATCTCAGAATGCGGTGAACGTCCATAGTGTGAAGTAGATACTCCCCCTGACTGGAGTACTGCGTAGAGAAGGCGGGTAATTCTATGGACTGGTTCAATGTAGATTCCGCTACCACCTTGGGGAGAAACTTAAGACTGGTGCGTAGAGCCATGCGTTCCTTGTGAAAAATCAAGTGCGGGATTTTACACATCAGGGCCTGGAGCTCTGAAATCCTCCGAGCAGAGGTAATGGCCACTAGGAAGAGCGTCTTCCATGAAAGGAACTTCATGTCTGCTGAGGCCGCCGGTTCAAAAGGAGGCAAAGTAAGTTTCTCAAGAATGAAGTTCAAATTCCAAGGAGGGGCGGGAACTCGGACAATGGGTCTCAAGTGAAGAACCCCTCTGAGGAAAGTCTTAGAGACTGCGAAGGGAATATGGTAGGCCGAAATGGCTGCCATGTGTACCTTCAGAGATGAGTGAGTAAGACCCAGGTCGAAGAGATGGCACAGGTACTCCAGCTCGAAGCCTTTTGAAGCGGCCCAGATTGAGAACCGTTTCCACTACATGGCATAGGTAGACCTAGTGGAGGGTTTCCTAGCCTCCACCAGGATCTAAGCCACCTGGGGAGAAACCCCAAAGCGGGCTTGAGCTATGTCTGCAGGAGCCACGCATGCAGTCGAAGGGACTTGAGACCTGGATGAACCAGTCCCCTGATCCTGGGTCAACAGAATCCGTGATAGCGGAAGAGGAAGAGGAGGCTCCTCTGAGTATTGTTGCAGTAGAGAGAACCAAACTTGCCTGGGCCAGAAAGGAGCGATCAGAATCATTTGTGCTCCTTCTGAACCTAGTTTCTGCAAGACACGCAGGACTAGAGGAATCGGGGGAAGGCATAGACAAATCTGTCCTTCCAATCTAGAAACAGAGCGTCTCTCCAGAAAATGCTTCGCTCTTGAACGAGCGAGCAGAAGTCAGGAAGCTTTGCGTTTAGAGATGAAACAAAACAGGTCCACCTGAGGTGTTCCCCAACGTAGGAAGATATTATCTAGGGCCCCCCGATCCAGCTCCCACTCGTGAGCTTAAGCAGATGAGCGACTTTGTCTGCTAAAGAGTTCGACCCCCCGAACATGAATTGCCGTGAGGTGAAGGTCGTGCTGTGCTGCCCAATCCCAGTCTCTCATCGCTTCCCTGCAGAGAGGGTAGGACCGAGTCCCGCCCTGTTTGATGATGTACCATACCACACACATATTGTCCGTCTGGACGGCTAGGTGGCCTGGAAGATGATGCAGGTGGAGGGCCTGGAGAGCGCAGAGCACCGCCTGAAGCTCAAGCACATTGATGTGCAGGGATTGCTCGAGCTTGGACCAAGAACCCTGGGTCCGATGTGGACAGAGATGGGCTCCCCAACCTTCGCCCAAGGTGTCTGTGGTCAGAGTCCGGGAGGCAGGAGGAAAGAAGAATGGAACTCCCCGAAGAAGGTTCTCTTGAATCATCCACCACTGTAAGTCTTGAATCATGGGAGAGGAGACTAGGATCAAATGGTCCAAGTAGTCTACCAACTGATCCCATTGAGAGCGGAGCGTCCACTGAGAGACCCTCATGTGGAGCCGAGCGCGAGGGACTGTCGGGATACCAGCCACCATAAGTCCGAGGAGGCAAAGAACTGACCTTGCACTGACCCATCTGCGGCCGGACAACAGGCTTATCCGAGTCTGTAGTGTGGCTGCCCTGTCCAGAGGCAGAAAGGCCCTGCCTAGGGTCGTGTCCAGTATCGCCCCAATAAACTGGGGCCTCTGGGATGGGATCAAGCAAGACCTGGAATGGCTGATGGTAATACCCAGGCAGGCAAAGACCTGCTGGGTGAGGGAGAGGCAGTGCAGGAGTTCCTCCCTGGAGAGACCGCCAGGAGCCAATCATCCAGGTACGGGAAAACCTGTACCCCACGGGTACGCAGGTAGGCCGCCACCACCGCAAGGCATCTGGTAAAAACTCGAGGGGCCGAGGAGAGGCCAAATAGAAGTGCCTTGAACTGGTAGTGGTCCCCCTGGAAAGCAAAACAAGATATCTGCAGTGAGATGGGCGAATAGCTATGTGCAGGTAAGCATCCTGCATATCCAGAGCGCACAGTCACTGGGCCGAGCGGAGGGGGGGCAGAAGGTTCTGCAGTGAGAGCATCCTGAACCTCCTGTACTCCACGAAAAGGTTTAGGGAACTGAGATCTAGAATAGGCCTTACATCTCCTGTCTTCTTCGGGACCAGGCAGAAGTGGGAATAGTAACCCGTTCCTTGCAAGGGAAGGAGAACAGGCTCTATCACCACTTTCAGCAAAAGTGCTGAAATGTCTTCCTGGACCAGAAGATTTGAGAGTATGACGACCTTGGGGGAGGGTGACGAGGTGGTTTCTGCAGAAACTCTATTGAGTGTCCTTCTGCGATTAGCTGGAGCACCCATGAATCCGATCTTATCCTCTCCCAACCCGGAAGGTGGAGGGAAAACCTCCCTCATACCGGTTCCTCCAGGAAGCACAGAGGGAGAGGGACGGAGTCAGGTGGTGTGGGGCAGCGCCGCAGCTGAAGCTCCCGCTGCTTTATTGGGCACGGGGGCTTGGCAGCCGGGGGGGGCCCCCCGATGTTTAGTGGACCTCTTTCCCTGTGGTCTTGCTTTGAGCCGGTTCCGACTGCAAAAGGGACGGCGCTGCAACTGATGGGGATGGTACATAGAGTCAGACTTCAGTGCCATCCCTTTCTCCTGCAGGTCAGTGATGATGTCCTTGACATCACCCCCGAACAGCACCGAACCCCGGAAGGGCGCTTCCTGGATAGCGGACTGCCCTTCTGGGACCAACCCTGACACTGAGCAAAGTGTGACGCCGTAAACCTACGGTGAAAGCCAAGCTCCTCCCAGCAGTGTCCACTGCATCGTAGGTCGCATGAAGAATGTGCCGACTGGCCAAACGTGCAGAGCGGACGAGGTCAGCCACTTCCTGCTTGACCTAAGAGTCCGGAAGGGAGTCCAATTTCGATTCCACCTCTCTAAGGATCGCCTTCTGGTAATCCCCCATGTGGCCAACGTAGTTCAGGCCCTAGTACCCAGAGTGGAAGAAGCAAAAATCTTCTTGCCATACTGATCCAGAAGACGGGATTCCTTGTCAGGTGGAGACGAGCCAAGATGTTTGGGTTGAGCTGACTGGCCATGAGCGGCGCTAATCACAACCGAGTCAGCACGAGGGTGGGAGTCTAAAATGTCAACACCCTCTGGAGCCTGGTATAGCCTGTTCGACTTCCTGGGAAGTGGGGCTAATGCCGACGGTTGCTTCCATATGGTGGTAATAAGGTCAGCATGAGGCTCGATCCAGGATGGCACCAAAGTGGGAGCTGTCACGGGCAGATCCAGATGCTCAACGAGTTTTTTTTTCTTTACGCTGGGTGACTGGCTCCAAGGATTGCCACTTATGAACTTCCTGGATCTTCCGTAGCAACTCCGTAAAGGAAGGATCCTCCAGAGGGGACTTCGGAGGAGTTCTTGGACGGAGAGCGTGGCTCGTCTTGCTCAGAACAACCAACGGAAGGATCCGAGGTGTCCGAGGAAGAAGAGGATGAGGAAGAGGTAGGCGCCCTCTCCCAGCGAGGGAACAACGGACCCTTAGGAATCCCTCGGAAGCGTGTCCTGCCCTCTCTGGAACCAGGCAGTTTGAGCCCTGGTGTCCGGAGGTGGGGAGGAGTGTGTCGTCGTGGACATATGGGAGACGGTACCGCACGTCGTCTGAGATGACTCTCCACCTCTCTGGTGAGCTGAGCCTTGGCCTCAGCCCACCAGAGGCCAAGTCTCCTGCAAGTCCACGCGGCTGAGGCGGTGGAGGGTGTCTGGTTATGGACTACACCCAAGGCACATATCCATAACCCCGGCGGGAAGCCGGCGTTGGGTGATAGAAGTAGAGTACTGCGCATCAGATACTGCGGTCCCAGGTATGGCGGCATCTGATATGCGGGGCGGGTACCCAGGAGCCGGAGGAGCTGCCTGAGCAGTTGGCCCGGCCGAGGCCACAGGCGGTTCTGGAGGGAAGACTGAGGCGAAGGGCCTGGCGTCGCGGCGACATCAGGGGTGGGATGTCGGCCGGAGCCAGCGGCGAGCGGCGTCCAGGAACAGACGTCAGATCAGTCGGACCAGAAGGTGGATGGTCTGGCGAGTGGACCAGAAACCTCAGCGTAGCCTGGGGATTGGGGGGGGGGGGGAGAAATCCGCGGGATCGGGCTGAGGAGACTCAGGGTCCCCGGAGGGCAGCGAAGGCTGTGGGGAGCCAGGGACAACGGACGTGGAGGGTTCCGACGTCGGCTCATCCGCTGTGCGGAAGTCAGATGAACCGACGTGCGGCTTAGCAGCGAGATCTGGGCGGATGCCAGAGGGGCCAGTGTCAGACTTAATGGACCCCTCGCCGGAGGCAGGCCGCGATGGAGGGGCGGCCTGGTCGGGTGGAACGGGGGCTGCGTGCCGCGCGAAGGGTCGAGACTTATCTACCTTCTCCGTGCGGGCAGAGGCCAATGTCCAGCAAATCAGAGCTGCTGCGCACAGTAGGCCAGAAACCACAGCTTTACTGAGGCGGAGGCCTCCATGAGCCTGGAGGTGCCGAAGGGCCAGGCCAGGCAGGTGGGCCGACACCGCCTTAGAAGCACTCTGGTGGCCGTGGTGAGCGGTCCCCGGGAGGGGGGCGTTACCAGTTTCTGGCGACTCCAAAGGAAGACGCGGTGGGAGAAGAGCCCTTGTCCCGGTGCCTTTCCTTATCCTTCTTGTGATGGCCTTCAGGGGAAGTCGACACCTGCCGAAGCTTCTTCAGTTATTTTCTTTTTTAAAATGTGGGATTCCAGGGACTGCTGCCGCCTTCTCCGGGTGGCCGCGTTAAAGCTGAGGCAGTGCTGGCACTTCTCCACCGGATGGTCAGGGCCTAGGCAAAAAAGGCACAGGGAATGGCTGTCCTTGTGCGGGAGTTGGATGCCCGCTGAAGTCGCACTGTGTTTGTGTTCTGAGGTGTGGGGATGACCTACACCCGGCGGGTACCTGGCGATGGCTGAGGGAAGGGGGTGGGGGAATAAAATAAAATAAATCGAAATACTCGGTAAAACTACTGAAGGAGCCTGGCGAGCAGGAACTTTCCACAGTAGCTGGCATAAATAGCAGCGGGAAGAGCGTGAGGACCGCCCTTTATACCGGCGTCTCCAGCGCCGGTCACCTGACGTAGGGGCAGTCCCTCGCCAGAGACTGCTAGCTAGAAATTTTTCCGTGGGTACCTGCCGCCTGCCGACATCAGTCCTATATGTAAGTACCTATTGCAAGAGCCCTCTCGAAGTAAGATCTCAGTTAACCAACAGCCTACTTCCTACCGCCCCACTAGAACTGTCTTATGCCTGTCCCATGCATTCTTGAATTCTCCAACTGTTTTTGACTCTACGACCCCCTCAGGAACGCTGTTCCATGCATCTACAACCCTCTCTGAAGAAATACTTCCTCACATTACCTCTGAGCCGTCCCCCCTCTATCTTCAAATTGTGCCCCCTTGTTCTTGCACATCTTTTTCTGTCAAAGATGCTACCCTCTTTGACTTTGTTGATTCCCGTGAGGTATTTGAAAGTTTCTATCATGTCCCACCTCTACCTCCTTTCCTCGAGGCTATACATCGTAAGCTCCACTAGTCTTTCTTCATATGTCTTCTGGTGCAGACCCTGCATCATTTTGGTTAACCTCCTCTGGCCAGCCTCCACGCTGTCTATGTCTTTGCGGAGATGGGGTCTCCAGAACTGTACACAGTACTCCAGATGTGGTCTTACCAACTGTCTGTACAGAGGGCCAACAACTTCCTGTTTTTTACTGGTGATGCCTCTCCCTATGCATCCCAGTATCCCCCAGCCCTCCTTACTGCCTTCTCACATTGCTGGCCCACCTTTAGGTCATCTGATGGGGTAGTCCTAAGTCCCTTTCCTTTTTTGTTGTCAGTATCTCACCCCCCATTGTGTACTCTTCCCCTGGGATTTTGTTTCCCAGGTGCATTACTTTGTACTTCTTTGCGTTGAATTTAAGCTGCCATACATTTAACCATTCCTCCAACCTTGCCAAGTCCCTTTTCATCCTTTCCACCCCATCTTGCATATCAACCCTGTTGCAGATCTTTGTGTCATCTGCAAAGAGACATACTTTCCCTTCCAGTCCCTCTGCAATGTCACTTATACATTAAAAAGGACCGGCCCCAGTACTGAAACCTGCAATACCCCACTAGTAACCCTCCTTTCTTCACTGTGGACTCCATTTACTACTACCCGTGTCCTGTTGTCCAGCCAGTGTTTTACCCAGGCTACTACCCTGGGACCCACTCCCAGGCTGGCTAATTTATTAATCTTTTGTATGGGACTGTGTCAAAAGTCTTGCTAAAGTCTAGGTAGGCCATGTCCACAGCCCCTCCCTGGTCTACTACTTTGGTCACCCAGTCAAAGAAATCAATTAGATTTGTTTGACATGACCTTCCTGCTGTGAATCCATGCTGCCTTGGTTGGATCTTGTGCCCCACTGGCCTCTAGGTACTCAACAATTCTTTCCTTCAGAAGTGATTCCATCATTTCCCCTACCACCGAGGTCACACCGACAGGTCTGTAGTTTCTTGCCTCTGTCTTGCTCCCACTTTTATGAAAGGGAATTGCATCTGCCCTTCTCCATTCCTCAGGTACCACACCATCCTCCCATGATTTATTAAAAAGGGTAGTCAGTGGTGTTACTACTACTCCCTGATGGTCTGGATGCACATAAAGAAAATAAGCCTTTGTTCTGTCAAATTGATATCTCTTTTCCACTTTTTCGTCTCAGTGGTAGGGTTCTGGAGTAGCTTCATTGTTGCCTTTCTCACAGAACTGTGAATGGGCAAACTTACATTCTGGAGGATGGGGGAAAAGAGAAGATCCATCATTTCTAAATAGTCTGTCCTCCTCTTGATCAGCAGACTGCTGGATAGTAAGGTCCAATGTTTCTACCATATGTTGAATGAATGAATAATGAGAGGAGAAATCCTGCTGACCAGTAGGGGAGGTACCAAACTCTAGGTCAGGGGAAATATCAGACTCTATAGGTTCACCCTCTGCATCATCTGCATCACCACCACCACAATAAAATCCCTGGGAAAAAAAAAAGAGGGTCTGCAGTATAAGGCATATTAGGCTCAGCAGGGGTACTAAATAAATTGCCCACAGCTTGTAAAGTCCGATATATTTGCCAAGCCTTAGCCATTTCATCAGCAGAGGGTGCATCTTTTTGTGTCACTGGCATCTCCCTTTGCTTTTCAGCGGGAGGGGCCAGTGATATGTTTTTCATTTTGTTTCTTTCTTGCAGACACTGAATCAGGAACTTGCTCATTTTGTCTTTTCTTGACTTGGTCAGAATTATTTTTATCAAACTTAATCTCAAGGGTGTCCCTAAGGGACTGGTCTTTAGAATTTTGCCGAGAGGAAGACCCCTCTTCAGTATTTCTATTAGAGGGGGGGCAGACTGAAAGGCCATTATTGCTAATCTCTTAGTCCTCTTTATAACTGTTTTCTTGCAAAATTTAGAGCAAATCTCACAGGTGTGGTTTGAACCTAAGCATCTTAAACAAAGAGTGTGGCTATCTGCCTTATCCACAATTTTAAAGCACCTTAAACCATTTTTAAAACCTATTGGTCCAGTCCTTTTCTTTATTCTTTCTGATATGCCAATATGTCAGAACAAAATCAGAAAATATGATTTTAACTATGATGCGATACATTTAGCTATATATAAAAAAGAGGGAACAGCTGAGGGAACAGAGAGAAACACCCTGGAACCAAAGGGAACTATGAAACAATGGTAAAGGGAACAGCAAAAAAAAAAAAAAAAAAAAGTAAAATAAGTAAATTCCACCTCAAACTAACTAAAGGCAGCACAAAAAAAAAAAAAAAGGCAAAGTCAACAAAATTAACTTTCAAGCGAAGTGAGCAGAGAGCACTCCAGGGCAGTGTTGCTCAGTCAGCGGAGAAATAATTCTGGCGCCCTCTACGCTGACTGCAGGCAGCACAACCTCTTACTCTCTCATTGGTCAATTCTCTAAGTTCATTACCACTGACTCCACCTCCGGGGCAGCTGAACCCAGCTGGCATACTGCTATTGTCAAGCATACTTAAAGGACCCCTGGGGTGAGACGCTAGTATTTTATTAAAGCTGAAGCCATCTTTTTAGGAAAAACAGTTTCTGTAGCAGTGCTGCTTTAAGCCACTTTGCAAAAGGTAAATTTTTTTTTTTTGCACCTCCCATGCTCCTGACCAGCCACTTCTTCAGGTCACTTATGTGCACCCAGCCAGCACTCTAACCCGGCCACCAACCACCCCCCCCACATTACAGCCTCCCAGGTAAATACAGATTACTCACCTGTAACAGGAGTTCTAGGACTGGTATATGTTGTTCATCCACACTGGCTGGCAGGTTCCTTGCCGCTTTAAATCTTGCCGGAAGGTCTTCAAGCTGGCTCCTCCCACCCACCCGGGTGGAAAAACTCTCGGCTCCGCCCCATGATGCCAGATCTAGCCCGCTGGAAGCCAGGTTGTGCGTCGGAGCCGGGGAGGTCAGGTGGGTCGTGTGCATGAACAACATATACCATTCCTAGAACTCCTGTTACAGGTGAGTAACCTGTATTTCTAGGGACATGGATATGTTATTCATCCACACTGTCTGGCAGACTCCTAGCAGTTCTCCGCGAGGAGGGAGGCAAGGCGCACAACCCCTACTTAGGGAATAATGACTGAAGAACCAAGGCCCCAAAACCAGCATCCCAGCGTGACTCAAGGTCGATGTGGTAGTGGGTGATGAAGGTGTGTGCTGACTTTCAGGTAGCAGCCCTGCAGATTTCCTGGATAGGGACGTCCCTGGAAGCAGCCACCGATGCAGCGTTATGGCGGGTAGAATGAGCTCTTATCCCCCTGGGAGGCTCCATGCCCGCCAACCTATAGCAGAGATCTATGCAGGAGGTGACCCACCTGCCTATCGTCCGCTTGGCTGCAGGTCTGCCAGGTGCGGCTTCAGCGTAGATGACAAACAGCTGGCAAACCACTCCCCAAACTTTGACCGTCCGCTCCTTATAATAAGCGAGCGCTGTTCCAGGGTCCAAAGTATGGAACTTATATTCGGCCTCCAAGGTGTGACTGGGGTAGAACACCGGCAGAGTCAACACCTGGTTAAGGTGAAACTCCGACACCACCGTCGGAAGGAATTTCGGGTGGGGGTGCAGGACAACTTTGTCCCTGTGGAAGACCAGATAAGGAGACTCGATGGAAAGCGCCTGGAGCTCTCCCATCCTTGTGGCTGACATGATAGCCACCAAGAAGGCAGTCTTCGACGACAGGTGAGAGATGTCACACCTGTGCATCGGTTCGAATGGCTTGCCCCTGAGCTTGGCCAATACCAGCAGTAGATCCCACGGAGGTGGAGGTTCTCGCACCGGAGGGGATATGTGATCAAGGCCTTTGAAAAAGCACCCGACCACCTTCTCCTGTGCCTGACTGCTTCCGGCCAGCGCCCGGTAAGCAAAGATGCTCACCATGTTACCTTAGGGTGCGTCGACTGAAGCCCTTGCTGAGAAAGGGACCACAGGTAGTCCAGAATGCTTGCCAAGGAACAGGAGGAAGGGTCCAGGCCCTTGCTCTGACACCAAATGGAGAATCTCTTCCATTTGAAGGTGTAGCATTTTCGTCGACTCTTATGGGACGCCTCAACGGCGTTGAGGACCTCGTCGGAAAGATCCAAGGCCTGGAACTCTGGCAGCTCAGGAACCAGGCCATCAGGTGCAGGGACTGAAGGTCCGGATGGAATACCTTCCCTGATTGACTGAGATCAGGTCCGGCGGGCTGGAAGCCGCCTCTGGAGCCTGGGCCGAGACTGAGGAGATCTGGATACCAGAACTGGGCGGGCCAGTCTGGGGCTACAGAATCACCTGCCTTGCCCTCCTCACCTTGAGAAGCACCTTCTGGATCAAGGGAAATGGGGAAAGGCGTAGAAAGCCGAGGGTCCACGGTCTCAGAGGCATCCCCTGCAGCGAGCCCTGCTGAGGGCGGGCATGAAACAGTCTCAGCCGCATTCTCCTGGAGCAAACAAGTCCGCCTGGGCGTGCCCAGTGGGAGAAGAGATCCGTACTACCTCCGCAGGAGACCACTCGTGAAACACAGCCCCTAACCGGCTAGGGCATCAGCCAGGGTGTTGGGCTCCTGCCACATGAATGGCGAGGTTCCGCCTCAGGCTCGCATGGTGGCCAAATGGAGAACTTCCTTGCACAGAGACACAGGTGGCGTCCCGCCCTGGCGGTTTAGGAAGTACATGGTCGTGGTATTGTCCGTCTGGACCTGAACCACTTGACCCCGTAGAAACGGAGCGAAGGCGGTGAGGGCTAGACGAACCACTCGAAGCTCCAGCAGGTTGATATGGCATCGGGACTCCCGAGGGGACCAGAGGCCGTGCGCTCTGTGCTCCCCCAGATGGGCACCCCAACCCATCAGAGAGGCATCGGTCGATAGCAAGACTGTTGGCTCGGGGCGGACAAATGGGATGCCCTCCTGCAGATGTGCTGGAACAGTCCACCACTGGAGAGCGTTCCACATCCCCTGGGTCACTGTCACTAGCTGATCCAGCGGATCGAAGTGCTGTGACCGTTGGCTGGCCAGCCCCCATTGAAGGGGACGCATGTACCAGCAGGCCCAACGGACCACGCTGGTGCAGGCCGCCAGGAGGCGCAGGAAGTCCCGGGCAGGGCGCGATTGCCCAACCTGAAATGATTGGGCAAAGGAGGAAAGAACCTCGGCCCTGTCCGCCGGGAGCCATGCTCTGGCTCTTAGAGAGTCGAGCTCTGCCCCGATGAATTGCATCACCTGCTTTGGCACGAGTTCAGACTTGGCCTTGTTGATGAGGAGGCCAACCTGAGAGCAAACCTGGAGGGCCAGATCTCTGGACCGCTCCACCTCCGCTCTGGAGGGGGCTGCAATCAGCCAGTCGTCCAGGTAGGGGTACACCCGGACCCTTCGGCGCCGCAGGAATGCTGTCACCACTGCCATGCATTTGGTGAAGACCCTGGGAGCTAGGGAAGGCCGAAGGGCATGGCCCAGAACTCGTAAAGGGATCCCTCCGCTCTGAAGCGGAGGAATCTCTGGTGGGACGGACGGATTGGGACGTGAAAGAGCGTGTCCTGAAGGTCCAGGGATGGGATTATCTGAGCCAGAGTGACCATCCTGAAGGTCCGAGACCTTAGGAACCTGTTCAGGTCGTGCAGGTCGAGAATGGGGCGCCAGCCCCCCGTCCGTTTTGGGACCAGGAAGTACCTGGACACAAACCCTGGGTCTAGAGAAGGATCCACCACCTTCCTGGTCACCTCTTTTTCGAGGAGCAGGGCATTATCAGCTCAGCGAGCCGACAAAGAAGCTGCGGACCCCGTAGCCCCACGAGAGGCAACGGCTCGGAAGGGCGGGGCCTGCTCGAACTCCAGGGGCAAGCCCTTTCCTATCACCTCCAAAACCCAACAGTCCGTGGTGATAACGGACCAAGCGGAAAGGAAGTGGTGGAGCCGTCCCCCCACAGGGGGAACCCAGGGGGGAGTGACAAGGCTGGGGGCGACACCCCTCAACCTGTCACTGGGCAGGTTAAGGGGAGGGACCGGCCGAGGGATCTCCTGGGCCTTTACCTCCCTGCTTCCTGTTGGAGGAAGCCGCGGGCTTGGGTTTGGGATGCCAAGCGCGAGCCTGCTGGCCCTGGTGCTGGTGCTGTTGGGCCAGACGTGCCGCAGGCGCAGAAGGATGAAAGGACTTGTGCTGCTGCTGTCGGCGGTCTTTGTCCTTCTGGGCGGAGGTGACCGAGTCCAGAGCGGTATTGGACTTTTCGATCTGCTGGAGGTGACCTTCCACTCCAGGGCCGAAGAGGTCGGTCCCCAAGAAGGGGACATCCGCCAGTTTGTGCTGGGTATCCGCCATGAAGGTGGGTATCCTCAGCCATGCTCTGCGGCGCATGGCCACCACGGCCGCAACCGATCTGGCACAGGAGTCTCCGATGTCCAGGGCCGTTTGGAGGTGCTGCTTAGCCACCGCCCTACCCTGGTCCTGTACCTGCCGGACCGTGGTCTGCAGGTCGGCCAGGAGATGAGGGATCACCTCATCCAGGGAGCCCATGAGGGCGTGGGAGAAGTGTGCCATCAGCACGGCCAAGCTGGCCTGGCGGAGGCCAAGGGAGGATGCAGAGTACACCTTGCGCCCGGCAATGTCCAGCTTTTTGGACTCCTTGTCGGGGGGGCTTGTCCACATCCCTAGAGTTCCCGGAACGCCAGAAAACGCTGTCTGTGACCAACCCCTCGGCAGAAGGGTGTTCCGAAAAACCGGGCAAAGAGCTGGTAGAGACCGCATACTTCCTGGCCATCCTGGCTGAAGGCGCAGGACAAGAAGCAGGCCGCTGCCAGAGCTCCAAGGCTGGGCCAACAATGGCTTCAGCCACTGGAAAAGCCTCTGTGGGTGAATCCCCTCGGTCCAGTATCTCCGTCGGGGATACTTGGCCCACTTGGATACAGGCTCGAGCTGCATCCCGGTGGACTCCGAGATGAGCCGAAGCAAACCCATGTAGGACGACGGACTTTCGTCCATCGACTGGCCCCCGGAGGACTCCAGGTCAATGGGCCTGGAGAACAGAGAGAGTCGTCAGACTCGAGGAGTCCGAAAGAGCTACCTGGGGCCTGAGCCACCTCCACCTGCCGAGGGCGGTCAGGAGTGAGGGTGACCGACAACCTGTGGGGCAGGCCCTAACCCGACCGAGAGTCCTTGGTCGGCGCCCCCGATTTCGGTTGTGGAGGCGGAGGTTCCACCACAATCGGTGGGGCAGCTGGTTTCAGCCGAACAACCGGCCCAGGCTTGGGCACCTTGGCTACAGCGAGGGGTTGTTTCGGACGCTTGGGTGACAGCCACTTGATGGTCGGGGAAGGCGACAGCGTCAGTTTGTTCCCGGACAGAAGTAACTGCTGCCACATCAGGTCCTCACAGCGTCGACGCAGTTTGCGCCGAAGCCTCTCCTCTTCAGAGGAGGAAGACTAGGATAAGCGGCGGTGCCGCTCACCTCAGTGCCGAGACTGCCGATGTCGGCGGGATCGGCTGGACCGAGACAATGTCAGAGATAGCGACCGAGATCCTCTGCATTTCCGAGGACAGGTCTG
Organism: Neoceratodus forsteri; assembly: GCA_016271365.2. NCBI lineage: Eukaryota > Metazoa > Chordata > Ceratodontiformes > Ceratodontidae > Neoceratodus > Neoceratodus forsteri. Next base: position 1,338,082,570 of record CM028131.1, read on the forward strand.
GGAAGGGGCAGGGGACACCCACTCTTCCCTCGGCTTGGAAGCCTTAACCGGGGACTGCGGCACCGGAGGCGCAGGCAAGTCCTCTGTCTCCACCGGAAACCCGGTGAAGAAGGGTTGTCGGCTTCACCAGTCGACCAGCCCGTCAGCGGGTGTCTTGGCGGCTGGTCTGGCCGGGGGCGCCGTGAAGCCAGCGGCCTTAGCATAACCTCGACAAGTCGAGATATCGACTGTCGGGAAAGGACTCTCCCGCTCCCGACGCTGACAATGGGACTTACCCTTTGAGTCGTCCTTTTTGGACCGAGAGGAATGTCCCGATGGCCCTCTCCCGCCGGTGAAAAGGTTGGCCGCTCCTTGAAAGAAGCTGGATCAGGTACCCAGTGAGTGGGATAAATGCAGCGACCGAGGAAGAGGATGATCGGCCTTGCCGCCTCCTCCTCGAAGGCGATCATCTGCTAGAGTTGCTCAGCAGAGCCAGCCACCGCGGTAACCGCCCAAAGGGCCTCCTTCAACTTAACCGGCAGGTAGCGCTTCTCAGGGCGCCCAAGCTGTAACCGGGCAGCGCAGTTTTCCAGGACGTTGGCCGAAAATGAACGGCATAACTCGCAGGCCTGCAGATCATGTTCTAGGCCGAGGCAGTAGACGCACGTGGAGTGCGGGTCCGTCCTGGACATCTTCTGCCCACAAGAGCCCCGCCGAAATCTGGGAATCTATTTGTCCATCGCAGCCACGAGGGAGAAAGTTGACCGAAGTCTTGAAAATTTTAATATACGTTTCGGGCGAACTGAAGAATTAGGATCCAGTCTACACGCAGAGCGTTAAAGAGGGAACCTGAGCTTCCAAGCGGCAAGGAAGATCTGGCGTCATGGGGCTGAGCCGAGAGTTTTACCACCCGGGTGGGTGGGAGGAACCAGCTTGAAGACCTTCCGGCAAGATTTAAAGCAGCAAGGAACCTGACAGACAGTGTGGATGAACAACATATCCATGTCCCAAGAAATAGACGTTTCCCTTCAGATGGTCCTCTCTCTGAGGGGGAAGGTGCCGGTGGAGGCGACCAGCGCAACTTACTTGACCCGGGTGCTGCTGGGGTTGGTCCAGGCTGTCCGGGGCTTCGTAGTGGCGGAGGGACCAGCAACTGCCATCCGGGTTGGTCAGGAACCTTTTTCCTGTTTTTTCTTTCTGGGAGCATGATGTGCCAGGATGTCTAGGTATGAACAGACATCTGTCGCACTCCCTACGCAGCATGCCTCCCTATTTGCAGCCATGCCTCCATCCTCCGCCAGAGGTCGGCAAACATCAGGCTGCATATCCCCTCCCCTTGGGGACACCCAGTTCCATTCCCGATCCCCGGTAATCGGTGTCTCATACAAAAATCTAACCGCTTTACCGGCTGGCCAGGCAAAAAGTTAAATTTTACAACTATATCCTATTCTTAAATACACCTGCAAAATGGGAGAAAACAACCCTTACATAATTAAATGGAGGAAGGGAATGCAACTGAATGAAAAACAATAGGAGGTGATGTGGCCCATGGCACATTCTACAATGGCATCTACTCACTGGAGGGAATTTCAATGTAATCTTGTCACAAGATATTTTACAAGCCCAGTGATCACCAATAAATTCAAACCTCAAATCCCTAATCTTTGCTAGAGAAACAGTGGGACAAAGGAAAAAATTACTAACCTTAGTAATGTTGTTTCTTCTAATGGAGTCTTGCTATATTATAGACATTAGCAGTTTGTTCCAGCTCTAGAACTGCCCCGGAGTGAAATGGTTAAAACCATTCCAAAATAGAATTTTGACACGAGAGCAGCTCTATCTGTGTCATTTCAAACTTGAACTGTCAGATCTTTATGAGCCAAACTCACTAAGGTCTGTGTGGAAGCTGTAACCTACACTAGCCAAATGGCTACCTAAATAATAACGACCATTGATGGTCCCAAGACTCAAGTCAGGGGACCAGAAATACTATTTCCATTCTAATAATATGAAAATGGAACATAAGTATAATAAAACACACACACGCGTACACATACACACCCCCAAAGTCCCAAAGGGGACAAAATGCTAACAGGACATAAGTAGTGCCCACACTAAGTTGCCGCACCCCACCAAGTAGAGGTTCTGAGAGGGGCAGGTTGGGGGAGGTCTATAATATAGAAGACTCCATTAGAAGAAACAACATTACTAAGGTGAGTAATTTTTCTTCAAACAACATGAAGTCTTGCTATATTATAACATTAGCAGAATACACAGCAGTACCTCCATGGAGGAGGGGCAGAACCTACTTAGGAATAGGCTCTGAAGAACAGCTGTGCCAAACCAAGCATCTCTCTGGCCTGGACATCCAGGGAGTAATGCTTGGTAAAAGTGTATACCGTTTTCCAAGTAGCAGCCTGGCAAATCTCTAATAAAGGGATATCTCTGGCAGCAGCTAGAGGCGCATGTACACCCTGGTAGAATGAGCCCTCAAACCAGGGGGCTCTGCCCTTTCTGATAACAAAATTGGATACAAGAGACAATCCACCTGGCTATTGATCTCTTAGTGGCAGGTTTGCCTTTCCCAACTTCACCATAAGTAAGGAAAAGTTGGAGGATTGAACCTGTGACCTTTGAGTGCAGCTCTATATAATAACTAAGAGCTCTCTTAACATCCAGGCTGTGCAACCTCCTCTCACCCAAGAGGGTGATCAGTGAAAAATACTGGAAGGGAGATAGATTGATTAAGATGAAAATCTGAAACCACCTTAGGCAAAACTTCCTATTAGTCCTAAGGACTACCTTATCCTAATGGAAAGAAATAAAGTCAGTCTCCACTGACAAGGCTTGCAATTCACTTATCGTCTGGCAGAAGTGATAGCCACTAGAAAAACAGTTTTCCAAGTTAGGTGCCAGGCTCTGCAGAAGACAGAGGTTCAAAGGGGTTGCATTAACTGAGCAATGCAAACATTAAGGTCCCAAGCAGGGCGGTTCCCAAAAGGAGGATTAGTATGGAGTAATTCCTTAAAAACTTGGAAAACACAGGATGAGAGGAAGAGGGATGACTTTCCTGCTGACACAAAAGCAGACACAGCTGCCAAATGAACTCTCAGGGTAGCTGGTCTGAGACCCAAGGAATTAAGATGTACCATGTAATCTAACAAAATGGGCAATTCAGCAGATTCTGGGAAATATTTTCCCAGCACACCAAATGGAAAGGTTTTCCATTTGGAACTATAAAGTAGCCCTAGTGGAAGGCTTTCTGGAAGCCTTTAGGATCTCAAGAACACCCTGAGAGAGGTGTAAATCAGCAAACTCTAAGTCCTCAAGAGCCAGGCCTTGAGGTTGAGGGTGAGGTCCGGATACCAAACCCTTCCCTGGGCACAAGTCAACAGATTGTGATTCCTGGGGAGGCACAGGGAAGATGGACTGTCAGAGACAGAAGGAGTGGACCAGGGCTGCCTGGCCCAATCCGGGGCAATCAGAATCACCCTGCAAGGCTGAGATCTGATTTTGACTAGTACTTTGAATAGGAGAGGAAAGGGGGGGAAGCATGAGAACTTCCCTCCCAATCCAGAAGAAGGGCATCCAGGGGAACTGAGCCCAGCACTGGAGGCCTGCAACAGAACAGAGGAGGTCTGTGATTGTCTGGGGCTTCAAAAAGATCTATCTGAGGGATGCCCCACCTGGCAAAAACTATCCCCAGCACTTGAGGATCCAGGGACCATTCGTGATGGCCCTGGGAAATCCTGCTGAGGACATCCGCTAGGACATTGTCCTTCCCTGGAAGATGAACTGCTATGAGGGAAGTGTTCAGGGAATAGGCCAGAGACCACAACTCTTTGCCTCGGTGCACAAGGCCGAAGACCGAGTGCCCCGTTTGTTGATGTACCACATTGTTGTGGTGTTGTCTGTTCTGACTTGTATCACCTTGTCGTGGACAGATGCAGAAAAAGCTTGAAGAGCTAAAAGACAGCTCTGAGTTCCAGCAAATTGATGTGGAGCAGAGATTCCTGGGGGACCAAACTCCTGAGTGGAAAGGTCGCCCATGTGGGCTCCCAACCCAGAGGGAAGCATCTGTAGTGAGGTCAAGTCGTGAGAAGGGAAATGAAGGGGACCCCCGCCTAATTGCTCTGATCCTACCACCACTGGAGAGCTAGGATCAAGGTTCGAGTCACTGGGACCAACTTGGAAAGGGTCTCTTCTCTGAGACCAAAAGGTTCTCAAGTGAAACTGTTTGTCACTCATCTGAAATCTGGCTCCCTGCACAACAGCTGTGGATGCAGCCATGTCCCCAGGAGCTGCAGAAGTGTCTTGCTGGTCGAGAGACCTGCAGAGTGAAGGAAGAGGCCAGAGCCACTAAATTCCTTACCCTTTCTGGGGGAAGAAAGGCTCTGGCTAGCTTTGTGTCCAATTCTGCCCCTATAAAGGTGAGTACCTGGACTGGTTCCAGAACAGACTTTGGTAGGTTTAGCAGAAAACCCAGGGAGGTGAGAAGCTGCTGGGTGACCTGCGGGTGAGATTTTACCTGTTCTGGGGACTGGCCTACAATGAGCCAGTCGTCTAGATAGGGAAAAACAGCAATCCTCTGCCTCCTTAAGTGGGCCACTGCCACTGCTAGATACTTTGTGAATACCCTTGGAGCAGAGGTAAGGCCGAAGGGCACTGCTCTGAACTGGTAATGACCTGAGGTACTTTCGATGGGATCTTCTGATTAGGACATGGAAATAGGCATCCTTGAGGTCCAGGGAGGCTAGCCAGTCCCCTGGCCTTAGGGAAGGTAAAATCATTGCCAGAGTTACCATTTTGAACTTTGGTTTCAAAAGATGCTTGTTCAGATATCTGAGATCTAAAATGGGCCGCCATTCTCCTGTCTTTTTTGGGGTAAGGAAATATCTGGAATACAGACCCCTGCCCTGATGCAGGGGAGGAACCCTTTCTACTGCTCTGAGAGCTAACAGGGATGAGACCTCTGTTTCCAGAGCGAGGGTCTCTGAAGCACTTGCAGGCAGAAAGTCTGCTTCTCAACTTGGGAAACTTTTTGAAGCCGAGAACCAGACCCTGACTTACTACTTCCAGAACCCACTTGTCTGAGGTTAAAGAAGCCCAATTCTGACTGAAATAAGCCAGCCTACCCCCCACTGGTACAGGAGAATCGGCCCTGGGCACCCCATCAGGGTGCCTGTTTCGTAGAAGCTTTAGGCTGGGGGTGGGAGCAGGTCTCCCACCCCTCGTCTATCCCTGCCTCTGAAGAAGCCCCCCTGAGCATAGGCAGAGGAGGCCTGAGTCTGGTAGAAAGGCCTGTGAAAAGGCCTACCCCTACCCCTGGGGGCATGCCTTTGAGGAGTGGCTTGCCGCTCCTTAGCCTGGGCACTCTTGTAAGTAGTCCTATATTCATCCATCTTCTTCATGTAATTCTCTGTCTGCTCTCCAAACAGAGAATTTCCACCACAGGAAAATCCATAGCCTTAGTCTGGGTATCCTGTGACAAACTAGTACACCTGAGCCAGGCCAACCTCTGAAGCTACAGATGTGGCCATGACCTAGAGGAAACATTAACATCCACAGCAGCATGAAACTGAACCTTAGAGGCTTCAATGCCATCAGCAGCCACCTGTTCTAGTTCACTAGCCAGCTGGCCATGGGCCTGTTGGCCAATTGCTAAACAGTATCCCATCTAGATTTCTGATACCTAGCTACATAAGCCATATAATTTGCTTGCCTGAGTCCCAGAGGCTGCCATATACTGTTTTTTGCCATGGCATCAATCTTCCTGGAATCCTTGTCAGGAGGATGTGAAGCCAAGGGAATATTAGCTTTATCACAGGCAGCAGCCTGAACTACCCCAACATGACCGCATTGCTGAGAAAGGAATTCTGTATCAGGGCCTGACAATGTATACCTTCTGTCCATCTTTTTATCTACAGGAGGCACAGAATTAGGAGCTTTTAAAATTGTAATTGTTAGTTTTCTAAAAGACTTATGTAAAGGAATAGACAATCTCTTAGACTCTGGAATATCCATCATTTCTACAAAATCAGGCTCCTCTTGCTCATCCACAGCCTCTTCTAAAGGAAGCTGGAGGGTTTCAGCAACTTTTTTATAAAACATAAAATGAGATGGGGACTCAGACAGCATAGGGGGAGATTCTAAAGGTCTGTCTGGGGAGATGTCCGGTTCAATGGGCACACCCAGACCTTCCCAGCCACATTCATACTGTTCATAATCCTCCTCCCCCTCCTCTGGTTCATAAAATTCCTCAATATCATAATCCTGAACCACTGGGACCAGATGAACCGACCTTTTACCAGATAGTGGTGGTTCGGACGGACCCTGAGACAGTGACTGGACAATTTGTATGGCTTTTGCTATCTCTGCAGCAGTTGGAGAAGGAATTTTGGACTCCAGACCTGCTGATTTTCTTGTTTTCTTTACTGGAATTGGTTCCTCAGAACCAGCTTTTCTTTTGCCCGAGGAAGTCTGGCCCTGGTCAGAGGGCACTCCCTCTGGTTCGGCTGGCACCGAACCGGGCTGGCCATCCGGGTCAGCGGACTTTTTGGCCTCTCGTTCCTGAGCCTGCCCAATCTTTTTCCAGGGTGGCTGCAGGGAAATTCTTCATACCTGGCAGTCTGACTGGAGGTGGTCAAACCCCAGACAATAAACATGTGGTGTGTGGGTCAGCCTTGGCAAAGACTTCCCACAAACATCACAGTGTTGAAACCAGTGGGCCGGTTTTTCTTTGGGTTTCTCAGACATAATGCCAGCCTAACCAAAACTTGCCCTTTTAACGGCAGTGCCAGGCAAGACACCATATCGGTTCCTAACCGTGTCACGGGTATTGGAAAAAAAGCGTACAAATCGGTTTTTAGAACCGATAAGAACTGAACCGCACTCTAAAATAGTAACTTTTAGTTTTAAATGAGTTTTAAACCCACTGATCGGTTCAAAACCGAACCGATAACTTACAAGTTCCACACAGACAAAACCTTCATTTACTTACGTTTACCACAGACAGAGCTTGAACCGAGCGGTTTTGCGGTTAAAATAAAACTATTCTCGGTTAAATCCAACCGAGAAAACACTTTAAACCGAGAAATGAACCGAGCAGAAGGAGAAATCTCCGGAGCGACTGTTCACTGAGGCGGAGTAAAGAATCTGACAGTTCAAGTTTGAAATGACACAGATAGAGCTGCTCTCGTGCCAAAATTCTATTTTGGAATGGTTTTAACCATTTCACTCTGGGGCAGTTCTAGAGCTGGAACAAACTGCTAATGTCTATAATATAGCAAGACTTCATGTTGTTTGAAGGAACACATGCATATATTTGGAGTGTCCATGCCTACAGTCGTACGAGGAGGAGTTCTCAAACTGTATGAAAGGGGTATTAAGAGCTAATGAAACTCACAATTAAACACCTGGGGCCTGACATTCCGAAGTTTGCGCAGGCGCTAACTGGTGTTTGTCCATGCAAAGTGGGCTTTATGCTGTAGTCCAATATTGAAGGGGCTCTGTTGCGCCAGCAAATGGGCTAGAGGCTGCACAAACCAAACAAGGGGCAAATGCAAATAGTGATGCAGAGACAAGGGTACTGGTACAAGCAGATATTCAACGGATCGTCACAGCACAAGAGGGATTGCACGATACTTTTGCATCATGCAAATGCTGCCAATGAAAACCTCCCCTTTGTGCAACTCTGGTGGCTGGCAGAGGCAAAGCAGCCAACCAGTCAATTGGCCGCCGGGGGAGCATACCCACCCCTATGGTTCACTGCACCCCCAGCTCCAACATCCTGGTGCCAGTGCGGCCCCCCCTTTCTGATCCCCAGCCCTGTATCAATAATAAAAATTCCTTGGTGTCAGTGGTACCCCGCATATCACCAGCCCAAAAGTACAAAAACAAAACCTCCCTGGCATCCAGTGGTCCCACGACCCCCGCCCAATGCAGCAGCAGGTGCACACCCCATTCACCACAGCATTATCTGCAACACCACAGGAGCACACGGTGACTGGCACAGCCCTTCACTCACCTCCTCAGCAGGCCACCATATGTACAGCCAGGGAGTGTGCTTCTTTATACATATGTCGGCCAGCCGAGAAGGTGCGAGGAGGACTGTTGTCGGTCACTGTATGCTTTCGCAGCACCGCAGATAATGCTACAATAAATAGAGGGGGGATACCTGGTGCTCTGAGGAACCACTAGACATCTGGCAGGAGTTTTACTACGGGGCTGGGGATCTGAGTGACGGGGAAGGGGGCACAAGCACCAGGGAACTGTAGTGATACAGGGCTGGCAATCAGAGGTGGAGACCACTGGTAACAGGGAACTGTATTATTAATAATACTAGGCTGGCGATTGGAGGGAGAGGAGACCACTACCACCACAGCCACACCCATCATGGGCAGTGTTTGTGTTGGGGGGGTGGCGTCACGTTAGCTGCCACTGCTATTCAAGCAAATTGGCCCATAATGAGCATGTAAATGGCCCCTCAGCACCCTGAAAGCCCAATGGGCTAATTTTCATGAGTATCTGAAAATTGCTGATGGCACTCCATCCAGCACGGTCAATGGCAAAGGCCAACTTCAGGACCCATGTCGGGGCAGCGCTGTCTTAGTGCTGTGCCAGCGTGGCCCAATATTCAGTTGGGTAGCACCCTACTTAATATATCATCCTCTGACCCCAAGGCAATTGCAAAGGGGAACGCAAACATTTGCACTGCACTTTGCACTCCAACTGAATATCAGGCCCCTGATCTTTGCACAGTCACCATCTTACAGGTAAGGATGTCACAATAATACAATTTCCACAATACAATAACTGTGATAAAATTATCAATTGTTATTGCGATAATTTCGCAACTTATGTGAAAATCTAAAAAGTGCAGAAATTCATTCTTTTGTTCATGTACAACCATGTTAAGCAATTTAATGCATGTATGCACAGAGAACTGAAGTTCTGTTACTTAAACTACAATCAAATACTTAAAACCCAAGTCCCCCCCCCCCCAATTAAAAAAGTTCAGTCTGAAAGGTGAGGTACTGATGGCAATAAAGCCTTAAGATCTCTTTAGCCACTTAAGCCATGTTTACACGGCTGTTGTGCTGCAAAATTTAGACTACCAAAGTGCGGTCCCTAACTCCAGCGAAGCGTGTTCCATTTGTCCACACAACCCCTATCTGCACCACTGCATCTGCGCTTGTAAGGGGCCATGAGTCTGTGGGCTGGGTGTCTTCTCTCTGTCAGCAGTGACGAGCGGATGATGCACTTGCTGCCCACGTCACTTCCCATCATTGCCATGCCTTCCAAATTTATTTATTTACCGGTATTTATTCATTCATTTGATAACTGGGTTGGTCTGAGGACTTTTTTCAGGCACGGCCCAGGCCAGAACACTGGCAATACCACAGTGGTCAAGTACAGTGAGAAATGAACAGCAGCGAAATCATACATTTACAATCCAGAAATGTGACAAGTTAGGCAAAAATATACAGAGGTGGGATAATAATTCAGGCACACAGAGCCAGATACAAACAGGCAGTCATAGACAAGATACACATAGAATACATATATACAGAGCTAGGTAACAATATACAGAACTTGGTGACAACATTCTCAAACAACATAGGTCAAAACACCAGCAGAGCCAGCAGCATCAGGTGATACGCAGTGTCAAAAACAAATAAGTTAAACAGGTATGAACTTAAAAGAAAAAGGTGACCAGGAAATACATACGAACATACGAAGAAGCCAGCAGAAGAAGGCCATTTGGTCCACCAAGTCTGCTCGTATTGCAGGGTGCGCAGCTTGAGCCAATGTCCCTGCCCTCCCTCCCACTCTTCATATCCTCTCTACCCATGATCCTTACCTTCCCCCATGCCTATCCCAGTCTCTCTTAAAGCTGCCCACTGTCTTCAATGAGACAACCTCTTCCAGCAGTGCATTCCAAGTGTCCACCACCCTCTGTGAAGAAGTGCTTCCTGATTTCCCTCTTAAACCTCCCACCCTCCAGTTTAAGACTGTGCCCCCTTGTGTTATGGTTGCCGCTCAGCTTAAAGAGACTTTCCTTATCAACATTATTTATCCCTTTTAAATACTCGACGATCCCAATCGTGTCCCTCTCTCTCTCTCTCCTGTCTTCCAGGGAGTACATGTTCAGTGCCCGCAATCTCGCCTCGTATGCCTTAATCTGCTGACCAGCTGTCATCTTTGTAGCCCTCCTCTGGACCTTCTCCAGCAGGTCAATGTCCTTTTTGAGGTATGGGCACCAGTACTGAACTCCATACTCTAGACACAGTCTTACCAGTGACCTGTACAGGGGGAGTATAACCTCCTCTCTCCAACTACTGATTCCCCCTAGATATGCATCCGAGCATCTTGTTTGCCTTTGCTGCTGCTTTCTATAGAGCAAATACATTTGGTTCAGATAGTTTCAGGGTGGGAGATACGAACATATGAAACTGCCAGCAGAAAACATTCCATATGGTCTATCAAGTCTGCAGCTAGACCCTCATTTTGTAGCTGACCCTCCTGCCCCCCCCCAATCACAGTATCCCTTCCCCTTTCCCAACCCCTCTTGAAACTGCCCGTCTTACAGGACACCAGCTCTTATGGTAAGGTGTTCCAATTGCCCATCACCCTTTCTGTGAAAAAATTTCTCCTTACATCCCTCCTAAACATTCCCCCTCCAATCTCAGTCCATGCCTTCTCGTGTCCCTTCCCCTTTTCAGCTGGAAAATTTCTATGTTGGTCTTGTTTATCCACTTTAGGTACTTAAAGATCTCCTTCATATCCCCTATCCCTCCTCTTCTCCAGTGAATACATCTTTAACTCTCCCAGTCTGTCCTCAAAGGGCTCATCCCCCAATCCCTGAATCATCTTTGTGGCCTTGAGTTGCACCCCCTCCAATAACCTGATGTCCTTCTTCAGGAAGGGGTGCCAGAACTGAATACAGTACTCCAGGAGGGGTCTGACTAATGATCTGTACAGGGGCAGTATAACCTCCCCCCTCCTGGATGAGATCCCCCCTAACTATACGCCCCAGCATTTTGTTGGCTTGTGCTGCTGCATTCCTGCACTGAGCCGAGTTCTTCATGCTCCCAGTTATGATCACCCCAGGTCTTTTTCCTCTATAGCACTTCCCAACTGTACTCCATTCAAGTGATTATCCTTCCCCTGATTCTTTGCTCCAAAGTACAGAACCTTGCACTTCTTGGCATTGAACCCTGCCATGTTTCTATCCATTCCTGCAGCTTAGTTAGGTCCTCCTACAGCCCCTTCTGCCCCTCAATGTCATCTACCTCTTTAGTATCGTCTGCAAACAGACTGATCTTCCTCTGGATCCCGTGTGAGATATCAGCAATAACTATCCCCAACAACACTGATCCCATTGCAGATCCCAGTGGTATCCCGCTCGTCACCGATCTTGTCGACGAGAGTTCCCCCTCCACTACCACCCGCTGCTGCCATCCCCTCAGCCAGTTCATGATCCATTTCACCAATTTTGGTCTTGCTCCCAGATATTCCAGCCCCCCCCCAAAACCTCCCATGCAGTACTTAATCAAAGGCCTTGCTGAAGTCCAAATATAGGGCATTCACTGCATGGTCCTTGTCCAGTTCACGCGTCACCCAGTCATAGTACTCCAACAAGGTTGGTCTGGCATGATCTTCCCGCGACAAACCCGTGCTGTTGACCATCCTGGAGACAGTTTTCTTCCAAGAAGCTTATCAGTCGCTCTTTAAGGATGGTTTCCATGAGATGAAGGGCAGCTAGTGGGGAGGAGAAGTGTGGGGGGGGGGGCTGCATAGGAGGCGCCGAAGTGCTAGTGGTCTGCGGACAGACACAGGTGGAGAAGGACAGGAAGTGGGTTCTTAATAGGTTATTTAGATTTAGGGGTGGGTCGGAGGAGCACAGTGCAGGGGGCAGGTTGTTCCATAATCAGGGTCCTGCAGTGGAGAAGGCTCTTTGGCCCATCCTGATAGTTACGGCTGGCTGAAAGAGGCGGAGGTGAGAGACTGGTGAAGACTAACAGTAAGTTCTTGGCTGGATGGGTAATAAGAGATAAAGGGGAGTAGGAGGAGCTGTGTAATGCATTCCCAACTGACCTTGCCAGCAGGTAGGAGTGTTGGGGTGGGATGGGGGGGGCGCCAGTTAAGGGACTGGTAGAGAGAGCAGTTATGAGTGGAGAGAGGGGCACGAAGGGCAAAGCAGCATATCCTGTTCTAGGTTGTGTCCAGTCGATTCAGGTTGGCAGTGTTGGTGAAGGAGTACAGTGGACACCCATAATCTAGGAGGGTGGTAGGAGACTGCCACGGGCTACAGCCAGGCGAGCTTATGGTATCAGACGGTTAATTAGGCAGTAGCAGAGCCCAACTTTAATTTTTATAAAGTCATTTATATATCCCCCACCCTTTTTTATGCTGGCTGCCCCCCATTTCTGATGCGCCACGCACATGCAGGCGCTTTGAGGGCGCCCTCTTTATGTGCCACCCGGACCTCCACGCGGCAGAACAATTGGGGGAGGGGGGGAGACAACCTCCCCGGCAGAGGAGAGCTGCCTCTGGGCTGCTCAATCCTGCTCCTTCACCCCTACCCCATGCCAGCTCCCCAACGACCTAAGGTCATTCCCAAACCCGGGCTTCCAGCATGACACGAGGTAAGGCAGAATGCCTCTGTGCCACTGGGCAAGCAGAGCCCAAACTTCTTATTTATACACCGGATCAGTGAAGCAATGTGGTCGGAGTAAGTAAGGGACGGGTCCAGAATTATCCCCAGATACCTGAAAGTGGGAACAGTGTCGAGTGGAGATCCATCAGGGGAGTGGACAGCGAGTTTGCAACTAGAGTGCTCAAAGGTGGAGAGTTCTGGTTTGGATATACAGGAAATATACAGGAAGTGCTGGTAACTACCTTGCTATGAGTCCGCATGGCATTCCACAGCTGGTGCCAGCCTGCCACAATCATAAATTTTCCTACTACAACAAACTATTTCCTCTAACTGCATAATCCTGCTGCCCGCTTTCTGACTCTGTGGATAATTTTTTGGGGGGAGTAAGCATTTTGTTCCTTTTGTGGGTGTTGTGCAGTTGTGGTTAGTATAGTGGGTAAACAAGGGAAATTCTATAAATATAATAGTTATAGACAAAATGTTCATAGTGCCATGCAGTCTTGCCTTAATAAATGAGAAATCTGGTACAGAGCCTTATGGGAGAAAGAAGCATGCGGGAGTGTCCTCTCTGCACCGAATCATACGCTGCACCCAGTCCACATGGAGGCTTACAACACTCACTACGGATGGCGTTCCAAGCTTTGCAGTGGCTCTGCAAGCAGAGTAATGGACATCTTACCATGATCGGGTAAGAGTCCACACAACATCTTTGGCAGCAGTACAACATGAGCACAGATGCTGATCCACAGCAAAAGTGGTCATGTAAATGAGCCTCTAGTCAGGTACAGTTGTGGGACAGGTATAGTGCAGGCTTCCACACACTGACGACTTTTGTGCTGTGAGGGACTTACAGCACTGGCTACCGAATCCCTCAGTTTATCCACTGGGCCAGGACAGGACCAGATACAGTGAGGGTGAGATAAAGTGCATTTTTTTTTTGGGGGGTGGGGTGGGGTGTATTTTGGCTCTCGTGAGCCGAGCCACTGGTCCCTTCCACTTCCAGTCCTGAACGTCACTCCCACGCTACCATGTTATGAGATAATTATATGGAGCGTGCAGGGGCATTGTCCATAGACTATTAAAGGAACCGATTTTAAAGTAGTTCTTTTAATACTTCACAACTCCAATTTCAACAAATCAAGGCTGCCGCAGCTAACAAGGACTTTGTTAATTAAGTGGTGGCCTCGATTTGTCAAAATCAGAACCGTGAAATACTAAAAGAAAAAAAAAAAAAAAAAAAAGACTTGAAAACCAATCCCTGTAGTAGTCTTTGGAGCCCCCCCCCCCCAAAAAAAATTCTCTCCATACAATTACAACTCACTGTTACTTTTTTTCCCTCTCCCCACTTTATTTTTTATCCCCTCCTTACTGCCCACTCGGTCCACTCCTTTGGACAGATCAATCCCCGTGATCCCTCCCACGGCATCTGCCCCTAGAGTGCCAGGCTTGCTCCGTTGTCTCCCTACCTCACTCCTTTTCCTCCAGAGAGTCTGCACAGCGGGGTCTGCCTGTGGGTAGGTGATCGGGGCTGGGATTGGTCGTCATCCTGGCCAGAGAGGGGCATTTTCCGCTTTTCTTCCCCTTAGTCCCTCCTCCCCTGAGGGTGCTGGCACAGAGGACTGACATCCCGACAGTTGGCGTGCTGAGGAACGCCATCATCAAATGCTCACAACATCCTCTCCACCCCAACTCCGGAGAGCCACCTAGTGCCCTGATGCCCGTGCTTCCACCGGCACCGGTGCATCGGGTGCTCAAAGCACCCCAGGAACCCACTCCAGGAGGAGGAGGAGGAGAACATCCGTTGGGACGTTTGATCCTCCTCCTCCTCTCCTACCCCTGGCGACCTGAGTCTATTCCCGAACCCGGGTCGCTGGCATAGCGCAAGGTGTGGCGTCCAGCGCCTCAACCCTCAGCATCACAGAGCTGGCACTCACCCAGTTACTTTGACATTCCAGGCAGTAGCTACAGAGAGAGAGAGAGAGAGAGAGAGAGACAGAAAATGCATATCACTGCCATTTAGGAATGCCACAATATAAAAATGTTAGTATCTCGATATTTGAATACACCTTATCATGATATATTGATTACCACAGTAATCTGCATAATTTAAAACATTGTTTTTCCTCCATATAGCCGTTTGGACAGTCGCCACCAGCTCCAGCCTTCGAGCGTCCTGGTTCCCCCCACTGCCACTCCACTCGCTGTCTCACCAGCGATGATCAACATGGGTAGCAGTCCGAGGGCTCCCATTTGCCATTATGTAAGTCGACTGGTGCACATAACATACCCCCATTTCTCTTCTCTGTCCCTCAGGCTGGCATATGCATGATAGTGTGGGTGTGATGTAAAGATGTTGCATGAACTCTGCCCCTTCACCTAGACAGTCAAAAGGCTGTTACTGCTGCATCATCCAACCTTCGCTAGATGGCAGACAAGCAGCAGCTTGCGTTGTCCCCCCGCCCCAAAGAAGCAGAGCCATCAATGGATGCTCAGTCGACCTTCATGCAGTCAGCCTTCAAGCGATGCAGGTCTAATCCTGAATCTGGTTTACTAGTGGGGTAACAAGTTAGGCGCCCAGGCCCTCAAAACTCTGTGCCCCAGGGCCAGCACTGCATTTCTAAGGGAAAATAGTAAAAATCTAAAAGGAGAATGTTGAGGAATCAGGAAGCTGAAGTATTTTACCACTGTATACAGTGGTATAACGAGTTGCACAACAGTCGCGATTTTTTTTTTTTTACAACGATAAATTATCGTCTGTGGTAATTACAATATCACGTTATATCGTCATATTGTGGTAATGTGACATCCCTAATCATAGGGACAGCAAAACCTCTTGCATCTTCTCAATCCTAAACAGCAGGAAAAGCCATTAGAAGTAGTTAGCTTACGACTCCCACAACAGCAGACTGGTTAGAGATCAGCAAAATAGCATGGATAGATTTTATATATATATATTACATACATACATACATATATACATATATACATATACACATATACACATATACACACACATATATACATATATACATACATATATATATATATATACATATATATATATATATATATATATATATATATATATATATATATATATACACACACACACACACACACACACACACACATATATACACACACACACACACAATATGGTAGCAGTAGGTGCTACCATGAATTAAAGTGAGGCCATTTCCATGTTAAACCCAAAATTTTGCACTTAATAATTTTGCAACGTTTGATGGATTTGCCTGAAATTTGGAATGTATGATCAAGACCCATAGGCCTTGGGATCTGCCAAGTTTAGTACTGATCGGATATACAGTTGCGGAGTTATTCAAGCGTGATCTGTGCTTGTTACGCTTTTCGGAAATTCTATGGTGGCGTACAGGTAATGCGGTTTCGTGACTGGCCCAAAATCTTCAGGAGCGTGCAGGCGGGGTCCCGATGTGCCTTTTGAAGATTTGGTGAAAAATATTAAGCAGTTCAAAAGTTATTCAAAAAACAGTTTCCTATTATAAGTCAATGGGAAAAGTTAACAAAAGTTAGACAGTGTCTGAAATGCATTTACTTTCATCAAATGGGCCTGTTACTTTCGAAATCCGCCATTTTGTTTTCAGTTGGTGATCAGAAAATGGTTGGCATTTAAATTTGAGACCCTCTAGCAGCGTAATTCTTTTTGTATTTAGCTATTCGGGCCCTGAGGATGCTTGCCATGTCTTTATTTTGTGGTAAAACAGCCCAGAAATATGTTTTCAAATTTCTGGAAAAAGTACTTCACAAATTACTTTAGTGCTCACGAAAGTGTCGAACTTTCTGCACTATGCAAATTGCGACAGTAATTTTCTAGTCTGTGGGAAAATTACAGCAATTCTTTAGCTTTACTGCAAAATAACCGTTGGGAGTTTAGGCTGAAATTTGGAGGAGCAGCCGACATCTCACAGATGTGCCTTTCAGTGTTGTATTGAAAAAATATTACACGGTGGCAAGTTATGGCACTCCAAAGTTGACAGTTTTCCCATAGGATAACATTACGGGCGAAGCATTACAGGAATCCTTTGGCACCCTGCTGCAAAATAACGGTTTGGTCTTTTTCCTGAAATTTGGAGGAAGACAGCCAACAGTACACAGATGTGCTCTTTCAGTAGTTTGGTGAAAAATATCACATAAGCGGCAAAGTTCGGCACTCAAAATTCAGCGTTTTTCCCATAGGATAACATTCGGCGCCCGACACTTAACAGAAATCATTTGGAGCCCTGCTGCAAAATAACGGTTTGGTCTTTTCCTAAAATTTGGAGGGAAGACAGCCAACAGCCACAGATCGCCTTTCAGTAGTTTGGTGAAAAAAACATTACAGGGAGGCAAAGTTATGGCGCTCGAACTTTTCTTTTTTCCCACAGGATAACATTACGTGCGTCTACGCTTTTTTCAGGGCCCGTATCTCGGAACGGGTGCAAGATACGGACTTTTCGTCGAAAATTTCTTAGCCCCTAATGGGGCTAAGATTCAAATTAGCTTCGACAGTTGTAAATAATATGACTTTTAAATTTTTTTCTACGTAGACGGTTCCTGAGATATAATGTTTAGTATTCCAAGATCTCATTTTCTGAATACTCATTATTCTGCATACATTATTTGTACTCACTGTCTTTCTCAATGCAGGTTTTAGGAAAAGCCAGCCTGTAAGCTTACATTACTGTTACTGTTGCCCTTTCCAGCTTGCAGATCCATTACCGTTCACTTACCATTGACGTCTACGCCACCATATGCGTTATCGCTGCGTTTTCATTTGCGCTTCTGTTATTTTTGCCATTTCTGTCTACAGTACTGTTTATCTTACTGTTTACTTTACATCACCATGCCCATTGACATTTCTGTTTGCAGGCACCATGTTACTATGTGACAACACATCACGTGGCAGACCATTCCGTCCTACGCCACCATGTCACGTTACCCTATCTGTTCTCATTACGTGCCCGTGTTTTCGTATGCGCCACTGTTAGCATTTCTGTTTGCCTTGCTGTCCCTGTTAGTATGCCACAACACATCATGTGGCGGGGAGGCGTGAGACAGCGCATTGTCAGTGGGAGGCGCCGCTGCATCATTCACTATTTCGTTATCACTCTCAAAAGAAGGACATTAGAGCAAAACTCCATTTAATGCATTAGTTAGGGTTGTTCCTGGCGACAAAGTGAGGAAATTCGCTGTTGGGGTTGAAAAACCCCTTGGACCCCCGCCCACCCCCAACGGCATTGGGGTGCGCATTGGGATTGTGGGTCCTAACTCTCACCCATTCTCCTATACTTCTGCTGCTTTACCGTCATGGGGTGAGGAGTTAGGGGCGGCGATCTGTCGCACTTATGCGAATGAAACTGGCGGGGGTCAAGGGGCTCAACTGCTGTAATTTCACTGACAACAACTGTCGGGCTAACAACTAACATTAAGCAAATTTTGCCTCTATTTTATATATATATATATATATATATATATATATATATATATATATATATATATATATATATATATATATACACATATACACACACATATACACATATACATACATACATACATAACACACACACACACATATATATACATACACATACACACATATACATACATACACACACACACACACACACATATATACACACACACACATATATACACACACACACACATATATACACACACACACACATATATATACACACACACACACACACACTTGATACTCATTATTTTGCATACATTATTTGTACTCACTGTCTTTCTCAATGCAGGTTTTGGGGAAAAGAAGTGGTGGCTATGAATACAGTGCAGGGCTGCAAACAGGCATGGGATAGGCATAAGGGAGCAATACAAATGACTATGAATAGATAGGTCACTGACAGAGCAAAGGCCGATGGCACATTTATAAGGTAGAAAAAGAAATGGGCAGACTGGATGGGCCTTGCGGTCCTTATCTGCCGTCAACTTCTATGTTTCTGTAATCATTCTTGTGCTAAGTGCTACGCATTTTCACAGTTTATTCGCGCTTTCATGTAAAGAACTGCTAATGAAGTGTTTCAGCTTATTTAATACCCTACTCTGCTTTACATCTACCATCTGTGCTGGTAGACCAATCTATAGATTTGCCCCCTCTGGGAGAAGAAATGCTTCCTAACTTACCCATACATTTACCACCTCTGAGGTTCAAGGAGTGTCCACTATTCTGCTGGGAGACACCAGAACAAACAGGTCTGTTCAGTCTTGTCAATACCACAGAATATGTGGAAAAAAAATCAGCACTTGTTTCCCCTTCAGATTTCTTTTCTCCACTGCAAACAAGATAAAAGGATGGGTCCCAATTCCAAAACAAGACCAGACTATGCAAACTACTGCCTAGTCACTAAGATGATAGACAAACAGTTCACCATTCCCTGTAAACTGAGCCCATAACTAGGCCCTGGGGTGGGGGGAAGACACACAAGGTCATCCGATCCCATTGAAGGGACAACCCTAAATCATCCTGTCCTGCAGTACCCTGGGATCTACAGAATGTGAACATAAGTTATGTGTTTTGTTTTCAGAAAAAAAAAAAAAAAGGGTGCACTGGTATGGGAGCCCAGAGCCTGAGGGGTTTATTAACGCATCCCTCCCAGTGAGTGTGCATTAAATTTGAGTTTTGCACCCCCCCCCCCCCCAAAATGTATTGCATTATATAACTGCTGGGGAGCATTTTCTCACCTTGAAACGATACAGCAATTATGCAAAACAGTAGGGCCAGTAGGTGGTGCTGCAGTTTAAACATTTAGATGAGGATAAGGCAAAGTTTAAAGTTCTCCTAGCCAGTGTGTGTGTGTGTGTGTGTGTGTGTGTGTGTGTAACATATGTATACACACACCTACGTGTTCTCTTTTAGATAATAAATACAACCTTTCTCTTTTGTCAGCTCTCTTGCCCGATTCATGACTGTCACAGTGCCTAGTAACCTGTGTAGTAACTGTAGTGTTGCAGAAGCGTCAACTGCCTTTTTTTTGTCTAATGAGCGCGAAAGATGACAAACCACAATGCAGTCAGTGAGGCTGGAGGAAAATAAAAAAAAGTAAGACTGCAAAAACAGCAGTATTTAAAACATGACTAGAAAAGAAGTGTCGCCCGGAGTATCCGTGACAGTGGAGTGGAGAGAAAATATGTGCATCCCTCAATGAACAGACAGTAAGGAGGCAGCACTTGCAAAGGGCAACCCGGAGCGTGTTCGCCAGTGTAACAGCAAATTATAACCGGGTTTCCCCTATGGGAGAAAATGCTCCTTTGTTATTATAGAAAAATGGTGCATTGGTATGGGAGCCCAGAACCCAGTTATGGGCTCAGTTTCCAGAAAACTGAACTATTCTAGTTGCTCATTTCAGTGACTAGGCAGCTGGAGAACAGTACTTCGCAAAACTGGGTCCCTCCCATTTTGGATCGGAACCCTTCCCTTTAAGGAGCCTCCAGCCTCTCCTCATAGCTTTAGTCTTCCATACCTCTGAGCATTCTGGTGGCCCAGCCTTGCTCCCGCTCTACTGCCTCAATGTCTTTGTTCTATTGAAGAACCCAGAAGTGCATGCATTATTTCAGGTGTGGCCTGACCAAGGCCTTTTAAAGAGGGAGGATAACTTTCCTGTCCTGCTGTATCCCCCATCCCCTTTGATGTACTCCCAGCATTCACACAGCCCTAAACAATGGCCACACGCTGCTTACCACGTTTCATCCTGTCTGCTATGAATCCAAGGTCCTTTTTCTCCTCCACTGCAGCAAAAGGAGCCCAACGGTGTGTACGTCATACCTGTTTTTTCTCCTTATGTATATCACCTTGGAGCCAGCCCGGTAGCACGGAGGGTTGAGGCGCTGGACCCCACACCTCACGCCACGCTGGCGACCCGTGTTCAGGAATGAGCATGGGTTGGCAAGGTTGGAGAAGGATCGGCATCCAGAGGAGTGCCTCCTTCTCCAGGGATGGGGACATCAGCCGTGCGGGCTGCCCCTGGTGGAAGCTGGGCAACACTCACCGACACTGCAGAAACAAGGGCTGAGTAGCACATATGGAAGTGTCGCTTCCATCCTTTGGTGTCACTGCACATCCTCCAGCAGGCGAACTACTCTACAGAAACCCTGGCAGCATGAAGGCTGCTTGCGGCCTTCCAGTCCTACTGCCGGTCCTGCACTAGGGCTCACTAAGTCCACCTCCTGGTCTCCGTCGTGGTTGGAGACACCAAGAGGGGGTAACGGCAGGGAGGTCAAGAGCTGTGCCCCGGAGAGGGGCAGCAGTGACCTAGCTGGCTAGATTTGGGGGGGTGGGGGGACCAAAGGCACAACCTCCCCCCGCCCACCATGGAATAAAAATAAAAAATGTATAGCACTTTGCATTTGGCTACAATGAATCCGAAACAGTCCTACCCATCCCTCATTCTGCTGTGCAGCTTCTTTTGACAGTACACTGGTTATTAAGTTTTACCATGATACTGGCAGACTTACGTTGCTTTGAGATCAATAACTGCTTCCTCTCCTTTTTCCATTTCCATGACAGCCTTCTCGATCCCCTGTGGGATATCATAGCTTTCAGAGTCACCCACCTCGTACGTCACATCCCGGCTGTCGAAGACCCTTCCATTGTGCTTCCCTTCCAGGTGAACTGCATTTGCAAATCAGAACAGAGATTCAGAGATGAATTCAAAAACAGGGATGTAAAGTTAAGTGCATAATAAACCAGCTCTGTCACTCAGCAGGAACAACAGTAATTTCAAACATGATTTTTGATAAGAATTTAATTTTTTGAAGAGTTTCATCAGGAAAGAACAATGAACAAAAAGTTGGCAGTATAGCCCAGAGGTTAGAGTAACGAGCCTGGTACATCCAGCAGACCTGGGTTTGATTCCCACAACCTCCACTTGCATACTGTGGAACTCTGAGCAAGTCACTTAACCTGCCCTGTGCTCCCAGGTCGCCCATGAAAACAGGCACTTGGTACCTAGTGGGCCTTACCTAGTTACCAAACACTAAAATAATAAAAAAAAAAAAAATGCTAGTCTCCCAGTGCGTCCTGAGGGAGAGGGTAGCAGAGTATGTAAAGTGGTTCAACATCTGGAAAAACAAGATATACAATGCAGGCATGTGTGAGTAATACAACGCGTAGACAAACAATGACTGGAATTATACAATGAAAACGGGCGAGAAGTGCATATCAGAAGCAAGATAAGTGAATTTGTAGGTGCCAGGCATGAGGTTAGTGATCAATTATGGTACTCAGGAGAGTAGATCGAGAGAGTCAGGAGCCTACATGGCGCAAAATTAACAAAACAAGTCAGGGATAAGGAAGGGCAGGAAAGGCAGCCTACGTAAAGTAGCTGCTGAAGGGTGCAAGTAATAGGTGGGGGATAGGGGAGGGAATGACGAGGAGTAAAGCAAGCATGAAAGAAGAAGTTGTGGAAGGGAAGGGGAGGAGGAAGGACTTAGGAGCTTGTAAAGTTAGTGGAGACTCTGGAACAGCAGCAGTCAGGAGAGACTTGTGACACACCAGTGGTAACTGGGAGTGGGGTGGGGAGGTGGAAAAAATTACTCACCTTAATAATTATGTTTCTTCTAATGGAGTGTTGCTGTATTCTGACTATTGCAGTTAGCCCCGGCCTTTAAACTGCCCCGGAAAACAAAGGGTTAACTTTCTATGCAGAGCATAGACTGCTGAGCTCGTGCTCGGTTGAGGACTCTGTCTGGAACCCTTTGAAATCCAACCAGATTCTTACGAGCAGAAACTCACTAACTTTCCTGTGTGGAAATTGTAACATTTTTACTAGCCAACTGGCAACAGAAAGTTTTGGATTCCCAAAGGAAGACTCAAGTCAGGAAACCCAAAACAAAACAAAAAACCAATCCAAATAATAATAATAATAAAACAAAAAACACCCAAACAAAAAGAGGGTGTAAAAGGAGCACCCCGAGGTGCAACACTGCACCTGCCCACCCACTTCCCAAAAACAGGTTCTGAGAGGGGAGGTAGGTCAGAATACAGCAAGACTCCATTAGAAGAAACAATTACTAAGGAGAGCAATTTTTTCTTCAAACATGAAGTCTTGCTGTATTCTGACTACTGCAGACTACCAAACAGTACCTCCATGGAGGAGGGACAGAATCTACTTTGGGAATAGGCTCTGAAGTACTGCTGTGCCAAACCGAGCATCACTCCTAGCCTAGATATCCAGAGAGTAATGCTTAGTAAAGCTATGGACCGTTTTCCAGGTGGCTGCTTGACAAATTTCTAAGACAGGAATATCCCTGGCAGCAACCAGGGAAGCAGCTGCACCTCTGGTGGAGTGAGCCCTCAGGCCTGAGGGTGGAATTTTTCCTAGTTTCTCACAGCAGATTTGTATACAAGACACAATCCACCTGGCAATAGTTCTCTTGGTGACAGGTTTGCCCTCTCCAACTTCTCCATAAGTAAGGAACAACTGGAGGGAATCAAACCTGTGTCCTTTGGTACGCTCTGTATTGTAGCTAAGGGCCCTTTTAACATCTAAACTGTGTAGCCTCCTCTCTCATGAAGAATGATCGGTGATGAAATCAGGGAGAGACATAGACTGATTCAAGTGGAAAGTATAGTTACGCAAGAACTTACCGCAACAGTAGATCTTCGAGAACAGCTCTTGCAGCAGGTTACACCATTAGGACTGAAGCCGGCAGGCGCCAGGACCCCACGGAAATTTTCTAGCTAGCAGTCTTCAGCGGTGACAGCCTCTGACATCGGTCCCGCCACCGACGTCGGGCGTAGTACATAAGGAAGCGGTCCCCCCATAATCCTCAGTTCTCCCGCCGGAGACTCCCGGCCGCTGGATGACATCAGAAAAGGAGACCGAGGATCCGCCACCAGATGGCAAAGGCTAGTGAATAGGAATGTCCCATCCCATAAGATGGGTGCTTAACTACGACCTACCTCCAAAAAGGGGGATGGTGGGCGGGAAAGTACCTGCTGCAAGAGCTGTTCTCTTAGATCTACTGTTACGGTAAGTTCTTACGTAACTGTACTATCTTACTTCGATACAGCTCTTGCAGCTGGTTACACCATTAGGATTGATTTCCAAGCAGTAGTGGTAATCATGTACCACCGGGGAGGAGGAAAGGTAGAGACCTCGATATAACTCAAGCCTAGGACAGAAGTCCCTGAAGGACGGCTAGACCGAACCCCGCTCTTCGCCTCGATGCAATGTCCAGATTGTAATGCCTGATAAAGGTATGCACAGAGCTCCAAGTAGCTGCAGCACAAATAGCTGAGGTGGAGACGTTCTTTAACGCCGTAAAGGAAGTAGCCACCCCTCTTGTAGAATGACCTTTGACCGCGCCCGGTAAGGGTTTATTGCGCTTGCCATGACAAAAAGTGATGCACTGGATGAGCCACCTAGAGAGTGACTGTTTGGAGACAGGAGCTCCTACCATTCTGTGAGCGAAGGAGACGAAAAGTTGGTCCGACTTCCATAGCTGTTTGGTTCTGGTCAGGTAGTATCTGAGGCACCGATGCACATCAAGGGTGTGCAGAAGGGCTTCTCCTCGATTAGAGTACCTTGGGAAATACACTGGTAGATCGATATCCTGATTAAGGGTGAAAGCTGAAACCACCTTAGGCAAAAACTTTGGGTTTGTCCTAAGGGATACCCTGTCCTGGTGGAAAACCAAATAAGGCTGTTTGCACATAAGGACATGCAATTCCGAGATCCTTCTAGCAGAAGTAACAGCAACTAAAAATACAGGTTACTCACCTGTAATAGGAATTCTAGGAATGGTATACAGTATGTTGTTCATCCACACTGTCTGGCAGGTTTCTTGCCGCTTTAAATCTTGCCGGAAGGTCTTCAAGCTGGCTCCTCCCACCCACCCAGGTGGTAAAACTCTCGGCTCCGCCCCATGACGCCAGATCTAGCACACTGGAAGGCAGGTTGTGCGTCGAAGCCAGGGAGGTCAGGTGGGTCGTGTGGATGAACAACATATACCACTCATAGAACTCCTGTTACAGGTGAGTAACCTGTATTTCTAGGGACATGGATATGTTGTTCATCCACACGTCTGGCAGACTCCTAGCAGTTCTCCGGGAGGAGGGAGGCAAGGCGCACACCCCCTACTTGGGAAATAAAGGCTGGAGAACTGAGGCCCCAAAACCAGCATCCCAGCGTGACTCAAGGTCGATGTGGTAGTGGGTGATGAAGGGGTGTGCTGACTTCCAGGTAGCAGCCCTGCAGATTTCCTGGATAGAGACATCCCTGGAAGCAGCCACCGATGCAGTGGTATGGTGGGTAGAATGAGCTCTTATCCCTCTGGGAGGCTCCATGCCCTCCTACCTATAGCAGAGATCTATGCAGGAGGTGACCCACCTGCCTATCGTCCGCTTGACTGCAGGTCTGCCAGGTGCGGCTTCAGTGTAGGTGACAAACAGCTGGCGAACCTCTCCTCGAACTTCAGCCGTCCGCTCCTTGTAATAAGCGAGCGCTCTTCTAGGGTCCAAAGTATGAAGCCTATATTCGGCCTCCGAGGTGTGATTGGGGTAGAACACTGGGAGAGTCAACATCTGGTTATGGTGAAACTCAGACACCACTTTCGGAAGGAATTTCAGGTGGGGGCGCAGGACAACCTTGTCCCTGTGGAAGACCAGATAAGGAGACTCAATGGAAAGCACCTGGAGCTCTCCCATCCTTCTGGCTGACGTGATAGCCACCAAGAAGGCGGTCTTCCACGACAGGTGAGAGATGTCACACCTGTGCATCGGTTCGAATGGCTTGCCCATGAGCTTAGCCAATACCAGCAGTAGATCCCACGGAGGTGGAGGTTCTTGCACCGGAGGGGATATGTGATCAAGGCCTTGGAAAAAGCGCCCGAACACATTCTCCTGCACCAGCGACCACTTCCCGGCCCGTGTCCGGTAAGCAGAGATGGCTGCCAGGTGCATCTTAAGGGTCGTCAGCTGAAGACCTTGCTGAGAAAGGGACCACAAGTAGTCCAGAATGCTTGCCGAGGAACAGGAGGAAGGGTCCAGGCCCTTGCCCTGACACCAAATGGAGAATCTCTTCCATTTGAAGGTGTAGCATTTTCTGGTCGACTCCTTACGGGACGCCTCAACGACGTTGAGGACCTCGTCGGAAAGACCCAAGGCCTGGAAATCTAGCCATTCAGGAACCAGGCCGTCAGGTGCAGGGATTGAAGGTCCGGATGGAATACCTTCCCCTGATTGACTGAGATCAGGTCCGGGCAGGCTGGAAGCCGCCTCGGGAGCCTGGAGCTGAGCCTGAGGAGATCTGGATACCAGAAATGGCGGGGCCAGTCTGGGGCTACCAGAATCACCTGCGCCTTGTCCCTCCTCACCTTGAGAAGCACCTTGTGGATCAAGGGAAATGGGGGAAAGGCGTAGAAGAGGCCCGGGTCCACGGCCTCGAGAAGGCATCCCTTGCAGCGAGCCCTGCTGAGGGGGGGCGGGCGGGAAACAGTCTCAGCTTCGCATTCTCCTTGGAGGCAAACAGGTCCACCTGAGGCATGCCCCAGTGGGAGAACAGATCTTGTACTGCCTCCGGCAGGAGAGACCACTCGTGGGACGCAGCCCCTATCTGGCTTAGGGCATCGGCCAGAGTGTTGGAGGCTCCTGTCACAAGAATGGCAAGGAGATCCACCTCCAGGCTGTGCACAAGTGACCAAATGCGGAGAGCTTCCCTGCACAGAGGCATGGAGCACGTCCCACCCTGGCAGTTTAGGTAGTACATGATCGTGGTATTATCCGTATGGACCTGAACCACTTGACCCCGTAGAAATGGAGCAAAGGCGGTGAGGGCTAGACGAACCGCTCAAAGCTCCAGCAAGCTGATGTGGCATCGGGACTCCCAAGGGGACCAGAGGCCGTGCGCTCTGTGCTCCCCCAGATGGGCACCCCAACCCATCAGAGAGGCATCGGTCGACAGAGAGACAGTCAGCTCAGGGCAGACAAATAGGATGCCCTCCTGCAGATGTGCTGGAATGGTCCACCACTGGAGAGCGTTCCACATCCTCGGGTCACTGTCACTAGCTGATCCAGCGGATCGAAGTGCTGTGACCATTGGCTGGCCAGCCCCCATTGAAGGGGACGCATGTACCAGTGGGCCCAATGGACCACGCTGGTGCAGGCCGCCATGAGGCCCAGGAGGCGCAGGAAGTCCCGGGCAGGGCGTGATTGCCCAACCTGAAATGATTGGGCAAAGGAGGAAAGAACCTTGGCCCTGTCCGCCGGGAGCCATGCTCTGGCGTGGAGAGTCGAGCTCTGCCCCGATGAATTGCATCACCTGCTTTGACACGAGTTCTGACTTGGCCTCGTTGATGAGGAGGCCAACCTGAGAGCAAACCTGAAGGGTCAGATCTCTGGACCGCTCCACCGCCGCTCTGGAAGAGAGGGCTGCAATCAGCCAGTCGTCCAGGTAGGGGTACACCCGGACCCTTCGGCGCCGAAGGAATGCTGTCACCACTGTCATGCATTTGGTGAAGACCCTGGGAGCTAGGGAAAGGCCAAGGGCATGGCCCGAACTGAGAGGATCCCTCCGCCCTGAAGCAGAGGAATCTCTGGTGGGACGGACGGATTGGGACATGAAAGAACGCGTCCTGAAGGTCCAGAGAACAGAACCACATGCCTCGTTCCAAGGATGGGATTATCTGAGCCAGAGTGACCATCCTGAAGGTCCAAGACCTTAAGAACCTGTTCAGCTTGTGCAGGTCGAGAATGGGGCACCAGCCCCCCATCCGTTTTGGGACCAGGAAGTACCTGGACACAAACCCCGGGTCTGGAGGAGGATCCGCCACCTTCCTGATCACCTCTTTTTCGAGGAGCAGGGCGATATCGGCTCGGCGAGCCGACAAAGAGGCTGCGGACCCCGTAGCCCCCCCGAGGGGCAACGGCTCGAAGGCGGGCCTGCTCAAACTCCAGGGGCAGGCCCTTTCCTACCACCTCCAACACCCAACGGTCCGTGGTGATAATGGACCAAGCGGAAAGGAAGTGGCAGAGCCGTCTCTCCACGGGGAACCAGGGGAGTGACGGGGCTGGGGACAACACCTTAACCCGTCACTGGGCAGGCTTAGAGGAGGGACCGGCCGAGGGACCTCCTGGCTTTACCTCCTGCTTCCTGTTGGAGAAGCCGGTTTGGGTTTGGGATGCTGCTGCCAGCCTGCTGGCCCTGGTGCTGTTGGGTCGGACGTGCAGGGCACAGAAGGACCTGAAAAGGACTGTGCTGCTGCTGTCGGTGGCCTTTGTCATTCTGGGCGGAGGTGACAGAGTCCAGAGTGGCATTGGACTTTTCAATCCGCTGGACGTGACCTTCCACTCCAGGACCGAAGAGGTCTGTCCCGAGGAAGGGGACATCCGCCAGTTTGTGCTGGGTGTCCGCCGTGAAGGTGGATATCCTCAGCCATGTTCTGCGGCGCATGGCCACCGCGGCTGCAACCGATCTGGCACAGGAGTCTCCAATGTCCAGAGCTGCTGTTTAGCCACTGCCCTACCCTGGTCCTGTACCTGCCGGACCGTGGTCTGCAGGTCAGCCGGGAGATGAGGGATCGCCTCATCCAGGGACCCCATGAGGGGGGAGAAGTGTGTCATCAGCACAGCCGAGCCGGCCTGGCGGAGGCCAAGAGAGGATGCAGCGTACACCTTGCGCCCGGCATAGTCCAGCTTCTGGACCTTGTCGGGGGCTTGTCCACATCCCTAGCGCCCGAACGCTGAAAATGCTGTCGGTGACCAACCCCTCGGCAGAGGGTGTTCCAAAAACCGGCAAAGAGCCGTAGGGACCGATACTTCCTGGCCATCCTGGCCGGGCGGGCTTAGGACAGAGGCAGGCCGCTGCCAGAGCTCCAAGGTTGGGTCAACAATGGCTTCAGCCACCGAAAGGCTCCTGTGGTGAATCCCCTCAGTCCAGCATCTCCGCTAGGGATACTTGGCCCGCTTGATACGGGTCGAGCTGCATCCCGTGGACTCAGAGATGAGCCAAGGAACCCATGAAGGACGATGGCTTCATCCATCGACTGGTCCTCGGAGGACTCCAGGTCAATGGGACTGGAGAACAGGGAGAGTCGGCCGCCGACTCAGAGGAGTCCGCGAAGAGCTGCCTGGGGCCTGAGCCACCCTCCACCTGCAGAGGACGGTCGGGAGTGAGGGTGACCGACAACCTGTGGGGCAGGCCCTGACCCGACAGAGAGTCCTTGGTCGGTGCCCCCGATTTCGGTTGTGGAGGCAGAGGTTCCACCACAATCGGTGGGGCAGCTGGTTTCGGTCAAACAACTGGCCCAGGCTTGGGCACCTCGACTACAGCGAGGGGTTGTTTCGGTCGTGTAGACAGCCACTTGATGGCCAGGGAAGGCAACAGCGTCGGCTTGTTCCTCGACAGGAGCAATTGCCGTCACATCAGGTCCTCGTATGCCGACGCCAACTTGCGCTAAAGCCTCTCCTCTTCCGAGGAGGAAGACTAGGACGAGTGGCGGCGCTTACTTCGTGCCAGACAGAGATCCGCCGATGGCGGACTCAGCTGGACCGAGACAATGTCCAAGACCGAGACCTCGGTGTTTCCGGGAGACGGGTCTGGGAAGGGGCGGGACACCCGCCTTCCTCGCTCAGAAGTCTTCAACTAGGACTGCGGCACGGGAGGCAGGCAAGTCCTTTGTCTCCACCGGGGACCGGGTGAAGGGGTTGTCGCTTCACCAGTCGACAGCCCGTCCGACGGGTTGAGAAAAATCTCGACCACGTCGACTGGTGTCTCGGCCGGCTGACCTGATGGGGATGCCGTGAAGCCAGCAGCCTTAGCCGCAACCTCAACCGGAGCAGTGTCGACTGTCTGAGGAAGGGGACCTCTCCCGCTCCCACGAGCGCAGACGATGGGACTTACCTTTTGAGTCCTTCTTTCTGGACAAAGAGGAATGTCCAGATGGCACCTCTCCCTTCGTGGAAAGGGACTGGCAAAGCTCCTGGAAAGAAGCTGAATATGAGGTACTCAGAGAGAGCGGGATAAATGCCATGACCGAGGAAGAGGATGATGCGGCCTGTGCCGCCTCCTCCTCGAGGGCGATCATCTGCTCGAGTTGCTCAGCTGAGCCAGCCGCCGCGGTAACTGCCAAACGGGCCTCTTCGACTTCACCGCAGGAAGCGCTCGGGTGCCCAAGCTGTAACCGGCAGCGGTCTTCCAGGATGTTGACCAAAATGAACGGCATAACCCGGAGGCCTGTGGGTCATGTTTTAGGCCGGCAGTAGACGACGCGGAGTGCGGTCCGTCCTGGACATTTTCTGCCCACAAGGGCATGCCAAACTGAGTTGATTTGTCGCGAGCCGCGAGGGAGAAAGCTTTGATCAAGTCTTGAAAAGTTAAAAAAAAGTTTCAGGCTAACCAAGAATTAGGATCCAGTTCCACACAGAGCGCTAAGGAGGAAACCTGAGCCCAAGCGGTAAGGAAGATCTCACGGCTATGGGGCGGAGCGAGAGTTACCACCGGTGGGTGGGAGGAGCCAGCTTGAAGACCTTCCGCAAGATTTAAGCAGCAAGGAACCTGCCAGACAGTGTGGATGAACAACATATCCATGTCCTTAAAATAACGCTTTCCAAGAGGGAAAACGTAGCTCGCAATCTGCGGTTGGTTCAAAGGGTGGCAGCATAAGCTGCTCCAGGACAAAAGGTAAGTCCCAAGGAGGGACTGGATCTTTGATGGGAGGCCTAAGGTGGAGGACACCCCTTAAGAAGGCACGAGTAGTGTCCAGCTGGGCCACCGTCCGATGACCTACAGGGGCGTGGTAAGCAGAAACTGCACAAAGGTGCACTTTAATCGAGGAGTAAGCCAGTCCGGAGTGGAAGAGGGAAAGCAGGTAGTCCAGAACCAGCTTTTCTGGACAGTCTAATGGTGGAAAGCCGAACGCTTCAGCCCACAAACAGAATCTGCACCATTTCATGACGTGGGTTGCCGGTTTTCTGGCGGCAGAGTGTACGTCTGCCACTTCTTGCGAGATCCCGTATCGCATCATGGCTATGTCTCTAGGAGCCAAGCGTGCAGGTTCAATGAGCGCAAGTCTGGATGGACCAATGAACCCGCCTCCTGAAACAATAGATGGGGAGCCGATTGGTAAAGGAACTGGAGATTCCCAGGATAGCTAGTGCAGAAGAGGGAACCAAATCTGTCTGGGCCAGAAGGGTGTGATCAGAATGAGTGTTGCTTGCTCCCTGCGAAGTTTTAAGAGAACTCTCTGGATCAACGAGAAAGGAAGGAAGGCATAGAGGAATCTGCCCGCCCAGGAGAGGGACAACGTGTCTCGCCAGAAAACACCAGGCCCTGGATCTAGCGAGCAAAAATTGGGCAGTTTTGCATTGGATGGGGACGTGAAAAGGTCCAACTCTGGAGTGCCCCATCGGTGAAACAGATCCTCTGCCACCTCCTGCAGAAGTTCCCACTCATGGACTCTGGCCTGAGAGCGGCTCAGACTGTCCATGGTGTGTTGTCCACTCCCGGGACATGTACTGCAATTAGGTTTGTGCCGTGTTGCAATACCCACTCCCACACTCTCATGGCCTCCCTGTAAAGCGGGTAGGAGGGAGTGCTTCCTCCTTGTTTGTTGAGGTAATACATCACCGTGGTATTGTCTGTTTGTAGCAGAAATGTACCTGGTGGAATCTCAGACTGGAAGGCTTGCAGAGCGTAAAGGACTGCCCTCATTTCCAAAATACTGATGTGGAGGAGAGACTCCTGGGCTGTCCACAGGCCCTGAGACCGAACACCGTTGAGATGTGCTCCCCACCCGAGCCCTGAGGAGTCTGTGGAGAGGGTCACAGACGGAGACGGTGCTGTGAAGGGAACCCCCGCAGAGAGGGTCCCTGGATTTAGCCACCATTACAATCCCGACTACGGCCAGAATCTTGGATGCTGCAGATGGTCTTGCCTTTGGTCCCACTGCACCCGTAGCATCCACTGGGTTACCCACATGTGGAGACGTTCCAGCGGGACTGTCACAATGTCCGCAGCCATATGTCCGAGCAGGCGAAGGACCAGTCTGGCTGGGACGGTCTTCTTCGCCGACAAGTCCCTGATGAGGGATCTGATGTGTTTCGCTCTGTCCGAGGGAAGAAAGGCTTTCCCTCTGACGGTGTCCAGAACTGCACCTATAAACTGCAGTTTCTGGGATGGCACCAGGAGTGACTTCTCATAGTTGATGAGAACACCCAGTGATTGAAAAAGGGACTGGGTGCAGCGAATAGCCGTCATCAGTGCCTCCCTGGAGGGTGCCATGAGAAGCCAGTCGTCCAGATATGGCAACACATAGTGGCCTTGTCTCCTCAGAGACGCCGCTACGACCGCCATGCACTTTGTGAATATGCAAGGTGCCAATGACAGCCCGAAGGGAAGAGCCTGGAACTGATAATGGCGTCTCTGAAACTCGCAGCGCAGGAACCTCTGGTGCGCTTGAGCAATCGGAATATGCAGGTAGGCGTCCTGCATGTCCAAAGACGCCAGAAAAGCATCCTGCTTCAGCATGGGAATTAGGCCCGGAAGGGTCACCATGCAGAAGCGTTTGTAAATGACCGAAAGGTTGAGGTTGCTGAGGTCCAGTATTGGACGGAGGTCCCCTGTTTTCTTTGAAACCAGGAAGAAGTGAGAATAGTACCCTAGTCCTCTCTGGTTCTCTGGGACGTGCTCCAAGGCTTCCTTTTCGAGAAGCGCAAGCACTTCCTGCTGTATGAGCAGGGCATGCTGAACCGAATATCGGGAGAGCAGGGGAGGTCTTGTAGGTGGACTGCCTACAAATTCTATATAATGGCCTTTCTTTGACCAGCTGCAGAACCCACCTGTCGGTGGTGATAGATTGCCACCCTGGCAAGTGGCGTGCGATGCGACCCCCGACTTTCTTTTCCCGTTGATCCCGAGGAGCGGAAGGGGCCGGGAAGGAGTCATGCTGTGGCAGCATTTGATCTGGCAGGCTGGGCCGACTTTGCAAATCGTTGGCCTCTGCCTGGGGATGACTTGGCTTGGGCCTTGCGGGTGAAAGTGCCCCTCTGCTGTTGGCCGAAACGTTGCTGTTGCCTTTGTAGCCGGCCATGGAAATGGCTCTGGTTCCTACGAAGGGAACTAGGCCGAGACCTGTACATAGCTTGTACAGATCGCACTTTGCCTTCCCCGCGTCCTGAAATTTGTAATTTCTCTCGGGCTTCACCAAATAGGACCTCGCGATTATAAGGGACGCCTAAGATGTTCTTCTTGACGCCCAGGTAAAGCCGAGACACTGAGCCAAGAGTGTCTCCAGAGACACACGCCTGAGGCTGCAGCCCGGTCAAGAGTCCGATAGAATCATGTGTGGCTCTGAGCACTTGGGTCCCTACATCCAACCTGCAGCGGAGGAGGTTCAAGAGCTCCTCCTTGTGGTCGCCATCAGGCATCTTCTCAACCAGGTCCTGTCCCTGCTCCCACAGTACGTTCTGGAATTGGACCATGTGGGCGAGGTAATTCAATGACCTGATGGCGCAAGTCGCGGCCGCGTATGTGCGCCTACCCAGAACATCCAATTGCTTGGATTCCTGGTCCGGTGGCTGTGTGCTCAAGTGCTGAGGTCTCTGAGACCAGTCATGCGAAGCAGTGATGACCAGGGAGTGAGCCAGAGGATAGTTCGCCAGATACTGGTCCTCCCTAGGGGCCTTGTATAGGCAGTCAGCCTTCTTCGGCACTGCGGGAGTGGAGTGCGGATGGGTATCCACCAAGGGTGGCACTACCACAGGCTTCGGGTCTTTCTGCTGAAGGTAGCGAGCAAGGCGTTGTCTCTCTGGATCGAGCTCTTCAGCATCCCACCCCATGTTCTCCTGGATGTGCCTCATGATCTCCACGAAAGAAGGATCATCCGGAGGAGACCTGGGTAGGTTGTGTGGGTCCGGAGAGGGAATGCTGATCGGAGTGCTCCAGATCACCTAGGTGTCAGATCTGGAATCCTCCCCAGATGGAGTGTACCGGTGTCGTCTGGGTCTCGTGGGGCTGGGTGACCCTGAGGGGGATCTAGAGGGAGGTCTTCTCCTTTCTGAAGATCTGCCCCGAGGAGGTGGTGTCTGCTCCTTGGGGATTGGCGACTGTCCTACGGGCCCCTTAGGTGGAGGAGGGGGGTGAAGGAGTAGGTGGGGGCGGAGACGGAGTAGGAGGAGGATGTGTGGTGACCACATGTTTTTTGATGGTGTCCCACCAGAAGGTAAAAAGTTATTTTACCTCTGCCAGACTCATACCAGATGACAGGCCTGGCACCGGAGGCCTGTCGCCGGGGTCGGGTCCCCGGGGGGTCTCCCGCTTTGGGGAGGGTTCCCGTGGGAGCCCGGCGTCTCCGGTGTCACCCGCCTGGTCCTCGGGCTGTGTGGCGTCCTCCTCAGACGAATCCTTCTGACCGGCGTCCGCTGGTACGGTCCTCTTCTCGGGAGTAGCCGATGTCGGTCCCCTGGCAGACGTCCTTGGGGGTGAATGCCAGGCCGGCGACGGGTGTTTAGGTGTCGCCGGCTCCTGGGAGCGCCAGTGGTGTCTGGCCGACGTCGGGTCCGACGTCCGTTTGAGGGACGTCAGGTCCTTGGTCTTACGGGGAACCGGATCTGATCCACGCGGAGGCTGGGAAACTGACCTGGCGTCGGTGTCCTGCCGGCGGGAAGAAAATTTATGGCGCTCCCCGGACTTCGACGAGGCCTTAGATGGAGTGGAAGAGGCAGACGGCCTGGAAGTCTTCAGGGGCTGTAGAGAAGAGAAGCCGCTGGAAGATCTGATCTGAACCGGGTTGGGGGCGACTGAGCCCTGGAGGGAGAACGGTCCGATTTCGAGCCGGAGCTTCAGAAGTCCGAGGCCCTCGCAGGAGACCTGGATCTTTGCTTTTCCCAGTGATTGTGGGTTTTACCAGACGACTCTCCCCGGGAGAAAGGTTCTTTATCCATAGTTTTCAGTTTCACCTCCAAGAGAAACGCTTGAAGGACCTTCTGGCGGCGGATCCTGGTGCGACTGTTGAAGCCCTGGCAGAAGGAGCAGGCCTGGGTATCGTGTTCCGGGCCTAGGCAGCGCACGCAGGCCGAATGTGGATCCTTGAAGGGAATCTGTTTGCTGCAGGCACACTTCGTATGGTGACCCTCTACAGAAGTTGTTGGAGAGGACATCAGCTGATCCAAAGTCGAAAGGCAGACGAAAATCGTCTTAGTTCTAATGGTCGTCGCACGCTAGAAAAGGAGACCGAGAGACCGATACTGGTGATGTCGATGGCGGGAAAAGAATTGAGGATTATTGGGGGGGGGGACTGCCTCCTTATGTACTACGCCCGGAGTTGGGACCGACATCGGAGGCAGTCCCCGCTGAAGACTGCTAGCCAGAACATTTCCGTGAGGTCCTGGCGCCTGCCGGCTTCAGTCCTAATGGTGTTACCTGCTG
Organism: Neoceratodus forsteri; assembly: GCA_016271365.2. Lineage (NCBI taxonomy): Eukaryota > Metazoa > Chordata > Ceratodontiformes > Ceratodontidae > Neoceratodus > Neoceratodus forsteri. The sequence continues at coordinate 1,338,117,625 of CM028131.1, forward strand.
CAAGAGCTGTATCTCGAAGTAAGATTCTGAAACCACTTTGGGCAAGAACCTTCTATTGGGTCTAAGGACCACTTTATCCCTATAAAAGGAGATAAAAAATCAGGTTCCACTGACAGGGCTTGCAATTCACCGATACGTCTGGCAGAGGTAATGGCTACTAAAGAACAGTTTCAGAGTCAAGTACTTAAGCTCTGCTGAGGACATAGGTTCAAAGGGAGGTTGCATAAGTTGAGCAACACAAACATTTAAATCCCAGGCAGAGGCAGGGGCAGGGTCTCTAAAGGGAGGATTGGTATGAAGCAATCCTTTAAAAAAATTTACAGAACCTGGATGAGATGATAGTGAGGAAGACTTCCCCACTGACAGAAAAGCAGAAACAGCTGACAAGTGCCCCTTAGAGTAGCTGGTCTGAGGCCTAAGCCATTCAGGTGGACCATATAATCCAGAACTGAAGGCAATTCAGCAGTGTCTTGGGGAACATGTTTCTTGGAACACCAAATGCTGAATCTCTTCCATTTGGAGTTATAGGTTTTTCTAGTGGCGGGCTTTCGAGAGGCTTTGAGAATATCCAGAACCCCCTGAGACAGATGCAAATCTGCATACTCTAACTCTTCAAGAGCCATGCCTTGAAATTTAGAGACTGAAGATTGGGGTACCAAATCCTCCCCTGAGAGGAGGTTAACAGGTTGTAATTCCTGGGAAGAGACAGGGGAAGATGGACTGCTAGGGACAGCAACAGGGGGTACCTGGGCTGTCTGGCCCAATCTGGAGCAATCAGAATCACTTTGCAAGGTTGTGACCTTATCTTGACAAACTTTGAACAGTAGAGGAAAGGGAGGGAAGGCATACAGAAATTTCCCTTCCCAGTTCAGAATCAGAGCATCCAGAGGGACTGAGCCCAAGAATGGGGGTCTGCAACAAAAGAGAGGAAGTTGGTGATTGTCTGGGGCTGCAAAGAGATTATCTCCGGAGTGCCCCACCTGGAAAAAAAATCACCTTCAAGACCAGAGGGTCCAGGGACCATTCGTGATGGCCCTGTGAAATCCTGCTCAGTGCATCTGCTAGCATATTGTCCCTCCCTGGAAGGTGGACTGCTATCAGAGAGGTTTGCGGGAATAAGCCAGGGACCACAACTTCATGGCTTCTGTGCACAAGGCCGTAGACCGAGTGCCTCCCTGCTTGTTGATGTACCACATGGTGGGGGGTGTTGTGTGTTCCGACTTGAACCACCTTGTTCTGCACTGACAGAGAAAGCTTGCAGGGCCAGAAAAACTGCCCCGAGTTCTAGAAGATTGATATGGAGAAGGGATTCCTGAGGGGACCACAGTCCCTGGGCAGTGAGGGCCCCCAGATGGGCTCCCCAGCCCAGAAGGGAAGCATCCGTGGTAAGGACAACAGAATGAGACTGAGTGGCAAATGGGACCCCTTGCCTTAAATTGTCCCGATCCTGCCACCACTGAAGGGCTTGGATCAGGGTCCGAGTCACTGGTATCAGTTTAGTAAGGGAATCCTTCCTTTGGGACCAAAAGGCCCTCAGATGGAACTGAATGTCCTTCATCTGGAATCTTGCCCCTTGGACCACTGCTGTAGAAGCTGCCATGTGGCCCAAGAGCTGGAGGAAATGCCTTGCTGGTCGAGGTACCTGAAGGCAGAAGCCAGTTCTATAAGAACTCTTGCCCTTTCCAGGGGAAGGAGGAAAGGCTCTTGTTTTGACAGTATCCAGCTCTGCCCCTATAAAGGTAAGGAGCTGCACTGACTCAAGAACTGACTCGGGAAGGCTGAGAAGAAATCCTAGAGAAGTGAGCACTTGCTGGGTCACTTGCAGATCTGACTTGACTTGGTCTGGAGACTGGCCCACTATGAGCCAGTCGTCCAGATATGGAAAAATGGAAATCTTTTGCCTTCTTAGGCACTTTGTGAAAACCCTTGGGACTGATGTTAGACCAAAGGGCATTGTTCTGAACTGACAGTGGCCTGAGGGCAACTCGAACCTGAGGTACTTTCTGTGGGAGCACCTGATGGTAATGTGAAAATAGGTATCTCTGAGGTCCAGGGAGGCTAGACAGTCCCCTGGCCTTAGAGAGGGAAGAAATATTCCCAGAGTTACCATCTTAAACTTTGGTTTTAAAAAATGTTTGTTCAGGTATCTTAAGTCTAGGATGGGTTGCCACTCCCCTGTCTTTTTGGGGGTCAGGAAGTACCTGGAGTACAGACCTTTGCCCCTGTGTAGGGTAGGAATTCTCTCTATGGCTCTTAGGGCCAGAAGAGATGAAACCTCTGCCTCTAGGGCAAGGGTTTCTGAGAAACCTGCCAGTGAAAAAGATCTGGCTCTCATCTTCGGAAATTTTTTGAAGCTGAGAACCAGTACCTGGCTTACTAATTCTAGGACCCACTTGTCTCAGGTAACAGACATCCAGTCCTGGACAAAGTAAGCCAGCCTGTCCCCTACTGGAATAGGAGAGTCGACCCGGGCAGACCCATCAGGGTGTCCGCTTGGCAGGGGCCTTAGGCTGAGGAGTGGATGCAGCCCTGCTCATCCCCCTTCTGCCTCTTCCTCTGAAGAACCCCCTCTGAGAAAAGGGAGAAGAGGCCTGTGCTTGGTAAAAAGGCCTATGAAAAGGCCTGCCCCTAGACTGCTGCCTTTGAGGAGTTGCCTGCCTCTCCTTGGCCTGAGCACTCCTATAAGTGGTCCTGTACTCGTCCATTTTCTTCATGTAATTCTCTGTCTGCTCCCCAAACAGAGAATTACCCACTACAGGAAAATCCATGGCCTTAGCCTGGGTGTCCTGTGAGAGGCTAGTACATCTGAGCCAAGCCATCCTTCGAAGAGCCACAGATGTAGCCATGACTCTTGATGACACATCATTGGAGTCCACAGCAGCATGAAACTGTACTTTTGATACCTCAATCCCATCTGCAGCCACCTCCTCCAGCTCCTTGGCTAGCTAGGGGGAGGCCTGTTTAGCCAGTACCAGTACAGTGTCCCACCTGGACTTCTGGTACCTGGCTGTATAGGCCATATAATTTGCCTGTGAGTCCTCAAGGAAGATGCCATGTACTTTTTTTGCCATGGCATCAATCTTCCTGAGTCTTTGTCTTGGGGGTAGCCAAGGGAATGTTTGCCTTGTCATGCACTACCCCAACATGGCTGCTTTGCTGGTATAAAAACTCTGTATCTGAGCCCGATAGCGTGTACCTCTTGTCCATCCTTCTGTCAACAGGAGGTACAGAATTGGCAGACTTCAGGATTTTTTTGTGTCTGCTTCCCAAAGGATTTGTGAAGGGGATCAGACAGTCTCCTGGTCTCTGGGATGTCCATCAATTCCACATAATCAGGCTCCTCTAGATCCTCCATTGCCTCCTCCATAGGGAGCTGGAGGGTTTCATCCACTTTTCTGTAAAACAGAAATTGGGAAGGGGACTCAAAGCCTAGGAGGAGAAACACCAGAAGGTCTGTCTGGGGAGAGGTCTGGTTCCACAGGCACATCCAGACTTTCACCATCATCTTCAAACTCCCCCTCCTCCTCAAACTCCAGTTTATAAAAATCTTCAGGGGTATAATCTTGAACCGGGGAACCGACTGAACCAAACCCTTGCCAAAAGGTGCCGGATCAGTCGGAACCAGGCGAAGCAATTCCACAATCCGAATCGCTCTGGCCATCTCCTCGGCGGTTGGAACATGAACCTCTGGATCCGAGCCGGTCGATTTTTCTTTGCGTTTCCTTTTTGTAGGAACCGATCCCTCAGGATCGGCTCTCCTCTTGCCCGAAGTATCGCCCTGGTCAGAGGGCACCACTCCTGGTTCGGTCGGAACCGAAACGGGCTGGCCATCCGGGTCAGCGGACTTATCGGACTCCTTTTCCCTCAGTCTACCCAATCTCTTTTCAAGGGTAGATTTAGGAAAATGTTTACACATTTGGCAGTCCATATCAAGGTGTTCAAACCCCAGACAAACACAGGTGGTGTGGGGATCGGCCTTAGCAAAGACCTCCCCACACTCACTGCAGTGTTGAAACCCAGTGGACTCATTTTTTTTCCTTCGGTTTCTCAGACATGGCCAACCTAACCAAACTTACCCTTTTATGGCAACCACCAGGCAAGACTCCTTATCGATTCCTATCCGTGTACGTAGAGTTGTAAAAAAAAACCAAAACTTTTTTTTTTTTTTTTTAAGAACTGATAAAGAATGGTAACCACACCTTAAGGTAAAACACAAGGATTCACTATAAGTGATCGGTTCAGTCGAACCGATCTAACACTTTACAATTTCCACACAGAAAATCAGAACAAAACCTATCTATTACTCACGGTACCACAGACAGAGACTGAACCGACTGTGCGGAAATAAATTTGTTTTAAAACCAACAATTTAACAGAGCTGAAGGAGAAATCTCCGGAGCGACTGCTCAGTGAGGCAGAGTAAAGAATCAGACGGTTGGATTTCAAAGGGCTCCAGACAGAAACCTCAACCGAACTCGAGCTCAGCATTCTTTGCTCTGCATAGAAAGTTAACCCTTTGTTCTCCGGGGCAGTTTAAAGGCTGAGGCTAACTGCAATAGTCAGAATACAGCAAGACTTCATGTTGTTTGAGTATAGCATCAGCTATTTTAACTGCTTGGGTCCTTCCTATCAGGTAGGCGCAGAATCAATTTCTGGCAGAGTAGGACAGGAAGCCACATTGAGGGAGTCTAAAAGGAGTGAGTGGAAGACTGTGTTAAATGCCTTGGCAAGGTAGACAAAGATTGCACATGTGATTAGGCCATTGCCCATCCCTGTGAGGATGGTATCAGTGAGCCTAAGAAGGGAAGTGGTGGTTGAGTGATTCTTCCGAAAACCAGATTGGAAGGGTATGAAGGAGTAGTCAGAAAGAAAGGAGGATAGTTGAGAGAACACCAAATGTTCTTGGAACTTAGCAAGAGTAGGAAGGAGTGAAATAGGGTGGGAGTTCCCAGGAGAGGAAAGGTCACCCTCCACCCCCTTTGGTAGAGGAATGACAATAGCGTGCTTCCAGGTATCCGGAACAGATGCAGTGCTAAAGGAGAGGTTTAGCAGGTCAGACAGGGGAGAGGCAATAGCAGGGGCAGACAGGTAAAGGAGCTTAAGAGTCAAGGCCATCAGAAGAGCTACCTTTAGAGGGGCTGAGTGTGAGCAGAGCCTCAAGGGCAGCATAGGGTGCGACAGGAAAGAAAGTAAATCTCACAGGTTGGGGCGAAGCATGTGATGTTGTGGGGGAAGGGAGACTAGTGGAGTGACAACAGGAGGGTAGAGGCTCAAGTAGTAACGCAAGAATTAAATTCTTCTGCTATGGAACGGGGGGTGGGGTCTGATAATAGTGAACTGTTTTACTTTGGAGAGAGGTGCAAGTGGTTTTGAAGGGAGGGGATAGGGTGTGTACAACCCTCCAGAATTTTGAAGGGTTGTTTATGTTAGTGTGTTGGAAATATTCAGACTTTGCCAAACAAATAGCTTTTGTGCAGGAATTCAGGAGCTTTCGGTAGGTTATGCAAGTCACTTGGAAGATTTGAAATTTTGCAAGCCTTCCAGGCTTGGTCACGAGCGCACCGACAAGCCAGTAAAATCAGGGGTAACCCATGGGAGATGTTTTCCACAAACTCCGACTCATTTAAAAGGGGCATGCTTGTCCCAAGTTTTAGTGAGATTATCTTGAAAATAGTTCAGGGCTTCATCAATAGTTTTGGCAAAAGCTACAGGTGACCAATCCGTATGAGCTAGGTTGAGGAGGAGAGGAGTCTAGTCTAGTGATTGATATGAATGGATATTCAATAATTTGTAGGGTGCTTTGGGTCTATGAATTTTGTGAACCAGATATATCGTGTGGTGATCATTTAGGGCATTTGATAGCAATCCAGCCTGGATAACCCTATGTGGGTGTGAGGTGAGGGCCCAAATCGATCAGAGTATAGTTTGGTGGTTTTCACGAGTTGGTTCCTGAATTAGTTGGGAGAGGTTTTGAGCTGCCTGGTCATTTTAGGTCTTACTTAGGAAGGGGGCTAGCCAGTTCTAATTAAATTCCCTCAAGATATATTGAAGATATATAGTTCCCCAGGAGTTGCAAGTGATACGATGGTGGTAGTGAGGTCTGTAGTGACAGAAGCAGGGGTACCAGGCCAGCAGTGGATGGGGAATGGAGAAGGGCAGTGATAGTCTTATGACGATAACTTTGTAGGCAGTTGGGACTGATGCTGATAGGACCATGTTAGTCCGAATCAAGGAAGAGGTGTAAAATTACCACACCACCTCCCCTTCCAGTGCGGTCTTGTCGCGTAATGGCGTATCAATAGACGAGTTGGGAATTTCATCAGCCATGTTTCCGAGAGGATGAGGATGTCAGGGTTAAGTGATGATATGAGGGGCTGTAGAAGGTTGATTTTCGGTAGGAGACTGCGAATGTTGAGATGGAGGAGTCAGACCATGGGGGGAGGGTAGCTGAGACTGGTGAGGAGGAGCCAGCGAGCATGTTAGGTGGGGCAGGATTGAAGACAGGAAAGGGAGCCAAGGTTGGGATGAGACGTTAAACCGAGGTCCCATCTGCCTGGATTGGTGGTAGTTCAGGTGGATGTTAAAGATCCCATGGCACTTATCGAAAAAAGTAGGGGAATTTCCCCGGTGTCCTGGCCAAATTTCCCTTATTCAGTAAAAATACCACCAACAGCTTAATCTGGTTCAAGGTCAGTTGGCATTCATCTGTATCCCCCTCCCCCGGGTCGTGCCTGAAAATAGGCAGGATTTGTCTAGTGCACTTACCCAGTCAACAAAAGCTAAATAAAAAATAAATAAAATATCACCAGCCGATAGCAGTAAGAGGGAGGGGATAAGGAAGTGTAATTTGGAGCTTTTATACCATGGCTGAGGATTGCCTGGTCGGGGGTGGGGAGTGAGGTGGGGTTAGTAGGAGGGCTGAGGCTTAAATTTTAGCATTCGTAGCAGAGCAAGAGAGTTAGGCACTGAAGAGAGTGGTGCCGGAAGGAGAAATGGGCAATGTAACCAGGTATAGTGGAAAAGGGATGGAGTGACTGCAAGGATATAAATAGGCCCTAGTAGGGTAGGAGAATGAGGAAAAAGGGTGTAGCAGAGGAAGAGGAGGGGAGGAATATTAGAGTGGGGAGTGTGAGAATAGACAAGAGAGGAGTAGACCGGGTGATCCTGGTGGCACAGTGTGCATAACAGGGGGTCAAGATAAGAACACTTAATCCTTAAGCTACTGGTGCAGCTAGGACAGTTTGCAGTAATTGCGGAAGGTCACTGGTGCTGCGTGAAACTAAACTGCAGCAATTGTTGTAGGAGAAAGGTTGGAGCGGATTGTGCTGATGATATGCCCTCTAATGGCTAGCACACAACACCTGCCAATGGAGAAGTCGACAGTTATCTCACACATGCAATCATACGACTGCCAACTGCTATACAAGTAAGTGTTTGCCAAGAAGGGTCGGGAGCCGGCGCAAAGCACCAGCAGGATTCTAGCTGGCAGTAACAGTGTTTCGGGCGGCTGCTGAAGCCGCACTGCAGAGCAAGAGAAGAGTGCCTGATCAGGGGGCCTCCACCTGGAAGAGAGGAAGAAATGGGAGTACTTAAGTTAAAGCTGCAGTAATCGGTGGGGGGGCACTAGGAGAGAAGACAAAGACAGCAGAGGGGCTAGCTAGACAATGGACTAGAAATTTAAATGATGGGAGGGAACAGGAGAATACTGTGGTGAAGGAAGAAAGAGCAGGCAAAAGGGGGGTCGCTATCAGGTCAGTGCAGCACAGTTACTAGCAATGCAAGCAGCAGGAGAACAGGGTGTTAAGAAAATATAATTTAATAGAAATTAACAGAGCAAGGGAAGAGCAGAGTGCAAGAAATTAGTAAATTCAGAGAGACTTAAAAGTGCTAAAGTTTCAGTGAGAAAATTACAGCCAAGGTGCAACATTCGTTAAATCAGCAATTCTGGCTTACAATTCTAACAGATTATTTAAGGAACAACCTGGAATGATGTAAAATAAAACTTGGATTGTGATAAAATAAAATACAACTGCAATACAGTAGGAATAATTGGAAGTAAACAATGCATCAGATTAAAAAAAACTGGGACTAGGAAATTCAGGGCAAGAGACTGGGAATGATTAAAAATGGTTTCAGTAAAAACTTAATCTGGGTGATCCTGCCAGTCACAATGTGACTTCATTGTAAAACCAAAAACCCAGAAGCCCCAGCTAGACGTCTTTAACGAGCCTCAGCAGCAAAAATTCAAATAACAGCCAGGTGAACACATTAGCTATACTGGTACAGTATGCAGCAGTGCTACAATATGCCCTGCAGGAAGTACCAGTGCAAATAACGAAAACAGCACAGAGGCCCTCAGTTCTTAATACACTACAAGATCATACAGTTTTCCTATACCCAGTATTCTGTAATAATCTTTCCTCACTAGACAGCTACCAAAAGGACTTACCACTTAATTTACTGGTACAGTATACAGCACAGTTTAAGATTCATACTCCCAATATAAAAAACAACAATGAAATTACATGGAGGCTCCAGCTTTCAAATTCCTGGCAACAGATGAGATGCCACAGGACTAGAGTGTGGCAAACGTAGCACCCCTGCACAAAATGGAGACGAAGAGGACCCTGGAAATTACAGACCGGAGAGTCTGCTCTCCCTTGTAGGAAAAAATCTGGAGACAATAATTAAGAAACTAATGGTATTTCAGGACGGGGGCCAAATATCTAGAATGGGTTCACGAGAGGCAGATCATGTCAAACCTAACCCGAAAGAAAAAATTACTCACCTTAGTAATGTTGTTTCTTCTAATGGAGTCTTGCTATATTATGACATATGCAGTGAGTCCCAACCTTCGAACTGCTCCAGAGGTGAAAGAGTTAACTTTCCATGCCAGGCATGGAACGCTGAGCTCGAGCTCGGTTGAAACTCTGTCTGTTGTTCTTCAAACTCAAACCGTCAGATCTTTACGAGCTAAACTCACTGAGGTCCTGTGTCGAAGCTGTAAACCTACACTAGCCAACTGGGTACTAAACATAAGAACACATTTTTTGGTCCCAAAACAAAGACTCAAGTCAGGAGACCCAAAAAATGAAAAACACAACATCAAGCACCCCAAGAAAGGAGGGGTGAAAACAACAAGGTGGGCACCTGAGTGCCAACACTGTACTGCCCACACACATCCCAAAAACAGAGGTTCTGAGAAGGGCAGGCGGGGGGGAGGTCATAATATAGCAAGACTCCATTAGAAGAAACAACATTATTAAGGCGAGTAATTTTTCTTCAAAACAACATGAAGTCTTGCTATATTATGACATATGCTGACTACAAAGCAGTACCTCCATGGAGGAGGGACAGAACCTACTTAGGAAATAGGCTCTGAAGTAGCTGTGTTAAACCGAGCATCACCCCTAGCCTGGATGTCCAGGGAGTAATGCTTGCAAAAGTGTGAACTGTTTTCCAGGTAGCTGCTTGACATATCTCTAAATAGGATGTCCCTGGCAGCAGCCAGAAGCAGCTGTACCTCTGGTAGAGTGAGCCCTCAGGCCTGAGGGGGACCCTTACCCAGTTTTCATAGCAAAACTGGATACAAAAGAGAATCCACCTGGCAAATGGATCTTTTAGTGGCATGTTTCCCTTTACCAACCTCACCATAAGTGAGGAACAGTTGGAGGGAGTCAAACCTGTGACCCCTGGTACGCTCTATATAGTAACTAAGTGCTCTCTTCACATCTAAGCTGTGCAGCCTCCTCTCGCCAGAGAAGGAATGGTCAGTGAAGTACACTGGAAGAGATATGGATTGATTAAGGTGGAAATCTGAAACCACCTTAGGCAAAACTTCCTATTAGTCCTGAGGACCACCTTATCTCTTGAAAGGAGATAAAATCAGGCTCCACTGACAAAGCTTGCACCACTTTCATGCCTGGCAGAAGTGATGGCTGCCAGAAACACAGTCTTCCAAGTCAAGCACTTAAGTTCTGCTGAAGACAAAGGCTCAAAGGGGGGTTGCATAAGCTGAGCAATGCAAACATTAAGATCCCAGGCAGGGGCAGGGTCCCTGAATGGAGGGTTGGTATGAAGCAATCCCTTAAAAAACTTGGAGAATACAGGATGAGCTGAAAGAAGAGGGCTTACCTGCTGAAATAAAAGCAGACAGCTGCCAAATGCACTTTTAGGGCAGCTGGTCTCAGCCCCAAGGTATTTAAGTGGACCATATAATCCAGGACTGTGGGTAAGTCAGCAGATTCTGGGGAAATATGCTTTCCAGAACACCATATGGAAAACCTTTTCCATTTGGAATTATAAGTAGCCCTGGTGGAAGGTTTCGAAGCTTTCAGGATATCCATTACACCTTGGGAGAGGTGTAGATCAGCAAACTCTAACTCTTCAAGAGCCAGGCCTTGAGATTGAGAGATTTGAGGTTCGGGTACCAAACCTTCCCTGAGCACAGGTTAACAGGTTGTGCTTCCTGGGAAGACACAGGGGAAGATGGACTGCTAAGGACAGTAGGAGTGGATACCAGGCTGTCTGGCCCAATCTGGAGCAATCAGGATCACTTTGCAGGGTTGAGACCCGATTTTGACTAGCACTTTGAACAGGAGAGGGAAGGGAGTAAAAGCATATAGAAACTTCCCTTCCCAATTGAGGACTAAGGCATCCAGAGGGACTGAGCCCAACACTGGGGGCCTGCAGCAAGAAAGGGGAAGTTGGTGATTGTCTGGGGCTGCAAAAAGATCCATCTGCGGGGTGCCCCATCTGGCAAAGATCACCTCCAAAACCACGGGGTCCAGTGACCATTCGTGATGGCCCTGTGAAATCCTGCTGAGAGCATCTGCCAGGACATTGTCCTTGCCGGGGAGGTGAACTGCTGTAAAGGAGGTCTTCAGGGAGTAAGCCAGAGACCACAACTGCATTGCTTCGGTGCAGAAGGCCATAGACTGAGTGCCCCCTTGCTTGCTGATGTACCACATTGTGGTGGTGTTGTCTGTTCTGACCTGTACAACTTTGTTCTGAACAGATTTGGAAAAAGCTTGAAGTGCTAGAAAAACTGCTCTGAGTTCCAACAGATTGATGTGGAGCAGAGATTTCTGAGGGGACCACAATCCCTGTAGTGAGGTCGCATGTGAGCCCCCATCCCAAAAGGGATGCATCTGTAGTAAGGATTAAGGAGTGAGACTGAGTGACAAAGGAACCCCTTGTCTCAGGTTGCTCTGATCCTGCCACCACTGTAGGGCCTGGATCAGGGTTCGAGTAACTGGGATCAATTTGGTTAGAGGGTCTTTCCTTTGAGACCAAAAGGCTCTGAAATGGAACTGGATGTCCCTCATCTGAAATCTTGCTCCCTGCACTACTGCTGCAGAGGCAGCCATGTGCCCTAGGAGCTGTAGAAAATGCCTTGCTGGTCGAGAGACCTGCAGGGTGAATGAGGAGGGCAGAGACACCAGGGTCCTTGCCCTGTCCAAAGGAAGGAAGGCTCTGGCTTTCTCTGTGTTCAGCTCTGCGCCTATGAAGGTGAGTAGCTGTACAGACTCTAGAACTGACTTTGAAAGATTCAGAAGGAAACCTAGAGAGGTGAGCAGTTGCTGAGTTATCTGCAGGTGTAACCTGACCTGGTCTGGGGACTGGCCTACTATGAGCCAATCGTCCAGGTAAGGGAAGATGGCAATTTTTTGCCTTCTTAGGGAAGCAACTGCTACTGCCAGGCATTTTGTGAATACCCTTGGAGCAGAGGTGAGGCCAAAGGGCATTGCTCTGAACTGGTAATGGCCTGAGGGCAGCTTGAACCTGAGGTACTTTCGATGGGAGCTTCTGATGAGAATATGGAAGTAGGCATCCTTGAGGTCCAGGGACGCTAGCCAGTCCCCTGGCCTTAGAGAGGGTAGAATAATTCCCAGAGTCACCATTTTGAATTTTGGTTTTAAAAGGTGCTTGTTTAGGTATCTGAGATCCAGGATGGGCCATAGTCTCTGTCTTTTTGGGGTAAGGAAGTACCTGGAGTACAATCCTTTGCCCTGGTGTAGGGGTGGAACCCTTTCCACAGCTCTGAGAGCCAGGAGGGAAGAGACCTCTGCCTCTAGGGCAAGTGCCTCTGGTGGATTTGCAGGTGGAAAGGATCTGGTTCTCATCTTTGGAAACTTTTTGAAGCTGAGAACCAGTCCCTGGCTTACTACTTCCAGGACCCACTTGTCTGATGTCAGAGACTGCCAGTCCTGGACAAAGTAAGCCAGCCTGCCCCCTACAGGTAGGTGAGAATCGCCCTGGCAACCCATCAGGGTGCCTGCTTGCAGGGGCTTTGGGCTGAGGGGTGGAAGCAGGCCTGCTTGTACCCCGTCTGCCTCTCCCTCTAAAGAACCCCCTCTGGGCATAAGCAGAAGAGGAGGCCTGGGCTTGGTAAAAAGGCCTATGAAAAGGCCTGCCCCTGCCCCTGGGAAGCTGCCTTTGAGGAGTGGCCAGCCTTTCCTTGGCCTGTGCACTCCTATAGGTGGTCCTATACTCACCCATTTTCTTCATGTAATTCTCGGTCTGCTCCCCAAACAGAGAATTACCCACAACAGGAAAATCCATGGCTTTAGTCTGGGTATCCTGTGACAGGCTAGTACATCTGAGCCAAGCCATTCTGCGAAGTGCCAAAGATGTAGCCATGACTCTTGACACATCATTAGAGTCCACTGCAGCATGGAACTGCACCTTGGATGCCTCAATGCCATCAGCAGCCACCTGCTCCAGCTCCTTGGCAAGCTGGCCAGGGACCTGTTTTGCTAGAGCCATAACAGTGTTCCATCTGGATTTCTGATATCTAGCAACATAAGCCATATAATTTGCCTGTCTGAGTCCCAAGGATGCTGCCATGTACCGTTTCTTTGCCATGGCATCAATCCTCCTGGAGTCCTTGTCCGGGGGGTGTGAAGCCAAGGGAATATTTGCTTTGCCACAGGCTGCAGCCTGCACTACCCTAACATGGCTGCATTGTTGTGAAAGGAACGCTGTATCAGAGCCCGACAATGTGTACCTCTTGTCCATTCTCTTATCCACAGGAGGTATAGTGTGAGGAGTTTTTAGAATTTTAAATGTCTGTTTCCCAAAAGATTTATGCAAGGAATAGACAGTCTCCTAGACTCTGGGATATCCATCATTTCCACATAGTCAGGCTCTCCTGATCATCCACAGCTTCCTCCATAGGGAGCTGGAGGGTTTCAGCCACTTTTATAAAACATAAAATGATAAGGGACTCAGAAAGTTTGTGGACGAGACACACTTGAAGGTGTGTCTGGGAGATGTCCGTTCAATGGGCATATCCAGACCTCAAATCCACATTCACTCTCCTCATACTCCTCTTCTTCCCTCCTCCGTTCATAATATTCCTCTAAATCATAATCTTGAACCGGTGGAACTGGCCGAACCGGGCGCTTACCTGAAGGTGCCGGTTCGGTCGGAACCAGGGAAAGTGACTGGACAATTTTGATAGCTTTGACTATTTCTTCAGCGGTTGGAGAGGAAAATTTTGGCTCCACACCAGCTGATTTCCTAGTTCTTTTTGCTGGAACCAACTCCTCAGAGTTGGTTCTCCTTTAGCAAAGAAGCCTCGCCCTGGTCAGAGGGCACTCCCTCTGGTTCGGTTGGAACCGAACCGGGCTGGCCATCCGGTTCAGCGGACTTCTTGGCCTCCCTTTCCCTGAGCCTACCAACTCTCTTCTCCAGGGTAGCTGCAGGAAAATTTTACAAATCTGGCAGTCTGCATTGAGGTGGTCAAACCTCAGACAATAAAACAGGTGGTGTGGGGGTCAGCCTTGGCAAAAGATCTCCCTCCACACACTGCAGTGTTGAAACCCAGTGGGCCCGGTTTTTCTTTTGGGTTTCTCAGACATAGTGCCAGTCCTAACCAAACTTACCCGTTTATGGCAATCCGCCAGGCAAGACCCTCTTATCGGTTCCCAACCATGTCACGGGTCGTGGAAAAAAACGTAATAAAATCCGTTTTTTTTTTTTTTTTTAGAACCGATAAGAACCAGTAACCACACTCTAAATCACAGATTAAGATACTTTAAACAACCTGATCAGTTCAAACCGAACCGATAAACCGTTTACAAGTTCCACACAGAACAGAAATAATATAAATCTATCTAGTACTCACAAATACCACAGACAGAGCTTGAACCGACCGTCTGCGGTTTAAATTCGGTCAAAAACCGAGAAAAACAATACTTTAACCGATAAAATGAACCGAGCAGAAGGAGAAATCTCCGGAGCGACTGTTCAGTGAGGCGGAGTAAAGAATTTGACGGTTTGAGTTTGAAGAACAACAGACAGAGTTTCAACCCAGCTCGAGCTCAGCGTTCCATGCCTGGCATGGAAAGTTAACTCTTTCACCTCCGTAGCAGTTCGAAGGTTGGGACTCACTGCATATGTCATAATATAGCAAGACTTCATGTTGTTTGAATACTTTTTCAGCTCTGTGACACAATCCGACAGGGGTCAGGTAGTTGATATCCTACATCTGAATTTTAAAGTTATCGCCCTGGGCAGCACACTCTAAATAAATAAATTAAAACACACACACACGCTGTCCCTGGCCTCCATCTGCACCCCTTCCCCCGGTGGCAGGAAGAGGGATTGCCCAACAGGGAAGAGGACAGAGTGATGGATCACCCAAGGAGAAAAATGGAGGCAGAGAGGGGAGAGTTCGTCAGGCAACATGGTCTTTGACGAGTTTAAAGACCAGTGTTTTTTTAGGGGGCCAGGGGACTTAAAAAAAAAAAAAAAAAATGAAGGCACTTACTTTCCACCACAGAGCCCTCGCTGGGTTTTGAATAACCCTCTCCCTTCTTCTTGATTCGGCGAATTATCCCTCCATCCTCTGCCCCTGATAGGTCTTCACCCTTAAAGTCAAACAGTTCAATCTGGAAGGAAGCAGAAGGATCAAAATATCAGCATACCACCATTTTAACAGACAGTAGGGCCGGCATGGCAGATGCTAAACCACGCTAAGTCATCATGGTGTACACCCCACACAGCCACAGGCCTCCCAGCTATGTACACCCCACACAACCCACAGTCACGTGCACCCTACATAGTCAGAGCCCTACTGGTTATGTACGTCGTCCACAGGCAGAGCCCCCCACTCCCTAGCTTCAAAGCCCCCTACGCAGTCAGAGCCCTCCCTGGAAAGTACACTCACTCAGTCACAGTAACCACTGGAGTGTTCAACCTCCACAGCCCTCCAAGTTGTATATAATATACACAGTCAGAGCCATGCTGGTCTAAGAAAAGATGGTGGTTTTCTATAGCATCCATCATACAAGCTGTACTCCAAAGCACTTCACAATCCAGGCCCTGGAGGAAAGAGAATGGTGCTGTCATTTAAGAGTATAGGAAGATTCAAACAGAAACAGATTAGAAAGAACTCTAATGCAAGGTTTATGCACCCAAAGGTTAACTGACTTGCTCAGGATCATACAGTGAGCAAGTGATGAATGTGGGATTTAAACCCGAATCTAGTGCCTGTGTCATTCAAACTCTAACATGACAGAATCAGGACAGCTACCGAGTGGGATTATGCACTGCAGAGCTGCAGAGAAGGGGGAGATATTTTAAGTAAGAATTACTTGAAAATGGTCAAAAGATTCCCTTTCCTCTGCTAATCTTCTGAGTAACAGAAGAAAGTACCAGTGCATGTAGTCAGATTGCCTAGCACCCCTGGACCCAAGCTGGGATCTTCCTTCCCTCTCCCCTGAGGTCCCTTTTCCTGTCCTTGGAACTCTCTCCCCCAGGGACAGACACTCCCCATTACTGGCTTCGCTCACTCTTAACTCTTGCCCCCAAATCTTTAACCTGTTGCTTATCCACCACAGGTTGGACTCCATCCAACAGGATGACAAGTCACTTGATCACCAAAGGTGCACATTTTCAAAGACATATCAGTACATGGAATAGAAAACGTACAGGTTAGTAAGACAATATAAAAAGCAAAGGCAATAGTAATTACAGACTCAGAGGGGAGACTGCCTCTGAGGACATAACTCACTCAACTGGACAGGAGACTAGAGGGAGGAACTGGCAAGAGGGAGGCAGGCCAGGAAGCCCAAGTACATGTGGTGGATGAGGAAACAGCCTGTCCTGGGTCCGCCCTCCATTTTTTTTTTTTACCCCATAACCCCACCCCATATCCCTCCCACAGGATGTACTCCTGTGTAGTGACATGGCACTTCAGGGCCATCTGAGGGGCAGTGAGTCCCACCCTTCCTTTGGAAGCCCACTGCCAGCCCCACTCTAATCCTGTGGAACCCCACTGCCAGCCCCACTCTAATCCTGCTGTGCCTCTATACCACACCCTAGGAAGATGAGGGCATGCAGATACAAGTCAACTCTGTAAAGGAGTACTGGTTCCTTCCCTTGGGTCACCTGGGATGTGGTAAACTGCACAAATAGGTGCTCTTCCTCCCTAAGGCAGGTGAAGACCAAAATGGATACCAGAACCCAGTCTTACTGACTGGCACAAGACATAACAGACTCCGGATGCAAGCGTAAGTGCTAGTTGGCCCTTTTTCTGTAGAGGTTCTTCTCCCCACTGTCCTATGTTTACTCCTCTCAGGACACCTATGATAGCATAGCCACTAAACCAGCCACTTCAGCACCCCTTCCCCTGAACCTCTAGTATAAAAGGATCCGGAAGAGCGTAGGGGCTGTATGGCGTGGGCCCCAAGCATACAGAAACTCTCATATTTATTATAGACAGAGTACATGCTTTAATGCCTGTTTTCTCACTACCTCCCTTACATCCATTTGATGGTGCTACACTGCAAGTGGAAGCCTTGAAAGCCACAACTGATCCTCTGGTGAAGCAACCTCCCAGGCCTACCACAGCAGTCCCTGGTGTGATGTGTGGTGCGATCCGCTCTTCAGGCTGGGAACCAGCATGGCTGACCGAAAGTCTTAAGTCTGCTTCCAAAACAGGATAGACAGCATGGCAGCGCAATGTGCTGTAGCTGGGCCAACAGGCAGTCTAAAGAGATTCCATGTTAATATTTTGTCTGACTTGGCCCAGCAGAGCATGCTGTGCTCCCATGTGGGTGACCTGGAAACCCACCTATCCAACTTGGGCTGCTGAAGTGCAGAGGTAACATTCTGCGGTTCTGGGTGGAAAGAAGAGTCTCTCTGCCAAAGCACCTGCAGTGGCAGAAGGGCACCTTGTAGTTATGGGTAGCCATGTGATGTCCTCTCTTCCACTGGACGGTGCACAGCAGGACACTGTATGCAGTTATGCCGATGTGAAACAAGGAAGAAAAGGTATGTTTTTTTTGGGGGGAGAGACTGCTCCCTCAGGCCACCATGAAGGCTGGTACCCTCCTACCACCACCTCTCACAATAGCCCAAACTATGTTCTGACTCCAGCACCAGCAACCAGGGTCAGTCCATACCGCAACACAAGAGGGTAACATTAGGAGGTTCCCCCAGGGGTCTTGGGTCAGGTGTTACCACTACACTTCTTGCTGGTGAGACCCCTGGAGTACTGTGCCCCGTTCTGAAGGCCAGATCTCAGAAGGACATAAGACAGGGCGAAGGCAGCCCAGAGGAGAGAAACTAAAATAGTACAGGGGTTGCACCCAAAGTCCTACAAGGAGACATTGAGGGATCTCAACATGTACACCCTGGGATAGAGGAGAGTGAGAGGGGGCATGAGAGGCCTATAAGTACCTCACAAGGGTGAACAGGGTACAGGAGTGGAGTCTCTTTAAAATGAGAAGGAGCACCAGCATTGGGGGGGAAAGGGATCTGAGGAAGCATTACTTCACTGAAAGGGTGGTGGGTGCTGGAACATACTGCCAGTGGAAGTGGTGGAGGCAAAAGCTGCAAGGAGATTCAAGTACGTGCGGGATAAACATAGTGGAATATTAGTAAACAGACAGGGAGAAGAGAGGGTCACCGGAGACCAGTTAGGTCTGCAGTGACCACCTAAGCCATCTGGTCAGACGGGTGGGCCAAGCAGTCCTTTTTTGACAGGGTTCTGATGTGGAGATTGGCAGTGCTAGCCAGTAGCAAGGATAGGAACAACCAGGTAAAGAGTGGGTAGATGAGGCAGTGGGGCAGCTGAGGAAAAGCAGAGGAAAAAGTGTGAATTACAAAAACAATACTTGGTCTGGAGAGACTCTTGTTTCAAAACTACCATGCCTGGGAGAATCCAGGGGAGAGAGCAGACCTTTCTGTTTAAACTCCTACTACAGCCTGATTCTGGTGAAAATTAACTTATTTTTGCAGCTTCTTCCACCGTGTCATCAGCCATGGAGTAGATGGCCAGGTCAGATTGGAAGGGGAGGCTAGGTAGTGGTGGAGGGGTTTCAGATCTGGGCTATTTTAAACATTTGGGTGCATTAACTAGATTGTCCCAGTATAATCTGATTAGTAACTAATCACATGAAATGTAAAGACCAAATTTTAGTCAAGTATGGTCTGTGGCAGGTGTGGAGTGAAAAAGTACAGTTACGCAAGACCTTACCATAACAGATTTGAGCCAGAAGCTCTTGCAGCAGGCCAACACTGGTAGGACTAAGCAGCCAGCACCATTTAGAAACTTTCTAACTAGCAGTCTGCCACGGGGGATTGCCTGTCACCGACATCAGCCTATCCTATAAAGGTGGGCGGTCCCCCACATCTGCCTCGGTTCTCCCACCAGAGACCCCAAACGGACAGCGAATGGACAACCAAGGAGGTTCTCAAGAGCCAAAGAAGAAAAGGCATAAATAGTGCAAAAGGAACAAGAGGAAGGAGGGAAAGAAAGCAGGGCTTCCCACAAGGGCTTCTATTGAAGATCTACTGTTATGGTAATTTCTTACGTAACTGTACTATCTTACTTCAAGGAAGGCTCTTGCAGCAGGCCAACACCGGTAGGACAGAGTCCCAAGCAGTTCTTGGCATGACCAGGAGGAAAACACTGGGAGGACGACAGCTCAGCAGCCATGAGCTCAGGAGAGAAGGCCCCGAAGTACTGCTAGGTTGAAACTGGCCCTGCACCGAGAGGTGATGTCCAGACTGTAGTGCTTGGTGAAGGTGTGGATAGAACTCAAAGTGGCAGCTGCACAGATGTCCACAGCAGACATTTCTGAAACAGGCTGTGGAAGCAGCCTTACCCCTCGTGGAACAACCCTTAACTACTCCCTGAAGGTCCCTATTGTATGTCTGATAACAACAATGCAATTGGCTAACCACTTAGACTAACAGTTTAGAAACAGGCTCGCCCTCTAAAGGGGATGAACGAAAACTGCTCAGATACATATAGTACCACAAGATTCTATGTACATCCCAGTATGGAGCAAAGCCACCCTTCATCTATGTGAAAAACTAAAAAAGGTCCCTTACACATAAGAGCCTGAAGCTCAGAAATCCATCGAACAGAAGGAACAGCAACTAAAAAAAACACTTTCCATGACAGAAAGCTCAACTCGCAGCCAGTTCAAAGGGAGGTAAACACTGGTTACTCACCTGTAACAGTAGTTCTAAGTTGGATATATATAGTGTTCATCCACACTTTCTGGCACGTCCCTTTCCCTTTAAATCTTGTCAGGTCGTCTTTATGCTGGCTCCTCCCACCCACCCAGGTGGTATAACCCTCGGCTCCGTCCCATGATGCCAGATCTTGCCCGCTGGAAGAAGAGGTTGTGCGTCGAAGCCGAGGAGGTTGGTTGGGTCAGTGTGGATGAACATATACCACTCCCAGAACTACTGTTGGAGTAACCAGTGTTTCTAGGAACGTGGATATGTTGTTCTATCCACACTTTCTGGCAGACTCCTAGCAGTTCTCCGGGAGGAGGGAGGCAAGGCACACACACCCTACTAAGAGAATAGAGACTGGAGAACTGAGGCTCCAAAACAAGCATCCCGGCGTGACTCAAGGTCAACGTGGTAATGAAGGTGTTTGCCGACTTCCGGGTAGCAGCCCTGCAGATATCTTGGATAGGGACATCCCTAGATGCAGCTACGGACGTAGCGGTATGGAGAGTGGAATGAGCACTTAGCCCTGTGGGAGGCTCCTGACCTGCCAACCTAGAGCAGAGATAAATGCATGATGTAATCCATCTGCCAATCATCTGCTTCGCTGTAGGTCTGCCAGGTGCAGCTTCAGCATAGGTGACAAACAGCTGGCGAACCTCCCCCTGAACTTCAGCCGTCCGCGCCTTATAATTAGAGAGTGCCCGTCTCAGGTCCAATGTATGGAGCCTGTACTCTGCCTCCAAGGTGTAATTTGGATATTACACCAGCAGAATTAACACCTGGTTAAGGTGAAACTCAGACACAACCTTCGGAAGGAACTTTGGACTGGGGCACAGGACAGCCTTATCCCTGTGGAAGACCAGGTAAGGAGACTCTACAGAAGGCGCCTGGAGCTCCCCAATCCTTCTGGCTGACATTATAGCTACTAGGAAGATGGTCTTCCACAACAGGTGTAAGATATCACACCTGTGCATCGGTTCGAATGGCTTGCCCATGAGCTTTGCCAATACCAGCAGTAGATTCCACGGAAGTGGTGGTACATGCACCGGAGGGGATATGTGATCGAGGCCCTTGAAAAAGCGTCAGACCACCTTCTCCTGTGCCACCACCTGCTGAGTGGCCCACGCCCAGTAAGCAGAGATGGCTACCAGGTGCACCTTAAGAGTTGTTGTCCGGAGACCTCCTTTGGAGAGGAACCAAAGGTAGTTGAGGATACTAGCCACAGGGCAGGAATTGGAGTCCAAGCCCTTGCTCTGACACCAAATGGAAAACCATTTCCATCTGAAGGTTTAGCACATCCTGGCCAACTCTTTCCTGGATGCCTCAGCCACATCGAGTACATCGTCGGAAAAGGCTCAAAGCCTGGAACTCTAGCCACTCGGGTACCAGGCGGTCAGGTGCAGAGATTGAAGAGCTGGATGGAATATCTTCCCCTGATTGACGGAGATCAGGTCTGGGCATGCTAGAAGACGCCTCGGGAGCCTGGCACAGAGGCTGAGGAGATCTGGATACCAGAACTGGCGTGGACAATCTGAGGCAACCAAGATCACCTTTGCCTTGTCCCTCCTCACCTTGTGGATCAAGGGAAATGGAATGAAGGCGTAGAAGAGGCCTGTGGTCCACGGCGTCAAGAGGGCATTTCCCTGCAGCGAGCCCTGTTTGGGGGGGGGGGGCGTGAAAGTCTCAGCTTTGTGTTCTCCCCAGAGGCGAACAGGTCCACCTGAGGGGTGCCCCACTGGGAGAACAGACTGAACTACCTCTGGATGGAGAGAGCACTCGTGGGACACCTCGCCCACATGGCTGAGGGCATCCGCCAGTCAGCTCGAGGCTCCTGCCACATGGATGGCGAGGAGATCCATCTCCAGACAGCTCATGAGTGTCCAAATGCGGAGGGCTTCCCTGCACAAAGGCCGGGAGGGCATGTCGTCCAGTTTGTTGAGGTACTGCATGGTCATGGTGAGGTCTGTCTGGACCTGAACCACTTGACCCCGCAGGAATGGAGCTAATGCAGTCAGCACCAGCTGGACTGCTCGGGGCTCCAGCAGGTTGATGTGGCATTTGGACTCCACAGGGGTCCAGAGCCGATGGACCCTGTGGTTCCCCATGTGGGCTTCCCAGCCCATGAGAGATGTATCAGTCGTAAGATTGACCGTCAGCTTGGGATGGACAAATGGGATCCCTCCCTGCAGATGTTCTGGGACAGTCCACCATTTGAGCACATCCCAAAGCTTCTGGGTCACAGTGACCAGCTGGTCGAGATGACCAGGGCTCTGGGACCACTGGCTGGCCAGCCCCCACTGAATGGGGCACATATGCCACAGGTCCCATCGGACCACTGTGGTGCAGGCCGCCATGTAACCCAGAAGGTGCAGAAGTCCCGTGCAGGATGCAATTGCCCAACCATATGGAGAAGAGAACCTTCACCCTGTCCGTCAGTAGCCTGTCTCTGGCTCGGCAAGACTTGAGCTCTGACCCAATAAGTCAGATCACCTGTGTTGGCACAAGTTCCGATTTGGCCTCGTTGATTAGGAGGCCAAGACTGGCGCAGGTCTGAAAGGCCAGATTTCTGGACCGCTCCGCCTCCAACCTGGAGAGACCAACTATGAGCCAATCGTCGAGATAAGGGTACACCCTGACCCTTCGATGCTGAAGATGGGCTGCCACCACTGCGATGCATCTGGTGAAGACCTGGGGGGCAGATGACAGGCCATATGGCATGATTTGGCACTCGTAGAGGGTTCTCTGACCCGGAAGCAGAGGAACCTTCAATGTGACAGATTGATCAGGATGCGAAAGAATGCGTCCTGGAGCTCTAGGGAGCAGAACCACATGTTCTGCTCAAGAAATGGTATGATCTGGGACAGAGTTACCATCTGAAAGGTGTACAACCTGAGGTACTGGTTTAGGTCATGCAGATCCAGAATGGGGTGCCAGCCCCCCATCCGTTTCAGGACCAGGAAGTACCTGGAAACTAACCCTGGGTTGAAGGGGGAATCTATGACTCTGGCCACCACCTCCTTGAGGAGAAGCTGAGCGATGTCATCTCGTAGAGCTGACAGAGTCAGAAAGGATACCCTTTCCTCCGGTGGGGCGCAGGCTCGGCTTGGCGGGTACTGCTCGAATTCTAAAGGCAGGCCCTGGCCGACCACTTCCAGAACCCACCTGTCCATGGTAACAGCGGACCAGGCAGAAAGGAAGTGGCAGATCTGAACCGGACACCCCATACCATCAGTGAGCAGGCCTGGAGGAGAGTCCGGATGCAGAACCGCCTGGACCCTTCCCTCCCGGTTTGCGGGCTGACTGAGCTCCTGGCTTGGGCCAATGGTACCAAAATTGGGAGTGCTGCTGTTGCCCCATAGGATACTGGGGCTGCTTGGCCGCAGAGGCAGAAGGCCAAAAAGGCTTCCCCTTCCACTTTCTGGAACCCTGGGATTCCTTCTGGGCAGACATAGCAGAGTCCAATGTGGTACTAGACTTAGACACGTTCAAGGTGACCGTCCACTCCTGGACCGAAAAGATCAGTGCCCAGGAAATACAGGTTACTCACCTGTAACAGGAGTTCTAGGAGTGGTATATGTTGTTCATCCACACTTATTGGCAGGTTCCTTGCCGCATGGTCTTCAAGCTGGCTCCTCCCACCCATCAGGGTGGTAAAAACTCTCGGCTCCGCCCCATGACACCAGATCTAGCCCGCTGGAAGCCAGGCTGCATGTCGGAGTTGGGGAGGTCGGTTGGGTTGTGTGGATGAATAACATATACCACTCCTAGAACTCCTGTTACAGGTGAGTAACCTGTATTTCTAGGGACGTGGGTATGTTGTTCAATCGACACTTACTGGCAGACTCCTAGCAGTTCTCTGGGAGAAGGGAGGCAAGGCGTGCACCCCCTACTTAGGGAATAAGGACTGGAGAACCGAGGTCCCATAACCAGCATCCCGGCGTGACTCAAGATCGATGTGGTAGTAGGTAATGAAGGTGTGTGCTGACTTCGAGGTAGCAGCCCTGAGGTTTTCCTGGTTAGGGACGTCCCTAGAAGCAGCCACCGAAGCTTCGGTATGGCGGGTAGAATGAGCTTTTATCCCTTGGGGAGGCTCCATGCCTGACAACCTATTGCAAAGACCTATGCAGGAGGTGACCCACTGCCTATCGTCCGCTTGGCTGCAGGTCTGCCAGGTGCAGCTTCAGTGTAGGTGACAAACAGCTGGTGAACCTCTCCCCGAACTCTAGCCATTCGCTCCTTATAATAAGGGAGTGCTCTTCTAGGGTCCAAAGTATAAAGCCTATATTGCGCCTCCGAGGTGTGATTGGGGTAGAACACCAGCAGAGTCAACACCTGGTTAAGGTGAAACTCAGACACCACCTTTGGAAGGAATTTCGGGTGGGGGCGCAGGACAACCTTGTCCCTATGGAAGACCAGATAAGGAGACTCGATGGAAAGTGCCTGGAGCTCTCCCATCCTTCTGGCTGACGCAACAGCCACCAAGAAGGCGGTCTTGCACGACAGGTGAGATGTCACACCTGTGCATCGGTTCGAATGGCTTGCCCATGAGCTTAGCCAATACCAGCAGTAGATCCCATGGAGGAGGTGGTTCTCGCACCGAAGGGGATATGTGATCAAGACCTTTGAAAAAGCGCCCGACCACCTTATCCTGCACCACTGACTGCTTGCCGGCCTGCACTCAGTAAGCAGAGATGGCTGCCAGGTGCACCTTAAGGGTCGTCAACCGAAGCCCTAGCTGAGAAAGGGACCACAGGTAGTCCAGAATGCTAGCCAAGGAACAGGAAGAAGGGCCCAATCCTTTGTCCCGACACCAAATGGAGAATCTCTTCCATTTGAAGGCACAGCATTTTCTGGTCAACTCCTTACGGGACCCCTCAACTACGTCGAAGACCTCATCGGAAAGCTCCAAGGTCTGGAACTCTAACCGCTCAGGGACCAGTCCGTCAGGTGCAGTGATTGAAGGTCCGGGTGGAGAACCTTCCCTTTGTCGACTGAGAGCAGGTCCGGGCAGGCTGGAAGCCACCTCGGGAGCCTGGGGCTGAGGCTGAGGATATCTGGGTACCAGAACTGGCAGGGCCAGTGTGGGGCTACCAGAATCACCTGCGCCTTATCCCTCTTCACCTTGAGAAGCACCTTGTGGATCAAGAGAAATGGAGGGAAGGCATAGAAGAGGCCCGGGGTCCACAGCCTCGAGAAGGTATCCCCCTGCAGCGAGCCCTGCTGAGGGGGGCGGGCATGAAACATCCTCAGCTTCACATTCTCCCTGGAGGTGAACAGGTCCACCTGAGGGTAGCCCCAATGGGAGAAGAGATGTTGTACTACCTCCGGCAGGAGAGACCACTCGTGAGATGCAGCGCCTATCCGGCTGAGGGCATCGGTCAGACTGTTGGGAGGCTCCGGCCACATGGATGGCTAGGAGATCCGCCTCCAGGCGGATCACGAGAGAGCAAGTGCAGAGAGCTTCCTTGCACAGGGGGGGCAAGGAGCGAGTCCCGCCCTGTCGGTTCAGGTAGTACATGGTCGTGGTGTTGTCCATCTGGACCTGGGCCACTTGACCACGAACAAATGGAGCGAAGGCGGTGAGGGCTAGTTGGACCGCTCAAAGCTACAGCAGGTTGATGTGGCATCAAGACTCATGAGGGGACCAGAGGCCATGGGCTCAGAGCTCCCCCAGATGGGCACCCCAACCCAGAGAGGCGTCGTTCGTGAGAGTGACTGTCGGCTCGGGGTGGACAAACGGGACACCCTCCTGCAGATGAGCTGGAACGAGCCACCATTGTAGTCTGTTCCACATCTCCTGGGTCACTGTCACTAGCTGATCCAGAGGACAGGAGCACTGTGACCATTGGCGGGCCAGTCCCCACTGCAGGGGACGCGTATGCCAGTGGGCCCAACGGACCACGCTGGTGCAGGTCGCCATGAGGCCCAGAAGGCACAGGAAGTCCCGGGCAAGGCGCAATTACCCAACCAGAAATCACTGGGCAAAGGAGGAAAGGACCTCGGCCCTGTCCGCCGGGAGCCGGGCTCTGGGTCTAAGAAAGTCGAGCTCTGCCCCGATGAACTGAATCACCTGCGATGGCACGAGTTCCGACTTGGCCTCATTGATGAGGACGCCAATCTGAGAGCAGACCTGGAGGGCCAGATCTCTGGACCGCTCCACCTCCAATGTGGAGGGGGCTGCAATCAGCCAGTCGTCCAGGTAAGGGTACACCCAGACCCCTTGGTGTTGCAGGAATGCTGTCACCACTGCCATGCATTTGGTGAAGACCCTGGGAGCTGGAGAGAGGCCGAAGGGCATGGCCCGGAACTGGTAAAGAGATCCCTCTGCTCAAAAGCGGAGGAATCACTGGTGATACGAATAGATTGGGACATGAAAGAACGCGTCCTGAAGGTCCAGAGAACAGAACCACACACCTGGCTCCAAGGATGGAATGATCTGAGCCAGAGTGACCATTCTGAAGGTGCAAGGCCTTAGGAACTTGATCAGATCATGTAGGTCAAGAATGGGGCGCCAGCCCCCCATCCGTTTTGGGACCAGAAGTACCTGGACACAAACCCTGGATCTGGAGGGGGGTCCGCCACCTCGTCCATCACCTCCTTCTTGAGGAGCAAGGCACTGTCTGCTTGACGAGCCAAAGAGAGGCTATGCGAAACTCGTGAGGCCCCCGCGGGGCGATGGCTCGATGTGGGGAGACTGCTCGAATTCCAGAGGCAGACCCCTACCTACCACTTTCAATACCCAGCGGTCCGCTGTGATAGCGGACCAGGTGGAAAGGAAGCAGCGGAGCCGTCCCCCCAACAGGGGGAACCCGGGGAAGAGTGATGAGGTTGGGGGCGACACCCCTCAACCCGTCACTGGGCAGGCTTGGAAGAAGAATCGGCCGAGGAACCTCCTGGGCCTTTCCCTCCAGGCTTTCTGCAGGAGAAAGCAGCAGGCTTGGCTTTGGGGTGCCAAGCGTGAGCCTGCTGGCCCTGATGCTGGTGCTGCTGGACCGGATGTGCCGCAGGGGCTGAAGGACAAAAGGGTTTACACTGCTGCTGGCAGCCTTTGTCCTTCTGGGCAGACGTGACAGAGTCCAAGGAGGCATTGGACCTCTTGATCCATTGGAGATGACCCTCCACCCCGGGCCAAAATAAAAATCGGTACCCAGGAAGGGAACATCTGCCAGCCTGTGCTGGGTATCTGCTGTGAAGGTGGAGATCCGCAGCTAAGCTTTGCGGCGCATGGCCACTGCAGCCTCAACTGACCGGGCACACGAATCAGCAATGTCCAACGAAGTTTGGAGCCATTTAGCTACTGCCCTTCCCTGATCCCGCACCTGCTTGACCGTCATCTGAAGGTCAGCCGGGAGATGAATCACCTCATCCAGTGAGCCCAAAAGGGCATGTGAAAAGTGTGCCATCAAAATGGCCAAGCTAGCCTGACGAAGGCCTAGGGAGGAAGCAGCGTACACCTTCCACCCTGAGTAGTCTAATTTCTTGGACTCCTTATCGGTGATTTTTCCACATCCCGAGCGTTTCTGGAACGCCAGAACACGCTATCGGTCACTAACCCCTCCGCAGAGGGGTGCTCCAAGAAACTGGAGACTGAACCGGTAGGGACCGCATACTTTCGAGCCATCCTGGCCGAAGGTGCGGGACAAGATGCTGGCTGCTGTCACAACTCCAGGGCCGGGCCAACAATGGCTTCGGCAACAGGAAAAGGCCTCCGTAGGGGAATCCCTTGGTCCAGTATCTCGCGAGGGACACGGCCCATTTTGAAACGGGTTCGAGCTAAATCCCAGTGGACTCAGAGAGATGAGTCGAAGCATTCTGGGAGCTAGGATGGGCCTCGCCCACCGACTGACCCTCTGTAGACTCCAGGTCGAGCAGCCTGGAGAACAAGGAGTCGTCGTCGTCAGACTCCGAGGAGTCTGCGAACAGCTGCCGAGAGCCTGAGCCACCCTCCACGTGCAGAGGTCGATCAGGAGTGAGGGTGACCTACAACCTATGGAGCAAACCCTGACCCGAGAATCCTTGGTCGGGGCCCCAGTCTTCGCTTGTGGAGGTGGAGGTTCCACCACAATGGGTGGAGCAGCCGGTTTCGGCTGAACAACCGGTGCCAGTTCCTCGACTACTACAAGGGGTTGTTTCAGCTGCTCCGATGACGGCCACTTAATGGCCAGAGAAGGTGACGGATTCGGCTTATTACCGGACAGTAAGAGCTGCTGCCACATCATGTCCTCGTAGTGCCGACGCAACTTGTGCCGGAGCCTATCCTCCGAAGAGGATGAGCAGCGACGCCGCTTTCCACGGTGCCGAGATAGAGACCGCCGACGTCAGTGGGATCGGCTGGACCTGGAAGAGGACCAAGACCTTCGGGGATTCCGAGGGTGGGTCTGAGAGGGGACGGGGGAAACCCACTCCTCCCTCGGTACAGGGACCTTAACTGGGGACACCGGCACAGGAGGCACAGGCAAGTCCTCAGTTTCCACTGGGGGAAACCGGTGAAGTAGGGTTGTCGGCATCTCCAGTCGACAAGCCGTCTGACGGGTCGAGAAAACTCTCGACCGCATCGACGGGTGTCTCAGACGGCTGACCTGACAGGGACACCATGAATCCAGTGGCCTTAGCCGCAACCTCAACCGAAGTCGAAAGTAGACGGTCCGGTGAAGGGGATCTCTCCCGCTCCCCCGAACGTCGACGGTGGGATGGAGTCCTTCTTCTTGGACCAACTGGAATGTCCTGATGGTCCATCTCCCTTGGTGGAGAGGGATCGACAAAGCTCCTTAAAGGAAGCTGTATAGGAAGAGCCCAAGGAGAGCAGGATAAATGCCGCGACCGAGGAGGAAACACAGAAACAGAATTTGACGGCAGATGAGGGCTGCTTGGCCCATCCAGTCTGCCCATTTCCCTACCTAATGGATAAGCTGCAGATCCTAGTTAATCAGCAGCCTACTTCTTTCTACCCCCACCCCCTAGAATTACCTTATGACTGTCCCATGCATGCTTGAATTCAACCACTGTTTTTGACTCCACAACCTCCTCCGGAAGGCTGTTCCATGCATCCACAACTCTCTGTGAAAAATACTTCTTACATTACCTCTAAACCGCCCCATCTTTAAATTGTGCCCTTGTTCTTGCACACCTCTTTTTGAGAGATGCTACCCTCTTGGACTTTGTTGATTCCCTTGAGGTACTTGAAAGTTTCTATCATGTCCCCCCTCTCCCTCCTTTCCTCGAGGCTATACATATTAAGCTCCTTTAGTCTCTCTTCATATGTCTTCCGGTGCAGACTCTGCACCATTTTAGTTGCCCTCCTCTGAACAGCTTCCATCCTATGTCCTTGCGGAGACTGGGTCTCCAGAACTGCACGCAGTACTCCAGATGGGGTCTCACCAGCTGTCTGTAGAGGGATAACAACTTATTTTCTACTGGGCCACTTCCTCCTCGAGGGCGATCTACACCAACTGTTCTGCGGAGCCCGCCACGACGGACACCGCCCAACGGGCCTCCTTCGACTTGACCGGTGGGTACAGTTTCTCAGGGCACCCCAAAAGAAGTCTAGCAGCACGGTCCTCTAAGACCGAAGCCGAGAAGGAGGTGCACAACTCGCAAGCCTGCGAATCGTGGCCAAGCACCAGGCTGTAAACAGACGTGGAGTGCAGATCGGTCCGGGACATCTTCTGCCCACAGGGGCACCGACGAAAGCCAGGAGTCAATCTGTCCATCGCAGCCGCGAGGGAAGTCGAAGACTGTAGTCTTGTAAATTTTAGGATTAGTTTCGGGTTAACTCAAGTCTGTGGATCCAGGCCTAAAACGCAAAGCGCTAAGGAGGGATCCTGAGTTTCCAAGCAATAAGGAAGATCTGGCGTCATGGGGCGGAGCCGAGAGTTTTACCACCTGGGTGGGTGGGAGGAGCCAGCCTGAAGACCTTCCAACAAGATTAAAGGGAAAGAGACATGCCATAAAGCGTGGATATAAAGTACAGTTATGTAGGAACTTACCATAACGATAGATCTTTGAGAGAGGTTCCTTCAGTAGGTCATCACATATAGGACTGGCGCCACCTGGCATTGGGCCACACGGCAGACTTTTCTAGCAATACCTGACGGGGAACCGTCCACCCGATGTCACGTGACTGACGTCAGCGTGACTGTACATAGTGGGCGGTCCCCACGACTGCCTTCCAGTTCTTCCGCTGGTGCCAGGAAGAGGCCATGCAGCAGGAGCGAACAGGAATTGGGAGTCCCTGTAAAACATAAAATGAGGGGAAGGAGGGAGGGAAAAATATGACCTACTGAAGGAACCTCTCCCTACTGTTCCGGTAAGTTCCTACGTAACTGTACCATCTTACTTCGAGAAGGTTCCTTCAGTAGGTCATCACATATAGGACAGAGTCCCAAGCACTCCCTCCAGAGAGAGACCGAGAGAAACTAGGGAGGAGGAAGCTAGCTCCAACAGAACTGAAGTCCAGCATGGACCCAGCCTAGGACAAAAGGCCTTGCAGGATGGCTAATCCAAAGCCAGCCCTCCACCTAGAAGCACTATCCAGACTGTAGCGTTTGGTAAAGGTGTGGATAGAACTCCAAGTAGCAGCAGCAGAGGTGTCCGCTGTGGAAACGTTCCGAAGGAAGACCGCAGAAGCAGCCATGCCCCTAGTAGAAGGACCGCTTATGGAATCCGGAAGAGGCTTATCGTACTTCTGGTAACGGTATCGGGTGCAGTTTCCAAACCATCTGGAAAGGCCCTGCTTAGAAACCGGTTTGCCCCTTGACCTGGGGGCAAAGGAAGCGAATAACTGATCACAAGAGCGGAGCTCTTTAGTCCGGTGAGTATAGCACCAGAGGATCAGATGGACATCCATCGTGTGAAGGAGTGCCTCACCCTTGTTGGAAGGGGACAGGTAGTAAACTGGAAATTCTACTGATTGGTACAGTGTGGATTCCGTCACCACCCTGGGAAGGAACCTCTGATGCGTCCTAAGGACCGCTCAGTCCATATGGAAAATCAAGTAGGGCTCCTTGCAGATTAGAGCGTGAAGCTCTGAAATCCTTCGGGCAGAGGTGATAGCCACCAGAAAAAAAAAGCATCTTCCAGGAAAGGAAGCACAGATCACAGATCATGGCCGGTTCGAAAGGAGGAAGGGTGAGCTTTTCCAGGACGAAGTTCAAGTCCCAAGGTGGAGCTGAGCTGCGGATGGGGGGTTTCAGGTGGAGGATGCCTTTTAGAAAGGTCTTAGATACCTCCAACTGAGCCACAGGTTTACCATCCACTAGCTTGTGGTACACTGAAATGGCCAAGATAATGACCTTCAAAGAAGAATAGGACAGACCAGAGTCTGATAAATGAAGGAGGTATTCCATGACTTGAGGGGCTGAACAGGAGAAAGGGTCCCAACCCTGAGCAGAAGCCCAAATCGAAAACCGCTTCCACTTCATAGCAGAAGTGGAATGGGTGGACAGTTTCCTGGCCTCGATGAGGACCTGAGCAACTCTAGAGGAGATCCCAAAGTGAGAAACTGCTACATCTGAAGGAGCCACGCATGAAGATGCAGGGTCCTGAGCCCCGGATGAACCAGCCTGCCCTTATCCCGAGTCAGGAAGTCGTGAGTCAGCGGAAGTGGAACCGGTGGTTCCCTGGAGAGCTGCTGTAACAGCGGGAACCAAATCTGTCTCGGCCAGAGATGAGCAATAAGGATCATTCTTGCTCCCTCGGCTTGAAGTTTGAGGAGAACTCTGTAGAATGGGAAAAGGAGGGCAAGTGTACATAAAATCTCCCTGTCCATGACAGAGATAATGTGTCATTCCAGAAAGCACTGTGCTCTGGAACGAGCGAGCAAAACTTGGGAAGGTTTGCGTTGGATTGGGAGGCGAAGAGGTCGATTTCTGATGTCCCCAATTCTGGAAGATGGAGTCCGCCACTTCCTGATGCAATTCCCACTCGTGGGCGAGGGTTCGAGTTCTGCAGAGACTGTCTGCCAGGATGTTTAGAATGCCTGGTGAACGTGCATGGCCACCAGGACCAGAAGGTGCTGGACTGCCCAGTTCCACACCCGTGTCGCTTCCCTGCCAAGAGGGTACGATCAGGTTCCTCCTTGTTTGTTGATGTACCAAACTACCAACATGTTATCAGTTTGGATCAGCAGTGTTCTCTTGGTATAGCAGGGTCTGAAAAGCCTGTAAGGCATGTAGGACCGCCCTGAGCTTCAGAACACTGATGTGGAGAGAAGTCTCTAGGCCTGTCCAAAGGCCTTGGGCAGGATGATCCCCCAGATGGGCCCCCCACCCCATATTCGAGGCATCCGTGGTGAGGGTAGCTGCTGGTGCAGGGTTCCGGAACGGAAGTCCCAGGAAAAGATTGTGGGGATCCTCCCACCACTGTAAATTCCTTTGGACCGCTGAAGAGACCAAGACTGGATGGTCCAGGTCGTCTAGGAGCTGATCCCACTGTACCCTTAATGACCACTGAGTGATTTGCATGTGCAGCCTTGCTAGGTGAACGTTCGTGATGGAAGCTGCCATCAGTCCCAAAAGACGAAGGACCTCCCGAGCAGGAATGGTCCTGAGAGAGGCTACTTTGTGATCCTGGCTGATTAAGGTCTCCACCCTGTCTGGAGGAAGGAAGGCTCTGCACTGGACTGTATCCAGAACTGCCTCAATGAACTGTAGTCTCTGGGATGGTACTAGAGACGACTTGGGGACGCTGACTTATCCCCAGTCGGTTGAAGAGGTCCAGTGTGAAAGACAAGAGTTTCCAATAAAAGATCCCTGGACGGAGCGGAGATCAGCCAGTCGTCCAGATAAGGGAACACCGCAAAACCCCTGCAGCGTAAAAATGCCGCCACCACCGCCAGGAACTTGGTAAAAACTTGAGGTGCCGAACACAGACCAAAGGGGAGCGCCTGGAACTGGAAATTCTCTCCTTGGAAACAAAAACGCAGGAAACGGCGGTGGCTGGGGAAGATGGGGATGTGCAGGTAGGCATCCTGCATGTCCAGGGCGCAGAGCCAATGATTCTCCAACAGGAGAGGAAGAAGGCTCTGGAGCATCAGCATGTGGAACTTCTTGTACTCTACATACTGATTGAGTTGACTCAAGTAGAGAATGGGTCTGAAGTCCCCAGTCTTTTTTTGGAAGCAGGAAGAAATGGGAGTAAAACCCTTTTCTCCCTTTGCCCGAAGGGAACTGGCTCAATTGCTTCTTTTCAGCAAAAGCGCACTGACCTCCTCGCAAACGAGGTGGGCCTGATCCCAGGAATAAGAGGACCTCCGCAGAGGAGTATCCGGAGGGATCTCCAGAAACTCAATGGAGTGTCCGATGGACATTAGTTGCAGGACCCACTGCCTGAGGTGGACGCCTCCACCCTGCGTGGCGGGCTTAACCTGCCTCCCACCTGCTCCCCGTCATGAGACTGAGGGCAGTGGGTCCGGAGACACAAGAAGTGGCAGGATCGCTGAGGAGGTCCCCCTCGAATGTCGCACCCTTGGGAGTGGGGGTAGCGGTACCGTAGCCTTACACTTACCTTAGCGTCTCGCCTGAGCGTTCTTCTGCTGCCTCCTGGTCCTCTTCTGAAAGGGCTGCTGCTGTTGTAGAGTGGATTTAAGGGCCACACCTTTGTCCTGTCAATCCATTATGATGTCCTTGGTATCTCCTCCAAAAAGGACTGAGCCCCTGAAGGGGGTGTCCTGAATCGCCGACTGGACTTCGTTGGCGAGCCCAGAGAGGCTAAGCCAGGAATGCTGCCTAAGGGCAACAGCAGTTGCCGAGGTATGGGTCACCGAATCGACCGAGTCGTAGGTGGCTCGAAGAGCATGCCTACAGGAGATCCTGGAGAGGCGGACATCCTTGGCAAGTTCCTCCTTAAGGGGCGATGGATCCATAGACTGGACCCTTGCCTCCACCCTGGCCATAGCCTATTTTTGGTGAGATACCATGTGGGCCACGTAACTAAGGAAGCGAAGGGCACACGTGGCCGACGAGTATACCTTCTTTCCAAACTCTTTGTCTGGAGGTGTCGTGCTTATGTGCTTGGGAGTTGTGGAGTGGTCATGAGCAGCTGAGATGACCACAGAGTCTGCCTTAGGATGAGCCTTTAAAAAAATGTGCATCCCTTGGCACCCGGTAGAGTCTGTCCGCCCTCTTGGGGACAGCTGGGATCGAATGAGACATCTGCCAGATGGTGGTGGTGAGGACCCATCCATGGTGGGACCAGAATAGAAGGCAGAGACTCTAAATCAAGATGTTCCGCGAGTCTTTGCCGCATAGGATCCTGGTCTTCCGACTCCCTGTCGAAATGATCTCTTAAGGTCCTCAAGAGGTCCGAAAAGGAAGGATCCTCCCAAGGGGATGTGGGGGAGGTTCTTCCTTTCATATCCTCAGGGTCCTCCACTGGTTTCTCCTCCTCAGAGTCCTCCCTCCCCTCAGAACTGTCTTCCGCGTCCTCAACAGGACAACGATGGAAATCCCAAGGAAACTGACCAGGCCCCCTGCCACCAAGACTGGATGACTGGATGATGATGACATGATGATGATGATGACAATGACGATGACTATGATGATGGAGGTGGGGGGGGACGGAGGAGGAGGAGACCCCTGGAAACCCATATAAGGGGAATATGGGTTGTATCCATGGTGGAACTGCCCAAAATGGCTCCAATCAGGAGTGGAACCCCCCTGGGTAGGGATCCCCAGGATACCCAACAGGTTAATGGGGGACAGTTCGGTGTCTAGAATAGGTTCCCAACGACAGATCAGGCATCAGGGAAACCACGTCGGACCCGCCGTTGTGTAGATGGGAGAAGGGTCTGGTGTCGGGACAGCCCACATCGGAGGGACAGACGTTGGCACCGGCACCACTCGATCTGGCACTGGTAGAGGGTCTGGCGTCGGAACCAGATGAGGGAGCTCTGGCGACGAGGCCAGAGGTGAAGGCCTGTCGGCCGATCCTGGCTGAGGAACTGTTGGGATCACTGGTGTCGGGGGACATGCCAGCATCCCGCCGGAAGGCGGAGGAGCCTCCACAAGAAGGCCAGATGGCCGTGAAGGATTCTCCTGATCCGGGACCCCCGCAGAGGAATGCGGAGAAGTACCCACTATGTCGAGAGGCTCGATGGGGTCTCCAAGACCATCGCCGGATGCATCCGAGAAGGAGTGAGAGGACGCGGACGCAGTAGTAGGAGGGAGAGAGGCTTTCTCCCTTTGGTCCCGCCGGACGCCGGGTTGAGGCGCCTGCTAGGCACCGACGGGGAACCAGGCCTGGTGCGGGTCGCTCGGAAACAGCCGCCTTAGTGGGCAAAGTCGGGCGGTCAGGGGAGGAGCCCCTGGCCAGCTTATCGACCGTGGCCGGGTGACTGCCCCCAGCCAGGGGAGTCTATTTATCAGCCACCGCGCGGTCTCCGGAGGAGCTGGGGCCAACTTACCGGCAGGAGCGGCGCGGTCGCTGGAAGCAGACTTACCTGCTGGAGTCTTGTCCGACTTACTGTCAGTCTTAGTCGGCAGTAATTGGGCCTCGCTTGTGGACGGCCTGGTGTAGTCTGCAGAGCAAGCCTGCTCCCTAGTCTTCTTGTGCTTTTTTGAAGGGGAAGATTTTTGTGACAAATCCCTAAGGCGCTCCATCTTTTTCTCCAAGGAGACCAGACAAGATTTAAGAAGATGGGCCTCCAATGCCTGCTGTCTCCGTTTTTTAGTGGCCTGGTTGAATGACTGGCACTCAGGGCAGGAGGAAACAGGATGGTTTGGGCCTAGGCAGAGAAAGCACTTCTGGTGACCGTCTTTGTATGGGATCTGCATGCCACAAGCCAAGCACTTTTTCTTCGGAGAAGACAAAGGTTGTTGAATTATTAAAGAAAATTGCGAGGGAAAAACCTGACGCGAAAGAACCTGACGATTGCTACTGGAGACAGATGCAACTGACACGGGTTTACTCAAGCGGAAAGAACTGAGGGAGCGGGGGGACCGCCCACTATATACAGTCACGGTGATGTCGAGTGGGCAGCCCCCATCAGGTACTGCTAGAAAAGTCTGCCGTGCGGCCAGACGCCAGGTGGCGCCAGTCCTATATGTGATGACCTACTGAAGGAACCCTCTTGAAGTAAGATCAATATAGTCACATCCCTAGAAAGTGAGTTTCTCCAACATAAAATTGAGGTCCCATGGAGGGACCAGGTCCTGAATGGGAGGTTTCGGATGCAAAGTGCCCCGCAGGAAGGCGTGGGACACTTTAAACTGGGCAACAGCCTTGCCCTCAATAGGCACATGGTACGCAAAGATGGTGAAAAGATACACCTTGAAGGAGGAGTACCCCAAGGCGGAGTCCAAAAGGGAAAGAAGGTACTCCAACACCTGATTCACTGAGCAGGTGAAAGGATCCAACTGGCATGCAGCAGCCCAAAGAGTAAAACCGTTCCATTTCATAGAGCAAGTGGCTCTGGAAAGAGGGTTTCCTAGGAGCCACCTGGATGTCTGCAACCCTAGATGAAACCCCCGAAGTGGGCAATTGCTAGATCTGCAGGAGTCACACATGGAGATGTAGGGACTTTAGGTACAGATGGA
Source organism: Neoceratodus forsteri (assembly GCA_016271365.2). Classification (NCBI taxonomy): domain Eukaryota; kingdom Metazoa; phylum Chordata; order Ceratodontiformes; family Ceratodontidae; genus Neoceratodus; species Neoceratodus forsteri. The sequence goes on from CM028131.1 coordinate 1,338,153,639, forward strand.
CAGGATGCCCTGGTCCTGGAACAGCAAGCCAGTGCACAGGAGCAAGGGCACCAGAGGTTCCACTGCCAGTTGCTGCAGCAAGGGGAGCAAAATTTGACACAGTCAGAAGGGAGCTGAGAGAATCATCTCCACCCCTTCCAACTGGAGCTTAAGCAGAACCTTCTGTAGGAGCAGGAGAGAGAAAAGGCATACAGAAACCTCCCCTTCCAAGTTAAGGGACAAAGCCTCGCGCCAGAAAACTCCAGACAGAGGATCGAGCAAGCAGAAAAGCATCAGTTTTGCACCGCGTGGGGACGCAAACAGGTCCACCTGTCGAAGAAATCTTCGACCAAGATTAGAAGCTCCCACCACTCGTGCACCTGCGACCTGGAGCAGCCGAGACCATCTGCCAAGACATTTAGGACACCTGAAACATGCAAGGCCGAGAGCGTCAGATCATGATCGACAGCCCAGTAAGTAGTCGTCGTTGCTGTCGATTTATGCTCCGCTTCCTGGACCTCTCTCAGGCTGCCCCTCCTCACCGGTACTGCTCTACCGCTCACCTGATGCCCTGCCTCCTCAGAGGGTAGCCGCTCTCCACCAACCTCCTGCCGGAAGACCCCCACCCAGCTCTGAGCCCCCTGAGGTAGGGCCGCATCCACGCCAGCGCTCTATCTAGAATCTAATTTGCCGGCAGAGGTGGTGGAAGAACAGAGGGAGCAGAGACAAGGCCCAGTATTGGGTGTGCGGTGGTGCGGTCCTGAGGAGAGCAATCGCCTATCCATGCAAAGGGCATTTCTTGCTCCCCCCCAGAGCGTGAGCCACAGACGTCTGCACGGCTGAGCCGCAGACATCTGCTGCACTCCTCCCCCTATGTTGCTCCACGCTAGTTGTACCCCTGCTCTCCAGCAGGGGCTCTCTACTGCACCAGAGACACCATGGAACCCTCCACAGGGAGAGGAGAGCAGTCCATCGGACGCTCAATCCTCTCCCTCCCCTGCCGACCACTGGCACCCAAGCTAGTTTCTGAACGCGGGTTGCCAGCGTGGTGTGAGCTGTGGTGTCCAGTGCCTCAACCCTCAGCGCCATCGGGCCAGCTCCCCATGCTTGTTGATGTAATACACCACACACAAGTTGTCTATCTGCACCAGCAGTGGACTGGGGAGGAGATGGGTCTGAAAGGCCTGCAGAGCAAGGACCGCTTGCATCTCCAGGACATCGATATGGAAACCCTGTTCCAATTCCATCCAGGTATTCAAAGTCTGGTAGTCTGTCAGATGAGCACCCCAGGCTGGACATGTCTGTTATACGAATCTGTTTTTTTTTTCTTTTTTTTGGGGGGGGGGGTCGACAGCTGATTCCAGCCACCATGACAGAACTCTCCAGACTGGGTCACAGATCAGTACCAACTGGTCCAAGTCATCCGTGCTTTGGTCCCACTGGACCCTCAAGGTCCATTGAGGAGACCCACATGTGCAGGTGGGCCAGGGTAACCGTGGCAATGCCTACCACAATGTGGCCCAGAAGGCCCAGGAAAATCCTGGAAGGGACCTGATGACTGCAGGAAACGAGGCGGGCCTGCTCCGTCAGTCACTCTGCCCATGGGCAAAAAGGCCTTGTCCTGGATAGTGTCCAGGTTCGCTCCCATGTATTGAAGGTGTTGGCAAGGAGAGAGGCAGGACTCCGGCAGAATGACGGTGATCCCCAAGGTCTGGAAGAGGCAAAAGGTGTATTCTAGAGTCTGAACCCAGTGGTCCCTGGAGGGGGCTGCTATCAACCAATTGTCCAGGTAAGGGAACATGTAGAAGCCCTGCCTCCTCAGAGCCGCCACCACTACTGGTAGGCACTTGTTAAAAACCTGGGGGGGGCCTGAAACTGAAAATGATTTCTCCCTGAAAATGGAAGCAAAGGAAGCGACAATGGGCAGGAAAAATCTGAATGTGCAGGTTGGCATCCTGCATGTCCAGAGAGCAGAGCAAATCCCCCTGGTGCAAGAGTTAACAGCCTATGCAGAATGACCATCAAGAAGCGTCTGTGCTCAATGTACAGATTCAGATGGCTCAGCTCCAGGATGGGCCAAAGATCCCCGATCTTTTTGAGGACAAGGAAGAAGTGAGAATACCCCCTTCACCACTGAGCCAGAGGGATGGGCTCTATGGCCCCCCAAGAGCTTTAATTTCCTCCCAGACTAAGAACTGGTGGGCCAGGGGATAAGAAGAGTTTACCAGAAGGTTTTCTAGAGGCCACTCTAAACTCCAGCACGTGACCATGCTCCATGATCTGAGGCACCCAACTGTCCATGGTCACTTCCCACCACTCTTTTTAGGTAAAGGGAGAACAGACCCCTGACCATCTCCCCGAGATCGTTGGTAGGAGGGGGGTTTGGCTAAGGAGTCAGGAGGTCGGGGTTGGCGCTGGGAGGGCGGCTGTGGGTGCCCAAGGGGCTCTGGCAGTAGCAGCTGCAGGGGCAGAGGTGGCTTTGCGCTGGCCCTGGCCTTTGGCAGACTGGCAGGCTTATTTTACGGGAAGACCGATGAAAGGACAGACGCTGGCCCGCTCTAGGCAGAGTATGGTAGAGCACATGAACCATCCTAAGAGCCTGACCAGACGCCTGAAGGGTGGAGATTATGTCCAACATTCAGGGGTTCCAACGTCAGACTCAGACACGGGGGGGGGGGGAGATGCCAGAGGCAGCCCTTAAGGAGCAGGGGTCTGCCTCTGGACGAAAGACCACCACGCTGTGAATAGGGCATTGTAGTCTGCCAGAAGTGGAAGATTATATACCAGTGGGTAGGGATATGAAAGCGTCAGATAAGGGTAAGAATGGCGGGGCTAGTGTAGGGTACCCTGGAAAAAGGACCACCCAGCATCAGCTGAGGAGCCAGCAGCAGCCCAGCGGGCATGGGCTGCTGCGTGGACTGTGGAAGAGACGATGCTAGTGTCGAGCCCATAGGCTGCGGCAGTACTGGTGGCAGCCCAGTGGGCATCAGGGAGAAGCATCCAGGGAAAGGATCTGCTGATGTAGGCCTAGAAACACAGAAACATAGAAACACATAAGCTGACAGCAGATAAGGACTGTAAGGCCCATTCAGTCTGCTCAGGTTTTCTACCTTATGAATGTGTCAGAAGCCTGTACTCTGTCAATGGCCTATCTATTCACACTAATCTGTATTGCTCCATAATGCCTATCCCATGCCTGTTTGAAGCCCTACACTGTATTCATATACACCACTTCCTGAGGTAGGCCATTTCATGCATCCACCACCCCTTCTGTGAAAAAGAACTTCCTCACGTTACCCCTTAATCGGCCTCCCTCTAATCTCTGCCATGTCCTCTCGTCCGGCTATTTTTCTTATATTGAAACATGTTAGACTCTTTCATATTGTTAATGCCCTTAAAATGTTTGAATATTTTGATCATATCACCTCTCTCCCTCCTTTGCTCTAGGGTATACATATTGAGCTCTGTTAATCTGTCCTCATATGTTTTCTGATGCAGCCCCTGCACCATTTTGGTTGCCCTTCTCTGGGATACCTCCATTTTGTTAATGTCCTAGTGCAGGTGCAGCCTCCAGTACTCCACGCAGTACTCCAGATGGGGCCTAACCAGTGTCTTGTAAAGAGGGATTATTACCTCCCTCTTACGACTGCGATACCCCTACTAATACACCCAAGCATCCCTCTAGCCTTACCTACTGCTCTTGTACGATTTCAGGTCATCTGTGATGATGATGTCCAAGTCTCTTTCTTCCCCTGTGACCGTCAGCAACTACCCTCCCAACCTATAGGTGGCTTCAGGGTTTCTCTTCCTTATGTGCATGATCTTGCACTTCTTTGCGTTAAACCCCAGTTGCCACTCTTCCAACCATTTTGCCAGTTTATCCAGATCTATTCTCATTCTGCCCACCCCATCTCGATCTACTCTGTTGCAGATCTTGGTGTCATCTGAAAACAGACAAACCTTACCCTCCAGTCCATCTGCAAGGTCACTGATAGGACCGATCCCTGAGGTACCCCACTTGTGACACCCCCCTCCCCCCCCAGCCTACCCAGCTTATTAATCAATCTTCTATGTGGAACAGTATCGAAAGCTTTGCTGAAGTCAAGGTAGGTGATAGCAACTGCACCCCCTTGGTCCACCACTCTGGTTACCCAGTCAAAGAAATCTGTGAGATTAGTTTGACACGACCTTCCTTTTGTAAACCCATGCCGCCTTGGATCCTGTGCTCCTATGGATTCCAAGTGTTGCACTATCCTTTCCTTGAGGAGTGCCTCCATAATCTTGTCCACTACTGAGATAAGACTGACTGGTCTGTAGTTCTCTGCCTCCTCCCTGCTACCACTCTTGTGGAGCGGGATCACATGAGCCCTTCTCCAGGTTTCTGGGATCTCTCCTGTGTTCAGAGACTCACTAAACAGTTCTGATAATGGCTCTACTAGTTTCACCCTTCGCTCCTTTAGTACCCTGGGATATATGCCATCAGGTCCCATTGCCTTGTCCACCCTGAGTTTAGCGAGCTCTTGTAGGACCCTTCCTTTTGTGAAGGGACTAGTGCACACCTCCCTCCCCCCGTGTCCATGGTGCTGAGCTGTGGGCCCTCCCCTACCTTCTCAGTAAATACTGAGCAGAAGTATCTATTTAGGACAGATGCTTTTCCTTGGTCCTCCTCCACACACTCCCCCTTATCCCCTTTGATCTTAGCCATACCCCCTCTGGACTTTCTCGTTTCACCAATCTATCTATAGAAAGTCTCGTCCCCTTCTTTTACTGTTCGTACTAGCGTTTCCTTGGTTTAGTCCTTTGCTGGCCTTACTGCCTTCTCTGCTTCCCTTAGGGAAGTTTGGTATGCCTCCCTATCTTTGTCCTGCTGCGTTCTCTTATATTTCCTGAAGGCCAACCTTTTGGCTCTTGACCATTTCTGCCACTGTTTTTGAGAATCAGTGTGGTTTCTTTCTTCTTTTGCTTGTTGTTTTCTAGCACAATGGGATGTTGCTTCAAATATTACATCCTTAATGCTTGCCCACTATGCCTGTACCTCCTCACCTGTATTTCTTCTTGCCAGGGCTAGCTTAACGCTGTTGGCTATCTTATCAAAGTCAGCTCCTCTGAAGTCCCATATTTTTGGCTTGGAATGGGATGATTTAGTTCTAGTGGCCAAATTGAACCATACCATGTGATGGTCACTGGCACCTAGGTGACCGACCTGGAGATTTGTGATCCTTTCCCAGTTAGTCAGTACTAGATCTAGGATAGCCCTGTCTCTTGTAGGTTGTTGTACCAGTTGTTTGAGGCCCTCCCTCTGCAGGGAATCCACTATGTGTCTAGTTCTGGAGGATGTTCCTGCTGGTATTAACCAATCTGTATCTGGCATGTTGAAGTCTCCCATTAGCAGAACCTCCCCTTTAGCTGTCATGTTTTGTATATTTTCTAACAGTAATGTGTCTATGTCTTCCCCCTGGTCTGGAGGCCTGTAGACAACCCCAGCTCGTATGGCTGTCCCATTTCGTGTTTCCAGGGGGACCCACAGTTCTGGCTCCTTATGTGTAATCTGAATTTCTGTAGCTTTGATATTTTCATTGACATCAAGGGCCACCACCCCCCCCCCTTTTTTTTTTGGCACCTCTGTCTCTTCCGAACAGTACACAGTCGGGTACTGAAGTCTCCAAAGTGTGGTTCCTGGTGAACCATGTCTCACTAATGGCTACTATGTCCAGTTTAGCCTCTGTGATTGTTACCTGCAGGTCTGGGATCTTGTTTCCCAGACTGCGGGCATTTGTGTACATGGATTTTCCATTGGCCAGATTTCAGTGTGTTAGTTGCTGGGCGAGGTCCATCATTTCCCCTGCAAGTCATATGGGAAGCTGGACCTTCCTCCTTACCTGGGGATGCAAATGACCAAACATGCTGAACTCCTGTTTGATCACTAGCTGAGGGGGCAGGGGTGGTGTTCTTCCCATTCAAAGTATCGGGTGTTGGAGAAGCAGGCACGGGGAGGGGAGAAGTGGAGGAGGAGACCTCCAAGGTGAAGGTAGAGGAGACGCCAGGGTAGAAGAAGCGGTGGCATCCTCCTGCAGGCACTGCCTTGAAGGGCTGAAATCTGTTCACAAGGAGACGACGGACGTAGGCAGTGCTTGGTGGGGGAGACGATGACGGTGGAGGAACAGACACCAGAGAGACCAACACCAGCTGTGCCACCTGGCTGAGAGCCCATGGATGAAATGGGTCTGAGCGTCAGGGGCTGGGAGGCAGGAGATGCCACCTGAAATGGCAATAAGGGTGGGCGCTGAGCCACTGGTAGCCCGAGGGAAAAGAAGGCTGGCGGAGCTTAAGGGGCCGACCCTCCATGGAAATGATCCAAATGCGGTCAAGGGGTTGCGTGGTGACCGTGAGCAGGAAGCAGACTGGTCCCAGTCCCAGTGTTTGTGCCGGTGCGTGTGCTTCCCACTGGATTTCTGAGAGGAAGAAGCAGTCCTGGAGGACTGTGTTGGCGAGGCTGAAGAGGCCGAAAAGCTCTTGGCCTGCAGCTTTTTTCCCATGGGACCAGCTTCTGCTTCATCAGGTGACTCTGCAGAGTCTTAAGATGATGGTTCAGAGTGGCCTGGTTGAATTTCTGGCAAATCTAGCGGCTTCGGTGTCGTTACTGGGGCCTAGGCAGATGAGACACAAAGAGTGGCTGTCTTTTTCAGGAATCTGTTTGCCGCAGGCACACTCTGTGGAGCTGCCGGAAGACTAGGCTGTGGAGAAGACAAACTCAATGGCTGAAACACCAAAAATTTGATGTTAGAAACTTGAGAAAAAGGAAAATAAAGCTCAGCAAGCGCGAGTAATGGCAGTCAACTGCAGCTGCCGCGTCGCGTCTGCTAAGGTCCGACGTGTGCAGGTCGATGACAGGAAGAGAACTGGGGTAGGAGTGGGGGACTGCAAGCTAGAAAGTTTTCCATGTGGTCCAGGGGCCTGGTGGCTTGTTCCTACCTGTGTTGACCTGCTGCAAGAGCCTTCCTCGAAGTAAGATGTTGGAAGTCATATCTCTGGCAGACCCTTTTGTTGGTCAGCATCGTCCACTAGTGTGAATGTTCGATTCTTGGCCCGAGCAAGCACTGTTCAGACTCCTCGCCTTAAGGGCTCTTTTAAAGAGATCTGATGACCTTTTTTTCCACATTGTCTTGGAGCATTAGCTCACCTTTGTCAAACCAGAGCAGTTTCATTACATTCCAAAGACATGATTAGTTTATGTTAGAACCCCTCCATTTCTCCTTCAGGACCTCCTCTGTGGTGGCTGAAAATCTAGGTCTAAATTAGGCTTTGTACTCATATTCATTGACCAGGTCAACAGGCATGAGACTGCGACATGGGAGGTGGCTGTAACAAGGGAGTTCCTTGCAGCAACGATGAGGAATTGGTAGGAGTCCCCATCTTTGGAGAACAGGGAAGGCACACAATAGACCTCTTATGTCTGAAAAAGACGTGAGGACTGCCGGAGCATCAGTATCCCTTTGGTCGAGCCCAATAGTGCCAACACCAACCCCCCCGACCTTGGTGTTGTGTCAATGGTCTAAGGCTGTGCGGCTGGTTGCCACTGAAGCGGACAGTGTCAAAGTGAAGGTCGAACCTGTATGACGCAGGGGCAACCTGGAACGCACCAGGGAAGCCTTGTCTGAGTCACACGCACCAGGAAAAGGACATTTTCTCCCGGGATTAGGTTGAATGAGCCAGCCACACAAATTTCTGCTGGAGCTCCTTCTTCACTCTCTCTCTACGGTCTTTTGGAGCAAAAATTTCTCCAAAGCCCCTTTTCAGCATCACCTGGTTGCAGAGTTAGACCACTGGCAGATTTTGCAGGCTTTCACACTGTGGCTTATGCCTAGGCAGCAGACACAGACAGACATCACAGGAGTCATCAGTGTAGATTTTTTCTTCACACTCAGTACCAGAAAAGTGTAGTCTGTTCTTTCAGCCTGGTGGAAAGAGAGGGGCCTCTAGCAGTACAGCAGACTTTGGGGGATGCAAAGAGCCCTCGGGCAGTACAGTGGACTGGGGAATGAGAGGAGCCTCAGCGGACTGTGGGACAAGAGGAGCCTTCAGCGGTACAGCAGACTGGGAAGGGGACGAGAGGAGCCTCCAGCAGTACAGCAGACTGGGGTAAGAAGAGCAGCCTCCAGTGGTACAGCACACTGGGGGAGGGGGGAATTAGAGGAGCCTGCAGCGGTACAATGGACTCGGCAGGGGACAAGAGGAGCCTCCAGTGGTACAGCAGACTGGGGAGACAAGAGGATCCTCCAGTGGTACAGCAGACTGGGAGGGGAGAAAAGCTCCAGCAGTACAGCAGACTGGGAGGGGGAACAAGAGGAGCCTGCTGCAGCATGGCAGACTGGGAGGGGAATAAGAGGAGCCTGCTGCAGTACAGCAGACTGGGAGGGGAATAAGAGGAGCCTGCTGCAGTACAGCAGACTGGGGAGGGGAACAAGATGAGCCTGCTGCAGTACAGCAGACTGGGAGGGGAACAGAGGAGTCTGCTGCAGGCAGCAGACTGGGGGGTGGAAACAAGAGGAGCCTCCAGCAGTACAGCAGACTGAGGGGGGATGCAAAGAGCCTCAAGCAGCACAGTGGACTGAGGGGGAGGGAACGAGAGGAGCCTCCAGTGGACTGCCGGTGGGGGGAAAGAGATGAGAGGAGCCTCCAGCGGTACAGTGGACTGGGGGACAAGAGGAGCCTTCAGCGGTGCAGCAGACTGGGAAGAGGAGAGGAGCCTCCAGCAGTACAGAGGACGGGGGGAGGGGGGAATTAAAGGAGCCTGGTACAGCAGACTCGGCAGGGGACAAGAGGAGCCTCCAGCAGTACAGCAGACTGGGGGATGAGAGGAGCCTCCAGCAGTACAGTGGACTGGGGACGAGGACAGCCTCCAGTGGTACAGTGAACTTGGACAAGAGGAGCCTCCAGCGGTACAGTGGACTGGGAGGAGCCTCCAGTGGTATAGCAGACTGGTGGGGGACAAGAGGAGCCTCCAGCAGTACAGCAGACTTTGGGGGGGGAGAGAAGACAAGAGGAGCCTCCAGCAAACTGGGGGACAAGAGAAGACTCCAGTGGTACAGCGGACTGCGGGGCAACGAGAGGAGCCTCCAGCAGTACAGTGGACTGGGGGGATGAAAGGAGCCTTCAGTGGTACATCGAACTGGGAGTTGAGGGGAGCCTCCAGTGGTACAGTGAATTCCGACGAGAGGAGCCTCCAGTGGTACCCTGGACTGGTAGACGTGACAGAGAATGGCCATTACAAACACAGGATTAGGAGTGCAGGTGTAGTTTAAGTAGAAGCTAAGGGGCATCTCATCTTTATACAGCACTAATTACAGGTTCTTAAGTGTAAGATTCAAACTCACAAAACATTATCTAGGTTATGTCTAAGTATTTTTCAGTCAGGCCAGAGGCATCAGCAGCTCATTAAAATGATTCTAGACTTTAGGATATCCGCATTGGAAAAGAAAACAGGTATTCAGCACAGTATGTAAAATGTATCACCCCAAATCTCCTTTCACCAGTCTTATTAGCAACAGATATATCTGCTTAAAAAAAAAAAAAAAAAAAAAAAAAATTTCACCAGCAAGCAGAGTTACTATGCAGTTTGAGATGCTGTGATGCACTGGCCCAGGAGCTCATGCTAGTAGTCATTTTTAACTAGAAAGCCAATGTGGACACTGAATGCTCTCCAATCACAGGCTGAAACTGACTATGTGACCAAGTAATCGAGGTTGGGTGCAAAAAAAAAACAAAAAAAAAAATCTATCTTAAATACTTGGTGCCCGTGTGGTCACTAGAATATGGAAGGCAATATAGCATAGTGGTTAAGAGCACTGAACTGCAAATGTGGAGAACTGGGTTTGAATCATAGAGCCACCACCCACATACTGTGTAACCATGAGCAAGTCACTTAAATTCCTAGTACTCCCAAGACGCACCCAGAAAACAAGCCTCGGCTTGGTGTCTTTCCTGGTCAAAACAAAAAAAATTAAAAATAAAAATCATAAAATAAATAAAAACACCATTTTGTGGGAAAAGCTGCTCCTGTAAAAGTGGCCAGGCATTTCAAGCAACAGCACAAGTTAGCCACCCATAACCTAGTGGATATATGGTCACATAATGTCTAGTGGCCACTTAGGATCTTTAACTGGCCACCAGACCAACAACTACCCCTTCTGAGTACATCATAATTGATATTCAAGTCTGTTATACAGCCAGTGTAGGATAGGTAGTTTGTTCCACTGTCCTCTCAGTTAAGAGAAATTTCTTCATTCCTTCTCCAAACTGCTCTCCTGCTAGTATTAGGTTATGAACCCCTCACCCACCCCTCACCCTCTCCATCTGTAGATCCATCATGTCCCCTCTCTCATCTTAATACATTTAGTTGCATTTTATTTGCTTAAAATACCCACAGTCCATCCAGGTTGCCAAGATTCCCAACTATATTCTCTATTAACGACTTTCAACATTAAGGACCCAAGGTCCATCCAGTCTGCCCAAAATTGTAACCTATAATCTCCTATTAGCTATTTTCAGCATTGAGTGATCAGACTACATTTCTATCTTACTTTGGACTAACTCTCCTACATCCCTACTTCCACTAATTATATTTCCTATAGGCAACTAACCCTATGAACGTATCCATCTTTTCTTAAAAACCACCAAGAGTTCCAGCTTCAGTGACCTCCCTTGGTAGTACGTTCCATTTCCCACCACCCTTTCTGTGTAGTATTTTCTGAAATCCCTACCAAAATCTTCCCCCAACCAGCTTCCACCCATGTCCACAGGTCACCATGTCGTTATTGTGGGGACTATGACCCCACTAATAACCTTGCTTATTCTTCTTGGGAATCTGTACATTTCAAATCATGTCTCCTTTACCTTCCTTCTTAGTTATACATGTTCCAAGTCCACCAGTCTTTCCATGTACAATTTACCTTGCTGTCCATGAATCATTTTTAGTTACCCTACACTGTACTACCTCTCTAGTCTATCCATCTTTCTTTAAATGCAGATTCTAAAACTATGCATAGTACTCAAGATGGGGTTCTACCAGAGAAAGCTCAACTGAGGAAGCTCATTTAGATGGTGGGCCTAATAGGACGAACAATACAGAAAAAATGAACACATTTAGAACACGGATGGCTTATCTAACTGCATATCAGTTTTACAAAAAATATTATGGAAGTTACAAGGCACTTCAAAGTTGGCAGTGATGAATAAACACAGGTTGCTCACCTGTAACAGTTGTTCTTGCAGTGGTATACTGTTGTTCATCCACACTTCTTGGCATGTCCCTTTCGCTTTAATTCTTGCCGGAAGGTCTAAAAGCTGGCTCCTTCCACCCACCCGGGTGGTATAACCTTCGGCTCTGCCCCATGACACCAGATCTTAGCCCATTGGAAGCCAGGTTTGTGCTAGCCATGGCAGGAGGTTGGGCAGGTCAGTGTGGACGAACATATACCACTCCTAGAAAGTATCGTTACGTAAGAACTTACCGCAACAGCAGATCTTCGAGGAACCATCTCTTGCAGTAGGTTATTACACTTGAGTTCCACCAGGTGGCGCTATCACATGGCAGCTTCTTCTAGCAGTCTTGCATGGGGCCGCTCACAAGACATCACTTCCTGATGCTGAGTATAAGTGTGGGTGGCCCCAAGTACCCTCTGTTCCCCATCGGCTTCAGCAAGCAAGGCCTGGACCGAGGGACAAAATAGATCAAACAGACCCCACCCACCATACTGGGTTGCAGTGAATGAAAGCGAACAGGCAGGGGGACGGAGGACGGGACTGCACCTACTGCAAGAAACAGTTCCTCGAAGATCTACTGTTATGGTAAGTTCTTTACGTTAACGATACTGTCTTCTATGGACTGGTCTCTTGCAGTAGGTTATTACACTTGGGATAGTGCCAAGCAGTTATTCCCCACAGGGAGGACAAGCAAGGATGGAAGCAGGGCAAGAGGCACGCCGAAGGTCAGGCCCCTAGTAAACCCAGTAGCCAACCAGGCAAGATGGGGGACACAGGAGGAATGTCGACTCCAACCACACCGGGTCGGGCGGAAAAGCCAAGGTGGGTGAGGACAACATGGTAAACATGGTGCTGGTAAGAACAGCAGGTGGCCAGGCACAGCGATTCAACCGGATGAGGCAGGGGTCGACAGGCCCTGGCATGAAGTCAAATCCAGTAGAGCTCCCACAGTGCGGATCGCGCGGGAGGAGGTAGAGCATACTGGGGTAACACACACCGGGAATCCCAGAGAAAGGAACAATTGAAAGGCTCCAATAGGGACAGTAACAGAAGTTCCAAACAGATTCACACAGAGGAGGGAAGCATCCAGTGTCGGGAACAAGCTTCCAAGAAAAGGGCAAAGAAATCTCCGAGCACCTCCGAGGCTAGCAAGAGGAGGCAGGGGAAAAGCCCTGTGGTGCAGAGGTAGGCCCCGTGCACCCCCCCCCCCCGAGATGGATGGGTATGGAGCTGAGGAACACAAGGGGCAGCTCCCCTGGAGGCCCCACTGTAGTCCTGAGGCACTCGGGACGGGGGCCCAGGACCGGGATGCCCGGCAGCCGAGGATGACGGGAACTGCGCGACTGCAACCGAGAAGTGCACATCGGGAGCCAAACCAGACAGCCAAAGCCAGGCGTGGCACCACAAGGTGACAGCAGCAGCAGACAGATGGGCAGATGTAGCAACAGAGCCCGCAGGAAGTCAGCATCGGGAAAGAATGGAAAAGGCAGACAGGGACAGCACCAACAGGGCTGACCCAGGGTAGAGAGCCAGTGGCGGGGAGAAGGCGCTAAAGTCAAAGCGGACGAGGCGCAAAGACACCAGACCACACGGCCCACATAGAGAAGGCTTCTCCATAAGTGAGGAACAACTGGAGGGAGTCAAACCTGTGACCCTTGGTACGCTCTATGTAGTAACTAAGGGCTCTTTTGACATCTAAACTGTGCAGCCTCCTCTCTCCTGAGGAAGAATGATCAGTGAAGAAAACAGGGAGAGACACAGACTGGTTTAAATGGAAGTCTGAAACCACTTTGGGCAAGAACCTTCTATTGGTTCCAATGACCACTTTATTCATGTGAAATGAGATAATCAGGTTCCACTAACAGGGCTTGCAATTCACAGATATGCCTGGTAGAGGTAATGGCTACCAAAAATACAGTTTTCCAAGTCAAGTACTTAAGCTCTGTGGAAGGCATAGGCTCAAAGTGGGGTTGCATAAGTTGAGCAATGCAAACATTCAAATCCCAGGAAGGGGCAGGGTCTCTAAAAGGAGGATTGGTGTGAAGCAATCCTTCAAAAAAATGTACAGAACACCGGATGGGAAGATAGTGAGGAAGACTTCCCCACAGACAAAAAAGGCAGAAACAGCTGACAAGTGTACTTTGAGAGTAGCTGGTCTGAGGCCTAGGCCATTAAGATGGATCATATAATCCAGAACCGTAGGCAATCCAGCAGTGTCTGGAGAAACATGCTTCTTAGAACACCAAATGCTGAATCTTTTCCATTTGGAGTTGTAAGTCTTTCTGGTGGAGGGCTTTCGAGAAGCCTTGAGGAAATCCAGAACCCCTAGGAAAAGATGCAGATCTGCAAACTAACTCTTCAAGAGCCATGCTTTGACATTGAGAGACTGAAGACTGGGGTACCAAATCCTTCCCTGAGAGGATGTTAACAGGTTGTAATTCCTGGGAAGAGACGGGGGAAGATGGACTGCTAGGGACAGCAACAGAGGGTACCAGGGCTGTCTGGTCCAATCTGGAGCAATCATAAATCACCTTGCAAGGTTCAGACCCTATTTTTACCAAAACTTTTAACAGGAGTGGGAAGGGGGGGGGCATACAGAAACTTCCCTTCCCAATTCAGGATCAGGGCATCCAGAGGGACTGAGCCCAAGACTGGAGGTCTGCAACAAAAGAGGGGGAGTTGGCGATTGTCTGGGGCTGCATAGTGATCTATCTCTGGAGTGCCCCACCTTGAGATAATCACTTTCAACACCTGAGGGTCCAGGAACCATTCGTGATGGCCCTGAGAAATCCTGCTTGGTGCATCTGCTAGCACATTGTCCTTGCCTGGAAGGTGAACTGCTACAAGAGAGGTTTGCAGGGAATAAGCCAGTGACCACAACTTCATGGCTTCTGTGCACAAGGCCGTGGACCGAGTGCCTCCCTGCTTGTTGATGTATCACATGGTGGTGTTGTCTGTTCTGACTTGACCCACCTTGTTCTGTACTGACTGAGAAAGCCAATAAAACTGCTCTGAGCTCTAGAAGAGAGATGTGGAGAAGGGATTTTTTGGGGGGACCACAGCCCCTGGGCAGTAAGGGACCCCCAATGGGCTCCCTAGCCCAGGAGAGAAGCATCCATGGTAAGGACCACTGAACAAGGCTGAGTAACAAAAGGAACACCTTGTCTTAAACTGTCCTGATCCTGCCACCATTGGAGCGCTTGGATCAAGGTTAGAGTCACTGGAATCAGTTTGGTAAGGGAATCCTTCCTCTGAGACCAGAAAGCTCTCAGGTGGAACTGAATATCCCTCATCTGGACCCTTGCCCCTTGGACCACTGCTGCTGAAGCTGCCACGTGGTGCAAGAGCTGGAAGAAATGCCTTGCTGGTCAAGATACCTGAAGGCTGAAGGAAGAAGTTAGTTCCATAAGAACCCTTGCCCTTTCTAGAGGAAGAAAGGCTCTTGCTCAGAGTGTGTCCAGTTCTGCCCCTATAAAGGTAAGGAGCTGGACTGGTTCGAGAACCGACTTGGGAAGGTTGAGAAGAAATCCTAGAGAAGTGAGCACTTGCTGGGTCACTTGCAGGTGAGACTTTACTTTGTCTGGAGACTGACCCACTATTAGCCAATCGTCCAGATATGGAAAAATGGAAATCTTTTGCTTTCTTAGAAAGGCAACTACTACTGCCAGGCACTTTGTGAAAACCCTTGGGGCTGAGATCAGGCCAAAGGGCATTGCTCTGAACAGATAATGGCCTGAGGGCAACTAGAACCTGAGGTACTTTCTGTGGGAGCACCTGATGGGAATGTGAAAGTAGCCATCTTTGAGGTCCAGGGAGGCTAGCCAGTCCCCTGGCCTTAGGGAGGGAAGGATTATTCCCAGAGTTATCATCTTGAACTTTGGTTTTAAAAGATGTTTGTTTAGATAGCGTAGGTCGCCACTCCCCTGTCTTTTTGGGGGTCAGGAAGTACCTGGAGTACAGTCCTTTGCCCCAGTGTGGGGTAGGTACCCTCTCTATGGCTCAAAGCTAGGAGAAAAGAAACCTCTGCCTCTAGGGCAAGGGTTTCCGAGAGATTTGCAGGTGGAAAGATCTGGCTCTCATCTTTGGAAATTTTTGAAGCTGAGAACAGTCCCTGAGCACTACTTCCAGGACCCACTTGTCTGATGTGATAGACATCCAGTCCTGGACAAGTAAGCCAGTCTGCCCCCTACTGGAATAGGAGAGTCGACCCAGGCAGGCCCATCAGGGTGTCCGCTTGGCAGGGGCTTTAGACTGAAGAGTGGATGCAGCCCTGTTCATCCCCGTTCTGCCTCTCCCTCTGAAGAACCCCCTCTGAGAAAAGGAAGAAGAGGCCTGTGCTTGGTAAAACGGCCTTTGAAAAGGCCTGCCCCTGCCCCTAGACTGCTGCCTTTGAGGAGTTGCCTGCCTTTCCTTGGCTTGAGCACTCCTGTAAGTGGTCCTGTACTCATCCATTTTCTTCATGTAATTCTCTGTCTGCTCCCCAAACAGAGAATTACCCACTACAGGAAAATCCATGGCCTTAGCCTGGGAGACCTGCGAGAGGCTAGTACATCTGAGCCAAGCCATCCTCCGAAGAGGCACAGATGTAGCCATGACTCTTGATGACACATCATTAAAGTTCACAGCAGCATGAAACTGAACCTTAGATGCCTCAATCCCATCTGCAGCCACTGCCTCCAGCTCCTTGGCTAGCTGGGGGGAGGCCTGTTTAGCCAGTGCCAGTACAGTGTCCCACCTGGACTTCTGGTACCTGGCTGTATAGGCCATGTAATTCGCCTGCCTGAGTCCCAAAGAAGATGCTATGTACTGCTTCTTTGCCATGGCAATCAATCTTCCTGAGTCCTTGTCGGGGAGCCAAGGGAATATTTGCCTTGTCACAGGCAGCAGCCTGCACTACCCCAACATGGCTGCATTGCTGATAGAAGAACTCCATGTCTGAGCCTGAAAGTGTATACCTCTTGTCCATTCTTCTATCCACAGGAGATAGTGTTAGGGAGACTTTAGGATTTTTAGTGTCTGTTTCCCAAAAGATTTATGGAGGGGAATAGACAGTCTCCTGGACTCTGGGATGTCCATCATCTCTACATAATCAGGCTCCTCTTGATCTTCCACAGCCTCCTCCATAGGAAACTGGAGGGTTTCAGCCACCTTTCTGTAAAACAAAGTGAGAAGGGGACTCAGAAAGCCTAGGAGGGGAAACACCTGAAGGCCTGTCTGGGGAGATGTCCGGTTCCACAGGCACATCCAGACCTTCACTTACATCATCATCCTCAAATTCCCCTTCCTCTTCATAAAAATCTTCAAAGGTATACTCTTGAACCGGGGAAACCAACCGAACCCCTGTCAGAAGTAGCCGGATCGGTCGGAAACGGACGGAACGATTCCACAATCTGAATTGCTCTGGCTATCTCTTCGGCAGTCGGAACCTGAACGTCTGGATCCGAACCGGTCGATTTATCTTTGTGTTTTCTTTTTGTAGGAACCGATCCCTTGGAATCATTTCTCCTTTTGCCCAATGAAGTATCGCCCTGGTTAGAGGGCACTCCTTCTGGTTCGGTCGAAACCGAACCGGGCTGGCCATCCTGGTCAGCGGACTTCTCGGCCTCCTTTTCCCTCAGTCTGCCTAATCTCTTAAGGGTAGATTTGGGAAAGTTTTTACATATTTGGCAGTCTGAATCGAGGTGGTCAAACCCCAGACAATAAACTCAGGTGGTGTGGAGATCGGCCTCAGCAAAGACCTCCCCACACTCACTGCAGTGTTGAAACCCAGTGGGCCGGTTTTTTTTTCTTGGGTTTCTCAGACATGGCCAACCTAACCAAACGTACCCTTTTTTCGGCAACGCCAGGCACGACTCCTTATTGGTTCCTAACCGTGTCACAGGTATTGGAAAAAAATGTTTCAAAAAATTTTTTTTTTTTTTTTAAGAACTGATAAGAACCAGTAACCACACACTAAGTAAAACACACAAATTTCACTATCAAATGGCCGGTTCAGCCGAACTGAGCCACACTTTTACAAGTTCCACACAGAAAACAGAACAATTCCTATCTAGTACTCACGGCACCACAGACAGAGACTGAACCGACTATGCGGATACTTTTTCGGTTTAAAAACTGAGGAAAACTGAAACTTTAACCAACTTTCAAACTGAGCTGAAGGAGAAATCTCTGGAGCGACCGTTCAGTGAGGTGGAGTAAAGAATCTGACTGTTTAGGTTTGAATCACTCCAGACAGAGACTTCAACTGAGCTTGAGCTCAGCATTCTATGCCCTGCATAGAAAGTTAACTCTCTGTTCTCCGGGGCAGTTCAAAGGTTGGGAATCACTGCAACTGTCAGAGTACAGCAAGACTTCATGTTGTTTGAAGGGCCTACGGCCCACCCAGTCTGCCCATTTGAGCTTGTAAGTTTACTTTATGTTTTCCTAGAAGTCTGTTGCCCCTTAACCCCGACCTTCAGAATTCCTTTATGTCTACCCCATGCATTCTAAAATCCCATGATTGTTTCAGCCCCCACAGCTTCCTCTGGCAGAGTGTTCCACTTGTTCACCTCCCGTTCTGTGAAGAAATTCTTCCTCATGTTTCCTCTGAATCGTCCTCCCTCCAACTTCATCTCATGCCCTCTAGTCAGCGCAGCGGCAAACAGGGAAGGCCCGATGGTGCGCTGCATAGCCGTGGGGCATGACGGACGGGAAGGACGACAAAGCCCAAGCAGTGGCAAAAAAGGCCCCAGACAGGGAACTCCCAGGGCTGGACCCCAGGCATGGACCTCAGAAAACCGGAGGAGGGACGGGAAAACCAGGCAGAGACTGCCAGAACTGGATGACGCCGGAAAGGTGTGGGGTGGGGGGGAATTCAGACCCTAGCAGAGTGGCACTGGATGAGGAATGAGGGGGGAGACCAAGGAACCACAGTCGAGGCACAAAAGAATGAGTGCCCAGGGGTGCAGGAATGGCGATGAGAGAGGGAGCGGTGCCAGAATGGGCAGGGGGGACACAGAAGGGAACCCCGGACTGGGGATGTCCAGAGGTGCAGAGCCCCTGCCATCGATGGGGGAACCAGCCCCGCTGAAAGGGATGAAGGAGAGGGGATGCCCTGTCGATGGGAAAGCATCTCCATCAACGAGGAATGAACATGACGCTCAGTCGACGGGGGAAGCCGTCCCATCGACGAGGAGTGCTCTGTCGATTGGGGAGAGCCTCCGTCCATGAGAGGAAAGCAACAGCATGCCCAGTCGACTGGGAAGTAGTCCCGTAGACTAGGGGGAGAAAGCAACGAGCTCCATCGACGGGGGAAGCATCCCCATCGATGATGAATGTTCCGTCGACAGGGGAATAGTGCCAGTCGACGAGAAACTTCCCCAAAAGTGCTCAGTCGATGGGGCATAGCCCAAAGATGGAATGAACAGCGAAGGTTCAGTCGACGAGCCACTGTCAACGTGCCAAGTTGGAGAAAGGGTGAGGAGAGTTAGTCCTCGTCTGTCCGATGCCGGGAACGTGAGCCCTGGCCCGTGGAACTCCAAGACTGTGCCCAGAGGTCCGTTCTGGCTGGGCTAGCCTGTCAGACATAGGCGAGTCCTAAGACCCAGCAAGAGAGTCTGGGTCAGGGAGCAGCAGAGGTGCTGTGAGTGGATCACAGGCCTGCTGGACAAGAGAAGTCCAGGGGTGCTGTGAGTAGTTCACAGGCCCAGAACAGAAGCAGAATAAGTGGTTCAAGTTCACATCGAAGTCTGCAACACAGGAGGTCAGCAGAGCTGACTGTGTGAGCTGAAGCTGGCGGGAAAATGGAGAGGGTACTTGCGGCCGCCCACACATACTCAGCATCAGGAAGTGATGTCGTGTGGGCAGCCCCATGGAAGACTGCTAGAAGAATGTGCCGTGTGATAGCGCCACCTGGTGGAACTCCTAAGTGTAATAACCTACTACAAGAGACCAGACCGTAGAAGATCTACTGTTATAGGGGAGTAACCTGTGTTTCTAGGGACGTGGATATGTTGTTCTATTCACACTTCTTGGCCGACACCTAGCAGTTCTCCGGGAGGAGGGAGGCAAGGCGCACACCCCCTACTTAGGGAGCAGAGATTGGAGAACTGAGGCCCCAAAACCAACATCCTGGCGTGACTCAAGGACGATGTGGTAGTGGGTGATGAAGGTGTCTGCCGTCTTCCAGGTAGCAGCCTGACAGATTTCCTGGATAGGGATGTCCCTGGAAGCAGCCACCGACACAGAGATATGGCGGGTGGAATGAGCCCTTAACTCTACGGGAGACTCCCTACCCGCCAACCTATAGCAAAGATAAATGCAGGAAGTGATCCATCTGCCAATCGTCTACTTTGCCGCAGGTCTGCCAGGTGCGGCTTCAGCATAGGTGACAAACAGCTGGCGAACCTCTCCCCGAATTTCAGCTGCTCTCTCTCCCTATAGTAGGAGAGAGTTAGTCTCCGGGCCAGAGTATAGAGCCTGTATTCAACATCAGAGGTGTAGTTCAGGTAGAACACAGGTAGAGTCATCACCTGGCTGAGATGGAACTCAGACATCACCTTCGGAAGGAATTTCGGGTGGAGGCACAGGACAACATTGTCCCTGTGGAAGACCAGGTAAGGAGATTCCACCAAAAGTGTCTGGAGCTCCCCAGTCCTTCTGGCTGACATGACAGCCACCAGGAAGGCGGTCTTCCATGACAAGTGTGACATCTCAAACTTGTGCTGCGGTTCGAATGGCTTGCCCATGAGTTTAGCCAAAACCAGCAGTAAATCCCACGGAGGTGGAGGTTCACGCACCAGAGGGGATATGTGATATTAGGCCCTTGAAAACACACCAGACCACCTTCTCCTGTGCCGTCTGCTGACCAGCCTGCACCCGGTTAGCAGAGATGGCTGCCAGGTGTACCTTAAGGGTCGCAGACAGAAGACCCCCTTTGGACAGAGACCAAAGGCAGTCTAAGATGCTAGCCACTGGACAGGACAGAGGGTCCAGGCCCTTGCCCTGACACCAAATGGAAAACCTTTTCCATCTGAAGGCACAGCACCTTCTGGTTGACTCCTTTCTGGATACTTCCACTACTGTGAGTACATCCTCAGTGAGACGTAAAGCCTGGAATTCTAGCCGCACAGGTCCCAGGCTGTCAGGTGCAGGGATTGAAGGTCCAGATGGAATACCTTCCCCTGATTGACCGATATCTAGTCCAGGCGTGCTGGAATATGCCTCAGGAGCCTGTTGCTGAGGCTGAGGAGATCTGGATATCAGAACTAGCAGGGCCAGTCTGGGTCTACCAGGATCACCTGCGCCTTGTCCCGCCTCACCTTGAGAAGCAGCCTGTGATCAAGGAAAATAGAGGAAAGGCGAAGAAGAGGCCTGGGGTCCGTGGCCTCGAGAAAGCATCCCCCTGCCACAAGCCCTGCTGAGGGGGGCGGGATGAAACAGCTTCAGCTTCGTGTTTTCCCTGGAGGCAACCAGGTCCACCATCGGTTTGCCCCAGTGGGAGAACAGGCTGTCAGCTACCTCTGGATGGAAAGACCACTCGTGGGATGTCTCGCCTACGTGGCTGAGGGCATCCAGCAGTTGATCTGAGGCTCCTGCTACATGGATGGCTAGGAGATCTGCCTCCAGTCGGCTCATGAGTGTCCAGATTCGGAGCGCTTCACTGCACAGCAGCCGGGAGTGCGTGTCACCCTGTTTGTTGAGGCAGTACATGGTATTGTCAGTCTGGACTTGAACCACTTGATCCCAAAGCTGCCGAGTGAATGCTGACAGTGCCAGTCTGACCGCTCCGAGCTCCAACAGGTTGATATGGTATTGGGATTCCTTTGGGGGGGGGGGGCGCCCAGAACCCGCGGGCCTTGTGATACCCCATGTGGGCTCTCCAGCCTGTAAGAGATGCATCAGTCGTGAGGACAACCGTCGGCTCGGCCAGGACAAACAGGATCCCTTCCTGCAGATGATCCAGGACAGTCCACCACTGGAGAGCATCCCACATCTTCTGGGTCACAGTGATCAGCTGGTCGAAATGACCTTGGCGCGGAGTTCACTGGGCGGCCAGCTCCCACTGAAGGGGGCACATTGGACCATGGTGGTGCAGGCCGCCATGTACCCTAGAAGACGCAGGAAGTCCCGAGCAGGGCGCAAGTGCCCAACCAGAAATTACCGGGCAAAGGAGGAGAGAACCTCCGCCCTGTCTGCCGGGAGCCGGGCTCTGGCTTGGCAGGAGTCGAGCTCTGCCCCAATGAAGCACATCACCTGTGAAGGCACGAGCTCCAACTTGGCCTCGTTGATCAGGAGGCCAAGCTGAAAGCAGGTTTGGAGGGCCAAGTCCCTGGACCTCTCCACCTCTTGCTGGGTCAAACCCGCCAAGAGCCAATCATCGAGGAAGGGGTATATTCTGACCCCTCGATGCCCGAGGTGGGCTGCCACCACTGCAATGCATTTGGTGAAGACTCGTGGGACAGATGACAGGCTGAATGGCATGGCTCAGAACTCGAATAGGGATCCCTCTGCTTTGAAGCGGCGGAACCGCTGGTGGGATGGACAGACTGGGATGTGAAAAAACGCACCCTGGAGATTCAGTGGGCAGAACCACATGTTCTGCTCCAGGGATGGTATGATCTAGGACAGAATTACCATCCTGAAGGTGCATGGCCCGAGAAACTGGTTCAGGTGAGTATGGTGGCAAACACCCAAACAGTAGATGCACGAGGTATGAGAATCTGTGCACAACATTTTCTGGCCACATGGGCACAGACGGAAACCAGGAGAAGATTTATCTTCCATGACCGAGAAACAGAAATCACAATCACTAGCTCAAACAAGCTTAATCTTCAGAGAATCCGAAGGAAACTAAGCCACAGCCTACAAAACGCGGGAGCGGTGAGGAGGCAACCTGAATCTTCCAGCAGAAAGGAAGATTTTGTGTCATGGAGCGGAGTAGAGGGTTATAACACCCCGGTGGATGGAAGGAGCCAGCTTTAAGACCTTCCGGCAAGAATTAAAGGGAAAAGGGACATGCCAAGAAGTGTGGATAGAACAACATATTCATGTCCCTAGAATAGGCAATTGCATGGCAAATTTTAAAGATTTGTCAAAGAAAGGTACAACAAGCTGCCAACAGCACGTTTCCAGGTTTGTCATCGACATGTTAAGATTTGTCAGCCTCTCCTCGTAGTTCTCACACTGTTGCCCATGTGTTGTCACCCTCCACTGGGTTATTTCAAGGGCAGTTTGTGGGCTGTTCCAATGCAGCAGGCAAAGGTGCATGTAAACAAACATTTTGCCCCCTCACTCCTCAAGAACTGTTTTACAAACGCACAGATGCTAGGCAATCCAGTTGTAAAATACATCTGCTGCATTAAAGGACACACAAACTACAACCAAAATGTGATTCAACACTGGAAACCTGGAAATACAGGCAAATGCAGCAGGGTCTTTTGAGCCCAGGGTTCTGAAGGGTAAAACAAACTCTGATCAGTTAATCACCACGAGGAGGTGCTACATGCCCCCCTCCCCCCCCGGACCATCTGTATGGGACCAGTTCACCACAAAGTTTCCCTCACCTCCCTCCCCAGAGGACTTTGGTTACCCACTGACCCAATGGCTAGGTTGGCATTTCAACAAGATTCTCCCGATTCACAGTTCTATACTGTGAACACCTGAACCTACAAGAGAAAGGGAAACACAAGCAGAACATATTCCCCACCCCTTCCAAGAATCAACCACCTACCTCAAAGATTAGCGTAGCACTAGGTGGAATTTTCGGTGGGCTGCCAGCTGTCCCATATGCATACTCAGGTTTACAGATAATTTCACAGACCTCGCCTCTCTTCATGGTCGCCACTGCAAGATCCCATGCTTGAATCACTTGGCCTAGGAAAAAAGAGAAAGTTGTAAGATAACCAGCTTAATGAGGGCATTACACAACTCCCACCCCAGAGCAGAAAACAGGGAGTGAGAATCTCAGAATGTATGCACTGGGCCTACTGCTCTGGAAGATGAAATTAGTTCATACCAGTAAACAGCAGCTTATGTACCAACTGCACAACCTGGCAATCAACCTACTCCCAGACACCCCACTTGATGTTCTAACTACAACAAGCACCCCTCCGGGGTCCACCTAGCAACTCCTACTTATCAGGAGCTTCTCTACCCAGATACCAGGCTGTGGTAACACGTTTAAAGCATTAGTAAGCTGTTTTGGCTAAAGATTAAGGATGTCTTGAAAATACAGGTTACTTACCTGTAACAGGAGTTCTAGGAATGGTATATGTTGTTCATCCACACTGTCTGGCAGGTTCCTCGCCGCTTTAAATCTTGTTGGAAGGTCTTCAAGCTGGCTCCTCCCACCCACCCGGGTGGTAAGACTCTCGGCTCCGCCCCATGATGCCAGATCTAGCCCACTGGAAGGCAGGTTGTGCGTCGAAGCCGGGGAGGTCGGGTGGGTTGTGTGGATGAACATATACCATTCCTAGAACTCCTATTACAGGTGAGTAACCTGTATTTCTAGGGACATGGATATGTTGTTCATCCACACTGTCTGGCAGACTCCTAGCAATTCTCCGGGAGGAGGAAGGCAAGGCGCACACCCCCTACTTGGGAAATAAAGACTGGAGAACCGAGGCCCCAAAACCAGCATCCCGGGCGTGACTCAAGGTCGATGTGGTAGTGGGTGATGAAGGTGTGTGCTGACTTCCAGGTAGCAGCCCTGCAGATTTCCTGGATAGGAACATCCCTGGAAGCAGCCACCGATGCAGCGGTATGGCGGGTAGAATGAGCTCTTATACCTCTGGGAGGCTCCATGCCCGCCAGCCTATAGCAGAGACCTATGCAGGAGGTGACCCACCTGCCAATCCTCCGCTTGGCTGCAGGTCTGCCAGGTGCGGCTTCAGCGTAGGTGACAAACAGCTGGTGAACCTCTCCCCGAACTTCAGCTGTCCACTCCTTCTAGTAAGCGAGCACTCTTCTAGGGTCCAAAGTATGGAGCCTATATTCGGCCTCCGAGGTGTGACTGGGGTAGAACACCGGCAGAGTCAACACCTGGTTAAGGTGAAACTCAGACACCACCTTCGGAAGGAACTTCGAGTGGGGGCACAGGACAACCTTGTCCCTGTGGAAGACCAGATAAGGAGACTCGATGGAAAGCGCCTAGAGCTCTCCCATCCTTCTGGCTGACGTGAGCCACCAAGAAGGCGGTCTTCTACGACGGTGAGAGATGTCACACCTGTGCATCGGTTCGAATGGCTTGCCCATGAGCTTAGCCAATACCAGCAGTAGATCCCACGGAGGTGGAGGTTCTCGCATCGGAGGGGATATGTGATCAAGGCCTTTGAAAAAGCGCCCGACCACCTTCTTCTGCACCAAAGACTGCTTCCCGGCCTGCCCACGGTAAGCAGAGATTGCTGCCGGGTGCACCTTAAGGGTCGTCGACCGAAGCCCTTGCTGAGAAAGGGACCACAGGTAGTCCAGAATGCTTGCCAAGGAGCAGGAGGAAGGGTCCAGGCCCTTGCTCCAACACCAAATGGAGAATCTCTTCCATTTGAAGGCATAGCATTTTCTGGTAGACTCCTTACGGGACGCCTCAACGACGTTGAGGACCTCGTTGGAAAGACCCAAGGCCTGGAACTCTAGCAGCTCAGGAACCAGGCCATCAGGTGCAGGGATTGAAGGTCCGGGTGGAGAGCCTTCCCCTAGTTGACCGAGATCTGGTCCGGGCGGGCTGGAAGCCGCCTCGGGAGCCTGGAGCTGAGGTTGAGGAGATCTAGATACCAGAACTGGCGGGGCCAGTCTGGGGCTACCAGAAATACAGGTTACTCACCTGTAACAGGAGTTCTAGGAATGGTACATGTTGTTCGTCCACACTCATTGGCAGGTATCCTTGCCGGAAGGTCTTCAAGCTTGCTCCTCCCACCCACCAGGGTGGTATAATTCTCGGCTCCGCCCCATGACGCCAGATCTGGCCCGCTGGAAGCTCAGGTTGTGCGTCGAAGCCGGGGAGGTCGGGTGGGTCGTGTGGATGAACAACATATACCATTCCTAGAACTCCTGTTACAGGTGAGTAACCTGTATTTCTAGGGACATGGATATGTTGTTCATCCACACTCATTGGCAGACTCCTAGCAGTTCTCCGGGAGGAGGGAGGCAAGACGCACACCCCAATACTTACTTGGGAAGAGACTGAGAACGAGGCCCCAAAACCAGCATCCCGGCGTGACTCAAGGTCGATGTGGTAATGGGTAATGAAGGTGTTTGCCGACTTCAGGTAGCAGCCTGCAGATTTCCTGGATAGGGACGTCCCGGAAGCAGCCACCGTTGCAGCAGAATGGCGGGTAGAATGAGCTCTTATCCCTCTGGGAGCTCCATGCCCGCCAACTTATGAGATCTATGCAGGAAGTGACCCACCTGCTTATCGTCCGGCTGTGCGGTCCTGCCAGATGCGCTTCGCTAGGTGACAAACAGCTGGCGAACCTCTCCCGAATTTCAGCTGTGCGCTCTTTGTAATAGCGACGCCTTCTAGGGTCCAAAGTATGGAGCCTATATTCGACCTCCGAGGTGTGATTGGGGTAGAACACGGCAGAGTCAACACCTGGTTAAGGTGAAACTCCGACACCACCTTGGAAGGAATTTCGGTGGGGGCGCAGGACAACCTTGTCCCTGTGGAGAGACCAGGTAAGGAGACTCGATGGAAGCGCCTGGAGCTCTCCCATCCTTCTGGCTGACGTGATAGCCACCAAGAAGGCGGTCTTCCACGACAGGTGAGAGAGAGCACACCTGTGCATAGGTTCGAATGGCTTGCCCATGAGCTTTGCCAGTACCAGCAGTAGATCCCACGGAGGTGGGGGTTCCCGCACTGGAGGGGAAATGTGATCAAGGCCTTTGAAAAAGCGCCAGACCACCTTCTCCTGCGCCACCGACTGCTTCCCGGCCAGCGCCCGGTAAGCAGAGATGGCTGCCAGGTGCACCCTTAGGGTCGTCGACCTAAGCCCTTGATTAGAAAGGGACCATAAATAGTCCAAGATGCTTGACAAGGAACAGGAGGAAGGGTCCAAGCCCTTGCTGACACCAAATGGAAAACCTTTCCATTTGAAGGCATAGCATTTTCTGGTCGACTCTCACGGGACGCCTCAACTACATTGAGGACCTCGCCGAAAGACCCAAGGCCTGGAACTCTAGCCGCTCAGGAACCAGGCCGTCAGGTGCAGGGATTGAAGGTCCGGATGGAACACCTTCCCTGATTGACTGAAAGCAGGTCCGGCGAGCTGGAAGCTGCCGCGAGTCCTGGAGCTGAGACTGAGGAGATCTGGGTACCAGAACTGGCGAGGCCAGTCTGGGGCTATCAGAATCACCTGCGCCTTGTCCTCCTCGCCTTGAGAAGCACCTTGTGGATCAAGGAAATGGGGAAAGGCGTAAAGGGCCGGGGTCCACTGCCTCGAGAAGGCATCCCTGCAGCGAGCCCTGCTGAGGCGGGGGCATGGAACAGTCTCACGCAGCGCTCTCCCTGGAGGCGAACAGGTCCACCTGAGGTGTGCCCCAATGGGAGAACAGATGCTGTACTACCTCCGGCAGGAGAGACCACTAGTGGGATGCAGCCCTATCCGGCTCAGGGCATCGGCCAGGGTGTTGGAGGCTCCTGCCACATGAATGGCTGGAGATCAGCCTCCAGGCTGCCACGAGGGACCAAATGGGAGACCTTGCATAGAAGCATGGAGCGCGTCCCGCCTGGCGGTTTTAGATAGAACATGGTCGTGGTATTGTCCGTCTGGACTCGGACCTCTTGACCCGGAGGAACGGACAAAGGCGGTGAGAGCTAGGCGGACCGCCGAGCTCCAGCAGGTTGATGTGGCATCGGACTCCCGCTGGGACCAGAGGCCATGAGCCAGTGTTCCCAGATGGGCGCCCAACCCATCAGAGAGGCATCGGTCGATAGAGACTGTCGGCAGGGCGGACGAGCAAGGATGCCCTCCTGCAAATGATCTGGAACGGTCCACCACTGGAGCGTTCCACATCCCCTGAGTCACCGACACAAGCTGGTCACAAAGGATCGCAGCGTTGTGACCACTGGCTGGCCAGTCCCACTGAAGGGGCGCGATGTTCCAGCGGGCCCAACGGACCACGCTGGTGCAGACCGCCATGAGACCCAGGAGGCGCAGGAAGTCCCGGGCAGGGCGCAATTGCCCAACCAGAAATGATCGGGCAAAGGAGGAAAGAACCCCGGCCCTGTCCGCCGGGAGCCGCGCTCTGGCTCGAAGAGAGTCGAGCTGCGCCCCGATGAATAGAATCACCTGCTTTGGCTCGAGTTCCGACTTGGCCTCGTTGATAAGGAGGCCCAGTTGAGAGCAGACCTGGAGGGCCAGATCTCTGGATCACTCCGCCTCCTTCCTGGAGGGAGCTGCTATCAGCCAGTCGTCCAGGTAAGGGTACACCGGACCCCTCGGAGCCATGAATGCTGTCACCACTGCCATGCATTTGGTGAGAGACCCTGGGAGCTGGAGACAAGCCGAAGGGCATGGCTTGAACTCGAAAAGGGATTCTTCCTTACTGGAAGTCAAGGAATCTTGGTGAGACGGACGATAGGACGTGAAAAACGCCATTCTGCAAGTCCAGAGAGGAACCACACGCCGCTCCAAGGATGGTATTATCTGAGCCAGAGTGACCATCCTGAAGGTTCGAGACCTTAGGAACTTGTTTAGGTCGTGTAGGTCGAGAATGGGGCGCCAGCCCCCCGTCCGTTCCGGAACCAGGAAGTACCTGGACACAAACCCTGGGTCTGAAGGAGGGTCCGCCACCTCTCTTATCACCTCCTTCTGGAGGAGGAGAGCGATGTCGGCTCGACGAGCCGCCAGTGAGGCTGGGGACCCCGAAGCCCCCCGAGGGGCGACGGCTCTGAAGGGTGGTGCCTGCTCGAATTCCAGAGGCAGGCCTCTTCCCACCTCAAGACCCACCTGTCCGTGGTAACAGCGGACCAGGCGGAACGGAAGTGCAGGAGCCGCTCCCACGGGGACCCAGGGGGAGTAGACGGGAATGGGGCGACACCCTCAGCCCGCCACTGGGCAGGCTTGGAGAAGGGACCGCCGAGGGACCTCCTGGGCCTTTTCCTCCTGCCTCCTGTTAGAGGAAGCCGCGGCTTGGGTTTGGGATGCCAAGACCGAGCCTGCTGGCCCTGACGTTGCTGGGCAGGCGCTGGGGGCACAGAAGGACGAAGGGGCTTGGCTGCGGTTTATGGCCTTTGTCCTCTGAGCGGAAGAGACCGAGTCCAAGGTAGCACTGGACTTCGATCCTCTGCAGGTGACCTTCCACCCCAGGGCCGAAGAGGGCCAGTCCCAAAAAGGAACATCCGCCAACTGTGCTGGGTATCAAGTAAAGGTGGATATCCTCAGCCAAGCCCCGCACGGCTTAGCCACTGCGGCCGCCACCGATCTGCACATGAGTCCCCTATATCCAAAGCAGTCTGGAGCTGCTGTTTGGCCACTGCCCTGCCCTGGTCCCGCACCTGCCTAACCGTAGTCTGCAGATCGAAGGAAGATGAGGATGACCTCATCCAGGGAGCCCAACAGGGCATGAGAAAAATGTGCCATGAGGACGGCCGAACTGGCCTGACGAAGGCGAGAGAGGGCACGCAGCGTAGACTTTTAAGCCGACATAGTCAATTTCTTGGACTCCTTGTCAGGAGGTTTGTCCACATCCCTAGCGTTGCCGGTAGCGCGCTGTCTGTAACTCAACCCCTCAGCAGAGGGGTGTTCCGAAAAACAGGACAAGGAACCGGTAGGGACCGCATACTTCCTGGCCATCCTGGCCGAAGGCGCAGGGCAGGAAGCAGGGCGCTGCCAAAGCTCCAGTGCTGGACCCACTATGGCCTCCGCCACCGGAAAGGCCTCCGTCGGAGAATCCCCTCGGTCCAGAATCTCCGTGAGGGGATACCTGGCCCGTTTGGAAACGGGTTCGAGCTCCATCCCGGTGGACTCCGAGATGAGCCGAAGCAGTCCTAGGAAGGACGACAGCTATCGTCCATTGACTGACCTCCTGAAGACTCCGAGGTCCAGTCGCTTGGAGAAAAAGGAGGAATCATCTTCGGACTCGGAAGAGTCTCGAAAAACTGCCTCTGGCCTGAGCCACCTTCACCTGCCGGAGGTCGAGTGGGAGTGAGGGGTAACTGACAGCCGATGGGGCTAGACCTTGTCGGCAAAGAATCCTTGGTGGGCCCCAGTGGTGGCTGTGGGCGGAGGTTCACGAATGGGTGGAGCAGCTGGTTTTGCCGAACAACGGCCTGGGTAAAGCTCGGATGAAGTCGGGGTTGTGCTGGCCGCTCGGTGACAGCATTAATGGCGGGAAGGCGAGGTCGGCTTACTCGGCCAGGAGGAGCTGTTGCAACACAAGGTCCTCGTCAGTCGACGTAATTGCAGCGGCCTCCTAAATCCGAGGAGGAGGGCCAGGGGCAGCTGACGCCGTTACAGCAGTGCCGAGATAGGGAACCGCCTATGACGGTGGGATCGGCTGGACCGCTGAAGAGGTCCGAGACCGAGAGTCCGGAATTTCCGGGGCGGTGCGGGAGGTGTCGGCCGGAACGGCACTCCCTTCCGGCCGGATGGTCCATCCAGGGCTCGAGAACTGGAGGCACAGGCGAGCCACAGGATCTCAACTCCTCCCGGGGGAACGGAGAGGGAATCTCGGCTGCTAAAAAGCGACAACCCGATCAACAGGTGAGAAAAATCCCGACTTAGGTCGAATGAGTCTCGTCAACTGACCTGCGAGGGACACCGTGAGGCCAGTGGCGAAGCCAGCCGTCGACCGAAGCCGCGGTCGACGGCCTCGGGAGAGGGACCTTTCCGCTCCCAAGAGCGTCGGCGGAGGACTTACCCTGTCCTTTTGGACCCGAGAATAGGGTCCAGCAGGCGTGACCCTTCTCCCTTAGTGGAGAGGGACAGACCAAAGCCCTTAAAAAGAAGCCGTGTAGGAAGAACCCAGAGAGGCGGGATAAATGCGCGGCCGAGGAAGATCTGCCCGCGCCGCCTCCTCTTCGAGGCGATCATCCGCTCGAGCTGATCCCCCGAGCCCGCCGCCACGGACACGTCAACCGGGCCTCCGTGGACTTCACCGGAGAAGCTTCTCGGGGCCAGCCCAGGTGCAATCAGACGCATACGGTCTTAGGGGCGTAGGCCGAGAAAGATGAGCACAGGTCGCAAGCCTGCGGGTGGAGTGCTCAAGGCCTAACAGTAGACACTGGAGTGTGGATCCGTCCGAGACCTCTTCTGCCCGCATGGGCATCTCCGAAATCCGGAGGTCGATTTGTCCATCGCGGCGCGAGGATCGATCAGTAAAGTCTTTTTGCAAAATTTATTTTAAATCCAAAGGGAGAAATAGGAACCAGTCTCAAAGCAGAGCGTTAAGGAGGGAACCCGAGCTTCCAAGCGGTAAGGAAGATCTGGCGTCATGGGGCGGAGCCGAGAGTTATACCACCCGGGTGGGTGGGAGGAGCAAGCTTGAAGACCTTCCGGCAAGATTTAAAGCAGCAAGGATACCTGCCAATGAGTGTGGATGAACAACATATCCATGTCCCTAGAATCACCTGCGCCTTGTCCCTCACCTTGAGAAGCACCTTGTGGATCAAGGGAAATGGGGGGGAAAGGCGTAGAAGAGGCCCAGGGTCCACGGCCTCAAGAAGGCATCTCCCTGCAGCGAGCCCTGCTGAGGGGAGTGGACGTGAAACAGTCTCCACCGCATTCTCCCTGGAGGCAAACAGGTCCACCTGAGGCATGCCCCAGTGGGAGAACAGATCTTGTACTACCTCCGGCAGGAGAGACCACTCGTGGGACGCAGCCCCTATCCGGCTTAGGGCATCGGCCAGAATGTTGGAGGCTCCTGCCACATGGATGGCAAGGAGATCTGCCTCCAGGCTGCGCACGAGGGACCAAATGCGGACAGCTTCCCTGCACAGAGGCATGGAGCACGTCCCGCCCTGGCGGTTTAGATAGTACATGGTCGTGGTATTGTCCGTCTGGACCTGGACCACTTGACCCCGTACAAATGGAGCGAAGGCAAACTGCTCGAAGCTCCAGCAGGTTGATGTGGCA
The DNA here is from genome assembly GCA_016271365.2 of Neoceratodus forsteri. Taxonomy (NCBI): domain Eukaryota; kingdom Metazoa; phylum Chordata; order Ceratodontiformes; family Ceratodontidae; genus Neoceratodus; species Neoceratodus forsteri. The sequence continues at coordinate 1,338,184,928 of CM028131.1, forward strand.
TCAGGACTCCCAAGGGGACCAGAGACCATGTGCTCTGTGCTCCCCCGGATGGGCACCCCAACCCAGAGAGGCATCATTAGATAGAGAGACCGTTGGCTCGTGGTGGACAAACGGGATGCCCTCCTGCAGATGAGCTGGAACGATCCACCACTGGAGAGCGTTTCACATCTCCTGGGTCACTGTCACTGGCTGATCCAAAGGACCGGAGCGCTGTGACCACTGGCTGGCCAGTCCCCATTGTAGGAGACACATGTGCCAACGGGCCCAACGGACCACGCTGGTGCAGGCCGCCATGAGGCCCAGGAGGCGCAGGAAGTCCCCGCGCAGGGCACAATTACCCAACCCGAAATGATTGGGCAAAGGAGGAAAGAACCTCAGCCCTGTCTGCTGGCAGCCGTGCTCTGGCTCGCAGAGAGTCGAGCTCGGCCCCGATGAATTGAATCACCTGCTTTGGCACGAGTTCTGATTTGGCCTCGTTGATAAGGAGGCCAACTTGAGAGGAAACCTGGAGGGCCAGATCCCTGGACCGCTCCCCACCACCATTCTGGAGGAGGCCACAATCAGCCAGTTGTCCAGGTAGGGGTACACCCAGACCCTTCGGGACTGGAGGAATGCTGTCACCACTGCCATGCATTTGGTGAAGACCCTGGGAGCTAGAGAAAGGCCAAAGGGCATGGCCCGTAACTCGTACAAGGACCCCTCTGCTCTGAAGCGGAGGAATCGCTGGTGGGACGGACGGATTGGGACGTGAAAGAACGCGTCCTGGAGGTCCAGAGAACAGAACCACATGCCTTGTTCCAAGGATGGAATGATCTGAGCCAGAGTGACCATCCTGAAGTTTCGAGACCTTAGGAACCTGTTCAGGTCGTGCAGGTCTAGAATGGGGCGCCAGCCCCCCGTCTGTTTCGGGACCAGGAAGTACCTGGACACAAACCCTGGATCTGGTGGAGGATCCGCCACCTTCCTAATCACTTCTTTTTCGAGGAACAGGGCAATGTCGGCACGACGGGCCGACAGAGAGGCTGCGGACCCCGTAGTCCCCCGCGGGGCGATGGCTCGGAAGGGCGGGGCCTGCTCAAACTCCATAGGCAGGCCCTTTCCTACCAGCTCCAACACCCAGCGGTCCGTGGTGATAGCGGACCAGGCAGAAAGGAAGTGGCGGAGCCGTCCCCCAGGGGAGAGACCAGGGGGCGGCGAGGCTGGGCGACACCTCAACCTGTCACTGTGCAGGCTTGGAGGAAGGACCGGCCGAGGGACCTCCTGGGCCCTTTCCTCCTGGCTTCCTGTTAGAGGAAGCTGCAGACTTGGCTTTGGGGTGCCAAGTGCGAGCCTGCTGGCCCTGATGCTGGTGTTGCTGGCCTGGATGTGCTGCAGGGCGGAAGGTCGAAAGGACTTATGTTGCTGTCGACGGCCTTTGTCCTTCTGAGCAGACGTGACAGAGTCCAAGGTGGCATTAGACTTTGATTCTCTGGAGGTGGCCCTCCACTCCAGGGCTGAACAGGTAGGTCCCCAGGAAGGGGACGTCTGCCAACTTGTGTTGGGTATCTGCCGTAAAGGTGGATATCCTCAGCCAGGCTCTGCGGCGCATGGCCACTGTGGCTGCTACTGACCGGGCACAGGAGTCTCCGATATCAAGAGCCGTTTGGAGCTGCTGTTTCGCCACTGCCCTTCCCTGATCCAGTAGCTGCTTGACTGTAGTCTGCAGATCAGCCGGAAGATGAGGGATCACCTCATCCAGGGAGCCCATGAGGGTGTGGAAGAAGTGCGCCATCAGTATGGCCAAACTGGCCTGATGGAGGCCGAGGGAGAATGCAGCATATACTTTGCGCCCGGCATAGTCCAGCTTTTTGGACTCTTTGTCAGGGGCTTGTCCACATCCCTAGCGTTCCCGGAACGCCGGAAAATGCTGTCCGTGACCAACCCCTCCGCAGAGGGGTGTTCCGAGAAACCGGACAAAGAGCCGGTAGGGACAGCATACTTCCTGGCCATCCTGGCCGAAGGAACAGGACAGGAAGCCGGCCGCTGCCATAGCTCCAAGGCTGGGCCAACAATGGCTTCAGCCACCGGAAAGGCCTCCGTGGGAGAATCCCCTCGGTCCAGTATCTCTGTGAGGGGATCCTTGACCCGCTTGGATACGGGCTCGAGCTGCATCCCGGTGGACGCCGAGATGAGCCGAAGCAGACCCATGAACGATGATGGGCTCTCGTCCATCGACTGCCCCTCGGAGGACTCCAGGTCAAGGGGCCTGGAAAACAGGGAGGAGTCGTCGTTAGACTTCGAGGAGTCTGCGAAGAGCTGCCTAGGGCCTGAGCCACCCTCCACCTGCCGAGGATGGTCGGGAGTAAGGGTGACCGACAACCGGTGGGGCAGTCCCTGACCCGATCGAGAATCCTTGGTCGGAGCCCCCGATTTCGGTTGTGGAGGCGGAGGTTCCACCGCAAATCGGTGGGGCAGCTGGTTTCGTCCGAACAACTGGCCCAGGCTTGAGCACCTCGACCACCGCGAGGGGTTGTTTCGGCCTTTCTGGTGACAGCCACTTAATGGCCAGGGAAGGAGACAGCGTCTGCTTGTTCCCAGACAGAAGGAGCTGCTGCCACATTAAGTCCTCATAACGTCGACGCAATTTGCGCCGAAGCCTCTCCTCCTCCTCCTCCGAGGAAGACGAGGACGAGCGGCGCCGCCGCTTTCCTCAGTGCCGAGACCGCCGGTGCCAGCGGGATTGGCTGGACCAAGACGAGGTCCAAGACCGTCAGTGTTTCCGAGAGTGGGTCTGGGAGGGAGTGGAGGAAACCCGCTCCTCCCCTCGGCTTGGGAGCCTTGACCGGGGACTCCAGCACAGGAGGTGCAGGCAAGTCCTCTGTTTCCACCGGGGGAACCGGTGATGAAGGGTTGTCTGCTTCAGTCGACAGCCTGTCCAATGGGTTGGGAAAATCTCGACCGCATCGACGGATGTCTCGGCCGGCTGACCTGACGGGGACACCATAAAGCCAGCAGCCTTAGCCGCAACCTGCGACTGAAGTCGTGTGGAGCTGTCCGGGAAGGGACCTCTCTGCTCCCACGAACTTCGACGGTGGGACTTACCCTTCGAGTCCTTTTTTGACCGATAAGAGTGTCCCGATGGCCCCTCACCCCTCGTGGGGAGGGATTGGCAAAGCTCCTTAAAAGAAGCTGTGTAGGAGGATCCCAAGGAGAGCAGGATAAATGCCGTGACTGAGGAAGATGAAGATGCGGCCTGGGCCGCCTCCTCAAGGGTGATAGTCTGCTAGAGTTGCTCAGCCGAGCCAGCCACCTCGGAAACCGCCCAACGGACCTCCTTGGACTTCACTGGTGGATAACGTTTCTCGGGGCGCCCAAGTTGGAGCTGGGCAGCACGGTCTTAGAGGACGTTAGCCAAAAAAGACCTGCACAACTCACAGGCCTGCAGGTCGTGGTCAAGCCCGAGGCAGTAGACGCACGTGGAGTGCGGATCGGTCCTGGACATCTTCTGCCCGCATGGGCACCACCGAAAACCAGGAGTTGATTTGTCCATCGCAGCCGCGAAGGAAGTAGAAGACCGAAGTCTAGAAAACTTTAAAATTATTTTCGGGTGAACCGAAGAGTTGGAACCAGTCTAGACGCAGAGCGCTAAGGAGGGAACCTGAGCTTCCAAGCGATAAGGAAGATCTGGCGTCATGGGGCAGAGCTGAGAGTTTTACCACCCGGGTGGGTGGGAGGAGCCAGCTTGAAGACCTTCCGGCAAGATTTAAAGTGGCAAGGAACCTACTAGACAGTGTGGATGAACAACATTATGTCCCTAGAAATGCCATTATTTCATTTCAAGAGCTGTATATCCTGTGTATATGAATATATCTGTCAGGCATATAATTAAGACACATTATGCATTGCACAACTTGTATAAACCAAGCAGGTTTAAATATAATTCAGACCAGCTCTTTCCTCTCTCAAGGCAGGTGGCCGACCCAACCCCCAAAGCAATATTCAGTCTCCCATGCCCCTCCCATATCATCCCCTTCCCTAACGGAGGGAATTCTGGATCTCAGAAGACCTATGTAGTACCCATCTATGCCATTTTATTTCAAAGGGGGGCAATCTTTAATGAAATTTTGCAATTAGATATTCCAATTTATAAATCTCCTGGGTGATACTTCTCCAATCCCCTACTAAAGTGGTCAGGGGTGTCATCCATCTACGAGTTATCGCCTTTCTGGCAGCAACTATATAGATTGGTAGCAAAGCACGATCTCATCTTGGTCTATGGTGTGGATAAATCGAAAGGACCACCATCTCTGCTGTCAATTCAATGTTTTCCCGCAGGCACTCTCCCCACTCCAGTCATAGTGAACACCAGAAAGGAGTCAATCTAGGGCAAAACACATTAGCTATTCCTAAATGCCAAAAAGACAAGTCTCCATGACCTCTGGCACAAGGCAGAGGCCATCTAGGCTCCACTCCCTTCCCTCTTTCCATATCATTGCTGGGACAATCCTTGAGGATGCCTCCTCTTTCAGATACCTTGGGGTGTGGCTGGACCAACACCTCAGTTTCTCTGGACACAGCGACGCCATTCTGGAAAAAAAATTAAAAAATGCGCCCCAAGCTTCGTGCCCTATTTAGAAACCGTAGTTGCATCCCTCCTACGGCCCACCGCAAATTAGTCGAGAAGATGATCCTCCCTATTTTTGACTACTGCGATGCAGTCTATGGTGCCGCTCCCAAATCCTCCTAATATTCTTCAGGTGAAGCTACCTCTGGCTGGAAGCTGCAACACTGGACTTAGGATTTGCAAGAAAGCGAGTTGTGCTCACAACAGAGAGAGGTGACCCTTACAACTGTCTTTGGTTTGAAGCAGATTCCTTAGGAAAGTTAATATTCTTCAGGTGGAGGATACTTCTAACTGAAGGATGAAATAAGGAACTTAGAATTATCAGAAAAGGCAGTCTTTCAATCAGCAGAGGGAGGTGGACCTTGCTTTACTTTTGTCACAATTGTTAAGATTTTCAGTGCAGGAAGAGTTTAAACTCACAGGGACTGAATACCGTTTACTGTGTCCGTCCTTGTGCACAGCTGACGAGTTTTGGGGCAGACTGCTTTCAGAGCACAAGTCACCAGGCTGTTTTGGGGCTGCGGAGGTTTACCTGTATCTGACTTGGATGTTTGGATTTTTCTTTGTTTGATTAGCAGGATATTTTTCGTGTAGGGCATCTTGCTGACAGGAAGGCACTCATCGCAGCGGTAGATCAGAGCTTTTAGCTGATTGTTTCGTGAGGGCACAGTTAGGCCCAAACCCTTCCCACCCCTCACCCCACACCCCCCTGGAAATGGTTCCTTTATACCTGGGGTTCTGACATAATTTCCTCAAGGGGGCAAGGTGCATATCACTGTCACATCCTCTCTGGCACACTGCACTGACAATATAAGCACATACATTGTATAATATATACATTGTATTATATATATTTCTATATAACAAACCAAACACATACACACACACACAGAAATAAACAAGGTAGACAGACATATGGGGAGTAGTGCAATGTAATGGCTGTGGGGCAGCAGTCTTCTGGGAGACTTTCTGGAGGCTGAGATGCTGCCCTGTTTGTAGACAACTCTCTGCCCTGAGGGAGAAAGTTGCCAGTCTTCAGGCTGCACTGGACAGTAGTAAGGGAACCTCCCCCATCCAGGAAGCACCAGAGCCACCACCACTACCTCAGAGGTTGCAAAGAAAACACAGTAGTTGGACCACAGTGGGCTCAGGGAGGGTAAGGGTGGTGGAACAGAGGCACCCCCCAGTCAGTTGTTCCACTCCACAATCCATACACCATTCTGAGGGAGGACAGTTCCTCTATGGATGCACCCGCAGAGGAGACTAAGGAGGTTGCAGACAACTGTCACAAGGGAGGCCCTCAGGAAGGAGGCAGAGGACACCACAGGGAAAGGAAGCAGCTCCTGGTGGGAGACTCAATTATTAGGGAGATAGAACTGGGGGGAGCAGGGAAAACTGAAGTAAGCTGCCTGCCTGGTGCCATGACTTGGAGGGACAGGAAGCGCATCCTTAGGATCACGAGAAAAGTTGCACGGGAGTCTGAGCTGGACGTCATTGTCCACCTAGGGACAAATGACTTGGCTCATCATGAGATCACAGCAGTGCAGAAGGACTTTGTAGAGTTGAGGAGGGGCCTAAGACAAGTAGCACACACAGCATCCTTCTCAGAGGTGCTGCCGGTCAGTGGCATGGGTGAGGAGAGGGTACTTTGCACCATGCAATTTAACGAATAGTGGAAAAATGGTGTGGAGCACAAGGGTTTGGCTTCATTGGGGACTGGGGTTCCACATGGAGGGACACCAGCCTATACTGGCAGGATGGTCTGCATCTGTCCAGAAAGGGAACAAGTCTTTTGGGCAATCTGTTTAAATGCTTCATTGGCAAGCTTTTAAACTAATCAAGGGGGGAGGCACTGATATGCAGCAGGAAAATTCCCAGCCTCCCCCTACAAAACAGGGTACTAAATGAGAAAAAGACCAAGGTAGAAAGGTTAGTGGGGTATGCTGCTACAGAAAGTAAAGCCATCAAAAATTGGAAAGCAATGAGTATCAATGCCCATAGTCTGGGTAACAAGCTTCCTGAATTAGTGGCCTTGATGAAGGAGAAAGATCTGGATATCGTGGCAGTCACAGAAACATAGTACACACAGAATCATGACTGGGACGTAAACATACCAGGATACACAATCTACAGGAGGGACAGGGAGGGTAAAAGAGGAGGAGGAGTAGTAGCTCTCTACCTCGCTACACAAGGGAAGGAATCAAAGCAACAGAACAAAAGGGTAAACACAGAGGAGAAGAAGCACTGTGGGTCAATTTGGAGACAGGCATTGGCACCACAATCCACACAGGGGTTGTACACAGACTCCCCTCTCAAGGGGAGGAAATGGACAAGGAAATGATAGAAAGTATACTTAGAATGGCAGAAAAAGGGGAGATATTGCTGATGGGTGACCTGAATATGCCAGATGTTAAATGGAGTGCAGCTGCAGCAGCCACTTCTAAGAGTGGGGTTATTCTAGATGCCCTACAGGGGGCATGCCTTAGACAACTAGTATTGGAACCCATTCGAGAGGGAGCAATCTTAGACCTGGTTCTCTCAAATGGAGATGGAGAGAGGATCACAGATGTAGAAGTGGGTAGCCATCTGGGAACTAGCGACCACCGAACAGTATGGTTCACAATAAAACACAGCAATATAGAGTCAAGCCATACAAAGGCAAAAGTACTGGACTTCAGGAGGGCTGACTTTGCCAAAATAGGCGAGTGCCTAAGGAATGCACTAGCAAATGGGTAGGAAGGAGGGGTGGAAGAACAATGGAGAATAATAAAAACTGCCATCACAGAGGTAACAAGCCTTTGTGTGAAGCAAATAAAATGATGCAAGAAACCACTCTGGTTCTCAAAAGAAGGTGGCAGTGAAGGTTCAAGAGAAAAAGAAAGCATTCAGAAAGTACAAGGAATCACAGAAGGAGCAGGACAAAGAATTGTATCAGTTAAAGCAAAAGGAAGCTGGGAAGGCAGTCAGAACAGCAAAGGCCCAAACCGAGGAAAAGATAGCCAACTCAGTTAAGAAGGGGGATAAAATCTTTTTCTAGGTACATCAGAGAGCGAAGGAAGACCAAGGAAGGGATAGTGAGGCTTAATAAAGGGAAGGGAAGGTGGGCAGAGGGTGACAGTGAAGAGGCAGAGATACTAAACAAATATTTTTGCTCAGTATTTACAAATGAAGAGGGGGAGGTACCTAAAAACAAACAGAAACACTCTGGATACAGAAGTTGATACCAGCCCATGTACAGAAGAAAGGGTTCTGAAAGAACTCTTAAAACTGAAGGTGGACAAAGCAATGGGCCTGATGGGATTCATCCCAGAATTCTAAAAGAACTGAGGGGTGGAACTAGTGACACCACCTGACTACCTCTTTAACAAATCATGGGAGGATGGGGTGGTACCTGAGGACAGGAGGAGGGCAGATCGTTTCCCTTCACAAAAGTGGGAGCAGGGCAGAAGCAGGAAACTACAGACCTGTTAGTTTAACCTCAGTGATAGGGAAAATGATGGACTCACTTCTGAAAGAAAGAACTGTCAGTACCTAGAGGCCAGAGGGGCACAGGACCCAAGGCAGCATGAATACAGCGGAAGGTCATGCCAGGCAGATGTACAGGTTACTCACCTGTAACAGGAGTTCTAGGAATGGTATATGTTGTTCATCCACACTGTCTGGCAGGTATCCTTGCCGCTTAAATCTTGCGGAAGGTCTTCAAGCTGGCTCCTCCCACCCACGGGTGGTAAAACTCTTGGCCCGACCTCATGACGCCAGATCTAGCCCGCTGGAAGCCAGGTTGTGCGTCGAAGCCGGGAGGTTGGTGGGTATGTGGATGAACAACATATACCATTCCTAGAACTCCTGTTACAGGTGAGTAACCTGTATTTCTAGGACATGGATATGTTGTTCATCCACACTGTCTGGCAGACTCTAGCAGTTCTCCGGGAGGAGGAGGCAAGCACACCCCTACTTAGGAATAGAGACTGGAGAACCGAGGCCCCAAACCAGCATCCCGGCGTGACTCAAGGTCGATGTGGTAATGGTGATGAAGGTGTGTGCTGACTCCAGGTAGCAGCCCTGCAGATATCCTGATAGGGACGTCCCTGGAAGCAGCCACCGATGCAGCAGTATGGCGGGTAGAATGAGCTCTTATCCCTCTGGGAGGCTCCATGCCGCCAACTTATAGCAGAGATCTATGCAGGAGGTGACCCACCTGCTTATCGTCCGGCTTGGCTGCAGGTCTGCCAGGTGCGGCTTAAGCGTGAGGGTGACAAACAGCTGGCGAACCTCTCCCCGAATTTCAGCCGTGCGCTCCTTATAATAAGCGAGCGCCCTTCTAGGGTCCAAAGTATGGAGCCTATATTCGGCCTCCAAGGTGTGATTGGGGTAGAACACCGGCAGAGTCAACACCTGGTTAAGGTGAAACTCCGACACCACCTTCGGAAGGAATTTCGGTTGGGGGCGCAGGACAACCTTGTCCCTGTGGAAGACCAGGTAAGAAGACTCTATGCAGAGCGCCTGGAGTTCTCCCATCCTTCTGGCTGACGTGATAGCCACCAAGAAGGCGGTCTTCCACGACAGGTGAGAGAGTTCACACCTGTGCACTGGTTCGAATGGCTTGCCCAGGAGCTTTGCCAGTACCAGCAGTAAATCCCACAGAGGTGGAGGTTCTCGTACCGGAGGGGAAATGTGACCAAGGCCTGTGAAAAAGCGCCAGACCACCTTCTTCTGCGCCACCGACTGCTCCCCGGCCCGCGCCCGGTAAGTGGGGATGGCTGCCAGGTGCACCATTAGGGTCGTCGACCTAACCCTTGACAAGAAAGGGACCATAAATAGTCCAAGATGCTTGCCAAAGGACAGGAGGAAGGGTCCAAGCCCTTGCCCTGACACCAAATGGAAAATCTCTTCCATTTGAAGGCATAGCATTTCCTGGTCGACTCCTTACGGGACGCCTCAACAACATTGAGGACCTCGTCAGAAAGACCCAAGGCCTGGAACTCTAGCCGCTCAGGAACCAGGCCATCAGGTGCAGGGATTGAACGTCCAGATGGAACACCTTCCCCTGATTGACTGAGAGCAGGTCCGGGCGAGCTGGAAGCTGCCTCGGGAGCCTGGAGCTGAGGCTGAGGAGATCTGGGTACCAGAACTGGCGGGCCAGTCTGGGGCTATCAGAATCACCTGCGCCTTGTCCCTCCTTGCTTTGAGAAGCACCTTGTGAATCAAGGGAAATGGGGGAGGCGAAGAGGCCCGGGTCCACGGCCTCGAGAAGGCATCCCCTGCAGCGAGCCCCTGCTGAGGGGCGGTCAACAGCTCTCAGCCTCACGCTCTCCCTGAGGCAAACAGGTCCACCTGAGGTGTGCCCCAATGGGAGAACAGATCTTGTACTACCTCTGGCAGGAGAGACCACTGCGGGATGCAGCCCCTAATCGGCTCAGGCATCGGCCAGGGTGTTGGAGGCTCCTGCCACATGAATGGCCAGGAGATCCGCCTCCAAGCTGCGCAGTGACCAAATGCGGAGAGCTTCCTTGCATAGAAGCATGGAATGCGCCCGCCCTGGCGTTTAGGTAGGTACATGGTTGTGGTATTGTCCGTCTGACTCTGACCACTTGACCCGGAGAAATGGAGCAAAGGCGGTGAGAGCTAGGCGGACCGCCCGGAGCTCCAGCAGGTTGATGTGGCATCGGGACTCCCGCAGGGACCAGAGGCCGTGCGCCCGGTGTTCCCCCAGACGGGCACCCCAACCCATCAGAGGGGCATCGGTCGACAGAGCGATCGACGGCTCGGGCGGACAAACGGGATGCCTCCTGCAGATGTGTTGAACGGTCCACCACCGAGGCGCTGCCCACATCTCCTGGGTCCGCCACTAGCTGGTCCAATGGTTCGCAGCGCCAGGACCACTGGCTGGCCAGTCCCACTGAAGGGACGATGTGCCAGCATGCCCAACGGACCACGCTGGTACGAGGCCGCCATGAGATCCAGGAGGCGAGGAAGTCCCAGGAGGCGCGATTGCCCAACCAGAAATGACTGGGCAAGGAGGTAAGAACCTCGCCCTGTCCGCTGGGAGCCGTGCTCTGGCTCAAAGAGAGTCGAGCTCTGCCCCGATAAACAGAATCACCTGCTTCGACTCGAGTCTGACTTGGCCTCGTTGATGAGAAGGCCGATTTGAGAGCAAACCTGGAGGCCAGATCTCTGACCGCCCACCTCCTGTCTGGAGGGGCTGCTATCAGCCAATCGCCCAGGTAAGGGTACACCCGACCCCCTCAAGCGCCTGTAGGAAAGCTGTCACCACTGCTATGCATTTGTGAAGACCCTGGAGCTGGAGACAGGCAGGGCATGGCTCAGAACTCGAAAGGGATCCTCCGCTCGGAAAGCGAAGGAATCTCCGATGTGACGGACGGATAGGGACGTGAAAGAACGAGTCCTGCAGGTCCAGAGAGCAGAACCACACGCCGTGTTCCAGGGATGGTATTATCTGAGCCAGAGTGACCATCCTGAAGGTTCGAGACCTTAGGAACTTGTTCAGGTCGGTGTAGGTAGAGAATGGGCGCATGCCGCGTCGTTTGGAACCAGGAAGTACCGGACACAAACCCAGGTCTGAGGAAGGGTCCATACCTCCTGATCACCTCCTTTGGAGGAGAGCGTCTCGGCCCGACCAGCCGACAGTGAGGCTCGGCGGATTCCGAGGCCCCCGAGGGGCACAGCTCTGAGAAGAGCGGGCCTGCCCCGACTCCAGAGGCAGGCCTTTTCCCACCACCTTCAGCACCCACCTGTCCGTGGTAATAACGGACCAGGCGGAAAGGAAGTGCCGGTGCCGTCCCCAGGGAACTCTGGGGTGAGGTGGCGGGTTGAGCGACACCCCTCAGCCCGGCCACTGGGCAGGCTTGGAGGAGGGACCGGCGAGGGACCTCCTGGGCCTTTACCTCCTGCTTCCTGTTGGAAGAAGCCCCGGCTTGGGTTTGGGATGCCAAGCCCGAGCCTGCTGCCCTGACGCTGTTGGCCGGACGCTGCCGGCGCAGAAGGACGAAAGGGCTTAGGCTGTGGTTTGCGCCTTGTCCTTCTGAGCCGAAGAGACCGAGTCCATGGTAGCATTGGACTTCTCAATCCTCTGCAGGTGACCTTCCACCCCAGGGCTGAAGAGGTCGGTCCCCAAAAAGAGAACATCCGCCAACTTGTGCTGGGTATCCGAAGTAAAGGTGGATATCCTCAGCCAAGCCCGACGACGTATAGCCACTGCGGCCGCCACAGACCTGGCACATGAGTCCCCAATGTCTAAAGCAGTCTGGAGCTGCTGTTTGGCCACTGCCCTGCCCTGGTCCCGCACCTGTCTGACCGTGGTCTGCAGATCTTCGGGAAGATGAAGGACGACCTCATCCAGGGAGCCCAACAGGGCATGAGAGAAATGTGCCATGTGGACGGCCGAACTGGCCTGGCGAAGGCCGAGGAGACGCAGCATAGACTTTCACCGACATAGTCCAATTTCTTGGACTCCTTGTCGGGAGGTTTATCCACATCCCTAGCATTCCCGGCACGCCGAAAACGCTGTTAGTCACTAACCCTCGCCGAGGTGTTCCAAAAACGGACAAGGAACCGGTAGGGACCGCATACTTCCTGGCCATCCTGGCCAAAGGCGCAGGGCAGGAAGTAGGGCGCTGCCAGAGCTCCAAGGCCAGGCCGACTATGGCCTCGGTCACCGGAAAGGCCTCCGTAGGGGAATCCCCTCGGTCCAGAATCTCCGTGAGGGGATACCTGGCCCGTTTAGAAACGGGTTCGAGCTTCATCCCGGTGGACTCCGAGATGAGTCGAAGCAATCCCAAGAAGGACGAAGGGCTATCGTCCACTGACTGTCCTCCTGAGGACTCCAAGTCCATTCGCTTGGAGAAAAGGGAGGAATCATCTTCGGACTCTGAAGAGTCCTCAAAGAGCTGCCTCGGGCCTGAGCCACCCTCCACCTGCCGAGGTCGATCGGGAGTGAGGGTGACAGACAGCCTATGGGGCAGTCCCTGAGCTGACCGAGAATTTTTGGTCGGAGCCCCAACTAACGGCTGTGGAGGCGGAGGTTCCACCGGAATCGGTGGGGCAGCTGGTTTTGGCCGAACAACCGGCCTGGGAACAGGCTCCTCGGATAAAACAAGGGGTTGTTTCGGCCGCTCCGGTGACAGCCACTTAATGGCCGGGGAAGACTACGGCATCGGCTTATTCCTGGTCAGAAGGAGCTGTTGCCACATGAGTTCCTCATATCTTCGACGCAACTTGCGCCGAAGCATCCCCTTGTCCGAGGAGGAGGAAGAGGACGAGCGGCAGCGCCGCTTGCCACGGTGCCGAGACCGAGACCGCCTATGACGGCGGGATCGGCTGGACCGCGAAGAAATCCGAGACAGAGAACCTCGGCTTTGCCGAGGACGGTGTGGGGAGGTGTCGTGGAGAACCGGCACTCCCCTCAGTTCGGAAGATTCAACCGAAGGCTCCGGAACCGGAGGCACAGACGAGCCAACGGGGTCCTCAACTCCCACCAGGGGAACCGGGGATTCTCGGCTTCTCCTGCCGACAACCCGTCCAACAGGTCGAGAAAAATCTCGACCGCGTCGACGGGAGTCTCGGTCAACTGGCCTGACGGGGACACCGTGAGACCAGTGGCCGAAGACGAGCAGTCGACCGAAGTCGACGGCCGACAACTCTGGGAGAGGGATCTTTCCCGCTCCCAAGAGCGTCGACGGTGAGACTTACCCTTGTCTCTCTTTTTGGACCGAGAAAAAGGTCCAGAAGTTGGTCCCTCACCTTTAGTAGAGAGGGTCAGACAAAGCTCCTTAAAAGAAGCTGAATAAGAGGCACCGAGAGAGAGCGGGATAAATGTCGCAGCCGAGGCAGAAGCGGCCCACGCCGCCTCCTCTTAGAGGGCGATCATCTGCTCAAGCTGATCCGCCGAGCCCGCCGCCGCGGACACCGCCGACTGGGCCTCTTTTGACTTCACTGGAGGAAATCGGTTCTCGGGATGCCCCAGTTGTAAACGGGCAGCATGGTCTTCGAGGACGTAGGCCGAAAAGGAAGAGCACAGGTCGCAGGCCTGCGGGTCGTGCTCAAGGCCTAGCAGTAGAGACGACGGAGTGCGGATGCGTCCGAGACATCTTCTGCCCGCAAGGGCATCTCCAGAAACCGAGTCTATTTGTCCATCGCAGCCAGAGGAGAGAAGACCAAGTCTTTAGCAAAAAACTTTTAATTTAAACTTCTAAGAATTAGGAACTAGTCTTATACGCAGCAGAGCCAAGTACAGGGAACCTGAGCTTCCAAGCGTAAGGAAGATCTGGCGTCATGGGGCGGAGCCGAGAGTTTTACCACCCGGGTGGGTGGGAGGAGCCAACTTGAAGACCTTCCGGCAAGATTTAAAGCGGCAAGGATACCTGCCAGACAGTGTGGATGAACAACATATCCATGTCCCTAGAACCAATAGATTTCTTTGACTGGGTGACCAAAGTAGATCAGGGAGGGGCTGTGGACATGGCCTACCTAGACTTTAGCAAGGCATCTGACACAGTCCCACACAAAAGATTAATATACAGGTTAGCCAGCCTGGGAGTGGGTCCCAAGCTGATAGCCTGGGTAAAGAATTGGCTGGAGAATAGGACACAGAAGGTAACAGTAAATGGGGTCCACTCTGAAGAAAGGGGGGTTACTAGTGGGGTACCGCATGGGGCAGAATTAGGACCAGTCCTCTTCAATGTCTTTATAAGCGACACTGCAGAGGGACTGGAAGGAAAAGTATGTCTCTTTGCAAATGGCACAAAGATCTGCAACAAAGTTGATGCACAAGGTGGGGTGGAAAGGACGAGAAGGGACTTGACAAGGTTAGAGGAATGGTCAAATGTATGGCAGCTTAGGTTCAATGCTAAGAAGTGCAAGGTAATGCACCTGGGAAACAAAAACCCAGGGGAAGAGTACACAATGGGGGGTGAGATACTAACAACAAAAATGGAAAGGGACCTGGGGGTAGTCATATCAGGTGACTTAAAGGTGGGCAAGCAATGTGAGAGGGAAGTAAGGAGGGCTCGGGGGATACTGGGATGCACAGGGAGAGGCATCACCAGTAGAAAACAGGAAGTTGTTATCCCTCTGTACAGGCAGCTGGTGAGACCCCATCTGGACTACTGTGTGCAGTTCTGGAGACCCACTCTCCACAAGGACATAGACAGGATGGAAGCTGTCCAGAGGAGGGCAACTAAAATGGTGCAGGGTCTGCACCGGAAGACATATGCAGAGAGACTAAAGGAGCTTAATATGTATAGCTTCGAGGAAAGGAGGGAGAAGGGGGACATGATAGAAACTTTCAAGTACCTCAAAGGAATCAACGAAGTCCAAGAGGTAGCATCTTTCAAAAAAAAAAAAAGAATGTAGCAAGAACAAGGCACAATTTGAAGATGGGGGCGGCTCAGAGGTAATATAAGGAAGTATTTTTCACAGAGAGGGTTGTAGATGGCATGGAACGGCCTTCCGGAGGAGGTTGTGGAGTCAAAAACAGTGGTTGAATTCAAGCATGCATGGGACAGTCATACGGCAATTCTAGGGGTTAGGGGTAGAAAGAAGTAGCCTGCTGGTTAACTAGGATCTGCAGCTTATCCATTAGGTAGGGAAATGGGCAGACTGGGTGGGCCAAGCGGTCCTTATCTGCCATCAAATTCTATGTTTCTCCTCGATCAGACTGGACTCTAACTCCTTTTGTTGCTTTGCCCTTGATACTCCTCCACGTACTCATCACTGCGACCTATACCATGCCTTGACCCTCCCCCCCTTGGCAAACGACGCCTCACTCACTGTGTCAAACACGTTTCTAAATTCTGGCTTGAGGAACTCCCCACCACCACCACCTTCTATCCTCCCTCTCCTCTCCTCCCTCCCTCCCACTCCCTCAGATCTACTGACACTCTTACTCTGTTGATCACCAGTCACACCACCCTTATAGGTCAATCAGGATTTTCCAATTGATCCCCTAAAATCTGGAACTCCCCCCCCCCACTCCCTAGCCTCTGCCATTCATAACATTCTTGCTGTCAACTGCTCCTGTTTTAACCCTCCCCATTTCCCCCCTAAAAATTACCCCTTCTTGCCTATTCTGATAATCACTTGCCTTCCCCTCTTTCTTCCTACTGCTCTTTCCCTCCTTCTCCCACCCTCACATCCTTCATCCTGTGTGCCTATTAATTTTCTGCCCTTGGCAGGGTTCAATACGCCCAGGAGGGGCTAGCTTCTAGGCCACCCCCCTTCCAAAATTTCCACCTCTGACTCCTTACTACCTTGCACTTAAAATAGGTATAGATATCAGTTTGCTTATACCTGAACTCCTGCACTTTTAATCCCGTCTGGGAAATGTTTATTACTGTATACTGAAATTATCAGTCATGTTTAATTACTTAATTCTGTTAACCACCTTTCAAAATGCATAAATTATGTGCTATTCTAATCTGCTTATGTTGTACTGTTACACTTGAATGTCTAATACTATTGTTCTGTTATTACGGTCACATCCTGTTGTGTCCCCAAGGCGCACTGGGAAGCTAGCAACTTGTTGTTCAGTGTGCCTTTCTGGCGAAACATTTCAATAAATAAATAAAATGTCACTGATACAGTCTTTTTGGTATTCAGTGCGAGTTTTGTGTTAAACCATTGTATAATGTTAAGGAAGTCGAGCTGGAGAGGGGCTCAGTGTGCACTGCTAGAGGGGCCTGACAGGTAGAGCACCATATCGTACCTATTACAAGGTAGAACCTAGAGCAACCCACCTACTGATCCAACGGGTTAGGTGGCAAAAAAACAAAAACAGAAATAAAATATATAAAATAACTGCCACTGTTGCCACGTTACAACATCCTACCACTTGCTACCTGCTGCGAAGGACAACTGATCTAGCCAAAGCCTTCCACTCCTTTTGATGCCTCTCTTTACAGGTCACATGGTGCCTACTGTAAGGCACAAGTGGATGCGTTCTTAGCGTGCGCGCACCCCCCCACACACACACACTCTCCTGCCACAGCCGTCACCTGAAAGCAGATGGCCTAACTCGTCCCATACAAGAGGAGGGCTGCCTGTGGCACTGCTGGCCCTGACAGGTTCATCACTGAATTCTACAAATCTCAAAAGAACCAACTCCTCCTCCCCTTACAAAGAAGTGTCTGCAATGAGGTGCTTGCAAGGTGGAGAGATCCGCAGGCTGTGGCAATATGCCACTGTTTTCAGTAATCCCAAAACCTGACAAGACACCATGGAGTGCTCTACACACAAGCAGATTTCTGTATTGATTTATGTCAATAATAGCCAGCAAGCTAGATGCACTTCTGTTTAACTTTAATCCAACTGGATCAAATGGGATTTGTTTGAGCCCTAAGATGTGCAACATCTGCCGTACACTCCATGTCCTCCACCATGTCCCTGCCTTAGCCATCTTTTTTTTTAGTCAGCTTAGATGCGGAAAAGGCCTCCAATAGGGTCCCATGACCCTGCTTATTTGCGACCTTGGAGAAAATGGCTTTCTCAGCAGACTTTATAACCCTATTGCAGCTTACTTCCTCTATCCCTCAGGACTTTGTTACAGTAAATGGACACATTTTGCAGTACCCAACAGGGATGCCCCTTATCTCCCCCCCCCCCCCGGCTCTCTGCCCTGTATAAGAAGCCTCTAGCCCAAGCCATCAGGTAAAGTCCAGTGGTGCGGGGATGCATGGGGTGGCAAGAAACACCATATTGAATTATACGGTGATGTCCCACTTTATTTGGCGGATCTAGATAAAATAGATTCCGGAGACTGAGTGCTTCACAATCAATGCAACAGTTTTAAAATATACAAACATACAATTAAAATCAGACACATCCCTAAAGGAAGTATTTACTATTTTAAAGAGACTTGGCGCTATTTCTGATTATAAATGAATACCACAAAAACAGAGGTATTGCCGGATAACCAGCAGCTGAAAGAGCTACAGTCTCCATTCCTTTTTCAATGGGGCCTACAGGAAATTAAGTACCTCTGGATCAAACTCCCTCTATGCCACAAATAGATTGCATGAAGCCAATACAGCCCCCAAAAAAATAAGAGCTGACCTCAGGCAATGGCAAGCCTTGCCTCTCAGCATCATCTGCTATACATATTTCAAATTGTTTCAGGCCCCATACTCGAACAAACCTGGAGAAAATGGCAAACTGTAATATCCAGATTCCTCTGGAATGGCAGCAAGTCTCAAGTGAGACTGAGTGCTGATGCTTCCCCAGGCTCGAGGTGGCTTAGCCTTGCTGGATCTTCGCACAAATTCTCAAGCAACTCAACTGAGAACTGTATTCCTCTGGCATCATCTTGCTAATGGCCTGCAGTTGCTAGAAATGGAGCACACCTTGCTGCCATTCAGGGACATGCCTCAGTCTCTCTTTGGCCCCACAGAACCAGCAAAAAAATCCAGAGCAGAGACACTAGGGACTGATCTACAGCTCCCAGTTTTGCAATGATTCTGCCTTACAGGACAAATTTGATTTTGACTGTAGGAATTTCTTCTGATACCTCCAGGTGCGGCACTTTGACTCCCAACCGGCTGTGGTCTGGCATAGCACTCCCTTTCAGCCATGCTTTCCCATATCCAATTCCAGACAACTAGACATCTAATCGCCCTTATATGCCAGGCCATACAAGGCTCCTAACTGTATACTACTCCAAATTGTAACCAAGTGGGCAGAGGAAATGGGTAGGGAGCAGGAATAGAAAGAAGAAGAAAAAAAAAAAAAAAAAAAGAAAAACACATTGGGAGTTGAGTCATAACTTCTCACATATGGCATGAATGTGCCTGGAAAGATCTGGAACATTATTTCTGTACTCCAGTAATTACATCCAAGTGGGGTCTCTTGGGCATGCAGGCACCCCCCGTTCTTCACACACATTTTGGGAGTCGGGACGTTTGGAAATTTGGCAACAAGTCCCAAAGATGCTCACACTATAGGGCCCCAGAAGTCCCGACCGGCTGACTTAATGTATATACGTGTGTGTGTGTGTGTGTGTGTGTGTGTGTGTGTGTGTGCGCGCGTGTATGTTTTTCTCCAGCACCTTACAGTCACCAACATCAAGCATCCCATAGGGGGTTGGGCTATTCCTCCCCCCCCCCATACCACACACTTCAGACCAGGACGGGGGAGGGAGGGGGGAGAATAGGGGTGGTGGAAGGGAGACGTGGCAGTGTATCAAGGAAGAGGCCAGAGTTCTCCCCATAAGCACATGGTTCAACCTGCAGCAGAGTACAGGAGACCACAGCAGAGCTGCAAATGAAACAAGGTCTGTTCTATTTTACAAAACACATAAAAAAAAAAAAAATAAGCCACTGCTTACTTATTTTATCTTGTAGAGAGCACAGCTATTTAGCCAGAACACATTTCTGCAGTCAGGTCAGTGAAAGGGAGGCAAAGTGGTACTGCACACCTCGTGGCCAATGCCAGACAGAGGTGAAATGTTACAACGAAGCCTAAATTAATGTTTTGCTGGAGGAGCTTCAGATGCAAATAAATAAATAAATAAATAAATAAATAATCTTCCGAGTGTGAAGTTTTTGACACATCAAAAAAGACTGCCAATGTTGATACCAATTTTAATGATAAGCAGCCTGAAGATCAGACAGCAGCTGCAGGTTCAGCTAGGTTTTGGAGGGACAGCTGGACAAAGCAATCTCCATGGCTTGTAAATGACTAAATAGAGGACAACACTGTTGGGAATGTACCTGGTGCAAAAATGTTCAAGAGGCAATCCATTTGCCGCAAATGGCACACCCAACCTGCTGCAGTTGTCTGCTTTTTACAGGCAAAGAAACAGAGAATATTTGCTGCTACTAACAGGAAGAACAGCAGCATCTAAGGAACAGGTAGCAAGTTGCGAGCCAAAAGAGGACAGTAAGGTTGCCCAGTTACTGACCATGTATTATCTTACTAAACAAGGTCAATCACTGAACCAAGTCTGATACACTGATCTCTACAGGCAAGGTATAGCAAACAGGAATGGGCAGTGCTTGACTTGACCTAGATAGAGGGCCCTTACTCTCACTCAGTTTCAATACACCCCATTCCTCTCACTCTTATGTGCCATTCCATATCTTGAGCATTTTGCTCCATCCTTGCAGGATGACAGGTTCCACTGATGGGAAAGGCTTTCACTGAAGTACATATTTTAATTTTGCAATGGTACAGTAATCCTTTCCTTTGCAGACCTGCAAATAAAATGCCTCCTACACCGTACGGGCTTCTACCGGTATCTTCAAGTTAGGCACTATATCATTTCCCTACTTTTGGGAGCCCACAACCCACTTATCCCCACATTATTTCCTACTATATCACTTTCTTTCAGACTGGGTTACATCCCCACATGATCTCACAACTTTACCAGTTACTTCAGACTACCCTCAGAGTCTCCTCTATGGATGTGGCCCAGAAAAAGGAATCTGAAATCAACTTCCACGGAGATGTTGAATCAAGCTCGTCTAGCATCTATAAAGATGGCAAGCTCACACCAATTACGGGAATATGCATGGAAGCAACTCATTAGATCTTTCCATACCCCAGTGATTACAGCACACTATCTCCTTGCATCCTCCCCTTCCTGCTGGAGTAACTGCAACGAACAACAAGCTACACACTTTGTCATGCGGGATTGCCCAATGATCCGACTTTACCTAATGTCTATTCAAACTGAACTCGGAATTATTTGACTGCTCCCTTCAAACTACCCCACAATTATCTCTTATTACAGTATCCCAAGGGATATAGAGACCCTTCCTCCCACTATCTCTCTGGAATCCTAAGAACACTGGCCAAGAAAGTAATTACTAATTTACGGCTGACCTCAAACCTACCTGATGTCACAACTAGTACATTAAGTATACCGAATGAAGAAGCATGCTTTCTCACTCAATGCTTGCACAGAGCTATGCTCAGATTGCTCATGGGATGAACTGGCCAATGCTGCCAAGTTCCTTCATTTGTCCCTTGAGAATGGAATAACTTCTGGTTTGATGGGGCAGCCACCCTCATTGTAAAATAGGCCATTCTTTCCTTCTTTGTGAACCTGGACTCCCCCAACCACACACACACACACACACACACACCCCCAGCCAGCCATGCTTAGGTCTGGAAAATTACTATCAAGTATGTGATTGCTGACTGACAGACAGCCTAAACGGTTATTGTTTAGTCAATACTATATACACAGTCTCCCCACTCTGTACCATAGGGGAGAGATGGTTTCAAAATATACAGGTTACTCACCTGTTAACAGGAGTTCTAGGAGTGGTATATGTTGTTCATCCACACTTATTGGCAGGTTCCTTGCTGCTTTAAATCTTGCCGGAAGGTCTTAAAGCTGGCTCCTCCCACCCACCCCACCCCCGGGTGGTAAAACTCTCAGCTCCACCCCATGACGCCAGATCTAGCCCGCTGGAAGCCAGGTTGCACGTCAAAGCCGGGGAGGTCGGGTGGGTTGCATGGATGAACATATACCACTCCTAGAACTCCTGCTACAGGTGAGTAACCTATATTTCTAGGGACGTGGATATGTTGTTCAATCCACACTTATTGGCAGACTCCTAGCAGTTCTCCAGGAGGAGGGAGGCAAGGCGCACACCCTCTATACTTACTTTGGAAATAAGGACTGGAGAACAGAGGTCCTAAAACCAGCATCCCAGCATGACTCAAGGTCGATGTGGTAGTAGGTAATGAAGGTGTGTGCCGACTTCCAGGTAGCAGCCCTGCAGATTTCCTGGATAGGGATGTCCCTGGAAGCAGCCACCGAGGCAGCGATATGGCGGGTAGAATGAGCTCTTATCCCTCTGGGAGGCTCCATGCCCACCAACCTATAGCAGAGATCTATGCAGGAGGTGACCCACCTGCCTATCGTCCGCTTGGCTGCAGGTCTGCCAGGTGTGGCTTCAGCGTAGGTGATAAACAGCTGGTGAACCTCTCCCCGAACTTCAGCCATCCGCTCCTTATAATAAGAGAGTGCTCTTCTAGGGTCCAAAGTATGGAGCCTATATTCGCCTCCAAGGTGTAACTGGGTAGAACAACGCAGGGTCAACACCTGGTTAAGGTGAAACTCCACACCACCTTCGGAAGGAATTTTGGTTGGGGGCACACGACAACCTTGTCCCTGTGGAAGACCAGATAAGGAGACTCGATGGAAAGTGCCTGGAGCTCTCCCATCCTTTCGGATGACGTGATAGCCACCAAGAAGGTGGTCTTCCATGACAGGTGAGAGATGTCACACCTGTGCACTGGTTTGAATGGCTTACCCATCAGCTTAGTCAATACAAGCACTAGGTCCCACAGAGGTGGAGGTTCTCACACTGGAGGGGATATGTGATCAAGGCCTTTGAAAAAAGTGCCCGACCACCTTCTCCTGTGCCACCGACTGCTTTCCGGCCCACACCCGTTAAGCAGAGATGGCTGCCAGGTGCACCTTAAGGGTCGTCGACCGAAGCCCTAGCTGAGAAAGGGACCATAGGGAGTCCAGAATGCTGGCCAAGGAGCAGGAGGAAGGGGCCAACTCCTTGTCCAAACACCAAATGGAGAATCTCTTCCATTTGAAGGCATAGCATTTTCTGGTAGACTCCTTATGGGATGCCTCAATGACGTTGAGGACCTCGTCGGAAAGACCCAAGGCTTGGAACTCTAGCCACTCAGGAACCAGGCCGTCAGGTGCAGGGATTGAAGGTCAGGGTGGAATATGTTCCCCTGGTGGACTGAGATCAGGTCCGGGCAGGCTGGAAGCCATCTCGGGAGCCTGGAGCCGAGGCTGAGGAGATCTGGATACCAGAACTGACGGGGCCAGTCTGGGGCTACCATAATCAACTGTGCCTTGTCCCTCCTCACCTTGAGAAGCACCTTGTGGATCAAGGGAAATGGGGGAAAGGTGTAGAAGGGGCCCGGGGTCCACGGCCTCAAGAAGGCATCCCCCTGCTGCGAGCCCTGCTGAGGGGGGCGGGCATGAAACAGCCTCAGCCTCGCATTCTCCCTGAAGGCAAACAGGTCCACCTGAAGGGTGCCCCAGTGGGAGAACAGATCGTGTACTACCTCCGGCAGGAGAGACCACTCGTGAGATGCAGCACCTATCCGGCTTAGGGCATCGGCAAGAGTGTTGGAGGCTCCCGCCACATGAATGGCCAGGAGAGCCGCCTCCAGTCAGCCCACGAGTGACCAAGTGTGGAGAGCTTCCTTGCACAGAGGCAAGGAGCGCATCCCGCCCTGGCGGTTTAGGTAGTACATGGTCGTGGTGTTGTCCGTCTGGACCTGGACCACTTGACCCCATACAAACGGAGCGAAGGCGGTGAGGGCTAGTCGGACCGCTCGAAGCTCCAGCAGGTTGATGTGGCACTGAGACTCCTAAGGGGACCAGAGGCCGTGTGCTCCGAGCTCCCCCAGATGGGCACCCCAACCCATCAGAGAGGCGTCTGTCGTTAGAGTGATCGTCGGCTCTGGGCGGACAAAAGGGATACCCTCCTGCAGATGAGCCGGAACGATCCACCACTGGAGACTGTTCCCTATCTCCTAGGTCACTATCACTGGCTGGTCCAGGGAACTGGAGCGCTGTGACCATTGGCGGGCCAGTCCCCACTGCAGGGGACGCATGTGCCAGCGGGCCCAACGGACCACGCTGGTGCAGGCTACCATGAGGCCCAGGACGCACAGGAAGTCCCGGGCAGGGCGCAACTGCCCAACCAGAAATGACTGCGCAAAGGAGGAAAGAACCTCGGCTCTGTCCGCTGGGAGCTGTGCTCTGGCTCAAAGAGAGTCGAGCTCTGCCCCGATGAACTGAATCACCTGCGTTGGCACGAGTTCCAATTTGGCCTCGATGAGGAGGCCAATCTGAGATCAGACCTGGAGGGCCAGATCCCTGGACCGCTCCACCTCCAGCCTGGAGGGGGCTGCAATCAGCCAGTCGTCCAGGTAAGGGTATACCCGGACCCTTCAGCGCCGCAGGAACGCTGTCACCACTGCCTTGCATTTGGTGAAGACCCTGGGAGCTGGAGAGAGGCCGAATGGTATGGCCCGGAATTCGTAAAGGGAGGAATCGCTGGTGGGAAGGACGGATTGGGATGTGAAAGACCGTGTCCTGAAGGTCCAGAAAACAGAACCACACGCCTCGTTCCAAGGATGGGATGATCTGAGCCACAGTGACCATCCTGAAGGTTTGAGACCTTAGGAACTTGTTCAGGTCGTGTAGGTCTAGAATGGGGCGCCAGCCACCCCCGCCCCGTCCGTTTTGGGACCAGGAAGTACCTGGACACAAACCCTGGGTCTGATGGAGGATCCACCATCTCCCTCATCACCTCCTTCTGGAGGAGCAGGGCAATGTCGGCTCGATAGGGTGGGGACTGCTCGAATTCCAGTGGCAGACCCTTTCCTACCACTTCCAGCACCCAGCGGTCCGTGGTGATATCGGACCAGGCGGAAATGAAGTGGCGGAGCCGTCCCCCCCCCCCACGGAGGAACCCGGGGAGGAGTGGAGTGATGAGGTTGGGGGCTACACCCCTCAACCCGTCACTGGGCAGGCTTGGAGGAAAGACCGGTAGAGGAGCCGCCTGGACCTTTCCCTCCCAGCTTCCTGTTGGAGGAAGCAGCAGGCTTGGCTTTGGGGTGCCAAGTGCAAGCCTGCTGGCCCTGATGCTGGTGTTGCTGAGCCGGATGTGCCGCAGGGGCTGAAGGACGAAAGGGCTTACGCTGCTGCTGGTGGCCTTTGTCCTTCTGGGCAGACGTGACAGAGTCCACGGTGGCACTGGACTTCTCGATCCACTGAAGATGCCCCTCAACCCCGGAACCGAACAAGTCGGTACCCAAGAAGGGAACATCTGCCAGCTTGTGCTGGGTATCTGCCATGAAAGTGGAGATCCGCAGTCAAGCTTTGCGGCGCATGGCCACTGCGGCCGCTACTGACCGGGCACAAAAGTCAGCGATGTCCAGGGAAGTCTGGAGCTTCTGTTTGGCCACCGCCCTTCCCTGATCCCGCACCTGCTTGACCGTAGTTTGGAGGTCAGCCGGGAGATGAGGAATCTCCTCATCCAGGGAGCCCAAAAGGGCGTGTGAAAAGTGTGCCATCAAGACAGCAGAGCTGGCCTGACGAAGGCCTAGGGAGGAAGCAGCATAAGCTTTCCGCCCGGAGTAGTCCAACTTCTTGAACTCCTTGTCGGGAGGCTTGTCCACATACCGAGCGTTCCCGGAACGCCGGAAAACGCTATCGGTCACAAGCCCCTCCGCAGACGGGTGCTCCGAGAACCCGGAGAGTGAACCGGTGGGAACAGCATACTCCCGAGCCATCCTGGCTGAAGGTGCTGGACAAGAAGCTTACCGCCGCCATAGCTCCAGGGCTGGGCCAACAATGGCTTCGACCACCAGGAAGGCCTCTGTGGGGGAATCCCCTCGGTCCAGTATCCCCTCATGCAGATACCTGGCCCGTTTTTGAAACTGGTTCGAGCTTCATCCCAGTGGACTCAGATGAGCCGAAGCATTCCCAGAAACGAGGATGGGCTCTCGTCCACCGACTGACCCCCAGTGGACTCCAAGTCAAGCGGCCTGGAGAACAAGGAGTCGTCATCAGACTCCGAGGAGTCTGCGAACAGCTGCCGAGCACCTGAGCCACCCTCCACCTGCCGAGGTCGATCGGGAGTGAGGGTGGCCGACAGCCTATGTGGCAAACCCTGACCCGACCGAGAATCCTTGGTCGGGGCCCCAGTCTTCCATTGTGGAGGCGGAGGTTCCACCACAATGGGTGGCGCAGCCGGTTTCGGCTGAACAACCGGTGCCAGTTTTGGCTACTCGACCACTACGAGGGGTTGTTCGGCCGCTCCGGTGACAGCCACTTAATGGCCAGGGAAGGCGATGGAGTCTGCTTATTCCCGGTAAAAAAGGAGCTGCTGCCACATTAGCTCCTCGTAGCGCCAATGCAATTTGCACCGGAGCCCATCCTCCGAGGAGGACGAAGACGAGGATGAGCAGCGCCACCACTTTCCACGGTGCCGAGACCACCGATGTTGGCGGGATCGGCTGAACTGGGAAGATGTCAGAGACCTTCAGAGTTTCCGAGGGTGGGTCTGAGAGGGGCCGGGGGAAACCCACTCCTCCCTCTGTTCAGGGACCTTAACCGGGGACTCCAGCACAGGAGGCACAGGCAAGTCCTCGGTTTCCACCGGGGGAAACCGGTGAAGAAGGGCTGTCTGCTTCTCCGGTCAACAGCCCGTCCAACGGGTCAAGAAAAATCTTGACTGCGTCAACGGGTGCCTTGGCCAGCTGACCTGATGGGACACCATGAAGCCAGCGGCCTTAGCTGCAACCTCGACCAAAGTAGAGTGTCGACTATCCAGGGAAGGGGACCTCTCCCGCTCCCACGAACGTCAACGGTGCGACTTACCTTTGGGGTCCTTCTTTCTGGACCGAGAGGAATGTCCCGAAGGGCCTTCTCCCTTGGTGGAGAGGGATTGGCAAAGCTCCTTGAAAGAAGCTGTGTAGGAGGATTCCAAGGAGAGCGGGATAAATGCCGCGACCGAGGATGATTATGATGATGCGGCCTGGGTCGCCTCCTCCTCGAGGGCGATCATCTGCTCCAGCTGTTCAGCCGAGCCCGCAACCACGGACACCGCCCAATGGGCCTCCTTAGACTTAACCGGAGGATAACGTTTCTCGGGTCGTCCCAACAAATCGGGCAGTGAGGTTCTCCAAGACCGAAGCCGAAAAGAATTTGCACAACTCACAACCTGTGAGGTCATGGCGGTCAAGGCAATGCTTGCACGACGTGGCATGCGGATCGATGGACATCTTCTGCCTACAGGCACCAAGAAATCCGGAGTCGATTGGTCCATCGCAGTCAGCGAGGAAGATAAAGACCAAAGTCTTGTAAATTTTAAAATAAGTTTGGATTAACCAAAGAGTTTGGATAGAGGCCTAAAACGCAGAGTGCAAAGGAGGGAACCTGAGCTTCCAAGCAGTAAGGAAGATCTGGCATCATGGGGTGCAGCCAAGAGTTTTACCACCCGGGTGGGTGGGAGGAGCCAGCTTGAAGACCTTCCGGCAAGATTAAAGCGGCAAGGAACCTGCCAATAAGTGTGGATTGAACAACATATCCGCGTCCCTAGAAACTGTTGTTTCAGTAAGTCTATTGTCCTATTTGTAGCCACTCCCAGGAGAATTCAAATCAAAACTTATTACTTGCCCAGCCTTAACTGTAGCTGAATTTTCACTCGCCCCCATTAATCACAATGAAATTAGCTCTGTTTTGGTACTTGCCGGATAGGGGGCAATGGGATTTGCACACCCCTGGCAACTCCTACGTGTTAATGTATCTTTTATTCAGACTGATGAACCATCCTGTACCTGGAAAAAATTTTACAAACATTTTATTTACAAGAAAAGGAAACGGGAACACATTTTTGGGGAAGGGGGCCCGATATTGGAACTTGGCCTAATAGTGTTTTTTTTTTTGTTTGTTTGTTTTGTTTAAGTTGTTTTGTTTTTACAGAAACAAATGGTTGTCCTTCACTACAAAGTCAGTGGCACAATCTAATATGGTTGGGATGCAAGATATGACATGCTCCACAACGATATCATATAGGAAGAAATCAAATCCCACTTATTTTATTTATGCATTTGGTAACCAGGTAAGTACACTGGTCCCAGGGACTGTTTTCAGGCACAACCTGGGCCATATAGATGGCATATGGAGTAACACAGATATCATACAAAAACAACAGACAATCGCATAAGGGAATAAACAATATAGTTAACACTGGTTCACAGTTAATGGACATTAGTATACATCACAACAAACAAATTGGTATAGTACACCAGACAAGTTAGAGCTAAACAAGGAGGTCATCAATTTCTAGAACTTTATTAGAACCAACGGTTTAACAGTTTCATGACGCCAGTGTCATAAGTGCATTTCTGAGGTGCTTTTGAAAGTTAGAGGGGAATCTGACATGAGGCTCCTCTGGGAGAGGGTTCCAAAACTTAGGAGTTGCTCCAGAGAAAGATCTCTGCCCCATAACAGCTGATAACTTTGGGCAATCTAGAAAGTGGCCAAAAGAAGACCTCAGTAAGAGAGTTTCGTTTGATGTTAGGATTTCAAATAGTGGAGATTGGGGACCTTCATGTAGGGTTTCGAATGAGAGATCAAAACAGCTTATCCCTATGGGCTTGGGGTGGGGTGGGGGCACCCAATCATACTATATAAAGAGCAGTGATGGGTGGAGTAGGAGGCTAGTGTGACAAACCTACAAATAGTGTTGTAAGCTGTATTTAATCTGCAGATAAGTTGCGGTGAGGTGAGAGAATACAGGAGAGCAATAAAGGAGTATGGGAAGAAGGGAACTACAACCTACTGCCAGTCTAGCTTATGGGGTCAGTAGATGTTTAATTCGAAACCAAGTTAGGTTCTCAGTTTCTTGGTATTGCAGTGGATGAAATTGCTGATGTAACCATTCACAAAAAAATGAACATATGTAAAATGCACACTTAACACAGAAACAAAGATTCATTTCACCGACTACATTTAAATATCTGATGGGAGGACAGAGACAATTGTACAAGAAGTTTTAAAAGCTTGTTCTGATAACGCAGTTGACCCCATGAAGATCACACTAGCAAGTGATGGTGCAAGCATGACTGGAATGGACAATGGGGTGAGTGCAAAGTTAAAATGGCAAGTAAATTCAAGGCTCAGATCCATCATGTTGCCCATCGACTGGCACTGGCAGCAGGACAAGCATGTAGAGGAGATGTCAATGAATATCAAATAGCATAAAAAATGTCTACAGATACAACAGCAACTCTGCAGTATGGTGCAATGCCCTGCATTTCATCCAACACACACTTGATGAGGACAGACATCTGTCTCTAAAAGAACCTGAACGTTTTCGGTGGCTTGCACCAGCCCATTGGTGTAGAGGGCTGAGGCGCTGTCAGCGTTGTTACCCCCTCATGCTGGTGACCAGAGTTTGGGAATGATCTTGGGTCACTGGGGGCTGGTTACGGGAAGGGGGAGAGTTGGGAGAGGATTGAGAGGCTGCCAGACAAGTTCTCTCTCGGAATGGGGAGGTAAACCAGTGGCTTGACTGCCACTGAGTGGAGGCTTGGTGGTAGCACCACACAAGATGAGGGGCTGGCTTTAGGCCGGGGGAAGGGAAGAGAGACAGGGTTGCTGGTTCCAGATTGCATGGGCGCTTCCATGCACATGCTCTTTTGTGTCGCTGCAATCCTGGACAGTATGTTTTAAAAATTAAAAAGGGGGGAGAAAAAGCACTGGAAAAGGGATGGTACGACTGGGCTTCAAGGAAGCCCTGCTCAGAGTGCAGAGACCCACGCTGCCAGGAGGAAGAGGAAGAGTGAGGTAGGTGGCCTGTCGTTGGCACCCGGGAACAGGGCTGATAGCCTGCTGGTCACTCGAGTAACTTTTCTTCCCTGAAAGGTCACCTCAGAGGCAGCACTGCCTCTAAGAAGCACCATGGTTTTGTATATATTCTTTCAGACAACCAAGTCTCTGCTCCCATCTATTTACTACTGTAACACCATGCGGTCATGGACCACCACTCAAGTGAAAAATTGCCTTCAAGCAGCAGGAGGAGGAAGGGTGACAATACAAGCCCTGCCCTATCTGGGGTGCAGAAGCACTGTTGGGAGGCAGTGTTGCCTCTGAGGCAACCTTCAGGGAAGAAAAGTTCCTTCAGCCGCCCAGTCCCAGACAAGGTGGATAAATATCAAGACGATAAAAAAGGAAAAAAGTTTCCAGGGACTGTCACTATGCAGTCCAAACAATTTACAGATCCTACTCTGCATTATTACAAGCATTAGAGCATGATGCAGCAAACGGTGCCCCAGAAGCAAACAAAGGGCCTTCACACAGAAGTAATATCTACCTGCTTTATCTTATGCACTTATTTTTTCATGGATGTCTTAAATGTGGTGCATAAACCCATCTCTAGTCATGCAGTGTGACAATACTGACAATTCACTGGCCACCAACATGATAAAAACTACTGTTACTATATTACAACAGTTCAAAGCGCAGAATGGGAAAGAGCTTCAAAAGACATTAAGAACTTGATCAATGTCCTGACATGTGGCAGGAATAAGATGTGTAGGACCAACAAGCACTGCTTATACAATCCCAGACCACATCTCAGCAGTATCTGACACAGCTCATTGACAACATCCACACAAGATATGAGAAATCTGCAATGCAGCTGCTGCATAAAGCAGTTACTTAAGTACCGTTACATAAGAACTTACCGTAACAGTAGATCTTAGAGAACAGCTCTTGCAGCAGGTTACACCATTAGGACTGAAGCCGGCAGGCGTCAGGACCCCACGGAAAAATTCTAGCTAGCTATCTTCAGCGGGGACCGCCCCCGACATCGGTCCCGCCTCAGACGTCAGACATAGTACATAAGGGGGCGGTCCGGCCCGATTCCCCAGTTCTTACCCGCCGTCGACTTACATGTGGCAGGAATAAGATGTGTAGGACCAACAAGCACTGCTTATACAATCCCAGACCACATCTCAGCAGTATCTGACACAGCTCATTGACAACATCCACACAAGATTTGAGAAATCTGCAATGCAGCTGCTGCATAAAGCAGTTACTTAAGTACAGTTACAGAAGAACTTACCGTAACAGTAGATCTTAGAGAACAGCTCTTGTAGCAGGTTACACCATTAGGACTGAAGCCGGCAGGCGTCAGGACCCCACGGAAAAATTCTAGCTAGCTATCTTCAGCGGGGACCCATCCGACGTCAGTCCGCCTCCGGCGTCAAGCGTGGTACATAAGGGGCGGTCCCTTTCAAATTCCCCAGTTCTTCTTGGAGACTTCCGGCGCAGGCTGACATCGAAATGGAGACAGAGGATCCACACGCCAGAAGTCAAAGGAAAACCCTGATAGTAAAGGCGAAAGCCATGCCTCCTCCAAGGGGGAAGGTGGGCGAGAAGGTACCTGTTGCAAAAGCTGTTCTCGAAGATCTACTGTTACAGTAAGTTCTTACGTAACTATACTATCTTACTTCGAGACACAGCTCTTGCAGCAGGTTACACCATTAGGACTGATTCCCAAGCAGTAATGCTGCCAACATTCTGGGAGGAGGAAACTAGAAAATACATTCCAGGTCCTGAATCTAGGACAGGAGACCCTGTAGCACCGCCTAGGTCGAAGCCGGTCTCTCTGGCCGAGAGCGATGGTCCAGGCTATAATGCCTGATAAATGTATGCACAGAGCTCCAAGTGGCTGCAGCACATATGGCAGAAGTGGAGACGCTTCGGAGTGCTGCAAAGGAGGTGGCCACACCCCTAGTAGAATGACCCCGGACTGTACCCGGGAGGGGCTTTTGTTTGATATCATAACAGAATGAAATACACTGGACAAGCCAGCGAGACAGGTACTGTTTGGATACTGGTTGGCCCATCATCCTTCAGAAAAGGAAACGAAAGTTGTCTGAACTACGAGTAGTTTAGTTCTGTTGAGGTAATACCTCAAGCTGCGGTGAACATCCAGGGTGTGGGCAGTGCCTCTCCTCTATTAGAGTAATTCAGGAAGTAGACCGGCAGGTCAATATCCTGATTGAGTGAAGTGTAGAGACCACCTTAGGCAAAAATTTTGGATTAGTCCTCAGGGATACTCTGTCCCGGTGGAAAACTAAACAAGACTCTCTGCACATGAGATTGAAGCTAAGAAACTCTTCTACGCTGAAGTAACAGCAACCAAAAACAAGCTTTCCCACGAAAAAGCGTAGCCGCAATCCGCGGCAGGTTCGGAGGGGGGGAAGCGTGAGTTGTTCCAGGACAAAGAGCAAATCCCATGGAGGCACTGGGTCCTTAATGGGTGGCCCTAGGTGTAACATCCCTCTCAAAAATTCCCGAGAGGCATCTAATTGTGCCACTGTGCGATGTCCCACCGGAAGGTGGTAGGCAGAGATCGCACAGAGGTGCACCTTGATAGAGGAGTGCCAGACCCAAACGGGAAAAGGGAGAAGTAGTCCAACACCACTCCCACTGGCAACCTAAAGGAAAAATCACGTGCTCCATGACTATAAACAAAACGGCGCCATTTCATGGCGACGCCGCATCGCGCTGTCAAGCTTTCTGGCTGCAGAAAGAACCTGCAACCTCTTGAGACCCGTGATGCAAGATGGCTATGTCTCTAGGAGCCATGCATGCAGGTTCAGTGAGCGCAAGTCCAGGTGGACCAGTGAACCTTCCTCCTGAGACAAGAGATGGGAGCTGAATGGCAACGGGAGCAGAGGTTCCCGGGATAGCTGAATTAGCAAGGGGAACCAGATCTCTCTGGGTCAGAAAGGGCCACCAGGATCATTGTTGCATGCTCCCTGCAGTTTGAGAAGAACTCTCTGGATCAACGGAAGGGAGGGAAAGCGTAGAGGAATCTGTCCGCGCCAGGAGAGGGACAATCGTCTGCCAGAAAACACCAGGCCCTGGATCTAGGAGAGCAAAAATTGGGCAGTTTATGATCTGGATGGGGATGCGAACAAGTCCAACTCTGGAGATCCCATCGAAGAAACAGATCCTCTGCTACCTCTTGAAGTTCCCACTCGTGGACTCTGGCCTGGGAGCAACTCAGGCCGTCTGCAATAGTGTTGTCCACCAGGAACATGGCACAGTGATCCGATTCGCACCATAGTCGGATTACCAATCCCACACCCTCATGGCCTCCCTGCAAAAGGGGTAAGAGTGTCGCCTCTTGTTTGTTGAGGTAATACATCACCGCCGTGTTGTCTGTCTGAAGCAGGAGAGTACTCGGGCGGTTCTGACTGAAAGGCCTGCAGGGCATAAAGGACCGCCCTCATCTCTAGGACATTGATATGAGATGAGCTTCAGAGGGGTCCACGTACCTGGGACTTCACCCCGCCCAGGTGTGCTCCCCACCCTGAACCTGAGGCATCTGTGGTGAGGATTACCTCCGGGATGGCGGCTACAAACGGGAGCCCGTGGAGAGCGACCCTGGGTCTAGCCACCACTGCCAGTCTCGAATCACGGTGTTCGTGATTCTGACCGGATGCTGCATGTGGTCTTGCCTTTGATCCCATTGCACCTTGAACATCCACTGAGTTACTCGCATGTGGAGCCTTGCGAAAGGGACGGTAGGAATGGCCGCAGCCATGTGTCCGAGCAAGCGAAGGACCGACCTGGCAGGGACGGTCTTGTTCGACGATAACACCCTGATGAGGGATCTGATGCGCTCCGCTCTGTCGTCTGGAAGAAAAGCTCTTCCCTGAGCGGTGTGCAGTACTAAACACACAAATTGCAGCTTATGCCGGTACCAGAGAGACTTAAGTGTTTGATTAGGATGCTCGAAGATCGGAACAGATCCTGGGTGCTCTGCTGTCGCATGTAACAACACCTCTCTGGAAGCGGCATGAAAGCAATCGTCCGATGCGGGGAACACATAATGGCCCCGTCTCCTTAGAGAGCGCTGCCACGACTGCCATGCATTTGGTAAAGACCCTGGGTGCGGATGACAGTCCGAATGGAAGGGCTCAGAACTGAAGGTGGTGGTGAGAGCACAAAAGCGCAGGAACCTCTTGTGCGCCTGAGCTATAGGAGGATGCCATGGTGTCATCCTGCATGTCTAGAGCGCCAAGAAGAGTCTTGCTTCAGCATGGGAATGAGACCGGAAGAGTCACCATCCGGAATCTCTTGTATGCTACAGACACGTTGAGTCGCTGAGGTCCAGAATCGGACGGAGGTCCCCTGTTTTTTTGGAACCAGGAAGAAGTGGGAATAGTATCCTTCCTCTCTGGCTCTCCGGGAGGCCGTACTCTATGACTCCCTTTTGCAGGATGATACCCTTGCCAGATCAGAGACTTGTGCTGACCCGGATACCGGAGAGCAAAGGAGGCCTGGGGTGGCTTTTCTACGAATTCTATAAAGTGGCCTCTTCCAACCAACTGAAGAACCCACCTGTCGGTGGTTATAGCCTGCCATCCCGGCAGGAAGTTAGCAATCGGGCCCAACCATGATTTCCCGTTGATCCTGAAAGTAAAGG
This sequence comes from Neoceratodus forsteri, assembly GCA_016271365.2. Classification (NCBI taxonomy): domain Eukaryota; kingdom Metazoa; phylum Chordata; order Ceratodontiformes; family Ceratodontidae; genus Neoceratodus; species Neoceratodus forsteri. The sequence goes on from CM028131.1 coordinate 1,338,218,552, forward strand.
GCGGAAAGAAGTCAGGCTGTAGCAGCTGAGGTCCCGCTGGCTGGACCAGCTTGGAAATACGCTGACTTCGGCCTGCGGTTGTTTCCCCTGGGCTCTCTGGCTTGACCTCTGTTAATGGGCGAGGCGGGACTGTTGCCTCTGCGTCCGTCCACGAAATCTGCTTTAGTTCCTCTGAAAGGAACTAAGCATGGGGTTGGTACATGGCCTGAACAGAGCCTCACCGCCTTCCCGGCCTCTTGGGTTTGGTAATAATCTTCTCTGAGGGCTTACCAAACAAGACTTCTCCCTCGAATGGGGTGTCCATGATATTCTTCTGGGCGTCGGGGTAAAAGCGAGGCGTGCAGCAAAGTGTCTCCAGATGCATCGCCTGAAGCTGCTGCTCAGGCAGGAGTCTCTTGGAGTCATCTGTGACAGCAGCACTTGAGGTTCCCATGACAAACCAGTACGAAGGGCTGAAGCATCTCCTCCTCCTGCTCACCTTCCAGGCAGTTTTCAGCCGCATCCAGACCCTGTTTCACAAGGCATTTTGGAACTGCACCATGTGGGTCAAGTAATTCAGGGATCTAGGTAACGAGTGGCGGAAGCATCGTCTCGCCTACCCATAGCGATCCCTGTTTGGACTCTGGGTCCGGTGTGCAGGGTGCTCAGATATTTACGGTCTCTGGGACCCGGTCATGTGAACTGTTATGACCAGAGAGTCGGCCTGAGGCTGCTGAGTCAAGTACTGGTCTTCTCTGGGAGCCTTGCAAGCGATCAGCTTTCTTCACGGCATGCCGGTGAATAATGTGGACGCCTTCCGCATGCCTTGGTGACGACCACGAAGTGTCTACAAGGGTGGCACCACCACAGGCTTGGGGTCCTTCTGCGAAGATACTTTGCAAGGCTAGCCTTCAGGATCTAGCTCTTCCAGCATCCCATCCCATGTTCTCTTGGATGTGTCTCATAATATCCGAGGCGAAGGGTCATCCAGAGGAGACTTTGGCATCGCGTGGATCCGGAGAAGGGATGGAGAGGGGAGATGGGGATCTGGATGTTGAGAACTCTGATCCCGTGTCCTCCGTCGAGCGATAGTCTCGTCTTCTGGGTCTCTTAGGGCTGGTGACCTGGAAGAGGATTTGGGCCGGAGGTCTCCGTTTGTCTAGTCTCCCCAGCAGAGGTATTCTGTGCTCCAGGGAGGGGTAATCGGCCTGCCGACCCGAGTGGGGAGGGGCAAGCGGAACGGAGGAGTGTCGGTGTAGGAGGAGAGGAGGTGGAGTGGAACTATGTCCTTCTATGGTGTCCACCAGTAAGTGAACAGCTCCTTCACTTCTACCATGGAAAGGCCCGACGACGGTCCGGGCCCAGTGGGACAGTCGTCGGGTCCCGGCGTCAAGCTCCACAGGAGCTGGGTAATGGGAGGTTCCCTGGGTGTCTCGACAGGACAGGGCGCCCGTCTGGTCTCGGGCTGAGTTAACTTCCTCCTCGGTTATGGTCTCTGACCGACGGTCGGTCGGGCGTCCAGGTTCTCTTCTCAATGGGAGGCGGGCGCCATCCCCGGCGGTCCGATGAGGTGTTGGCCTGGCGGCGGCGGTCGTCTGGCCGGCGGCGGCTCTGGGGATCTGTGGAAAGAGGCGACAACAGTAGCACAGGCCGTTGGGTCCTGGAATGCTCTTCAGAGGTAGCTCCAAGGTCTTGCGAGGAGGCAAGGGAAGCCGACCTGGCGTCCTGGTTCAGAAAGGCGGGAACCAGACTTATGGTGATGGTGGCGATCCCAGACTTGACCAAGGCCCTGGAGGGCGGGAGGTCTGGCAGTCTTGGCCTGAGAAGAGGAAGCTTCTGTAACGCAGCAGAGGGAGGCTGAGAGCTGGCCCGGGAGGAGAGCGGTCGGTGACCTGGAACAGGCTGCGTGAGTCTGAGGCCCTAGGCAGGGGACCTGGAAGAGACCCTTCCCTTTGTTTTCAAGTGCTTGTGGGCCTTTTTGAAGAGTCCCCCTTGGAAGACATGGTCTTAAGCTTTTCTTCCAGCAAAAAAGCCTGAAGGGCCTTCTGGCGACGGATCCGGGTTCTGCTATTAAACCCCTGGCAAAGGAGCAGGCCCGGGTGTGCGTGGTCTGGGCCTAGGCACCCGGGCGCAGGCGCGTGAGGGGTCTCTTTGAAGGGGATCTGTTTCCCACAAGCACACTTGGAGGAGTGACCGGAGGTCGGGAGAGGACATCAGAGAAAACTTGCTTGAAGAAATCTAATTTCTAGGAAGAACTTAACCGCCGTGCGTGTATAGAGCTGAACAGAAGGGTCGAGACATGCAAGTCGACAAGGGAAAGAACTGGGAATCGGGTGGGACCACCCCTCATGTACTATGTCTGACGCCGTGAGGCGGGACCGACGCCAGGGTGGTCCCGCTGAAGATAGCTAGCTAGAATTTTTCCGTGGGGTCCTGACGACTGCCGGCTTCAGTCCTAATGGTGTAACCTGCTGCAAGAGCTGTGTCTCGAAGTAAGATCTTACCATAACAGTAGATCTTCCAGGGGATCTCAGTCATCAGCCGACACATATGGAACTTCACCATCAGTGAAGCAGGATCCACACGGAAGATTTTCAGTAGTACAACTGGGGCCGCCCACGTCAACGTCATCTACAGATGTCACCAAACCTGTAAAGGCATGAGCGGCCCCACTCCCTCCTCAGTTCTTTCCTACAGAGACTAAGGGAGCAAAGCTCGTGCCATGGGCAAACAAGGAGAGGAAGATGTGCTCAGGCCTAAATAAAATGCTGGATACACCAGATGGCCAGATCAGGGAAGGAGCCCCATAAAGGGGAATGGTGGGGGGGGGGGGGAGCAGAACTGATGACAAGATCCCCTCAAAGATCTACTGTAACGGTAAGTTCATACGAAACTGTTCTGTCTTCATCAGGGGTATCTCAGTCATCAGGTCACACATATGGAACGAGTCCCAAGCAATTACAGATGCACATAAACAGTCTGGGGAGGGAGACCATCCTTAAACTTAAGACAGGAGGCCCTGCAGCACAGGCTCTAGAGGCAATGTCCAGATTACGGTGCTTAGTGAAAGTATGGACGGTACTTCAGGTGGCAACGAGACCCACATTTCAAAGAAGAAACACTGCCAGCACTTACTAAACAAAGAAAGGGCTGAGAAAGATTAGGACAATTCAAATTTGTTCTCAAATCTAAAAAAAAAAAAAAAGAAAATGAAGGAGTTTGCCCAGACTGTCACAATGGCCAAGGTTTTACTTGTGTTTTCGGTTACTTTAGTGGCACATGAAACCAGGATTTTCTGTGCAAAAACAAACAACAACATTGAAGTTCTCCAAAAGCTGACATTGTAACCAAATTCATGCGGACAGCCCAAGAATGAACTGCAACTAAACACTATAATCCTGTTTCAGCACTAAGTCCATGAGACAGCAAAGAAAATGTTTTAATGATGTATTTAAAATTAAAATTGCAATTTTTTATTTTTTTTAATTTTTAAGGTTCAGACCTGAACTAGAGTGACGCCCTCTTAAATGACACTATGCAACCACTCAGCTGTGAATTTCTTTATTATGAGCAAACTGTATGATAAGATTGTCTGATGTAATTCCGAAAAATAAATCTCCTGAAAACGGCGATGGCTGAGATGCTGTTCAGTGCTCATCAAAGGGCGAGTGATGGGGAAGGGGCACGTGAGGCGGGGTCATAATACCAGGGGTAGCCATAATGCAGCCATTAGACAAAGTCTTCCCTTGTAGCTAACAAACTGGCAAAGAAAAAGCCAGAGGCAGATGGGATACAGCCCAGGATCATAGACAATTAGAAACCAGTTTGATAATCTCTCAGGAAATCAGTGTGGTACCACAGAACTGGAAAGTGGCCAATGTGGCCCCCATCTTCAAGACCTGGACTAGGTCAGACCTGGTCACCTACAGGCCAGTCAGCCGGACATAAGTAATGAGAAAGGTCTTGAAGGCCACTATTAAGCATATATCAATGGAGCACTTGATTGAGACAAACATTCTAGCCTACGCTACACAGAGTGTGGGGAGGCCTTTGCCAAGGTTGACCCTCACCTCATCTGTGTTTATTGTCTGGGGTTTGACCACCTCAAAAACAGACTGCCAAATCTGCAAGAATTTTCCTAAAGCCACTCTGAAAAAAGGTTGAGTAGGCTGAAGGAAAAAGAGGCCGAGAAGTCTGTGGGTCCAGAGGGCCAGCCCGGTTCAGTTACGGCCAAACCTGAGGAGATGCCCACTGACCTGGGCAATACGTCCTCAGGCAAAAGGAGATCCGACTCACAGGGGTCGGTTCTGGCAAAAAAATGTCAGCCAGTTCAGATCCAGCACCACACAGTCCAACCGCTGACGCAATAGCCAAAGCGATAAGTATAGTTCAGTCGCTTTGCCTGGTTCCGTCTGAACCGGCACCGCCGGATAGGTCGGATCTGACTCCATCGGATTACGACCCGGATGCTTACTGTGATGTGGAGTGGGAGAGAGACGAAGAGCATCCCAAGGATGAAGATGAAGATGATGATTTTTAAGGTCTGGATGTGCCCACTAAACCAGACATCTATCCAGACAGGCATTCTAATGCCCCCCCCCCGCCGCTTTCAGAGTCCCCGTCCCACTTCTTGTTCTACAAGAAGGTGGCTGAAACCCTCCAGCCCCCAATGGTAGAAGCTGAGGAGGAGGAGGAGCCTGATTTTGTTGAGATGATGGACATCCCAGAGTCCAAAAGATAGTCTATCCCTCTTCACAAATCTTTGAGGAAACACAAGAGAGATACTGCAAACTCCCAATTCCTTATCTCCTGTTGATAAAGAGAATGGACAGGAGGTACATGTTCTCAGGCTCCTGCATGGAGTTTTTATATAGCCATTGCAGCCATGTTGGGGTCGTGCAGGCTGCAGCCTCTGACGGGGCTAATATTCCTTTGGCTTCACACCCCCAACAAGGACTCCAGGAAAGTGGATGCCATGGCCAAAAAATAATATTTGGCATCCTCTTTGGGACTCAGGCAAGCAAACTATATGGCCTACACAGTTAGGTACCAGAAGTCCAGGTGGGATACAGTTCTGGAACTGGCTAAACAGGCCTCCCCCCAGCTAGCCAAAGAGCTGGAGGAGGTGGCTGCTGATGGAATTGAGGCATCCAAAGTACAATTCCACGCTGCTGTAGGCTCCAATGATGTGGCAGCAAGAGTCATGGCTACATCTGTCTCTCTCAGGAGACACGTTTAGCTCAGATGTACTAGCCTTTTTCAAGATACCCTCCACAGGGAAATCCATGACCTTAGACTGGGTAACAGTTTGGGGAGCAGACATAGGCTTACATGAAGAAAATGGATGAGTACAGGACCGTACACAGGCCAAAGAAAGGCAAGCCACTCCTCAGAAGCAGCAGTCTAGGGGCAGGGGCAAGCCTTTCCACAGGCCTTTTTACCAATCCCAGACTCACTCTTCTTTCCCACAGAGGGGGTTCTTTCAAGGGAGAGGCAGGAGGGGGATGAGCAGGACTGCATCCTCTTCCCAGTCCAAGGCTCCTGCCAAACAGACACCCTGATGTGTCAACCTGGGTCAACTCTCCCATTCCAGTAGAATGCTGGCCTACTACGCCTACTACTACTACTACGCCTACCACTACTACCACTACTACCACTACTACCACTACTACCACTACTACCACGCCTGGCAGTCAGTTACCTCAGACAAGTGGGTCCTGGGAGATAGTAAGCCAGGGACTGTCCCTCAGTTTCAAAAGGTTCCCAAAAATGAGGGTCAGGTCCTCTCCACCTGCAACCATCTCAGAAACCATTGCTCTAGAAGCAGCGGTTTCTTCTCTACTGGCTCTCAGAGCTGTAGAGAGAGTTCCTACTCAGCACAGGGGCAAAGGTCTGTACTCCAGGTACTTCCTTACCCCAAAAAAGACAGGAGTGGCAACCCATCCTAGACTTATTTGAACAAACATCACAAAACCAAAATTCAGAATGGTGACTCTGGTAATAATTCTTCCCTCTCTAAGGCCAGGGGACTGGTTAACATCCCTGGACCTCAAGGATGCCTATTTCCATATTCCTATCAGGTGCTCCCACAGTAAGTACCTCAGGTTCGAGTTGCCTTCAGGCCATTATCAGTTCAGGGCTATGCCCTTTTGGCCCAACATCAGCCCCAAGGGTGTTTGCAAAGTGCCTTGCAATAGTAGTTACCTTCCTCAGAAGGCAGGGTATATCCATCTTCCCCTACCTGGACTGGCTCATTGTAGGTCAGTCCTTCGACCAGGTCAAGTCAGCTCTACAAGTCACTCAGAACTTGCTCAGTTCTCTGGGGGTTTCTCCTCAATCTTCCAAAGTCAGTTCTCAAACCAGTACAACTCCTTACTTTCGTAGGAATAGTCAGCTACTGTCCAGGCAAAGGCCTTCCTCCCATTAGCAAGGGGAAAGGCCCTTACAGATCTTGCTTCCCTCTTTTCAACCTCTGGTCTCTCACCCAGCAAGGCAGTTTCTTCAACTCCTGGGCCACATGGCAGCTTCTACTGCAGTGGTACAAGGAGCCAGGTTTCAGATGAGGGACATTCAGTGCCACTCAAGGTCCTTTTGGCTACAGGGGAAAAAAAAAACACCTCACCAAATTGGTTTCAGTGACTCCGACTCTGGTCCAAGCTCTCCAGTGGTGACTGGATCAGGACAAACACAGACAAGGTGTCCCATTCCTTAGTCAAGTCCCCTCAGTAGTCCTAACCACACATGCTTCTCTCCTAGGCTGGGGAGCCCATTTGGGAGCCCTCACGGCTCAGGAGGTTTGGTCTCCACAAGAGCCTCCTTCATATCAATCTGCTGGAACTCAGGGCAGTAGTCCTGGCCCTTCAGGCTTTCTCGGACTCAGTCAAGAAGCAAGGTGGTATGTGGTACATCAACAAGCAAGGAGGCACTCTGACCACGCCCTTGTACACAGAGGCCATGAAACTGTGGTCTCTAGCCTATTCCCTTCAGGCTTCTGACAGCAGTTCGCCTCCCAGGGAAGGACAATGTACTGGCAGATGCTCTGAGCAGAATCTCCCAGGGACATCACGAATGGTCCCTGGATCCTCCCATCCTGAAAGTAATCTTCAACAGACGGGGCACTCCAGAGATAGATCTCTTTGCAGCCCCAATCACCAACTTCCCCTGTTCTGCTGCAGCCCCCCAGTCCTTGGGACTGTTCCTCTGGATGCTCTCATACTGGACTGGAAGGGCAAGTTCCTCTATGCCTTTCCTCCCTTCCCCCTGTTGTTCAGAGTTCTAGTCAAGATCAGGTCTCAACCCTGTACAGCGATACCGGTGGCTCCAGATTGGGCCAGACAGCCTTGGTATCCTCTGTTGTCGTCTCTGGCAGTGTCACTTCCTCTGTCTCTTCCCAAGAGACACAATCTCCCTAACCTCCTCTCAGGGGAGAATTTGATATCCCAATCTCCAGTCTCTCAACCTCAAGGCCTGGCTCTTGAAGAGTTAGAATATGCAGGCCTGCATCTTTCTTAGGGAGTTCTGGATATTCTGAAGGTCTCCAGGAAACCTTCCCTTAGAAAAACTTATAATTCCAAATGGAAAAGATTCACATTTGGTGTTCTCAGAAGGGCATTCTGCCAGATACTGCAGACATTGCTACAGCCTTAGATTACCTGGTTCACCTTAATGGCCTAGGCCTTAGGCCTGCAACTCTGAAGTTTCACCTAGCAGCTGTGTCTGCGTTCCTTTCGGCAGGGAAGGGCTCTTCCCTGGCATCTCATCCTGTTGTCAGTTAAGTTCTTCAAAGGTGTGGTTCATATCAACCCTCCGCTTAGAGAGCCTACTCCAGCTTGGGATCTGAATATCGGCATTGCTCAGCTTATGCAGCCACCCTTTGAACCACTGGCTTCGGGCGAGCTTAAGTACTTGACCTGGAAAACTGTGTTCCTGGTAGCTCACTTCTGCCAGGCGGATTAGTGAATTACAGGCCCTGTCAGTTGAACCTGCCTTTATCTCCTTCCATAGGGATAAGGTGGTCCTGAGAACAGATAGGAGGTTCTTACCCAAAGTGGTCAGATTTTCATCTGAACCAGTTTATGTCTCTACCTGTGTTTTTGACTGACCACTCTTCTTCAGGGGAATGAAGGTTACAGTTTGGATGTTAAAAGGGCACTTAGCTAATATATAGAGCATACTAAGACACACAGAAATGACTGTCTTCAATTATTTCTCACTTATGGTGAAGTGGGGAAAGGTAAGCCTGCTACTAAAAGAACTATTGCCAGGTGGATTGTCTCTTGTATACAATTCTGCTATGACAAATTGGGCAAAGCACCCCCTTCAGGCCTGAGGGCTCACTCGACTAGGGGTACAGCTGCTTCTCTGGCTGCTGCCAGAGATATGCCCTGCTAGAAATCTAAAAGCAGCCACCTGGAAAACAGTCCATACATTCACCAAGCATTACTCTCTGGACATCCAGGCTACGAGTGATGCTAGGTTTGGTACAGCAGTACTGCAGACCCCGTTCCCAAAGTAGGTTCTGCATTCCCTCCTCCTAGGGGAACTGTTTGGTAGTCTGCATATTGCCAGAATACAAGACTTCATGTTGTTTGAAGAAAAAATTACTCACCATAGTAATGCTGTCTGATTATATACATGGTCATTTTTTGGACACACCTATCCTTTTTCCCTCTGGGTTGGAGTTAAATGGTTCCAAGATAAAACAGATATTAGGGTGCAACAAGTTACCTTTCCTTGTAGGTGTCACTGTGGTTCCATGTCAATCCCAGTGACATCTGGTCCATGCATTTGGCTTAACTTCTGACTCCTAGGTCTTTGCATTACCCCTTCCCTGTCATGGAAGACCTCAGTAGGATGTTTTATACTTTCCTGGGGCCATATACCTGTCTCTCTTATATTGAAATACAACAGGTCCCACACTAGCCTTTATAGAAATACCAGTTATTCTGTAGTTACCTGTTAAATGGACAGTGTCTTAATTCCAAAGTACATTATATCAAATACAATACGAACCCACATAAATGGATATAGGCCTATCATGCAACAAGGGGTACCAAACACACACACAGATATGACGTTTGCCAGACACATCTACAAGCCTTCTTGCATCTGGAAGGGACACCAGCATGGGCGACTCTAGAAGGGCCAGACAGTCTGAGAAATGGTATTTAACAACTTAAACAAAGCAGAAATTAAGGGAATCTCGAACCCATGGACCCGCATTCTGCTGCAGACATGCAGTGCTTCTTACAGAAATAAAGACACCCATAGAAATATTTAGGCTCACTCCAATCAGGGGAACAAAAGATTTTACCCAGGCAGGACTGACGCAACATAAAAGATAGGGTCATCAGCAGACTGAGGGACTTTACTTGGGGCAGGGGGAGGGAAGAGACCATGAAATCCTTTGCAACACTGCAGGGAGAATTTTGCCTCCCCACCACAGACTGATTTACAAATCAGGCACTACATGAACTCATCCAATAACTAATAGAAGCCAGAGGAAAATCTAGACCCCCACTAGAAAATAAGTAAGCAGCTTTCTATCAGTCACAGCCACCTCCCACTGGGTCTCCAAAACTGTGCAAAGTGGGCATGTCCCAAGCCACAACATCTAGGACAACAATTCAATTCAGATGGGAGGAAGAGGCAGGGGTTACGATGTCAGAAAAAGTCTGGAAGTCCGGTTAGGAGCTGGCTTCCAGAACTTCGGCCTCAAATGGCTACAGGAAACATAGATGGAAGGCCCTCAGCAGGTTCTTCTTTAGAACTCTGGTGGCAATAGCCCACTATGGCACTTCATACTCAGATACGTGCTGGCATTCTTGCAATATCAGATCACATCATGAAGCATATTCTTTGGAGCTGCCCACACCTCAGGCATTACAGGGAGGAGGTGGCCATGGCAAACAAAATCTTGGAAACTAACCCTCCAAACAGGTTAGACACCTAATCTACACCCCCACACCCCCGCGAGCCTTCACACCAGGGGAAGTGGAAAAACAGTATTTATTCTCAATTCTAATACTTTCAGTCAGAGAGGCGGTAACACAGAAATGGTTACCCCATACCCCACCTACTTACGAGGAGTAGTTTGATAACTATAGATACATTCTCATAATGGAATGATTTACAGCAAAACTCAAGACACACTGGAAAAATGGAATCTAAATGGCTTCATTTCTTTATAGCAAAAAAAAAAAAAAAGGATGCAGGAACTTATAAACAGCAGATCTTCAAGAGAATCTCCTCTATTAGGCCACTCCTTTGGAACTATAAGCCATCAGTGTTAGAACCACAAGGAAACTTGCCAGTTGTGAGGCTGTCTACAATGATGTGCAGCATCTACGTGTATATAAACATTGGGTGGCCCCATCACTCCTCAGTTCTACACGGAGATTAGCCTCGGAGGACCTCCAACCCCGCGAGACCAGCACCAGACATCATGGGGCTGGATACAGGATGCAAAGAGTAGGTTTTAGGCACAGCATTCGATATAACCCTCACTGAAAAACAAAAGGGAGAAGAAGGGAGGGACAGCATGGCCTAATACAGAAGATTCTCTCCAAGATCTACCGTTACAGTAACTGTTCCATCTTCTTCAAGGCTATCCCCTCCATTAGGGCACCCCTTTAGAACAATTCCCAAGCAGTGCAAAGTGAACTGGGAGGATGGCACACTATGATTAGGGCATAAGGACTGCAATACAGCAAGCCCAAAGTCAGCACGTCTTTGAGAGACTATGCCCAGACCGTACTGTTTAGGGGAAGTGTGAACACTGCTCCATGTAGCTGCAGCACATGTCAGCAGCAAGAACATTTTTGAAACAAGCCATGGAAGTGGCCATACCCCTTATGAAGTAACAAAGTTTTTTTTGTTTTGTTGTTTTTTTAACCAGGAGAGACAATAAGCTGAAGTTTTACAACTGCGAACTGGGAGCACAAGGAAGTTAAGTGACTTGCTCAGGGTCACAGTATGCAAGTGGGGGCTATGGGATTTAAATCCAGGTCTCCAGGTTTACAGCTCAGAGCCTTAAACCACTGTGCTATACTGCCTTCTATAAGTTCCTTACTGTACTTCCTATAAACAGAACATAATAGGATGTCCCAGCCATTTGGCTAGGCATTGTTCAGACACAGGGGCACCCTCTTTCCCAGGGGCGAATGAAACAAAAAGCAGGCCTTGGTGTGAGTAATATAGTCTCATAGGGTTCTACATACATTGAAAGAATGGTGCAGTGCCTCACCCTGGTTGGCATGCTCAGGATAATATACAGGAAGGTGGGTTTCACCAAGCCGGTTCGAGGCATGATAGAGGTCTTCAGGTACATGAAGAGGGTATATAGGGGAGGAACAGTGAGGGTGCTTCGAAGGAAGGAGGAAGGGGCCACTAGAGGGCATGGGTGGAAGCTGGAGGGGGGAAGATTCAGGGGAGAAAGGAGGAGGTGCTACTTCACTGAGAGGGTGGTAGAGCCATGGAATGCACTACCTAGGGGGCTGGTGGAGGCAGAGACAGTGGAGGGGTTCAAGAGGGGGTGGGACAGGTACAGGGGAAGGGTTCAGGAAGCAAAATCCAATGCAGCAAGAATATCCGGAACTGGGAAGGGAGAAGCCAGAGAAGGCGAGGAGGACAGCAAGGTCAGCACCCAGGGTGGGGGCTGACCAAACGAGCAGACACGAAAGACCATTAGGCCTATTCTGCTGGCATTTTAGTATGTTAGTATGTTAGACAGAAAAACTTTGACTGGCTTTACAGCGACAAAAATGTCAAACAGAATCGCTGTCCGCATTGTGCAGTCAGGAACACAAGTGTGTTTTCTGCAGGGGACTGTGCATCCGGTACCCCCCAGATTTTATTATCACCTCCACAGTGAAAGTGTTTCGGGGAGAAGACACAAGACCTGGAGAAGCTGCGCCAGGGGTCTTGTGGATGTAACGCGACCATTACAGCTACCCACAGTGACCTGTCATTTTGTCACTGATATTTTAGCTGAAGCGACAGTATACCAGGGTATCATTTTTCAGTGTAAATTCAGATACTTCCTTTGCTAGAAACTTTAGCATTTGTACAAAAGACTCAGTCTTTTTTTTCACAAATAAGGAGGCTCACACATTAGAGCCTGAAGTTAAAAAAAATCCTTCACGCAGAAGTCAAATTGTCAGTGGCTCAGTAGGTAGCACACTCGCCTCTGAGGCCGGGAGATCAGAGGGCTGTGGGTTCAGTTCCCACATCTGGCACTTGGGTTAATATCCCAGTACTGACACTGTAGTGCAGCATGAGAGGGGTGCTGCACTTCTGATGAGACGTTAAACAGAGGTCCCATCTGCCTGGATTGGTGGTAGTTCAGGTGAATGTTAAAGATCCCAAGGCACTTATCAAAAAGAGTAGGGTAATTTCCCCGGTGTCCTGGCCAAATTTCCCTCATTCACTAAAAATACCACCAACAGTTTAATCTGGTTCAAGGTCAGTTGGCATTCATCTGTATCCCCCTCCCCCGGGTCGTGCCTGAAAATAGGCAGGATTTGTCTAGTGCACTTTCCCGGTCAACAAAAACTAGAAAAAAAAAAAGCCTTCCACAGCCAAAAACACAGGTTGGCTCCACTGAGCTGTGACACCAAATTCTCAAGTACAAAATTCAAGTCCCAAGGCAGGTCTGGATTATGGATAGGAGGTTTCAAATGAAGACTACCTCTCAGTAACGTACAGGACACATCTAATGCGCTTGATGCAGTCACACAAGTACATATACGACCCAGATCTCACTTGAGATCCCCCTTGTTTGATGGAGATCAAGGGTCGGAAGTTGGAGCATTGTTAGTGGAAGACTCGTTTGGTGGATGACAAACTGGCCCTGCGTGCTCACTACAGTGAGTACCAGGAGGCACTTTCCCATAAAAAAAGGCAGAATTCCTGTCCAGGGAAAATTTCTGCAGGGAAAAATGGACCTGCTCAGCTTTTTCGGACTGTGGATAGGCTACTTTCTCCAGCATGTCTACAACCGAAGTCTTTTTCAACCACTCTGTGTGAAGAGTTTGCTCTGTTTTTCTTTAACAGAGTGTTGTCGATCTGGTCAGGGATTCCCTCAGCGAGGCAATCTATCCTTCACAGTGGTCCCGACTGGGAGAAACTGATACACTCAGTCGGTCTAGGAGAAGTTTAAGCCTGTGGAGGTGACAGAGGTTCTTGAGGTGATCACAGAGCTAAAGCACACATATTGTGAACTGGACCCAGCCCAGACTCAATTCTTAATGAGATGTGCCAGGACTGTTGGGTCTGGTGCTTGCCAGGATTGCCCGGTGCTCGATGTCAGAGGGGTCTTCCCTGTGGCCTTAAAAGAGGCCCTAGTGAGACCTTTCCTAAAGAAACCATCTCTCTACCTGAACATCCTGGCGAATTATTGTCCTATCTGCAACCTGCCATTTTTGAGCAAGGTTGTTAAACTTGTGGTGCAACAGCTCGAGGATCACTTCATGTCCTTGGTATCCATGAGCCATTCCAGTCAGGTTTTAGGGCCAGGCACAGCACTGAAACAGCATTAGTTAGGGTGCATAATGACTTGCTCAGGGCTAGAGACAGAGGAGACTAGTCAATTCTTGTGCTCCTTGATCTCTCCTCAGCCTCAGACACTGTGCATAATCTCATGCTTCTTGATTGGCTTTTTGAGTACTATGGACTCGGTGTTATCAAATGGTTTGAGTCCTACCTCCGTGACAGGATGTAGCAGGTAGTGATGGGGAATTTCTCCACCTGCCCAATGCTCCTGTCGTGCAGAGTACCCCAGGACTCGAACTGTCGCCAATGTTATTCACAGTGTACATGCTGCCCCTGGGAGAGATCATTCAGCAATTCAGTGTGGAGTTTCACTGTTATGCAGGTGACACAACTGTATTTGTCATTTGCCTCTTGAACATCTGATATTGTAGACGTGCTTATCAACTGCTTGGCAAAAATCAATGATCGGATGTCCTCCAGGTGATTGCGACTGAACCCGGATAAGACGGAGGTGCTGGTGATAGAGCCGGATGGCGGGCATGATGGGGTGCTCCTGGAGCTGCCACAGAACTGTTTCTGGGGTCTTCTCCATTGGTAGCCTCCCCGAGGGTGCAAAATCTTGGCGTGATCCTGGACAGCAGATTGACACTTGAGGGACAGGTGTCTTCTGTTGTTGAAAGTGTTTTTTACAACTTGAGGAACATTGCCAGGATCAAGCCCCTTGTTCCGCTCGAGGACCTGCCGACACTAGTGCATGCATTCATCACCTCTAGGCTCGACTACTGTCATGCTCTGTACTTCAGGGTCATGGGAGGGACCCTCCACAGGCTGCAGCTAGTACAGAACGCAATGGCCCGGTTACCAACTGGCCTGTCCGGATCCAGCCATGGGACCCCGGTCCTTCGGGCTCTGCACTGGCTGCCAGTCAGGTGGAGGGTCCTCTTCAAGGTGGGTTTGCTCACCTTTTAAGGCCCTATATGGACTGGCCCTAGCTACCTGTCAGAACTCCTTACACCAGCCACCTCTGTCCGCTCCTCTTTAAGTGGCCTCCTGGACAGTCCCAGGGTTCGGTTCAAGACATCTGGTGGCTGTGCTTTTAGTGTCACTGGGCCATCCCTGTGGAACTCGCTACCACCTGCGGTCCAGGAGGCTCCCTCCATTGGTGTGTTCAGAGGTTAAAAGCCCCTCTCTCCCACCTGATCTTCGCTGATGACACAATCTGACCAGTCCAACTGCTTTAGGGAAAGTATAAATCTGTCTCCCTCCGATTAGTAGTAGGATTGTACTTCTACTTACTGATGTGTTTTGTTTTAATATTTTTAAACTGCTGTTTTATACCGTTCTGTTAGGCACCCAGAGCCTCCAGGATTGGGCACCATGAAAATAAAATTTGCCTTGCCTAATTAGCCAACCACATGACCACCAATAGGGGTATGGAAAGCTCATGTAATGGCCAAATGCACCTTAATCGAGGAACACTGCAGGCCAGAGTGACAAGGAAAGCAAGTATTCCAACACAGCAGTCACAGGGCATGGAAAAGTGTACAATGCAAATTCCATGACCCAGCTCAACAAGGGAATCTCTTCCATTTCAGCAAGAATGTCTGCTAGAAGGCTTCCTAGCCTCAGTCAGGACATCAGTAACCTTACAGGAAAATCCCAAAATGGGCAATGGCTATGTCTTTAGGAGTCATGCATGCAGATGTAGGGACGTCGCGGTCCAAAGGGACTAGGGTTCCCTTGTCCTGTGACAGATCCCGACACAGAGGTAGAGGGCCAGGAGGCTCCACTGCCAGATGCTGAAGGAGTTGAACCCATCATCTGGCAAGGCCATAATGGAGCAATAAGGATCAGAGTATCAGTCTCCACTAGCAGCTTGAGCAAAACCCTCTTTATTAGAGGAATGGTGGAAAATATGTACAGGAATTTCTATTTCCAAAACGGGGACAATGTGTCATGCCAAAAAACTCCAGGCCCTACAGCAAGTGAGCAGAAACGCAGCCATTTCTGCATTGTGTGGGAACACAAAAAGGTCTGGACGACCTCTCATCTTGCAAAGAGGTTGTTTATAACAGAAGTCAGCAGTTCAGAATCATTGAATGGGATCTGCTTAGCCTGTCTACTAAGATGTTTTTGAGACCTGGGAGATGCATGTCAAAAAGCTGAAGGCTGAGAGAAAGAGCCCAGATACCAGTACCATATCATCACGTACCATGTGTGTTTGCCTGAGCCTCTGGGCAGAGTCGGTTATTCCCCATCCCAGCTATATGCTCTGCACCCTTTTTGGGAAAGTCCCTCTACCTGCAGAAATTTAAAATCTATGCAGAGAGTTGGGGATCTCCAGGAGGCATTGCAGGAGGATTTAGAGGAGGGTTGTGAGGGAGGCAACTGGTATGGTGTGGACCAGGGGACGGCCCGGGGGTTAGACTATCAGAAAGGGGTGGTAGGATATTTGTTCCCCATCCCCTGGGTATCCACCAGTTCTAGTGGACAAAGCTAAGGGATCGGCCACCAATACTCGTCCTCTTCAGGTGGTACTTTGCAATGCCAGGCAGATGAGAAATAGGTCCGTGATTATTGCGGATTCCGTTTCTTGCTCCTCATTCGACCTGGTAAGCATTACAGAGACCTGGCTTGGCGATGCCACTAGTCCAGTCATGGAGACGGTGGTGCCAGCCATGCACTGCCTGAGAAAGGATCACGGGGGGGGGGGCAGCTATCTTGTTTAGAACTGAACTGGGAATGGTGGTGCACCCTGCGGGGGACACCTCAACGTTTGAGTGTGTGCCCGTCCATGGAGGTCCAGGTGCTGGGTGCGGAGTCCTCATTTATTGTCCACCTTGGCGGAAGGGGGACTTCTGTTGGAGACTGTGCAGTCTGTCACTGACTGGCTGTTTGCTCCGTCGAAGTAGATTATCCTTAGCGATTTTAATACATGGGTCAACGACGAACTACCACATTTTGGACAAGAGTTTCTACAGAGCATGAGAGTACTGGGCCTAGCACAAGCACTTGCTGCTGGAACCCAACACGGACAGGCACTGGACTTGGTATTCCACACAGGTCTTGATGTTGAGAACCTCAGGATCAACCCATCAGTTGGTTGGATCATTGCACCATCAAGTTCAAGTTCTGGGCACCCCTCTGTAGCCCTCCCCCTGTGGTGGGAGTCAGATACCGCCCTTTGTGACGATTGAACCCTGAGGCTTTCTGGCAGTGCTTGACACCTCGGGTATATGGGCGGCTTGTGACGTGGGTACAGGGGAAGCTGAGGCATCATATAATAGGGCTGTCACCACGGCCTTTGACCCGACAGCTCCAGTCCAGGTCCCTCCTTTGTGTTCATGTCTTGGCTCGCCATGGTTTGATGGTAAACCATGGCTGAGGAAGGCTATGGGATGGAGATTAGAAAGATGTTAGAGGAGGTACAGAGCTCAGGAGGACAAACTGGCTTTGATTACTCGCTACCGAGTATCAAAGGGCACTCTCTCTTAAGGCAGAATTCCTGTCCAGAGAAATTGCAGCCAAGAAAACCTGACCAGGTCAGCTTTTCAGGCTGTAGACAGGCTTTATACTCAGCCTGTCTGAAGCCTGTGAAAAGTAGGTCATTTTCACAATGCAAGGAGTTTGCTCAGTTTTTTTCCCCCTCAGACAGGCTGTCCTCCGTTAGGGCTGGGATCTCTTTTCTGGATAGTTACCGTCCAGCAGTGGGGAAGGGGGATGGGATGTCACGCCAGCTGTCAGTGGTCATGGGAGTGAGTTTTGGCCAGTGATATCTGAGGTCATTAGGGAGATCTTGCCAGCTGCGACCTACCTAGTGTAAACTGAAGCCAGGCCCAACATGGCTCTTAGTGGGCTGTGCGGAGCAGTTGGGTCCAGTATTAGCTGGAATTGTTGGATGTTCCTTGTCAGAGGGGGTCTTTTTGGCCAATTAAAAAGCATGCTAGTAAAGACCCCTTTTGGAAACAAAAGCACAAAACCAACTTTGGACCCATATGTCATAGCAAATTTCATACCCATCTAACCTGCTATTTTTTTGTTTTAGGCAAGGTTATTGAGAAAGTGATTGTGTTGCAGCTTGAGGCTCACCTTGAGACTTCAATATCCATGAGCCTCTCCAGACAAGGCTTTGAGCAAGATTCAGCACTGAAACTGCTTTGGGCAGGGTGCAAAATAATCTGCTCATGGCGAGGAATAGAGACGAGAGATCAATTCTTGTACTCCTAGATCTCTCCTCTGCATTTGACACCACTGACCATGGGCTGCTTCTGGACCATCTCGGGGAATACGTGGGACTCACCAGCACAGTTTTGAGTTGGTTCAAGTCCTTCCTTCAGGACAGGTCTCAAAGGATGGTAATGGGTAATTTTTCGTCACGTCCATAGGACTTGCACTGTGGGGTATTCCAGGGATCAGTCCTTTCGCCCATGCTGTTTTTCGGTGTACACGTTACCCTTGGGCAAGATCAGACAACATGGAGTTGGTTTTCACTGCTATGCTGAGAATACTCCGCTCACTCTTTTGCACCCCAGATCCGGGTGGGGGGGGGATGGACTTGCTGCTGGGCTGGATGTCCTCGGGCTGGCTGAGGCTCAATCCCCAAAAACTGAAGCACTGGTGCTTGAGTCGGGTAGGAAAATGGGACGGACGATGGCTGAGGGATTATCAACCCTGTGTCTCGGTACCTCTCATGACAGTGTCCAACAGGTGAAGACTCTAGGCTTCATTCTGGACGAAGGGCTGGCATTGAAGGCTCAGGTGTCGGTCGTCTCCAGAGTGGTTTCTACCATCACAGAAATATTAGCCGGATTCACTCCCTTGTTCCCAGCGGGCCCGTCTTTACTAGTCCATGCTTTTCTGATGTCTTGTCTACTGCAATGTCTCTACCTTGGGGCCAGTGAGGTGTGCTGCAACACCTGCAGCTGATGCAGAACGGGCTGCAAGACTGCTGACAGGCCTCTCCCAGTCAAGTCATATCAGCCCTGTGCTGCAGGATCTGCACTGGCTGCCGGTCAAGTGGCACATCTGTTACGAGATCGGGTTACTAATCTAGGCCCTGGTTACTTGCGTCATCTCTTGCATGATCCATACTATCCTGCTCACCCCTTCAGTTCTTCTAAAGAGGGCCTCCTGGTGGTTCCCAAAACTTGATTAAATCATCTGGGGACAGAGCTTTTGGGGTGGTTGGTTCAACATTTTGGAACTCACTACCAAGGGCTCTGAGGAAGGCACCTTCGGTTGAAATATTTTTAAAAAAGATCTCAAAGCCTACCTTTCTGCCCAGGTGTTTGGCTCCACTGTGCATTTTAACTGACTTTAGTCAATTTATTAGTACTTCGTGAATTTACTTGCATCTATGTTGGGCTATGTAGTTTGTGATTACTTTGTAATGGCACCAGAAATATGGCACTCTGGGCCTCCAGGGAAGGGTGCCAGAAAGACATAAAATAACCACAACTACTCACTGCTTCCCTGCACAGGGGACAGAAGCGAGTGCCCCCTTGTTTGCTGATGTAATGCATCACACAGACACTGTCAGTCTGTATTAGCAGAGGACCGTGACAAAGAGGATTCTGAAATGCCTGGAGTTTATACAGGACAGCCCTCATTTCCAGCACATTTGTACGAAGCTCAGTCTCCACCTTGATCCATGACCTTTGTCTGGTAAGGGCAGAGATGAGCACCCAAGCCAGAGCCCGTAGCATCCATGCTGAGATCTGTACAGGAGCTGGTACAAGGAATGGAACACCCTACAATAGGCTTCTGTGCTCCATCCACCACAACTATGCCCTGCAAATCAGGAGACGAGACAAGAATGATTTGTTCCAGCTCGTCCGTCAACTGATCCCAATACACCAGAGTGCCCACTGGGGAATCCTCATAGAAAGACTTGCCAGTGGCACAATCACTATGGCCGCAGCCATGAGGCGCAGGAAATGCAACATTGTTCTTGCAAAGTTATAGTGGCTCCTGCATACCAAGTGTACTACGGTAATCAGGTAGTCTGCCCAGTCCTGTGGCAGGAAAGCACATCCCTTTTCTGTGTCCCAGACCACCCCTAAGTACTGCAGTCTTTGGCATGGAATCAGACTTGGCCACATTCTGTGACCCCCAAGTCAAACAACAACGGACTGTCCAAGACACAGTATGCAACAGCGCTTCCCTGGGGCTGGCATTCAGGAGTCAGTCACCCAAATAGGGGAACACATACAGGACTTCCCTGTGAGGAAGTAACGCTACAAATTGCCAGCCGGCAGGCGGTAGGCTACGTGATGTTTGGCTCGGGCACCTCGAAGATAAAGACATCAAAGAGTAACAGACCGGAGAACTTTCATGCAGACAAAGGGTATTTTATTAAGAGCAACACAACGCTCTGCGCAATCTGGTTACATGTTCTCCCAAAGCTTTAGGCAGTGGGGTTTATATACAGTGTGACAAACAACTTCAGGAAACTAACAAATAAGGTAATACTTTAGCTACATGATATTTGTCAGTCTCTGATTGGCTATGCTGGTATGGCCTAATGTTGTCCATGAGTTGCAACACTGGTGATTATGCTTTTGTTTGGCATTGCTTTCATAACAGTTTATCCATATTTGGTCATACTGCTTCCCTTAATTTAGCTAATAATTTCGACTATAATAGTATCACCACAAGATGGCAACATTGCTCCATTAGGATTATACTGACACTGTCAAACTAATGACAAACAAGCAGAAGTAATCTAGCATGTATCCTAGTACATTTAATAAAACTTTGTGATTAAAATGGATCCAGCACTCAAGTGCTCCTCTAGTATTAACCAGAATTATAATTAAAAGGTTATTTACTTACTAGTATGTAGAAACAGGTAATCACAAGCAAACACCACTGCTAGGTCTTTACTTACGCTTGCTCTTATTGATTGCATATCACGAAATATGTTTAGGTTGGACATTTAGTATTTGCAGCTCCTCACAACTAATATAAAACTAAATGACCATTATACATATGGATTATGCGATCTGAACGTTTACTTTGTATTTTAGAAAGTCTTCTGATCCAGATGCTGTCATAGCTCCCTATGACCCACTTGGCACAGGCTGAATATTGTACTGGCCAATTTTAAGGTCACAATCTGTATGCAGTCACAGCTCCCTGTGGTTTACATATCTCCAACTGACCTTTTTTGTAACTTTAAAAGAGCGCAGGCATCATTAGGTTACCCTAACAGTGTGTGTATTAAATATATAATTACACACACACACACACACACACACACACACACACACACACACACAAAATCTACATGCTGCAACACCAAAGGGTTATGTCGTGGAAAATTAATATTTACTAGAGTACAGCTACTGAGGAGCTGTTTCCACATAACGACCAGGTATTAGATACATGTTCTTAATTTTGGCCTGTTTGTTATAGAATAGCATAGCCTGACATCTCAATATTTTCCCATAGCTGAGGCATGTGCAGATTATGCAGTGTGACGTGTACTCTCATGCGTTGTGTTTATGGTTAAGGAAGCAACAGTTCTCTAAGCTACGTAACAACCTTGAAGATTAGAAATGGCTTATTGTACATTGTGTCCATCCATTATTATGCTTGCACAAAGGACTTTTTAGTCACGTACAACAGTACCAATAAAACAAAACAAGATAGTGATAAAACATTTGTGTATAGCAAGTACATTATAAACATAACAGTAATTAAAACATAGTTAATATAATGTTAGAGCTGCTTCAACTACTGCTAAGTATTTGGTAAACACCTGGGCACAGAAGACAAGCCTATGGGCTATACTCGCAGTGTTCCTCATTGTTTTAGCGTCACTATTGTTTACCACCACCCTATATTTTTATCCATTACAAATTTACAAAATCCTCCAAAATTGTTTTTTTTTGGCATCCTTTACTGCACTACTATGCCTCGTTTTATACCAGCACACTATATTTTACTTAAAATCCAATTATACATGTGCACAGTGCACATAGGAGGTCCAGGTCCAGAAAAACAAACATCTTTTGACCCGATCACTACTACCACCGCCCTATATTTTCAGACAGTGGGGATACCCAATTCTGAACGGACAGCATTCTCCCTCCAGCATAAAATGAAGGTTCTGCCTGTAGAATTTCCTGATCTTTACATTAAGGTATGTGTCCATCATGTGCAGAGAACAGAATCAGTCCTCCATTTGCAGAAGGGGACCAAAGGTTGCAGGAATACCATGCTGAACTTTTTGTATTCAATGCACGGGTTGAGATGAGATCCAACACAGGACCCAGATCCCTTGTCCATTTTGGTGCTAGGAAGTATCTGGAATAAAACCCTCAGTTACTCTCCCGAGAAGGAACCAGTTCTGTTGCATAGTTTTGGAATAAAGACAGAACTTCTTTCAGAAGGTACAAATGGCCCAGAGGATAACACCGATTACTCTTTCTTCACCCCTTTCCAATCTGGTTTTCG
This sequence comes from Neoceratodus forsteri, assembly GCA_016271365.2. Taxonomy (NCBI): domain Eukaryota; kingdom Metazoa; phylum Chordata; order Ceratodontiformes; family Ceratodontidae; genus Neoceratodus; species Neoceratodus forsteri. The sequence goes on from CM028131.1 coordinate 1,338,240,482, forward strand.
GAAGAACCACTCAACAACCATTTCCCTCCTCAGGCTTACCAATTCCATCCTCACTGGGATGGACAATGGCCTGATCACCTCAGCCATTTTCATTGATCTAGCCAAAGCTTTCGACCACGGTCTCCTACACCATGCTACTAGACTCCCTCAACATAGCAGGTTTGCTTTGTCTGCTACAAACTGGTTCAAATCCTACCTCATCGGTAGGTCCCAAATCGGTAAGAATTGCTGATTCTATCTTCCCTCCGTGCTCCATCAACACTGGAGTCCCCAAGGGCTCAGTGCTTGGGCCCCTGTTTTTCTCCATCTTCCTAAAGGATCTTCCCGCAGCCTGCTCTACCTCCTCTATCCATATGTTATGTCGATGGTACCATCTTGTACAGCTCCGGCAAAAACTCTGCTGCTGTGGAAACCAACTTGCAGCACGACTTCAATCAAGTTCAGCTCTGGTTTGCCTCTCACCAGCTCTTCCTCAACGTCAAGAAGACAGTCTCCATGACCTTTGGCACCAGGCAGAGGCTCTCTAGGCTCACCATCCTGCCCTCCTTCCACACCCTAGATGGGACAACTCTTGAGGACACACCCTCACTTAGATATCTTGGGGTTTGGTTGGACCAACACCTCAACTTCTCTGTGCACATCAACGCCATCCTGAAGAAACTACGCCCAAAGCTCGGTGCCCTGTACAGGAATCCTAGTTGCATCCCACTGACTGCAAGGCGCAAACTTGTCCAGAAGATGATACTTCCCATCTTTAACTACTGCGATGTAGTCTATGGTGCTGCTCCCAAATCTTCCCTGCCCAAACTGGACACTCTCTAACTCCTGTCGCTTTGCCCTCTACTCTCAGTCTCATACAAATCACTGTGAACTCTATCGCTCCCTAGCTTTCTCTCCACTATCAAACAGACGCAACTCCCACTGTGTCAAACTAACTTCCAAACTCTGGGTTGGAAAACTTCCCCCACCTCTCATCCTTGCTCTCAACCCCTTCCCCACCCTCTCACTTTCTCAGATCTAGTGACACACGAATCTTGGTTGTTCCAAACCACTCCACCCTCATTGGGCAGACTGCCTTTGCCCACTGCTTCCCTAAAATCTGGAACTCCCTTCCCCCCAAGCACATCATTCCTCCTCCACCTATTCCCTCAACTCTGCCCTCCATAATTTCCTCTCTCCCAGCTATTCCTGCTTTAACCCTCCTCAACTTCCTTTATTCCTAGTTAGAGCCTTCCAACTCTTGACCCCCTTGCAGGGTTCTCAGCATCCTGCAGGGGAACCTGGGTTGGTGGCCTCTCCCCTCCAGCACCCAGCTCCCCTTGCAGGGTTTCCCTTTCATCCTGAAGGGGTTACTGGCATGGATTGCGCCCCCCCCCGCCTTCCTCTTCGTCTCCTCAGTGCTTATAAATTACTCCTCCTCATACAGCACTTGTGTTAGACCTTGAGCTGTACACCATTGCACTAAAGTTTGTATTGTCAAATTGTTTTGCCCGTTATATTATACTGCACTCCATGGACACCTTTAGGTGTATTTTGTCAAAAGCTGTAATTGTCTGTATTGCGCCCACACAGTTGCATTATTTTGTCTACCTGTTCACACATAATTAGTAACTGTTCTTCCATCCAAAAATTGTATACTTCTGTGCTCATCCTCATGTAACCCCCTCCCCCAGGTCGCCCCATGAGACAAGCAACTTGTTGTTCAGTGTGCCCTCCTGAAGAAGCATTTCAATAAATATGCAAAAAAAAAACAAGGAAGGAGGCAGAGGATCATCTGGAAGGATGTGTAACAGCTCCTGAGCATGCCACCTTGCAATTATCTCCAGAACCCGCTCGTCCATAATGATCTCCCATCGTTTCAGAAGCAGGGAGCTTCTGCCTCCCACACTCACCCATCGCGGTGACAGAAGTGGAGGAAGAAATGGAACAGTCAAGCGGAACTGGAGGCAGAACAGCAGACCCGCACTAAGGACCTAGGGTGCTTAGTGACGGACGCACTTATTTCACCAGTCACCGCACTTACCCAGGGCATAAAAAGGCAAAGCAAAAACAAAAAAAACACACACACACACACACACACACACACACACACACACACACACACAGTCCAAGTAAATTGTAACTCATATTTCATCCATAGTTCCAACAAGCAGCAAAGCTGACCCTCCTGGATCAGGGGGAAAGAAAGTGCAAACTAACGTTTCAACTCTTTAGAGTCTTTGTCAAAGATACTGCCCCCCTTTGGGCGAGACCCTTAAATAGTATACCACTGTGTCACATGTAGCCTCCCTACCGATTTGGGGGCTTACTTTAGCCTGTAGCTCCTGTTCTGCTCTCCACTTCTCCTGGTGCCTCCAGAAACACATGCATAATTTTTTTCTAGTCCCCCACTCTGGCCCAAGTCTTTCTGGTGCCCCTGTGTGCCCAAATAGTAGCCCCAGTGTATGCTCAGCCCTGCGGGGGCTCCAAAAAGTAAAACGTGATCACCCATGCTGCCAATGCACCCAGTGTGGCAGGAATGCACAGCCGCCACGCCTTGATCTACGACAGCTTGCCCCGGTCAAGCAGACAAGTGTTCTGTTGGTCCCAGTGTCCCCACCTGCTAAGTGGGACCCGGTGACAACTCCAAGGGCCCTGAGAGCCGGGTGTTAAAAATATTTGAGGAGATCCACAAGGTGTCCAGATCGGGGCTCAGGAATATTAATGAGCCCAGAGCCCCAATCTAAATGAATATTCATGAGGGCGCTTCTGCCCTCGGGGAAGCTGTGTCGTTTCGGAAACAGACGACGGAACAAGAAGTTGTAGATAAATAAATGTAACTGCTGTGGGGGTTGGGAAACAATTGTTTGAGCAGTGGGACAGTGTTTAAGCAAAATGCCTTAACTCCTGGCTGCACCATACTAATGTTGGGACTCAGAAACAGCCTGCCTGCTGCAAAGGGAGCCAAAATATTGGCAGCAGCGACAGGCAAACAAGACTGAGGGAATAATTAAATCTGGGCAGCGACAACAAGAACACATCAGTGGCTACTAAACTGTTGGGCATTTGGGCAAATATTTAAAGTATTCTGGCTGCACCCGGACTTCAATTGGGACTGTAATGATTCAGCTTAAGCGACTATGTGTTCAGCAGCCATTACAAAGCAGCTACAGTCAATCAGAAAGCTAGAATTTTTAAAGCCAGTACTTGTGGGACATTAGCCAAAGCTCATGGGAAACTACTCGGTGCTCATGGGGAAACTGCAGGGACCTAATTTCAGGCGCCAAAATAGTAAAGCAATTGTTCATTGAGTGACGTTCATGCATAATTCATTTTCTTGATTGACAGGCCCTCCAGCCAATCTGAGGCCAAGCATCCAACAGTTTCAGCCAATCAGAAGCCTCGGAGAGCCCCATGGGCACTGCATTTAGCTGTGCGAGCAGTTTGAAGCGTTCGAGAGAAATTACAGTGGGAGCCCCCAGCCATGTGGCTGGGCCTGGTATCCAGTTTAGCCCCTCCACCCAGGAGGGGGTTAGTGACTTTATGCAGAACCTGCTAGCCTGAGGGTTGCCAGAATGTCCTGCAGGTGCTAGCCCTCCCTTCCACGTTGGGGAAAGACGTGGACCTGCAACTTAACGTCAAAGCCAGCTGTGAGAGAACTGAAGACATCAGGAGCTTTCATTGCAGAGATCCTACTGTGAGGACCCCCCCCCCACCCCGGTGATAGACAGCTAGAAAGAATGAAAGAAAGAAAGGCAGAAACAAAGGCAGGCAGGCTGGCTTATTGGGGCTGCCCCATGCCCGGCGACTGTCTGATTTATATTGTTCATGTGGTCTGCAACCTGCTGTGCCCAACCTTAGCCCAGCATGAGTGGACCTGTAGTGGACCCATAAGAGACTATTGCTGATTTACATTGCACAGCAGATGGAAGGTGCAGACCAGCTGGACAAAGTCTTGCCTAGCGCAGATGGACCTAACTGCTCTATGGGACCCATGCAAGTCCAGCTAATTATATAAATGTGCTGATGTGTGATTATTTGCTCAGAGCCTACAGGACTGGAAGGGGAGCACTCAGAACCGGGCTCATCCAGACTTTGCCTGGGAGGTCCAGTATTTACCAACATTTCAGTCAAGATGTCCAGTGGTGCTGCAATCTACAGCCATGTGCCACAAATGGGACTGAGACCTCAAGTCTATTGGGTTTGACTACTTTACCTTGGACATGACTGTGTCGATGTGCAAATGGACCAGGGCAGCCCATCCTGACCTCGAGTGGGAGGTGCTATACCATCTATAAAATGTGATGAATGTTCATAAGTTCGATTGAGCTTAACCCAGTGTAGCCGGCTGGTTACATCTGATCAGTGTTTTCAACTGTAACACGCAGGGCAATCCATGCACACTCCAAAGAGACTGTAAATAGTTCAAATATCTAATGTCGGGAAATCTAATTGCGATTTTTGCTAATCAAACCGGCCAACATACAGCTGCAATGTCTACCAGGACTGCAACTTGTAAAACCTTCAAAGTACTGGGTACCCAGGTTTAAATGTGTGGGATTGCGGGGTCTCATACTAAATTTTGGGGAATTGGTACCAGTTGTGGGTAAAGCAATATTGTGTTCCATCCAGTTCTATGCAGTCTTAGATAGCCAGGGTTCTGGTCATCTAAGCTGGCTAAAATGTGTGATTACTTTCCGGTTTAAAAACAAACAGTGTACCTACCCAGCTGGAGGGTTTTCACCAGCACCGACTGAATCCAGTTCTAATGTAAATAATAACAGTACTGCATAGCCTCTACTCCTCTTGTTTCCCCATTCCTAAGCCCCAATTCCCCCTGTAAATAAACTGTTTGCAGATGATGTGCTGTGAGCATATTATTAGGAGCCAATCAATAATTGCAACAGGTGTTGAAATGTGGAAAATGTTGGGGTACCGTGTTGGGGTGGCTAATGGTCACAGTGGGTGGTATGACATCCCAGGGGGTTGCACCAGGTGAAAGCTAGCCCACTTAAAAGTTAAACACTGGGTGGGGGCAGTGCGCAAATGGTAATATCTAGGAAAGAACTAGTTTTAATGTAATCTTGGTAACCCAGGCCCCTCAACCTTGTTAGTGGCCACCAAGGCAGGGGTAGTAACTCTAGGAATAGCGCCGCCTACGGGTTCTACACATAAACATTTCCAAATTTTAAAGTGCTACTGCAATAATATAGAAGTTAAATAAACAAAACAAGTTATTTTATTTTTCCATACAAAACCCTTATATAAATTTATACTGAGACACAAACCTCTGCTCCCGGGGGCCTTTAAATTAGAGACAACGAGCAGCCCTCCCCACAGCGGACTCTTCCAAGCCCCACGCTGATCGCTCCCCTGCAAAAGCTGAGAATTCAAACCAAAAATCTGCACAGGTAAAGGAGACCAGGACAAGCGAGGAGTGCAACGGCAGAGTGAGGACCTCACGCCCCCACCACCACCCTTGGTCGTCAGCCTTTTATAGGATAAAGCACCTGACTGAAATTAACCTATCAGGTGACTTTTCCATTTGCAGGTTATCACAGCTGTCCACTAGTGGCCACTATAACAAAAGGACCTTCTGGCTACCGTGCCCAATACAAAACTCCAATCCCCCCTCTAATGGCGTTTAGCCATCACTGCACCTGCTTTCTCTAATCCCAACCTTTCTGCACCACTTCCAAATTACTGTGCAACTCAGGGAAGTATCTCTGTCTCTCCCTACCAAATTGCCGGCTACCCACAAAACTGCCAGTTGTATCATAAACTAGGTAGTCAGAAATTACAGCTGCTGCTGTACTGCAGTATCTAAGTGATTATTAAGAGCTATAGTAATCCAGTTATGTCTTGTAAATTGCATGTTATTCTATTTTTCCCCATGAGTCGTATAAATGCGATTTCAACTCTACCTCAGGGGTATGGTTTTCAGTACATATATAGGTGCACCCTTAACTGCCCGATTACCTAATTAACACTGTATCTCCAGCTAGATTGCCTCCCCTATTGCTTAAACGAAGCGTGCCCGGCCTCGGCCATAGACAGCCCTCATGCCCAACCTGCCTGCTGACCTTATGGCAGCGGGCGCCAACCTGTCCCCAGGAGGATCCCATAGTAACAAGTGCTACCAAGACCACCTCCTCCAATATGCTGTCGCATCTATCCCTGGGTAAGACATCTGATACCCTATAAGTTTGGGTACTGCTGACCAGCTCGCTGTAGTAATTCCTGGCCATACTGACCTGATCTGTCAGGGACTCGGTGCCTGACGAGGCTGGCTATTACTCTTAAGTTGAGCACGGTGGGCTCAGGGGAACTTATTCCCAGGGGCCTAACCATCCCTACCGCCCATCCATCCCTCCTCCCCACCCAGCCTCCTCACCAGCATGATGCCCTCCATGCTTGGACCCCCCTCTCTTGGCTGCTCAAATAGAGGGCTCCTACTGGCCGTCCTGTACCTCCTCTTCCTACACTGGGCAGATAGGACTATAAGCACAGGAGAACAGGACCCGAGAAGTCCCCCCAAACTGGACATTTCCCCACGACATTCTTGGGACCACTACACCCTCCCTCTTAATAACATGGAGGCGCTTCTGACTGCCCATGTATTCTGCAGGAGAGGCATCCTGTACTCAACTCTACTCACTGCTAAACGGAGACTCTGGACTAAGTCCTTACCCCTCAGTCGGCTTCCTTCTCTTTGCCTCCTTGCTACCCTCCTGCTCATGGCAGGGGACATCCAACCAAATCCTGGTCCCCCTCTTTATGATCTTCTGGTCTCCTCCCCGGTGGACCCGCACTGAACGGCCAATAAGGGCCTGAGGATTGCACACATGAATATATGTAGCCTGAGACCCAACATGCAGGAACTTCAAGCCTGGCTGGACCGGTACAACCCAGACATCCTAGTCGTATCGGAAACCTGGCCAAGCCTCACATACCCTCCCATGAGGCTGCAGCCCTAGGATACCTCTCCCATAGACAAGACAGACTGAGAAAAAGGGGTGGAGGGGTCCTAATCTACACAAAAAAAAAAAAGACACCCTTAACTCAGTGCAGGTCAACCTGCTACAGGCCACTAGTATAGAAAGTGAATCGATCTTCGTTCGCATCACCCTGGGCCCATGTAAGCATCTCAACATTGGATGCGTATACAACCCCCCAACCAATGCGTGCTCATCTCTGGAGGCGGTCCTAAGGGACATCACCGATGAGGTCACCTCTGAGCTAATCATCCTGGGGGATTTCAATCTGAATTGGGCCCCGAAAGACAATCCCTCCCTACTAGGGCTGGTTCAGGAAGCTAACCTTACGCAGGTTATCACAGGGCACACCCAAATGAACTACAAAACGGGTAACCATTCCACACTTGATTGGGTGCTTACTAGCAAACCCACCAATATAAAGGTGGCTTGCACCCTAGCGGATGCCCTGAGTGATCACTCCCCAATCTTCTGCTCCTGGAAAAACTGGGCCCCTAGAGTCCCCCCAGCGAATACTCGCGACACGGGACTACTCAAACTCTCAACCTGAATACTTGATTGGCTGCCTAAACGGGATTGATTGGAGCCCAATCAAAACTACTCCCCACACTGGAAGAGGCTACGGCCTTCTTCCAGGGAGCCATCACTATGGCTGCTGACTGCTTGGCCCCTTTGAAGAAATTCTGCACCAAGGGGAGCTGCTACAAGTGGATCACCCCTCAAGTGAAAACACTGATGAAAACTAGGGACACTGCTTGGAAAAAATACAAGCGCTCCTCCCTATCGGCTGACCTAAACCGCTACAAGACGCTGAGAAATAAGTGCAAACTGGCCATCAAAGTGGCCAAACGAGACTACCTCGCAGATCTACAGAAAAAGAAACTAGGTAACCCTAGACTCTTTTGGGCTCACATAGCAGGGCTTATAAAAGGGAGCAGGAAGACCGCCCCTGCCCCATAGAGGTCAATGGCCAATTAACTAACGACGACCCTAGCATTGCCATGGCTCTCAACTGCCAGTTCACAAACCTGGACTTGCCACCCTCCTCCCAGTCTTGAATGATCCCATCCCCAAAGCCTGGACTGCCCAACCTTCCACATCCAGCTTGTAAGACCAAACGAAGTCCTCCTGTTACTAAAGTCCTCAAAATGTTGGGAGCTATGGGACCCGATGGCACCCCTGCAAACTAAGGGAAGGGGCCCTGCACCGCCAGGCCCCTCACCTGGCTCCTCAATCGATCCCTTATCACAGGTGCCATCCCGAACAATGGAACCTGGCCCATGTAGTCCCCATCCACAAGGGTGGTTCAAGGGAGACTACCAACAATTACAGGCCCATCTCCCTGCTATCTAGCCTTGGTAAGATTCAAGAGAGACTAATTTACGGACAACTCTGGGACTACCTAGAGCTCCACCATTTACTTGCCCCCTCCCAGCACGGTTTCAGAACCAATCATGGGACTGACACCGCGCTTATCAAGTTCTCCACTGATGTTCTCAGAGAACTGGACAAGGGATCCCCTACCGGGGTAGTCTTCATTGACCTTTCCAAGGCTTTTGACCTTGTAAACCACAACCTGCTCCTTACAAAACTGAGCCAGGTCAGGTTAGACAGCCACTCCCTATCGTGGTTCAGCTACCTCACAGGGAGGACAGAGGGTAAAATGGAAAGACTCCCTGTCGGAGCCTCTCCCCCTAACGGATGGGATGCCCCAAGGATCTATCCTTGGCCCCCTTGTCTTCTCTCTTTTCACAAACTATCTCAGTAAACATTGTGGGGGTAGCTCAGAGGTACAGTATGCGGATGACACGGTCATATACCGCCCCCTCCTCTAATCTGGGAGATCTCTGCTCGGGGCTACAGGAAGACCTGGGTTCCCTTGAGCAATGGCTCGTCACCAACAGAATGATCATTAACCCCAACAAGACCAAGGCCATGCTATTTGGCCCAAGAACCCTCGCCCGGGACAGAAGCCCACATCTCACGCTGATGACCAAATCAGGAAACAGACTTGAGGTGGTTGAATCTATAAAATACCTTGGCCTCACCCTGGATCAGTGCTTCTCCTCAAGGATCATGTTGACCAGGTAACCAAAATATTCACGCCAAACTGGGACCTTGTAAGGCTGAAACACCAGTTGATACCCGCGCCAGGGCCTCCATCGCCACAAGCGTCCTCCTCCCTACCCTCTCCTATGCAGCCCCGGTGATACAGGGAGCTGCCAAACAAGAGATGAGCAGATTACAAGTTCTCTATCACAAAGTGGCTCGCTTCACCACCCTATCCAGCTCCCGGGCTCACCACTGTGACACTCTGTCCCAACTAAACTGGCCCTCCTGGGAGGCACGGCTCCAATACCCCCTACTCTGCCACACTCAAACTACTCAGCCCATCCCCTCCTCCCAGCCTCACTGAACTCACTGCTCAAAAAAGAAACCCTAGGCTCCTCAGAACAACGGACAGAACCCTCCTTGCAGTGCCAAGGGTTAGAACCAAGGCGGGGGGGTAAGTCTCGCCATCACAGTGCCCACCCTATGGAACTCCCTGCCCCCTGGTGTTCAGGATGCTACCTCTACCCACACCTTCCGCACAAGGCTGAAAGTTATATGATGGTCACCTCCATATGCAACTGCTAAAGTGAGAGGCTCCTGTGTGAAGCCCACCTCTCCCTCATATGGAAATAGTGACCATCACTGCACCCCATCTATATAGCACTGCACCCCATCTGTAGATCTTACCCAGGAAATGTTAACTGCTAAAAGCTACTATGTCTTACCTCTTAAATGTAACTGCTGAAAAACTACTATGTATTATGTTCCTCACTGTCTAGTGTAATGTACCTGTGCTGTATGCTACCCATGTATTATTCCATGCAATTCCCAGGTCGCCCTTGAAAAAGACCGTCTAGCTTACCGGTTATCAAAATTTAATAAACAAACAAACCAAACAACATATTACATGATACATGAAATATGAGTTTAGAACTTACTTGGACTCTTCATGGTTTTCTTATGCCCAGGGTATGTGCTGTGACTGGTGAAATAAGCGGAACTGGAGCATCAGGGCCATCAGAACCAATTCCTTTGGGTGCCTCCGTTTGTCACCAGGAGAAGGGGGGGTACAAATTCCCTACTACAGCCTTGCTGATGGTAGGCATGACTACATTGTGTAGCAGGTGGACAAGAGAAGCCCTGACCATGATCTGTAGCAGACTGGAGTACAGGGCCTTACAGACTTTACAGAGCACCTTTTGTGGTGAGAGTGCCCACAGCCAGAAGGACCCTTACCTGGCTCAGAGTTCTAAGCCATTAAAACAACATTTTATATGGTGGCATTTTTTGGAACAAAGGGATTATATTTTGGCTCAGAGAACCTGAGCCGTCAATCCCTTCCACTTCCTGGTTTGAAGACATGCCCCCACGCTGTTCCATATTCTTACATTACAATGTGCTTGCATGTGGGACGCACTCCAAACACGCCTATGGCGCACACCCCCGTGCAAGCACATTGTGATGTAAGAATATGGAACAGGATGGGCAAATGCCATAAGCAGCAGCCCTGGCAGAAGCAGAGACATGAGTGGAGCGCAGCAAATGTTTGCCAACCTCAACACCAGCAGACATTTTAAGTTGATCAGTCTTGGCAGAGCCATCAGACAAGACCTAAGCAGCAATACGAGCAGCTTTCCATGGGCTGTTCCGATATTTTTATCATATGGTCCTGGTAGTTTGTAATCCTGAGGCCCAATGATGCAGATGCACAAGTATGTTTGCCCATCATATCCAGCCTCAAATTCTTTATCAGGAGACAAAGTACTCATTTGTCTAGGGACCCTAGACCTATAATGAGCAGCCATGAGATTACCAGAATCAGTTTCTGGCTCATCACTATAACAAAGGCTTAACAGATGGTGTAGGATACTGCCCATCAGCCTTTCAAGGAACTGCAAGCAGAAAGTTAGGTCTGTACCATGCAGCAAAGTAGCATTCTCTAATGCAGGATTATACAGGTGGAATTATAATGGAGGAGCAGGGCACCTCAAAAATTCCAGAAGATTCCTTTGTGGAATCTTCCTCTTCCACAACAAAGCCCACGGCAAGAATGCATTTACAGCATTAGGACTTGGAAAGCTACATCATCAGAAGGAGATCTTTGGGTATAAACAGAGTTCTCACCACAGGATGAGTGGGTAAAATTAGAGTGAGGTACTAGAAACTGTTCTCCTCAGATTCCTCATTTAAATCCTCCTCCAAGTCCATAAAATCAGGATTATATTCCACTTCATCGTTGCTGGCACAATCCATGACCAAAGCCACAGAATGGACGGATGACACTGGCGGCGGCTGAAGAGGAAGAATCTGTAGCATGTTACAGGAACCCTGTCGACAGGGGCAGAGTACTAGGAGACCCCATCGGCGGAGTAATTGCCTGCATTGGTAACCCTGGCAGAGGGTGTCTAATTTCTGAAAAATGACATCAACCTAGCCTAACATTGATGGTGCCTTGTAAAGAGGCTGGAATACCTGCATAGACAGGCCTTGGCCTAAAGACAAGTGCGTCCTACCATCCATAGTAGGTACAGCAGCGCCTAAGCTGAGCCCTGCGCAGGTGTCTCAGCAACTGTTGCAGCAGTGTGGGTGGGAGTGAAGCTGTGGTTCAATGTCACTGGATCACGCATTGTCAAAGACTTACCTTTTCTCAATGGTAACCGGGACTTTGCCGGCGAAGCATATTTGTCCTTACAGTGTCTGTGCTTATGGACAGACAATGAGGAGGCCTGCGATGACGGACATACCTTGTCTCAATCTGCAGAGACACCAAATTACTAACACTGTAAAGTAAAATAATAAAACAGCAATGGCTAGGTACACAGCATTTCCTTCAGCAGGTCTACATGGATGATCGCGGCAGGAAAGGAGCAGAGTGATGGGCTACTACCATGATATACAGAGATGCTGCATGCCATTGTGGGCAACCCTCGGCTAGCAAAGTTTTAATGTGGTGCTAATGTGGATGGCTTAAAGTCCTAAAGTGTGGCCTAATGGAGCAAATATCCTCTAAAGCTCTGGCTGCTGTATTGGAGCAACTGCTAATCTGCCACGAGGGCAGACCCACAGGATTTGATGACACTGAAGAGACCAAGAGGGGGAAAGCTCAGTACCTCTCTTTTTTGGGGTGATTTTTGAACCTATTGTACTTAATGCAATATCAAATCCTTCCAGGATTACTTATGCTCAACACTATTAATCAAATGGAACATAACTGATTTTTTGTCAAGTCTTTTTGGTTTAATGGGTTGTGTACTGCCCTGGCCACTTATTGTTATTACAGCTGAGTTGAATAAACTTTGAAGCAGGCTTTGTTTCATAAAGCAGCAGTCCTACTATGAAGGAGGGACCAGAGGTACCTGTAACTTGTATCCAAGGCTACGAGCAGTAAAACACTGGTCTGCAGTTTGCAGCTTTGTGCCCAGAGATCAGCAACTCTTTGGGGCACCTAGTGTTATCCATGACATCTCTATTCCTACTACCATTCCTTTTACACTCACGGTAAACAAGTGACTGCTGCGTGACGGCTGGGTGACAATGGGTGTCTGAGCAAGGTGGAGCCGTTTGTGGGAGGAGAGAAGGACACTGCTTAATGTGCGCTCAAAGAATAGTTACTTTCATCGACAGGAGAGAGAGAGAGAGAGAGAGAGAGAGAGAGAGACAGACACACACACACTCCTCCATTTGGGCCACACTTTGAAACTATAGGCCATTAGCATCAGGACCACTCAGAAACCTCACCAGTCAGAAGGCCACCCACGATGACATGTAACATCAGTGCCTATGACATGGGTGGCCCCACTGCTCCTCAGTCTTCCGCTGGAGATGGACCTGGACGGCTCTATCACCATGAAGAACCATGACACCAAACCAGTACCAGGCACACAAGGAGAGGCATGGGACTGGAAAAATAGTATGATACACCTATGGACACCTCCAAATAAGACAAACCCTGCCAGCAGATACCTCAGAAAGGGGGAAGGAAGGTGGGCGCACTGTGGCCCAATAGAGTAAATTCTCTCAAAGATCTATTGTTACGGTAAGTGATCTTCATAGAGCGTTACCACTTGCAAAAGACTGGTATCTGACAAAACCACACATATGCTGCTGGTTACCTTGGGAAGTATGCATAAGAAGGGCAGGACCTTGGAATGCATAAATGGAAGGCCACTTGGAACAGGTGGGGACAAGCTGTTGACCCATCTCGACCAGAGCCGATAGACAAAGTCCCTTGGCATCAATCATAACCTTCAACACTTGGCTAGGCTGTGGATCAGCTACAGAGGGAAGCATTCTGTGTTTCACAACCTCCAGGACGCAGGTAAACTTCTACCCAAATTGATTTTGACACACAGGAATCTGCAGCAGATGTCGAGAATGATTAACTTTTGGAAACTTGAACCATTCCATGTCTTTCAGCTATCATGAGTAGCAAACGGGGTTAGGGAGTGGGAGTGAGCCTAGCGTGTGGTGGGTCAGCACCCACATGGGGGACTATGTGCCCCAAATGTGCATCTCCACACTAAAGGTTTTCTTAAAATTATGGCAGCTGTAAGCCTTCATTACTTCTCTTAATTACACCCCCATGATTTGCACCATCAAGGATGAGTTACGGAATTGACGTAACTTACCAATTTCCTGGCTAGGCTGCATTAACATCCTTAAAATGAACTCCCTACCTAAAATTCTATACCCGCTGCATATTCTCCCCATGGGTCTATCCAAAGCGGATATTAAAAGGCTGGAAACAGCTTTTATGACATTTACATGGCAGGGGAAGAATCCCCATACTAGTCTACAGAGATTTAAAAAGGACACCAAACAGGGTGGGCTGAATTTCCCAGACATACAAAACTACCATCTAGCTGTCCAGCTTCGAGATATACAGGACTGGGTGCACAACCCAAAAACTGCCTGGCTGGATGGACATGGAAGAGGTGGATAGCCCGGGTAGACTTTCTGCTTATTTAGCGAGATCAGGCCGGAAGGCCTACCTGCATCTGATGCAGACAAACTCCCTGGTAGCTGCGGTGTTAGAGGTCTGGGAGGAGAATTAGGCGAATACATGGTATACAGGAAAGAAGACACTTCTGTTGCCAATTGATCCGTCCTTTCTCCCTGGACTGGAGGATCTGGGATTCAGGGAGTGGGAGAGGATGGGAATAAGATTTTTTTTTTTTTTAGTCACCTATTTTACTGCCCCCCCGTGCTCAGAAGCCGTCTCTCCTTCGGGCTGCCATAACCCCACAGACATTCCTCCTACTATCTCCCACATAAACCACCTTACCTCAAATCCGCAGCCAGCCTCGGAATAGCCTGGCATAACCCTATTCCGGGTGGGTCCCTCTCCTCCACGGGGGAAGGTACCGGCGGGAGGAAAATGGCACACTATTTCTTTACTTTGGTCCCAGGCACTGCTGAGGCTTTGCGTGGCCTGCTGGAAGTCTTCAGAGGTGTCCTGGGTCGGCAGCCATCATCCGGCCAGTCTCCAGAGCAGTATTTCCGTTTTTCTGGTGTTCCCCTTGTAATGATTCCTCTGCAATGCTCCCAGTCTCCACTGGGTGCAGCTGCAAGTGACCATCATCCCACCCACCCCAGGGAGGAGGCAGTCCCTCAGACCTCGATCCTTCCCTTCCAACCTCGGCACCAGAGTCCATTCTCGAACCCGGGTCGCCAGCGGGTGAGAGGTAAGGCACCCACTCTCAACCTTCTGCGCCACCAGGCCACTGCAGGAATAAATGTATTGGTTTTCTACAATCAGGACAGGGTTCTTGTTCATTTGAGGAACTAAGGCAGGCAACAGGTTGCCTGGATCACACCCAATTTTTTTTTTTTTTTTTTTTTATAGGCTCAGGACTACTACAAACAACTCAGGAGGGCCCAGACCATAGATTCCCTCTACAGAAAGTAGAGCATATTGTTATACAGGCTAAAAGGGAGCCGGGGCCCTTATTAGTAAATGAGGCCCAATTGAAGTGCAGTACTTCCCGATGTCACTAGCAGAACTCTTAAGTGCTTGGGAGGGACCTCTAACTTTGTGGAGTAGAGGTTTGGCAACTGATGTCCTCGCACCAGGGCATACTGCTCTGTAACAAATACAAAGAGTTATGCTACAAATTTATTCAGACTATACTGCCCACCCTTAATAGTCCATTAATATAATGTGGCCATCTCCCCCATGGGCAGCAAGTGCTCACAAGAGCTAGGCTCCTACATATATTATTTCTGGTTCTGCACGGTCTTACAAGCTTTTTGGAAGGGAATTGCTCATGAAACAGGCATACTGCTGAAGAAGGACCTCCATATGGACCTTGTGCTCCTGCTTTTTGGGATGGAGGACTGGAGTGTCAAAGGAGAGGAAGCCGCTGCCTCGTTGAGTTCAGGTCCTCTTAGTTCTAGCCAGACAATGTATTTTAAATACTTGAGCACGCCTTCGCCCACTATACAGTAGTGGTGCCGTCTGGTCATACAGTACTTGCTCTGGACAGACTGTCCTATATCATGAAGGAAAGCCAATAAGTCTGACAACCTGGGACCTTTTCTGCGTGTCTCGGGTGGTAAGCCAGTTTCTCAGACAAGTGTTGCTTGATGTCTAGGTGTAAGGATCCTTGGGTCCCCTCTCCTATCCAGTTACATCTGGAGATAACTGTACGTGGTGTTAAGAGGGTGTATATAGGGAGTTCATGATATAATCTATGATTCCAGTGTGGGAAGTGTATGAAATGAATTTAGTTCCCCTCACTAGTAGCTTGGGGGATATCACAATTGTATTTTTTTTTGTTTTTAATTTGACTGACAAGGTACTAAGCTAGATTGACTGCTATTAATCTCTTCCCTTTCTCTTTCTGTATTTTTAATTTAGCAAACAGGACCCATTCTTGTATATAGTTATAACCTGAATATAATGTGTAGTTTGTGATGGATGGTTTGTGGCTATATCTGCAAAATCTTTATATAAAAATATTATACAAAAAATTTTTACTTCTGTCTGAGGCACTGCCCTCATAGTGGCTCAGTAACTTCTCCTCTTCCCACCTCCTCATGACACTAATAGCAGGATATCCGTTGCTACTGGACTTCAGTTCTATACACTGTTCTCACTACCATGTCCAAATCCCCCACCGCACCGAGCTACCCTGGCCCTGTCTAATGAAACCGGATTCGGATAGACTGCAGGGCTGGAGAACCCTGCCAGGGTTTGCCGAGGGCAGATGCAGGACAAGGTAAGCCCTGGAGGATGCCACAGGGAAACCAGTACTGCAACTGGTTGGACACGGAGGCCTTCCTCAAAAAAAATGTGTCTCGTGGGACGTGGGAGAAGTAGGGGTACAATGGTAAAGATCAAGTAAGGATATAATTAGGGCCACAAACCTCTGCGTGAAAGAGGTAAGCAAAAGCAGAAGGAAAGGAGGCAGTTATGGTTCTCCAAAGTGGCAATGGTGGGAAAAAAAAAAAAAGATAGCATTCAAGAGGTAGAAAGAAACAGAGGAAGGAAGACAGAGAGGTGTACCAAGAAAGGTGGATCGAAGCAGGTAAGGCAGTTGGGGAGTAAAGGTGCAGACAGAAGAAAGGACTGCTAGTGGGGGTGACTAAGGGAATAAGACTATAGTATATGAACAGCGTATAATTCAGCGACAGCTGAAACCTTGCTGTACCCTTGATCTGACATCAGATGAAAAGGTACAACAGCAAGCTGTTGCCAGAAGCACATGCCACAGTTAAAAAAAAAAAAAAAACTACAAACAAGAGATCATCCGTCACCGTTTAAAACCAGAAAAAAAGCAACTGTCAAAATGAGCAAAATGGAAGCTGTATCGACAATACCCATAATGAACGAGCGAAGTTCAATGCTGAGCAAGGAAACAAATGGACAATAAAGAAAAGTATCCAATGTATAAAATGCTGCTGTCTTCTCTAGAGAAGGTAGGCAAAAAGTGAATGATTCACACAATCCCCATTTCTGAGCTAGATCAGAATGACAGCCGTAAAATCCCCCAGCTTCCTTCGGAGAGACCCCAGGCCCGTTCCCTGACATCCACCATCCGGCATTGACCCGGCCCCAGGGCTTACCCCCGCAGGGTTCCCTAACCCCACGGAGACCGGATCTGGCAACAGTGTCATGGCTGGCCAGGAGCAGAGCCTGCAGGTGCTCTCCACCATTCTGCAGCTGCAATTGGTTTTGTGGTTTTTCTCCCCTGGAGTCGAGGGCGTGCAATGACACCTGCGGAGTGGAGCGCACACTCATCCACATGCGCACCCTCCAGGCGTCTGCCCCGGCCAACTCCTCCAGTCTACAGCACGGCAGCTGTGTCCCCCAGTGTCCGCTAGGGAGCAGACAGGCGCCGACATCTGGAAACATCCCTCCCCAGCAAAGGAGAGCAGTCCGGATGCTCAATCCTTCTGCAGCCCCCATCAACCCCCGGCGGCCTGTGCTTGTTCCCGAACACTGGTCGCCTGCACTGCGCAAGGCAAGGCATCCGGTGCCTCAGCCCTCAGCGCCACTGGGCCGATCAGACTTAAATTTTGAAGGTAAAAAGAAAAAACTTTTCTGCCAGTTTTGTTTGTGTTGCAACTTTCCATTTTAGACTTGTCCAAGTATTTCACAACTGACTGTTTAGCCATTTAACTTTTTTCTTAGTATTTTATTCCTTGTTTGACCCAGATCTCACTGCCTGATGTTAGAAGCCTTCCCGACTTTCAATGTATAAGTACCTTTTTTTTTTTTTTTTTCCTTCTCTTCTTCTATAATGCACTACAGAATAGATCCTGCTGAGCCGGCCCGGTGGCGCTGAGGGTTGAGGCGCTGGACGCCACACCTCGCTCCACGCCGGCAACCCGGGTTCGGGAGCGGACTCGGGTCGTCGGTGGGTCGGCCGGGGGGAGACAGGCTTGAGCGCCCAACGACAGCTCGCTCTGCCCGGGAGGGATTCGCCAATGCCCGGCACTTGCGACCCCCGAGCAGAGGCTCGGGAACTGCAAGCCCACCAGGGGATGGCTGGCCGCTGAGCAGCACGGACGCCGACGGCAGCTCATGACGCCAGGGAGGTCGCTGGCTGCTCGGGAGGAAAGCGGGAACGAGCCTGCCTCAGCGGGAAGATGGGAGGACTTTGGGCGTGCCCATGATGTGCCGTGCCGCCCAGCAGACCATGAGACCGACAAGCGCAAATTCGGGGTTAGAACCCCGCCTCGTCCCGCGGGGGTAATCCGCCTCCATGGGGATCTGTGGTCTGTGTGGGCAGGGTTCCGGGAGTGGGATGTCCAGGGGCGCCACTGAAGGGTTGGGGTTGGAGGAGCAGGCTGAGAGAGAATAAAAGTAATTTCAAAAAAGAATAGATCCTGCTGGTATTGTGTGTG
Organism: Neoceratodus forsteri; assembly: GCA_016271365.2. Taxonomy (NCBI): domain Eukaryota; kingdom Metazoa; phylum Chordata; order Ceratodontiformes; family Ceratodontidae; genus Neoceratodus; species Neoceratodus forsteri. The sequence goes on from CM028131.1 coordinate 1,338,258,859, forward strand.
TGTGTATATATGTGTATATATGTGTATATATGTGTATATATGTATATATATATATATATATATATATATATATATATATATATATATATATATATACGTATATATATATATATATATATATATATATACACCACACACACAACACACAGAATCCTGAGCTTACTGTACATGCCTGCCATCCACCATTCCATTTGTTTCAGATATGTAAACAAGAGAAAAGGAGAGGATATGTGATGATTAGAAGGCAGAACGGGAGACTGTAGAAGGGCACCAAGAAAAATTACTCACCACAGTAATCTTGTTTCTTCAAAGGGATTACTCATTATGATTAAACTTAATGCAGTCAGCCTCCTGTGTTGAACTGCCCGGAAAGATGGAATTTTATGCAAATTATGGAACTCTCAGTTGGCTCATGCCACTTTTAAAATGCTGCCCTAGCAACTGCTACACTCTGAGTGCTTCAGATTCTTATGGAGCCTAACTGGGTAAAAGACCCACTAGCTAAAAATTAACAACCTTAAATATTTGTCCTTTCAGATCAAAACATCCTTAACCAACAAACCTAAGAAACTTGAGACCACCTGGACACCAACTGGCTACACAAGGTCTCTATCTTAACCTATATAAGAAAAGCAAAAAACCTAATGCAGGGATGCAAAGCAACTTCTATAGGTTCTAACAGGGGAGGTAGGGAGGGTCTTTAATCATAATGAGTGATCCCTTTGAAGAAACAAGATTACTATGGTGAGTAATTTTTTCTTCTAACCCCAGGAATCACTCATTATGATTAAACTTAATGCAGACTACCAAGCAGTACCTTTGGAGGTTGGGCAGAGAACCTATTTCGGAAACAGGCTCTGCAGTACTGCTGTACCAAACCTAGCATCACCTCTGGATTGCAAGTCCAGGCTGTAATGCTTTGTGAAGGTGTGTACTGTTTTCCATGTAGCTGCTTTACAGATTTCCAGTAGCAGAATTTCTCTTGAAGCTGCCAGTGAAGCAGCTGTGCACCTGTGTGCCCTCAGGCCCAGAGGTACCCGTTTACCCACCTTACTATAACAAAACTGTACATGCCACTATCCAGCGAGCAACTGTACATTTTGTTGCAGCTCTGCCCTTACCAACTTCACCATATGTGAGAAAGAGCTGTGACTGACCTGTCCTGTAAGACTTGGTTCTGTCAATGTAGTGGCTAAGAGCCCTTTTGACATCAAGGGAGTGAAGTCTCCTTTCTGGAGAACTGGAGTTGTCTAAAGAAGACAGGTGGAGTGATAGACTGATTCAAGTGAAAAATCAGATACCACCTTGGTAAGGAATTTTCTATTAGTCCTAAGGACCACCTTGCCCCTGTGAAATGAGATGTAGTCCACATCTGTGCACAGGGCTTGTAATTCACTGATCCTTCTGGCTAAAGTAATGGCAACCAGGAAAACAGTTTTCCAAGTGACATACTTCAAATCTGCGGTTGCCATAGGTTTGAATGGTGCATCCATGAGTTTAGCAATGCAAATATTTAGATTCCAGGCCGGAACCTTTCCCTTAGGGGAGGGTGCAGAAGATTAAAGGCCTTTAAAATATTTTCTAAATACCGGATGAGAAGCCATAGACCTCTCCTTACCAACTGACAGGTAAGCAGAGACTGAAGCCAAGTGAACCTTGAGGGTGGAAGGCTTCAGGCCTAAGGAATGTAAATGTGTAGGGTAATCTAGAAGAATAGCCAAATCAGCCGGAAAGGGCTCAAACCTTTACTTGTACACATATTGTAAATAGTTTCCACTAGAGGCATAAGTCTTCTTTGTGGAAGGCTTTCTGAACCCCTAAGCACTGTCAGCACCTGTTCTGATAGATTAAGTTTAGCAAACTCTTAAGTCCTCAAGAGCCATGCTTTGGGCCTCAGTGATTTGAGATTGGGTACAGGATCCTGCCATGAGAGGAGGTTAACAGGTTGTGCCTCCTGGGCAGATGGATTGGGAAACCACTGACAGAGACAGCAGAAGAGAGTACCAGTGCTGTCTCGCCCAATCCGAACCACCAGTATCATTTTGCTGGTTGGGACCTCAATTTCAGTAGGGTCCTGAATATCACAGGAAAGGGAGAATGCATACAGAAATTTCCCTGTCCAATCCAGGGCCAAGGCATCCAGGGGGATTGTGCCCCTTAGAGGAGGCCTGCAACAGTACACTGGAAGCTGGTGGTTTTCTGGGGAGGCGAAGAGATCCACCTCTGGAGTGCCCTATTTTCTGAAAATTGTACCGAGTAACTGAGTATTCAGGCACCACTCGTGGTGGTCCTGACTTATCCTGCTTAAAGAGACTGCCAGCACATTGTCCTTCCCTGGAAGGTGTATGGCTGAACAGGGATACTCCCATGGAGTATACAGGGACCACAGACTCATTGCTTCTGTGCACAGTAGATGTGACCTGGTACCCCCCTGCTTGTTGATGTAATACATGGTTGTGGTGTTGTCTGTTCCGACTTGCACCACCCTGTTTTGCAGGTAAGGAGCAAATGTTTTCAAAGCCAGGTAAACAGCCCGGAGCTCCAAGAGATTTATGTGCAACAGACTCCTGGGAGGGACCATGTGCCACTTGCTGTGTGCTCTAACATGTCTGCTCCCAGCCTAGAAGAGAGGCATCTGTTGTGAGGATTACTGAAGGTTGTCCTCTTATTAAAAAAAAAAAAAAAAAGGCACACCCACCTTGAGGTTGTGCTCATCCAGCCACCATTGTAAGGCCTGGACTAAACTTTCTGTGACTGGAGCCAGTTTGGACATAGGCTCCGTCCTTTGAGACCAATACTGTCCGAGATGGAACCGAATCTCTCATCTGAAATCTGGAGCCCATTACCACTGCCGTGGCAGATGCCACATGGCCTAGTAACCCGAGAAATTCTCTGGCTGTTCTGGGTCTCTCAGACACAAAGTTTTGAAATCTGCAGAATGCTTGTTGCCCTGTCCTGTGGCAGGAGGGCTCTGCCCTGTCTGGTATTTAGTTCTGCTCCAATAAACGCCAGCATCTGGAATGGTACTTGTTGAGATTTTTCTTCGTTTATCAGAAATCCCAGGGACTCTAGTGTGGATTTTGTGAGTGCCAGTGACTGTACTGCATGCTGCAGAGACTGTCCTACTATTAACCAGTCGTCCAGGTAGGGGAAGACTGTTATACCTTGTTTTCTCAAAAACTCTACCACCACTGATAGGCACTTTGTAAAAACCCTCGGTGCAGGTTAGCCTAAAAGGAGAGTTGCAAACTGATAATGGCCTGAAGCCAGCCAGAATCTCAAGAATTTTCTGTGAGGAGGTCTGATGGGAATATGGAAATAAGCATCCCTTGGCTCTAGGGAGGCTAGCCAGTCTCCCTTTGCAATGAAGGAATGATTATGGCAAGAGTGACCATTTTGTACTTTGGTTTCAAAATGTGCTTGTTCAGAAGTCTTGATCCAAAATAGGCCATATCCCGTTTCTTCCTTATGAGGATGTACCTGGAATAAAACCTTTTCCCTGCTTATTAGAGGCACTACCTCTACTGCTTGGATTGCTAGCAGATGTTTACCTCCTTCCAACAAAATCCTGTCTTGGCTGTTGCGAACAAAGTTCTTCATTCTCAACTTTAGAATGATTTGAAACGGAGTACCAAGCCCTGGCTCACTACCTCCAGCACCCACTTGTCTGTGGTGATGGACCGCCAAGCGTGAAGGTAATGAGCCAGTCTGCCACCTACTGGTGGACCTGTAATAGGAGATGCGACCTGCACTAGCCCGTCAGGGATTCTGTGCAGGCTGTGCCTGAACCTGTGGTGCAGGAGCTGCTCTTCTCATGGCTCTCCTGCCCCTTCCTCTAAAATAACCTCTAGCCTACTGCCGAGGCTGGTGCCTGAAAGAAAAATCTGGGTTAAAAAAAAAAAACCCTGCCCGTACCTCCCATACTCTGGGATCTATAAGAGGTGAAGGGCCTATCCTTGGAATTGCTCCGACAGGTGGATTTCTATTCCTCCACCTTTTTTATGTATGCCTCAGTTTTATCCCCAAACAAGGAGTTGTTCTCCAGGGGGGAAATCCATTGCTTTGACCTGGGTGTCTAAGGTTAGGTTGGTAACTCTAAGCCATGCAAACCTTCTGAGTGAAACTGACAAAGCCATTAACCTGGATGCAGCATCATTGGCATCCACTGCCACATGAAATTGGTACCTGGTAGCATCAAGTGCAGCCCTTGCTGTATCTTGTAAGTCTACAGTAACTTCATCTGGTACCCTATCAGCCAAAGCTAGAACAGTGTTCCATAGAGCTTTTTGGTACTGCACCGAATATGCCATGTAACTGGCCTGCCAAACTAATAAAGAGGCAGCCATGTACCCCTTCTTTCCCATAGCATCCATTTTTCTTGAATCTTTGTCTGGTGGATGGGTAGCCAATGGGATCCTGGCCTTGTCACAGGCAGCAGCTTGGACTACTCCCTCAGGGATCAGGATGTGTAAATAGAATATCAGCTGTAGTTCTGTCCAGCTGGTATTTCTTGTCAGCTTTCTTATCCACACCAGGGATAGAGGTTGGAGTTTTAAAAATCTGCACTGCAGCCTTCTTTAAAGATTTATGCATGGGCAGAAGTAAACGTTTCATGGGGGTTAACCCCAACATTTCTAGAATGTCTGCCTCCTCCATATCCTCCTCTGTTTCATGAAAAGGAAGGACTCAGGGTTTCCACCATGTTCTTAACAAAGCACAGTGGGAGGTATTCCTCAGGACCCCGGGAGGAGATCCAAACTCTTGATCAGGAGAAACCTCTGGATCTATAGGTTCCCCTTCAAAGTCATCCTCCTCCTCCCCCTCCCAAACACTTCCAGCACTTCTTGCCTTGCTGGGGCTGTAGGAGGAACCGGGGCAGTCGGTGTAGGAACCGGGATCGCACCCTGTAGGGCGTGTAACACTCGTAATGCCTTAGCAATGTCCTCAGCCGAGGGCATAATTTGCTTGTCTGCTGGGAGCTCCTTAGCCTTCTCGGCTGGAGGCACAGCGACATGTTTTTCTTTACACTTTTTATTTAATGGAACAGGTTCAGTGCCCGTTTCCACAGCCCTTTTTGTTTTACCTTGTTCAGATTTATCTGAACTCCTGTCAGGATCCTTGGCTTTACCGCCGTCCTTTTTGTGGGAGGAGGAAGAAGCAGAAGCCATCTCTTCCAAAATTTCAGACTTTTTCTTTAATGTTTTTGGGCAAAAGGTCTTACAAATATCACAATTGGCAAATATGCGACTTATACCCAAACAAGAAATACAGAGAATGTATATCTGCTTTTGCTACAATAGCCCACAAAGTCATCATTTAAAACCTGTAGGTCCTGTGCGTCTTTACGGTTTATCCAAATGGACCCGGCATTTAAGCTAAGCAAAAGATTACTTTCAAAACACCGTTATTTAAAGTAACTCGAACCGGAGATTACTCAAATAACCACCACTAGCGGTTCCTGGAACGAGCGCTATTCGGTTCCTGAAGAAAAAGGAACAGAGAAAATTACTAAATTTGGACAAAACTAAAGTGGTTCAGGGAACCGATTGCCAACTCTCTCTAAATAATAATAAATTGAGATAAGAAACCTTTAAAATAGTCGCAGAACCCTCGATTCCAAGGAACTGTGAGGGAACCGCGAATATAAATAAACTACTAAAACACTAATTTACTATACTAAACAATGTTTCTAAGGCAGCAATTTAAAATTAAACTGAAAATAAGTACTTATCTACAGATAAACTTTAGTCAGAGACCGTTCAAGGAGAGCTCACCGGGACGTCCTTACTAGGAAGGCGGAGTAAAGAATCTGAAGCACTCAGAGAGTGCAGCAGTTGCTAGGGCAGCAGTTTGAAAGTGGCATAAGCCAAGTGACAGTTCCATAATTTGCATAAAATTCCATCTCTCCGGACAGTTCAACACAGGAGGCTGACTACATTAAGTTTAATCATAATCATAATCATAATGAGAGATTCCTGGGGTAACAAAAGCAAGGCATTTTAAACCAGTACTTCTGCTCTATTTTCGCAGCAGAGAGAAGACGGATTGACCACCAGGACGAGGCACAAATAGGAGGTGTGAACACAAGTCCACTTTCAGAGAAAGGGTCCTGAAGTGACTTGCAGACCTGTAGGTCGGTAAGGCTATAGGACTGGATGGGATATTCCATAGGACACCAAAAGCTCAGGGAAGTACTAGGTGGATAAGGCTATCATGTTTTATCTCCCTCCATCACACATCTCTTCAATATGTCCCTTACTCAAGGCCTTCTCCCACCAGTTTGGAAAACTGCCCATGTTATTCCTCTATTCAAGTCCGGCAATCCATGCGGCTTAAACAACTACAGACCTACATCCCTCCTTCCCATCATTTCCAAATTACTTGAAAAATTGTCAATTCCCAGCTCAGACAGCATTTAGAAACTTTCAACCTTCTGAACCTGGTGCAGTCCGGATTTAAGCCATGTCAGTATGGGCTCAACCCTTGCTAAAGTCTCCAATGACCAGTTAAAAAAAAAAAAAAAAAAAAAAAAAAAAAAATTTCACACTGGATGACAAAACACATATCTGTGCCTTCTTTCTTCACCTTAGCAAGGCCTTTGACACTGTGGATCATGACCTGCTCCTGCTTTCATTACAAAACATTGGTCTGGACACCCAAGCATTGAACTGGTTTTCTAGCTATCTAACTGGCCAAACAATGAAATTAAAGCAGATGGGGCCTCTTGCCGCTAAAACCTTTTTATGAGAGGTGTGCCCCAAGGGTCTATTTTAGGCCTTCTACTATTTGCAATCTATATCAATAACATTAACTCTGGTATAAAGTCTGCTAATATCCATCTTTTTGCAGACTACACGTTCTTACATTGACAAGTCCACCCCAGAGCTTGCTTGCAGAGATTTACAGCTAGATTTCAACCTTCTGCAGCAAAATCTCTATTTAAAGCTCTTGTTAAATGCCAAAAACACCAAAGCAATGCTTCTTTCACCTTCAGCTAAAGCATCTGGCCACTGCCCTGGGCTGCAAATTTCCACCCTTCTGTGGGAAAACTTGGGAGTTAAGTAACAAATTCAGTATCTGGGTTTCTGGAGTGGGCAGAAGTTGTTGTCCTTAGTTAAGCCACTATGAGCAGTGAGAACACTTGAGCAAGGCTTGGTCTGTTCTTTCACACCAGGCACCTACTCACTCATGAAGCAAATATTCATTTGGTCCTGTCCACATTTCTTCCTCTCCTAGATTATGCATCTATGGGCAAGGCCCTTGTACCGCCTTAGCCAAGCTCGACACTCTCTACCGCCGTGCAATAAGATTCATTACCGGTGCCCTGTACTCCACTCATCACTGCTCCCTATACTCAGAACTTGGACGGCTATGCCTTAAGCTTGAAAGACAAAAAACATGCAATTATCTGGATGTACTGAGCAATTATTAACAGGCTGCCCCAGTATACCTCAGACTGTCTGCCTGCACTGCGAGCCACTACCCCAACAGGAGCCTCTCCTATATCACTCTAGTTGTCCCCAGGGTCAGAACTCACCTTGGTGGGGCTTTTATAAGTCATGCCCCACCTATTCTCTGGAACAGCATCCAAAAGACCCTGAAAAAAAACAATTCCTGTTAAACTGGCCACCTTTAAATCCATGCTTGCACATGCCCTTTTTGAGTCTTGCAACTGCTTCCAGCGATGACCCACACATCTTCTGGTTCTGGACTTCCTCTCGCTACTAAAATGTTTCTTCTGCCTTATTTTCACTTTCTTCACCTAACTTGCTTGCACGTGTGTGTGTGTGTGTGTGTGTGTGTGTGTGTGTGTGTATGTATATATATAATTATATATTAATTTTCAATACATTCACTACTGTAACTTTCATATTGTATACTGTATACATCTTGAACTACATTGATGCTTTTCTTTATTGCCTGTAATACTCCCTGTACTACCTTATGAATTCTTTGGGGCTTTTTGGTAATGTCTTGTAAATATTCAGGTCCATCTTGTAAAAATTTTTTTTTTTTTTTTTTTATTTTCTGACATACAGCAATCAAAAGCCACATACTTATACAAGGCAGTAGTTAATCTTATAGGTTATGCATATCACATAACCATTACCTAAAATTCTGATCGTTCATAAATGGTCTCCATGTATTCTTGTACAGTAGGAAAGTGGGGGTTAGGTAGAGGGATTACCTAAATTAACTTCCCCTAATATTGTTATCAAAAAAAATTGCCCGACTCTTCAGAAGCTTTAGGTATTAAAGGTAGAACATACAAGTAATTACCACACTCTCTATGGATTGCTATTTAAACCTTTTATCTATACAAGGCAGAACAATCAAAATTAACCTAGACCTGTCTGCAGCAAATTTCCCACAGATGCAGCACAAATGCATCAACTCTTTCTTACTCAAGTAAGCATTATAACTTTCAAATGCTGTACCTTCCTATTTATTAAAATTGGTAACAGCTATCATTTTATATCACTCCTGAAGCGGGGGGGCCACATACAGGCAGCTTGGCTATTCATAATGGTGGCCATTCCCACCTCAACCACACGGTCTACACTTTCTGTAGATATGCAGGAAGGCAAAAGAAAGAAAGAAAGAAAAAACAAACAAACAAAAAAAAAAATTCAGAGCCAGCATCCCTGTAACACAATCTCCCATTCCAAGAAAGTAAGAAAAGTTAGGGACACAAGAGTATCTAGCCATCATTATAAACATCTTTACAGTTCCTGTCAGAAGGTATACCAATTTCTGATTGAAGCATGGCACTAGTCAGTTTTAAAGGATATTGTAAGCAACTACACCTTTAATAGTCCTGAGAATATTCAACCGATTTCTGAGCCTGATGATTTTAATCAGTTCTTCAGTTAAGACCTTTTCTTAGCAAATTCTGATTCTACTTTTTTCCAGCCAGCGACCGGCATCTCTAGGGTTGCTAAACTGCCACGTCTTGCCACTGTATACAATCCTCAATCGTGCTGGCAAGAGAAACGAGTGGATTATTTCTAGGGCTCTGGGACGCAGTTTCATGGCGTCCAATTGCTTGCGGCGTGCCCTAGTTTAGTATGACAAGTTAGGGTATAGCTTAACATCCTAGTCACTGATGGTGATGGGATAAGCCACCCATGCTGCTGTGATCACCACATCTCGAATCTCTGATCCAGGTGTTTAACAGCATAGTCTGGGGTTGAGCTGGTAATGAGGGCCTGACTTGTGGGTTCACATGATATGCTTTTTCAAGCAATCCCCAATCAAAAATCTCTGGAACAGCAATTGTTTGGGATAGACATTGCTTTAGATAGTCCAGCAAAGTAGGTCCCTCTACCCCCTCCGGAGCTCCCACCAGTCGAACATTCTCTGAGCTTCTCGTTTTCCAGGGCCTCCAATCTACCACTCAACTGTGAGTTTTCCTTCGTCACAGTGTGTACTGCCGTAAGCGCCTTCATGGACCTTTTGTCTTCCTCAGCCACCGATCCTGTAATATGCTGGATTGCTGCATCATGAGACTTTATTTTTATTTTTTATTTTTTCATTATACAATGTACACTCAATCTTTGCATCCATTGTTTTAATAGATTCCACCATGGCTTGCCAAGGTGGTTCAGATAATGCTGAGCTGCTTCCTTTCTGTGGCTTCCCGCCACCTCTGCGGACTCTGAAGACTTCTGCTGTGACTGTTCAGTCATTCATTGCAATTGTTTTCTGGACGCACCATCCCAAGTTTGGTATCATTCAATTCAGGAGATTATGCTGATAATTTGCACCAAGCTCGGTTCATCTGTTAAAATAAGTTGACATGCATCTTATACTGCACTCCGATGTGGACAGCTGCAAAAGGTGCTGCCTGCCTGGGAGATTGTTCTCTAGTTCCCCCTCCTTGTAAATGATTACTACTCAGTGGTGTTCTGCCTGGTAAAATACAGACTGACTGATTGTGCAACAGCTCACTTAAACAGGTATGGTTCTGGAGGACTGGAGAAGAGGGGATGTCCCTCTAAATAAGAGAAGCAGCAGGGAGGAGGTTAGCAATTATACACTAGTCAGCCTAATGCCAGTGGTGAGGAAATTAATAGAAACCCTACTGAAAGAAAGGTTGGTTGACCATCTAGAATCTGAAGGGCTGCAGGACCACAAGCAGTACAGATTCATATTTGGGGGATATTTGGGGGGGTGGTCATCCTAACCAAAAAACGATCTGACGTGGTGACCGGAGAAATACAGACCAGGTGAGGACAGTAGATGTAGCCTAGCCTAGCTGCACTTCAGCAAGGCCTTCAACACTGTCGCACAGGCAGCTGCTTAGTAAGCTTACCAGCTCAAGAGTAGGATCCAAACTAGTAAACTGGGTTTGAAACTAGTTAGTTAATGGATAGGAGACAAAGTAATGGCCAATGGCACTCATTCAAAAGACTGAAAAGAGACCACTGGTGTACCACAGGGTTCAGTACTGGAATTTTTTGTTGTTGTTGTTTTAAGTTTTATAATTCTTTGCCAGGAAGACACACCAAAGCCAAGGCTTCTTTCCAGGTGCATCATGGGAGCACAAGTAAGAGACTTGCTCACGGTTATATGGTATGCAAGTGGTTGTTGTGGGATTCAAACTCAGCTCTCCAGGTTTTCTCTAAGCTTGCAGCTCAGTGCTCTTAATCACTATGCTATAGGAAATTGCAGAAAAAAAAAAGTGGTGGGGAAGTATGCCTTTTTGTGGAGGACACCAAAAACTGCAATAGGGTGGACACTCAGGAGGGTGTGGAGAAAATGCGTAGGGATCTAGGGAAACTTCAGGAGTGGTCAAAGGACATGGCAGTTCGGACTGAATGACAAAGTGCAAAATAATGCACCCAAAACATAGGAACCCCAGTGCAGGAATGCGGGGGAATACTGATGTGTCACTAAACAGGAAAAGGTCCTTCATATTCTTGTATCAGAGGACCTCAAGTTAGCAGCACATTGTGACAGACAAGGATATGGACAGGGCTAGTGGTATGCTGGGGTGCAGGAGGAAGGTGGTACTGGCACTGTATCGCTCACTGGTATGCTCCCATATAGAGTACTGTGTCCAGTCCTGAAGACTGCACCTCAGAAAGAAAAGAGGATGGAGGAAGTACAGAGGAGAGCAACTAAAATGGGGTAGTGTTTTGCATGGGAAGCCCTACGAAGCAGAGACTGATGGATATCAGCACGTACACCTTAGGAGAGAGGAGACATAAGAGACCTGCAAGTACCTCACAGGGGGTTGAACAGAGTGCAGGATGGGAGCCTTTTCTAAATGAGGCTGAGCACCAGGACTGAGGGGCATGAGATGAAGTGGGGGTGGGGGTATCCAAGAAAATATTTCTTCACAGAAAAGGTGGTAGTTTCCTGGAATAGATTGCCAGTCCAGAGCCATGGGGTTTTCAGACAAACATTTACAGTATAAACATAGTGGAATATTAGAACAAGGCAGAGGAAGGTTCACCAGGGACCAGATTGGACAGACTAGGGAACTGGGTGGGCGGTCAGTCCCTTCTGCCAAACAATTGTGAATTTCAACTGTTATACCAAGTCTCACGTCCACATGTCCTCAAGCATGTAGTACTTGTGTGCCTGAATTACACTACCCAAATATTCTTGTTTTGTGTGTTAACTTTCTTCAGTTGTCCCTCTGGTCCCCCCATCCCCCACCTGGATGCTGGGGGTTGCCACAGATTCACTCCCTCCTCCAGTCATGAGGTCAGATAAGTGGCTGCTTTCACAGCCAATGCTGGAAAAAAAGAAACACACACACCTCCGTGACCCACCTATTAAACAAAATGAGTTCACAAGCTGGTAACATATATAATGTACCATGTTTAAATAGGATCTCAGTCGCACAATGCAAAAGCAAGTCCCTGGTATCTAACAGTGTGGAAAAAATACAAGTTACTCACCTGTAACAGGAGTTCTAGGAATAGTACATGTTGTTCATCCACACTTATTGGCAGGTTCCTTGCCGCTTAAATCTTGCCAGAAGGTCTTCAAGCTGGCTCCTCCACCCACCAGGTGGTAAAACTCTGCTCCACCCCATGGCCGCCAGATCTAGCCCGCTGGAAACCAGGTTGTGCCTCGAGCCGGAGGTTGGGTAGATGTGGATGAACAACATATACCATTCCTAGAACTCCTGTTACAGGTGAGTAACCTGTATTTCTAGGGACATGGATATGTTGTTCATCCACTGTCTGGCAGACTCCTGGCAGTTCTCCGGGAGGAGAAAGGCAAGGCGCACACCCCCTACTTGGGAAATAGAGGCTGGAGAACCGAGGCCCCAAAACCAGCATCCCGGTGACTCAAGGTCGATGTGGTAGTGGGTAATGAAGGTGTGTGCTGATTTCCAGGTAGCAGCCCTGCAGATTTCCTCGATAGGGACGTCCCTGGAAGCAGCCACCGATGCAGCGGTATGGCGGGTAGAAATGGGCTCTTATCCCTCTGGGAGGCTCCATGCCCGCCAACCTATAGCAGAGATCTATGCAGGAGGTGACCCACCTGCCTATCGTCCGCTTGGCTGCAGGTCTGCCAGGTGCGGCTTCAGCGTGGGTGACAAACAGCTGGCAAACCTCTCCTGAACTTCAGCCGTCCGCTCCTTATAGTAGCGGCTCTTCTAGGGTCCAAAGTATGGAGCCTATATTAGCCCTCCGAGGTGTGATTGGGGTAGAACACCGGCAGAGTCAACACCTGGTTAAGGTGAAACTCCGACACCACCTTCGGAAGGAATTTCAGGTGGAGGCACAGGACAACCTTGTCCCTGTGGAAGACCAGATAAGGAGACTCAATGGAAAGCACCTGGAGCTCTCCCATCCTTCTGGCTGACGTGATAGCCACCAAGAAGGTGGTCTTCCACGACAGGTGAGAGATGTCACACCTGTGCATCGGTTCGAATGGCTTGCCCATGAGCTTAGCCAATACCAGTAGATCCCACGGAGGTGGAGGTTTCTACAGAGGATATGATCAAGGCCTTTGAAAAAGCGCCAGACCACCTTCTCCTGCGCCACCGACTGCTTCCCGGCCTGCGCCCAGTAAGCAGAGATGGCTGCCAGGTGCACCTTAAGGGTCGTCAACCGAAGCCCTTGCTGAGAAAGGGACCACAGGTAGTCCAGAATGCTTGCCAAGGAACAGGAGGAAGGGTCCAGGCCCTTGCCCTGACACCAAATGGAGAATCTCTTCCATTTGAAGGCGTAGCATTTTCTGGTCGACTCCTTACGGGACGCCTCAATGATGTTGAGGACCTCGTCGGAAAGACCCAAGGCCTGGAACTCTAGCCGCTCAGGAACCAGGCCGTCAGGTGCACGGATTGAAGGTCCAGTTGGAATACCTTCCCCTGATTGACCGAGATCAGGTCCGGGTGAGCTGGAAGCCACCTTGGGAGCCTGGAGCCAAGACTGAGGAGATCTGGATACCAGAACTGGCGGGGCCAGTCTGGGGCTACCAGAATCACCTGCGCCTTGTCCCTCCTCGCCTTGAGGAGCACCTTGTGGATCAAGGGACATGGGGGAAAAGGTGTTTGAAGAGGCCCGGGGTCCATGGCCTCGAGAAGGCATCCCCGTACAGCGAGCCCTGCTGAGGGGGGCGGGCATGAAACAGTCCCAGCTTCGCATTCTCCCTGGAGGCAAACAGGTCCACCTGAGGCATGCCCCAGTGGGAGAACAGATCTTGTACTACCTCCGGCAGGAGAGACCACTCGTGGGACGCAGCCCCTATCCAGCTTAGGGCATCGGCCAGGGTGTTGGAGGCTCCTGCCACATGAATGGCAAGGAGATCCACCTCCAGGCTGCGCACGAGTGACCAAATGCGGAGAGCTTCCCTGCACAGAGGCATGGAGCGCGTCCCGCCCTGGCGGTTTAGGTAGTACATGGTCGTGGTATTGTCAGTCTGGACCTGAACCACTTGACCCTGTAGAAGCAGAGCGAAGGTGGTGAGGGCTAGATGAACCGCTCGAAGCTTCAGCAGGTTGATGTGGCATCAGGGACCAGAGGCCATGCACTCTGTGCTCCCCAGATGGGCACCCCACCAGAGACATCACTCAATAGAGAACAGTCGGCTCAGGGCGGACGAATGGGATGCCCTCCTGCAGATGTGCTGGAGCGGTCCACCACTGGGGCGTTCCACATCCCTGGGTCACTGTCACTAGCTGATCCAGCGGATCAGTGCTGTGACCATTGGCTGGCCAGTCCCCATTGAAGGGGACGCATGTACCAGCAGGCCCAATGGACCACGCTGGTGCAGGCCGCCATGAGGCCCAGGAGGCGCAGGAAGTCCCGGGCAGGGCGCGATTGCCCAACCTGAAATGACTGGGCAAAGGAGGAAAGAACCTCGGCCCTGTCCGCCGGGAGCCGTGCTCTGGCTCGTAGAGAGTCGAGCTCTGCCCCGATGAATTGTATCACCTGCTTTGGCATGAGTTCCGACTTGGCCTCGTTGATGAGGAGGCCAACCTGAAAGCAAACCTGGAGGGCCAGATCTCTGGACCGCTCCACCTCCATTCTGGAGGGGGCTGCAATCAGCCAGTCATCCAGGTAGGGGTACACCCGGACCCTTCGGCGCTGCAGGAATGCTGTCACCACTGCCATGCATTTGGTGAAGACCCTGGGAGCTAGGGAAAAGCCGAAGGGCATGGCCCGGAACTTGTAGAGGGATCCCTCTGCCCTGAAGCGGAGGAATCTCTGGTGGGACGGACGGATTGGGACGTGAAAGAACGCGTCCTGGAGGTCCAGAGAACAGAACCACACGCCTCGTTCCAAGGATGGGATTATCTGAGCCAGAGAGACCATCCTGAAGGTCCGAGACCTTAGGAACCTGTTCAGGTCATGCAGGTCGAGAATGGGGCGCCAGCCCCCCGTCCGTTTTGGGACCAGAAAGTACCTGGACACAAACCCCAGGTCTGGAGGAGGATCCGCCACCTTCCTGATCACCTCTTTTTCGAGGAGCAGGGCGATATCGGCTCGGCGAGCAGACAGAGGCTGCGGACCCCGTAGCCCCCCGAGGGGTGACAGTTCAGAAGGGCGGGGCCTGCTCGAACTCCAGGGGCAGGCCCTTTCCTACCACCTCCAACACCCAGCGGTCCGTGGTGATAGCGGACCAGGCGGAAAGGAAGTGGCGGAGCTGTCCCCCCAGGGGAACCCGGGAGTGACGAGGCTGGGGGCGACACCCCTCAACCAGTCACTGGGCAGGCTTGGAGGAGGGACCGGCGAGGGACCTCCTGGGCATTTCCTCCCTGCTTCCATTAGAGGAAGCTGCAGGCTAGCTTTGGGGTTCCAAGCGCGAGCCTGCTGGCCCTGATGCTGGTGCTGTTGGGCGGACGTGCGCCGCAGGCGCAGAAGGCGAAAGGATTTATGTTGTTGCGCGGCCCTTGTCCTTCTTGGCGGACGTGACCGAGTCCAGAATGGCATTGGACTTTTCAATCCACTGGAGGTGACCTTCCACTCCAGGGCCGAACAGGTCAGTCCCCAGGAAGGGGACATCCGCCAGTTTATGCTGGGTATCCGCTGTGAAGGTGGATATCCTCAGCCATGCTCTGCGGTGCATGGCCACTGCAGCCGCAACTGATCTGGCACAGGAGTCTCCAATGTCCAGAGCCGTTTGGAGCTTCTGTTTTGCCACCGCCCTACCCTGGTCCCGCACCTGCTTGACCATGGTCTGCAGGTCAGCCGGTAGATGAGGGATCACCTTATCCAGGGAGCCCATGAGGGCGTGGGAGAAATGTGCCATCAGCACGGCCGAGCTGGCCTGGTGCAGGCCAAGGGAGGACGCAGCGTACACCTTGCGCCCGGCACAGTCCAGCTTTTGGACTACTCTTGTCGGGGGCTTGTCCACGTCCCTAGCATTCCCAGAATGCCAGAAAACGCTGTCAGTGACCAAACCCCAGGCGAGGGGTGTTCTGAAAAACTGGGCAAAGAGCTGGAGGGACCGCATACTTCCTGGCCAAGGCGCGGGACAGGAAGCAGGCCACTGCCAGAGCTCCAAGGCTGGGCCAAACCATGCTTCAGCCACCGGAAAGGCCTCTGTGGCTGAATCCCCTCGGTCCAGTATCTTCGTCAGGGGATACTTGGCCCGCTTGGATACGGGCTCGAGCTGCATCCCGGTGGACTCCAAGATGAGCCGAAGCAAATCCATGAAGGACGATGGGCTTTCGTCCATCGACTGGCCCCCGGAGGACTCCAGGTCAATGAGCCTGGAGAAGAGGGAGGAGTCCGCGAAGAGCTGCCTGGGGCCTGAGCCACCCTCCACCTGCCGAGGATGGTCGGGAGTGAGGGTGACCGACAACCTGTGGGGCAGGCCCTGACCCGACCGAGAGTCCTTAGTCGGTGCCCCCGATTTCGGTTGTGGAGGCAGAGGTTCCACCACAATCGGTGGGGCAGCTGGTTTCGGCCGAACAACTGGCCCAGGCTTGGGCACCTCGGCTACAGCGAGGGGTTGTTTTGGCCGCTCGGGTGACAGCCACTTGATGGTCGGTGAAGGAGACGCCGTCTGCTTGCTCCCGGACAGAAGTAACTGCTGCCACATCAGGTCCACGTAGCGCTGACGCAATTTGCGCCGAAGTCTCTCCTCTTCCGAGGAGGAAGACGAGGACGAGTGGCGGCGCCGCTTACTTCGGTGCCGAGACAGACCGCCGATGTCGGCAGGATCAGCTGGACCAAGAGGATGTCCGAGACAGAGACAGAGAACCTCGGTGTTTCCGAGGACGGGTCTGGGAAGGGGCGGGGGACACCCGCTCTTCCCTTGGCTCAGAAGACTTGACCGGGGACTGCGGCACCAGGGGCGCAGGCAGATCCTCGGTCTCCACCGGGTGAACCGGTGACAAAGGGTTGTCTGCTTCACCAGTCGACAGCCCGTCCAACGGGGTCGAGAAAAATCTCGACCGCCTGACCTGACGGGGACACCGTGAAGCCAGCGGCCTTAGCCGCAACCTCGACCGAAGTCGCGTGTCGACTGTCCGGGAAGGGGACCTCCCCCGCTCCCATGAAGGCCAACGGTGGGACTTACCTTTTGAGTCCTCCTTTTTGGACCGAGAGGAATGTCCCGATGGCCCCTCTCCCTTCAGGAAAGGGAATGGCAAAGCTCCTTGAAAAAAAAAAAAAAGCTGAATATGAGGTACCCAGAGAGAGCGGGATAAATGCAGCGACCGAGGTAGAATGAATGACGGCCTGAGTCGCCTGCCCTCCTCCGAGGCGATCATCTGCTGAGGTTGCTCAGCCGAGCCAGCCGCCGTGGTAACCGTCCAACGGGCCTCCTTCGACTTCACCGGTGGGTAGCGCTTCTCGGGGCGCGCACAAGCTGTAACCGGGCAGCGCAGTCTTCAAGGACATTGGCTGAAAACGAACGGCATAACTCGCAGGCCTCCGGATCATGGTCTAGGCTGAGGCAGTAGATGCATGTGGAGTGCGGATCCGTCCTGGACATTTTCTGCCCACAAGAGCACCGCTGAAATCCGGGAGTCAATTTGTCCATCGCAGCCGCGAGGGAAAAACTTGACCGAAGTCTTGAAAATTTTAAGATAAGTTTCGGGTGAACCGAAGAATTAGGATCCAGTCTACACTCAGAGCGATAAAGGAGGGAACCTGAGCTTCCAAGCGGTAAGGAAGATCTGGCGTCATGGGGCGGAGCAAAGAGTTTTACCATCCGGGTGGGTGGGAGGAGCCAGCTTGAAGACCTTCCGGCAAGATTTAAAGCGGCAAGGAACCTGCCAGACAGTGTAGATTAACAACATATCCATGTCCCTAGAAGTACAGTTATGTAAACTTACCGTAACAGTAGATCTTAGAGAGGGTCTTGCAGTAGGTAATTACAAATGGGACTGAAGCTGGCAGGCATCAGGACCTCACGAAAAATTTCTAGCTAGCAGCCTCTGGTGGGGGACCACCCCCCACATCAGGTGACAGATGTCAGTATAAAGGGGTGGTCCCCCACGCCTGCCTTCCAGTTCTTTCCCACCAAAGGCCTAAAAAGGCAAGACAAGACAGAGATGTGGATGTTTCCCTCACTGGAAAAGGAGCTGAAAAAGCTTTAGGGGGATGGAGGGCGGGAAGGTATTACCTACTGCAAGAGCCTCTCTCGAAGATCTACTGTCACGTTAAGTTCTTACGTAACTGTACTATCTTACTTCGAGAGGGGTCTTGCAGTAGGTAATTACAAATTGGACCGAGTCCCAAGCAGTCTGGAACAAGCAGAAGCAAAACGGAAGGAGGAAACTACTCAAAAGTAGACCCTCTGGCTGTGAAGGTCTTAGGAAAGAAGACCTTGCAGAACAGCCAACTCGAAGCCTGCTCTACGGTGAGAGGCAATGTCCAAACTGTAATGTTTCGTAAAGGTATGGACAGAAGTCCAAGTTGCGGCTGCACAGATGTCTGCCGCTGACACATTCTTGAAACAAGCAGCAGAGGCTGCGACCCCTCTGGTGGAGTGGCCTCTGACTTGATCCAGCAGGGTCTTGTTGTACTTGTAGCAAAGAGTGATATAATGAGTCAACCATTTAGATAGGCATTGCTTAGAAACAGCACTGCCTTCTCTTTTACGAGCAAAAGAGAAACAGTTGATCAGTCTGAGATCCTTCGTCCTACTGGTGTAGTATCTCAGAATTCGGTGAACATCCAAAGTATGCAGGAGGTACTCCCCTTGACTGGAGTGCTGCGTAAAGAAAGCAGGCAGCTCCATGGATTGATTCAGCGTAGATTCCGCTACGACCCTGGGGAGAAACTTAAGAGTTGGTACGCAGAGCTACATGTTCCTTGTGAAAAATCAAATATGGGATTTTGCACATCAAGGCCTGAAGCTCGAAATCCTTGAGCAGAAGTAATGGCCACAAGGAAGAGAATCTTCCAGGAAAGGAAAGTACAGTTACGTAAGAACTTACCGTGACAGTACATCTTCAGAGAGGCTCTTGCAGTAGGTAATTACATATAGGACTGCGCTCAGCAGGACCCACGGAAAAATTTCTAGCTAGCAGTCCCTGGCGAGGGACCGCCCCCACGTCAGGTGACCGGCGTCAGGAGACGTCGGTATAAAGGGGCGGTCCCTGACGCCCGCCTTCCAGTTCTTTCCCGCCACAGGCCAGAAAGGCCGGACGAGAGAGGAGCGGATATTTCCCTCACTGGAAAAGGAGCTGAAAAAGCCTAGGGGGATGGAGGTGGGAAGGTATTACCTACTGCAAGAGCCTCTCTCGAAGATCTACTGTTACGGTAAGTTCTTACGTAACTGTACTATCTTACTTCGAGAGGGCTCTTGCAGTAGGTAATTACATATAGGACTGAGTCCCAAGCAGTCTGGAACAAGGAGAAGCACTGGGAGGAGGAAATCTACTCCAAGTAGAAGCTCTAGCTGTGCAAGCTTTAAGATAAGAGGCCTCGCAGGACAGCCAGCCCGAAGCCTGCTCTACGGCGAGAGGCAATGTCCAAACTGTAGTGTTTCGTAAAGGTATGGACGGAGGTCCAGGTGGCGGCAGCACAGATATCTGCCGCTGACACATTCTTGAAACAAGCCACTGAGGCAGCTACTCCTCTGGTGGAGTGGCCTCTAATTTGACCCGGTAGGGTCTTCTTGTACTTGTCATAACAGAAAGTGATGCAATGAGCCAACCGTTTAGATAGGCATTGCTTAGAAACAGCATTGCCTTCTCTTTTGGGTGCAAAATAGACAAACAATTGATCTGTCTTCCTGAGATCTTTGTTCTGTTAGTGTAGTATCTCAGAATCTGGTGAACGTCCATAGTGTGGAGTAAATACTCCCCCCGATTAGAGTACTGCGTAAAAAAGAAGGGCAACTCCAAGGACTGGTTTAGAGTAGACTCCGCTACTACCTTAGGGAGAAACTTGGGGTTAGTGTGCAGAGCAACACGTTCCTTGTGAAAAACCAAGTATGGAATTTTACACATCAGGGCCTGGAGCTCGGAAATTCTCCGAGCGGAAGCAATGGCCACCAGGAAGAGAGTCGTCCATGAAAGGAACTTTAAGTCTGCTGAAGCTGCCGGTTCAAAAGGAGGCAGAATAAGTTTCGAGAACAAAGTTCAAGTCCCAAGGGGGAGCGGGAGTACGTATAGGAGGTCTCAGATGGAGGACCCCACTAAGAAAAGTCTTAGAGACCTCCAGTTGAGCAAATGTCTTGTCTGCAAAGGGGACACGATAGGCCAAGATGGCCGCCATGTGGACCTTCAGAGAAGAATGACTAAGACCCAGGTCAAAAAGATGGCGTAGGTACTCCAGCAGAAGCCCCTCTGAGCAGGAAAAGGGTTCCACTTCCTTAGAAGCAGCCCAGACAGTGAACCTTTTCCACTTCATGGCGTAGGTAGATCTAGTAGAGGGTTTTCTAGTCTCCACCAAAATCTCCGCCACTTGGGGAGAAACCCCAAAACGGGATTGAGCTAAGTCTGCAGGAGCCATGCATGCAGCTGAAGAGATCCGAGGCCTGGATGGACCAGGGTCCCCTGATCCTGGGTCAGCAAACCTCGTGATTGAGGAAGAGGAAGAGGATGATCCTCCGAGTATTGCTGTAGAAGAGAGAACCAAACTTGCCTGGGCCAGAAAGGAGCAATCAGAATCATTCGTGCTCTTTCTGAAGCTAGTTTCTGTAAGACCTGTGGGATAAGTGCAATTGGGGGAAAGGCATAGACAAATCCGTCCTTCCAGTCTAGAGACAGAGCGTCTCTCCAGAAAAAGAGTCTCGCTCTGGAACGAGCGAGCAGAAGATGGGAAGCTTTGCGTTTAGAGGAGATGCGAACAGGTCGACCTGTGGTGTTCCCCAAAGTCGGAAGATATTGTCTAGGACCCCTTGGTCCAGTTCCCACTCGTGAGTCAGAGCAGAAGAGCGACTTAGCTTGTCTGCCAAGGCGTTGTCGACTCCCGGAACATTAACTGCCTGAGGTGAAGGTAGTGTTGTGTTGCCCAACCCCAAATCCTCATTCCTTCCCTGCAAAGGGGGTAGGACCAAGTCCCTCCTTGTTTGTTGATGTACCAAACCACGCACATATTGTCCGTCTGAACGGCTAGGTGACTGGGAAGGCTGTATGGGTGAAGGGCTTGGAGAGCGTACAATACTGCCGGAAGCTCGAGCACATTGATGTGGAGTGTCTGTTCAAGCCTGGACCAAGAGCCCTGGGTCCGATGGGGACCTAGATGGGCTCCCCAACCTTCGCCCGAGGCGTCTGTGGTTAGAGTCTGGGAGGGGGTAGGACGAAAGAAAGGAACTCGCCGAAGCAGGTTCTCTCGAACCATCCACCACTGCAAGTCTTGGAGAATCAGCGAGAAGACTAACTGGGTGATCCAAGTCGTCCACTAACTGATACCACTAGGAGCGGAGAGTCCACTGACAGACTCTCAGGTGAAGCAGAGCACGAGGAACTGTCGGGATAGCAGCTGCCATGAGCCCAAGAAGGCGAAGGACCGACCTTGCACTGACCCACCTGCGGCCTGACAGACTTATTTGAGTCTGGAGGATGGACGCTCTGTCCGGTGGCAGGAAGGCCCTGCCAATGGTCATGTCTAGAATGGCCCCTATAAACTGTAGTCTCTGAGATGGGATCACATGAGACTTGGAATGGTTGATAGTAATACCCAGGCAGGCAAAAACCTGCTGCGTAAGGGTGAGGAAGCACAGGAATTCCTCCTTGGACGAGGCCGCCAGGAGCCAATCGTCCAGGTACGGGAAAACCTGCACCCCCCGGGTACGCAGGTAGGCCGCCACCACCGCTAGGCATTTGGTAAATACTCGGGGCACCAACGATAGGCCAAACGGAAGTGCCTTGAACTGGTAGTGGTCCCCTGAAACGCAAAACGAAGATATTTGCGAGACGAGGACGGAAATGTGCAGGTAAGCATCCTGCATATCCAGGGCACACAGACATTGACCTGACCGGAGGAGGGGCAGAAGGCTCTGCAACAAAGCATTCTGAACCTTTGTATTCCACAAAAGATTCAGGGAACTGAGATCTAGAATAGGTCTGAGATCTCCTGTCTTCTTTGGGACCAGGAAGAAATGGGAATAGTAACCTGTCCCCTGAAGATGAAGGGGGACGGGTTCTATTGCTTCTTTCAGTAGCAGAGCTGAAATCTCTTCCTGGACCAAGAGAAAATGTTCCCATGAACATGACGACTTGGGGGTTGGGGGGGGTGGCGAGGTGGTTTCTGTAGAAACTCTATCGAGTGTCCTTCTGCGATCAGCTGGAGCACCCAAGAATCTGATGTTATCCTCTCCCATCCCAGAAGGTGGAGGGAAAACCTCCTTCCTACCGGTTCCTCCGGGGAGTCTGGAGGCTGTGGGAGAGGAGGAGTCAGGTGATGTGGGGTAGCGCCGCAGCTGAAGCACCCGCTGCTTTTTTGGGCGGGGGCTTAGCAGCTGTTGGGGCCCGCAAGCTTTGTGGGCCTTCCTGGGGTTTTGCCTTGGGCGATTCCGCCTGCAAAGGGACAGGCCATGGCTGGTGGGGTGGTACATGGAGTCAACGGACTCCAGTGCCATCCCTTCTTCTTGCAATCGGTGATGATGTCCTTGACATCACCACCGAAAAGCACCAACCCGGAAGGGTGCTTCCTGGATAGCGGACTGTACTCCAGGACCAACCCTGACACATTGAGCCAAGCATGACAACGTGAAGCTCACAGCGAAAAGCTGAGCTCTGTCCAGCAGGATCCACTGCATCCGTATGTCGTGACGAAGCATGTTCGACTCGCCAAACGTGCAGAGCAGACAAGATCAGCCAACTCCTGCTTGACCCGAGAGTCCGGCAGGGAGTCCAGTTTGGTTTCAACCTGAGTAAGAATGGCCTTCTGGTAGTCCCCCGTATGATCGACATAGTTCAGGGCCCTAATCCCCAGCGTGGAGGGAGCGAAGATCTTTCCATACTGGTCCAGTAGGCAGGATTCTTTGTCAGGTGGCGACAAGCTGAGATGTTCTGGGTTATCTGACCGGCCGTGAGCGGCGCTAATCACGACCAAGTCAGCACGAGGGTGAGAATCTAAAAAAAAAGAAAAAAATCAACACCCTCGGGAGCCTGATATAGCCTATTCGACTTCCGCGAAAGTGGGGCTAAAGCCGACGGCTGCCTCCAGATGGTGGTAACAAGGTCGGCGTGAGGCTCTATCCAGGGTGGCACCAAAGTAGGAGCTGACACGGGCAGACCCAGATGCTCGGCGAGTTTCAACCGCTGAGGGTCTGGTTCCAAAGAGTGCCACTGATGAACCTCCTGGATTCTTCGTAGCAACTCCGTAAAAGAAGGATCTTCCGGAGGAGACTTCGGAGGAGTCCTTGGCTTTGACGGAGAGCATGGCTCGTCGTCCCTTTTGGAGCAACTGTCAGAGGAATCTGGGGAGTCAGAGGGCGAAGAGGAAGAGTATTAAAAAAAAAAAAAAAAAAAAACCCTTTCCCGACCTGGGGGAGGAACGGACCCCTTGGGAAGCACCCGAGGAAGCATATCTGCCTCTCTGACCCAGATGGTAGAGCCCTGGTGTCCGGAGGTGGTGAGGAGTGTCCGCCATGGACGAGCTGGAACCTGAGACGGCACCGCTGCTGGGAGGCGGCTACCCACCTCCCTGGTGAGCAGAGCCTTGGCCTCAGCCCACCAGGAGGCCAGAGTCTCCTGCAAATCCACCGGTGGCTGTGGGGGCGGTGCAGGAGAAGGAGGGGGGATAAGGGTATGGGTTGTATCCATACAGAGTGTATCCAAAACTCAGCGTCTGGTACTGCGGCGCCAGATACTGTGGTCCCGGATACGCCGGCATCGGATAGGATGGAGGGTATTCGGGAGCCGGCGGAGCTGCCGGAGCAGACTGCCCGGCTGGCGGCCTCACAGGCGGATCCAGGTTAGAGGACCTGGAGGGCGTAGGGCCTGGTGGCAGGGCGACATCCGGAAGTGGGATGTCGCCCGGAGTCTGTAAAACTGGCGTCAGAGGCCCCGGCGTCGGAGGTACCGGTATCTGAGGTGCTGGAGTCAGAGCCGGCGTCCGGGGAACAGACGTCAGATCCGGCGCACCCAAAGGAGGACGGTCCGATGGAGGAGGAACTCCAGCGTCACCCTGGGATGGAGGGGAAAAATCCCGGGGTTGGGCTGGAGGGACTTCAGGGTCCCGGATTGCAGCGAGGGGTCACGGAGTACCGGGGCGATGGGCGTGGGTGGGTCCGTCGTCTGTTCTTTCGCCGACCGGACGGACGAGCCGACGTGCAATTCTACAGTGAGCTCCCGGCGGGCACCGGAGGAGCCAGCGTCTGACTTATTAGACCCTTCGCCGGAGGCAGACCGAGAAGAAGGATCGGCCTGGTCTGGCGGGAGAGGAGCCGCGCGCCGCCCTGAAGGGTCATGCGCCTTACCGGCTTTCTCCACGTGGACGGAGAAGCAGACATCCAGCTTACCGGAGTCGCCTACGCCAGCAGGCCGCGAAGCTATGGCCGAACCAGGGGTGGAGGCCCAATTGCCCAGAGGTGCCCGAAGGCCCAAGCCGCGAGCCAGAGGGCGGGCCAATGCCACCCTCGAAACTCAGCGGCCGTCGAGGAACGTCCCAAGGAGGACGCGACCCGAGTCCGGGCGACTCCAGAAGGAGACACGTGGAGGAGCCCTTGTCTTCTTTCCGGGCGGCCTTCGGGAAGTGATGCCTGCCTCAGTTTTTGACCTCCTTCCATCGAACTCATCTTTTCTTCAAGATGTGGGCTTGTGGGATTGCTGCCACCTTTTCCGGGTAGCCGCGTTGAAGCTGAGGCAGTGCTGGCACTTCAACCGGGTGATCGGAGCCTAGACAAAACAGGCACAGGGAATGGCCGTCCTTGTGCGGGAGTTGGGCGCTGCATGAGTCGCACTTATTTTTGTGCTATGAGGGTGTAGGGGACGACATACACAGACGATGACCTGACGAATGTCGAAAAGTCAAAATTATTCTGTAAAAACAGACGAAGGGAGGCTGACAAAGCAACAAGCTTTTTTGCAAGGCGCTGCACGAGCCAACGGCAGGAAAGAACTGGAAGGCGGGCGCCAGGGACCGCCTTTATACCAATGTCTTTTGACGCCGGTCACTTGACGTGGGGGCAGTCCCTCGCCAGGGACTGCTAGCTAGAAATTTTTCCATGGGGTCCTGCCGCCTGCCGACGTCAGTCCTATATGAAATTACCTACTGCAAGAGCCCTCCAAAGTAAGATCTTTAGGTCTGCTGAGGCTGCCGGCTCGAAAGGAGGCAGAGTAAGCTTCTCAAGGATAAAATTCAATTCCCAAGGAGGGGCAAGAATCCAAACTGGGAGTCTCAAGTAGAGGACCCTCTAAGAAAAGTCTTGGAGGCTTCCAGTTACGCAAAGTCCTGTCCCCAAAAGGACGTGGTATGCCAAGATGGCCGCCATGAACCTTCAGAGAGGAAAGGCTGAGACCCAGATCAAAGAGGTGTTGCAAGTAATCCAAAAGTCGCCCAACAGAGCATGACAATGGCTTGAAACCTTTGAAGCGCCCAAATAGAGAACCGCTTCCATTTCATGACATAGGTAGATCTAGTGGAAGGCTTCCACCAGAATCTCAGCCACCAGCAGGGCAAACCCCGAATCGGGCTTGAGCTACGTCTGCAGGAACCACACGTGCAACTGAAGGGACTTGAGGCCTGGATGGACCACAGTCCCCTGATCCTGGGTCAGCAAAAGATGAGACACAGGAAGAGGAAGCGGAGAAAACTGTTGCAGAAGAGAGAACCAAACTTGCCTGGGCCAAAAGGAGAGATTAGGATCATGCAGGCTCCTTCTGAGCAGAGTTTCTGTAAGACCATCTGAATCAACAGGATCTGGGGAGGCAGACACAAATCTGCCCTTCCAGCCTGAGACAGAGTCTCTCCCAAAAAAAAAAAAAGGCCGCGCCTGGAGCGAGCAGAAGTTGGAAGTTTTGCATTGCGAGGAGACGCAAACAGGTCTACCTGTTGTGTCCCCAATGTAGGAAGATATCGTATGCTACCCCCTGATCGAGTTCCCACTCATGAGCAGACGACCAACTGAGGTGGTTTGCCAACGTGTTCTCGACCCCCGGGACATGAATTACCGAGGAGGTGAAGGTTGTGCTGCACTGCCCAATCCCAAACTCGCATCGCCTCCCTGCAGAGAGGGTAGGAATAAGTTCCTCCCTGTTTGTTGATGTACCAGACCACACACGTTGTTAGTCTGGACAGCCAGATGCCCGGGAAGCAGATACAGATGCAGAGCCTGAAGAGCATACAGCACGGCCCGAAGCTTGAGCATATTGATGTGGAGTGTTTTCTCAAGCCTGGACCAGGAGCCCTGGGTCTTTTAAGACCCCAAATGGGCTCCCCAACCCTCGCCAGAGGTGTCGGTAGTCAGCGTCTGGGAGGGGAGCAAGGCAGAAGGAACCCCCGCAAAGGTTCTCCTGAACCAGCACACCAAAGCAAGTCCCGAGCCATGGGACTGGAGACCAGAACTAGTTGATCTAGGTCGCCCACCAACTGATCCCACTAAGACTAAAGCATCCACTGAGAGATTCTCATGTGGAGCAGAGTGCGAGGGACTGTCAGAATAGCAGCTGCCATGAGCCCAAGGAGGCGAAGGACCAACCTGGCACCGACCTGCCTGTGGCTGGACAACAAGCTGACCCGAGTCTGGAGTGTGGCTGCCCTGTCCAGTGGCAGGAATGCCATGCCAGAGGTAGTGTCCAGGATCGCCTGATAAACTGGAGCCTCTGGGATGGGATCAGATGGGACTTGACCTGGTTGACGGTAATACCCAGGCTGGTGAAAACCTGCAGGGTAAGGGAAAGGAAGCGCAGGAGCTCCTCCATGGATGAGGCTGCCAGGAGCCAGTCATCCAGGTATGGGAAAACCTGAGCCCCCTGGGTACCCAGGCAGGCCGCTACCACCGAAAGGCATTTGGTGAACACTTGGGGCGCCAAGGAAAGACCAAATGGGAGGGCCTTGAACTGGTAGTAGTCCCCCTGGAACAAAAAAAAAAAAAAAACACAGGTATTTGCAGTGAGAAGGGCAACAGGGATATGCAGGTAAGCATCCTGCATGTCCAGAGCGCAAAGCCCCTGTCCCGGCCGAAGAAGTGGCAGAAGACTCTGCAGAGAGAGCATCCTGAACCTTTTGTACTCCATGAACAAGTTCAGGGAGCTGACGTAGAGAATCTGCCTCACATCTCCAGACTTCTTCAGGACCAGGAAGAAATGGGAGTAGTAACCTGTCCCCCGAAGATAGGGTGGGACAGGCTCTATCGCCTCCTTCCAAAGAAGGGATGATTTCTTCCCGGACCAGAAGGTGTTCCAGGAGTAAGACGACCGGGGGTGTTTTTGTTTTGAGGAGGTTTCTGAAGAAACTATTGAGTGTCCTTCTGCAATCAGCTGGAGCACCCAAGGTCTGAGTGATCCTCTCCCAACCCAGTAGGTGGAAGGAGAATCTCCCTCCTACCGGTTCCTCTGGAAAGCGTAGAGGATGTGGGAGAGGAAAGGAGTCAGGAGGTGTGGGGCAGCGTCGCGCTGAAGCCCCCGCTCTTTTTGGACCGGGAAGCTTGGCAGCCGGAGGGCCAGACGTTTGTTGGCCCGCTTTCCCTGAGGTTTCGCCTTTTGCCAAGAACATCTGCGAAAGGGACAACGCTGAGCCTGAGGGGGGGTCTGTACATGGAGTCGACAGACTTAAGTGCAGTACCCTTCTCCTGCAGATTGGTAATGTCTTTGACATCGCCACCAAACAGCACTGAACCCCTGAAGGACGTGTCCTGGATAGCACACTGCACCTCCAGGACCAAACCTGACACCCAGAGCCAGGCATGACGCCGCAAACCCACAGCGAAAGCCGAGCTCCAACTAGTAGCGTCCACTGCATTGTACGTGGCACGAAGCATGTGCCGACTGGCCGAACGCACAGACTGGACTAGATCAGCCACTTCCTGCTTCGTTTGAGACTCAGGAAGGAAGTTCAATTTAGTCTCAACCTCGCTAAGGATCGCCTTCTGGTAATCCCCCATATGAGCAACGTAATTCAGGGCCCTTATACCCAGAGTGAAAGACGCATAGACCTTCTTCCCGTACTGGTCCAGAAGGCGGAATTCCTTGTCGGGTGGTGACGAGATCAAGTGCTTAGGGTTAGCCGTCCGGCCACGAGCGGCGCTAATCACAACTGAATCAGCTCGAGGGTGTGACTGTTGCTTCCAAATAGTGGAGACAAGGTCAGCATGAGGCTCAATCCAGGGTGGCACCAGGGTAGGAGTGGTCTAGCAGATCCAGATGTGCAGCGAGTTTCTTACGCTCTGGATCTGGCTCCAAGGAATGCCACTGATGAACTGCCTGGATTTTACGCAGCAACTCCGTAAAGGAAGGATCATACGGAGGAGTCCTTGGCCTGGGCTTGTCCAGATTGCGTGGCTCGTCGTCCAGATCGGAACGACCGTCTGAGTCATCCGAGGTCTCTGAGGAGGATGAGGAAGAAGAATCCTCCTCCTGGCACAGGGGAGGAACGGACCCCTTGGGAAGCCCAAGGGGAAGCACATCCTGCCCTGCTATCCGGGGAGTCTCTCGCCTCCGGCGCGGGAGTCGAATCTGGACGGCGTCTGAAGACTGCTCTCTACCTCCCTGGTGAGCTGAGCCTTCGCCTCAGCCCACCAGGAAGCCAGAGTCTCCTTCAAATCCACCAGCGGCTGAGGGGGCAGTGGAGGAGGAGGGGGTATGGATACTGAGGGTATCCTTAAGGCGCACATCCATATCCCGACGGCAGAAAGCCCGGCGTCAGGTACTGGAGTGCCAGATACTGCAGGCCTGGGTAGGACGGCGTCGGATAAGACGGGGTCCGATACCCAGGTACCGGAGGGTCTGCAGGAGCAGAGGGCCCGGAAACGGCCCAACAGGTGGCAGGCCCGGCATCCGGCAATGGGATATTGTCGGGCGGATAGGCCGGCGTTGGCTCCGGCATCCGAGGATCCGACGCCAGGTCATCCGCCCAGCGGAGGGATACCCAATGACAGCATAACCACCTCCTCCATGTCGCCCGGGTAAGAAGGGTTACCATCCCAGAGGTCCAGCAAAGGAGACGCTGGTGTCTCAGAATGCCCGAGCATTGCTGTGTGCTTGGGACGGAGAGGCCCAAAGGGTCCAGCATGTGCTCTAACACCGAGCGGACATAGGAGTTGACGATGTCAGTCTTATCGGCGGGATCTGGGTGAACGAAGGAGTCTGTTTCCGACGAAGGCTGTGAAGGAGGGGCGGCCTTGGCAGGCAGGCACTTTGGAGGCCGTGCGCTGCCCTGGAGGGTCAGGCGTCTTACCGGCCTTACCCGGCGGGCATCTGAGCAGACGTCAGACTTATTGGGGCCGCTCAAACCAGAAGGCCGCACGGCGACTGTCTTACTAGGAACGGCTGCCTCCTTAGACCCGAAGGCTCCCGAGGGGCCCCAAGCATAAGGCCGGCGGAGGTTGATGCCACCTTGGAAGCCTCCAAGACGGCCGCCACGGAGCTGCCTCCCGGGAGAGGAGTTACCTGCAGCACCACGACCCCAACCAAGGCCATGGCGACCGATGAGGAGTCCTGGTGTTTCTTCTTGTGGTGGCCCGGGAAGTCTAAGCCCGCCATAGTTTTTTCAGTTCCTTGTCCATGGAGATCATTTTAAGTTTAAGTTTAAGAACATGGGCCTCCAAGAACTGCTGCCTCCGCCTTCGGGTGGCCGCGTTAAAACTGCTGGCAGAGCTGGCACCTCGATGGGATGATCGGGGCCTAGACAAAAAAGGCACTGGGAATGTCCATCCTTGTGCGGGATCTGGGTGCCGCAAGAATAGCACTTGTTTTTGTGCTTGGAGGGAGTCAGGGACAACATACACAGCAGCTGTAGATAAGGCTGACGAAAATCGTAAAAATAAAAGAAGACAGTAAAACTACAGACGATTGACTGCAAAGCAGTGAACTTAACTGCGAGGCGCTGCACGAGCCAACGGTGGGAAAGAACTGGAAGGCGGGCGTGGGGGACCTCCCCTTTATACTGACGTCGGTCCCCCGCCAGAGACTGCTAGCTAGAAATTCTTCCGTGAGTTCCTGACACCTGCCGGCTTCAGTCCCATTTGTAATTACCTACTGCAAGAGCCCTCTCAAAGTAAGATCTGTTCTTGTCACCAAGTGATTTAGAGGTTATAAAAAGTCCCTTAAGTTGTTTTTCTGAATACTCTCTTCAACCCAACAAGCTTTGTAACTTTGGTAGATTTCACATCCTCTTATCTTTTCAGCTGCCTGTGCTTATCTTGTTCTGCAGCTATAGAACAGTGTTTAGAGAGTTACAAGAAAGCAGCTCTATTCTGACTAAAAATGTAGCGCTCTGTACCAATTGTGTTTAGTGAGAAGAGACTATATAGATCTTCATACACAAGGATTTACTGCCAGTGTGGGCAAACCTGCTTGGTACACCCATTTCTAGATACGTTACCTTTGCCAAGGTCGAAGGAGAACTTTTCATTTCGGTCATGGCTGGAGTCAAACTGTGTACCATCCACCAGCTTGCCTGTGTAGTGGACAAAAACCTTCTCCCCAATCATGGGTGTATCATCCCCAGAACCTTCTTTCTTGATAACCTGTAAATGCAAATGAGATTTAGGTCTACGCAATTGTTTTAAATGGATCATGAAAACAGCAGCACTTCAGCAGACTCCCACCCACCACCATTTTCAGAGAAAATCACACACACACACACACACACACACACACACACACACACACACACACACACACACACACACACACACACACGAAACTACTGCCTTATTAAGGATTCTTGTAACTGCACTTTCACGGAACCACTTGTAAAGCTACAACCAGGTAAAAAAAAAAAAAAAAAAACCTAGAAAGAACAGGGAAGGGGTAGCACTGTATCAATAGGAAGTCGGGGAGGTCAGGTGAAGTATAGTTACACAAGAACTTACTGCAACAGTTGATCTTGGAGAGAATCTCTTGCAGCAACCAACACCTATGGAACATAAGCAGTCAGGCTCTAGGAACACACAGAAAGTAGTTATGCAAGAGCTTACCGTAACAATAGATCAAAGGTCTGCAACATGCAGCTCCCGGGCCACATGCGGCTCTCCGTGCCCTAACCTGCGGCTTGCATTGCTCCCATTCCACCCATCCACCCACCACTGCATAGTGAAAAACATGCCTGCTCCATGTTGCCAACAAAGAACGCCAAACGAACTCCATGAACAGCAGCTTTCTTTCTTGCACTAGCTAAGCACCTGAAATTGTGTTCTGTATCCCCACCCCCACCGACGCGGTCAGGTCATTCACTCCGCCCCGCCTCCAGCTTGCCCAGCACCAAACAGCTGGATCATTAATCTCACGCCCCTCAGGTCTGCATCAACGCTATAAAGTAGGCGGAGAAGCAGAGGAAAATCAACAGTGTCTGTCTGCTTTTCAAGCCTATCCGCAAAAAGGGATGGACATCCGGAGAAAGCATTTTTGAAGGACTTCTGAACACCATGCCACCACCGCTCATTCAGGTCTGTGTTTTGGGGCTTCTGGGTTGGTTAGAGCCAGGAGTCAAAAGCTGCACTATTCGACAGTAACAGCGATCAGCATGCAGCAGTACTGTGATTTGTCTGTACTGTGTGCTGGAGGAGGATCACGGCTAACCACACCGAGGAGAGCGCCATGAATGTGCCACCTCTGCCTGTTCTGGGGTGTGTGCAGTCCGGGAGTTGGCATAGCACTTGTGAGGAGGAACACCAGCAGCAAGACAAACTAGCGGCACTCAGCACACAGCCAGACCAGCTATATTAGCTGATGCTGTAATTTATTGTGGCAGTGTGATGTTGTTACTCAGGGGTCCACTGTCCAGAGTGAACTTCATGGAGAAAAAAGCTGCGGCGCTGGAGCTTGCTCAGATTGCAAGCAAACAGAGCCACAGCAGCAGTCTCAACTTAACTGAGATTTGCAGGAAACAGGCGCCACTACAAAAGGGCACCTCGGCACTCCACTGTTGCCTGCTTCAGTACCATACCTGGCCCTGGCTGGTACTGTAGCTGTGTGCTACCTTAGCTTGCCTGCCTTGCACTTCCAGAGGCACGGAGTTGTTTGCAGTTTGCCAACAGCCAGTACATTTACTGCCTGCCTAAAGTGAGGGAAATCCAAGTCGACCTGCAGTTTGAGGCTCATCCAGCATAGAAGGCTAGCGACTTGCTGTTGTGAGAGGAGTCTGACCAGCAAGCCTGGAGGAGGAGTAACAGCAGAACATTGCTACAGGTAGGTGCCTGGAATACTTTTACTTGTTCCTGTGTCGCTACATCTGTCTTCAGATGCTCGCTTTGTTATTTCTGTGTGTGCATTTTATCTGGGGGTATGTGGTGGGGGTTGCTAGTTATTTGGCAGTGTGCATTTTATCAGGGGTGTATGGCGGGGTTGGTGTCAAGGTTATTGCATCTGTGTTCAGATGCCACGTGGTTATTTTGCTGTGTGTATTTTATCAGAGGAGTTAAATTAATTGAACAGCATTGTCTGTATTTTGGAGAGTTTTGTTAGGTTTTATTTTTTTTTTACAGCCTGCATTTTAGGAGTTGGCACAGAAAAGTGGTGACTGAACAGTACAGTTCTGTCTCTTTTTGGAAGAGGTTTTTTTTTTTTTTAAATAGCCAGCATTGGCACAGAAAAGTGGTACCTGGTTATCAAAATCCCTCTTCCCAAAATATAGCCAGTACTGTTCAGCAGTTCATGCATTAGCACAGAAAAGTGGTACCTGAACAGTGCTGGTACCTGAACAGTACTAGTTGTACCTTGGGAAGAGGGATTTTGAATAACCAGCAGTTTATGCTTTGGCACAGAAAAGTTGTGACTGAGCAGTACTGGCTGTATTTTGGGAAGAGAGATTTTGAATACCCAGGTACCACTTTTCTTTCCCAGTGCACAAACTGCTATTTCAAATCCCTCTTCCCCAGATACAACCAGTATTGTTCAGGTACCTGTACCACTTTTCTGGGATAATGCATAAAGTGCTGAACAGTACTGTCTGTATTTTGGGAAGAGGGATGTTTCATAGCCTGCAGTGGGTATGCATCTGCACAGAAAGCAGTGACTGAGCAGTACTGGTTGTATTTTAGGAAAGAGAAATTGTTAACCAGCAGTTTATGCATTTGCACAGATAGTGGTGACAGAACTTTATTGGCTATATTTTGGTAATTGTGAATTTTAACAAGCAGTTAACATTTGCACAGAAAATATTTAGTGTTCAATAAAAGCAGTTGATACAATTGCACAAAATGTGTTGTTCAATAAAACAGTGAATTAATTTGCCCAGAAAGTTTATTTAAGCAGTTGATGAATATTTTCTGTGCAAATGTCTTTCAATAAAAGCAGCTGATACAAATGCACACGTTTATTGAACAAAAGTGAATTTGTACAAAGTTTATTCAAGAAAAACTGTGAATTCATCTTAATATAGTAGTCTGTGTTGTTGTGTCAAAGTAACATACATTCCTTAATAAAATGCCATGTTTGGAGAAAGTCTGTCACGTTCATGTGCATCAGTCACAAACACAAGTAAAACATTTTGTGTGGCTCTTTGCGGTTGGGCGTTTTGTGGTTATGAGGGCATGCAGCTCCCACACCTGAAAAGGTTGCAGACCCCTGCAATAGATCTTGAGAGGAACTCTTGCAGCAGGCAACACCCGTAGTACTGAAGCCGCCAGGTGCCAGAAAACATGGAAAACTTCTAGCTAGTAGTCTATCACGCCGACGCCTGCCTATCCTATAAAGGGGGCGGTCCCCCAGACCTACCTCAATTCTCCCTCCAGAGACCCCAGAACACATAGTAAAAAGGAAAAACAGAGGCAGTTCCTCAGAGCCAAGGAAAAGCAGAAAAGCAAAGGAGAAGAAACTATCAGGGGGAAGGAGTGAGAGAAAGCAGCGCCTGCTGCAATAATTCCTCTTGAAGATCTACTTTTATGGTAAGTTCTTATGCAACTGTGCCATTTCAAGGGTGTTCTTGCAGCAGGCAACCCCGGTAGGACAGCGTGCCAAGCAGTACCAGAACTGACCAAAAGGGCAGCCAGGAGAAGGTAGACAGCTCAGGAAAGATGATCCTGAAGGACATAGAGTACAAAATTGACCCTGCGCCTAGAAGCAATGTCCAGACCATAGTGTCAGATGAAAGTATAGACAGAACTCCAGGTGGCAGCCACACAGATGTCTGCAGCAAAGACATTCTTGAAGCACGTGGTAGAGGCAGCCATACCTCTGGTGGAGTGGCCTTTACTGCCCCAGGAAGGGCTTGTAATTGCATTGTTACAATGCAATTAGCCAACCATTTGACACTGTTTAAAACAGCTCTCCCTCTCTTGGGTGAGCAAAACAACTGGTCAGTTTTCCTAACAGACTGGGTGCAGTTTATAGAATACCGAAGAACCTGATGGACTTCTAAAGTATGGAGCAAAGTCTCCCCATGATTAGAATACTCAGGGAAATAAACGGGCAGGTGGATGGATTGGTTCAACGTAAACTCAGGTACCACATTAGGCATAAACTTAGGCTTGGTATGCAAAGACATCCTGTCTTTGTGGGGGAAAATATTAAAATAAAAAACAAATAAGGCTCTTTACACATCTGAGCATGAAGCTCGGAAAGCCTCTGAGCAACTAAAAATAACACTTTCCACAACAGAAAGCACAGCTCGCAACCTGCGGATAGCTCAGAGGGAGGCGGAATGAGCTTTTCCAGCATGAAAAGAAGGTCCCACGGAGGAATGGGATCCCGAATGGAAGGCTTCAAATGCAGGATATTGCACAGCTGGGCAACAGCTGCATTTTATTTATCAATCTTTTGACAACAACTTTGAGCCAAGGCATTTTTATAAATGTTCCACGTCCGATTACAAGGAACAAAAATGGAGAATAGGGCATTTGCAGGTACACAAAACGAACATTCTACCAAGGAGCCGCCACTGGCTTTGTCAGTAAATAAGTGGGTTAAGCTAGGGAAGAAGGAGGGATGGTGCACCAGACATTGTACAATGCATGCCTGGAGCATTAGACAGAGTGAGGGAAAAAGTAAGTGCTTATAGGGTGTTGGTTAACTTTAGGTGACCATAAAGTAATGAAAGGGGAATGGAAGGGAAGCGGAACAATAGACAAATGAAGCCAGAGTTAGACAAGAGAGAGGCGGCAGGGTCAGTGAGGACAGCGGGGAGGTAAGGATGGGAGGAGGAGGAGGAAGGGGAGGGAGGAAGGGTAGGATAGGAAGGGGTGGAGGGTGAGAGGGGTAGTTTTCATTGTGTAGAGAGAGACCCATGTAGGGTGGGAGAATAGTGGATTCATATGGCCGATTCAGGCGTGGATGGGGTGCAACACAGTGTTAGAGCAGGTTAAGAAGAAGGTACCGTGAGGGGGTACTGCAGAGCTGTTTAAGTGTAGCAGTCAGACAAGCACAGGCCACCGCGTTGGCGAAGTTTGTGCTTTTTAAAGGTGCAAAGACTGGTGGAGCCGGAGATTTCGCCACGAGCAAGTTAAACCAGGTGGAAGTTCTGACTTTATAGGAGCACTTAACTTGGCGGTCCTGCAGCGGTGAATGGAAAAGGATAGGCTTCGGCACTCCTGGTTAGGCGGGTGGCCCAATGTGGCATCAATATGGACTGAGCCCCAGGGGCAGTAAGCCCAACAAAGTCTTCTTTGCAAGGACACAAATCTGGTACTTAGCCTGCCTGATAGCTGGAGCCAGTTGGCCTGTTTATATACATCGCATGTATGGGAGAAGCAGACAGGCTTGGCTGAGGGCTACAGCTATGCGCCTGAGAGCAGTGACTGTGGCAGATCCACAGACAAGCCCATAGTCTATTATTTAGTTTAGATTTTGTTGACCGGGTAAGTGCACTAGACAAATCCTGCCTATTTTCAGGCACGACCCGGGGGAGGGGGATACAGACGAATGCCAACTAACCTTGAACCAGATTAAGCTGTTGGTGGTATTTTTTTTTTTTTTAGTGAAAAAGGGAAATTTGGCCAGCACACCGGGGAAATTCCCCTACTCTGGCCTTGCTACAATGGCAGACGGCGTGAGGATCGACCTGGAGGAGGACGTGCAGGCAGAGGCTCTGCCGATGGAACTACAGGAGGCTTTGGAGCAGGCGCGGCCTGCTACGGTGCTATCTACTATGCCTTTCCACAGAGATTTGCAGGCTGTTGAGCGTGCAGACGGGAGTTATACTGAATCGATGGAATCATTACCTGGAGTGTTGCTTTTGGATACCGTTGCTGCTCTGACTACCCCTGCTATGGATGTTTCTGCTGATCAGGATCGGGAGTCTGCCGCCGGAAGCACTACGGGATGCTGCTGATGTGGGTCTTTCCGATATCGCGATGGCAGCTCAAGTGAATGCGGAAGTGCTTGTGCCAGTTGTACGAGAAGAAAGCACTGAGAGTGCGAGTGTGGCTAAGGGCTCTGCAACAGACTGGTCCGAGGAATCAGCCTTATCGCAGGCTGGGTGGATTCAACAGCCAGATGGTAGGTGGTTGCCGGATCCTACCTGGCTGACTTTTTCCCCCCCATCAGAATCGGGTCCTGCCCGACCAACTACACGGACTGGTGAGTCTTCCCATTCTGCAGGTCAGTCCAGTAATTTGCAGCCTTCTACTTCGGAGGGGATTTCTCAGCCTGACATTCGTTCGGTTGCTGAGGCAGCTAGTCCGCTGCTGCGCTCACCTATGCAGTCGCCTGGAGGCCAGGAGACAAGGAAGGGTCCTCGTTTCTCAGATCTCTTTAAACATAACAAATTGGAACAAGCCCCCGAGATGGAATGCGGTCCGTCTGCGATATAGGGGCGGTTTACCAGAACACCTGGACAGACTTTATGTGGCAAGGAAATTATTGTTGGACTCGATGCAGTTTTTGCCTGTGGATATCTATGCTCTAATTAATATTCGGGGGGAGGATACGTTTGATATTAGTTTTAAACAGGTTGCTGGCTTGGATAGATTCTGGCAGAAATATGAGGACTGTAAGTCTATGCCACTATGGTTACCCTTCTGGCTATACCAATCACTAAACCTCTCTTTAAAACAATTAATGTTATGTTTAGGAATGAGGGGTGAATGTGGGAGACATTTGTATTGGCTGGAGCACAAGTGCATGGTTCTGGGCCCTCCTGAGCCAATTCTTGACATTGAGGGGATTTGGACAGGGCCTGGCGTTTTAAAGTTAAATTACATGTTATCAATAATGAAGTCCTGCATGTTCCGAATAGGTTTTCTTGGGTAAGGACCGGGAGTTTGTTTCTACCGGGACAGCCCAAAGCTTGCTATCGTTAGCTGGCAGCCGACATTTAAGCAGTGCATGCGATAAAGTCAAATGGCGCTTTGTGGGGATTCGATCATGATAGTGAAGTTTGTAGAAATGTCTTTAAATGTAATCTGTGTGATGAGACTGGCCACGCCATCACCAATGCCCATGGGCGGGCCAGAATAGACAGGGGGTCTCAATAAAGAACAGTTGATATCCCAGGCACAGGGTAGATGCCAGCCTCGCCCGGACCCTTCTCAGTGTGAGAGTCGAATCAGGCCGACCGACTGGGTCAAGTGCAGGTTTCTGAGGTCCTTGTTACAGAAAGAAGTATAGTGGAGGACACGCTGGCCAGTCAATACCTCTGGTTCATAACAGGTTTTGGAACCCCCTTCACAAAGTTCTGAGCCCTCTGTTTTGCAACCCCTTTAGGGGCCCTTAGTTGTACATTCTTCAGACACTCATTTCCAAACACCTCGGAGGGTGACTCGGGCTAGCAGTCGTAATGTTGGGGTGGTGGGGGTCTGCCCTACCCAAAATTCCTTCTCTTCGTTATCTGACCTTGAGGGTGAGGTCAGCCCTGAGCTGATAAGGCCTGATGGGACTTCTACTATGGAGGTAGAGGATGAGGGGGGGTACAGATTTATTGGATGTTAAGAAGAAAAAAGGTAAAAAGCGGAAACAAGATAAACCCTGAATTTCAACCTTTTTGTTTTCATGGACTGTTTAAAGGTGGTATCTATTAACTGCTGTAGCATAAAGAACTACAAAGACATTTACTTTGCTTGAGCAGTGTCGGATTTGAAAGTAGATGTCATCTTTCTTCAGGAGACACATTTGTCTTCTATGCTTGAGGTGACTCGGGTAAAAAACTCTGGTGGGGTGGACCTTCTTTTGGTCATTTGGGAAGATGCTGCAGATGGAGTGGGTATTCTTTCTCACCCTCTGTTACGTATCCACAAGGTTGGTAGATGTTCAGCCAGGAAGGGCTTTATTTTTGGACTGCCTTTTCGGGGTTTTGTTCCCGATTGATAAATACCTATGCACCACAACGAAGACAGCTCGGATTGCTTTATTTCAACAAATTAAACCATATTTATTCACCTCCAAGCATGTGGTCTGGGGTGGGGATATGAATTGTAGTTTGTATGTCAGTCTTACAAATAATATTCAGCAGAAAACATATTGGATGCTCATGCTCTTTCACAGACGTAGCGGTGGCTAAGTTGAAAGATGCTTTCAGAGGATTACATACAACAAATGGTTTTACTTATAGAAGGGCTTCTCTTCAAACAAGGATTGATTATCTTTTCTTTCCCAGTATTTAGTCCCTTTTGTTTGTTTAGTGCTACCTTGTGATTTTCTGACCACAGGATTTTATATGGTGAGCTTAGTTTACATCAAATCCTACTTTTTCCCTACTTTTCCAGTAGATGGAAATTGAATTCTCTCTTATTGTCTGAGGCAGTTTTTGGCTCAGGTGAGGGATTTTTTTGACCCTCAGGAAATCGGCGGCAGTGTTTTTCACTGATTGGATTTCTTGGTGGACGGATACTAAGCTAGCTGTCAAGGATTTTTTTTTTTTTTTTTTTTTTTTTTTTAATTGCATATGGCAAACGGAAAAGTTCCTTGGAATATTTACAATACTTGGATTTTAGGAATCCGTATTATAAATTACAATCTCATCCTCGGTCTCTGGATTTGGATATCCAGTCTCAAATGAGGATTGTGAAGAAAAAAAATGCTTCAGTACCAATACCAGAGGGCTGTTTAGATTCATGCCGAACTTAAGTTTGGTACTCAACAACAACCTTTAAGGACCCATATGTGGCATGTAAACAGAAAATTGAGAGAAACTTATGACAGGGCTTTGTGGTTCCCAGGACAGCTGAAAACTTCTCTGGCGGAATGCTGGAAGTTGCTGAACATCAGGTTTCCACAGTTTGGTACTAGATTTATTCCTACAGCTTCTTGGGATGATGTTTTGTATTTTCCAGTCCCTACTATTTCCAAGGAAGATGCAGATTTATTGCAAGGTCATCCTGGCTGCAGTCTATAATGATATTCTTCAATTTGGTTTTGGTAATTTGAAGCTTAATTTGGCCATTTTAACCTTCATTCATAAAGCAGGAGATGGTACTGATTTTGGTAATTGGAGACCGATTAGTCTCCTGAATACCGATTATAAGATTCTTTCCACTGTACTGTGTAAACGGCTTCAAGTGGTTGCTCAAGGGGTGCTTCATCCGGCATAGACTTGTTCTGTTCCCCACCGCTCGATTCAACAAAATTTGAAGCTCCTTAGGGATGTTTGTGAATTTGGTGTCCAAAAAAAAAAAAAAAAAAAAATTATCAGGTTTTGTTCTGGCTCTGGATCAGGCAAAAGCTTTTGATTCTTGTCTCATGCTTTCCTTTTTCAAGTGTTAGGTCAATATGGGATGCCTAGGCCCTTTATCCAATTTCTTAACACACTGTACTCCCAGGCCTGCTCTTGCCCGCTTATTAATAATTTTTAGGTAAAGAAATCGGTTAAATCAAGGGTTGACGGGGTTGTCCTATCAGCCCTTTATATTCATTTGTATTGGACCCCTTTACGGAGATTGAAAATAATAGGTCCATTCAGGGTTTATCTCCTTCTGCTATCATACCTGCCCAAAAAAATCTCGGCATATGCAGATGATATATGCTTATTGGTGGAAGATGTCCCTTCGGGACTAGAGGCACTACGGGTAGTTATCCGTTTCTCTGCTCTTAATGGCACCAAGCTGAATTATGGGAAATGTAGATGTTTGGCGATTGGGGACACTTCATTACTGACTAATATTGGGGGTATTTTAGTCTCCGATTCCCTTACCATTTTAGGACTCCGTTTTGGAAAAGGGGATCTAGCCTTTTTAACTGGGAGAAGTGTCTCATTATAGGTGAACATAAAGTACATCAATGGAAATCTTGGGGATTTTTGAAAAAGAAACGGGTGTTAATAATTAAGAAATTCTTATTACCTATTTTTTTTTTTTACATGTGCGTTCTGTTTTTCCGGTACCCATTTCTTTAGAAACTAGGTTATATAGTTTTTTTTTTTTTCCCCAAATGGTGTGGGTAGCAGTTGAACCCATCAAGCGTGCTTTCACTTATTTGAAAATTAGTCAAGGGGTTTAGGGATGATAAATCCTATAGTGTTTTCCATTCTTTTTTATGATGGCCTCTTTCAAGATACAGTCCTGCCTCACGACCACCCATGGTCGGCTTGGACTCAGCTTTTATTTTCTTCATTTTTGTTACATTGGGAAGGTGGAGGTATTCCTAAACTGAATATGACTAATGCAGCTCGATCCTATGCAGATTCCGCAGTGCGGAAACTTAGGGAATGGAAATTGGGCAAGGCACAATTGCATGAGGTTCCTCGAAAAGACTTATTTGGAAATCATGGGTAATGTTTTCTACGTTCAAGTAGATTTCCCCTTTTGTGTCCCTACTAAACTCTCACAGGCCCTTCGTCTTTTAATGGATCACAGGGTACCTCCTCATATGTGGGATGTTCAATGGCTTTGCCGTCATGGGAAGTTAGGAGTTAGGGTAACTTAAAACATAAACCTATTGCTGATAGATTATGTCTCAGGACGGGTTGTGTGGAACAGGTAGAAACGTTAGAACATTTTTCCTGTTCTGTCCTTATACTATTACCTTTTGGTCTGATATGGCCATTAGGTGGGGTTGAGTGTTATCGACACATTTCTTACCAGAGTTTAATTTTGGGGATTATTCAGGTTTTCTAGGAGGTATCATCCAAGTACACGGACTGTGATTTTTGCATGTGTTAATATCACTTATGGCCCAGATGCCAGTTCTCCTTACACACACCTTCTTCCTAATAGTATTCTACTTAGCTGTATTGAACTAGCTTTGGTGAAACAAGAGTTTTGAGTGCAGTACCTTGGATAATCAAGTGTTTCTTAGTTACTGGAAACATATTGCTTGGATTACGTAATTTGCTAAATTGGATGCCTTTGGTTTCCTCCTTTTTTTTTTTTTTGGGACTGCTACAAATGGTTTTTCTATTATTGTTTTTTTTCTTCCAAGATGTATAACGGGTCCTTCCGAGTTCTATTTTTTGTTAACCAAGTTTGTTTTCGTTTGTTCATTTACTGATGTTTTTCTGATTTGTATTTTCTGATGTATGGTCTATTTTCTAATAAAAAATTCCCCTACTCTTTTCAATAAGTGCCATGGGATATTTAACATCCACCTGAACTACCAATCATCCAGGCAGATGGAACCTCGGTTTAACGTCTCATCCGAAAGACGGCACCTCAGAAGTGCAGCACCCCTCTCATGCTGCACTACAGTGTCAGTACTGGGATATTAACCCAAGTGCCAGATGTGGGAAGTGAACCCACAGCCCTCTGATCTCCTGGCCTCAGAGGCGAGTGTGCCATCTACCGAGCCACTGACACTGCATTATTGAGGTGACTGAGCACTGTATGGCCAGATTTAATGCTTCAGCTGTCCAACAGTGCCTATGCCTGTAGAGTACCCCAATTCAAACACTGATGCATTCGACAATGCTATGAATATGCTTAGTATACGAGAGAGAGAGAGAGAGAGACGCAGTCAAGGGTCACACCTAGCTATCTGAATTGGTCAACTTGCTCCAGCACAGTACCTCTACTGTTGTTAAGAAGTGGTTGGTCTTTGTGTCTACTGTGACTACCATGGAACAGCA
Source organism: Neoceratodus forsteri (assembly GCA_016271365.2). Lineage (NCBI taxonomy): Eukaryota > Metazoa > Chordata > Ceratodontiformes > Ceratodontidae > Neoceratodus > Neoceratodus forsteri. Next base: position 1,338,300,771 of record CM028131.1, read on the forward strand.
TTGTTTTGGTTTTGGAGTTGTTTAGGATGAGTTTGTGTGACCTGAACCAGGTTTCTACTTCTGAGAAACTTCTCTGAAGCGGACAGTGAAGGAAGGTGGGGTCCGAATGACTTGTAAAGATGACTGCATCATCCACGTATAGAAGTACTCTACTGTGGCAGGAGGCAGGGATGTTGTTCAGGAAAATACTGAATAGTGGGCCTAGAACAGACCCTTGGGGAACGCCAAAGCAGACCGGAAGGGAGGTCGAGAGGGATTCACCTATTCTGACCTGCTGGGAATAGGTTGCAGAGATAACTCTAAAACCAGAGAGAAGCATCCGGGGAGAGACTCAAGTGAGGTAACTGTTCAATCAGCAGGAGTGTTTCAGTGTATCCAACGCCTTTGTAAAGTCTATAAAGGCAGCCCCAACCAATGGTTTTGATCCAGGGCTTGGTGGATGTAGGAGGTAAAGTTAAGGAGTGCAGTGTTAGTGCTATGCCCCTTCCGAAATCCATATTGCTGTGGACACTGCAGATTATATTTTTCCAGACAGACAGTCTGTGAGTTAATGTGCTACTATCTGTTCCAGGGCTTTTTGGGGGGTGGAGATTGGTCTGTAGTTGCTTGTCTGGGTCTTGTCGCCACTTTTGTGGCTAGACGTCACCACAGCCAACTTCCATATATGGGAGAACAGAGAGCATCAGGGGGCAGTTGAGGATTTTGGTAAGGTGAGGTAGGACTTGATCAATAGTGAGAGCAAAGAGCTTCAGGTCCAGGGAGTCACCACTGTGCCTGGATCCCCCAAGAACTTTGAGTAGTGTTTCCTTGCTACCCCTTGGGAGATGACCTTAAGTAAAATGTTGGGTTCTGCTGAGTCACTTCAGAGATGTCAGACAGGGTTGCAGCTTGGGATGGATCAAAACAGTCTTTGGGGCACATGACTGAGGTCAGTAAAAGTGAAGCTGAACGCATTAACAATAGTTTCTTTATCCATGGTGATGGAGCCATCAATGTTGAGCACTGAAGGGGTAATTTTTTGGGGGTTTCCCTGTTACTTTGGAAACACTGTCCCAGAACTTCCTGCCATCCTTCCAGTTGTTAGCAAGGGCGCTTCTATAATAATTGGGTTTCTCAAGGTGTATGGCTCGAATGCATGTGTTCCTGGCAGATCTGTAGGCCTGGGTGTCAGCCAGAGTGCCAGAGGAGTTTGTGTGAAACCAGAGCATATCCCTGGATTTCATATGATTTAGAAGGTCCAAGGACACCCACGGGTTATTAGTACCCTTGACTTTACGCTTCTTGAAAGGGGTATGAACATCACAGGCCAAGTTTAAGATGTTAATAAAATATTCAAGGGCCAAGTCCACATCATGAGCAGTGTCAATGGGTGTCCAATCAAGCTCATGCAGATGCACTTTAAGGGACCTAGGTGACCAGGTGCTAGTGTTCTGCGAAGATGGCTCTTTGTGGTGGTTTGTTGAATTTGTTACACCAGAAGAACACTACAGGCGGTGGTCACTTATGGTGTCTGGAAAGACCTCAGTTTTAGAATGTGATCAGGTCGACTGGTGAGAACCCAGTCTAGAGTAGTGGAGGTCCCTGTCCTGTAGTTCACCCTAGTGGGCGATCAGACCATTTCTGTAAAGTTAGCAGCCAACAGGGCATCCTTGCAGTCATTAGCAGTAGGGCCAACCAGTTAACATGAAGTCCCCAAGCATGATAACGCCAGCTCTGTGACCTAGGAAGTTGATGCAGTCCAGGAGGGAGGGAAGACCCTGACTAGTCAGTTTGGGGGATGTAGACTGAGGCAATGGTCAGAACCTTATTGTGTGCACCCAGCAGAACTTTGGTGACAAGTACCTGAATGTCATTACTGTGGTTGGATAACATCAATACATGACCCAAGTGATTCCTTTAAGTAGGAGCACAGCCACCACCATTTTGGAAATCTTGTCTTGCCTAAAGGCGTATCCAGGAATAGCAATGGCGAGTCTAGGATCTTGGGGCCAGCCATGTTTCTTGAACCTATAAGATGTCAGGTTTGTGTTGAGAAATCCGGTCAGTGAGAATCAGTTTCCTGAGAAGACTGCAGATATTTATGCTGGCTACTGATAAGTCTCATGGTTGCGGGATGTCTGACGTCAGTTGTGGAGGACTAGGGTTGGGGTGGATGTTCCAGAAATAAGTAGCAGCAGCAGTATTAGGCATTTAAGGATTGTATTAGATGTTCAACATACTGTTGCATAGCCCTCCTATTGGAAAGGTTTCCTTTGGTCCTGCTGTAACATGGAGATTATTAATAACAATATGCTAAGGACCAGGGGGCTTTGTTGGGGTAAGAAGAGGCACCCATTGGTTATGTAGTCTGGGGAGGTTGACTGATGAGAAGCAGGTCAATGTTGCTAGTGACCGTCCCATAGACGGATAATGATGGAGTTTACACAGTATAAACCTGCAGGTATGGTATTCTACAAATACTGCCAGATCCAGTGATCAGAGCAAGAAAGGACAGAAGGCACAGTACAGCACTAGCTGGTGTCATGTTAGCTAGGCAGGGGTTGTGGGAAGCTGGGCTCAATAAAGTTTGGGTGGCCCTTTAAGCGAAGGAGAACAGGATGAGTTCGACCAATGGGAGTGTGATGCATTCAAGTGGGAGGGATTTAGGCAAATTTAATAGAAGTCAAGGCTGGTGGGGGACACAATATTAGGTGGCAAATGAGAAGCAGCAAGGAGTAGAGGAAGAGAGAAAGGCGTGAGAGCAGGTCCAATCAAGGCATCCAGTTCACAGGAAGCAGCCAATCAGGAAACACATGGCAGCAGAGCACCAAGTTGAAAGAATTAGCAGCCGAGTTCCATATCTTGCAGCGGGCTTCCCCACAGGAACTGTGGCCATAGATGGAGCTGCATGTGGTGGGCAGGACAGCCGCACCACCTCCGGGATGCAGGCGCCCAACTCTGGGGGCAGGGAGCTGTGAGAGAAGAGACAGTGAAAACATTTTTAAACAGAGTGTCACCAGTGGGTGGATGGGAGGAGAGCCAGAGTGGCAAGGAAGTGATGAATACAGCAGGGGTGAGAAACAGAGTTAAAAAAAAGTTAAATGTCGGAGATAGTTTTCAGGCAAATTACTGGAGCAATCACTTGGCTGGAGGCAAGGCGGGTCGGCGCCGGGTGCGAGCGGGCGGTGGGAGGGTGGGGTGGAGGTAGATGAGTTAGCCTGGGAAGAGAGGGGAAACAGACAGTAGAAGATTTGAGGGGAGAGGATTAAACAGATGGATTTTCAGACAGGAAGAAACAGAATTAGAAGAGGTTGTGCCAGGGGCAGGAAGCTCAATGCAAAGTCAGATTCAAAAAACACTACTGAAACTCCGTGCAGGGTAACTAAACTCCGGGCTGGAAGCGAGCAGTTTAAATTAATTACACAGACTATAACTCTCTAGAGCAATCCCTAGTCCTGCACGATATGCAGAGATGGCGGAAGGTGCACCATAAGGGAGGAGCACCTCAGGCGCAAGTCTGAAAGGAGTTCAGGTACTCCAAAATCAAATTCACCGGACAGGTGAAGGGATCAGGTGGCAAGCAGCAGCCCAGAGGGAAAAGCGCTTCCACTTCAAGGCATGGGTGGCTTTAGTGGAAGGTTTCCTAGCAGCCACCAGGACATCAGCAACCCTGGAAGAAACCCCAAAGTGGAAAGCCAAGTCTACAGGAGCCACACGAGAAAATGGTGGTTGACTAAAGTAGGCGCCCATGCAGGTCTGTTGTGCAAGGTAGAGTGCAGGAAAGAACTGAGGTAGGTCTGGGGACCGCCCACTTTATAGGATAGGCGGACATCAGTATTCAGTCGTCTGGGAGGGAGCCATGGTACACTGCTAACTAGAAGTTTTCATATGGTCCTGGCAGCTTCAGTCCTACGGTGTTGCCTGCTGCAAGAGCCCACTCAAAGTAGAGATATTTTTCCCAGCAGTACTAGGGCCACACCACGATGTCGTTGGACGCACTAGCTCTATATAAGCACGGGCAGCCCAGACCTCCTCAGTTCCCCACCAAAGATCCAGCTTTGAGGACCTCCTTATAGAGCAGCAAAATAGCCAAGAAAAGTGAAAGAGGGCAAGACAAAATGCCCCTACTATCCCAAAAGGATCATGCATTGGGGGTGAGAGAAACAGTTCTGCCAAACAGGTAAGGCAGAGACAGCAGAGAAGTCCTGAAAGGGGAGAGAAAAAAAAAGCCATACTAAAAAGCCCCTAGGAGCCCCGAAGTGGGGACCAGGTCAGAGGGCCACACCTCCGGGACCAGGAAAAGTAAACAAGGTGCCAACCAGTGGAGACAGAGAGAAGACCAGCCACCGGAGGGCTGGCACAACAAATAAGTCTGCCCTGGAAAGGAAAGCAGGAACTAAAGAGTGTAGATCTCTCCTGGGGAACCGATGGAGGGCCACAGATTCCCACCACTGCAGAGACGTGAGACAGAAGGTTAGCCATGAGAGAGACAGAGAGACAGACACACAGCAAGGGATGGAGTGAGAGCCAGCATGGCTTACTGCAGAGATTCTCACGAAGATCTTCTGTTATGGTAAGTTTTATACAACTGTACCACCTCCTTCAAGGATATCTCATGCAGCAAGCCACACCTGTGGGCGAGGTTTCAAGCAGTTCTGACAGAGACAAGAGCGGCTGGAAGCAATGGGCCTAAGAAAGCAGGCTTCGGAGCACAGCTAAGCCAAAGCCTGCCCTTCTTCTAGAGGCAACATCCAGAATGTAGTTCAGATTGTAGTGGCCAGGGAAAGAATGGACAGTAGACCAAGGAGCAGCTGCAACCATGTCAGCAACTGACACCTTCCTGAAACAGGCAGCAAAGAGGCCATGCCTCAGATTAAGTGGCTATGCATAGCACAGGAAGTGCTTACCATACTTCCTATAACAAACAGGAATGCAGCTGGCCAACCATTTGGAGGAGCACTGCTTCAAAACTGGAATGCCCCTTTCCCAGGGGCAAAAAAAAAAAAAAAAAAAAAAAAAACGGACATGCAGGACCTACCATAGTCCTTCATACAGTAAGCATAATACCAGAGTATTCTATGTGCATCTACAGTGTGGAGCAATGCTTCCCCCAGACTGACATGCTCCAGAAAACTGGCAGAACTTAGGACTGGTAAGCAAAGACACACTGTCTTTTGTAAAAATTCAAGCAAGGAGGCACACACAAGGGGGCCTGAAGCTCATAATAGCAACTAAAAATAAGGCTTTCCATGACAAAAAGCAAAGCTCACAAGTCACAGCTGGCTCAAATGGAGCCAATGTAAGCTTCTCTAATGCAAAATTTAGAGCCCAACGTGGGGCTGGATTACGAATCAAGAACGTACAGGACCTATTCAGCTGTGCCACCGTACTGCCATCAATAGGTACGTGGAAGGCCAAAATTGACAACAGGTTTACCTTAAAGGGACAGTACTGTAGTCCAGCATCGAATAGGGACCGTAAGTACTACAGAATTTGCTTCCTATTTATGGAACAAGTGGCCCTGGTGGAGGGTTTTCTAGCGGCCACCAGGACATCAGCCGCCTTTAGAGGTACTCCAAACCAGAATGGCTAGGTCTTCAGGAGCAATGCATGGAGGCGGCCCAACTTGAGGTCCGGATGGACTAGAGCATCCTGCTCCTGTGAAAGCAGGCCTGGGCACAGGATTAGACATACCGGGGGGTCCACTGCCAGCTGCTGCAGGAAAGGGAACCAGATGTGATGAGGCCAGAAGGCAGCCACAAGGAGCAGAATGGCACCCTCCATCTGGAGCTTGACTAGAACCCTCCGAATTGAGGGGGAAGGGACGGAAGATGTAGAGAAACCTCCCTTTCCAAGAGAGGGACAATGCATTTCGGCAGAAAACTCCAGGCACTGGAGCGAGCGAGCAGAACGCGTTAGTTTTGCATTGAACAGGGATGCAAAAAGGTCCAACTCTGGACGACCTCACTCAAACAGATCTTTTACAACCGAGGGCATCAGCTCCCACTTGTGCATCAGAGACCGCTACTGGCTGAGCTAGCCTGCCAGGACATTTCAGACACCTGGAACATGGACGGCAGACAGTTTTGGACAGTGTTCTAGAACCCAGTGCCAGACCTTCATCACTTCCCGACACAGCAGGTACGAGTGGGTCCCACCCTTGTGTGTTGCTGTAGCGCACTACACTGATGTTGCCCATCTCCACCAGCAGATTGCCCAGGGACAGATTGTTCTGGAAGCTTGTAAAGCATATGGAATGGCCCTCACCTCCAAGGCGTTGACATGGACCCCATCACTTTAGTCTGATGAGACCCCAGATGAGCCCCAGCCCAACGCGAGGCATCCATGATGAGAATCTGAGGGGAAGGAATGATGAAGGAGCCCCTTTCAACAGGTTGCTGGGTTCCATCCACCATAGTGACACCTTTTGACCAGGCAAGAAACTAGAACTTGCTGTTTTAGGTCACCAGTGTGTCGGTCCCACTGGACCACCAGTGCCCACTGGGGAACTTTCATGTGTAGCCTGGCCAGGGATGCCATGGCAAGGACTGCAGCCATCAGACCCAAGAGCCCCAGGAAGGTTCTGAACAGGCATACCTACTATTGTAAAGTGGCACGGTAGGAAAGCAAAGCCCTGAGCCATGTCCAATAGTGCCCCCAAGTACTGTAAGCGCTGACCGGGTCAAGCCTGACTTGGGCAGATTGATTCCCTAGGGCTCCTTGTCAAACAACTGCCTGGTACTCTCTAGAGTCTGAGAGACAGTGGCACCCCGGACTGAGTTTTCAGCAACCTGTCGTCCCTGTGTAGGACAGACTGTGGGAAGAGGCAGAACGGACATTTGACAGTATTTAAATCAGATGCCCCTGAAGTAGTCTGGGGTGTATGAAAACGGTTTCCAGGAACACCTATAGGGAAACCAGGCCACCCGGTGCAAGGGGGGTGGAAGTTTAAAGACTGGCCCACAGGCCATCGCCTCAACTACTAGGCATGAGTCAGTATCGTGACCACCAAGACAAGCCAGAGGGACACCATGTACCAGAGGCAAGGCCGGAAACCAAGGGTGAAGGCCTGTCCTGTAGTGGCACTGGCCTCGGCAGCAAGGCCAAAATAAGGTTGGATGGAGCTCCTGACACTGGGACTTCAGGAAGTCCGTGAGGTGCCAGGAAGAAGTGAGGCTGCCAGTACCCACTAGAATCCAGGACCCGAGAAGATACACCACCCTATGCTCTGCTGCTCCCCAGGGGATGGAGGAGCGGCGGTCAGCTAGAGAATGAAGCCTCTTTCAGCATCCCTGGGGGTTGGACAGGGAACTACCAGAGGGGCACCCCTAACTGTCCCCATGACTGGACGTGGCAGGAGGAGCACACTGCCTGTATGGCCCATGCAGAGACCCCCAAGTCCAAGGGGAATAGAGGCAACTCCCTGAATAAGGGATAGACCACTCAGGATATGATGAAGCGAGTTGGGGGCCTGGTGGTTAGCAGGCCACAAACTCCAGCTAAGGGTACAGGCAGTACTGATTTTATTGCATCTTAAACTATTGGGTAACTGCGTAAAGCATAGAAACATAGAAGTTGATGGCAGATAAGGACCGCAAGGCCCATCCAGTCTGCCCATTTCTTTTTCTACCTTATAAATGTGCCATCGGCCTTTGCTCTGTCAGTGACCTATCTATTCATAGTCATTTGTATTGCTCCCTTATGCCTATCCCATGCCTGTTTGAAGCCCTGCACTGTATTCATAGCCACCACTTCTTGTGGTAAGCCATTCCATGCATCTACCACCCTTTCTGTGAAAAAGAATTTCCTCACATTCCCCATAATCGGCCTCCCTCTAATCTCATGCTGTGTCCTCTTGTCCTGCTATTTTCTTATATTTAAACATGTTAGACTCTTTCACCTTGTTTATGCCCTTAAGGTGTTTAAATGTCTCGATCATATCACCTCTCTCCCTCCTTTGCTCAAGGGTATATACATTGAGCTCCGTTAATCTGTCCTCATATGTCTTCTGATGCAGTCCCTGCACCATTTGGTTGCCCTTCTCTGGACTGCCTCAATTTGGTTAATGTCCTTGTGAAGGTGTGGCCTCCAATACTGCCGCAGTACTCCAGATGGGGCCTAACCAATGTCTTGTACAGAGGATTATTGCCCCCTCTTACGACTTGTGATACCCTACTAATACACCCCAACACCCCCTAGCCTTACCTACTGCTTTAGAGGTCTGCTTGGATGATTTTGGGTCATCAGTGATGATGATGCCCAAGTCTCTTTCTTCCTTTGTGACTGCTAGCAACTCCCCTCCCAGCCTATAAGTGGCTTCAGGGTTTCTCTTCCCTATGTGCATGATTTTGCACTTCTTTGCATTAAATCCCAGTTGCCACTCTGCATACTATGAACAGGCGTCAGTTTCCCAGGGGGTGACCTGGAAGCACCGGGGAAGTGAAATGACTTGCTCAGAGTCCCACAGTATGCTAGTGGAGGTGATAGGGATGTAGTCCAAGTCCATCTACTGGATGTACCATGCTCATTCCCAGCTCTTTAACCTTTACGCTATACTGCCAGCGACGTCCAAGGAGGTATTGCCACAGACCGTCCAAGCCTGGTATCTGGCAGCCCATCAGGAACACGGAGCATGGGGATTAAGACTCCTGTACCCCGAAACCACAGGTCCTTGGCAACAAGCAGCAGCTAGGGCATCATAGGGAGAGGGCCGCTGCTACTGGAAGGCACTGCCCTTTGCGTCAACCCAGGGCACCCAGCATGGGGGCTGCAAAATATAGCACCACCAACAATTTCTTATGGCCTGCAAGTATAGGGCAGTCGACTGTTCTGGCTCCTTCCAGGAGGCCGCAATGCAACAACGGCAGTCAGGAAGCGCCATCTGTAAATTAGCAGCACTGGTCACAGGAAGGAGAGCAGATATCCCTGTCATCAACTAGCCCGAAGGAAGGGCTGAGGGGGGAGGCAACGACGCCCATTAGTGGTCGAAATCCACCCAATCGCTGTGCAAGGGGACAGCAGATGTCGACAGGGGAGGCAGAGGTGCCACCATCAGCAATACTGGACAAATGCAGCCAAAGCCCAGCACGAATGCCACAGCTGCAAGCAGACAGTGCCAGTCGCAAGCAAATTGTGACTGCAATCAGTCTGAGGAGCTGGCCACTCAGTGCTAAACAGACAGGCACTGGCTATCCTCACCCACTGGGGGACTGTATGCCAGGATGTGGTGTATGAGACATGTGGCCCCTGGGTCTCTAGTAGACTGGTCTGCCCAAAGAGAAGGAAGTGGGCGACAGCCAACTACTGATGCAGGAGTGCCCCAGATCCCACAAAAGGAACAGATGAGTCCTACACCGCTGGAGGCCAGAGAAACCAACCAACCAACCAACCAACCAACCAACCAAGAGGTACCTGCACAAGTAGAGCAAGAGGGGAGTCCAAAGTCATGAGGGAAGCCTCAAGTACAATCAGGACTTACCACTGCAACTGGGTCACTGTTAAGATAGCTAAACACCATTTGCCCACCAGGCTAGGAGTTACAAATACCTCACTTGAGGGTTGCCATTTTCACAATTACATGGCCTTGGGGTTTTAATTCAAAGCACTGTGTTATTTAAGTGCACCACCGCCTGCCACAGCTGTAACACCAATGGGCCTACACTGTTTCAAGGCATAAAAATAAGTGGGTTCACATTACAATTTGCGACCCAAGATCGGTAAAAAGCAAGCTGAATCTGGCAATGATTAGCAGTCATTGTTAAATCACTGCCAATTGGTCCTGGGACCTGTAAAAGTGCCTTATTAGGCACTGTCACTTTAATATATTTTTTTGTCCTGGTATCCATTTTTTGCCCTCCTCCTCCGTGCCCCGCCCCATTCAGACCGGTCCAGTGATGCTTCTGCTCTCTCCTCCCCACCTGGTCTCCACATGGGAGAAACGTGACCAAGTCCTTTTGCAGCACAACCAGAAGAGGAAGCAGGCATCGAGAGGTTGAACAGGAGTCCAAAGGAGAGTTCTCAGTTTTATTTCATTTTTTTTTTTTTTTTTTCTTTTAAATCGTCATTGCGCTGTCGTCCGGTTAACTAAATAATTGTGTCTTTTTGTTTTGCAGGTGGTCGGAGACAAGCTGGATCCGGGAGGAGTGGTGGCCACACCAAGGAGGAGCCAGAGGGAGAAGGCCTGGACAAGACGGCACGGGGCAACCTGGACGGAGCGGAGAGCACGCGGCTGCATCATGGGGCGATGTACAGTTGGACGGGCAGATTCAGAGGAGAGCAGGAGCGCAGCAGAATTGGGGAGCTCAGCAGCAAAACAAAACATTTTTCATATGGTCGGGGAACCTGGAGGAGGAAGAGGGGCACAAGGACATCAAGGCACAAACTGGGGGAAGGACGTAATGACAATGAGCAGGCAAGGCCTAGAAGCTGGACTGTGGGTGGTGGGAAAAGGAGAACAAAGCGCATGAAAAGGGTCGCCCTGCCTTGAACTTTACATTTGTGCCCTGCTTGCAGTGAATTTGGGAACAAACAGTGAACATTTGGGAACAGAATAAAGACTATGTGCCCTGCTTTTCACAGATTATGGGGGAAACCAGAACTTAATGTGCCCTGCTACTATGTTGTGTGCCCTGTGTCTCTGCAGTGAACATTTGGGAACAGATAAAGACTAAGTAAGCAGTCCTGCCTACTTTGAGATCTTGGTAACCAAGAAGTTGTGTGCCCTGCTCTTGACTTTGCAGTGAATTTGGGAACAGAAAACGAGATTAACTAAAATGTGCCCTGCTTTGCAGATATTGGAGGAACCAGAACTTATTTAATATGCCCTGCTCGTGTGCCCTTTGTCTGCAGTGAACATTTGGAAACAGAACAAGACTAAGCTAATGTGCCCTGCTTTGCAGAGATCTGGTTGCCCTGCAGCTAGTTGTGTGCCCACATGCAGTGAACAATTTGGGAACAGAAAAAGAGCAAGTTATGCCCTGCAGCTTTGCAGAGAATCCAAGGGGACCAGAAAATGTGCCCTGCTAAGTGTAACCTGTGCCCGTTCTTTGCAGTGAACTTGGAACACACAGAATAGACTATGTGCCTGCCCTATGCAGAGATCCATGAGGAACTAAAGACTTGTTCCCAGAGTCACAATGAGAGGGATTGCCCCAGTTAGGAACCGGGTTTGGTCTGAGAAGACAGCGACTGGGCGAGGGGCTGGAGGTCACATCTGCTCACTGCCATTTTCCTTTTTCAGGAAAAGCCTCAACATGTGTTAATTTAAATAGCTGCACACCCTGACACCTTGTTTTGCCAACTTAAACATTTTAATAATTACAGTCCAACATGGCTGGAGTTAAATTAGCAACTGCAGAGGATGTCAGCAAAAATATGATCCAGAAAAAAAAAAAAAAAAAAAAAAAAAAACCACCACAACACTGGCTACAGATTAGCAGTGAGGAGACTGTGCAGTGCATGTTGGTTACAAAATGTGCTGTGAGTACAGAGATGAGCTACATGGGTTGAGGAATTTCAGTGCGGCATTAACTGCAGGGATTACAGGCCCCAAGCTAAAGTTGACACCATCCAGGAACATCTTCTGCCAGAACAGAACAAGAAAGCTGTTAACATTTTCAAATTTGTTAGAACAAGGTCACCACTTGATATACATCGCCATACCACAACTGGTAAGTTTAAAGGGGGGGGGGTGGGAAAGAGTTGTTAGGGTTTGGACCGAGACTTAACATTTATTTGCAGGAGAGCCTTCAGTAATGCAGAGGAACAGCATAGAACAATTCTACACAGGCTGATGGAGATCCTGTATATGATGGCCAAAGGACATACTAACATACTAAAATGCCAGCAGAATAGGCTAATGGTCTTTGGTGTCTGCTAGTTTGGTCAGCCCCACCCTGGAGCTGACCTTGCTGCCTCGTCCTCTCTGGCTTCTCCTTCCCAGTCCCGGATATTCCCACTGCACAGGACTTTGTGCCAGAACCCTTCCCTGTACCAGCCCCTGGGCAGTGCATTCCATGGCTCCACCACCCTCTCAGTGAGTAGCACCTCCTCCTTTCTCCTTCTTAAATCCCTATTAAAGTCTGAAGCGACAGCAGAACTAGAAAAGCGCCATGGAGTTAATTTGGGCAATAAATACATTAACGCTATTAGTGGGAAAGAATTCACAATGTGTATTGGCAAGAACCTAGAAGAAAACCTGCTGCAACTATCAAAAATGCTATTTATTTCAGTGCTTATGGACGGTAGTACTGACAGTGGTGTAACTGAAAAGGAACTGGTTTACATAATTTATGTAAATGCCATCAATGGTCAAGTGAAGACTAAGTTTTTATGAATGAAAGCTGTATCAGATGGCACAAGTGAGTGACTGAAAAATCTCCTTTTAGACATTTTTAGTGGGTCTGGCCTTAATATAAAAAAACATGGTTGGGTTTGGGGTTGATGGGACATCTGTCAACATGGGTGTAAGGCGGGTCTTGCTGCTCTTTTAAGGAAGACATACAGTGGTCATTTTATTTATTTGGCAATTGGAAAGACCTTTGAGCGTGAGCTCTTTTACAAAGGTTCCACGTCAGAGTAGGCGTCAAGCAAAGTTACACTACAGTAGATAGGTTAAACAATACAATACAGGAACAATAGACAAATGAACAAATGGTGCAAAGAACAACATTAGGACAAAGCAAATCAAAGGGTAGAGTAATTACAGTTGGTATACAATTACTGCGGCTACATAATTGCCTTCTACAAAACACATACCAAATTAACAGACATGTAGTGGTACAGAGTCAATCGAGGTGAGAGGCTAGATCCTGGGTCATTGAGAGAACTGGGTCAGCAAAGATAGAAGGGGAGAGGGGGAAGCAGCGTCACAGGCCATGTCGATATACGGTTGGCTTCAAGTGTGGCGAAGTGGTGGGAACATTGTCAGAGAAAGGCCTGGTTACAGCATGGAGGTGCCAGGCAGGCCAGGTTAATGTTAGGCAGACAAGGGGTGGAGGAGGTGAGAGGGAGGGACCTGGTCTGCTAGTATAGAGTAGACCATGGCTTAAGCAGGGGGGTGGGGTGGGGTGAAGTTCATTTATGACCTACGGCAACTTCCATAAGGGCAGGTCATCGGGGGGTTGTCCTTGACGAGGCACGAGCATTTTGAGATGGTTATTAGGTGCTGTTTAAGGCCAGTTTTGAACTGAGCCAGGTTGCTGTTAACCAGAGATGCTCAGGGTTCATTCATCCACGAGGGCCAGATATGAGAAAGCTACAAGCTGACCTTGAGTTGCATCAGAAGGTATGGACATTGCTCCTCGTCCTCCCCCTGGCGATTTATGGTGAAATGGAGGCTTCGAACATACCTCCTACGCAGGGTGGGGTTTTACCCAACTGGGCCTTCTTCCCCAGTAGGCAAGTTTGGAACTTTAACCTGTTCCTTAGTGCAAGTCAGTTTGTACGATCATACAGATCACAGGTGTGCGTGTAGCGGTCTGCACCAAGGGTGAGGCGACATGCCCCGTTTAGTGCAGTTAGGACCCTCTTGAGCGCAGTTTCCAAGGCAGCCCTGTAAACCACCAGCCCGTAATCAATTGTAGATATTATGGCGCTGGAGACTGAGAGGCAGAGTGCCTCCTGGATGAGGAATTTCCTATGCCTGTAGAGGACGCCCAACTTAATGTTAACCGCCCCGATGAGAGAATTGATGTGGTGCGTAAACGTGAGGGCGTTGTCAATGGTGACCCCCAAGGTACTTAAACAACTGCACCTGTTCAAGCGGTTCACTACGGGTGTTGGAGATGACAAAGGGGTGGAGCCTGCATTTGTTATGCGAGCTAGTTATTAGCACTGTTTTCATCTTGTAGTTTAGAAGCAGCTTGTGCCTAGAAAACCAGCCCTAGAGATTTGTAATTCCGATTGTAGGGCACCCTGAGAGGCGTTACTGCTCAGAAGCACTGCATCATCTGTGTAGTGGACGAGTTTAGAGTCACAAGCTGTGGGAAGGTCATTCACGAAGAGGCTGAAAAGCAGAGGCCCCCCTAGGGACACGTCTCTTACCAACTTTTACACGCTGGCTCCTATGCATCAGTCTTGGAACCAGCATAGGGTGATGCGTACCACACCCAAGTTATGCAGTTGGGATACTAGTAGTGGGTGTTTGACAGTGCAAAGGCTTTGGTTAGGTCTATGAAGACAGACCCCACCACTCTGCCTCGATCCAGAGCCTTGCATGCATAGTCAGTGTAGTCCAGCAGTGCTGTGGCGGTACTGTGTTTCTGCCTGAAACCGTGCTGGTTTGGGAAAAGCAGATTGTACTTAAGGTAGTCTATGAGCTGGCCCACCACAATCTTTTCCAGTGCCTTAGATAGCGGGGAGAGGATCGAGATAGGCCTGTAGTTAGATACCAATGCCTTGTTGTCATTTTTTTGTGCAGTGGCGTAACAAGGGCTTACTTCCAGACCTCCGGGAGTTGGGCAAGGGCTAAGGACTTGTTAAATAACATTGTTATTGGCAGGATAAGAACTTCCAGGGTGAGGGATAGTAGTTTCATGTACACCCCATCACTGCCCATTCTAGTCTTCCCAAGGACTTTCTAAACCATAGTCGGGTCTTCCTTTGCAGTCACCCTCTTGAAGTAGAAGGCTGGGTTTATTTTTGATGAGTTGTTGCTGCCAAGGTTATCAGCAGAATGAAAATACTCCGAGGGCAGGTCGGTGAAAGCTTCATTAAAGGCATCAGCAATGGCTACAGGATCAGCAGTGGGGGAGTTATTAATATTGAGCAGGTGAGGGTGCTGCTTGTCCTTACCAAGGATGTTCTTGATGCAGTCCCAAAATCTTCTGCCATCGCCCCATGCACTGCTGAGCTGGGTGTTATGGTAGTTGGCCTTAGCAGCCCAGATAAGTTTGCATGCCATCCTGTAGCACTGCTAGTCATGCTTGCATTATAATGAGAATGTATATATTTTATACATATATACATACACTGTGTGTGTGTGTGTGTGAGATAGATAGATATATATATATATCTATCTATCTATCTCTATCTCACACACACGCATTTACACACACACACACACACACATATATATATATATACATATACATATACATATATACATAAAAAAACCATACATACACACACATATACAATATATACATATATATTAGAGGCAAAAAACTCCATTTAATGCATTAGTTAGGGTTGTTCCACAGCGACAAAAGTGAGGAAATTCGCTGTTAGGTTTGAAAACCCTAACTCCGAATTCACCCCCCCCCAGCACCACACACACACACACACACACACACAAGTATGGGGGAGGACCAAGTCAACACAACCAATGACAGACATCCAGCAGCAGGTGACAGAAATAAACAATTGTCTAAATGTACTCTGAGGCGTCCCCACCCACCTGACCAGGTACTGCATGCTCAGTGGAGATCAACAGCAAAACTGAGGCCATGTGCACCAAGCGTACACATCCTGATTGCAGCTGCACACAGCGTACCACACTTAGTTGCATGGCCTTACCTACCAATGCCCCCCCAGACCACACCACATGTGGTGGGCCACCTAAGCAACAGAGTTCAGCAAAACCAAGAGTTGTACAGGTATAATATCTCCGATTATAACAAGGGTTTGAGAAAGCAGCTTTCTAATTGACTGTAAACACTGTAACAGCCTTATGTTTAGTTTTTATTAACATACATGTAGAGCCTAACCATATGATGAACATGGTTTAATGTTATTTAAAAAAAAAAAAAGTTTTATTATGATAGCAATAAGCCACTCCCAGGTATATGTTGGTGGTCAGTTTATCACTGTCTAGCGACATGTGGCACTCGCTATGCCTCATTCAACATTAAACCCTTACAGGGTGATTAACAGACCATTTAACATAGCTGTTGGTCATGCCTTATTGCTTAATTGTCTTTATGAGTAGATACTCTCCCTCTGCTAGGCACTGCAGCAGCTTTGCAACACAGTGTCCCACCCAGTTACACCATACACTGTCTAGTTACTGGAGAATGGCTGTGAATATGAACTCATGAAGATGAGCAGTGTAACTTGATCATTACAGTCAGTCATCGAAACCTTAGTGTGATTATAACTGACAAAGTCAGTGATAGAGAATAACCCCTGCTGTCCTAGTACTTACCCCATTGTGAGTTAAATCAATACTAAAAGACATTCTGTTTATATCTACACTATACCTACTTGATTCCTGTTGTACCACAATTAACATAGTTATCACTTTGATAGCATCAGTGACAGAAGTGTGGCAAACCCAAACACTAGGCATACAGCCTGAGTATGAAACAACTGTTTAAAAAAAAAAAATTACACTGTATATATCTCCCCGATACAGGTACGTCATTGGTGGCTCAGTAGTGCTATGATATTTAGAAGCTGCTTGGCCTGATCCATGCAATTACACTGTTTCTTACGAAGAATACTTACTGCACCTTTAGTATTGAAACACACTGAAGGTCTATGTATGTACATCAGCAGCACACCATCAGTAAGAATGCATCTGATACTGGCAGTACGAATTTCACAGCATTGAACAGGCAATGCTTTTCCATACGTTTACATCAGCCCCTCTATCTTGAGTGAACCGTTGCAGTAAATGTACTACTATGTAAATCACATACTAAAATGTAACACTACTTTTATCTTGAGCATGCTAGTGTCTTGTAGTTAATTTATGTACTTCTCTTAATTAATGTATACTCACTAGTGTTAAAACTTTTCTACAACTGTCATCATGCACCTTCAGCATTTATAGTGACTAACGGCACAGTACCAGTTGTGGTGTGGGGCATCGGTAGGTAAGGCCATGCAACTACTAAGTGTGGTATGTTGTGTGCAGCTGCAATAAGGGATGTGTACATTTGGTGTACATGGCCTCAGCTTTGCTGTTGATCTCCACTGAGCATGCAGTACCTGGTCAGGTGGGTGGGGACGTCTCATAGTACATTTAGACAATTGTTTGTTATTTCTGTCACCTGCTGCTGGATGTCTGTCATTGGTCCTCCCCCATACTTGCATATATGTGTGTGTGTGTGTGTGTGCTGTGGCGTGTGTCGTGCTGGGGTGGGTGAATTCGAGTTAGGGTTTTCAACCCTAACATGAATTTCCCTCACTTTAATAGCTGTGGAACAACCTAATTAATGCATTAAGCGGAGTTTGCCTCAATTTCCTTTTTTTTTTTTTTTTTTTGAGGATGATAACTAGAAATAGTGAATGTAATGCGGTAGTGAGACGCAGGCCCTTCCGCCACATGATGTCTTGTGGCATAGTAACAGGAAGAGCAGCGCTAACAGTGGCACACATGGTAATGCAAGCGCAAATGACAACAGAAAGGGCAACGCACACGGTGGCATAGACGGGAACGGTCTGCCATGTGATGCGTCGTCACATAGTAACATGGTGCCTGCAAACAGAAATGTCAATGGGCATGGTGACGCAAAGTGAAACAGAAAGAGAAACAGTACTGTAGACACAAATGGCAAAAAATAACAGAAACGCAAGCGCAAATGAAAAGCGCAAAGGATGGCCTTGCGTGGTGGCATAGGCGTCAGCAGTAAGTGAAGCGGGCATGGAACTGCAAGCGGAAGGGCAATGGTAACAATATGCAAGCGCACAGGCTGGTTTTCCCAAAAGCTGAATAGAAGACGATGAGTACAAAGAATGTATGCATAATAATGGGTATCGGGCAGAAAATGAGGACTTGGAATACTAAATGGGTTATATCTCAGGAACCGTTATGGCGTGAAAAAAAATTTAAAAGTCGTATGATTTATGACTGTCGACTAGTTTTGCTAGCCCCCATTAGGGGTTAAGAATTTTCCAACGAAAGTCCATATCTCGCACCGTTTCGAGATCACGGCCCTGAAAAGGTGACGCCGTAATGTTATCCTATGGGAAAAAAGAGAAGTTCTGGTAGCATAACTTTGCCTCCCTGTAATAGTTTTCACCAAACCACTGAAAGGCACATCTGTGGGCTGTTGACTGTCTTCCTTCCAAATTTCAGGAAAAAAGACTAAACCGTTATTTTGCAGCAGGGTGCCAAAGGATTCCTGTAATGCATCAGGCACCGTAATGTTATCCTATGGGAAAAACAGTCAACTTTGGAGTGCCGTAACTTTGCTGCCATGTAATATTTTTTTCAATACAACACTGAAAGGCACATCTGTGAGATGTCTGCTGCGTTCCTTCCAATTTTCAGCCCAAAACTCCCAACGGTTATTTTGCAGTGCAGTGCCAAGAATTGCTGTCATTTTCCCACAGACTAGAAAATTACTGTCGCAATTTGCAACTTTAAGCAAAAAGTTCGACACTTTAAGTGAACGCAATAATTTTCCAGAAATTTGAAAACATATTTCTGGGTGTTTTACCACAAAATAAAGACATGGCAAGCATCCTCAGGGCCGAATAGCTCAATACAAAAAATTACGTTGCTAGGGTCTCAAATTTAAATGCCAACCATTTTCTGATCACCAACTGAAAACAAAATGGCAGATTTGTGAAAGTAACAGGCCCATTGCGAGAAAGAAATGCATTTGCGACACTGTCGAACTTTTTGTTAACTTTTCCCATTGACTTATAATGGGAAACTGTTTTTGAATAACTTTTGAACCGTTTAATATTTTTCACCAAATCTTGAAGAGCACATGGGGACCCCACCTGCACGTTCCCTGAAGATATCAGGCTAGTCACGCACAACCGTGCGACCTGTCTGCAGCGACCATAGAATTCAGAAAAAGCAGCGCGCACAGATCACGCTTAATAACTCCACGACACGTACATCCGATCAGTGCAAACTTGGCAGATCCCAAGGCCTATGGGTCTTGATCATACATTCAAATTTCAGGCAAATCCATCAAGCAGGTTGCAAAGTTATTAAGGTGCAAAATACTAGGTTTAACATGGAAATGGCTCCTCAACCCTATATATACACACACACACACACACACACATACACATATACACACACACACACACACACACACACACACACACACACACACACACACACACACACACACATATACACACATATATATATATATACATATATACATATATACACACACACACACACACACACATATATATATACATATATATTATATATACACATACACATAGCATAGCATAGATGTCACATATGGTGTTGAAGCCATCAATGAAGAAGCTGAGGGCTCAGTTAAGGGTAGGTGCAGTGTTGATAGGGGACCAGACATGGAGGGAAAGGGCCTATTTGAGGGATCCAAGTTTGCCCTTCCTCAAGACCCTGCTTTGATAAGGATCGGAGGGCATTTGGTAAATTTAAATGTCCAGAAGAAAGACAGGGGAGTGGTCACTCAGTGTGCCCGGGAGAACTTTTAGCTCAGAGATCCATGCTGGTGAGCCAACTAGGACCCAGTCAATGAGGGTACTGCTTCCTGTCTTATAGTTCTCCCTGGTGGGGCCATTTACAAGTTGTGTAACGTTGGCTGTGGCTATCAGGTCCCTGAAAGGGGATGCATCTTTGCAACCCCAGTTGATATTGAAGTCTCCAGTGATGAGTTCAAAGCCCTTAGGGAGTGTGCAGATTGCTTCCATAAGCGTGGGAAGGCCTTCCTTGGCTTTTTTTGGGGTGGTAGATGGGTCGTGCCAGTGTAAGAGTCTTGCCATTTAGCCAGAGCTGTATTTTTATCACAAATAGCTCGTGATCCTCTGCCATTCTGGTAAGTGGGAGGACGGAGCAGCACAATGAGTCCCTGTTGTAAATGATGCAGCCTCCACCTCTCTTGCCTAGTCTATGGAGCCTAAATGCTTGGAAGCCAGTGATGACCACTTGACATCATTAATCCTACTGGACAGCCAAGTGTCTGTGTGAGTCCTGGGCATGGAGGGCCATCCAGACCTGGAGCTGTTCAAATTTCAGTTAAACTGCAAACATTCAGAGAGGCAACTTTTAAGCCATTCACTTTTTGCATGTTTACACCGGTCACTGGTGGGCCTGGGTATAAGTGTATGTTGCCAGAGAGTAGCAGCAGCAGCATAAGGATAACCTTTCTGGCAGAGAAGATAAATACAGGTTACTCACCTGTAACAGGAGTTCTAGAAATGGTATATGTTGTTCATCCACATTTACTGGCAGGTTCCTTGCCACTTTAAATCTTGCCAGAAGGTCTTCAAGCTGGCTCCTCCCACCCACCCGAGTGGTAAAACTCTCGGCTCCGCCCCATGACGCCAGATCTAGCCCGCTGGAAGCTAGGTTGTGCGTCGAAGCCGGGGAGGTCGGGTGGGTTGTGTGGATGAATATACACCATTCCTAGAACTCCTGTTACACGTAAGTAAGCTTATTTCTAGGGACATGGATATTTGTTCAATCCATACTTACTGGCAGACTCCTAGCAGTTCTCCGGGAGGAGGGAGGCAAGGCGCGCACCCCCTATACTTACTTGGGAAATAAGGACTGGAGAACCAAGGTCCCAAAACCAGCATCCTGGCGTGACTCAAGGTCGATGTGGTAGTGGGTAATGAAGGTGTGTGCCGACTTCCAGGTAGCAGCCCTGCAGATTTCCTGGATAGGGGCGTCCTCGACAACCACCCGAAGCAGCAGTATAGGCGGGTAGAATGAGCTCTTATCCCTTTGGGAGGCTCCATGACCGCCAGCCTATAGCAGAGATCTATGCAGGAGGTGACCCACCTGCCTATAGTCCGCTTGGCTGCAGGTCTGCCAGGTGCGGCTTCAGCGTAGGTGACAAACAGCTGGCGAACCTCTCCCCGAACTTCAGCCGTAGGCTCCTTATAAAAAGACAGCGCTCTTCTAGGGTCTAAAGTATGGAGCCTATATTCGGCCTCTGAGGTGTGACTGGGGTAGAACACCAGCAGAGTCAACAGCTGGTTAAGGTGAAACTCCGACACCACCTTCGGAAGGAATTTCGGGTGGGGGCACAGGACAACCTTGTCCCTGTGAAGACCAGATAAGGAGACTCGATGGAAAGCGCCTGGAGCTCTCCCATCCTTCTGGCCGACGTGATAGCCACCAAGGCGGCGATCTTCCACGACAGGTGGGAGATATCGCACCTGTGCATCGGTTCGAATGGCTTGCCCATGAGCTTAGCCAATACCAGCAGTAGATCCCACGGAGGTGGAGGTTCTCGCACCGGAGGGAATATATGACCAAGGCCTTTGAAAAAGTGCCCAACCACCTTTTCCTGTGCCACCGACTGCTTTCCGGCCCGCGCCCGATAAGCAGAGATGGCTGCCAGGTGCACCTTAAGGGTGTCGACCAAAGCCCTAGCTGAGAAAGGGACCATAGGTAGCCCACAATGCTGGCCAAGGAACAGGAGGAAGGGTCCAACCCCTTATCCTGACACCAAATAGAGAATCTCTTCCATTTGAAGGCATAGCATTTTCTGGTAGACTCCTTATGGGATGCCTCAACGACGTTGAGGACCTCGGCGGAAAAACCCAAGGCCTGGAACTCTAGCCGCTCAGGAACAAGGCCATCAGGTGCAGGGATTGAAGGTCCATCTGGAGTACCTTCCCCTGGCTGACTGAGATCAGGTCCGAGAAGGCTGGAAGCCACCTCGGGAGCCTGGAGCTGAGGCTGAGGAGATCTGGATACCAGAACTGGCGGGGCCAGTCTGGGGCTACCGGAATCACCTGCGCCTTGTCCCTCTTTGCCTTGAGAAGCATTTTGTGGATCAAGGGAAATGGAGGGAAGGCGTAGAAGAGGCCCAGGGTCCATGGCCTCGAGAAGGCATCCCCCTGCAGCGAGCCCTGCTGAGGGGGGTGGGCATGAAACAGCCTCAGCTTCACATTCTCCCTGGAGGCAAACAGGTCCACCTGAGGGGTGCTCCAGTGGCAGAACAGATTGTGTACTACCTCCGGCAGGTGAGACCACTCATGAGATGCAGCATCTATCTGGCTTAGGGCATCGGCCAGAGTGTTGGAGGCTCCCGTCACATGAATGGCCAGGAGATCCGCCTCCAGTCTGCCCACGAGAGACCAAGTGCAGACAGCTTCCTTGCATAGAGGCAAGGAGCGCGTCCCGCCCTGGCGGTTTAGGTAGTACATTGTCGTGGTGTTGTCTGTCTGGACCTGGACCACTTGACCCCATACAAACAGAGCGACGGTGGCAAGGGCTAGTTTGACTGCTCGAAGCTCCAGCAGATTGATGTGGCATAGCGACTCCTGAGGGGACCAGAGGCCGTGCGCTCTGTGCTCCCCCAGATGGGCACCTCAACCCATCAGAGAGGCGGTCGTTAGAGTGACCGTCTGCTCTGGGCAGACAAACGGGATGCCCTCCTGCAGATGAGCTGGAACAATCCACCACTGGAGAGTGTTCCACATCTCCTGGGTCACTGCCACTGGCTGGTCCAAGGGACTGGAGCGCTGTGACTATTGGCTGGCTAGTCCCCATTGTAGGGGACGCATGTGCCAACGGACCACGCTGGTGCAGGCTGCCATGAGGCCCAGGAAGTCCCGGGCAGGGCGCAACTGCCCTACCTGAAATGACTGGGCAAAGGAGGAAAGAACCTCGGCCCTGTCCGCCGGGAGCCGTGCTCTGGCTCGAAGACAGTCGAGCTCTGCCCCGATGAATTGGATCACCTGCTTTGGCACGAGTTCCAACTTGGCCTCACTGATGAGGAGGCCAACCTGAGAGCAAACTTGGAGGGCCAGATCCCTGGACTGCTCCACCTCCGGTCTGGAGGAGGCTGCAATCAGCCAGTCGTCCAGGTAAGGGTACACCCGGACCCTTCGGCGCCGCAGGAATGCTATCACCACTACCATGCATTTGGTGAAGACCCTGGGAGCTAGAGAAAGGCCGAAGGGCATGGCCCGGAACTCTTAAAAGAGACCCCTCTGCTCTGAAGCGGAGGAATCGTTGGCAGGACGGACGGATTGGGACGTGAAAGAACGTGTCCTGGAGGTCCAGAGAACAGAACCACACGCCTCGTTCCAAGGATGGAATGATCTGAGCCAGAGTGACCATCCTGAAGGTTCGAGACCTTAGGAACCTGTTCAGCTCATGCACGTCTAGAATGGGGCACCAGCCCCCCGTCCATTCTGGGACCAGGAAGTACCTGGACACAAACCCTGGGTCTGGTGGAGGATCCACCACCTTCCTGATCACCTCTTTCTGGAGGAGCAGGGCAATGTCGGCTCAACGGGGCAACTGAGAGGCTGCGGGACCCGTAGCCCCGTGGGCGCGGCTTTCCCGGAAAAGGCGGGCCTGCTTGAACTCCAGAGGCAGACCCTTCCTACCACTTCAACACCCAGCGGTCCGTGGCGATAGCGGACCAGGCGGAAAGAAAGTGGCGGAGCAGTCCCCCCATGGGGGAACCCAGGGGGAAGAGACGCGGCTGGGGGAGACACCCCTCAACCAGTCACTGGGCAGGCTTGGAGGAAGGACCGGCCGAGGGACCTCCTGGGCCTTTTCCTCCCGGCTTCCTGCTGGAGGAAGCTGCAGGTTTGGCTTTGGGGTGCCAAGCGCGAGCCTACTGGCACTGATGCTGGTGTTGCTGGGCCGGACGTGCTGCAGAGGCAGAAGGGCGAACGGGCTTATGCTGCTGCCAGCGGCCTTTGTCCTTCTGAGCAGACGTGACCAAGTCCAAGGTGGCACTGGACTTCTCAATCCTCTGGAGGTGGCCTTCCACCCCAGGCCCGAACAAGTCGGTACCCAGGAAGGGGACATCAGCCAGCTTGTGCTGGGTATCCGCCGTGAAGGTGGAGATCCGCAGCCAAGCTCTGCGGCACATGGCCACTGCGGCCGCTACTGACCGGGCACAGGAGTCTCCAATATTGAGAGCCATTTGGAGCTGCTGCTTCATCACTGCCCTTCCCAGATCCCGCACCTGCTTGACCGTAGTCTGGAGGTCAGCTGGGAGATGAGGGATCACCTCATCCAGGGAGCCCATAATGGCGTGGGAAAAGTGCGCCATCAGTACGGCCGAACTGGCCTGACTGAGGCAGAGGGAGGACGCAGCGTACACTTTACGCCCGGCATAGTCCAGCTTTTTGGACTCTGTCAGGGGGCTTGTCCACAGCCCTGATGTTCCCAGAACGCCGGAAAACACTATCGGTAACCAGCCCCTCGCAGAGGGGTGCTCTGAGAAACCGGACAGTGACCCGGTGGGGACCGCGTACTTCCTGGCCATCCTGGCTGAAGAAGCATGACAAGCTGGCTGCTGCCATAACTTCAAGGCTGGGCCAACAATGGCTTCAGCCAATGGAAAGGCCTCCGTGGGAGAATCCCCTTGGCCCAGTATCTCCATGAGGGGATACTTGGCCCGCTTTGATACGGGCTCGAGCTGCATCCCAGTAGACTCTGAGATGACCCAAAGCAAACCCACGAACGAGGATGGGCTCTCGTCCATCGACTGTCCCCCACAGGACTCCAGGTCAAGGGGCCTGGAGAACAGGGAAGAGTCGTCAGACTCAGGAGTCTGCGAATAGCTGCCTAGGGCCTGAGCCACCCTCCACCTGCTGAGAACAGTCAGGAGTGAGGGTGACCGACAACCGTTGGGGCAGTCCCTGACCCGACCGAGAATCCTTGGTCGGAGCCCCAGATTTAGGTTGTGGAGGTGGGGGTTCCACCACAATCGGTGGGGCAGCTGGTTTTGGCCAAACAACCGGCGCGGGTTTGGGCTCCTCGACCACCGTGAGGGGTTGTTTCGGCCTTTCAGGTGACAGCCACTTAATGGTCGGGGAAGGAGACTGCGTCTGCTTGTTCCCGGTCAGGAGCTGCTGCCACATTAAGTCCTCGTAGCGTCGATGCAATTTGTGCCGAAGCCTTTCCTCTGAGGAGGAAGAAGATGAGGACGAGTGGCGCCACCGCTTCCCTCGGTGCCGAGACTGAGACCGCCAGTGTCGGCGGGATTGCTGGACCAAGAAGAGGTCCAAGACCGTGTTTCCGAGGGTGGGTCTGGAGGAGGCGGGGAAACCAGTTCCTCCTCGCTCGGGAGCCTTTAACAGGGACTCGGCACAGGAGGCACAGGCAAGTCCTTGGTTTCCACAGGGGAACCAGTGAAGAAAGGTTAGCCGACTACTCCGATGCGACAGCCCGTCCAGTCGAGAAAAATCTCGACCACGTCGATGGGTGTCTCGGTCGGCTGACCTGACGGGGACACCGTGAAGCCAGCGGCCTTAGCCACAACTTCGACCGAAGTCGAAAGTCCAGGGAAGGGGACCTCTCCCGCTCCCTCAAACGCCAACAGTAGGACTTACCCTTCAAGTCCTTCTTCTTGGACCGAGAGGAGTGTCCCAATGGACCCTCACCTTTCGTGGAGAGGAACTGACAAAGCTCCTTAAAAGAAGCCGTATAGGAGGAGCCCAAGGAGAGCGGGATAAATGCCGCGACCGAGGAAGACGAAGATGCGGCCTGGGCCGCCTCCTCCGAGAGCGATCATCTGTTCAAGTTGCTCAGCCGCCGTGCCGCCGCGGAAACCGCCCAATGGGCCTCCTTTGACTTCACCGGCGGAATAAGTCTCTCGGGGCACCCAAGTTGGAGCCTGGCAGCACGGTCTGAGGACATTTGCCGAGAAGGACTTGCACAAAATCGCAGGCCTGCGGATCATGGTCAAGCCCGAGGCAGTAGATGCTCGTGGAGTGCGGATCGGTCCATGACATCTTCTGCCCGCATGGGCACCGCCGAAAACAGTCAATTTATCCATCGCAGCCGCGAAGGAAGAAACAGACCGAAGTCTTGTAAACTTTAGAATTAGTTTCGGGTTAACCGAAGAGTTTGGATTCAGTCTAAACGCAGACCGCTAGGGAGGGAACCTGAGCTTCCAAGCGGTAAGGAAGATCTGGAGTCATGGGGCGCAGCCGAGAGTTTTTCCACCCAGGTGGGTGGGAGGAGCCAGCTTGAAGACCTTCCGACAAGATTTAAAGTGGCAAGGAACCTGCCAGACAGTGTGGTTGAACATATCCATGTCCCTAGAACCTACTGTCAAGACTCCTAAATTAGCAGCAGGCAGGGTGAAAGCTTTGTAAGGGTGGTGCGGAGTGCAACGCCTTTCGCCTCTACATGAGGCAGTGGCCATGGGCACGCTAGCCAACCAGTTGTCAGTTGGAAGCGAGTCATAGTGAAGCTGTTGTGGACCTATTAGGAAGAAGTTCCCAGCTGTACCAAGAAGGGAAACTAGGAGCAGGAGGCGAGAGCCCTTCATGATTAAACGGAGTTGTAGTATGCTTTGCCTGCTATAGCTGGCTGCCCTATTAGCCGAAATGTGGCTTGCAGGTTGAAAACTCCGTATTTGAAGGATAATGCACAAGAAATGGGTGTGGACGGCTTTAAAGAGCTAGTGTACTGCTTGGGATTAATAGTAATTTTCAGATGCAGTCAGCTATCACTTCTTATATCTCAAGTATTTTTTGTTTTCTCTTTGTTAATTAGAAGCTTTTCCACTTGGCAGTAGTGGGGTGATGCGTGGAGCAGCATTCTGTCTGGAGGGGAAAAAAAAAAAAAAAAAGTCAGTTTTGTTCCTCCCACTACATTGTCAGAAATGAGACCAAACATCTTAAGGCACCAAAATCCTTGCAGCCTGAGCAGTGACTCTCAGAAACTACCAATCAAAATGCAGGAAATTGTGACATCACTAGTAATCAGGGAGAGCCAGTCCCTGCTGCTTCATGTGAAAGTGAAACCTGGCAGTGAGAAATGGTTTTCATTGGTTACTAGTGATGTCATAGTCAGGTGGTCTCAGTGTTGATGAAAGGGAGGAACGAACTGACATCCCCCCCAAAGACAGAGTGCTGCTCCACACATCATCCCAGTACTGCCAGGTGAAAAATCTTCTAATTAGCAAACAGAAAAGAAAAAATACTTGAGATATAAGAAGTGATAGCTGACTACATCTGAAAGTTAAAATTAATTGCAGGCAGTTTCCTGGCAGTACACTAGCTCTTTAAAGACAGCTCAGTGGTGTAACAGCTGAAAGTAGGAGGAAGACCTCTCCTATGCAACGAGGACATGCAGGAAAAAATTTGATGCAGTTCGTGCCAAACTCAGGACTCTTGGGGTAACCCACTCTCCTGATGCCGGCAAAACATTCCAGTTTACTGATCCCCTGGAAGTGGAAAAGACGAAGAAGATGATAGCTAAGGAGTTTGAGAAAAAAAGCCAGTCGGAAGAAGAAACCTGAACATGGGACATTTTGTAATCATAAGGCCCCTTTTGTGTTTTAACAGCAGGGAACGCTGCTAACCAGTGTGTACAAAGTTTATTATATTATATAAAATGCAATTGTGTGTGCTGTTTGCTATTTCTCTTTCTATTCAATGGTGGAATTTCTTTGTAGCTGCATTGGAGTCACCATTAATGTTACCTCAAATGTTAAGTGGGGTAGCTATTGGTCGATCAGCTCTGTTATTATCAATGTGCGGCTCAGGGGCAAGAGAGTTAGTGTCAAGAAGTGCTATAATTTGAGGTATTATAATGGATTTAGGGTCATATCAACATACAATTTATTTATTTAAGAGTTTAACCAGGCAGGCATACTGAGCGGCTAACCACTCGTTTCCAGATGCGACCTGGGGGAAACATGCGGGGAAAACAATGTTGTGGCTTCTTAACGGATTTGAAAAATTTTGGACTGACCACCAAGTCTTCGTGAAGTGCAGCCAATACTGGATTTAAATTGTAGAGTATGAGATACATTGATGGACATACCCCCACTTTTCTTAAGGCAGAATGTATAGGCTCGTTTAAACCTGCTACATTGGATGTATCCTGTTTTCTTTGACATTTCTATGCATTTACGAGTATAATGTATGATACTGATCTAGCAATACTCAAAAATAAATTAATAAAAAAAAAAAGAAAGAAAGTAGGAGGGAGAATGCAGTCAGGGGTGTGGCAACTGCGTTATTTAGAGAGACCAGGGTCGGGCGGGGAGAGAGAGAGAAGGAAAAAAAAAATACTAGCTACCCAGAGGAGCTACGGTAGCAAGGAGCACTGGCTCACAGCCTTTTCAGTGAAAGCTTATGCGCAGAGCCAATCGGAGGCTAATCCTCATAGCTGCATCCAACTGGCAGTGCTGGCGGATTTTTCAAGCCCAGCAGGGCTTTTTCTGAGTGAAGCTATACCCTAGCATTGGGATCCTGGGCTTTGGCTTGCTGGGGGACAGCCACTAAGTGAGCGGGCAGTCCGGGCCTCTGCTTTTGGCCCCTGGCTCAGGCGAGCCCAGCTGGCCCAGAGGAGCAAGAGGCGAGCAGCGCTGGCTGAGTGCCTTTTCAGTGAAGGCTTAGGCACCGAGCCAATTGGAGGGCTAATCCTCACAGCTGCAGCCAAATCGGCAGAGCTGACAGATTAGAACTGGCCATAAAAGACGCTTTGGATAACATCTCTATAAGAAAAGTCCTAACAGACTCAGTTATGGTCCCTTGCCCAGGCCACGGAGATGTCAGCTGAAAAGCATGTGCATGCGCCGCCTTAGGCTGGGTGCAGCATAAACTTCTTGCCACCCGTGCTGTTACCAAATCATTCCTTGTAATTTGTGCCCATTTAGAATCTATGGCTGCAGACCCAACTCACAACCAGGCCAAAGCCAAGGGAGTGTTGCAAATTATGCCTAAACTCCAGAGTTGTTTCTTTTGCTGTGGGGAGCCAGGGCATGCATTCAGGGGCAGCGTTGGCGGGCGGGGAGGGCCTAACCACATCGTGTCGGAGAAGGGGACCGTTGGCGGGAGCAGGACCTGGTTGACCAGAGCCACATCAGCAGTGGGTGAGCAAGCGGGGAGTGGATCGGAGGTCTGCCGCCACCAAGGAGTAAGGGCGGTGGGGTCAATCAGCTCTAAGGGCATGAATTTTGGATTGTGCAACTGGGCTATAAAGGCCATTAGCACAGTCACAATCAGGAGTCTCGTTTCTTGTCTCACACTACCCACCCCGGCCCCAACCTCTATTAAATGGTCGGTGGGGGTGGAGCCTTGGATACGGGTAAGCTGCAAGTGGGTGATCTGGATTGTTGCTGATTGGGGGAAAAGGGAACTGTACGCTGTGCCTGCCTGGGCACCACTGACTACCTGCTACCTACAGCTGCGGGACATGACAACTGAACTGATTTATCACTTCGGCTGGTGAAATGGTTACAGACGATTGGGGGACAAGGGTCCTGTATGCTGGGTTGCATGGCCAACATTGTCTACGGCTATCAGAGAGTGCATATTATAGCAGACTGTATAATGGTGTATGCTGTCCACAGCTGTGGGGGTAGGTAAACTTTGAGAACGGTTTACTGCTACTGATCACTGCTGGGGTGGGCAAAATTTCTGCTTGAGAACTGGGGCTGAAAAACTGGCTGTTGTAGGGAAAAGAGAGAAAAGTGTTGTAATCTGACTGCTGCTGGGAGAGGGGACAAACAGCTATGGTCCTTGTGTGCTACTGTAGGAGGGTTGTACTGCTCACACCAAAATGAGGATAGACTTGGGGCTGGCCAGAGCGAGCATCTTCGGTAGGGTGACTGGGTGTGCGTGGCAGCAATAATCTTAAATTGGGCATGGAGGTTCGGAGGATGTCCACCGTGTTTTCAGCTGACAGGACTAAGGGAGGAGGTCGGGGAATCAGAAGAATGCTGGAAAGCATGGGGGAAATGGGAGAAGGGCCTCACCGAGTGGGCGAGGCCACTACTGTATGCCCAGGAAACATCTGGACATGGACCTATGGGTGACTCGGAGGAATAAGGCACCGATACAAGCAGACGGAAAGCACTTCGTAGAAGGGTGCCGATCAGAGGAAGCAAAGGAGGCGGTAGGAGAAAGCAGTCGGGTCAAGCATCTAGTTGGTAATAGATTCACCATGCCTATCCAGGAGGAGGTGGAAGAGGCTGGCGGAGTGGGGGAAGACAGGCGGACAGAGGGTTTGGGCAGCAAGCCGGGGGGGGGTTGGGGGCAGAAGAGGTTGCGAAACAGGAGGGGAGTAGACAGGCAGCGAAGGTTTGGCCAGCAAGCTGGGGAGGTGGCCACATCCACAAGAGGGGAGGGAGGAGGGACATGAGCTGAGGTTTGAGGGAGGAAAGAGATGAAGGAGCACAGGACAAGGCCGGGGAATGGGGTGGGCAAGCACTCAGGCTGGGGAAGTCAGCCAAACACAGAGGAGGCTAGTAGGGGGTACTCTAGAAAGGCCAGCCTGGGTGGGAGGAATCACGTGAGGTGGGGGAGGGCACGGAGAAATATGCCAGACAGGGTGGGGAGACAAGACCGGGGTTGGAGGCAAGGAAGGAAGCAGTATTAGGGTGGGGACCTGGAATTCTGGCCCAGAAAGGGAGCCCGAGGGATATCTTGGGGGCCAATCAGTACCACCCATGAGGTTGGAGGGGACGAGGAGTAAACTGGGAGCCGCAGGCAGAAGAAAGAGCATGGTAGGGTACACACTAATGATCCCCGAATGGAAGGGGGTGGGAGGAGTAAGATGGAGGTCAAGAAAGGCGAGCCTGGAAGGGATCAAAAGGGCCAGTAAGTTTTGGGGGTGGTGTGATCCTGGGTTGCGACTCCATGGCTAGGGCAT
Source organism: Neoceratodus forsteri (assembly GCA_016271365.2). Classification (NCBI taxonomy): domain Eukaryota; kingdom Metazoa; phylum Chordata; order Ceratodontiformes; family Ceratodontidae; genus Neoceratodus; species Neoceratodus forsteri. The sequence goes on from CM028131.1 coordinate 1,338,331,249, forward strand.
CCAGTGGGAGGAGCAGGGGATGGAAAAGCAGCCCAGTCAAGGCTAAATGTATCCCAGGCCTATCTGTACAAAAGCCAAATTCCAGCTATACTCATTAGCATGCGTGGAATCCCCAGATTTCCTAGTACATCTGGGCACAAACGACTTGGAGGGGGAATAGTGAACTGGAAATCCAGGCGAGGTTTCGGTAACTGGCTAGGGTCTGCCACTCTATAGGAAGCTCAATCTCCTCCTCCGAGATTCTACCAGCACCTAGGGTGTCCGGGGAGACCAAGCATAAACTCAGAGGGGTGAACCAGTGGCTCAGGGACTGGTGCCGGGCAGAAGGGTATGGGCTGTGGGAGGACAAGGGGTTATATGCCAGGAATAGGATACATCTCAACCTAGAGGGCAGAGAGATCCTGAAACCCAAAACTCACTGGATTCATAGTCGAGAAGTGGGGTTTTAACTTGTAAGGGGGGGAGGGAGGGAAGAAGAGGGATAAGAGAAGGAATGGAACCAGGAGGGCCAATCGAGGTTCCAGGTCCAGAGAGCGAAAAGAGGGCAGGTGACTGCAAAGTAAATACAGCCAGAGTTGTGCAGGAAAGAGCGAATAGGGAGTGCGCAGGACCAAGACAACTGAAGGGAGGGGAATGGGGTGGAGGATGGTCCTGATAATGCCAGGAGCATGGGCAACAAAATACCCGAGCTCCAGGCGATGCTGGTTGAGGGATCAGTGGATGTGGCGGCGATGACCGAGACATGGGCCACCCAGAAGAATGATTAGGACCTAAACTTGGAGGGATACACAATATTCAGGAGGGACAGAGAAGAGTATAGCGCTGATAATCAGAAACGGCATAGTGGTTAGTGGAGTGGAAGAAGCAGATAGGGGAGGGGGTAGAAGAGATTTGGGTAACCCTGCAAACGGGGGAGGCAAGAGACTGAAAATAGAGGTGGTGTACAGACCCCATGATGGATGAGGCCCTGGAGGAAAAATTAGTTGAGAACATCAAGGGGCACTGTGACTGTGGAAAAGGGTAGGGTGGTGGTCATGGGGGACTTTAATATGCCGGGGGGGCAGATTGGGACACTGTCATCCGCGGCAGACAGGGAGCAGAAATCGATGGATGTGTTTCAGAATGCCTTCCTGGTCCAGCAGGTGGGGGGAAAACCTACAGGCAGAGGTGCCAAATGAGAACTTCTGCCTCGATATTTATGGAGGAAAACAGGGGATCCATTCAGCCTGAAGGAAGGGTGGGGGAGACAGCCGAGCAGAGAGGTCAGAGGGAGTTGAGAGGACCGGAAGAGGCTGGGGCACCGGGTGGGCCAGGCCTAGAAGGGGATGGGTGTGTAAGTGAGGGGGTGGATTGGGAAGGAGAAAGAGGATAGGGTGAGGGAGGCCCTTCAGGTGCTGAAACTGATAAGGCACCGGGACCGGATGGGCTGCATCCAAGGGTTCTGAAGGAACTGGTGGACGAACTAGCAGCTCCACTAGCTGCACTGATGGGTGCCTCAAGACTGGAGGGTGGCTCATGTGGTGCCTATCCACAAAAACGGGGTCTAGGGAGGAGATGGGAAATTACGGGCCTGTCAGCCTAACGTCTGTGGTAGGCAAACTAATGGAGGGCATCAAGGAGTAGCTCGGGAGGCAACTGGATAGGTTGGGGCATCTGGAGGACAAACAGTATGGCTTTGTCCCAGGGAGATAGTGTCAGACCAACCTCAGATTTTTACGACTGGGTGACGGGGACCCTGGACTGACAAAGACCGGTGGACATCCTATATCTGGATTTCAGTAAGGCATCTGACTCAGTACCCCACATCAGGTTGTTGACAAAGCTGGGGGGGGGGGGAATGGGGACAGGAGTCAGTTTCTTAGATGGGTAGAAAATTGGCTAACGGAGCAAACGCAGAGGGTAGTGGTTGGTGGGATAGTCTCCTCCCCTAGGAAGGTCTGCAGTGGGGTTCCCCAAGATTCGCTACTGGGGCCACTCCTGTTCAATGCCTAGGTCTCTGATATGGGGAAGGGGGTTAGGAGTAGGATGGGCCTCTTTGTGGAGGACTCAAAACTGGGAGCACTGGCAGACTGGGACGAAGTGAGAGAAACGGTCCAGAGGGATCTGGATACCCTGGAGGGGTGGTCAAGGAGGTGGGGACGGAGATTTAATCCAGGGAAGTGTAGAGTGCTGCACCTGGGGGTCAGAAACCCAGGTCATGTATACACCCGGGTCGCCTCACTGCAAGCCACAACGAGTGAAAGGGACCTGGAGGTGGTGGTAGACACCAAAATGAACCTGAAAACTGCAGAAGAAGATCTGCAGCAAAGGCCAACGGGATTCTGGGCTGCACAGCCCGGGGAATTACGTCCAGGAGGAGGGAGGTGATCCTCACTCTGTACAATGCCTTGGTCAGACCGCATCTTGAGTACTGCGTGCAGTTCTGGAGACCTCACCTCAAGAAGGACATAGCACTGCTGGAGAAGGTCCAGAGGAGGGCAACCAGGATGATTCAGAGCATGAGAGAAAGGACCTATGAGGAAAGGCTGGAAGAACGTGGGCTATACTCACTGGAGTAGAGACAGGGGTACATGATAGGGTCTTCAAATATGTGAAAGGGATAAACAGGGCGGAGCCAAAGAAATGTTCAGGCTAAAAAGGGGGGACAACTAGGGGCAGGAGGGAAGCTGGAGGAGGCACTTACGGGAGGTAAACGAGAAGACTACTTCACTGAGAGGGTGGTGGGGCCATGGAATGCACTGCCCACAAGTCTGGTGGAGGAGGCACAGTGGAAGCTTCAAGAGGGGTGGGATAGGTGCATGGTAAACTGAAGCCGAAGATTACCCTCTCCAGGGGTGGGGTGGGAGAGAGGGCCCAGTAAGGGCTGGCTACCGAGCAGACACGAAAGACCATCAGGCCTATTCTGCGGGCTGCTAGTATGTAAATGGCAGCACATCATTTTTATTTTAACAGCTGCTTCAGCCACTTGCCAGGTTCTCACTAGCTCTTCAAAAAGTGGTAGTTGAAATGCCAGAGCTACTTAGCTCTGTTGAAACTTTGAGAAACACTCTTGACCATGCTAAGCACAGTGGTTCCATAGGTGGCAGTGAACTTGACATCCTCTTAAAATATGGGTGTAATGTTCTTTCAGGAGCATGTGCTCAAGCCACATACAAAGGTGTGAAATTAACACATTTTAGTTTTTATTTATTTAGCTTTTGTTAACCGTGTAAGTACACTAGAGGAGACATTTGCCATTTTCAGGAATGATACGGGAGAGTACAGGAAAGTATGATTCAGATACATAGGACAACATAGTACAGATTCAGATTAACAGAGTCAGGGAAAACATTACATGCCCAGATAGGGTACGTACAGTTGTACAAATGGATAGAAATACGAGCAGTACAATATACACAGTTTGAAGTGCAAATAAAATCCATCTTTTGGATGAGACGTTAAACAGAGGTCCCATCTGCCTGGATTGGTGGTAGTTCAGGTGGTTGTTAAAGATCCCATGGCACTTATCAAAAAGAGCAGGGGAATTTCCCCGGTGTCCTGGCCAAATTTCCCTCATTCACTCAAAATATCACCAACAGCTTAATCTGGTTCAAGGTCAGGTGGCATTCATCTGTATCCCCTTCCCCCGGGTCGTGCCTGAAAATAGGCAGGATTTGTCTAGTGCACTTACCCGGTCAACAAAAACTAAACTAAAACTAGTTACGCACAATTACAGGACCCCATAGAAGTGAAGTCCAGTCAGAGAATACCCAGAACATAGGGCGGAGGTAATTACAAACTAAGCCAAACCCCAGGTGGTCCGACAAGTCCAGAAGAGAGGAGGGGAAATGGTGCCAGGGGGCAGGTGAGTATTATGGAGGCTTGGTACAGCCACATGCTGAGGTAAGTTTAAGGTGATTCCAAAAGGGAGGATCTAAGGCAAGCCTGTGAGAGGGAACAGCGAACCGGGACAGGAAAGGAGTTCCACAACCTGGGCGCATATGAGGCAAAATCTGTCACCCATCTGGGTGCGAGTGGCAGGTATCTTGAGGACAGCAGGACCCAGGGACCTAAGGGAATAGTGTGGGGAGGCAGCCGGTACGAGGAGCTCCGCCAGCCCAGAGTGGGGGGTGCTGGTGCAAAGTACCTTGCCTGTGAAGTACCCCAGGCCAAAGTTTAAGTAATCAGACTGGGAGAGCCAGTTCAGCTTGCTGTACAGGTTGCAGCGATGGGTGAGTCAAGGGGGGCTGCAAGCGCAAAACGGTAAATATTATTGTAGGAAACAGTCCACCTTGAGAGGAGAGCTTTGGTGGTCTGGGCAAACAGAAGAAGCCTGTAGCAGAAGGAGGGGAGAAACCCTTCGAGCCAGTGCCAGTTGTGCAGCGGGGTAAGGCGGCCCTTATCTCTACAAGCCATACCCAATTTGCAGTTTACAGCTTTACAGACATTCTGGATGTGATACCCAAGATCAAGATGAGGATCAAGTGACACTCCAAGGTATTTGAAGATACCAGTGACAAGGAACAGAGCATCATCGATTCCAGTGACATGCAGAGGAGCAGGGAAGGCCTTGATCTTGGCCAGGGACCCAAAAAACAGAGTTTTTTTTTTTTGTTTTGTTTTTTAGGTTGAGAACCAGGTTGGATGACACCCAGGACTGAATGTTCCTGAAATCCTCACTCAATTGGCAGTTAATGACCCCAATGTCCCAGGAGTGAGTAAGGATAACCAGATCATCTGCATACAGGGTGGTGCTGCTGTGGACAGTGGAAGAGGGAAGGGCGTTGACAAAAATGGAGAAGAGCAGGGGCCCTAGTACTGAGCCCTGGGGAGCTCCTGTGGACACAGTAGTGGTGCCAGAGAACACCTTGCTGTATTTGACCAGCTGCTGTCTACCACTTAGGTAGTTGGAGAACCAGAGAAGGACGGGGAGAACATGCCAAAGGACCCAAGCTGAGAGCAAAGCAAGGTGTGGTCCACAAGGTCAAAGGCCTTGGATAGGTCTATGAAGAAAGCACCAGAGAGTTTACCCTGGTCCATAGCTGTTCTGATACCGGTGGAGACAGAGACTAGGGCAGAGGATGTACTATGGCCTTTCCGAAATCCATGCTGCGCAGGAGACAGCAGTTCGTGGTGCTGAATATACTCAGAGAGTTGCCCAGCCACCACGTTCTCCAGTAGTTTACTGACCAGACAATATAGCCATCGGATGGTAGTTGTCCAGAATTTTAGGGTTGCCCTGCTTTAGTACCGGGACCACCCTGGATACCTTCCATATGTCAGGGATAATCGCAGTTAGGGACAGGTTAAATGTGAGCTAACGGGGAGGCAATGTAAGAGGCGCCAAGATGGAGAAGCTTAGGTTCCATTCCATCATGGCCGGCACTGGAAAATGAAGAGACCAGAGAGCAATCTCTGCATCTCTTGGACCATCACAGCCCTGAAGTGGAGGAGCGGATGAGATAGGAACCAGTGAATGGGCAGTAACCGGGTTGCAGCTATCCTGACCAGTCAAGGAGGATGAAGAGGTAAATGCAGACAAGCCAGAGAAATGCAAGTCATTTGCGATGGTAAGGGGATTGTTGCAGCTAGCTCCATCAATGATTATGTTGGTAGTCTCCGAAAAGGAGGAGCCACCGACAATGTTTTTAATGTTCCTCCGATATATAGATATATAGATATATATATAATGGTACGCTGTCAGATAAATCATTTATCTACACAAGTGCCGTTTGACCTTGGGTAACCTCACGAGTGGCGTAAGCCAGGAGTGAGGTGTCCGAGGTCAAACAGCACAAGTGTAGATTAATCATTTATCCGACAGCTCACCATTGTATATTTCATTTATGCAATAGGGATGCTTTCTATCAGTGCAGGAACATTTGGTTTTGACTGTTTATCTTTATTTTAAATGATAAACTCTAGGAAAGTTAACCAAAACTCCCAGAAATTATCTGCCTAGCATAGTGGTTGCTATTAAATGAAACACCACTCATTTTGTAGAATACTTCTTGCTGAACAAATGTCATGCTCACAGAACTATGCTACCTTTTTCATTTTAAAGTTATTCACATTTGTTTGTCAAAAAATGGAAAAGGAAATTGAATTTTATGCATTTTTTTGCTAATTATAAAATAAAAAACTAAAAAGTATCTATACGTGAAACCCCACTCATTTTGTAGATATTTTTGTGCTGAACAATTTTCGTGCTCACAGTACCATGCTATATTTTTTCGTTTTAAAGTTATTTTCATTTGAATATGGTTAGTACTGCTTCTGAGGCCGAACATTCTAAATTAATTCTCTCACAAAGTTTGCAAAGGGTGCTAACAGAAGACATAGACACGTGTTTCATCCTACCAAGACTCATCAGTATGCCTCGTCTGTTTGACACCCCAGTGGAATGGACCAGCTGCCCTAAGACAGTGTGTCTTGGATATGTTGTGGTGAACCCATTAAAATAAAAAACTATTTAAAAGACAAAAGAACCTCAAGGGGTTATATACAGCCCATGATGCTTTGCATTGTGTGGGCATGTGTGATTTTGTATTTTCTTGAAAGTTGGCACCCCAGCCAAATGCCCTTTGGGGTAACCCTTGCCTCAGTGTTTGACAGAGAAAATGAAAAAATATATATATATATATATATATATATATATATATATATATATATATATATATATATATATATATATATATATATATATATATATATATATATATATATATATATATATATATATATATATATATATATATATATATATATGTATATATATATGTGTGTGTGTGTGTATGTGTATATATATATATATATATAATATTATTAGAGATAGATACATATATACATTAAACACACACCGTATAAATAAATAAATAAATAAATGTGCTGCCATAGTTAGGGTTGAGGAGCAATTTCTATGTTAAACCCAAAATTTTGCACCTTAATAACTTTGCAACCATTTGACGGATCTGCCTGAAATTTGGAATACACGATCAAGAACCATAGGCCTTGGGATCTGCCAGTTATTAAGCGTGATCTGCGCGTGCGTTTACGCTTTTTCTGGAATTCTGCTGTCGAGCCTACAGGTCGCACGGTTTGTGCGACCGGCCCAAAATCTTCAGGGAACGTGCGGCCAGGGTCCTCGATGTGCCTTTCGAAGATTTCATGAAAAAATATTAAATGGTTCAAAAGTTATTCAAAAAACAATTTCCCATTATAAGTCAATGGGAAAAGTTAACAAAAAGTTTGACAGTGTCGCAAATGCACTTTTTACTGCATAAATGGCCCTATTACGAGTCGCAATCCGCCATCTTGTTTTCAGTTAGTGATCAGAAAAATGCTTGGCATTTAAAATTAAGACCCTCTAGCAACCTAATTTTTTGTATTCACCTAGTTGGGCCCTGAGGATGCTGGCCATGTCTTTATTTTGGGGTAAAATACCCCAGAAATATGTTTTCAGATTTCTGGAAAAATTACTTTGCATAAAGTAATTAATAGCACTCCGAGTTATACAAAATTTTGCAAAGCTTTATAAGTGCAACACTACTTTGCGATATCTATGAAATAACAGTAATTCTTTGGCACTCCGCTGCAAAAGGACGGTTGGGAGTTTGGGGTTGAAATTTAGAGGGAACGCAGCCGACATCTCACAGATGTGCCTTTCAGTGTTGTATTGAAAAAAATATTACACGGCGGCAAAGTTACGGCACTCCAAAGTTGACAGTTTTTCCCATAGGATAACATTATGGCACCCGACGCATTACAGGAATCCTTTGGCACCCTGCTGCAAAATAACAGTTTGGTCTTTTTCCTGACATTTGGAGGAAGACAGCCAACAACCCTGACAGATGTGCCTTTCAGTGGTTTGGTGAAAAAATATTACAGGGAGGCAAAGTTATGGCACTCCGAACTTCTCTTTTTCACCATAGGATAACGATACAGTTAAGCACGCCTTTCCAGGGCCCGTATCTCAGAAACGGTGCGAGATATGGACTTTGTCGGAAAAATGCTGAGCCCTCTAATGGGGGCCAAGTACAAAACTAGCCAGGACAGTCGTAAATCATATGACTTTTAAATTTTTTTTCTACGTCATATGGTTCCTGAGATATAACCTATTTAGTATTCCAAGTCCTCATTTTCTGCTCCAATACCCATTATTATGCATACATTCTTTGTACTCACTGTCTTTCTCTATGCAGCTTTTGGGGAAAACCAGCCTGTGCCCTTACATTACTATTACCGTTGCCCTTTCCGCTTGCAGTTCCGTACCCGTTTCACTTACCGTTGACGTCTACGCCACCATGTGCGTTATCCTTTGCGTTTTCATTTGCGCTTGTGTTTATTTTTTGCCATTTGTGTCTACAGTACTGTTTCTCTTTCTGTTTCACTTTACATCACCATGCCCACTGACATTTCCGTTTGCAGGCACCATGTTACTATGTGACAACACATCACATGGCAGACCGTTCCCGTCTACGCCACTGTGTGCATTACCCTTTCTGTTCTCATTCGCGCTTGCGTTACCATGTGCGCCGCCGTTAGCGCTTCTGTTTGCGTTGCTGTTCCTGTTACTATGCCACAAGACATCGTATATAGACCCAGCGCTCCGCCCGCTGCATTACATTCACTATTTCTTGTTATCATTCTCAAAAGAAGGGAAATTAGAGCCAAAAACTCCGTTTAATGCATTAGTTAGGGTTGTTTCACAGCGACAAAAGTGAGGAAATTCGGTGTTAGGGTTGAAACCCCTTGGACCCCCCAACCGGCATTGGGGTTGTGGTCCACCTCTCACCTCATTCTCCTATACACTGCTGCTTTACACATGTCATGGGGTGAGGAGTTGGGGCTGGCCGGCCCAATGCCCATTGAAAGAGAGTAGAGTGAGGTCAAGGGTTTCAACCTAACACAGTACCTCACTATGTGCAGGCTAACAACTCATTAGCAATTTCATATATATATATACATATATACACACATACACACACACACACACACACACACACACACACATATATATGTATGATATAATCTATCTCTCTATGCCATCTCTCTCTCTATCTATACACCTCTCTCTCTCTATCATACCTCTCTCTCTCTATCTATCACACCTATCTCTCTCTATCCACACCTCTATCTCTCTCTCTCTCTATCTCACACACTCTCCACACACACACTCACACACACACACACACACACACACACACACACACACACACTCACACACACTCACACACACACACACACACACACACACACTCACACACTCACACACACTCACACACACTCACACACACTCACACACACTCTCTCTCGCCTGCTGTACTGCTGGAATATGGCCTGGTCCATCGTGACCTTAAAATTGGCCCAGCACTCGTCTCTGGTCCTCAGGAGGGCAAGAAGGCTCCCATGCAACCACTTGGTAGCAGACCCCCTAACCCTCCTCCTGATGAGGGGCATGTTTATTCTGCAGGGCCCCAAAGGCACAGAGAAAGTGACCCGCTGCTGTGGAGGGGCCCTGGGCATTTCACACCTCGGACCAGCCATTATGCATAAGATCATGAAAATGAGCAGAGGTCGAACTTGGAGAAATCCCTAACCTGAATGATTTTGTGGGGAACTTTCAGGAAGGGGGATCTTCCACACACAGTACACTGGGGAGTGGTCAGAGATGGAGTCAGGAAGGATACCCGATGAGCTAATCCTCTCGGGCCTGTCTGACAAGACCCAATCTAGGAGGAAGCCCAAACCTCCACTGGTGGACAACCTAGTTGGTTCCTTGATGAGCCGAGACAGTGAGAGACCCGCAAGCAAGGGCTCATATGACTCCGTATTTCCACCAAGCCAGTTTAAGTTGAGATCACCCAGGATCAATAATTCATTATCCCCAGCCATTGATCCAGACTCAAGGAGGAAGGACAATCCTGACGTACCACCCCATTGGGGGATTATAGGTACATATATGTAGCCTCTTAATATTCCCAAGTAACAGTACAGTGTGTAATAGTTTACAGGGAGACTGCAGTGGCTGTTGGCTGGACTGAACAGACAGGTTAAGGAGACTCCTGTAGTAGACCAGAATGCTGCCCCCCCCCTCCCTTTTTTTGCATACCGGTCTAGCCTGACAAGGTCATTGCCAGGAAGCGCACATGCAGAGTCCGGGGTTGATGGTTTCAGCCAGGTTTCAGTAACTCCAAGGATGTCAGGCCTATGGTGAGTTACCCAAGCAAGGAGCTCAGCCTGGTTGGGCAGGAGACTACGGATATTTAGGTGGGCAATTTTCAGCCCTTTGCCAGGCATCCAGCCCTCTGGCAAGGGTGAGGCTTGATAGGGAGGGCAGAGATAGGCTCAATGTCTCCTGCCAGGGCAAGGGTCACCGGTAAGAGCCAAAGGAGATGTCTGAGAGGTGGGGGGGGGCCAGCCCAGGGAGGTGGCTTGTGCCCAGATCACCTGGTTTTAGTGACAAGATCCAGGAAACACCAGAGATCAAGACAGCAGATTGTCAAGGAAGGCTGTACAGCACAGGCTATTAGGTTGTGGCCCAGCTGTTAAAACTTTTTAACAGCAAACTAAGAAATACATTACAAACATTGAGAACTGTTGGGAACAAAGGTTCGGTTTGACTGATGAAAGTAATATCTATGGGCCAGCCCGGTGGCGCTGAGGGTTGAGGCGCTGGACACCACACCTCGCACTACGCCAGCGTTCCGGGTTCGGGAACGGACTCGGGTGGCCGGGGTCGGCAGTGGGAGGGAGGATCGAGCATCCCAACGGATGCTCTCCTCCCTCAGGGGTGGGAACCAAGAGCGCTGCTTCTGCATCCCTTCGCAGCCGTGGAAGCAACCCACAATGAGGGGATGGAAGCAGCCCGCTCACCGGAGTCAGGGGAGGACGCCATGTGCATGAGGGCTCGACGCGTCAGCACGCCACCACTCAGGACGACGCCCTAGCGCACAACGCCTCAGAGGGCAGGGAAAAATCAGGGGAGAAAACGGAAAAACCCTCTTGGCAGCCCTAGATGATAGCCTCTCGGGTACCATCCGGACCACCAAAAAAAAAAAAGTAATATCTATAACTGTGCAAAAGTCTTAGATACCAGACTTTGGCCAGAAAGAACTGGAGATGTTTGGTAACAGTGACATTACTGAATTAGCTGAGCACTTTTACAGCCGGACTAAGACAGTACTCTGCTACTTGTAGAATGGCAAAGAGTTTTAAGATTTTAACTCAAACCAATTTCATCAATTCTGCCTGCGCTATCTGGTCAAAGCTGGCCGTGGGGGCGCTAATGAGCAGCTAGGCGAATAGATGTGCTTTCTCGCTGCTTTGTTGTTGCAGGCAACCAAAAGTAAAATAAATTAAAGAAAATCAGTATTTTTGGCAAAATTTTCAGTGCAGTTTGTGTCAGAAGGCAGGATGGAGGAGTACCTGGTATCCGGTGGAGGGAAGGGCCAAAGGCAGGCTGGTAAAGCTGGAAAGAAAGCAGCGACTTCTACAGCCTCCTCTGCAGGGGACAACACGGGAGTAGTTTCACTCTCGGCAGCCGAAATTGGAGCCCTAGGCCGCGAGGTGACTGGCCAAGTAATAGCGGCTTTAGAGCCCAGATTGATTAAGCTGGAAGGCAAGATCGACTTAAGCTGCAAGTAGCTAGCCTGACAAGAAGCACACACAAATAGGAATTGCTGAGGCCGAGGAGAGAATATCCCGCCTTGAGGATGATACGGGGGAGCTGCATAGTCAAGTAACACGCCTGCAAAAAGAGCCTGAGGAGCTAAAAGACGCGATGGACTACCAAGAGAATTATTACAGGAGGCTGAATTTGCATCTTAGGGGGCTACCAGAAGGAGCGGAGAGGGATGATATTATGGGCTTTTGTGCAAAGATCCTACCGGAGCTTTTGGGACTGCAGCCTAAAAATGGGAAGTTTAAATCAGAAAGAGCCCACCATGCTGTGATGCCCAGGCCCCCTGGGGGTATTCCCCCACGACAAGTTATTATCCGCTATCATTCCTATCAAGACAGAGGTGACCTTGCAGGCATATAGAGAAGCTGGAACGTTGGAATACCAAGGCACACAATTGTTTATCTCCCAAGACTACTCAATGAGGCTGCTACAGAAAAGAAAGATGTTTAATGGACTGATGGCCCAATTGAGAAATTTGAAAGTCGAAAACTTCATGGTGTATCCTGCGATACTGAAGATCAAGCATGAGGGAGCGACATACTCCTTTTGGGAACTGAAGGCGGAGCAGTTCGTGGCCGATCTGCAAAAGAAAAAATAAACATATATGTGTTGGACTGGTGTGAACTTATGGGGGCACCAATGAGTGTTATGTTATTAGCTCCAGGAAAGTTAAAGTTTCAGTTTTAGCAGTTTGCAGGAGTCCTCCCAATGCCACTAAAGCTCCAAGTGATACGAGGGACTATGGGGGAGGGGGATGGGAAAGTCGCTCTTAAGACTGGTGGAGAAATGGCGACTGAAATGGAGGACCACGAGGTGGCAATTGGCAGGTGGAAGCAGATGGGAAACTGAATGACGCCGCCTCGTGACCCAACTTGGTTGGAGAAACTGAACTAAGAAGGGCAAGGAAGATGTCTGATTGCAGACAAGACAGTGTGGTGGCAAGTACTCTGTGGGCTTGGAAGAAGAGGGTGATGGGAGGTGTAGGAGGGAATAATCCAAGCGTACGCCATCGTAGTGTAAACTGCTGCCCTGCCCTGCACCGGAGGGGTTTAAATCACCACTCTGCTTGTCTGGAACTGCAGCTGGGTGGGGGGGAAGAGATGTGAGCTTTATAGAGATATAGATATAGAGATATATCTATATCTATATATAGGACTGGGGAAGATGTAGCATATATATCTATATATAGATAGATATGTGTGTGCGTATGTGTAATAAATATATATATACATATATATATATATATATATATATATATATACACACATACATACACACACACACACACACACACACACATATATATATACACATATATATATACACACACATATATATACACATATACACACATAATATACATACACGCACACACATACATACATAGATACACATATACATAGTGAGACAGTCATGGAAGCTTGGGTGGGTGTTCCCTCAATGATCCTGGGAGGTTACTCGGCAAATGTCGAGAAGTTGGGGACTTAAAGAGAAGCTGCTTGTTTTTCTTTTCACGAGCTTATCTGACAATATAAATGTTGATGTCAACACGATAAATGTTACGCATTATGGTTATATAAAATAAAATCAATGAAGTAGGGGTTGTCCGTGGACGGAGCAGTGGGGCACGTATATTGTTAGGGTGAGGCATAGACACTTATGATTGATTTGCAATTAGTGTCGGGGGGGGGAATTAGATATGGGGTAGGATATATTAAAGGTGGTATAAAGACTGGGGGAAAGGGGGATGGAAATGGAGGGATGAAGAGAATCACTATGGGGGCGATAGGGTGGGGTGGAGCGATGTTCTTGTTACTGTTCTAATAGTTGGGCTGTTTAAATGTGTTCTTTACTGTTCATTGACAAATGCATTTCATGTAAAACGAAGGCTAAAAGGAATCCGTGGATGGAGAGTTGGTGGTGGGACAAAGGGTGTGGGGACCCGGAGGGGGCTCATGGTGGAATCAGTTAAGTGGACAATGGGAATATACAATATGCCTAGATGGCTGACAAACAGGAAGTGGTGAGTCTCCTGGAATGTCAAGGGGATTGCAAACCCGATCAAGCGTACAACGCTCCTGACTGCACTACGGAGAAAGGGGGCACAAACTGCTGTATTACAGGAGACACACTTGTTGGATACTGAGCATGTAAAACTGACACGGGGCGCTGGGTGGGCAGATGCTTTGCATCCTCTTACTCTTCTCGTAAGAGAGGGGTAGCTATCCTTATAAATAAGAATCTACCATTGGAAGTGCAAAGAATTGTAAAGGATAACAGGGAGGGCAGATATATATTTTTTAATAGGGAAGCTTTAAGGAGAGTCAATCACACTAGGGAATGTATATGCTCCGGCTCAGTATGGCCACGTTTTTTTCCGGGGTTGCTGGATCTAATTGCTAGACAACAATTTCCAGTCTTAAATCATAAGAGGAGACTTGAACAGCACCCTGGACCCTATATTGGACCATTCAGAGGGTAAGGGGCGAGCGCCAGAGGCAGTAGTCCAGTGGAGGGTGGATATGTCAGCGTTTGACTTAGACAGCTGGAGGATGGTATACCCAGGGGCTAGAGAATATACATTCTATTCCAATCCACATAGGACTTGGATAAGAACAGATTACATCTTGATACCCAGAGCGTGGCACGATAGGGTAATAAATGTTTCGCATAGCCCTATTCATGTATCGGATCACACTATGGTAGTGGGAAGGTTTAAAATGAAGGAAGAGAGGGACACGAGTCCGCAGCGGAAATTTCCCTCATATATGCTTCAAAATAAAGATTTGAGTGTATTTGGAAAACCAGTGGAAATCATATAAAGAGACCAATGAGGGTTCAGGGGTTCCTAAAGCAGTTTATTGGGATGCTGGGAAGGCCTTCCTTAGAGGCTCTATAATAGCATACATGGCCAAAATTAAAAAGGAGAAAAGAGATAAGCGACAAGGGTTGGAAAAGCAATTAAAGGAGCTAGAAAAGCGAGTTGCAAGGGGAGAGAGGGGACAGGTGGAACGTCTTTTGATGGTTGCAAGAGAAGCACTAAATCCCCTGTTAAGAGGGGAGGCCAGAGTTTCCTGGTTCTACTGTAAGAGACAGGTGCTTGAATGGGCTAATAAACCAGGCCCACTTTTGGTTAGGTTAATTGGGGAGTGCCCTGTGAGGTTACCAGGGATTAAAGATAAGGAGGAAAGGTGCAACGAGGGACAGAGCAGATGAGGGCGATGGGAGTTTTATGCTCATCTGTATAAAGCGGAAGGGATGGGGGTGGACAGAAGATGCAGGATTTTTTGAATAACCTAGCCTCACAGAAGCCCAAAGGAAACGTTTGAGTCAACCCATAACAAAGGAAGAAATATTGAAGGCTATTGGGAAGCTTCAACATGGGAAAGCATGTGGCCCAGACGGCTACCCTGTAGAGTTTTATAAGGCTCTGGCGGGTCAGATGGCCGAGGCACTGAGTGAGGTGTTTCAGGTAGAGGAGGGAAAGGAGGAGCCTTGCCTGCCGGATACATGTTACGATGCCATGATCTGTCTGGTTTCTAAGGTGGGCAGGGATCCTCTGGAATGTGCCTCGTATAGGCCAATTTCCTTGTTGAATTGTGATCTTAAAATCCTCGCTAAGGTGTTAACTATGAGACTAGAGGAATATCTGCTGTCGTTGGTTCACCCAGACCAGACCGGATTTATAAAGGGGAGGTCATCATATCATAATGTACGTAGGTTACTTAATGTGGTGTGGAGGGCTGGCCAAGATCTAGAAGAGACCTATGTTATATCAATGGGTGCTGAAAAGGCTTTTGACAGGGTGGAGTGGGAATACCTCTTTGAGGTATTGGACCGGTTTGGTCTGGGTGACCCATACGTACGGTGGATTAGGGTAATGTACCAGTCCCCCAGGGCTAGTGTTTTGGTTAATGGAATCCCCACGGTACCCTTCAGGCTGGAAAGAGGAACCAGGCAGGGTTGCCCACTTTCACCATTGCTGTTTGCTTTGGCGCTGGAACCACTAGCAACAACGATTAGGCAATGCCCGAGTATCCGAGGAGTTAAAGGGGTGGGTAACACTGAGCATAAGGTTACACTATATGCGGATGACATGTTGGTGTTCTTAAGGGAGCCAGAGGGATCCATGATGTCTCTCCTGCAATTAATGGGGGACTTCTCGGAGTTCTCTGGTTATAAAATAAATCTGAGTAAGTCGGAAATGCTGTGCTTCCCTAAACCAGAAGAAGAAGTTGAACAGTGGGGGTATACAGTGCAAATCTACAAGTATAATGTACTTGGGTATTAAGGTGGGGAGAACAACTGGATCTTTGTATGGCCTGAACTATGCGCCTTTAATTAGAACAATAGAAACGGATCTGAGAAGGTGGATGCAGTTGCCAATATCATGGATGGGGCAGATTAATATATTAAAAATGAACATCTTACCCAGAATAATGTATCCTATGCAGATGCTCCCTATGTGAATCACACAGGGGAGAATATCGGTAGGTTAGAAAAAGCATTTCGCTCAGTATATATGGAAGGGACAGAAGCAGAGAATACGCCTTCGAAGACTTAAGGCTGAGGTAGTTAAGGGTGGTCTTAATTTCCCCAGACCTGCTAAATTATTACTTATCCATCCAGCAGATATATAGCCGATTGGGTGTTTCGACCAGAGGTAGCAAGCTAGGTTGCGCTGGAGCAAAAGGGATGCATAGGGCAATTATCAGCCTATTTGCACAGTAAAGGATCACAGGCATATAGGAACCAAGGGGGTCAGAACTCTCTGGTAGGAATGACTTTGGAAGCCTGGGGGCTGATAAGAAAGTTAGGGGGATAACTAAAGGGGAAACTATACTGATGCCAATAGCAAGGAACCCTTTCTTCTTGCCAGGGATAGAGGATTTAAAGAGTGGGAAGGGGGGGAAGCGAAATGGGTGGGTAGTATGATTAGTAGAGGGACGCTACTCCCATTAGAGGATATTAAAAAGAGTCTAAACCTGCAGGGGCAACAGATGTTTCGATATCTTCAACTGAAAACATTTATAGGCAAAATGGAGAGAGAAAAGTCAGAGGGGCAGAGATGGAGATCGACAGAAATAACAATATTGGGGGTATAGAGTGATCCTAAAGGGTTTATTGAAAAGGCTGCAAAAATTGGCAAGCAAGGATGGCCGGATTATACGCAGAAAGTAAGACAACAATGGAGTAAGGACTTGGGGAGAGAAATCTCTGAAGAGAACTGGCAAAAACTGTTGTTGGGACACAGGGGTCCTGTTGGTCAGCAATAAAATTTAAGGAAGCCTAATTTAAGGTTCTACATAGGCGATACTATCCCCCGGCTGTGGTGCATAGGGCCCATCTGGCTGTCTCCCAGTTATGTGGGAGATGCAGAAGAGAGGTAGCAACATATATGCACTATTTTGGAATTGCTGTGTCCTGCGGTCTTTCTGGGGAAAAATATTTAAAGAAGTAGAGTTAATGGCGGGAACCCCCCATCCTGATGGATCCTATTAAGGGGTTATTTGGTTTGAGTGCAGATGGGAACAGAGGAGTGGGAAACAATGCCGCGCTGGATCAAAGTTCTCATGGTAATGGCCAGGCATTGTATCCAAAACACCTGGGTTAATAATGTTGCACCTACCATCCAGCAGTGGCGACAACTGATGCTGCAAAATTTGGAGTTAGAAAGATTATCATTAGTATTGCCGAACAGGTCGGAGGCATTCTCTAGAGAGTGGGCGCCCTTCCTCTCCCTGCTTAACAGACAAGAGATGGTCACCTTTGTGAGGGGTTGGTCTAGGAGGATGGGATTTAACTGGATGGGTGTCCTCCCAGCGGCTATGCCACATAAGGATGTTATGTATTGATATCCACAGGATACCCGACTTGTAATTAACTTGGATATTAGCCTACCCTATTTTTTAGCACTGTCAGTGAGCGTTAAGAATCAACTGATTGGGGGAAAAATACCGGAATGTAAAATTAACTGTATGGAAGTACATTTGTCTTTTGGTTTTTGTATCAGTATCTGTTTATATGTGTATCTGTATGTTCACGTGTTGTGCATGTGTTATAACTGAAAACAAAAAAGGATTATACAAAAAACACAACCTGTCCATTTCCGGTCGGACGTTGTGCCTCCGGTTTTCTACTCCAGAGCTTCTGCGACTTGTTGTTGTGGGGTGACACAGGCCCGGGTTTCAGCTATGTTCCAGAATTGGGAGGTTCTTTTCAGAAGACGAAGCTCCGAGGGTCGTGAGGGCTGAAGAAGTGCCTGCCCTCCCCTCACAACACCTCGCACAGATGCCCCCATCCCCCAGGACCAAGAAAAGCTACGGACACCGCAATACACGCTTGCATGAGCAGTGCCAGCCTGCTGCACAGGCGCTGTGTCTTTTGGCGCCAGAACATTTTTTTTTTTTTTTTTTAATTCCCAGCAAAGAACCTACCAAACAGTTTGCTTTAAACAAGTTGTGCAGCACTACAGATAGTTTTTCTGCCTGTGTTTTTCTCCCATAGCCACTACTTTCAAGTGTTTCACCACAGTACTTTAAGAAACTTTAACAGCCTACAAGTAATTTGCTCACTTAGTATACAGTCGATACAGCTGTAGTTAAAGTATTACCCTGTGTTAAGCACAACAGTTATTTCGGCTGCAGTTGTAGCTCTGCTTTCCCCTTACCTTAGCCCCGCATCCAGAAGCAAGCATTTAATTCTATGTTCCTCTCTTTCATCCGCAGAAGCTCCGAGGATCATGAGGGCTGAAGAAGTGCCTGCCCTCCCCTCACAGCACCTCGCACGGATGCCCCCAACCCCCCCCAGGACCAAGCAAAGGTACAGACACAGCAACACGCGCTTGCAGGAGCAGCACCAGCCTGCTGCACAGGATGCTCTGTTTGCCCCGCGCGCCAGCGCCGGCTCCCCACCGCCCCCACCACCACCCTTGGTCGGCTCTCTATTTTATACGTGGTGTCACGTGAGGCAGCAGAACCAATCAGCCCACTTTACCATCTGCAGATTATACTGCTCAAACACTAGGGGGATCCTGCCTGCCTACACTCATCTTCCTCCCTCATCCCATACACCAACATGTCTCTAGTAGTGTTCTCAGTACTTGTTTTATTCCTCATGATCCTGTCCCCCCCCCATTCCTGCACAGAATCTCTCCAGCACCACTATAAATACACTCTTGCCAGAACCACAGCCTCCTTGGGCCCATCCCCCCACTGCTCCTAGCCCTACCATCTGTTCTCCACTCACCACTAAACGCACCTCACACGCTGGACCACCCCACCACCCCCCCCCACACCCACCACCAATGTCCACCCCCTGCCCTCAGTACACAGTGGGAGATGGTCCCTCTCTGTCCTAGCCATTCCTGCCCTTAACTCCCTACCCATCCCCCACACTGTCCCCCCGATCCTTCCACCTGCCCAAGCACCTATACCACAACCGCCGTAGTCCTTTTCTCCGCCTCATCACCTTACTCCTCTTGCTCTCTGGGAATATCCACCCCAGCCCGGGACCCGCTACCCCACCGTCACCCCTACTGGACATGGCCTCCGCATTGCCTCTATGAATATCTGCAGTCTCCCTAGGAAGACTGCTGCACTCCAGTGCTGGATCTCCCAACACACGCCCGATATTCTTGCCATAGTGGAGACCTGGCTCTCACATTCAACTCCAGACTCTGCTGTCTCCCTCCCAGGCTTCACCCTTTTTAGAGAAGATCGTGTGGGTAAGCGTGGCAGCAGGTGTGCAATCTACCTGCGTAACTCCCTCTTGGGGCATGTACTACCTACCCCCAAACTCGACCATGGGGCCCAAGCCATCACTGTAAAAAAATAAAATAATCACCCCAGACCCGGGCCGTGGCCCTCTTTACCTCACCATCACCTACATACCCCCGCAGGCACAAAGTCTAGCTATCCGCTCTCTCACTGACCATCTCGCTACCCTGCCACACAAGGCTGAACAGCTCACCCTAGGAGACCTCAAAATAAACTGGCTTGGCTCCATTGCAACGCACATTAAAGACAACTTCACAGCCGTTGATCTAGCTCAATTAGTCACTCGTCCCACTAGATTTAACCAATCAAGTGGGACCAGCTCCCTCCTAGATATAGTACTCACAAACCACCCACACAAATTCAAGTCCGTTAACGTCCTAGCCAACTCCCTTAGTGACCACTAACCAATTCTCTGCTTCTGGCCCTCCTCCATGCTCAAGCCTGCGTACAAAGCCACCCCCCGTCACCGCTTCTGCCCCGGGGCCTTCATAAGCTAAAGCAGTACCTTGCTCAGCTCGACTGGTCCCCAGGCTCCCTCGCAACGGATATAGATACTGCCCTAGCCTTCCTCACCAGTGCCTTCTGCAAGGCTTGTGACATCTTTGCCCCGGTCACCAACACCCACCCCAAGAGACGCAATGCTGCCTGGATTTCCCCCTCTCTGATCCAGCAACTGAAGCAGCGGGATAACCTGTGGCACACTGCTGTTGTGTCTGGCAGGACAGCTGACAGGCAAGCCTATAATGCCGCTAGCAACCAATGCACCTGGGCCATAAGACAAGCCAAGGCCAGTTACTATCAAACCGACATGACCTCATCCTGGGGCTCTGCCCGAGCTTTCTGGGATAACAAAGGAGCTTAATGGGAAGACCCGCTCCCAACCCCCTTCTCAGATGATTATCAATGGCACAATTAATACTGACCTACCACGAGTTGCTCACTGCCTCAACACAATATTCTCTGACCTAAGTGCAGTCCTTCCTGCCCACTTCTTTGACCCCATCCCTGCAGCCAACCACCCAGTTTTTTCCCACCCCCCCCTTTTCTCTTCAGGACTATCTCCCCCCACGACGCCAAGTCACTCCTCACAAAGCCCTCTCCTCCCACAACCCGAGCTGTGACCCCTTGACTCCAGGATACTCTGCCTAACACTTGATGTCATGTAACACCCCCACCCCACTGACCTTCTTAACTGCATCCCTATGCCTCGGCCAATTCAGAGTGCATGGAAAATACCCCATCCATAAAATGGAGATCGCACATCAAACAATTACAGACCTATCTCCATCCTCCTACCCCCAAATCCAAGCCCTGGAGAAAATAGTGTCCACTCAACTCGTGGATTATCTATCCAAACACAGTATACTGTGCCCAGAGCGGCATGGCCTTCACCCTGGTCACAGCACCACTACAGCCCTACTGGAGTTCCCACCAAATACACTTTGCACTTGATGCCAGGGAGATCGCCGGGGCAGTGTTCATTGACCTATCCAAGGCCTTTGACACTGTGTTGTCACCCACTAATGCTTGAATCTCTCCGGCAGTTGGCCTTCTCATCTGACCCACTGGCCTGGTTCTCAAGCTACCTCAGGGAAAGATCCCAACAGGTCAAATTAAATGGTATCCTATCAACGGCCCTTCCTGTACGCTCCGGGGTCCCTCAGGGCTCCATCCTGGGCCCCACATTGGTCAGTCTCTTTTTAAACACCCTCCCCAACTCCTGCACAGGCAAAATGCTTCTATACGCCGACGACGCAATCCTCATCGCCTCACACCATGACCCACTCACACTCCAGAGTGCCTTGCAACTCACCTTCACCCAAGCTAAAAAATGGTTCCCCGACCATCGTCTGGTTCTGAACCTCAAGAAGACGAAATCTATGTTTTTCGCACACCGCCAAAATAACTCCAGAAATGCTCTCCTTCGCATTATCCCCAGTACCCTCCACCCCCTTGAACACGTATCAACATACAAATACCTGGGCATCACCTTCGACTCTGCTTTCTCCTTCCATGCCCATCTTAACTCCTTGTCCTTTGCCATGAATGCCCAGATTGGACTCCTCTACCGCCACAAAGACTGCCTCCCCGAGTTTGCCCTACGGCTGGCTATCACTTCCTCCATCCTGTCACTGGTTGATTATGGACTCCCTACCTATACAGCTGCTGACCCCACTGCCCTCAGAGTCCAGACCTCTATCAACAAAGTCTGCAGGCTCCTCACCGGTGCCCCCATCAGAACTCACATGCCAGCTCTACTCCGCCTCAAACATACTCACTTTCAAAGAACAACTGCAATACCACACCTGTATACTGGCAAAAAAAGGCTCTACTTGAGCTCTGCCCCCCAGGAGTCACTGCACCCCTTCAACGGGCCTCCCGTTCGGTAGTCACCCTCAATACTGCCAAAGCCACCTTCCAGGTGCCCAGAGCCAGGACCTCACTTGCCCAAAGGTCCTTTCACTACAAAGCACCTTCCTGGTATAATTCGCTCCCATCGCACATTTCAAACATCCCCAAACTCGGCCCCTTCAAAATCGCCCTACGCAAACACCTCACTGACACTCAGAGCTGTAAATGCCCCCTGTAAGGCTCTCCGTGTGCACAGTTTCTGAACCAATCTGCCTCTTATAGCATGACGTATGTACTAGTCCACTTAAAATAGCTTCTTGTAGTCTGTACAACACGCACTGTAACCCGAGTGCTGCACTGGGACACTAAATAGCTTAATTTTGTATGCTCGTCTGTATCGTGCATATTTTGCTCTCTGAAATGCCTTGCTCTGTATACTCTTCAGTATCTCACCTGTATTGTTCTCCACTGTCTTGCTGCACAGATATGTTGTCTCCCATCCCTGTGACGAGGTACCTTTGTAAATGAATCCGAGTCAAAGGGTCTGTACATCCGATTTATTGAAATAAAATAAAATGCGATTTCCAAAACTCTTATCCAAATCTGCTGAAGCTTATCAATGTGTTGAGAGTATTTCCTGTGTCTAATGCAATTGCAGAAAGGTGTTTTTCAACTATGAACAAGGTGAAAACTGACTGGAGAGCAAGTCTAACAGACAATACTGTAGGGACATTGATTCGCATTAAAAAGCAGGTCCCCCCCCCAGCTGAATTCAACCCAGACAGGACTGTAGACATGTTTTAGTGCTAAACCAAGACATCCTGGTGATTTGGCAGCTGAGGATGGTGGACCACCCCCAGGTGCCCCCCAAAAAACAAAAACAGGCCACAATTACCAGCTACATGCCTGGTGGAGAATAGTAGCAAAACAGATTGCATCCAGTCCTAGCTGGTCTAAGTGTGTGGTCAATCACAGTCCCAGGTGCTGGAGTTTTTATGCTGGGGCAGGTGTTCATTATGTTTAGTTTGTCACGACTCGCGCCCACGAATTTAATTCACGGTTCGCTTTGGCAAGCATCCTCTCTCTGCTCTTAAGAATGTATGTGTGCTGCAGCACATTGCTGTATTTCTGGAAATAACAAAATAAAACATATCGGTCTCAGAAACTTGTACAATGTGTATTTTATCAATATAGAACAAGATAAGTACATTTTACGGGGTTTTGAGCAAAAATATAAATTTTTGGTAGTTGCTAATCAACTTCAGTCAATTGCTAATTTTTTTTTTTTTTTTTTTTTACTTTGATTAGCGAAAGCCACTAATCAAGTCTCCGACTTGAATTTATGCCTTGTGTTTGTTTGGGTGGGTACCCAGAGAAGCAACAGGAGCACCCCAGTAGTAGCCAAAAGGTAGGAACATGGGAAGGTGACTGCAGAAAAGGACCGTCAGGCCCACCTGCCCAATAGTCTAGCTGCCACTAGGTAGTGTTGACCAAAAAAAAAAAAAAAACACCACACACCCTTCAGTATAGGTGGCAGGAAAAGTGAGTCCTTGCTGTACTGTGCATAGTGTTATGGGGCTGGGCACTGTTCAACTGGCTGTGACTAGGACAGCTTTTTAAATTACATTCTGGGGATCTTGTTTGGCCATGCGTGTAGGGTACCCAAGACTGGCCAGAAGTAGGGCACCTAAGACAGGCCAGAATAAACCTTCTTGACCATTTTTTCTTTAGCCCCAACAAATCCTTTTTTCCATTTCTTCAAAATCATGACTTATGTAAGCTATAAGACACAACAGGGTGTGCGTTAAACGCACAGCTAAGGGGCGTAGTGAGGCACGAGGCTGCAGGCAGGCTTTATTGCACTTATGAAATGGCTTGTGAATTTTTCACACAGAAATAGTCTACAACTGTTATATTTCAATCAGTTCAAATTTGATATACTATGCTGGAAAAAGCAGGGTTTTTTTTTGTATTTTTTTTTTTTTTTTAATAGAAACACATTTCATTGCAGCTGTACAACAGTGCGCCTTGCTTTAAGAAAACAGGATTATACTGCAGAATAGTAGTTAAACGCCAACACTGTGCAGTTCATTAATGTCCACCTGAACCAGCAACCTCCATAATCTCTTGGCCGGAAAGAGCAAACTGGAGTAGGCCAGGAAGAGGGTACAACCTCGCACGAAGGAGGATGTACATTCCTGGAAGGCAATGGTTGCAAATACTAGGAGCCTAACCAAACTTCCCAAACTCAGACATCTTGGAAACAGAAAGGTTGGACTGGGTGGCTGTAACAGAAACGTGGTTCGTGGAAAACCACAGATGGGATACGGCCATTCCCTGTTACAATCTGTTCAGGAAAGATAGGCAGGGCAAAAAAAGAGGGGGGCATAGCCATTTACTTTCGGGAGGAAATAAAAGCCACAGAGGAGGGCAACCTGGGGGACTTAAGAGTCACTGTGGTCAACAGTAGACAAAGGCAACGGAAAACCTTTCAGAATCTGTGTCGTGTACAGGCCCTCAAATCGAGAAGATAAAAGACCCAATAGAAGAAGTTCACAAAATGTCTGATAAAGTTGAATACTGGTGGGGAACTTACCAGATATTAACTGGAGCACACCAACGGCAGCAACAAGAAATAGGGACTTACTGTCTCCTTACCTGGGTACCCAGAGGCGTGACTGTGTGGGGACTATGCCAGCTTGTTAAAATCCCAACAAGGGGAGATGCCATTCTCGATCTTGTCCTCACAAACTTGGAAAGGATCAAGGACATCGAAGTGGGATGCCATATGGGCAACAGCGATCATCGCATGGTAAGCTTTAAGGTAAAACACAACACAGGACACCAGCCACTCAAAAGATAAAGGTGCTAGATTTCAGAAAGGCTGGCTTCCAAAAAAAATGAGGATCATCGTAAGTAGCCAATTAACAGAAATAGAGGTTGAGAAGGTGGAGGTTATGTGGGGGAGACTCGAGAGCAAAAGACTGCCACAGATCAATGTGCCAAATGAGTCAGCAAAGCAAAAAGAAAAAAATAAATCCTCTATGGTTTTCCAAGGAAGTGGCTACCATAGTCAAAGAAAAAGGTGCACAACATATACCAGGAAACCAAAACTGAGAAAGAATAATAATCAGCATTTATATAGCGCTTTTCATACACAGTGTATCCCAAAGCGCTTTACAAGCAATGCTAGACTGGTAGTGTAGTGGCTGAATGTGTGGGGGCAGCCATATCGCACATCACCCACACACAGCCTGGATAATTGCATGAACTGGTTTATGGGAAGGGGAATGTTGGCCAGGACACCGGGAATGTTCCTTACTATTTGCAAAGAGTGCCCTGGGTTCTTTTACTTCCACCAGGACATCAGGATGGGCAGAAGGGACCTCGGTTTAACATCTCATCCGAACGACAACACACCCCAGCAGTACAGCACTCCCCAATACTGCACCCTGATGCCAGCGATTTTTAGGTGCAAGTCCAATCTTGGTGTGGGACGAGAACCCACGACCTTCTGGTCCAGAGGCAGATGTGCTACCAACTGAGCCACGCTGAGAAAGACTGGGAGTCGTACAAGTCTAAAATACAAATTAGAAAGGCAAAAGCCCAGACAGAGGAAAAAATAGCAGAAGGGACAAAGAGAAGAGACTTTCTTTAAAAAAAAAAAAAAAAAAATACATTAGGAATGTAGGACGAGGGGAGTAAATATTGCTACTGAAGAAGGGAAATGCACCAAACATGACCCAGAGAAAGTCAAATCCTCAACAAATACTTCTGCTTTGTGTTTACCAAAGAGGATCTAGTGGATCGCCCAGCCCGTGGGGGGACACCACACACACACACACACACACACACACACACACACACACCCCAGGACCATAGGTAGATGAGTCCCTTTACAGAAGCTGAAGTACGGAAGGCGCTAAATAAACTTGTAACCCCCCCTACAAATGGGGTTCCCAAAAAGTCTTCCTTGAGCTTGTCTAAATGCTCACTGCCAGGCTGGTGTCGCATGGACAGTTCTGTTTGTTTCCATCATCTTCGTCCTGGACTGCTGAAATGGGCCAAATCAGTACATCTGAGACTCTAAAATGGAGCCTGCCTACAGGGGCTTGGTGGGGTCAAAACTTATAGGAATTGTAGTTTTTGCATTTTGGCGCATAAAATAACCTGGAAAGGGAGCCTTTGTTGTGACTGACAGATCAGCCAACCAAACCTTTTGGATTCTGAGGAAGTCCCAAACTGCTTGCAATTTCAGTTAGATCTAAGTTGGGAAGTGAAGTAGTAACAGCTCAAGGTAGTTAGAGTAGCAATCCATAGTGGATTCACGCAGGAGAACTGTGGAAATGCCTGTAATTTGGCCTGCATGCCTGCCTGCTGTCCCTGAGAGGGAACCTGTGCCTTTTTCAGACTGAATCCAAACTTGGAGAGGGAAGTAAGCTACTGAATTCTGACCAGGTTCCTACCCGAAGAAGACTTAGGATTTGCTGAATGCGATCGGCCTGTCTGGACTTCCAGCCACCTCTGAACTCCCGGATTGTCCAGAGACTAATTGCGACTGGAGAGCCTTTTGCCTGTTACGGTGGAATTTCCTTACATGTGAATGTGTTGTGTGCTTATAGTGGGTCATGATTTGGTTCCCCACTGGAGGTTTGAATTGTGTTCTGCTTGCTGGAAGCTGCATTACAATTTCCTTACGTGTAAATGTGCCGTGTGCTGCTCGTGGGTCGCGATTTGGTTCCCCACTGTGGTTTGAACTGTATTCTGCTTGCTGGAAGCTGCATCAAGCCCCATGGACTGAATCCAAAATCATCTCCATTGGGCCTGGGCCTTGCCACATTGGCCCAGCCCGACTACCCGCTGCACAGAGAAAGCCATCGACGAGAGACCTGCCTGGGGATCAGCCCCCTGCTCAACACTTGAACAGGAACGACACCTCGGTGATTCGTGTGGGCCCCGCTTCTCCGGGCACTCCAGCTCAACAACCTGCAGTCTCGATTTCGTCCTGCCTGTGTCCAGTATTGGGTATCATGAGTAAACATCAGGGTAGCTCCCTGCTACAACAGCTAAATGTAAAGTGTTGTCATCAGATTGTCTGGCTGCATTTTCTTTCACGAACCAAGCCCTCCGGCTCCGGATTACAAATAGTGTGTGTTGTGCATGTTGCCTTCTTCCATCACAGGGCCCCAACCAGCTGCAACGTTCCTGGCTAGCCCATCGTCTCCCTACCTGGGTACTCAGAGGTGCGACTGTGTGGGGACTTAAAGTGCATAACTGTTTGATCAATATAGCCTTTAAGCCAAACCAACCTGATTACGCCCTTTCCTTGTTCAAGTCCCTTGAATAAATCAGATCCGACTTTTTCTGCATTTAACCGGACTGTGGTTCCAGTTTGTGCCAAGAGTACTGTACTGTTGCTATTTGCTGTGCATAACCTTGTTTTACGGGGGTCCCCAGGGTCGAGCCAGAGGAACCAGCCCTGGTGGTAAGTGCAAACAGTGTGGGTACTTGTATGGTGTACAAGCGGTACTGTGAAAGTGATTATCGTATATTGCTCAGTCCACTAGAATGGAAAGGGAGGGTTAGAGTGTCCCGGAAGGTTGTGCCCAGGTTAGTTTGACCACTACCAACCCTGACCTACAGGTGGAGGAACCCATTGCAGAACCTAGGCCCCTTAACCTGCTACTAGCCAAGCAGGCAGGGGCAGCAGCCCGTGGGAGAGCGCCACCTAGGGGTTACAAACTAAAAGCAGACAAAGCCACGGGACCAGACGAGATGCACCCCAGCATCCTTAAGGAACTGGGGGCAGACTTAGCAGTTGCTCTGGCACGTCTATTCACGAAATCCTTGAAGAGTGGTGTGGAACCTGAAGACTGGAAAAAGGCAATATTGGTTCCACTTCACAAATCGGGCAGTTGAAGAGGTTAATTACAGACCAGCGAGCCTCATGTCTATAGTAGGGAAAATAGAGACTACTCAGAGGATCATAGCAGTCTTTGAAACTAGCAGCCAACAGGACCCTAAACAGCACGGTTTCACAGTAAGTAGGTTATGCCAAACAAATCTGCTAGAGTTTTTTTTTTTTTTGACTGCGCTACAAAAATAGTGAATGACTGTGGGGCAGTAGATGTGGTCTACCTAAACTTCAGTAAGGCCTTCTACTCTATTCCACACAGAAGAAGGCTGGTAAAGAAGCTTGACCACAAAGGGGTTGGTCCAGAAATAGTCAGATGCATACAAAAACTAGTTACAAGGCAGAGCCCAGAGGGTACAGTTTAATGGAATGCAATCGACGTAAGGAAGGGTGACCAGCGGGGTGCCCCAGGGCTCAGTGCTGGGGCCTCTGCTCTTCAATGTTTTTATAGCAGACATCACTGACGGACTGGAAGGGAAGGTGTCTGTTCACAGATGACACTAAGATATGTAGCAGGGTGGACACCTCAGAAGGAGCGAGCAAGATGGAAGTGGACCTTAAGAAACTAGAAGACTGGTCTGGAGTGTGGCAGCTGAGATTTAATGCCAAAAAGGACAAGGCTATGCACATAGGAAAGAAAAATCCAAGAAAAGGAGCATTACCTAGGAGGTGAAAGACTGGCAGCCTCAAACCAGGAACGAGATCTGGGAATCAATCTCAGAGAACTTGAAGGTTAGTAAGCAGCGTGAGAAGGCAACATTGAAGGCCAACAGAATGCTGGGCTGCATTGGGAGGGGAATTATATGCAGGAGGAGAGGGGGTGGTACTACCACTGCACAGATCGCTGGTCAGGCCTCACCTGGAATACGGAGTCCAAGTCTGGAGGACTCGCCTCATAAAGGACAGTGACTGGGTGGAAACAGGACAGAGAAAGGTGACAAAAATGATTCAGGGTTTGCAGTACATGTTCTATGAGGAAAGGCTTGAGGAGCTGAATATGTACTCCCTGGAGCAGAGAAGAGAGTGAGAGGGCACGCGATTTATGTACTTGAATGTTTCAAAGGCATTTACAAGGTACAGGAACTTTTTCACTTCAAGAAGGGCTCCAGGACCAGGGAACATGACTTCAGGCTGCAAGGAGGGAGGTTCTCTACCAACACAAGGAAGTTTTCTTCACAGAAAGAGTGGTGGGCGCCTGCACCAGCCTGTCCCCAAGAGGTTGTTTTTTTTGGGGGTCAACACTGTGGGGAATGCATGGGATAGACAAGAGAGCCCGGACTACAAAGGGCAACTAGAGTGTCAAAATAGGTCTAAAACAAATGGGCTGACTAGATGGACCTAGAGGTCTTCTGCCATCAACTTCTATGTTTTTAGTGTTAGGAAGTAAACAGCAAACTTTGAACAAAAATGTAAACTGTGAACTTAGAAAACACTTTTAAAAACAGTGGTGTACATTCGTAAGCTTTCTCAACGTTTCATTTGTACTTTAAAATCAACAGTAAATGCTTTTCTTCTTTATAAGGTAGCAAATTTGTTTGCCAAAGTAAACAGAACCATTAAAAGTGAGACTGCTCTGTTGCATTGCGATTCCCTCGAATTGCAGGTTTGGATTGCTGCCTGCTGTATCTGTGGTGGCACTCAGAGTTTCTGCTCTGCTGACTGAACCTCCAAGCTTCTCTTGCTGCTGTTCAAACTGAATGTTGGTGGATGGGTTTTCCTGTTGGTTTGTTGCAGACGTAACTGAGGTATAATTTCCTGCTTTTGGGATCTGGTGTGCAGAATTTGGAGCTAGGATACACAACTTCTTGACTTGGGATGCAGAGTTTCTGCTTTTGGAAGCCACTATATCAGGCCATTTCTTCCTGTCGTCCGGAGTGGGTCTCCGAAACTTTGGAGACTGGATTAGTTACGGTACCCAGTTATGGTCATTATCTCCTGGCTCTCTAACCTGCATTTGACAGCAGCTGGACTGTCCTTGCACGGAGGCAAGGATTCATGTAGCACTGGCTGAGGCTCGCTTCTTCACTTAGCCGTGACATCACTGTTGCCAGGTAATTAAGCCCCATCGGCTCAGATGAATACCACACTAGGAGTTGACAGCATCCAAGAAATTTTTTTAATTATTATTGAACATTCAACGGGGCACAGGGGATTGCCAGGTTGTGAGTACATGTGGTCCCTGTGCCCTGGTTTACCATTTTCAAGCGTGTTACCATGGTCTTTGGTGTGTTCATTAAAGTTCAGCATTACATATTCCAGGCCATTTGTCTCTCCCCCCTCTTTTTTTTTTTTTTTTTTTTAAATTTATACATAAAATGGAGAAGTTCTCTGGTTTCAGTTGCCGTAGACCCTCCCTGCCACACCTGGCCATGTGGATTTGAATGTTTGTCCACACTTTTCGAACTAAGCCAGGCACGGTCCAGGGAGAAAGTGCAGTGGAATGTCTCAGTCTGTATATATTGCTATCAGTTAATGGATTGTGGTGTTGTGAAGCGTCTTTCTGGGCACGCCTATAAGACTTCATTTTAGTTGTAAACATTGCGCTGCTGGATTTGAATTCGTTGTCTTACGATAGTCAGAGCAGCCCACAGCCACTGAAACCAAGGTGCCTGTTTAGTAATGTTACGAGACTGCGGAAGCTGGAGATCACTTCTGCCCTGCAGTCATCCACGCTTCAGCATAAAATTCTGAACATCAGATTCAGCTCATCTTTTGATGCAGTTTTCCACTTTATGGTAGTGTTTTTTGCAGCTGTCCATTCGCCTATAAAAAACGTTCAGTGCCTAAGCGGTGGGGCGATGTATCTGAAAGCACTTATTCACGCTCGCCACAGGGGCAGAAGCTTGGCATGACGGCACCTCAGGCTCAATTTCCATTTCTTTTTCGACAGGTCTGTTTTCAGGCTGGAAGAACAGCATGAGATCTTCCTCAGAAATTTCAAAACTTGTGTTAGACGTATTAAGGTATTTTGGGATGATTAGGTTAGCTATTGTTTTGTCAGTTGTGGTACAATCAAAATGGCTGCTTTTTTAACATTCTATGTGGGCACATTTCTAGAATCAGTGCCCAGCTGGCATAGCCCGATCTTTGTGTGTGTTAAGACATTTTAACATACTGTGGCCAGCCAATGAAATAGCTTAAAATTCACAAGCCATTTCATAAGAACTTATAAAGAGTGCTAGTAAGTGCTAATAAGTACATTTTCAGTCAAACTGCTATTGCACTGTGTGGTTTCACAGTTGTCTACTCCTGTGTGGAGATACTGCATATTTTGGGGCGCTGTACCATTATTCACCAGGCCCACTTACAGCTTTTCTCTGGGTGGAGGCACAATGGATTTTAATCTTCTATGATTAACCCCCCTTCACAAAAAATCAGGAAGGTCCCTCACTTACCCAAACACCCAGAAACCCAGATCTTCACACGGGTATCTCAGTCATCACATCACACATATGGAACTTCAGTCAGTGAAGCAGATCCACACAGGAGATTTTCAGCAGTACCACTGGAGCCACCACGCAGACAGTCTGCTGACATCACCAACCTTATATAAGTGTGAGCGGCCCCGCTGCCTCCTCAGTTCTATCACCACTGTTGAGACTGCATGATCTCCGTGGAAGCTAAGATGCAGTTCTGTGCCATTTTTGCCTATGATTTTATCTTCTCTGCGTCTGCTGTCTTGGGCCGGACTATGACGGCTGACTGTGAACTCTGCCATAAGTTTAACCAAATCACCCTCAGGCGCTGGAAAAATGCTCTCCCCAAAAAATAAATAAATAAATAATTATTACTAATGAAGCAACAGGTAGCCAGTTCTGGGTAGAGGTCCTCCTGGGTCCCTCCTTTCTAGTTGTTGGCGGGTTTGTGAAGTTCCAGACCTTTATGGCCAGAGAAAAGTCCTCTGGGAAAAGTCATAAGACAGAACAGGATTCTCCCCCAAAGCAGCATTTCCATTCAGATGGCTTTGTCTTCTTCATCGGGGGTCCCTGGCCGGCTGCAGCTGTGCCAACACCTGCTACTATCCAGGTCTCTTCCTACCAGACTCCTACCGACAGCACTACCACCTGCTCAGCAGGGCAGCAGGTCATCGGCAGGTCCTGGGCTTTAGGGCCCAGATGGATGGGTTGCCACACCCTGTGCCACTGACACCAACCCCCCGACGCAGCAGTCCACTGTCAACCTCAACAATATTTTGACCAAGTTCACTTCCGTCTTGGTCCATCAGCTGGGCTGGTCCCTGCAAGCTGTAGTCAGTCCCTCATTCGTTGGACCTTCAGCTGGAGCAGGTAGACGTCGAGGAGGAGTACCATCCTGACCTCACCTTACCCGAGAAGTGGAGAAAGATGATGGGCCTCCATCCCCTGACAGGTCCACCGCCTCTTCAGTGAGCGAGGACTCAAACATACTCCCAGGTCTCTCCAGAGGACCCTATTTCAACGCTTTGAAGCAGCTGTCCTTAACCATGGGCTTCCATACAGAAGAGAAGATGCCACCAGAAGAGATCTGGTGGACTTTCTGGAAATCCCAGAATCTCCTGCCACAGTCATTCCTCCTATCCTTCCAGCCCCGAGGAATGCACTACTGCCGTCTGGCACAGGCCTGACATGGTTCCAGCCATGCCCTGCAGGGTAGGTGTATTATGCCCCCCAAAGGCCTGCCACACTATGCTGCCCAACCAGAAACAGATTCTCTGGTTATAAAGGCAGCTCATGACAGGTCAAAGTGCCCAAAACCTCAGCCCCCCCGCCCAAACAGTGAATCTCACAGGCTTGACCTCTGGGGCAAGGCGGTATATACCTCCTCCACTCTTGGGCTGAGGAGTAATAATTATTCTTTCTCACGTGGTTACGTATCATACTACTATCTCAAAGAAGGGCAAGGCTGCTGCCCAGGCCTTCCCGATTGCTCCCAGAAACAGGAGGTTCTCAGATGTTTGCAGAGTGCAGAGGATATTAGCAAGCACTTCCTAAGGGCCCTCTGATATCTTGTATACACATGCCAGGGCTGCTGCCACTGGCATTTGCCTTTATAAGCACTCCTGGCAGAGGGTCTCAGGTTTCTGGGCTGATGTCCAGCCAAAGATGCTTAAAACCCTCTTTAATGGCTCCAAGCCATTTGGGCCAGATGTGCAGGACAAATGCGCAACAGGCATCTGGCAGGGCTATCAAGTCTGTCCACCCACTCTACCATATTCAGCCTAAGAGCAGACAGCACCCTCCCACAAATCCAGAGCAGCCTTCCGACCCCAAGGCAAGAGAACAGCCTCCTGCCTTGCCCACTCCCTCCTCCTCTGGCAGCACAGCAAAGCGCCCTAGAGGTGCTGGATCAGCCCCAGCAGCTGGATCATCCGCTTGACTCCTTGACAGACCTCGCCGACCAAGAGTTTGTGGTCAGTTCTCCCTCCATCACATCAGATGCCTGGATTCTTCAGATCATAGAGAGGTCACACTCTGGAACTCAGATGGTCCCCAAAAGAACAGCAGATCTGAGGCCCATATTAGAGCTCAAGGACCTCAATCTGTTGTCCAGTACAAAATAATTCCACATGGTAACCCTGCCAGGCCTGATGCCTCTATTCAAGCAGGGCAACTGGGGCTGTGCTCCCTGGACATGCAGGATGCTTACCTGCATATCAATGTTTCCACCGCACAGGAGAATTCCTTAGATTTCTTTTTCAGGGCAAGCACTACCAATTCAAAGTATTGCCCTTTGGCTTGTCCTTTGCATCACAGGTCTTTACCAAGTGCTTAGCAGCAGTGGATGCAGCTCTCAGAAGGAAGGGACTGTACGTTTTCCCTTATCTGGACTGACTGTCTGAGAGACAGCTCGCCGGATGCTGGAAAGAACCCTTCAGCCATTTCCTCCCAGGGCATCACTGTCAACTTGCCCAAGTACGTCCTGACCCCATCCCAAAGGCTGCAATATATAGGGGCAGTTCTGGACTCAGAGCAGGGAAAGGCCTTCCTACCTCAGAAAAAGGCGTGGTGCCTTATTGTCCAGTCTCAGGTCACCCAGAGCTGTTCTATCCCTGCAACGGTTTATTTGAGGCTATTGGGGTTGATGGCTGCGGCCATTCCAACAGTTCCCTTGGCCAGGCTGCACATGCAAGTCCTCCACTGGACACTCAGCATACAACAGGAACACCACATGGACAAATGAGATCACTTACTGCTCGTCTCATCCCCAGTGCACAAGGTGCACCAATGGTGGATGGACCCAAAGAACCGGTTGCAAGGGATTCAATTCCAGATCTCCTGCCCCAGGAAATATTCTCCACAGAGGCTTCTGGCACAGGCTAGGGAGCGCATCTGGGTCCCTTTCAGGCATAAGGGACATTGTTGCAGATCGAACAATCCCAGCATATCAATGTTCTGGACATGAGAGTGGTCCTGCATGCTATGCAGACCTTTCAGAACCATCTCCTTCCAGCTCAGCTGTTAATCCAGTCATACAATCTCAGCGTTTTCTACTATAGCAACAAGTTAGGCAGGTAGAAAACACATGCAAATATCCCCTATGCAGGGAAGCCTGGGGAGTGTGTGTGGTACTGGGCGGTAGACCAGTCTTGTTCTCTCAGCAGTCCATGTACCAGGCGTGCTAAACACCCTAGAGGACAGCCTCAGCCGGACACAGTCCAGCATGCATGAATGGGAACTTCTCATCTGTCACAGAAGATCTGTTTACTAGATGGATCATTCAGAGTTGGACCTTTTGCGTCCCACTCAAAGTAACATTGTTTAATTTCTGCTTGCTAGATCCAGGGCCTGGAGTTTTCTGGCAAGGCGTGTTGTCCCTCTCCTGGAGCAGCAGGTTCATTTACATCTGCCCTCCAGTTCCTCCAATTCAGAAGGTGCTAACCATGCTACAAATGGAGAGGGCCAGCATGATCCTTATCACCCCATTCAGGCCATGGCAGATATGGTTTCCCATTACTGCTACAGTTAGTGGAGGAACCTCCGGTCCCTCTGCTCCTCTGCAGAGACCTGTTGACGCAGGCTCTGGGGACCCTGGGCCATCCCCCAACCTCAAGTCCCTTCGTCTGCAAGCCTGGCTCCCAAAGATACAGCCATCACCTAGTTTTGGGCATCGCAGAGAGTGGCGGGTGTCCTGGTGGCAGTTCAGAAGTCCTCCACTAGAGCCACATATGCCATGAAGTGGAAAAGGTTTGCCATCTGTGCTGCCAAGCATCATCTGGACCCTTTCACTTGTCCAATGAACCAGATTCTGGATTGATCTCTTGCCCGACTCGGGTCTCCAGTACTTCTCTGCTATCTCAGCCTTTCATAAGCCTGTGGGTGGCCACACAGTAGCTCAATTGGATGTATCCCATACTTCTTCAGGGCCATTCTCCATGTAAAAAACTCCAATCCGTTCCCCTGTGCTGGCTTCGGATTTGAATTTTGTTTTGGAGAAGTTGATTCAGTTTTCTGAGCCAGCCGCAACTTGCGAGCTATGCCTTCTTTCTTTCTTTCTTGAAAAGCATTGTTGGCTGCTATTACTTCTGTCTAAGGATTTCTGAGCTTCAGGCCCTCTGGTGCGAGGCCTTGTTGACTGCACACAAATCCTAGGGTTTCTCCCAAGGTGGTGTCGAGTTTATCCTGAACCAATCTATCCACCTACATGTTTATCCCCGCATGCCAATCCAGGGAAGCACTGCTCCACACTTTAGATCTGTGCAGATTTTTGAAATATCTGCTCCGAGCCAAGGAATGCAGAAAGCTGAAGAAGCTATTTGTTTCTTTCACTCCAGGCAGAGAGGCGTTCAGGTTTCTAAACAAAGTTTGTCCAAATGGTTGGCACACTGTATTGTGTTCTGCTATAACAAGCATGGCAAAGAGCTGCCAGGGACAGTGAAGGCACATTCCACAAGGGACATGGCTACCTCTGTGGCCCATTTCAAAGGGTCTCAGCCACTGAGACTTGTGCTGCTGTCACCTGGAGTACTGTCCATACTTTCACCAAGTACTACAGACTGGACATTGCCTCTCAGCCCGTGCAGGCTTTAACTGGCTTTATTCTGGAACCTTCTCCGACCTAAGTTTTGGGATAGCTTCCTCCTGAATTTCTTAGTGCATCTGTAACTGCTTGGGACTCATTCCATGTGTGACACCTAACGACAGATAGCCGCGATGAAGATAGAACAGTTACACAAGAACTTGTCGCATGAGATTTAAACAATCTGAAAACTGATTAGCAGTTTGCACACAACAACATACTAAAAGCCAGCAGAATACACATAATGGTCTGCCATGTGTCTGCTCATGTAGCCAGCCACCTAGTGAATTATCGCTTCTACCCCAGCACCCAAGAGGTCTTCTTTTGGCTTTAGTTTCCCTTGTACCTGTTCCACCCTTCTTGAAGCCCTCCACTGTGCCCTCTTTCCACCAGCATCCCAGGCAGCATTCCATGGCTATACCACCCTCTCAGTGAAATAATGCTTTGTACACCCCGTAATTCCCCTTCAGCTTCCTCATGCCCACTAGCTGTTCCCTTCTTAAGCCTAAACAGCTCCTTGGTTCCGCTCTGTTATTCCTTTTCATACTTAAACCCACCCCAATCATGTCTCCCCGTCCCTCCTCTCCTCCAGTGTGTACAGCCCAAGCTCTTCCAGTCTCTCCTCACAGGGCCTCCCTTCCATGCCCGAATCATCCTGGTTGCTCTCCTCTGGACTCTCTCCAGCAGCACTATATCTCCCTAGATGGGGTCTCCAGAACTGTACACAGTATTAGAGTTGCGGCCTGACCAAGGCTTTATAGAGGAGGATCACCTCCCTCCTCCTGGACTAAATTCCCTGGCTATGCAGCCCAGTATCCAGTTTGCTTTGGCTACGGTTCTTCTACAATTTTCAGAGCTATTCATTTGGCGTCTACCACCACCCTTAGATCCGCTCACCCAATGTGTTGCAGTGTGACTCCCAGGGTGTAACGGCCTGAGTTTTGACCCCAAATGAAAGTACCTTACATTTCTTGGCATTAAATTTCAATCCCCACCTGCTTAACCACCCCTCCAGGGTATCCAGGTCCCCCGGACTGTCTCTCTCCTTCTTCCCAATCCACCAGTGCTACCAGTTTGGAATCATCCACAAAGAGAGACAGCCTACTCCTAACCCCTCACTATATCAGAGACAGGCACTGAACAGAAGTGGCCCCAATACTGAACCTTTGGGACCCCATTGATATTCAGAAAATGAATGTGCCTGAATCCGATTAGCAGAATTAAAATGTAGTATGTATGAATGAATGAGTGAGTGAATGTGTTTACCAATAGCACAGCAACATCTACTCTCACAGACATCCTCGACAGACAATACCAAGTGTCGGCACTGTACTGTCGGGGATGTCAGTGTTTTTCTGGGGGCTGTGCCCCTGTACCCCACCCCACCCTGGTATTTATCCAACTCTGAGTCGGAGTTGTCTCATGAGGGGCGAAACACCAGGCGATTCAATACCAGTGTCATGGGACCATCACAGCAACTCAACGCTTTCTATTTCTGTCGCTGTAGAAAGTTTCGTCGCACACTGTAAATATTGTATCCTAAATAAATGTATATATTATAATCTAAATAAAACCTTTAAAATCAACATGTGGTGCCAATCCATAAGGGGGTGAGAGTACCAGATAACTATAGACCCATCAGTTTGACCTCGGTGGTGGGAAAATTAATGGAGGGTATACTAAAGGAACGATTGGGGTGTACTTTGAGGAGGTGGGAGGTCTGGATAGTCGGCAACATGGGTTTGTGCGAGGTAGATCATGTCAAACCAATCTTGTGGAGTTCTACGAATGGGTAACATCAGAACTGGACAGGGGAAAGCCTGTGGATGTATTATTCTTGGACTTCAGCAAGGCGTTTGACTCTGTCCCCCACAATGGTCTGGTGGAGAAACTGATGGGGTTAGGAGTAGGCCCTTTGATGGTCAGATGGATTGAAAACTGGCTAGCTGGACGCACCCAGAGAGTAGTGGTTTGTGGGGAGCTCTCGAACCCTAGAGAGGTTGGTAGTGGGGTACCGCAGGGCTCGGTCCTGGGTCCGATCCTGTTTAATGCATACATATCAGACATCAGGGAGGGTATAGGGTGTGAAATGAGTCTCTTCGCTGATGACTCCAAGATGGGAGCAGTAGTTGAGGGAGAAGAGGGGAGGTTGGCCCTGCAAGGGGACCTGGACACCCTGAAAAGCTGGGCTCACACATGGAAATTAAATTTCAATATCACCAAGTCCAAGGTGTTACATGTTGGGTGGGGAAACCCTAAACACAGGTACACCCTGGGAGGAGAGGCGCTGGAGGCCTCAACAGGGGAAAAAGACCTAGGAGTCATGGTGGTTGCATGTATGAATAACTCTGAGCAGTGTAGGACAGCGGCTAGCAAAGCAAACAGGATGTTGGGATGCATCTTAAGGGGGATCACCTCTAGGAGAAGGGCTGTTGCTAGCCTTGCTTGTAGAGCAGAAAGCAGCTAACTAAAAGAAGCCACATTTTCTTATTAGTTTAAAAACGATAACTCAGCAAGAGTCAGTGTCTGTTAAGATTAAGTAGACAGATAACTTTATTAGAAATAGAAGGAGTCTTATTTAGGGTTAAAAAAAAAAAAGAAAGAAAATCAGTGTGTGTTCTTAGCTGGGAAGGGTACTGTATCAGCTGACTTTGCTAAACCAGTAGGAGGAAAGAGAGCTTACCTGGGGGTGTGGTTTAGACACTACAAAAGCAGGTGAGTCAAATTACAACTTCCTGTTGCTAGCCTTTTTTCTTACTAATTGCCCTCCATCCCACCCACCCAAAGCCAGTTCTACTTTTATAGCCACTGGATTTGACTGTCAACAGGAACTTCCTGTTTGGCAGTAGGAAGGAAAGGATCATAGAGAAGCACTGGTTTTGTCAACCCTAAAGGAAAAAAGTAGCTCACTCCACCCCTAGCTGCTGGTGGTCTGATATTGAGCAAGGAAGAAAGAGGCTACTGAAGAAGATAGGAAGTTGCTGTCCCAGAACAGGAAGGGTCAGAGTTGTAAGGAGAGGAGAGAGTAAGCATCCAGAGAAACAGTAGAGAGAACACAAAAATAAGACATGATAGGGTGGTGCAGTGCAATGGCTGTGAGGCGGCAGTGTTCCGGGAGACATTCTGGAGGTTGCGATGCTGCCCTATTTTGCAGGCACCTCTCTGGTCTGAGAGAGGAGGTTGCCCGTCTCCAGGCTGACCTGGCTAGGATTCGTGAAACCTCCTCTCCCACCCAGGGACCACCAGGGCCAATGCCATTACCTCAGAGGTTGCCAAGAAAGAGGACAGGCTGGACCAGGGTGGGCTCAAGGAGGGAGAGGGTGGTGGAACAGAGTTGCATCCCTCCAGCTGTACCTCTCCACAATTCATTCACTCTTCTGGTGGATAGTGGTTCCTCTATGGAGGCACCTGCAGTGGAGACCAAGGAGGATGCTGGGAACCTTCACAAAGGAGACCCACAGGAGGGTGGCATGGGACCCCACAGGGGAAGGAAACAACTCCTGGTGGGAGATTCAATCACTGGAGGTAGAAATGGGGAGGAAGGGAGAGGGAGGTAAGGTGCCTCCCAGGTGCCACGGCTTGGAGGGACAGGAGCGAATCCTCAGGATCGTGGGAAGCTGCACGGGAGGGAGCTGGATGTCATTGTCCACCTAGGGACAAATGACCTGGCTAGGAATGGGATCAGAGCAGTGCAAGAGGTGTGTAGAGTTGGGAAGGGCTAAACAAGTAGCGCGTCACGGTAACCTTCTCGGAGGTGCTGCCTGTCTATGGCAAAGGAGATGCTAGGCACTTCTCACCAGGGAATTCAATGAGTGGTTGAAAACTGGTGTGGAGCTCAGGGTTTTGGCTTCATTGGGGACTGGGAGCCACCTGGAGGGATGCAGACCTATACTGGTGCGATGGTCTGCATCTGTCCGGGGGACCAGGATCCTAGGTGAGAGGTTTAAATGCTTCATTGGCAAGCATTTAAACTAGCCAAGGGGGGAGGCACTGAAAAGGAGCAGGGAAATCCCAGCCTCCCCCCACAAAACATGGTGATTAGTGAGGTAAACACCAAGGTACAGAAGTTGTTAGGGAGCAGAACAGATTTAAATGTAAAAAAAAAAGGCAAAGGCAGTAAGGACAGAAATGGGGATAAAAGAGGTAAGGCTATCAAAAAGTGGAGGGTGATGAGTACCAATGCCCGCAGTCTGTAATAAGCTCCCTGAACTAGTGGCCTTGATGGAAGAGGGTTGCCTGGATATTGTGGCAGTCACAGAAACATGGTACACAGACAACCATGACTGGATGTCATCATACCAGGATACACAATCTACAGGAGGGACAGGAAGGGTAAAGAGGAGGAGGAGTAGCTCTCTATGTAAAGGAAGAGATCAAAGCAACAGAGCTAAAGAGTAAACAGGGAGCAGATGAGGCACTTTGGGTCACCCTGGAGACAGGAAATGGCACCACAATCCGCATGGGGGTTGTATACAGACCCCCATCTCAGGGAGGAATGGACAGGAAATGACAGAAGGCTTTCTTAGAATGGCAGAAAAGGGAGATATTGTTGATGGGGACCTGAATATGCCAGATGTTAACAGGAGAACCCTTGCTGCAGGCACATCCAAGAGCAGGGTCATTCTTGATGCTTACAGGGGGCATGCCTCAGACAGCTAGTATTGGAACCCACTCGGGAGGGAGCAATCTTAGACCTAGTACTCTCAAATAGGGACGGAGAAAGAATCTCAGATTTAGAAGTGGGTAGCCATCTGGGAACAAGTGACCACCAAACAGTGTGGTTCACGATAAAACACAGCCATACAATCAAGCCATACAAAAGCAAGAGTACTGGACTTTAGGAGGGCTGACTTTGGGAAAATGAGAGTGCCTCAGAAAAGCACTAGCAAACAGACAAGAAGGAGGGGTGGAGGAACAATGGGGAGTGATCAAAACAGCCATCACAGAGGCAACAAGCCTTTGTGTAAAGCAAATCAATAAAACACAACGAAGGAAAAAAACACTATCGTTCTCAAAAGAGGTGGCAGGGAAGGTTAAGGAGAAAAGGACAGCATTCAGGAAATTTAAGGAAACACAGAAGGAGCAGGACAGAGAACTTTATCAGTTAAAGCAGAAAGAGGCTGGGAAGGCTGTCAGAATAGCAAAGGCCCAAACAGAGGAAAGGATACCCAATTCTGTTAAGTAGGGGGATAAGACCTTTTATAGGTACATTAGGGAGCGAAGAAAGACCAAAGGAGGGATACTGAAGCTTAATAAAGGGGAGGGAATGGGCAGAGGGTGACAGTGAAAAGCAGGTATACTGAACGAATATTTCTGCTCAGTATTCACAAAGGAAGAGGAGGAAGAGTTACCTAAAACCAAACAAGAGAAACACTCTGAAGATGGGGTCTATACCAGTCCATTTACAGAAGAAAGGGTTTGAAAGAACTAATAAAATTGAAGGTGGACAAAGCAATGGGGCCTGATGGGATTCACCCAAGAATTCTAAAAGAACTAAGGGTAGAACTAGTGACACCGCTGACTACTCTCTAACAAATCATGGGAGGATGGGGTGGTACCCGAGGACTGGAGGAGGGCAGATGTGATTCCTCTTCACAAGAGTGGGAGCAGGACAGAGGCAGGAAACTACAGACCAGTTAGTTTGACCTCAGTGGTAGGGAAAATGATGGAATCACTTCTAAAGGAAAGAACTGTTGAGTACCTAGAGGCCAGTGGGGCACAGGACCCAAGGCAGCATGGATTCATGATGGGAAGGTCATGTCAGATGAATCTAAGATTTCTTTGACTGGGTGACCAAAGTAGTAGACCAAGGAGGGGCTGTGGACATGGCCTACCTAGATTTTAGCAAGGCATTTGATACAGTCCCACACAAAAGATTAATACACAAAAGAGCCAGCCTTGGAGTGGGTCCCAAGGTGGTAGCCTGGATAAAAATTGGCTAGACAACAGGGCCTTAAAGGGTAGTAGTAAATAGAGTACACAGTGAAGAAAGGAGGGTTACTAGTGGGGTGCAGGGCTCAGTACTGGGACGGTCCTTTTAATGTCTTTATAAGTGACATTGCAGAGGAACTGGAAGGAAAGTATGTCTCTTTGCAGATGACACAAAGATCTGCAACAGGGTTGATACACAAGATGGAGTGGAAAGGATGAGAAGGGACTTGGCAAGGCTGGAGGAATGGTCAAATGCATGGCAGCTCAGATTCAATGCAAAGAAGTGCAAGGTAATGCACATGGAAACAAAAACCCAGGGAACGTACACAATGGGGGTGAGATACTGACAACAGTAAAATAGAAAGGGAACAGGAGGTAATTATATCAGATGACCTAAAGGTGGGCAAGCAATGTGAGAAGGCAGTAAGGAAGGCTGGGGGATACTGGGATGCATAGGAAGAAGCATCAATAGTAGAAAACAGGAAGTTGTTATCCCTCTGTACAGACAGTTGGTGAGACCCCATCTGGAGTACTGTGTGCAGTTTGGGAGGCCCCATCTCCGCAAAGACATAGACAGAGTGGCGGCTATCCAGAGGAGGGCAACCAAAATGGTGCAGGGTCTGCACCAGAAGACATACGAAGAAAGACTAAAGGAGCTTAATATGTATACCCTTGAGGAAAGAAGGGAGAGAGGGGACATGATAGAAACTTTCAAGTACCTCAAGGGAATTAAAGTCCAAGAGGGTAGCATCTTCCAGAAAAAGACGTGCAAGAACAAGGGGGCACAATTTGAAGATAGAGGGGGGACGGCTCAGAGGTAATGTGAGGAAGTATTTTTTCACTGAGAGGGTTGTGGATGCATGGAACAGCCTCCCTGAGGAGGTTGTGGAGTCAAGAACAGTGGGGGACTTCAAGAATGCATGGGACAGGCATAAGGCAATCCTAGTGGGGTGTAGGAGGAAGTAAGCTGTTGGTTAACTAGGATCTGCAGCTTACCATTAGGTGGAAAATGGGCAGACTGGGTAGGCCAAGCGGTCCTCATCTGCCGTCAAATTCTAGGTTTCTATGAAGTGATTCTGCCGCTGTACAATGGACTGGTTAGACCACACCTTGAGTACTGTGTACAGTACTACAGTACTAGAGACCACACTTGAAGAGGAACATACAGCTCTTGGAGAGAGTACAGAGGAGGGCAACTAAGATGATACGAGGGCTAGGGGATTTGATGTATGAGGGCAGACTTGAGGAGCTCTGCCTGTTTTCATTGGAGGAGAGGAGAGGCAGGGGGAAGAACACGACTGAGGTCTTCAAGTACCTCAAGGGAATAAATAGGGTAAACATGAGAGGATCTTAGACTAAAGCAGGGAGGTATCACCAGAGGGCATGGTTTGAAGTGGAAGGGTGGGGGAGAGAAGAGGAGAAGGTTCTACACTGAGAGGGTGGCGGACCCTTGGAATGCACTGCCTGGCGAGCTGGTTCAGAGATCCACAGTGGAGGGCTTCAAGAGAGGTGGGACAGACACAGAAAGTGGATGTATCAGATGATGGCCTGGCCAGGGGATGGGAATGGATGATAAGGGTTTTTGGAACACAGGGGGCCTCGCACCCAAGGGATCTGAGGTTCGAGCAGACTCGATAGACCGTAAGGCCTAATCTGCTGGCAATAGTATGTTAGTATGTTAATTCCATCTTGCTTCATCTGTTTCAATCACACACACACACACACACACACACACACACACACACACACACACACACACACACCCACCTCAGTACCACACTCCCTTGTCCCTTTGCCAGATCCACTAAAACCCTCCTCCCACCTATCTCAGTGCCCAACCACCCACCCACCCCATGTCCCTTTGCAAGAATAGGGTACTTGCCAAAATGCCCACCCATTTCAGCCTCCCAAGCATGTCCCCTTTGCTAAAGTCTAAAAGGTCTGAGTCACCTTCAACCACCATTACATCAACTGCAGGTTCTCTCTCCCACTGCATGTGGCAAATACTTTGAAAATCCCCATTCTGGAGCTTTGGAAATCCCTACTGCTGTACACCGGTTTTTTGTTTTTTTTTTTTTCAAACAAAATCACGATTTTAGCACATGATCTATCACTAAAATCCAGACATCTTATATCAGTCCGTTTCCCATAACATCAAGGTGCTTTTTCTGTTTTCCTTTTTTTTTTTTAATTATATAAATAGAACCTATTTGCCCCAATTTCTGGTACAAAGTAAAAGTGAGTCAACGGTGGCAATTTTCCTGTAAAATACAAAATTCCCTGTAAATCTGGGTACCCTAGGAGATAATTCCAGTGCACCCTTCACTAACAAAACAAAAAAAAAAAAAAAAAGGTTACATTCTCGTACACATAAGCCTAGTTTAGGTGCACTTTGTAACTGTGGTACTGTTTAGATTGACAGCAGCCTGTACTGGAATATGACAGGTTACTGAAAACAGTGCTTCCTTAAGTATTAAGGCTGCATTTTCGTTATTGGGTTACCTTGAAACAGTGAAAATAAATGTGCTTCCTTTTTGCTTCCACCTTACCAAATTACTACACCAAAACACCAGCCAGTAGAGGAGGAAGTCAGTGTGTTAAAGCTATTTATCTGAAGGAACTGGCGGATGTCCTGGCAAAACCCCTGGCGGAGCTCTTCAGCATCTCTCAGAGGACAGGGTGGGTGCCCCAGGACTGTAAGGTGGCGCATATAGTGCCTATCCATTGGGGGAGATCAAGGGAGGTGGCAGGGAACTACAGGCCCATCAGCCTGACATTGGTGGTGGGCAAGGTGATGGAGGGCATCGTCAAGGAGAGCGGATGGGGGCCTGGAAAGTTGAGGTGCATGGATGATGGACAGCATGGATTCGTCCCGGGGGAATCGTGTTAGACAAACCCTGTGGAGTTCTATAACTGGGTGACGCGTGCCTTGGACCTGGGTAGACCAGTGGACGTCCCCTTTCTTGACTTCAGCAAGGTGTTTGACTCTATTCCTCACAGGGGCCTGTTGGATAATCTGGGAGAAATGGGGGTGGGGATCGTGATATGGGGTAGGTGTACCTTTGGTATATCTTAATACTTACCTGTATCTGTTTTGCTTGAGGGAGCAGGAACCATTTAATGCCAACTATGTCCACCCTCTAAAA
The DNA here is from genome assembly GCA_016271365.2 of Neoceratodus forsteri. NCBI lineage: Eukaryota > Metazoa > Chordata > Ceratodontiformes > Ceratodontidae > Neoceratodus > Neoceratodus forsteri. The sequence goes on from CM028131.1 coordinate 1,338,376,027, forward strand.
TAAATACACATTACAAGCCTTTCCATAAGTGAAATGGGTGTTTGCTAGGACGCTCTGCCCCCGGTTCTGTATGCTTCTTACCTGTATGATATGATACTATAAATAAATGGTCTGTGTATGAAATGTCAGTGAGAGACAGATATTTGGCCTTTAAAATTACAAGGTCAGCAGCTGAAAATCACAGGATTTATTACACGGACCAGGAGGTCCCTGTAATTTAAGGCTTCCTTAAAGAAATTGCATTTTACTACCTTTTTATGACCTGCCTAAGCTTTTGAAGTTAAACTAAATCTAAAGTTTATGATATCAGGAAAGAAAGCGTAATTTGGCTGTTCCTATCAAGTTTAATATCTAAATGAAATGCTGGGATTGCTAAGATCAAAGTGAAATGTTTAAAGGACGTAATGTAACCCCTAGGTGGAACTATCCCAAGGGCTACTACCCCTGCCTGCTTGGCTAGTAGCACGTTAAGGGGCCAGAGTTCTGAAACGGGTGCCTCCACCCAGAGGTTAGGGTTGGTAGTGGTCAACTAACCTGGGCACAGCCCTCCAGGACACTGTAAACCCCCCCCTCCTTACTAGTGGCCGGAACAATACACAATGGTCACTTTCACAATACCCCTGATACGCCACACAAGTACCCACACTGTTTGCACTTACCACCAGGGCTTTCCTCTGGCCTGGCCCTGGGAACCCCCTGTAAAACAATGTTATATACAGCAAATAACAGCAGTACAGTACTCTTGCACAAACTGGAACCACAGTCAGTGTAAATGCAAAAAAGGTCCCATTTATTTAAGGGACTTGAACAAGGTTAATCTGCTTAAAAGCTGTATCAAACAGTTATGCATGCACTTCAGAGTCCATAAACAGTCACACACTCTGGGTACACAGATGGAGAATGGTGGGCTAGCCAGCAACGCTGCAGCTGGTTGGGGTCCTGTGATGGAAGAAAACATGCACAACACACACTATTTGTAATCCGGAGCCAGAGGGCTCAGTTCGTGAAAAGGAAAAAACAAGACAATCAGATGACACACTTTTAGATTAGGCTGTTGTTGCAGGGAGCTACCCTGACGATTACTCACAATACCCAAGACTGAACACAGGCTGGACGAAAAATCGAGACAGCAGGTGGTTAATCTGGAGTGCCAGGAGAAGCAGGGCCCACATGACTCGCCATGGCGTTGTTCCTGTTCAAGCATGGAGCAGGAGGCTGATCTCCAGGCAGGTCTCTTGTCGGTGGCCTTCTCTGTGCAGTGGGGTAGTCTGGCAGGGCCAGGTGGCATAGCCCAGGCGAATGGAGATGAATGCGATTCAGTCCAATTAGACTGGATGAAGCTTCCAGCAAGCAGAACACAGTTCACACAGTGGGGAACCAAATCACGACCCACTTTCAATACACCGTACATTTACATGCAAGGAAATTCTACTGTACCAGGCAAACCGCCTCAGGTCACAATCATAAAGTCTCTGCACAAACCAGGGATTCAAAAGCAGCTGGAAATCCTGACAGGCCTATCGCATTCAGCAATTCTTCAGTCTTCTTCAGGTTAAAGCCTGGTCACAGTCCAGTGGCTTAAATAGCCCTCAAAACTCTGATTCAGTCCGAATAAACTCTATTTTCCCCACTCAGGGACAGCAGGCAGACAGGCAAGCCAAAACTGAGCCCTTTCACAGTTCTCCCATGCCAAACTACACAACTGCTGCTCAAAAAAAAAAAAAAAAAAAAAAAAAAAAGTATTCACTTGAGCTGTTACTTCTTCACTTCTCAGCTCAAAAATGAAACTAGCTGCAGCAGTCTGGGAAATTCCCCAAGATCCAAAAGGTCCGGTTGGCTAATCCTCCTGTCAAGTCACAAAGGCTCCCCTCCCCCGGTGCAAAAAGGCGCAAAAAGCTCAAAACTACAATTCCTACAGATTTTGACTCCAGACAGCTCCTGTAATCCGGCTCCATTGTAGGTCCCACCAGTACTGATTGGTCCAATTCGCAGTCCAGGACCAAGACAGTGGAGATGAACAAAACAGTCCTTGCTGCAATGCAGGCAGGTTAGACAAACTACATTATTACTCTAAAATGATTTCCAGCAAATAGTTACATCTTTCAGAGCTCTCTCAGATTACTTATGACTACAATCCATGAAACTCTTAAAGAGACAGAGCACAGAGACTATACTGGCAATCACATTTAAACTGCCAAAAAAAAAAAAAAACCACCACCACGCAGGACACCAGCCTGGCAGTGAGCATTTAGGCAAGTTCAAGAAGACTTTTCGGGAACCCCCATTTGTGGGGGGGGGGGGGTTATACATTTCCCTGCCTGGAAAACTTGGCATCCGATCAAGTCTGTACCATTACGCATCAGTTAACATAAACATGTTACTTTACCATACATATTCATTACACTTCATGATACTACATCCATTCCGACAACACACTGTGCATATTTCACACAGGTAAATTGAACATTACTATAGAGGGGGCCCTTCCCTATCAGCTAACTTGGTGCTAGAGGGGGCAGGGGCACCATGGTGAAAGGGAAAGATAAGTAACCTGGAATTAGCTGTCAAGTAAGCATTAAGCCACGACGAAGGTGGCATCTAATGCTAGATTGATGCATGGGGGGCGGTGGGGCCGAGGGCCACCCCCCAGCCCCCCATGCATCAATCGCATTAGATGCCACCGACGGAGTGGCTTAATGCACTTGTGACATGGGCTGTACGTCGGTGGAGGGGGCCCACTGTCCGAGATCAAGAATAAGAGGCGGAGGCAGTGAGAACTTTATAAACTTTTACTGCACTTTTAGACAACGGTCTACAACATTGGATACATACTGATGTGCTGATCAGCGAGTGTCCGTACATTGGCGCAGAGGTGGGCAGCCAACATTCGTGTGCCTCTTCTGCCGAGTTCGGTGTGGGTATTCTGGTCATACCCTCCGTGGGAGGTCTGTGGTGCACGGTTCCGCCACTCCGAGCAGGGCTGCAGTCGCGCTGTGCATGTCGGGTGCTGTCACTTCCTGCTGCCTCCAGGATAGTGGTCCGGCGGTGTCGTCCTCCAGGTGCTCTCTCCATGATGCTGCCCGGTGTGCCCTGCGGTGTGTTGGTCTGACTAGGTGCTTCTGCTGTCTGTCGTCGGCGGGCCGGTTCCATAGAAGTTCACCGTGCCATGGACGGTGAAGGTGTGGCAGTGGAATCCTGGTGGGTCGGTGGCGCGCTCCGGCATGGTCGCTCTCAGTAGGTCTGCCCGGCTCTGGAGATGCCGCTCTTCTGCTGGTCGGTGTCCTGGGTCATCGGCCATGGACTGCTGCTCCCTAGGGTGGCTGGTGTGGGGACGTCCCCAATGGCCTCCTGAGCTACCACTGCTGTTGCCGCCTGCTGCTCCAGCTGTCTGCGTGTCTGTGCTCCGCTGTGCGCTCTCAGCAGTCGGAGGGCATGCAGTACACACTTGCTCTCTTTGTGGGCTGGGTCGGTGCTGGAGCCCGGGGTGTCCGTCGCAGAGAGGATATGCGACCACCTCTGGTGGTCAGACACACTTGGGGACCAGTAGTTGCAGAGGTTGGTCTCACATCTGTGGCCTGTAACTGACATTATTTCACGTGATGCGAGACCAGCCTCTGTCAGCATCTGCACGGCGGTGCTTCTCACGCTGTGTTCGTATACCAGCATGATAGGCCGGCATCAGATAGTTCCTGCCCATTGGCTGTAGTGGAGAACCACACCTGCTGCTTGTCCAGCTCTTCTTGGGGGCGCAGGGGTGCAGGTGAAAGCAGGGGCTCCTGAGGGCATCTCCTGACATAGTCCTTATAGAGGGCCACTGGACAGAGGACGCTGCCAGGCTGTGCATAGAGAACCCCCAAGGCTCTGCTTGTTTGTGTGGTGCTCTCAAGAAGGTGATGTTAATTATATGAGTGCGCTCTACTCTAAGGTGGTGAAAAGAAAGGCGGGCACCAGAGGTCCAAATTATATTTCAGATAGGATAACTGCTATCCGGACAAGGAGAGGCAGGAGTCGACTTAGTAGTTTTAAATGCCGCAGGCGGACGCTTTATTTGGAACCAAAGGCGTGAGACAGACAGTCACAAGAAGAGTAGGGATGCCGAGTTAACAATAGGGCAGATTATAACGAGGATACTGAAATACTTTTGATCTACCACTTTAATGTTTACCTCAGCAAATATAACCTGCAGGCCTACTGCCACTCTTATTCTAGTACTAGTTTATACTGTACTCTATACTTACACAAGAACCCAGTCTTAGGCTACTCAGCACTACATTAGGGTGATCAGCATCATACATCTACAAAGAGTCCAGAATTTTACAAAGGTCCAGAGATCTGGCGTCTTCGTGTACACCGTCGTTCTTCGTTGGTAGCTACAAGGGAAATAAAACAGAACTGTGGAACCCTAATCTCAATTCCCAGCAAGGACCTAGATAAGGCCACTGGGGTGGTGAGAGGTTTGGTAAACAGACCATATATCTTCGGCAAAAGCCCACTCTCTCCGAGGCTGCCGGAATGTAGAACCAAAGCAACTGGTTCCTGAAATAACACACACTGAAGCAAGAGGTTCCTCGGCCAAAACCCACTTCTAGGGTTGCCAAGGATGAAGAAAGACCAAGATCTACGTGGCGATGAATCCAATGGAGGAGTACCACGATCCGACTGATGCTGCAGCACTCCAAGGGCCAGCTGGACTCGGAAGGAACTCTGACAGGACCAGGAACCATAGGAATCTGAAGAGATGATGGTTGAATCTGCAATCCTCAGGTCAGGAACTAACACAAAACAAAAGCGGTAGACGCGTCCCGGACTGAGCAGCGGACTCTACTTTCGGCAAGCGGCCAGGTGGGGACGCAGAACTGGTTCTCAAGATGAGCTCTCTCTTCTGTGAAGGCGACCAACCGGGACATCTGGAACAGGAACCAAACAGAGCGACATTGTACGGCTGTATTGATGCGTTTGGGCGGACGTACTTTCAAGCTGTGAAAACAAGAAAACGGCGGGTACGACTGGTACAACCGACGACGGACTTAGACTTCGACGGACGACACGAACGGACCGGATAAGTTGATGGAGGATCTCCCTGGAGTGAAGAATGCTGTAAGGATGTCTTCTTCTGAGTAGAGACTGATTCTGAGCATGTGGTGTAACAGACCACACTAGGAGACTGCAGTGTGGTAGAAGACCGAGACTGTCTTCGTACAGTAGTAAACATATAACTGAAGAATGCTCAAAGAACTGTGGAATAGTACAATAATTTGCCAGGGAGGACAAATTATAACTTCAGGGGTAATTGTTACTGATAAGGGCCAATGTCCAGGTGCTTAAAGCAATAGTTCAGGTACTTAGGACAATAGTTCGGGTGCCTGGGCAATAGTTCAACATAAGCAGTACAGTAATCACAGTAAATTCACAGTATAGGCAATTATAACACTCTCAAATGAACCCGTTTCTATAGGTAGGGTACTTCTGGGATAGGATCCCTTACTGTCCGTTGTGGCTGGGGCCTCCCTTTAGACCAGGCTTTACCTTGGGCCTGAAGCCCTACGTTAGCTTGAGCCTGCCTTATTCCACTAGGCTGGGGCCTCCCATTAGTACCACTGGGCTGGCTTGCCCTATTCCGCTAGGCCGGGGCCTCCCTTTAGTACCACTAGGCTGGCTTGCCCTGTTCCGCTAGGCCGGGGCCTCCCTATAGTACCACTAGGCTGGCTTGCCCTACTCCGCTAGGCCGGGGCCTCCCTTTAGTACCAGGCTTTACCTCGGGCCTAATGCCCTACCATTACCTCGGGCCTGAAGCCCTACCATTACCTCGGGCCTGGTGCCCACCATGGATTGGGCCTGGAGCCCCTTGTTGCGTGGGCCTGGTGCCCCACTTTATATTGGGCTGGAGCCCTCCTTTATATCCGGGCAAAAGTGCCCTTTTAATATATTGCCCCTTTAAATTTGCAGGCTCCCAGTGCCTGCTGTCATTCAGTGCAGCAAATCTGCGCCCAAATTCCGGCTCCGCCCCTTCATTAATATTTATAGGCGGCGCTAAAGGCCTTGCTTTCCGGCCCCTCCCCAGGGCGTCGTAGCCCGCCTCCAAATAAATATTTATTTTCACGGGTCCCAACGACCCGATGCTCCTGCGGCGCTCGGCCACCTTTTTCCAGCGCCTACTGAGCTTTAAACAACTCAGGGCCCCCTCCTTATGAATACTGGCGGTCAGCACAACGTGTGCTGCCGCCGACTACCACTCTGCGGTCTTCTGGGCTTGCCGGACTGTAGGGAGGAGGGAGGATGCTGGCAGAGGGAGGAAAGCACGTACAGGCAGCTGGGGGAGACGACTCGGGGGGCCTCCAGCGGGCTTCAACAGGGTGCGGCGGTCGCGGCGCTTCAATGCCGCCCGACGTGGGACCGAGAAAATTACTAAAAACACTTCAGGGGGCAAAATAACCGGAGGGCTTTTAAGCCCAAAACCATGGCAAACGGACAGTTTCTTTTCTTCTGGTGCCCTGATGGCACCGCAGACCGCCGAACTAACGCGGGGCAAGGAGTCTTCAGGCAGGGGAGGCAGCACAGGACCACAGCAAGCCCAGAGGGACGGCTTCAACACAAGGTAAGCCCTAAACGGTCCCTTGACTTCTGTGTCCTGTCTCCTCAACCACTGCCCAGGATCAACTGACTAACTATGGAATTATTTTTAAAAAGATAAAACTGCCAGGATTCTGGAATGGCTGGATTGGAATGCTGTGCATCAGCCACTTAGCACAGCATTCCATCCAGGCCATTATGACATGGAATGCTTTTTTTTTTCTTCTTCTTTTACCAGGATTTAAGTGCACAAGGCACTTTTTCTATTATTTACAGTGTTTTGTGTGTTTACTGAGGTGGCTTTTTATGTCTAGGGGCCCCTTCGTACAGTACCCTGCTGCCTACTCCTGCAGCAGGTACTCTAAGCACCTGTATGTTCTGCGTTCATTTAATTATTTTTAATTACTTCTGGAATGACCACCTTTGGGGCATTACAGATTGTCTCGGTGGCACTGCTATGGTTCTTCGTGGCCTTGTTAAACCCCAGTGCGAGGAACTCCTGCCCTGCTGCATCTCTGTCAACCACAAAGGATGCCTGCGAGCGCTGCCTCAGTCCCTCTCGCCCTCTGCGTGCCAGGCCAAGTTGTATCTCAAACCAGACACGCCTGACAAGGCCGTACGCTGTGCGGGGATCAAGGGTGTCACACTGCCTGATCCGGCGCAGATCTTCCTGGGTTATCATCGGGAAATGTGCTGCCACGTCTTTGCCAGCCCGCCGATACCTCTTAAGCACTGCCAGAAATACATTGTTAGCAGTTCTGAAAGCTGGATCTGCCATAATATTCACGTGGCGTCTGACCTCCATGCCATTTATGTAGCAGTTCAGGCCAGCTCTGATGCCCCACAGGGAGCTCACACTGTACTACTCGCCTCCCTCCACCCGCACTGTGGCATAGAAGTGCCTCAGTGTCTCTGCGAGCTCTGGAACTGTGACTGTGGCAATGTCCAGGGTCATGCAATTCTCCTCCAACCAGTCTGAGAAGACACTGCATGCCCATGCAGTCATTTCTCTGTATCGTTCCACCTTTGCTACGCTCAGGGCGTCCAGCCGTCAGCGACAGCTGCTGTGTCTCCTGGTCCTGGCTGTTGCCTCGCTCACCCTCCGGGACCTCTTCCCGCCCCTCTGCTCCAGCCATGGTCCCCAGCTCCCTGTGGTTTCCGGAGCACTGCTGACTGTGCCCACTCCCGGCTGGCTGCACGTTGCACGGACCTCTGCCACCCGAGATGGTGCCCTACATCGCCCACATATGCTGGCTGCTCCACTCGCTGCACACGGTCCTGCTCCTCTCTCTCGGTCTCCTTGCTCGTGCCTGCTCCAACACTTCAATGGCTCCCCCGGTCAGTGTCCCGTACGCCGCGGTGCCCACCGCTGCTCGTCCACCCACTCGTCCATCGCTGCCCCTCCTAGCAATGAAAAACAGACCGCGCTCTCTTGCATCGCCTGTCATGCTTCCCAGCTAGAGACTCCTGCGGGTGTGCGCTGGGTTCCCCGTCTCCTTTCCAACCTCGGACTGCTAGTGGGCTCCAGGCCGCCGCTCCTCTCGCTCCCCCACAGGACCCAGTGCTGCTAGGCTGGGGGTCTGGCTGGTCGTGGTACTGCCAAAGCGGGCACGGCATATAAGCTGGGTTAATGCCCGCTCCGGCTGCCATCCCGTGACCCTCTTGTGCCTATCGGTGATCGCCATTTGGTGCACAGAATTAATGCCATGTTACAAGCTCAATTTGGGCAGTGAGCTTGATAAGACAAACACCTTTGTGCACCACACAGAGGCAAATCCATTGACCTCCCGGGAGAATCATAACTGAGGCATACTACTAGCTTGACAGTTCGGCCAGTCTTTGAGGGGGACAACTACAGTCTCTGTACTCTCGGTACTGGTCTGGGGACTCTCGTCACTTGTGAAGGATGCCTCTGCCCGGGTGGGAACATTCAAACTTGGGGCACTGTCTGTTCTTTGCTCTGCAGGCTCTGTTTCTACAACACGTGACTCATTTTGTGAAGGCTCAGGCACAATCAAGCTTTGAGGCACTGAAAAGGGGGGGGGGGGTCAGCACTCTCATAGTATTCAAGTTCTGGTATGTCACCAGAAAGACAAACCCTCAGCCCCTACTTCAGGCAAATCATACAGTTCCACAATACACAGAGACTCAACATCCTCAGGACGTGATACTTTGCACTTCACTTTCTGGGAGCACTGGCTCCAAGGGACGAGCTTGGGGGAGAGTAAGGCAGTCCAGAAGGCCCAGCTAAATCCCCACGATTTAATCAGGGGGTTATCTCAAACAGCAGACTCTGTTTAGGCGGTTGTATTCACTTTTGTCAGAAGTGACCGACAGTCACTATCATTCTGGGCCTGCTGTGGAGGAAACCTTAAATCTGTGACCACTGGGGGTAGGTTGACTGTCTCTTTCTTGCAGCAGAAAGAGTCACCAGCCCAGAGGGCTCAATTTCCAGGGGTTCAGCCTCAATCATGACTTGGCCTATAGGTAGCAAGTGGTTACGGTGCATGGTCTTGACAGCTTTGGAGTTGTTCTCTGGGCGCACCTTGTACACAGGTAAATCATCCAACTTCCCAACTACTACATGGTGAAGATGGTGCCACCAATTAGCAATTTTGTGTTTACCATGCAGTCCCAAATTGCGTAACACACGGTCTCCAGGTCAAAGCTCTTGAGCCCTTACGTTTTTATCATGCCTCTCCCTCTCTGTTGGCTAGATTTCTCTTGGCAGCCATTGTCTGGGCCAGTTGATAGGCATGGTTCAACTGAGCTTTGGTCTTTGGTGGGAAAAGCTTGTGCATATCGTGTGAAATGATCCGTAACCACTAACACATTACCAATGTTCCGCTGATCAGGTTCTAAACGCAAGAAGTCTATGCAGACTAGTTCCACGGGGACGCTGGTAGTAATATTAACAAAGGGGCAGCCCTCTGAGGCAGGGCTTTTCTTTGCAGGCAGCGACTACAAGTCTTCACATGGTGCTCAACATCGGCCCCCATTTTGGGCCAGTAGAAGCGAGATTGTACCAGGTCAAGGGTTCTGTCAATACTGAGGTGCCCCATGTGATTGTGGAGGGATCTCAGTACCAAATCTTTAAAGTCCGTGGGCAGGACCAATTGTTGCTCGTCTACTTTGCCACTACGATCTACTGTCTCTATACAACAGCTGATTAAAGAACGCCCCAGATTGAGCAACTTCAAACAGTAAAGCAGTTCGCAAGTCAGTGGAACGTAACTTAAGACACATCTTTCCTCGCATGCAGAACATAAAGTGCTGGCTGAATCATTGGATCTTGGGATTGAGCCACTGAATCCTGTCATTGTAAGCTCTCAATACTTATTCTGTATTTTGTCTTACTTATTTTACAATTTTTAGTAAACCACCTTTAAGATATTGCCTAGGTCTTCCCAGTTCTCTTTTTGCATGTGGAGTGCCTGTATTTTTAAGTCCGACAATGGTTTAAATAGGCTTGATGGTGTTACTAAGCTCGGAAAAGGTAAGAATATACCAAAGGTCTCTTAGGCCCTGTCCACACTGCACTGAAAATCTGTAATGTTTTGAAACCATTACAGACTGAAAGGTCATGTCTACACTACCCTTGGAATTCCCCTCTAATGTTAGAGGGTCCAAATAGTTACCATAATGGTTTGCATTTACACTAGTAACATTACAGAAAGTGTTTTCATAACCGTTACAGAAACCTGTTGTGAGGTGGTTTCAGCAACAGAGTCTGTAATGGCTTCAAAGCTCTGTTTAACCTTGTCCACAATACACAAGTAAAATCCTGCAACGTTTTCAAAATGTTTTCAGTGGTAGTGTGGATGCACTGTAACGCTTTCAGTCTGTACTGGTTTCAAATGTTACAGATTTTCAATGCAGTGTAGGCAGGGCCAAAACGTTACAGTACATCCACCCTACCACTGATGCACATTGCAGGATTTTACTTATCTACTGTAGACAGGCCCAAAATATCAGTTTTCAACAACAGTTTTAAAACACTTTTTAAGACATTGCCAGTGTAAACGCAAACCGTTATGGTAACGGTCTGGACCCTCTGTAACGTTAGAGTGAATTTTCTGGTGTAGTGTGGACAGGGCCTTAAGAGTTTTAAGGGTTCATTTTGGATACCTAATTAGATGCCCCTAGGTGAAGGATTGTACTGCGTTCCTCGAAGAGAGTACGTATCAGAGTCTGTTAATTGGGTGTGCTAGCACAAGGTTCACAGTTTGAATCCCCCCAGAACTTGAGACTACAGGTGATTCGGACCCAAAGCAGACAAGAGGGTTACTCTGTCTTTTACCTGTCCACACTATTGCGCTCCGAGGTTGGCACTGTGGGAGCACAGGGCCTGACCTGCGGAATGCGTTTGACATTTGCAACATGCTGTCATTACCTCAAGTTTCATTCCCCCTAACAAGAAAACTGGTACACTGGTCTGAAGAGTCCACCAGTCTCAAGAGCACTTGGTTCTGTGTGAGCAATTGCATGAGGGACAGGTAAGGGATAGACTGGGTTTGTGACAGCCTCTCTATAGAAAATGTGACCATATCCCCTCCTACCCACCACTACAAAAAATGCTAACATATTTTCTTCATGCTACTGAAAGTGTTAATATATACACTCTTACCTCAAAAAAAAAAAAAAAAAAAAAAAAGGAGCACCACCATATCCTCATCCCCTAGCAAGCAGCACCACAGAGCTAAATAAGGGTAAAGTCCCTGCATTTTCCCCACAGTCATACTCCTGTCTGGAAACAAAGGATCTTAAGCACGCTAAAGTGTAGCACAGCAATTACCAGCATGCACTGGAACCCTTTTTATTTAGCTACACGAGTAGTATATCTCCTCCCTCCAAGAGTGCCATCACCCTCTCCCAAAGTTCAGCCAGAGCCATGTTCAAGACAAAATCATTCATTTTAAGGTTGCCTTTTCTAATGTCCTCTATGGGACTGCAATGGGTGGCCCTCACTTCAAGCACCAGAAGGTGGCCACCCTGATCATATCCTCTTCCCCAAGAACTGCAACCATATTTCTTGCCTCTTGGAAAGCAGGTTACCATACTCCCCTCTGCAGACACCCCAGGCCAACTTAACACCTTCCCCAAAGGAAATACCACAAGAAACCCTCACCAAGGAAGAAACCACCACTATATCCACTGTATTCACCCTTCACCAAGCACCACAATCTTATCTCTCTTTCCTAGAATTACCTTCTTACCCCCGTTTTTATTTATTTTGTATTATCTTTTTTCCCCCTGCCCTGACCAGCCCCTATCCCTTAGTATTCCCAGCCTTGGCAGCCAAGCATCCTCCAGGGCTTGCTTTGGTCCAACAGCTTCCCCCAGGCCCCCTCTCCCCAAGGGGTCCTGCAAACCCTGAACAGGATCCACTGCACTAAGACCATGCCTGGCTAGCCAGGTGCAGGGTCTGTGGGAGCCCAGCATCATCCTGCGGTTAAGGAGCCATTTTCTTCCCAATTTCCTCTCAAAAGTGTGAGCATGCAATGCCGTGACGCATGTTGCACAGTCCTTCTCGAATGGGAAAGTCGACGGTGCCGCACTTCCAGTGCAGTTTAAAATGTTATAACACTTCCTCATGTCCCCGACTGACACCTCCCACCGCCAAAATCAGTCCGTCACCCACCATCTCTGCCTCACATCTTCCCACATAACCACCACCCCAAGGAAGGGCTGCCGGGGCCAAGCCCATACACTCTAGCGGTGTTGAAGTGTTAGTGAGGCAGACAGCCCAAGTCAGTCCCTCCCCAACACCATGAAGGCCTTGATGACACGAAGCATCATGGCAACGCCCCAAATCCATGCCTCCAGCTGCATCTCCACCTGCTGTCATCCAGGTAGCAGTACTGCAGCAGAGACCATTCATCCTCACTTCCCAGAGGAGGCAAGCATCCCTAGGACACACAACTGTCCTCTCCCTGGCCAGCCCTCCAACGCACTAGGCTCCTTCCTGAACCCAGGTTATTGGCATCGCAAGCTGTAGCGATACCGCTGCACCGGCAAGCCGGCTTAAAGAGGACCTTCCCCAGTCACTTTGACTTTCATGCATTAATTACCCCTTCTTGCACAGATTCTGGAATTGTATTTTTCATTTAGTTGTTTAACCAGAAGTAGCACAGTAAGCTGAAGTTTTTTTTTTTTGTTTGTTTTTTAAACCACAGGTGCGACCTGGGAGCACAGGGAAGTTAAGCGACTTGCTCATACTGTCTGCTGCAGTTAGTTAGTTTTTGCATTCCGAGCGGCTGAAAACTGCAGGGTGTACCAGAGCTTTTATAGCAAGCCTGGTGTTGCTGTGGGCCCATGGTTGTACTGCTGACATCATTGTAGGGCAGAGTCAATTTCACACAAAAACATACTGACAAGACATTTAGATTTTGGCATAATGCATTGCTAACAGGGTGTCTTGGGGAAGAGGGAATACAACATGTACACTGAGTGCTGGTAGGTTTCCTTGCAACATTGTTGCAATTGCATAGTATTGCACAGTGTGAGTCACTCATCTATCCTACAGTGATGCCACAAGAGCTAGCAGCCCAGCAGCTGAACAGCAAAGGCAAATGTAACAGGGGCTCAAACACAAATCCAAATTATGGAAATCAGAGTAAACCTTGGCTAGCAATAACAAATGCATACACTTTTTCAGGTCTAGTACTGCATTTGACTACAAGCTGTAACGTTTTGGACCATCAGGAAGGTCCTGTAACCTCCAGTGCATTCTGACACCTCTCCACTAAGTGTCAGGGGCTCCGAGTGCCCCCATTCCCAGAGGGGATCAGTCCCTTGAATGCCTGAACCCCCCAACTCCCAGAGTTTGCTTCTAAACTCCGGTCACAGACATTACAAGCAGTAGCGCCTGTGGTCCAGCTTACCGAAGTTATTTAGCCCAGCTGAGGCACAGCATCTCATTCCATTGGGGTCCTGCTTCTGCAATTGGATTGACTGGAGCACCAGGAGGTTAAAAACACTGTATCAGAATGTGTCAGACAAAAACCACCTGACACACAAAATAACACAACTAGGAAAACGCACTGCAGGAACTAGAGTACTGCTGTAAACCATCCACATTAGACACAAGGTAAAGCACTCGCCACCCAGTTTCCTGCCTAGTCCGTCTCTGCAGACCCTCCCCATTTACTAATTTTCCCATGGCTATCCCGTGTGCCAGCACAACTTGCCTACATACACACACACACCCCTCCACCACTTCAGTTGGCAGTCTGTTCCAGGTGTCTACCACCTTTTCAGTGAATTATTGCTTCCTCACGGATATAATACAGAATCCCAACCTCGAGAGCCTGACACGAAATCTCGACAATGGCAGATAAAGGAAGAGAATTTGGAAGAAATGTTCGAGCGGGTTTTATCCATGCACACACACAGAGACAGACAGACACACCTTCATATATATATATATATATATATCTCCCACGAACCACACAAATCGGCAGGATTCCAGCTGTCAGTTTCACTGTCAGGCTTTAGGGTCGGGATTCTGCATGTCAGTATCCTGTACCTTTCCTCACACCCCTCTAACCCCTCCCCCACATGCCTCCTGGTCCTGGTGCTCTCTCTCATTTGAAAGAAAAACTCCCCCCGCACTGTTCACCCCTGTGAGGTACCTGTAGAAAACACAAAATACAGACTTTGACAGCAGATAAGGACCACTTGGCCCACCCAGTCTGCCCATTTCCCCATCGGATAAGCTGCTGATCCTAGTTTTACCAACAGTCTACTTCCTCCTAACTCCCACTAGAATTGCCTTATGTCTGTCCCATGCATTCTTAAATTCCCGGTTTTTGACTACACGACCTCCTCAGGAAGGCTGTTCCATGCGTCCACCACCCTCTCCCTGAAAAAGTACTTCCTCATGTTGCCAGAGTCATCACCCCAGTCTTCAAATTGTGCCATTTGTTCTTGCACATCTCTTTTTCTGAAAAATGCTACCATCTTGGACTTTGATTCCCTTGAGATACTTTAAAGTTTTTATCACTTCTCCCCTCTTCCTCCTTGAGAGTATACATATTACGCTCTTTTAGTCTCTTCAAGATGACCTGTAAAGAACAAGAGTACCCGTTCCCGTCCCCACATACCTTTCTAGCACTGCTGCGGGAGTTCAGGGATGTAATTGTCTTTATTTTTTAATTCCATAGTTACATTTTACTAAAACACCGAAAGTTACGGCCGAACATGGAAGCGTAGAGCGGCCCCGAAAGAGCGGGTGCAAGTGCTTATGGGTATTACACCCATTTAGTGACGATGCCAACACCACTGCTCTTATTGCAGCAGCAGTGGCGGTAGTTCATAATATTTATTTTATTGTTTCCACGGGGGTCTTGACACTGAAATGTACTACATCAACAGCCTGTCCAGGTGTTGCTATAAATAATATTTCGGGTGCCAGTTAGCCGTGAAAAGCAACAAATAAATATTATAAACCTACCACTGCTAACAATAAATGATGTTATCAATAGCGATCACTAGTGATGTAATACCCATAAACACTGCACCCGCTCAACTCGAAACGTCTGTCCTGTTGACGTGACGGACCTGGTAAAATGTAACTATGAAGTGAAATTACATCTGGTGTCCGCTGAGCTCTAGAAAGGTTATGGGGACAGGACGGTACTCTTATTCTTTACAGGTCACCTGCTGGCTTCTGGTACAGACCCTACACATTTTAGTTGCCTTCCTCTGGCTTGCCTCCATCCTGTCTATGTCCTTGCGGAGATGGAGTTTCCACAACTGCATGCAGTACTCCAGATGGGGTCTCACCAACTGTCTGTACAGAGGGATAACAACTTCCCATTTTCTACTGGGGATGCCTCTCTCTCTATGCATCCCAGTATCCCCCAGCCCTCCCTACTGCCTTCTCACATTGCTTGCCTACATTTAGGTCATCTGATATGACTACCCCAAGGTCCTTTTCCATGTCTGTCATTAATACCTCCCACGATTGTACTCTTCCCTTGGGTTTTTGTTTCCCAGGTGCATTACTTTGCACTTCTTAGGGTCTCTGTATCACTTTCTGCTCTCATTTCTTCCAGGGTGTAGATGTTGAGATCCCTAAAGTCACTCCTCATAGGACTTTTGGTGCATGTTGAGATCCCCAAAGTATCTCCTTGTAGGGCTTTTGGTGTAAACCCTGCCCCATTTTAGTTGCCCTCCTCTAGACTGCCTCCACTCTATGTCCTTTCTAAAGTGCAGCCTCCAGAACTAGACACAGTACTCCAGGTGAGGTCTCAACAGCAAGCGATACAGAGTCAAACACCACGTCCCACCTCCTGCAGATACTCATCCCTTTGCACCCCAGCATCCCACTAGTCCTAGGTTAAGCGAGTCACCTGCTCAAACATCACACTGCGTGTTAAGTGGCTCTATTAAGATTAGAGCAGGAGTCTCCCAATTTTACAGTTCTGAAATCTATACCACACTGAAGTGCACACTTGTCTCCGCATTCACATTATCCCCACCCCAAGTGCCACTTTATTCCTTCCCAGAAGGGCTGCTGCCTTATCCCAAGATGCATTCTCCTTGCCCCCAGGATGTGCCACATTCTCACTCAGCCGTCTGAAGTGCCACCTTATCCCATTCCGCCAGGAAGTGTAACCGCTTTACATAAAAAAACAACACACAGGTCTCTGCTCAACAAAAAAATAAACGCTTCCAATATTATAATTTGTAATCGTTAAACACAGTTTTGCAAGTGTTTCCTCGCAAGCCGGAAATCTTGCTGTCAAACTTCAATCGCCATTCTTTTGCGAACAAACCCGTTTCGGTTTCTAAGTCCGATACGGGATCACAAAGCAACAAACGACGAGGCTGCCCAAATGCATAGATTCCCAATCCCTTAATTTACAACCCAGACCAAATTACCTTCAGCACTCCCCCATCCTTTTTAGTGGTAATGTCCTCTCCTTCCGTGGCGACTGCCTCCTGGCCCTCATTTTTCTCCTCTTCAGCAGTCATCTTTTTTTTGTTTTGTAAGGCACGGAACAACTAATCAACAGAATACACAAGGCCTGACTATGCAGTGCTGACAGCAAGTGACTGCAAGCCCCAACTGCTGCAACGGAAATTAATGCAGTTATCAAGTCGGCTCCCAAATGGTGCGGATACTCCGCTTAAACTGCCTCCTGCAATGAGTACCGACTCAAGCACGCCAACTGGCCGATACTTAAACCCCCGCAAGGCGGAAGGGCAAGGAACTTTCCAGAGAACGAAAGAAAGAAAGGGAAATACAGGGGCTGCCGAACAAGTGCTCTACTGAAAGAAAAGCGTAAAGACTACAACAATGGCTGGCCTGGCCAGGTTAGGCATACAGCAGCACTTTACGTTGGAGCGTTGGTTTGCCAGTTGTATTTATGCTATCCAGGGGTTAAATTGGGCAGTACCCCCACAGGAAGTCAGTTTCACTGTGTCTTAAAAAGGTATGATAAATCCACCAACTGTCATTTTTCTCCGTTGACTACCATACGACAGATCCGCCACTTAACTAAGACAATTTCACCACCTAGAAATCTAGGTGTGAGAGTTCTACTTAAACTTTCCAGTTTAAACACTGTACTATCCCTACCACTCCACTGAGAATCGCGTGTCTCCTCCCATCATGTGTGAAAGAGCACAACATAGATGTTCCCTAACTTAGCCCGCCACTGAGCACGGACATGGGTGTGGCTTCTGATTCCTTCAGTCTATGGGAGGCTCCGCGCACATGGTTTCGTTGTAACAGGGGAGATGTTTTGTGGTGCTACCTTGTCTGGACTGGGAAGCGAGGAGTCGGGTGGAGTGAGGTGATGAGTCCATGTGGTGTGGCGGCTGGCGGCCAGAAATTATTAGTGCGCTCCGAGCTAGCCAAACCTATTTAAAGATGTTGCACTTTGAAAATTAAAATGCTTATTGTTTTGTTTAATAAGATACAAATAGAAACAACCACTGTATGCGTTCCTTGTGAACGTGTTGTGCCGGTGTCGTGTCGACTGTGCCAGATCAAAACCCGTGCGAGACCGGTTCGCGCATTTGCACAGTAGTCTTTTGAAGCATACCTCTGAACCTCCTTACTCATAAAACAGGGACAAGGCTTAAAAAAATCAGCGACAAAGGACCAAAATCAGGGACACAACTTCAAACTTGATGATATCCACTCAGGAAGCTGGTAGAAAATCGTGCTTAGTGCAAAATGCATTTTCTAAGGAACAGCACCTCTTTAATGTGTGGCACTATTTTGTGCTTCCAACTCCCACCGTTTGGTCACGGAAACACAATTTTTAGGAGGGACAGAGTGAAATTTTGAGGCAAAATCAGGGACAGTTGAGAGGTATGTTTTAAAGTTTCATTGTTTCTTTTACTGATGCGGAACCTGTGTAAATGAGTCTCTGGCTCACAGGTCTTGTAATTCTAGAAATAAATAATTTTTATTGGTTTACACAAGCACATTATAAATTACAACCTAAAAATAAATGTAACCCCTAGGTGGCACTATCCCAAGGGCTACTACCCCTGCCTGCGTGGCTAGTTGCAGGTTAAGGAGCCTGGGTACTGAAATGGGAGGACAGGGTTTTTAGTAACAAGGCTAACTTGGGTACAGCCCCTGTAACCCCCATCTTTCCCCTCTAGTGGCCCAGACAATATGCAACAAACACTTTCAGCGTACAGTTCCCCGCACTGCACTTACCACCAGGGCTGGTTACGCCAGTTCGACCCTGGAGACCCCCTGTAAAACAAGGTTAGGCACAGCAAATAACAACAGTACAGTGCTTTTGGTACAAACTGGAACCAAAGTCAGATTAAATGCAAAACGAGTTAGATCTGATTTATTCAGGGGAATTGAACAAGCGAGGGGCGTGATCAGGTTGATTGATTCTAAAACTGATCGTATTTATTTATTAAATTTTGGTGACCGGGTAGGCCCACTGAGCCCCGAAGGTCCCTTTTTCAGGGGCAACCCGGGATAACAATACAAGTTATAAGAATGAACAAGGACATAAGGAACATTTGAGGCATTGTGAGTTGCATCATGAGGTGGTTACAGTAAAGAAAAATAGTGGATACAGGCATGGTAAAAGAAAAGCAGTGGATACAGGCATGGCTTACAGGCACGGTAAAAGAAAAGCAGTGGATGCAGGCATGGGTATGGGCATCTTGTCAGGCAATTATACATGCACTTTTAGTCCCTGTACAGTCACACACTCTGGATACCCAGTTGAAAGTAAGGTGGGCTAGCCTGGAACATTGTCTGGGGTAGGCCGGCGTCGCAGCTGGTTAGGGCCCTGTGATGAAAAGAAAAGGCATGCACAACCACACACAATTTGTAATCCAGAGCCTGAAGGCTAAGTTCTTGAAAGGAAAAACAACAATGCAGTCAGATGGCAACACTTGAGATTTAGCTGTTGTTGCAGGGAGCTACCCTGATTGTTACTCACGCTACCCAATACGAGACACAGGCTAAACAAAATGGAGACTGCAGGTTGAGGACTGGTTTGCCAGGAGAAGCAGGGCCCACACGAATCACCGAGTGTCATTCCTGTTCGAGATGGTTGAGCAGGGGCTGATCCTAGCGTATCTCTCATCGATGATAGTTTCTGTGCCTGAAGTAGCTGGCTGGGCCAGGTGGCAAGGCCCAGGCTAGGTGGAACAGTTTGGATTTTGAGTCCGGTAGTGCTGGATGCAGTGGCACATTTACACAGTGGGGAACCAAATCGCGACCCACTAACACCACACATCACATTTATAGTAAAGCAATCACCATACCACAATGTGGATAGCAGTCCGGCCGCAATATCAGTGTCTCTGAGCAAAACTGGTAATTCTGTGGTAAATGGATGTCTTGACAGGCCGATCGCGTACAGCAAATCTTTGGTGGTCTTCAGGTTCAAATCTGGTCACTCTTCAGTGGCTTTGTCACACTCCAATTCAGATACAGTCCGATTGCTAAGCCTTTCAAAGGATTCCCTCTCAAGGGACTGCAGGCAGACAGGCCAGGCTCTGCCTTTCCACCAGTCTTCCATGCGAACTATGCAGGAGCTGCTGCTTGAATCACTCGAGCTGTTTACTCTTCAAACTCTAACTCCAGACTGAATCACTGCAGCAGGCAGCTTGGGAATTTCCCTTCGGTTCAAAAGGTTCTGGTTGGCTGATCCATCAGTCTGTCAAAGCAAGGGCTCCCCCTACAGGTACATTTAGGCGCCAAAGTCTCAAAACTACAGTTCCTACAGAAATTCACTCCCACAAGACCCTGGGGACAGAATCCATTTTAGGGTCCCCAAAGGTACTGATTGGCCCTTTTTGCAGTCCAGGACCAAGATGGTGGTGATAAACAGAACTGTTCATCCTGCAAAGAAAGCAGAGTTAGGCAAACTACAACAGCATTACTATTCTAATGGATAATCAGCAAATAAGTACAGCTTCTAACAGAGCTCCCTCTGCGCAACTAGCGATGGCAGAACAGAGCGATTATCTGGCAGCCCGGGTGGGACTCTAGCCTAAAAACACTCATCCCCCTCCCAGATTAAATAATCACCATGTTATAGGCAGCTCTTTAAAAGACAGAGCACAGAGGTATTAAAGCACTTTCATACAAACACTTCTAAAACACTAAGATATAGGATACTAGCCTGGCAGTGGGCATTTAGGCACACCCAAGGAAGACTTTTGGGAACTCCCATTTGTAGGGGGGGTTACACCCTTCCCTGCCTGGAAAAACTTGGCATCCACATCAAGTCTACACCATCACAATATTGAAGAATCAATACAAACAAGACATACGTGACATTAGTATACTATGGAAATACTATCTGATGCATCAGTTAATGTAAACTTATCGCATTACTATACATTTCACTATACCATATCTTCATTGACAATACTCATGCATGTTTCATACACTCTAGTCTATACTGATTCTATTGTGATTAATATAGTATGAACAATTATCTATGACTTCACGTTATAACTTCTTGTATAGTAAACAATGTAGAAGGGGGACCTTCCCTATCCGCTAACTTGGGGCTAGATGGGACAGGGACACCATGTTCTGAAGGAAGAACAATTAATTGGGAGGTGGCAGTCAAGCTGAGTTTGGGCAGTGAGCTCTTGGAAACGTAAACACCTTTATGGACCACATTGAGAGGCAAGTCCACAGGCCTCCCAGGGGAATCATAACTAAAACATAGCACTGGCTTAACAGGGCACCCAGATTTCCTGGGAGGAACAGACACAGGCTCTGGGCAGTCAACACTGGCACTGATTTCTTCTCCTGTAAGGAGGATGCCTCTGCACTGGTTGAAATGTCCAGATTGGAACACTATCAGCTCCTTGCTCTGCAGACTCTGTTTCCACAACACTTTGCTCATTATTATCTTCTGAAGAGGGTCCAGGTTGCTCATTCTGAAGAGTCTCTGGCACAGTTAGGGTTTGCGGCACTGAAGGGGTGCTGTCAACACTTTCGTATTGTTCTTCAAGTTCTGGTATGTCACCAGGTAGACTCAGACCATCAGTCCCTTCTTCAGGCAAGTCAAACAGTTCTACAAGACACCGAGAGTCCGCAACCTCAGACATGATACTTTGCACCTCACTTTCAGGGGGCATTGGGTCCAGGGAAGAAGCTGGGGGGTTAGGCAGTTCCGAAGGCCCTGCTTCATCCCTACGATTCTGCAGAGGATTGCCTCAAAATAACTGACTCAGTTCATTTGAGGATAATAGGCATTATCACAGTCACTCTCATCAGAGACAGACCGAACAGTCGTCACTGTCACTCTGGGCCTGCAGAGGGTAAGGCTTTAGTTCTGGAACAGCACAGACAGGTTGGCC
The DNA here is from genome assembly GCA_016271365.2 of Neoceratodus forsteri. Classification (NCBI taxonomy): domain Eukaryota; kingdom Metazoa; phylum Chordata; order Ceratodontiformes; family Ceratodontidae; genus Neoceratodus; species Neoceratodus forsteri. Next base: position 1,338,397,417 of record CM028131.1, read on the forward strand.
CTGTTTCCTTTATGCAGCAGCACGAGTCACTGGCCCAGGAGAGGTGTTGAGTTGGTTCAGCATCAATAATAACTTGGCCGATGGGCAGTAAGTGATTATGGTGTATGGTTTTAACAGCTTTGGAATTATTTTCTGGGTGCACCTTGTACGCCGGCAGATCATCCAGTTTACCAACTACTACGTGGGGAAGATGGTGCCATCTATCAGCAATTTTGTGTTTTACATGCAGTCCCAAATTGCGTAGTAGTACCTATCTCGGGCAACAACTCCTGGGGTTTTACTCGTCGATCATGTCTTTCTTTGTTGGCAAAATTTCATGTAGCAGCCATAGTTTGAGCTAGTTGATAGGCATGATTCAACTGATCTTTCAGTTTCTGTACGTACTGCAAGTAGTTTTCAGCTCGGCCCCATCTGGAGAGACCCCAAAGCAGACATCAACAGGCAGTCGGGCCTCCCTCCCGAACATGAGACGGTAGAGGGAGAACCCAGTAGCATCACTTTTAGTGCAATTATACGTGTGTACCAAGGTACTAATCTGCTGGCTCCACTTATGCTTGTCTTTTGGATGGAGGGTGCCCAGCATGTCCAGAAGGGTGCGGTTGAAGCGTTCTGGTTGAGGGTCCCCCTGCGGTTGATAGGGGTGGTTCTTGACTTCCACACCCCCGACAGAGAGAGCATTTATTTGATTAACCTGCTTTCGAAGTCTCTGCCTTGGTCAGAATGGATCTGCTGGGGGGCACCATAGTGGACAAAGAATTTTTCCACCAGCACCTTGGCCACGGTAGAGGCCTTCTGATTTTTAGTTGGGAAGGCTTTTGCGTTCCATGTAAAATGATCAGTAACTACCAACGCATTGCCAATGTTCTTTTGGTCGGGTTCTAAGCACAAGAAGTCTATGCAGACCAATTCTAGAGGGACGCTGGTAGTGATATTGACAAGAGGGGCAGCCTTCTGAGGCAGGGCTTTCCTTTGGAGGCAACGACTGCAGATCTTTACATGGTACTCAACATCTGCCTCCATCTTTGGCCAGTAGAATCAGGATCATGCCAAGTCGAGAGTTCTGTCAGTACAGAGGTGCCCCATGTGATTGTGGAGGGACCACAGTACCAGCTGTTTAAAGGCAGTGGGTAGAACCAACTGTTGCTTGTCTACTTGACCACGGCGATCCACTGTCTGTATAACAGCTGATCATGCAACTTTAACCTGGGGCCTTCCTTGAATAACAGAGCATTTCGAAAGTTAGGGGAACGCAACTTGGACACATTTTTCCCCGCACGCAGGGTATCAAGTGCTGGTTGGATCATGGGATCTTGGGATTGAGCCCACTGAATACTGTCATTATCGAACTGAGGTAGTGCACTAATATCTAGAGCAGAGAAATGGCAATAGGCAGCAGGTATCAGGAGGCCCAAGCAATCTACTAGGCAGTCCACTGTGCATGATTAGGTGTATAATAATGTAGGTTTACTTTTTGTTGGTTTCTACACGTGTAGGAAATGTTTGGAATAGGTGTGGTATTTTTGGGTTTGTTGGGATAATGCATGCGATGCATTTGCTTTTTTTTTGTTGGGCGTTTTTCATAGGTATAGTGGTTTTTGCCCAGGGAGGTACTTTGTTTTTTGTGTTTCAGCGGCGGTTTGGCATTGATATGGGTTGGTGGTTTATAGGGCGTTTTGGAAATTGTGTGTAGGTTTTGTCATTGTATTAACTGGGTATGTTGCTACTTTGGTGTATTGGCATGCATACTTGTGATTGTATGATTGTATAAATTGATGGTATTTATGAATAGGTTAAAGTTTCAAATTGTTGTTGGGAAGAAGGTTTGGTTGGTAAAATTTACCAAGTAGGGTATGGTTTTAAGTTTGCTTACTATAAATGCTAGGGAGGATGTAGAGGGAGCATGTTTATATTTTTCTGATGTATGTTGTAAGGTAGAAGTTTTGTATTTGGTTTTTTGTGGGATGAATGAATTTCCTTTGAGTATTTCGGTTATTAAATTTGGTTTGTTTAAATTGCTCTAAATAGTAATTTATTAATTATTCTAAATGTTTTTGTGTTTTGGCGATTTCTCGGCGATTTGTTTTATAAGCTTTTGGTTGGTAATGAATTTCACTTACTTACTTTGCTTAAGCTATGGTTTATTTATACTAGTAGACTAGGTCTTTCCTTTCTCACTTCTTCTACTTTTGTTGTTTATTATTAATTTGGTTTGGCACCTCCATGTTGCAAATTCAGGCCTTTCTCTGACAATGTTCCCACTACTGCGCCACACTTGAAGCCAACCGTATATCGACATGGCCTGTGACGCTGCTTCCCCCTCTCCCCTTCTATCTTTGCTGACCCAGTTCTCTCAATGACCCAGGATCTAGCCTCTCACCTCGATTGACTCTGTACCACTACATGTCTGTTAATTTGGTATGTGTTTTGTAGAAGGCAATTATGTAGCCGCAGCACTGTATACCAACTGTAATTACTCTACCCTTTGATTTGCTTTGTCCTAATGTTGTTCTTGCACCGATTTGTTCATTTGTCTATTGTTCCTGTATTGTATTGTTTAACCTATCTACTGTAGTGTAACTTTGCTTGACGTCTACTCTGACGTGGAACCTTTTGTAAAAGAGCTCACGCTCAAAGGTCTTTCCGAATTGCCAAATAAATAAAATGACCACTGTATGTCTTCCCTTAAAAGAGCAGCAAGACCCCGTCTTACACCCATGTTGACAGATGTCCCATCAACCCCAAACCCAACCATGTTTTTTTATATTAAGGCCAGACCCACTAAAAATGTCTAAAAGGAGATTTTTCAGTCACTCACTTGTGCCATCTGATACAGCTTTCATTCATAAAAACTTAGTCTTCACTTGACCATTGATGGCATTTACATAAATTATGTAAACCAGTTCCTTTTCAGTTACACCACTGTCAGTACTACGATCCATAAGCACTGAAATAAATAGCATTTTTGATAGTTGCAGCAGGTTTTCTTCTAGGTTCTTGCCAATACACATTGTGAATTCTTTCCCACTAATAGCGTTAATGTATTTATTGCCCAAATTAACTCCATGGCGCTTTTCTAGTTCTGCTGTCGCTTCAGACTTTAATAGGGATTTAAGAAGGAGAAAGGAGGAGGTGCTACTTCACTGAGAGGGTGGTGGAGCCATGGAATGCACTGCCCAGGGGGCTGGTACAGGGGAAGGGTTCTGGACACAAAGTCCTGTGCAGTGGGAATATCCGGGACTGGGAAGGGAGAAGCCAGAGAGGACGAGGGGGGGCAGCAAGGTCAGCTCCCAGGGTGGGGGCTGACCAAACTAGCAGACACCAAAGACCATTAGGCCTATTCTGCTGGCATTTTAGTATGTTAGTATGTCCTTTTGGCCATCATATACAGGATCTCCATCAGCCTGTGTAGAATTGTTCTATGCTGTTCCTCTGCATTACTGAAGGCTCTCCCTGCAAATAAATGTTAAGTCTCGGTCCAAACCCCTAACAACTCTTTCCCACCCCCACCCCCCTTTTAAACTTACCAGTTGTGGTATGGCGATGTATATCAAGTGGTGACCTTGTTCTAACAAATTTGAAAATGTTAACAGCTTTCTTGTTCTGTTCTGGCAGAAGATGTTCCTGGATGGTGTCAACTTTTAGCTTGGGGGCCTGTAATCCCTGCAGTTAATGCCGCACTGAAATTCCTCAACCCATGTAGCTCATCTCTGTACTCACAGCACATTTTGCAACTAACATGCACTGCACAGTCTCCCTCACTGCTAATCTGTAGCCAGTGTTGTGGTGGTTTTTCTTTTTTTTTTTTTTTTTTTTTTTTTCTGGATCATATTTTTGCTGACATCCCTCTGCAGTTGCTAATTTAACTCCAGCCATGTTGGACTGTAATTATTAAAATGTTTGAAGTTGGCAAAACAAGGTGTCAGGGTGTGCAGCTATTTAAATTAACACATGTTGAGGCTTTTCCTGAAAAAAGGAAAATGGCAGTGAGCAGATGTGACCTCCAGCCCCCCTCGGCCCAGTCGCTGGCTCTTCTCAGACCAAACCCGGTTCCTAACTGGGGCAATCCCTCTCATTGTGACTCTGGGAACAAGTCTTTAGTTCCCTCATGGATCTCTGCATAGGGCAGGCACATAGTCTATTCTGTGTGTTCCCAAGTTCACTGCAAAGAACGGGGCACAGGTTACACTTAGCAGGGCACATTTTCTGGTCCCCTTGGATTCTCTGCAAAGCTGCAGGGCATAACTTGCTCTTTTTCTGTTCCCAAATTGTTCACTGCATGTGGGCACACAACTAGCTGCAGGGCAACCAGATCTCTGCAAAGCAGGGCACATTAGCTTAGTCTTGTTCTGTTTCCAAATGTTCACTGCAGACAAAGGGCACACGAGCAGGGCATATTAAATAAGTTCTGGTTCCTCCAATATCTGCAAAGCAGGGCACATTTTAGTTAATCTCGTTTTCTGTTCCCAAATTCACTGCAAAGTCAAGAGCAGGGCACACAACTTCTTGGTTACCAAGATCTCAAAGTAGGCAGGACTGCTTACTTAGTCTTTATCTGTTCCCAAATGTTCACTGCAGAGACACAGGGCACACAACATAGTAGCAGGCACATTAAGTTCTGGTTTCCCCCATAATCTGTGAAAAGCAGGGCACATAGTCTTTATTCTGTTCCCAAATGTTCACTGTTTGTTCCCAAATTCACTGCAAGCAGGGCACAAATGTAAAGTTCAAGGCAGGGCGACCCTTTCATGCGCTTGTTCTCCTTTTCCCACCACCCACAGTCCAGCTCTAGGCCTTGCCCGTTCATTGTCATTACGCCGTCCCTTCCCCCCCAGTTTGTGCCTTGATGTCCTTGTGCCCCTCTTCCTCCTCCAGGTTCCCCGACCATATGAAAAATGTTTTGTTTTGCTGCTGAGCTCCCCAATTCTGCTGCGCTCCTGCTCTCCTCTGAATCTGCCCGTCCAACTGTACATCGCCCCATGATGCAGCCGCGTGCTCTCCGCTCCGTCCAGGTTGCCCCGTGCCGTCTTGTCCAGGCCTCTCCCTCTGGCTCCTCCTTGGTGTGGCCACCACTCCTCCCGATCCAGCTTGTCTCCGACCACCTGCAAAACAAAAAGACACAATTATTTAGTTAACCGGACGACAGCGCAATGACGATTTAAAAGAAAAAAAAAAAAAAAATGAAATAAAACTGAGAACTCTCCTTTGGACTCCTGTTCACCTCTCGATGCCTGCTTCCTTCTGGTTGTGCTGCAAAAGGACTTGGTCACGCTTCTCCCATGTGGAGACCAGGTGGGGAGGAGAGAGCAGAAGCATCACTGGACCGGTCTGAATGGGGCGGGCACGGAGGAGGAGGGCAAAAATGGATACCAGGACAAAAAAATATATTAAAGTGACAGTGCCTAATAAGGCACTTTTACAGGTCCCAGGACCAATTGGCAGTGATTTAACAATGACTGCTAATCATTGCCAGATTCAGCTTGCTTTTTACCGATCTTGGGTCGCAAATTGTAATGTGAACCCACTTATTTTTATGCCTTGAAACAGTGTAGGCCCATTGGTGTTACAGCTGTGGCAGGCGGTGGTGCACTTAAATAACACAGTGCTTTGAATTAAAACCCCAAGGCCATGTAATTGTGAAAATGGCAACCCTCAAGTGAGGTATTTGTAACTCCTAGCCTGGTGGGCAAATGGTGTTTAGCTATCTTAACAGTGACCCAGTTGCAGTGGTAAGTCCTGATTGTACTTGAGGCTTCCTCATGACTTTGGACTCCTCTTGCTCTACTTGTGCAGGTACCTCTTGGTTGGTTGGTTGGTTGGTTGGTTGGTTGGTTTCTCTGGCCTCCAGCGGTGTAGGACTCATCTGTTCCTTTTGTGGGATCTGGGGCACTCCTGCATCAGTAGTTGGCTGTCGCCCACTTCCTTCTCTTTGGGCAGACCAGTCTACTAGAGACCCAGGGGCCACATGTCTCATACACCACATCCTGGCATACAGTCCCCAGTGGGTGAGGATAGCCAGTGCCTGTCTGTTTAGCACTGAGTGGCCAGCTCCTCAGACTGATTGCAGTCACAATTTGCTTGCGACTGGCACTGTCTGCTTGCAGCTGTGGCATTCGTGCTGGGCTTTGGCTGCATTTGTCCAGTATTGCTGATGGTGGCACCTCTGCCTCCCCTGTCGACATCTGCTGTCCCCTTGCACAGCGATTGGGTGGATTTCGACCACTAATGGGCGGCTGTTTCTCCCTCAGCCCTCTTCTTCGGGCTAGTTGATGACAGGGATATCTGCTTCCTTCCTGTGACCAGTGCTGCTAATTTACAGATGGCGCTCCTGACTGAAGTTGTTGCATTGCGGCCTCCTGGAAGGAGCCAGAACAGTCGACTGCCCTATACTTGCAGGCCATAGAAATTGTTGGTGGTGCTATATTTTGCAGCCTATGCTGGGTGCCCTGGGTTGACGCTAAAGGGCAGTGCCTTCCAGTAGCAGCGGCCCTCTCCCTATGATGCCCTAGCTGCTGCTTGTTGCCAAGGACCTGTGGTTTCGGTACAGGAGTCTTAATCCCATGTCCGTGTTCCTGATGGGCTGCCAGATACCAGGCTTGGGCGGTCTTGGCAATACCTCCTTAGACGTCGCTGGCAGTATAGCGTAAAGGTTAAAGAGCTGGGAATGAGCATGGTACATCCAGTAGATGGACTTGGACTACATCCTATCACCTCCACTAGCATACTGTGGGACTCTGAGCAAGTCATTTCACTTCCCGGTGCTTCCAGGTCACCCCTGGGAAACTGACGCCTGTTCATAGTATGCAGAGTGGCAACTGGGATTTAATGCAAAGAAGTGCAAAATCATGCACATAGGGAAGAGAAACCCTGAAGCCACTTATAGGCTGGGAGGAGTTGCTAGCAGTCACAAAGGAAGAAAGAGACTTGGGCATCATCATCACTGATGACCCAAAATCATCCAAGCAGACCTCTAAAGCAGTAGGTAAGGCTAGGGGGTGTTGGGGTGTATTAGTAGGGTATCACAAGTCGTAAGAGGGGGAATAATCCTCTGTACAAGACATTGGTTAGGCCCCATCTGGAGTACTGCGGCAGTATTGGAGGCCACACCTTCACAAGGACATTAACCAAATTGAGGCAGTCCAGAGAAGGGCACAAAATGGTGCAGGGACTGCATCAGAAGACATATGAGGACAGATTAACGGAGCTCAATGTATATACCCTTGAGCAAAGGAGGAGAGAGGTGATATGATCGAGACATTTAAACACCTTAAGGGCATAAACAAGGTGAAAGAGTCTAACATGTTTAAATATAAGAAAAATAGCAGGACAAGAGGACACAGCATGAGATTAGAGGGAGGCCGATTAAGGGGAATGTGAGGAAATTCTTTTCACAGAAAGGGTGGTAGATGCATGGAATGGCTTACCACAAGAAGTGGTGGCTATGAATACAGTGCAGGGCTTCAAACAGGCATGGGATAGGCATAAGAACAATACAAATGACTATGAATAGATAGGTCACTGACAGAGCAAAGGCCGATGGCACATTTATAAGGTAGAAAAAGAAATGGGCAGACTGGATGGGCCTTGCGGTCCTTATCTGCCATCAACTTCTATGTTTCTATGCTTTACGCAGTTACCCAATAGTTTAAGATGCAATAAAATCAGTACTGCCTGTACCCTTAGCTGGAGTTTGTGGCCTGCTAACCACCAGGCCCCCAACTCGCTCATCATATCCTGAGTGGTCTATCCCTTATTCAGGGAGTTGCCTCTATTCCCCTTGGACTTGGGGGGTCTCTGGCGGGGCCATACAGGCAGTGTGCTCCTCCTGCCACGTCCAGTCATGGGGACAGTTAGGGGTGCCCCTCTGGTAGTTCCCTGTCCAACCCCCCAGGGATGCTGAAAGAGGCTTCATTCTCTAGCTGACCGTTCCGTTCCTCCATCCCCTGGGGAGCAGCAGAGCATAGGGTGGTGTATCTTCTCGGGGTCCTGGATTCTAGTGGGTACTGGCAGCCCTCACTTCTTCCTGGCACCTCACGGACTTCCTGAAGTCCCAGTGTCAGGAGCTCCATCCAACCTTATTTTGGCCTTGCTGCCGGAGGCCAGTGCCACTACAGGACAGGCCTTCACCCTTGGTTTCCCGGGCCTTGCCTCTGGTACATGGTGTCCCCTCTGGCTTGTCTTGGTGGTCACGATACTGACTCATGCCTAGTAGTTGAGGCGATGGCCTGTGGGGCCAGTCTTTAAACTTCCACCCCCCTTGCACCGGGTGGCCTGGTTTCCCTATAGGTGTTCCTGGAAACCGTTTTCACACACCCCAGACTACTTCAGGGGCATCTGATTTAAATACTGTCAAATGTCCGTTCTGCCTCTTCCCACAGTCTGTCCTACACAGGGACGACAGGTTGCTGAAAACTCAGTCCGGGGTGCCACTGTCTCTCAGACTCTAGAGTACCAGGCAGTTGTTTGACAAGGAGCCCTAGGGAATCAATCTGCCCAAGTCAGGCTTGACCCGGTCAGCGCTTACAGTACTCGGGGGCACTATTGGACATGGCTCAGGGCTTTGCTTTCCTACCGTGCCACTTTACAATAGTAGGTATGCCTGTTCAGAACCTTCCTGGGGCTCTTGGGTCTGATGGCTGCAGTCCTTGCCATGGCATCCCTGGCCAGGCTACACATGAAAGTTCCCCAGTGGGCACTGGTGGTCCAGTGGGACCGACACACTGGTGACCTAAAACAGCAAGTTCTAGTTTCTTGCCTGGTCAAAAAGGTGTCACTATGGTGGATGGAACCCAGCAACCTGTTGAAAGGGGCTCCCTTCATCATTCCTTCCCCCTCAGATTCTCATCATGGATGCCTCGCGGTTGGGCTGGGGGCTCATCTGGGGTCTCATCAGACTAAAGTGATGGGGTCCATGTCAACGTCTTGGAGGTGAGGGCCATTCCATATGCTTTACAAGCCTTCCAGAACAATCTGTCCCTGGGCAATCTGCTGGTGGAGATGGGCAACATCAGTGTAGTGCGCTACAGCAACACACAAGGGTGGGACCCACTCGTACCTGCTGTGTCGGGAAGTGATGAAGGTCTGGCACTGGGTTCTAGAACACTGTCCAAAACTGTCTGCCGTCCATGTTCCAGGTGTCTGAAATGTCCTGGCAGGCTAGCTCAGCCAGTAGCGGTCTCTGATGCACAAGTGGGAGCTGATGCCCTCGGTTGTAAAAGATCTGTTTGAGTGAGGTCGTCCAGAGTTGGACCTTTTTGCATCCCTGTTCAATGCAAAACTAACGGTTCTGCTCGCTCGCTCCAGTGCCTGGGTTTTCTGCGAAATGCATTGTCCCTCTCTTGGAAGGAGGTTTCTCTACATCTTCCGTCCTTCCCTCAATTCGGAGGGTTCTAGTCAAGCTCAGATGGAGGGTGCCATTCTGCTCCTGTGGCTGCCTTCTGGCCTCATCACATCTGGTTCCCTTCCTGCAGCAGCTGGCAGTGGACCCCCGTATGTCTAATCCTGTGCCCAGGCCTGCTTTCACAGGAGCAGGATGCTCTAGTCCATCGGACCTCAAGTTGGGCCGCCTCATGCATTGCTCCTGAAGACCTAGCCATTCTGGTTTGGAGTACCTCTAAAGGAGCTGATGTCCTGGTGGCCGCTAGAAAACCCTCCACCAGGGCCACTTGTTCCATAAATAGAAGCAAATTCTGTAGTACTTACGGTCCCTATTCGATGCTGGACTACAGTACTGTCCCTTTAAGGTAAACCTGTTGTCAATTTTGGCCTTCCACCTATTATTATTGATGGCAGTCACGGTGGCACAGCTGAATAGGTCCTGTACGTTCTTGATTCGTAATCCAGCCCCACGTTGGGCTCTAAATTTTGCATTAGAGAAGCTTACATTGGCTCCATTTGAGCCAGCTGTGACTTGTGAGCTTTGCTTTTTGTCATGGAAAGCCTTATTTTTAGTTGCTATTATGAGCTTCAGGCCCCCTTGTGTGTGCCTCCTTGCTTGAATTTTTACAAAAGACAGTGTGTCTTTGCTTACCAGTCCTAAGTTCTGCCAGTTTTCTGGAGCATGTCAGTCTGGGGGAAGCATTGCTCCACACTGTAGATGCACATAGAATACTCTGGTATTATGCTTACTGTATGAAGGACTATGGTAGGTCCTCGCAACCGTTTTTTTTTTTTTTTTTTTTTTTTTTTTTTGCCCTGGGGAAAGGGGGCATTCCAGTTTTGAAGCAGTGCTCCTCCAAATGGTTGGCCAGCTGCATTCCTGTTTGTTATAGGAAGTATGGTAAGCACTTCCTGTGCTATGCATAGCCACTTAATCTGAGGCATGGCCTCTTTGCTGCCTGTTTCAGGAAGGTGTCAGTTGCTGACATGGTTGCAGCTGCTCCTTGGTCTACTGTCCATTCTTTCCCTGGCCACTACAATCTGAACTACATTCTGGATGTTGCCTCTAGAAGAAGGGCAGGCTTTGGCTTAGCTGCGCTCCGAAGCCTGCTTTCTTAGGCCCATTGCTTCCAGCCGTTCTGTCTCTGTCAGAACTGCTTGAAACTCGTCCCACAGGTGTGGCTTGCTGCATGAGATATCCTTGAAGGAGGTGGTACAGTTGCATAAAAACTTACCATAACAGAAGATCTTCGTGAGAATCCCCTGCAGTAAGCCATGCTGGCTCTCACTCCATCCCCTTGCTGTGTGTCTGTCTCTCTGTCTCTCTCATGGCTAACCTTCTGTCTCACGTTCTGCAGTGGTGGGAATCTGTGGCCCTCCATCGGTTCCCCAGGAGGAGATCTACACTCTTTAGTTCCTGCTTTCCTTTCCAGGGCAGACTTATTTGTTGTGCCAGCCCTCCTGGTGGCTGGTCTTCTCTCTCTCTCCCACTGGTTGGCACCTTGTTTACTTTTCCTGGTCCCGGAGGTGTGGCCCTCTGACCTGGTCCCCACTTCGGGGCTCCTAGGGGCTTTTTAGTATGGCTTTTTTTTTCTCTCCCCTTTCAGGACTTCTCTGCTGTCTCTGCCTTACCTGTTTGGCAGAACTGTTTCTCTCACCCCAATGCATGATCCCTTTTGGGATAGTAGGGGCATTTTGTCTTGCCCTCTTTCACTTTTCTTGGGCTATTTTGCTGCTCTATAAGGAGGTCCTCAAAGCTGGATCTTTGGTGGGGAACTGAGGAGGTCTGGGCTGCCCGTGCTTATATAGAGCTAGTGACGTCAACGACATCGTGGGTGGCCCCTAGTACTGCTGGGAAAAATATCTTACTTTGAGTGGGCTCTTGCAGCAGGCAACACCGGTAGGACTGAAGCTGCCAGGACCATATGAAAAACTTCTAGTTAGCAGTGTACCATGGCTCCCTCCCAGACGACTGAATACTGATGTCCGCCTATCCTATAAAGTGGGCGGTCCCCCAGACCTACCTCAGTTCTTTCCTGCCGTCTACCTTTGCACAACAGACCTGCATGGGCGCCTACTTTAGTCAACCACCATTTTCTCGTGTGTGGCTCCTGTAGACTTGGCTTTCTCCACTTTGGGGTTTCTTCCAGGGTTGCTGATGTCCTGGTGGCTGCTAGGAAACCTTCCACTAAAGCCACCTATGCCTTGAAGTGGAAGCGCTTTTCCCTCTGGGCTGCTGCTTGCCACCTGGATCCCTTCACCTGTCCGGTGAATTTGATTTTTGGAGTACCTGAACTCCCTTTCAGACTTGCGCCTGAGGTGCTCCTCCCTTATGGTGCACCTTTCCGCCATCTCTGCATATCGTGCAGGACTAGGATTGCTCTAGAGAGTTATAGTCTGTGTAATTAATTTAAACTGCTCTCGCTTCCTAGCCCGGGAGTTTAGTTACCCTGCACGGAGTTTCCAGTAGTGTTTTTTGAATCTGACTTTTGCATTGAGCTTCCTGCCCTCTGGCACAACCTCTTCTAATTCTGTTTCTTCCTGTCTGAAAATCCATCTGTTTAATCCTCTCCCCTCAAATCTTCTACTGTCTGTTTCCCCTCTCTTCCCAGGCTAACTCATCTACCTCCACCCCACCCTCCCTTGGCTGCACAGGCGCCGACCCATGCTGCCTCCAGCCAAGTGATTGCTCCAGTAATTTGCCTGAAAACTATCTCCACGATTTAACTTTTTTTTAACTCTGTTTCTCACCCCCTGCTGTATTCATCACTTCCTTGCCACTCTGGCTCTCCCCCTCCCATCCACCCACTGGTGACACTCTGTTTAAAAATGTTTTCACTGTCTCTTCTCTTCACAGCTCCCTGCCCCAGAGTTGGGCGCCTGCATTCCCGGAGGTGGTGCGGCTGTCCTGCCCACCACATGCAGCTCCATCTATGGCCACAGTTCCTGTGGGGAAGCCCGCTGCAAGATATGGAACTCGGCTGCTAATTCTTTCAACTTGGTGCTCTGCTGCCATGTGTTTCCTGATTGGCTGCTTCCTGTGAACTGGATGCCTTGATTGGACCTGCTCTCACGCCTTTCTCTCTTCCTCTACTCCTTGCTGCTTCTCATTTGCCACCTAATATTGTGTCCCCCACCAGCCTTGACTTCTATTAAATTTGCCTAAATCCCTCCCACTTGAATGCATCACACTCCCATTGGTCGAACTCATCCTGTTCTCCTTCGCTTAAAGGGCCACCCAAACTTTATTGAGCCCAGCTTCCCACAACCCCTGCCTAGCTAACATGACACCAGCTAGTGCTGTACTGTGCCTTCTGTCCTTTCTTGCTCTGATCACTGGATCTGGCAGTATTGTAGAATACCATACCTGCAGGTTTATACTCGGTGTAAACTCCATCGATTATCCGTCTATGGGACGGTCACTAGCAACATCGACCTGCTTCTCATCAGTCAACTCTTCCCCCTAGACTAGATAACCAATGGGTGTTTCTTCTTGCCCCTAATAACCTCTCTTCCCCCGTCCCCCCCCGGTGCTTAGCATGTCGTTATTAATAATCTCCATGTTACAGCAGGACCAAAGGAAACCTTTCCAATAGGAGGGCTATGCAACAGTATGTTGAACACTAATACAATCCTTAAATGCCTAATACTGCTGCTGCTACTTATTTCTGGGAACATCCACCCCAACCCTAGTCCTCCACAACTGACGTCAGACATCCCGCAACCATGAGACTTATCAGTAGCCAGCATAAATATCTGCAGTCTTCTCAGGAAACTGGATTCCCTCACTGACCGGATTTCTCAACACAAACCTGACATCTTATAGGTTCAAGAAACATGGCTGGCCCCCAAGATCCTAGACTCGGCCATTGCTATTCCTGGATACGTCTTTAGGCAAGACAAGATTTCCAAAAATGGTGGTGGCTGTGCTCCTTACTTAAAGGAATCACTTCTGGGTCATGTATTGACCTTATCCAACCACAATAATGACATTCAGATACTTGTCACCAAAGTTCTGCTGGACACACAAACTGACCATTGCCTCAGTCTACATCTCTCCCAAAAAAAAAACTAACTAGTCAAAGTCTTCCTTCCCTCTTGGACTGCATCAACGTCCTTGGTCACATTGAGGATGTTGTCATGCTTGGGGACTTCGATGTTAACTGGTTGGCCCCTACTGCTAATGACTGCAAGGATGCCCTGTTGGCTGCTAACTTTACAGAAATGGTCTGATCGCCCACTAGGGTGAACTACAGGACAGGGACCTCCACTACTCTAGACTGGGTTCTCATCAGTCGACCTGATCACATTCTAAAAACTGAGGTCTTTCCGGACACCATAAGTGACCACTCGCCTGTAGTGTCTTTCTGGTGTAACAAATTCAACAAACCACCACAAAGAGCCATCTTCGTCAGAACACTAGCACCTGGTCACCTAGGTCCCCTTAAAGTGCATCTGCATGAGCTTGATTGGACACCCATTGACACTGCTCATGATGTGGACTTGGCCCTTGAATATTTTATTAACATCTTAAACTTGGCCTGTGATGTTCATACCCCTTTCAAGAAGCGTAAAGTCAAGGGTACTAATAACCCGTGGGTGTCCTTGGACCTTCTAAATCATATGAAATCCAGGGATATGCTCTGGTTTCACACAAACTCCTCTGGCACTCTGGCTGACACCCAGGCCTACAGATCTGCCAGGAACACATGCATTCGAGCCATACACCTTTGCGAGCCAATTATATAGAAGCGCCTTGCTAACAACTGGAAGGATGGCAGGAAGTTCTGGGACAGTGTTTCCAAAGTAACAGGGAAACCCCCAAAAAATTACCCTTCAGTGCTCAACATTGATGGCTCCATCACCATGGATAAAGAAACTATTGTTAATGCGTTCAGCTTCACTTTACTGACCTCAGTCATGTGCCCCAAAGACTGTTTTGATCCATCCCAAGCTGCAACCCTGTCTGACATCTCTGAAGTGACTCAGCAGAACCCAACATTTTACTTAAGGTCATCTCCCAAGGGGTAGCAAGGAAACACTACTCAAAGTTCTTGGGGATCCAGGCACAGTGGTGACTCCCTGGACCTGAAGCTCTTTGCTCTCACTATTGATCAAGTCCCACCTCACCTTACCAAAATCCTCAACTGCCCCTGATGCTCTCTGTTCTCCCATATATGGAAGTTGGCTGTGGTGACGTCTAGCACAAAAGTGGCGACAAGACCCAGACAAGCAACTACAGACCAATCTCCACCCCCAAAAGCCCTGGAACAGATAGTAGCATTAACTCACAGACTGTCTGTCTGAAAAATATAATCTGCAGTGTCCACAGCAATATGGATTTGGAAGGGCATAGCACTAACACTGCACTCCTTAACTTTACCTCCTACATCCACCAAGCCCTGGATCAAAACCATTGGTTGGGGCTGCCTTTATAGACTTTACAAAGGCGTTGGATACACTGAAACACTCCTGCTGATTGAACAGTTACCTCACTTGAGTCTCTCCCCGGATGCTTCTCTCTGGTTTTAGAGTTATCTCTGCAACCTATTCCCAGCAGGTCAGAATAGGTGAATCCTCTCGACCTCCCTTCGGGTCTGCTTTGGCGTTCCCCAAGGGTCTGTTCTAGGCCCACTATTCAGTATTTTCCTGAACAACATCCCTGCCTCCTGCCACAGTAGAGTACTTCTATACGTGGATGATGCAGTCATCTTTACAAGTCATTCGGACCCCACCTTCCTTCACTGTCCGCTTCAGAGAAGTTTCTCAGAAGTAGAAACCTGGTTCAGGTCACACAAACTCATCCTAAACAACTCCAAAACCAAAACAATGCTGTTCCATGGTAGTCACAGTAGACACAAAGACCAACCACTTCTTAACAACAGTAGAGGTACTGTGCTGGAGCAAGTTGACCAATTCAGATAGCTAGGTGTGACCCTTGACTGCGCTCTCTCTCTCTCTCTCTCTCTCTCTCTCGTATACCAAGCATATTCATAGCATTGCCGAATGCATCAGTGTTTGAATTGGGGTACTCTACAGGCATAGGCACTGTTGGACAGCTGAAGCATTAAATCTGGCCATACAGTGCTCAGTCACCTCAATAATGCAGTGTCAGTGGCTCGGTAGATGGCACACTCGCCTCTGAGGCCAGGAGATCAGAGGGCTGTGGGTTCACTTCCCACATCTGGCACTTGGGTTAATATCCCAGTACTGACACTGTAGTGCAGCATGAGAGGGGTGCTGCACTTCTGAGGTGCCGTCTTTCGGATGAGACGTTAAACCGAGGTTCCATCTGCCTGGATGATTGGTAGTTCAGGTGGATGTTAAATATCCCATGGCACTTATTGAAAAGAGTAGGGGAATTTTTTATTAGAAAATAGACCATACATCAGAAAATACAAATCAGAAAACATCAGTAAATGAACAAACGAAAACAAACTTGGTTAACAAAAATAGAACTCGGAAGGACCCGTTATACATCTTGGAAGAAAAAACAATAATAGAAAAACCATTTGTAGCAGTCCCAAAAAAAAAAAAGGAGGAAACCAAAGGCATCCAATTTAGCAAATTACGTAATCCAAGCAATATGTTTCCAGTAACTAAGAAACACTTGATTATCCAAGGTACTGCACTCAAAACTCTTGTTTCACCAAAGCTAGTTCAATACAGCTAAGTAGAATACTATTAGGAAGAAGGGTGTGTTGTAAGGAGAACTGGCATCTGGCTTGCCATAAGTGATATTAACACATGCAAAAATCACAGTCCGTGTACTTGGATGATACCTCCCTAGAAAACCTGAATAATCCCCCAAAATTAAACTCTGGTAAGAAATGTGTCGCATAACACTCCAACCCCACCTAATGGCCATATCAGACCAAAAGGTAATAGTATAAGGACAGAACAGGAAAAAATGTTCTAACGTTTCTACCTGTTCCACACAACCCGTCCTGAGACATAATCTATCAGCAATAGGTTTATGTTTTAAGTTACCCCGAACTCCTAACTTCCCATGACGGCAAAGCCATTGAACATCCCACATATGAGGAGGTACCCTGTGATCCATTAAAAGACGAAGGGCCTGTGAGAGTTTAGTAGGGACACAAAAGGGGAAATCTACTTGAACGTAGAAAACATTACCCATGATTTCCAAATAAGTCTTTTCGAGGAACCTCATGCAATTGTGCCTTGCCCAATTTCCATTCCCTAAGTTTCCGCACTGCGGAATCTGCATAGGATCGAGCTGCATTAGTCATATTCAGTTTAGGAATACCTCCACCTTCCCAATGTAACAAAAATGAAGAAAATAAAAGCTGAGTCCAAGCCGACCATGGGTGGTCGTGAGGCAGGACTGTATCTTGAAATGAGGCCATCATAAAAAAAGAATGGAAAAACACTATAGGATTTATCATCCCTAAACCCCCTTGACTAATTTTCAAATAAGTGAAAGCACGTTTGATGGGTTCAACCGGCTACCCCACACCATTTGGGGAAAAAAAAAAAAACTATATAACCTAGTTTCTAAAGAAATGGGTACCGGAAAAACAGAACGCACATGTAAAAAAAAAAAATAGGTAATAAGAATTTCTTAATTATTAACACCCGTTTCTTTTTCAAAAATCCCCAAGATTTCCATTGATGTACTTTATGTTCACCTATAATGAGACACTTCTCCCAGTTAAAAGGCTAGATCCCTTTTCCAAAGCAGGTCCTAAAATGGTAAGAGAATGGAGACTAAAATACCCCAATATTAGTCAGTAATGAAGTGTCCCAATCGCCAAACATCTACATTTCCCATAATTCAGCTTGGTGCCATTAAGAGCAGAGAAACGGATAACTACCCGTAGTGCCTCTAGTCCCGAAGGGACATCTTCCACCAATAAGCATATATCATCTGCATATGCCGAGATTTTTTTGGGCAGGTATGATAGCAGAAGGAGATAAACCCTGAATGGACCTATTATTTTCAATCTCCCGTAAAAGGGGGTCCAATACAAATGAATATAGTAAAGGGCTGATAGGACAACCCTGCCGAACCCCTTGATTTAACCGAATTTCTTTACCTAAAAAAATTATTAATAAGCGGGCAAGAGCAGGCCTGGGAGTACAGTGTGTTAAGAAATTGGATAAAGGGCCTAGGCATCCCATATTGACCTAACACTTGAAAAAGGAAAGCATGAGACACAGAATCAAAAGCTTTTGCCTGATCCAGAGCCAGAACAAAACCTGATAATTTTTTTTTTTTTTTTTTTTTGGACACCAAATTCACAAACATCCCTAAGGAGCTTCAAATTTTGTTGAATCGAGCGGTGGGGAACAGAACAAGTCTATGCCGGATGAAGCACCCCTTGAGCAACCACTTGAAGCCGTTTACACAGTACAGTGGAAAGAATCTTATAATCGGTATTCAGGAGACTAATCGGTCTCCAATTACCAAAATCAGTACCATCTCCTGCTTTATGAATGAAGGTTAAAATGGCCAAATTAAGCTTCAAATTACCAAAACCAAATTGAAGAATATCATTATAGACTGCAGCCAGGATGACCTTGCAATAAATCTGCATCTTCCTTGGAAATAGTAGGGACTGGAAAATACAAAACATCATCCCAAGAAGCTGTAGGAATAAATCTAGTACCAAACTGTGGAAACCTGATGTTCAGCAACTTCCAGCATTCCCGCCAGAGAAGTTTTCAGCTGTCCTGGGGAACCACAAAGCCCTGTCATAAGTTTCCTCTCAATTTTCTGTTTACATGCCACATATGGGTCCTTAAAAGGTTGTTGTTGAGTACCAAACTTAAGTTCGGCATGAATCTAAACAGCCCTCTGGTATTGGTACTGAAGCATTTTTTTTCTTCACAATCCTCATTTGAGACTGGATATCCAAATCCAGAGACCGAGGATGAGATTGTAATTTATAATACGGATTCCTAAAATCCAAGTATTGTAAATATTCCAAGGAACTTTTCCGTTTGCCATATGCAATTAAAAAAAAAAAAAAAAAAATCCTTGACAGCTAGCTTAGTATCCGTCCACCAAGAAATCCAATCAGTGAAAAACACTGCCGCCGATTTCCTGAGGGTCAAAAAAATCCCTCACCTGAGCCAAAAAAACTGCCTCAGACAATAAGAGAGAATTCAATTTCCATCTACTGGAAAAAGCAGGGGAAAAAAGTAGGGATTTGATGTAAACTAAGCTCACCATATAAAATCCTGTGGTCAGAAAAATCACAAGGTAGCACTAAACAAACAAAAGGGACTAAATACTGGGAAAGAAAAAGATAATCAATCCTTGTTTGAAGAGAAGCCCTTCTATAAGTAAAACCATTTGTTGTATGTAATCCTCTGAAAGCATCTTTCAACTTAGCCACCGCTACCGTCTGTGAAAGAGCATGAGCATCACAATATGTTTTCTGCTGAATATTATTTGTAAGACTGACATACAAACTACAATTCATATCCCCACCCCAGACCACATGCTTGGAGGTGAATAAATATGGTTTAATTTGTTGAAATAAAGCAATCCGAGCTGTCTTCGTTTGTGGTGCATAGGTATTTATCAATCGGGAACAAAAACCCCGGAAAAGGCAGTCCAAAAATAAAGCCCTTCCTGGCTGAACATCTACCAACCTTGTGATACGAACAGAGGGGTGAGAAAGAATACCCACTCCATCTGCAGCATCTTCCCCAAATGACCAAAAAGAAGGTCCACCCCACCAGAGTTTTTTTACCCGAGTCACCTCAAGCATAGAAGACAAATGTGTCTCCTGAAGAAAGATGACATCTACTTTCAAATCCCGACACTGCTGCAAGCAAAGTAAATGTCTTTTGTAGTTCTTTATGCTACAGCAGTTAATAGATACCACCTTTAAACAGTCCATGAAAACAAAAAAGGTTGAAATTCAGGGTTTATCTTGTTTCCGCTTTTTACCTTTTTTCTTCTTAACATCCAATAAATCTGTACCCCCCTCATCCTCTACCTCCATAGTAGAAGTCCCATCAGGCCTTATCAGCTCAGGGCTGACCTCACCCTCAAGGTCAGATAGCAGTGAAGGAATTTTGGGTAGGGCAGACCCCCACCACCCCAACATTACGACTGCTAGCCCGAGTCACCCTCCGAGGTGTTTGGAAATGAGTGTCTGAAGAATGTACAACTAAGGGGCCCCCTAAAGGGGGTTGCAAAACAGAGGGCTCAGAACTTTGTGAAGGGGGGGGGGGGTTCCAAAACCTGTTGCGGAACCAGAGGTATTGACTGGCCAGCGGTGTCCT
This sequence comes from Neoceratodus forsteri, assembly GCA_016271365.2. NCBI lineage: Eukaryota > Metazoa > Chordata > Ceratodontiformes > Ceratodontidae > Neoceratodus > Neoceratodus forsteri. The sequence continues at coordinate 1,338,417,055 of CM028131.1, forward strand.
CCACTATACTTCTTTCTGTAACAAGGACCTCAGAAACCTGCACTTGACCCAGTCGGTCGGCCTGATTCGACTCCCTACACTGAGAAGGGTCCGGGCGAGGCTGGCATCTACCCTGTGCCTGGGATATCAACTGTTCTTTATTGAGACCCCCCTGTCTATTCTGGCCCGCCCATGGGCATTGGTGATGGGCGTGGCCAGTCTCATCACACAGATTACATTTAAAGACATTTCTACAAACTTCACTATCATGATCGAAATCCCCACAAAGCGCGCATTTGACTTTATCGCATGCACTGCTTAAATGTCGTCGGCTGCCACAACGATAGCAAGCTTTGGGCTGTCCCGGGTAGAAACAAACTCCCCGGTCCTTACCCAAGAAAAACCTATTCGGAACATGCAGGACTTCATTATTGATAACATGTAATTTAACTTTAAAACGCCAGGCCCCTGTCCAAATCCCCTCAATGTCAAGAATTGGCTCAGGAGGGCCCAGAACCATGCACTTGTGCTCCAGCCAATACAAAATGTCTCCCACATTCACCCCCTCATTCCTAAACATAACATTAATTGTTTTAAAGAGAGGTTTAGTGATTGGTATAGCCCAGAAGGGTAACCATAGTGGCATAGACTTACAGTCCTCATATTTCTGCCAGAATCTATCCAAGCCAGCAACCTGTTTAAAACTAATATCAAACGTATCCTCCCCCCGAATATTAATTAGAGCATAGATATCCACAGGCAAAAACTGCATCGAGTCCAACAATAATTTCCTTGCCACATAAAGTCTGTCCAGGTGTTCTGGTAAACCGCCCCTATATCGCAGACGGACCGCATTCCATCTCGGGGCTTGTTCCAATTTGTTATGTTTAAAGAGATCTGAGAAACGAGGACCCTTCCTTGTCTCCTGGCCTCCAGGCGACTGCATAAGGTGGCCGGCAGCGGACTAGCTGCCTCAGCAACCCGAGCGAATGTCAGGCTGAGAAATCCCTCGAGTAGAAGGCTGCAAATTACTGGACTGACCTGCAGAATGGGAAGACTCACCAGTCTGTGTAGTTGGTCGGGCAGGACCCGATTCTGATGGGGAAAAAGTCAGCCAGGTAGGATCCGGCAACCACCTACCATCTGGCTGTTGAATCCACCCAGCCTGCGATAAGGCTGATTCCTCGGACCAGTCTGTTGCAGAGCCCTTAGCCACACTCGCACTCTCAGTGCTTTCTTCTCGTACAACTGGCACAAGCACTTCCGCATTCACTTGAGCTGCCATCGCGATATCGGAAAGACCCACATCAGCAGCATCCCGTAGTGCTTCCGGCGGCAGACTCGATCCTGATCAGCAGAAACATCCATAGCAGGGGTAGTCAGAGCAGCAACGGTATCCAAAGCAACACTCCAGGTAATGATTCCATCGATTCAGTATAACTCCGTCTCTGCGCTCAACAGCCTGCAAATCTCTGTGGAAAGGCATAGTAGATAGCACCGTAGCAGGCGCGCCTGCTCCAAACCCTCCTGTAGTTCCAGCCGGCAGAGCCTCTGCCTGCCGTCCTCCTCCAGGTCGAATCCTCCGCCGCCTGCCATTGTAGCAAGGGCCAGAGTAGGGAATTTCCCGTGCTGGCCAAATTTCCTTTTCACTAAAAAAAAAAAAAATACCACCAACAGCTTAATCTGGTTCAAGGTTAGTTGGCATCTGCCTGTATCCCTCCCGGTCGTGGGCCTGAAAATAGGCAGGATTTGTCTAGTGCACTTACCGGTCAACAAAATCTAAACTAAATAATAGACTATGGGCTTGTCTGTGGATCTGCCACAGTCACTGCTCTCAGCGCATAGCTGTAGCCCTCAGCCAAGCCTGTCTGCTTCTCCCATACATGCGATGTATATAAACAGGCCAACTGGCTCCAGCTATCAGGCAGGCTAAAGTACCAGATTTGTGTCCTTGCAAAGAAGACTTTGTTGGGCTTACTGCCCCCTGGGGCTCAGTCCATATTGATGCCACATTGGGCCACCCGCCTAACCAGGAGTGCCGAAAGCCTATCCTTTTCCATTCACCGCTGCAGGACCGCTCAAGTTAAGTGCTCCTATAAAGTCAGAACTTCCACCTGGTTTAACTTGCTCGTGGCGGAAATCTCCGGCTCCACCAGTCTTTGCACCTTTAAACACAAACTTCGCCAACACTTGGTGGCCTGTGCTGTCTGACTGCTACACTTAAACAGCTCTGCAGTACCCCCCCCCTCACGGTACCTTCTTCTTAACCTGCTCTAACACTGTGTTGCACCCCATCCACGCCTGAATCGGCCATATGAATCCACTTATTCTCCCACCCTACATGGGTCTCTCTCTACACAATGAAAACTACCCCTCTCACCCTCCACCCCTTCCTATCCTACCCTTCCTCCTCCCTTCCTCCTCCTCCTCCTCCTCCCATCCTTACCTCCCCCGCTGTCCTCACTGACCCTGCCGCCTTCTCTTGTCTAACTCTGGCTTCATTTGTCTATTGTTCCGCTTCCCCTTCCATTCCCCTTTCATTACTTTGCGGGTCACCTAAAGTTAACCAACACCCTATAAGCACTTACTTTTTTCCCCTCACTCTGTCTAATGCTCCAGGCATGCATTGTACAATGTCTGGTGCACCATCCCTCCTTCTTCCCTAGCTTAACCCACTTATTTACTGACAAAGCCAGTGGCGGCTCCTTGGTAGAATGTTCGTTTTGTGTACCTGCAAATGCCCTATTCTCCATTTTTGTTCCTTGTAATCGGACGTGGAACATTTATAAAATGTGCCTTGGCTCAAAGGTGTTGTCCAAAAGATTGATAAATAAAATGCAGCTGTTGCCCAGCTGTGCAATATCCTGCATTTGAAGCCTTCCATTCGGGATCCCATTCCTCCGTGGGACCTTCTTTTCATGCTGGAAAAGCTCATTCCGCCTCCCTCTGAGCTATCCGCAGGTTGCGAGCTGTGCTTTCTGTTGTGGAAAGTGTTATTTTTAGTTGCTCAGAGGCTTTCCGAGCTTCATGCTCAGATGTGTAAAGAGCCTTATTTGTTTTTTATTTTAATATTTTCCCCCACAAAGACAGGATGTCTTTGCATACCAAGCCTAAGTTTATGCCTAATGTGGTACCTGAGTTTACGTTGAACCAATCCATCCACCTGCCCGTTTATTTCCCTGAGTATTCTAATCATGGGGAGACTTTGCTCCATACTTTAGAAGTCCATCAGGTTCTTCGGTATTCTATAAACTGCACCCAGTCTGTTAGGAAAACTGACCAGTTGTTTTGCTCACCCAAGAGAGAGGGGAGAGCTGTTTTAAAACAGTGTCAAAATGGTTGGCTAATTGCATTGTAACAATGCAATTACAAGCCCTTCCCTGGGGCAGTAAAAGGCCACTCCACCAGAGGTATGGCTGCCTCTACCACGTGCTTCAAGAATGTCTTTGCTGCAGACATCTGTGTGGCTGCCACCTGGAGTTCTGTCTATACTTTCATCTGACACTATGGTCTGGACATTGCTTCTAGGCGCAGGGTCAATTTTGTACTCTATGTCCTTCAGGATCATCTTTCCTGAGCTGTCTACCTTCTCCTGGCTGCCCTTTTGGTCAGTTCTGGTACTGCTTGACGCTGTCCTACCGGGGTTGCCTGCTGCAAGAACACCCTTGAAATGGCACAGTTGCATAAGAACTTACCATAAAAGTAGATCTTCAAGAGGAATTATTGCAGCAGGCGCTGCTTTCTCTCACTCCTTCCCCCTGATAGTTTCTTCTCCTTTGCTTTTCTGCTTTTCCTTGGCTCTGAGGAACTGCCTCTGTTTTTCCTTTTTACTATGTGTTCTGGGGTCTCTGGAGGGAGAATTGAGGTAGGTCTGGGGGACCGCCCCCTTTATAGGATAGGCAGACGTCGGCGTGATAGACTACTAGCTAGAAGTTTTCCATGTTTTCCTGGCACCTGGCGGCTTCAGTACTACGGGTGTTGCCTGCTGCAAGAGTTCCTCTCGAAGATCTATTGCAGGGGTCTGCAACCTTTTCAGGTGTGGGAGCTGCATGCCCCATAACCACAAAACGTCCAACCGCAAAAGAGCCACACAAAATGTTTTTACTTGTGTTTGTGACTGATGCACATGAACGTGACAGACTTTCTCCAAACATGGCATTTTATTAAGGAATGTATGTTACTTTGACACAACAACACAGACTACTATATTAAGATGAATTCACAGTTTTTCTTGAATAAACTTTGTACAAATTCACTTTTGTTCAATAAACGTTGTGCATTTGTATCAGCTGCTTTTATTGAAAGACATTTGCACAGAAAATATTCATCAACTGCTTAAATAAACTTTCTGGGCAAATTAATTCACTGTTTTATTGAACAACACATTTTGTGCAATTGTATCAACTGCTTTTATTGAACACTAAATATTTTCTGTGCAAATGTTAACTGCTTGTTAAAATTCACAATTACCAAAATATAGCCAATAAAGTTCTGTCACCACTATCTGTGCAAATGCATAAACTGCTGGTTAACAATTTCTCTTTCCTAAAATACAACCAGTACTGCTCAGTCACTGCTTTCTGTGCAGATGCATACCCACTGCAGGCTATGAAACATCCCTCTTCCCAAAATACAGACAGTACTGTTCAGCACTTTATGCATTATCCCAGAAAAGTGGTACAGGTACCTGAACAATACTGGTTGTATCTGGGAAGAGGGATTTGAAATAGCAGTTGTGCACTGGGAAAGAAAAGTGGTACCTGGGTATTCAAAATCTCTCTTCCCAAAATACAGCCAGTACTGCTCAGTCACAACTTTTCTGTGCCAAAGCATAAACTGCTGGTTATTCAAAATCCCTCTTCCCAAGGTACAACTAGTACTGTTCAGGTACCAGCACTGTTCAGGTACCACTTTTCTGTGCCAATGCATGAACTGCTGAACAGTACTGGCTATATTTTGGGAAGAGGGATTTTGGATAACCAGGTACCACTTTTCTGTGCCAATGCTGGCTATTTAAAAAAAAAAAAAAAATCCCCTCTTCCAAAAAGAGACAGAACTGTACTGTTCAGTCACCACTTTTCTGTGCCAACTCCTAAAATGCAGGCTGTAACAAAAAAATAAAAACCTAACAAAACTCTCCAAAATACAGACAATGCTGTTCAATTAATTTAACTCCTCTGATAAAATACACACAGCAAAATAACCACGTGGGCATCTGAACACAGATGCAATAACCTTGACACCAACCCCCCGCCATACACCCCTGATAAAATGCACACTGCCAAATAACTAGCAACCCCCCCACCACATACCCCCCAGATAAAATGCACACACAGAAATAACAAAGCGAGCATCTGAAGACAGATGTAGCGACACAGGAACAAGTAAAAAGTATTCCAGGCACCTACCTGTAGCAATGTTCTGCTGTTACTCCTCCTCCTCCAGGCTTGCTGGTCAGACTCCCTCTCACAACAGCAAGTCGCTAGCTCCTCTATGCTGGATGAGCCTCAAAACTGCAGGTCGCACTTGGATTTCCCCTCACTTTAGGCAGGCAGTAAATGTACTGGCTGTTGGCAAACTGCAAAACAACTCCGGTGCCTCTGGAAGTGCAAGGCAGGCAAGCTAAGGTAGCACACAGCTACAGTACCAGCCAGGGGCCAGGTATGGTACTGAAGCAGGCAACAGTGGAGTGCCGAGGTGCCCTTTTTGTAGTGGCGCCTTGCTCTCCTGCAAATCTCAGTTAAGCTGAGACTGCTGCTGTGGCTCTGTTTGCTTGCAATCTGAGCAAGCTCCTGGCGCCGCAGCTTTTTTCTCCATGAAGTTCACTCTGGACAGTGGACCCCTGAGTAACAACATCACACTGCCACAATAAATTACAGCATCAGCTAATATAGCTGGTCTGGCTGTGTGCTGAGTGCCGCTAGTTTGTCTTGCTGCTGGTGTTCCTCCTCACAAGTGCTATGCCAACTCCCGGACTGCACACACCCCAGAACAGGCAGAGGTGGCACATTCACAGGCGCTCCTCCGGTGTGGTTAGCCGTGATCCTCCTCCCGAAGCACACAGTACAGACAAATCACAGTACTGCTGCATGCTGATCGCTGTTACTGTCGAATAGTGCAGCTTTTGACTCCTGGCTCTAACCAACCGAAAGCCCCAAAACACAGACCTGAATGAGCGGTGGTGGCATGGTGTTCAGAAGTCCTCTTCAAAAATGCTTCCTCCCGGATGTCCATCCCCTTTTTTGCGGATAGGCTTGAAAAAGCAGACAGACACTGTTGATTTTCCCCCCTCTGCTTCTCCCGCCTACTTTATAGCGTTGATGCAGACCTGAGGGGGCGTGGAGATTAATGATCCAGCTGTTTGGTGCTGGGCAAGCTGGAGGCGGGGCGGAGTGAATGACCTGACCGCGTCGGTGGGGGTGGGGATACAGAACACAATTTCAGGTGCTTAGCTAGTGCAAGAAAGAAAGCTGCTGTTCATGGAGTTCGTTTGGCGTTCTTTGTTGGCAACATGGAGCAGGCATGTTTTTCACTATGCAGTGGTGGGTGGATGGGTGGAATGGGAGCAATGCAACCGCAGGTTAGAAGCCGCGAGAGCCGATGTGGCCCGGGGCTGCATGTTGCAGACCTTTGATCTATTGTTACGTAAGCTCTTGCATAACTACTTTCTGTGTGTTCCTAGAGCCTGACTGCTTATGTTCCATAGGTGTTGGTTGCTGCAAGAGATTCTCTCCAAGATCAACTGTTGCAGTAAGTTCTTGTGTAACTATACTTCACCTGACCTCCCCGACTTCCTATTGATACAGTGCTACCCCTTCCCTGTTCTTTCTAGGTTTTTTTTTTTTTTTACCTGGTTGTAGCTTTACAAGTGGTTCCGTGAAAGTGCAGTTACAAGAATCCTTAATAAGGCAGTAGTTTCTGTGTGTGTGTGTGTGTGTGTGTGTGTGTGTGTGTGTGTGTGTGTGTGTGTGTGTGTGTGTGATTTTCTGAAAATGGTGGTGGTGGGAGTCTGCTGAAGTGCTGCTGTTTTCATGATCCATTTAAAACAATTGCGTAGACCTAAATCTCATTTGCATTTACAGGTTATCAAGAAAGAAGGTTCTGGGGATGATACACCCATGATTGGGGAGAAGGTTTTTGTCCACTACACAGGCAAGCTGGTGGATGGTACACAGTTTGACTCCAGCCATGACCGAAATGAAAAGTTCTCCTTCGACCTTGGCAAAGGTAACGTATCTAGAAATGGGTGTACCAAGCAGGGTTTGCCCACACTGGCAGTAAATCCTTGTGTATGAAGATCTATATAGTCTCTTCTCACTAAACACAATTGGTACAGAGCGCTACATTTTTAGTCAGAATAGAGCTGCTTTCTTGTAACTCTCTAAACACTGTTCTATAGCTGCAGAACAAGATAAGCACAGGCAGCTGAAAAGATAAGAGGATGTGAAATCTACCAAAGTTACAAAGCTTGTTGGGTTGAAGAGAGTATTCAGAAAAACAACTTAAGGGACTTTTATAACCTCTAAATCACTTGGTGACAAGAACAGATCTTACTTTGAGAGGCTCTTGCAGTAGGTAATTACAAATGGGACTGAAGCGGCGGGTGTCAGGAACTCACGGAAGAATTTCTAGCTAGCAGTCTCTGGCGGGGACGGCGTCGGTATAAAAGGGAGGTCCCCGCCCCGCCTTCCAGTTCTTTCCCACCGTTGGCTAAATTGCAGCCGCAGAAGTTAAGTTCACTGCTTTGCAGTCAATCGTCTGTAGTTTTACTGTCTTCTTTATTTTTACGATTTTCGTCAGCCTTATCTACAGCTGCTGTGTATGTTGTCCCTGACTCCTCCAAGCACAAAAACAAGTGCTATTCTTGCGGCACCCAGATCCGCTGGAGGATGGACATTCCCAGTGCCTTTTGTTCTAGGCCCCGATCATCCCATCGAAGGTGCCAGCTCTGCCAGCAGTTTTAACGCCGCCACCCGCAGCGGAGGCAGCAGTTCTTGGAGGCCCATGTTCTTAAACTTAAACTTAAAATGATCTCCATGGACAAGGAACTGAAAAAACTATGGCGGGCTTAGACTTCCCGGGCCACCACAAGAAGAAACACCAGGACTCCTCATCGGTCGCCATGGCCTTGGTTGGGGTCGTGGTGCTGCAGGTAACTCCTCTCCCGGGAGGCAGCTCCGTGGCGGCCGTCTTGGAGGCTTCCAAGGTGGCATCAACCCTCCCGTCGGGCTCATGCTTGGGGCCCCTCGGGAGCCTTCGGGTCTAAGGAGGCAGCCGTTCCTAGTAAGACAGTCGCCGTGCGGCCTTCTGGTTTGAGCGGCCCCAATAAGTCTGACGTCTGCTCAGATGCCCGCCGGGTAAGGCCGGTAAGACGCCTGACCCTCCAGGGCAGCGCACGGCCTCCAAAGTGCCTGCCTGCCAAGGCCGCCCCTCCTTCACAGCCTTCGTCGGAAACAGACTCCTTCGTTCACCCAGATCCCGCCGATAAGACTGACATCGTCAACTCCTATGTCCGCTCGGTGTTAGAGCACATGCTGGACCCTTTGGGCCTCTCCGTCCCAAGCACACAGCAATGCTCGTGGCATTCTGAGACACCAGCGTCTCCTTTGCTGGACCTCTGGGATGGTAACCCTTCTTACCCGGGCGACATGGAGGAGGTGGTTATGCTGTCATTGGGTATCCCTCCCGCTGGGCCGGATGACCTGACGTCGGATCCTCGGATGCCGGAGCCAACGCCGGCCTATCCGCCCGACAATATCCCATTGCCGGATGCCGGGCCTGCCACCTGTTGGGCCGTTTCCGGGCCCTCTGCTCCTGCAGACCCTCCGGTACCTGGGTATCGGACCCCGTCTTATCCGACGCCGTCCTACCCAGGCCTGCAGTATCTGGCACTCCAGTACCTGACGCCGGGCTTTCTGCCGTCGGGATATGGATGTGCGCCTTAAGGATACCCTCAGTATCCATACCCCCTCCTCCTCCACTGCCCCCTCAGCCGCTGGTGGATTTGAAGGAGACTCTGGCTTCCTGGTGGGCTGAGGCGAAGGCTCAGCTCACCAGGGAGGTAGAGAGCAGTCTTCAGACGCCGGTCCAGATTCGAGACCCCCCTGCGTCGGAGGCGAGAGACTCCCCCCGGATAGCAGGGCAGGATGTGCTTCCCCTTGGGCTTCCCAAGGGGTCCGTTCCTCCCCTGTGCCAGGAGGAGGATTCTTCTTCCTCATCCTCCTCAGAGACCTCGGATGACTCAGACGGTCGTTCCGATCTGGACGACGAGCCACGCAATCTGGACAAGCCCAGGCCAAGGACTCCTCCGTGTGATCCTTCCTTTCACGGAGTTGCTGCGTAAAATCCAGGCAGTTCATCAGTGGCATTCCTTGGAGCCAGATCCAGGCGTAGAAACTCGCTGCACATCTGGATCTGCTAGACCACTCCTACCCTGGTGCCACCCTGGATTGAGCCTCATGCTGACCTTGTCTCCACTATTTGGAAGCAACAGTCACACCCTCGAGCTGATTCAGTTGTGATTAGCGCCAGCTCGTGGCGGACTGACTAACCCTAAGCACTTGATCTCGTCACCACCCGACAGGAATTCCGCCTTCTGGACCAGTACGGGAAGAAGGCTATCGTCTTTCACTCTGGGTATATAAGGCCCTGAATTACGCTGCTCATATGGGGGATTACCAGAAGGCGATCCTTAGCGAGGTTGAGACTAAATTGAACTTCCTTCCTGAGTCTCAAGCGAAGCAGGAAGTAACTGATCTAGTCCAGTCTATGCGTTGACCCAGTCGGCACATGCTTAGATGCCACGTACAATGCAGTGGGCGCTACTAGTTGGAGCTTCGGCTTTCAGCTGTGGGTTTGCGGCGTCATGCCTGGCTCTGGGTGTCAGGTTTGGTCCTGGAGGTGCAGTGTGCTATCCAGGACACGTCCTTCAGGGGTTCAGTGCTGTTTGGTGGCGATGTCAAAGACATTACCAATCTGCAGGAGAAGGTACTGCACTTAAGTCTGTCGACTCCATGTACAGACCCCCTCAGGCTCAGCGTTGTCCCTTCGCAGATGTTCTTGGCAAAAGCGAAACCTCAGGAAGCGGGCCAACAAGCGTCTGGCCCCTCCGGCTGCAAGCTTCCCCGGTCCAAAAAGCAGCGGGGCTTCAGCTGACGCTGCCCCACACCTCCTGACTCCTTTCCTCTCCCACAGCCTCTGGGCTTTCCAGAGGAACCGGTAGGAGGGAGATTCTCCCTCCACCTACTGGGTTGGGAGAGGATCACTTCAGACACTTGGGTGCTCCAGCTGATTGCAGAAGGACACTCAATAGAGTTTCTTCGGAAACCTCCTCAAAACAAAAACCCCCCGGTGCGTCTTACTCCTGGAACACCTTCTGGTCCGGGAAGAAATCATCCCTTCTTTGGAAGGAGGCGATAGAGCCTGTCCCACCCTATCTTGGGGGACAGGTACTACTCCATTTCTTCCTGGTCCTGAAGAAGTCTGGAGATGTGAGGCAGATTCTCTTCGTCAGCTCCTGAACTTGTTCATGGAGTACAAAGGTTCAGGATGCTCTCTCTGCAGAGTCTTCTGCCACTTCTTCGGCCGGGACAGGGGCTTTGCGCTCTGGACATGCAGGATGCTTACCTGCATATCCCTGTTGCCCTTCTCACTGCAAATACCTGTGTTTTTTTTTTTTTTGTTCCAGGGGACTACTACCAGTTCAAGGCCCTCCCATTTGGTCTTTCCTTGGCGCCCAAGTGTTCACCAAATGCCTTTCGGTGTAGCGGCCTGCCTGGGTACCCAGGGGCTCAGGTTTTCCCATACCTGGATGACTGGCTCCTGGCAGCCTCATCCATGGAGGAGCTCCTCGCTTCCTTTCCTTACCCTGCAGGTTTCACCAGCCTGGGTATACCGTCAACCAGGTCAAGTCCCATCTGATCCCATCCCAGAGGCTCCAGTTTATCAGGCGATCCTGGACACTACCTCTGGCATGGCATTCCTGCCACTGGACAGGGCAGCCACACTCCAGACTCGGGTCAGCTTGTTGTCCAGCCACAGGCAGGTCGGTGCCAGGTTGGTCCTTCGCCTCCTTGGGCTCATGGCAGCTGCTATTCTGACAGTCCCTCGCACTCTGCTCCACATGAGAATCTCTCAGTGGATGCTTTGGTCTTAGTGGGATCAGTTGGTGGACGACCTAGATCAACTAGTTCTGGTCTCCAGTCCCATGGCTCGGGACTTGCTTTGGTGTACGGTTCAGGAGAACCTTTGCGGGGTTCCTTCTGCCTTGCTCCCCTCCCAGGCGCTGACTACCGACACCTCTGGCGAGGGTTGGGGAGCCCATTTGGGGTCTTAAAAGACCCAGGGCTCCTGGTCCAGGCTTGAGAAAACACTCCACATCAATATGCTCAAGCTCGGGCCGTGCTGTATGCTCTTCAGGCTCTGCATCTGTATCTGCTTCCGGGCATCTGGCTGTCCAGACTAACAGCGTGTGGTCTGGTACATCAACAAACAGGGAGGAACTTATTCCTACCCTCTCTGCAGGGAGGCGATGCGAGTTTGGGATTGGGCAGTGCAGCACAACCTTCACCTCCTCGGTAATTCATGTCCCGGGGGTCGAGAACACGTTGGCAAACCACCTCAGTTGGTCGTCTGCTCATGAGTGGGAACTCGATCAGGGGGTAGCATACGATATCTTCCTACATTGGGGAACACAACAGGTAGACCTGTTTGCGTCTCCTCGCAATGCAAAACTTCCAACTTCTGCTCGCTCCAGGAGCGGCCTTTTTTTTTTTTTGGGAGAGACTCTGTCTCTAGGCTGGAAGAGCAGATTTGTGTCTGCCTCCCCAGATCCTGTTGATTCAGATGGTCTTACAGAAACTCTGCTCAGAAGGAGCTCGCATGATCCTAATCTCTCCTTTTTGGCCCAGGCAAGTTTGGTTCTCTCTTCTGCAACAGTTTTCTCGCTTCCTCTTCCTGTGTCTCATCTTTTGCTGACCCAGGATCAGGGGACTGTGGTCCATCCAGGCCTCAAGTCCCTTCAGTTGCACGTGTGGTTCCTGCAGACGTAGCTCAAGCCCGATTCGGGGTTTGCCCTGCTGGTGGCTGAGATTCTGGTGGAAGCCTTCCACTAGATCTACCTATGTCATGAAATGGAAACGGTTCTCTATTTGGGCCGCTTCCAAAGGTTTCAAGCCATTGTCATGCTCTGTTGGGCGACTTTTGGATTACTTGCAACACCTCTTTGATCTGGGTCTCAGCCTTTCCTCTCTGAAGGTTCACATGGCGGCCATCTTGGCATACCACGTTCCTTTTGGGGACAGGACTTTTGCGTAACTGGAAGCCTCCAAGACTTTTCTTAGAGGGGTCCTCTACTTGAGACTCCCAGTTTGGATTCTTGCCCCTCCTTGGGAATTGAATTTTATCCTTGAGAAGCTTACTCTGCCTCCTTTCGAGCCGGCAGCCTCAGCAGACCTAAAGATCTTACTTTGGAGGGCTCTTGCAGTAGGTAATTTCATATAGGACTGGCGTCGGCGGCGGCAGGACCCCATGGAAAAAATTTCTGCTAGCAGTCCCTGGCGAGGACCCCCCGCATCAAGTGACGGCGTCAAAAAGACTTGTTGGTATAAAGGCGGTCCCTGGCGCCCGCCTTCCAGTTCTTTCCTGCCGTTGGCTCGTGCATGCCTTGAAAAAGCTTGTTGCTTTGTCAGCCTCCCTTCGTCTGTTTTTACAGAATAATTTTGACTTTTCGACATTCGTCAGGTCATCGTCTGTGTATGTCGTCCCCTACACCCTCATAGCACAAAAATAAGTGCGACTCATGCAGCGCCCAACTCCCGCACAAGGACGGCCATTCCCTGTGCCTGTTTTGTCTAGGCTCCGATCACCCGGTTGAAGTGCCAGCACTGCCTCAGCTTCAACGCGGCTACCCGGAAAAGGTGGCAGCAATCCCTGAAAGCCCACATCTTGAAGAAAAAGATGAGTTCGATGGAGAAGGAGGTCAAAAAACTGAGGCAGGCATCACTTCCCGAAGGCCGCCCGGAAAGAAGACAAGGGCTCCTCCACCGTGTCTCCTTCTGAGTCGCCCGGACTCGAGTGCGTCCTCCTTGGGGCGTTCCTCGGCGCCGCCTGAGAGTTTCGAGGGTGGCATTGGCCCGCCCGTCTGGCTCCGCGCTTGGGCCTTCGGGCACCTCTGGGCATTGAGCCTCCACCCTGGTTCGGCCATAGCTCGCGGCCTGCTGGCGTAGGCGACTCCGGTAAGCTGGATGTCTGCTTCTCCGTCCACGTGGAGAAAGCCGGTAAGGCGCACTTGACCCTTCGGGCGGCGCGGCTCCTCTCCCGCCAGACCAGGCCGATCCTTCTTCTCGGTCTGCCTCGGTGAAAGTCTAATAAGTCAGGCGCTGGCTCCTCCGGTGCCGCGGGAGCTCTGTAGAATTACGCGTCGGCTCGTCCGTCCGGTCGTGAAACGAGACGAGCGGACCCACCCACGCCCATCGCCCCCGTACTCCGTGACCCCTCGCTGCAATCCGGGACCCGAAGTCCCTCCAGCCCAACCCCGGGATTTTCCTCCATCCCAGGTGACGCTGTTCTCCTCCATCGGACCGCCTCCTTGGGCGCCCGGATCTGACGTCTGTTCCCCGGACGCCGGCTCTGACTCCAGCACCTCAGATACCGGTACCTCCGACGCCGGGGCCTCTGGCGCCAGTTTACAGACTCCGGCGACATCCCACTTCGGATGTCGCCTGCCACCCAGAGCCCTCGCCCTCAGGTCCTCTAACCTGGATCCGCCTGTGAGGCCGCCAGCCGGGCAGTCTGCTCCGGCAGCTCCGCCGGCTCCCGAATACCCTCCATCCTATCCGATGCCGGTATCCGGGACCACAGTATCTGGCGCCAGTACCAGGCGCTGAGTTTTGGATACACTCTGTATGGATACAACCCATACCCTTATCCCCCCTCCTTCTCCTGCACCGCCCCCACAGCCACCGGTGGATTTGCAGGAGACTCTGGCCTCCTGGTGGGCTGAGGCCAAGGCTCTGCTCACCAGGGAGGTGGGTAGCCGCCTCCCAACGACGGTGCCGTCTCAGGTTCCCGTACGTCCATGGCGGCACACTCCCTCACCACCTCCGGACACCAGGGCTCTACCATCTGGGTCAGAGAGGCAGGATATACTTCCTCGGGTGCTTCCCAGGGGTCCGTTCCTCCCCAGGTCGGAAGAGTCTTTTTTTTTTTTTTTTTTAATACTCTTCCTCTTAGCCTCTGACTCCCCAGATTCCTCTGACAGTTGCTCCAAAGGGACTGACGAGCCAATACTCCGTCAGCCAAGGACTCCTCCAAGTCTCCTCCGAAGATCCTTTTACGGAGTTGCTACGAAGAATCCAGGAGGTTCATCAGTGGCACTCTTTGGAACCAGACCCTCAGCGGTTGAAACTGCCGAGCATCTGGGTCTGCCCGTGTCAGCTCCTACTTTGGTGCCACCCTGGATAGAGCCTCACGCCGACCTTGTTACCACCATCCGAGGCAGCCGTCGGTTCTTCACTGGATCAGATAAGGCTATATCAGGCTCCGAGGTGTTGATTTTTTTTCTTTTTTTTTTAGATTCTCACCTCGTGCTGACTTGTCGTGATTAGCGCCGGCCACGGCCGGGTCAGATAACCCAGAACATCTCAGCTTGTCGCCACCTGACAAAGAATCCTGCCTACTGGACCAGTATGGAAAGATCTTCGCTTCCTCCACGCTGGGGATTAGGGCCCTGAACTATGTCGATCATACGGGGGACTACCAGAAGGCCATTCTTACTCAGGTTGAAACCAAACTGGACTCCCTGCCGGACTCTCGGGTCAAGCAGGAGTTGGCTGATCTTGTCTGCTCTGCACGTTTGGCCAGTCGACACATGCTTCGTGCGACATACGGATGCAGTGGATCCTGCTGGACAGAGCTCAGCTTTCGCTGTAGGCTTACGTTGTCATGCTTGGCTCAATGTGTCAGGGTTGGTCCTGGAAGTACAGTCCGCTATCCAGGAAGCACCCTTCCGGGGGTTGGTGCTTTTCGGTGGTGATGTCAAGGACATCATCACCGATTTGCAGGAGAAGGGGATGGCACTGAAGTCCTTTGACTCATGTACCACCCCACCAAGCCTTAGCCTTGCGTCCCTTTGCAGGCGGAATCGGCCCAAGGCAAAACCCCAGGGAGGGCCACAGAACGTCGGGCCCCCACAGCTGCTAAGCCCCCGCCCAAAAGCAGCGGGTGCTTCAGCTGCTGGCGCTCACCCACATCACCTGACTCCTCCTCTCCCAAGCCTCCAGACTCCCGAGGAGCCCGGTAGGAAGGAGGTTTTCCTCCACCTTCTGGGATGGGAGAGGATAACATCAATTCTTGGGTGCTCCAGCTGATCGCAGAAGGACACTCGATAGAGTTTCTACAGAAACCACCTCCACACCCCCACCCCCAAGTCGTCATGTTCATGGGAACATTTTCTCTTGGTCAGGAAGAGATTTCAGCTCTGCTACTGAAAAACAATAGAACCCGTCCCCTTCATCTTCAGGGGACAGGTTACTATTCCCATTTCTTCCTGGTCCCAAAGAAGACAGGAGATCTCAGACCTATTCTAGATCTCAGTTCCCTGAATCTTTTTGTGGAATACAAAAGGTTCAGAATGCTTTTGTTGCAGAGCCTTCTGCCCCTCCTCCGGTCAGGTCAATGTCTGTGTGCCCTGGATATGCAGGATGCTTACCTGCACATTTCCATTCGCCCGTCTCATCGCAAATATCTTCGTTTTGCGTTTCAGGGGGACCACTACCAGTTCAAGGCACTTCCGTTTGGCCTATCGTTGGTGCCCCGAGTATTTACCAAATGCCTAGCGGTGGTGGCGGCCTACCTGCGTACCCGGGGGGTGCAGGTTTTCCGTACCTGGACGATTGTCCTGGCGGCCGTCCGGGGAGGAATTCCTGTCTTCCTCACCTCACGCAGGTTTTGCCTGCCTGGGTATTACTATCAACCATTCCAGTCTCATGTAGATCCCATCTCAGAGACTACAGTTTATAAGGCGATTCTAGACGATGACCATTGGCAGGGCCTTCCTGCCACCGACAGAGGCGTCCATCCTCCAGACTCAAATAAGTCTGTCAGGCCGAGTGGGTCAGTGCAAGGTCGGTCCTTCGCCTTCTTGGGCTCATGGCAGCTGCTATCCCGACAGTTCCGTCGTGCTCTGCTTCACCTGAGTCTGTCAGTGGACTCTCCGCTCCTAGTGGTATCAGTTAGTGGACGACTTGGATCACCCAGTTAGTCTTCTGCTGATTCTCCAAGACTTGCAGTGGTGGATGGTTGAGAGAACCTGCTTGGCAGTTCCTTTCTTTCGTCCTACCCCCTCCCAGACTCTAACCACAGACGCCTCGGGCGAAGGTTGGGGAGCCCATCTAGGTCCCCATCGGACCCAGGGCTCTTGGTCCAGGCTTGAACAGACACTCCACATCAATGTGCTCGAGCTTGGGCAGTATTATGCTGCTCTCCAAGCCCTTCACCCATACAGCCTTCCCAGTCACCCATGCTTCAGGCGGACAATATGTGCGTGGTTTGGTACATCAACAAACAAGGAGGACTTAGTCCCTACCCCTTTGCAGGAAGGAATGAGGATTTGGGGTTGGGCAACACAACACTACCTTCACCTCAGGCAGTTAATGTTCCGGGAGTCGACAACGCCTTGGCAGACAAGCTAAGTCGCTCATCTGCTCTGGCTCACGAGTGGGAACTGGACCAAGGGGTCCTAGACAGTATCTTCCGACTTTGGGGAACACCACAGGTCGACCTGTTCGCATCTCCTCTAAACGCAAAGCTTCCCATCTTCTGCTCGCTCGTTCCAGAGCGAGACTCTTTTTCTGGAGAGACGCTCTGTCTCTAGACTGGAAGGACGGATTTGTCTATGCCTTTCCCCCAATTGCACTTATCCCACAGGTCTTACAGAAACTAGCTTCAGAAAGAGCACGAATGATTCTGATTGCTCCTTTCTGGCCCAGGCAAGTTTGGTTCTCTCTTCTACAGCAATACTCGGAGGATCATCCTCTTCCTCTTCCTCAATCACGAGGTTTGCTGACCCAGGATCAGGGGAACCTGGTCCATCCAGGCCTCGGATCTCTTCAGCTGCATGCATGGCTCCTGCAGACTTAGCTCAATCCCGTTTTGGGGTTTCTCCCCAAGTGGCGGAGATTTTGGTGGAGACTAGAAAACCCTCTACTAGATCTACCTACGCCATGAAGTGGAAAAGGTTCACTGTCTGGGCTGCTTCTAAGGAAGTGGAACCCTTTTCCTGCTCAGAGGGCTTCTGCTGGAGTACCTCACCCATCTTTTTGACCTGGGTCTTAGTCATTCTTCTCTGAAGGTCCACATGGCGGCCATCTTGGCCTATCGTGTCCCCTTTGCAGACAAGACATTTGCTCAACTGGAGGTCTCTAAGACTTTTCTTAGTGGGGTCCTCCATCTGAGACCTCCTATACGTACTCCCGCTCCCCCTTGGGACTTGAACTTTGTTCTCGAAACTTATTCTGCCTCCTTTTGAACCGGCAGCTTCAGCAGACTTAAAGTTCCTTTCATGGACGACTCTCTTCCTGGTGGCCATTGCTTCCGCTCGGAGAATTTCCAGCTCCAGGCTCTGATGTGTAAAATTCATACTTGGTTTTTCACAAGGAGCGTGTTGCTCTGCACTAACCCCAAGTTTCTCCCTAAGGTAGTAGCGGAGTCTACTCTAAACCAGTCCTTGAGTTGCCCTCTTTTTTACGTAGTACTCTAATCGGGGAGTATTTACTCCACACCTGAGACGCGTTCACCAGATTCTGAGATACTACACTAACAGAACAAAGATCTCAGGAAGACAGATCAATTGTTTGTCTATTTTGCACCCAAAAGAGAAGGCAATGCTGTTTCTAAGCAATGCCTATCTAAGCGGTTGAGCTCATTGCATCACTTTCTGTTATGACAAGTACAAGAAGACCTACCGGGTCAAATTAGAAGCCACTCCACCAGAGGTAGCTGCCTCAGTGGCTTGTTCAAGAATGTGTCAGCGGCAGATATCTGTGCTGCGCCACCTGGACCTCCGTCCATACCTTTACGAAACACTACAGTTTGGACATTGCCTCTCGGCGTAGAGCAGGCTTCGGGCTGGCTGTCCTGCGAGGCCTCTTATCTTAAAGCTTGCACAGCTAGAGCTTCTACTTGGAGTAGATTTCCTCCTCCCAGTGCTTCTCCTTGTTCCAGACTGCCTGAGACTTGGTCCTATATGTAATTACCTACTGCAAGAGCCCTCTCGAAGTAAGATAGTACAGTTACGTAATAACTTACCATAACAGTAGATCTTCGAGGGAGGCTCTTGCAGTAGGTAATACCTTCCCGCCCTCCATCCCCCTAAGCTTTTTTAGCTCCTTTTCCATTAAGGGAAATATCCGCTCCTCTCTCGTCTGGCCTCTTCTGGCCTGTGGCGGGAAAGAACTGGAAGGCAGGCGTCAGGGACCGCCCCTTTATACAGATGTCTCCTGACGCCGGTCACCTGATGTGGGGGCGGTCCCTCGCCAGGGACTGCTAGCTTGAAATTTTTCCGTGGGGTCCTGCTGACGTCAGTCCTATATGTAATTACCTACTGCAAGAGCCTCTCTCGAAGATGTACTGTCACGGTAAGTTCTTACGTAACTGTACTTTCCTTTCATGGAAGATGCTCTTCCTTGTGGCCATTACTTCTGCCTGAAGGATTTCCGAGCTCCAGGCCCTCACGTGCAAAATCCCATATTTGATTTTTCACAAGGAACATGTAGCTCTGCGTACCAACTCTTAAGTTTCTCCCCAGGGTCGTAGCGGAATCTACGCTGAATCAATCCATGGAGCTGCCTGCTTTCTTTTACGCAGCACTCCAAGTCAAGGGAGTACCTCCTGCATACTTTGGATGTTCACCGAATTCTGAGATACTACACCAGTAGGACGAAGGATCTCAGAGACTGATCAACTGTTTCTCTTTTGCTCAGTAAAGAGAAGGCAGTGCTGTTTCTAAGCAATGCCTATCTAAATGGTTGACTCATTATATCACTCTTTGCTACAAGACAACAAGACCCTGCTGGATCAAGTCAGAGGCCACTCCACCAGAGGTCGCAGCCTCTGCTGCTTGTTTCAGAATGTGTCAGCGGCAGACATCTGTGCAGCCGTAACTTGGACTTCTGTCCATACCTACTGAAACATTACAGTTTGGACATTGCCTCTCACCGTGAGAGCAGGCTTCGAGTTAGCTGTTCTGCAAGGTCTTCTTTCTAAGACCTTCACAGCCAGAGGGCTCCTTGAGTAGTTTCCTCCTTCCGTTTTGCTTCTGCTTGTTCCAGACTGCTTGGGACTCGTCCAATTGTAATTACCTACTGCAAGACCCCTCTCGAAGTAAGATAGTACAGTTACGTAAGAACTTAACGTGACAGTAGATCTTCGAGAGAGGCTCTTGCAGTAGGTAATACCTTCCCGCCCTCCATCCCCCTAAAGCTTTTTCAGCTCCTTTTCCAGTGAGGGAAACATCCACATCTCTGTCTTGTCTTGCCTTTTTAGGCCTTTGGTGGGAAAGAACTGGAAGGCAGGCGTGGGGGACCACCCCTTTATACTGACATCTGTCACCTGATGTGGGGGGTGGTCCCCCACCAGAGGCTGCTAGCTAGAAATTTTTCGTGAGGTCCTGATGCCTGCCAGCTTCAGTCCCATTTGTAATTACCTACTGCAAGACCCTCTCTAAGATCTACTGTACAGATGAGAGTTTACATAACTGTACTTCTAGGGACATGGATATGTTGTTAATCTACACTGTCTGGCAGGTTCCTTGCCGCTTTAAATCTTGCCGGAAGGTCTTCAAGCTGGCTCCTCCCACCCACCCGGATGGTAAAACTCTTTGCTCCGCCCCATGACGCCAGATCTTCCTTACCGCTTGGAAGCTCAGGTTCCCTCCTTTATCGCTCTGAGTGTAGACTGGATCCTAATTCTTCGGTTCACCCGAAACTTATCTTAAAATTTTCAAGACTTCGGTCAAGTTTTTCCCTCGCGGCTGCGATGGACAAATTGACTCCCGGATTTCAGCGGTGCTCTTGTGGGCAGAAAATGTCCAGGACGGATCCGCACTCCACATGCATCTACTGCCTCAGCCTAGACCATGATCGGGAGGCCTGCGGAAGTTATGCGTTCGTTTTCAGCCAATGTCCTTGAGGGCCTGCGCTGCCAGTTACAGCTTGTCGCGCCCAGGCGCTACCACCGGTGAAGTCGAAGAGGCCCGTTAGACGGTTACCCACGGCGGCTGGCTCGGCTGAGCAGCACTGAGCAGATGATAGCCCCTCGAGGAGGGCGACTCAGGCCGCATCACCCTCTACCTCGGTCACGGCATTTATCCCGCTCTCTCTGGGTACCTCATATTCAGCTTTTTTTTTTTTTTTTTTCAAGGAGCTTTGCCATTTCCCTTTCTCTGAAGGAAGAGGCCATGAGGACATTCCTCTCGGTCAAAGGAGACTCAAGGTAAGTCCACCGTTGGCCTTCATGGGAGCCGAGAGGTCCCTTCCCGAGACAGTCGACCGCGCGACCCGGTCGAGGTTGCGGCTAAGGCCGCCCCGCTTCCACGGTGTCCCGTCCAGGTCAGGCGGTCGAGATTTTCTCGACCCGTTGGATCAGGCTGCGACTGGTGAAACAGACAACCCTTGTCACCGGTTTCACCCGGTGGAGCCGAGGATCTGCCTGCGCCCTGGTGCCGCGGTCCCAGTCCAAGTCTTCTGAGCCAAGGGGAAGGCGGGTGTCCCCCGCCCCTTCCCAGACCCGTCCTCGGGATACCGAGGTTCTCTGTCTCTGTCTCGGACATCCTCTTGGTCCAGCTGATCCTGCGACGCCAGCGGTCTGTCTCCGCACGAAGTAAGCGGCGCCGTCACTCGTCCCTCGTCTTCCTCCTC
The DNA here is from genome assembly GCA_016271365.2 of Neoceratodus forsteri. NCBI lineage: Eukaryota > Metazoa > Chordata > Ceratodontiformes > Ceratodontidae > Neoceratodus > Neoceratodus forsteri. The sequence continues at coordinate 1,338,437,949 of CM028131.1, forward strand.
GGGAGAGGAGAGAGACTTGAGCATGAAAGTGCGTCAGCGCTAAAATGGACCTGATGTGGCAGCAGTTACTTCTGTCCGGGAGCAAGCAGACGGCGTCTCCTTCACCGACCATCAAGTGGCTGTCACCCGAGCGGCCAAAACAACCCCTCGCTGTAGCCGAGGTGCCCAAGCCTGGGCCAGTTGTTCGGCCGAAACCAGCTGCCCCACCGATTGTGGTGGAACCTCTGCCTCCACAACCGAAATCGGGGGCACCGACTAAGGACTCTCGGTCGGGTCAGGGCCTGCCCCACAGGTTGTCGGTCACCCTCACTCCCGACCATCCTCGGCAGGTGGAGGGTGGCTCAGGCCCCAGGCAGCTCTTCGCGGACTCCTCCCTCTTCTCCAGGCTCATTGACCTGGAGTCCTCCGGGGGCCAGTCGATGGACGAAAGCCCATCGTCCTTCATGGATTTGCTTCGGCTCATCTTGGAGTCCACCGGGATGCAGCTCGAGCCCGTATCCAAGCGGGCCAAGTATCCCCTGACGAAGATACTGGACCGAGGGGATTCAGCCACAGAGGCCTTTCCGGTGGCTGAAGCCAGTTTTGGCCCAGCCTTGGAGCTCTGGCAGTGGCCTGCTTCCTGTCCTGCGCCTTTGGCCAGGAAGTATGCGGTCCCTACCAGCTCTTTGCCCAGTTTTTCAGAACACCCCTCCGCCGAGGGTTTGGTCACTGACAGCGTTTTCTGGCATTCTGGGAATGCTAGGGACGTGGACAAGCCCCCCGACAAGTAGTCCAAAAAGCTGGACTGTGCCGGGCGCAAGGTGTACGCTGCGTCCTCCCTTGGCCTGCACCAGGCCAGCTCGGCATGTCTGATGGCACATTTCTCCCACGCCTCGCGGGCTCCTGGATAAGGTGATCCCTCATCTACCGGCTGACCTGCAGACCATGGTCAAGGTGCGGGACTAGGTAGGGGCGGGTGGCAAAACAGAAGCTCCAAACGGCTCTGGACATTGGAGACTCTGTGCCAGATCAGTTATGCTGCAGTGGCCATGCACCCAGAGCATGGCTGAGGATATCCACCTACAGCGGATACCCAGCATAAACTGGCGGATGTCCCTTCCTGGGGACTGACCTGTTCGGCCCTGGAGTGGAAGGTCACCTCCAGTGGATTGAAAAGTCCAATGCCATTCTGGACTCGGTCACGTCCGCCAAGAAGGACAAGGGCCGTCGCCAACAACATAAATCCTTTCGCCCTTCTGCGCCTGCGGCACGTCCGGCCCAACAGCACCAGCATCAGGGCCAGCAGGCTCGCGCTTGGAACCCCAAAGCCAAGCCTGCAGCTTCCTCTAATGGGAAGCAGGGAGGAAAATGCCCAGGAGGTCCCTCGGCCGGTCCCTCCTCCAAGCCTGCCCAGTGACTGGATGAGGGGTGTCGCCCCCAGCCTCGTCACTCCCCCCGGGTTCCCCCGTTGGGGGGACATCTCCGCCACTTCCTTTCCGCCTGGTCCGCTATCACCACGGACCGCTGGGTGTTGGAGGTGGTAGGAAAGGGCCTGCCCCTGGAGTTCGAGCAGGCCCCGCCCTTCTGAACTGTCACCCCTCGGGGGGCTACGGGGTCCGCAGCCTCTGTCTGCTCGCCGAGCCGATATCGTCCTGCTCCTCGAAAAAGAGGTGATCATGAAGGTGGCGGATCCTCCTCCAGACCTGGGGTTTGTGTCCAGGTACTTTCTGGTCCCAAAATGGACGGGGCTGGCGCCCATTCTCAACCTGCATGACCTGAACAGGTTTCTAAGGTCTGGACCTTCAGGATGGTCTCTCTGGCTCAGATAATCCCATCCTTGGAATGAGGTGTGTGGTTCTGTTCTCTGGACCTCCAGGACGTGTTCTTTCATGTCCCAATCCGTCCCACCAGAGATTCCTCCGCTTCAGGGCAGAGGGATCCCTCTACAAGTTCCGGGCCATGCCCTTCGTCCTTTCCTTAGCTCCCAGGGTCTTCACCAAATGCATGGCAGTGGTGACAGCATTCCTGCAGCGCCGAAGGGTCCGGGTGTACCGCTGTCTGGACGACTGGCTGATTGCAGCCCTCTCCAGAATGGAGGTGGAGCAGTCCAGAGATCTGGCCCTCAAGGTTTGCTTTCAGGTTGGCTTCCTCATCAATGAGGCCAAGTCGGAACTCATGCCAAAGCAGGTGATACAATTCATCGGGGCAGAGCTCGACTCTCTACGAGCCAGAGCACGGCTCCCGGCGGACAGGGCCGAGGTTCTTTCCTCCTTTGCCCAGTCATTTCAGGTTGGGCAATTGCGCCCTGCCAGGTACTTCCTGCGCCTCCTGGGCATCATGGCGGCCTGCACCAGCGTGGTCCGTTGGGCCTGCTGGTACATGCGTCCCCTTCAATGGGGGCTGGCCAGCCAATGGTCACAGCACTTCGATCCGCTGGATCAGCTAGTGACAGTGACCCAGGGGATGTGGAACGCTCTCCAGTGGTGGACCGTTCCAGCACATCTGCAGGAGGGCATCCCATTCGTCCGCCCTGAGCCGACTGTCTCTCTATTGAGCGATGTCTCTCTGGGTTGGGGTGCCCATCTGGGGGAGCACAGAGTGCATGGCCTCTGGTCCCCTGATGCCACATCAACCTGCTGGAGCTTCGAGCGGTTCGTCTAGCCCTCACCACCTTCGCTTCGTTTCTACAGGGTCAAGTGGTTCAGGTCCAGACTGACAATACCATGACCATGTACTACCTAAACCGCCAGGGCAGGACGCGCTCCATGCCTCTGTGCAGGGAAGCTCTCCGCATTTGGTCACTCGTGCGCAGCCTGGAGGTGGATCTCCTTGCCATGCATGTGGCAGGAGCCTCCAACGCCCTGGCTGATGCCCTAAGCCGGATAGGGGCTGCGTCCCACGAGTGGTCTCTCCTGCCGGAGGTAATACAAGATCTGTTCTGTTCTCCCACTGTGGTATGCCTCAGGTGGACCTGTTTGCCTCCAGGGAGAATGCGAAGCTGGGACTGTTTCATGCCCGCCCCCCTCAGCAGGGCTCGCTGTAAGGGGATGCCTTCTCGAGGCCATGGACCCCGGGCCTCTTCAAACACCTTTTCCCCCATGTCCCTTGATCCACAAGGTGCTCCTCAAGGCGAGGAGGGACAAGGCGCAGGTGATTCTGGTAGCCCCAGACTGGCCCCGCCAGTTCTGGTATCCAGATCTCCTCAGTCTTGGCTCCAGGCTCCCAAGGTGGCTTCCAGCTCACCCGGACCTGATCTCGGTCAATCAGGGGAAGGTATTCCAACTGGACCTTCAATCCGTGCACCTGACGGCCTGGTTCCTGAGCGGCTAGAGTTCCAGGCCTTGGGTCTTTCCGACGAGGTCCTCAACATCATTGAGGCGTCCCGTAAGGAGTCGACCAGAAAATGCTACGCCTTCAAATGGAAGAGATTCTCCATTTGGTGTCTGGGCAAGGGCCTGGACCCTTCCTCCTGTTCCTTGGCAGCATTCTGGACTACCTGTGGTCCCTTTCTCAGCAAGGGCTTGGTTGCTGACCACTAAGGTGCACCTGGCAGCCATCTCTGCTTACTGGGCGCAGGCAGGGAAGCAGTCGATGGCTGAGAGGAGAAGGTGGTTAGGCGCTTTTTCAAGGCCTTGATCATATCCTCTGGAGAACACTCCACCTCCATGGGATCTACTGGTATTGGCTAAGCTCATGGGCAAGCCATTCGAACCGATGCACAGGTGTGACATCTCTCACCTGTCGTGGAAGACCGGCTTTCTTGGTAGACATCACGCCAGCCAGAAGGATGGGAGAGCTCCAGGTGCTTTCCATTGAGTCTCCTTATCTGGTCTTCCACAGGGACATGGTTGTCCTGTTTCCCCACCTGAAATTCCTTCCGAAGGTGGTGTCAGAGTTTCACCTAACCGGGTGTTGACTCTGCGGGTGTTCTACCCCAATCACACCGAGGCCGAATATAGGCTCCATACTTTGGACCCTAGAAGGCGCCGCTACTATAAGGAGCGGGACGGCTGAAGTTCAGGAGAGGTTTGCCAGCTGTTTGTCACCCACGCTGAAGCCGCACCTGCAGACCTGCAGCCAAGTGGACGATAGGCAGGTGGGTCACCTCTGCATAGATCTCTACTATAGGTTGGCGGGCATGGAGCCTCCAGAGGATACAGCCCATTTCTACCCGCCATACCGCTGCACGGTGGCTGCTTCCAGGGACGCCCTTTAACGAGGAAATCTTGCAGGCTGCTACCTGAAATCAGCACACCTTCATTACCCACTACCACATCGACCTTGAGTCACCGGGATGCTGGTTTTGGGGCCTCTGCCCTCCAGCCTCTATTTCCCAAGTAGGGGTGTGCGCTTTGCCTTCTCCTCCCGGAGAACTGCCAGGAGTTCTGTTAGACAGTGTGGAAGAACAACATATCCATGTCCCTAGAAATACAGGTTACTCACCTGTAACAGGAGTTCTAGGAATGGTATGTGTTGTTCATCCACATGACCCACCCAACCTCTCGGCTCCAGGCACAACCTGGCTTCCAGCGGGCTAGATCTGGCGTCATGGGGTGGAGCCGAGAGTTTTACCACCCGGGTGGGTGGGAGGAGCCAGCTTGAAGACCTTCTGGCAAGATTTAAAGCGGCAAGGAACCTGCCAATAAGTGTGGATGAACAACATGTACTATTCCTAGAACTCCTGTTACAGGTGAGTAACTTGTATTTTTTCCACACTGTTAGATACCAGGGACTTGCTTTTGCATTGTGCGACTGAGATCCTATTTAAACATGGTACATTATATATGTTACCAGCTTGTGAACTCATTTTGTTTAATAGGTGGGTCACGGAGGTGTGTGTGTTTCTTTTTTTCCAGCATTGGCTGTGAAAGCAGCCACTTATCTGACCTCATGACTGGAGGAGGGAGTGAATCTGTGGCAACCCCCAGCATCCAGGTGGGGGATGGGGGGACCAGAGGGACAACTGAAGAAAGTTAACACACAAAACAAGAATATTTGGGTAGTGTAATTCAGGCACACAAGTACTACATGCTTGAGGACATGTGGACGTGAGACTTGGTATAACAGTTGGAAATCTACAATTGTTTGGCAGAAAAGGACTGACCGGCCCACCCAGTTCCCTAGTCTGTCCAATCTGGTCCCTGGTGAACCTTCCCTCTGCCTTTGTTCTAATATTCCACTATGTTTATACTGTAAATGTTTGTCTGAAAACCCCATGGCTCTTGGACTGGCAATCTATTCCAGGAAACTACCACCTTTTCTGTGAAGAAATATTTCTCTTGGATACCCCCCAACCCCCACTTCATCTCATGCCCCCTAGTCCTGGTGCTCAGCCTCATTTAGAAAAGGCTCCCATCCTGCACTCTGTTCAACCCCTGTGAGGTACTTGCAGGTCTCTTATGTCTCCTCTCTCCTAAGGTGTACGTGCTGATATCCATCAGTCTCTGCTTCAGAGGGGCTTCCCATGCAAAACACTCACCCCATTTTAGGTTGCTCTCCTCTGTACTTCCTCCATCCTCTTTTCTTTCTGAGGTGCAGTCTTCAGGACTGGACACAGTACTCTATATGGGAGCATACCAGTGAGCGATACAGTGCCAGTACCACCTTCCTCCTGCACCCCAGCATACCACTAGCCCTGTCCATATCCTTGTCTGTCACAATGTGCTGCTAACTTGAGGTCCTCTGATACAAGAATATGAAGGACCTTTTCCTGTTTAGTGACACATCAGTATTCCCCCCCCCCCCGCATTCCTGCACTGGGGTTCCTATGTTTTGGGTGCATTATTTTGCACTTTGTCATTCAGTCCGAACTGCCATGTCCTTTGACCACTCCTGAAGTTTCCCTAGATCCCTACGCATTTTCTCCACACCCTCCTGAGTGTCCACCCTATTGCAGTTTTTGGTGTCCTCCACAAAAAGGCATACTTCCCCACCACTTTTTTTTTTCTGCAATTTCCCCTATAGCATAGTGATTAAGAGCACTGAGCTGCAAGCTTAGAGAAAACCTGGAGAGCTGAGTTTGAATCCCACAACAACCACTTGCATACCATATAACCGTGAGCAAGTCTCTTAACTTCTTGTGCTCCCATGATGCACCTGGAAAGAAGCCTTGGCTTGGTGTGTCTTCCCTGGCAAAGAATTATAAAACTTAAAAAAACAACAACAACAAAAAAAATTCCAGTACTGAACCCTGTGGTACACCAGTGGTCTCTTTTCAGTCTTTTGAATGAGTGCCATTGGCCATTACTTTGTCTCCTATCCATTAACTAACTAGTTTCAAACCCAGTTTACTAGTTTGGATCCTACTCTTGAGCTGGTAAGCTTACTAAGCAGCTGCCTGTGCGACAGTGTTGAAGGCCTTGCTGAAGTGCAGCTAGGCTAGGCTACATCTACTGTCCTCACCTGGTCTGTATTTCTCCGGTCACCACGTCAGATCGTTTTTTGGTTAGGATGACCACCCCCCCAAATATCCCCCAAATATGAATCTGTACTGCTTGTGGTCCTGCAGCCCTTCAGATTCTAGATGGTCAACCAACCTTTCTTTCAGTAGGGTTTCTATTAATTTCCTCACCACTGGCATTAGGCTGACTATGTATAATTGCTAACCTCCTCCTGCTGCTTCTCTTATTTAGAGGGACATCCCTCTTCCAGTCCTCCAGAACCATACCTGTTTAAGTGAGCTGTTGCACAATCAGTCAGTCTGTATTTTACCAGGCAGAACACCACTGAGTAGTAATCATTTACAAGGAGGGGGAACTAGAGAACAATCTCCCAGGCAGGCAGCACCTTTTGCAGCTGTCCACATCGGAGTGCAGTATAAGATGCATGTCAACTTATTTTAACAGATGAACCGAAGCTTGGTGCAAATTATCAGCATAATCTCCTGAATTGAATGATACCAAACTTGGGATGGTGCGTCCAGAAAAACAATTGCAATGAATGACTGAACAGTCACAGCAGAAGTCTTCAGAGTCCGCAGAGGTGGCGGGAAGCCACAGAAAAGGAAGCAGCTCAGCATTATCTGAACCACCTTGGCAAGCCATGGTGGAATCTATTAAAACAATGGATGCAAAGATTGAGTGTACATTGTATAATGAAAAAATTAAAAATAAAAATAAAGTCTCATGATGCAGCAATCCAGCATATTACAGGATCGGTGGCTGAGGAAGACAAAAGGTCCATGAAAGCGCTTAGCAACAACTGTGAAAGGAAACGGTTAAGAGGTAGATTGGAGGCCCTGGAAAACGAGAAGCTCAGAGAATGTTAGACTGGTGGAGCTCCGGAGGGGTAGAGGGACCTACTTTGCTGGACTATCTAAGCAATGTCTATCCCAAACAATTGCTGTTCCAGAGATTTTGATTGGGGATTGCTTGAAAAAGCATATCATGTGAACCCACAAGTCAGGCCCTCATTACCAGCTCAACCCCAGACTATGCTGTTAAACACCTGGATCAGAGATTCGAGATGTGGTGATCACAGCAGCATGGGTGGCTTATCCCATCACCATCAGTGACTAGGATGTTAAGCTATACCCTAACTTGTCATACTAAACTAGGGCACGCCGCAAGCAATTGGACGCCATGAAACTGCGTCCCAGAGCCCTAGAAATAATCCACTCGTTTCTCTGCTCAAAACGATTGAGGATTGTATACAGTGGCAAGACGTGGCAGTTTAGCAACCCTAGAGATGCCGGTCGCTGGCTGGAAAAAAGTAGAATCAGAATTTGCTAAGAAAAGGTCTTAACTGAAGAACTGATTAAAATCATCAGGCTCAGAAATCGGTTGAATATTCTCAGGACTATTAAAGGTGTAGTTGCTTACAATATCCTTTAAACTGACTAGTGCTGCGTTTCAATCAGAAATTGGTATACCTTCTGACAGGAACTGTAAAGATGTTTATAATGATGGCTAGATACTCTTGTGTCCCTAACTTTTTCTTACTTTCTTGGAATGGGAGAGATTGTGTTACAGGGATGCTGGCTCTGAATTTTTTTTTTTGTTTGTTTGTTTTTTCTTTCTTTCTTTCTTTTGCCTTCCTGCATATCTACAGAAAGTGTAGACCGTGTGGTTGAGGTGGGAATGGCCACCATTATGAATAGCCAAGCTGCCTGTATGTGGCCCCCCCGCCTAGGAGTGATATAAAATGATAGCTGTTACCAATTTTAATAAATAGAAGGTACAGCATTTGAAAGTTATAATGCTTACTTGAGTAAGAAAGAGTTGATGCATTTGTGCTGCATCTGTGGAGATTTGCTGCAGACAGGTCTAGGTTAATTTTGATTGTTCTGCCTTGTATAGATAAAAGGTTTAAATAGCAATCCATAGAGAGTGTGGTAATTACTTGTATGTTACCTTTAATACCTAAAGCTTCTGAAGAGTCGGGCAATTTTTTTGATAACAATATTAGGGAAGTTAATTTAGGTAATCCCTCACCCACCCCCACTTTCCTACTGTACAAGAATACATGGAGACCATTTATGAACGATCAGAATTTTAGGTAATGGTTATGTGATATGCATAACCTATAAGATTAACTACTGCCTTGTATAAGTATGTGGCTTTTGATTGCTGTATGTCAGAAATAAAAAAAAAAAAAAAAAAAAAAAAATTTTTTACAAGATGGACCTGAATATTTACAAGACATTACCAAAAAAGCCCCAAAGAATTCATAAGGTAGTACAGGGAGTATTACAGGCAATAAAGAAAAGCATCAATGTAGTTCAAGATGTATACAGTATACAATATGAAAGTTACAGTAAGCGAAATGTGCACTGAAAATTAATATATAATTATATATATACATACACACACACACACACACACACACACACACACACACACGTGCAAGCAAGTTAGGTGAAGAAAGTGAAAATAAGGCAGAAGAAACATTTTAGTAGCGAGAGGAAGTCCAGAACCAGAAGATGTGTGGGTCATCGCTGGAAGCAGTTGCAAGACTCAAAAAGGGCATGTGCAAGCATGGATTTAAAGGTGGCCAGTTTAACAGGAATTGTTTTTTTTCAGGGTCTTTTGGATGCTGTTCCAGAGAATAGGTGGGGCATGACTTATAAAAGCCCCACCAAGGTGAGTTCTGACCCTGGGGACAACTAGAGTGATATAGGAGAGGCTCCTGTTGGGGTAGTGGCTCGCAGTGCAGGCAGACAGTCTGAGGTATACTGGGGCAGCCTGTTAATAATTGCTCAGTACATCCAGATAATTGCATGTTTTTTGTCTTTCAAGCTTAAGGCATAGCCGTCCAAGTTCTGAGTATAGGGAGCAGTGATGAGTGGAGTACAGGGCACCGGTAATGAATCTTATTGCACGGCGGTAGAGAGTGTCGAGCTTGGCTAAGGCGGTACAAGGGCCTTGCCCATAGATGCATAATCTAGGAGAGAAGAAATGTGGACAGGACCAAATGAATATTTGCTTCATGAGTGAGTAGGTGCCTGGTGAAAGAACAGACCAAGCCTTGCTCAAGTGTTCTCACTGCTCATAGTGGCTTAACTAAGGACAACAACTTCTGCCCACTCCAGAAACCCAGATACTTGAATTTGTTCACTAACTCCCAAGTTTTCCCACAGAAGGGTGGAAATTTGCAGCCCAGGGCAGTGGCCAGATGCTTTAGCTGAAGGTGAAAGAAGCATTGCTTTGGTGTTTTTGGGCATTTAACAAGAGCTTTAAATAGAGATTTTGCTGCAGAAGGTTGAAATCTAGCTGTAAATCTCTGCAAGCAAGCTCTGGGGTGGACTTGTCAATGTAAAGAACGGTGTAGTCTGCAAAAAAGATGGATATTAGCAGACTTTATACCAGAGTTAATGTTATTGATATAGATTGCAAATAGTAGAAGGCCTAAAATAGACCCTTGGGGCACACCTCTCATAAAAGGTTTTAGCGGCAAGAGGCCCCCATCTGCTTTAATTTACTGTTGTTGGCCAGTTAGATAGCTAGAAAACCAGTTCAATGCTTGGGTGTCCAGACCAATGTTTTGTAATGAAAGCAGGAGCAGGTCATGATCCACAGTGTCAAAGGCCTTGCTAAGGTGAAGAAAGAAGGCACAGATATGTGTTTTGTCATCCAGTGTGAAATTTTTTTTTTTTTTTTTTTTTTTTTTTTTTTTTTAACTGGTCAGTGGAGACTTTAGCAAGGGTTGAGCCCATACTGACATGGCTTAAATCCGGATCACCAGGTTCAGAAGGTTGAAAGTTTCTAAATGCTGTCTGAGCTGGGAATTGACAATTTTTCAAGTAATTTGGAAATGATGGGAAGGAGGGATGTAGGTCTGTAGTTGTTTAAGACGCATGGATTGCCGGACTTGAATAGAGGAATAACATGGGCAGTTTTCCAAACTGGTGGGAGAAGGCCTTGAGTAAGGGACATATTGAAGAGATGTGTGATGGAGGGAGATAAAACATGATAGCCTTATCCACCTAGTACTTCCCTGAGCTTTTGGTGTCCTATGGAATATCCCATCCAGTCCTATAGCCTTACCGACCTACAGGTCTGCAAGTCACTTCAGGACCCTTTCTCTGAAAGTGGACTTGTGTTCACACCTCCTATTTGTGCCTCGTCCTGGTGGTCAATCCGTCTTCTCTCTGCTGCGAAAATAGAGCAGAAGTACTGGTTTAAAATGCCTTGCTTTTGTTACCCCAGGAATCTCTCATTATGATTATGATTATGATTAAACTTAATGTAGTCAGCCTCCTGTGTTGAACTGTCCGGAGAGATGGAATTTTATGCAAATTATGGAACTGTCACTTGGCTTATGCCACTTTCAAACTGCTAGCAACTGCTGCACTCTGAGTGCTTCAGATTCTTCTCCGCCTTCCTAGTAAGGACGTCCCGGTGAGCTCTCCTTGAACGGTCTCTGACTAAAGTTTATCTGTAGATAAGTACTTATTTTCAGTTTAATTTTAAATTGCTGCCTTAGAAACATTGTTTAGTATAGTAAATTAGTGTTTTAGTAGTTTATTTATATTCGCGGTTCCCTCACAGTTCCTTGGAATCGAGGGTTCTGCGACTATTTTAAAGGTTTCTTATCTCAATTTATTATTATTTAGAGAGAGTTGGCAATCGGTTCCCTGAACCACTTTAGTTTTGTCCAAATTTAGTAATTTTCTCTGTTCCTTTTTCTTCAGGAACCGAATAGCGCTCGGTTCCAGGAACCGCTAGTGGTGGTTATTTCGAAGTAATCTCCGGTTCCGAGTTACTTTAAATAACGGTGTTTTGAAGTAATCTTTTTTGCTTAGCTTAAATGCCGGGTCCATTTGGATAAACCTAAAAAGACGCACAGGACCCACAGGTTTTAAATGTGACTCTTGTGGGCAATTTATAGCAAAAGCAGATATACATTCTCTCTGTATTTCTTGTTTGGGTATAAGTCGCATATTTGCCAATTGTGATATTTGTAAGACCTTTTGCCCAAAAACATTAAAGAAAAAGTCTGAAATTTTGGAAGAGATGGCTTCTGCTTCTTCCTCCTCCCACAAAAAGGACGGCAGTAAAGCCAAGGATCCTGACAAGGAGTTCAGATAAATCTGAACAAGGTAAAACAAAAGGGCTGTGGAAGCAGGCACTGAACCTGTTCCATTAAATAAAAGTGTAAGAAAAACATGTCGCTGTGCCTCCAGCCGAAAGGCTAAGGAGCTCCCAGCAGACAAACAAATTATGCCTCGGCTGAGGACATTGCTAAGGCATTACAGAGTGTTACACGCCCTACAGGGTGCGATCCCGTTCCTACACCGACTGCCCGGTTCCTCCTACAGCCCCAGCAAGGCAAGAAGTGCTGGAAGTGTTTGGGAGGGAGGAGGAGGATGACTTTGAAGGGGAACCTATAGATCCAGAGGTTTCTCCTGATCAAGAGTTTGGATCTCCTCCCGGGGTCCTGAGGAATACTCCTCCCACTGTGCTTTTGTTAAGAACATGGTGGAAACCCTGAGTCCTTCCTTTTCATGAAACAGAGGAGGATATGGAGGAGGCAGACATTCTAGAAATGTTGGGGTTAACCCCCATGAAACGTTTACTTCTGCCCATGCATAAATCTTTAAAGAAGGCTGCAGTGCAGATTTTTAAAACTCCAACCTCTATCCCTGGTGTGGATAAGAAAGCTGACAAGAAATACCAGCTGGACAGAACTACAGCTGATATTCTATTTACACATCCTGACCCTGAGGGAGTAGTCCAAGCTGCTGCCTGTGACAAGGCCAGGATCCCATTGGCTACCCATCCACCAGACAAAGATTCAAGAAAAATGGATGCTATGGGAAAGAAGGGGTACATGGCTGCCTCTTTATTAGTTTGGCAGGCCAGTTACATGGCATATTGGTGCAGTACCAAAAGCTCTATGGAACACTGTTCTAGCTTTGGCTGATAGGGTACCAGATGAAGTTACTGTAGACTTACAAGATACAGCAAGGGCTGCACTTGATGCTACCAGGTACCAATTTCATGTGGCAGTGGATGCCAATGATGCTGCATCCAGGTTAATGGCTTTGTCAGTTTCACTCAGAAGGTTTGCATGGCTTAGAGTTACCAACCTAACCTTAGACACCCAGGTCAAAGCAATGGATTTCCCCCCTGGAGAACAACTCCTTGTTTGGGGATAAAACTGAGGCATACATAAAAAAGGTGGAGGAATAGAAATCCACCTGTCGGAGCAATTCCAAGGATAGGCCCTTCACCTCTTATAGATCCCAGAGTATGGGAGAGTGCAGGCAGGGTTTTTTTACCTCAGATTTTTCTTTCAGGCACCAGCCTCGGCAGTAGGCTAGAGGTTATTTAGAGGAAGGGGCAGGAGAGCCATGAGAAGAGCAGCTCCTGCACCACAGGTTCAGGCACAGCCTGCACAGAATCCCTGGCCAGGCTGAGTGCAGGTCATCTCCTATTACAGGTCCACCAGTAGGTGGCAAGACTGCTCTCAATTACCTTCACGCTTGGCGGTCCATCACCACAGACAAGTGGGTGCTGGAGGTAGTGAGCCAGGGCTTGGTACTCCGCTTCAAATCATTCTAAAGTTGAGAATGAAGAACTTTGTTCGCAATAGCCAAGACAGGATTTTGTTGGAAGGAGGTAAACATCTGCTAGCAATCCAAGCAGTAGAGGTAGTGCCTCTAATAAGCAGGGAAAAAGGTTTTTATTCCAGGTACATCCTCATAAGGAAGAAACGGGGATTGGCGGCCTATTTTGGATCGAAGACTTCTGAACAAGCACATTTTGAAACCAAAGTACAAAATGGTCACTCTTGCCATAATCATTCCTTCATTGCAAAAGGGGAGACTGGCTAGCCTCCCTAGAGCCAAGGGATGCTTATTTCCATATTCCCATCAGACCTCCTCACAGAAAATTCTTGAGATTCTGGCTGGCTTCAGGCCATTATCAGTTTGCAACTCTCCCTTTTAGGCTAACTTCGGCACCGAGGGTTTTTACAAAGTGCCTATCAGTGGTGGTAGAGTTTTTGAGAAAACAAGGTATAACAGTCTTCCCCTACCTGGACGACTGGTTAATAGTAGGACAGTCTCTGCAGCATGCAGTACAGTCACTGGCACTCACAAAATCCACACTAGAGTCCCTGGGATTTCTGATAAACGAAGAAAAATCTCAACAAGTACCATTCCAGATGCTGGCGTTTATTGGAGCAGAACTAAATACCAGACAGGGCAGAGCCCTCCTGCCACAGGACAGGGCAACAAGCATTCTGCAGATTTCAAAATCCTTTGTGTCTGAGAGACCCAGAACAGCCAGAGAATTTCTCGGGTTACTAGGCCATGTGGCATCTGCCACGGCAGTGGTAATGGGCTCCAGATTTCAGATGAGAGATTCGGTTCCATCTCGGACAGTATTGGTCTCAAAGGACGGAGCCTATGTCCAAACTGGCTCCAGTCACAGAAAGTTTAGTCCAGGCCTTACAATGGTGGCTGGATGAGCACAACCTCAAGGTGGGTGTGCCTTTTTTTTTTTTTTTTTTTTTTTTAATAAGAGGACAACCTTCAGTAATCCTCACAACAGATGCCTCTCTTCTAGGCTGGGAGCAGACATGTTAGAGCACACAGCAAGTGGCACATGGTCCCTCCCAGGAGTCTGTTGCACATAAATCTCTTGGAGCTCCGGGCTGTTTACCTGGCTTTGAAAACATTTGCTCCTTACCTGCAAAAACAGGGTGGTGCAAGTCGGAACAGACAACACCACAACCATGTATTACATCAACAAGCAGGGGGGTACCAGGTCACATCTACTGTGCACAGAAGCAATGAGTCTGTGGTCCCTGGTATACTCCATGGGAGTATCCCTGTCTGCCATACACCTTCCAGGGAAGGACAATGTGCTGGCAGTCTCTTTAAGCAGGATAAGTCAGGACCACCACGAGTGGTGCCTGAATACTCAGTTACTCGGTACAATTTTCAGAAAATAGGGCACTCCAGAGGTGGATCTCTTCGCCTTCCCAGAAAACCACCAGCTTCCAGTGTACTGTTGCAGGCCTCCTCTAAGGGGCACAATCCCCCTGGATGCCTTGGCCCTGGATTGGACAGGGAAATTTCTGTATGCATTCTCTCCTTTCCCTGTGATATTCAGGACCCTACTGAAATTGAGGTCCCAACCAGCAAAAATGATACTGGTGGCTCCGGATTGGGCGAGACAGCACTGGTACTCTCTTCTGCTGTCTCTGTCAGTGGTTTCCCCAATCCATCTGCCCAGGAGGCACAACCTGTTAACCTCCTCTCATGGCAGGATCCTGTACCCCAATCTCAAATCACTGAGGCCCAAAGCATGGCTCTTGAGGACTTAAGAGTTTGCTAAACTTAATCTATCAGAACAGGTGCTGACAGTGCTTAGGGGTTCCAGAAAGCCTTCCACAAAGAAGACTTATGCCTCTAAGTGGAAACTATTTACAATATGGTGTACAAGTAAAGGTTTGAGCCCTTTCCGGGCTGATTTGGCTATTCTTCTAGATTACCCTACACATTTACATTCCTTAGGCCTGAAGCCTTCCACCCTCAAGGTTCACTTGGCTTCAGTCTCTGCTTACCTGTCAGTTGGTAAGGAGAGGTCTATGGCTTCTCATCCGGTATTTAGAAAATATTTTAAAGGCCTTTAATCTTCTGCACCTCCCTAAGGGAAAGGTTCCGCCTGGAATCTAAATATTTGCATTGCTAAACTCATGGATGCACCATTCAAACCTATGGCAACCGCAGATTTGAAGTATGTCACTTGGAAAACTGTTTTCCTGGTTGCCATTACTTTAGCCAGAAGGATCAGTGAATTACAAGCCCTGTGCACAGATGTGGACTACATCTCATTTCACAGGGGCAAGGTGGTCCTTAGGACTAATAGAAAATTCCTTACCAAGGTGGTATCTGATTTTTCACTTGAATCAGTCTATCACTCCACCTGTCTTCTTTAGACAACTCCAGTTCTCCAGAAAGGAGACTTCACTCCCTTGATGTCAAAAGGGCTCTTAGCCACTACATTGACAGAACCAAGTCTTACAGGACAGGTCAGTCACAGCTCTTTCTCACATATGGTGAAGTTGGTGAGGCAGAGCTGCAACAAAATGTACAGTTGCTCGCTGGATAGTGGCATGTACAGTTTTGTTATAGTAAGGTGGGTAAGCGGTACCTCTGGGCCTGAGGGCACACAGGTGCACAGCTGCTTCACTGGCAGCTTCAAGAGAAATTCTGCTACTGGAAATCTGTAAAGCAGCTACATGGAAAACAGTACACACCTTCACAAAGCATTACAGCCTGGACTTGCAATCCAGAGGTGATGCTAGGTTTGGTACAGCAGTACTGCAGAGCCTGTTTCCGAAATAGGTTCTCTGCCCAACCTCCAAAGGTACTGCTTGGTAGTCTGCATTAAGTTTAATCATAATGAGTGATTCCTGGGGTTAGAAGAAAAAATTACTCACCATAGTAATCTTGTTTTTTCAGAGGGATCACTCATTATGATTAAAGACCCTCCCTACCTCGTCTTTTAGAACCTATAGAAGTTGCTGTGCATCCCTGCATTAGGGTTTTTTGCTTTTCTCTTATATAGGTTAAGATAGAGACTCGCTTTGTGTAGCCAGTTGGTGTCCAGGTGGTCTCAAGTTTCTTAGGTTTGTTGGTTAAGGATGTTTTGATCTGAAAGGACAAATATTTAAGGTTGTTAATTTTTAGCTAGTGGGTCTTTTACCCAGTTAGGCTCCATAAGAATCTGAAGCACTCAGAGTGTAGCAGTTGCTAGGGCAGCATTTTAAAAGTGGCATGAGCCAACTGAGAGTTCCATAATTTGCATAAAATTCCATCTTTCCGGGCAGTTCAACACAGGAGGCTGACTGCATTAAGTTTAATCATAATGAGTAATCCCTTTGAAGAAACAAGATTACTGTGGTGAGTAATTTTTTCTTGGTGCCCTTCTACAGTCTCCCCGTTCTGCCCTTCTAATCATCACATATCCCTCTCCTTTTCTCTTGTTTACATATCTGAAAACAAATGGAATGGTGGATGGCCAGGCATGTACAGTAAGCTCAGGATTCTGTGTGTGTGTGTGTGTGTGTGTGTTATATATATATATATATATATATATATATATATATATATATATATATATATATATATATATATATATATATATACATATATACACATATATACACATATATACACACACACACCAATACCAGCAGGATCTATTCTTTTTTTGAAATTACTCTTTATTCTCCTCTCAGCCTGCCTCCTCCAACCCCAACCCTTCAGTGACGCCCCCTGGACATCCCACTCCCCGGAACCCTGCCCACACAGACCACAGATCCCCATGGAGCCGCGGATTACCCCCGGGCGGGGACGAGGCGGGGGGTTCTAACCCCGTAACTTGCGTTTCGTCGGTCTCATGGTCTGCTGGGCGGCACGGCACATCATGGGCACGCCCAAAGTCCTCCCATCTTCCGGCTGAGGCAGGCTCGTTCGCGTTTTCCCTCCCGAGCAGCCAGCGGACCTCCCTGGCGTCGCCAGCGTGCGTCGGCGTCCGTGCTGCTCAGCGGCCAGCCACCCCTGGTGGGCTTGCAGTTCCCGAGCCTCTGCTCGGGTCGTGCAAGTGCGGGCATTGGCGAATCCTCCCGGGCAGGCGAGCTGTCGTTGGGCGCTCAAGCCTGTCTCCCCAGCCGACCCACCGGCGACCGAGTCCGCTCCCGAACCGGGTTGCCGGCGTGGAGCGGTGTGTGGCGTCCAGCGCCTCAACCCTCAGCGCCACCGGGCCGGCTCAGCAGGATCTATTCTGTAGTGCATTATAGAAGAAGAGAAGGAAAAAAAAAAAAGGTACTTATACATTGAAAGTCGGGAAGGCTTCTAACATCAGGCAGTGAGATCTGGGTCAAACAAGGAATAAAATACTAAGAAAAAAGTTAAATGGCTAAACAGTCAGTTGTGAAATACTTGGACAAGTCTAAAATGGAAAGTTGCAACACAAACAAAACTGGCAGAAAAGTTTTTTCTTTTTACCTTCAAAATTTAAGTCTGATCGGCCCAGTGGCGCTGAGGGCTGAGGCACCGGATGCCTTGCCTTGCGCAGTGCAGGCGACCAGTGTTCGGGAACAAGCACAGGCCGCCGGGGGTTGATGGGGGCTGCAGAAGGATTGAGCATCCGGACTGCTCTCCTTTGCTGGGGAGGGATGTTTCCAGATGTCGGCGCCTGTCTGCTCCCTAGCGGACACTGGGGACACAGCTGCGTGCTGCTGTAGACTGGAGGAGTTGGCCGGGGCAGGCGCCTGGAGGTGCGCATGTGGATGAGTGTGCGCTCCACTCCGCAGGTGTCATTGCACGCCTCGACTCAGGGAGAAAACCACAAAACCAATTGCAGCTGCAGGATGGTGGAAGCACCTCGCAGGCTCTGCTCCTGGCCAGCCATGACACTGGCCACGATCCGGTCTCCGTGGGGTTGGGAACCCTGCGGGGGGAGTAGCCCTGGGGCGGGTCAATGCCGGATGGTGGATGTCAGGGAACGGGCTGCAGCTCTCTCCGAAGGAAGCTGGGGGATTTTACGGCTGTCATTCTGATCTAGCTCAGAAATGGGGATTGTGTGAATCATTCACTTTTGCCTACCTTCTCTAGAAGACAGCAGCATTTTATACATTGGATACTTTTCTTTATTGTCCATTTGTTTCCTTGCTCAGCATTGAACTTCGTCATTATGGGTATTGTCATAGCTTCCATTTTGCTCATTTTGACAGTTGCTTTTTTCTGGTTTTAAACGGTGACGGATGATCTCTTGTTTGTAGTTTTTTTTTTTTTTTTAACTGTGGCATGTGCTTCTGGCAACAGCTTGCTGTTGTACCTTTTCATCTGATGTCAGATCAAGGGTACAGCAAGGTTTCAGCTGTCGCTGAATTATACGCTGTTCATATACTATAGTCTTATTCCCTTAGTCACCCCCACTAGCAGTCCTTTCTTCTGTCTGCACCTTTACTCCCCAACTGCCTTACCTGCTTCGATCCACCTTTCTTGGTACACCTCTCTGTCTTCCTTCCTCTGTTTCTTTCTACCTCTTGAATGCTATCTTTTTTTTTTTTTTTCCACCACCATTGCCACTTTGGAGAACCATAACTGCCTCCTTTTCCTTCTGCTTTTGCTTACCTCTTTCACGCAGAGGTTTGTGGCCCTAATTATATCCTTACTTGATCTTTACCATTGTACCCTACTTCTCCCACGTCCCACGAGGCACTTTTTTTGAGAAGGCCCTCCGTGTCCAACCAGTTGCAGTACTGGTTTCCCTGGGCATCCTCCAGGGCTTACCTTGTCCTGCATCTGCCCTCGGGCAAACCCCTGGCAGGGTTCTCCAGCCCCTGCAGTCTATCCGAATCCGGTTTCATTAGACAGGGCCAGGGTAGCTCGGTGCGGTGGGGGGGATTTGGACATGGTAGTGAGAACAGTGTATAGAAACTGAAGTCCAGTAGCAACGGATATCCTGCTATTAGTGTCATGAGGAGGTGGGAAGAGGGGAGAAGTTACTGAGCCCACTATGAGGGCAGTGCCTCAGACAGAAGTAAAAATTTTTTTGTATAATATTTTTATATAAAGATTTTGCAGATATAGACACAAACCATCCATCACAAACTACACATTATATTCAGGTTATAACTATATACAAGAATGGGTCCTGTTTGCTAAATTAAAAATACAGAAAGAGAAAGGGAAGAGATTAATAGCAGTCAATCTAGCTTAGTACCTTGTCAGTCAAATTAAAAACAAAAAAAAATACAATTGTGATATCCCCCAAGCTACTAGTGAGGGGAACTAAATTCATTTCATACACTTCCCACACTGGAATCATAGATTATATCATGAACTCCCTATATACACCCTCTTAACACCACGTACAGTTATCTCCAGATGTAACTGGATAGGAGAGGGGACCCAAGGATCCTTACACCTAGACATCAAGCAACACTTGTCTGAGAAACTGGGCTTCGCCCACCGAGAGACACGACAGAAAAGGGTCCCAGGTTGTCAGACTTATTGGCTTTCCCCTTCATGATATAGGACAGTCTGTCCAGAGCAAGTACTTGTATGACCAGACGGCACCACTACTGTATAGTGGGCGCAAGGCGTGACGCCCAAGTATTTAAAATACATTGTCTGGCTAGAACTAAGAGGACCTGAACTCAACGAGGCAGCGGCTTCCTCTCCTTTGACACTCCAGTCCTCCATCCCAAAAAGCAGGAGCACAAGGTCCATATGGAGGTCCTTCTTCAGCAGTATGCCTGTTTCATGAGCAATTCCCTTCCAAAAGCTTGTAAGACCGTGCAGAACCAGAAATAATATATGTAGGAGCCTAGCTCTTGTGAGCACTTGCTGCCCATGGGGGAGATGGCCACATTATATTAATGGACTATTAAGGGTGGGCAGTATAGTCTGAATAAATTTGTAGCATAACTCTTTGTATTTGTTACAGAGCAGTATGCCCTGGTGCGAGGACATCAGTTGCCAAACCTCTACTCACAAAGTTAGAGAGGTCCCTCTCCCAAGCACTTAAGAGTTCTGCTAGTGACATCGGGGAAGTACTGCCGCCCCAATTGGGCCGCCTTACGAATAAGGCCCCCGGGCTCCCTTTTAGCCTGTATAACAATATGCTCTACTTTCTGTAGAGGGGAATCTATGGTCTGGGCCCTCCTGAGTTGTTTGTAGTAGTCCTGAGCCTATAAAAAAAAAAAAAAAAAAAAAATTGGGTGTGATCCAGGCAAACCTGTTGCCTGCCTTAGTTCCTCAAATGAACAAGAACCCTGTCCTGATTGTAGAAAACCAATACATTTTATTCCCTGCAGTGGCCTGGTGGCGCAGAAGGTTGAGGTGCGGGTGCCTTACCTCTCACCACGCTGGCGACCCGGGTTCGGGAATGGACTCTGGTGCCGAGGTTGGAAGGGGAAGGATCGAGCGTCCGTAGGACTGCTCTCCTCCCCTGGGGTGGGGTGGGGACGCATGGTCACTCTGCAGCGGCACCCAGTGGAGACTGGGAGCATTGCAGAGGAATCATTACAAGGGGAACACCAGAAAAACGGAAATACTGCTCTGGAGACTGGCCGGATGATGGCTGCCGACCCAGGACACCTCTGAAGACTTCCAGCAGCGCATAGAAAGCCTCAGCAGTGCCTGGGACCAAAGTAAAGAAATAGTGTGCCATTTTCCTCCCACGTACCTTCCCCGTGGAGGAGAGGGACCCACCCGAATAGGGTTATGCCAGGCTATTCCGAGGCTGGCTCTGGTTTGAGTAAGGTGGTTTATGTTTAGAGATAGTAGGAGGAATGTCTGTGGGGTTATGGCAGCCCGAAGGAGAGACGGCTTCTGAGCACGGGGGGGCAGTAAAATAGGTGACTAAAAAAAAAAAAAATCTTATTCCCATCCTCTCCCACTCCCTGAATCCCAGATCCTCCAGTCCAGGGAGAAAGGACGGATCAATTGGCAACAGAAGTGTCTTCTTTTCCTGTATACCATGTATTCGTCTAATTCCCTCCCAGACCTCTAACACCGCAGCTACCAAGGAGTTTGTCTGCATCAGATGCAGGTAGGCCTTCCGGCCTGATCTCGCTAAATAAGCAGAAAGTCTACCCGGGCTATCCACCTCTTCCATGTCCATCCAGCCAGGCAGTTTTTGGGTTGTGCACCCAGTCCTGTATATCTCGAGCTAGCGGACAGCTAGATGGTAGTTTTGTATGTCTGGAAATTCAGCCCACCCTGTTTGGTGTCCTTTTAAATCTCTGTAGACTAGTATGGGGATTCTTCCCCTGCCATGTAAATGTCATAAAAGCTGTTTCCAGCCTTTTAATATCCGCTTTGGATAGACCCATGGGGAGAATATGCAGCGGGTATAGAATTTTAGGTAGGGAGTTCATTTTAAGGATGTTAATGCAGCCTAGCCAGGAAATTGGTAAGTTACGTCAATTCCGTAACTCATCCTTGATGGTGCAAATCATGGGGGTGTAATTAAGAGAAGTAATGAAGGCTTACAGCTGCCATAATTTTAAGAAAACCTTTAGTGTGGAGATGCACATTTGGGGCACATAGTCCCCCATGTGGGTGCTGACCCACCACCACGCTAGCTCACTCCCACTCCCTAACCCCGCTTGCTACTCATGATAGCTGAAAGACATGGAATGGTTCAAGTTTCCAAAAGTTAATCATTCTCGACATCTGCTGCAGATTCCTGTGTGTCAAAATCAATTTGGGTAGAAGTTTACTCGTCCTGGAGGTTG
Organism: Neoceratodus forsteri; assembly: GCA_016271365.2. NCBI lineage: Eukaryota > Metazoa > Chordata > Ceratodontiformes > Ceratodontidae > Neoceratodus > Neoceratodus forsteri. The sequence goes on from CM028131.1 coordinate 1,338,459,636, forward strand.
TGAAACACAGAATGCTTCCTCTGTAGCTGATCCACAGCCTAGCCAAGTGTTGAAGGTTATGATTGATGCCAAGGGACTTTGTCTATCGGCTCTGGTCGAGATGGGTCAACAGCTTGTCCCCACCTGTTCCAAGTGGCCTTCCATTTATGCATTCAAGGTCCTGCCTTCTTATGCATACTTCCCAAGGTAACCAGCAGCATATGTGTGGTTTTGTCAGATACCAGTCTTTTGCAAGTGGTAACGCTCTATGAAGATCACTTACCGTAACAATAGATCTTTGAGAGAATTTACTCTATTGGGCCACAGTACGCCCACCTTCCTTCCCCTTTCTGAGGTATCTGCTGGCAGGGTTTGTCTTATTTGGAGGTGTCCATAGGTGTATCATACTATTTTTCCAGTCCCATGCCTCTCCTTGTGTGCCTGGTACTGGTTTGGTGTCATGGTTCTTCATGGTGATAGAGCCGTCCAGGTCCATCTCCAGCGGAAGACTGAGGAGCAGTGGGGCCACCCATGTCATAGGCACTGATGTTACATGTCATCGTGGGTGGCCTTCTGACTGGTGAGGTTTCTGAGTGGTCCTGATGCTAATGGCCTATAGTTTCAAAAGTGTGGCCCAAATGGAGGAGTGTGTGTGTGTGTCTGTCTCTCTCTCTCTCTCTCTCTCTCTCTCTCTCTCTCTCCTGTCGAAGAGTAACTATTCTTTGAGCGCACATTAAGCAGTGTCCTTCTCCTCCCCACAAACGGCTCCACCTTGCTCAGACACCCATTGTCACCCAGCTGCCGGTCACGCAGCAGTCACTTGTTTACCGCAGTGTAAAGGGAATGGTAGTAGGAATAGAGGATGTCATGGATAACACTAGGGTGCCCCCAGAGAGTTGCTGATCTCTGGGCACAAAGCTGCAAACTGCAGACCAGTGTTTTTACAAGCTCGTAGCCTTGGATACAAGTTACAGGTACCTCTGGTCCCTCCCTTCATAGTAGGACTGCTGCTTTAAGTGAAACAAAGCCTGCTTCAAAGTTTATTCAACTCAGCTGTAATAACAATAAGTGGCCAGGGCAGTACACAACCCATTAAACCAAAAAGACTTGACAAAAAATCAGTTATGTTCCATTTGATTAATAGTGTTGAGCATAAGTAATCCTGGAAGGATTTGATATTGCATTGAGTACAATAGGTTCATAATCACCCCCAAAAAAAGTGCTAGGGACCTGCTCTTTCCCCCTCTTGGTCTCTTCAGTGTCATCAAATCCTGTGGGTCTGCCTCGTGGCAGATTAGCAAGTTGCTCCAATACAGCAGCGTCAGAGCTTCTTAGAGGATATTGCCTCCATTAGGCCACACTTTTAGGACTTTAAGCCATCCACATTAGCACCACATTAAAACTTTTGCTAGCCCGAGGGGTTGCCCACAATGGCATGCAGCATCTCTGTGTATACATGGTAGTAGCCCCATCACTTCTCCGTTCCTTTCCTGCCGTCGATCATCCTTGTGAGACCTGCTGAAGGAAATGCTGTGTACCTAGCCATTGCTGTTTTATTATTTTACTTTACAGTGTTAGTAATTTGGTGTCTCTGCAGATTGAGACAAGGTATGTCCGTCATCGCAGGCCTCCTCATTGTCTGTCCATAAGCACAGACACTGTAAGGACAAATATGCTTCGCCGGCAAAGTCCCGGTTACCATTGAGAAAAGGTAAGTCTTTGACAATGCGTGATCCAGTGACATTGAACCACAGCTTCACTCCCACCCACACTGCCGCAACAGTTGCTGAGACACTCAAGGCAGGGGGCTCAGCTTAGGCGTTGCTGTACCTACTATGGATGGTAGGACGCACTTGTCTTTAGGCCAAGGCCTGTCTATGCAGGTATTTCCAGCCTCTTTACAAGGCACCATCAATGTTAGGCTAGGTTGATGTCATTTTTCAGAAATTAGACACCCTCTGCCAGGGTTACCAATGCAGGCAATTACTCCGCCGATGGGGTCTCCTAGTACTCTGCCCCTGTCGACAGGGTTCCTGTAACATGCTACAGATTCTTCCTCTTCAGCCGCCGCCAGTGTCATCCGTCCATTCTGTGGCTTTGGTCATGGATTGTGCCAGCAACGATGAAGTGGAATATAATCCTGATTTTATGGACTTGGAGGAGGATTTAAATGAGGAATGCGAGGGAGAACAGTTTCTAGTACCTCACTCTAATTTTACCCACTCATCCTGTGGTGAGAACTCTGTTTATACCCAAAGATCTCCTTCTGATGATGTAGCTTTCCAAGTCCTAATGCTGTAAATGCATTCTGCCGTGGGCTTTGCTGTGGAAGAGGAAGATTCCACAAAAGGAATCTTACGGAATTTTTGGAGGTGCCCTGCTCCTCCATTATAATTCCACCTGTATAATCCTGCATTAGAGAATGCTACCTTTGCTGCATGGTACAGACCTAACTTTCTGCTTGCAGTTCCTTGAAAGGCTGATGGGCAGTATCCTACACCATCTGTTAAGCCTTTGTTATAGTGATGAGCCAGAAACTGATTCTGGTAATCTCATGGCTGCTCATTATAGGTCTAGGGTCCCTAGACAAATGAGTACTTTGTCTCCTGATAAAGAATTTGAGGCTGGATATGATGGGCAAACATACTTGTGCATCTGCATCATTGGGCCTCAGGATTACAAACTACCAGGACCATATGATAAAAATATCGGAACAGCCCATGGAAAGCTGCTCGTATTGCTGCTTAGGTCTTGTCTGATGGCTCTGCCAAGACTGATCAACTTAAAATGTCTGCTGGTGTTGAGGTTGGCAAACATTTGCTGCGCCCACTCATGTCTCTGCTTCTGCCAGGGCTGCTGCTTATGGCATTTGCCCATCCTGTTCCATATTCTTACATCACAATGTGCTTGCAGGGGTGTGCGCCATAGGCGTGTTTGGAGTGCGTCCCACATGCAAGCACATTGTAATGTAAGAATATGGAACAGCGTGGGGGCATGTCTTCAAACCAGGAAGTGGAAGGGATTGACGGCTCAGGTTCTCTGAGCCAAAATATGATCCCTTTGCTCCCAAAAAATGCCACCATATAAAAATGTTGTTTTTAATGGCTTAGAACTCTGAGCCAGGTAAGGGTCCTTCGTGGCTGTGGGCACTCTCACCACAAAAGGTGCTCTGTAAAGTCTGTAAGGCCCTGTACTCCAGTCCTGCTACAGATCATGGTCAGGGCTTCTCTTGTCCACCTGCTACACAATGTAGTCATGCCTACCATCAGCAAGGCTGTAGTAGGGAATTTGTACCCCCCCTTCTCCTGGTGACAAACGGAGGCACCCAAAGGAATTGGTTCTGATGGCCCTGATGCCTCCAGTTCCGCTTATTTCACCAGTCACAGCACATACCCTGGGCATAAGAAAACCATGAAGAGTCCAAGTAAGTTCTAAACTCATATTTCATGTATCATGTAACATGTTGTTTGGTTTGTTTGTTTATTAAATTTTGATAACCGGGTAAGCCAGACGGTCCCTTTTTCAGGGGCGACCCGGGGAATTGCATGGAATAATACATGGGGTAGCATACAGCACAGGTACATTACACTAGACAGTGAGGAACATAATACATAGTAGTTTTTCAGCAGTTACATTTAAGAGGTAAGACATAGTAGCTTTTTAGCAGTTAACATTTCCTGGGTAAGATCTACAGATGGGGTGCAGTGCTATATAGATGGGGTGCAGTGATGGTCACTATTTCCATATGAGGGAGAGGGTGGGCTTCCACACGGGCCTCTCACTTTAGCAGTTGCATATGGAGGTGACCATCATATAAACCTTCAGCCTTGTGCGGAAGGTGTGGGTAGAGTAGCATCCTGAACACCAGGGGCAGGAGTTCCATAGGGTGGGCACTGTGATGGCGAGCGTACCCCCGCCTTGGTTCTAACCCTTGGCACTGCAAGGAGAGGTTCTGTCCGTTGTTCTGAGGAGCCTAGGGTTTCTTTTGAGCAGTGAGTTCAGTGAGGCTGGGAGGAGGGATGGGCTGAGTAGTTTGAGTGTGGCAGAGTAGGGGTATTGGAGCCGTGCCTCCCAGGAGGGCCAGTTTAGTTGGGACAGAGTGTCACAGTGGTGAGCCGGGAGCTGGATAGGGTGGTGAAGCGAGCCACTTTGTGATAGAGAACTTGTAATCTGCTCATCTCTTGTTTGGCAGCTCCTGTATCACCGGGGCTGCATAGGAGGAGGGAGGAGGAGGCGCTTGTGGCGATGGAGGCCCTGGCCGGGTATCAACTGGTGTTTCAGCCTATACAAGGTCCCGAGTTTGGCGTGAATATTTTTGGTTACCTGGTCAACATGATCCTTGAGGGAGAAGCACTGATCCAGGGTGAGGCCAAGGTATTTTATAGATTCAACCACCTCAAGTCTGTTTCCTGATTTGGTCATCAGCGTGAGATGTGGGCTTCTGTCCCGGGCGAGGGTTCTTGGGCCAAATAGCATGGCCTTGGTCTTGTTGGGGTTAATGATCATTCTGTTGGTGACGAGCCATTGCTCAAGGGAACCCAGGTCTTCCTGTAGCCCCGAGCAGAGATCTCCCAGATTAGAGGAGGGGGCGGTATATGACCGTGTCATCCATACTGTACCTCTGAGCTACCCCACAATGTTTACTGAGATAGTTTGTGAAAGAGAGAAGACAAGGGGGCCAGGATAGATCCTTGGGGCATCCCATCCGTTAGGGGAGAGGCTCCGACAGAGTCTTTCCATTTACCCTCTGTCCTCCTGTGAGGTAGCTGAACCACGATAGGGGTGGCTGTCTAACCTGACCGGCTCAGTTTTGTAAGGAGCAGGTTGTGGTTTACAAGGTCAAAAGCCTTGGAAAGGTCAATGAAGACTACCCGGTAGAGATCCCTTGTCCAGTTCTCTGAGAACATCAGTGGAGAACTTGATAAGCGCGGTGTCAGTCCCATGATTGGTTCTGAAACCGTGCTGGGAGAACAAGTAAATGGTGGAGCTCTAGGTAGTCCCAGAGTTGTCCGTAAATTAGTCTCTCTTGAATCTTACCAAGGCTAGATAGCAGGGAGATGGGCCTGTAATTGTTGGTAGTCTCCCTTGAACCACCCTTGTGGATGGGGACTACATGGGCCAGGTTCCATTGTTCCGGGATGGCACCTGTGATAAGGGATCGATTGAGGAGCCAGGTGAGGGGCCTGGCGAGTGCAGGGGCCCCTTCCCTTAGTTTGCAGGGGGGGGTGCCATCGGGTCCCATAGCTCCCAACATTTTGAGGGACTTTAGTAACAGGAGGACTTCGTTTGGTCTTACAAGCTGGATGTGGAAGGTTGGGCAGTCCAGGCTTTGGGGGATGGGATCATTCAAGACTGGGAGGAGGGGTGGCAAGTCCAGGTTTGTGAACTGGCAGTTGAGAGCCATGGCAATGCTAGGGTCGTCGTTAGTTAATTGGCCATTGACCTCTATGGGGCAGGGAGCGGTCTTCCTGCTCCCCTTTTATAAGCCCGTTTATGTGAGCCCAAAAGAGTCTAGGGTTACCTAGTTTCTTTTTCTGTAGATCTGCGAGGTAGTCTCGTTTGGCCACTTTGATGGCCAGTTTGCACTTATTTCTCAGCGTCTTGTAGCGGTTTAGGTCAGCCGATAGGGAGGAGCGCTTGTATTTTTCAAGCAGTGTCCCTAGTTTTCATCAGTGTTTTCCTTGAGGGTGATCCACTTGTAGCAGCTCCTTGGTGCAGAATTTCTTCAAAGGGCCAAGCAGTCAGCAGCCATAGTGATGGCTCCCTGGAAGAAGGCCGTAGCCTCTTCCAGTGTGGGGAGTAGTTTGATTGGGCTCCAATCAATCCCGTTTAGGCAGCCAATCAAGTATTCAGGTTGATAGTTTGAGTAGTCCCGTGTCGCGAGTATTCGCGGGGGGACTCTGGGGGCCCTGTTTTTCCAGGAGCAGAAGATTGGGGAGTGATCACTCAGGGCATCCGCTAGGGTGCCAGCCACCTTTATATTGGTGGGTTTGCTAGTAAGCACCCAATCAAGTGTGGAATGGTTACCCGTTTTGTAGTTCATTTGGGTGTGCCCTGTGATAACCTGCGTAAGGTTAGCTTCCTGAACCAGCCCTAGTAGGGAGGGATTGTCTTTCGGGGCCCAATTCAGATTGAAATCCCCCAGGATGATTAGCTCAGAGGTGACCTCATCGGTGATGTCCCTTAGGACCGCCTCCAGAGATGAGCACGCATTGGTTGGGGGGTTGTATACGCATCCAATGTTGAGATGCTTACATGGGCCCAGGGTGATGCGAACGAAGATCGATTCACTTTCTATACTAGTGGCCTGTAGCAGGTTGACCTGCACTGAGTTAAGGGTGTCTTTTTTTTTTTTGTGTAGATTAGGACCCCTCCACCCCTTTTTCTCAGTCTGTCTTGTCTATGGGAGAGGTATCCTAGGGCTGCAGCCTCATGGGAGGGTATGTGAGGCTTGAGCCAGGTTTCCGATACGACTAGGATGTCTGGGTTGTACCGGTCCAGCCAGGCTTGAAGTTCCTGCATGTTGGGTCTCAGGCTACATATATTCATGTGTGCAATCCTCAGGCCCTTATTGGCCGTTCAGTGCGAGGTCCACGGGAGGAGACCAGAAGATCATAAAGAGGGGACCAGGATTTGGTTGGATGTCCCCTGCCATGAGCAGGAGGGTAGCAAGGAGGCAAAGAGAAGGAAGCCGACTGAGGGGTAAGGACTTAGTCCAGAGTCTCCGTTTAGCAGTGAGTAGAGTTGAGTACAGGATGCCTCTCCTGCAGAATACATGGGCAGTCAGAAGCGCCTCCATGTTATTAAGAGGGAGGGTGTAGTGGTCCCAAGAATGTCGTGGGGAAATGTCCAGTTTGGGGGACTTCTGGGTCCTGTTCTCCTGTGCTTATAGTCCTATCTGCCCAGTGTAGGAAGAGGAGGTACAGGATGGCCAGTAGAGCCCTCTATTTGAGCAGCCAAGAGAGGGGTCCAAGCATGGAGGCATCATGCTGGTGAGGAGGCTGGGTGGGAGGAGGGATGGATGGGCGGTAGGGATGGTTAGGCCCCTGGGAATAAGTTCCCCTGAGCCCACCGTGCTCAACAAGGTAATAGCCAGCCTCGTCAGGCACCGAGGTCCCTGACAGATCAGGTCAGTGGTATGGCCAGGAATTACTACACGAGCAGCTGGTCAGCAGTACCCAAACTTATAGGGTATCAGATGTCTTACCCCAGGGATAGATCGACAGCATATTGGAGGAGGTGGTCTTGGTAGCACTTGTTACTATGGGATCCTCCTGGGGACAGGTTGGCGCCCGCTGCCATACAGAGTCAGCAGGCAGGTTGGGCATGAGGGCTGTCTATGGCCCGAGGCCGGGCACGCTCGTGTTAAGCAATAGGGGGAGGCAATCTAGCTGGAGATACAGTGTTAATTAGGTAATCGGGCAGTTAAGGGTGCACCTATATATGTACTGAAAACCATACCCCTGAGGTAGAGTTGAAATCGCATTTATACGACTCATGGGGAAAATAGAATAACATGCAATTTACAAGACATAACTGGATTACTATAGCTCTTAATAATCACTTAGATACTGCAGTACAGCAGCAGCTGTAATTTCTGACTACCTAGTTTATGATACAACTGGCAGTTTTGTGGGTGGCGGCAATTTGGTAGGGAGAGACAGAGATACTTCCCTGAGTTGCACAGTAATTTGGAAGTGGTGCAGAAAGGTTGGGATTAGAGAAAGCAGGTGCAGTGATGGCTAGCATGCCATTAGAGGATTGGATTTTGTATTGGGCACGGTCATGAAGGTCCTTTTGTTATAGTGGCCACTAGTGGACAGACTGTGATAACCTGCAAATGGAAAAGTCACCTGATAGGTTAATTTCAGTCAGGTGCTTTATCCTATAAAAGGAGCTGACGACCAAGGGTGGTGGTGGGGGCGTGAGGTCCTCACTCTGCCGTTTGCACTCCTCGCTTGTCCTGGTCTCCTTTACCTGTGCAGATTTTTCGGTTTGAATTCTGCGCCTTTTGCAGGGGGCGATCAGCGTGGGGCTTGGGAAGAGTCCGGCTGTGGGGGAGGGCTGCTCGGTTGCCCTCTCGACCCAGAAGGCTCCCGGGGAGCAGGTTTGTGTCTCAGTATAAATTTATATAAGGGGTTTTGTATGGAAAAAATAAAATAACTTGTTTTGTTTATTTAACTTCTATATTATTGCAGTAGCACTTTAAAAATTTGGAAATGTTTATGTGTAGAACCCGTAGGCGGCGCTATTCCTAGAGTTACTACCCCTGCCTTGGTGGCCACTAACAAGGTTGAGGGGCCTGGGTTACCAAGATTACATTAAAACTAGTTCTTTCCTAGATATTACCATTTGCGCACTGCCCCCACCCAGTGTTTAACTTTTAAGTGGGCTAGCTTTCACCTGGTGCAACCCCCTGGGATGTCATACCACCCACTGTGACCATTAGCCACCCCAACACGGTACCCCAACATTTCCCCACATTTCAACACCTGTTGCAATTATTGATTGGCTCCTAATAATATGCTCACAGCACATCATCTGCAAACAGTTTATTTACAGGGGGAATTGGGGCTTAGGAATGGGGAAACAAGAGGAGTAGAGGCTATGCAGTACTGTTATTATTTACATTAGAACTGGATTCAGTCGGTGCTGGTGAAAACCCTCCAGCTGGGTAGGTACACTGTTTGTTTTAAACCGAAAGTAATCACATTTTAGCCAGCTTAGATGACCAGAACCCTGGCTATCTAAGACTGCATAGAACTGGATGGAACACAATATTGCTTTACCCACAACTGGTACCAATTCCCCAAAATTTAGTATGAGACCCATAATCCCACAATTTAAACCTGGGTACCCAGTACTTTGAAGGTTTTACAAGTTGCAGTCCTGGTAGACATTGCAGCTGTATGTTGGCGGTTTGATTAGCAAAATCGCAATTAGATTTCCGACATTAGATATTTGAACTATTTACAGTCTCTTTGGGTGTGCATGGATTGCCCTACGTGTTACAGTTGAAAACACTGATCAGATGTAACCAACCGGCTACACTGGGTTAAGCTCAATCGAACTTATGAACATTCATCACATTTTATAGATGGTATAGCACCTCACTCGAGGTCAGGATGGGCTGCCCTGGTCCATTTGCACATCGACACAGTCATGTCAAGGTAAAGTAGTCAAACCCAATAGACTTGAGGTCTCAGTCCCATTTGTGGCACATGGCTGTAGATTGCAGCACCACTGGACATCTTGACTGAAATGTTGGTAAATACTGGACCTCCCAGGCAAAGTCTGGATGAGCCCGGTTCTGAGTGCTCCCCTTCCAGTCCTGTAGGCTCTGAGCAAATAATCACACATCAGCACATTTATATAATTAGCTGGACTTGCATGGGTCCCATAGAGCAGTTAGGTCCATCTGCGCTAGGCAAGACTTTGTCCAGCTGGTCTGCACCTTCCATCTGCTGTGCAATGTAAATCAGCAATAGTCTCTTATGGGTCCACTACAGGTCCACTCATGCTGGGCTAAGGTTGGGCACAGCAGGTTGCAGACCACATGAACAATATAAATCAGACAGTCGCCGGGCATGGGGCAGCCCCAATAAGCCAGCCTGCCTGCCTTTGTTTCTGCCTTTCTTTCTTTCATTCTTTCTAGCTGTCTATCACCGGGGTGGGGGTGGAGGTCCTCACAGTAGGATCTCTGCAATGAAAGCTCCTGATGTCTTCAGTTCTCTCAGCTGGCTTTGGCGTTAAGTTGCAGGTCACGTCTTTCCCCAGCGTGGAAGGGAGGGCTAGCACCTGCAGGACATTCTGGCAACCCTCAGGCTAGCAGGTTCTGCATAAAGTCACTAACCCCCTCCTGGGTGGAGGGGCTAAACTGGATACCAGGCCCAGCCACATGGCTGGGGGCTCCCACTGTAATTTCTCTCGAACGCTTCAAACTGCTCGCACAGCTAGAAATGCAGTCTTTTATGGGGCTCTCCCGAGGCTTCTGATTGGCTGAAACTGTTGGATGCTTGGCCTCAGATTGGCTGGAGGGCCTGTCAATCAAGAAAATGAATTATGCATGAACGTCACTCAATGAACAATTGCTTTACTATTTTGGCGCCTGAAATTAGGTCCCTGCAGTTTCCCCATGAGCACCGAGTAGTTTCCCATGAGCTTTGGCTAATGTCCCACAAGTACTGGCTTTAAAAAATTTAGCTTGAGCTTTCTGATTGACTGTAGCTGCTTTGTAATGGCTGCTGAACACATAGTCGCTTAAGCTGAATCATTACAGTCCCAATTGAAGTCCGGTGCAGCCAGAATACTTTAAATATTTGCCCAAATGCCCAACAGTTTAGTAGCCACTGATGTGTTCTTGTTGTCGCTGCCCAGATTTAATTATTCCCTCAGTCTTGTTTGCCTGTCGCTGCTGCCAATATTTTGGCTCCCTTTGCAGCAGGCAGGCTGTTTCTGAGTCCCAACATTAGTATGGTGCAGCCAGGAGTTAAGGCATTTTGCTTAAACACTGTCCCACTGCTCAAACAATTGTTTCCCAACCCCCACAGCAGTTACATTTATTTATCTACAACTTCTTGTTCCCGTCGGCTGTTTCCGAAACGACACAGCTTCCCCGAGGGCAGAAGCGCCCTCATGAATATTCATTTAGATTGGGGCTCTGGGCTCATTAATATTCCTGAGCCCCGATCTGGACACCTTGTGGATCTCCTCAAATATTTTTAACACCCGGCTCTCAGGGCCCTTGGGAGTTGTCACCGGGTCCCACTTAGCAGGTGGGGACACTGGGACCAACAGAACACTTGTCTGCTTGACCGTAGGGCAAGCTGTCGCTAGATCAAAGGTGCTGGCGGCTGTGCATTCCTGCCACACTGGAGTGCATTGGCAGCATGGGTGATCACGTTTTTACTTTTTTGGAGCCCCCGCAGGGCTGAGCATACACTGGGGCTACTATTTGGGCACACAGGGGCACCAGAAAGACTTGGGCCAGAGTGGGGGACTAGAAAAAAATTATGCATGTGTTTCTGGAGGCACCAGGAGAAGTGGAGAGCAGAACAGGAGCTACAGGCTAAAGTAAGCCCCCAAATCGGTAGGGAGGCTACATGTGACACAGTGGTATACTATTTAAGGGTCTCGCCCAAAGGGGGGCAGTATCTTTGACAAAGACTCTAAAGAGTTGAAACGTTAGTTTGCACTTTCTTTCCCCCTGATCCAGGAGGGTCAGCTTTGCTGCTTGTTGGAACTATGGATGAAATATGAGTTACAATTTACTTGGACTGTGTGTGTGTGTGTGTGTGTGTGTGTGTGTGTGTGTGTGTGTGTGTTTTTTTTTTTTTTGCTTTGCCTTTTTATGCCCTGGGTAAGTGCGGTGACTGGTGAAATAAGTGCGTCCGTCACTAAGCACCCTAGGTCCTTAGTGCGGGTCTGCTGTTCTGCCTCCAGTTCCGCTTGACTGTTCCATTTCTTCCTCCACTTCTGTCACCGCGATGGGTGAGTGTGGGAGGCAGAAGCTCCCTGCTTCTGAAACGATGGGAGATCATTATGGACGAGCGGGTTCTGGAGATAATTGCAAGGTGGCATGCTCAGGAGCTGTTACACATCCTTCCAGATGATCCTCTGCCTCCTTCCTTGTTTTTTTTTTGCATATTTATTGAAATGCTTCTTCAGGAGGGCACACTGAACAACAAGTTGCTTGTCTCATGGGGCGACCTGGGGGAGGGGGTTACATGAGGATGAGCACAGAAGTATACAATTTTTGGATGGAAGAACAGTTACTAATTATGTGTGAACAGGTAGACAAAATAATGCAACTGTGTGGGCGCAATACAGACAATTACAGCTTTTGACAAAATACACCTAAAGGTGTCCATGGAGTGCAGTATAATATAACGGGCAAAACAATTTGACAATACAAACTTTAGTGCAATGGTGTACAGCTCAAGGTCTAACACAAGTGCTGTATGAGGAGGAGTAATTTATAAGCACTGAGGAGACGAAGAGGAAGGCGGGGGGGGGCGCAATCCATGCCAGTAACCCCTTCAGGATGAAAGGGAAACCCTGCAAGGGGAGCTGGGTGCTGGAGGGGAGAGGCCACCAACCCAGGTTCCCCTGCAGGATGCTGAGAACCCTGCAAGGGGGTCAAGAGTTGGAAGGCTCTAACTAGGAATAAAGGAAGTTGAGGAGGGTTAAAGCAGGAATAGCTGGGAGAGAGGAAATTATGGAGGGCAGAGTTGAGGGAATAGGTGGAGGAGGAATGATGTGCTTGGGGGGAAGGGAGTTCCAGATTTTAGGGAAGCAGTGGGCAAAGGCAGTCTGCCCAATGAGGGTGGAGTGGTTTGGAACAACCAAGATTCGTGTGTCACTAGATCTGAGAAAGTGAGAGGGTGGGGAAGGGGTTGAGAGCAAGGATGAGAGGTGGGGGAAGTTTTCCAACCCAGAGTTTGGAAGTTAGTTTGACACAGTGGGAGTTGCGTCTGTTTGATAGTGGAGAGAAAGCTAGGGAGCGATAGAGTTCACAGTGATTTGTATGAGACTGAGAGTAGAGGGCAAAGCGACAGGAGTTAGAGAGTGTCCAGTTTGGGCAGGGAAGATTTGGGAGCAGCACCATAGACTACATCGCAGTAGTTAAAGATGGGAAGTATCATCTTCTGGACAAGTTTGCGCCTTGCAGTCAGTGGGATGCAACTAGGATTCCTGTACAGGGCACCGAGCTTTGGGCGTAGTTTCTTCAGGATGGTGTTGATGTGCACAGAGAAGTTGAGGTGTTGGTCCAACCAAACCCCAAGATATCTAAGTGAGGGTGTGTCCTCAAGAGTTGTCCCATCTAGGGTGTGGAAGGAGGGCAGGATGGTGAGCCTAGAGAGCCTCTGCCTGGTGCCAAAGGTCATGGAGACTGTCTTCTTGACGTTGAGGAAGAGCTGGTGAGAGGCAAACCAGAGCTGAACTTGATTGAAGTCGTGCTGCAAGTTGGTTTCCACAGCAGCAGAGTTTTTGCCGGAGCTGTACAAGATGGTACCATCGACATAACATATGGATAGAGGAGGTAGAGCAGGCTGCGGGAAGATCCTTTAGGAAGATGGAGAAAAACAGGGGCCCAAGCACTGAGCCCTTGGGGACTCCAGTGTTGATGGAGCACGGAGGGAAGATAGAATCAGCAATTCTTACCGATTTGGGACCTACCGATGAGGTAGGATTTGAACCAGTTTGTAGCAGACAAAGCAAACCTGCTATGTTGAGGGAGTCTAGTAGCATGGTGTAGGAGACCGTGGTCGAAAGCTTTGGCTAGATCAATGAAAATGGCTGAGGTGATCAGGCCATTGTCCATCCCAGTGAGGATGGAATTGGTAAGCCTGAGGAGGGAAATGGTTGTTGAGTGGTTCTTCCGAAAACCAGATTGGAAAGGGGTGAAGAAAGAGTAATCGGTGTTATCCTCTGGGCCATTTGTACCTTCTGAAAGAAGTTCTGTCTTTATTCCAAAACTATGCAACAGAACTGGTTCCTTCTCGGGAGAGTAACTGAGGGTTTTATTCCAGATACTTCCTAGCACCAAAATGGACAAGGGATCTGGGTCCTGTGTTGGATCTCATCTCAACCCGTGCATTGAATACAAAAAGTTCAGCATGGTATTCCTGCAACCTTTGGTCCCCTTCTGCAAATGGAGGACTGATTCTGTTCTCTGCACATGATGGACACATACCTTAATGTAAAGATCAGGAAATTCTACAGGCAGAACCTTCATTTTATGCTGGAGGGAGAATGCTGTCCGTTCAGAATTGGGTATCCCCACTGTCTGAAAATATAGGGCGGTGGTAGTAGTGATCGGGTCAAAAGATGTTTGTTTTTCTGGACCTGGACCTCCTATGTGCACTGTGCACATGTATAATTGGATTTTAAGTAAAATATAGTGTGCTGGTATAAAACGAGGCATAGTAGTGCAGTAAAGGATGCCAAAAAAAAACAATTTTGGAGGATTTTGTAAATTTGTAATGGATAAAAATATAGGGTGGTGGTAAACAATAGTGACGCTAAAACAATGAGGAACACTGCGAGTATAGCCCATAGGCTTGTCTTCTGTGCCCAGGTGTTTACCAAATACTTAGCAGTAGTTGAAGCAGCTCTAACATTATATTAACTATGTTTTAATTACTGTTATGTTTATAATGTACTTGCTATACACAAATGTTTTATCACTATCTTGTTTTGTTTTATTGGTACTGTTGTACGTGACTAAAAAGTCCTTTGTGCAAGCATAATAATGGATGGACACAATGTACAATAAGCCATTTCTAATCTCAAGGTTGTTACGTAGCTTAGAGAACTGTTGCTTCCTTAACCATAAACACAACGCATGAGAGTACACGTCACACTGCATAATCTGCACATGCCTCAGCTATGGGAAAATATTGAGATGTCAGGCTATGCTATTCTATAACAAACAGGCCAAAATTAAGAACATGTATCTAATACCTGGTCGTTATGTGGAAACAGCTCCTCAGTAGCTGTACTCTAGTAAATATTAATTTTCCACGACATAACCCTTTGGTGTTGCAGCATGTAGATTTTGTGTGTGTGTGTGTGTGTGTGTGTGTGTGTGTGTGTGTGTGTGTAATTATATATTTAATACACACACTGTTAGGGTAACCTAATGATGCCTGCGCTCTTTTAAAGTTACAAAAAAGGTCAGTTGGAGATATGTAAACCACAGGGAGCTGTGACTGCATACAGATTGTGACCTTAAAATTGGCCAGTACAATATTCAGCCTGTGCCAAGTGGGTCATAGGGAGCTATGACAGCATCTGGATCAGAAGACTTTCTAAAATACAAAGTAAACGTTCAGATCGCATAATCCATATGTATAATGGTCATTTAGTTTTATATTAGTTGTGAGGAGCTGCAAATACTAAATGTCCAACCTAAACATATTTCGTGATATGCAATCAATAAGAGCAAGCGTAAGTAAAGACCTAGCAGTGGTGTTTGCTTGTGATTACCTGTTTCTACATACTAGTAAGTAAATAACCTTTTAATTATAATTCTGGTTAATACTAGAGGAGCACTTGAGTGCTGGATCCATTTTAATCACAAAGTTTTATTAAATGTACTAGGATACATGCTAGATTACTTCTGCTTGTTTGTCATTAGTTTGACAGTGTCAGTATAATCCTAATGGAGCAATGTTGCCATCTTGTGGTGATACTATTATAGTCGAAATTATTAGCTAAATTAAGGGAAGCAGTATGACCAAATATGGATAAACTGTTATGAAAGCAATGCCAAACAAAAGCATAATCACCAGTGTTGCAACTCATGGACAACATTAGGCCATACCAGCATAGCCAATCAGAGACTGACAAATATCATGTAGCTAAAGTATTACCTTATTTGTTAGTTTCCTGAAGTTGTTTGTCACACTGTATATAAACCCCACTGCCTAAAGCTTTGGGAGAACATGTAACCAGATTGCGCAGAGCGTTGTGTTGCTCTTAATAAAATACCCTTTGTCTGCATGAAAGTTCTCCGGTCTGTTACTCTTTGATGTCTTTATCTTCGAGGTGCCCGAGCCAAACATCACGTAGCCTACCGCCTGCCGGCTGGCAATTTGTAGCGTTACTTCCTCACAGGGAAGTCCTGTATGTGTTCCCCTATTTGGGTGACTGACTCCTGAATGCCAGCCCCAGGGAAGCGCTGTTGCATACTGTGTCTTGGACAGTCCGTTGTTGTTTGACTTGGGGGTCACAGAATGTGGCCAAGTCTGATTCCATGCCAAAGACTGCAGTACTTAGGGGTGGTCTGGGACACAGAAAAGGGATGTGCTTTCCTGCCACAGGACTGGGCAGACTACCTGATTACCGTAGTACACTTGGTATGCAGGAGCCACTATAACTTTGCAAGAACAATGTTGCATTTCCTGCGCCTCATGGCTGCGGCCATAGTGATTGTGCCACTGGCAAGTCTTTCTATGAGGATTCCCCAGTGGGCACTCTGGTGTATTGGGATCAGTTGACGGACGAGCTGGAACAAATCATTCTTGTCTCGTCTCCTGATTTGCAGGGCATAGTTGTGGTGGATGGAGCACAGAAGCCTATTGTAGGGTGTTCCATTCCTTGTACCAGCTCCTGTACAGATCTCAGCATGGATGCTACGGGCTCTGGCTTGGGTGCTCATCTCTGCCCTTACCAGACAAAGGTCATGGATCAAGGTGGAGACTGAGCTTCGTACAAATGTGCTGGAAATGAGGGCTGTCCTGTATAAACTCCAGGCATTTCAGAATCCTCTTTGTCACGGTCCTCTGCTAATACAGACTGACAGTGTCTGTGTGATGCATTACATCAGCAAACAAGGGGGCACTCGCTTCTGTCCCCTGTGCAGGGAAGCAGTGAGTAGTTGTGGTTATTTTATGTCTTTCTGGCACCCTTCCCTGGAGGCCCAGAGTGCCATATTTCTGGTGCCATTACAAAGTAATCACAAACTACATAGCCCAACATAGATGCAAGTAAATTCACGAAGTACTAATAAATTGACTAAAGTCAGTTAAAATGCACAGTGGAGCCAAACACCTGGGCAGAAAGGTAGGCTTTGAGATCTTTTTTAAAAATATTTCAACCGAAGGTGCCTTCCTCAGAGCCCTTGGTAGTGAGTTCCAAAATGTTGAACCAACCACCCCAAAAGCTCTGTCCCCAGATGATTTAATCAAGTTTTGGGAACCACCAGGAGGCCCTCTTTAGAAGAACTGAAGGGGTGAGCAGGATAGTATGGATCATGCAAGAGATGACGCAAGTAACCAGGGCCTAGATTAGTAACCCGATCTCGTAACAGATGTGCCACTTGACCGGCAGCCAGTGCAGATCCTGCAGCACAGGGCTGATATGACTTGACTGGGAGAGGCCTGTCAGCAGTCTTGCAGCCCGTTCTGCATCAGCTGCAGGTGTTGCAGCACACCTCCACTGGCCCCAAGGTAGAGAGCATTGCAGTAGACAAGACATCAGAAAAGCATGGACTAGTAAAGACGGGCCCGCTGGGAACAAGGGAGTGAATCCGGCTAATATTTCTGTGATGGTAGAAACCACTCTGGAGACGACCGACACCTGAGCCTTCAATGCCAGCCCTTCGTCCAGAATGAAGCCTAGAGTCTTCACCTGTTGGACACTGTCATGAGAGGTACCGAGACACAGGGTTGATAATCCCTCAGCCATCGTCCGTCCCATTTTCCTACCCGACTCAAGCACCAGTGCTTCAGTTTTTGGGGATTGAGCCTCAGCCAGCCCGAGGACATCCAGCCCAGCAGCAAGTCCATCCCCCCCCCACCCGGATCTGGGGTGCAAAAGAGTGAGCGGAGTATTCTCAGCATAGCAGTGAAAACCAACTCCATGTTGTCTGATCTTGCCCAAGGGTAACGTGTACACCGAAAAACAGCATGGGCGAAAGGACTGATCCCTGGAATACCCCACAGTGCAAGTCCTATGGACGTGACGAAAAATTACCCATTACCATCCTTTGAGACCTGTCCTGAAGGAAGGACTTGAACCAACTCAAAACTGTGCTGGTGAGTCCCACGTATTCCCCGAGATGGTCCAGAAGCAGCCCATGGTCAGTGGTGTCAAATGCAGAGGAGAGATCTAGGAGTACAAGAATTGATCTCTCGTCTCTATTCCTCGCCATGAGCAGATTATTTTGCACCCTGCCCAAAGCAGTTTCAGTGCTGAATCTTGCTCAAAGCCTTGTCTGGAGAGGCTCATGGATATTGAAGTCTCAAGGTGAGCCTCAAGCTGCAACACAATCACTTTCTCAATAACCTTGCCTAAAACAAAAAAATAGCAGGTTAGATGGGTATGAAATTTGCTATGACATATGGGTCCAAAGTTGGTTTTGTGCTTTTGTTTCCAAAAGGGGTCTTTACTAGCATGCTTTTTAATTGGCCAAAAAGACCCCCTCTGACAAGGAACATCCAACAATTCCAGCTAATACTGGACCCAACTGCTCCGCACAGCCCACTAAGAGCCATGTTGGGCCTGGCTTCAGTTTACACTAGGTAGGTCGCAGCTGGCAAGATCTCCCTAATGACCTCAGATATCACTGGCCAAAACTCACTCCCATGACCACTGACAGCTGGCGTGACATCCCATCCCCCTTCCCCACTGCTGGACGGTAACTATCCAGAAAAGAGATCCCAGCCCTAACGGAGGACAGCCTGTCTGAGGGGGAAAAAAACTGAGCAAACTCCTTGCATTGTGAAAATGACCTACTTTTCACAGGCTTCAGACAGGCTGAGTATAAAAAGCCTGTCTACAGCCTGAAAAAGCTGACCTGGTCAGGTTTTCTTGGCTGCAATTTCTCTGGACAGGAATTCTGCCTTAAGAGAGAGTGCCCTTTGATACTCGGTAGCGAGTAATCAAAGCCAGTTTGTCCTCCTGAGCTCTGTACCTCCTCTAACATCTTTCTAATCTCCATCCCATAGCCTTCCTCAGCCATGGTTTACCATCAAACCATGGCGAGCCAAGACATGAACACAAAGGAGGGACCTGGACTGGAGCTGTCGGGTCAAAGGCCGTGGTGACAGCCCTATTATATGATGCCTCAGCTTCCCCTGTACCCACGTCACAAGCCGCCCATATACCCGAGGTGTCAAGCACTGCCAGAAAGCCTCAGGGTTCAATCGTCACAAAGGGCGGTATCTGACTCCCACCACAGGGGGAGGGCTACAGAGGGGTGCCCAGAACTTGAACTTGATGGTGCAATGATCCAACCAACTGATGGGTTGATCCTGAGGTTCTCAACATCAAGACCTGTGTGGAATACCAAGTCCAGTGCCTGTCCGTGTTGGGTTCCAGCAGCAAGTGCTTGTGCTAGGCCCAGTACTCTCATGCTCTGTAGAAACTCTTGTCCAAAATGTGGTAGTTCGTCGTTGACCCATGTATTAAAATCGCTAAGGATAATCTACTTCGACGGAGCAAACAGCCAGTCAGTGACAGACTGCACAGTCTCCAACAGAAGTCCCCCTTCCGCCAAGGTGGACAATAAATGAGGACTCCGCACCCAGCACCTGGACCTCCATGGACGGGCACACACTCAAACGTTGAGGTGTCCCCCGCAGGGTGCACCACCATTCCCAGTTCAGTTCTAAACAAGATAGCTGCCCCCCCCCCCGTGATCCTTTCTCAGGCAGTGCATGGCTGGCACCACCGTCTCCATGACTGGACTAGTGGCATCGCCAAGCCAGGTCTCTGTAATGCTTACCAGGTCGAATGAGGAGCAAGAAACGGAATCCGCAATAATCACGGACCTATTTCTCATCTGCCTGGCATTGCAAAGTACCACCTGAAGAGGACGAGTATTGGTGGCCGATCCCTTAGCTTTGTCCACTAGAACTGGTGGATACCCAGGGGATGGGGAACAAATATCCTACCACCCCTTTCTGATAGTCTAACCCCCGGGCCGTCCCCTGGTCCACACCATACCAGTTGCCTCCCTCACAACCCTCCTCTAAATCCTCCTGCAATGCCTCCTGGAGATCCCCAACTCTCTGCATAGATTTTAAATTTCTGCAGGTAGAGGGACTTTCCCAAAAAGGGTGCAGAGCATATAGCTGGGATGGGGAATAACCGACTCTGCCCAGAGGCTCAGGCAAACACACATGGTACGTGATGATATGGTACTGGTATCTGGGCTCTTTCTCTCAGCCTTCAGCTTTTTGACATGCATCTCCCAGGTCTCAAAAACATCTTAGTAGACAGGCTAAGCAGATCCCATTCAATGATTCTGAACTGCTGACTTCTGTTATAAACAACCTCTTTGCAAGATGAGAGGTCGTCCAGACCTTTTTGTGTTCCCACACAATGCAGAAATGGCTGCGTTTCTGCTCACTTGCTGTAGGGCCTGGAGTTTTTTGGCATGACACATTGTCCCCGTTTTGGAAATAGAAATTCCTGTACATATTTTCCACCATTCCTCTAATAAAGAGGGTTTTGCTCAAGCTGCTAGTGGAGACTGATACTCTGATCCTTATTGCTCCATTATGGCCTTGCCAGATGATGGGTTCAACTCCTTCAGCATCTGGCAGTGGAGCCTCCTGGCCCTCTACCTCTGTGTCGGGATCTGTCACAGGACAAGGGAACCCTAGTCCCTTTGGACCGCGACGTCCCTACATCTGCATGCATGACTCCTAAAGACATAGCCATTGCCCATTTTGGGATTTTCCTGTAAGGTTACTGATGTCCTGACTGAGGCTAGGAAGCCTTCTAGCAGACATTCTTGCTGAAATGGAAGAGATTCCCTTGTTGAGCTGGGTCATGGAATTTGCATTGTACACTTTTCCATGCCCTGTGACTGCTGTGTTGGAATACTTGCTTTCCTTGTCACTCTGGCCTGCAGTGTTCCTCGATTAAGGTGCATTTGGCCATTACATGAGCTTTCCATACCCCTATTGGTGGTCATGTGGTTGGCTAATTAGGCAAGGCAAATTTTATTTTCATGGTGCCCAATCCTGGAGGCTCTGGGTGCCTAACAGAACGGTATAAAACAGCAGTTTAAAAATATTAAAACAAAACACATCAGTAAGTAGAAGTACAATCCTACTACTAATCGGAGGGAGACAGATTTATACTTTCCCTAAAGCAGTTGGACTGGTCAGATTGTGTCATCAGCGAAGATCAGGTGGGAGAGAGGGGCTTTTAACCTCTGAACACACCAATGGAGGGAGCCTCCTGGACCGCAGGTGGTAGCGAGTTCCACAGGGATGGCCCAGTGACACTAAAAGCACAGCCACCAGATGTCTTGAACCGAACCCTGGGACTGTCCAGGAGGCCACTTAAAGAGGAGCGGACAGAGGTGGCTGGTGTAAGGAGTTCTGACAGGTAGCTAGGGCCAGTCCATATAGGGCCTTAAAAGGTGAGCAAACCCACCTTGAAGAGGACCCTCCACCTGACTGGCAGCCAGTGCAGAGCCCGAAGGACCGGGGTCCCATGGCTGGATCCGGACAGGCCAGTTGGTAACCGGGCCATTGCGTTCTGTACTAGCTGCAGCCTGTGGAGGGTCCCTCCCATGACCCTGAAGTACAGAGCATGACAGTAGTCGAGCCTAGAGGTGATGAATGCATGCACTAGTGTCGGCAGGTCCTCGAGCGGAACAAGGGGCTTGATCCTGGCAATGTTCCTCAAGTTGTAAAAAACACTTTCAACAACAGAAGACACCTGTCCCTCAAGTGTCAATCTGCTGTCCAGGATCACGCCAAGATTTTGCACCCTCGGGGAGGCTACCAATGGAGAAGACCCCAGAAACAGTTCTGTGGCAGCTCCAGGAGCACCCCATCATGCCCGCCATCCGGCTCTATCACCAGCACCTCCGTCTTATCCGGGTTCAGTCGCAATCACCTGGAGGACATCCGATCATTGATTTTTGCCAAGCAGTTGATAAGCACGTCTACAATATCAGATGTTCAAGAGGCAAATGACAAATACAGTTGTGTCACCTGCATAACAGTGAAACTCCACACTGAATTGCTGAATGATCTCTCCCAGGGGCAGCATGTACACTGTGAATAACATTGGCGACAGTTCGAGTCCTGGGGTACTCTGCACGACAGGAGCATTGGGCAGGTGGAGAAATTCCCCATCACTACCTGCTACATCCTGTCACGGAGGTAGGACTCAAACCATTTGATAACACCGAGTCCATAGTACTCAAAAAGCCAATCAAGAAGCATGAGATTATGCACAGTGTCTGAGGCTGAGGAGAGATCAAGGAGCACAAGAATTGACTAGTCTCCTCTGTCTCTAGCCCTGAGCAAGTCATTATGCACCCTAACTAATGCTGTTTCAGTGCTGTGCCTGGCCCTAAAACCTGACTGGAATGGCTCATGGATACCAAGGACATGAAGTGATCCTCGAGCTGTTGCACCACAAGTTTAACAACCTTGCTCAAAAATGGCAGGTTGCAGATAGGACAATAATTCGCCAGGATGTTCAGGTAGAGAGATGGTTTCTTTAGGAAAGGTCTCACTAGGGCCTCTTTTAAGGCCACAGGGAAGACCCCTCTGACATCGAGCACCGGGCAATCCTGGCAAGCACCAGACCCAACAGTCCTGGCACATCTCATTAAGAATTGAGTCTGGGCTGGGTCCAGTTCACAATATGTGTGCTTTAGCTCTGTGATCACCTCAAGAACCTCTGTCACCTCCACAGGCTTAAACTTCTCCTAGACCGACTGAGTGTATCAGTTTCTCCCAGTCGGGACCACTGTGAAGGATAGATTGCCTCGCTGAGGGAATCCCTGACCAGATCGACAACACTCTGTTAAAGAAAAACAGAGCAAACTCTTCACACAGAGTGGTTGAAAAAGACTTCGGTTGTAGACATGCTGGAGAAAGTAGCCTATCCACAGTCCGAAAAAGCTGAGCAGGTCCATTTTTCCCTGCAGAAATTTTCCCTGGACAGGAATTCTGCCTTTTTTTATGGGAAAGTGCCTCCTGGTACTCACTGTAGTGAGCACGCAGGGCCAGTTTGTCATCCACCAAACGAGTCTTCCACTAACAATGCTCCAACTTCCGACCCTTGATCTCCATCAAACAAGGGGGATCTCAAGTGAGATCTGGGTCGTATATGTACTTGTGTGACTGCATCAAGCGCATTAGATGTGTCCTGTACGTTACTGAGAGGTAGTCTTCATTTGAAACCTCCTATCCATAATCCAGACCTGCCTTGGGACTTGAATTTTGTACTTGAGAATTTGGTGTCACAGCTCAGTGGAGCCAACCTGTGTTTTTGGCTGTGGAAGGCTTTTTTTTTTTCTAGTTTTTGTTGACCGGGAAAGTGCACTAGACAAATCCTGCCTATTTTCAGGCACGACCCGGGGGAGGGGGATACAGATGAATGCCAACTGACCTTGAACCAGATTAAACTGTTGGTGGTATTTTTAGTGAATGAGGGAAATTTGGCCAGGACACCGGGGAAATTACCCTACTCTTTTTGATAAGTGCCTTGGGATCTTTAACATTCACCTGAACTACCACCAATCCAGGCAGATGGGACCTCTGTTTAACGTCTCATCAGAAGTGCAGCACCCCTCTCATGCTGCACTACAGTGTCAGTACTGGGATATTAACCCAAGTGCCAGATGTGGGAACTGAACCCACAGCCCTCTGATCTCCCGGCCTCAGAGGCGAGTGTGCTACCTACTGAGCCACTGACAATTTGACTTCTGCGTGAAGGATTTTTTTTAACTTCAGGCTCTAATGTGTGAGCCTCCTTATTTGTGAAAAAAAAGACTGAGTCTTTTGTACAAATGCTAAAGTTTCTAGCAAAGGAAGTATCTGAATTTACACTGAAAAATGATACCCTGGTATACTGTCGCTTCAGCGAAAATATCAGTGACAAAATGACAGGTCACTGTGGGTAGCTGTAATGGTCGCGTTACATCCACAAGACCCCTGGCGCAGCTTCTCCAGGTCTTGTGTCTTCTCCCCGAAACACTTTCACTGTGGAGGTGATAATAAAATCTGGGGGGTACCGGATGCACAGTCCCCTGCAGAAAACACACTTGTGTTCCTGACTGCACAATGCGGACAGCGATTCTGTTTGACATTTTTGTCGCTGTAAAGCCAGTCAAAGTTTTTCTGTCTAACATACTAACATACTAAAATGCCAGCAGAATAGGCCTAATGGTCTTTCGTGTCTGCTCGTTTGGTCAGCCCCCACCCTGGGTGCTGACCTTGCTGTCCTCCTCGCCTTCTCTGGCTTCTCCCTTCCCAGTTCCGGATATTCTTGCTGCATTGGATTTTGCTTCCTGAACCCTTCCCCTGTACCTGTCCCACCCCCCTCTTGAACCCCTCCACTGTCTCTGCCTCCACCAGCCCCCTAGGTAGTGCATTCCATGGCTCTACCACCCTCTCAGTGAAGTAGCACCTCCTCCTTTCTCCCCTGAATCTTCCCCCCTCCAGCTTCCACCCATGCCCTCTAGTGGCCCCTTCCTCCTTCCTTCGAAGCACCCTCACTGTTCCTCCCCTATATACCCTCTTCATGTACCTGAAGACCCTATCATGCCTCGAACCGGCTTGGTGAAACCCACCTTCCTGTATATTATCCTGAGCATGCCAACCAGGGTGAGGCACTGCACCATTCTTTCAATGTATGTAGAACCCTATGAGACTATATTACTCACACCAAGGCCTGCTTTTTGTTTCATTCGCCCCTGGGAAAGAGGGTGCCCCTGTGTCTGAACAATGCCTAGCCAAATGGCTGGGACATCCTATTATGTTCTGTTTATAGGAAGTACAGTAAGGAACTTATAGAAGGCAGTATAGCACAGTGGTTTAAGGCTCTGAGCTGTAAACCTGGAGACCTGGATTTAAATCCCATAGCCCCCACTTGCATACTGTGACCCTGAGCAAGTCACTTAACTTCCTTGTGCTCCCAGTTCGCAGTTGTAAAACTTCAGCTTATTGTCTCTCCTGGTTAAAAAAACAACAAAACAAAAAAAACTTTGTTACTTCATAAGGGGTATGGCCACTTCCATGGCTTGTTTCAAAAATGTTCTTGCTGCTGACATGTGCTGCAGCTACATGGAGCAGTGTTCACACTTCCCCTAAACAGTACGGTCTGGGCATAGTCTCTCAAAGACGTGCTGACTTTGGGCTTGCTGTATTGCAGTCCTTATGCCCTAATCATAGTGTGCCATCCTCCCAGTTCACTTTGCACTGCTTGGGAATTGTTCTAAAGGGGTGCCCTAATGGAGGGGATAGCCTTGAAGAAGATGGAACAGTTACTGTAACGGTAGATCTTGGAGAGAATCTTCTGTATTAGGCCATGCTGTCCCTCCCTTCTTCTCCCTTTTGTTTTTCAGTGAGGGTTATATCGAATGCTGTGCCTAAAACCTACTCTTTGCATCCTGTATCCAGCCCCATGATGTCTGGTGCTGGTCTCGCGGGGTTGGAGGTCCTCCGAGGCTAATCTCCGGTGTGGAACTGAGGAGTGATGGGGCCACCCAATGTTTATATACACGTAGATGCTGCACATCATTGTAGACAGCCTCACAACTGGCAAGTTTCCTTGTGGTTCTAACACTGATGGCTTATAGTTCCAAAGGAGTGGCCTAATAGAGGAGATTCTCTTGAAGATCTGCTGTTTATAAGTTCCTGCATCCTTTTTTTTTTTTTGCTATAAAGAAATGAAGCCATTTAGATTCCATTTTTCCAGTGTGTCTTGAGTTTTGCTGTAAATCATTCCATTATGAGAATGTATCTATAGTTATCAAACTACTCCTCGTAAGTAGGTGGGGTATGGGGTAACCATTTCTGTGTTACCGCCTCTCTGACTGAAAGTATTAGAATTGAGAATAAATACTGTTTTTCCACTTCCCCTGGTGTGAAGGCTCGCGGGGGTGTGGGGGTGTAGATTAGGTGTCTAACCTGTTTGGAGGGTTAGTTTCCAAGATTTTGTTTGCCATGGCCACCTCCTCCCTGTAATGCCTGAGGTGTGGGCAGCTCCAAAGAATATGCTTCATGATGTGATCTGATATTGCAAGAATGCCAGCACGTATCTGAGTATGAAGTGCCATAGTGGGCTATTGCCACCAGAGTTCTAAAGAAGAACCTGCTGAGGGCCTTCCATCTATGTTTCCTGTAGCCATTTGAGGCCGAAGTTCTGGAAGCCAGCTCCTAACCGGACTTCCAGACTTTTTCTGACATCGTAACCCCTGCCTCTTCCTCCCATCTGAATTGAATTGTTGTCCTAGATGTTGTGGCTTGGGACATGCCCACTTTGCACAGTTTTGGAGACCCAGTGGGAGGTGGCTGTGACTGATAGAAAGCTGCTTACTTATTTTCTAGTGGGGGTCTAGATTTTCCTCTGGCTTCTATTAGTTATTGGATGAGTTCATGTAGTGCCTGATTTGTAAATCAGTCTGTGGTGGGGAGGCAAAATTCTCCCTGCAGTGTTGCAAAGGATTTCATGGTCTCTTCCCTCCCCCTGCCCCAAGTAAAGTCCCTCAGTCTGCTGATGACCCTATCTTTTATGTTGCGTCAGTCCTGCCTGGGTAAAATCTTTTGTTCCCCTGATTGGAGTGAGCCTAAATATTTCTATGGGTGTCTTTATTTCTGTAAGAAGCACTGCATGTCTGCAGCAGAATGCGGGTCCATGGGTTCGAGATTCCCTTAATTTCTGCTTTGTTTAAGTTGTTAAATACCATTTCTCAGACTGTCTGGCCCTTCTAGAGTCGCCCATGCTGGTGTCCCTTCCAGATGCAAGAAGGCTTGTAGATGTGTCTGGCAAACGTCATATCTGTGTGTGTGTTTGGTACCCCTTGTTGCATGATAGGCCTATATCCATTTATGTGGGTTCGTATTGTATTTGATATAATGTACTTTGGAATTAAGACACTGTCCATTTAACAGGTAACTACAGAATAACTGGTATTTCTATAAAGGCTAGTGTGGGACCTGTTGTATTTCAATATAAGAGAGACAGGTATATGGCCCCAGGAAAGTATAAAACATCCTACTGAGGTCTTCCATGACAGGGAAGGGGTAATGCAAAGACCTAGGAGTCAGAAGTTAAGCCAAATGCATGGACCAGATGTCACTGGGATTGACATGGAACCACAGTGACACCTACAAGGAAAGGTAACTTGTTGCACCCTAATATCTGTTTTATCTTGGAACCATTTAACTCCAACCCAGAGGGAAAAAGGATAGGTGTGTCCAAAAAATGACCATGTATATAATCAGACAGCATTACTATGGTGAGTAATTTTTTCTTCAAACAACATGAAGTCTTGTATTCTGGCAATATGCAGACTACCAAACAGTTCCCCTAGGAGGAGGGAATGCAGAACCTACTTTGGGAACGGGGTCTGCAGTACTGCTGTACCAAACCTAGCATCACTCGTAGCCTGGATGTCCAGAGAGTAATGCTTGGTGAATGTATGGACTGTTTTCCAGGTGGCTGCTTTTAGATTTCTAGCAGGGCATATCTCTGGCAGCAGCCAGAGAAGCAGCTGTACCCTAGTCGAGTGAGCCCTCAGGCCTGAAGGGGTGCTTTGCCCAATTTGTCATAGCAGAATTGTATACAAGAGACAATCCACCTGGCAATAGTTCTTTTAGTAGCAGGTAAAGATATGCATGCCCGCGATCGGGCAGGGAGATAGATCCACTGGACCGCCAGGGAGTTTATTTAGTATTACAGCCAACGATCAGGCTAGGTGATAGGCCCACTGGATCACCAGGGAGTTTATTTAGTATTACAGCCCGCGATCGGGCATGGGGGGGCCGCTACATCACCGGACGGTGTCGTCAGAGCTTGGGTTGGCACCCACAGCTGGCAGCTGCCGTGTGCGCTCTACATTATGGCAGCTCACCTGTGGGTGGCCAGCTGTTGCTCATTTTCTGGTGTATTAGGTGCTGGCGATGTAGAATGGCGCTTGTATATTCTCAGCACATCCCGGCTGAATATTGGCATGTGTAGAATAGTATGGGCACGCCTCTTTACCTACGCCATATATTACTAGTGCGCTTTGGTGCATGGGGAATTGTATGTGATATTCTCTATTGAATATCGCGCCAGGGCGCATCAGTGAGTTCTGCATGGCACAACTCTGTTGCGCCATGCGCAACCCGTTTGAATATCCCACCCATGCTATTTAGCAGATTATTGCATTGCTCACTCCTGCTTTTCAACAAACAAACCACCACGACAGAAAGGAAACATTACCGAGGCACCAAAAATATTTCATGGTAAACAGACATTACTAAGTAGGAATATAACAGGACCGCCAGAAGCACGCTGCACTAACACTGTGGACGGGTGCTGGTACAAAGTAGCTAGCTCCAAAAGTGCAAGACAAACCCACAAAACCACCACCTATATGAAAGCATGCCAAGAAAAAATATTAAATGCTACTGCAACTTTATTGATGGCAAAACAAGCCACACACAAATGTTCCCTGCGAATCGGTGCTAGGCCTTTATTGGAGGCACACTAATGAAGGCTTAACCGACAAAGCGCAAGGGTCATTAGTGTGCCTTGTTTTGCCATAAATACATTTACACTAGCAGTGAACATATTTTATTGGCATTTATTTGTGTTGTGTGGAGTTATGGCTTTTTGGTTTTAAGTAAGAATATAATGAGGGCAAGGACAATACTTTTTTACTTTATTTTATTTCGGCTGTTTTTGGGCATGGTTCTCACTATTTCTGGGAGTTAAACAAGGTTATGCAAAAGAAAAATGGAACACACACTTAACATTATTATACACATAATGGTGCACAATGGGGGGGAGACAAATCACAACAAAAAGGGATAGTGACCTGTGTCAGATGACCTAAATATATAGAAACATAGATGTTGATGGCAGATAAGGACCACTTGGCCCACCCAGTCTGCCCACTTCCCTACCTACTGGATAAGTTGCAGATTCTAGTTAACCAACAGCCTACTTCCTGCCACCCCCCACTACAATTGCCTTATGTCTGTCCCATGCATGTTTGAATTCGCTCACTGTTTTAGACCCAAAAACCTCCCCAGGAAGGCAGTTCCATGCATCCACCACTCTGTGAAAAAAAATTTCCTCACATTACCCCTGAGCTGTCCCCCCTCTATCTTTAAATTGTGCCCCCTTGTTCTTACACATCTCTTTTCTGAAAGATGCTACCTCCTGGACTTTGTTGATGCCCCTTGAGGTACTTGAACGTTTCTATCATGTCCCCGTCCCTCCTTTCATCAAGGGTATACATATTAAGCTTCTCAGTCTCTCTTCATATGATTTCTGATGCAGACCCTGCATCATTTTAGTTGCCCTCCTCTGGACTGCTTCCATCCTGTCTATGTCCTTGCATAGATGAAGTCTCCAAAACTGCACACAGTACTCCAGATGGGGTCTCACCAACTGTCTGTACAGAGGGATAACCACTTCCCTTTTTCTACTTGTGATGCCCCTTCCTATGCATCCCAGTATCCCCCTGGCTCTCCTTACTGACTTCTCACATTACTTACCAACCTTTAGATCATCTGATATGACTACCCCCAAGTCCTGTTCCATTTTTGTTGTTGTTAGTACCTCCCCTGCTATTGTGTACTCTTCTCCTGGGTTTTTGTTTCCCAGGTGCATTACTTTGCACTTCTTTGCATTGAATCTAAGTTGCCAAATGTCTGACCATTCCTCCAACCTTGCCAAGTCCCTTCTCATCCTTTCTACCTCCCTTGTGTATCAACTCTGTTACAGATCTTTGTATCATCTGCAAAGAGGCATACCTTTCCCTCCAGATCCTCTGCAATGTTACCTATAAAGATGTTAAAAAGGACTGGACCCAGTACTGAGCCCTGAGGTACTCCACTAGTGACCCCCCTTTCTTCGGAATGTGTTCCACTCACTATTACCTTCTGTGTCCTGTTGTGCAGCCAGTTTGCTACCCAGGCTACCACCCTGGGACCCACTCCCAGGCTGGCTAACTTGATTATTAATCTTTTGTGCGGGACTGTGTCAAATGCCTTACAAGTCTAGGTAGACCATATCCACAGCCCTCCCTGGTCTATTACTTTGGTCACCCAGTCAAAGAAATCTATTAGATTCATCTGACATGACCTTCCTGCTGTAAATCAATGCTGCTTTGGGTCCTGTGCCCCACTGGCCTCTAGGTACTCAACAATTCTTTCTTTCAGAAGTGATTCCATCATTTTCCCTACCACTGAGGTCAAACTTACAGGTCTGTAGTTTCCTGCTGCTGCCTTGCTCCCACTTTTGTGAAGGGGAATCACATCTGCCCTCCTCCAGTCCTCAGGTACCACCCCGTCCTCCCATGATATGCAAGACAAATGCCAGAAGGAAGTAAGGAGGGCTGGGGGACAGGGTATAGTGGGATGTATTGGGAACCATCACATCAAAATGAAGTCAAAAAATGGCTGTGCAAAGGAGGGGAACTAAAATGTTGAAGGGCATGCACCAGAATGAAACCAAGCGAAGATACACTAAAGGACATTACATACAAACACAAGGAAGGGGGGGCATGATGGAAACTATCAAGTACAGAAATTGACTCAACAACAGGGTAGCAGCATCCAGAACAAAGATGTGCATGAAGAAGGGACCAAAATTTCAAGATAGAGGGGGGACTGACCAGGGGTAACATCGGGAACTATTTTTTCACAGAGGGTGGTGGCAGTGGTTACAAAGACCAACTAAAAACCTAATACTCAGTGTTGTGATGGGACAGCAGCAGTTGAAGCATCCCCATGATCTGTAGTTGGTGCCCCTCAATGCGATCCAACTGCTGCTCAACATTGTCCAGCTGGTGGTTTGCAGCAGCCATCTCTCTCTACAGCAGGCCCAAATCGGCCTGTGCGGCAGGCAGTTGGAGAGAGTTGCAACCGTCATCAGGAACTGCTGCAGGTTGTGGTGGTGCAGCAGCTGGTTCTGCCATGGCCTTCCCCTGCTTCACACCATGCGCAGGTAGACGCTGTTCTGCCCCCTCTTCCCCAGCAGGGTGCAGAAACCTGCTGCTGTGGCTCCTCCTCCTCCCTCACTTCCTGCTGCTGCTGAGTCGTTGGCACAGGGGCCATAGCAGGTGCTGCTGGCACTGGGGGGGGCACTGGTCGGTGCCACAGGAGGTGGTGTTTCCATGGCACCAATTCCTCTTACTTTGGGGGGGGGGACACTCAGGGTGGTACTCCGGTCCAGATGCACATGGCCACCACGTGTGCGCACACCCACTCGATCACTGCCATGTCAACGAAAACCCCCAAGTCCCTCCCCCTTCATTCTGGGCTCTCTCTCACTCTCACAACACACACAGACACACAAAACCAATTAACAATAAACAAATACTAAACTGAAATTCTGCACAAACACAAATCCAGACAACAAATACTCAAAAATAAGCACCCATAGCAAGAAAACTAAAAGGTATAAGTGTTTTTCCAACAGATTTTCCTCTCTTACTCTAACCAACACAACCTCTTTCTCCTACTACAAGGCAAAAGTGAAACTTTCTTTCAAGCATGAGTCACTTCCTGCCTGCCTGAAGCATGTGACCTAGACTGTGTAAGCCATGTGATGTGTGTGGGCTGCCTGTGAATTCTCACTCCGTCTAAAAGCAAAGTAAGGCAGTTGGAGAGGGTTGCAACCGTCATCAGGAACTGCTGCAGGCTGTGGTGGTGCAGCGGCTGGTTCTGCCATGGCCTTCCCCCGCTTCACACCATACACAGGTGGATGCCGTTCTGCCCCCCTTCCCCAGCAGGGCCAGCAGGTGCATTACTGGCCTGTTCGGCGACCTTGGCCTGACACTCTAGGTGGTGGTGGTATACATGTGGGTGTGCTAACCCCCTGTGCCAAGGTGACTTTCTCTGGGACCACGGCGCACCTCAACACTGCACAAATTGCACTTTACTACACTGCTGTCCCCAGGCAGAGTAGTAAAAAACTCCCACACTAAGGAAGTGCGGGGAGGACCAGGCACAGGTAAGGGGGCCCAGGTGTTGGAGCCAGGGGCTGCAGCTCTACAGTTGGGGCTGGGGGCACAGAAACCTGCTGCTGTGGCTCCTCCTCCTCCCTCACTTCCTGCTGCCGCTGCTGAGCCGCAGGCACAGGGGCCATAGCAGGTGCTGCTGGCACTGGGGGGGCACTGGTCGGTGCTACAGGAGGTGGTGCTTCCATGGCACCAACTCCTCTTGCTTCAGGGGGGGACACTCAGGATGGTGCTCCGGTCCAGTCACACACAGCCACCACGTGTGCGCACACTCAATTGCTGCCACGTCAACGAAAACCCCCAAGTCCCTCCCCCTTCATTCTGGGCTCTCTCTCACTCTCTCACAACACACAAAACCAATTAATAAACAAATACTAAACTGAAATTCTGCACAAACACAAATCCAGACAACAAATACTCAAAAATAAGCACCTATAGCAAAAAAACTAAAAGGTTTAAAGTGTTTTTCCAACAGATTTTCCTCTCTCACTCTAACCAGCACAACCTCTTTCTCCTACTACAAGGCAAAAGTGAAACTTTTTTTCAAGCATGAGTCACTTCCTGCCTGCTTGCAGCATGTGACCTACACTGTGTAAGCCATGTGATGTGTGTGGGCTGCCTGTGAATTCTCACTCCATTTTAAAGTGAAGTAAGGCAGAGTGAACAACGTGAATTTATTATTATAATGCAAAGTGACGAAGTGAGGGTTTAAAATGGGCACTTTGTGAAGCGGAATGTTAATGCTAAGTGGCCATTTCGCGTGTGAATTTATACTTTGCTGCATGATGCATCTCTAGTTAGATAATGAACCTATAAAGTTTAATGAGGTTTGACTTCCATTTATTCTGGCTTTAGGAATGGATGGATAGGTACAATAGGTGAAAGAGAAATAGGCTTGGTTAGGCGTCAAGGGGTCATTAGGTCGCGGACAACAGCTGGCGGCCATCACCTCAAAGCAACACAGCGTTCGTCCAAATAAGGTTAGAAAAAACAACCACAACACACACAGCGCACTCTCATTGAAAAACAAAGGGACTTTCTTTTTTGTGAGGGACTTTCGATCCCCCCAACCCCCAGAATTTATATAAACTCGGATGAGGTGTGGACTTTGGGAATGGGGACAGGCTTGAGGAGGGGGGACAAACTGAATTCTACAAAAAAAAAAATGAGCAACACCGGGAGACCTGGGGGAAACCAAATCGTGGTCCCAGGTCTCCAACCCTGCCGTGTGCTGGTGCCTTAGCCACTTCACCACGGGAGAGGCTTGACCAGACACCACACACACGGTAACCTGATCCCATTTAAGTTACAGTGCACAGTGACAGGGGTAGCAGTAATTCCCTGCCGCTATTATACCCCTGTCGCTGTAAATGCTTTCACGCTTTCCACTGCGCGGTTCTTGCTGTGCTATTCTTTAAGTGCTATATTGACCCGGTACCAGTTAGGCTAAGCAAGGACCCAGGTATTTTGGCAATGAAGAAACATGGTGTCATGAGTTTATACTATGACTGAGTCACCCACGCTCTGAGCCAAAAGGGAATAAAAAAAATTATTAGAACATATTGAAAACAGGCAAATACCAATGGCCAAGTAAGCCTCGATGCTGAAAAGGCCTTTGACATGGTCTCTTGGAATTTTTTTGTGGGGCACTCGTGTATCTTTTGGCTTCACAGACTCTTTCCTGACTTGGCTCTGACAGGTCTACACTACTCCTCAGGCCTATATTTGGATTAATGGCTCACGCTCTGCCCCAATCTCCTTATAACATGGAACTAGACAAGGTTGTCCTTTACCCTCTCTCCTTTTTGCCTTATATATAGAACCACTTGCAAATGCACTATGCACTGACATCTCTGTGGGGGGGATACCGCTGGGTGGCATGGAATATACCATCACATTAAACATGGATGATGTGCTCCTTACCCTTAACTCAGAAACACCTATTTTGTCTGCACAGACAATCATACGAACTTATGGTGCAGTCACAGGTTTTTCTCTTAACTTACAGAAAATGGATTTGCTCCTTTTTCATTTAGTTCCTTCTTTCTCATAATGTCAAACCTTCCCCTTTAACTGACAAAAAACTAAAATAAAATATTTAGGGATAAGAATCCCGAAGGATCTAGACCATTTTGAATTACTAAACTACGAACCTCTGACACTTCAGATAACAGAAGACCTTAGTAAATGGAGCGGCCTTCTCTTGTCTTTCTTTTCATGCACTGAGGTAATTCAGATGAGTATCTTCCCTAGACTTTTATAGTTCTTTCAGACTCTTCCACTATTCCCAGCCCCCTTCTTTTTCCACTCGTGGAACAAAGTTATCTCTTGTTGCCTATGGGGAGGTTTCTGTCCATTGTCTATGATATTCTTTATTGCAAAAACCTCTCAGTCTGGGTGGGGCTAATCGTCCTAATTTAATAAATGATGCCAAGGCATCTCACTTGGGTCTAATATGGACCTGGATCTTGTCTCAGGCAAGACCTCCATGAAACAGATATAATTCATACTCAATGACCTGCATGACATACCTGTAGGTCCAATATTATTCTCCAAGAGTCTGGCATCTTCTCCCCTTGTCAGACTTTCAGACATTTACAGCTGCTTCCCTTTGTATATGTCGAGGTTTGCTCTGACACCCTAAGTTGGCTAAAATATTCTATTTTACATGGGTTCTTTCCAATGAGACAGGATTTCTCCTGGTTCGGATTGATCTAACCTTCTCCTGTTGGTGGCAGCTAGGTCTTATCTATATATTTGAATTCTTAGACACTCACAGTACTCTCCCTTTTGAGCAGCTACAATGGTAATATGGTCCGACTGGTCGGGAACACTTTTGATACCTACAGGTATGATCTTATTTACTACACAAACAACAAGACTACAAAGGATTACCTAATCCCACCCACTTCTTTGATGCCTGCTTCTGGACGCATTACAGGATGTACTGCTGTTCCACCTTACTGGCAATTTTTACAGAGGACTTAGGAGTTGTTGGGAGACTCCTCTCAAAATATTTTAGATACTTGGAATAAAGAACTTGGAACAAATATTCCTTTTGCAACGTGGTTAAAACACATGATCACTGCAGTGAAGGTAACCTCTTCCTTGATTTTGGATAGAATTCATGTGGAAATGTAGGAATAGATATTTTCAGACTCCAGCATTCAAGTGAAATACCTCCCAGCAAATTACAGGGTGTGTTGGAGACTCTGTGGCTATACCCCAGCATACCACTCTCGTGTATTTTTGTCTTGTCCAGTTCTTGTGGATTATTGGCGAGACCTGGCAGCTCAATTTTTGGAATTCTCCCTTTCCTAGGACTGGTTAATTCCTCTATGGTTTATCCCACCCAGAACACTTTCTCTTTCCCAGGGCTCCATGGCATACATTTGTCTCTTAGCAGCAAAAAACACAGTAACCCAATGATGGATGTCACCAGGCCCTCCAACAATTGGCTTATGGCAAACAATACTGGGTAAAATTTACACCATATGAACATACAAAAATTACCAGCAGAAACAGGCCTTAGTGGTCTATCAAGTCTGCTCGAGTTTGCAGCTCAGTCTATTTTACTGAAGCTGCCCCCCTCCCCTTGGCCCCCCAAAGCAATCCTCTCCCTCTTCTACCCTAGTCCTTCCTCCCTTCTGTTACTACTCTCCTTTTTATCTTGTCCCTCCCCCATTAAAACTTACCATGGTTTTCAATGATATCCCCTCTTCAGGCAGTTCATTCCATTTTGACACCACCCTTTCTGTGAAAACGTGCCTCATTTCATTTTTAAATCTACCCTCCACAAGTTTCAGACAGTGGCCCCTTGTGGTTGCCTCCCTTTTTTAAATGAAAATGCCCTCCACTCCAACCTTGTTTGTACCCTTTAGGTACTTGAAAGCTTCTATTATATCTCCCCTTTTCCTTCTGTCTTCCAAGGAATACATATTGAGCTCCCTTAACCTCTCATCATATTGTTTGTCCCCCATGCCCTGGATCATCTTGGTCACCCCTTCACTGGACCCTCTCCAATAGTTCTATGTCCTTCTTCAAATATGGGCATCAGAACTGCACACAGTACTCCAAGTGTGGTCTAACCAATGACTAGTACAAGGGCAGAATGACATCCTTCCTCCTGGAGGTGATTCCTCTGGTGATACATCCCAGCATTTTATTTGCTTTGGCGGCTACTTTACAGCACTGCGCAGAGTGTTTCTTGTCACCCCATCACCTCAGATCCTTTTCCTCCTTTGAGCTGGACACTTGTACACCCCATAGCCAGTAGCTGGCTCCTGGATTCCTAGCTCTCAGGTGCACGACCTTGCACTTCATGGTGTTGAAACCCAACTGCCAGATCATTTCTCTAGTCTGACCAGATCCTCCTTGAGTTCCTGTCTCCCCTCCTCAATGTCCATCCTCCCACAGAGCTTAGTATCGTCTGCAAAAAGGCAGACTTTACTTTCTACCACTATGTTACCAATAAAGATGTTGAATAGCACTGGACTGAGTACTGATCCCTGTGGAATCCCACTGGTTACAGGTCTAGGCTTAGATATTTCATCCCCTACCGTCACTCTGTTTCCTTTCCTGCAGCCAGCTCCTGATCCACCCCAACAGCTTGTCCTCAGCTCCCAGGTTACACAATCTGTTAAGCAACCTTCCATGTAGCATGGAGTCGATGGCCTTACTGAAGTCCAGGTACAATACATCCACTCCTTGGCACTTGTCTAGCAACCTTGTGACCCCATCAAAAAATTCTATCATGTTCGTCTGGCAGGATCTCCCCATGACAAACCCATGCTGCCCATCGTCCTGGAGACTGTTAACCTCCAGAAAGTTTGCCAACCTTTGTTTTAGAATGGTCTCCAATAATTTGCCTACAATGGATGTTAGACTGACCAGTCTGTAGTTACCAGGCTCATCCCTGGGACCACGCTTGTGGAGTGGCACCACATGAGCCATTCTCCAGTCCTGAGGCACATACCCCATCTCTAGCAAGGTGTTAAACAGATTGTCAGGGGGACCGCCAATAACTCTGCCAGTTCTCTCACAATTCTCAGGTGTATGCCATCTGGGCCAGGTGCCTTGTTCACTTGAAGGGCCCTGAGACCTTCTAAGACCCTGTCCACTTTGATCACCCCATCAGTTTCATCTCCCCCGTTCCTACCCCTATATTCCCATGGCATAGGTCCATCCTTTTCCCTAGTGAATACAGAGCTAAAGTACTTGTTCAGTGCCTCAGCCTGCTCTTCACTATTTTCTGCCCATCCTCTCTCCTTCTTAATCCTAACAATCCCCTTCTTACTGCTTCTTTTCTCCCTTATATACAGATCTGAAAAAATCCTCCCCCCCGATTCCCTGTGATAGCCTTAGTTCCTTTGCAGCTTTAGCTGCCTGGACCACCCTCCCTGCTTTACAGGATTTCGCTGAGTAAACCTCCCTGTCCTCCTCACTCATAATACCCCTTGTACTTCTGAAAGGTACCATGGAAAGGTTAATGACCACATTACACAACAGAATTCCTCAATTTCAGACTCGATGGCAGTCCTGGATTCTGTATTACACGCATATTGATCCTGACTTTATTCCCTGAACCTTATAATACTGACGGTGCTGTTAATCCAGTTTGACGTTGGGATGACAGCCTTGTCGGGCCTTTGGCATTGTGGAGAGAGAATCCGTAAATACTGTATTTGGATAAATATGTTTTACAAGTCTTTAGCCCCGTTAGAGAGAGGGAGGGGTGACTCTGTGGTCCCCCGACAGATTTTACTAATTTTAGTTGGGTTCTTGTATATCACTCTTCAGAAGAAGAAGAATCAGCATTTATATAGCGCTTTTCATACATCCAAAGCACTTTACAAGCAATGCTAGACTGGTAGTGAAGTGACTGAATGTGTGGTGGCAG
Source organism: Neoceratodus forsteri (assembly GCA_016271365.2). Taxonomy (NCBI): domain Eukaryota; kingdom Metazoa; phylum Chordata; order Ceratodontiformes; family Ceratodontidae; genus Neoceratodus; species Neoceratodus forsteri. The sequence goes on from CM028131.1 coordinate 1,338,496,961, forward strand.
CCATATCGCACATCATCACCCACACACAGCCTGGATAACTGCATGAACCAGTTTATGGGAAGGGGAATGTTGGCCAGGACACCGGGAATGTTCCCTACTCTTTGCGAAGAGTGCCCTGGGTTCTTTACTTCCACCTGGGCACCCACCAGGACAACACCAGGATGGGCAGAAGGGACCTCGGTTTAACGTCCTCATCCGAAGGACGGCACACCCCAGCAGTACAGCACCCCCCAATACTGCACTCGGATGCCAGCGATTTTTAGGTGCAAGTCCAATCCCGGTGTGGGACGAGAACCCACGACCTTCTGGTCCAGAGGCGGATGTGCTACCAACTGAGCCATGCTGACACCTATTACACTATTACAGGATATACAAATAATGCTTAGTATGTCTTTTATGTATTGCCTCACTCAACCACACTTATTCTGGCCAGCCCAGTGGCACTGAGTGGTTGGCATGCTGGACACCACACTGCGGCCACGCTGGCTTACCTGGGCTTGGGAACGACTCAGCCACTGGGGGTCAGCAGGGAGGGAAGGGATGGAGCATCCAGAGGACAGCTCTCCCTTCCCTGGGGAGGGATCGGGGTCTTATGTCGCTCTCTAGCGGCTCCTGAGGGAACTCAGGGGTAATGCAGGGATGCGGTGTCAGCAGTGCAGGGAGGAGCGTCAGTGGATGTTAGCACATAGTGCCATGACATCATTGCAGGTCCGCGCTTCTGTGGGGAAAACACACATGAAAATCCTTGGAGAACTGGGGAGGTGACGAGGGCCTCAGGGATCTGGGCCTCACATCTCCAATGACAGACCACTACTCCAACTGTCCCCAGGCACCACCCATACATAGACTTTGACGGCAGATAAGGACCGCTAGGCCCATCTAGTCTGCCCATTTCCCTACCTACAGGATAGGCCGCAGATCCTATTTAACTAACAGCCTATATCTTCCTGCCCCCCACAAGAATTGCCTTATGTCTGTCCCATGCATTCTTGAATTCTCCCACAGTTTTAGACTCCACAACTTCCTCAAGAAGGCTGTTCCATGCATCCACTACCTCTCTGTGAAATAATATTCCTCACATTGCCCCTGAACCGCCTCCTTCTATCTTTAAATTGTGTCCCCTTGTTCTTGCAAGTCTCTTTTTCGAAAGATGCTACCTCTTGGACTTTGTTGATTCCCTTGGGGTACTTGAAAGTTTCTATCATGTCCCCCTCTCCTCTTTCCTCAGGGCATACATATTAAGCTCCTTTAGTCTCTCCTCATACGGCTTCTCTTGCAGACCCTGCACCATTTTAGTTGCCCTCCTCTGGACTGCCTCTATCCTGTCTATGTCCTTGCAGAGATGGGGACTCCAGAACTGGACACAGTATTCAGATGGGGTCTCACCAACTGTCTGTACAGAGGGATAACAACTTCCTGTTTTCTGCTGCTGATGCCTCTCCCTATACATCCCAGTATACCCCGGCCCTCCACTGCCTTCTCACATTGCTTGCTAACCTTAAGGTCATCTGATATGATTACCCCAGGTCCCTTTCCTGTTTTGTTGTTGTTACTACCTCCCCACCCATTGTGTATTCTTCCCTGTTCTTGTTTCCAGTGCATTATTTTGCACTTTTTTGCATTGAATCTTAGCTGCCATACGTCTGACCATTCCTCCAACCTTGCCAAGTCCCTTTTCATCCTTTCCACGCCTCCTGTGTATCAACCCTGTTGCAGATCTGTGTCATCTGCAAAAGGCATACTTTCCTTCCAGTCCCTCTGCAATGCCACTGATGAAGACATTAAAAGGACTGGACCCAATACTGAACCCTGGGTACCACTAGTAACCGCCTTTCTTCAGAGTGGACTCCATTTACAATTACCTTCTGTGTCCTGTTGTCCAGCCAATGTTTTACTAGGCTACCACCCTGGGACCCACTCCCAGGCTGGTTAATTTGATAATAATCTTTTGTGTGGGACTGTGTCAAATGCCTTGCTAAAGTCTAGGTAGGCCATGTCCACAGCCCCTCCCTGGTCTACTACTTTGGTCACCCAGTCAAAGAAATCTATTAGACTGTCTGACATGACCTTCCCGCCAGAACCCATGCTGCCTTGGATCCTGTGCTCCACTGACCTGGTACTCAACTATTCTTTCCTTCAGAAGTGACTCCATCACTTTCCCTACCACAGAGGTCAGACTGACAGGTCTGTAGTTTCCTGCCTCTGTCTTGGTCCCACTTTTTGTGAAGGGAATCACATCCACCTTCCTCCAGTCCTCGGTACCACACCATCCTCCCATGATTTATTAAAAGAGTAGCCAGTGGTTTCACTAGTTCCTTCCTTAATTCTTTTAGAATTCTGGGTGAATTCCATCAGGACCCATTGCTTTGTCCACCTTCAGTTTTAGGAGTTCTTGCAGAACCCTTTCTTCTGTGAAAGGACTGGGATCGACCCCTATCAAGAGTGCTTCTGTTAATTGGATTAGGCACTTCCTCTCTCTTTGTGAATACTGAGTAGAAATATTCGTTCAGTATTCCTGCTTTTTCACTGTCCCCTCTGCCCACCCACCGCTTATTCTATTCAGCCTCACTATCCCTCCCTTTGTCTTTCTCACGTCGTTGATGTACCTATAAAGGTTTTATCCCCTTCTTAACTGAGTTGGCTATCTTTTCCTCAGTTTGGGCCTTTGCTATTCTGACTTCCCTCCCTGCTTTTTCTGCCTTAACTGGTACAGCTCTGTCCTGCTCCTTCTGTGTTTCCTTATACTTCTGAATGCTATCTTTTCTTCTTGACTTTCACAGCCACCTCTTGGAGAACCATAGTGGCTTTTTCTTTCATTTTGATTTGTTTATTTGCTTCACACAAAGGCTTGTTGTCTCTGTGATGGCAGTTTTGATAATTCCCCATTGTTGCTCCACACCTTCTTCTAGCCTGTTTGCTAGTGCTTTTCTGAGGCACTCTCCCATCTTGCCAAAGTCAGCCCTCCTAAAGTCCAGTACCCTCACTTTTGTGCGGCTTGACCTGTAGCTGAGTTTAACGTGAACCACACTTTTTGATGGTCACTTGTCCCAGATGGCAACCACTTCTAGATCTGAGATCCTCTCACTGCCCCTGTTTGAGAGTACTGAGGTCTAAGATTGCTCCCTCACAGTGGGTTCCGAAACTAGCTGTCTAATGCCTGCCACCTGTAGGCGTCAAGAATGGCCCTGCTCTTGGATGTGGCTGCAGCAAATGTGCTCCAGTTAACATCTGGCATATTCAGGTCTCCCATCAACAGTATCTCCCTTTCTCTGCCATTCTAAGAATGCCTTCATCATATCCTTGTCCATTCCTTCCCCTGACATGGGGTCTGTACACAACCCTGTGCGGATTGTGGTGCCCTTCCAGTCTCCAAGGTGACCCACAGTGCCTCCTCTCCTCCCTGTTTACTCTTTGTTCAGTTGCTTTTATCCCTTCCTTTACACAGAGAGCTACCTCCGCCTCTTCTCCCCTGCCTGTCTCTCCTGTAGGTTATGTACCCTGGTATGTTAACATCCCAGTCATGGTTCTCTGTGTACCATGTTTCTGTGACTCTAGCATGATATCCAGGCATCCCTCTTCCATTAAGGCCACCAGCTAAGGGAGCTTGTTGCCCAGACTACGGGCATTGGTACTCATTACCTCCATTTCCTGATGGCCTTACCCCTTTGCCCCATCCCTGTCCTTCTTGCCTTTGTCACTTTCTCCATTTACCCTGCCCATCTCCCATCGACACCTCCATGTTGGTGTTTGCCACACTTACTACCGTGATTGTTGGGGGCTAGGATTTTCCTGCCCTTTCCAGTGCCTCCCCTTGGCTAGTTTAAAGCTTGCCAATGAAGCATTTAAACCTATCACCTAGGATCCTGGTTCCCTCCCGGACAGATGCAGCCCATCATGCCAGTATAGGCTTGCATCACTCCAGGTGGACCCCCAGTCCCCAATGAAGCCAAATCCCTGAGCTCCACCAGTTTTTCAACCACTGATTGAATCCCATGGTACGGAACACCCTAGCCTCTCCTATGCCATAGATAGGTAGCACCTCCAAGAAGGTTACCGTGCGTGCTATTTGACTAAGGCCCCTCCCCAATTCCACAAACTCTTCCTGCACTTCTCTAATCCCTTTCTTAGCCAGGTCATTTGTCCCTAAGTGGACAATGACATCCAGCTCCCTCCCCTGTGCAGCTGCTCCAGCAATCCTGAGGATTCGCTCTCTGTCCCTCCAAGCCATGGCGCCAGGCAGGCACCTTACCTCCCTCTCCCCTTCCATGCCCAGTTCTACCTTCCTAACAAGCGGTCCCCCACCAGGAGTTGTTTCCTTCCCCTGCAGGGTCCCCTGCCACCCTCCTGTGGGTCTCCTTTATGGAGGTTCCCAGCATCCTTCTTGGTCTCCACTGTAGGTGCCTCCATAGAGGAACCACACTTTGCCAGAATGGCATAGGAAGTGTGGAGCGGTACAACTGGAGGGATGTGCCTCTGTTCCACCACCCTCACCCTCCCTGAGCCCACTGTGGTCCAACCGCTCCTCTTTCTTGGCAACCTCTGAGACAACGGCAGTGGCACTGGTGGTCCCTGGATGGAAGAGGAGGCTGGACCCTCTAATTTCAGAATGTGCCACCAGGTAGGTGAGGCAGGCTCTCTCCCGGGGGGTGATCTGAGGGGCTGTGAAGTCCTGGTGGGGGGGACCATTGGTGGAAGGGTCTTGGTGGAGAATAGAAGGCCCAAGATTGAGTAGGCACCTCCAAAAGATGCCCCAGTTTGAAGGTGCAGAAACAGAGTCCACAAAAAAAACACTCTTATTCTGACAAATTGTCTTTATGCATTGTACTGTCATACCTTTACTTCAATAAAATTTAAACTAAGAAAAACATAGAAACATAGAATTTGATGGCAGATAAGGACCGCTTGGCCCACCCAGTCTGCCCATTTCCCTACCTAATGGATAAGCTGCAGATCCTAGTTAACCAGCAGCCTACTTCTTCTTGCCCCCAACCCCTAGAATTGCCTTATGACTATCCCATGCATGCTTGAATTCCACCACTGTTTTTGACTCCACAACTTCTCCTCGGAGGCCGTTCCATGCATCCACAACCCTCTCTGTGAAAAATACTTCCTTAAATTACCTCTGAGCCACCCCATCTTCAAATTGTGCCCCTTGTTTCTTGCACCTCTTTTTTGAAAGATGCTGCCTCTTGGACTTTGTTGATTCTCTTGAGGTACTTGAAAGTTTCTATCATGTCCTCTCCTCCTTTCCTCGAGGCTATACATATTAAGCTCCTAAGTCTCTCTTCATATACTTCTGGTGCAGATCCTGCACCATTTTAGTTGCCCTCCTCTGGACAGCTTCCATCCTGTCTATGTCTTTGTGGTGATTGGGTCTTCAGAACTGCACGCAGTACTCCAGATGGGGTCTGACCAGCTGTCTGTACAGAGGATAATAACTTCCTGTTTTCTACTGGTGATGCCTCTCCTATGCATCCCAGTATCCCCAAGCCTCCTTGCTGCCCTCCTCACATTGCTTGCCCACCTTTAGGTCATCTGATATGACTACCCCAGGTCTCTTTCCATTTTGTTGTTGTTAGTATCTCACCCCCATTGTGTACTCTTCCCCTGGGTTTTTGTTTCCCAGGTGCATTACCTTGCACTTCTTAGTATTGAATCTAAGCTGCCATACATCTGACCATTCCTCTAACCTTACCAAGTCCCTTCTCATCCTTTCCACCCCACCTTGTGCATCAACTCTGTTGCAGATCTTTGTGTCATCTGCAGAGACAGACTTTTCCTTCCAGTCCCTCTGCAAAGAGGGACTGGAAGGAAAAGGGACTGGAAGGAAAAAAAGTACAGTATTTGGCTCCTACCTTTCAGTAAGTCCAGCATTAATAAGCATTTATAATATAACCCAACAGACCCTCCTAAACAGTAAGGTAGACCATAACCCAAGGCAGATCACTGAAGTCCCAGTATTAGAAAACCACAATCAGAAAAATCTCCCATGTTTCAGTTGCCATCCGAGTCCAACTATGGAGTTTCCTGGGCATCCATCTGAGTTGCAAATTCCACCTCTGTTTTTTCCGTCCATTGACCTGTATCCTGTAGGTCAGTGAACTGCCATAACTTTCCCCCATAGACTATAAGTAATCTGGCTGGTGGGAGAAAAGAGTGAACAATTCCTAATGTCCGAAGCCATTGTCTCACAACATCAAAACACTTTTGGCGTGCACAGGTTTGGAATGATTAATTTTATGTCGGCTCCATTGATCACCAGGGGATAGACTGCCCTTGTTGCCAAGAGCAGCATGGCTCTAATCCCTGAGCCTGCGTTTTTTTTTTTTTGCTGTATTATTTCTTCCGAGCTCCCAGCTTCTACCATCAGTTGTCCCCCAGCGCACCCTCCCCCGAAGGTTAGACTCCCTCCCTTGTGCACCCCACGACTTACCCTTCATGGCAGGGTGGTGGGGAGTGCCTCAACCCACCCCAAACGTATTCATGCCAGGGAGGTGCCTTCTCGGAGGTGGCGCGCTGCGAGGACCATGTTATCCAGCTGGAGCTTTTTCCTTTTCTCCCCCAGGAGGCAGGGTGCAATGACGCGCTGCGGAAGTGCGACGCCACTGCACACGCCTCACCAAGCGACTGCCTGTCTCCACCCCTTCAGTTGTAGCATCAGTGCGCTGCTCCCCAGCAGCCGCTAGGGGCCAGTGGAGCACCGACAACTAGTGTCCCCCCACCCTGGAGAAGGAGAGCAGTCCAACGGACGCTCGATCCTTCTCCTCCCCGCCAACCCCCGACGACCTGTGCTCATTCCTGAACACGGGTTGCCGGCGTGGCTTGAGGTAAGGTGTCCAGTGCCTCAGTCCTCAACGTCGCCGGGCCGGCGAGCCTGCTGTTTTTATTAAGACAATGCATGGTTGAGGTGAAGTACTGGGCTGAACATGTGGATTCACCCAGTATGCTTTTCTGAGAGTGGACCAGTCAAGACCTTCTAGGGTTGAAATTGATGTTTTTAGCCATTGTAACAGATAAGCAAGCAAGCTCATGCCCTCCACTCCCTCCAGAAACATGAAAGTGACCTGCATGCAGTTTGTTCTCTAGGGCCTTCATGCAGCATCAAAGCTGGTCATTTCCTTTTGTCAGAGTCACCACAGCAGTCAGGGTCAATGTGATGCATTTCTGAACTGGTGCCACTTCCCATAAATTCTGTAATAACAGAATCATGTTGTACCAATTTTTGAAGAGTTTTCTCAATCTGTTGGTCCGTGGCCTGCGTAGACTCAATCATTATATTTTTTTTTTGGGGGCTCCATTGATACTGTCAGATTGCTGACTCAGCGCCACAGAGTTCATGTGGCCTGACTTTTATTAGGCGGCGGATCTTTTGATGTTCCTGGCTGTAGCAATTTTAGTCTACCCATTACAAAAGTGGTAGTTTTCTGTTCAGGAGAGTAAGCTGAATCAAACTAGATGCTTGTAGAAGTAAACTTTGCACTTTGATTAAAGCTATTTAGCAAATTGCTGTTCTGTAGGAGAACTCTCATGGAGTACGACCTGCCTGGAAGATGGTTCTCCAGTGCCTCCCAGCACACATACAGTACTCCTCACCTTCTCTAACCCTCCAAATGTATTACCATGCTCCCAGTCTGCTGAACTCAAACCAAAATGTTGAATGCTATAGTCCTAGTAACTGTACGTGTCCTCCCCTTGCCCCCCACTCCATTCATTATAAACAGTTACAAAGGGTTTATTACAAAATTTTGGTTTCTGTACCTGCACGCGCATATGCCAATCTATGACAGGATTGTCTGCATACTCCTCAGTTTGACGCCCAGTAATTGGAGTACCACGTAAGTAGTGTAAGGGAAACAAAACTACTGATGCGCATGGACATTCATGCCTTACCCGAAAATGATACATTACTGTGGGAATTATTTTTAGTACCTTACCGGGCCACATTCAGCTTGTAACCAGAAGTGATAAACTATTGTAGGAAAATGTTAGAACTGGTACAGTCTCCGTACTCATTTATATTTTTTTAGACTGACTACAGAAAGGCAGGAACTGGTTAAATAAATTTGGATTGTGCCCCAGCTCTGCCCCTGCACAGTTGGTAGAGCGGGAATGTGATGCCTCCACCAATGTTTTCACTGCCTTCCATGCCCTGATTGGGTAGAATAACTTTCACAGCTGGTACAGGTATACATTTTTAGATAGAGTACTAGACATACTATAGCGTGCAGAAAGGTGGGAATTTGTTATTTTTTAGACTTTGCCCCAAACTCTGTCAATGTCTAGTTGGTCAGGAGGGAACGGAATGAGATGAGTCCCTGATTCCCTTTGCAGTGTGCTATAACATATAAATACAAAATATCAAATATATATAAAAAAAATATATGTTCTTTGCAAAAACTTAGTGCACCAGTTAGGGTAACTTAACTCCACAAAAGTAGGGCAATGTGGCATTAGGGTTTCCAACCCTAACGCCCCACTCCCACCCCCAATCAGCAAAAGGAAAAAACATTAGGGTTTTTGTGTCTTTGGAGTCTTGGCAAATCAGTGGTAGGGTCTTCCCTGGGGTTGTCAACCCTAATACTCCCCCAACCCCCAGCCTCTAGTCTGATGCATAAAGTACAGCTCCAAGCCAATGCCTCATAGTGATACACTCTTCAAAGGTAGAGAAATATATCTTGCCACATGTTGCCAACACAATTTGTTGTAGCTTTCTTCACGAAGGGCCCTGCATAAAGAAAGGAGATCATGTGTGATGTCTGCTCAGGGAACAGGGTAGGCATTAGGGCTTACAATCCTAAGGAAGACCCCACCACTGATTCACCAAGGCTCTGGAGAAACAAAACCCTAATGTTTTTTTTTTCCTTTTGCTGCTTGGGAGTTGGGGGTGGGGAGTTAGACCCTAATGCCACACTTCCCTACTTCTGTGGCATTAAGTTACCCTAACTGGTGCATTAACAAAGTTTTTTTGTACAGAATTTCCTTTCTTTTTAAGATAGTGGAATCGTATCCTCATTCATGCAGGTCATGCAGATGCCCTGCACCAAGGGAAGACTCTATCTGCCTACAGAAGTGCAGGGCCCGCACTTCCGTGCAGCTACAGATGTGAAGAATTCATGAGGCTGTCTGGTGAGCTGTGGAAGCGTAGGGCCCTGTGGTCCCTGCACTTCTATGTGGCTGAAGATACAGATTAGTGAAGTTATGAGTGAATAATCAAATATTGCAACGTTAACTCATAACGTGGGCATTTTACCATATTTGTTCACCAAATTTTCAGCATAGCGTTCTTACTACCTCATCTAATGAACCCGGTATGAGAAAATGTTCAAATCCCTTATTAGCAGGGGCCAAAAAGATGATTACAAGACTATGGCTTAAGCCTCACTCACCTACTGTCAAGCACTGGGTCACATTCATAGATTCTTTATATAAACTGGAGAAACAGGCACTCCATTTTATAAACCATATGACAGTCTTTGAGGAAATATGGTAAAAATGGACACTATATACATTGGACACAGACACGTTTTTTGTTCCATAGCATTATCAAGTCTTTGTCACTTGTAAACCTAAGTTATCTATTGTTCAGACAATGGCTACACACTGATTATAAGATTTCCACTCAGAATGCGATGTATTTATATGTTGATCTTTATATAAGGCTGACAAACATCCTGACCAATTTTTTTTTATATTTGATAGATTGATACCTATAAATGTATATAGTTCTCTTTTTTCTGCAGTACTATATGCTGTAAAACTATAAAATTTTGTTTAATAAAGATGATAGTATAAAAAATATAAACTTTTCAAATCCCCACTGAAACTTCATTCTGCACCACTGAAAGTCATTCCGCACGACAGGTGCTAAAACACATTTTGGCCAGGGTTTGAAAAATGACAGCTGTCATGTTCATGAGGTGGTATGAAAAATGGCTATGCTGAAAATGTGGGGTCAAAATATTTAAAATTATCGAGCTGGCCTGGTGGCACTGAGGGCTGAGGCACTGGACACCACACCTCGTGCCATGTTGGTGACCCATGGTTGGAAGCGACCTCGGGTTGCCGGGGGTCAGCAGGGGCGGGAGAGGATTGAGCGTCCGATGGACTGCTCTCCTCTCCCGTGGAGGGGAGGGTTGTCGTCCTGCTTCTTGGCTGCCCCCTAGTGGAGGCTGGAAGGCAGTGCCAGAGGCTGGGAGACACAGAAGCATGGAGATGTGACATGCCTCCACACAGTCACATTCACACTGCGAGGGGGTGAGGGTTTTATGAGGAGAAAAATGGAAAAACAACGGGAAAAAACAATGTGGGGGAAAAAAATATTTAAAGTGAATTTACGATGTGCGTTATAAGGTATTGGCTCATAGTCCAATACCTTATAGCAGCGTGAGCTCACTGGTACAAAAATTTTAATTTTAAACGTTGTAGTTTAACCAGGGGAAGGGATCGTAACTGGTGCCGAACCCTCGGCCAGTAAATCCCTTCCAGCTTCCTGGTGCCCATGCTCCACCCCAACTCCGCCCCCGCACTCTCAGAATTTGTGACATTTGGCCTGGGAGAGCGCAGGGAATGAAGCCCGATACCTTATATCGGAAAATTCCTTTAAAATTACCGAAGTTATGAGCAAATGTAGAAAAATTTCAACATACGCGCATAACTTTGCCATTTTTACATATTTTGACCCCAGATTTTCAACATAGCCTTCTTATGACCCGACCAGACCAAAAGAGAACTGCCGCGATTCAGCTGATACAGATGGTGCAGCACCACACATGAGGTGGCTAACCTCTACACACAAGTCCAGAGCAAGAACGTGGTGCACGCACAAAAAAGGAATAGGAGCCACTTCCTAATGGTATGCAAAATTTACTATGAGCTCCACAATAACAGCAAAATGCAGTTCAGTAAACCACTTCCTGGATACAACTCTGTCCCTTATGACCCCACCTCATGAACAAGGGCAGTGAAAATTTTCAAATCCCACCTTCTTCTTTTTTTTTTTTTTACCAGGACAGACACGCTAAGCTGAAGCTTGTTTACAGGTGCGACCTGGGAGCACAAGGAAGCTAAGTGACTTGCTCAAGGTCACAGAGTATGCAAGTGAGGGCTGTGGGATTCCAACCCAGGTCTCCAGTTCTGCAGCTCAGAGCCTTAAACCACTGCGCTATACTGCCTGAAAGGTGATTTTTGCCAAGTGACCATGAAACTGCCTTTTGGGCCTGATCTGCATAATTCCACCATCACTGGTAATGAGGTGGGGTCCCAAAAAGGCCATGGTGAAAATTTGGGGTCAAAGTATGCAAAGATGACAAAGTTAAAAACCCATTGAAATATATTGAATCACACTTTGTTAGTTTCTCATATTGCAGTCAGTGTTTCCAGCAGCAAGACATGTCTTCAATTGGAGAGTGGATCTTCATCGTGGGACATGTTCAGGTTAGGGAAGGTGTGTGGAGTGGTTGGTGGTGATTGGGAGGTTGGGGCGAGAGGGATCAGATTGGTGAGGGACCGTTTTCTTTTTTGCAGATTAAGAAAAAAACATTGAGGGACAGTTTTCTTTATTTCAGCTGACAATCTATTGGCAAACAGGGGCAGATGACCTGGAGGGGAGGAGATGGGGGTCCACAGAAGCGGTACTGGGGTGGGCACCCTGGTCCGCTTATATATTTAAAAAAAAAATTATCATAAACATTGGAAGGGCGGGCCACCTGGAGGGGAAGGGGCAGAAAGAAGCAGTACAGGGGGGTGTAGCCACCCCAGTCTGCTTAATAAAAAAAACAGATAGACCAACAGAGAGAGAGAGAGAGACAAGCACAGACAGAACAGGGGATTGGCAGCTCACTGCAACCCGCAGCACGACTTCCAGCTGCAGCAGCAGAACTCAAAAGATTTCCACTGTTTTCATACAGAGAATGTGGGTGAACGATTCCTCCTGCTAAGCTGGGCACCCTAGATTTTGGAGTGCCCAGAAAAGGTATTTGTTGCATTTAAAAAAAAAAAGAACTAAACAAACAAACAGCAGAATCTAGCTAAATGGGTCCCATTTAGCTAGGTTCATAGAAACACACAATATAAAGGACCGCTAGGCCCATCATGACTGCCTGTAAGCCCTATACATGCATGTGGCCACTGACCCTATTTGATCAATGGCTTTTCATCACTTCCTCCCTTCTCAAAGTTCCCTTGTGCCTGTTCCAGGCATGCTTAAAGCCCTCCACTGTACATGCCCCCACAACCTCTTGTGGCAAACTATCCAAGCATCCACTACCCTCTCTGTGTAGAGAAACTTCCTCACATTTCCTCTTAATCTACCCCCTCCAATTTCATAGTTTGCCCCCTCATTCTAGTACTTTTTCTACATTGGAAAAGGTTCCCCACCTGCACCATGCTTATGCCCTTGAGGTACTTGAAAGTTTCTATCATGTCCCCTCGCTCTCTCCTTTCCTCCAGTGAGCAGATATTGAGGTCCCTCAGTCTCTCCTCATATGTTTTGTGGTGCAAGCCATGCACCATCTTTGTCGCCCTTCTCAGGACTGCCTCTACCATTTACATCCTTGTGCAGGTGTGGCCTCCAGAACTGCACACAGTACTCCAGGTGAGGCCTTAGCAATGTTTTATACAATGGCATCACCGCCTCCCACCTCTTGCTAGTGATACCTCTGCCTATGCACCCCAGCATGCCACTGGCCCTCCCCGCAGCCTTTGCACTCTGCTTTAATACCTTAAGTTCATCAGAAATGATAACCCCCTAGGTCCCTTTCTTCTTTGGTGACAGTCAGCTCCTCCCCCTCCATCCTGTTGCTCTCCCCAGTGTTCTCTCTACCCAGGTGCACTTCTTTGCATTGAACCTCAGTTGCCACACCTCCAACCATTCTTCAAGTTTCTCCAGGTCCCTCTTCATTTTCTGCACCCCTTCTGGAGTAGCCACCCTGTTGCAGATCTTGGTGTCATCTGCAAATAGGTAGACCTTTCCTTCTAGCCCCTCCACAATGTCACTGAGGAACACATTGAACAGGACTGGTCCCAGTATTGATCCCTGTGGTATCCTGCTGGTTACCCTTCTCTCCCTGGATTGGATCCCATTTATCACCACCCTCTGCCTCCTGTCCTTCAGCCAGTTAGTAACCCATTGTATCACCTTTTGTCCCATGCCCAGACTACCCATCTTGTTAATCAGCCTTCTGTGTGGGACAGTATTGAAGGCTTTGCTGAAATCTAGGTAGGTGACATCTACTGCCCCTTCCTGGTTTACTTCCCTAGTCACCCAATCAAAAAAAAATCTATCACATCCTTTTACATGAACCTAGTTTCCATTCTTGCACCTTTCTTTAATTATCACTTTATTCTAGGAGGGGACTGGAACCTACCTTTAGATTCCTACTTGGATAAATCACCCCCCAAAATATCATTCAGTCATTATAGACAAAAAGCTCTTCATGATTTAATTAGATTATATGACCTTTCTGACCCATGGCGAACTCTCTTCCCTACACATAAATCCTTTACCTTTTTCTCGCAGGCACATAACTCTTTTTCCAGACTTGATTACTTTCTCATCTCTAAAACTCTCCTCCCTTCGGCCCATGACCCTCAGATGTTTCCATGTATTTTATCTGATTATTCTCTGATCCAGGTTATTTTAAACCTGGGCTCGCCTTATGTAAGACAATTTTCATGGAGGCTTAATCCATGTTTATTAAAACAAGATTATATAACTAAACATATTAATAACTCTGTTGAGGTTTTTTGGAAGCACGATTCACATTCAATAGATATAATTAATATGATTTGGGCTGCATGCAAGGGCTTCATGGGGGGGATTTATTAGGTTTGGAGCTAAGAATAAAAAACAAAAATCTGAAAAACCAAAAGAATATACCAATAAGCTGAAAGATCTGGAAATTAAAAACCAACAAAACCTCTCCTTGAAGGAAAAGCAAGAAATTCAAGCTTTAAAAGAAGAAATTAACTTTATTTCTAAGGAACAAGCTGGATTTCTTATTATTAAATCGAAGGCCTCCTATGTAGATCTGGGAGAAAAACCTAGTAAATTATTGGCTCACAGAATCAAAAAGATGGATCAGTCTAGACACGTAGAATCTATAATTTCTGAAAATAATAAAATATTAACAGATTACAAAGATATATTAAACACATTTTTCAACTTTTACTCTAATTTATATGGGCCTAATCCTAACCCCCCTACTTCAGAAATGATTAACACTTATCTTGCTAACTTTTCATGCCCCTACATTACAGAATCTGAAGCTTCTAATTTAATTTCACTTATCTCTCTAAAAGAAAAGAGGAAGCAATAGATAACTTCTCTATAAACAAAGCCCCAGGGCCGGATGGTCTTACTGCAAATTTTTATAAAAAATTCAAAAAGTCCCTAATTAGCATCCTAAAGGAATTTTTTGACTATATCCTATCAGAAGGTTTCTTGGATAAAACTTTACTAGAGGTGAGAATAATTTTGCTCACAAATCCCAATAAATCTAAACAAAAAGTTTCTAATTATCAGCCTATATCATTAATTAATATTGGTATAACAATTATATCCTATATCTTAGCACAAAGAATTAAAAAGATATGGCAAAGATTGATCTGTTCTGACCAAGTGGGCTTCATGGCTACCAGACAAGCATCAGATCATTTTAGGAAAATCTCACATATTGTCTCCGTGTCCAGGGAGACTAAATGTTCCTTAGCTTTGGTCTCCCTGGGCATGGAAAAATCATTTGATAGAGTTTATCATAACTTTTAATATGCCACTTTACTTAAATACAGTTTCCCCAAGCTATTTATCGATTGATTAAAAATTCTTTATTCAGGTGCCACTGCCAGGACTAGTTGGAATAATTCAATTTCACCTCCTTTTACTTTATTTCAAGGTACTAGATAAGGTTGCCCACTTTCTCCTGTTTTGTTTAACCTTTATCTAGAGCCCCTTCTCTACTTTTTAAGCTCTTAATATAAACATTAAGGGATTCAGCATAGCTAAATTTCAGTTAAAATTATCAGCCTTTGCTGATGATATACTGTTACATGTCTTTGACCCTCTCAATTCAATTAAAGCTGCTCCAAAAGTTATTAAGGACTACAGTCAAGTCTCCAACTACAAGCTTAACAAAGAAAAAACTGAAGTTATACCCTTATAAAACTGCTTTCATAGAGAAGAGATTATGAAATTAGGGCTGTCATGGAACCCTTCAGGGATCAAATACCTAGGAATTTTTAAATCAAATGATGAAACTCAGTTAATACGGAAAAATCTGGATGAAGTTCTACAAAATATTTCCCAGGACTTAAAAAGATGGACGTCCTTACCCATTTCTCTCTATGGCAGGTTAAGTATCATAAAAGTGAATATTCTCCCTAGAATATTTTTCCCTCTCAACATGTTAAATGTCTTTTTAACCCTTTGCTGGTTAAAAAAATTACACGCAATTATTAACCGCTTCCTATGACTGAATGGTACACCGAGAATAGCACTCTATAAACTGACTCTTCCTAAAAATCTGGGAGGTCAAAAGGTACTCAATTTCTTACTCTATTGTTTGTCATCCCATATTCATAAATATATAAAATGGTTACTTAATTTCTCCCAATCATTTTCATATGTTCCTACCTGGGTACTGATAGAAAAAACAGATATTTAAAATGCATAATATTTGTTCAGAAGCCATTCTTTACTCCACTCTCAAACACATTCCAAAATACCTTAAAAATACTGTGATTGGTACATCTTTAAAAAAAATTTATAATCAGTTTTGTCATATGTTTAATATTAATTTGGTTCAGCGTTTACAGCAACCAGTTTTATATAATCTAAATTTTCGCTTACATGGGAAGAATCTTACTTCAAATGTTCTACCATGTTCCTCTAATTTAATGGTTATCTCCTTAATGAATAACGGGGAATTTTGCTCCTTCTCCAAACTTTCTAAGAAATTTAGCTGGTCTAAGAAATACCTATTACATTTTAATATCTTAAAGTTAATTCTGAACTCAAACTTTAAACACTCTGTTCCACTTAAAAATGAAACAAACCTTATCTCAGATTTGGTTAATAGAGGTAATAAACTTCATCTTATCTCAGTCCTATACTGATGTATTTTGAAGATCAAATTCTCAGATAATCCTTTTACTAATTCATTTTGGGATAATCATTTTCCACCACATTCCTTAAATTGGGCAAGTATGTGGAATAATATTTACAAACTAATCCCCTTAAACAATCTTATTTGCTATAAAATATTACATAACTCTTCTCTATCTCCTTCTAGACAACACAAAATAGGCCTTGAACACTCCAACTTATGCCACAAATGTGATAGGGCTAGTGGCTCTCTGGATCAAATGCTATGGTTGTGTCCGTCTATCCTTAAATTATGGCAAGAAATTAAAGTTAAGATCATAGACAAACTGGTACATTCCTATGACTTTAACATAGATACTTTTATTTTATGCAATCTACCTACAGATATACCCTTTATAGATAAATCCATAGTATCCTTAATTGAGGCTTCAACTTCACAAGCGATACTTAAGCATTGGGCGAATCAATCTACTCCATCCTTCAATGAATGGATTAGCCAGATCAGACATAACCTAGCATTGATCTGTATTATTTCATATTTCTATAACAAACAATCTTTTTATTTAAAATGTTGGAAGAAATTTGTGGATTTAATAACACATTATTTAACTTACATTCCTGGGTGTTTTTCATCTCTGGCCTAGGCAAACTTTACCCTTTATAGTTTTATTGAACCTTTAGATAATTAATAAGCGCACCAGTTAGGTCTTGTTCTTATACAAATTTATATAGCTTTGAAGGTAGCTTTTCTTTTTTCTTTCTTTTCATTTAATATATTAGACTTTAAGATTTACATTGTACTTTAGTGGATAGGATACATATGTGGCTGTATTGCTCCCCAGGATGGGGGGGGGAGTTTAGTTTTTTGTTTTTGTTTTATATCTTCATGGTAATCTTACATGTCAACTTGAGATTGTACATGTTTGTTTTATTTGGTTGTTAAATACTGAAACTATCAATAAAAAGAAAGATTAAAAAAAAAATCTGTCAGATACATTTGACATGACCTTCCTGCTGTGAATCTGTGTTGCCTCAGGTCCTGGGCACCATTGGATTCCAGGTGTGCCACTATCCTTTCCTTCAGCAGTGTGTCCATCATCTTGCCTGCCACTGAGGTGAGGCTTACCAGTCTGTAGTTCCCCGTTTCCTCCCTACTGCCACTTTTGTGCAGTGGGACTACACGTGCCCTCCTCCAGTCCTTTGGAACCACCCCTGTATTGAGTGAGTCTGTGAACAGGGCTGCCAGAGGCACTGCTAGTTCCCTTCACAGCTCCCTTAATATTCTTGGATGTATGCCATCTGGCCCCATGGCTTTATCCACCTTCAGTTTCACGAGTTCTTCCAGAACTCTCTCCACTGTGAATGGACTTGTGTCCACTTCTCCCCCCTCTTTGACTCTGCTACCCAACTGTGGTTCATGACTCTCCCCTCCTTAGTGAACACCCTTTGGCCACTATCCTAATGCATTGGCTAGTTACCTCCACTATGGCTCCTTTCAGTTCCCCCCACTGTTCCTCCACCCCCTTCATTGCCTCCCCCTTCCCAGGGCTACTCTTATACATCTACCCATTTCAGTGAAATCTGCCCTCCTGAAATCTAATACTTTTGCCCTTGAGTGGTTTAGTGGAGTCCTTGTCTCCATGCCAAACCACACCATGTGGTGGCTGCTGGACCCCAGCTGTCCTTCCATCTAGACTCCTTCGACTCTGTCCCCATTGGTCCATACCAGGTCCAGAACTGACGTATCCCTGGTTGGATAAAGCACCAGCTGTCTGAGACCAACCGCCTGTAGAGATTCTAGAATGGCTATGCTTCTGGCTGAAGCAGCTGCCTGGGTGGTCCAATCCACGTCCGGCATATTGAAATCCCCCAGCAGCAGGATTTCAGCTTTGGATGCCACGTCATGTATTTCCTCCACTAGTTCCCTGTCCACTTCCTCCCTCTACACTGGAGGTCTGTAGGTTACCTGTATGTATTGCTGTGCCATCACAAGGGTGACCCACAATGTCTTGGCCTCCCCCTGTTTCCCCTGAACTTCTATAGCCTTTATACCCTCTTCGATGTACTGGGCCACCCCCCCACCCTTTTTAACCTCCCTATCCCTCCTGAACAGAGTATAACCTGGTACATTGATGTCCCAGCTATGACTAGCAGTGTACCATGTCTGTTATTGCTGCTATGTTAAGGTCTGCATCCGCTAACAAGGCCTCCAGGTCTGGAATTTTATTTCCCAGACTGTGGGAATTTGTTAACATGACTTTCCATTTTTTTACAGCCTACCCTCCCTGTGCTCTTGTTATTGCTCATTTGCCTCTTCCCCACCCCCGTTTTCTTTCTTATGTGATCTTGTACCTCCCCTTTATCCCCCCCTTATACATGCTTTTCCTGCCTGCCTCTCTTTGCTTGCTTCAGTTGCTCCTGTTAACTCCTGTTCCTGCCTGTGTCCACACAGAGGGGGGTTCCTAAGCCTCATGACCCTTCTGGCTCCCCCGCTTGGCCAGTTCAGGTGTTTGTTTTCATGCATTTTCAATGTCTGTCAATTTAAAAAGAGGAAAAAAAATGGTGGCTGACTCAATTGGTATTTTTTCAGCATGAGAGGTAAATCAAGAAAATAAGCACTTGCTATAGTTTTTTTTTTTTTACCAGTCGAACTGACGGTTAACTAAAAAATCGTTATGTAGTACATATAGGTATAAGTATAATAGTAGGAAGTACAGGGAATGCCATTAGTGCTGTAATGCCTGCATATAGATAGCTGTAGTCCTATGTTGGTGTGTATAGTTCCTGTCATGTCCAGTGGGCATTCTTTTGTCTGTGTTCAGCAGAGTGTGACCAGTATCTCCAGTTAGAATAAAGATGGCCACTGAACTGACGTGCTGTGTCTGAGTCTGTCTGTGCCAGGTGGTCTTACAGGGGAAGCCTATCGAAAATGGCTTTTGTCATCAAGCAGACCTAAACTTCAAGTCATCCTATGACACTGCACTTGCTATGGAGCTCACCTGAAAAGGCTCCAGGACACTAGTGGGACATTCTGAACCAGAAATGAGTGGGGTTCACAAGGTCACTCATACACCAGGACCCAAGGGACATTCACACCATGGAGAGGTTCACCAACCATATACCAGAAAACCCAAACATTTTGGTAGCCAGCACCACAGGGCACTTCTGCAAGCTCAAAACAACTGTGTTACAGATGTGGCAGTAACCACCAGCAAAGCATTCTGATTTCAGCATGAGAAATGCCACAGCTGTGGAAAAGTGGGTCACCTACAGAAAGTGTGCAAGAATGCGGCACTGATTGCATAGACACAGTATGTCACAAACACTATGCCAGCACCCAACATGAAAATAAGTCATTGCATCTATTCCCAGTCTACGCAAATGCAAGCCAGAGGAGAGGAACTCTGTCTCCAAATTGAGCTGGTGGGACAACCAGCTAGCATGCAGCTTGACACCTCAATACTAAGACCGAGCCACCACAAGATGCATTGAGAAATATATTGGATAAACATGGTCCTGTTTTCCAGGATGGCTATGGCACAATCCAGGGTTTCAAGACAAAGATCCAGGTGTAACCAGGAGCCGCTCCAATTTTCCACAAGCCTTGACCAGTACCCTATGCCTTAAGGAAAGTGGTAGAGAAGTAACTGGTCTGTCTCAAAAGCTATGGTATTGTGTCATGAGTAGAGAAGAACGACTGGGCTGCCCCTATTGTTGTGGTACTGAAGCGAGACAAAGTAGTGAGACTGTGGTGATTACAAGGTTGCAGTGAATTATTGTATAGCGCCAGACCCATGCCCATTACCCAACGCAGAGGACTTGTTTGCCACACTAGCAGGAGAAAAGTTCTTCAACAAAATTGGATTTATCTTTTGCATACCAGCAACTGGAACTGGAACCAGAGTCACAGCTGTATCTAACAATCAAAACCCATAAGGAACTTTACTGATATCACTTGGCCTACAGAGTCTTCACAGCACCAGTGATTTTCTAGAACACAATGGACCAGGCCCAGTGGTGAAGAGGGCTGAAGTGCCATTGGGGCCTTATCTTTTCCCACGCTGGCAACCCACGTTCGGGAACAGAGGCAGATCACTCAGGGGTTGGCTGGGGGAGGGAGGATCGAGCGTCTGTCAGACTACTCTCTTCCCTTGGGGAGGGGGGACTGCATGGTTCGGCGATCAACTGCGCACCTGGAGGAATCCAGGTGGAAATGCGCACAAGGCACCACCGGGAGTGTGTGTGCTCCGCAACAGAGCACCAGGGGTGTAACTCCACGGTGGTGGGGAGCGCACATTGTGTTCACTGCACATCATTTGGGGAGACAGGGAGAACACATCAGGAGGAAAACCTGGGGGACGGGCACCGTGATGCTTGTCCATCTCGCCGTTGGCCCGCCCACTCTCTCTGGGATCTGTGGACTATCTGAATTGTGCATTGGGTGGGGAAGGAAGGCCTTCACTTCCAGGCCCCGCTGGTGGGGATCCGTGGGGGGATACTTGGTCCTCTGGTTACCAGTGGAGAGTAAGGGACAGCTGCAGTAGATGGGACAGAGTGGAACCAGCCACCCGTTCTGCCATGTAGGTGGAATAAACACTGTTATAACAGAACACAATGGACCAAATACTGCATGGACTGGACCACGCAGTCTGCTTTATGGACAATATCTTGGTAACAGCACCCACAGTGGAAGAGCATCTGACAATCCTGGACCAAGTTTTGTCAAGACTGCAGTGGTATGGCTTGAAAGTAAAGCTAGCCATATATCAATTTCTGCAAAATCCTGTTGAGTACCTAGGTTAGCAGATCAATGTTCAAGGCCTACACCCAACAGAGAACAAGGTGGATGCTGTAGTCAATGCACCAGCACCAAAAACTGTCACTGAGTTAAGATCATTCTTAGGCTTATTGAACTATTATGGAAGTTTCCTAGCACACATATCCACACTGTTGCAACCCCTACGTGACTTGCTACAGAAAGAAGCTAAATGGAACTGGTCAACACAGTGCGAGGAAGCATTGCAGGCTTGCAAGCAGTGTCTTCTAAAGAGCAAGTATAGTGCACTACGACCAAGCCAAACTTCAGGCTGGTGAGCAATGTGTCCCCATATGGAGTGGGGATCATTATATCTCATGTGTTACCTTCTGGGGAGGAACACCCAATTCATTTTTCTTCCAGGACCTTGTCCCCAAGCAAAAGAAACTATGCTCATATCAAGAAAGAAGCCTTGAGCATAGTTTTTGGTGACAAGAAGTTCCAGAAGTACTTGCACAGACTGAAATTCACTTGCTAACAGAACACAAGCCTCCATTGGCAATTCTGGGGCCAAAGGCCATAATATCAACTCTTGTAGCACTCAAGATTCGGCAATAGGCCCTGATTTTGTTGGCTTATGACTATGACATCGAATACAGACATTCTCAGGATCATACCAGTGCAGATGCATTATCAAGGCTGCCATGCAAAGACACCACAGAGATGGAAGATGATGGGGCAGTATTCCACCTTTTACATCTCAAGGAATTACCCATTGCTTCACAGGAGGTTGCAGAGGAGACAAGACAATACCGTGTCTTCGCTAAAGTCATAAATTTCACCCTAAACTGTTGGCCCACCTTCATGAGAGAACAGACTCTCTGACCTTTCTTGGACAACAAGGACCAATTGTCCACCGAGCAAGGCTATGTTCTGTGGGGAGCAAGAATCATGATACCTCCAAAGTTCCACAAGAGGTTACTTTCTGACTTACATGACAGTCATCCAGGAATCTCTCAGATGAAGGCACTGGCCAGGGGATACCTTTGGTGGCCAGAACTTGATCAAGATATCCAACATCTTGTCAACTAATGTGTGCCATATGTGTCTGTCCACAACCAAGCTGCACCTGCACCCTTGCATCCCTGGGCCTAGGCTACCACACTGTGAGAGCGCATCCACGTTGACTATGCAGAAGTGGACAAACATTTTTTTCAATAGTAACTGACGTCCACTCCAAATGGCTGGAAGTGCTTTCCGCACCAATCACATCCACTGAAAAGACTATAAATCTTCTGAGACAATTTTTTGCCTCATATGAACTACCACAGGAGTTAGTGTTGGACAGTGTTCCCCAATTTTCGACCCATGATTTTAAACTGTTCTTAAAGGACACCTAAACAATAAAATCTAGCTTTATAGAGAGGTGAAGGAAAGGCTGCTGTGTACATTGATGCTAACATTGCATTTATCTGAATAACATAAATGCAGTTTTGTATTGTCTGAAAAAGCAAGCTTCAACCTTCCAATTCAAAAAAGCCTGCTTTGCCTGTTCCCTAAAATGGCTGCCAAAAGTGTGAAGTGATGACATCACTGGAGCTAGAGGCAGAGAGCTACATGGCTTTCTATAGTGCTAACTAGTTCTGTTTTCCATCTTCGTTTAGAACTGTTTCACAAAAATTTTCAAAACCATGACTCAACATGGAGATTATTTTGATCAATACCCATGTTAGGCTATGATTTTTGTTCATTTTGTTTACTTTAACATACTGAATTATGTTGTAATCCAACCAACTTTCTCTGTGGCAAACCATAGTACAGTACACCGCTTCAAATACCTGGTGGTCTAGTGGTTATGTGCTGTCCTGATGGTTGTAGCCAAAGTTCTGGCTTCCTTGGTAATCTGAAAAATATGCTTCTCTTGTAGTCTTCTTTTTCGTTAACCCCCCCCCCCCCCCCCCGCCGTAGCAGGTTCACCAGCCATCAAACAGTCCACTGTTCACACTCTGTCCTTATTACTGTCTTGGATTGCATATATGAGCTTCTGAGTCCCACAAAGAGAATT
This sequence comes from Neoceratodus forsteri, assembly GCA_016271365.2. NCBI lineage: Eukaryota > Metazoa > Chordata > Ceratodontiformes > Ceratodontidae > Neoceratodus > Neoceratodus forsteri. The sequence continues at coordinate 1,338,519,881 of CM028131.1, forward strand.
ATCACACTTCAGATCATAATCTTGTACCTCAGAGTCTAGTACACATCTATACCGATACACTTCATTGACTGGCACTGTTAAATGATGCCTCTCAAATCACTCTCCAGTCGTCTTTCATCTGTGTTTCACTTCTGCTCAGTTGTGGAGCTGGGGGGGGGGCTGGGGGTTGGGTTGCCCCTCCTGGCTGCCCCAGTGTGAGTAGTGGCACCCCGCCACCATCTTTATTCACTGTTTAGTGCCCATTGTGGAGCCCGTGATTAACTGTCTGGCCCCCCCAGCTCCCAAGCACTCCCAAACCTGGCTCTGCCACTGCTTCTGCTCTAACAGTAAACATTATGTGGATCACCACCCTCATGCACAATGAAGGTAGTATGTACAGTCCCCCTGTTTTGATTTTTTCCCACCTCACTAACCAACAACCAGGTCTTCCTGGGGAGAGCCAAGAAAGAAGCACTGGGACACACTAGGAAAACTACTGTTCATACCCTCATAAGGGCTGCACTTCAATCAGTCAATCAATCAAAGTCTTTATTTAACCAGGCGATCACCATTGAGCAAGCTCATTTTCAAGGCGGACCTGGGTTTGTCAACAAGGAACAAGGGACAATATACATGGGATGCAACACACAAGAAAATAATAATAATACAAATAAAGTGAGATACAATAATACAGTATATACAAAGTATCAGCAGGTAGCATTGACAGTAGTATATGTTTGGAACAGAAGATACAGCTAGTTTTGGGTAGGACACAATTTTTCATATAAGTAAAGAAATATACATATCAGGTGCACGAACATAAATAAAACCTAATATAAAAAGATATAGTGATGTTATGGAGAATTTAGAGCTGGAACCTGGGTCAAAGGAATGTGGAAGGGACAGATATGGGGGTAGAAAAAGGGGAGAGGGAAGAGTCGATTATAGATGTGGTCAGTCTTTTAACAGTAGTAATTAGAGTGTGCTTGGACTTATAGGAGTCACAATTTAGGGTAGACAGGCACAGGACTCCTTATTATGATGTAGATATAGAGATTTAAAAGCTGTTAGGCTTATGGGGTGAGTTAATTTCAAAGTTTTTTGCAGCTTGTTCCACAGGTGAGGGAGCACAAAGCTGATGGCTGCTCTGCCAATGCGAGATTTTGCTTTGTAAACATAAAGGCAGATATATGAGGTGCTTCTCAGGGCACTTGCTATGGATAACAACATTATTAGGCAGCAGAGGCATACTAATGCCTTGAGCGAATTCATCCAACATCCAGCGTCGGTCTACTCCCTTACCTGTGATCTGCGGAACCCCACAGGACAGTCCTCAGCAATACTCCTCCAGTCCTTTTCTGTGCCCTTCTTCACAGTGCAAACTGGCTGGCTCACCACTCTTCTGAATTGTAAATGCTGTATATAGTCCCCTCGATACTGTCACAACAAACCTCGTCAAGCCCCTCAAGGATAATCTCCCTATACAGAATCCAGGAAACAATTTAGGTGCTGCCCTGCCACTCCAAGTATTTGCCATTGATGCCTGCTGTCATCCATGGTCAGGTAGTGATCACAGTGCTGGTAGCCCAACATCTCGGATCTCACAATGATCTGTTCAACTTTCCCTCCTCCCTGTCTTCCCCCTATGCTGAATATAGATATACTGTACCCTGCAGGAATGGTCTCCTCTGTCCCCTTCTGGCAATTGTTCATCACTCTTTCTTCCTACATTGAAAACTAGTGAGTGCACTTCCCTTCCACATCATGAATACAGTTAGTACAGTATCCAGGTTTTTTTGTCATTTCAGTAATAAACATGATCTTTCCAGTAAGTCAGGCTGATAGTATCAGGGTACAAGGGGAAAAAATGGGTTTTCCTACCCTTATAAGATCTTGGCTACCTATGATTAGTGACTATTAAATGCCACATAATAAGTAAACATATTGTATGTCAGTTTTGTATTTGTTTTTAATTGTTTAGCTAATTGATTCTACTATTTAATGGAGTTAATCTGTGTAATGCAGTATTCCTGACAGAGCACAGTGTGCCTGTGTGAAATGCTGAGCACTTTGTGGGTTGGCGTGGTAGGGCGATAGTGGTGCTGATAGCAGGTTGCTGCTTTTAATACAATAAAAAGGATTTGAACATTTACAAGAGTGATCTTGTTGTTCTTGTTCATGGTGTGAGTATGAGCCGCAGTTTCTTGCACTGTCCTTCTTGATTTGTTGTACTGCTGGCACTATGCACTGTGAGGTGGCTCTGTTTTGGACTGTGACTATTAAATGACTTGCATAATGATGTGTGCACCTGTCATATAATGTTGCCTAATCAAAGGTAGCCTAGATCTTATAAGGGTAAGAAAGCACATTTTTCCTCCTTGTGCCCTGCTGCTATCAGCCTAACTTACCGGAAAGATCATGTTTATTTCTGATATATCAAAAAACAACAACAAAAATGCAGGGGACTGTACTAATGGCATTCATGATGTGGAAGGGTGGTGATCTCACCAGTTTTTGATGTGCAGAGCAGGAGTGAAGAATAAATACCAGAGGGGTACTAAGGAGACCATTACTGTAGGGTACAGCTATATTCAGAGATGGGGGAAGACTAGGGGGAAGGGGAGCAGATCATTGGGAGATCTAAGATGTGGGGCTACCAGCACCATTATTATTTAGCTTTTGTTGACCAGGTAAGTACGCTAGACAAGACAATTGCCTATTTTCAGGTACGACCCGGGAGAGTACAGGAATTACATATTTAGGTACATAAGATGCCATGGTACAGATTACAGATAGCATACAAGTCATGTGAGACAACATAAATATAGAGTAATGCAGCTTACAAGTCAAGTAAGGCATAGTCTAGTTCAGTATGTACACAGCAGAGTAATATATGTAGCAACAAAGAGCAGTACAATAGGTACAGTTGAGATGCAGCAGATGCAACACTATTTACAATTTAACAGCCTCAGAAGCCGAGTCTTTTGTCCAGGAATACATCCAGGAGAAAGGAGTGCTATGATAGATCACGGTGGTTTGGGGCAACCACAGGCCGGAGCGAGTTTGAGGTGGTTCCATAGGGTGGAACGAAGGCACACCTGTGAGGTGGAGGAGCAGACCTGGGCAGGGAAAGCATTCCACAGTCTGGGAGCACACGCTGTAAAATCCCTACCTCCCATTAGAGTCTGGGTAGCAGGTATTTTAAGGATAGCGGGCCCCTGAGACCTGAGGGAATAGGTTGAGGAGGCAGCCGGGACAAGGAATTTCGCTAGCCCCGGGGGGGTGGGGTTACCAGTGCCAAGGACCTTTCCCATGAAGCACCCTAGGACAAAGTCTATGTGATTTGAGGGGGAGAGCCAATTTAGCTTGCTATAAAGGACACAGTGGTGGGTGAGACGGGGGGCAGCCAGAGCAAAGCGTCAGACACTGTTGTATGCAGTGGACCACCTAGATAGGTGAGCTTTGGGGGAGCGGGCAAACAAAAGGATCCCATAGCAGAGCGAAGGGAGGAGCACACCTCTGGGAAGTGCAATACGGGCTGCAGGAGTGAGGTTGCTTTTAGCTCTGTAGGCCAGACCCAATTTGTAGTTGACAGTCTTACATGTATTCTGAATATGGCGGCCAAGGTCAAGCTGTGGGTCCAGCGTCACCCCAAGGTATTTAAAGTTGTCAGTAACAGGGATCGGAGTACCGTCGGTACCGGAAATATATAACGGAGCAGGGGAGGCCTTATTTTTGGCCTGAGACCCAAAGAGCATGGCCTGGATTTTTATTAGATTAAGAACCAGCTTGTGGGATGAGATCCATGACTGAATGTTCCCCAAGTCCTCATTCAGATGGCGATTTATGACCCCTATCTCCTGGGAGTGAGTCAGGACGACCAAGTCATCTGCATAGAGGATTGGCTTACAGTGAACAGCTGCAGTGGGGAGATTGTTTACAAACATGGAGAAGAGCAAGGGCCCCAGGACAGAGCCTTGTGGGACACCCATGGTTACAGAAATAGGGCCCGAGAGTTTCTTGCCATATTTAACAAGTTGCTTTCTACCGTGTAGGTAGTTGGAGAACCAACTGAGCACATCAGGAGATAGACCAAAGGATCTGAGCTCAGTGGAGAGCAAGGCATGATCAACAAGATTGAAGGCTTTAGAGAGATCTATAAAGATAGCTACAGAGAGTTTGCCCTGGTCCATAGCCTCCCTGATCCAGGATGAGACAGTAACAAGGGCAGAGGATGTGCTGTGCCCTTTCCTAAAGCCATGCTGCACAGGTGACAATAGGTCATGTGACTGCAAGTACTCCGAGAGTTGCCCTGCTACAACTTTCTCAAGGAGTTTACTGACCGCTGACAAAATGGATATCGGGCGGTAGTTTTCTATTAGTTTAGGTTCCCTGTTTCAGGATTGGGACCACCCTGGCGACCTCCCATATGTCCGGAATAACACCAGATGACAGGGACAAATTGAAAAAATGGGCCACCAGGGGGGCAAGATTAAAAGCACCAAGACTGAGAAGCTTCAGTTCCAACCCATCATGACCAGCACTCGAGAAGGGGGAGAGGCCCGAGAGCAATCTCTGTACCTCTTGCACCATCACAGCCTTAAAATGAAAGGGTGAGCGGGGTGGTGTCGGTGCTGGGATCCGTTCACCTTTATCACCTCCGCCAGGGGGGAATGACAAGGTGAAAGCAGACAGGTCAGAAAAATACATGTTAAAAGCATTTGCAATGGTTAGCGAGTTATTGCAGCTAGCGCCATCAATAATCATATCAGTAGTCTTCCCACTCTGGGAACCACTATGTTTTTAATATTTCTCCAGAACCTCCTGGGGTCCCGGGCTGAGTTCAGCAGTGCAGTTTTGCAAAACTCACTTTTGGCTGCCCTTATAGCCTTCTTACACTGATTTCTGAGTTTCCTGTACTGCCGAAATACAGCCTGATCCACCGTGGCCTTGAAATTTGCCCAGCACTATATTTCATGAGGGCTAGGAGGCTACCATGTAACCACTTTCTAGCTGATCCCCTGACCCTCCGTCTGATATGGGGGGCATGCTTATTCTCAGAGCCCTGAGGGTGATGAGGAACTGACTGACAGCAGATGGAGTCCTGGGCATTCCATACTGCAGACCAATTGGTGTGCTGGAGATCGTTATGGAAGGAGCCATGGTCAAACCCAGAGTAGTCTCTGACCTGAATGATCGCTACCTGACCATGGATGAGAGCAGGCAGTGATGACAAATACTCAAGAGTGGAACTATGGTGCCTAAATGGGTACCTGGATTTAGTGTAGGGAGATTACTTTTGAGGGGGAAGGCAAGGTTTGTTGAGGCAGTGTTGAGGAGATGGTGTATACCGCATTCAAGATTCAGAAGAATGGTGAGCCAGACAACTAGCATTGTGGAAGCGGGCATGGAAAAGCACTGCAAGAGAACTGTTGAGGACTGCCCTGCCAGATTCTGCTGATCACAGGTAAGGGGTAGACCAATGCTTGAGGTTAGAAGGATTCAATCAAGACATTAGTATATCTCCCCTGCTTAATAATGTTATAATAACCGACTAGCAATTTTTCCCATTGCTTGAGCCAGTTATAATTTGCCATTATAACCCGCACATGCGCCAGATCAATCACATAGAGCCACATCCTGATTGGCTCTGCACTCCTTGTAGGTGGGCAAAACAGTTCAACAAACATGGCGGCTTCTCATCCCGCAAAGTGAGGAGCAGCCACACCGGGACGCCTACTCGGTTTGTTGTTTTTCTTTTCTTACAAAAGAAAAATGCATTTGTGCAATTTTAACAAATATCCAGTTGACCCTACCATTCTGAAACTGCTCAGCACAACTCCCATGAAAAATGGCCAAAAAGTCTTGAACAAAGGTAGGGATCAATTCCGATAGCCACCGTGACCTAATAAAAAAAAAAAAAAGATAAGACCAACTGTAAAAAGAGCAGGGTGTCTTACAGAGACTGTGTGTGTGTGTGTGTGTGTGTATGTGTGACAGTACCAAAGTCAATGTTGGCGAAAAACTGCTGACCAGCAATTATAAATAATAAAAGATGGGAAAGTGTGCTTAAATTCAAAATTAACGGTTGCCCTCGGTGTGGGATGCTTTAATAAACTCCTTGGGCTTCACCGTTAGGGTTTATGTAGCATCCCACACCTCGGGCAACCATTAATTTCTCATTAAGCACACTTCCTCATCCATTATTGTACATGTTATCATAGTAAGTCCAGCCATTATGAGGGTATGAACAGCACTTTTTCTGGTGTGTCCCAGTACTTATTGCTTGGTTCCCAAGAAAGACATAGTTGTTGGTCAATGAGGCAGAAAAAAATGGGAGATTGTACATACTGCCTTCACTGTGCAAAAGGTTGGTGATCCACCCAATGTTTATTGTGGGAGCAGAAGTGAAACATTGATGAAAGAGGATCAGAGAATGATTTGGGAGGCATCACTTAACAGTGCCAGTCAATGAAGCGTATTGGTATAAGTAGACCACCAGATATTTGAAGAGCTGTACTGTACTGCAGTTTGCCAAAGAGAAAGTTGGTTGGATTACAACACAATTTCGTCACATTAAAGTAAATAAAATGAACAAAATCATAGCCTCGCATTGGTATTGATCAAAATAATCCACATTAAGTCACTGTTTTGATCATTTTGGTGAAACAATTCTAAACAAAGGGGGAAACAAAACTAGTTAGCAATATAGAGAGCCATGTAGCTCTCTGCCTCTAGCTTCAATGATATCATTGCTTCACACATTTGACAGCCATTTTAGGGAACAGGCAGAGCAGGCCTTTTTAAAATTGGAAGGCTGATGCTTACTTTTTCAGATGCTACAAAACTATTTCATTTTGTTCAAATACATGCAATATTAGCATCTATGTAAACAGCAGTCTTTCCTTTAGCCCCTTATGAAGTGGAATTTTTGAATAGTTTGTTGACAGAATGTTGTTTAGGTGTTCTTTAAAGTAGAACAGGGTCCAACATATTTTTGACTCCACCTTACTATCCAGCATGCAATGGTGCAGCTGAACAAGCTGTACAGACATTCAAAAAAGCTGGACTAAACCAGATTCACAGTCAATACTTACAACTCAAAGGTTGGCTTCTCTCCTGTTCACTTACAGAAACACTCCTCACACAGTCAGAGTCACAGAGTGAACACCTGCTGAACTGTTCCTAAAATGTCAACCTCATACCCATTTGGCATTGCTCAAGTTGGATTTGGCTAATACTGTCGCAAAACATCAACTGCAACAGGCATAAGAGTCATAACACGTTAACCAAGCCATTACAGATTTTCCATCCTGGGGAGAGGATGATGGTTCAAGACTGCAGACATCCCAAGATTAATCTATGATCTCAGGGAAGCAACTGATAGGTTTGAGCAGTAATGGGGTTTTTATATAGATTTGTTATCCCTAGTGGAACAAACTGTGATACAATTGGGGTGGGCTGACTGGTCTGATACAACTCTGCTTTGTCTTATGAGACTGGCCCTTTTCCTTGTCTTGCTAGCTTTATGTCAGATGGCATCCATTGGTATTCTTTAGGTTATTAGTGTGATGTAATTTGTTTTTTTTCTCCCTTACCATGCCTGTGCTGGCTAAACTTGATGCAATGTGTTTTGTCTAGCCTGCATGTCTGATTTTGAATGCTTTTTGTATATTTTTTTCAGGCATGGGTGGGTAGTGAAATACCCTACCCTAAATACAACCTGCGGGTACCTCTAAGCTACCGTAAAAATACCCTAATAAAAAATGGGTAGTTGGTTAGGGTCGAGTAGTTACTACCCTATTACCTTACCCTGACCATAACAAAATGTGAAAGACTGCTTTTAACTGTAGGCTATATTACACGGTTCGTTAGGTGCCCCGAGCCCCATCATTTATTACTGTGACATAGTCAGCTACACTGCCTGTCTCTGCAGCAGTTAAACAATATATTTTTATGGCTGTATTACACTGTTTGTTAGGTGCCCCGAAAATTATACCCAAGGCAGGCATTGCTAAGGCAGGTATGAGAGGTGCAGCTGCTCTGATTGAGCCTGCTGCAGTTTCCAAAAACTATAGCAATGGTGGGCACTGCTGAGGCAGGCATGAGAGGCACAGCTGCTTTGACTGAGCCTGCTGCTGTTTCCAAAATGTATACCCAAGGTGGGCATTGCTGAGGTGGGTACAAGAGGAGCAGGAACTCTGAGTGAGCCTGCTGTTATGTTATACCCCTGTTATGTTATACCCATGACAGGCATTGCTGAGGTAGGTACGAGAAGTGCAGCTGCTCTGATTGAGCCTGCTGCTGTTTCCAAAAATTATACCCATGGCAGGAATTGCTGATGCAGGTACAAGAGGTGCAGCTGCCCTGAGGAAGCCTGCTGCTGTTTCCAAAAATTATACCCATGGCAGGCATTTCTGAGACAGGTACAAGAGGTGCAACTGCTCTGAATGAGCCTACTGCAGCTTCCAAAAATTATACCCACGGTGGGCATTGGTGAGGTAGGTACAAGAGGCACAGCTGCTCTGAATGAGCCTGTTGCTGTTTCCAATTATTATACCTATGGAAAGGGAGGGGGAAGGGGAGAGAGATGGGCTATCCTGTCCAGCATGCTGGCGACACTGCCTGCACAAGGCAGTGGTCAAGCACGACAAGAGGGAACAGGTTGAGGGCAGAGAGAGTTAGGGCAAAAGCAAGGAGGAATGAAGGGGGAGAGAGGAGGGCTATCCCCTCCAGCATGTTGGCACCCTGCCTGCACAAGGCACTGGTCAAGCATGACAAGAGGGAAACAGGTTGAGAGCAGTAAGAGTTTAAGGTAAAAGCAAGGAGGAGGAGGAGTGAAGGAGGGAGGAGAATGGTCAGCTGTGACCTGGCCACGCCAGTACACAGAGGAACCCTGTCTGTGCAAGGCAGAGCAAGAAATGTGGGAAGTAGGGAAACAGATATCAGGTGGGGGAGGAGTAAAAGGAAGGGGAGAAGGCTGGAAGATTAGGAGGTAGGAGGCAGGGGATCAAACCTGGGCCAAATTGCATGGGTATAGGGGTGGGGTAGGATCACAGGTATTGGGTGGGGAGAGGGAGGGAGGAAGCTGATAGCTTAGGAGGTATGAGGCGGGGAGTCAATCTGGTCGAAATTGCATGGGAATATGGGGTGGAGGTTGAGGGGCTTGTAGGCTGAGAGATTAGGAGGGAGGAAGAGGAGGGGGTAAGGGATAGATCCAGGACAAGTAGGATGGGGGGGTGGAGGTAGAGGGGCTTAAAGAAGCAAGGGGTGGGGAGTTGGGGGGTCAAAACAGGAACAGCTAGGTGCAGTGAAGTTTCTAAGGGCTGAGCTGATGGAAAATGACAGGGCGCAGGACATCTAACAAACAGTGCAATACAGCTGTAAAAGGATATTACTAACTGCTACTCAGACAGACAGTGTAACTGACTATGTCAGGGCTTAGGGGCACCTAACAAACAGTGTAATACAGCTGTAAAGGATATTGTTTCACTGCTGCAGAAACAGACAGTATAGCTGACTACGTCATGACTCGGGGCACCTAACAAACAGCATAATACAGCCATAATAGGATATTGTTTCACTAACTGCTGTAGAGACAGCCAGTATAGCTGACCATGTCAGAGCTTGGGGCACCTAACAAACAGTATAATACAGCCATAAAAGGATATTGTTTCACTGCTGCAGAGACAGACAGTGTAGCTGACTATGTCACAGTAATAGATGACAAGGCTCGGGGCACCTAACAATAGTATAATACAGCTTTCCATAACAGGATATTGTTTCACTAACTGGTGCAGAGACAGACAGTGTAGCTAAGTATGTCACAGCTGGTCTAGTACAATCGCCCAACTCTAAATGAACTTGAGGAGGAGCTCTGGCAGGAGAATGGAGGATGGTGCACCTCGTAACGGAGCACTGGCTTAAGGTAAGCAAACAAACATTGGTAAAAGTATGTTGTAAAATGTTTAATTAAGAGGTTTTCAGTCGCACTCACAGTAAAACATTGCTAAAAGTGTGTTGTACAATGGTTAAATAAGAGGTTTGAACTGTGTGGGCACACAGTTAGGACTGCAGTTGTCGGTGTGCTGTGCCTATCGAACTTCTAATTGTCGGGATTTATTTTTTCAGTGCAGTTTACCAGTCGGACAAACAATGTCGCGAGCAGTACTGTTGGGAGGTAATGTGTCAGGCAGTTGTACTGATCCCGTCACAGTAATAAATGACAGGGCTCAGGGCACCTAACAAATCGTGTAATGCAGCCATAAAAGGAGATCACTAGCTGCTGCAGAGACAGACAGTTTTGCTGACTATGTCACAGTAATAAATGACACAGCTCAGGGCACCTAACAAACAGTGTACTACAGCCGTAACAGGATATCACTAACTGCTGCAGAGAAGGACACTGTAGCTGATTTTGTCACAGTAATAAATGACAGGGCTCGGAGCACCTAACAAACAGTGTAATACAACCACCTGCAACAGGATATGGTTTCACTATATGCTGCAGAGACAGACAGTGTAGCTGACTATGGCACAGTAATAAACGACTGAGCTTGGGGCACCTAACAAATAGTGTAATAAAGACATAAAAGACTATTGTTTCACTAACTGCTGCAGAGACAGACAGTGTAGCTATGTCACAGTAATGAATACAGGGCTTGGGGCACCTAACAAACAATGTAATACAGCCACGCATCACAGGATAGTGTTTCACCAACTGCTGCAGAGACAGACAGTGTAGTTGACTATGTCACAATAATACATGACCAAGCTCGGGGCACCTAACAAACACTATAATACAGCTGTAAAAGGATATTGTTTCACTAAATGGTGCAGAGACAGACAGTGTTGCTATGTCACAGTAATAAATGACAGGACTTGAGGCACCTAACAGTATAATACAGCCATAAAAGGATATCACTAACTGCTGCAGAGACAGACAGTGTATCTCACTATGTCATGGCTCTGGGGCACCTAACAAACAGTGTACTAAAGCCATAAAAGGATACTGTTTCACTGCTGCAGAGACAGACAGTGTATCTGACCATGTCACAGTAATAAATGACCGAGCTTGGGGCATCTAACAAACAGTGTAATAGAGCAGTTAAAGGATATTGTTTCACTAACTGCTGCAGAGACAGTATAGTTATGTCACAGTAATAAATGACAGGGTTTGGGGCACCTAGCAAACAGTGTAATACAGCAATAAAATGATATTTTTATTTATTATTCAGAAAGTATCTTTGAGCTGAAAACTTGTTTACAAAGGTTACACGTCAAACACAGAGCTTGGACATAGGTACAGAACATTCAGACAAAGATCAAAATTCAAGTAGCAAATCAGATTATTTTACAGTAAGTTAAACAATTCACCTTCTAGATCACCTTAACACACTATATGGTGCATGGCTAAGCCCTATGGTGCATCTAGAGCAGCTGGGACAAAGCTTTGTCAGGTATGTTGCTATAATTGAGGTGCACAGGGGGAGGTTGTGTAGGGAAAGGAGGTAGGGGAAACATTAAAGGAGAGGGGTGTGTGTGTGAAGAGAATTGTTAAGGTTGAAAAGGCAAGGCAAATTTTATTTAAGAGACGCCCATCCCAGAGGCTCTGGGTGCTGAATATTTTAAAAATGCATTCTAAACATCATAATAAATACATAACAACATATAATTAAACATAAACATACAATATTTAATCAATTAAGCAAAATTTAAATAATACCCCTAAACAGCAACAGCTACTACTTAAAAAGCCAAGGCTAACCTAAACATATGGTTCTAAAAAATAGGCAAGGACTATAAGATACAGTCTTGGAAGGCCTGATTATACAAGAAGGTCTTGAGGCGGGCTTTAAATACCTCCACAGAAGGGACCTCCCTAACAGCTGGAGAGAGCGAATTCCACAGGACGGGGGCGGCGACACTAAACACTCTGTTGCCAGCTGTTTTTAACCTCATCCTGGGAATTGCAAGGAGGCCCACAGAGGAGAAGCGGAGGGAGCGGACCAAGAAAGCAGGTGTAAGGAGGTCCGTCAGGTAACCAGGGCCCAGGTTGTGTAGGGCCTTAAAGGTGAGCAAGCCTACCTTAAAGAGGACCCTCCACCTAACTGGCAGCCAGTGCAGTTGACGTAGCACTGGAGTGATGTGACAATACTTAGGCTGTCCTGTCAACAGCCTCACTGCCGCATTCTGCACCAGCTGCAATTGGCATTGGGTACCCCCAGAGACCTTGAGATAGAGCGCATTACAGTAGTCAAGCCTGGACGTCATGAAGGCATATACCAAGGTGGAGAGTCCTGCGGTGGAACTAGGGGCTTTATCCTGGTGACGTTCCTCAGATGGATGGTATTGTGGTGTAGGAGCAAGGGAGGGAGATGGTGTGGGGTAACTATTAAAGAAGAAGGGGGACTGTCTTCAACAGCACTAGAGTAGGAGGGCTAGGAGGAAGCCCTTGGATTGCAAAGTGCAGAGTTGGGGAAAGTCTGTTACTAGAGTAAATTAATCTAATAGGGTAGACCTTTTCAAATACTGATAAGTGAGGAGAGGAGGGCACCAAGGAGGTGTTAGGTTCCTGTGTGGCACTCACAGGTACTGACATCAGCTAGATGCTGCCTCACCTTATGCTTGTACGCAGGCAGTGTCATAATGTTAGTTACAGAGGCAGGGAGCTCATTCATCCAGAGCGGTGCCCTATAGGCAAACAATCTTTGTCCTAGCGATGTTGTCTTGAAGGGGATGCTGAGAGAGCCACAGGCATTGCCTCTGGTAAAGTGCTATGAGTGGACTGCTGAGACATACAGTGTAGCTAACTATGTCGGGGGGGCACCTAGCAAATAGTGTAATACAGCTGTAAAAGGATATCGTTTCACTAACTGCTGCAGAGACAGTGTAGCTATGTCACAGTAATAAATAACAGGGCTCGGGGCACCTACCAAAAGTGCAATACAGCTGTAAATGGATATCACTAACTGCTGCACAGACAGTGTAGTTGACTATGTCACAGTAATAAATGACAGAGCTCGGGGCACCTAACAATGTAATACAGTCATAAAGGGATATCGTTTCACTAACTGTTGCGGAGACAGACAGTGTAGCCGACTATGTCACAGTAATAAATGACAGGGCTTGGAGCACCTAACAAACAGTGTAATACAGCCATAAAAAATATCACAAACTGCTGCAGAGACGGACAGTATAGCTGACTGTGTCAGGGCTCAGGGGCACCTAACAAACAGTGTACTACAGCTATAAAAGGATATTGTTTCACTGCTGCAGAGACAGACAGTGTAGCTCACTATGTCAGAGTAACAAATCATGGGCTCGGGGCACTTAATAAACAGTGTAATACAGCTGCAAAAGGATGCTGTTTCACTGCTGCAGAGACAGACAGTGTAGCTATGTCACAGTAATAAATGACAGGGATTGGGGCACCTAACAAACAGTGTAATACAGCCGTAAAAGGATATCACTAACTGCTGCAGAGACAGACAGTATAGCTGACTGTGTCAGTGCTCAGGGACACCTAGCAAACAGTGTAATACAGCTGTAAAAGGATATTGTTTCACTGCTGCAGAGGCAGTGTAACTCACTATGTAACAGTAACAAATGATAGGCTCGGGGCACCTAACAAACAGTGTCATACCGACTCAAAAGGATATTGTTTCACTGTTGCAGAGACAGACAGTGTAGCTGACTATGGCACAGTAATAAATGACAGGGCTCTGGGCACCAGCAAACAGTGTAATATAGCTGTAAAAGGATGTTTGTTTCATTAATTGCCGTAGAGTCTGTTCTCCTTCCCCTTCTGCCAGACGCAGATAAAAAAATATTTGTTTCCTCAGTTCCTGCACAGGGTCACACAGCAGAGCTTCTTCTGACTCCATCAACGGCCTCTGAAGTCTGAACATACAGGGACTGGCAAAATGTAGGGGACTGGGTTCCAATTTTATGATTCATTGCTGTGCTTGCTGCAGCTGACTAGATGATAGTACAACAAACACAAATACACCAACACTACATTCAGGAGAGTGGGGCAATAAATTGCCAGGAAGGATATATGTGCATTTAATACAGCAGAGTTACTGTTTGTGTAGTTTATCTGAATTTCCTTTTCCTGTACTCCAGTCCACCCCAGTTGTTTTTTTCTGCAGGCCCTTTTTTTTTTTTCACATGAGCATTGGGCATTACAGAAATATTATGCCCCCTGTCAGAATAGCTCCCACTGACTCAGCTCTCCTCTGAGTAATGCTTGCTTTATTAAAGGAGTTTTTTTAAATGTAGCCCCAGGCCTGCTAGGATGGCAGCTGCCCATGCACTCTCCCTCCCGATTCTGGAGTTGGCTGCCCTCCCTCCTACTTTCACTTTTTTTAGTTGGAAAAAAATGTATTTATCGATGTTTTCTTTTTTTGTTAATTCATTGAGTCACTTCCTTAACTCACTCTGACTGACTAGTCAGATTCCCTTTCCAATTCTTCACCAAGTCACTGGCTAATTTTTCCGCGTGGCAGGGTGGGAATATAGGGCACAGTCTCGAGCTCTGCTCTCCATAACTCCTCTGGCTCCAACTGCGTCGGTCTCCTGCTATACCCGGTGGACGTGCTCATGGATCAGAGCATGCAGATCACATGCTGTCCTGCAAAACAGAAGGCTGGGCCTCATGACAGTTGCACCACAGTAGGAAGTAGACTACAGGGCTCAGCTTCCAACTACTTGGGTATTACCTGGCACAAACTATCCAACCCGATAATTACAATGCCAAGTCGGATAGGGTAGAACTTTACCTGAACTACCCTACCTGGCTAAAAATAGGCACTAGCTGTATTACCCGATGTAGCTACCGGTCGGGTAGCCCATGCCTAGTTTTTTTCTATAGTTGTTATGTACTGTGTTTAGTGTATCAGCTTTCCATGTTTTATGTACCTACATAAGCTTTTGTTTGTTTTGCCACTGCAATGCCGAAATGTTCGGAAAGGATTGTTATCAATTAGTATATGGCAATGATGTTGTTTCTGTTATCAATTTTGAAATTTTTCAATAAAAAGAATTAAAATCAGACAAAAAAATAAAGAACGGATTCTGCATTCCGAAAGGTGCAGAACAAGTTTTTGAAAACACTAGTAAAACAGGGAGGTAGTAAGCAGGTGAAAGGGAACTACCGAGCTGTCAGCCTCACGTCAGTGGTGGGGAAGGTAACAGAGGCATTAATCAAGGAAAAGGTGGTGGATTACCTGGAGGAGAGTGGCTTGCAGGACAGCAGACAGCATGGCTTCACAAAGGGGAAGTCTTGCCAGACAAACCTAATTCAGTTCTTTGATTGGGTGACTCAGGTGATTGGGGCGGTGGACGTGGCCTATCTGGACTTCAGTAAGGCCTTTGACACCGTCCCCCACAGGAGGCTGGTAAGCAAGATGGAACGCCTGGGGATGGGTGGGAAAATAACAAGCTGTGAGGAGGCCTGGCTGTCAGGAAGAACTCAGGGGGTGGTGCTCAATGGGGTGCACTCTGGGACGGTGAGGGTGAAGAGTGGAGTGCCACAGGGGTCAGTTTTGGGTCCACTTCTCTTCAACATCTATATTGGTTATATTGCTGAGAGTTTTAGGGGAATGGTGTGCCTATTTGCTGATGTTATGAAAATATGCAATAGGGTGGACACCCCAGGAGGAGTGGAGGACTGGAGAACATGTGGGAGGACTTAAATAATAATAATAATAAATTTTATTTTGCATAAGCACCTTTCGGGCCATCAAGGCACTTTACAGAAAGATAAAAACAGTCATATTAAAACAATAAATGTGATGATAGAATAAATAACATACAAATAGAATAAATAACAGGAGATCAGAGTTATATGGAGCCATCATAAGCAAGACTCCATAAAAAGGTTTTCAATACCTTTTTAAACCCCTCCACAGTCGTGCACTCCCGAAGCTGATGGGGTAGAGAATTCCAAAGGGTTGGGACCACGTGCATGAATGCACGGGCCCCGGAAGATTTCAGAAACACCCTCGGAATCTCTAGCAACCCCTCATCAGCCAAATGCAACTGACACACCGGATGGTAAGGCACAAGAAGCTCTTTCAAGTAATCGGGGCCCAGTCCGTGTAGGGCTTTATAAGTCAGTAAACCAACTTTAAAGGTGATTTGCCACCTATTCGGCAGCCAGTGCAGATCGCGCACCACGGGAGTAATATGGGATGCTCGAGAAGCCCCAGTTAACAATTGTGCTGCTGCATTCTGCACGAGCTGCAGGTCGTGGATTTCAACCCCAGAAAGCCCTAAGTACAGGGAGTTACAATAATCAAGGTGCGAAGTCACAAAGGCACGGACTAATGTAGGCAAGTCCCCAGATGGAACCAGGTGCTTAATTCTGGAGATATTCCTAAAATGATAAAAGGAAGGCTTGATGATGGCCAACACCTGAGATCATAAAGTCAGCCTGTCGTCAAGCACTACCCCCAAGTTTCACACCCATTCACAGGATAGGATCTGACAGCCCCCGAGAAAAAGTCCAGAAGGCTGATCAGCCCTAAACCCCTCTATCCAGTGACCTGGGTCCACTACCATCACCTCCGTCTTTCCGGCGTTCAACTTTAACCAGCTAGAGTTCATCCAGTCCTGGATTTCAGTGAGGCAGGTATTAAGTACCAAAACAGCTCTACCCTGGTAGGGGCAAAAGATAGGTAGAGCTGGGTATCACCAGCATAGCAGTGAAACCTCAGCCCATACCATCTTACAATGTCTCCGAGGGGCAGCATATACACTGCAAACAACATAAGGGACAGCACTGAACCCTGAGGAACCCCAAATGGCAGGGAGAAAGGGTCCGAGGAAAAAATCCCAGACACCACTCTGTGACTCCTGCCAGTGAGGAAAGATGTAAACCACCTAAGGACCGTACCTGACAGTCCACAGATGGACCTCAGACGTCCAAGCAGCACCCCGTTGGCTACAGTGTCAAAGGTTGAGGAGAGATCAAGGAGCACCAAGATAGAACGGTTCCTCCAATCCCTCACCATCAGGAGATCATTGAGCACCCGAACCAGCGCCATCTCAGTACTATGCCTCTTACGTAAACTGGACTGGAGAAGTTCGTAGATGTTATAGATGGTCAAGTGGTCGTCCAGCTGTACCGCCACTACTTTCTCAATCACCTTCCCTATAAACGGAAGGACTGAGATCGGTCTGTAGTTGGCCAGAGAGTCCGGGTCCAAAGAAGCTTTCTTTAGGAGGGGGATTACCACCGCCTCCTTCAGGGAGATTGGAAACTCACCGGATTCCAAGGAGCACTGGACTATCTGAGCCAGGACAGGGCCAATCATATCCCAACGACCCATAATAAAGGAAGCTGGGCCCGGATCCAAACTACAGCATGTAGGGCGCATACCCTGGACAATCCGCATGACATCCACGAGCTCGGGCAAGGCAAAGGTTCTCCAGGAAGCCCGAGGTGAGGTGACAAGCACCGATCATCGGCAACCCCCATAGAGTGAGTTGAACGAACTTCTGGCCTGATGTCGGCCACCTTATCAGCAAAGAACTGAGCAAGCTCATCGCACTCTACTAGCGAAAAAGGTCTTCAAAGCTGAGACAGGTTGTGTTAAAAAACCTGTCAACAGTTTGGAAGAGCTGTGCTGGTCGATTCTGAGCAGCAGCAATCTCCCCAGACAGGAATTCTGCCTTCTTACGGGAGATCGTTGATTGGTAAATCTTACCTAGTGTTCAACCAATCTAAGATGGTCAGCAACCAGGGTGGATTTCTGCCAACGCTGCTCTAACCTATGTCCTACTAGCCACAACTCCCTGAAAAGCCCATCAAACCAAGGGCCCTGAGGGCGAAGGGGGAGAGGATGAACTCGGACGGGAGCAATCAAGTCCAGAGCTGCCGAGATGGCCTTATTATAGGCCACCACTAAAGTCTCTGGACTTGAGCTGGTCACAGGAAACTCCGAGAGGTCAATCACCGTGGCTAGGCCTTCAGGACTCACTTCCTGTAAAGGGTGGTAACTGACCATCTCTGCAGGGGCAGGCCTCCGAAGGAGGGCACAAAAGTTGAACCTCACGGTGTAGTGATCAGACCAACTGACTGGTTCCACCTCCAGGTCAGAGGCCTCGATCCCCAGGAGGAAAACTAGATCAAGAGAGTGACCATGTTTATGGGTGGCAGAGGTAACAACTTGTGTAAGGCCCAGAGATGTCATAAGCTGGAGGAAGTGTTGTCCAAACTGCGAGAGATCGTCGTCGACCCAGGCACTGACGTCTCCGAGTACCATCGACCTCGGAGACTCCAATGCCATGTCGGCAACGAAGTCCGCTACTTCCTGCAGGAATCACGTCTTGTTTCCCGGGTGGACAGTAGACGAGGGCTTATCTGCAACCTACACCAGCCACCATGGTACACTCAAATTATTCGGTTTCCTCAACTGGTACATTCATGAGGCCCAACTCGGTCTTAAAACAGATGTTTGAAAAATGGTCTGGGACGTGGCAGCTGAAATTTAATGCCACGAAATGTGCTGTGATGCACTTGGGGAGTATTTATTTATTTATTGAGTTCTTGGATTACATCCGTGAGCAGTTGCTCATTTATGAGTTCCACGTCAGTTACGAGGACAAAGGTAGATCAAAACAGTGGTACATGTTTTAGACAGGGTAACAGTAAGATACAGTAATACAGTAGTACATTTTTAGGCAGAGTTCCTACAATGAACAAACCAAATTTAGGATCACAGGCAGAAAGTAACTTCCTTGAGTCAAGGTTAGGGCACTCTACTGGGTTGCATGAGAGGAGATGATAGTAGGAGGATAGTGGTAAGGGTGCTAGAGGGTGGGTAGGAAGTGGGGGGTATACAGAATGGGTGGGGTAGAGGTGGAAAAGTTTGTGAGGTAGGGTGGTGACCTGAACTGCTAAGGATAGGTCACATCAGACGAGTAGGTTAGACGTGAGATAAGAGTGCTAGGGTGCCCTTGAGGCACAGGAAGAGTGTTAGTAGGTTAGTAGGAATAGAAGAGCAGGGTACACCCTATGTGGGGAGGAAATTAAAGTAACAGAACAGGAGAGAGATCTGGGAATCATAGTCTCCTCGAACCTTAAGGTAGGACTCCAATGTAGCAGGGCGGCGGGAAAGGCCAATGGAATGTTGGCATGTGTAGGCAAGGGCATTACTAGCAGAAAGAGGGAAGTAATAATGCCCTTTTACAAATCCATGGTGACGCCGCACCTGAAATATGGGGTTCAGTTCTGGAGGCCTCATTTCCACAAGGATAAAGATGCGTCGGAGAGGGTTCAGAGAAGGGCAACCAAGATGGTGCAAGGTATGCAGGGAAAGTCATATGAGCAGAGGTGTAAGGAACTGGATCTGTACACACTGGAGACAAGGAGGGAAAGGGGAGACATGATTGAAACTTTTAAATATGTAAAGGGGCTCAATAATGTGGGAGAAGAGTGTTTACTTAAGAGGAAGGAGGGGGTCAAAACTAGAGGGCACAGCCTCAGACTGTAAGGAAAAAGATACAGGGGCAATGTGAGAGGGTGTTTCTTCACAGAGAGGGTGGTGGAGCCCTGGAGCAGACTACCAGATGGAGTGGTGGGGGCTAAATCGGTGGAAGAATTAAAGAGGGCATGGTACAAACATATGGGGCTGAGTATCGGGGAGGTGGGGGCTGGCAGGGAGGGGGAGGGGGAGGTGTAGGGGGGAAAAAATGGGCAGACTAGATGGGCCAGTGTGGTCCTTTTCTGTCGTTAAGCTTCTATGAATTAACACCTTTGTCAAGAATGAGGAGATTCTCAATGCCAAGTTAATTCGGTGACATCAGGGGCACAAGAGTGAAGCTCATGTGCCTTTCTGATGTCACCAAAGCCGAACTTACGCTTTAAGAATCTAGTGAGTTTTCAACGCGGAGGTTGTTATTTTTTATAATGCAGCGTGAGCCTGTTTTTCTTTTTTTTTTTTGTCCCTGGCACCCCCACTCCCTGAAGGGAGTTCAGCCCCACCCACTCACCACCCCATGCCCAGGCTAACCCCTGGGTGGGACCACAGGCGGGCACCCCTCCTGCGGTCCACAATGCTTGTGTCCCGGGCTACTCCCCCAGGATGGCGCCATGGGAGCCGGACGCCACCTGGCAGACACTATTGGCAGTGGAGCGGCAGAGCGGGGTTCACGCTTTGGGGCTGGGAATTTGTGTGCGGCTGTATCTGGGGGCGGGGACATGCACTGACGACCGCGACCCCCACCCCACCCCATAGGTTATGGCGCCAGCACAATGGATCCTCCAGTCTCCACTAGGGGTCCGTGACATGCTGGGCACACTACCCCCTCCCCGGAGAAGAAGAGTAGTCTCTAGGACACTCAGTACTTCTCTCCCCGGCCTGCCCTCTGACATCCCAAGTCCATTTCTGAACCCGGGTTATCGGCGTCACAGATGGACGCACTGCCTCTGTGCCAGAGGGCTGGCCTGTGAGCCTGTTTTTCAACCCCCGGCACTTAAACAATTTGCAGCTGCATACTTACAGCATGGTTAACCATAGTGGCTCTAACTACAAATGCTTTACTGAGGTTCCAACTGCTGATTTTGAATCAGCACGCAAAGCTGTTTGCTGTCCATGAACCAGCGAGTTCTCAACAGCAGGAGGAATATGTAATTATGCATATCATGTAAACCTGTTTTTTGACAATGCATTTCACAATTTATATAATGGATTTTTTACCAGTGCTTCTTATCAGTGTGTCCACAGTCCTTCCCATACCAAACAACTTGCCCATCTGCTGCAGCTGGGGGCCCAAAGAAAAGATGGGCCTTCACTGGAGGTGGCCACGGGCATGATCCTTACAGGAGGGATGGAGGTGGCTGCAAAAGGAAGGTGCCACAAGGCTGTTGAGTTGCAACAAGAGGGGGTCATTAGGAAGGGGGCATAAGGGAAGGGGCAAGAACAACAAGAGCTCATCATCATTTTATTGTTTACCCTGGTGAGCACATTGAGCAACACTGTCCTTTTTCAAGTGCGACCAGCATTTATAAAACATATGACATACATACAATATAAAACAAAAGTACTGTATAAATAAAATGCACTGTGAGGTAGACAAGGGCAGTTACAAAACATATGAAAGTACGTACAATAAAAACAAGAGCACTAGATAGGTGTTTCGAAATAAAAAAAATAAAAGAGTTGGAAGGGGCACAAGGGAATGGGCAACAACAAGGAAGGGGAAAAGGGTAGAGGGCATATGTACTTTTACTTGTGGTAAAGGCGGCAGTGCTTCCATGTTGATTTGGCATTTTCCCTGTAACTCCAGGGTGATTTTCTGGTGTTTGTGTAGAATGTTGCACAAGTGTAAGTGGGTTTGCGTAAACACTTTGTGAATACAATATTTCTTAGCTTGCGTGCTTCCCGTTACGAACTGTCCACCGTTCTATCAAACTCTGCTACGCTATCAGCCAACCACTGATAGTGCAACTGACTGTATGTGACATAGGGGACTTCTCCCCCCCGTCACCTCACAGTAGCCAATGATCATTAATTTGGAGAGGCAGAGCCCCCCCCCCACATCCCCCTTGACTTCTACGTACATAACACACAATACATAATCATAACAATTAAACCAATAAAAAAAAATATAAAAAAATCATGTGTGTCGTGATGCAACGTGTGACGTGACTTTGTACATAACTAGTGCTACGAATTTCCCATAGCCGATCAGGGTGTCCGATATTCTACACAATCCCCAATTATCCAGTGTTTTCCTGTAGATCGCATTATTTACTATAAAAGCTGCATTGTTAAGTTTTCTAGTATAACCAATGCAAGTCTATGGGAAGATTTGTTCTGTAGATGGCTCCAACTCCCTGGAAAATACAACAAGAGGGTTGAGGTGCTGGGCACCACACCTCGCACTATGCCGGCAACCCAGGGTTGGCAACAGACTCGGGCTGCTCAGGGGCTGGTGGGGAGAGGAAGAATGGATTGTCCCAGGACAACTCTCCTTTCTTAGGGAGGAGGGAACGCTGTGGCGTGTTGCTTGCCTGCCTCCCAGCAGTGGCTGGGTGGCAACACATGCACACCGCAACACAGGGAAGGGATCCCAGGTACAGGGCACTGGGGCCGTCTCTGCAGAGGCGAAGCTCGGACGTTGCACCTGTTGCACATCCTGTGGGGCCTGGGGAGAAAATCAGAGGAAAAACCCTTTGTGCAGCACGATAAGTGACCGACCCCCTCACAGGCACTGCACCAGTGGCTGGGCACAACTGCAGGTCCTGTGGTAGAGTGCAGCAGTGAAGGTAAGTCCTGGGGAGCCAGGTGATGGGTCTTGGGGGGGGGGGTCAGTCAAAAGGGGGCCACCGGAGGAAGCAGAGGAGATAAACAAATGATGAAAAAAAAAAAAAAAAAAGAATCCCTGTAGATATGGGAGCCCTGAGGTAGCCACTGATCAGCTCTGGGTCATAATGTGTATGAGTGTGGTTCGAAGCCTTATTTTAAATGTATGCACAAACCTTTCAGCTGTCTGTTAAGGTTTATTTAATGCCAAATCAGAGCCTGTTGCCATTGTGGATTGTTCAGACTTTGTCTTTCATGTTACAAAATGTTAAAAACAACAGGTTCTACATTCTGATACGTGAAGAATATGGCTTGAAAAAACACCAGAAAAACATCACTCACAGTGTATTACACCAGTTTTACAAAAGAAGTAAAGACTGCGGTGGTTCTGGTGACAAAATCTGTGGCCAAGCAGTTCCTAAAATGGCTGTCACTGACAGGATGATGAGACCAAGGTTCACCGTTGCAGGGTACTCAGCTCTGTGTTATAGTGAATACACACCAACATCAGATAAATTAGAATATATAAGACTTAAAAACAAATGGTTGCCTATAACTTGGCTGTTGGGGGGGCCTATATAAAAAAAAAAAGGTAGCAGTTAGATAATGTCACACCCTGCACATAGATAGGTCATACACAGTCAATTGGTAGCGATTGATATTGACACAGGGGAAAATGCTCACACACAGCCAGTAGTGGCACTATTTATTTATTGAATTTTGTTGACTGGGTGAGCCCGCTGGGCCCCGGAGGTCCCTTTTTCAGGGGCGACCCGGAGGAAAGTTACATACATGTAATCGGAACAGTACAAATTGAAAAGTGACAAGATGTTAGACAGATAAATATCCATAGGGTTACAATCAGGTAGGAGGTAAGGGAACATACAGACCATAGGAACATGTAGATTAGATATTTACAAACGTAGTGCATGCATAAATCTTGTGGAGCTTGGAAGAGCACGAGGTACTGGCTAATTTGCCTAGAGTCAGGGTGCCTTCCCGAGGAATTAGAATAGATGGGGGTAAGGGTGACAATAAAGCATGCCTTCAAAGGTAAGAGAGGCAGTGACGAATGGTCAGGTCCTAAGGCATTGGCAGGTACTCCTATCGAGCAAGTGTGCTTTAAGTTTGGAGCAGAAGCTAGGGCCTGTTCCTGCCTCTCGTACCCCTAGTGGGAGGTTGTTCCAGGTGGCAGGTGCTGTAAACGTGAAGGACCTGGACCCGGCTTTGGTCCTAGTTTTAGGAACCTCGAGGAGAGTTTGTCCTGAGGTGCGGAGACACCTCAGACTGGTTTTAGCCCTTACTAGCCCTTTGAGGCTAGGGGGAAGAGAGGGCCCAGTAGCTTAAATGTCAGGCAAAGAGTCGGGTAGATGAGACGGGCTTCCAGTGACGGCCACCTGAGCCTTGCTTGGGCCTCACAGTGGTGGGTTCTAGGGTGGGACATGGTAGCAAACCTGGCAATCTTGTTGTATAAGGTCTTTAGCCTGTCAAGTTCTGTAGCGGCCACACCTTGGAGAACCGGGGCTGCGTAGGTGAGCTTAGGGAGTAGGACGCTAGTTGCGATGGCTACCCTGGCTTCAGGGATAATCTGGTCCTTTATTCTATAGCGGATGCAGAGTTTCACATGAATGGCTTTGGTTAGTTGGTCGACATGATTTTTTAGAGTGAAGCTTTGGTCTAGTGTTAGACCGAGGTACTTAGTTGAGGTAACCACTTCGAGTTTGACTCCCCCTCTGGACTGCAGTTGAAGAAGCGTCGACCGCTCAGATCCCAGGGATCTAGGCCCAAACAGCATCGCCTTGGTTTTGCTGGTGTTTAGTACCATTTTGTTCAAAGTGAGCCAATCCTCCATCTGGAGGATGTCATCTTGGAGTGCTCTCTCCAGTTCTTTTACATTAGGGGAGGCGCGGTAGATGACCGCATCATCAGCATATTGGATGATGCTGCTGCTCACAGTGTAAGTGCAGGTCATTTTATGAACAGAGTGAAGAGAAGGGGCCAAGTATAGACTGTGGTACCCCTTCTTTGGATGCGGTCTTGGGAGACATTGTCCAACCCACCTGACCTCTGGGTACGGCCAGAGAGGTAACTCGCAAACCAACCCTAGTGCGTGGGTGTCCAGGCCAAGAGAGCACATTTTGTGCAAGAGGAGGCTGTGGTTGACCAGGTCAAAAGCTTTAGAGAGGTCAATAGAGGCCCGGCGCCAGTGCTGACCCTGAATCATTGTTGTACAGGACTTCTGCCGAAATTTGGTTAGTGGTATCTGTCCCATGGTTGGCTCTGAAGCCATGCTGGGACGAGGAGATACCTGGTGAGTTTCCAGGTATTCAAGTTGGGAGTAGACTAGCTTCTTTTTGTATTTTTGCTATTGAGCACAGCAGGAGATAGGCCTGTAGTTCACTATTTGTTCAGTGGTGCCTCCCTTGTGAATGGAATCACTAGGGCCTCCTTCCATGGCTCAGGGACTGTCCCCTTCAATAAGGACCAGTTTATCAGCCAGGCTATTGGCTTCGCTAGAGCAGGGGCGTCCTCCTTGAGAATTCTTGGCTGGATCCCGTCAGGGCCACCAGTACCTCTCGGTTGCAGGGATTTAAAGAGCCCCCTGACATCGTTGTGACAACTTTGAGAAAATGTAATGTTTAGCACAAGTGAGCTTATATCTTAATATTGTTTTTGTATTTCTCATTCTTCTTTATTACTAAGGACATTTGCATGTAAACAGGATACTGCCCTCTCTGTTTTGGCTGCTTGCCTACATATGACATCACAGTTCTCTTTATAACATCATAGTCTGTTGCTGTGGGGATAATTACAGTGGCATAAACAGAGGATTATTTATTTATTTAGGTAAAAGTTGGTAACCAGGAAAAGCATCATGACCAGAAGCTCGTTTCCAGGTGCAAACCAGATTATGATGTCATATGTAGGATAGCAGAAAGAGTAGATAAAGTCTAAAGGACAGTAAACCTCTTTCATACGGCTATCCTTGGTAATAAAGAAAAAAGGTAAATAGTTATAGAAAATACACGACATATAACCTGAACTATCTAAATCTCACATTTTTTCCAAGTTTTTCTAATGGTGTCAGGGGCTCTTTAAGGATGAGCAGAACTTCCTTTACCTTAACCAGCCGCAGATGAAACTGAAGGCGGTCAAGTTCGTGGGGCTGATGCTCGTGGGCCTTTTTTCCGTTATCAGTGTGTCCCACCTTGTACGCATCCAGGTTTGTGAAGTAGCCGTTTAGGGCCTTGGCGATGTAAGGCCCCTCATCTAGTACTTGCCCGTTCACCTGGATAGGGCCGGTAGTGGATTTTTTATGCCCTTTTAGGAGTTCGTTAATATGTGACCAGAAGAGCCTGGGGTTTCCCAGGTTAGTTTTTTGGAGATTGGAGATATATTCTTTCTTGGCTTTCTGAAAACCATCTTTCTAAGTCGATACTTTAAACTTGAAAAATTCTATTTGCAGGGATCTGGCAGTGTCTAAACACTGATTTTACACTTTCTAGTTCAGGGATAGGACAATGCGCGAATCAAACCTCGAATCTGCCTTAGATTTAAACAGGGCAGGGCGCCAACAAGGTTTGATAAGGAGCAGAAGGGTTGAGTACTAAAGGCACAAAAAAGCACAACACAGATAACCCTAAACATGGAATGGAAGTCTCGTTCATGGAGAAATAAATGCCGACTAGCCTTAACTGACATACTTTAAATACATGGCATGCAGCCTGATATGACTGGTCTATAATGCCCCCAGAAAAACAGAGTCTTCAGTCCATCAAGTATGAGCTCAGGGACGTGGTTCACCATAGAAAGCCATGCTGCACCTGTAAATGTCTATTAGGTCAACCTCGTGGCTGAATAGGAAAGCTGGGTAACAGTGATGCGAGCAGTGGACAATGTGCTAAGACAGGTGAACCAGAAAATGGAGTTAGAAGGTAGAGTCATGGAGGGATATAATAAACTCACACTTAATTCAACTTCCAGTGTGCTGGAGACACCTATCCACCCCTGCAGACCACACGGATACCTCTGCAAATGGGAAGGGGGGGTTAATGATAACTCATAAAGGAGAAAGGGGGTAGCACTTCAGCTACATAGTAATAAATTGTTATTGTCCCTTAAGTTCCCCCTAGGGGGCAGGGGTCGAACTAGTGCACCTAACTCTCCATTGTCCACAGATAGGGTCCCTAGAGTGTGACGAACAATGCCCAGCAGTTTAAACCAGCCCGTTAACCAATGTTAACCAGTTCCCTGTGTAATAAGGTAATTCACAACTAAGCTAACTAGCTGGACATATAAGATCTACGGAGTCCTTATTAATGAGAGAACAAGAAATAGGGGTGAAGGGTTTTATCCAGACCCAGAAGCAAAGACAGTTTGAATGTTGGAGTGTGGCGGTCCATGATTTCTAGTACCTGTTTTATAAAAAAAATATTAATCATAATAAAACAGAAGTGGAATAAAAACTATGTTTTTAAGAATTTGAGGCTTTATAATATTTAGAGTCAATAATTAGGCTACTAAGTGGGTCATTCACCAGGCTGGTTAGGAGCCTAAAGCTCCTTCGATATCTAGATTTGAAGTGCTGACACACTTAGACAATAAGTACAATTATAAAATACAATTTATATACTGCCACCCTCCACTGTGAAGCTCCATATTTACATAGTATCGAGAAGTCACTTGTGGCTTCACTCATCGATACAAAGATGGAAGAGTAATGTAGATCACCTATAGGAGATTTACCTACCCTATAGTACCTCAAAGTCTACATAAACTCACCATAACTTTTCTTGCTGTCCTTAGCAAGTTGGGGTGGGGGCAGAGAGCCAGATGAGACAATTTCTGGTAAACTTGAAAGAAAGAAATTAAAATAAAATAAAATAAATAAATAAATAAATAAATACAGAAACTCTCATTGAATCTTCCACTCTTCAAACCATGAAAGAAAGGAGTAGTAGTGGCCCTCTGTGCAATTAGAGAATGCCTTGGATGATACATATAATCCTGTCCTATCTCTCTCTAGGGATACTAGCAAGGTTAAAAATGTGTACGTTTTTCACCAAGCTGTCCTAGATCAACTGTCTGCAATACCAATTCATTGTTCTTTTTTCTGTGTTGTTGCAGGTTCCTAATTAAGGTAAACTTAACAAATGAATTGCAGGTGATTTTATATGGCTCAAGGGCTGAGTGTACAGTTGAACATCACAAGAAGTGGATTCACACCTCTGGGGTCCAGGGGGGGCATCGAGATTGAGACTTCACTGGATCTGTTCTAAAAGAGGTCTCGGGTCAGTACTTGTTTTGCTAACTAACTTTGCACTCATCCTCTTATTATACTCACAATCTGAAACCAAATGGCAGATCTAAAATGCCATAGCTGGAATGTAAGGAACCTAAACTCACCCATTAAACGTAAACAAGTGCTGATCCATCTTAAAAAACTCCATACCCAACTTGCTCTACTGCAGAAGACCAAGCTCACCCACACTGAGACTACTAAGCTAGCCTGAGAATGGGTAGACCAAGGAGTTCACAGTGCCTCCCAATCCAAGAAAGGTGGGGTATCAATCCTAGTCCACAAATCTCTAGCATGGACGCTACAAAAAGCCACTCAGAATGCTGATGGGTGGTGGGTCCCAGCAAAGTTCCAGACCTCTCAGGGCCTTTTAATGGTGGGTGACCTTTATACCCCTAATTCAGACACACATCATTTTTTTTTTTTTACAACCTAGCTGCACAAGTAGCTACATTCAATTACATCAATGCGCCGTTACTGATGGGGGGGGACTTCATTTGGTGCTTAAATCTAACATAGATGTAAAGGCACATTAGAACCACATTCCAGGGTGGCAAGAGCAGTATAATTGTGGATGGCAGACCTAACCCTAGCTGATGTGTGGAGAGTTCAAAACCCAAGAGTTAGGGACTACACTTGTCACTCACTTAGACACAGCACGTAGAGCAGAATTGATATATGGCTTGCCTCCCCAAAGATTACCGCCATGATAACTGTGGCATCTATTACTCTGCTAATCATATCAGATCATGTTCCGCTACAGTTGGATATTCTATACAGTTCAGTGAACCATAAGTCACCTAACTGTAGGACAGGTCCATTACTCATGCTTGACCCAGATTTTAAGTCCTGGTTGAACAGCAAAACCGAGGAATATTTAAAAAATAATGATATTGGGAAAACCTCAATGGCCGCCCTATGGGAGGCATTCAAGGCCACCATGTGTGGAAATATAATCTCTTTTTCCTATTTTAGATGCAAAAAGAGAGAGAGCAGGAATTACAAGACCTTGAATCTAAACTACTAGTGAAAGAACAGAACTGGGCCTTTCCCAGCTTCCATCCTTTATAAACAAAACCTAACTTTGAGGAACAAAATCAATTACCTGACAACTGGAAAGGCTGAACTGGCCATCTTAAGACTAAAACATAAATACTGGGAAGAGGTGAAAACTACGGGGAAGCTCTTGGCTTATAGGTTAAAGAAAACATAAGCCAAAAGGCATATCAATGCTCTCCATGATGCATCTGGTGAACATGCATCTCGGAGAAAGGAATCAACTGCATCATGAAAGACTTTTATACACAACTATACACTTCAGACACCTCCCCTGACCCTTACTTTCTCTCTTCATTTCTCTCCGAACTTAACCTCCCCAGGATTACACCAGAGCAGGCATTAAAGCTAGGTCAGGCATTCACAATACAAGAAATACAGGATGCCATACTTTGCCTAAAACAAAAGAAAACCCCAGGAGGGGACGGACTTCCCCACCAAATTCTATCATACTCTGGCCCCACTGATCTCCCCAATTCTCCAACGAATATACTCTGAATTGCAAAAACAAGGCAAATTTCCACCAACAATGTGCACTGTGACAGTAATGGTCCTTCCCAAACCAGGGAAAGACAAGTAACAGGCCAATATCCCTTACAACCGCTGACAGCAAAATCTATGCTATGCTGTTGGCCTCCACATTGGAAACACTTCTCCCAGGTTTGGTTCACCCCTCACAAGTAGGTTTTGAAAAGGGGAGATATAGCTCAGATCATATTCATACTTTAATGGATCTAATGCAAATCGCTGGTGCCTCTCCCACCCCAGTTGCAGCACTAACCATAGACTTTTTTTTTTTCAAACTCTTTGTATCTTCTGCTGGCAAGCTGCCCCAGTTGTCCGTCACCCTACTGGCTCGGGGTCTTTCAGGATCTTGTAGTGCCTTGCACGCCCCGACAGATCCCCAGAGCCCGGCCCAGGGGCTTCATCCACAGGTGGCCTCCATATTTCCTCCATTTTCTCCCCATGAATGTGACCTTGTTCCCGAGACCCCAGGAAGCGGTGGCACATGCGCGTGGAAGCGCACATGCGCACCACAACTCCAGTGCCACGTCTCTTCTGCCCTCCCATTGGCCTAGTGCCAGTGCTTCTCAGAGCAGCACCATCCCTCTGGCCTCCACCAGGGGCGGCCAAGCTCCGTGAGAGAGCTGAGAACTCCCTCCTGAGGAGGAGAGCTGCCAGTCGGCAGCTTGGCTCATAACCCCTCCCCCCCACCAACTTCCGACGACCCTGGCTAGTTCCTGAACCCGGGTTGCCAGTGTGCCGTGAGGTGTGGCATCCAGTGCCTCAATCCTCTGCGACACTGGACCAGCTATAGCCATAGACTTTGAAAAAGCCTTTGACTCAGTGTAGTGGGAGTACCTCTATGCAGTGCTGCACCACCTGGGATTCGAAACCCCATTCATTAATATGATCAGAGCTATGTACTCCAGTCTGATGGCACAAATTCTGACACACAACACCCTTTCCTCGCCTTTTGACCTGGGTTGGGGAACCAGGCAGGGATGTCCATTGTCCCTTCTTCTCTTTATCCTGGCTATTGGACCACTGGCAGAAGCAATCCACCTACACCAGAGCATAATGGGGGTACGGGACACGCAGATTAAATCCCTGTTGTACGTGGATGATTTGCTGATCATACTTCACGGCACACATAATTCAATGCAACCACTTCTTCAGCTTTTGGAATTATCCACAAAACTCTCAGGCCTAAAGGTTAATCAAGGCAAGACTGAAGTATTGCCTCTCAAAACACTATGCTTGGAATCTGCCTTTACCAACTTAAATCTTAGATGGGCACCAAATTATATTATATACTTAGGTATTAAAACACCATCAAAAAATATCCAACATCATAAATGTAAACTTTGAACCACTAATGGTAAAGATCAGAACCAACCTAGATACATGGAAACTTCTACAGCTCTCACTGGTAGGGAAAGTAGAAGCCCTAAAAATTATTATTGCCCTGGAGATACTTCATTTAGTATCACACATTCCACTGTCAATAACCACGTCATGGTTCACATGCATCGACAGACTCATAAGGAGCTCTAGTTGGGAAGGGAAGCAGCCCAGATACGACAGAAACAAATTAAAAGCCCACTGGAAAAATGGGGAATGGGGTCTACCCTGGATAAAAAGGGAATTACTTAGCATACAGAGTTACATAAATCCTAAGATGGCTCCCTGATCCTGAACTGTCAAGCCCATTATGGGCCAATATAGAATCTTCTCTAATGGGGGGCACCTTCCAACCACATATATCTATGGGTGCACTAAACAAACAACCAGCCACTCTCCCATTATGGATACCTTCAGATCAACTTGGAAACAGTTTGGAAAACTGATAAAAATAAACGTCACACCCTAAGAATAACCCACTCTGGGGGGTTAATAATGTAAAGATAGATGGAAACACTATTCACTGGAAGGTTTACGAGGGGAAAGGCATTAAGCAATTAAAGGACTTGCTGTTGCCAAACTCAGTGGTAATTGACTTCTTTTAGGGACTACAAAACAGATATGGTTTGAATAAAGAAGATTTTTGGAGATACCTGCAGATAAGAGATGCAACATCTCTTCTGATTAAGAGCTGAAAACAGATGCAGAATTCTCCAATTGTCCACCCTCTGCCAAACTTACTAGCCAAGTTCAAAGGTAGAGTGAGTCTCCTGTATTCACTAGTTAGGTAAAATATTCCAAATCAAGTTACAAAAGCAAAGGGAAACTAGGAGAAAGCCATCGGTCAGATGATCTTGGAGGAGGAATGGGAAGCATGTTGGGTAGTGTCACACAAACCGGTGAGACACACTCGCAGCAGGCTCATTCAAAATAAAATACTTCACTGGTGGTACAGAACACCAGCACTACTTCAATCTGCCAAGCTAATAGCATCCAATGCCTACTGGACATGGGTAAACCAATCTGGAGACCTATTACACATTCTGTGGTCATGTCTTACAATTGCAGGATTCTGATACCAGTCCCACAAATTGATGCAACAAATTCTAGACATTAAACTACCACTAACTCCAGATCTCTACATACTCAGCTCTAAGGCCACTACTCTCACTCTTTCTAAATGTCAGCTGGATTTCCTGATCCTATTCAGCAAAGATGTAAATGGAGATCCACAAACATACCTACTATGAAGGAGCTGTTCGACTGTATGACACTGCTGGCCAAGTGTGAGAGACTCTCTCATACTTCCACCAACACTTTATTAAAATATGACAAGACATGGGCTCCCTTCCTTCAGTATGTACAACATTCCACATTATCTAATCCATTACTGAAAGACTCAGGTGCAGTTCACCCCAAAAAAGGCATAGGCTAAGATGACAACCACAATGCTCCCTCTCCTGCAGGGATAAGGGATTTTCACAAATGGGTCTCTTCACCCCGCCCCCGTCTTATTGAGCCTCAGGTATTTATTTATTTAGTTTTTGTTTACCGGGTAGGTGCACTAGCCATAGCCATGGCTGTTTTCAGGCACGACTCAGGAGGTTACCGGGGAAGACATTACAGGTGTAGCAGACAGCAAAATGTCATCAAGATATAAAAAACAGAATATTATACATAAAATGTGCAGCAATAAAACAAAACATTTCAGGTCAAAGCATTAACAACATACAATAAAAAGCAAAACAAGTAGTAGAGAACATCAGAATATAAAACAAGGGAAATTGTGCATTGGATGTGTAGCATTAACTACATACAATTCAGGTCAAAGCAATTTCAACAGTCAGTTCAAATCAGAGCATCAGTACAGTCAAAAGGACAAAAACAAATCAGTGAGGACCAAGAGAGTGAGACACAAATCGGAGAAATTCAATAGAAAAATGAGCGAGTTGAGGGAGGATAAGGTAAAAACCAAAGCAAGTGTAAACATGAGAGATACACAGCAGATAAAGCAAGAGAAAGAGAACAGATATCTGATAAGTGCATGAGAGGGAACTCAGAAAGTCAAGAGAGCAAACCCATGACCAGAGAGACACCCCGAGACTCCCCCACTATGTTCAAGCAGAGGAACAGCTCCTCTTCCCCTAGAGACTCTAAACAACCTGTTCTTTATTACCACTGCGGAGAGGATGGGTACACCTGGTTCACCTGACGTTCGCCTTAGAAAAGTTACTACTAGGCTGTTGGCATTGATTCAACAAAGCAACATACGGCCGCAAGGTGGGGCTGCCTGGAAAAGCTATTCATCCAAGGCAGCTGTAAAGCCAACATCCAAGTCCAAGTCACCTGAGTGATCCGAGGTGGTGGGCCCTTCAGTGAAAACTACAGCGACAGTGAACGGCATGTCTACCCGGGCCGTGCTTGACAGTGGATCTCAAGTGACCATAGTATTTCAAGACTGGTACCAAGAGCATCTGCCTGACATGCCCTTACAAACCCTGGAAGGTTTGCACGTGTGGGGGTTGAGTGAGAAGTCCTATCCGTACTTGGGGTATATCCAGATCTGGCTGTCATTCCCTACTGCCATGGCTGGGGTAGATGACCAAGTAGAGACACTTGCCCTAGTGTGGCCCCACTGGACTGCATGATGGGGTTCCCCTGTTAATTGGAACCAACGCCCACATGTTTGGGAAACGAGCACAAATCCGCCATGAGAAACAAGGGCAATGGACAGGACAGGCCCTAAGAATTCCAGCATTAATCAAAAGGGCTTATGACTTGCAACAAAAACCCAATGAAGTGGACCGAGATGAGCCAGTGGGGATAGTGTGGAAATAGGATCCTGACTCTTTGGTGTTGGCCCCCAATGCCCAGTGTATGATCCATGGAGAAATCCACCTAAGGAGAGATGTAAAGAACAAAATATTGGTGATAGATGCCCCTGGTGAAGGGAAGCTGCCAGAGGGGTTGATGGTTAAGCCCAGTATACTACCTGCACGTGCCCATGCCTATGCTCGCCAAGTGATGGTGCAAGTGAGAAACATGTCGGACAGGGAAGTTCACGTGAACTGGGGATGTACGCTGGCTACAGTACACTGCGCAGACACTGCAGTATTACCCAGTAACAAGCACTCTGGCGAAAGGGAGAAGGTGACCCCAGACTTATTTGACTTTGGTGATTCCCCCTTGTCCACTGAATGGAAGACCCGAATTAGCAGGAAACTTGCTCAGAGAGACCAAGTGTTCTCACTAAAAGAGTGGAATGTGAGGTGTGTCTATGGTGCCGAGCATAACATATGCCTGCATGATGACCGACCATTTCGAGAGAGGTCCCTATGCCTTGCCCCAGCGGACATAGACGATGTTAGGAGGCACCTACAGGAAATGCTCGCTGCTGGCATTATTCAAGAATCAAGAAGCCCATATGCATCCCCCATTGTAGTGGTGCATAAAAAGAACAGATCTGTGAGGATGTGTGTGGCCTACTGGACCCTCAACCGACGGACTATCCCAGACCAATACACCATGCCACGAATACAAAATACTCTGGATTGCCTGAACGGGGGTCAGTGGTTCTCAGTATTGGATCTCCGCAGTGGATATTATCAGATTCCGATGGCCCTGGAGGACCGTGAAAACAGGCTTCATCTGTCCTTTGGGGTTCTACGAATTCCTGAGGATGCCAAAGGGGATTTCGGGTGCCCCTGCCACCTTCTAGAGATTGATGGAACGTGCAGTGGGAGACATGAACTTGATGGAATGTCTAGTGTACTTGGATGATGTCATTGTTTTCAGACGAACGCTGGAGAAACATGAGACCAGACTGTTTAAAGTCCTCGATCACTTGGAAGAATTCGGCCTCAGGTTATCAATCAATCAATCAATCAAATCTTTATTTAGTCAGGCGAACATCATTGAGCGAAGCTCATTTACAAGATGGACCTGAGTGGTCATATAAATAAGAGTACAAGTATTTTTACATAGACAAGAATAACATAAGCAGTCATACAATAACATAAAAAGATAACATACAACAATTTACATATATACAAGGCCCAGTAAAACCATTTAACCTGTAAGAAAAAGGAGACAATGGGTATAGCAGGCAAAATATACAATTTGTAGGGCCTAGTTGGTTTTTATGAGAGTATAACAGGTGATTGGAAAATAGAAGTAGAATTAACATAATGGAACATGGAAAAGGGGGTGGGAGGGTAGGTAGGGTAGGGGATTAGGCCTTATAAAAGCAATTGCAGTGTTCTGGAAATAGGATGGAGAATAATCTTTTGAAGGATGTTAAAGGTAAGAGGCTATTTAGCTTCATGGATTTTGGATTGAGTTCAAGTAACTGCTAAAGTGTAGCTGATAGCAGCCTCCCAAACCGGGTGCAGGCATTGAGGACTTTTAGAATGATAAGTTTACTGATCCTTAAGGTATATGGCCTAGAAGTAATTTGGGTAAAACAGTCTGTGATATAGGCGGGTAGTTTGCCTGATAAAGCTTTGAATATCCAGATTGCAGCATTCCTATTTCTTCTGTGCTGTAGGGATGTCCAGTTGACTGCCATATAAAGAGAGCAATGATGGGTGCTGGAGGGAAGGTCAGTAATAAATCTGATGGACCTATGCTACAGGGTGTCCAGATTATTTAAGAGGTGGAGTGAACAATGGCCATAGAGAAAGTCAGCATAATCAATGAGGGATAGGAATGATGCCTGGATTAACCTTTTTTTGGAGTCTCTGTTAAGGTAGTGTTTTATTCTAAAAAATAGACCAATCCTTTGTCTCAGCTTTTTTAGTAGCTCTTCAATATGGACAGTATAGTCAAGCCTGTTATCAATCCAGACTCCAAGGTATTTGAAGTTATCAACAAATTCCAGCTTCTCTCCAAGTAGGGTGGATAATTGTAGGGTGGTGGGTGATGGGGTAGTGGCAGAGCAACTCTTTGTGGCAAGGAACATAGCTTTTGTTTTTTTGGCATTTAGAAGTAGTTTTTTATCCAGTAGATTATGTTGCAGGATGGAGAATTCGGATTGTAACAGTTCACAGGCTTTTGATGGTGAGGGATTGCTGACATATAATACAGTATCATCAGCAAACAGATGAATGTTAGATTGAGTGAGATTGGCATCTATATTATTAATATAAATGGCAAAGAGGATAGGGCCAAGAATAGAGCCTTGCGGTACACCTCTTAGCAGTGGTTTTAAGGTGGATAGGTAATTTCCATTTTTTACCAGTTGTGACCTATCTGTTAGGTAGCCCTTAAACCAGTTGAGTGAGAGATAATCCAGTCCTAGTGAGCTAAGGGAGATGATTAATGATTCATGATCCACTGTGTCAAATGCTTTACTCAAATCCAGGAACACAGCACATGTACTGTCCTTCTTATCCAAGGCAGTCTGCCAATCATTGGTTACTTTGGCTAGGGCAGAAATGGTGCTATGCCTTGATCTAAATCCCGATTGTGCTGAATTTAGAAGGTTATTGTTATCCAGATAGTCCCTAATTGTGAGTTTACTAATTTTCGAGCATCTTGGATAGTACTGATAGGATGGAGATGGGCCTGTAATTGTTGAGGTCCATGGGATCACCAGATTTAAGTAGTGGAACTACTTGAGCTGTTTTTCAAGTGGAGGGAATGGATCCAGTAGTTGAGGAAGATTGAGAGAGATGAGTGAGGGGGCAGATAAGACGTGTGATGCAATTTTAAGAAGTAGGGATCCAGGAGTCTGTACCTGCACTCTTAGAAGTATCTAAATTAGAGAGGAGATCTTCCACTTCTTTCAAGGATATTGGGATGAAGGAAAAGTTGAAGTAGCCTTTTGTCCCACAGTGGATTGCAGGTTCAAGGAAGATCTCAGGAGATTTGCAGGTGATGAGTCAAATGCTAGGCCAGCTGTGGTGAAGTGGTCATTGAAGGTATTTAGGATTTCTTGTTTGCCCGTAATTTCTGTATCATTTAGTAGCAGTTTGGAGGTTAAGGCAGGAGTAGAGTTTGGCCCAGAATTCATTTATGGTACCCCAGAGTCTGGTTGGGTTATTGTAGGAGGCATCCAATTCAGCTCTATAAAAGGCAGCTTTGGCAGTTCTTATTTGTTTTGTACATGAATTCCTTGCTTTTCTGAAATTTAGCCAGTCTCTGGTATCCTTTGTTTTTCTTGCCTTTTTCCACAGTTTGTCTCTGGTTAACAAGGCTGCTTTAAGATCAGTGGTGAACCAAGGGCAGGATCTTGCTTTAGTTCTGATACTGGTGATTGGTGCATGAATATTGAGAGCATTAGTGATAATGTCTTTTAAGGTCTGAGAGCTGTTTCAACTGAGGTTGTAAGGTAGAAGTCTTGCCAATATATTGTATTACTCAGATCATGGAGGTAACCTGAAGTGTTGAAATTCTTTTTTGACCTTTTGAGGACAAATTCTGCAGGATTGGGTGGTTTGAATGTAGATCTTATGCCAGCTATAGGACAATGATCACTTACATCACTTGGTAATACTCCTGCATGCGAATATAAGTGAGGCTTGTTTACCAACATAATATCCAGGAGAGAACTGTTGCTAGAGTTTTTTAGGTTGACCCTGGTTGGGTCTTTAATTAGCTGTGTAAATCCATAGGTGTCACAAAAGGTTATCAATGGTGCAGATACATTAGATAGCCAGTTTAAATTCAAATCACCAAGGATGATGGTATCTTCAGGGCCTAGATTGAGTATTGACCCTAGGTAAGATAGTAGTTTAAGGCCTGCAGAGGGGGGCCTATAGCAGCCAATCAATTTAAATGAAGACAAGTTAGGAAGGGATATTTTGATTGACAAACATTCAAATTCCTTTGGTTCGGATGTGTTGATGAGGCAGGTTGCAGAGATGGTGTCCTTAATGTATATGGCCACCCCACCACCCCTGGAAGGGCGATCTGCTCTGAAGAGCTGATAGTTGGGAAGGTTTACAACACTGTCTTTTGTTGCAGGTCTGAGCCAAGATTCAGAGATGACCAGGAAATCAGGTAGAGTATGTGCCACCCAAGCCTGTATTAAGGTGAACTTTTTTAAGAGGCTGCAGGCATTGAAATGTAGGAAGCTTAGGCCATTTATGGAGGATAGATCAGTAGGGGAAAATAAACTTTCAATGGGGCCAGGGTTTATTTCAATAGTACCAATGCAGATCAGAAGGTAGAAGATTAATTTGAGGAGGCACCAAGAGACAGGGATAGTGAGTGGTCAGAGCGTTTCCTCTTAATCCTGGGTGCCCGCTGTGTAATGGGAGAAGGTCCTGTTATATAGGTATGAATTTTATCATAACATAATAATCTGATGGACAGGCATAGTGGGTTAATATAAAGCCAGGATACATGTAAGGTGCTAGGGGAGTGTTGAATTGTTAGAGAGGCTTTATGTGGGATGCCCCAGGGGTTGCAGTGTAAAAGTGGTTCGAAGTGAATAAGGAATAGATAGTTGTGCGTTGTGGATGGCAGGGGAGGGCAGATCGTATTAAATAAATTCTTCATCATGACAGGGGTATATCATAAGTATCATAAAGGATTGGGGGAGATGAGAGGTTCAGGAGCAAAAGGAAGCAAAGTAGCATTGTGGAGGTTAGGTATGGGTTAATAGTGGAAGGAAATAGATGTGGTGATGGGTTAGAGATGGCGGGAGAAAGTGTATAAAATAGAATCAACCAAGAAGGGGGGGCAAAATTTTACTGCTTTGCTGCATTTTCTGTTGGGCCTGTTTCTCCCGGCCTCCTGGTTCCTCTCGTCGGCTGGTGGACGCCAGCTGCCCGCTGGCTGCCTGGAGCCCTCCGGTCCCTGTGTCTCGAGGGCTGTGCCGGCTGCAAAGGTAGGGGACAGAGAAGAAGGCAGTGAGGAAGGTACTTATTGCAGGCAATCTGCAATAAGGTGCTAAAATCAACAATCTGCACAACAAAAGACTGAGGGTATAGGGGGTAGCGCCTTGCCGCCTAGCCCACACAGATTTCCAAAAAGGCTGAATCACTATCACAATACACTCAATACAGCCCTAAATCGGCACAAATTAAAGTAAAACAGCTCTTTTAGTAGGATTTAACAATAAAAATAAAATAACAGAAAATCCCGGCCAGAATAGTGTTGCAGAGTCCAGCTAAAGTCAATGGGAAAGGCGCACCAATCGGAAGCAAGGCAGAGTCAGCGGTCGCTTCCCGATTGGTTTGCGGCTTTGCCCGTACCTTTCTGCCTGCTTCTCCCGGCCTCCTGGTTCCCTCGGTCGGCTGGTGGACGCCGCTGGCCCGCTGGCGGCTCGGAGCCCCTCCGGTCCCTGTGTCTCGAGGGCTGTGCCGGCTTTCTGCCTGCTTCTCCCGGCCTCCTGGTTCCCTCGGTCGGCTGGTGGACGCCGCCGGCCCGCTGGCGGCTCGGAGCCCCTCCGGTCCCTGTGTCTCGAGGGCTGTGTGTGTGTTATCCATAGACAAGTGCCAGTTTTTTCAAACTTCTGTGAAATATGTGGAACACATAATGTCTGCAGAAGGGATACAGACAGATCCCAGTAAAGTTGAATCTTTGACCACTTGGCCCCAGCCCAATAACCTAAAAGACCCATAGCGTTTCCTGGGGTTCCGTGGCTACTACCACAGGTTCAACAAAGACTATTCAAAGGTGATACGACCGCTCCTTAACCTTACCCAAGGCTACCCCCTACCAACCGCAAATACAAAGAGGGGGCTATCAAAGACCAAGAGACATTGTATTTTTGAACAGGTGAGCCTTTTGGGACTCGGTGGACATCCAAATGTGAAGCAGCATTCTTTGAAGTCATATACCAGCTCATCCACGCCCCAGTCCTTGCCTATGCTGATTCTACCAAGCCCTATGTTCTGCATATGGACGCTAGTTTGCAGGGCCTTGGGGCTGTGCTATAGCAAGACTATGAAGATGGCTTGAGACCTGTAGCTTTCGCCAGTTGCAGTCTGACCCCGTCCGAGCGGAACTACCCGGTGCACAAGTTGGAATTCCTTGCTCTAAAATGGGCCATAGTTGACCAGTTTCACGAGTACCTATATGGGGCAAAGATATTAGTGAAGACTGACAATAACCCACTGATCTATGTGCAGACTTCAGCTAAACTGGACTCCACTGGGCACCGTTGACTTTCTGCCTAATCGACTTATGATTATGCTGTTGAATATAGGCCAGGACTAAACCACATTGATGCTGATGCCCTGTCGCGAAGGCCAGCTTCCAAGGACAATTGGGTCAGATTGTCTGAACCTGACATCAAAGCATTATGCCGAAAGTTTGACAAAGATGAACAAATGTCTGCGGACACAGTGGACTGCCTAGTAGATTGCTTGGGCCCTCCTGATACCTGCTGCCTATTGCCATTTCTCTGCTCTAGATATTAGTGCACTACCTCAGTTCGATAATGACAGTATTCAGTGGGCTCAATCCCAAGATCCCATGATCCAACCAGCACTTGATACCCTGCGTGCGGGGAAAAATGTGTCCAAGTTGCGTTCCCCTAACTTTCGAAATGCTCTGTTATTCAAGGAAGGCCCCAGGTTAAAGTTGCATGATCAGCTGTTATACAGACAGTGGATCGCCGTGGTCAAGTAGACAAGCAACAGTTGGTTCTACCCACTGCCTTTAAACAGCTGGTACTGTGGTCCCTCCACAATCACATGGGCACCTCTGTACTGACAGAACTCTCGACTTGGCATGATCCTGATTCTACTGGCCAAAGATGGAGGCAGATGTTGAGTACCATGTAAAGATCTGCAGTCGTTGCCTCCAAAGGAAAGCCCTGCCTCAGAAGGCTGCCCCTCTTGTCAATATCACTACCAGCGTCCCTCTAGAATTGGTCTGCATAGACTTCTTGTGCTTAGAACCCGACCAAAAGAACATTGGCAATGCGTTGGTAGTTACTGATCATTTTACATGGAACGCAAAAGCCTTCCCAACTAAAATCAGAAGGCCTCTACATTGGCCAAGGTGCTGGTGGAAAAATTCTTTGTCCACTATGGTGCCCCCCAGCAGATCCATTCTGACCAAGGCAGAGACTTCGAAAGTAGGTTAATCAAATAAATGCTCTCTCTGTCGGGGGTGTGGAAGTCAAGAACCACCCCTATCAACCGCAGGGGGACCCTCAACCAGAACGCTTCAACCGCACCCTTCTGGACATGCTGGGCACCCTCCATCCAAAAGACAAGCATAAGTGGAGCCAGCAGATTAGTACCTTGGTACACACGTATAATTGCACTAAAAGTGATGCTACTGGGTTCTCCCTCTACCGTCTCATGTTCGGGAGGGAGGCCCGACTGCCTGTTGATGTCTGCTTTGGGGTCTCTCCAGATGGGGCCGAGCTGAAAACTACTTGCAGTACGTACAGAAACTGAAAGATCAGTTGAATCATGCCTATCAACTAGCTCAAACTATGGCTGCTAAACGAAATTTTGCCAACAAAGAAAGACATGATCGACGAGTAAAACCCCAGGAGTTGTTGCCCGGAGATAGGGTACTACTACGCAATTTGGGACTGCATGTAAAACACAAAATTGCTGATAGATGGCACCATCTTCCCCACGTAGTAGTTGGTAAACTGGATGATCTGCCGGCGTACAAGGTGCACCCAGAAAATAATTCCAAAGCTGTTAAAACCATACACCATAATCACTTACTGCCCATCGGCCAAGTTATTATTGATGCTGAACCAACTCAACACCTCTCCTGGGCCAGTGACTCGTGCTGCTGCATAAAGGAAACAGGGCCAACCTGTCTGTGCTGTTCCAGAACTAAAGCCTTACCCTCTGCAGGCCCAGAGTGACAGTGACGACTGTTCGTCTGTCTCTGATGAGAGTGACTGTGATAATGCCTATTATCCCTCAAATGAACTGAGTCAGTTATTTTGAGGCAATCCTCTGCAGAATCGTAGGGATGAAGCAGGGCCTTCGGAACTGCCTAACCCCCCAGCTTCTTCCCTGGACCCAATGCCCCCTGAAAGTGAGGTGCAAAGTATCATGTCTGAGGTTGCGGACTCTGGTGTCTTGTAGAACTGTTTGACTTGCCTGAAGAAGGGACTGATGGTCTGAGTCTACCTGGTGACATACCAGAACTTGAAGAACAATACGAAAGTGTTGACAGCACCCCTTCAGTGCCGCAAACCCTAACTGTGCCAGAGACTCTTCAGAATGAGCAACCTGGACCCTCTTCAGAAGATAATAATGAGCAAAGTGTTGTGGAAACAGAGTCTGCAGAGCAAGGAGCTGATAGTGTTCCCAATCTGGACATTTCAACCAGTGCAGAGGCATCCCTCCTTACAGGAGAAGAAATCAGTGCCAGTGTTGACTGCCCAGAGCCTGTGTCTGTTCCTCCCAGGAAATCTGGGTGCCCTGTTAAGCCAGTGCTATGTTTTAGTTATGATTCCCCTGGGAGGCCTGTGGACTTGCCTCTCAATGTGGTCCATAAAGGTGTTTACGTTTCCAAGAGCTCACTGCCCAAACTCAGCTTGACTGCCACCTCCCAATTAATTGTTCTTCCTTCAGAACATGGTGTCCCTGTCCCATCTAGCCCCAAGTTAGCGGATAGGGAAGGTCCCCTTCTACATTGTTTACTATACAAGAGTTATAACGTGAAGTCATAGATAATTGTTCATACTATATTAATCACAATAGAATCAGTATAGACTAGAGTGTATGAAACATGCATGAGTATTGTCAATGAAGATATGGTATAGTGAAATGTATAGTAATGCGATAAGTTTACATTAACTGATGCATCAGATAGTATTTCCATAGTATACTAATGTCACGTATGTCTTGTTTGTATTGATTCTTCAATATTGTGATGGTGTAGACTTGATGTGGATGCCAAGTTTTCCAGGCAGGGAAGGGTGTAACCCCCTACAAATGGGAGTTCCCAAAGTCTTCCTTGGTGTGCCTAAATGCCCACTGCCAGGCTAGTATCCTATATCTTAGTGTTTTAGAAGTGTTTGTATGAAAGTGCTTTAATACCTCTGTGCTCTGTCTTTTAAAGAGCTGCCTATAACATGGTGATTATTTAATCTGGGAGGGGGATGAGTGTTTTTAGGCTAGAGTCCCACCCGGGCTGCCAGATAATCGCTCTGTTCTGCCATCGCTAGTTGAGCAGAGGGAGCTCTGTTAGAAGCTGTACTTATTTGCTGATTATCCATTAGAATAGTAATGCTGTTGTAGTTTGCCTAACCTGCTTTCTTTGCAGGATGAACAGTTCTGTTTATCACCACCATCTTGGTCCTGGACTGCAAAAAAAGGGCCAATCAGTACCTTTGGGGACCCTAAAATGGATTCTGTCCCCAGGGGTCTTGTGGGAGTGAATTTCTGTAGGAACTGTAGTTTTGAGACTTTGGCGCCTAAATGTACCTGTAGGGGGAGCCCTTGCTTTGACAGACTGATGGATCAGCCAACCAGAACCTTTTGAACCGAAGGGAAATTCCCAAGCTGCCTGCTGCAGTGATTCAGTCTGGAGTTAGAGTTTGAAGAGTAAACAGCTCGAGTGATTCAAGCAGCAGCTCCTGCATAGTTCGCATGGAAGACTGGTGGAAAGGCCGAGCCTGGCCTGTCTGCCTGCAGTCCCTTGAGAGGGAATCCTTTGAAAGGCTTAGCAATCGGACTGTATCTGAATTGGAGTGTGACAAAGCCACTGAAGAGTGACCAGATTTGAACCTGAAGACCACCAAAGATTTGCTGTACGCGATCGGCCTGTCAAGACATCCATTTACCACAGAATTACCAGTTTTGCTCAGAGACACTGATATCGGCGGACTGCTATCCACATTGTGGTATGGTGATTGCTTTACTATAAATGTGATGTGTGGTGTTAGTGGGTCGCGATTTGGTTCCCCACTGTGTAAATGTGCCACTGCATCCAGCACTACCGGACTCAAAATCCAAACTGTTCCACCTAGCCTGGGCCTTGCCACCTGGCCCAGCCAGCTACTTCAGGCACAGAAACTATCATCGATGAGAGACTCGCCCAGGGATCAGCCCCCTGCTCAACCATCTCGAACAGGAATGACACCTCGGTGATTAGTGTGAGCCTGCCTCTGGCCAAGCCAGTCCTCAACCTGCAGTCTCCATTTTGTTTGTATGTAGTCCGTATTGGGTGGCGTGAGTAACAATCAGGGTAGCTCCTGCAACAACAGCTAAATCTCAAGTGTTGCCATCTGACTGCATTGTTGTTTTCCTTTCAAGAACTTAGCCTTCAGGCTCTGGATTACAAATTGTGTGTGGTTGTGCATGCCTTTCTTTTCATCACAGGGGCCCTAACCAGCTGCGGCCGGCCTACCCCAGACAATGTTCCAGGCTAGCCCACCTTACTTTCAACTGGGTATCCAGAGTGTGTGACTGTACAGGGACTAAAAGTGCATGTATAATTGCCTGACAAGATACCCATACCCATGCCTGCATCCACTGCTTTCTTTTACCGTGCCTGTAAGCCATGCCTGTATCCACTGCTTTTCTTTTACCATGCCTGTATCCACTATTTTTCTTTACTGTAACCACCTCATGATGCAACTCACAATGCCTCAAATGTTCCTTATGTCCTTGTTCATTCTTATAACTTGTATTGTTATCCGGGTTGCCCCTGAAAAGGGACCTTCGGGGCTCAGTGGCCTACCAGTCACCAAAATTTAATAAATAAATACGATCAGTTTTAGAATCAATCAACCTGATCACGCCC
Source organism: Neoceratodus forsteri (assembly GCA_016271365.2). Lineage (NCBI taxonomy): Eukaryota > Metazoa > Chordata > Ceratodontiformes > Ceratodontidae > Neoceratodus > Neoceratodus forsteri. The sequence continues at coordinate 1,338,564,119 of CM028131.1, forward strand.
CTCGCTTGTTCAATTCCCCTGAATAAATCAGATCTAACTCGTTTTGCATTTAATCTGACTTTGGTTCCAGTTTGTACCAAAAGCACTGTACTGTTGTTATTTGCTGTGCCTAACCTTGTTTTACAGGGGGTCTCCAGGGTCGAACTGGCGTAACCAGCCCTGGTGGTAAGTGCAGTGCGGGGAACTGTACGCTGAAAGTGTTTGTTGCATATTGTCTGGGCCACTAGAGGGGAAAGATGGGGGTTACAGGGGCTGTACCCAAGTTAGCCTTGTTACTAAAAACCCTGTCCTCCCATTTCAGTACCCAGGCTCCTTAACCTGCAACTAGCCACGCAGGCAGGGGTAGTAGCCCTTGGGATAGTGCCACCTAGGGGTTACATTTATTTTTAGGTTGTAATTTATAATGTGCTTGTGTAAACCAATAAAAATTATTTATTTCTAGAATTACAAGACCTGTGAGCCAGAGACTCATTTACACAGGTTCCGCATCAGTAAAAGAAACAATGAAACTTTAAAACATACCTCTCAACTGTCCCTGATTTTGCCTCAAAAATTTCACTCTGTCCCTCCTAAAAATTGTGTTTCCGTGACCAAACGGTGGGAGTTGGAAGCACAAAATAGTGCACACATTAAAGAGGTGCTGTTCCTTAGAAAATGCATTTTGCACTAAGCACGATTTTCTACCAGCTTCCTGAGTGGATATCATCAAGTTTGAAGTTGTGTCCCTGATTTTGGTCCTTTGTCGCTGATTTTTAAGCCTTGTCCTGTTTATGAGTAAGGAGGTTCAGAGGTATGCTTCAAAAGACTACTTGTACCAATACGCGAACCGGTCTCCGCACGGGTTTTGATCTGCACAGTCGACACGACACTGGCACAACACGTTCACAAGGAACGCATACAGTGGTTGTTTCTATTTGTATCTTATTAAACAAAACAATAAGCATTTTAATTTTCAAAGTGCAACATCTTTAAATAGGTTTGGCTAGCTCGGAGCGCACTAATAATTTCTGGCCGCCAGCCGCCACACCACATGGACTCATCACCTCACTCCACCCGACTCCTCGCTTCCCAGTCCAGACAAGGTAGCACCACAAAACATCTCCTGTTACAACGAAACCATGTGCGCGGAGCCTCCATAGACTGAAGGAATCAGAAGCCACACCCATGTCCGTGCTCAGTGGCAGAGCTAAGTTAGGAACATCTATGTTGTGCTCTTTCACACATGATGGGAGGAGACACACCGATTCTCAGTGGAGTGGTAGGGATATACAGTGTTTAAACTGGAAAGTTTAAGTAGAACTCTCACACCTAGATTTCTAGGTGGTGAAGTATCTTAGTTAAGTGGCGGATCTGTCGTATGGTTCAACGGAGAAAAATGACAGTTGGTGGATTTATCATACCTTTTTAAGACACAGTGAAACTGACTTCCTGTGGGGGTACTGCCCAATTTAACCCCTGGATAGCATAAATACAACTGGCAAACCAACGCTCCAACGTAAAGTGCTGCTGTATGCCTAACCTGGCCAGGCCAGCCATTGTTGTAGTCTTTACGCTTTTCTTTCAGTAGAGCACTTGTTCGGCAGCCCCTGTATTTCCCTTTCTTTCTTTCGTTCTCTGGAAAGTTCCTTGCCCTTCCGCCTTGCGGGGGTTTAAGTATCGGCCAGTTGGCGTGCTTGAGTCGGTACTCATTGCAGGAGGCAGTTTAAGCGGAGTATCCGCACCATTTGGGAGCCGACTTGATAACTGCATTAATTTCCGTTGCAGCAGTTGGGGCTTGCAGTCACTTGCTGTCAGCACTGCATAGTCAGGCCTTGTGTATTCTGTTGATTAGTTGTTCCGTGCCTTACAAAACAAAAAAAAGATGACTGCTGAAGAGGAGAAAAATGAGGGCCAGGAGGCAGTCGCCACGGAAGGAGAGGACATTACCACTAAAAAGGATGGGGGAGTGCTGAAGGTAATTTGGTCTGGGTTGTAAATTAGGGATTGGGAATCTATGCATTTGGGCAGCCTCGTCGTTTGTTGCTTTGTGATCCCGTATCGGACTTAGAAACCGAAACGGGTTTGTTCACAAAAGAATGGCGATTGAAGTTTGACAGCAAGATTTCCGGCTTGCGAGGAAACACTTGCAAAACTGTGTTTAACGATTACAAATTATAATATTGGAAGCGTTTATTTTTTTGTTGAGCAGAGACCTGTGTGTTGTTTTTTTATGTAAAGCGGTTACACTTCCTGGCGGAATGGGATAAGGTGGCACTTCAGACGGCTGAGTGAGAATGTGGCACATCCTGGGGGCAAGGAGAATGCATCTTGGGATAAGGCAGCAGCCCTTCTGGGAAGGAATAAAGTGGCACTTGGGGTGGGGATAATGTGAATGCGGAGACAAGTGTGCACTTCAGTGTGGTATAGATTTCAGAACTGTAAAATTGGGAGACTCCTGCTCTAATCTTAATAGAGCCACTTAACACGCAGTGTGATGTTTGAGCAGGTGACTCGCTTAACCTAGGACTAGTGGGATGCTGGGTGCAAGGGATGAGTATCTGCAGGAGGTGGGACGTGGTGTTTGACTCTGTATCGCTTGCTGTTGAGACCTCACCTGGAGTACTGTGTCTAGTTCTGGAGGCTGCACTTTAGAAAGGACATAGAGTGGAGGCAGTCTAGAGGAGGGCAACTAAAATGGGGCAGGGTTTACACCAAAAGCCCTACAAGGAGATACTTTGGGGATCTCAACATGCACCAAAAGTCCTATGAGGAGTGACTTTAGGGATCTCAACATCTACACCCTGGAAGAAATGAGAGCAGAAAGTGATACAGAGACCCTAAGAAGTGCAAAGTAATGCACCTGGGAAACAAAAACCCAAGGGAAGAGTACACGGTGGGAGGTATTAATGACAGACATGGAAAAGGACCTTGGGGTAGTCATATCAGATGACCTAAATGTAGGCAAGCAATGTGAGAAGGCAGTAGGGAGGGCTGGGGGATACTGGGATGCATAGAGAGAGAGGCATCCCCAGTAGAAAATGGGAAGTTGTTATCCCTCTGTACAGACAGTTGGTGAGACCCCATCTGGAGTACTGCATGCAGTTGTGGAAACTCCATCTCCGCAAGGACATAGACAGGATGGAGGCAAGCCAGAGGAAGGCAACTAAAATGGTGTAGGGTCTGTACCAGAAGCCATATGAAAGGTGACCTGTAAAGAACAAGAGTACCCGTTCCTGTCCCCACATACCTTTCTAGAACTGCTGCGGGAGTTCAGGGATGTAATTGTCTTTATTTTTAATTCCATAGTTACATTTTACTAAAACGCCGAAAGTTACGGCCGAACATGGAAGTGCAGAGCGGCCCCGATTGAGCGGGGTGCAAGTGTTTATGGGTATTATACCCATTTAGTGACGTTGCTGATACCACTACTCTTATTGCAGCAGCAGTGGTGGTAGTTTATAATATTTATTTTATTGCTTCCACGGGGGTCTTGGCACCTGAAATATTATTTATAGCAACACCTGGACAGGCTGTTGATGTAAGTAATATTTCAGGTGTCAAGACCCCCGTGGAAACAATAAAATAAATATTATGAACTACCGCCACTGCTGCTGCAATAAGAGCAGTGGTGTTGGCATCGTCACTAAATGGGTGTAATACCCATAAGCACTTGCACCCGCTCTTTCGGGGCCGCTCTACGCTTCCATGTTCGGCCGTAACTTTCGGTGTTTTAGTAAATGTAACTATGGAATTAAAAAAATAAAGACAATTACATCCCTGAACTCCCGCAGCAGTGCTAGAAAGGTAGTGGGACGGAACGGGTACTCTTGTTCTTTACAGGTCATCTTGAAGAGACTAAAAGAGCGTAATATGTATACTCTCAAGGAGGAAGAGGGGAGAAGTGATAAAAACTTTAAAGTATCTCAAGGGAATCAAAGTCCAAGATGGTAGCATTTTTCAGAAAAAGAGATGTGCAAGAACAAATGGCACAATTTGAAGACTGGGGTGATGACTCTGGCAACATGAGGAAGTACTTTTTCAGGGAGAGGGTGGTGGACGCATGGAACAGCCTTCCTGAGGAGGTCGTGTAGTCAAAAACGGGGAATTTAAGAATGCATGGGACAGACATAAGGCAATTCTAGTGGGAGTTAGGAGGAAGTAGACTGTTGGTAAAACTAGGATCAGCAGCTTATCCGATGGGGAAATGGGCAGACTGGGTGGGCCAAGTGGTCCTTATCTGCTGTCAAAGTCTGTATTTTTGTGTTTTCTACAGGTACCTCACAGGGGTGAACAGTGTCTTGAGGGGAGTTTTTCTTTCAAATGAGAGAGACACCAGGACCAGGAGGCATGTGGGGGGAGGGGGGTTAAGAGGGGTGTGAGGAAAGGTACAGGATACTGACATGCAGAATCCCGACCCTCGAAAGCCTGACAGTGAAATCCGGACAGCTGGAATCCTGCCGATTTGTGTGGTTCGTGGGAGATATATATATATATATATATATGAAGGTGTGTCTGTCTGTCTCTGTGTGTGTGCATGGGATAAAACCCGCCTCGAACATTTCTTCCAAATTTCTCTTCCTTTATCTGCCATTGTCGAGATTTCGGTGTCAGGCTCTCGAGGTTGGGATTCTGTATTATATCCGTGAGGAAGCAATAATTCACTGAAAAGGTGGTAGACACCTGGAACAGACTGCCAACTGAAGTGGTGGAGGGGGGGGTGTGTGTGTGTGGTGTGCGCGCGTGCTTCAGGCACACGTGGGATAGCCATGGGAAAATTAGTAAATGGGGAGGGTCTGCAGAGACGGACTAGGCAGGAAACTGGGTGGCCGAGTGCTTTACCTTGTGTCTAATGTGGATGGTTTACAGCAGTACTCTAGTTCCTGCAGTGCGTTTTCCTAGTTGTGTTATTTTGTGTGTCAGGTGGTTTTTGTCTGACACATTCTGATACAGTGTTTTTAACCTCCTGGTGCTCCAGTCAATCCAATTGCAGAAGCAGGACCCCAATGGAATGAGATGCTGTGCCTCAGCTGGGCTAAATAACCCGGTAGCTGGGACCACAGGCTACTGCTTGTAATGTCTGTGACCGGAGTTTAGAAGCAAACTCTGGGAGTTGGGGGGGGGGGTTCAGGCATTCAAGGGACTGATCCCCTCTGGGAATGGGGGCACTCGGAGCCCCTGACACTTAGTGGAGAGTGGGGTTGTCAGAATGCACTGGAGGTTACAGGACCTTCCCTGATGGTCCAAAACGTTACAGCTTGTAGTCAAATGCAGTACTAGACCTGAAAAAGTGTATGCATTTGTTATTGCTAGCCAAGGTTTACTCTGATTTCCATAATTTGGATTTGTGTTTGAGCCCTGTTACATTTGCCTTTGCTGTTCAGCTGCTGGGCTGCTAGCTCCTTGTGGCATCACTGTAGGATAGATGAGTGACTCACACTGTGCAATACCATGCAATTGCAACAATGTTGCAAGGGAAACCTACCAGCACTCAGTGTACATGTTGTATTCCCTCTTCCCCAAGACACCCTGTTAGCAATGCATTATGCCAAAATCTAAATGTCTTGTCAGTATGTTTTTGTGTGAAATTGACTCTGCCCTACAATGATGTCAGCAGTACAACCATGGGCCCACAGCAACACCAGGCTTGCTATAAAAGCTCTGGTACACCCTGCAGTTTTCAGCCGCTCGGAATGCAAAAACTAACTAACTGCAGCAGACAGTATGAGCAAGTCGCTTAACATCCCTGTGCTCCCAGGTCGCACCTGTGGTTTAAAAAACAAACAAAAAAAAAAAACTTCAGCTTACTGTGCTACTTCTGGTTAAACAACTAAATGAAAAATACAATTCCAGAATCTGTGCAAGAAGGGGTAATTAATGCATGAAAGTCAAAGTGACTGGGGAAGGTCCTCTTTAAGCCGGCTTCCGGTGCAGCGTATCGCTACAGCTTGCGATGCCAATAACCTGGGTTCAGGAAGGAGCCTAGTGCGTTGGAGGCTGGCCAGGGAGAGGACAGTTGTGTGTCCTAGGGATGCTTGCCTCCTCTGGGAAGTGAGGATGAATGGTCTCTGCTGCAGTACTGCTACCTGGATGACAGCAGGTGGAGATGCAGCTGGAGGCATGGATTTGGGGCGTTGCCATGATGCTCGTGTCATCAAGGCCTTCATGGTGTTGGGGAGGGACTGACTGGGCTGTCTGCCTCACTAACACTTCAACACCGCTGGGGAGTGTAAGGGCTTGGCCCCCGGCAGCCCTTCCCTTGGGGTGGTGGTTATGTGTGGGGGAAGATGTGAGGCAGAGATGGTGGGTGACCGGACTGATTTTGGCGGTGGGAGGTGTCAGTCGAGGACATGAGGGAAGTGTTATAACATTTTTAAACTGCACTGGAAGTGCGGCACCCGTCGACTTACATTGCGAAGGACTGTGCAACATGCGTCACGGCATTGCATGCTCACACTTTTGAGGAGGAAATTGGGAAGAGAAAATGGCTCCTTAACCGGCAGGATGATGCTGGGCTCCCACAGACCCTGCACCTGGCTAGCCAGGCATGGTCTTAGTGCAGTGGATCCTGTTCAGGGTTTGCAGGACCCCTTGGGGAGGGCCTGGGGGAAGCTGTTGGACCAAAGCAAGCCCTGGAGGATGCTTGGCTGCCAAGGCTGGGAATACTAAGGGATAGGGGCTGGTCAGGGCAGGGAAAAAGATAATACAAAATAAATAAAACGGGGTAAGAAGGTAATTCTAGGAAAGAGAGATAAGATTGTGGTGCTTGGTGAAGGGTGAATACAGTGGATATAGTGGTGGTTTCTTCCTGGTGAGGGTTTCTGTGGTATTTCCTTTGGGGAAGGTGTTAAGTTGGCCTGGGGTGTCTGCGAGAGGGAGTATGGTAACCTGCTTTCCAAGAGGCAAGAAATATGGTTGCAGTTCTTGGGAAGAGGATATGATCAAGGTGGCCACCTTCTGGTGCTTGAAGTGAGGGCCACCCATTGCAGTCCCATAGAGGACATTAGAAAAAGCAACCTTAAAATGAATGATTTTGTCTTGAACATGGCTCTGGCTGAACTTTGGGAGAGGGTGATGGCACTCTTGGAGGAGAGATATACTACTCGTGTAGCTAAATAAAAGGGTTCCAGTGCATGCTGGTAATTGCTGTGCTACACTGGCGTGCTTAAGATCCTTTGTTTCCAGACAGGAGTATGACTGTAGAAAATGCAGGGACTTACCCTTATTTAGCTCTGTGGTGCTGCTTGCTAGGGATGAGGATATGGTGGTGCTCCTTTTTTTTTTTTTTTTTTTTTTGAGGTAGAGTGTATATATTAACACTTTCAGTAGCATGAAGAAAATATGTTAGCATTTTTGTAGTGGTGGGTAGGAGGGATATGGTCACATTTTCTATAGAGAGGCTGTCACAAACCCAGTCTATCCCTTACCTGTCCCTCATGCAATTGCTCACACAGAACCAAGTGCTCTTGAGACTGGTGGACTCTTCAGACCAGTGTACCAGTTTTCTTGTTGGGGAATGAAACTTGAGGTAATGACAGCATGTTGCAAATGTCAGCGATGGGGTCAGGCCTATGCTCCCACAGTGCCAACCTCGGGCGCAATAGTGTGGACAGGTAAAGACAGAGTAACCCTCTTGTCTGCTTTGGGTCCGAATCACCTGTAGTCTCAAGTTCTGGGGATTCAAACTGTGAACCTTGTGCTAGCACACCCAATTAACAGACTCTGATACGTACTCTCTTCGAGGAACGCAGTACAATCCTTCACCTAGGGGCATCTAATTAGGTATCCAAAATGAACCCTTAAAACTCTTAAGGCCCTGTCCACACTACACCAGAAAATTCACTCTAACGTTACAGAGGGTCCAGACCGTTACCATAACGGTTTGCGTTTACACTGGCAATGTCTTAAAAAGTGTTTTAAAAACTGTTGTTGAAAACTGATATTTTGGGCCTGTCTACAGTAGATAAGTAAAATCCTGCAATGTGCATCAGTGGTAGGGTGGATGTACTGTAACGTTTTGGCCCTGCCTACACTGCATTGAAAATCTGTAACATTTTGAAACCAGTACAGACTGAAAACGTTACAGTGCATCCACACTACCACTGAAAACATTTTGAAAACGTTGCAGGATTTTACTTGTGTATTGTGGACAAGGTTAAACAGAGCTTTGAAGCCATTACAGACTCTGTTGCTGAAACCACCTCACAACAGGTTTCTGTAACGGTTATGAAAACACTTTCTGTAATGTTACTAGTGTAAATGCAAACCATTATGGTAACTATTTGGACCTCTAACATTAGAGGGAATTCCAAGGGTAGTGTAGACATGACCTTTCAGTCTGTAATGGTTTCAAAACATTACAGATTTTCAGTGCAGTGTGGACAGGGCCTAAGAGACCTTTGGTATATTCTTACCTTTTTCAGCTTAGTAACACCATCAAGCCTATTTAAACCATTGTCGGACTTAAAAATACAGGCACTCCACATGCAAAAGAGAACTGGGAAGACCTAGGCAATATCTTAAAGGTGGTTTACTAAAATTGTAAAATAAGTAAGACAAAATACAGAATAAGTATTGAGAGCTTACAATGACAGGATTCAGTGGCTCAATCCCAAGATCCAATGATTCAGCCAGCACTTTATGTTCTGCATGCGAGGAAAGATGTGTCTTAAGTTCGTTCACTGACTTGCGAACTGCTTTACTGTTTGAAGTTGCTCAATCTGGAAGTTCTTTAATCAGCTGTTGTATAGAGACAGTAGATCGTAGTGGCAAAGTAGACGAGCAACAATTGGTCCTGCCCACGGACTTTAAAGATTTGGTACTGAGATCCCTCCACAATCACATGGGGCACCTCAGTATGGACAGAACCCTTGACCTGGTACAATCTCGCTTCTACTGGCCCAAAATGGGGGCCGATGTTGAGCACCATGTGAAGACTTGTAGTCGCTGCCTGCAAAGAAAAGCCCTGCCTCAGAGGGCTGCCCCTTTGTTAATATTACTACCAGCGTCCACGTGGAACTAGTCTGCATAGACTTCTTGCGTTTAGAACCTGATCAGCGGAACATTGGTAATGTGTGTTGAGTAGTTCTGGATCTTTCACCACGATATCACAAGCTTTCCCACCAAAGACCAAAGCTCAGTTGAACCATGCCTATCAACTGGCCCAGACAATGGCTGCCAAGAGAAATCTAGCCAACAGAGGGAGGCATGATAAAAACGTAAGGGCTCAAGAGCTTTGACCTGGAGACCGTGTGTTACATAATTTGGACTGCATGGTAAACACAAAATTGCTAATTGGTGGCACCATCTTCACCATGTAGTAGTTGGGAAGTTGGATGATTTACCTGTGTATGTACAAGGTCTTGAAGAACAACTCAAAGCTGTCAAGACCATGCACCGTAACCACTTGCTACCTATAGGCCAAGTCATGATTGAGGCTGAACCCCTGGAAATTGAGCCCTCTGGGCTGGTGACTCTTTCTGCTGCAAGAAAGAGACAGTCAACCTACCCCCAGTGGTCACAGATTTAAGGTTTCCTCCACAGCAGGCCCAGAATGATAGTGACTGTCGGTCACTTCTGACAAAAGTGAATACAACCGCCTAAAACAGAGTCTGCTGTTTCGAGATAACCCCCTGATTAAATCGTGGGATTTAGCTGGGCCTTCTGGACTGCCTTACTCTCCCCCAAGCCGTCCTTGGAGCCAGTGCTCCCAGAAAGTGAAGTGCAAAGTATCACGTCTGAGGATGTTGAGTCTCTGTGTGTTGTGGAACTGTATGATTTGCCTGAAGTAGGGGCTGAGGGTTTGTCTTTCTGGTGACATACAGAACTTGAATACTATGAGAGTGCTGACCCCCCTTTTCAGTGCCTCAAAGCTTGATTGTGCCTGAGCCTTCACAAAATGAGTCACGTGTTGTAGAAACAGAGCCTGCAGAGCAAAGAACAGACAGTGCCCCAAGTTTGAATGTTCCCACCCGGCAGAGGCATCCTTCACAAGTGACGAGAGTCCCCAGACCAGTACCAGAGTACAGAGACTGTAGTTGTCCCCTCAAAGACTGGCGAACTGTCAAGCTAGTAGTATGCCTCAGTTATGATTCTCCGGGAGGTCAATGGATTTGCCTCTGTGTGGTGCACAAAGGTGTTTGTCTTATCAAGCTCACTGCCCAAATTGAGCTTGTAACATGGCATTAATTCTGTGCACCAAATGGCGATCACCGATAGGCACAAGAGGGTCACGGGATGGCAGCCGGAGCGGGCATTAACCCAGCTTATATGCCGTGCCCGCTTTGGCAGTACCACGACCAGCCAGACCCCCAGCCTAGCAGCACTGGGTCCTGTGGGGGAGCGAGAGGAGCGGCGGGCCTGGAGCCCCACTAGCAGTCCGAGGTTGGAAAGGAGACGGGGAACCCGCAGCGCACACCCGCAGGAGTCTCTAGCTGGGAAGCATGACAGGCGATGCAAGAGAGCGGGTCTGTTTTTCATTGCTAGAGGGGCAGCTGGCGTGATAGTGGGTGGACGAGCAGCGGTGGGCACCGCGGCGTACGGGACACTGACCGGGGGAGCCATTGAAGTGTTGGAGCAGGGCACGAGCAAGGAGACCGAGGAGAGAGGAGCAGGACCGTCGTGCAGCGAGGGGCCGGAGCAGCCAGCATATGTGGGCGACAGTAGGGCACCATCTCGGGTGGCAGAGGTCCGTGCAACGTGCAGCCAGCCGGGAGTGGGCACAGTCAGCAGTGCTCCGGAAACCACAGGGAGCTGGGGGGACCATGGCTGGAGCAGAGGGAGCGGGAAGAGGTCCCGAGGGGTGAGCGAGGCAACAGCCAGACCAGGAGGACACCAGCTGTGCGCTGACGGCTGGACGCCCTGAGCGTAGCAAAGGTGGAACGTAACAGAGAAATGACTGCATGGGCATGCAGTGTCTTCTCAGACTGGTTGGAGGAGAATTGCATGACCCTGGACATTGCCACAGTCACAGTTCCAGAGCTCGCAGAGACACTGAGGCACTTCTATGCCACAGTGCGGGTGGGGGAGGCGAGTAGTACAGTGTGAGCTCCTGGGGCATCAGAGCTGGCCTGAACTGCTACATAAATGGCATGGAGGTCAGGCATGCGTAGATATTATGGCAGATCCAGCTTTCAGAACTGCTAACAATGTATTTCTGGCAGTGCTTAAGAAGTATCGGCGGGCTGGCAAAAGCGTGGCAGCACATTTGATAACCCAGGAAGATCTGCGCCGGATCAGGCAGTGTGACACCCTTGATCCCCGCACAGCGTACGGCCTTGTCAGGCGTGTCTGGTTTGAGATACAACTGGCCTGGCACGCAGAGGCGAGAGGGACTGAGGCAGCCGCAGGCATCCTTGTGGTTGACAGAGATGCAGCAGGGCAGGAGTTCCTCGCACTGGGGTTTAACAAGGCCACGAAGAACCATAGCAGTGCCACGAGACAATCTGTAATGCCCCAAGGTGGTCATTCCAGAAGTAATTAAAAATAATTAAATGAGTATAGAACATACAGGAGTTAGAGTACCTGCTGCAGGAGTAGGCAGCAGGGTACTGTCTGAAGGGCCCCAAGACATAAAAGCCACCTCAGTAAACACACAAAAACACTGTAAATAATAGAAAAAGTGCCTTGTGCACTTAAATCCTAGTAAAGAAGAAGAAAAAAAAAAGCATTCCATGTCATAATGGCCTGGATGGAATGCTGTGCTAAGTAGCTGATGCACAGCATTCCAATCCAGCCATTCCAGAATCCTAGCAGTTTTATCTTTTTAAAAATAATTCCATAGTTAGTCAGTTGATCCTGGGCAGTGGTTGAGGAGACAGGACACAGAAGTCAAGGGACGTTTAGGGCTTACCTTGTGTTGAAGCCGTCCCCTGGGCTTGCTGTGGTCCTGTGCTGCCTCCTGCCTGAAGACTCCTTGCCCCGCGTTAGTTCGCGGTCTGCGGTGCCATCAGGGCACCAGAAGAAAAGCATCCGTTTGCCATGGTTTTGAGCTTAAAAGCCCTCCGGTTATTTTAGCCCCCTGAAGTGTTTTTAGTAATTTTCTGGGTCCCACGTCGGCGGCATTGAGCGCCGCACCGTCCACTACCCTGTCAGCCCGCTGAGGCCCCCCGAGTCGCTCCCCCAGCTGCCTGTACTGCTTTCCTCCCTCTGCCAGCATCCTCCCTCCTCCCTACAGTCCGCAAGCCCAGAAGACCGCAGAGTGGTAAGTCGTGGCAGCACACGTTGTGCTGACCGCCAGTATTCATAAGGAGGGGGCCCTGAATTGTTTAAAAAGCTCAGTAGGCGCTTGAAAAAGGTGGCCGAGCGCCGCAGGAGCATCGGGTCGTTGGGACCCGTGAAAATAAATATTTATTTGGAGGCGGGGCTAGCGACGCCCCTGGGGAGGGGCCGGAAAGCAAGGCCTTTAGCGCGGCCTATAAATATTAATGAAGGGGGCGGAGCGAAATTTGGGCGTAGATTTGCTGCACTGAATGACAGCAGGCACTGGGAGCCTGCAAATTTAAAGGGGCAATACATTTAAAAGGGCAATTCTTGCCCGGATATAAAGGAGGGCTCCAGGCCCAATATAAAGTGGGGCACCAGGCCCAATGCAACAAGGGGCTCCAGGCCCAATCTAAGGTGGGGCACCAGGCCCGAGGTAATGGTAGGGCTTCAGGCCCGAGGTAATGGTAGGGCATTAGGCCCGAGGTAAAGCCTGGTACTAAAGGGAGGCCCCGGCCTAGCTGAGTAGGGCAAGCCAGCCTAGTGGTACTATAGGGAGGCCCCGGCCTAGCGGAACAGGGCAAGCCAGCCTAGTGGTACTAAAGGGAGGCCCGGCCTAGCGGAAATAGGGCAAGCCAGCCCAGTGGTACTAATGGGAGGCCCCAGCCTGAGTGGAATAAGGCAGCTCAAGCTAACGTAGGGCTTCAGGCCCAAGGTAAAGCCTGGTCTAAAGGGAGGCCCCAGCCACAACGGACAGTAAGGGATCCTATCCCAGAAGTACCCTACCTATAGAAACGGGTTCATTTGAGAGTGTTATAATTGCCTATACTGTGAATTTACTGTGATTACTGTACTGCTTATGTTGAACTATTGCCCGAAGTAGCCGAACTATTGTCCTAAGTACCTGAACTATTGCTTTAAGCACCTGGACATTGGCCCTTATCAGTAACAATTACCCCTGAAGTTATAATTTGTCCTCCCTGGCAAATATTGTACTATTCCACAGTTCTTTGAGCATTCTTCAGTTATATGTTTACTACTGTATGCGAAGACAGTCTCGGTCTTCTACCACACTGCAGTCTCCTAGTGTGGTCTGTTACACCACATGCTCAGAATCAGTCTCTACTCAGAAGAAGACATCCTTACAGCATTCTTCACTCCAGGGAGATCCTCCATCAACTTATCCGGTCCGTTCGTGTACACGTCCACCGGGTCAAGTCCGCCGCCGGTTGTACCAGTCGTGACTACCGCTTTCTTTGCTTCTCACAGCTTGAAAGTACGCCCTACCAAACGCATCAATACAGCCGTACAATGTCGCTCTGTTTGGTTCCTGTTCCAGATGTCCGAAGTTGGTCGCCTCTACAGAGAGAGAGCTCATCTTGGAGAACCAGTTCTGCGTCCCCACCTGGCCGCTTGCCGAAAGTAGAGTCCGCTGCTCAGTCCGGGACGCGTCTACCGCTTTTGTTTTGTGTTAGTTCCTGACCTGAGGATTGCAGATTCAACCATCATCTCTTCAGATTCCTATGGTTCCTGGTCCTGTCAGAGTTCCTTCGAGTCCAGCTGGCCCTTGGAGTGCTGCAGCATCAGTCGGATCGTGGTACTCCTCCATTGGATTCATCGCCACGTAGATCTTGGTCTTTCTTCATCCTTAGCAACCCTAGAAGTGGGTTTTGGCCGAGGAACCTCTTGCTTCAGTGTGTGTTATTTCAGGAACCAGTTGCTTTGGTTCTACATTCCGGCAGCCTCGGAAGAGTAGGCTTTTGCCGAAGATATATGGTCTGTTTGCAAACCTCTCACCACCCCAGTGGCCTTATCTAGGTCCTTGCTGGGAATTGAGATTAGGGTTCCACAGTTCTGTTTTATTTCCTTGTAGCTACCAGCGAAGAACGAGATTGTACACGAAGCGCCAGATCTCTGGACCTTTGTAAAATTCTGGACTCTTTGTAGATGTATGATGCTGATCACCCTAATGTAGTGCTGAGTAGCCTAAGACTGGGTTCTTGTGTAAAGTATAGAGTACAGTATAAACTAGTACTAGAATAAGAGTGGCAGTAGGCCTGCAGGTTATATTTGCTGAGGTAAACATTAAAGTGGTAGATCAAAAGTATTTCAGTATCCTCGTTATAATCTGCCCTATTGTTAACCGGGCATCCCCTACTCTTCTTGTGACTGTCTGTCTACGCCCCTTTGGTTCCAAATAAAACGTCCGCCCTGCGGGCATTTAAAAACTACTAAGTCGACTCCTGCCTCTCCTTGTCCGGATAGCAGTTATCCTATCTGAAATATAATTTGGACCTCTGGTGCCCCGCTCTTCTCTTTTCACCACCTTAGAGTAGAGCGCACTCGTCATATAATTAACATCACCTTCTTGAGAGCACCACACAAACAAGCAGAGCCTTCGGGGGGGTTCTCTATGCACAGCCTGGCAGCGTCCTCTGTCCAGTGGCCCTCTATAAGGACTATGTCAGGAGATGCCCTCAAGGAGCCCCCGCTTTCTACCTGCACCCCCTGCGCCTCCCCCAAGAAGAGCTGGACAAGCAGCAGGTGTGGTTCTCACTACAGCCAATGGGCAGGAACTATCTGATGCCGGCCTATCATGCTGGTATACGAACCACAGCGTGAGAAGCACCGCCGTGCAGATGCTGACAGAGGCTGGTCTCGCATCACGTGAAATAATGTCAGTTACAGGCCACAGATGTGAGACCAACCTCTGCAACTACTGGTCCCCAAGTGTGTCTGACCACCAGAGGTGGTCGCATATCCTCTCTGCGACGGACACCCCGGGCTCCAGCACCGACCCAGCCCACAAAGAGAGCAAGTGTGTACTGCATGCCCTCCGACTGCTGAGAGCGCACAGCGGAGCACAGACACGCAGACAGCTGGAGCAGCAGGCGGCAACAGCAGTGGTAGCTCAGGAGGCCATTGGGGACGTCCCCACACCAGCCACCCTAGGGAGCAGCAGTCCATGGCCGATGACCCAGGACACCGACCAGCAGAGAAGCGGCATCTCCAGAGCCGGGCAGACCTACTGAGAGCGACCATGCCGGAGCGCGCCACCGACCCACCAGGATTCCACTGCCACACCTTCACCGTCCATGGCACGGTGAACTTCTATGGAACAGGCCCGCCGGCGACAGACAGCAGAAGCACCTAGTCAGACCAACACACCGCAGGGCACACCGGGCAGCATCATGGAGAGAGCACCTGGAGGACGACACCGCCGGACCACTATCCTGGAGGCAGCAGGAAGTGACAGCACCCGACATGCACAGCGCGACTGCAGCCCTGCTCGGAGTGGCGGAACCGTGCACCACAGACCTCCCACGGAGGGTATGACCAGAATACCCACACCGAACTCGGCAGAAGAGGCACACGAATGTTGGCTGCCCACCTTCTGCGCCTAATGTAATGGACACTCGCTGATCAGCACATCAGTATG
This sequence comes from Neoceratodus forsteri, assembly GCA_016271365.2. NCBI lineage: Eukaryota > Metazoa > Chordata > Ceratodontiformes > Ceratodontidae > Neoceratodus > Neoceratodus forsteri. The sequence continues at coordinate 1,338,579,735 of CM028131.1, forward strand.
TATCCAATGTTGTAGACCGTTGTCTAAAAGTGCAGTAAAGTTTATAAAGTTCTCACTGCCTCCGCCCTTATTCTTGATCTCGGACAGTGGGCCCCTCCACGGCGTGCAGCCCATGTCACAAGTGCATTAAAGCCCACTCCGTCGGTGGCATCTAATGCGATTGATGCATGGGGGCTGGGGTGGCCCCTCGGCCCCACTGCCCATGCATCAATCTAGCATTAGATGCCACCTTCGTCGTGGCTTAATGCTTACTTGACAGCTAATTCCAGGTTACTTATCTTTCCCTTTCACCATGGTGCCCCTGCCCCCTCTAGCACCAAGTTAGCTGATAGGGAAGGGCCCCCTCTATAGTAATGTTCAATTTACCTGTGTGAAATATGCACAGTGTGTTGTCGGAATGGATGTAGTATCATGAAGTGTAATGAATATGTATGGTAAAGTAACATGTTTATGTTAACTGATGCGTAATGGTACAGACTTGATGCGGATGCCAAGTTTTCTCCAGGCAGGGAAATGTATAACCCCCCCCCCCCCACAAATGGGGGTTCCCGAAAAGTCTTCTTGAACTTGCCTAAATGCTCACTGCCAGGCTGGTGTCCTGCGTGGTGGTGGTTTTTTTTTTTTTTTTTTTTTTGGCAGTTTAAATGTGATTGCCAGTATAGTCTCTGTGCTCTGTCTCTTTAAGAGTTTCATGGATTGTAGTCATAAGTAATCTGAGAGAGCTCTGAAAGATGTAACTATTTGCTGGAAATCATTTTAGAGTAATAATGTAGTTTGTCTAACCTGCCTGCATTGCAGCAAGGACTGTTTTGTTCATCTCCACTGTCTTGGTCCTGGACTGCGAATTGGACCAATCAGTACTGGTGGGACCTACAATGGAGCCGGATTACAGGAGCTGTCTGGAGTCAAAATCTGTAGGAATTGTAGTTTTGAGCTTTTTGCGCCTTTTTGCACCGGGGGAAGGGAGCCTTTGTGACTTGACAGGAGGATTAGCCAACCGGACCTTTTGGATCTTGGGGAATTTCCCAGACTGCTGCAGCTAGTTTCATTTTTGAGCTGAGAAGTGAAGAAGTAACAGCTCAAGTGAATACTTTTTTTTTTTTTTTTTTTTTTTTTTTGAGCAGTTGTGTAGTTTGGCATGGGAGAACTGTGAAAGGGCTCAGTTTTGGCTTGCCTGTCTGCCTGCTGTCCCTGAGTGGGGAAAATAGAGTTTATTCGGACTGAATCAGAGTTTTGAGGGCTATTTAAGCCACTGGACTGTGACCAGGCTTTAACCTGAAGAAGACTGAAGAATTGCTGAATGCGATAGGCCTGTCAGGATTTCCAGCTGCTTTTGAATCCCTGGTTTGTGCAGAGACTTTGCGATTGTGACCTGAGAGCGGTTTGCCTGGTACAGTAGAATTTCCTTGCATGTAAATGTACGGTGTATTGAAAGTGGGTCGTGATTTGGTTCCCCACTGTGTGAACTGTGTTCTGCTTGCTGGAAGCTTCATCCAGTCTAATTGGACTGAATCCGCATTCATCTCCATTCGGCCTGGGCCATGCCACTCTGGCCCTGCCAGACTACCCCCACTGCACAGAGAAGGCCACCGACAAGAGACCTGCCTGGAGATCAGCCTCCTGCTCCATGCTTGAACAGGAACAACGCCATGGCGAGTCATGTGGGCCCTGCTTCTCCTGGCACTCCAGATTAACCACCTGCTGTCTCGATTTTTCGTCCAGCCTGTGTTCAGTCTTGGGTATTGTGAGTAATCGTCAGGGTAGCTCCCTGCAACAACAGCCTAATCTAAAAGTGTGTCATCTGATTGTCTTGTTTTTTCCTTTTCACGAACTGAGCCCTCTGGCTCCGGATTACAAATAGTGTGTGTTGTGCATGTTTTCTTCCATCACAGGACCCCAACCAGCTGCAGCGTTGCTGGCTAGCCCACCATTCTCCATCTGTGTACCCAGAGTGTGTGACTGTTTATGGACTCTGAAGTGCATGCATAACTGTTTGATACAGCTTTTAAGCAGATTAACCTTGTTCAAGTCCCTTAAATAAATGGGACCTTTTTTGCATTTACACTGACTGTGGTTCCAGTTTGTGCAAGAGTACTGTACTGCTGTTATTTGCTGTATATAACATTGTTTTACAGGGGTTCCCAGGGCCAGGCCAGAGGAAAGCCCTGGTGGTAAGTGCAAACAGTGTGGGTACTTGTGTGGCGTATCAGGGGTATTGTGAAAGTGACCATTGTGTATTGTTCCGGCCACTAGTAAGGAGGGGGGGGTTTACAGTGTCCTGGAGGGCTGTGCCCAGGTTAGTTGACCACTACCAACCCTAACCTCTGGGTGGAGGCACCCGTTTCAGAACTCTGGCCCCTTAACGTGCTACTAGCCAAGCAGGCAGGGGTAGTAGCCCTTGGGATAGTTCCACCTAGGGGTTACATTACGTCCTTTAAACATTTCACTTTGATCTTAGCAATCCCAGCATTTCATTTAGATATTAAACTTGATAGGAACAGCCAAATTACGCTTTCTTTCCTGATATCATAAACTTTAGATTTAGTTTAACTTCAAAAGCTTAGGCAGGTCATAAAAGGTAGTAAATGCAATTTCTTTAAGAAGCCTTAAATTAGGGATCTTCCTGGTCCGTGTAATAAATCCTGTGATTTTCAGCTGCTGACCTTGTAATTTTAAAGGCCAAATATCTGTCTCTCACTGACATTTCATACACAGACCATTTATTTATAGTATCATATCATACAGGTAAGAAGCATACAGAACTGGGGCAGAGCGTCCTAGCAAACACCCATTTCACTTATGGAAAGGCTTGTAATGTGTATTTATTTTAGAGGGTGGACATAGTTGGCATTAAATGGTTCCTGCTCCCTCAAGCAAAACAGATACAGGTAAGTATTAAGATATACCAAAGGTACACCTACCCCATATCACGTATCCCCACCCCCATTTCTCCCAGATTATCCAACAGGCCCCTGTGAGGAATAGAGTCAAACACCTTGCTGAAGTCAAGAAAGGGGACGTCCACTGGTCTACCCAGGTCCAAGGCACGCGTCACCCAGTTATAGAACTCCACAGGGTTTGTCTAACACGATTCCCGGGCGAATCCATGCTGTCCATCATCCATGCACCTCAACTTTTCCAGGCCCCCATCCGTCTCTCCTTGACGATGCCCTCCATCACCTTGCCCACCACCAATGTCAGGCTGATGGGCCTGTAGTTCCTTGCCACCTCCCTTGATCTCCCCAATGGATAGGCACTATATGCGCCACTCACAGTCCTGGGGCACCCACCCTGTCCTCTGAGAGATGCTGAAGAGCTCCGCCTAGGGTTTTGCCAGGACATCCGCCAGTTCCTTCAGATAAATAGCTTTAACACACTGACTTCCTCCTCTACTGGCTGGTGTTTTGGTGTAGTAATTTGGTAAGGTGGAAGCAAAAGGAAGCACATTTATTTTCACTGTTTCAAGGTAACTCCAATAACGAAAATGCAGCCTTAATACTTAAGGAAGCACTGTTTTCAGTAACCTGTCATATTCCAGTACAGGCTGCTGTCAATCTAAACAGTACCACAGTTACAAAGTGCACCTAAACTAGGCTTATGTGTACGAGAATGTAACCTTTTTTTTTTTTTTTTTTTTTTTGTTAGTGAAGGGTGCACTGGAATTATCTCCTAGGGTACCCAGATTTACAGGGATTTTTGTATTTTACAGGAAAATTGCCACCGTTGACTCACTTTTACTTTGTACCAGAAATTGGGGCAAATAGGTTCTATTATATAATTAAAAAAAAAAGGAAAACAGAAAAGCACCTTGATGTTATGGGAAGCGGACTGATATAAGATGTCTGGATTTTAGTGATAGATCATGTGCTAAAATCGTGATTTTGTTTGAAAAAAAAAACAAAAACGGTGTACAGCAGTAGGGATTTCAAAGCTCCAGAATGGGATTTTCAAAGTATTTGCCACATGCAGTGGGAGAGAACCTGCAGTTGATGTAATGGTGGTTGAAGGTGACTCAGACCTTTAGACTTTAGCAAAGGGGACATGCTTGGGAGGCTGAAATGGTGGGCATTTTGGCAAGTACCCTATTCTTGCAAAGGGACATGGGGTGGTGGGTGGTTGGGCACTGAGATAGGTGGGAGGAGGGTTTTAGTGGATCTGGCAAAGGGGACAAGGGAGTGTGGTACTGAGGTGGTGTGTGTGTGTGTGTGTGTGTGTGTGTGTGTGTGTGTGTGTGTGTGTGTGTGTGTGTGATTGAAACAGATGAAGCAAAGATGGAATTAACATACTAACATACTATTTGCCAGCAGATTAGGCCTTACGGTCTATCGAGTCTGCTCGAACCTCAGATCCCTAGTTGGGTGCCGAGGCCCCCCCCCCTGTGTTCCAAAAACCCTTATCATCCATTCCCATCCCCCTGGGCCAGGCCATCATCTGATACATCCACTTTCTGTGTCTGTCCCACCCTCTCTTGAAGCCCTCCACTGTGGATCTCTGAACCAGCTCGCCAGGCAGTGCATTCCAAGGGTCCGCCACCCTCTCAGTGTAGAACCTTCTCCTCTTCTCCCCCACCCTTCCAACTTCAAACCATGCCCTCTGGTGATACCTCCCTGCTTTAGTCTAAAGATCCTCTCCATGTTTACCCTATTTATTCCCTTTGAGGTATTGAAGACCTCAGTCGTTCTTCCCCCTGCCTCTCCTCTCCTCCATGAAAACAGGCAGAGCTCCTCAAGTCTGCCCTCATACATCAAATCCCCTAGCCCTCGTATCATCTTAGTTGCCCTCCTCTGTACTCTCTCCAAGAGCTGTATGTTCCTCTTCAAGTGTGGTCTCTAGTACTGTAGTACTGTACACAGTACTCAAGGTGTGGTCTAACCAGTCCATTGTACAGCGGCAGAATCACTTCATAGAAACCTAGAATTTGACGGCAGATGAGGACCGCTTGGCCTACCCAGTCTGCCCATTTTCCTACCTAATGGTAAGCTGCAGATCCTAGTTAACCAACAGCTTACTTCCTCCTACACCCCACTAGGATTGCCTTATGCCTGTCCCATGCATTCTTGAAGTCCCCCACTGTTCTTGACTCCACAACCTCCTCAGGGAGGCTGTTCCATGCATCCACAACCCTCTCAGTGAAAAATACTCCACATTACCTCTGAGCCGTCCCCCCTCTATCTTCAAATTGCGCCTTGTTCTTGCACGCCTTTTTCTGGAAGATGCTACCCTCTTGGACTTTAATTCCCTTGAGGTACTTGAAAGTTTCTATCATGTCCCCTCTCCCTTCTTTCCTCAAGGGTATACATAAGCTCCTTTAGTCTTTCTTCAGATGTCTTCTGGTGCAGACCCTGCACCATTTTGGTTGCCCTCCTCTGGATAGCCGCCACTCTGTCTATGTCTTTGCGGAGATGGGGCCTCCCAAACTGCACACAGTACTCCAGATGGGGTCTCACCAACTGTCTGTACAGAGGGATAACAACTTCCTGTTTTCTACTATTGATGCTTCTTCCTATGCATCCCAGTATCCCCCCAGCCTTCCTTACTGCCTTCTCACATTGCTTGCCCACCTTTAGGTCATCTGATATAATTACCCCCAGGTCCCTTTCTATTTTTACTGTTGTCAGTATCTCCCCCCCCATTGTGTACGCTTCCCTGGGTTTTTGTTTCCCATGTGCATTACCTTGCACTTCTTTGCATTGAATCTGAGCTGCCATGCATTTGACCATTCCTCCAGCCTTGCCAAGTCCCTTCTCATCCTTTCCACTCCATCTTGTGTATCAACCCTGTTGCAGATCTTTGTGTCATCTGCAAAGAGACATACTTTTCCTTCCAGTTCCTCTGCAATGTCACTTATAAAGACATTAAAAAGGACCGGTTCCAGTACTGAGCCCTGCGGTACCCCACTAGTAACCCTCCTTTCTTCACTGTGTACTCTATTTACTACTACCCTTTAAGGCCCTGTTGTCTAGCCAATTTTTATCCAGGCTACCACCTTGGGACCCACCAAGGCTGGCTCTTTGTGTATTAATCTTTTGTGTGGGACTGTATCAAATGCCTTGCTAAAATCTAGGTAGGCCATGTCCACAGCCCCTCCTTGGTCTACTACTTTGGTCACCCAGTCAAAGAAATCTTAGATTCATCTGACATGACCTTCCCATCATGAATCCATGCTGCCTTGGGTCCCAGCCCCACTGGCCTCTAGGTACTCAACAGTTCTTTCCTTTAGAAGTGATTCCATCATTTTCCCTACCACTGAGGTCAAACTAACTGGTCTGTAGTTTCCTGCCTCTGTCCTGCTCCCACTCTTGTGAAGAGGAACACATCTGCCTCCTCCAGTCCTCGGGTACCACCCCATCCTCCCATGATTTGTTAGAGAGTAGTCAGCGTGTCACTAGTTCTACCCTTAGTTCTTTTAGAATTCTTGGGTGAATCCCATCAGGCCCATTGCTTTGTCCACCTTCAATTTTATTAGTTCTTTCAAAACCCTTTCTTCTGTAAATGGACTGGTATCGACCCCCATCTTCAGAGTGTTTCTCTTGTTTGGTTTTAGGTAACTCTTCCTCCTCTTCCTTTGTGAATACTGAGCAGAAATATTCGTTCAGTATACCTGCTTTTTCACTGTCACCCTCTGCCCACATTCCCTCCCCTTTATTAAGCTTCAGTATCCCTCCTTTGGTCTTTCTTCGCTCCCTAATGTACCTATAAAAGGTCTTATCCCCCTACTTAACAGAATTGGGTATCCTTTCCTCTGTTTGGGCCTTTGCTATTCTGACAGCCTTCCCAGCCTCTTTCTGCTTTAACTGATAAAGTTCTCTGTCCTGCTCCTTCTGTGTTTCTAATTTCCTGAATGCTGTCCTTTCTCCTTAACCTTCCCTGCCACCTCTTTTGAGAACGATGAGTGTTTTTTCCTTCGTTGTGTTTTATTGATTTGCTTTACACAAAGGCTTGTTGCCTCTGTGATGGCTGTTTTGATCACTCCCCATTGTTCCTCCACCCTCCTTCTTGTCTGTTTGCTAGTGCTTTTCTGAGGCACCTTCATTTTCCCAAAGTCAGCCCTCCTAAAGTCCAGTACTCTTGCTTTTGTATGGCTTGATTGTATGGCTGTGTTTTATCGTGAACCACACTGTTTGGTGGTCACTTGTTCCCAGATGGCTACCCACTTCTAAATCTGAGATTCTTTCTCCGTCCCTATTTGAGAGTACTAGGTCTAAGATTGCTCCCTCCCGAGTGGGTTCCAATACTAGCTGTCTGAGGCATGCCCCCTGTAAGGCATCAAGAATGACCCTGCTCTTGGATGTGCCTGCAGCAAAGGTTCTCCTGTTAACATCTGGCATATTCAGGTCCCCCATCAACAATATCTCCCCTTTTTCTGCCATTCTAAGAAAGCCTTCTGTCATTTCCTTGTCCATTCCCTCCCCCTGAGATGGGGGTCTGTATACAACCCCCATGCGGATTGTGGTGCCATTTCCTGTCTCCAGGGTGACCCAAAGTGCCTCATCTGCTCCCTGTTTACTCTTTAGCTCTGTTGCTTTGATCTCTTCCTTTACATAGAGAGCTACTCCTCCTCCTCTTTTACCCTTCCTGTCCCTCCTGTAGATTGTGTATCCTGGTATGATGACATCCCAGTCATGGTTGTCTGTGTACCATGTTTCTGTGACTGCCACAATATCCAGGCAACCCTCTTCCATCAAGGCCACTAGTTCAGGGAGCTTATTACAGACTGCGGGCATTGGTACTCATCACCCTCCACTTTTTGATAGCCTTACCTCTTTTATCCCCATTTCTGTCCTTACTGCCTTTGCCTTTTTTTTTTTACATTTAAATCTGTTCTGCTCCCTAACAACTTCTGTACCTTGGTGTTTACCTCACTAATCACCATGTTTTGTGGGGGGAGGCTGGGATTTCCCTGCTCCTTTTCAGTGCCTCCCCCCTTGGCTAGTTTAAATGCTTGCCAATGAAGCATTTAAACCTCTCACCTAGGATCCTGGTCCCCCGGACAGATGCAGACCATCGCACCAGTATAGGTCTGCATCCTCCAGGTGGCTCCCAGTCCCCAATGAAGCCAAAACCCTGAGCTCCACACCAGTTTTCAACCACTCATTGAATTCCCTGGTGAGAAGTGCCTAGCATCTCCTTTGCCATAGACAGGCAGCACCTCCGAGAAGGTTACCGTGACGCACTTTGTTTAAGGCCCTTCCCAACTCTACACACCCTCTTGCACTGCTCTGATCCCATTCCTAGCCAGGTCATTTGTCCCTAGGTGGACAATGACATCCAGCTCCCTTCCTCGTGCAGCTTCTCCCACGATCCTGAGGATTCGCTTCCTGTCCCTCCAAGCCGTGGCACCTGGGAGGCACCTTACCTCCCTCTCCCCTTCCTCCCCCATTTCTACCCCCCCAGTGATTGAATCCCCCACCAGGAGTTGTTTCCTTCCCCTGTGGGGTCCCATGCCACCCTCCTGTGGGTCTCCTTTGTGAAGGTTCCCAGCATCCTCCTTGGTCTCCACTGCAGGTGCCTCCATAGAGGAACCACTATCCACCAGAAGAGTGAATGAATTGTGGAGAGGTACAGCTGGAGGGATGCAACTCTGTTCCACCACCCTCTCCCTCCTTGAGCCCACCCTGGTCCAGCCTGTCCTCTTTCTTGGCAACCTCTGAGGTAATGGCATTGGCCCTGGTGGTCCCTGGGTGGGAGAGGAGGTTTCACGAATCCTAGCCAGGTCAGCCTGGAGACGGGCAACCTCCTCTCTCAGACCAGAGAGGTGCCTGCAAATAGGGCAGCATCGCAACCTCCAGAATGTCTCCCGGAACACTGCCGCCCCACAGCCATTGCACTGCACCACTCCTATCATGTCTTATTTTGTGTTCTCTCTACTGTTTCTCTGGATGCTTACTCTCTCCTCTCCTTACAACTCTGACCCTTCCTGTTCTGGGACAGCAACCTCTATCTTCTTCAGTAGCCTCTTCTTCCTTGCTCAATATCAGACCACCAGCAGCTAGGGGTGAGAGTGAGCTACTTTTTCCTTTAGGGTTGACAAAACCAGTGCTTTCTATGATCCTTTCCTTCCTACTGCCAAACAGGAAGTTCCTGTTGACAGTCAAATCCAGTGGCTATAAAAGTAGAACTGGCTTTGGGTGGGTGGGATGGAGGGCAATTAGTAAGAAAAAAGGCTAGCAACAGGAAGTTGTAATTTGACTCACCTGCTTTTGTAGTGTCTAAACCACACCCCCAGGTAAGCTCTCTTTCCTCCTACTGGTTTAGCAAAGTCAGCTGATACAGTACCCTTCCCAGCTAAGAACACACACTGATTTTCTTTCTTTTTTTTTTTTAACCTTAAATAAGACTCCTTCTATTTCTAATAAAGTTATCTGTCTACTTAATCTTAACAGACACTGACTCTTGCTGAGTTATACGTTTTTTAAACTAATAAGAAAATGTGGCTTCTTTTAGTTAGCTGCTTTCTGCTCTACAAGCAAGGCTAGCAACAGCCCTTCTCCTAGAGGTGATCCCCCTTAAGATGCATCCCAACATCCTGTTTGCTTTGCTAGCCGCTGTCCTACACTGCTCAGAGTTATTCATACATGCAACCACCATGACTCCTAGGTCTTTTTCCCCTGTTGAGGCCTCCAGCGCCCTCCTCCCAGGGTGTGTACCTGTGTTTAGGGTTTCCCACCCAACATGTAACACCTTGGACTTGGTGATATTGAAATTTAATTTCATGTGTGAGCCCAGCTTTTCAGGGTGTCCAGGTCCCTTGCAGGCCAACCTCCCTCTTCTCCTCAACTACTGCTCCCATCTTGGAGTCATCAGCGAAGAGACTCATTTCACACCCTATACCCTCCTGATGTCTGATATGTATGCATTAAACAGGATCGGACCCAGGACCGAGCCCTGCCGTACCCCACTACCAACCTCTCTAGGGTTCGAGAGCTCCCCACAAACCACTACTCTCTGGGTGCGTCCAGCTAGCCAGTTTTCAATCCATCTGACCATCAAAGGGCCTACTCCTAACCCCATCAGTTTCTCCACCAGACCATTGTGGGGGACAGAGTCAAACGCCTTGCTGAAGTCCAAGAATAATACATCCACAGGCTTTCCCCTGTCCAGTTCTGATGTTACCCATTCGTAGAACTCCACAAGATTGGTTTGACATGATCTACCCGCACAAACCCATGTTGCCGACTATCCAGACCTCCCACCTCCTCAAAGTACACCCCAATCGTTCCTTTAGTATACCCTCCATTAATTTTCCCACCACCGAGGTCAAACTGATGGGTCTATAGTTATCTGGTACTTCCTCGACCCCCTTATGGATTGGCACCACATGTTGATTTTAAAGGTTTTATTTAGATTATAATATATACATTTATTTAGGATACAATATTTACAGTGTGCGAAAACTTTCTACAGCGACAGAAATAGAAAGCGTTGAGTTGCTGTGATGGTCCTCATGACACTGGTATTGAATCGCCTGGTGTTTCGCCCCCTTCGCGAGACAACTCCGACTCAGAGTTGGATAAATACCAGGGTGGGGGTTGGGGTACAGGGGCACAGCCCCCCCCGAAGAAAACACACTGACATCCCCGACAGTACAGTGCCGACACTTGGTATTGTCTGTCGAGGATGTCTGTGAGGTAGATGTTGCTGTGCTATTGGTAAACACATTCACTCACTCATTCATTCATACATACTACACATTTTTAATTCTGCTAATCGGATTCAGGCACATTCATTTTCGCAATATCAATGGGGTCCCACAAGGTTCAGTATTGGGGCCACTTCTGTTCAGTGCCTGTCTCTGATATAGTGAGGGGGGGTTAGGAGTAGGCTGTCTCTCTTTGTGGATGATTCCAAACTGGTAGCACTGGTGGATTGGGAAGAAGCGAGAGAGACAGTCCGGGGGGACCTGGATACCCTGGAGGGGTGGTTAAGCAGGTGGGGATTGAAATTTAATGCCAAGAAATGTAAGGTACTTTCATTTGGGGGTCAAAAACCCAGGCCACGTTTACACCCTGGGGGGGTCACACTGCAAGCCACATTGGGTGAGCGGGATCTAAGGGTGGTGGTAGACGTCAAAATGAATAGCTCTGAAAATTGTAGAAGAACCGTAGCCAAAGCAAACTGGATACTGGGCTGCATAGCCAGGGGAATTATGTCCAGGAGGAGGGAGGTGATCCTCCCTCTATATAAAGCCTTGGTCAGGCCGCAACTCTAATACTGTGTACAGTTCTGGAGACCTCATCTGAAGGATATAGTGCTGCTGGAGAGAGTCCAGAGGAGAGCAACCAGGATGATTCGGGGCATGGAAGGGAGGCCCTGTGAGGAGAGACTGGAAGAGCTTGGGCTGTACACACTGGAGGAGAGGAGGGACGGGGAGACATGATTGGGGGTGGGTTTCAAGTATGTAAAAGGAATAACAGAGAGTGGAACCAAGGAGCTGTTTAGGCTTAAGAAGGGGACAATAGTGGGCATGAGTGGAAGCTGAAGGGGGGAAATTACGGGGGGGGGTGTACAAAGCATTATTTCACTGAGAGGGTGGTATAGCCATGGAATGCGCTGCCTGGGATGCTGGTGGAAAGAGGGCACAGTGGAGGGCTTCAAGAAGGGGTGGAACAGGTACAAGGGGAAACTAAAGCCAAAGAAGACCCTCTTGGGTGCTGGGGGGTAGAAGCGAGCACCCACTAGGTGGCTGGCTACCGAGCAGACATGGCAGACCATTATGTGTATTCTGCTGGCTTTTAGTATGTTGTTGTGTGCAAAACTGCTAATCAGTTTTCCGAGATTGTTTAAAATCTTGCGACAAGTTCTTGTGTAACTGTTCTATCTTCATCGTGCTATCTGTCGTTAGGTGTCACACATGGAATGAGTCCCAAGCAGTTACAGATGCACTAAGAAATTCAGGGAGGAAGGCCATCCCAAAACTTAGGCCAGAAGGCCCTGCAGAACAGCCGTGCCAAAGCCTGCACGGGCTTGAGAGGCAATGTCCAGTCTGTAGTACTTGGTGAAAGTATGGACAGTACTCCAGGTGACAGCAGCACAAGTCTCAGTGGCTGAGACCCCTTTGAAATGGGCCACAGAGGTAGCCATGTCCCTTGTGGAATGTGCCTTCACTGTCCCTGGCAGCTCTTTGCCATGCTTGTTATAGCAGAACACAATACAGTGTGCCAACCATTTGGACAAACTTTGTTTAGAAACCTGAACGCCCTCTCTGCCTGGAGTGAAAGAAACAAATAGCTTCTTCAGCTTTCTGCATTCCTTGGCTCGGAGCAGATATTTCAAAAATCTGCACAGATCTAAAGTGTGGAGCAGTGCTTCCTGGATTGGCATGCCGGGGATAAACATGTAGGTGGATAGATTGGTTCAGGATAAACTCGGACACCACCTTGGGGAGAAACTTAGGATTTGTGTGCAGTCAAATAAGGCTCCTCGCACCAGAGGGCCTGAAGCTCAGAAATCCTTAGAGCAGAAGTAATAGCAGCCAACAATGCTTTTCAAGAAAGAAAGAAAGAAGGCATAGCTCGCAAGTTGCGGCTGGCTCAGAAAACTGAATCAACTTCTCCAAAACAAAATTCAAATCCGAAGCCAGCACAGGGGAACGGATTGGAGTTTTTTACATGGAGAATGGCCCTGAAGAAGTATGGGATACATCCAATTGAGCTACTGTGTGGCCACCCACAGGCTTATGAAAGGCTGAGATAGCAGAGAAGTACTGGAGACCCGAGTCGGGCAGAGAGATCAATCCAGAATCTGGTTCATTGGACAAGTGAAAGGGTCCAGATGATGCTTGGCAGCACAGATGGCAAACCTTTTCCACTTCATGGCATATGTGGCTCTAGTGGAGGACTTCTGAACTGCCACCAGGACACCCGCCACTCTCTGCGATGCCCAAAACTAGGTGATGGCTGTATCTTTGGGAGCCAGGCTTGCAGACGAAGGGACTTGAGGTTGGGGGATGGCCCAGGGTCCCCAGAGCCTCAGGCCAACAGGTCTCTGCAGAGGAGCAGAGGGACCGAGGTTCCTCCACTAACTGTAGCAGTAATGGGAAACCATATCTGCCATGGCCTGAATGGGGTGATAAGGATCATGCTGGCCCTCTCCATTTGTAGCATGGTTAGCACCTTCTGAATTGGAGGAACTGGAGGGCAGATGTAAATGAACCTGCTGCTCCAGGAGAGGGACAACACGTCTTGCCAGAAAACTCCAGGCCCTGGATCTAGCAAGCAGAAATTAAACAATGTTACTTTGAGTGGGGACGCAAAAAGGTCCAACTCTGAATGATCCATCTAGTAAACAGATCTTCTGTGACAGATGAGAAGTTCCCATTCATGCATGCTGGACTGTGTCCGGCTGAGGCTGTCCTCTAGGGTGTTTAGCACGCCTGGTACATGGACTGCTGAGAGAACAAGACTGGTCTACCGCCCAGTACCACACACACTCCCCAGGCTTCCCTGCATAGGGGATATTTGCATGTGTTTTCTACCTGCCTAACTTGTTGCTATAGTAGAAACGCTGAGATTGTATGACTGGATTAACAGCTGAGCTGGAAGGAGATGGTTCTGAAAGGTCTGCATAGCATGCAGGACCACTCTCATGTCCAGAACATTGATATGCTGGGATTGTTCGATCTGCAACAATGTCCCTTATGCCTGAAAGGGACCCAGATGCGCTCCCTAGCCTGTGCCAGAAGCCTCTGTGGAGAATATTTCCTGGGGGCAGGAGATCTGGAATTGAATCCCTTGCAACCGGTTCTTTGGGTCCATCCACCATTGGTGCACCTTGTGCACTGGGGATGAGACGAGCAGTAAGTGATCTCATTTGTCCATGTGGTGTTCCTGTTGTATGCTGAGTGTCCAGTGGAGGACTTGCATGTGCAGCCTGGCCAAGGGAACTGTTGGAATGGCCGCAGCCATCAACCCCAATAGCCTCAAATAAACTGCAGGGATAGAACAGCTCTGGGTGACCTGAGACTGGACAATAAGGCACCACGCCTTTTTCTGAGGTAGGAAGGCCTTTCCCTGCTCTGAGTCCAGAACTGCCCCTATATATTGCAGCCTTTGGGATGGGGTCAGGACGTACTTGGGCAAGTTGACAGTGATGCCCTGGGAGGGAAATGGCTGAAGGGTTCTTTCCAGCATCCGAAGGAGCTGTTCTCTAGACAGCCGTCCAGATAAGGGAAAACGTACAGTCCCTTCCTTCTGAGAGCTGCATCCACTGCTGCTAAGCACTTGGTAAAGACCTGTGATGCAAAGGACAAGCCAAAGGGCAATACTTTGAATTGGTAGTGCTTGCCCTGAAAAAGAAATCTAAGGAATTCTCCTGTGCGGTGGAAACATTGATATGCAGGTAAGCATCCTGCATGTCCAGGGAGCACAGCCCCAGTTGCCTGCTTGAACAGAGGCATCAGGCCCGGCAGGGTTACCATGTGAATTATTTTGTACTGGACAACAGATTGAGGTCCTTGAGCTCTAATATGGGCCTCAGATCTGCGGTTCTTTTGGGGACCATCTGAGTTCCAGAGTGTGACCTCTCTATGATCTGAAGAATCCAGGCATCTGATGTGATGGAGGGAGAACTGACCACAAACTCTTGGTCGGCGAGGTCTGTCAAGGAGTCAAGCGGATGATCCAGCTGCTGGGGCTGATCCAGCACCTCTAGGGCGCTTTGCTGTGCTGCCAGAGGAGGAGGGAGTGGGCAAGGCAGGGAGGCTGTTCTCTTGCCTTGGGGTCGGAAGGCTGCTCTGGATTTGTGGGAGGGTGCTGTCTGCTCTTAGGCTGAATATGGTAGAGTGGGTGGACAGACTTGATAGCCCTGCCAGATGCCTGTTGCGCATTAATGTCCTGCACATCTGGCCCAAATGGCTTGGAGCCATTAAAGAGGGTTTTAAGCATCTTTTGGCTGGACATCAGCCCAGAAACCTGAGACCCTCTGCCAGGAGTGCTTACAAAGGCAAATGCCAGTGGCAGCAGCCCTGGCATGTGTATACAAGATATCGTAGAGGGCCCTTAGGAAGTGCTTGCTAATATCCTCTGCACTCTGCAAACATCTGAGAACCTCCTGTTTCTGGGAGCAATCGGGAAGGGCCTGGGCAGCAGCCTTGCCCTTCTTTGAGATAGTAGTATGATACGTAACCACGTGAGAAAGAATAATTATTACTCCTCAGCCCAAGAGTGGAGGAGGTATATACCGTCTTGCCCCAGAGGTCAAGCCTGTGAGATTCACTGTTTGGGCGGGGGGGGGGCTGAGGTTTTGGGCACTTTTGACCTGTCATGAGCTGCCTTTATAACCAGAGAATCTGTTTCTGGTTGGGCAGCATAGTGTGGCAGGCCTTTGGGGGGCATAATACACCTGCCCTGCAGGGCATGGCTGGAACCATGTCAGGCCTGTGCCAGACGGCAGTAGTGCATTCCTCGGGGCTGGAAGGATAGGAGGAATGACTGTGGCAGGAGATTCTGGGATTTCCAGAAAGTCCACCAGATCTCTTCTGGTGGCATCTTCCTCTTCTGTATGGAAGCCCATGGTTAAGGACAGCTGCTTCAAAACGTTGAAAGTAGGGTCCTCTGGAGGAGACCTGGGAGTATGTTTGAGTCCTCGCTCACTGAAGAGGCGGTGGACCTGTCAGGGGATGGAGGCCCATCATCTTTCTCCACTTCTCGGGTAAGGTGAGGTCAGGATGGTACTCCTCCTCGCGTCTACCTGCTCCAGCTGAAGGTCCAGCGAATGAGGACTGACTACAGCTTGCAGGACCAGCCCAGCTGATGGACCAAGGCGGAAGTGAACTTGGTCAAAATATTGTGAGGTTGACAGTGGACTGCTGCGTCGGGGGGTTGGTGTCAGTGGCACAGGGTGTGGCAACCCATCCATCTAGGCCCTAAAGCCCAGGACCTGCCGATGACCTGCTGCCCTGCTGAGCAGGTGGTAGTGCTGTCGGTAGGAGTCTGGTAGGAAGAGACCTGGATAGTAGCAGGTGTTGGCACAGCTGCAGCCGACGGAGGACCCCGGATGAAGAAGACAAAGCCATCTGAATGGAAATGCTGCTTTGGGGGAGTAATCCTGTTCTGTCTTATGACTTTTCCCAGAGGACTTTTCTCTGGCCATAAAGGTCTGCGAACTTCACAAACCCGCCAACAACTAGAAAGGAGGGACCCAGGAGGACCTCTACCCAGAACTGGCTACCTGTTGCTTCATTAGTAATAATTATTTATTTATTTATTTTTTGGGGAGAGCATTTTTCCAGCGCCTGAGGGTGATTTGGTTAAACTTATGGCAGAGTTCACAGTCAGCCGTCATAGTCCGGCCCAAGACAGCAGACGCAGAGAAGATAAAATCATAGGCAAAAATGGCACAGAACTGCATCTTAGCTTCCACGGAGATCATGCAGTCTCAACAGTGGTGATAGAACTGAGGAGGCAGCGGGGCCGCTCACACTTATATAAGGTTGGTGATGTCAGCAGACTGTCTGCGTGGGTGGCTCCAGTGGTACTGCTGAAAATCTCCTGTGTGGATCTGCTTCACTGACTGAAGTTCCATATGTGTGATGTGATGACTGAGATACCCCGTTGAAGATCTGGGTTTCCGTGGGTGTTTGGGTAAGTGAGGGACCTTCCTGATTTTTTTTGTGAAGGGGGGGTTAATCATAGAAGATTAAAATCCATTGTGCCTCCACCCAGAGAAAAGCTGTAAGTGGGCCTGGTGAATAATGGTACAGCGCCCCAAAATATGCAGTATCTCCACACAGGAGTAGACAACTGTGAAACCACACAGTGCAATAGCAGTTTGACTGAAAATGTACTTATTAGCACTTACTAGCACTCTTTATAAGTTCTTATGAAATGGCTTGTGAATTTTAAGCTATTTCATTGGCTGGCCACAGTATGTTAAAATGTCTTAACACACACAAAGATCGGGCTATGCCAGCTGGGCACTGATTCTAGAAATGTGCCCACATAGAATGTTAAAAAAGCAGCCATTTTGATTGTACCACAACTGACAAAACAATAGCTAACCTAATCATCCCAAAATACCTTAATACGTCTAACACAAGTTTTGAAATTTCTGAGGAAGATCTCATGCTGTTCTTCCAGCCTGAAAACAGACCTGTCGAAAAAGAAATGGAAATTGAGCCTGAGGTGCCGTCATGCCAAGCTTCTGCCCCTGTGGCGAGCGTGAATAAGTGCTTTCAGATACACCGCCCCACCGCTTAGGCACTGAACGTTTTTTATAGGCGAATGGACAGCTGCAAAAAACACTACCATAAAGTGGAAAACTGCATCAAAAGATGAGCTGAATCTGATGTTCAGAATTTTATGCTGAAGCGTGGATGACTGCAGGGCAGAAGTGTGCCATCTCCAGCTTCCGCAGTCTCGTAACATTACTAAACAGGCACCTTGGTTCAGTGGCTGTGGGCTGCTCTGACTATCGTAAGACAACGAATTCAAATCCAGCAGCGCAATGTTTACAACTAAAATGAAGTCTTATAGGCGTGCCCAGAAAGACGCTTCACAACACCACAATCCATTAACTGATAGCAATATATACAGACTGAGACATTCCACTGCACTTTCTCCCTGGACCGTGCCTGGCTTAGTTCGAAAAGTGTGGACAAACATTCAAATCCACATGGCCAGGTGTGGCAGGGAGGGTCTACGGCAACTGAAACCAGAGAACTTCTCCATTTTATGTATAAATTTAAAAAAAAAAAAAAAAAAAAAAGGGGGGGAGAGACACAAATGGCCTGGAATATGTAATGCTGAACTTTAATGAACACACCAAAGACCATGGTAACACGCTTGAAAATGGTAAACCAGGGCACAGGGACCACATGTACTCACAACCTGGCAATCCCCTGTGCCCCGTTGAATGTTCAATAATAATTAAAAAAATTTCTTGGATGCTGTCAACTCCTAGTGTGGTATTCATCTGAGCCGATGGGGCTTAATTACCTGGCAACAGTGATGTCACGGCTAAGTGAAGAAGCGAGCCTCAGCCAGTGCTACATGAATCCTTGCCTCCGTGCAAGGACAGTCCAGCTGCTGTCAAATGCAGGTTAGAGAGCCAGGAGATAATGACCATAACTGGGTACCGCAACTAATCCAGTCTCCAAAGTTTCCGGAGACCCACTCCGGACGACAGGAAGAAATGGCCTGATATAGTGGCCTCCAAAAAAGCAGAAACTCTGCATCCCAAGCCGAAGAAGTTGTGTATCCTAGCTCCGAAATTCTGCACACCAGATCCCAAAAGCAGGAAATTATACCCTCAGTTACGTCTGCAACAAACCAACAGGAAAACCCATCCACCAACATTCAGTTTGAACAGCAGCAAGAGAAGCTTGGAGGTTCAGTCAGCAGAGCAGAAACTCTGAGTGCCACCACAGATACAGCAGGCAGCAATCCAAACCTGCAATTCGAGGGAATCGCAATGCAACAGAGCAGTCTCACTTTTAATGGTTCTGTTTACTTTGGCAAACAAATTTGCTACCTTATAAAGAAGAAAAGCATTTACTGTTGATTTTAAAGTACAAATGAAACGTTGAGAAAGCTTACGAATGTACACCACTGTTTTTAAAAGTGTTTTCTAAGTTCACAGTTTACATTTTTGTTCAAAGTTTGCTGTTTACTTCCTAACACTAAAAACATAGAAGTTGATGGCAGAAGACCTCTAGGTCCATCTAGTCAGCCCATTTGTTTTAGACCTATTTTGACACTCTAGTTGCCCTTTGTAGTCCGGGCTCTCTTGTCTATCCCATGCATTCCCCCACAGTGTTGACCCCCCCCCCCCAAAAAAAAAACAACCTCTTGGGGACAGGCTGGTGCAGGCGCCCACCACTCTTTCTGTGAAGAAAACTTCCTTGTGTTGGTAGAGAACCTCCCTCCTTGCAGCCTGAAGTCATGTTCCCTGGTCCTGGAGCCCTTCTTGAAGTGAAAAAGTTCCTGTACCTTGTAAATGCCTTTGAAACATTCAAGTACATAAATCGCGTGCCCTCTCACTCTCTTCTCTGCTCCAGGGAGTACATATTCAGCTCCTCAAGCCTTTCCTCATAGAACATGTACTGCAAACCCTGAATCATTTTTGTCACCTTTCTCTGTCCTGTTTCCACCCAGTCACTGTCCTTTATGAGGCGAGTCCTCCAGACTTGGACTCCGTATTCCAGGTGAGGCCTGACCAGCGATCTGTGCAGTGGTAGTACCACCCCCTCTCCTCCTGCATATAATTCCCCTCCCAATGCAGCCCAGCATTCTGTTGGCCTTCAATGTTGCCTTCTCACGCTGCTTACTAACCTTCAAGTTCTCTGAGATTGATTCCCAGATCTCGTTCCTGGTTTGAGGCTGCCAGTCTTTCACCTCCTAGGTAATGCTCCTTTTCTTGGATTTTTCTTTCCTATGTGCATAGCCTTGTCCTTTTTGGCATTAAATCTCAGCTGCCACACTCCAGACCAGTCTTCTAGTTTCTTAAGGTCCACTTCCATCTTGCTCGCTCCTTCTGAGGTGTCCACCCTGCTACATATCTTAGTGTCATCTGTGAACAGACACCTTCCCTTCCAGTCCGTCAGTGATGTCTGCTATAAAAACATTGAAGAGCAGAGGCCCCAGCACTGAGCCCTGGGGCACCCCGCTGGTCACCCTTCCTTACGTCGATTGCATTCCATTAAACTGTACCCTCTGGGCTCTGCCTTGTAACTAGTTTTTGTATGCATCTGACTATTTCTGGACCAACCCCTTTGTGGTCAAGCTTCTTTACCAGCCTTCTTCTGTGTGGAATAGAGTAGAAGGCCTTACTGAAGTTTAGGTAGACCACATCTACTGCCCCACAGTCATTCACTATTTTTGTAGCGCAGTCAAAAAAAAAAAAAAAACTCTAGCAGATTTGTTTGGCATAACCTACTTACTGTGAAACCGTGCTGTTTAGGGTCCTGTTGGCTGCTAGTTTCAAAGACTGCTATGATCCTCTGAGTAGTCTCTATTTTCCCTACTATAGACATGAGGCTCGCTGGTCTGTAATTAACCTCTTCAACTGCCCGATTTGTGAAGTGGAACCAATATTGCCTTTTTCCAGTCTTCAGGTTCCACACCACTCTTCAAGGATTTCGTGAATAGACGTGCCAGAGCAACTGCTAAGTCTGCCCCCAGTTCCTTAAGGATGCTGGGGTGCATCTCGTCTGGTCCCGTGGCTTTGTCTGCTTTTAGTTTGTAACCCCTAGGTGGCGCTCTCCCACGGGCTGCTGCCCCTGCCTGCTTGGCTAGTAGCAGGTTAAGGGGCCTAGGTTCTGCAATGGGTTCCTCCACCTGTAGGTCAGGGTTGGTAGTGGTCAAACTAACCTGGGCACAACCTTCCGGGACACTCTAACCCTCCCTTTCCATTCTAGTGGACTGAGCAATATACGATAATCACTTTCACAGTACCGCTTGTACACCATACAAGTACCCACACTGTTTGCACTTACCACCAGGGCTGGTTCCTCTGGCTCGACCCTGGGGACCCCTGTAAAACAAGGTTATGCACAGCAAATAGCAACAG
Source organism: Neoceratodus forsteri (assembly GCA_016271365.2). NCBI lineage: Eukaryota > Metazoa > Chordata > Ceratodontiformes > Ceratodontidae > Neoceratodus > Neoceratodus forsteri. The sequence continues at coordinate 1,338,600,240 of CM028131.1, forward strand.
TACAGTACTCTTGGCACAAACTGGAACCACAGTCCGGTTAAATGCAGAAAAAGTCGGATCTGATTTATTCAAGGGACTTGAACAAGGAAAGGGCGTAATCAGGTTGGTTTGGCTTAAAGGCTATATTGATCAAACAGTTATGCACTTTAAGTCCCCACACAGTCGCACCTCTGAGTACCCAGGTAGGGAGACGATGGGCTAGCCAGGAACGTTGCAGCTGGTTGGGGCCCTGTGATGGAAGAAGGCAACATGCACAACACACACTATTTGTAATCCGGAGCCGGAGGGCTTGGTTCGTGAAAGAAAATGCAGCCAGACAATCTGATGACAACACTTTACATTTAGCTGTTGTAGCAGGGAGCTACCCTGATGTTTACTCATGATACCCAATACTGGACACAGGCAGGACGAAATCGAGACTGCAGGTTGTTGAGCTGGAGTGCCCGGAGAAGCGGGGCCCACACGAATCACCGAGGTGTCGTTCCTGTTAGTGTTGAGCAGGGGGCTGATCCCCAGGCAGGTCTCTCGTCGATGGCTTTCTCTGTGCAGCGGGTAGTCGGGCTGGGCCAATGTGGCAAGGCCCAGGCCCAATGGAGATGATTTTGGATTCAGTCCATGGGGCTTGATGCAGCTTCCAGCAAGCAGAATACAGTTCAAACCACAGTGGGGAACCAAATCGCGACCCACGAGCAGCACACGGCACATTTACACGTAAGGAAATTGTAATGCAGCTTCCAGCAAGCAGAACACAATTCAAACCTCCAGTGGGGAACCAAATCATGACCCACTATAAGCACACAACACATTCACATGTAAGGAAATTCCACCGTAACAGGCAAAAGGCTCTCCAGTCGCAATTAGTCTCTGGACAATCCGGGAGTTCAGAGGTGGCTGGAAGTCCAGACAGGCCGATCGCATTCAGCAAATCCTAAGTCTTCTTCGGGTAGGAACCTGGTCAGAATTCAGTAGCTTACTTCCCTCTCCAAGTTTGGATTCAGTCTGAAAAAGGCACAGGTTCCCTCTCAGGGACAGCAGGCAGGCATGCAGGCCAAATTACAGGCATTTCCACAGTTCTCCTGCGTGAATCCACTATGGATTGCTACTCTAACTACCTTGAGCTGTTACTACTTCACTTCCCAACTTAGATCTAACTGAAATTGCAAGCAGTTTGGGACTTCCTCAGAATCCAAAAGGTTTGGTTGGCTGATCTGTCAGTCACAACAAAGGCTCCCTTTCCAGGTTATTTTATCGCCAAAATGCAAAAACTACAATTCCTATAAGTTTTGACCCCACCAAGCCCCTGTAGGCAGGCTCCATTTTAGAGTCTCAGATGTACTGATTTGGCCCATTTCAGCAGTCCAGGACGAAGATGATGGAAACAAACAGAACTGTCCATGCGACACCAGCCTGGCAGTGAGCATTTAGACAAGCTCAAGGAAGACTTTTTGGGAACCCCATTTGTAGGGGGGGTTACAAGTTTATTTAGCGCCTTCCGTACTTCAGCTTCTGTAAAGGGACTCATCTACCTATGGTCCTGGGGTGTGTGTGTGTGTGTGTGTGTGTGTGTGTGTGTGTGTGGTGTCCCCCCCCGGGCTGGGCCGTCCACTAGATCCTCTTTGGTAAACACAAAGCAGAAGTATTTGTTGAGGATTTGACTTTCTCTGGGTCATGTTTGGTGCATTTCCCTTCTTCAGTAGCAATATTTACTCCCCTCGTCCTACATTCCTAATGTATTTTTTTTTTTTTTTTTTTAAAGAAAGTCTCTTCTCTTTGTCCCTTCTGCTATTTTTCCTCTGTCTGGGCTTTTGCCTTTCTAATTTGTATTTTAGACTTGTACGACTCCCAGTCTTTCTCAGCGTGGCTCAGTTGGTAGCACATCTGCCTCTGGACCAGAAGGTCGTGGGTTCTCGTCCCACACCAAGATTGGACTTGCACCTAAAAATCGCTGGCATCAGGGTGCAGTATTGGGGAGTGCTGTACTGCTGGGGTGTGTTGTCGTTCGGATGAGATGTTAAACCGAGGTCCCTTCTGCCCATCCTGATGTCCTGGTGGAAGTAAAAGAACCCAGGGCACTCTTTGCAAATAGTAAGGAACATTCCCGGTGTCCTGGCCAACATTCCCCTTCCCATAAACCAGTTCATGCAATTATCCAGGCTGTGTGTGGGTGATGTGCGATATGGCTGCCCCCACACATTCAGCCACTACACTACCAGTCTAGCATTGCTTGTAAAGCGCTTTGGGATACACTGTGTATGAAAAGCGCTATATAAATGCTGATTATTATTCTTTCTCAGTTTTGGTTTCCTGGTATATGTTGTGCACCTTTTTCTTTGACTATGGTAGCCACTTCCTTGGAAAACCATAGAGGATTTATTTTTTTCTTTTTGCTTTGCTGACTCATTTGGCACATTGATCTGTGGCAGTCTTTTGCTCTCGAGTCTCCCCCACATAACCTCCACCTTCTCAACCTCTATTTCTGTTAATTGGCTACTTACGATGATCCTCATTTTTTTTGGAAGCCAGCCTTTCTGAAATCTAGCACCTTTATCTTTTGAGTGGCTGGTGTCCTGTGTTGTGTTTTACCTTAAAGCTTACCATGCGATGATCGCTGTTGCCCATATGGCATCCCACTTCGATGTCCTTGATCCTTTCCAAGTTTGTGAGGACAAGATCGAGAATGGCATCTCCCCTTGTTGGGATTTTAACAAGCTGGCATAGTCCCCACACAGTCACGCCTCTGGGTACCCAGGTAAGGAGACAGTAAGTCCCTATTTCTTGTTGCTGCCGTTGGTGTGCTCCAGTTAATATCTGGTAAGTTCCCCACCAGTATTCAACTTTATCAGACATTTTGTGAACTTCTTCTATTGGGTCTTTTATCTTCTCGATTTGAGGGCCTGTACACGACACAGATTCTGAAAGGTTTTCCGTTGCCTTTGTCTACTGTTGACCACAGTGACTCTTAAGTCCCCCAGGTTGCCCTCCTCTGTGGCTTTTATTTCCTCCCGAAAGTAAATGGCTATGCCCCCCTCTTTTTTTGCCCTGCCTATCTTTCCTGAACAGATTGTAACAGGGAATGGCCGTATCCCATCTGTGGTTTTCCACGAACCACGTTTCTGTTACAGCCACCCAGTCCAACCTTTCTGTTTCCAAGATGTCTGAGTTTGGGAAGTTTGGTTAGGCTCCTAGTATTTGCAACCATTGCCTTCCAGGAATGTACATCCTCCTTCGTGCGAGGTTGTACCCTCTTCCTGGCCTACTCCAGTTTGCTCTTTCCGGCCAAGAGATTATGGAGGTTGCTGGTTCAGGTGGACATTAATGAACTGCACAGTGTTGGCGTTTAACTACTATTCTGCAGTATAATCCTGTTTTCTTAAAGCAAGGCGCACTGTTGTACAGCTGCAATGAAATGTGTTTCTATTAAAAAAAAAAAAAAAATACAAAAAAAAACCCTGCTTTTTCCAGCATAGTATATCAAATTTGAACTGATTGAAATATAACAGTTGTAGACTATTTCTGTGTGAAAAATTCACAAGCCATTTCATAAGTGCAATAAAGCCTGCCTGCAGCCTCGTGCCTCACTACGCCCCTTAGCTGTGCGTTTAACGCACACCCTGTTGTGTCTTATAGCTTACATAAGTCATGATTTTGAAGAAATGGAAAAAAGGATTTGTTGGGGCTAAAGAAAAAATGGTCAAGAAGGTTTATTCTGGCCTGTCTTAGGTGCCCTACTTCTGGCCAGTCTTGGGTACCCTACACGCATGGCCAAACAAGATCCCCAGAATGTAATTTAAAAAGCTGTCCTAGTCACAGCCAGTTGAACAGTGCCCAGCCCCATAACACTATGCACAGTACAGCAAGGACTCACTTTTCCTGCCCACCTATACTGAAGGGTGTGTGGTGTTTTTTTTTTTTTTTTGGTCAACACTACCTAGTGGCAGCTAGACTATTGGGCAGGTGGGCCTGACGGTCCTTTTCTGCAGTCACCTTCCCATGTTCCTACCTTTTGGCTACTACTGGGGTGCTCCTGTTGCTTCTCTGGGTACCCACCCAAACAAACACAAGGCATAAATTCAAGTCGGAGACTTGATTAGTGGCTTTCGCTAATCAAAGTAAAAAAAAAAAAAAAAAAAAATTAGCAATTGACTGAAGTTGATTAGCAACTACCAAAAATTTATATTTTTGCTCAAAACCCCGTAAAATGTACTTATCTTGTTCTATATTGATAAAATACACATTGTACAAGTTTCTGAGACCGATATGTTTTATTTTGTTATTTCCAGAAATACAGCAATGTGCTGCAGCACACATACATTCTTAAGAGCAGAGAGAGGATGCTTGCCAAAGCGAACCGTGAATTAAATTCGTGGGCGCGAGTCGTGACAAACTAAACATAATGAACACCTGCCCCAGCATAAAAACTCCAGCACCTGGGACTGTGATTGACCACACACTTAGACCAGCTAGGACTGGATGCAATCTGTTTTGCTACTATTCTCCACCAGGCATGTAGCTGGTAATTGTGGCCTGTTTTTGTTTTTTGGGGGGCACCTGGGGGTGGTCCACCATCCTCAGCTGCCAAATCACCAGGATGTCTTGGTTTAGCACTAAAACATGTCTACAGTCCTGTCTGGGTTGAATTCAGCTGGGGGGGGGACCTGCTTTTTAATGCGAATCAATGTCCCTACAGTATTGTCTGTTAGACTTGCTCTCCAGTCAGTTTTCACCTTGTTCATAGTTGAAAAACACCTTTCTGCAATTGCATTAGACACAGGAAATACTCTCAACACATTGATAAGCTTCAGCAGATTTGGATAAGAGTTTTGGAAATCGCATTTTATTTTATTTCAATAAATCGGATGTACAGACCCTTTGACTCGGATTCATTTACAAAGGTACCTCGTCACAGGGATGGGAGACAACATATCTGTGCAGCAAGACAGTGGAGAACAATACAGGTGAGATACTGAAGAGTATACAGAGCAAGGCATTTCAGAGAGCAAAATATGCACGATACAGACGAGCATACAAAATTAAGCTATTTAGTGTCCCAGTGCAGCACTCGGGTTACAGTGCGTGTTGTACAGACTACAAGAAGCTATTTTAAGTGGACTAGTACATACGTCATGCTATAAGAGGCAGATTGGTTCAGAAACTGTGCACACGGAGAGCCTTACAGGGGGCATTTACAGCTCTGAGTGTCAGTGAGGTGTTTGCGTAGGGCGATTTTGAAGGGGCCGAGTTTGGGGATGTTTGAAATGTGCGATGGGAGCGAATTATACCAGGAAGGTGTTTCAGTGAAAGGACCTTTGGGCAAGTGAGGTCCTGGCTCTGGGCACCTGGAAGGTGGCTTTGGCAGTATTGAGGGTGATCACCGAACGGGAGGCCCGTTGAAGGGGTGCAGTGACTCCTGGGGGGCAGAGCTCAAGTAGAGCCTTTTTTTGCCAGTATACAGGTGTGGTATTGCAGTTGTTCTTTGAAAGTGAGTATGTTTGAGGCGGAGTAGAGCTGGCATGTGAGTTCTGATGGGGGCACCGGTGAGGAGCCTGCAGACTTTGTTGATAGAGGTCTGGACTCTGAGGGCAGTGGGGTCAGCAGCTGTATAGGTAGGGAGTCCATAATCAACCAGTGACAGGATGGAGGAAGTGATAGCCAGCCGTAGGGCAAACTCGGGGAGGCAGTCTTTGTGGCGGTAGAGGAGTCCAATCTGGGCATTCATGGCAAAGGACAAGGAGTTAAGATGGGCATGGAAGGAGAAAGCAGAGTCGAAGGTGATGCCCAGGTATTTGTATGTTGATACGTGTTCAAGGGGGTGGAGGGTACTGGGGATAATGCGAAGGAGAGCATTTCTGGAGTTATTTTGGCGGTGTGCGAAAAACATAGATTTCGTCTTCTTGAGGTTCAGAACCAGACGATGGTCGGGGAACCATTTTTTAGCTTGGGTGAAGGTGAGTTGCAAGGCACTCTGGAGTGTGAGTGGGTCATGGTGTGAGGCGATGAGGATTGCGTCGTCGGCGTATAGAAGCATTTTGCCTGTGCAGGAGTTGGGGAGGGTGTTTAAAAAGAGACTGACCAATGTGGGGCCCAGGATGGAGCCCTGAGGGACCCCGGAGCGTACAGGAAGGGCCGTTGATAGGATACCATTTAATTTGACCTGTTGGGATCTTTCCCTGAGGTAGCTTGAGAACCAGGCCAGTGGGTCAGATGAGAAGGCCAACTGCCGGAGAGATTCAAGCATTAGTGGGTGACAACACAGTGTCAAAGGCCTTGGATAGGTCAATGAACACTGCCCCGGCGATCTCCCTGGCATCAAGTGCAAAGTGTATTTGGTGGGAACTCCAGTAGGGCTGTAGTGGTGCTGTGACCAGGTGAAGGCCATGCCGCTCTGGGCACAGTATACTGTGTTTGATAGATAATCCACGAGTTGAGTGGACACTATTTTCTCCAGGGCTTGGATTTGGGGGTAGGAGGATGGAGATAGGTCTGTAATTGTTTGATGTGCGATCTCCATTTTATGGATGGGGTATTTTCCATGCACTCTGAATTGGCCGAGGCATAGGGATGCAGTTAAGAAGGTCAGTGGGGTGGGGGTGTTACATGACATCAAGTGTTAGGCAGAGTATCCTGGAGTCAAGGGGTCACAGCTCGGGTTGTGGGAGGAGAGGGCTTTGTGAGGAGTGACTTAGGCCGTGGGGGAGATAGTCCTGAAGAGAAAAGGGGGGGGTGGGAAAAAACTGGGTGGTTGGCTGCAGGGATGGGGTCAAAGAAGTGGGCAGGAAGGACTGCACTTAGGTCAGAGAATATTGTGTTGAGGCAGTGAGCAACTCGTGGTAGGTCAGTATTAATTGTGCCATTGATAATCATCTGAGAAGGGGGTTGGGAGCGGGTCTTCCCATTAAGCTCCTTTGTTATCCCAGAAAGCTCGGGCAGAGCCCCAGGATGAGGTCATGTCGGTTTGATAGTAACTGGCCTTGGCTTGTCTTATGGCCCAGGTGCATTGGTTGCTAGCGGCATTATAGGCTTGCCTGTCAGCTGTCCTGCCAGACACAACAGCAGTGTGCCACAGGTTATCCCGCTGCTTCAGTTGCTGGATCAGAGAGGGGGAAATCCAGGCAGCATTGCGTCTCTTGGGGTGGGTGTTGGTGACCGGGGCAAAGATGTCACAAGCCTTGCAGAAGGCACTGGTGAGGAAGGCTAGGGCAGTATCTATATCCGTTGCGAGGGAGCCTGGGGACCAGTCGAGCTGAGCAAGGTACTGCTTTAGCTTATGAAGGCCCCGGGCAGAAGCGTGACGGGGTGGCTTTGTACGCAGGCTTGAGCATGGAGGAGGGCCAGAAGCAGAGAATTGGTTAGTGGTCACTAAGGGAGTTGGCTAGGACGTTAACGGACTTGAATTTGTGTGGGTGGTTTGTGAGTACTATATCTAGGAGGGAGCTGGTCCCACTTGATTGGTTAAATCTAGTGGGACGAGTGACTAATTGAGCTAGATCAACGGCTGTGAAGTTGTCTTTAATGTGCGTTGCAATGGAGCCAAGCCAGTTTATTTTGAGGTCTCCTAGGGTGAGCTGTTCAGCCTTGTGTGGCAGGGTAGCGAGATGGTCAGTGAGAGAGCGGATAGCTAGACTTTGTGCCTGCGGGGGGTATGTAGGTGATGGTGAGGTAAAGAGGGCCACGGCCCGGGTCTGGGGTGATTATTTTTTTAATTTTTTTACAGTGATGGCTTGGGCCCCATGGTCGAGTTTGGGGGTAGGTAGTACATGCCCCAAGAGGGAGTTACGCAGGTAGATTGCACACCTGCTGCCACGCTTACCCACACGATCTTCTCTAAAAAGGGTGAAGCCTGGGAGGGAGACAGCAGAGTCTGGAGTTGAATGTGAGAGCCAGGTCTCCACTATGGCAAGAATATCGGGCGTGTGTTGGGAGATCCAGCACTGGAGTGCAGCAGTCTTCCTAGGGAGACTGCAGATATTCATAGAGGCAATGCGGAGGCCATGTCCAGTAGGGGTGACGGTGGGGTAGCGGGTCCCGGGCTGGGGTGGATATTCCCAGAGAGCAAGAGGAGTAAGGTGATGAGGCGGAGAAAAGGACTACGGCGGTTGTGGTATAGGTGCTTGGGCAGGTGGAAGGATCGGGGGGACAGTGTGGGGGATGGGTAGGGAGTTAAGGGCAGGAATGGCTAGGACAGAGAGGGACCATCTCCCACTGTGTACTGAGGGCAGGGGGTGGACATTGGTGGTGGGTGTGGGGGGTGGTGGGGTGGTCCAGCGTGTGAGGTGCGTTTGGTGGTGAGTGGAGAACAGATGGTAGGGCTAGGAGCAGTGGGGGGATGGGCCCAAGGAGGCTGTGGTTCTGGCAAGAGTGTATTTATAGTGGTGCTGGAGAGATTCTGTGCAGGAATGGGGGGGGGACAGGATCATGAGGAATAAAACAAGTACTGAGAACACTACTAGAGACATGTTGGTGTATGGGATGAGGGAGGAAGATGAGTGTAGGCAGGCAGGATCCCCCTAGTGTTTGAGCAGTATAATCTGCAGATGGTAAAGTGGGCTGATTGGTTCTGCTGCCTCACGTGACACCACGTATAAAATAGAGAGCCGACCAAGGGTGGTGGTGGGGGCGGTGGGGAGCCGGCGCTGGCGCGCGGGGCAAACAGAGCATCCTGTGCAGCAGGCTGGTGCTGCTCCTGCAAGCGCGTGTTGCTGTGTCTGTACCTTTGCTTGGTCCTGGGGTGGGGGCATCCGTGCGAGGTGCTGTGAGGGGAGGGCAGGCACTTCTTCAGCCCTCATGATCCTCGGAGCTTCTGCGGATGAAAGAGAGGAACATAGAATTAAATGCTTGCTTCTGGATGCGGGGCTAAGGTAAGGGGAAAGCAGAGCTACAACTGCAGCCGAAATAACTGTTGTGCTTAACACAGGGTAATACTTTAACTACAGCTGTATCGACTGTATACTAAGTGAGCAAATTACTTGTAGGCTGTTAAAGTTTCTTAAAGTACTGTGGTGAAACACTTGAAAGTAGTGGCTATGGGAGAAAAACACAGCGCAGAAAAACTATCTGTAGTGCTGCGACAACTTGTTTAAAGGCAAACTGTTTGGTAGGTTCTTTGCTGGGAATTAAAAAAAAAAAAAAAAAATGTTCTGGCGCCAAAAGACACAGCGCCTGTGCAGCAGGCTGGCACTGCTCATGCAAGCGTGTATTGCGGTGTCCGTAGCTTTTCTTGGTCCTGGGGGATGGGGGGCATCTGTGCGAGGTGTTGTGAGGGGAGGGCAGGCACTTCTTCAGCCCTCACGACCCTCGGAGCTTCGTCTTCTGAAAAGAACCTCCCAATTCTGGAACATAGCTGAAACCCGGGCCTGTGTCACCCCACAACAACAAGTCGCAGAAGCTCTGGAGTAGAAAACCGGAGGCACAACGTCCGACCGGAAATGGACAGGTTGTGTTTTTTGTATAATCCTTTTTTGTTTTCAGTTATAACACATGCACAACACGTGAACATACAGATACACATATAAACAGATACTGATACAAAAACCAAAAGACAAATGTACTTCCATACAGTTAATTTTACATTCCGGTATTTTTCCCCCAATCAGTTGATTCTTAACGCTCACTGACAGTGCTAAAAAATAGGGTAGGCTAATATCCAAGTTAATTACAAGTCGGGTATCCTGTGGATATCAATACATAACATCCTTATGTGGCATAGCCGCTGGGAGGACACCCATCCAGTTAAATCCCATCCTCCTAGACCAACCCCTCACAAAGGGTGACCATCTCTTGTCTGTTAAGCAGGGAGAGGAAGGGCGCCCACTCTCTAGAGAATGCCTCCGACCTGTTCGGCAATACTAATGATAATCTTTCTAACTCCAAATTTTGCAGCATCAGTTGTCGCCACTGCTGGATGGTAGGTGCAACATTATTAACCCAGGTGTTTTGGATACAATGCCTGGCCATTACCATGAGAACTTTGATCCAGCGCGGCATTGTTTCCCACTCCTCTGTTCCCATCTGCACTCAAACCAAATAACCCCTTAATAGGATCCATCAGGATGGGGGGTTCCCGCCATTAACTCTACTTCTTTAAATATTTTTCCCCAGAAAGACCGCAGGACACAGCAATTCCAAAATAGTGCATATATGTTGCTACCTCTCTTCTGCATCTCCCACATAACTGGGAGACAGCCAGATGGGCCCTATGCACCACAGCCGGGGGATAGTATCGCCTATGTAGAACCTTAAATTAGGCTTCCTTAAATTTTATTGCTGACCAACAGGACCCCTGTGTCCCAACAACAGTTTTTGCCAGTTCTCTTCAGAGATTTCTCTCCCCAAGTCCTTACTCCATTGTTGTCTTACTTTCTGCGTATAATCCGGCCATCCTTGCTTGCCAATTTTTGCAGCCTTTTCAATAAACCCTTTAGGATCACTCTATACCCCCAATATTGTTATTTCTGTCGATCTCCATCTCTGCCCCTCTGACTTTTCTCTCCATTTTGCCTATAAATGTTTTCAGTTGAAGATATCGAAACATCTGTTGCCCTGCAGGTTTAGACTCTTTTAATATCCTCTAATGGGAGTAGACCTACCCAGGGATAATTAAAGATATGCGCCCATATCGGCAGGGAGATAGGTCCACTGGACCACCAGGGAGTCAGGCCTAGCACACAGCCCATGATCAGGCAAGGTGATAGGTCCACTGGACCACCAGGGAATTTATTTAGTATTACAGCCCGCAATCAGGCAAGGTGATAGGTCCACTGGACAACCAGGGAGTTTGTTTATTATTACAGCCCGCGATCAGGCACTGGAGCACGTTGCCGGTGAGGGGCAGGGGCGTCGGTCCCCGACAGCTGCTGCCTGGTGGGGTGCCAGGCACAAGTCGCTGGGGATTGGCACACTTGCATGCAAATGGCCCCATTGGCACCTTGCATGCATTATGGCTCCATTTGCATATCCACCGCTGAATATCACGGTTGATGCGCCTAGCACAATGGCACTTGAGCTAGCACATTCCCCTGCTCCTCTCTGGCCACTTGCGCTGGTGCAGTGCCACTGTGCCATGCACTGTGCGGGTGGCCATGGAACGATATTCAATGGTGCTGAACCATGGCGCAGCAGCGTTGAATGTCACCCTGTCAGCGCCCTGGCACATCCCAGTTGCACTGCACCTAGGCTTGCGCCACTTCCTGGTGCAGTCTGAATATCTCACACCATGTGTGCAGTGCACTGTCAGGTGCACACACTGTCCAGCCCCCTGAAAACATATATGATAGCTGACTTGTTCCACTGTTGATGGTATAAATAACATAGTATATATAATGTATATTTTATTTGTACCATCATCAACAGTGGACTGACTCATATAATATGTTTTCAGAGGGCTTGGTGGGCAGTGTGCACCTGACAGTGCACACATACTGTTTAGCAGATCGTTGCATTGCTCACTCCTGCTTTTCAACAAACCATGACAGAAATGAAACATTGCTGAGGCACCAAAAATATTTCATGGTAAACAGACATTATTAAGTAGGAATATAACAGGTCCCGTAGCACGCTGTGCTAACGTTGGGGCCAGGTGCTGGTGGAGAGCGGCTAGCTGCAAAACTGCTAGACTAAACCAGAAACCCACCACTAGTTGAGTCCAGACGAATACATGCCAAGAAAAAATGTTCACTGTTAGTGCAAATGTATTGATGGCAAAACAGGTCACAGAAATTACCCTTGCATTTTGGTGGTTAGGCTTTCTTTTGGTGGTCCCATAATGAATGCCTAAGCACTGAAGCGCAGGGGACATTTTTGTGTGGCTTTTTTTTCCATCAAGAAATTCGCACTAGCAGTGAACATTTTTTCTTTGCATTTAGTTGTCTGGAGTACTGACTTTCTGGTTTAGTCTGGCAGTTTTGCAACTAGTGTAGCAGTGTCAGTGGCTCAGTAGGTAGCACACTCGTCTCTGAGGCCAGGAGATCAAAGGGCTGTGGGTTCAGTTCCCACATCTGGCACTTGGGTTAATATCCCAGTACTGACACTGTAGTGCAGCATGAGAGGGGTGCTGCACTTCTGAGGTGCCGTCTTTCAGATGAGACGTTAAACCGAGGTCCCATCTGCTTGGATTGGTGGTAGTTCAGGTGGATGTTAAAGATCCACTTATCGAAAAGAGTAGGGGAATTTATAAATGGATAAAACTTCATAAACAAAACAAGGGAAAATACAACAGAAAAATCGTAAAATAGTGGAATCAATATATAAGATCAGAGTCCAGAAAATAAGTAACCATTCATACCTTTCAAGAGTCCGAAACACCAAAGACAAACCCAAAAGTCCAAGAACAAAACCCACTCAGAAAAACCTATAATAATCAGAAGCAAAAAAAAACCAGCTATCCCAACAGCCCTTCCCATCCCAGTATATAATGGAAAACAAAGAACAGTTCATAGAATTGCCCAGCGAGAATCCACTGGTCAATCAAAAACCCATAAAAAGGGGAGAGAACCCCAACCTTTCCACCAGTCCTGCATAAAAGCGCTAGAAAATACATGTCTTTCTTTTTTAAATAACATTGTGATTTCAGACTCAATTTTATTTTGTAAGCCTAGCAAAGATAGCTGTTTTTGTTGCAACACAAATTGAAATCTAGTTTGTCAAATTACCCATTTAATGAGAGCAAAAATTACTCTAGTTGTCCCTAAATGGAATCCACTCCAAAGAATGTTATCATATTGACCATACACCAAGGTATTATAATTCATAGACCTTAGATGAGGATATTCCATGAACAGGCCAACATAGGCCATAAACCAGAAATATATGGCGTTGTAAAAAAGATGTAACATTGTTTCAATCTCAATCCACAACCCTCCCTTAGACAAGATCTTTCCTGAATAGATTTGTGAAAATGATTTCCTCTGACATTTAGTCTAGAATGACAGCTAAGCCATACAGAATCCCATACTTTAGGAGGGAGTCCGGTTTGTCTTACTTGGCGAAGGATATCAGCAAGGACTACAGTGTCGGGTAATACCAGACAAGGATCTTTAAAACAGATCTCCTGTAACAGCTTACAATACTCCAATTTTCTGGTAGTATGCAAAAGGTCAAAGGTCAAGATGTGCCAAAGTTTTAATTTTTTACAGATTTCCAAAAGATAAGGAGAAAAACCTCATGGGATGTTCCGAAATACCCCCCATTGCTGGGTTTCCCACTTCTGCCAAAAATAGCAGCATCTATCTTTAAACAAGGGAACCCAAGGCAATTGACTAAACAATAAAACAGGAACAAAATTTGCATAAAGAAAAACAGTAAAAAGAAAAATCACAGGATTGATCATGTTCAAACCACCATCACACACAGGCCAATAGGTACTATTTCGCTTTATGGGATTAAGCCGACTCCCCCATAATAATTGAAAAGCCACGCTATACATTCTAACTTCTAATTTGACAGGCAAAGGATACAGATAACTAACATTCAGAAAAATAGGCAATAAAAAAGTTTTAAACATAAAGACCCTTTTCTTTTTCATCATAGGAAAACCTTTCCATCTTGCAACTTTCTCCTCTGCTTTGGCCAAGGCTGTTTCCCAGTTGTAACAGGCCGGGTCAGGAGCTCCAAACCAGCACCCCAGAATTTTAATCGGTAATGCAGATACCCCAACACCCCCTATAGCCTGCGGAGCTACTTCTAAAGTACGAATCCCCACAGCCGTACTCTTCTGTCTGTTGATCCTTGACCCAGAAACAACAGAAAAAGAGTCTACAACCTCCATAGCCCACTCCCCAGATACTTGATTGGCCACTAGTATAGTAGTGTCATCTGCATAAGCCAGGGCAATCTGAAATATACCATCCCCAAAACCCCGAAATGGTGCAATCCCTGTTGTCATATGTAATGTTCTTAATAAAGGATCTAAAGAAAAAACATAAAGAAGCGGACTCAGAGGACAGCCTTGTCTGACTCCTCGCTGAATCAGCACAGATCTCCCTAGCCTGCCGTTTACCAAAGGCCGAGATGAGGCATGTCTATAAATGATTTGAAGCCATTCTATAAACCCAACTGGAATACCATAATGTTTTAAAACCTGAAACAGGTAGACATGGGGAACCTTATCAAAGGCCTTAGCTTGGTCAAGGGAGAGTAAATACCCAGAACCACTCGACCCATCAAAGCTTCTCTTAGTAATTTAGTAATGTCTCCCTTACCCCAGCGGGGAATGGCACAAGTCTGACCGGGTGAAATCACTTCCTGAGCTACCCAGGATAAACGTTTACACAAAACTTTACATAGAATTTTCCAGTCGACATTTAACAAACTAATGGGCCTCCAATTCCTCAGATCCAATCTATCCTCCTTTTTATAATGAAAAATCAAAATACTGTCTGCCAAAGCTGCAGGAAAAGGAACTAAACCAGATAATATAGCATTATAAACTTTCACCAAATAGGGACTTAAGAGACTGCTTTCTTATAGAGTTCCCCTGGTAAGCCATCCGGGCCAGGAGAAGAACCAGGCGGTAATCCAGCAATAACCTCCTCCACTTCTTTCTGGGAAATAGGAGAGGTCAATAGGGATTTATCTGATTCCAAAAGATCAGGTATCTGTAATGTACGTAGAAACACTTCCATCTCAACAGTAGGGGGAGAGTTGGAACAAAAGGAAGCTTCCACAAACTGATGAACCACTTCCTCAATATCGGTGCTAGAATTTACAGTCTGACCTGTATCAGACCTCAAGGCATCGATATATTTAGATTCCACCCTTTGCGCACAACATTCATAAGGATTAACTCCTTGCGCTTTCCCCTGAGTGCCAAACTTCTATTCTAAAAAGAGAGAATGGACCTATCATACTGATACTTACACATCTCAGATTTAATCACAACAATGTCATCTGTGAGATCTTCTCCAGTCTCTACAGCTCAAGAAAGTAGCCTCTGGAGCCTATCCCTGAACTGGAGGTAGGTTAGATATTTAGAATTTGCTGCCCGTTTTTCCAAAGAGCTGCATAAGGTTTTCAAATCTTGTTTCGAGTCTTGCCACCATAAAAGAGAATTATCATATAAATCAAAAACAGAAAACCTGGCCTCCAACTCATTATGAATGAGAGCCCAGGTATCTGTATCCGATAAAAGAGCCGAATTCAACCTCCAGACCAGATTCGGGCCAGGTTTGTTTACAGGAGTTCCAACAAAAATAGTAATCAGTCTGTGGTCAGAAGTCTCAACTGGAGAAACTGAAAAAGAACACACAGGGACCCAATGGGAGGCAAACCAGAAGTAAATTCTAGTAGACAAGTGACCTCTAGAGTAAGTATGCTCTGGTAAGCTAGAAAAACCAGCCGCACAAACCCTAAGCTTGGCCTGTGTATACATACTGTACAAAAAGTTGGAATCAGAATATAACTTTTGTGATCTACCTGTTTTGTCAGATAAAGACAATATACAATTGAAATCACCTCCTAAAAAAACAGATCTTGTGGTATACAAAAAAGGTAGAACTTTCTGCAATAAAGTAAACTGTTGGAATTTCATCTGGTAATTATAAATATTAATAATACGTAATTCATGTGCCCCCAGCCGGGCATCAAGAATGCACGCACGGCCAGGAACCAGGTCAATCAGACAAGAAACATGGAGGTCAGGATTCAAGATTAAAAACCCCAGCCGTGAGCATGGTTCCTCCCCCAATGACCAAAAAGAAGCACCCCTAAACCAGTCAGTAGATGCTCGGTAGGTCTCCCTAATAGTATGTAACCTAGTGTCTTGAAGTAAACAAATATCAAGATGATGACTGGAAATGACAGAAAAAGTGGTGAGTCTTTTTTTCTGGTTCTTTATACTATTGGCGTTTAAGGATCCTAAGGAAAGGTGCCACATCATGTTAAGGTGGGAGAGACGTCCGCCATAGTGGAAACCAGAGGTTTAACAGCTTTAGTCCCCAATCTTTTGGATTTCTTTTTCTTCTTGCCCCCCCCTTTGGTATCTACGGAGGGAAATTCAGAATCAGTTACAAGTTCCGGCTGTGAGGAAATTAGTGAAGAGGAATCAGAATCATCATCCTCTGCATCCCACTGCTTCCTTTTAGCAAGCGGAAGGAACCTGTTGAACATGGGAAGACCAGCCTCACCTTCATCCATAGCTTCTTTGCCCAATTTTTGGGATACACTGCATGTCATCCATCTATTTTTTTGAAATTCCCAATCCGTGGAGTGAGGAGGCGGCATAGCAGGGTCCTGCCCGGAAGGCCCCGGTAGTTCAACAGAGCAAGGGTGAGACTCCGTATTCTCAGAAGGAAGGAGCAATACCAGAGCAGCAACCACCTCCGGAGCTGTGGTACCTGAGGAAAGTACCTGCTGCCCTGGGAGCTCGACTGGAATGGGGGGGGGCACATGTTTAGAAGGGGAAGGATCAACAGCAGAAACGGTTACAGAGAGTGAGGAGGGCCGGGGAAGGGGCACTTCAATAGGGTAATCATCCCCTGGTTCCCCTGCCATATTTTCAGTAGAGTCATCCCCTCCCAAATTATGTGACGCCCAGGGACAATCCCTGAAAGTGTGGGTGGTGTCTTCACAAAGATTACAAATAACAGGAGTTTGGCAGGCAAATGTGATGTGGCCGATCCCTCCACAAAGGGAACATTTCATTTTATCGGAGGCATTGCTCAGATGAGTATGAGCCCCACACCTGAAACATGAATGAGGTTGCCCAGCATAAAAGATAAAACCTCGGTCCCTCCCCAGGTAGAAGCAGCTAGGTAGATGCTGAATAACACCTCGAACCTGAGGCAATTTGACCCGAATCCTCCACCCTCCCAGTCCAAATATCCTCAGAGTCAATAATTGGGTCTGTAAGACCTAAAACAGAACATTTAGCCCTTAACCACAACAAAATATCCGATATTGCCACCTCTTCATTCTTGAACAACACAGTCACTGTTCTGTAAGCAGGCTTAGATAGAGGAATAGCAGCAAAGACCTTCCAGTCAGGGTTGTTACAAACACCTTGGTAACGTTCCCAGAAAAGCTCCAAACCTTCAGCAGTTTTAAAGCCGATATCGAAATTTGGATCACCTGAGGTGTGAATTAAAGCATAAATATCCTGAGCAGAAAAACCCATGCTGTCCTTCAAAAGCGTACGGCCCACATATATTCTGTCAGGATGTAACTCTAAGCCTCCTTTATATTTTAGCCTTACTGCGTTATGCCATTTAGCAGGTTCAGGAGGAGCATGAAATAATCCAGCATATGTTCTGCAGGATGAGTTCCGATCACGTTCAGGATCAGCTCCAGCAGTACTCACAGAAGGATGTGGGGGGGCAGGATGTTTCAGGCCCAGGAACATTGGGCACTGGTTTCAGGGTAATAGGGTCTTCAGGGTCATGATGCTGCACAGAAACACTGGGCAAAGGAGAGGTTTCCATAGGGTTTTGTTGCTGAGGAAAAAGAACCGGGGGGTCAGACAACTCGAAAGAAGAGGGAAGTTCCACAGGGTCAGCAAGAGCAGACCCCGGTCATTGAGGCGACACCCAAGGCTGATTTGGCCCAGCTTTAACCCACCCAGCAGCCTGCAAGGCATCAGCAACAGTATGCCCCGTAACCAACAAATTGTTATCAAAGTTAGAACTTTCCTCAGACAATTCAGTACTGTGAGAAACCGTAGTAAGTAATGCAGTGCCAGTCACAGAATCTGACAGCTCCCGAGGAGCAACTGTTCTAGAAGCAGTGTCCACCCCCAAACCCTCTCCAGCCTGTAAATGTGGAATTAAGTCAGTGTCAGAAGAAACAACAGAAATCTTACTGGCAGGATCCCGGCATGACATACGGGAACCGTTCATGTCCATGGAGGTCTGTAACTCACTGTTTACCAGATCTGGAGTTGCAGAAGACCCAGCACCAAACTCCATCATGCATATTCCGGGTGAACTGACAGCTGTTGTAGAAAGTGGAGCTCCAGTAAGCAATGCTCCTGTCTCGAGACAGAGGGATTGGCTGTGACGCTCGCGGGTCTCTTCTGCAGCAAGAAGGGCTCGCAAATACTCACAATGGGACTGAAACAAATGACAGCTTGGGAAGTCTGTCTGCAGCAGTGGGTCTGTGGAAAAAATAGGAGCCTCAGAGGAAGCCACACGAGCAGGAGAGGTAAACAAACGATCCTCAGCAGGAGCAAGAACAGTAACAGTATCCAGACTAGGCAGTTCAGATGCAGGCAACTTAGGAGCAATATCCACATCCACCTTCTCAGAGATGGAAAAAGCCTCACACACAGGAGGAACTGAGGAGGAGGCCAACTCCTCGGCTCCAAGGATCATCTCACCTCCACCAGGATCAGTGGGAGCCGCCATCTTAGTCCCACAGGAAAATGGGTCCCCCCTGCTCACAGGAAGCAGAGTAGGGGAATTTCCCCGGTGTCCTGGCCAAATTTCCCTCATTCACTAAAAAAAAAAAAAATACCATCAACAGTTTAATCTGGTTCATGGTCAGTTGGCATTCATCTGTATCCGCCTCCCGCGGGTCGTGCCTGAAAATAGGCATGATTTGTCTAGTGCACTTACCCGGTCAACAAAAACAAACTAAACTAAACTAAACTAGTTGCTCTCCACCAGCACCCAGTCCCAGTGTTAGAGCGGCTTGCTACTGGACCTGTTATATCGCTACTTAATAATGTCTATTTACCATGAAATATTTTTGGTGCCTCAGCAATGTTTCATTTCTGTCATGGTTTGTTGAAAAGCAGGAGTGAGCAGTGCAATGATCTTCTAAACAGCATGTGTACACTGTTAGGTGCACTCTGCCCACCGAGTCCTCTGAAAACATATTATATGGGTTGGTCCACTGCTGATGATGGTACAAATAAAATATATGTTATATATTCTTTATTCTTTATACTATCAGCAATGGAACAAGTCAGCTATCATATATGTTTTCAGGGGGCTGGACAGTGTGTGCACCTGACAGTGCACTGCACACATGCTGTTTAGCAGATTATTACACTGCTCACTCCTGCTTTTCCACACACGCACACGGCAAGACAGAAATAAAACATTACTGAGACCACTAAAATAATTAATTTTTGGAAAGAGAGAGACTACTAAGTCGGAATATAACAAGGAAGGGAAGGACACCATTTTTTTAGCTTGTTTTATGTAGAATGTTTTTGGCAAGTGTTTGTAAAAATCTTGGGGTGCTGTCTTAAGTCCAGAAAATTCCCAACTCCAGACAAAGAGAAATGAGAGCATAAAATGGTATGAAAAGTCTCCAGTAATTAATGCTGCACTCAGTCATGCGTGCAGTACTGCCACCTAGTCCCTGGAATTAATGTGCACCCCAAAATGCTGCTGTCTTATGTCCAGAAAATTCCCGACTCCAGACAAAGAGAAATGAGAGCATAAAATGGAATGAAAAGTCTCCAGTAATTAATGCAGCACTCAGTCATGCGTGCAGTGGTGCCGCCCAGTCCCCAAAATTAATGTGCACCCCCAAAATGCTGCTGTCTTATGTCAAGAAAATTCCTGACTCCAGATGAAGAGAAATGAGAGCATAAAATGGAATGAAAAGTCTCCAGTAATTAATGCCACACTCAGTCATGCATGCACACACTCCAATAAGAACTAAGTCCCCTGCTGCTGCTGTTGGAATTTCGTGTAATGCTTCTCTTGACCTTACTGGGCTGATGCACAGTTTCTTGCCAAATGATGTGCTAGAAGGATAACACGACCATTGAGTTAACTGTCCATGATGACGTGATAATAATGTTGTTGGTTGCCCAAAGTCTGCTGCACTGACCCCAACAGGAAGAATGCCCTCTGTGTGTACACTAATACTACCCTTGGTAAGTTAATGTACCTGCCTGGCACCATCATGGTTTTGCACAGAACCCGACCTTAAATGTTTATAAATATATATACAGGTATAATTTTTTATGTGTCTATATATATATATATATATATACACATATACACACACACACACACATGTAATCATTGCTTTTTTTGTATCACAGGTCATATAGTTGCACTTGGGGTGTGCATTTCTGTGCTTAATGAGAAATTTTGGTGTTGGAAAACTGTCAAGCTAGTGAAGGTAAGTATTTTTTGGGAGGGGGATGTTCATTTGGAAGCAAGTTTCATTAATGGTTTATTTTTTTGTTAATTCTTCACAGGTTTTCTCTGTATCCTCAAGTCCAGTAATTGTTTTTTTTTAATTCAAGTTTATTGAAAATCAAGAATCAGTGTACAGCCAATACAGCTCATTCTGGAATCATCTTTTACATTACACTTAACGTTCATTATGTTTGTTATTTTCCACTTCAGAACAGTTCATAACTCAATAAAACAAAGCAAGGTCACTTTCTGTCATTGTGTTATTACTCAACTCAGTTAATACCAGTGTTTATTTGAGTACCATGTCCTAAATAAATAGGTTCTGTTAGAGGTTAGGGTGTTTTGTTTCACCTCTATAGCTCTATCTCTTATCCCTGTTTTCAATGGTCCTGTGCTTTCTCTACAGTCCAGTAATGATGGTCATGATTCATACTACTTGTTACATACTACTTGTTACATACTTCTTGTTGCATGTGTCCCGGCCCGGGTGTGATGTTGAACTTGTTATTTGGAGAAAGCACCAATGGCAGCACACAGCATCAGAACATTTCCTGCAACAACAGATAAAGAAGAAATTATTAGTACTTGATTGCAGTAACACATTCTCGTTAAACAAGACCAAGTCATCACAATCACAAATTTAGGACGTGCAACCCATACACTGTCCCTATGTTTTAACTCCAGTTACATTGTAAAAGACATCTTGTGATGTCACGACCTGGATAAAACTTTGTTCAACACCGCCATGGCAATACAGTATCTGATGTGCATGACAAATACATTATGTGACGTACATGTCACCTACTTTATATGATTTGTACTCTTTTGAGAAAATGAACTACAAAAAAGAACTGATGAAATAAAATGTATATACCTACTGGAAATGGATATCCTATAGGTGGTTGTAGACAGTACTGCAGTACTATAGTCCTCCAGTGAAGGAGAGTGCTTGAAACTATTAACCTGTAAAAAAAGAAAATAAGTTGACCGTATGTGTTTCCCCGCTGCATTCTACAGAAATGCAACAGGAAACATAACACAGCTCAAGTAAGTTCCATAGTTTGAAAAATTAGTACACATACTCACTGTAAAGTATTGATAGTAAGAAGCCTTGCGGTTGTGGCTGCTGGATGTGTTCTCCTCTCTGACTCTGTCTGCCATGGCATGGGCTGGGCACATGATGGAAAATATTGGCACACCGGTGGTGGTCATGGGCACATGATGTTGACATTCACTCTCACTATCTGGTGGCTTTGGCTAATAGCAGTTTTCTGGTGGTGGTCATGTGGGCACATGATGACATTCTCTCTCACTATCTGGTGGCTTTGGCTAACAGCAGTTTTCTGGTGGTGGTCATATGGGCACATGATGACATTCCCTCTCACTATCTGGTGGCTTTGGCTAACAGTGATTTTCTGGTGGTGGTCATGTGGGCATATGATGACATTCCCTCTCACTGTCTGCTGGCTTTGGCTAACAGCGGTTTTCTTGTGGTGGTCATGTGGGCACATGATGACATTCCCTCTTGCTATCTGGTGGCTTTGGCTAACAGTGGTTTACTAGTGATGGGGTCATGGGAACAGCTGCAGCCTGCAGCACATTCCCTATCACTGTCAGACACACACGGGTGGGTGGCGGGTGGGATATAATGTGTATTGTGCTACAGTAGTTCACTCTCAGTCAGGAGGCAGATATCTTGAATCTGCAGGTTTCAAGTGGCTAATACCTAGTGCTACAGTTTGGACAGTTGTGTCTAACAGGCTAACTGTGTTTGTTAATGACAGCAGGGCATATTCTGTTACGGCTAATCAGAAGGAATACAAAGTCGGGGAAGGTAAAATGGAAGGACTGTGAATTTACTTGTGCCAGACTGCCAATATGCCATATGGAATTGTAGTCATCCTGAGTGGGACACTGATTTAACATTATGAAAAACAAAATATGTACCATTGAAAAAATGTGACAGCCTTTTAACTACTTAACTTAAAACCTACCAACATCAACCTAATCATCAGCATACAGGAAGCTGCCCTCACAGTCATCAATGTCTGAATTGTGCCCACTAGGAAATTCTTTCTCCATGATGTCATCATCTACCTCAATGGTAGGCTATTTCATGCTGCCATCAGGATGGCCCGTTTCTCCCACATCACCACAACCATGATCATTCTGGGGTACGAATACAGAGGCTGCAGTTCAAGCTGGTATGTGCCCCTCATTCATTTTTATGAATGTCAGCAAGCTGACATTTGAAGGAGAGAGGTTTGTACGACGATCCCGAACTATTGCACCCGCAGAACTGAATACCCTCTCGACACTTACACTGGAGGGTGGACATGTCAGGTACTTCAGTGCCACTGTGGTCAGCTATGGCCATTCACTGACCTTTCCACTCCAGTATAAAAGAGGATCATCAATTACTGACAGATGCCTGTTTTCAGCCAAATATGAGTCAACCATTCGCTGTGCTGCACAAAGTCCAGTGGTTGACTGATCATCCTGTTCTCCAGATTCATTGATGTCAGAAATCCCGACTTGGGACAAAGCACCCCAAAGTAGGTTAGTGGCAATTGGTTTTGATGACAGACCACCTGGAACTGCAGCCGCCTTACAGGATGTGCTTGATACTACTCCAAACTGACCTTCAGCCTGGTTATGCTGCTGAGATCTGCTGACCTTGGCACGTGACATCTGTGCCCCATGAACCAAGTGCACCAGTTGCCCACTGACATTTTTAACCTACTCATGCCCTCCCTGCAGTAGTGATGCAATTCCACATTTGTATTGTGGGTTCAGCATTGTTGCTATTGCAAAATCGTCACAGTGCTGAATACTCAAGATGTGCAGATTGCGGTCGAATAGTGTCAGCATGTGTTTCAGCAACACACTGCTAGCACAGTCTCCGGAACCATCAAGACTATGCTGTAGATTCTGCAATGTCTACGTCAACAGCCGCAGCAGTGGAATTGATTGGCTGATGAAGGCAGACCCACCACTCACTGCCTGTGTAGTGTGTTCAAAAGGCCTCACAATTGTTATAACATAGTCCATGAGGCGCCACTGTTCAGTCATGAGAGACATGGAGGCCCTGAAAGTGTCATGGCTAGTGTGCATGATGAGATATTCGGAGATTGCTTTGTATTGTTCATATAACCTCTCTGCCATGTATAAAGTGGAGTTCCACTGGGTGACAACTACCAGCTTGAGGCGGTGCTGTGGGAGGCTGTTTTGGATATGCAGCCACCAAAGTTGGCCACGGGCCTTTGCAGAGCATGAAAAATGCAGACAGATGTGGTGTGCAACTATCAACATTTCCTTTATATCAGGGTGATGCAGAAATTCCTGGACCACCAGATTTAAACAGTGGGCCATGCATGGAACCCAAACAAAGTCACCATTCATGATGCATTTAATCACATTTGACCCATTGTCACTTGCTATAAATCCAGCTCTCGGGGACAGGGGGTTCAGCCACTCATCAGTTTTGGTCAGTAGCAAGTCCATCGTGTTTTCACCAGTGTGGGAACAGGCCACATTGTGCATTGCAAGCGTTGCATGCTGTCGAATTCCCAGAAGATTGCTACCACTACAGTCTGCCTTACTACACTGATTATTCACACTACCACTGGCACAAACAACTCTTGGCACCTGCGCCCAATGTGCAGTAATAGACAAATATGAACTCCCCGCTGTTTCGCCACTTGTCCACATATCCATACTTAAATGGATGAATGGAGAGTAGGAATGTTGAAGGGCATGTCTTACAGAGTCAGCCACAGTACGGTATAACTTGGGGATAGCACGGGTGGAAAAGTATGTCTTGAATGGGACTTTCCATTTTGGACAGGCACATGCCGCAAACCACTGGAATCCAGAATTCTCCATGAAGAAGAATAGCAAAAGATCAATTGCCAGCATTTCAGCTACAGCAGCATTACGTTCACATGAGACTGCATGATTGGGTGGATATTTCAGGTTATGGGGAAAAATACTGTCCGTCGAGGGCTGACTTACGCGTTTTGCACAGGATGTGACTAATGGTTCTGCTCTGCGAATGGCCAGGGGTTGGGTGTGGACGTGTGATGAAGAGGGCTGCACAGGTGACAAGTCCATAAATGAAGTTATTTTCCCCATTTTACATACAGGGGTTGGTGTACCACTTGCACTAGACATACTGCATTGACCACCACCACTGCTACTCTGACCACTACTTGACAAGATTTTTGAGTCATAATCCTCCCCCTCATCATGCCTGTAGTAATCCTCTGGTGTTATTTCATCGCTACTGCGGACATTCCTACTTGCTCTTACAGTCATGGAAGGGGATAACATGCTCAGTAAGGTTGATGATGAGGGTGACTGCCCCATTATGGCATTAACTGCCATCTGGTGCCCGGTCCACAGTGCCATGTGCCTATTCTTAATATGTGTATGCTGGCCCCCCCATGCCCAGATGACTTCCCTTTTTACCTTGACTCACACATGCATGGCAAAGCTGGCAGATTGCAACTGACTCATCATTTGCATCTTGCACAAAAAAATCCCAAACAAGGGATTGTGATCCCCTACTTTTAACATGTCCCTGATGCTGCTTATTGGACTGAAATGGGGAGTGTGCTACATGATTTTTCAGGCTGGACACACTTGGACTCCAGCTGACCACCATGACTACCTGTGATTATTACTGGGTCATCATCATCATCATCAACAGGAACTGCTAAATCACAGCTTTTTTTTGGGGGGGGGTTTAACGCCAACAGACCCAGATATAGCCACCTTGACTTTCTTTTTCTCTGGTTCCCAACAGGGGTCACTGACATCATTATCACATTCATCAACATCATCCGCATCCACATTATCGGCTTGGATGCTGGCATGTGGAGAACATGTTGCAACCACCGCATCATCATCATCACTATCACCCAATATTTTTGCGCCACACTTTGATTCATTGAATGGCAAAGGTATGACCTCAACAGCGCTGGAAGAAATGTGACATTGTGAGTTATCATCGCCAGGATCAGAATCATGTTCAACTACCATAGGGATGTTAATGGGGAGTATGACATCATCTACACTGTCAGTCACAGCTTTAGACTCAACTATATTTTTGGAAATGGTTAACTGGTCAGAAGTGGAACTTGAGGCAGCAATACTCATGCCAGCAGAAACTGCACTAACACCATCAGCTGGCACAACAACATCTCCTCCAACTATAAGTGAAGCTACAGATTGCACTGCAAAAAACATTGATGGAGAAATCTCTTTACTGACATCAGCTATGCACTTCTGCGTGCTACCATGCCCACAGACAATCTTGCCACTGGCAGCAGTGCCATGGCCAGAAACAGCTTTGCTTGCACGTTTCTTTGAAGGCATTTTGGGGGATCACCAAGAAAATCTAAACAAATTTAGATTTCTGAACTTTGGTCTGGGCCGGTAGATGTGAAGCCGAAAAAAAACAACTGTGGCTTGCATATTGAGACTGGGCACTAAACAGATGCAAAAGCACAGACAGATTAAGCTTGCACTGCGCAATCAAGAAGAGATGCAGACGTAAAGTCACAGCAACACCTTAACCAGTGCTCACAAGTCACAATCCAATCTGGAAAAGAATACGTTTTGCCAGTTGGGGGGGGGGTGGGGCAGTGCACTGTAGTAACAGTCCAAAACCAAGATACCACAAAGCAGCACAAAATCACACAGGTGGAGTGGATAGCAAGTTCATACTGCTGCAATTACTCTTTGGCACACACACACATACACTACAAGTAATGCGTAGCAAATTGAAAACTTCAGTAATATAACCAAATCATTTAAACAAGCTGAAATTATGCACTGCTGCGCCACAACAATCAACAAAAACGTCAAGAATTACTGAAAATATTACTGTGTGTACATTAACACAGTTATACAAGAAAAATATAACCAAAACAGAACTGACTTTTTCTCCCAATTAATCTACCTCCACCACAGATACGCCCCTCCACCAAAGCACACTTCAAGTGTCTGTCAGTACACAGACTGAATGTTCTAAGTTAACATTCAAAATCCACACACAAACAATAAACACGCAATGATATGAGCAC
Source organism: Neoceratodus forsteri (assembly GCA_016271365.2). Lineage (NCBI taxonomy): Eukaryota > Metazoa > Chordata > Ceratodontiformes > Ceratodontidae > Neoceratodus > Neoceratodus forsteri. Next base: position 1,338,626,416 of record CM028131.1, read on the forward strand.
AGGAGGGTTTCCTACAATCAATGTACTAAATTTTGAGCAAAAAAAAAAAAAAGGCTCAAAAAAGGCTTTTTTAACAGCTTTTAGAGGGTTTGAATCGCAGAGCTCTGACAGCAAACTGTCTCCAGCTACCACTATACACATACTACACAGAACTGAGGCTGTGCAGAACAATCTAGAGCCCATGCGATCTGCAATCCCATGAATCGCTGCACAATTCACCTTGGCGCTCAATAACAAGGTAAAGTGATGTGAAGTACATTGATTTCAATGTACTTTGCATTAAAATTGGTGCGGAAGTGCTTGGGGGAAGGCAGAGTAACATGAAGTCATTGTTTTCAATGGATTTCGCATTCCTCATTATGACGTGATGTACTCCACTTCGCATTGCGGAGTACTTTGCAGATTCCACCTTACTCCTTGAATTGCTTCACAGAGTGGATTTTGGCCACTTCACTCACCTCTATATCTAACTTATAGAAGGCTCTCTCTACTTTACTCAAATAAAGCATAAAGTCTTTATCCTTCCAGTGCTGAAGGAGTATCTTCTTGGCTATTAATATGCCAATATTTATTAAAATTGCTTGGTTATGATGTGTACCCCTATCTATCCCCCAGCCAAACATAGCAATTCCCAGGTCAAGTAGGAAATCTTGACCTAGAGTTTTCTCAAACATAGAGAAAAAACTTCTCCATAACTCTTTAATACATGTACATGTCACTAACATAGCCAGAAAGTGCCTCTTTCTGTCTGACATCTATGACAACGATCTGAAACAATTATATCAATTTTGTTAAGTCTAGCTGGGGTCAGATATGTCCTATGGACTATATTAATATGAATTTGTTTTAACCTATTATTTTGTGTTTCCAAACTGGAAAAGTCAATAACATTATTCCATCTTTCTTATGGAATTATCTGTCCAGTACCCTTTTCCTAAGATTGCTTTAATTCTGTCAAAGCAGTATTATTTGTATCACGGAGTACCTTATAAAACATAGTAATTAGATGGTTTCCAGAATCCAAGTTCATAACTACATCCTCCAGTTTAGACAAAGAAAGTATATCTAACCCTCTATTCTTCTTAAGCAAGACTTTTTGTATCTGTAAATATTGATACTTTACAGCATCAGAAAGTTTATATTTGCCCTGTAATGACTCAAAAGGAATAAACCCACTCTCATCAAAAAAAAGTATTCCACGAGATGTATTCCTTTCTCCTCAAACCCATACCTAAATGTCTTATCAGTGGTTGAAGGGAGAAAATGAATATTATTTGTTAAAATGATTCTGATTACCAAGTAGCCTTTGTGCCGCCTGCCAAGCATTATTTGCAGTTTTAGTACCCATAAGACAATCTTTGTAGTAGGTTGTTTTATTCAAATTCACCATAAGTGAATCTTTTAAACTAAGGAAATGAATTTTTTCCTCCTCAATTTGACAACATGATATCTAAGAATTTTCATTTCTAAACCAATAAAATATGCATTCCAATTGGGCTGCTAAGTAGTACCACCAAAAATTAGGACATCCCAGCCATTCCCTCTCTTGTGGTTGGTATAGTTTTTTTTAAGCCAGTTCTATGTTGTTGATTCTTTCAAGGACATTTCCTAATAATTTTTTCTAATTGTTCAAAAACCTCTCTCTGTAATATTAATGGTATTTCCTCTAAAAGGAAAAGTAGCCTAGGCAGAATATTCATTTTTAAGATAAGGTAACAGTTGCCATCTATCTAAATCATTTTTAACGTTTTTCAAAACCAGTACAAAGTTCAAGTTATAAATTAACTTTGGGTCTGTTGTAACCTGTATTCCTAGATATTTAATTGTTTGTTTATGAAGTGTTCACAATATATAGTTCTTTGGGAAATCATGATTATTCCACAAATAACACCTCACTTTTCTCCCAATTAATTTTGTATCCTGAAAAATTACCATAATCTGGAAGGATTCTTAACAAGTGAGCATAAAAGAGTTTTTGTGCTGAAAGAAGAAGTAAAATATGTGTGTACCCCCTAGTCCCTAGGCATCATAGGGGAGTCAACATTTTCAGAGGGGCAGGCACAAAATCAAATGCACTTACTTGACCTCCATTGAATCGGGTGACCTCCGGGCATCCCATGGCACAGGGTGGGCTGGCAAGGCTGTAGATTAAACTGATTAGGCAAATAGATGAACTTTTCAAATAAAACATTGTCCAAATGGAACAGCAACAGTTTAAAAACTCCAAAACTGGATCCTTTTATTTTAAAACAGTTTCTCCATGGAGGCAGATGTTACATTATTTTCTGGCCAGCAAAGGACCAACAAGTGGCTGCAGGTTCAAATCCCACAAGGGGATACATTTCTTCCTTTTAATTTCACTCTGTCACCATAAACGTTGCTCTGGACACCCCCATGGGGCTGAGTATTACACCCCTGGATTCATGTCAGTTACACTCTGTGCTCTTCTGCCTTCAGGACACATACTTTCTGTGCTTTACTTCTCTTCTGTATTTCCAGTCCCCCCAAATATTCAACCATCTAGGGAAGGCTGTGATCCCCCTTGGGGTTCCAGGGAACATGGAGCCAGCCTTCTACCCTTCTCTCTCATGACTGAGTCCCCATGAGGAGGGAAAAGTCCATGTCCACATAGATGGGCAGCCCCACAGGGCATTAATTTACTGGGCAAGGAGGGCAGAGCATCCCCTGGGGGTCTGAGGTGCCACCTGATGTCCGCCTCCGCCCTCACTCAAGTGCTGACCCCCATGAGGAGAGGGTCCTAAAAGTCCAAAGCAGCAGTCAGAATTCAATAAAACATTTCTGGGCACATTTCACATCCTAGTCACAGGGCTAGTGGTCAGTCTCTCACTTCTTGTGACACTGGCATGGTGACACACACACACTTCTGAAAACTGTCACCAACTACTAGTAGGCAGACAGTATAAGCTTGACAATTTTCTTCAGCAAATCTTCACTGTGGTAATCTCCACAGCCTTTAGTGCCCGAAAGGGACAAAACTAGTATCTTTTCCAACACTTTACCTCACTGGCACAAGAGCATATGGCAGCCCCCTTCTGAGAGGCAGTCACACTCTGACAGGAAAATCTTCTTTAAAACTCAGAAAACTTCTCTAAATCTTAAATTACAACAGTCTGCAACTGGCACAACATTTAGAAAAGGTTAAATGTCACCTTGTTCCTTTTAGTTTACTCTAAGGCTGGCAGTCCATTCCCTGACAAGCTCCTACAAACTCCAAAGCTGGTATTTCTCCATCTGGAGAGGGGCACCCCCCCTGGGGATTTTGTTCAAATGGCTGCCACCCCAAACAACTAGTTTTTTAACTCGATGCCAACTTCTGAAAAAGGTTTTACCTCAGGGGGAGACTGCAGTGCATGCCAGTCTGTGTTCTCCCTCCAACTGAACTGGAACGCTCAGCTCTTTCAAACTCAGAGCTTTAGCCCCTCCCCTTTAGAATGTCAAGGCAGGCCAGCTGCTAGAATCAAACTAAGGGCACATCAATTGGCATCATTGTAGAAAGAAGAAACCTTCTTAAAGGAACACACACCCACAGTAACTACCAAAGGGGGGGTACATTTGCAAATAAAGAAATCGTATTAATTTGTGCCCCTAGTCTCACACCTTTAAGATTTTCATTTGAGCAAATCTCTATTGCCAGAAGTTCTAAAAACATAGCAAACAGGAGAGGGGAGAGTGGGCACCCCTACCTAGTTCCCCTAAAGAGGTTAGAAAATTCTGAGGTGTCTTGATTAGTCCTTACCTTGGCCCATGGTTTAGAGTAAATTATCCTTACCCCATTCAAAAATCTACCTTCACAGCTGAAGACTTTCAACACTTTAAATAAATAGGGTCGATAGACCCTATCAAAGGCCTTTTCTGCATCTAAAGATATCACTATTGCATCTGTTCCTAAGGTGCTTTCAGTTACATTAAAAGCCCTTCTGATATTATAATGCAGCCTCCTTCCCTCAATGAAGCCCATCTGGTCTGGCTGTATAATTTTCGGTAATATTTTGGATAGTCTGTTGGCTAATATTTGTACATACATAGTTGCCGGCATATTAGACCCATTGGTCTCTAACGTCTACCCGATACAGTTCACTGTTTGTGCACAGTGACTGTGCTACCCCTCACCCATAGTTTTCTCCCCTATGATGTAGCAACAGACAATTTACTGTTTTGTTCTCCCCTATAAATTTCTGCAAAACTTTTATAATCACTGTTTAGTAATGAAATGGGATGGTATGATTTACATTGGTCTGGTGATTTATCTCTTTTAAGTAACAGAGAGATGTTAGCTTCATTGAAGGAAGGGGGCACAGCACCCAGTACATGAATTTCTTGAAAACATTGTGATAGAAGTGGGGAAAGCATATCTTTTAAATTTTTATAAAATTCCAATGGGAAGCCATCCAGACCGGGCCTTTCCCATTTGGTAGGTTCCTTATAATCTCTTGAGTTTCCTCAATTGTTATTTATCTGTGTAAAAATTCCATATCTACCCTTGATATCTCAGGTAGATCCAATCTTTTCAAATAATTCCGTATCTTAGATATGTCTGTAGCATTTTCTTGCATATACAACTCAGAATAGAAATCTTAAAATACAGTATTAATATATTCTGGATTAGTAACAACTGAGTCATTTTCTAATCTGATTATATCAGTTCTATTTTGATTCTGCTCACATTTTAATTGATAAGCAAGCAGATTATCAGGTAGGTTTGTGAAAAAATAATATATGTCCCTTGATCTAAACATGGCTCTCGCTGCCTGAATATTAATAATTTTTTCTATTTTTTTCTTTTATACAAATTATCCTAATCGTATCGTTCTCTAATCCAGTCCGTGCATGTTGTGACTCTGCCATCATCAGTTCATATCTAACTGATCCAATCTTATGTAGCAGTGCCTGTATATAAGAAAACAATCAATCATTGAGTATGTATTGTGTGTTTTAGAATAATAAGAAAATGTACACAATTTTGGATTAAAAAAACTAAATGAGTCTATAGTCCAAAATCTTGCATATAACCTTGCAAAAGTTTAACTGCCTTTATCCTGCATTCTATAACAGACAGAGCCCTGTCCGTAAAAGACAGAGTCAAGTTAAAATCAGCATCAATAATCTATTGTGCATTATAAGTGGATACCGTTAGAAAAAAGTTTGTAAAAAAAACCTGCAGATCTTCTTCATTAGGTGCATACAAGCTGATCAATGTTTGTTCTACCTGGGAAACTGAAAGTCTTATCATCTGGATCTACATACGAATTTAACACCTGATGTCTTAAGTGTTTCCTAACAAAAATGGCCATGCTCCTAGCATTATTCAAGTATGCTGTATATGTTTCCGTGCATGTTGTGACTCTGCCATCCGTGCATGTTGTGACTCTGCCGTCATCAGTTCATATCTAACTGATCCAATCTTATGTAGCAGTGCCTGCAGGGGAAGAAAACAACTCCTGGTGGGGGACTCCATTGTTAGGAAGGTAGAACTGGGCAAGGAAGGGGAGAGGGAGGTAAGGTGCCTGCCTGGCGACATGGCTTGGAGGGACAGGGAGCGAATCCTCAGGATTACCGGAGCAGCTGCACAGGGGGGGAGCTGGATGTCATTGTCCACCTAGGGACAAATGACCTGGCTAAAAGGGATTAGAGGCGTGCAGGAAGAGTTTGTGGAATTGGGGAGGGCCTTAGTCAAGTAGCACGCACGGTAACCTTCTCGGAGGTGCTACCCATCTATGGCATAGAGAGGCTAGGGTGTTCCGTATCATGGATTCAATCAGTGGTTGAAAACTGGTGTGGAGCTCAGGGATTTGGCTTCATTGGGGACTGAGGGTCCACCTGGAGTGATACAAAACCTATACTGGCATGATGGGCTGCATCTGTCTGGAGGAACCAGGATCCTAGGTGATAGGTTTAAATGCTTCATTGGCAAGCTTTTAAACCAGCCAAGGGAGAGCACTGGAAAGGAGCAGAAAATCCTAGCCCCAAACAATCACAGTAGTAAGTGTGGCAAACACCAACATGGAGGTGTCGATAGGGAGAAAGGCAGGGGTAAATGGAGAAAGTGACAAAGGCAAGAAGGACAGGGATGGGACAAAAGGGGTAAGGCCATCAGGAAATGGAGGTATTGAGTACCAATGCCTGTAGTCTGGGCAACAAGCTCCCTGAGCTGGTGGCCTTAATGGAAGAGGGATGCCTGATATCGTAGCAGTCACAGAAACATGGTACACAGAGAACCATGACTGGGATGTTAACATACCAGGGTACATAACCTACAGGAGAGACAGGCAGGGGAGAAGAGGGGGAGGAGTAGCTCTCTATGTAAAGGAAGGGATAAAAGCAACTGAACAAAAGAGTAAACAGGGAGGAGAGGAGGCACTGTGGGTCACCTTGGAGACTGGAAAGGGCACCACAATCCGCACAGGGGTTGTGTACAGACCCCCATGTCAGGGGGAAGGAATGGACAAGGATATGATGGAAGGCATTCTTAGAATGGCAGAGAAAGGGGAGATACTGTTGATGGGAGATCTGAATATGCCAGATGTTAACTGGAGCACATTTGCTGCAGCCACATCCAAGAGCAGGGCCATTCTTGACGCCCTACAGGTGGCAGGCATTAGACAGCTAGTTTCGGAACCCACTCATGAGGGAGCAATCTTAGACCTCGTACTCTCAAACGGGGGCAGTGAGAGGATCTCAGATCTAGAAGTAGGTTGCCATCTGGGGACAAGTGACCATCAAACAGTGTAGTTCACGTTAAACTCAGCTATAGAGTCAAGCCATACAAAAGTGAGGGTACTGGACTTTAGGAGGACTGACTTTGGCAAGATGGGAGAGTGCCTCAGAAAAGCACTAGCAAACAGGCTAGAAGGAGGTGTGGAGCAACAATGGGGAATTATCAAAACTGCCATCACAGACGCAACAAGCCTTTGTGTGAAGCAAATAAACAAATCAAAATGAAAGAAAAAGCCACTATGGTTCTCAAGAGAGGTGGCTGTGAAAGTCAGGAAGAAACAGATAGCATTCCGGAAGTATAAGAAACACAGAAGGAGCAGGACAGAGAGCTGTACCAGTTAAGGCAGAAAGAAGCAGGGAGGGAAGTCAGAATAGCAAAGGCCCAAACTGAGGAAAAGATAGCCAACTCAGTTAAGAAGGGGGATAAAACCTTTTATAGGTACATCAGCGAGCGTAGAAAGACAAAGGGAGGGATAGTGAGGCTGAATAGAATGAACGGTGGGTGGGCAGAAGGGGACAGTGAAAAAGCAGGAATACTGAACGAATATTTCTGCTCAGTATTCACAAAAGAGGAGGGGGAAGTGCCTAATCCAATTAACAGAAGCACTCTTGATGGGGGATCGATCCCAGTCCTTTCACAGAAGAAAGGGTTCTGCAAGAACTCCTAAAACTGAAGGTGGACAAAGCAATGGGTCCTGATGGAATTCACCCCAGAATTCTAAAAGAATTAAGGAAGGAACTAGTGAAACCACTGGCTACTCTTTTTAATAAATCATGGGAGGATGGTGTGGTACCCAAGGACTGGAGGAAGGCGGATGTGATTCCCCTTCACAAAAGTGGGACCAAGACAGAGGCAGGAAACTACAGACCTGTCAGTCTGACCTCTGTGGTAGGGAAAGTGATGGAGTCACTTCTGAAGGAAAGAATAATTGAGTACCTAGAGGTCAGTGGAGCACAGAGACTTGCAAGAACAAGGGGACACAATTTAAAGACAGAAGGAGGGCGGTTCAGGGGCAATGTGAGGAAGTATTATTTCACAGAGAGGGTAGTGGATGCATGGAACAGCCTTCCTGTGGAAGTTGTGGGGTCTAAATCTGTGGGAGAATTCAAGAATGCATGGGACAGACATAAGGCAATTCTTGTGGGGGGCAGGAAGATAAAGGCTGTTGGTTAACTAGGATCTGCGGCCTATCCTGTAAGTAGGGAAATGGGCAGACTAGATGGGCCTAGTGGTCCTTATCTGCCGTCAAAGTCTATGTTTCTATGTATATTCTCAGAGCTTTAAATAGATTATCAAAGTAACTTTTATCCCTTTGATCAAAATGAGTTTTATGTAGCAACAGGCAATTTACTTTTTGTTATTAACATGCTTAATAACTTTCCAGATTTTTATTCTGTCCCTAGAACCATAAAGAGTCTAAGTCATTATTTTTATTTTTAATTCTGTCATGGTCTAATTTTATATCCCTTTGATAAGTGACATATCTGGCCCCAATACTGACCTAGCAGTTGGTTTCCAAAAAACAAACTATAGATATGTTTTTCTCTGAAGAAGAAAAAAAACATCTCTAGAAACAGGTAGCTATGAATTGGCTCAAATTTTGTACACCCACACATTTGAATTTTTTCAAAATCACATGTACTTCTCTGTGCCATCCCTCTACCCCACCTCTCTGCCCCCTTCCCTAACCCAGTGATCCTCTTTTTCATTTATTTTATACAATACAGCTTTTACTCCCCCCAATGGTTGCCCCTCCCATGCTTTTTGGGGGCAACCTTCCCCACCTTTCCTTTTCTGAAGATGACATGCCAGCTACTGTGTGTTAGATATTTTGTGAGCCCCCCACCAGTGGCTAGTCAGTGTGACTAATTGTGTAATCATATTTGACTTTTTAACACTCTACCTCTTAAGTACCCCACTCTTATTATTTTATTCTATCTAAACCTTGTACATACCCCCCTTGCCCAATTGCTTCAGTTCCAACAATATTCCTTGAGTTCACAGACTGAACTAACTGCAAGTCTTCTGAATCTTTTACAGAATCTCTAATTTCCCCATTTTGGTTTTCACTACTAATCGAAGGAGCAGGGTTCACAAAAGATTTAAGTTTTGCATTCACTAAAGTAGTTGATGTAGTCTTTTCTGAGTCATAATGGTACCCATTTTTCAATGCTTCCTCAACTTCCTGGGGGGTATGAAAAAACATTATTTTTCAATCAATGTTAACTCATAGCTTAGACAGGTATAATAGGGAAAAATGTAATCCTTCACGCCTGAGCCTGTCCCTGATTGAATAAAAGGCTTTTCTTTTCAGTACAACTATAGGGGGCAGAGTAGGGTACACTTTATTTAGTTTTTGTTGTTGACCGGGTAAGTGCACTAGACAAATCCTGCCTATTTTCAGGCACGACCCGGGGGAGGGGGATACAGATGAATGCCAACTGACCTTGAACCAGATTAAGCTGTTGGTGGTATTTTTAGTGAATGAGGAATTGACGACACGAGGAAATTCCTCTACTTTTTTCGGACAAGTGCCATGGGATCTTTAACATCCACCTGAACTACCACCAATCCAGGCAGATGGGACCTCGGTTTAACATCTCATCCGAAAGACGGCACCGCAGAAGTGTAGCACCCCTCTCATGCTGCATTACAGTGTCAGTACTGGGATATTAACCCAAGTGCCAGATGTGGGAACTGAACCCACAGCCCTCTGATCTCCCAGCCTCAGAGACAAGTGTGCTATCTACTGAGCCACTGACACTGCAGTTTATTTATGTATGTATTTATTTATTTAGTTAGTTTTTGTTGACCAGGTAAGTGCACTAGACGAGACTTTGCCTATTTTCAGGCACAACCCAAGGTTACAGAACAATAGTACAACAGTAGAACAACACATATTAGTATACCATGCAGTGGATAAAGCATAGTAACTTTTTACAATACAATTACAGGAGGAAATAGAATCTCATAGTAAGCATTTGCAATGGCGGTGCAAGGGCGCTCAAGAGGGACACATTAAAGCAGAGTTTTAAGCCAATGGGGATAGAGAGACAAAAGACATTAAAAGAGTAAACTGAAATTCAATCAATCAATCAATCAATCTTTATTTGTCAAGGCGAAACACCACTGAGACAGCTCATTTACAAGGTGGACCTGGGTGAAATTAGATAAGAGAAACTGAGAGTCAGATACAGGTGCAGACATCAGTCTCTCTTAAGTACTTGAAAAGTGCTCACTTGAAACTGAAATGAGACTGCGCTGCTCGCAGGTGGGATGGGAGGGCATTCCAGATTCTGAGGGCAAAAGTGGCAAAAGCCTGCTCACCCATTGTTGTGGAAAACCAAGGGCCCTCCAAGAGAGATCAGTCACAATAGCACAGGGGATATGAGTTCACTTGAGGGGTTAATAAGGATGCGAGGGATTCAGGTTTAGAGGACCTGAGAATGTTGTCAATCATGCATCCAAGAGCAAACAGTCCCATTGTAAAATAGATCTTTTTCCACTCTGGCTTTGTACAAAAGTTTCTCTCAGTCTTGAAACCATGGGGGGCAAACACACATAAATCTTAGTCTGTCTTTATTATGTTGAGATCCAAAAGCTCTATGGGTTCTATCTAGCTCAATTTTTTGTTCAGGATACTTCAAGCCCAAAATTCCTGTAAGCATTTCCTCACAGAAACGTGTAGGATCAAGACCTTTGATTCCATCTGGAAGGTTACCAATTTTCAAATTAACTCAACATGACCTTGATTCTAAATCATCCTCATTTAATTTGAGTGCTTCCAACTCTTTGCTGTTACTATTCATATCACCAGCTAGTTTGGGTAGTTCATCCTCCGCCACCCCATGTTTTTGCTAAGATTAACCTGTGCAAATTGTTAGAGATTCCAACTTATCTACTATGTCTGAACATTTTTGATTTAAGGAGAAAATTGCTGTAGTTAAGTTGCCAACCCCTGATTTCATCTCCTTCAGGATGGCTTGCTGTGATTCCTCAAATCCATCAGCAGCCAGGTGTGTGTGGGCTTTGTGGAATCAATATGGTCTTTAATCAGGAATTCCACACCCTCCGCTGGAATTTTGTTTTGTTCTTTCATTTCAGCTTTTTTGTTGTTCCATTATTTTTTTCCTGGTTATCAGCTCTATCCATTTTTTCCACAGCCTTACCTCTCCTTGTTTTCCCCATCATTGCCATTTCCCCACCAAACCAAATATACTTTTTTCAAAGACTGTATTTAGTTTTTGGTCATACAGCTCTAAAGGCTCAGTGATTTGTGGTGTGGGAGATTGCTTAGCAATATCTTGAGGCTGGGAATCTTTAATCTCCACCGAAGCAAGTTGCTTACCCGCAGTTGTTTGATATTCCACGTGAAACCGGGTGGACTGCTGTGGGACTGGCATTCCAATTTTAACATTTTCTTGGAAACGCTCCCGCCAGTCCTCCTCCCAATGACTGTATACTGATGCCTACCTCAGAAAAAGCAAAAGGTAACGTACCTTGTTTCACTGTACACTATTGTTTACCTGCCCAGTTCACAGTACCAATGTGTTTTCCTGGGTATGTCACTCTATTTACTTCTTTGTTAATGTGGGCAAATTTCCAAGATGGTGTTTCTTTGAAGTACTCAAAGATTTCTTCCACCCACCTGAACTGGTTAGACATGCCAACAAGGTGAGTAGAATTTAAGTTGTCAAGATGCCAAGTTCATAACAGAGCTCTGCTGGAGAGCTCACAATGCACAGTGTCAATCCTAGCCAGCCATCTTACCAGAGACTCAGCATCGAGTCATGGAACCAGGTGGTCAGTGGTGACTGAGGTCACTGTTGTCCCTAGTATCTCTTTCCCAAATGAAGCCTGCTTGATCAGGGTGAATTATAGAGGGGAGAACAGAGTCAAGCCATGAGCCCACCCTTCCCAAATACTGTATTTGATCATGATTCTGTTTAGGGGTTTCAATCAATCAATCAAGTCTTTATCCAGGTGAACACCATTGAGCAAGTTCATTTACAAGGTGGACCTGCATCACACAAGGTCAAGGAACAATGCATTTATGTACAGGTAAGAAAACAACTCAGTGTAGATATACATAAGAATAAAGCAGAGTAAACAATAATAGGTAAAGGTTTAGCATTCATATACATGGTATAGCATTCATATATAAATTCATAACATATTCAGGGAAAAATGATGGTCAGTAAGAAGGGAGCTGCATAAAAAGAAAATAAGATGCATTATCAAATTAACAAAACCTCATACATAGCGATGGGCGAGAGGTAGAGGAAGTAAGGCCAGCAAGGTGGGAATGGCACAGGGACAGTTACACTACAAGGGGCGGTAAGTTGACAGGCTGGGGCATGTAAGAATGGACAAGGGTAGAAGGGGAGACTAAGGACACAGAGTTCATGAGCAATTATGGGATCAATATGGGCAAGATTAAATTTATGGAAGACAATGGAGGGTTAGCAGGAGACAACAACAAGCGAGCTAAGGGCGATGGAAGCAGTTGCACATTTCTGTGACAGTTTTGGCATACAAGGTCTTGAACACAGCAAGACTAACAGAGGTCCTTAATTTCAATGATTTCTGAAGCTTATTCCAGAGTGAAGGCAGTACGAAGCCTATGGCCACTCTCCCAAAGCGTGTGCAGGCCCTGGGCACTTTCAGAGAAATCAGAGTGCAGCTTCTTAGAGCATTGTTTCCTATCTCACTTGGAGGCAGACAATCAGCAATGTACTGCAGAAGTTTGTCGGTGATAGCTCTGAATGTCCAAAGAGCCGTATTTCTATTACACCTATATTGAAGAGAAGTCCACCCCACAGCTGCATATAAGGATCAGTGGTGGGTGGAGAAGGGGAGGCCAGTAATGAAACGCAGAGCTGTGTGATACAGTATGTCCAGTTTTCCAAGGTATGAGGCAGCACGCTGGCTATAAATGAAGTCAGCATAGTCAATTAAGGAGAGGAACGTGGACTGAACTAGCTGCCTCTTGGCCTCTGTGGTTAGTAGGTAGTTTATCCTAAAGAAGAGGCCAAGCCTCTGCTTCAGTTTTTTCAGCAAATCCTCTATATGTTCCGCAAAGGAGAGTTTGTGGTCTAGCCAGACCCCAGCTACTTGAACTTTGTTACAAATTCCAAATTTTCTCCTAATGAAGTGGTGATGGGGGGAGAGTACCAGCAATAGCAGGGTATGCCGTATGATTAACTGGTGAGAATAGCATCGCTTTTGTTTTCTTGGCATTAAGTAACAGTTTTTTGCTAAGGAGCTGGAACTGCAGCAGATTGAAATCGGTTTGCAAGTCTCCACAGGCAGCTTCAGGTGATGTACGGCTTACGTAAAGCACTGTATCATCTGCTAACAGGTGAATATTTGCCTCCTTAATGCCGACGTCTATACTGTTAATGTAGATAGCAAATAGAAGTGGCCCCAAAATTGAGCCCTGTGGGATACCTCTTTTTAACGGTTTGAGAGTGGAAAGCTCTCCGTCAGCCTTGACCTGCTGATGCCTATCAGTGAAGTAATCATGAAACCAGCACAGGGAGGTGGAGTCCAGGCCTAACATTTTTAATGTAGAAAGAAGCAGGCAGTGGTCGACAGTGTCAAAGGCCTTGCTAAGATCTAGAAAAACAGCACAGACAAATTTTTGTTCTCTAAATCATGCTGGCAGTCATTTGTTACTTTTGCCAGAGCCATAATAGTACTATGATTAGCTCTGAAACCGGACTGCTTAGGGTTTAGAAGATTCTTATTTTCTATAAAAGTTCTCAGCTGGGCATTCACAATTTTTTCCAAGAGTTTTGACAGAATGGGGAGGAGAGAAATCGGCCTGTAGTTATTTAGATTGCAGGGATCCCCAGATTTAAATAGCGGGATGACATGAGCAGTTTTCCATTGGTAAGGGAGAGTCCCTTGTGACAAGGACAGATTGAATAGATGTGTGATTGGTACAGCTAGTACATGGTAAGCAATCTTTAGGAAATGGGGGTCGAGGGAGTCAGTGCCAGCACTTTTCTTGGTGTCCAATTGTAGGAGAAGCTCTTCAACATCTTTCAAGGAGGCAGGTGAGAAAGAAAAGACTGCGTTTGTGGTACTAGGTTCTGGGGGCTGTGCAGTAATCTGGGAATGTAGCCTACATGCAGGCAAATTGTTGAATGCTAGACCTGCAGGAGCGAAATGGTTATTGAAGGCCTGTAATATCTCCTTTCTGTCATTGATAATGACATTGTCTGACGTAATTTTAGAGGGGAGCACATTTCCTGATGTATGACCAGACAGATCTTTTATTGTGGACCAAAATTTGGTAGGGCATTCTGAGGCACTCAGGCTCTGAGCAATAGAAATTGGCCTTGGCCTCTCTGATGAGCTTAGTGCAGGAGTTTCTGGCTGTTCTGAAGTGACACCAGTCTTCGGCTTTATGTGATTTGCGAGCTTTTTTCCAGAGCATGTCTCTTTTTAATAATGCAGCCTTAAGGTCTGCAGTGAACCAACGACACGTTGTAGCCATTATGCCAGTTTTGACCAGTGGAGCCTGGGTGTTAAGGGCACATGTTACAATTTCATGGAAGATGTCATATGCTGCACGTACTGATTTGGCTAGGTAAAAGCTCTGCCAGCGCAGGGAGGCTTTCAGTTCATTGATGTATGCAAGTGGATCAAAGTTCCGTCTAGACCTTTTGGTGGAGAACTTGGCTGAGGATGAAGGTTTGAAGTCTGCCCTTACACTAGCGATGAAGCAGTGATCGCTAACATCGGCGGAGAAAATTTCAGCATGAGAAAAGGAATGAGGTTTACTTACCAGAAGGACATCCAATAGGGTGCTATTCATGGTTTTTTTCTTGTTAGTGCGTGTTGGTTCATCGATAAGTTGTGTAAGCCCATGGGAGTCGCAGAAGGATTTAAGGGGTAGCGAGGCATTGGATAGCCAGTCGTAGTTAAGATCCCCTAGTATGATTGTTTCAAGGGTGCCAGAGCCCATAATGGTTGAGAGGTGAGACAGGAGCTGTGACTCCGCTGAAGGGAGTCTGTAACATTCTATGACACAGAGCGCCATTGAAGGTGATATTTCAGTTTTGATGGACATGCATTCAAAGCCATTTGCAATCAAGGAGGAGTCGAGGGTAGAAACTGTGAATTTGTCCTTAACATAAATGGCGACCCCACTGCCCCTAGTTTGTCTATCAGCTCTGAACAACAAGTAGTTAGGAATGTTGACCTCCCTATCAGGAGTGGATGGCCGAAGCCAAGATTCCAAGACCACAAGTACATCTGGTTCAGTGTGGATTACCCAGGCCTGAATTGAGGTGAGTTTCTTTAAAAGGCTACAAGCATTAACATGCATAAAGCTAATTCCTTTAAGCTTTGTGAGTTCTGACGGTGATGAAAGGGCTGTTGTAGGACCAGGATTGAGTTCAACATTGCCTGAACATAATAATAGGAGGAGCACAATTTTCCTCAAAGCAATGAGAGATGATTTGGAGGTTCTAGTCCTTCCATGGCTAGTTGAAGCTTCGGTGCAGGAGTGCAAAAACCTATTTTTTATACTGTGCTGACCTTGAGATACATAGCCTAGAACCCTTGCCGTATAGCACCAATAGGTGTTGGTACCGAAATGATGTGGTGACATTCCTTGTGTAGGCAACGAGGTGCTGGTGCCACAGCGTGAAGAAAACTCAGTTTGATGTGGGTGCGGAAACGTAGAGGTGCAGCATGAATTATATGATGACTTGATGTGTAAGCAATCTTGGAGTAAGGGGTACGACTCCTCATAAGAGTAAGTTCTGCCCAGAGGGTACACTAACAAGGGTATTGTACATATGATGGTAAGGAGATGGAACCAGATCACAACTGTCATAGTTACAATTATAGTATCGGGCAGGGGAGCTGTATGAAGATAGGCTAGCTGAGTTAAGGTCCAAGAAATGCTATGCAGCACAGGACCAGCTGAGGAATACAGATATAGAGACTTTGTGTAGCCAAATGAAATAGCCTGTGACACAGACGCCTAAAGACGTACTATAAGAAGTAGAATTTCCCTCCTTAGTAACGCCTCATAGAAGGTAGTAGAAAAACTGCCTAGGGTAGCATTTTTTCCCTATTACACGCCACTTAGATTCGGCGGCCTAGCATGTATATGGCCTATGGACACATCTACGAGAGAAGAATAGGATGGCAGGGGATGGGCCAATGACAGTAAAGGACGGGGCAAGATGGTCTGTATAGTAAGGGTCCAAGAGGGGTTGGGTGGGTGGGAGAAAATTGCAGCTTTACCGTACCTCTCAGCATGTGGAGTCCGAGCAAGTGGTCTTGGGCGGCAGCTTTGGAAGCACCGACCACCTGGTGGCCGCGGTTTCCTGCGGCGGATGAGCTGGGAGCCCTGGAGGGTTCTCAGCTGGGGAGGGAGAGAAAACGGAGGCAATTAATACTGGTGCTAGACAAAGGTTCGAGCTAACCAGTGAAAAAGGCACAATTTGCAAAACAAAGGGGAGCGATTTCCTTGGCGCCCTGAAGTCTGGGTTGCAGCTACAGAGGCAGGAAAGGGCTGTAAGACTTTGGTACTAGAAAAGCATTTAGCAGTAGGCTTTAGATTCTAAACAGTTTGGCATTCAAATACAATAAAATTCACAATAACATTTGGTGCTTTTCAGGTGAAACCACTCCTTTTTGCCCAAGTTACATTCAGAAAAACAGAGAAGGGTGGTGAAGGGTTTGACAGCTCTATCTCCATGGTGGTAGTTCCCGCCATTTTGTGCTCCTACCGATCATTCTTCCCAGCCACGGATCACTGTAGCAGCTCAGAGCCATTCATTCTTACAGACCTGGGGCAAGTACTCTATCATACCTAAGTACCAGCTGTAGTAAGGATTTTTCTTGGTTAGAGGTTATTTTCTGCTGATATTATATGTTTATAACAAAATTCAAGTTAAAAGCAAGTTGCCATGTGTTGCTCAGAGTGTTCTGGGGGGCACTATTTTCAATTGTTTCTCCCTATGTTTTCACACCAGCAGGTGTCAGAATTAAATTTTGCAGCCACTAGCCAGCAGGGCTATTGACTGGGATAATCCTCTAGCCCCTCGGACTTCTCCACTGGCCCAGTTTGTGTACTTATTGAAATGTTACCTTCTCCACTACAAGCCCACAGGGTTAAAGGAAAATCTTACTAGCCTGATACAGAATCTGCTAGCATTTGGCTAATGGGCCAGTGCCAATTTTAACCCCTGACCAGGTTCACTACCAGTCACAAGACTGTGTATTTCTTCCTTTTCTATTATTCTCCCTATGGACAATACCTACAGTATGCCCATTGAACAGGCTAGCTATTTTTTGGTAACCTTACTCTATTATATAAATGATCACAGTGTTCCCCATTGCCCAAAAATATAAAGCAGTGGTAAATGGGGGCAGAGCCACCCACTGGATGCATGGAATGCACTCCATAAATGGAAGAAAAGTTTTGTCAGAAAAGTAGGACAGTAATGATTGTGACTGTTTGGGAAGCCTTGGCTGTAACAGTAGCAAATGAAATAATACATGCGTGTGGCATACTTTGAGCACCTTTGAGCACCTCAGCATCTTCTATATAAGGAATAAAAAAGTAAGGAGGGCCCCCAGTAAGACCATATATACTAGGTCATATAAACATTTTGACTACATATAATTCATGTTCGACCTGGAAGGGTATAATTGGGAAATGTTGGACCTGATCCCAAAGGTGGGCGATGCTTGGGATCTTTTACGTAAGATTTCTTACAGATTTGTAATACACAAGCCCCCATAAAAGCTAGACAGGTTAAATAAAAAAATGCCCCGTGGTATGGTTCTAAGTTGTTTAAAATACAAATAATTAGAGATAAGGCATGGAAAAGGGCTAAAACAACAAAAGAGAACCAGGACTGGTGTACTTATAAACAAATGCAAAACCTCTGGGCTGGATATTCAAACTGCGTAAGCCCTTGCGCTGCACAAAATAGTTGCGCAGGTGTGTGGCCAGGGCGATATTCAATGGAGTTGCGCTATTGAGCAACTCCTTTGAATATCACCCCCTGGCCACAGCCACTGTGCATGGCGCAGTGGAACTTGCGCCACCACAAGTGGTCAGAGTGGAGCATTCAAGATGCGGTGGCGCAAGTACCATTGCGCCATGCGCAAATTTCCCATATTCAAAAGGTGACATGCAAATGGGGCCATAATTCATGCAAGGCACGGGGGGGCCATTTGCATCTATTTATGGCCCCATTTGCATGCCATTAGCATGCAGGTGCGCCGATCCCCTGAGGACTTGCGCCTGGCGCCCTGCCAGGCAGCAGCCGTCAGGGACCGATGCCCCCTGCAGCCCGATCACGGGCACAAGTGTAAAAATCCCCCCTCCTCCCGACTGGCCCGATCGCGGGCATAAGTTTAAATAAACCCCCACCCCCCACTAGCCCGATCGTGGGCATGAGTATAAATAAACTCACCCCCACCAGCCCGATCGCGGGCAGCAAAAGTCAACCCCCAAGAACATATCCTGGTGGTCCAGTGGACCTCAAAGCCCGATCGCGGGCTGCAAAGTAGTCAAACCCCCAAGGACCACCTACCCTGGTGATCTAGTGGCCCCACCCCACCCACCCGTGATGCCCCCGCTCCCCGGTGGCGGCAGCAGCTCCACCCGCCTGCCGACCCATGATGACTGCCTGGTAGGGCTGCATGCCCATTAGTTGCAGAGCAAGAGCCATTGGGCGTGCAGACCACGCCTAAGGCAGTCCAGATATGTCAATGAATCATTCATATATCTGGACTGCCTTATATCGGGATGGGCTGCACGCCCATTGGCTCTCAGCTCTGCACCCATGGGCGTGCAGCCCCACCGGGCAGTCAGTCGGGCGGCAGGCGGGTGGGATGCTGCCACCCGCCGCTGATGGGGAGCGGGTGGTGGGGCTTTGTGGGTGGGTGGCCACTAGATCACCAGGGTAGGTGGTCCTGGGGGTTTGAACACTTTGCAGCCCGCGATCGGGCTTTGAGGTCCACTGACCACCAGGGATATGTTCTTGGGGGTTGACTTTTGCTGCCCGCGATCGGGCTGGTGTGGGTGGGTTTTATTTTACACTTTTGCCCGCGATCGGGCTAGTGGGGGTGGGGTTTATTTATACTCATGCCCACGATCGGGCTAGTGGGGGTGGGGGTTTATTTATACTCATGCCCGCGATCGGGCTAGTGGCGGTGGGGGTTTATTTATACTTATGCCCGCGATCGGGCTAGTGGGTGGGGTTTATTTAAACCTGCCCGCGATCATGCCAGTCGGGGAGGGGATTTTACATTTATGCCTGCGATCAGGCCAGTCGGGGAGGAGGGAGGTTGCTGTATGTCCGCGATTGGGCTGCAGAGGGGGCACAGGGAGTACGTTGAGGGCCACCCACAGGTGGCAGCTGCTGTGTTGCACCCTGCAGTGCGGCAGCTCACCTGTGGGTGGCCTCGACTTACTCCTTTTTCTTTGGCTCAAAGTTGTGCAGGGAGCAGGTTAGGGGTTGCGCCTGCACAACTCTGCACAGCCCGCTGAATATCGGGCTGTGCAATTTATGCATGGTTCTTCCCCCTCCGGTTCAGCATGCCTTCATTAGCATTGTGCTGTTGCTCAGCTTGACTTGGGGGGGTGCAACTGCCTCCTGCTGAATATGGCAGAATGGCGTAATTTTGGACTTGCGCAGGTGCAACCCTTTTGCGCATGGCGCAACCCTTTTGAATATCCAGCCCTCTATATCAAAGAACTGAGGAAAGCCAGACAAGTATATTATACTCCCTCTCCTCCCTTGACCCTGCCTGGTCACACCTCACCTTCACTTGGTTACTCTTACTCCTCCCCCTCGCCCCCCCCCACTGCACCTCAGCATCCCTATATACCCCCAGCCTCTGAACTCTATGACAGGAACTGTAACTTAATCAACTGTGGACCATCTCCCTATGAATACTCACCTCCTCCCTTGTGTTGCATGCCTTCCACTGTCCGAGCCATATATCCCCCATATATGTGTGCCTCCTTTTTTTCCTTCTTGTACAGTCACCCTCCACTCCTTCCTTTGTTTCCAATAAAATCTCCCTCCACCCATCCCCATGATACCAATATCCTCTCCCCCCTTCACACTACTGGTTCTGACTGGTACTCCTTACATATACTTGTGATCCTCTTCGCTGGCTGGACACTGCTCTGGAATGAGCATATATTGTCCCTTTTCCCTGATATACCTTAAATCTGCATGTATAACTGACTATGCCACTGCTGTTGCTAAGCACGTTGTTCATTGTATTCACTCTAGATCCATTTTTGTATATGTATTATATATTGTCTTTGTATTTTGTATCGTATATTGACCTTGCATTCTACCCAGGTCCACCTCAAAAATGAGCCCTGCTCAACGGTGTTCACCTGGTTAAATAAAGATTTTGATTGGTTGATTGCTTGATAATGAGCAACTTTCCAAAGATGTAACAGATAACCCAAGGGCATTTTGGAACACAGTGAACAAACTGCAAGGGGACAGAAAGTGGACTATCCAGACCACTTTATGATAAAAGGACATAGAGTGGAAATGTGCACTACAGTGGAGGATGAACTAAATGACTTCTTGTTAATATGGCAACAGATGCATTGAAGCCTAGTTTGAATAGTAGAAGGAATCCACCTCAAACACATTCTTGTGGGGGAAGGACTACGTAGAAATATTATATGTAAGGGGATGGAAGAGAAATTTAAATTTGCTCCAGTAACAGACGAGGAAGTAAAATAATTAATACTCAAAATTAAAACAAACAAAGCAGGTGGTTTGGACTGTATACCAAATGTCCTACTAAAGATAGCAGCCCCCATTATAGCGAAGCCAATGGCTAATGTATTTAATATGTCAGTTACCTATGCTGAGATACCAACCATTTGGAAAATGGCCAGGGTGGTACCGGTTTATAAATCAGGGTCTAGGACCCAGTTGGAAAACTACAGACCCATCCCTTTATTACCAACTATTTCAAAAATTTTGGAAAAAATAGTGACAAAACAATTGCATGACTTCTTAATCAAGTATAAAATTCTTAATAAATATCAATGAGGCTTCAGACCACTATATGGAACTATTTCAGCTTTACTGAATGTTACTGGGGATATTGCTGAGGGTCTGGATGGAGGGATGTTGGTGGGAGCAATATTTGTTGATACTTCCAAAGCTTTTGATACCTTGGACCACAGCATCCTCCTGTCCAGACTAAGGTCCTGTGATATATCTGAGATGGCCATAAATGGTTTAGAAATTACCTGGAGAATAGACAACAACACGTGACCATTAATGAATAGAAACATAGAATTTGACAGCAGATAAGGACCTCTTGGCCCACCTAGTCTGCCCATTTTCCTACCAAACAGATAAGCTGCAGATCCTAGTTAACCAACAGCTTACTTCCTCCAGTATGAAAATTGCCATCTCAGGTGTACCACAGGGATCTATATTATGACCAATACCCTATAATTTGTATATGAATGACTTGGTATTTTCTCAGCAGGGGGTGGAGTACCACCTCTATGCTGATGATACCATTATATATGTAAAAGGGCCATCTGTAGTTTCTATTCAGCCACTTTTATAAAAGGCTTTTGATCAATTACAAGACTTTCTTTTAAAGTCCATATTGGTTCTGAATACAAAAAAATTGCAGGTAATCATGTTCCGCAGAGGAAAAAGGGCGAGCCCTGAGGAGAATAACTTACAAATTGAGACCCTCTTAGGGGCTGAACTAGAACAAGTAAATAATTTTATTTAATGCTGACTTCAGCATAAGCTAAAAAAAACAGCCAGAAAAAGCCAAGTTATCACTTTAAAGCACACTGGGAAAAGTGGAAGGATGAGGTGGGGCTGCACAGATTGAGGCGGCAAGCGGGAGGGCTCTCTGAAGAGATATTGCTGGCCAGAACTGATGAATTAGGATTGGTTGGGGCAAGGGTAGCACTGGGTGAGAAATCTAAGTGTTTGTTTAGATTTATTAATCAATTTTTAACACTCTGCAGGACAGGAGTGGATTTACTACCGGGCAGGCTGGGTGGCAGAAACACATGTAACTGTTTATTAATGCACATTAGCTCTCAGTAACACCTATGGAAGCGGGGATAGGTGGCAAGAGATGTATAGGGCAAATGTACTGAACAATATGAAGGAGTGAGGGTGGTATCAGGAAAGGAAACCAGGGCAAGGTGTTCTCAACCCTAAGAAGGGTCACTGCTGTGCAAACTTTTTTTTTAACTTCAAAAGACAACAAGCATGGGGCCTGCCTAGTGATGCTGAGGGCTGAGGCACTGGACGCCTTACCTCACGCCACACCAGTGACCCATGTTCAGGAATGAGCACAAGTCACCGGGGGTAGGCAGGGGAGGAGAAGGATCAAGCATCCGTTGGACTGCTCTCCTTCTCTGGGGGGGGTCACTAGCAGTCGGTGCTTGACTGACCCCTAGCATTGGCTGGGGGCAGCACACCAATGCTGTAGAGATAGGGAGGAGAGGCGGTAGATGCCTGAAGGGAGCGCATGCAGATGTGTGTATGCCCCCTCCATGGGCGTCACTGCACGCTTCCTCTCCAGAAGGGAGAAAATTGGAGGAAGAAAAAGTGTTCTGGGCACAGCTGGATGACAGCTAGTCCCCGAAGGCGCTGCTCTGCAAATATGCAGTAGCCCTGGCACCGGATCCGTATCAGCAGGTAGAGGGGTCTCTGCCACCCCACCACAGGGGGTAAGCCATGGAGGTAGGTCAGAAGTAAGCTGCGAGTGGAGACGGGGCTGGGGGACCAGCTAGAAGGAATGCTGCCCAGGATGAGGAGGCAAAAGTAGATTAACTGTAAAAAAAGACAACAAGCATGGACATATGGCACCTAACGATCAACCCTCCAGCATGGCAGGCCATTAATTGAGAAGCCGCTCCAGAGCCATGGTCCCTTCCACCCAAAAGCAGACTTGTTTTATGGGATATTATCTGAGGTATACAATTAGAATGCACAAAATTAGAATATATTACATGATTTTTTCATATTTTTTTGCAATATACAGTACAGGGAACATGTGAAAACTGCAGCAGGTAGATACAGGATACTGACTTAGTCATCACTGAGTAAATGCCTTCCATGCCACAGTTTCAAAGATAACACTTGGCAGCTGCTGTCCTCCTCCAAACTGCTAAGCAACTTCCCAGTTTTATCCTGCCAGACCCCGAGTCCCTTTCTAGCAAACTACAGTAGGCTTCAGTAGTTGAATAGTGTTGAAATTGTGAAGTTGGTCGACAGGAATGGGATGCCCCCACCTCAGTTATCACTGATTACCTGGTTCCATCATTCAATGCTCAAGAAAAGAATTTGCAGTGCCCCTATCCCCTAAAACATGAAGCCACTTCCCGGTGTTGAGTCTGGGTACAGGTTTATACTTCTTATAAAGGTGCAGGAAGGCAGGAATTTGTTTTATATTGATTGGAATGTGCCCCAGCTCTGCCCCTGCACAGTTGGTCGGGTGGGAACGGGATGCTTCCCGCAGTGATATCTATATAAAGTAATTTGGCAAGATATCAGTTATTTCCGTCATGCTCCCAACAATGAGGACTACAAAACCAGTAAATCTGTAACAGGAGATGAAAAGAAAAGGAAAACTGAGATGAACGCTGAATCCACAGTGACACACTGATATTCCGACACAGCACACATACTTCTTTTTTTATATTTTTGTTAATTAATTTCTGTTGAACATACAGATTAATATCCAATTCCTCATACATGGCATTAGGACATTGTAGCACAATTATATAAATTGCACAAATCAAACATTTGATATAAAATAGTATCCATGTAATCTGTTACAGTAGGAGCGGGGGATCCAAGAGCTTCGGAACCTCTGTGCATGACCGGTTTCTACGGGCCCTAATTGCTCAAACTGAGCAAAGGTTTTTAAGCACATAATTTTCGGATGCTTTCAGTATCTTTGTTCCCAGCATGATACCAGATGGTGGTACACTGTACTGAGGAGCTGAAAGGCTATGGCAATAACAGTTTGAACATAATTCTGGGTCATTATGCTACTGTTGTGGATGAAGATGCTTCTAGGCTGGAAAGGGCTTCTCTGTGCAATCACATGTACACTGAAAAGGGGACCTTTAAGATTCTTTCAGATGTCCTGCACTGTCTGACTATTAAATATGTAGACCGGTATCCAAACATATCTGCTTTGACTGGCAATGGTAATAACAATGTCGTCCCTTATGAAAATAGAATATATTGCAATATATTGAAAAATATGCATTAGTGTATGTCAGTATACATTAAAAAACATTGTCTCAATGTAATATATTATATAGTATATTATGAAATATATTTTTAAATATACCGATGTAATATATTTCTAACTTATAGTATGCAAAAATATATATCATTATATTGAAAAATACATTGACTCTGAAGAGTTATTTATTTGAACAAGCCTTTGAATAGGTCACCCTGTTGCCTTTTAATTGTTTTTATATTTATATTTATTGTAATGATTATTTTATGTACCTGCACTCTGATACTTTGAAACGCGCATCACAAATAAAATTTGATTTGATTTGATTAGATACAGTATATTTCAGCATGTACTGAAACAATATATTTCTAATTAAAAAGTGGTAAATGATGCAATGTACATTAAAAATATTGAAATAATACATGTTATTATGAAAATGAAATATATTTCAATATAATGGAAATTATGTTAAGTATCGGTATGGCAATACATTGAATTGAGAAAATAAATTAAATAATATATCTCACAAATATATAATCATAATGTATTTCAGCCTCATGCATTGCTTGAAAGCATGTAAATCTCAAGTTCAGGTTCAAGTTTATTTCACGAGGAAGACTCCAGTGAGCAAGCTCATTTACAAGGTAGTCCCATGTGGACAATTTACTAATACAATGTAAATAAACAGAGCAGATACAATTAAAAATCAAGTGCAATAGTTACATGCATGTACAAAAAGACAGACAACAGCACATAATGTGATAATAATACTAAACAAAGTAACTCATAGTAATGGTATATTCTAAGCTGGTAATTGAAGCATAGAGGCACTTTGGGCCTGGGGGATGGGACGTAGGGGAGAGGGAAGGGGCATGCATACAGGGAGAGATTTGAGGGATTTGGGGAAGCAATAGGGAGGAGTGACATGATAGGATCAGAGTGAAGATGAGAAGGAGAGCAAGGCAATCTGTTTAGTAATACGTTGTCTGAAATATATAGGCCCCTTTGCACCAATGGGTGGGTAATATGCACCAGAGAAGCGTTACCCACCCACAGAGTTCCACACCTGCGGACAGGTGAGCACCGGCGGCAGTCACGACCTCCATCCACCTGTCTGTGGTCCCTCCCCCCCCGGCATGCAGGTCCGCACGGGGCAGGCGCAGGAAGAGTCACGGACCCAGCCAGGCATCCATTCGAATGCCTGACATGGGTCCAACAGTGGATCCCTTACATGGTGGAGCACGCATTGACAGCATGCCCCGTGGATGTCTAAGGGCTGGCGGCTGTGGCGAGTGGGAGGAGGGCAATGCCACCAGCCCTCTGATGGCACTGAAGCAGTGCAGAGGGACAGGGGGTATGTTAGGTGGCGGGGGAAAAGTACTGCTGGTAGCGGGGGGGTGGACATGCGGTGCCATTGGGGGCAGCATCCATGTGCCAGTGCCCCTATGAGGGGTTTGGGTTGGAGGTGGCCACACACACTGCTGTGTGCTGGGGCAGGTGAGTGGCACTGAGTGGCCATTTGCTGTGGCCCTCGAGGGTCAGTGGGCTGTTTGCCCTGTTCTGTGGCATGTCCCAGGGTGTGCATGGGGTGCATAGGAGGTTTACGGCAGGGTTCTCCCTGGCATACCCTGCGCCCCCCTACACTCCTCCACGGCCAGCAATATATGTCTTTGTGCATTGTGCATAGTGCTGGCACCCCCCCACCATGGACCTGGGGGATCGGGCGCGTCCTATCTGTGCACCCCACTTTGTGCATCCCACGCGGGGGAACAATGGGTGCAGAGTGGCTATGCGCCCCAGATATGTGCACGTAGCCACTCCGCTGCATTGGTGCATATGGCCCTAAATTAGTATATTTTAAATATATACTGTATTCTCTGTATATGTTACATTTTTTATATAACATATATTTTTGTAAATGCTTCATTTGATCCCATGTGCATATTTGCAAAACTAAATTGGCATATTTTAAAACATAATTTATCAGCCATAATCATGATAATTTCTATTTTTAAAATCATTTTGAATTGACAAGATTAGCTTACAGACTGAAAGGAAAGGTACAAGGTATAAAGCAAGTACCTGTAGAATCTCACCCTGGCCTAATAGGGAAACAAAATGGGGTGGTATAAATACTGATCTGAGCCCTTAATAAGCATAAGCTTGTGAGGTAAGTCCTATGTGTATATATAAGTATAAATGTATGCTTGAGTTAAAACTGCACTATAAAACAATAATTCCAATGTAAATATCTCCATGGTTGCTAATAAGATGAACTCCAATTGTACATACAAGGGTACTTTAATCATAATTAATTTCCTTTGTTTTTGTCTGGTCAAGTTACTGTTTATATTAAAGAGAACCAATCCTGGTTGTTTCTAACCTAATGCAAACGTTAAGACATTTTGCTGCGTAATGAATGGAAACAGTCCTCCTTTTTCGTATTTTTCATTTTGTGCGATGCATTTTATTTTCATATTTTCTTCACTCTTCCTTCATCTCCTCTGAGTTCAGCTCTGCTTCCGTGTTACTGCAGCGCTTTCAACTGATATCACTTTAGGGAGACTGCCTAAGCAATTGTTATTGAGGGTCACGCTCCCTATAGTGAACATAGTCCTGTCATTATGGCTAGTGGCTCAAAGAGCATGGATGCTAACGCAGGCACAAGTTATTCAACAGTCTCCTCATCCAGGGCCACAGTAATGGGGGGAGTTGTCTGGGGTCCCAAGCTCAGAAGGGACCCACTGGAGCTGGCATCACCCCTGGCATTAGCTGGTTTGGGAAACGGGCCCATTTCAAGTGACTTGTCCGGGGCCCCAAAATTCATAGCTGCAGCGCTGTCCTCATCCTTAACTGCAAATGCAGATGAGGACAGTGCAGTTTTTGACATGACTGAACAGGAGAATACATATGAAATATTTGGTACTCTCCCTTGTCAGTTTGAACCGGAAATCGAGATTAATGAGCACAGCATGTCAGCGGTTACACAGCAGTTATCTATTGCTGCTGAATCCCGTCTTAACGATTTGTCATGGTTAATATAGAACCCACCCCCTTTACAGTCTATACTTTTCTGAACTATTGCGTGTGTCATTTGGTGTTGGGGGGTGGGGGCCGGGGTTAAGAGATCTTTATTGTACTTGCGGTCCAACCTAACATGTCAGCTTTTACCAGATCACATGTATTACTTACTGCCTCTGAACAGATATATAGCAGTGATTTGTTACACTGTCATCTTGCTATGTTAACCCCACCACCACGCATTACCACCCCTACTTCTTGCTGGTATAATGGGCAAAGTTATGTTATCAGTTCCTTTGCCATCTTTCAGACATGTCAAACATTGTCTTCATACAGTGGTTGATAATGACATTTATTATCTCTTGCTGATGAATAACGTGTGATTGCTCCACTCATGCTCCTTCCTTTTATTCCCTCCTAAAATCCATGTACAGAGGTACTGTCATGTGAGTAACCAGGTAAAGCCCAGTAGGCACAAGTGCCTGTTTTGAGGTGCAACCCGGGAGCACTTGGGGAGTCACACAGTATGCAAGTGTAGTCTGTGGGAATCAAACCAGCTCTGCTGGTTGTACCAAGCACATTTGCAGCTCATTAACCTGTAGTCTACACTAACAGGCAGAGCCTGAGTTCATTATTGCTACAACAGACGCAAATCATATATTGTCTTCTCAGTGCAGTTAGCCACTACAAGGCAAATCATGAATGAAATGAGATAGGAAAATGTGTGCACTCTATTGTGATTTTAACCCAGGACCTGGGTTCAAATCCCAGTACAGTGCATACATTTTCCTATCACATTTCGTTATTGCTAGAAATGGTATTTGAAGTACACTATAGCCCATGACAGACCATGGCCATATTGGGGCATTAATGCATTCCCAGGATGCATTGTCAATCAATCAATCAAAGTCTTTATTTATACAGGCGGTCACCGTTGAGCAAAACTCGTTTACAAGGAGGACCTGTTGTTTTACAAGTACATACATACATAGATTCCATGCATTGTGAGGCATGAGGGCACATCCCTAGTGACATCAACCAGCTGGGAAGTGCATTAATGCCCGATACACCCACGGGCTGGAGTGGGTTATCGCACTTTTGTCTGTTTGCTGTGATGAACAATAACTTGTTTGCCACCAACGCTGCGGTCCTTTTATGTTGTTTTGTCAGCTACATTCTGCATCTCATGCAGTGAAGTAATTCTTCTTACAGCCTCTGTCCTCCGTGCCTCACAGTCACCGTTGTGTCATCTGCTGCCCCCTGCCTGCACGTAGTGCCAGTCGAATGAACAGTAATCCACCTTCTACTCATGAGAAGGTAAATACTGCACATGACAATCCCCCTTCCCCTCAATCAGAGTCATTCTGTCCATTTTACCACGGTGGCTGTTGTCACTACAGATGGAAGCCCTATTGCTACCTCTTCATGCTGTGCCCTTTCATCTCTTTTGGTGCTGTATGCTCATATAAATAACTGAGACATTCATTGATCAACTATTATGTGTATTGCTCTGAATAAAAATATCTTCAAATAATAAACTTTACTCCATATTGTGTCTTTTCTTTTCTGCATCACCTGTATGTTTGTGTCTGACTGTGGCATGTTGTCAGTAATACTGTCATGGTTTGTGTGTGGACAGCATGTCAGTGTGTGTTTGTTGTTCATGTGTGGTACTGTTGTGCTATGCACAGCTGTGTTGAATGTGTGAACAATGCTTGTTGTCTTTTATCATTTGCAAGGTTGGTGTTGACTGTGGTGTGACGCCGTGTTCTGTTGTTTTTCAGGAACTGTAATGTTGTGTGATCCAGTGTTTCTGCACTGCCATGAGCTCTGTGTGTCTGTGGGCTGCTGTCCCTTTAACCCCATACCCTGTTGTTATGTATTGCTTACTTGATCGAAACACAGGTTGGTATGATCACACTCAGACTGTGGACTCCTGACTCGCAACGGAACAAGTTGTGTCAAAAACCCCATACCCTATCGTGTTCTTGCTAACATAACAACTCAACATGGTATTTGATATTTTGATTAATGATCAATAACCAATGATAGGTCATTGGGTCATTCTTGGCTAATCAACACTATGGGGTGCGTTCATAGACCTGCTGCCACATGCCTATTTTCCTCATAGCACCTGAGTTTTGTTCAACTAAGCAAATATGCTCTCTGTCTCTCTCGCGTGTGTGTGTGTGTCTGTCTCTCTCTCTCTCTCTCTCTCTCTCTCTCTCAATCAGCACTTCCTTTTTCACCTGCTCACTCTTTTGCATTGTGTGTCCTGAGTCTGCATGCCGAGCAGCCTCATATCCACCTGTGTTTACATTAATCACCAGTACTCATATACCAAAGTGTACTATGTGGACACCAGGCCAGCGTCATCTGTACTCACAGCCCACCAGTGGTGTTAATAACTACTAACCACATACCCTGTTGTATTATTGCTTTCCTATCAACTTCATTGGTTGCTATGTAAGCAGTAGCACAACTGGGAACGGTTTTTGGTGGGTGACTAATGAACACCACTGGATGCATTGTGAGTACACAGGCCTATTTTCCTCATATTACCATGTGATTACATTAATCCACGATAATCACATAGCCAAGGGTGCTATGCGGACACCATGCTGTCAACCTGAGGACTCACATCCCACTGATGTTGTTCATTAATAACCAATAACACCTTCCCGGACAGATTATGGCTTACCTATCAACTTGCTGTGTTTATATGTAAGCAATAACAAAACTGGGTATTGGGTCATTAGTGAGTAATCAACACCACAGTGTGCACGTGAGTCCTAAAGCCACAGGCCTATTGTCCCAGTATCACCCTGCATTTTGTTAAACCAAACAATACGTAACAACATGCTATATGGTTATAAGGATGTAATACACACAGTGGACTGTGAGGGCACCTTACCTTGGGCCTCATGCCTCACAGTGCACCAATGGTTCTGTAGTTAATAGGCACCATAACTCATGCATATGTTCTCTGTTGGTGCCATGAATGTCTGTTGCTCTATCTCTCTCTCTTTCTCTGCCTCTTTCTCTCTCTGTCTCTTGTGTGTGTGTGTGTGTCTCTTTGTCTTTGTCAATCAGTGCAATCTTGGCCACTCAGTTACTAATTTGTGCCGTTTTACCCTATGCCACAGTGTGAGTGTCATCATAACACACTTTATGTTAATTAAATCAGCAATAATGAACAATGGGGTATAAGGTTATATAAGCATTTAACCCAACACACCTGGTGCTGTCAGGGTACTTGGTCTGGGTACTCATGCACCACAAGTAATACAGGGTGTGGATTCAAGAGTTTTTATTTTTATTTATTGTAATATTCAGAATACCCTGTTGTTGGTTATTGCGTACTTAATGAATACACACAGTGCTATGAGAACACTAGGCCTGGGGCTTCCGTAGTTACAATGCACTTCATGGTTTATATTATCCCCTCATAATTACGTTATTGTGTTGTTGTTGAGAAATCCACACCATGGGTGCGTTGTGAGTACCGCGGTCACCGGCATTGTGTCCTCATGCACCCCGTGTGTTTATCAAGTAAGCTATAACCAATGACTGGGTATGATGTAATAGTTATTGAATTCACAGCCCTTGGTTGCATTGTGAGGCAACAGGCACCCGGGAAAACATCCTGATTGTGTACGAAATCAGTATTACCCTATATCAAGTCGTTGTGTATTGCATGCTTAATTAACACCAGTGGTGCTATGAGTACAATCACCCAGCGGCCAATGGAGTAAGTAAGCACCACATGTTCTTGATTAATCAACAATAACCCCATGACCAGCTGTGTTACTGCAGAAATAGTAACACATGCAACCGTGTGGGTAGAGTACAGACTAATAGAGCCTTCTTTGGTTGGGTTACCAGATCCCTGGACATGGGTCAAGCAGTGGACATACTGTACCTGAACTTCAGCAAGGCGTTTGACTCAGTACCATATGGAAGGCTAATCAGCAAATTGTAAGACCTGGGGGTAGAGGAGAAAATACTGGGCTGGGTCAAGTACTATCTGAGGGACAGGATCCAGAGAGTGGTGGTTGGGGGAGAATTGTCCAAACCTAGACCTGTAACCAGTGTGGTTCCACAGGGCTAAGTACTCAGACCTGTGCTGTTCAGCATATTTATTGGTGACATTGCAGAGGGAGTCAAAAGTAAGATCTGCCTTTTTGCAGATGATACTAAGTTCTGTGGGAGGGTGGATACGGAGAAGGGGCAACGGGACTTAAGGAATGATCTGGCCAGGCTGGAGAAGTGGTCAGGCATCTGTCAGCTGGGTTTTAATGGGAAGAAGTTTAAGGTAATGCACATGGGAGCCAGAAACCCAAAGGCCGGATACTGGCTGTAGGGAGTACAGGTGGCAGTATCTGAGGAGGAGAAAGACCTGGGGGTAATTCAGCAGACTGCACACAGTGCTAGCAATGGGATTCCCTGGAGCTCCCTAAAGGCAGTCCTGGAACCCTTTCCCTCTGCATTCAGCAGCCTGCACACAGCGCTAGCAACGGGATTCCCTGGAGCTCCCTAAAGGTAATGCTACTCCTCTCCTGCTACTGTTTGGTGAGGGTGTTAAAGGAATGATTGCCCTCTGAGAGTGACTGATTGTCTCACCATCTGGACTTTGGCTCCTCAGACAGGGGTCTGCCTGCATTTGTGCTTGGGACTTTAAGGACGTTTACTGCTGTCTTTCTATCGGATTTGTATTAGGTTCACATTAAGCTCTGTGTTGCTGTTGCCTGCTATTTTGTCCTAATTTTGTGTACTGCTTAGAGTCGAGCGTTAAGGCACTGAACCTGTTCTACAATCTCTGGCCCATGTGCCTGTTTAGAGTTATTTTTTGACTAGTGATACAGCTTGTTTCTGGCAATTTGTACTCTCAGGGTCCTTGTAAGGCTTACCGCATCGTGATAGCATTCTCCATAGAGTCCTACTGTATTTTCCATCTTGGTTTCCCTGTACCTTCTCTCTGGCCTCCTGGATGTGCTCACGCATGCACAGTACAACTGTTCCGTACAGACTGTGTGAGGCAGAGTGTCCCCAACTCCCATCTCCCGCTGCATACTATTTCTTCCTTTGTTTGTCTCCCACTTAGGCAGCCCTAGAACCACTTCCCTCAGCATTCAGCAGCCTGCACACAGCGCTAGTAATGGGATTCCCTAGTGCTCCCTAAAGGTAATGCTACTCCTCTCCTGCTACTGTTTAGTGAGGGTGTTAGCCCAGACCCTTCCTGTCAACTGCCCGCCCACCCTCCCACCCTGGGGCATCCCTTAATTTATTGACTCATCAGGTCATGTGATCAGTTCCATTTTTTCTAAGTGCCTGTTTCTCCATTAGCCCGTTATACTTGACGGCCACTAGGAGTTAGCATTTCCCCACCCTGCTTTACTGCTTCCTCCTTCCCAATCCACTCTAGCTCTGCTTTCCCTTTCCCTCGTGCCACCAGGAATAAGTGTACTTGAGATATATATGCAGGGCTAAGGCCGAACACTATAAGGCATCCCTCACCTCCTCCTGGTGCTCAGGCAGAAAGTTTTGGGACAACCTCAAGGAACTCAACAGGAAATCAGTGTCCTCCCTCCCAAATTAACATCGATGGTAACATTACCACTGACCCCAAACTCATTGCTGACACCCTAAACTCCTCCTTCACAGACCTTAGCAGTGTGCTCCCTCCCCATTTCTTTGATCCTCCAAACACACCATCACCCCCACCTCCCCCCTCACCCCCTCTTTCACTTCAAAACCATTCCGCCTTGGAAAGCTAAGCCCTATTTACAAAATGCCATAGGGAGTTCCCAGTTCAGCAGTGACAATCTGGACCTTAAACTCCTGCACCTGACCTTTGACGAAGTCCTCACCCGGCCCGACCAGCATTCTCAACCGCTTCCTATGTCTTGGTAAATTCCCAGCCATTTGGAAAGTTGTCATCATTACCTCATCCACAAAAGTGGTGACCGTGCTGCTGCTGGGAGCTACCAACCCATCTCAATTCCGCCCCCCCAAGGAACTGGAGAGAATCATCTTGGACCAACTCACTGAATATCTCACAAAATAAGATCTTCTTTGTAGTGAACAACATGGCTTTCGGAAAGGCCACAACACCACCTCAACACTGCTGGAGTTTTCCACCTCTATCCACTCTGCTCTTGACAAAGGATGTCTGGCCGATGCGGTCTTTGTGGATCTGTTAAAGCATTCAGCACCATAAACCATACTCTCCTCCTATCGGCCCTCACTCACACTGGTCTATCCCAGGATGCCATAAACTGGTTTGCTGACTGTCTAACTGGCAGGACTCAGCAAGTTAATATAGGCAACATGCTCTCCTCCAGTCTTCCAGTTAAGTCAGGGTGCCCCAGGGGTCCATCCTAGGGCCACTTCTTTTCAGCCTATTTCTAAACACCCTCCCTAGTGCTTGCTCTGGGAATCTGCTCCTTTACATTGATGACGCAGTCCTTTTTTCCTCCCACCCAGATCTACTCATGCTCCAACTATCCCTCCCAAAAACTTTCAAAGAGGCCGAATGCTGGTTTGCCGACCACCAGTTAGTGTTACATTATAAGAAAACCAAAGTTATGGTGTCATCACCAGAGCAAGCACAAAGGCCTCCCACTGCAAATCCTTAACTCCCAGATGCACCCCCTCAACCAAGTGGATTTCTTCAAATACCTTGTTATCACAGTTGACTCTTTTCTCAGCTACCACAAACATATCCATCTCAGCACTGCTGTCAACACCAGAACTGGACTACTACACTGGTACAAATGATGTCTCACCCCTGAGGCCTTCCGAATAGCTGTCTCCTCCTCAATCCTTTCCCTAATAGATTACGGGATCTTGGTCTATGGGGCCGCTGACAACTCCTCCCTCCGCAGACTCAGAGTGTCCCTTAACAAAGCCTGCCACTTAGTCTTAGGTTGTGACTGAACTACACACACCTGCTCCCTTTACAGTTTCTCCAACTGGCTCAACTTTGACGGTAGGCTTAAGTATCAAGCCTGCCTCCTGGCCAATAAGATCTCCCTTGGCCTTTCCCCCCAAGGCGTCTTTGCCCTTCTACAGCCAGCTCCCATGTTAAAAATCACCCGCTGCTCCACCAAATCCCCCTTCTTGATTCCCCGATGCAGAACCTCCCTCTGCCAGAGAACCTTCAGCTACAGAGCCCCTTATTGGATGAACACACTTCCCATTGCCGTAGCCACTGAAAGTAAGTTAGGCGACTTCAAATCCCTCCTGAGAGAACATCTCCATTCCTCCAACTCCTGTGACTGTTACTAGACCCTTGGGGCTCTCCACCCCTCTCACCACCTAAGGATCTCCGAACTGGCCACTGCCCCCTGTCCTCTTCCATCCATGACAAAGGATTCTCATCCTGCCTTCTTACATTCCCTGAAAAAGGATTCTCATCCCGCCTTACTCTCAACCTTGTACCTTGTTCGTTCCAGGTTACTCTTCACTGTTGTCCTTTATGCCTCAAATTTTGTATAACTGTTCTGTAATGCCCATACTTTGTATAAGTTTATCTGTAACCCTTCTCTGTATATCTATTTGATGTTATACCTGTCTAACCATTTTTTGTATCTGACATGGAAAGGAGTCTGTGACTCACAGGTTGTAATTCTGATATCTTTCAATAAATAAATAATGGTCAGGGTCCCACTCCCACTGTCTGATCAGTGGGGATCTACATGGCGTGATACCCAGAGAGTACTGGTGGGCTCCCAGCATTGACAGCCCTTACCCCACCGTTGGACCAGTGTGGATCAACATGGAGCATTGCTTAAGAGAACAGGTGGCCTCACGTCACTGACAGCCCAGCCACCACTGTTGTACCAGTGGGCATCCACATGGATAAGGATCTGAGAGTACTGGTGACATCTCATCACTTACAGCCCCTGCACCCACTGTCACTTCAGTGTGGATCCACATGGAGCATTGATTAAGAGTACAGGTGGCCTCACGTCACTGACAGCCCAGCCACCACTGTTGTACCAGTGGGCATCCACATGGATAAGGATCTGAGAGTACTGGTGACATCTCATCACTTACAGCCCCTGCACCCACTGTCACTTCAGTGTGGATCCACATGGAGCATTGCTTAAGAGAACAGGTGGCCTCACGTCACTGACAGCCCAGCCACCACTGTTGTACCAGTGGGCATCCACATGGATAAGGATCTGAGAGTACTGGTGACATCTCATCACTTACAGCCCCTGTGCCCACTGTCACTTCAGTGTGGATCCACATGGAGCATTGCTTAAGAGTACAGGTGGCCTCACATCACTGACAGCCCAGCCACCACTGTTGTACCAGTGGGCATCCACATGGATAAGGATCTGAGAGTACTGGTGACATCTCATCACTTACAGCCCCTGCACCCACTGTCACTTCAGTGTGGATCCACATGGAGCATTGCTTAAGAGAACAGGTGGCCTCACATCACTGACAGCCCAGCCACCACTGTTGTACCAGTGGGCATCCACATGGATAAGGATCTGAGAGTACTGGTGACATCTCATCACTTACAGCCCCTGCACCCACTGTCACTTCAGTGTGGATCCACATGGAGCATTGCTTAAGAGAACAGGTGGCCTCACATCACTGACAGCCCAGCCACCACTGTTGTACCAGTGGGCATCCACATGGATAAGGATCTGAGAGTACTGGTGACATCTCATCACTTACAGCCCCTGCACCCACTGTCACTTCAGTGTGGATCCACATGGAGCATTGCTTAGGAGAACAGGTGGCCTCACATCACTGACAGCCCAGCCACCACTGTCAGATCAGTGTGGATACACATGTAGTGGTGCCTGAGAATAACTGTGACCTCCCAGAGGTCACAGACCCACACACCCATTGTTGGATCAGTGGGGATCCACATGGAGTGAGATGTAACCATATTTATGACCTCCCAACATTGACAGCCCTGCCCCCAATGTTGGGTTGCCAAGGCATGCTATAAGTTATGCTGTCACAGTTTGTGGGTAATGGCTGTGGTTTAGCCAATCAGTGCCATTCCAGGCTGTGCTGTCACTTGTTTAAGTGTCCACTCTTTGTCTTTCCTGCTGTCCTTCATATGTGTGACACAGTGTTACCTGACTGCTGAGTGATATGGACGTTACAGTTGTGCACATACTTCCTTTGCCTTTGTCTGTACTTGATGGTCACCATTGTACAGTAATGAGTGTATTGAACAATACAGTGTACATGGCTATTTCTTCATCTTACAGGTGCTCGTGTGGGAACTGTAATTATGCCGACAGAGTTGGAATGTCGCTGCTGCTCTGAAATTGATCAAGTGCTGAACAAGTTTGCAGAACATCATATTAACCCTCCAACATGCATAAATGATCACTTTGGTTTTGAGGATGTATGCCTCCATGTTTGCGTGTTGCAAATTGCTTACTATCAGTTTCATCAGGAGTATGGCGATCCTGACTCCATTGAGCCTCATGAGTAAGTTATTATGCATTGATTGTCACCTGTGACATCTATGTACAGGGTGCTTGCAATAGTTCCTGTCCAAAAAAGTAACAAGAACACAATGGCCCCTCTGAAGGTGGCATCTAATGGGGAGTTAATGCATGGTTGGACCGTTGTACACACTTGGCCTCCGGCCTCGTGCCACAACGGTCCCAACCATGCATTAACTCCCCATTAGATGCCACCTTCATCGGTGAGTAATGCTTACATAGCGTATAGACAGCTAGCTCAATGGTGTTGGGGCTAGCTTGGTCACAGGGTGCGCATGGTACTTCCTGCCTGCGCTGTTCATAAAATATGCTTCAAGTTCCCATTGGAGCACTACACAGGTTTTAAGTACCCACCACTTGAATGAAGTTGAAAAGACAACAGTACAAGAACGTTCACTTTCTCTAAACTATTCTTGTCCACTCATTTGTTTTGCTATTACTGTACCACTGTTACTTGAATATGGTACTTTGAAAGCTGTAGTTTTTCATTCCACTACTGCTGACAGTTTTTTTGGGATAGTCACAATGCTAAAGTGTGACACTGTAAAAGTCAGCATGCATGGGTATTGTTTGTTTGCCAGCTACAGTTATAATATTGCATCTTACTCAAGGTAAACATGCTGTTACCATAGGCCAATCTATTGTATGCGTAACTGTTTGTTATGTGTTCAATATTTCTGATTCATGAAATGTGCACCTGTTACTGTTTTAGGTGTCCTGTTTTGCATTATGTCAGAATACATTTATGAAATAAACATTTCTATATGCACACCTGTATCACTGACTATTCATTTCTGTGAGTGTTCTTGGTTCTGGAAACATGAGCGATGTTTCAGGATTGCCTCTTCCTTTCATACACGTTCATATTGAGAGCAAAGTGGTGGCGGAACACTTTCCTCAGATAATGTGGTTGCAGTGTCTGCATTGTCATGTAGTAGTCCCTCCATATGCTCTGTCAGTTCCTGAACATACCCTGCAGTTACATACTCATAAAACCATTTAAGTACAGATTGCAGAATCTGGTTATCTCTGTACAGTTACATTTACATTACAACTTGAAAAAAAGCTGAGCATGCACAGTTACATTTATACTATGGACAACAACTTTCAGGAATTCTTGCACTGAATACACCAGGTACAGTTCACTGGTGAGAACACAACTCCAGTTGTTTATTCAACTGTGGTGCCCTCATCAGAAGAAAGATATCAAGTTGATCAAGGTGGTTCATGTTTTCAGTGTTGTCATTCAAATCTAACACTTTGCAAGGTATGCTGTAACCCATGACAGACCATGGGTGTATCGGGGCATTAGTGCACATCAAGAGTGTGTTGTGATGTGCAATGGCTTTCCCGAGTGACTTTAACCAGCTGGGAAGTGCATTAATGCCCTGATACACCCATGGGGTGGAGTGGGTTATCGCACTTTTATAAAACGGGCATTAATGAAAGATCAAATGACGACTTGCCATTAGGCAGAAAGTGTCACCTGACCATTCATTAATGCCCCAGTAGACCAACAGTTGGCATGCTGATTGTAAAACGCTTTTGATTTTTTGCTTTTTACAGTTAGCTAGCCCATCTTACAAATGAGATAACCCACTCCAGCCCGTGGGTGTATCAGGGCATTAATGTACTTCTCAACTGGTTGAAGGTACTCAGGCAAGCCCTTGTGCCTCACAATGCACACAGGGTGTGCATTAATGCCCCAATACACCCATTGTCTGTTATGCATTACAATGTACATAAAATGGGCTATCTACTTGCCAGGTGTCACTGAGGGTTGAGGCGCTGGATGCCACATCTCGCGCCACACCGGTGACCTGGGTTCTAGAATGGACTCAGGTCATCAGGGGTTGGCAGGGGAGGAGCATGATCTAGCATCTGGAGTATGGCTCTCCTCTCCTGGGGAGGGTGGGCGGTGCATTCCGTAGTTCTATTGGCTCCCGGTGGAGACCGAGAGCATCACAACTAGTGGCAGCAAGTACAAGGGGAAGGGGGTATCTGCAGATGTCCTGCACACGGGTGCTGGAGTGCACCCATTACACACCTGACGTCATTGCATGCCCGCACACCTGGGAACATCAGAATATGGAAAATTGCCCTGGCACCCAGGTAGGCGACGGTGGGTCCAGTGGATGGTTCCCATGCTCAATGCCGGGTTACTCCCAGCCGGTCTACAGCTCTCCTCCACACTCCAACCACCCAGTCCAGAGGGGTAGGTGGTCCCACCTCAGGGGGCTCAGAGGCAGGGTGCTTGTTGGGGATTGGTAGTTGTGGAGGAGGGGTCCAAGAGACGGAGACCTGGCCTGGTGAGAACCTCAGACAGAATGGGAACCAGCTGGTCTGAGTGACCACACCTGAGAGAGGCCTAAGGGGCCAGCAAGGAAGGAGCATAAAGAGAACTGGAAAAAAAAGGCTATCTAACTGTAAAAAGCACAAAAATCAAGTTTTTTTATGATCGGCATACAAACTGTTGTTCTACCAGGGCATTAATGATGTCAGGTGACACTTTCTGCCCAAAGGCAATTCATCATTTGACCTTTCATTAATGCCCATTTTATAATCCACTAATTACAAAGTCAGGATGCCAACAACCGTAATGAGCACAATAAATTAAAATCAAGTTATCGATTAAAATACAAACTGTCACCAGCATAGTTTTACATCGCGCAAAGGTATATCATATTAACAGTGGTTAATGCTACTGATACAGAAATATGTAGGAATGTGCAGTACTAGCCCGGGAACTCACAGTTAGATAGTTGAACATATTTCTTAACTTGACAATTTAGCTGTTGTACACATACTGTAAGTGGAATCGACATGCTGTCATTGAATGGTGGAACCTCCTTTATTATATTTTGATACGCAATTTTGTATCGTGCTCTCCCATCCTTGGTGCTTGCAAACTCCCAGGCACTGTTCGCATTAAAGTGCATGGCTGCAATCATCAGTCTGCATAGTAAGTATTACCGGATAATCAGTGTTAGCAGCTGTGACAAACAGTACAACAGATATAAATACCTAACAGGCAACATTCTTGCAAAATACATTTTCTGTCCATGTGTCCTTCAATGACTGCAACTTAGCAAAACAGATGATGAAGACTCAATAAAAAACAGTTCAGTGTATGTGATACATAAGTAAATGCTGAGTAACCAAATCCTCATTACAGTCCATCACATAATGTGGGCAACACCTCATCAGCACCCACCTGACAGTTCCTGCATTGTGGCGGATGATGGCATGCACAATGTATTAATTGCCACCTATGTGCAGTAACTGCATCAATACTCAATGTGAGCATTGAAGTTCATAGTGTCTGTAGTGGTGAACACACACCCTGTACACAGATGATTGAAAGCTCAGCAGGGGAGAGCAAAGGCTGCCAATGTCCTGTCAAAGTGCACAGACAGCACCGTGAGTGGACATCAATTGATCTTAACGGTTCACTTAACTAGTCATTGTTGACCGCTATCCTGAAACAGATCGTTACATGGTAATGAAAGATGGTTACTCAAGTTGCCACATTGCGTTCAAGACTGTAGAAAGATGACTATGACTGTTGTGTTGCTGGTTATGTGGCACATGACAAGTTGACTGCTAAAATGTAAAAGTATTTGTAACTGGTCATAACACTAGCAACACCCCAAGAGTAACTAAATGCCTCACATTTATGTTGTCAGCATTTAGACTTAGACGTAGTCAGCTGAAACATGCTTACTTCCTACCTGCATGTCATTCTCCAGTAACTAAAAGCAGTGTGTTTTGGGGGAAAGTAAATGATAACACTATGAAAACCCTCAATACTGCTGGTTTGCATGTTTGGTGACATTCGGTCAGTGTCATCGAGTAGCCTTTTCTTGAGGACAATCTCTTCCAGTTTCACAGCAGCATGCGAACCTGTAGGGAAATGAACATAAGTATTGTCATAAACCTTTCCATGTAATCAGTGTAGTGACCTCATTTTGTTATTTCATATCAAATTATGCTGTGCCACAATTTGCCACATGACACAACTTACAAATAAAACTGACCAACAGTGATCCACTCCTTTTGTTGTGGGCCATCCAGGATGGGTCCATGCAAACATCTTTGGAATAGGTCACCATGTCCCTCATGTACGTTGAGAATATAGATGACACCCGATGACCACTTCTGCACTATCATTTCTGAATTTCCATCAGCAGTAGAAATGGCAGACCAGTAAAGATGGTTTATAATACTTTTCTGCCAATTCATCAGTGAGTCACAGTCCTTCTGTTTGAAGGCTGTGGTAGTAATCTTCTTCAGTCCTATTTGACAAATACGAAGTATCAGTGAATATTTGCACACTGCTGAAAGTATCATAACATTGCTTTACTGTGATAGTTACATACCTTTAGCAATGTGCCAAATGTCATAATGGTGTTTCACATTTGGCAG
Organism: Neoceratodus forsteri; assembly: GCA_016271365.2. NCBI lineage: Eukaryota > Metazoa > Chordata > Ceratodontiformes > Ceratodontidae > Neoceratodus > Neoceratodus forsteri. Next base: position 1,338,667,351 of record CM028131.1, read on the forward strand.
TTCTTCGCGTACCCACTTATTGATGCCATGGTGCCAGTCAGTTACAAGACAGTGTATGTTTACACCATTCTCTTTAAGGAATGCTACTACATGCGTAAGGCCCTTGCATTCTATGTGGTAGGAGCCACCACATGCATTGCTCTGAAATATTAAAGGGAGAAAGACGTGACTATTGATGGTATTGGTGTTACTCGAATGTCCATGGATTACAGTGACGTAATGGCACAGATACACAGCATGAAAAACACATGGTGGGGAGGGTATGTGTTGATAACACATACAGACCATCAACAGATGACTCTAAGGTGCAGAAGTGTGGAGCGTATCAGGGAGTACGCATAACACATGTTGACATCTGTGAACATTTGTGTCACATGATGTTTCACAAGGAGTAAACACATGCGTGTGGAAATATATGTGATGGGCAGCATCCATAGGCACCACAGCACAAAAACCATCATATGGTGCATGTGCCACACTTTGATACTCCTACAAACCCACACTTTGTGTAGTGGTACCACACTGATGTTGTCTGGTGAAATACCATGACGTGCATCTATGCCTTGGAGGACGGAGTACCATGTCAGTGTACAGGCAAGGTGTGTTGTAATTTTACATGCTTTGGCAACAGTCTTGTAAATGCGGTAATGGATATATGTGCAGAAAATGTGCACATTGCCAGGTACACTTTATAACTAAGAATAAGTCAAGACTGTTCAAACAATGATTGATAGTGTTACCTGCACAGACTGCACTGCTAACACTTTGTTCCTTTCCAGAGCCACAAGTGAATAACTGCCAAATTTGGCACAGTTGCCTGGTGTGTCCACATGGCCATCACCGCCAGCAATCAGCAGTTTCTCAGCCAACTTAATCTCGGCGATTAGCTGATCCAGATGCCAGTCCCATACTGAATTCACTGCTGGAAAAAGGTAGTTCCTCTGGTGTTTGAAAAAGTCACTGGAGTGATTGTGGCACAGTTCAAGTGCTGCAACATTGTGAGTGCTTTCTCGGGTGATGAACAAGAGAAAAGAATTGAGGCAGATAACTGAGCATTACCAGCAGGGGTACCATTAATTATAGGTTGGCTGCGCCAAGTATACTTCCCATCACAGTCCTCACAGCTTTATCTTATGACAAACGTGCTGCCAACCTCATATTCAGGAATGTCAACATTAGGTGATTGACACATTTTGCATACTTTAAAGAGTTCTAAACACAATGTACTTCTGTTCTGCAAAGAGGGGATCATCATTGGTGGAACTGTGAAGAGAAAAGAAATGAAATTATGATGAGATGTACAAAATTAATTATTCTTCATCAAACATAGTTATACTGCTGACATAAAATAGAGACAACCAGGGTGGAAGAAATAAGTACTGCTTATAAAATGGGCAGTAATGACAGGTTAGATGAAGACATGCCATTTGGCAGAAAGTGTCCGCTGAGCATTCATTAATGCCCTCGTACACCCACAACTGGCATATCTATCCTAAAAAGCTTTTGCTTTTTTTTCTTTTTATATTTAGATAGCCCATTTTAAAAGTGTGATAACATACTATAGCCCATTGGTGTATCGGGGTATTAATGCACTTTGTGGCCCATTGACGTCACTCAGGGTGTGTTCTCATCATGCCTCACAATGCAACCACGGCATGCATTAATGCCGCGATACACCCATGGTCTGTCATGGGTTATTGCGTACAGGAACGTTACGCACATCCATTCTGCCCATTTTCAAGATATAATTAAAATGAATTGAGGTGTGAGAAACTTGCAAATTAAGCCTAAGCTGAACCAAGGTAGGTACTGACCCATCCCTACTCACCACAAATACCAAAACAGAATGGTCAACCGGCAAAGCCCTCCCCTATCCTCAACTGCAGGCAGCACACAGCAATGTGAATGAATGATCACGTGCGCACACGGTATTTCACTCACATCTGTTTGTGCTGATGACAGTGGAGCAGAGAGTACTGCTGTGCCAGTTGACCGCTCTGTTTCTATAGTGTTGGAGGAGCAGGTCGGAACACTACCTGCCTGGTTTGTGGGTGGTGGCACCACTATATCACAATGTAATACTGAAGAAAAAAAAAGGTTGTATCAGGGATAGGGAGTAAGGGTTTCTCAGGAGAACAACATGGCAAAATCTGCATGCATCCACCACCCTTTTGGTGAATAAATAACCACATTAACATGTACTGCTTTACCTTGGCACCTCATGTCATGTCCACATGTGACAAAATATCTACTGTTCTTAAAGATACTACTAGAGGCAGACCTGAACATAATAGCAATAAATGACACTTGGTACACTGTGAATAATGTGTGGGAACTGATTGGTTATGCTCTGTTCCGGAGGGATAGAGTGTTGGTAGAAAGGTGAAAATTTTTTTGGGGGGGTACACCGTATGTCAGGGAGGGTAGTAAGACAACACAGGTACAGGGTAGGCATGGTCAGGCTAAAGCAGGGTGGGTCACCCTTGAATCTGGAAATGGCACAGAAATATGCACATGTGTGATTCACACGCCTCAAGGACAGGGTAGGAAGTGTACAGGGAGCTAGTGGATGAAGTACATGATAGGAGGTTGCAATATGCAAGATGTGGATTAGACAACCATGGCAGCTTTTTCATACAGAAGCAGAGTCATCCTACATTCCCTACAGGAGGCAGGACACAGGCATCTTGTGCCTGATTCCGCCAGGGACTGGGCGATTCTGGAACTAGCGATAACCAATGGGGATACAATCGCAGACTGTAGAAGGTCCAGAGAAGGGTGACTAAGATGGTACAGGGCTTGCAACACAAAAATTAGGAGAGATTACAGGCCCTCAATATGATACTGCTGGTGAAAATGAGAGAGAAACGGTACATGATAGAAACATTGAAGTATCTGAAGGGCATAAACAAGGTGCAGGGGGAGACATTTTATAACACAGGATGAGAACAATAAAGAGGAGGCAGGACAAGAAATTGGAAGGTGGCAGATAAAGAGGTAGTGTGAGTAAGGTTTTCTTCCCAGAGATGATGGTGAACTCATGAAATGGCCTGCAACAGGAGGGGGTTGGATCAAGCACTGTGGCTGAATTTAAACATGTATGGGACAACCATAGGGGAATCATAGAGTTAAAGCACAGGTAGAGTAAGAAGTCGTAATCAAGTACAGAGCTTCAGACAACACACTGTATGGTCCCTGTGGTCCTTATATACTGTTCATTTCTATTATTCTATGAGTCTAGCCTTGGAGATGGTATTTATTTCATTAACATATTGGTGGTTGTCTATCATATCTATCTGATGTGTGCTGTGGCCGACCCTATCACACATGGACATGCCAAGGGCTTTTTAATTCGTTCTGTAATCAAAGGGACCCAGGGTTTATGTCATGCAAGAAATGTGACTTCGGGATTCATGACAGCAAACTCAGGATAGAGGCGGAGCATGCACTCAACATGCAAAGCTTTGAAAAAGAGACTAGGGTTCACACTCAACACATTAAAATTGTATTTTTATGAACTCAAAGTACCTGTCACTGTCACTAATATTTTCTGTTGCTGGGTCATAGTCAGGGTCTAAATTAGAGTGATTTGTGGGAAAGGAAAGGTTATCAGAGAACTCTGTGTTGAAAGCCGAATCCAGCCACTTTGATGGTATTGAGCGTGTCAGTGGCCCATGATGTACTGTCAAGCAACACTGAACAGCTGCATCATTTGTTGTCACTTTACGATCATTGTCTTCAGATGTGTAGATATTTCTGGATTCATTTTGAGTACCTATCCAAAAATGGAGAGCGTCACTTCACTGAACAGCAGTGAAAGACATGTTACTCTGTACATAACTAGAAATGAATGCCAGCTCCAGCATGAAGAAGCAAAATGGGATGAATGTGACATAATTATCATAATACTGAAAAAAATGTTAAGTAAGGTTGAGGTGCTGATGGTGGGTGATTACATCATAGGTTCATAGGTTAATTTCGAGTCCTGTAGACAATTTGTCCTTAATGAACTCGCCACCTAATTACTCTATTGGTGCTACATGAATTTTTTGTTTCCCATATATTTTTCTAATTTATATTTGAAACTTCCAATAGTTTAAATCTCAATCAAATATCTAGGTAATTCATTCCAACTTTTTATTACTCTTTGGGTAAAAAAGTCCAAACTTTTTTTGTTTTATTTGTATCACCCTTTAATCTACAGTTATGTAATCTGTTTTTTTTTAATTTTGTTCTTCACATTTTTTGAGTCCTATGCTTTCCATTAGCATTTGATCTTTGGGGGCTTTAAATATGTTACAGCATAAAAACTCAAGCCTCACCTTGGATGAGGCACATTGTGGAATCTTTTTCAAGATTTGCTCATAAGGAAACCAGTAATACAGCACACTCATGAGTGAGCAGTATCGCACCTTGTACTCAGCCAGCCACAAGGACAGTCTTGGATAGATAAATGTTTGTGGACACCTGTGGACCACTGAATGCCTTACAATGTCATTTCTGAATAGAATCTCAGAAAGGTGAAGACAGCGCACTTCAGAAAGAACTAATTAAGAATAATGAAATGCTTCAGGGATGCATTGCAGCGATTAGTAGTTTGGTGTGCGGGAGGAACAGTAGGCTAAAATAAAAGCGTACATCATGACAGCAACAAACATCTGAATCACGCAAGTAATCAACAGCAAGCAGGCAAAGAGAACACCATGGTTACAAAACTAAGTTGCAGCAAACTTACAAAATCAAACTGTATTACTGAGGCGTTTAAAGGAAACACAGACTGAGGATGATGCGGAGGTGTATCAGGAAACTATGATGGAGTCACTAAAATCAGGGTAGAGTGAAAGGATGCAAACAGAGGAGGGAATAGCACAGTTTGTAATGAAAGCTGCAAGAACTTCTTATGTATCTAAGCAAAAGGCAAAACAACAAGGGCGTAATTAATACACTAAGGAAGGCAAGGTGGGAGTGTCTTGAAGCTGACCCGAAAATAGCAGAGCCTGTAAATATATTTATGATCATTGTTTGTAGAGGAAAGGGACAGTGAAGGAACACAGATAAGGGGCATGAGCATCAAAGGAAGGCAGACAGACAGTAGTCCATTTACAGAGGAAAGACTCATGAAGGAACTCTGAGATCGAATACTAGAACAGGCAATGGTACAAGATGTGGTACAACGAAGAATATTGAAGGAGATCAGAGAGATGCTGGCTGCACCGGTGAAAGTCCTGTTAACCCATTCACAGAAGACATAATTGGTTACTGGGTTGTGGAGTACTTTGTATGAGCAATGCAATACAACTGTATGAACTGATTTTAGAACTGGCATACTGAAGTCGAGGGTACATGTCAATCATTGTCAATATTAGTGTAACCACCACCACCACCCCCCTCACCACCCCTGCACAGTAAGCTACCCCTTGATACCCATGACTGGGCACCCAAATAACTTTGGACACTTTTTGGTACCATCCCTAGCTTTAGGAATGTATATCAGGCTTGCTATTTCTAGAGGTCAGAAAGGGGCGGGGGTGTATAAAAGAAAATGTCACAAATGACCCACTAAACCCAGGTCCTGAGGAGAGAACCTTTGCTTCTGGGCTATGTTAGGTCTGTACTTCTGGAGGGGTACCCAGTAATTCCACACAGGAAGCAGTAACATGAATGTCCAAACCAGGTTGGAGTTCTAGAGTGTGACTTTATTCCAAAGATGGTACACTAAAGCAAAGGTGAACCCCCAAGTTTTACACATCGTGGCACAAGGCAATGGCAGAACAACAGAAATCTGTAGCGGATAAAAACTCTACATATCCCATATGTCATAGGACCTTGAATTCTCTTCAGCAGCAACGGCCTCAGCTGAAACACACATTTCTTCTAGTGGCAGTGGCCATAATTTAGCACACAATTCCCATATAGCATAGGATTAAAACCCTTCAATGTGGCAATTGGCCATGATGGAGCACACTAGTGCTCAAAATTAGCACAATCCACACCAGGGGTAAACTTTCTCTTCAGGCACTGGCCACCATGTCCTGAATAAGCAGGTGCCCTTACGGAACCTGTAGTGCTGAACTGGTCACTCCAGATGGGGATTGCCCACCTTTTGCTTCCACGTCCATACCCAGCCATTCTTTCAGAGTTACTGTACACCTCGAAGTTTTAGTAAAACAGTAGAACTATGCATCCTGGAATGTCTGCCACATCCTGCATAAGAAACACACTACTTCTGAGTATAAATTAAAGTCCTGAACAATGTGCCAAGTCTCTCTGGGGACTCCACGATTGTCAACCAACTTTGAAAGCATGAGAACAGTGTCAAAACAGAACAGAACTGGTGTATGTGTCCCTTTATCAGAATACACCCCAAAAGAAAAACAGTTACATTCCTCCTGGGATACCAAAAGTCAGATTACTCATGGTAGTAAACAAACAGGCAGCTTCAGTGTCCTGGATCAAAGTCAGGGGATTGCCATTTGGATCCATTCTGCAGTCCTTCTCATCTCATTGGGGATGAGAAAAATCAGCAACTCCTGCTAGACAACAGTTTCCGACACCTCTACTGGCAAGCAGATGTTTCTCAGCACTAGGGTGAGAAAAATAGGCTCTCTTCACAGATCCCACACTGCATCTTCTCTCTCCAACTGTTCACTCCCACTGCTCTCTCAGAACTAACTCAAGATTCTAAAACTCCCCACTCACAACCAGCTAGCGTGGCTTATGTTGCTGCGAGAGTTCTAAATGACATCACCTCTCTCTCTCTCTCTCTCTCTCCTCTCAGCTGATACCAAGTAAACAGAGAGGGAGCAGGTGAAAAACCATTTAACTAGTTATTCACCAGCTGCCTTCCCTACTGAGCACTGACACTGATGGGATTCTAGTAACCCCAGGAGACTGGGTGGTTACATTAGCACACTACTAACCTCTATTTCTCTTTCCCAAATGACTTTCGGTCTGAACTTTGATGGATGTTCCATGTCTCAATAAGCACTGAATACCAATGATACAACAGTTTGCCTATTTGGTGTCCACAGGAATCTGCATAGAGAGAAATGTAGAGAAAGAGAGGCAAATATGAAGTTTTTAACAGTAACAGTCATGGTGCGGTACGTACGCTATAATCCATGACAGACCATGGGTGTACTGCATGCCCTGGGTGCATTGTGAGGCATGAGGGCTTGCCTGAGTGACTTCAACCAGCCCAGAAGTACATTAATGCCCTGATACACCCATGGGCTGGAGCGGGTTATTGCTCTTATAAAACGGGCAAACTAACTGTAAAAAGCAAAAAATCAAAAGCTTTTTACAGTCGGCATGCCAACTGTTGGTCTACCAGGGCATTAATGAATGGTCAGGTGACACTTTCTGCCCAATGGCACGTCGTCATTTGACCTCTCATTAATGCCCGTTTTATAAACTGTGATTAGATAATTACCTCAGCAGCAGGTAATTCTTCCATTGGAGCAGGTAATTCTTTAATCACAGTGGTGTGCTCTGACTGATGCTTATCCAGAATTTATTTAACTATCTGTTAACACAGTGATGAAGAAAAAGTCAATATGTGTGTAAACTGCAACGTATCTCCAAGTAGTAATGCAAGCCATGCTAAACAAAATACAGAGTGATAAGTAGTGGACATTGCCATGGTGTACCATGAACTGTATGCATGTATATGACAGAATCATAAAACCATAGAAATGGATTGGCAGAGAATGACCCTTTGGCCCATTGTGTATGCCCTTTACCCATGCTCCCCTACTCGCCCCCCCCCCCATCCAGAGATCCCTGTCTTTGCACCCTGGTGAAAACCCATCCACCTTTTAGAACCACATCACCTACTCCTGCAGACGGTTCAAGAGCTCCAAAACTATCTCAGTGAAGTAATGTCCACTCACATTGTCCCTAAACCTTCCTCCTTGTAATCGTAAACTATGACCCCTTATTCTAGCACCTACTTTTCTTGTGTATAAGTTCCCACCTACCTTATTAATCCCCTTCACATATGTTTCAGTCAAGTACCCCCTCTTACTTCTGGTTGTCAGTTGGTACAGATCCAGCTCCCTCAACCTCCCCTCATAGGGCTTTACATTCAACCCATGCACCATCCTGGTAGGCATTCTCTGAACTGTTTCAATCCCCATCTGTGTCCTTCCATAGGTGAGGTCTCCAGAATTTGACCCTGTACTCCAGGTGAGGCCTCAACATTGATTTGTAAAGTGGTATTAGCACCTCCCTCTGGCTGCTTGTTATAATTCTCCCTATGCACGCCATCATTCTATTCACTTTTCACACCACCTTGCTAAAATGCCCAGATCCCTCTCCTGCTCAGTTGCCTTACGTTGAGTGGCAGTGCAGAAAGGGAAAAGCATGCCTTCAGGGCAGCTAAAACCCTCTCTGCTGCCACCAAAACCAGTTAGTCCCAGGTTTCAGAGAAAAGATTTCTCTGAAAAAAGAAATGAATGTTGGTTGTGTAAAGAAACTGGGCATATTGCCAGACAGTGTCCCAAAAAGGTGAGCAATACACAACAGGGGGCTAGGAAGGAAGTGAGTTGTTTGTGTGTCCCTGGCAGCATGCCAGTGAACATGAGGGAACACATGCACCCAGTCATGGTGAATGGTGTACAGATGCAAGGGTTAAGGGACACAGGGGCATCCCTCACATTGGTGAAAGGGGATCTAGTAGAGCCGGGTCAGCTTATACCCAATAAATACGTCACAGTACAGGACTTTACTGGTGAAGAGAAAACATTGCCCCTTGCTAGTGTTCTCCTAGACTGGGGTGAAACAAGAGGAACTGTGCAACAGGTAGCTGTAGCCCAAACCTTAGCAGTGGATGTGATCCTGGGCAACAATCTCAAACAGGAGATGATGTGTGCAGTTACCTGTAGCCAAGCGGCAAGGGAAAATTGTAGTTCCCTGAACCCCACAGAAGCCATTGTGGAAACTACTGGGAGGCTGGTTCCCCAGCCTGTGTCTTCTGATATGGAGATTAATGAAAAGGGGGTATAAATTTCCCAGTAGCAAGTAACCACACAGCTACAGAGGGTTACTCCGAAGAGGGAGGGGTGACCCATTGTCAAAGGGTTGGGATTGACAGTGATCCTGAGTGCACTGACACTAGTACTAGGGATCCTAGTTTAGCGACTGAAGGGGACCTGTCCCATACCTTGGGAATGTGTGAGGGGTTTACACTCACTCAGCGAAGTGACCCTAGTCTAGAGAAGCTGAGGGCTTGGGCAGACTCTGACGGGGCACAGGGAGGTGATGGCAGACATAAGGTTTATTGGGAAAATGGACTGGTGTATACTCAGGTTGTGCAGACAGAGGGAGGGGTGCTAGGCAGGCAGCTTATCGTTCCCCAGGGGTATCGTGAGCAGTTGCTCAAGACTGCACATGATATTCCCTTGTCTGGTCATCTGGGAATCGTGTGCACTATGCAGTGGTTGGCCCAGAATTTCTATTGGCCTAACTTCACCCAGCAGGTGAAGGAGTGTTGCAGGTCTTGTCACCGGTGCCTAGAAATAGGGAAGGCGGACAAGAAAACCCAAGCAGCCCTGGTTCCATTGCCCATAGTGGAGGAGCCATTCCAGAGGGTAGGAATGGATATTGTGGGGCCTTTGAATACCCCCATCTCCTCAGGGAAGAGATTCATCCTGACTGTGGTGGATTATACCACCCGGTACCCGGAGGCAGTCATCCTATCCTCACTGAGGACAGACAAAGTGGCAGATGCCTTACTTTGGATTTTCTCTCGTGTTGGGTTTCCGCAGGAGGTTATCACTGATCGAGGGGGTTCCTTCATGTCGGACCTGATGAAATCTTTATGGGAGAAGTGTGGGGTGGTGCAGAGATGCACAGCACCGTATCACCCACAAGCCAATGGGCTTGTGGAAAGATTCAGTGATACCCTGAAGTCAATGCTCTGGGCATTTGCTGAACAGCATGGGAGGGACTGGGAGAAATACCTTCCCCACCTGTTGTTTGCATACAGGGAGGTGCCCCAAGAGTCGACAGGATTTTCTCCCTTCGAACTTTATATGGACGTTGGGTATGTGGGTCCCTACACTTGATCCGGGAGGACTGGGAAGGTAAGCACACCACCCAGGGAACTCCCATTGTGGATTACGTCCTTAGGCTTAGGGAAAGGCTGAAGGAGCTTATGGGGACAGCCCAGAGCAACCTGGCAGCTGCCCAACAGAAACAAAAAGTGTGGTACGACCATAGAGCCAGAGCTTGCTCGTACATGGTGGGTCAGGAAGTCATGGTCCTTACGGTCCAGAAAGACAAGCTGCAGGCTGAGTGGGCAGGACCGTACAAAGTGGTTAGGAAGGTAGATGATGTGAACTATATTGTAGAGTTACCTGACAGAAGACAGACAGAAAGGATGTACCATGTCAACATGATGAAGCCATATGCAAATAGGGATGACATGGTGTTTGTAGTGTGTAGTCCTGGGAAGGGAACGGATGAAGAAGACCCCTTCTGGACTTGCTGGAAGAAAGTAAGTGGGAGTTCTCTGTGGAGGCAGTTAAATTGTCTCCCCAGCTGGCCCTGGACCAGATCCAGAAAGTAAGGGAGGTTTTAGCAGACTTTGCCCCATTGTTTAGCGCTAAGCCTGGACTAACCTCCTTAGCGATGCACGATGTCGAGACAGGGGCACAGACACCCATACGGCGGACAGCATATCGGGTGTCAGAGTCTGTCCAAAAGGACATTAGAAGGGAAGTGGAGGAGTTGCTGGATTTAGGGGTAATCCAGAGATCCCACAGCCCCTGGGCCTCACCTGTAGTTCTTGTGCCTAAGCCAGATGGCTCTACTCATTTCTGTATGGACTATCATGGACTGAATGCAGTCACAAAGTCAGACACCCACCCGATGCCCCAGATGGACAAACTCCTGGACAAGTTGGGAGGGGCGACCTACCTTATGACGATTGACCTGGCCAAGGGGTATTGGCGGGTAGAGTTAATGGACAGAGCTAAGGAGAGGTCGGCCTTCATCACTCCGATAGGCTTATTTAAATTTTAAGTAATGCCTGTGGGAATGAAGAACGTCCCGGCTACTTTCCAAAGGTTGGTGAACCAGGTGTTAAATGGTGCTGAGGAGTATGCCATGGCGTACCTGGATGACATTGCCATCTTTAGTGCCAGCTGGGAGGAAGACCTGTCCCACCTTAGGGAAGTGCTGGGCAGGATACAGAGGGCCAGGCTCACTGTCAAAGCCAGGAAGTGCCAGGTGGCCATGGGAGAAGTGGCACACCTCGGGCATGTGGTAGGCCGGGGACAGCTCTGTCCTAACCAAATAGAGGTAATCCAGGCACAGCCCAGACCAGAAACGCAGAAGCAGGTCAGGAGTTTTCTTGGGACAACAGGGTACTATAGAAAATTTGTACCCAATTACAGTACCCTGGCTGCTCCCCTGTCTGACCTGGTAAAGAAAAGGATGCCACAGAAAATTACCGGAGGACCAGCCTGTGAAGAAGCCTTTACCAGACTGAAGGAGGCACTGTGTAGTGCTCCTGTTTTGACAAGTCCTGACTATAGCAGACCCTTTATAGTTCAGACTGACGCCTCAGACGTGGGTATTGGGGCAGTACTGAGTCAGACATCCAGCCAAGGGAAAGATCACCCTGTAGCATATTTGAGTAAAAAGTTACTTCCCAGGGAGCAAGCATACTCTACTGTGGAAAAAGAGTGGCTTGCCATAGTGTGGGCCCTAAAGAAGTTGGAGCCATACTTGTATAGGCAGCATTTTGTGCTACAGACTGACCACAGCTCCCTGGTTTGGCTGACGCAGATGAGAAAAAACAATGGTAGATTGCTAAAATGGAGTCCTGCTTTGCAAGGGTATGATATGACAATATTACATAGGGCTGGAGCCAAAAATCAGAACTCCGATGGGCTGTCTCTTGTCTACGAGGAGTGAACTGATTTGGGAAGCTCATCCCATGCAGGGGATAGAGCCCCCAAATTCAGTCTAGGTGGGGAGAAATGTGACACTTGGACAACTGGTTCTGATCGTTGTATGATTTTTGTAATATAAAAATGTGTTATGGAGTGTCTCTCTTGAGACATGCTGTTTTAGCTAAAAGAGAACAGTCAGGAGATAATTACAGGCTAGAAGAGACTAAATTAAGGATCCCCTGTTTATCTAGCTTAATCATAGCTTCTCAGCTGCTAGGATGGGAAATCATAAACTTTGATAATGTTTAGAGGAAGAGAGCAGGTTATGATGCTTTAGGGCAAAGTCATAAAATATTCTTTGATGTGTCCTGGGAAGAAGAGCTACTTGAGATCAAAGAGGGGATGTTATTTAAAGAATGTCATAATTTGTAGCATGAGTTTTGCTGAAATGTCACTTAATTAATTTACATCCTGATTGATAAGACATCTTGGGTGATTATTTTTTTATATTCTGACAGGGAGGAGCTAGGTGACCTCATGCAAAGAGGTTGGCAAAGCCAGTTTTAAAACAGTATTCTGTTTTCCACTAAGACAAACATGTTTGCACTCTTTAACAACATCAACAACATCTGTCTATCAGCACTATTAGAAGAGATACATTAGATATATAATTCTAATTGTCTGGTGGCAGGAATGTTGCACTTTTTTTTTTTTTAACCCTTGTTCTTTTAAATGATTGTATGTTTTTGTGATATATGGTTCTGTATTTACATCTTTTTTTTATCTATCTTTAAGTAAACCTCTACTTTAGAGACTACTTGGAGTGCCTTTGAAATTCTTTTTCTTGACAAGTGAAGCATACATGGTTAAAGCTGACACTGTACAAAGCTTACTGGTTTTACAAAACTGGGAAACGGTAAATTCTGAGGTCTTTAATAGAGTTTTTAAGGGTTCGTTTTGTACGCCTGGTTAGGTGCCTGTAGGCGAAAGATATCTGGCCCCCCGAAGAGCAGAATTATCTGAGCCTGTACATTGGTATGCTAGCAAGAGGTTCCCAGATTGAATCCCCTCCAGAACGTGAGACCAAAGTTTAATTCAAACCCACAAAACAGACAGGAGGGTTACCCTGTTCTGTTAACTGTTCACAAGACTGTTGCCGGAGGTTGGCACTGTGGGAGCAGAGGGCCTGATCTGCTGAGTGGGTTTGAGACACTGTCTGCATTGAAAGTGACCCCAATTTTCCTTCTAAACTACAACAACCAATGAAAGGTGACATACACATGACCCACAGGAATAAAAACACACACACAATAGACTAAATAATTTGTTTATTGACATTACTTACATAATTACATTTGTTTTACAAAGTACAAGTCACCTTTTATTTGCAACCCATAACCCCACCCGAAAAACATAGGACCCCCAAAAAAATAACACAGATATGCCTTACTGTGGTACTGAGATAACACAATATCAAAATAACTAAGAAGACAATCCTAAATATTTCTCAGCCTTTTTTATTGTTGCATCAATATAAATATCCCACTTTAGGTGATTGTCCAAATAAACCCCCAAGTATTTATGTTAGCAAAGCCCATGACAGGGTGTGGGGTTATAGGCATTTATAACATAGGCTACCTGCAGTAGTAAGTGTGATTGGAGGAGAGCTGTCAGGTGTCCATGGATTAAATTCCCTTTTTAATCCATGGTTTTGGTGCCTGATCCTCTTTGTAAGAGAGGTGTAGTCTTGATCACACTGTGGAGGGATCTACAAAGTTTGCTCAGCTCTGTTTTGAACAGCAGCCATATTGCTTTTTAGTTTAGCAAGCACACTCACTTTTAGCCTACATGGTAAAATACTCTGTTTACTGGCAACGGTACATCAAAAAGAATGAATCATCACCGGTGTGCTGAGACAGAAGCAGTGATCTGGAATAAAAATTAAAAAAATACTCAAAGACGGCTGTTATCAGTCAGGTAACATGGTACACTGATGGCCCTTACCATAGCAAAGATCTGTCATACTCCTACAGTAGTCATAGTCATGCTGCAACACACAGCCTGCCTGTCTCTGGAGATGTGCCTATGTCCTGTGTGAGTTGTCTGCTCTCTCCCTATGCTGGGTGTCCCGTCATCGTCCCCCCAACAGCAAGAGACACTCATATGTGTTAGGATGTCTCTGTGTGATTGGGCAAGTGTTGATAGTAGCCACCCCCCCCAAACACACCCTGGATGTCTGCCACTGTTTTCCTGGTTTGTGTGTTGTCAGAAGGAAAGATATGCCCTCCACTGCTGTCAGTAGCGGTAATGTCTGTCTGCCTGTGGTCCAGTTTGTGTGTCCAGTTCAGGGGAGAGAAAGTGAGACAGAGAAACAGCGCTGAGAGTGCAAGACAGAGAGAAAAAAGGAGCATTGTGAACATCAGTGACCCCCAGCCTGAGAGACACAGAAGGTCAGTCTCTGCAGCCGCAGTCCTGTAACAGGCATCCTCATGTTTCCCCTCGCTCATGCCGTGCAGTTGGTGTGGTTGCCTCAGAGCTCTTCGTGCATCTACCCAAAACAGCGATGTTGGCAGCAATCCCACCTGCCCCGCAGTATGGCTCCCTACCCAGCTGGCCCGGGATCTCTGGGCATGGGCTGCACAGTGAATGGGGAGCGAGAGTGCAGAGGGAGAGAGGAAGAGTGGCTGCAATGACAGTAAGTGCCAGAGAGCGGCACAAAGTGTCAGATGTGCACATCACAGAAATCGCGAGTGAGCACATTTAAGTAACAAATCTATACTTTCCTGAGTAGTGTGTGTATGTGTGGTGGACAGTGGTGGTGGTGGTGGGGGCTGTCAAGCACAGAAGTCCTATGCGCACCCAAGGGAGAGTGGTGAGAGACACAGACACAGAGGAGGGATGTGGAGCGCTATCCCAGGGAGAGACTGAGAGAAAATGAGCAGGTAGTGGCACAGTGAGGCACAGTGGCACAGAGAAACGGCATGCAAGGTCCGACACCATGTGCAAAGTGTTGCAGTGTTCTCTGTAACTCTCTCTCTCTGTATGTACGTGTGTCTGTGTTCTCCAAGCTGACGGGGAGAGAGAGAGAGAGAGAAGTGGTATGGTCTCAGGTTTTTCCCCCATAGCAGTAGCTCCCGGAGTGAGCTGTGGAGCGAAGGAGACAGACACTGACAGGGAGACTGTGGGGCAGTGTGCTGCATTGTCCCTCATGTCTGTGTGTGTGTGTCTGCACAGTATGTGTACTTACATAGCCTGTATTCACAGCTTCAAGGAACTATGCACACTGCTGCAACTGTTGATTAAACTGTCAGTTTAATCCACAGTTAGCAGCTGTCCCACGGCCAGTGACTATCAATGTTGCAGAGCTTCATACAATTGCAGTCTACAGTGCTGTGGCTTCCATATACACAGAATATCACAGAAATGTGTGAGCTGAGATTGTGAGAGTTGCACATGCATAAAAACGAACAGAATGCATGTTTTCCAAGGGACTACTTTCCAAGCTGGAAGGATAACATCCCTTTTTTGCCATTAGAACAGGGGAGCAGCTAGTTTTCAGGGGTTCTACCATATGGCTAATGTAACCCATGTTATAAGTACAATAACCCACTCCAGGTTGTGGGGTTATAGGCATTTAATCCGTGCCTGGGGCACTGTGGGGACGCTCGGGCTGTGGCCTTATGCTTCACAATGCACCCCAGGCACGGACTAAATGCCTATACTCCTACACCCTGTTGTGGGTTATTGCTTCCATAACCCCACACCTTGTCATGGGTTATTGCGCTTGTCACATGGGTTGCATTAAAAACACAAATAATGCTCAGAAAAGGTAATTTTAAGACTGGAAACAACAATTTTTATTGTGTAATCTTCCCTCTGAAAAAATAGTTACAAACATAGACTGAAAATACTTACGACATCTCTGTAAAATACAAAAGCATTATAGTCACATAAGTCTTAATGCTCTCATATAAACCAAGCAAAACACAACGGGACGGATATTTAAACTGCGCTATTTTGTGGCGCAAGCCCTTGCGCTGCACAAAATAGTTGCGCTGGGGTGTGGCTGGGGCGATATTCAAAGGAGTTGCGCTATGGAGCAACTCCTTTGAATATCACTCCCTGGCCACAGCCATTGTGCATGGCACAGTGGAACTTGCGCCACCGCATGTGGTCAGAGTGGAGCATTCAAGTTGCGGTGGCACAAGTACCATTGCGCCATGCGCAAATTTCCGATATTCAAAAGGTAACATGCAAATGGGGCCATAATTCATGCAAGGCGCAAGGGGGTCATTTGCATCTATTTATGGCCCCATTTGCATGCCATTAGCATGCAGGTGCGCCGATCCCCGAGGACTTGCGCCTGGCGCCCTGCCAGGCACCAGCGGTCGGGGACCATTGCCCCCTGCAACCCGATCGCGGGCAAATGTGTATAAATCCCCCACCCCCCGACTGGCCCGATCGTGGGCAAAAGCATCAAAATCCCCCCTTCCCCGACTGGCCCGATTGTGGGCAACAGCGTAAATAACCCCCCCCCACCAGCCCGATCGCGGGCAGCAAAGTGTCCCCGAACATATCCCTGGTGGTCCAGTGGACCGCTAAGCCTGATGCGAGCTGAAGAAGTGTAACAACCCCGAGCGTATCCCTGGTGGTCCAGTGGACCGCTAAGCCCAATCGCGGGCTGCATAATGTGGCGACACCCCCACCCCAAGACCATATCCCTGGTGATCTAGTGTCCCCTACCCCACCCACCCATGAAACCCCACCACCCTGCTCCCCAGCAGCCGGGCGGGCGGCAGCATCCCACCCGCCTGCCGCCCCGCCGCCCACCGACTGACTGCTCAGTAAGTCTGCACGCCCATTGGTGCAGAGCAAGAGCCAATGGGCGTGCAGCCCATACCGTACAAGGCAGTCCAGATATGTGAATGAATTCTGCTGCATATGTGTCGCCACATTATGCAGCCCGCGATCGGGCTTAGCAGTCCACTGGACCACCAGGGATACGTTCGGTGGTGGGGGTTTCTACACTTCTTCAGCCCACGATCGGGCTTCCACTGGACCACCAGGGATATGTCTGGGGACACCTTGCTGCCCGCACTGGGCTGGTGGGGGGTTATTTAAGCTTTTGCCCGCGATCGGGCCAGTCGGGGGTGGGGGATTTTTACACTTTTGCCCAACATCGGGCTGCAGGGGGCACAGGAGTAGGTTGAGGGCCAGCCACAGGTGGCAGCTGCTGTGTTGCGCCCCTGCAATGCGGCAGCTCACCTGTGGGTGGCCCTCGACTTACCTTTTTGGGGCTCAAAGTTGTGCAGGCGCAGGTTGGGGTTGCGCCTGCACAACCCTGCACAGCCCGGCTGAATATCGGGCTGTGCAGTTTATGCATGGTTCCTCCCCCTCCAGTTCAGCATGCATTCATTAGTATTGCGCTGTTGCTCAGCATGTTTTCAGTGACGCAACTGCCTCCTGCTGAATAGCGCAATTTCAGACTTGCGCAGGTGCAACCCTTTTGAATATCCCATCCTACATGTAGAAAATCAACTGTGTACTGATAAACTAATTGAGAATCAAACAACTCTGAAAAATTCATTCTATGTATATGTACATTTATTATTTTTTTATCAATAACTGCATAATATTTTTTCCAATATGTTCACTTGCTTCCTGCAGTACATGAGTAGAGTGTTATTTATTTATATTGTAGTGATGTAAATACTTTAATACTACCTTTTAGTGTTCAAAACACAGGTGAGCAAAGTAACACAGCTTCTTTCCTCAAGTAATCAGTAAAACATGTTCGAACAGCTGTTTTACTTGCTTTATACCATGTATGAGAATGCATTACTTCCATGACTTTCAAGCACTGCATCATAGGTATGTAAATAATTTGGGTTGTAACATGGCAAAAATATTAGCAGTGCAGGGAAGAAAGGTGATAGGTGTAAGAGCGTCAGGTGGTACAAGAGCAACACAGCATTATGAGATGATAATGCTGTGTTGAGCTCGTGAACGCACTTAGAAAGCTCCCTGACTTATGTCCTCAGCAGTAGGTACATTCCTAGGTCGACTAATAGGTGGTGCGAACATCCTAATAGCAGAGAGCGGGTAATGCAACCGGTGAGCGAACGAGGCAGTAGAGAGGTGTGAACAACAATGCGGCGAGTGTGTCTGCGGGCAGACAGGGAAGAAACTGAAGTCTGGTGTTGCAGACCCACCCACCAACCCAGCACAAAGTTCACCAGTGTGAGCAGAGTGAAGCTCGGTACTGCACAGCAAAAGTAAGCAACACTGCATATATCAAGGCAGCACAGTTTTCCTCATGTCTCAAAAGTGCCACCTATTGGTCAGAAATGGACTCTGTGTCTGGAGCAGACGTCTGACTCCGTGTTACCGACAAATAGGCAGTAAAGAAGACCTGTTTGCAAGGTCAAGGTGTTCTGTTTGCAGTTCACGGCGGCACCCAATGCAAATAGCAATAGTGGCAGCACAATGCCATAGCAAAAGTAAAAGATCCTAAAAGACGTCATTGACAAAAACAGCAAAAGGCGTCTGCTGTTGAACAAGTGCCACCTGTTGGTCGGACAGATCAGCGGAGCTCTGCACACTCAGGTCAGGGAAGTCCTGTCAGCGTTTGGGCACACTAAACTATGCAGCAAAGACATAGTTCCCACAATCCACCAGGGCAGCAATATGAGTAAAAATAGAAGCATATGAGTAGAACAGCTGATCGGAATGGTGAGATTTGTAACTGACAAAAATAATGTTATGTGTGTCTTGCAACGTTAATCAAAGTTTTAATGTCTCACAAGTTGGTACGCACTATGTGAGTGGATGTCGGCAGTCTAATGTACACGCACATTGTAGTACTTAAACAGAGTACAGTCCCAATCATGCATTAATTCCTCATTAGATGCCAGCTTTGTTGTGGATTAATGCATGTTTATACAATAGCATTGTTATTCTGTGAGAAATAAACTTAAACAGTAGTTCACATACCCATGATATAGTGCTTGTAAGTCATTTAAGTAATGTATTCTCATACATGGTAAAAAGCAAATAAAACAGATAGTAGAACATGTTCCTCTATACTCATTAATTACTTTAAGAAAGTGGGCTGGCCCGTTGGCGCAGCGGTGGGATTTCCGCTTGTGACGCTGGTGACCCGGGTTTGGGAACGGATCCGGGTCGTCGGAGGGCCGGCCGGGGGGAGTAGGATCGAGCATCCGATGGATGGCTCTCCTACTCTGGGGGGAGGGCGTGGGTAAGCCTCGGTGCGTGGGAGACCCCTGGTGGAGACCGGGGGTTCGCAGCGGCGCCGAGCATGGGGGATGGAGGCGCATTGCACGCCCCGTCCTCTAGGGGAGAAAACTGGAGGAAAAGATGGAGGGCAGGACCACCATTGATGAAGCCCTCCCGGAGAGCCTCACCTGCCGCGCGCTGCAGGACCCCGACTAGATACAGTTCGGGGCCACGAAGGTGGCCGTATTCCCCACCCTCCGAGGTAAGCGAGGTGACCGAGGGTCCTCAGCAGCAATGGGCGACGGCGGAGGTCTCCGGGGGCCGTGACCAGGGTGGACGGCTTCGGTGGTCCTGCGGGGAAAAAGAAGAAAGAAAAAAAAATACTTTAAGAAAGTGGCTGTGTTAATTTGCCTTCCTGTTTTTTCTGTTGTGGGTTATTGTTAATATAATTAATGTTTTGTTTTTTTTTTTCTGTAGGGAAACCATGCCATTATAAAAGAGCATTTATAACGGCAAACATACGCATGGTCTCCCTTGCTCTGTGCATATGCCTCTCGCAGTGTGTTATGTCCTACCACTCGTCACTTTCTTCTCGACCGAGAGGAATTCAGTGGTAAGTTATTTAAAAAAAAAAAGTCATTTTTCCACATATATGGGGATAAGAAAACATTTAAAAATCTCAGACAACTTGACCAGCTGAAAACGGAACCGGAGCATGTCCACCCCGAACGTCCGTATTTTATATAATTGCTGTGGCGTAAAAGGGAAACCCAGCAATTGTATAAAATTAATATAGGTGTGGTAACTGACTTACACACACCTCGGTGTTAGATGCTTACAAACCCTGAGAGCTTTGCTCTCGGGGTTTATGTAGCATCTAGCACCTCAGGTGTGTGTAAACTTCTTATTACACACACCACACCATACTTTATTCTATTTAATATTGATTGAGAGTGATCAATAATATGTTTAAAAAAAAACTGTTCCCAGAACATGCCTGTTCCAGGGCATCTGTGCCTGAGATGCTCTTCACAGAATAAGAGTGTCTCACACACAGGGGAAAGGAGTACTCTGATTGGTCAGGAGCGCTCCCTCGATCTATAATACAAGAAAGTAGGCAATATTTCTCACAGGGGTGCTGTAGTATTGTTGGAGGTAGCCGATGGCTGCTGCCTACATAGAAACAAAGAAACAGAGAAAGTGATGGCAGAAGGGGACCATACGGCCCATCTAGTCTGCCCATAGGCCTACCCCTTCCCTTAACTGCTATTCAGTGTTATAGTACCCTTGTACCCATCCCAAACATTTTTGAAACTTCCTGTTGGAGTAGCAACCCAAACTAAGTTACATAGAAACATACAATTTGACGGCAGACCACTTGGCCCACCCAGTCTGCCCTAGGGTTGCCACCTTTGGATGAGGCAAAAACCGGATCCTAAGTCCCACCCCTTTTCATGACTCATCATGCATTGCTCCTCCTAGAAAGCCATTTGTTATAGCAATAAAATACATTTAAAGTAGCAGTTCAACAAAAATGTTAAGACACTGTACCTGTTAAAGTTACTTTCCGAGATTCTTCCTAGTTATGTATTTACTTATGTACTGATGTATTTATTGACATTGATTTACCAGATAAACATACAGAGATTAAATAAATCTCATTTGCAGATATGATCTGGTGGGAGACAAGGGAAACATTGTAAATAGCATACAACAGTATACATGGTATATAATAATACATAATACATTGTTTCATGTCATGTGTACTTTATATCTTTTTCTGGCTCCATTCCCTGTTCATGTCCACAGTACTATTCCAGAGCTAAAGAAGTGACCATACTTTTATTCTTGATGGGGAAAAAATGATTTAAAACATTTAAAAATGCCTGAATTCTGTTTAAGATGAAAATGTTTACCAGCAAATGAAAGTGGAAGACTACTGGTTCTGTTACTGTTCTAAAAGGTGGGAAGTGTAAAGTAAGGCCATTAGAGTGAATGCTAATAGTGTTAATCGCCACACTTTACACCTCCCAGGCTGACTGCTTTCACAAACAAAGGCCTATAGTGACAACAGAACTTGTCTATAACCTGGTCATGTAGCTGAAACAAGGAATGATATGTCAGCATTTGTTTCAAAAGTATGTAACCACTCAAAATGGCTCAAAAACCTGACCAGCACAGAGCAAAACTGGATTACCTGATAGAGACCCTGAAAACCTGATCACCAGGTGAAAAACCTGACAGGTGGCAACCCTAGTCTGCCCATTTCCCTACCTACTGCATAAACTCCAGATCGTAACTGATCTGCAGCTCACATTCTACTTCCTACCATACAAACATACGTACTTGCCAGGAGAAACAAGCCATAATGGTCTATCTAGTCTGCTCGAGAGCGCAGTTGAGTTAGTTCACTGAAGCTACTCCCCCAACTCCTTCTGGAGTCCCCCCCTCTGCTATCCTGTTCCCCTTCCCTATGCACTTCCCCTTAGCATCTCCTTTGGTCCTAATCCTCTTCATCACCCTATCCCACTCTACTACTTGAAACTGGCCATGACTTTGCTGTCATCACTTCCTCTGGTAACTCATTCCACCCCTTAACCACCCTTTCAGTGAAAAAGTGCTTCCTCATTTCCCTCCTGAATCTACTGCCCACCAATTTCGGGCTATGCCCCCTTGTTGTACCCTCCTTTCTTAAATTAAAGATACCCTCTTTACCAAATCTGTTTATGCCCCTGAGGTATTTGAAGGTTTCAATCATATCCCCCCACTCCCTTCTGTCCTCCAGGGAGTGCATGTTCAGAGCCCTTAGCCTTCCCTCATATGCTCTGTCCAGATGCCCTTGATCATTTTGGTAGCCC
The DNA here is from genome assembly GCA_016271365.2 of Neoceratodus forsteri. NCBI lineage: Eukaryota > Metazoa > Chordata > Ceratodontiformes > Ceratodontidae > Neoceratodus > Neoceratodus forsteri. The sequence continues at coordinate 1,338,689,345 of CM028131.1, forward strand.
TCTGCTGGACCCTCTCAAGTAGTTTAATATCCTTCTTCAGGTAAGGGCACCAGAAGTGAACACAGTATTCCAGGTGTGGTCTCACCAGTGACCTGTACAGTAGCAGTATAACTTCCTCCTTCCTCGAGGTGATACCCCTGGTGATGCATCCCAGCATTTTGTTTGCCTTGGCTGCTGCCTTACAGCACCATGCTGTGCGTTTCACATCACCCCTGACCATTACTCCCGTGCCCTTTTCCTCCTCTAATTCTGTCATCTGTATTTCCCCCAGCCAGTAACTGGCTTTTGGGTTTCCGGCTCCAGTGTGCATAACCTTACATGTCTTACATGGTTGCCCAGGATGGGGGGACAAAATAAGTATTTAAAAAACATTTCTTAGCATTAAAGCCCAGCTGCCATACGCCTGACCATTTCTCCAGCTTAGCCAAGTCATTCCATAAATCCTTTATCCCCTCCTCCATGTCCACTCTCCCACAGAGCTTGGTATCATTGGCAAAAAGGCAGATCTTGCTGTTTACCCCCTCTGCTATGTCCCCAATAAATATGTTGAACAGTACAGGACCTGTGATACCCCACTGGTTAAAGGCCTGGGTTACCTTCTGTCTATTCTATGCATTTCTGAATTCACCATTTTTGTTCTTACAACCTCCGAAGGGAGGCTGTTCCATGCATCCACCACCCTTTCTGTAAAAAAATACTTCCTCATGCTGCCCCGAGTCTTCCCCCTCTAGTCTCATATTGTGACCTCTTGTTCGTGCACATCTTTTTCTGAAACATGCTACCCTCTTAAACTTTGTTTATCTCCTTGAGGTACTTGAATGTCTCTATCATATCCCCCCCCCCTTCCTCCAGGGTATACATATTGAGGTCCTTCAGTCTCTACTCATATGGCCCTACACAGACAGTGACCCAGCTACTTGCAAGATCATCTGCGTTCCTACCACCCCCTCCGTGCACTCAGCTCCGCCAATGAAGGATTGCTAGAGGTTCCCAGGGTCCGTTTAATGACCTCTGGGGCACATACCTTTGCTTTTGCAGCCCTGACCCAGTAGATTGTCAGATTAGAGAGTGCTGGACCACTGATAGCTTTAAAACTTAATTAAAAACCTACTTATTCAGCCAAACATTCCCTGAGTAGGGTAAATCTAGGTATACTATATTCCATATTTTATACTTTTATCAGATGTTTTTCTGATAATGTTATTCATATACCTTGGATTTTATAGTGATTCTAAAGTGCTATGGTCTTTTGGAAGAGCGCTGATAAACATTGATTGATTGATATGGTTTCTGGTGTAGTCCTTGCACCACTTTTGTTGCCCTCCTCTGAACGGCCTCTACTCTGTCTATGTCCTTACAGAGACGTGGTCTCCAGAACTGAACACAGTGCTCTGGATGAGGTCTCACCAGTTGTCTGCACAGTGGTATCACCACCTCCTGGTTTCTACTGGTGATACCTCTCCCTATGCACCCCAGCATCCCACTGGCTCTCCTCACAGCCTTCTCACATTGCTTGGCTACCTTTAAGTCATCTGTTATGACTACCCCCAGGTCCCTTTCCAGTTTGGTTGTTGTCAGCACACCCCCATTCGTGTATTCCTGTCTTGGGTTCTTGTGCAAGTTTGCTCTCTGATTGGCTAAGTACACATGCGAGCCACACACCCATTATTGATCTTAGCCAATCAGAATGCAGAGCCTCTGTCCCATTACTCGGTCTGTTGCCCAGTTATCACAAAATAATCGGACACTAATTCCGCATTCTGATTTGCTAAGAGCAATCTTTTTCAGTATAACAGAAGTTAATAGGGCCTCTTAAGGCTGTCTGTTATGGTATAAGAGACTCTGAATGTGAGGTTTGGATGAGAGGAGTACGAAGCAAAGCTGAGCAGTTCTGTCTGCTCAAAGCTCAGGAGAGGAGTTTCTTACACCATTAGGTTAGAAGCATCAGTTTTAGTTGTTTATAATAAGTGTGTTCCTTTTTTTTTAACATTTTATTGTGCTATAATAACTGGGTTTGCCTTTTTCCCATAGGGAAACCGTGGTGTAGTTTGCCATTATAAAGGCATGTTTATAATGGCAAATATGCACCCGGTTTCCCTCGCTCTGTGCATGCGTCAGCCACAGCTCTTACATTCAGACCACTGGACTCTCAGAGACTGAACCACCACTCGGACTCAGCGGTAAGTGATTTTAAAAAACAAAATTAACTACCACGAGGAAAAAAAAAAATCTTTTGGCTGCTGACCAAAATAAATAAAATTTTAAATAAATAAATAAATAAAGGTGACCACAGACTGCGTGCCGAAAGCTAAGCGGACTGGCGCTACGCACAGAAATGTCTTTTTATTTTATATAATTGCTGTGGTGAAAAAGGAAAACTCAGCAATTATATAAAATAAAATATGAGATGGTGGGCCAGATATTCAAAACTTTGCGCTGGGCACAAACCGTTTGCACGGCTTTAGCACGGGATTAGCACGGGTCCGCTATATTCAAAAGACCAAATAGCACATGTAAACTGCATTAACGTCAAGCAAAATCATAATGTATGCAAGGGGCAAACTGAGGGGGCGTGTCAGCGTAATGCTATATTCAGTGACTAGCACCATGCAAAGTGGTTTTGCGCAGCTTAGCGCGACACTTAGCATGGTGCAAATTACCGCCTAGGAAAAGGTAGTCTTAACCCTGGGCAATCAGCTTTGCATGGCCTTTGCACGGCATTGCGCAACCCTAACAAATAAATATGACACATAGACAAAGCCAGACACAGAGGAAACATACTGCTCACTGATGGCATCACAATGATGCCATCCATCATCTGCCACCAGTTCCAGCCACGCCAGGCAGTAAGTGGTGACCCAGCCACCAGTGGACACCATGGCAGTGTGGCCATACAGGCCACACCTGCAGACCACTCTTCTGAGGACACCAACAGACGTCAGCACACACATGCAGCACTGTGGGCATGGAGGATGTTGAGGGGTGAGTGTACGGGTGGCCAGGCTGTGCCACAGACCAGATGTGGCTACAAGGCTGGGACACATCATGCAGTGCACATGGGCCAATATTGGGAATACCCCAACACCAGTGTGCCTGTCTGATCATACGTGTCCGCCACATACCGCACAGCTGTACAAATTCCATAGCCGGCCATGTACAGTGTATGTCACTGTGAGCATCCCATGCTAGAGGTGCAGCATCTGTGGATCACACAACAGCGTAACAGTACTGTCCACTGTCAGTAAACACCTGCAAGTTGGGCCTGTCACAGTGTACAGTGCAGTAGTCATCACTGCCCTACACACCATAGGCATTGCTGTGCCCTTACACTACTGGTCCCCCTTTCTACTGTAGTGTCTGCTGTGCACTGTAGCATGACCTACAGTGTGACAGTTGCATGCAGTGCCACCACCACCTGTGCCTATGCTGTGTTGTCCCCTGGGGTACAATAGCTATGCTGTACTGTATATTGCAGCCTGCAGCTATCATCATGCACTGCCAGACTGACCTACAGGGGGCGCTGCAGGCAGAACCGGCCAGCCCCTGTACTTCCAGACTGACCTACAGGTGGCGTTGTGGGACCCTGCAGTAACGCTGGGCAAACTGCATGCAAATCAGGGCATAATGAGATGCTAATCTAGATGTTTGCCCAGAGACCACCTAAGTAGGCTCATTTGCATGTCACTTTTGAATATGGCAAAGTTTAGTGCCAGGCAAACGTGTTTGTACCGGGCAAATGGCTTAGCTCCACGCTAATGCTGCGCAAACGGTTCGGGGTATATTATACAGTTTTGAACACTGTACTTTCATATGTGCTGCTGCCTGCAGCGGTACTGGGTCCACGCATTTGCTGGCCCACACATTGGCCACATAGTTCACCTCTACCTACCCTCACATCACTGTGCACTGTGTTGCTGTTGTGGTTTGCACTTCCTGGTTGCTATATTCAGAGCTGTCTTATTCCAGGGCTAAGTTTGCCCTGCACTCCCAACCAGTTGCCGGCCTCATTCCCATGCTATATTCAGAAGCTGTTTGCCCTGGCTATTCCTTTTGAATATAGCTTGCATTTTGCTCCGGGATAAGTTAGCTTGCCGGAAGTGCTGTTAGCCCTGGGGCAAAGTTTTGAATATCTGGCCCGTAATGTTTAAACTCAAAGTTTATTTGGTGTGATGCTTTCACAAACCCCCGAGTTTCGCTCTCGGGTTATGTACATCTAACACCTCGGATGTGTGTAAACTTCTTCTTTTTCTTTTTTTATCTCTTTATTCCCTCTTCAACTGGGGGGTGTTGCCTATGGTTCCCCCCTATCCACCCGGACCAGCGGCACCACACCACTCCCAGTACCTGTGCTCAACCCCCTCCACTGTTCCTCTCACAGCTGCTTCACAGCAGGTACTTACTCCACCACCACGGAAGCTGGGGGTCAGGATACGGGAGGAGCATCCGAGTCAGAGTGGTGTGGCGCCGACGGGATTGGACATCATTGCACAGGCGTGCAGTGGCATCAGTGACGGTGCCATGCACACTTCCATGCACTGCACATCTGACGTCTGCATGTGCTGACCCCTCAACAAGCCACCACATGCACTGACCTTCAGCCACCACCAGGAGCCAGTGCAGCCGTGGCTGTCCCTCCTCACTCTCCCCGGAGAAGGAGAGCAGTCCCTGGGGTGCTCAATCCTCCTCCCCCTGGCTGATCCTCCAACACCCAGGGTCGCTTCCGACCCCGGGTCATTGGCGTGGCATGAGGTGTGGCGTCCAGCGCCTCAACCTTCAGCGCCACCAGGGCGGCATGTGTGTGTAAACTTCTTGTTACACACACCACCCCATATTTTATTCTATATGTCCTCCCCCAGCGCTGAAGTGGAGCACTCCTACACAAGTGCACACTGTACACTGATAAGAGGTACCATAGCTCTGCGTGCTGACTGGCTGAAAACAAGTGAGTGCCTTATAATGGCCTGCAACATGTAAATGGGGTTGCAGTGCAGTTAATTAAGCAATATGGCATGACCAAGGGTTATGTTAATGGTCTGTTAATCACCTTCTAGGGGTGTAGTGTGGCACGAGGTGTAGCCAAGTGCCACATGCCCCTAGAGGATGATTAACTGACCATTAACATAATCCCTGGGAGTGCCTTATTGCTGTTATAATAAAAAATGTTTTTAAACAGTGTTAAACCTTGTTCAGCATATGGCTAAGCTCTACATGTATGTTAATAAAAGATTATCATAAGGCTGTCAGAATGTTTGCAGCCAATCAGAAAACTCCATTTCCCAGACCCTTTTTATAATTAATGGTAGTAGAACTGATGGGGTGCTTAACCTGCAGTATACTAACTAAACAATCCATACAAACATACAAAAATGCCAGCAGATACAGGCTCTAAGGTCTATTGAGTCTGCTCGAGTGTGCAGCTATTAGTGTTTTACTCTGCAACTGCCCTTCAAATAAGCATGAAAACAGTCTGTTCCCACATATGTGACGTTAGTAAACTGTACATTTTGCTTCCTGCCCCCTTTCCGCTACTATATGCTACACTACAGCCCTGTTTTTTGTGTTGTTATGCTGTCTTGCGCGTGGGCAAGAAACATGTTGCGGTAACTTTAGAATAGCACGTTTTGGAGGCGCGGTCGTGTTGAGGCCAGTGGCACCACTGCTTTTGGAGCTGGGCACGAATTAGATTGCACGCTGTCTATGACAGCAGTACCAAAAGCATGCCACCAACTTAAAATGTTTTAACCGCTGCAATGAGGGAGCTCCACCTCATTGCAGGGCATGCCTTTCCTGGTGTAACATTTCAATCAGACATGGTGGCGGCTGTGCCGTCTGCCTCGCACAGTGCCCAGAAAAGCCGACGCCGGGGGTGCCCAATCCCCCTGTTGGCATCATCATGCCCTCCCCTTGAGTTCATTTGCCGATGGGGAGACCAGTCCCCGTCGGCATCATGTCCCGTGCCAGTTGTTTGCTGAGGGGGTGCCCAATCCCCCTCGGCATCATCCTCCCCAACACCTTTTATTTGCCGATGGGGTGCCCAATCCCCTTCACCTCTAGTCCCCCAACCCCAAAACATGCAGGTGGCACGCTGGGAGCCCACCCCAGCATACCAAAAGTACCTGTTAAAAGAAAAAACCTTCCCGCAATGTTTATTTATTTATTTTTAACCATGTAAAGTAGAAAACGGTCCCTCGCTGTCTGTGGCCCCCTAACCCAACCCCACGTCCACCCACTGCGTACCCCTCCCCACCCCTCACCCTATACTTACCTCCGGAGCCCGTGCAATGATCTTCGTGGACCAGGAACACGCCTGCACTCTTCAAGCCGACCGCGAACTGAAGAAATGCCAGTAAGCTGTATAATGGTATAAATAGGGTTTTTCAACTTTGGTGCATATCTCAGGCATTTTTAGGAATTTTGGCACCACATTTTCAACATGGGGTTATTGGGACCCCTCCTCATGAGTTCAGTCACTGTCATGGCATTATTTGGTCCCAAAAGGTAATTTCGCGGTCACTGCGCGAAATCACCTTTTGGGACCAATTAATGAAATGACAGTGCCACTGTTCATGAGTTAGGCTCTCAAAAAGCATATGTTGCAAATTTGGTGAAAAAATTTAAAAATTGTTTTACAGTGTAAGCTAAGCAGTTTCACGCGACGTCAGAATCTCGAAATCTGTAATATTTTCACCCAGATTTTCAACATTGGCATTTTTCCATACCTCCTTATGAAAAGTACAGTTGTCATTTTTCATATCCTGTCCAAAAAGTGTTTTCACACTTCTGGCGCAGAATAGCGCAGTCGCTGTGGGAAATCAGTGTTCGGGACAGATTAAGAAAATCACAGTGACACTGCTCATGAGCAGAGGTTCTAAAATGCCTATGTTGAAAATTTGGTGATGAAAGTCCATTAAATGACTGTGCTATGAGCGTGCCCTGTGCAGTTTCCACGCACGCTCGTAACTTCGATAATTTTTTATATTTTTACTCCAGATTTTCATCATTGCCATTTTTTCACTCCTCCTCCTCCTCCTTATGAACAGTACAGCTTTCATTTTCCACATCCTACCTGAACTGTGTTTTCACACATCCGGCACGCAGTTGCGCAGTCACTGCAGGAAAACAATGTTCAGAACACAGTAAGAAAATCACAGTAACACTGTTTATGAGCAGACGTCCCAAAATGTTGAAAATCTGGTGAAAAAAATTACATAAAATGACTATGTTACAAGCGTGCATTGCGCAGTGTCCATGCACAATCGTAACTTGAGAATTTGTAATATTTTCACTCCAGATTTTCAATATTGTCATTCTTGCACACCTTCTTATGAACAGCACAACTGCCATTTGTCACATCCTGCCCGAAATGTAGTTTTGCACATGTGGTGCACAATTGCACGGTCGCTGTGGGAAATCACCGTTCAGGGAAGATTAAGATAATCATAGTGCCACTGCTCATGAGCAGAGGTCCCAAAATGGCTATATTAAAAATGGGGTGAAATAATTCCACTAAATGACAGTGTTATGAGTGTGCGATGCGCAGTTTTCACACACGCTCATAAGTTCGAGAATGTTTAATATTTTCACTCCAGATTTTCCACATTGCCATCTCTTCACACCTCCATATCAATGGTGCAGCTGACATTTTAATGTGGTGCAGAATGGCGGGTCACTGTGGGAAATCAGTGTTCAAGACAGATTAACAAAATCACAGGGACACTGTTCATGAGCAGAGGTCCCAAATGCTTTCATGAGGTGGGGTCACAAAACGGCCATGTTTTAAAATTTGGAGTGCAAATACCAACACACGTCCAGGGTGTTATGGTTTCTAACCATTATGTTCCACCCTGTACAGACTAACAGGCATCAGGGGTGTGTCTTTGGATTGTCTGCTGTACTGCTTACGCCATTGGTCCTCCACCCCCACCCTGCTGCCACTGACAGGCATTAAGGTGTGCCTTGGACTTTTCAGCCCCAAAGTTCAACCCATTCTCCTATGCTGCACCCATCTCAATGTACATACTTATGAAATGGGGTGAGCATAAGGCCAGATGACCCCAAGGCACAACGTGACACTTGTCAGACTCTGCAGGTTAGGGTGAGGTGAAATAGAATGAGCGTTATGGCCGGCGACCTAAACGCACACCCCAATGCCTGTTACTCTCTGCAGGGTGGGGTGGGGTTGACGTTGGTTCAATACTTCACTGCTATTTCTATTATGCCGCTCTCTTAACTCCTGCACTACCGATGCCAACACCAGCAAGACAACATTCAGCATTGACAAATGGTTGTTTCTTCAAGTGCTTGTCAAGTTGGGTCGCTCAGATATCCATTCTAGTTAGGACAATAACTCAGCCCAAAAGAAAAGCTGTGGTCAGCAGTCTCAAACTGGTGCTCATGCTGCAGGCTGCCTGCCTGCCTGTTGTAGTTTAAGACAAAATCCAAAGGTTGTAGTGCCACTGGAGACCTTTAGAAAGATTTCCAACAACAGTGCCGTTTTTCAAAGATTGGCCTAAGGATCTAAGGTTCGTGGAGATAGACTGAGTACCGCCTTTAAAACAAGGGGGTGACAGACCAAATCGGCTGCTAGAGGAAAAAAGCATGTGGATTTACAGATTGAATTGTGTTAAGCCGATGGGACTAAATGACAGATGGGACCTCAAACCATTTCTAAAATGCAAATAATAATATGTTTCTAATTATCACTGTCATAACATAACATATAACGTAACGTAACATAATATAATATAATATAATATAGCTGAACATAACATAACATAACATATAACATAACATAGCTTAACATAACATAACATAGCATTTAACGTAACGTAACATAACATAACATAAACATAGCTTAACATAACATAACATAGCTTAACATAACATAACATAGCTTAACATAACATAGCATATAACGTAACGTAACATAACATAGCTTAACATAACATAACATATAACGTAACGTAACATAACATAACATAGCTTAACATAACATAACACAACATATAACCTAACGTAACATAACATAACATAGCTTAACATAACGTAACGTAACATAACATAGCTTAACGTAACGTAACTTAATGTAACATAACATAATGGGCCAGATATTCAAAACTTTGCCCCGGGGCAAAATTAGCACTGCCTGGCGGGCAAACTTAGCCCGGACCACAGAGCAAGCTATATTCAAACGGAATAGCCCAGGGCAAACAGCTTCCGAATATAGCATGGTAATGAGGCCATGCAAACTGGGCTGGGAGTGCAGGGCAAACATTGCCCTAGAATAAGACAGCACTGAATAAAGCAACCAGGAAGTGCAACCAACAACACAGTACACAGCAACGTGAGGGCAGGTACAGACAAACTACGTGGCCAATGTGTGTGCCAGCAAATGCATGGACTTAGTACAGTTGCAGGAAGCAGCAGATGAGAAAGAACAGTGATCAAAACTGTATAATATTCCCCATACCGTTAGCACCAAGGCTAACACATTACGCCGGGAGCTAAGCAGAGTTAGCCCGGAGCAACACGCTTGCCTGGAGCTAAAATGTGCCATATTCAAAAGTGCCATGCAAATGAGCCTACTTAGGTAGTCTCTGGGCAAACAACCGGATTAGCATCTCATTATACCCTGATTTGCATGCAGTTTGCCCAGCGTTACTGCAGGGTCGCACAGAGCCACCTGTAGGTCAGTCTGGAAGTACAGAGGCAGACTAGGTCCAACCGCAGCTCCACCTGTAGGTCAGTCTGGCAGTGCACGATGATAGCTACAGGCTACATGTAAACAGTACAGCATAGCATAGCATATTGTACCCCAGGGGACAGGACAGCATAGGCACAGGTGGTGGTGCTGCATGCAACTGTCACACTGTAGGGCATGCTAAAGTGCACAGCAGCAACTACAGTAGCAAAGGGGGCCAGTAGTGTGTGGACACAGCAATGCCTATGGTGTGTAGGGCAGTGATGATGACTGCACTATACACAGTGAGAGGCCCAACCTGCGGATGTTTACTGACACTGGACATTACTGTTACGCTGTTGTGTGACCCACAGATGCTGCACCTGTGGCATGGATGCTCACAGTGACATGTACATTTCTGGCACTGTGTGCTATGGCAGTTGTACAGCTGTGTGGTATGTGGCCGGGGGGGGGGGATATATTATCCGAAAGGCACACTGGTGTTGGGGTATTCCCAATACTGGTTCATGTACACTGCATGATGTGTCCCAGCCTTGTGGCCACACCTGGTCTGTAGCACAGCCTCGCCACCCATACATGCTCCCCTCAACATCCTCCATGCCCACAGTGCTGCATGTGTGTGCTGGCATCTGTTGGTGTCCACGGTGGTACGGTCCACAGGTGTGTGTTGTATGGCCACACTGCCGTGCTGTCCACTGGTGGCAGGGTCACCACTTACTGCCTGGCATGACTGGGACTGGTGGCAGATGATGGCATCATTGTGATGCCATCAGTTAGCAAATTCTTCCTCTATGTTTGGCTTTATCTATGTGTCATATTTATTTGTTGTGATCGCTAATAACAGAGCACCACACTTTAAAGCCAGAGTGTTGTAAGGCTGCTTCCTGGGATTAAGACGGTTTTTCCTTGGTAATGCAATCACAAGCAGTGTTGCGCTTAGGTCATGCAACCACTTAGCACGGCGCCAGCTACTGAATATAGCATTGCGCTTTATTCATGTCAGTTTGCCCTTGCTACATTATAATTTTGCCTGGTGCTAATGCAGTTTGCCCGCGTTATTTGGCCTTTTGAATATAGCAGACCCGCGCTAATCCCGCGCTAAACCTGCGCAAACGTTTTTTGCCCGGCGCAAAGCTTTGAATATCTGGCCCAATAGCTCTTACCCTTTTCTTTCTATTTTCTAACCTGGGAGTTCACCAAGTCTCTGGACCAGTGGTTGCCTTGCTGGGATTACCCCTTTGTCTGGTACTTGATCTTATTTTCTATAGGGTCAAACACTAAAAAAAGACTATAAAGACTTTGCTGCCTTGCTATAAAAGCAAAATGCAATCATCCAGAGACTCTGCTATTCCCTCAGCTCTTTTCTTTCCCTTTAATCAGTTTAGCACTTATAAATAGCAGCTTTAACATTAGAAGTGTATAAAAATATAAAATATGCCCTAAAGAATATGAGCTACAGATATGAACTGACTTTGTGTAGGAAACTAGGGGCATTATTTACTGTTTGCAAAATTTACTAGTTTAAGTCATTTGTTATTATTATTAAAATGTTTCTTTTCTGAGCACTTTGTTTGTTAACAGAACTCATGAATATTAATAACTTTGAATGTTAAAAAGCCACGTCTTTCCCTCAGCTAACCACACCCTGAGGAAGACTCGCGAGGAGCCGAAGCGCTGGGTGTTCAGAAAGGAGCACTATTGCTGTCAGACCTTCCATGCTTGCCACGGAGAAATCAATCTTTGGAAAATGACACTGTTGTTGGAAATCTTTCTAAAGGTCTCGAGTGACACTGCAGTCTTTGGTTTTTGTCTTTAGTTAGGACAATAGGCAGTTTTTAAGATGCAGGTCCTCAATATCCTAAAAAGTATGGATAATCAGTTGCATTTTTAGGATTTCCTAAATTCAAGTATCTATAGGATTTTAGGAGATCCTATGTAGAATCACCAAAATGAAATGCTACCAAATGCATACTTTTAGAGGAGGTAACATTTTAGTAAATACAATAGTTGGGCTAGTAGATTTGCCTAGCCACTAGCCCAGTGTCTGAAAGATCTTATTTCAACATCTATATTATTTTAATGAATGGGTACAGCATGATGCACTGAAGAACTAGGTACTCTGCCTAAATATGAAAATCACCAAAATTAAATGTTACCAAATGTATACCTTTCAGATATAGGAAATGCAAGCCTTCCTTCCCTGGCCCACAGAGCTGACTGAAATGGTACGGGTTGTAGCAGATGAGGGGGTTGTCCTGGAACCCAAACTCTGACACTCACATAGGGATATGAGCTGGTGGGGTACTGCAGCTCCGGCCAGTGGAAAAGTCTGCAGAGGAGGAACTGTGAGGGAGCTGTCTTCTGGCCATTGCTGAGCCGCACCTTGGCCCAGGACACCATCACACAGCCACAAGGCAGGCCTCCTTTGGACTCGACAGCCTTGAGGAGCACGTCCAGTGCCCTCTCTTTGAGGTGCTTGAGCAGAGAATAAGTGGCCAACTTCAGCTCATGCTCTGCGGCCAGGTGGGCCCCTGGCATCCCCCCCACCCTGGCGCAGGCAGCACGATGGCATCTCAGCCCCTGCCAGTCACCAGCTTGCACGCCCGGTGCTGGTGATTGGGGGCCCCCAGGGTGACTCAGGTTATCAGATGTAACAGATGTAGCAAATCCATTAAAGTCAACCCACCAAAATAATAAGTATAATAGAAGGACTTACCTGCCGCAGGGTGCCAGGGTAGGAGTTTGAAGGGGTGACGCCAAGGTACCTGTAAAAAAAAAGATAGAAAAGGGGTCACAAAGGATCCACAGCTCTTAAGGGGGTCCAAACAGTGCGGAAGGGACAGGATATACATAAAAGCATACTTATCTGATGTAGGTAGGAGCCCTCATTCTGTCAGACCTGTAGAAATAAAAGAGAAAAATAGATTAGTTAGTTAGAAGAAAAACAATAAAGAGAAGAAACAGAGGAAAGGGAGTGAGGTTTGGGAAAGGGGGATTCAGCCTAAAACCCCTGTGCCCAATGGTGGCAAAGTAGCCAATATTTTAGTTAGTAGCCCAAGTGAGCTAGTAAGGGCTAATGGGGGCTAGTAGCCCTTTTATATAAAATAATATGCCCTAGTGGTCTAGTGGGCTAGGAAAAGTCCTGGGGGAGCCACAGTGTAAAAGTTACACCTGGTGGACTAGTGGGCTACCACTCAGGTGCAGGAGGCCAGTGGTTATTTTAAAACAATAAAAACCCTTTTCCTGGGGTCTAATGGGGGCTTCCCAATGCCCTTTTTATGCTGTGGGCATTCATTTTTGGTGGCAAAAGGAGGAGCAAGTGTGGGCTGCCATGCAGCCAAAGGACAGCTAGTTGCCAGCACAATCGCACTTTAGTGAGAGTCCCAGTGGGTGCGCCAAACTCCCAGCCCACATGAAGCTTAGGCTATGGCCTACTCCACACAGGTGGGAGAGTAGGACAGAAATGGAGCCAGCAAGAGGTGGAGGAGGCAAGTCAAGGAATCACTTCCCCTCCACCTTCCCGATTGCCGCTCCAGCGGCAGTTTTTTAACTATTTATGCCAGATCTGCACGTTCCTGATGCAACACGTGTGTGGAGGCATGCACATGCCATGCCTTGCGGAACACCCCACCCTATCAGTTGCTCTGTAACCGTCTGCACCAGCCACCAGACCTCCATCCGGTGGTGGCAGGACTACGGACGGGCATCCCCCCCCCCCGGGAGAGGAAAGCTAATAATTGATCCTACTCCCTCGCCCTCATGTTGGCATCCCGGTGACCCAAGGTCATTCCCAAACCTGTGTCGCCAGTGTAGTGCGAGGTGTGGCATCTAGCACCTCAACCCTCAGCACCACTGGGCCAGCCAGAGGAAGTAATAACTTTTGAGGATATTTTGGATATTGGCTTCCCAATGGGCCAGGAGGTCTATAAGATGGTCCCATAGTTTTAGAATACAGGCTTGCTTGCGCCCTAGCTACCCTAAGGCGGTGAGCCAGGTTCAAGCTCCTAGTGCCCCATTTCCTCGAACCAATGCCTGAGGTAGAACAGGGAGTGTGCCACCTTTTGATCCAGTAGTGTCTGGATTTATGCTTTAGTGATCAGAAGTTGCTGCTGAATGGAGGACCTTCAGTTTGTGTTCCCGATCTTTATGCAACACTGAGGCATGGGCAGTGATCTCACCCTGTAGCACTGCTATCAAGAAATCCAAGGAAATGCTAGGGGTGACATCTGCGGTATCACTGCCCTGTAGATATTGTGGGATTCATCCTATAGTTTCTGCATGACAGCCTCAGGTGTGTGTGTGTTGGGGGGGGGGGCATCTTCCATTATAAAGGGAGTACAAGAACAAGGGGGCCTGATATGAAACCGGTTGGGGGCAGTTTAAGGGGAAATGTAAGGAAGTTCTTCACAGAGAGGGTGATGAACACATGGAATAGTCTGCCATAGGAGGTAGTGGGGGCGAGCACAGTGGAGGGATTTAAACATGCGTGGGATAGGTATAAGGGAACCTTGGAGACGGGAAGGAGTGGTGAAAAGTCACTGACCAGATAGGGTCAGCAGTCACAGTCAAATGGAAGGCTTACAGGCAGACTGGATGGGCCTTGCGGTCCTTATCTGCCAACAATTTCTATGTTTCATCCCGAAGTAGGCCAGGATGAAACCACCAGTGGGTCTTTTTGTGGGGCTTTCCTAGGGAAAAAAGAGCAGTGACCAAGGCATGGCCAAAAAGGTGGAAAAGGCCATGCTTAACCTCATAGAGAGGGTTCCCGTGTTCTACAGTGGCAAGGACATAGTCCAGCCTGGCATAACTGCTGTGACGGGAAGAGTAGTGAGTGTACTCCATCTTAGAGGGGTTAAAGTGGCACCCGGTGTCCAGGAACCCATATTTTACAATGTTTTGCACACGTATTTTTACATTGGAGATAGCTGGTATGACATCGAGGAGGACCCATCTTTCTTTGGATAAAGAGTTAATTTCGGCCCCCCTCCCTACATTAATTTCACTTTACTTTGCTAAAGAGTTTTTGGAAGATAACTTTGTCCGTCCCCGGAGGAAAATAATTTGCCAATGTGAGAGACTGGCTATAAAGAGAGCCTCTGACGGTGACATGTCACCCTTCTGAGTCTGCATTTTGGGTATGTATTTCGAATGGCATACCCCTTCAAATGAGAGTGAGAACCCCCTTCTGCATCCACATCAGTGGGAGGAAAATAAGGCCTCAGCATAACCCCATTTAAGTAACTGTGTTCCTCCAGGGAAAGGTGGATATCTTGCCAGAGAATGATGTTGGCCTGTTCCCGCCGAAAAAACTGTAGGAGGCGGGAATGTTTTATAGGGTTATGCACCCCATTGACATTATAAATGGGATAGTATCTTAGGAAACTGCATCATAGGAATGAAATAATGTATAGCAACATATTGTTAACCCCTGCAGTCCTTTTGCCGGATAACCCAGAGGAACCGCAGGATGGGACTGTCCGCACACAGTGTCCACCCTTCACCCATTGAAACTAATGCATGCATATTAAATATGTTATTAGCATCAAAAAGGTGAACGTAGAACACAGCTGCTGGAGTTTTATTTCTCCGCGTAGGAGCTACAAGGAGAAATAAAACTCCAGCAGCAATGCTACTATTTTCCTGCTTTTTATTTTACCAGGAGTGCAGATACAACATATGTTAATATCATTGAACTTTACTGGGATAGCCATTCCAGGTGTCGAAGTACCCGAGGTTCTCTGTGTGGCACCTGAAAGTTTTTTTTTTTTAAACCAGTGCATGCAACCTGCTGTTTAAGTGTGGAGAAACAAGAAAAAGGCAGAAAAAGCAAACAGTGAAATAACGCAGTGCCAAGAGAGTGATTCAGGAAATCTGCATGTGTACTGTTAAGTAACAAGGAAACCTAACGTCCAAGGCAGGGAGTTGGGCTTTAATCCCATCTCCTGGGTAACATTGGTGAGTGGTGTAGCATTACATGGGGGGAGATCAGGCAAAGTCCTAGCTCTCAAGTCACGGAAAGGTCCTGTTTCTGAGATACTGTAGTGCCTGTATTAAGTGCAGTTCCAAATCCTAGCACCTAATGTGTAGTTCACCTTGCAGCAAGGTGGGGCTGCAATCCATGAGTTATGGTAGCTCCCCAGGGGAATCTGTGAGGGAGATGTTGTCCAGAATGGTACATTGAATAGTAGCAGGGGTAGCCAGCCCAGTGGCGCTGAGGACGGAGGCGCTGGATGCCTTACCTCACATTACACTGGCAATCCGGGTTCAGGAATGACCTCGGGTCATCGGGATGCTGGCACGGGGGGGAGAGGGCCGGAGCAGGATAGAGCACTGGCTCTCCTTTACCAGGAGGGAGGGACGCCCATCTGTAGTCCCGCCACCACCGGATGGAGGTCCAGTGGTAGGCACAGGCAGTAATGGAGCGACTGCTAGGGTGAGGCATCCCGTAGTGCGTGACGTACGCATGCCTCTGCATGTGCACACTATGCCAGGATGCAGGGGATTGGGGAGAAAATGGAAAAAAGCCTATAAACTACATACAGAATAGTAGCAGGGGTGGTGGGGGAAACAGACCCATCCCCATAGCAAGGATATCCTGCTGATCCCCTGATGCCCCCAGCCCAAGCTATGCTTGTCCCACTCCATCTAGAACCACGTAGGTTAAGAATAAATGGTCAAGTTATGGACAGGCAGATCACTAGGCAGAACAATATGTAAGCTAGTGTCTGGCTTGGATCAGGCTTGTGACAGATATGAGGTGAAAGGGGAATAGGGATATGCATCCCACAAGGCCAGCCCAGGTTCGGTCCCCCCACAGGTGTGACTACTCCTGCAACCCCAGTAAATTGTTATCTGTGAAAGTGTGAGGTGTGGGCACATGCCCTTGAACATTCGGGTCCCTGTACCCAAGCCTCACAATCTAATAATAAATGATACAGTATTGCCACTGTCCAGTAATGCCCCACCAAGACCCACTGCTGAACTGCATAATATCTGCCTTCAGTGTAGCACTTGGCAAATGCTGGAGTGAGACAGAGGAAAGCTGCTATGAAGCCAGACCTCTGTAAATACAGTGGGCATGGGAGTGCTGTGCAGATGGGCCCCAGGACCAAGCAGGACCTAACAAGCTCCCACAGGGAGCAGATATGCCCCGGAATGTTTGCTCCCTCCTGTTACTTGGAACACATCAGAAAAAAAGATAGTACAATCAGGCAGATATGCTGGTTTAGGTCAGTTGTTAGGTCTGCCTAGAGAATTGCTGCAGAATGTCTCTAATGGGCTGGAGGTTCTGGGGCTGGGAAATCATTGCAGCTTCCATTGTAGTGAGCAAAGCTGAAGGTTGGGAAGGTTTCTGGGCCTGGTCCTTAGTTTGGGGCGCAGTGTCATCGAGGCACAGATCAGGAAGCATAGGAAAACCAGGAGCAGTTGTGAAATTCGCGACAAGTGATTTATTATTAATAACAGTAAAAAAAAAATAGTAATTGTTCAGTATAACTATTTGCAAAGGCAGTATAAACAGAGAAAGTCCATCCGAGTTTCTTCTCAATTTCCAATCTTAATCTCTCCCAGTCTGTGTGTCTCCCTTTTACAAAACATTGCAGCTCCTTTTTATAAGTCTGTGGAGGAGCTTGTTAAGAAAATAGCATGTTTTTCACACAGTGTTCTTGTAAGTTTCCAGTGTTCTTGTTAGTTTCAGCAGGTGCAGCAAAAAGAACATTGTGACCCAGAACTGACCTCTTGTTTACATCTTCGCAAAAGGCTTAAAAATTGAATCTCAGGTTCACCCCTTGAGTTTCAAATAGCTTTGCAATCATTTCAACAGTATAACTATATACAGTTTTAGCTTTTCAATCATTTCAACAGTATAACTATATACAGTTTTAAACAAAGGGATCCCAGTGTCAATTACATTTCCACAAAAAGATTCACATATATTTTTATACCTGCAGATATGCAAGGGGGAAGAAAAGACAGAACATAAAGTGATGGTAGGGAGAAAGCGAGAGGCAGAGAATTGCAAGACCATCGGGGTGATCAAGACCTAGGTCTCACAAGAAAATTTAGTTGCGCAACCAGACAGAGAAGAGACAGAAAAGGAGAGAATAGAACAGATCCTTGCATTTAAACTCTTTCTCCATAACAACTGGGACAGGGTTGTATTCAACCCTATCATACACAGTACCTGTGAGACTGCACTCCAGTGGTTCTCTGAGGGAGGGGAACAGGGAACATCAAGCGCAACACCTGAGCCAGTGACCCCAAATAAGATAGGAAAAATATCTGCCCAACCTCTCATTGACTTCATCTCCAGGTGCACTCTCGATCTCACCTCCAGTTCTGGATCTGTTTGTCCCCTTGAACATTGACCACCGAACCAGGATCTCTGTATTGCAACCTCTTGACTCTTCTGAGCCTCAAAGCCCCCTGATCCCCGATGCAGCCTGATGAATGCCTTCTACAATTACAACTTATGAAATAAATTAGACACAAGGGAGGGGGCTTTCCATTTCATTTATCCCCCTTCCAAACTTAAATGAAGAAAGAATCATTGCCAAATTTCTTCCCAACTAGCTTCTTTATTTTAGCTCCTGCATCCCAAATGATTCCAGGAATGCAAAGGTCACATCCTTCATCGAATAAATAAAACAGCTACATAGGGCTATCTGAACTTTTTTTTAAAATAGCCAGGCTGGACATTCTGAGCAGCAATCAGGGTTTACAGGCAGTACAAGCAGGGCTTCTCCACTCTTACCTCTTGGATGATTTACCCAAGAAACCTCCCTACTTAGAAAACCCATAGGCTCCTGAACCACTGGTGCTGGTAAGCCAAATCTTTTTTTTTTTCTTTCTCTAGTGTGGGTTACACATTCTCGTCCATCTCTGTTTGATCTGGCACTGGTTGCTGCCCTATCTCCAGCGTAGGAAAGTGTGCTGCTTCCCCCACCTGGCCTCTGGATCTTGGCCCAAATCTCATGTGGTACCAGGATTTTTTCCTCAGACCCGGGCCCTGTAACCCACTCTTTCTCGCTCTGCAGGGAACCTAAACCTGCTGGTGCTCCCAACCTCACGGCACCCGATCCCTTCTCACAGCTCAGTCTTTCCTTTTGCACTGCTCTCCACGGGTGCAGCGGCCCACAAACCCAGCCCTCCTCCAGTACCTAAGCTACCCTGATACAGACTGCCCTGCCACAGGAGATCCTGTGGGCCTTGCCACCACCTAGACCCCTTTGAGAAGCCCACCTCTGCACGTAGCACCCCCAATCCTCTTTTCTGCTCCCAGCTGAGCCTTCAGGAGGATTCAGCCCCAGGCCCACATCCCTGTCAACACATCCTGGGCTTGCAGTAAGCTCCACCCAGAGGCCTCCCCCCTCCAAGGCCTGTCCTAAGACCTGCGACCTTCCCGGTCCTTAATGCCGGTGCCCCAGGACCTGCCCCTCCAAGCAGGTTCCCTGAATTGGGTGAAGGGCTCCCTGGCTCCTTCTGCCCTCAGGCCACCCTGCCACACAGGGTATGGAGAAGAGCTACTGCCACCAGCCTCCCTCCTGTGGGACCCTGACACTGTCCCCACAGCCCTAGTGGCCTGAGCAACTACTTCACAGACTCTCTAAGGGCTCCTGCCTATCCTGATCTCCTACTGCCACCTGCACCTCCCTTACCCCAATGATGCAGTCACCTGGCTGACCATCCTCCCCACAGAGCTTCCTCCCTGACTCCTTGATGCCATGTCGCTGCAAAGGCCATCCCTATCTGCCACTTTGGGGGGGGGGTTGCCCTCCAAAGGCCCACCCGGACTGCTGAGCTCCCTTCTTGACTGCCTACTCTGCTCCTCCAGCCATCCCCCTCCAGCCCCAGAGCTAATGCCCGGGTTGGAAAAGCCCCAAAACTTCCTGTCTCCAGCCTGATATACCTTCCTTAATCGACCATCTGCTGCCACCTGGAGGTGTCCAGCAGGTATTGACCACCAGGGCACTAATAAATTCCCTAGCTCTGGGGGGGTTAGGAGGGGGAAAGGGGTTCCTAAATGGGACCATAAGGCCCTCCCACTAGGGGGGCTTACAGAAGACTTGCCCAAGGGTGGTTCATTCCTCACTAGGCATGGTGAGGGTACAGCTCGGACACCTCCGGGCTTCACGGCAGATGAGTGGGGAGACCCCCTATCATCCAGTCGGCCAGGCAGCTATATTTTCTTATTGATTACACCCTACCCACCCAAAGCGGCCACACACTCGCGATGTCCTGGTAATGCTGTCTACAGTGCGTGGTCACCCACACTGCAAATGAACATTGCCCCTAAGGGCCACCAGGAGCTGCCCCAAGAGTGATGCAGACTCAAGCCCCACCCCCACATCAGGGAGAAGTGTGTCCCAGGGACACTCTGTACCCTACTTGCCAGCCTCTGCTCCTGTCCTCCTGGGCTCGGGTGTGGGCCCAGGTCGCTAGCATGCCAGGCAAACCCCCATCGCGCGATGCCACATAGCCGGCTCTGTTTTTCATTACTGTATATTGTTTGGGCACTGCCGTGGTGAGATTAGAGCCCATATTCTGGGAGTGGAGCACAAGACTGGGCACAGCATTTCACTGACTGACTGTGGTACTAGTAAGCTGATTTCTTTACTTTTTAACAATCTATGTGTAGCTCCCCACCAATTTGGGGCTTACCTTAAGTGTCTCCGTGGGGTCTAGTAATGCCCACTGCTGGGCAGATGTCCTGCAGAGATAGTAAATCCACAGGTATTTGCTTAATCCTGTTGATCTGCGTGAGGGTGCCATGATGTGCCTCCGCGCCTGTCCCTTTAAGGCCATAACAGTATGTATACAGTAAATGTTCTGGGTCCGAGTGTTTCAAAGCTTGCAACCGGCCAGGCACCATCCTGATTTGCCGCACTCTGCGGTTGATAATAGAGCAGAGGGAGCTCTAACTAGTACTGTAAATATTTACTTCTAATTGGTTGTTATATTTAAATTAGAGTGCTTGTTTTAACCTGCCTTCTTGCAGCATATGCATCCAGATGGAGCTACCATGTTTGGTCCGAGACATCCAGGAATTTGGACTAATTGGAACACAAGGGACCTTGAGGGGTCCTTAGCTCAAGTGCCTCATGGGAAAAGCTGTAATTCTTGTAGTTTTTCAAGTTGGCACCTAAACTGACAAATGGGAGCACCAGAATTGTGACTGACAGCTCCCTTAGCCAACTGGAACCCAGAAAAAATGGACTAGTTCAAGAACTGCTAGGAGAAAGTGGTCAGTTGCTGTTTAGAGCTGAGAGAGTTTGTTTGTTTATTTGCTTAACGGGTAAGCACACTGGAAAACTAGTTCCTTTCACAGGTACAACCCACATACAATTATATACATTCACTAGGAAAAACATACGTATACAGTACAAACATAGCAGACATAAAAATGTCTTTGTTACAAAAAGAGTAATCATGTAAAACATTTACAATCAAATTGAGATTCGAAAAACATCTTTAGTTCATCAGCAAACATTTTAGCAGAACATAGCTGTCTAATCTCACAAGGAATTTCATTCCAAATAAATGGAGCAATATAAGCAAAGACTCTCTGTCCACTTTTAGTTTTCATAAATGGAATTTTCAAAACCATACCATCTGACCTATGCCTAGAAAAATAGCCATCATTATATGACCTCAACAAATTACGAATTTATGTGGAACTCCAGAATTAACAATTCTATGTAAATTTAGCTACATAATAATAAAATTTAATGGAACCGTAGCCAGCCCATTTCTTAAAAATCTCACAATGGTGAGATAATTTACGATAGTTTAAAGCAAATTTAGCAATCAACTGAAGTAGAGTGGATTTCCTTGAGATCACTGTCGCAGAAGCAGTATCAGTTACTATGGCAGCATTATTCACAATGGGAACTAAACAATATTTAGAAATAGCTAACCTACACTCCAGAATAAGAAATGAACGAATTCTATACAAAGGAGCCATTCTACAATGAATTCTTGAAGTTACCCTCATAAAATGTGGTTCGTAACTTAAATCTGAATCCAATAATACCCCAAGATACTGAAATGTATCTACTTGTTCAAACAATAATCCATCAAGAGATTTAACTTCCAAGCAATGTTCCTCAGATCTTAATCTAGCCAAGGTTCCAAAAACCATCACCTTTGTTTTTGATTTATTTAAAACCATTTTACAAGCCATAAGGGATGATTGGAAATTACACATTTCTTCTGTTAAGGAATCACCTAAGTCCCCAGCAGAAGAGCCCTGCATATACTGTATATTACTGCATCGTCTGCATAAAGAGTTAGAAAGGCATTATTAATTACATTCACTTGCTGATCGAAAAATAATGAAAACAAACGCGGTCCTAGTATGGAGCCTTGGGGGACCCCACACTTTACCAATACAGATTCAGAAACAACACCTCCATACTTAACCCTTTGAAACCTATTAGTTAGGTAATCCCTTATCCAAACCAAAAAAAGACTGTCCAGCTCCCAGAAACTCTAGTCTAGAGACTAACAACTGACGATCCACTAAGTCAAATGCCTTGGTCAAGTCCACGAACACGGCACCGGTCAGACACCCTTTGTCCATACCATCCAGTACCGTGTTCGTGAACTCGACCAAGGCAATCTCAATACTTCTTCCTTTTCGGAAGCCATGTTGATTCTGAGACAGTAATCCCAGAGAATCCACATATTCAGTCAACTGATTATAAACTATCCTTTCCTGGACTTTGGCCAGGGCAGACACAATTGAAATCAGTCTGTAGTTACCAAATTCCTGATGTGAACCAGACTTAAAAATGGGAGTCACCAAGGAATGTTTCTACATGTCAGGTATAATACCTGTCAAAAAAGATAAGTTAAAAATAACACTAATTGGGTACGCTAAAACTGAAGCAGCATCTGCCAGTAAACGAGGACATAAACCATCAGAGCCCACTGAGCTATCCCTTTTAATATGCCGTAACAACCTCTCAACCTCTTTTGGGGTGGTAATCCTTAAATAAAATTTACGATCATCTTTAAGACCATCAATATTTCCTTGTTGATTCACATCAAACTGGTCACTACAAAAGTTAAGTGGAGCAGTAAATTCTGAGTTAAATTCATTGGCTGTTTTTATTGGACAAGTTAACAAATCACCATTCAGTTTCATCAGGCCTAATTGACAAACATTAGGCCTTATCAAGTTATTAATTGTTTTCCAAAAAGTTGTAGCATTAGACAGACCTTCATATTGTTTTTGATGAATAAAATCTGTTTTAGCTTTCTTTATCTGGGTCTTACATTGGTTCCGTAATGTCCTTTATTTATGATAACTAGAAGCAGAATTTTTTCTTTTGTACAGTTTCCACGCCTTACCTCGTTGTCTCATGAGTTTAATCAAAGAAGGTGTTAACCACCCATGAATCTTCCCTCAAACCCTTCTTTTAACAAAGGGAGTAAACTGATCCAAAACATGTGTAAACTCAGTAATAAAGAAATCTAAAGCAAAGGTAACATCAGGAATGGAATGTAAATAAGACCAATCCACTTTACCCAACTGTAGATAAAATGTACACACATCAAATTTAGCAAAAGATCTTGAGATCTTTATAATTGGCTTAGGCTTCTTTAATCCACCATGGTTCCATAAGCAAAATATTGGATGGTGGTCACTTAAAGCACCAGAAATCAAACCACATTTTATCACATTAATAGGCTTATTTGATAATATCCAATCCAACAATGTGTGGTTACCAGATTTATTATTATGTCGAGTAGGCAAAGTGACCAATTGCTGCAAACCAGAATGAAACAAAACAGTATTTATTTTGAAACACCAGAACCAATCCAATTTAAATTAAAATCTCCTAATACTATAAGCTCTCCAAAGGCCCTAGTATTAGTCTGAGCCATCGAGAGGCAGCTCCTGTAAAGGAGCTGAAGAGAACCAGCAGGGAAAGGCCTGACTTGCCTCCCTGCTATTATTTCCAGCATTGGACTGCCAAGAGCAGTAAAATGGACTAGTCTGCTTGTGGGCAGTTATAGCTAGTTATAGCTTCCCAGAGGGCTATACCAGGTTAAGTTAGGTAGATACCCCCACATAAAGTAACTTGCTCTGGGTGGAGGCACCAAAATATTGTGTTTACTGAGGGCCAGGAAACCCCGGTAATTGTTAAGTTTGAACCCAGGTCCCTAGAGATAGTGCCACCTAGGGGTTACATATGCACAGTTTAGTTTTGAGTCCCCCACTGCTTCTCTTTATTTTTCGTTCTGGGCTCGCTTGCTGTGGTAGCAAGAATAATGTGAGTGAGTGTGCGTGTGTGTTGCCAGATGCAGTAGGAGCGGGGGGGGGGGTGGCAGCCAGAGAGAAAGCAACCATTAAAATATTGTATGGCGTGACATTCAAATGGCTCTTTGTTTTGCTGTGATGGAGATATTATATATATTAATTTGTCCCTCGGAGCCACTCGTTGCAGGATTAGAGTGGTTTCACATGCGTTCTGCTCTGGTGAGAACAGCAAAGCGAAGCTGAGATGTTCTGGCTGGAACAGAACACAAGTCAAACCACACTTATCCCACAAGGAGTGGTGATGGTGGACGTATTAAAATATAGATATAGATCGAAGGAGCACCTGGTGTTATTTAAAAAAAAGTCCAGCAATGTGCCTGTTTTCAGGGCATCTGTGTGTGAGACACTCTTCACAGAATAAGACTGTTTCACGTGCAGGGGAAGGGAGCACTCCAATTGGTCGGGAGCGCTCCCTCGATCTACAATGCCTTTTTATGTCTTACTGTTTGTTGAAGTGCCTGGTCGATAGTACCAATAGGGGCCTTCATGTCCCTCACTAAGTGAGTGGGAAAAAAATGGAGGCTGCTTTGGTTTAAAATCGAAACTGGCACATTGATACCAGTTCAGTAGTGAAGTAGTCTGTGCTGGCACTTGTTATCTGTCGGGCTCTACTGGTAGTTAATATACCACCCTGCCATGGCTCTCAGCCAATCAGAGAGCTCATAGTATCGAGTCCATTTTCTTAAATGGTTTGCAGACTGTTCTGAGCTTGTATTTCCATGTTTTTTCTTTTTCTCCCCTTTTCTCTCTGCAGCTGTACCTCTCTCTCAGGAACACCAGAGGCATCCTAGGCTGGGGCTCTGCCTACTCCTATGCCTCTTCTCAGTGTCAGTCATTCATGCTGCCTTGATTTACCTCCCTTCAGGGAAGGATAGAGCAGCTCCCCGTTCCACTCTCCCCTACCTGCTTAATGTCTTCGTCAGGTGGCTACTGAGATCGCACAGTTTTGGTCGTCACATTGTGGTACCGGGGTCCATCGCAGGGTTAGCTGCTGGGCCATTTTCCTGGTTTTCGTCCCTCACCCAAGGAGTCGGCACACAAGGGGAACCAAAGAGTGAGCACGCAAGGCATGCAAATGCTCTGGAACCCGGCTGGCGTCCTTTCCTTCCCACAGGCATACCCTCACTGCACCTCCACCCGTGGTCACCCTGGTGGCAGTATTGCAGTAAGGATATCCTCCCTCCCTCCCCGGAGGAGAGAAACATCTCTTGGGATGTTTCATCTATCTCCCTCCAGCTGGCCCTCTGACGACCCGAGTCTGGTTTCAAACCCGGGTCGCTGGCACTACAAGTGATAGTGCTAACTCACTGCACCAGCGTGTCGGCATATTTCCATATCTGAAGATGTGCCCCTCATTTTGAGTGTCCGTGTCCCTCATTTCAGTGAACAAAAGGTCAAGAGGTATGATCCTCAGTGTAAACTTGTGATTTAGCAGCTTCTGCCAGATCAAATACTTCCTTAACGGTAGCACCCATGTAGAGCGCTGATTATTGAGTGCTGCACTTTTGAGCGACTCAATAATAGCACTCTACAAGACAGCGAGTGGTGTAATATGTTGTTATACTCCTGTATAGCGAAAGTAGCAAGGAGCTGTACTCACTCATTGCAGGATATAGCATCCCTTTGTGGCCAATTTCACTGAGCTGCTTGCATACGAGTGGTGTACACCACCGCTGTAATGCAAGCAGACCTCAGGGTTCATTATAGGAAGAATAATTTTTTTTTCAATCCAATAACTTGCCCCGTAGTCCGTGACCCTTCCCTCGGAGTTGATTATTTGTTAGGGTGTGCGGGGGGCACAACCCCCCCACAAAAAAAAATGAGTTCTGTGTGTTCTTGTTAAGTATTGTAGCGACCGTCACTGTTTGCGATGGTCAGTACAATATCCGTCGCCCTTTTGACCATGGGCTCAGGTTTGTTCGCTCTATGTGATAGGTGGTCTTTCAGACTCGCCTTTATCACATAGAACCTTCCTTAACATCTAAGGTAAAAGGACACCCTTTTTAGGTTGTCTAGGTTTGTTTGGATTCATTGAAACATTTGTTTATGTCCTAATTCATCGACCAGGGGCTGAGGCTCATCCATGGATAGTTTACCAACGGCCACCCTCTTTTTTTTTTAAATCACGCAGATTATGCTATAGCAGTTTAACGTAAAACTTGCTCTAGTTTCAGAAAATAACTACCGGTATACGGAAGTGGAGATGGTAAGTCCTTTCTGCTGGCAATAAGATTGTAGGTCACAGATGGTCGAATGCTACTTGCTAGCAAGAAGTGACGGACAGACTCAAGACTGTAAGAAATGTCACAGTATTTGACCATCCTAGTCAATCACGCAAGCAGAACCTGAAACTGAGTATTGGAAATGTGATGTAAGAAGTTTATTTGCATACCCACAATGCAGTGCTTTAACAAGTGTACTGTACCCCTGTTCTCTGTGGAACAGATAAGCAAATGTTCCTGCATGTTTCTACATTACATTCAAAGTTTAACTGGGATTGTGTCTTAAATACTGAAAAAGTAAAGCATTTCTGGTCACCACCACATAAAAAAAGAAGGTTCATAATATAATGTTTGTTTTTTGTGCCATATACTAGAACATTTTCAAACCTTGAATCTTAAAAAAAAAAAAATTTGTTCAGTGCATTTATATGTGCAGTGTTTAGGAACATCAACAAGTTATGATAATGTTTTTATGTTTGCTTGCAGGCATGTGTGAGAAATATAATGCCATCATCTGTAAATGCTGTACAGTTAAAAGGGAGAGGTATGCTTCAGTGAGCAGTGATAAGATATAGCATGCTCCCTCCACACACGCACACACTGTATAGTCGACAGGGGTGCCCAATCTACTGTTGGTTGTGCTGCGCTCCCCCCAACAGAGTTCCAGGTGCCACGCTGGGAGCCCACCCCAGCGTGGCAACAGATCGTATGGCTGATGGGGTTGCCCAATCTCCCGTTGGCTCCACTGTCCCCCCCCAAGACACTACAGGGTGCCACGCTGGGAGCCCACCCCAGCATGGCAACAGATCTTAGGGCCGACGGGGGTGCCCAATCCCTCATCGGCTCCATGGCCCCCCCAAACAGCCTTCCAGCTGCCACGCCTGGGAGCCCACCCCAGCATTGCAAACGTCTCGTGTCATCTAATTAAAAAAAAAGGAACCTGTAAGAAAAAAACCTTCCTTCACTGACTGTCCTGACCCAATCTCCCCCCACCCACTGCGCACCCTGCCTCCCCACACCCCCTCCTCACCCCATACTTACCTCCGGAGCTTGGCACGACAATCTTCAGTGGACCAGGAACACGTCTGCACTCTTCAAAGCCGACCATGAACTGAGGAAATGCCGGTAAGCTGTATAATGTAATAAATAGGGTTTTTTCAACTTTAGTGCATATCTCGGGCATTTTGGGTAATTTTTCACACATTTTCAACACAGGGTTTTTGGGACCCCCACCTCATGAATTCTGTCACTGTCATGGTGTTAATCGGCCCCGGAAGGTGATTTCGCAGTCACTGCATGGAACTACCTTTTGGGACCGATTTATGAAACGACAGTCTCACAGTTCATGAGGTAGGCCCTCAAAACCCTATGTTGAAAATTTGCGACAAAATTCCCCAAAATGACTGTTTTACGAGCATGTGTTGCGCTGTTCCTACGCACGCTCGTAAGTTTGTGAATTTTCAATATGTTCACTCCAGATTTTCAACATTGCCATTTTACCATACCTCCTTACGAGCAGTACAGCTGTCATTTCTCGCATCTCACCCAAAATGTGTTTCCGCCTATGTAGCGTACAGTGTTGCAGTTAGTGTGCGAAATCAATGTTCAGGACAGATAAAGAAAATCACAGTGACACTGTTCATGAGCAGAGGTGCTAAAATGGCCATGTTAAAAATTTGGTGAAAAAATTCTCCAAAATGACTGTTTTATGAGCATGTGTTGCGCTGTTCCTACGAACGCTCGTAAGTTCGCAAATTTTCAATACTTTCACTCCAGATTTTCAACATTGCCATTTTACCACACCTCCTTATGAGCAGTACACCTGTCATTTTTCACATCTCGGCCAAAACGTGTTTCCGACTATGTAGCGTACAGTGTTGCAGTCAGTGTGCTAAATCAATGTTCAGGACAGATAAAGAAAATCACAGTGACACTGTTCATGAGCAGAGGTGTTAAAATGGCTATGTTAAAAATTTGGTGAAATAAGTACATAAAATGACTGTGTTACGACCGACCATTGCGCATTTTCCACGCACCCTCGTAACTTCATGGATTTCTAATGTTTTCAGTCCAGATTTTCACCACTGGCATTTTTCAACACTTCCTTATGAACAGTACAGCTGTCATTTTTCACACCATGGCCGAAATGTGTTTTCGCACTTCCAGCACAGAAATGCCTGATTGCTGTGGGAAATCACTGTTCGGGACAGGTTAAGAAAATCACAGTGACACTATTCATGAGCGGAGGTTACAAAATCCCTGTGTTGACAATCTGCTGTAAAAAATCCCCAAACTAATTACATTACGGGTGTGCGCTGCGCATTTTCTACGCACGCTCGTGACTTCACTAGTTTTTTAATATTTTTACGCAGAATTTCAACATTGCCATTTTTTGCACCTCCCCATGAACAGTACAGCTGTCATTTTTCACATCCTGTTCGAAATGTGTTTTCACACATGTGGTGCCAAATGACGTAGTCACTGTGCGAAATCAGCTTTCGGCTAACAAACTGATATTGCCACTGTTCATAAGGTGGGGGTCACAAAAAAAACATGTTGAAAATTTGGAGTGAAAATGCCAAAGAATGCCTGAAGCATTAGGGTTTCCGACCATAACGCCCCAGCCTGTAGAGATTGAGAGGCATCAGGAGTGTGACTTGGGATTCTCGCCTGTAATGCTCATACCATTCCATACCCTGCAGCCAGTGAGAGGCATCGAGGTGTGCCTTGGACTCTTCGGCCCCAAAGTTCACCCCACTCTCCTATACAGGACCCATCTCACCATACTTCCTGATGGAATGGGGTGAGCATAAGGGCCAAAGACCCCAAGGCACACCGCAACACTTGTCAGTGTCCGCAGGGTAGGGTGTGGTGAAATGGCGTGGCCGTTATGCCTGACGACCCAAAGGCACACCCCAATGCCTGTCAGTCTCTGCAGGGTGGTGGTGGGGTTGGCTTCAGTTCAATACTTCACTGTCATTACTATTATGCAGCTCTCTAACTCCCACACTACCACTGCCAATGCCAGCAAGCAAACATTCGGCATTGACAAATGTTTGTTGTATTAAAAGTAGTATTATGTCAGTGGGCTTAGTTCTTGACTGTTGTAAAAGAATATTGCTAAATGCTGATTTATTTTCTCACACCATAGCAGCTCTTATTTCATGTAGTGCCCCCATAGACCCAGAGACTGTGCCCCCTGTAATTATACCTGAGGGGTCCCAGGTGGGGTGGAGGATTATCACTATGCATAGTGGAGCATCTTCTCTGGGGGTAGGGCAACCAAAATGGAAGGGTTAAAAGAGAAGCTGGGAAAATTACTAGCCACTGAGGAACAGAATTTTGAGGATTTAAAAAGGGCCATAGAGAGCCCTGGGGGGTTACTCCAGTAAATTGTTCTCTGGCCCCTACGCCGCTGCCTATGCTGTCTCCCCTTGCAGTGTCCCCCAATCATAATAGTACCCTCTGTGAATCTGGACTCATCACAGGGTCAGGCTATTTTCAGGCACTGTTCCCACTCCCGTGGGGGAAGACGACTTAAAAACTTGGATGGACTATGCGTCCCCTTTGGTCCAGGAGTGGCAATGCTTGGAGGGCAAGAAGCAAAAGAGACTCATGGAGAGTTTAAGGGGCCCTGCACTTGAAGTCATCCGATTTCTGAGGTCCACCAACCCGGAGGCCTCTACCAATGAGTACCTGTCTGCATTAGAGGCAGTGGAATCGAAAAGACAATCCTCCTACCTACTGCTGGTTGATGAAGGAAATTCAGGAAGCAGAGGCCGAAGGTGACTGTTGAGACCCGTACGCTGGCATTGCACAAGCTGCTCCTACAGCTGAGAAACCTAATGAGAAAGATACTGCCCTTGATTCACAACAGATTAGTGACTTGTTAAAAGAACTAAAAGAACTGCGAGCCAGCACCCAGAATACTGCAGAAATGGTGAAAAGCCACATCATCTGTGCTTCCAGTGTTGAGGCCACCTGCGAGGCTCAACCTGCTGTAAAAGGGGCCAGTGCCCAAGTTACTGAAACCAGATCAGGCAGTGATGTAACAGAAGAAGTGAGAAAGCTGCAAGCTATGGTGAGAGATCTTATTCACTCGTCTCGACAGACTGTGCCCTGGAGAAACTATGACGGAGCTCAATCCGAGCCTAGGCCCAAAGAAGAGTACCAGCCTGCACCCTCTGACAACCACAAACCCAGAGAAGACCCTGCTCGGCCTTCTGAGCCCAGAACTGAAGTATTCTGTTACTGATGTGGAGAAGATGGACACACTAAAAGATCTTGTCATGCTTTGGAAGATCTGTGCAGAGTAACTGCCAAACTCCTTAACCAGGTTCGGCAAAGCAACATAAAGCCACAGTATGGACCATCCCACAAGTCTTTTTCAACTAAGGCCACTGTACAAAGACCTGCTAAGAATGCTCCTCCAGACTGGTCGGAGATGGTAGCCTTTCTATGGAGACCACGGTGCACATTGGCGGTATTCCGGCCTGAGCCATATTGGACAGCGGATCTCCGGTCACTATAATATTTAAGGACTGGTATGATCAGCACTTGTATGGCTGTCCTCTACAACCCCTAGAAGGACTGCATGTATGGGGTTTAAGCAATAAATCCTACCCTTACCTTGGTTTCTTACGAATATTGCTATCTTTTCCCTCTACTGTGGCTGGCGTGGATGAGCCCATGGAGACTCTGGCCTTCATCTGCCCGCCAACGGGCTTGTATGATGGGATCCCTTTATTGACAGGCACTAATGCTCACATGTTTGGCTGATTAGCCCAGATGTGTCAAGAAAGTCAAGCCCGGAAGACTGGATGAGCTTTGCACATCCATGCCATGATGCGGCGCGCATACAAAATGCAGATGCAGGCCAAAGAGATGGACAAGGATAAACCAGTGGGAGTCATGTGGAAAAAAGATCCAGCACCTCTTGTCTTGCCACCAAATGTGCAGTGCAGTGTCAGCAGCGAAGTCCAGATGCAGAAAGATGTAACAAGGTTCTTATGCTGGATGCCTCAGAGGAAGGGAAGTTGCCGGATGGGGTTCTAGTCAAACCTAGTGTGCTTCCTGTCAGAGCCCATGCCTAAGCTAGGAGAGTAGTAGTAGTGCAACTCTGCAATGTGACTGACAGAGACATTGAAGTCACTCGGGGCTGTCCCCTGGCTAAGGTATATTGCACAGATACCGCTGTGTTACCAAGCAAGTACCATACAGAGGAGGATGGTGAAGTGACTCCAGACCTTTTCAATTTTGGAGAATTCCCCATTCCCAGGAGTGGAAAGATAATGTCAGCTGTAAACTAGCACAGCAAACTGAAGTATTTTCATTAAAGGAATGGGACGTTGAATGCATCACAGGTGCTAAGAACCATATATGGCCATATATATGCCATATAAGGAGGCAGTATAGCGCAGTGGTCTAAGGCTCTGAGCTGCAAATCTGGTGACATCTAGCAGACCAGACCTGGGTTTGAATCCCACAGCTTCCACTTGTATACTGTGTGACCCTGAGCAAGTCACTTAACTTCCTTGTGCTCCCAGGTTGCTCCTGTAAAAAAGCTTTCAGCTTAGTGTGCTATTCCTGGTTAAACAACTAAAAAAAAAAAAAGTAACACCCCACTGATGCCATATCAGGCTCCATGACAAGAGGCCATTTCGAGAAAGGTCACGCAGATTGGCACCTGCGGACATTGATGATGGTCGACGCCACCTCCAAGAGATGTTAGCAGCTGGAATCATCCAGGAATCCTGCAGACCCTATGCCTCCCCCATTGTGGTGGATTGAAAGAAAAATGGCTCAGTAAGAATGTGCATGGATTATAGGACACTTAACTGAAGGACCATACTGGATCAGTATATGATGCCTTGCATCCAGGATGCCCTTGACTATCTCAATGGAAGTCAGTAGTTCTCCATCTTAGATCTCAGAAGCAGGTACTACCAAATCCCGATGGCACCCGAAGATCGAGAGAAAACTGCTTTTATTTTTCCCTTGGGCCTTTATGAATTCCTGCGCATGCCTCAAGGAATATCTATAATGCCAGCAATGTTCCAGAGATTAATGGAGCGAGCTGTGGGAGACATGACCCTCCATGAATGTCTAGTATATTTGGACGATACTATCGTGTCTGGCAAAATGCTTAAAGAGTTCAGACTAAAATTGTTCATTGACAAGTGCCAATTTTTTCAGCAATCTGTAAAATAAGTGGGCCACATTGTATCTTTGAAAGGCATCCAAACAGATCCGAGCAAAGTAGAAGTTTTAACCACCTGGCCAAGGCCTAACAATCTTAAAGAATTTCAAAGACTCCTAGGTTTCTGTGGCTATTATCAGCGCTTTGTTAAAGATTATACAAAAGTAATTCGCCCACTGGTAAATCTGACCCAAGGATATCCACCTGCTAATCAAAAGTACAAAAGGAGTGCTGTAAAAGAAGGTGATAAAGTCTACTTCAAACCTAATGAACCATTTGGAGACAGGTGGACCCGACTGCGGCACAGCATTTTACAACATCATTTACCAGTTTACACATGCTCCAATACTTGCTTATGCAGATCCAACTAAACCATATGTACAACATACAGACGCCAGCCTGAGTGGACTTGAAGCTGTACTTTATCAGGAGTATGAGGAAGGATTACGCCCTGTGGCGTTTGCCAGTAGAAGCTTGGTCCCATCTGACAAACACTATCCTGTACATAACCTTGAATTTCTTACTTTAAAATGGACAATAGTTGACCAGTTTCATGAATATTTATATGGCGCTAAAATACTGGTAAAAGCAGACAATAACCCCCTCATGTATGTCCAAACCTCAGCCAAGTTGGATGCCACCGGGCACAGGTGGTTATCAGCTCTTTCAACATATGATTATTTGGTAGAGTCCTGTCCAGGCCTCAGTCACATTTATGCCAATGCTCTGTCTAGAAGATCTGCTTCCAGTTCTGAGTGGGTGAGAATGCCAGAACAATCCGTAAGGGCCTTGTGCCAGAAGTTTGACTGGGATGAACACCCATCTGCTGCCACTATGAACTGCATAGTTGACTGCTTGGGACCACCAGATACTTGTGTTCCTGTAGCTTACTGCAACTTTGCAGCTTTGGACCTGAGTTCTCTACCTCAACTCACTCCAGCAGACATTCAAAGGGAACAGTATCACGGTCCTATGATCAAGCCTGTGCTAAATGCCATAACCAAGGGACAAGATGTTTCTAAGCTATGGTCCAATGATCAAAGAACTGCTTTACTGTTCAGAGAGGGGCCTAGACTTAAACTGCGAGACACTGTAAACTACTCTACAGAGAGATCACAGTTGAACAAGGCAAAGTTGTTAAACAGCAACTGGTGTTGCCTTCCAAGTTTAAACATGTGGTCCTAAGAGCACTTTACGGCCAGATGGGACATTTGGGCAGTGAGAGAGCAGCTGACCTAGCTAGAGCCCATTTATACTGGACCAAACTGAATGCAGATGTGGACCAGTACATCAAAATTTACAGCAGATGCCTCCAAAGAAAGGTCCAGCCACAGAGAGCAGCACCCTTGGTTAACATCGCCACTAGTGCACCCATGGAGCTTGTATGGGCTTCCTTCACCATTATTTTTCCACACCCTAGAAAGGTCCCCTCTGGAGTCCTGCACCTCCTTCAGATACCTCGGTGTCTGGCTTGACCAGCACCTCAACTTTTCCATGCATATTGACTCTTTACTCAAGAAGCTGCACCCTAGGCGTGGTGCACTTTGCCGGAATCATGACAGCATCCCCCTTCCAGCCAGGAAGGACACTGTAAAAAAAATGATCCTCCATGTCCTCGACTACGGGGACGTAGGCTACGGTGCAGGCCCCAAGACCACATTAGCCAGGTTGGACCCTCTCTTTCACTCTTTCTGCCATTTCGCCCTGAACAGCCCCTACTCCACATACCACTGTGCGCTATATCGAGCAATGAACCTCACCTCTCTTGACAATCGTCATCTAACCCACTGCGCCAAGATCCTGGCCAAGTATTGGTCACAGTGTCTCCCCTCCTACCTCTCCTATGTCTTAACAAACCCCAGCGCCCAAGCATACACACTCAGAAACTCAGACTCTAGGTCCCTAGTTGTCCCCTACCGGTCTACTACCACTGGTCAGTCAACTTTCAGCTACCTCATTCCCATGTTGTGGAACTCCCTCCCAGCTAACATTCGTCACTTCACCTCCTTCTCGCACCTTAACTCCATGCTCCAAGCTCATTTCGTCTCTACCTGTACTTGTGTCTAGGCATTTCCCAATCACTAGTAAAATCTCAGTGTATGTCTGCACTTAGCAATTGCAATTAATCGGTGCCTAACTATTGTTCTCTCGCCTTATACTGTCTCTCATAGGGTTCAGATTTTGCTAGTGGCCTGCACTTTGCACTTTAAATTTATTGTACTCATGCTGTATTAACTGTGGTTACCAACTGACTCTCTCAATCCACTACTGACTAGTAGTCAGAACCAAATGTTAGTGTTCTCCCACTATGTATTGACATGTTTATACTGTCTTCAACTGTCTATCTATGTTCCCCCCTCCCACAGGACGCATCTGAAATCGAGCAGTATTCTGCTCAGTATGTGTTTCCTGGTAAAAACGCTTAAATAAATAAATAAATACATGTATTGACCTTTTGAGTTTGGAACCTGATGCAAGAAATATTGGCAATGTACTTGTCATGACAGATCACTTCACCCGTTATGCACAGGTCTAGCCAACAAAGGACCAGAAAGCAGCCACCGCAGCCAAGGTACTCATTGCAAAAATTTTCCTCCATTATGGTGCCCCACAGCGTATCCATTCTGACCAGGGAAGAGACTTTGAAAGCTGCTTAATCAAAGAAATGCTCTCACTTTGGAGTGTGAGAAAGTCAAGAACCCCTCCTTATCACCCACAAGGTGATCCACAAACTGAAAGGTTAACCAGAGGTTGCTGGATATGCTAGGCACCCTTCACCCAAAGGACAAGCCAAGGAGGAGCAGACAAATAAGTGCCTTGGTCCACGCTTAAAATTGTACTCGCAATGATGCCACCGGGTTTTCACCATATAAACTGATGTTTGGTCGAAAAGCATGCTTACCTGTAGATATTTGTTTTGGTGTGTCTAGGGTTACCACCTGTCCCTATTTTTGCAGGACAGTCCTGATTTGGGCAGCTGTGTCCTGCAAAAAAACATGAAAAATACTACATGTCCTGACATCATAGCAGAAAAAAATATTTTCTGATTTGCCTCTAAACAGATAGGACCCAAGCTGTCAAACTAAACTCTGCAATCTCAGCACCGCTATCAACATTGGAGTGCCACAAGGCTCAATACTGGGCCCTCTCCTGTTTTCATTGTTCATTAACAACCTTCCTAGCAGCATTGTATCCTGTGCCTCTCTTCTCTACGCTGATGACCTGGTCATCTATGCCAGTTCGGATAATATTGACCACCTAAACGTGTCGCTGACCTCTGCTTTCTACATTGTTCAACACTGGCTAAACTCCCATCGCCTTATCCTGAACTCTAGCAAAACCAAAGCAATGCTACTGGGCACCGCCCATAAGCTAAGATCCTGCTCTTCTCCTTTAAAAATCCTGGACCTGGATGGGACCCCTCTTGATGTAGTCAACACATTCCGCTATCTTGGTATTCTACTTGATCAATCCCTGGACCTGAACCTCCACATTCAAGAAACCTGCAAAACTGTGAACTGCAAACTGGGGGCTGCCTACAGAACCAGCTATATGCTTACACCTGCTGCCAAGCTGACCATTGCCAAAGGAATCCTCTTACCCGCTCTTACCTACTGCGCTCCCATCCTGACTATGGCGCATAAAACTGCCTTGCAAAAATGGGATGTCACCTACAACAATTTATGCCGGTATGCTTCAAAGGCCCCTCGGCTCAAGCATCACTGCCAACTGTATAGTGACCTTGGCTGGCTCTCTCCCTCTGCCACCAGGCTTTACTATCTAGGCTGCCTTTGCGACTCCGTCATCAGAATGGACAGACCAGCATCACTAGCTGAGCTACTACAGCCCGCTTCCTCTTCTCGTGAACTGAGATCATCTGATAAATCTCTCCTGAACGTCCCCCCGTTGCCGTACCTCAAAAGGGTCTGGTGCGTTCGGGCATACTGCCCCCCAAATGTGGAACATGCTGCCACTTGATCTAAGACAGGCATCGTCGCACTACCTCTTCAAACGTGGACTACGCAACCACCTAGCTACATCGGACCAATGTGCCTGCTATGACCCTACCTGAGCCTGTCCTACCACACCCCCATTCTCCTGCCTCATCTTCCCCTCCCTATGCTAGATCCTCTCTCTCCAAACACTCACTCTCCCTGCTATTTCTTCCTTACCCTATCTATCTGCTGATAGCCTATATTTCCCTTATCTAACTTCTCGGTTATGTAGCCTATTGTACTATACAATGATGTGTTATTTGAAATTAGCCCTTATTGTTATGTCTCTTCTACGTACTGTGCAAAATGTCTGCACCTTGCCTTTTGCCCTTCACACTGTTTGCCTGTAAACTGCTGTTTCAACTTGTACTGATATATATAGCTGGACGGATTTCTGTGTATTGGATACTGGTACAACTAAGGTCTCAGCCTCTCCCCTCCCTACCCTTGTAAGTACCTCCCCTGGGTTGTCCGGGATTGCTAGCCTGGCTCCGCTTCCCTATTTTTAGTCACCCATCCTTCCTATAATTTCCCTCTTAAGCCTGTCTATGCACCGCTCCTATGCCCCGCTACGGACCCGTGACAGTGGTGACTTGTCCAGCTTCCATAGCCGCTGGACTGCCGTAACCCCCCCATACCCCGACAGAGCACAGCTCCCATGCCCAGTAACAGAACCATGAGCCCGGGCACTTTCCGCACTTTCGGCTGCTGAAGCCGTTCAATTGCCGTAATTCACCCCAACCCCGCCTTTTGACACTCTCAAGCCGGTGAGCAGATCCATGAGCCCGGTTACAGATCCCAGCCTTCTGCCGCAAAAGCCGTAAAGTCCCTCCGTACCCCGACTGAATACAGCTCCTATGCCCGGTAACAGAACCAGGGGCCCGGGCACTTTCCTTACCTTCAGCCGCCGATGCCGCATGGTTGCCGTACTTCACCTCTGACCCCCCACCTTCTTGACACTCTCTAGCCAGAGAGCAGACCCATGAGTCTGGTTACAAGTCCTTTGCTATCTGCCGCGGAAGCCGTCAGAGCTTAGACCTAATCTGCTGTCATGGATCCTTAGCCCCTCCTCCACCATGTCCCCCCTTTTTTTTTCCTCACACCATGTCTGCGTAGTATAATCTCTGAGGTCTGTCCTGGCACCAGTACCCGTTTTCTCCTGCTATCTGTAGATCAATGTGATATTCGTTGTACCTTGGACCTGTAACCCTGCCTCATTGTCTTTGTAACTGTTCAGTTTTGTTATCATCTTCACTATGTTTTGTTCCTGTACCTCCCAGGTTGTGCCTGAAAATAGTCACCTGTTGGCTAGTGCACGTACCCGGTAAACAAAAACTAAATAAATAAATGCTGTAAAACAACATAATACCTTGACTAAAACACCTTAAAATGATATGAAACACTAAAAACAGCTAAAAAACTACAACACTTACTCTTAATTCTGATTATTTAGAGAAAACAAGTCTGTTGCATTGGTGCAGATACATATTGTCCTGCGAATAATCATGTTTCAATAAGAAATGTCCCACTTTGAGCTTTATAAATTCGACCCACCCCCTTCCCACCTCTCGCTGTCCGCGGGTAATTTCAACCCCTGCCCTCTTGTTTTACTAACACCCAGCCCACTGCCTTCTTGTGTAAGCATTAACCCGTGTACAGTCTGCTTAACTTAGTATAACAAGGGATTTGGAGGTTGCTAGGGACGGGGCAAACTGGTGAAAACATTCATTTTCTGAATTAGCTTCTACTCTATTATAATTACTCTGTTTGTTCTCCAATTTGTTTAACTCTCATTATAATTGCTCTGGAATACCAATGAGCAGGCATCTGTAACAAATGTATATGTGTATTGTCATATTTTTTCCACCCTGACGTGGAATCTTTGTAAAAGAGCTCACCCTCAAAGGTCTCTCCGAAATATTAAATAAATAAATAAATAAATATTAAAGGTGGTAACCCTAGGAGAGTCCCAAGGTGGAATTCAGGCGGACAACTATATACAGTATGTTCATAAACTCAAAGCACAGCTTCATCATGCCTACCAACTGGCTCACACCATGGCTGCCAAGAAAAACCTAGCAAACAAAGTAAGGCACGATAAAAGAGTCAAAGCCCAAGAGCTGCAACCTGGAGATGGTATCTTGATGAGGAACCTGGGCCTGCACGGAAACAGTGCTCCCAGATCAGGCAAAGCATTTTCCTGTAGTGCACCCTAATTTTCCCGGTATTTTCACTGTAAAACTGGGATGAAATTCCTGTAGATTTTCCTGTATGCACAAATCAATGTAAGTACGCAATTGGTGTCATTGTGCCAGTCAATAAAATCACTAGGACAAATGTTCAGGCTGTTTTATGTGTTCTTATTTATTTTAAATATAAAAAATCACCTACAACGTATTACATAACTACTCTACAACTATAAGAACTTTATATGTAACAATATAATACCATCTTGAGGTTCTGGGGAAATGCTGGAACCTATTAAACTCAGTTCTCAAGGTTCACATGTCTCCAGAACCTCCTGAAGGTATTATAACCTTGTAATAATACAGTCCCTTATACAGTATTCTATTTATAGTATGAAATATGTTAAATTCAAATTTATCCCTTAATCACAGACTGATGCATTTTGTGTTCTGCTCACAATACATGAAAGGGGCATAAGGATGCACAAAATGCGCATACCCCACTCTCGCCCCTGCAGCCCATGGACAGGTGTGCCCATACTGGCATTCACCAATGCCAATCACCTATCCACGGCTCCTCCCTCAGTGCACAGGACTCTGCAGGGTGGCCGGGGGAGGAGTAGTCCCAGACAGACATCCAATGGGATGCCCCCCAGGACCCATAGTGGATCCCACACGTAGGGTGGCATGGGTCTGGGGCTGTGCATGCTGATAGCACGCACCCAGACCAGTGCGGCACCCTCCAGTCCCAGTGCTGCCTCACATAAACTTTATGAGTGCTAGCCCATCCAGCTGACCCTGCCACCTCCTGCTGCCCAGCAGTTGGGAGCAACACAGTGTTCCCTGTCCTGGTCCCCCGGTGACCGAATGCCTGTGTTCATGGGGGCATGCTGTGGGTTATGGCAGGGTCTCCCTAGTGTACCCTGCACCACCCTCTGCGCCCGTACAAGCCTCTCGGGTTAGTGAATACGTGCTGGCACGCCCGGAACGTCCCCCATCGCGGAGCTGTCTGTAGACATGGGGGTCAGGTGCATTGGGTCTGCATATGTCCCCTCGTGGCATGCCATGCAGGGGGCACAGGGGGTGTGGAGTAGCTACTCACCCCAGATACGCGTGCATAGCCACTCCACACCAGTCATGCATTGGGTCTACAGCTCTGTGTACCTGTAGTGCTCCATTAATAAACATTGTTTCAGTGTATTGTTGTATTTTTCATTAGCATGCTTAAGCATCCCCCTACACACACACACACACAGAGCTTTGTGCACCAAACTCTGAGGTAAAAACAAATATTCCCTTTTTTTTCATTTATTTTAGTAACCTTAGGCCAGACCAGGGTCTATGGGTCCCTTCTGATCTCACACATATAATTCATAACTCCTGCTTATCTTGATGAAGACACCCCCATACCTTTCCTAGGTTCACAATTAAATAGAAACATTGTCTAATTTTTTTTCAAATAACCTCAACCTCTAGGCTGGTCAGAAGAAGTGCTGCCTTAGTGATCTTTTTAGAAACACAACTCTGCTCTGTGCACCAAACAAGCCAAGTAGCACTTAAGCACTCTTTGTGTCCCCATCACCCTTTAAAGCCCACCATCATCGAGTCTCTTTTGTCTGGCTCGTTTTTTGCACTTCATGTGTTTAAAATAGACAAATTTGCAAAACAGAAGGTTTGTTTGCCTTGGTGGTTCAGGGCGCTGCTCCTCAAGCAACATGGCCTCTTTCTTGCACCCCCCAAAGCATAACACCATCAAGTGGTCAGTCTTTTGTCTGACTCATTTTGCACTTAAAATTAGTTTAAAATAGACTAACCTGAGGCTGTCCACAAGAAGTTACCTTCAGTGGCTTAGGCTCTGCTAGTTCAGAACAATGGCATTTGAGATGCAGCTCAGCTGACTCAACGGTGTTGCTGTTTTGAGTGGGGCCACATGGCAGGTGTTTGGATCACGCAGCAGCTCACTGGTTCCTGATCAGAAGATCTGAACTCATCCTCAAAAAGATTCACTGCCAGCATATTCCCTTACTACCCCAGAGAAATGCAGGCTGCAAATGGACCAACAGAATTGCTTACTGTAGCAAAGTCAGCAAACTGAGCACCAATTGGATGGCTCTGTCTGGATCTTGGCAGCCATGAGATTCATAGTGGGCATTTTCCCGTAGTATTTGTCCATTTCCCCTGATATTTTAAAAACAAAAGATTTCCTTCCTGTATCCCATTTTTGTAGTAAAAATTCCTTAAAATACAGGAATCCCTGTAGATCTGGGAGCACTTCAGAAAACACAAGATAATTGACCATTGGAGTCACACTCCTTACATAGTCATAAGCAAGCTGGATGATCTTCCTGTCTATAAAGTACGGCTAGAAGGATACCCCAAAGCTGTGAAGACCATCCATCAAAATCACCTTCTTTCTATTGGGCAAATTATTCTAGATACAATATCGCAAAGTGTTGCGCCAGCTGGGCCTGTTACCCAATCAGCTTCTCAGAAAAAACAGTCAAACCAGCCTCCTGCCTTGCAACAGCCTAAGCCTTCAACAAGTAATGCTGTCATTAATGATGATGTCAATTCAGAGCCTGATGAAAGCGAATAAGGACCAGTGTATCGCCCTTCCTTTGAGCTGGCACAGTTATTTCAGGGGATCCCTGCTGTTAACATGGGAAATGATGCTGAAAATTCAGAACCGTTTGGCCATCCGGCCCTCTCAATTATAGACGTCGGAAGGGGGGAGCTAATGGTGCTATAGCACCCCCAGCTTCTTAGGACATAGTAAACTGCCCTTTTAAAACTGCCGTCTTTACAGCACCAGCTGCTCTTTTAATGCTGCCTCCAGTTTAGGCTGAAAGCACACAAGACAATCAACTCTTTCCTTTGTAATATAATCAGCTGCAATTCACACTTTGTTTTTTAGTTTTTCTTTCTTGAGCCTTTTGTGAGTTTGCTGAGAAATGAAAACAATAGTTCCCAACCCAGCCATACTGTCTCCTTGCCATAGCCATAAAGTGAAGATTAAGAGTCATAAATAACCGACATTCACTTAATAGTTTCTCTACATCCTGTTCCTAACAGCCTCTATGGATTGCTGGCCATTCCATAGGTGTCCTGTCACAGGCACCTCTGTAGTTAATTTGTTAGTGCAGTGCAGCACTGTGTGCCTAAACTTGCCGATACTATATACAAACAGCATAGAAATCATGCGTTTGATCGATCCTTCCTTGTTGTGTTGAGTCAGCGACAACATCACCAGCCGAACCCAACCAGAGAGAGAACTACATCTGACTACACTCAAAGTAAGCAAGCTGAAAATGATAAAATGCTATGTGTTTTTTTTTTTTTTTTTGAAATCGTAGTTTTGTACTCCCTCCTCGTCCTGCCAGCCCCGACACTTTGGGGCTGCCAAGGAGTCATCCTCCTGCCTCTTGCTCTACCCACATCCACCACTAAACCCCATGGAGCTTCAGCTTCCCCCCGAGCAGGGACGAGGTGGGGTGGCAGCACCCTGAGCTACTTATCTCTTCGGTCCAGAGGTAGCAGGGTGAGCGAGGGCACATTGGAGGCAAGTTCCAGGCAGCCCGTCTTCCCGGCGCTGGCAGGTGTTTTCTCCTTTCCTTTCCTCCCCTACCATACGCAAGCCCCCCGATGTCAAGGCAACAAGTGCTGACATCCGCACTGTAAAGTGACCGTCCGTTCCTCTACAGTTGGGGCTTGTAGTACTCCGTGCCTCTGCTTGGAGTCAGACAAGTGCTCGGGCATTAGCTGCAACCCTCCCCAGAAAAGGCAAGCTGTCATTGGACGCTCAAGCCTGTCTCCCCTCCGGTTGACCCACCAGTGACCCGAGTCCGCTCTTGAACCCGGGTCGCTGGTTTGGAGCGAGGTGTGGTGTCCAGCGCCTCAACCCTCAGCACCACCGGGCCAGCGAGCAATGTTGTTGTTTTGACAGTCAGTCAGCACTACACAGCATGGCTGTATGATTTCAAATTTTAAAGTTTCTGTTTCTGTTGAACTTGTGAATTGTGCTGTACATAACTATTCAGGGAGGCTGCCAGCTGGTTGTTGTTTGAGTCCAATGGCTAGTACTTTTTTGACTGTATCCTTATTTTGTAGTTATTTGTAGTAGCTGGCTGGGCACTGTTATTTGATTTGCATATAGCCTGTTGTAAGAAAATACAGTATCTTTTTGTGAATGGTTTCCATAGGATAGATTTGCATGCACTACGGACCAGGCAGTTGTAGAGTGTAAGCAAACTATACAAGGGGTATATCTGTTTTTCATTTTTCGCTTAATGCAGTGGTGAGTGTGTGTGAAAGTTACTCCAGGGACCCCATATTGCTACCATGTAAAACCATGTGCATGGTTCCCCTGGTACAACTTTAAAGAACCTGTTTCTCATACAGGCTGTTTTCTTGTATTATCTTTCAGAAGGCTTCAGAAAAATCCAGCTGCTCAGTCTGGACTGCAGTCAGGCAGTGGCGGAGCCAGGTTTGGGAGATGGGGGGGGGGGGCATTCAGTCAATCATGGGCTCCACAATGAGCAATAAACAGCGAATAGAGATGGTGGTGGGGCACCACTATTCACACTGGAGCAGCCAGAGGGGAGATCGCCCCCCCCAGCCTCCTCTAGCTCCGCCACTGCAGTCAGGATGTGTGAGACATTTTGTGTTGTTGCTTAAACAGAACAGAAGACACAAATGTGACTAAATGTAATCCTATAGAAAATCTGTCTGCTGTTTGAATGCATGCAGTTATCCCTCTGACATCCTTTTAAATAGCTCATGACATCACATGGGAACACTGGAAAACTATAAGTATATATTGTATACACACTTTGTTTTGCTATTTATTGACAGAGGATAGCCAGCTTGACACTTAGCGAAGTAGTCTTGCTTGTCTTATTTTTTGCAGATGAGCAGAGTTAAGCAAGGAGAAGTTATGTTAATTGACTTGCTCAGCCTCATACAACCATTAGGTTGCTCTACTGTGGGATTTGAACCTGGATCTCCAGGTCCCAAGTCTATTGCACGTATACTCATTGTTTTGTTTTACTTTAACTGCTGTAATTCATGCAGTTTGTAGAGCTGCATATAGAGGATAATGTATGGTCCTCTATCAGTAACCGGTCTGTTAACCATCGAGAGGTTGCCAGGGCGACCGTGTACACCTCGAGAGCAAAGCTCGAGAGGTTTACGTCACCATGGCAACCTCGAGACGGTTAACTGTAACCGGTTGCCAATAGAAAGACCATACATTATTTTTTATAGTGTATGGTCCCAAGTAAAAGGGAAAACGGATCCTTACTTTTCGAAACATAGTCACCGCCACAGC
Organism: Neoceratodus forsteri; assembly: GCA_016271365.2. Classification (NCBI taxonomy): domain Eukaryota; kingdom Metazoa; phylum Chordata; order Ceratodontiformes; family Ceratodontidae; genus Neoceratodus; species Neoceratodus forsteri. Next base: position 1,338,733,299 of record CM028131.1, read on the forward strand.
CATTCAGTCCTTCCCTTACCTTAAGGTGTGCACATGCGCAGACGATCCCTGTTGTTAACCTATCGATGTGACGTAGCATTGATAGGTTAACAACATTACTACGTCACATCGATGGTATAATAACTTTAGGAAATGATGATTTCCTAAGGTTAACAGCGTTCTACCATACATCATATAGATATGCAACTCTACAAACTGCATGAATTACAGCAGTTAAAGTAAAACAAAACTATGAGTATAAGTGCAATGGGCTTGGGACCTGGAGATCCAGGTTCAAATCCCACAGTAGAGCAACTGCGCTCTCGATGTCATCTGTTACCAAGGAAACCTCTCTATACAAGAATATCCTTGTTATGTATGACTGCTCATACACAATCCTCTATGTTTTATTTCTCCTGTTTACTCCTCAGACCCCCCCTCCTGACACACACACACACACACACACACACACACACACACACACACACCACACTCACACTCTGTCACAGCTGGAAGCCCTTCTCTGTCTCTGTTTACCAACCTGAAAAACAAAACGTTTAGCTACTAAGCTTCCAATTACTAGGCATGGTGGCACCTATTAGGTGCATTGTTAACTGGTAAATGATTCTGGTGGGCTGAGAGCAAAGCAACTAATACAGTGAGCAAAAGTGTTGAATGTGATCAAAGTCAGCTGTGCTGACTATGATAAAGGGATATATACTATTACTACCACACTCAGTTACATACAGAACCACAGTGTGCGGAATATGATATGCTGTGGGTCACCCTGGAGATGGGGAACAGAGTAACTATTTGTACTGGTGTCATCTATAGACCTCAGGCAGATGGGGGAGTTAGATAAGGTACTGGTGGAAGCGACTGGCAAAATGAAAGAAAAGGGGGGGTGCTGCTGTTGAGGGAGTTTAATGCACTGGATTAGATTCCTGGCCATGTTCCTGCTGTTGTATTGGTTGGAGATGGTGCAGCAACAGTTTGTTAAAAACACATGGTGGTAGGCCCAGAAGCACCTTTTGGGCTAGCAAACAGGTCTGGAACTTTATTCAGCTGGGTAAAGTTAGCCAGGTCTTTTTTCTTCTGTTATAGCGGCCACTACTCAGAGTTCTTACTGCTGTTGTTATTGTTGTGTGTTGATCAGCTGCAGTCAGGGGTGGCAGATGGTGGGTTCAGGAAGGGAGAAATGAAACATGTTTTCCAGCTCAGTAACTGCAATTGAAATGTCTTTTCCCACTTTTAAGGATTGTTGTTTGCCTTTTATTTGGATGTATTTACTCCAAAGGATCCTCCTCTGTGCTGAGAGAAGGGGGGGGGGGGCACCTGTTCCCTGAAATGTGTCATATCTTACTGATAAATGCACTGCCATATCTAAGATCGAAGGGAACTCCTGGTCCATTATTTCTGGGCAGGGTGACCCCCCTCCCAACCCTTCCTTGGCTGAAGTCTATCTGCACTAGTCCGTGCAGTTGTTGCCTGGGCAGACATTTATTTTATTGTAGATTTATTGCAGATTATAACACATTTGTATAAAAATTGTATGCTTGCTGTCCCGGTGGCGCTGAGGGCTGAGGCGCTGGATGCCACACCTTGCGCCACGCCAGTGATCCAGGTTCAGGAACAGACTCAGGCTGCTGGGGGCTGGCAGGGGAGAGGAAGGATTGAGCGTCTCTTGACTGCTCTCCTTCCTCTGGGATGGGTACAGGATATGCACCATGCTGCAGCGGTGCCTAGCAGAGGCTAGGTGCTCTGCCAGTTGCAGGAATGCTAAGGGGGAGGGAGCATGGCAGGCATCTGCACGCAGGTGCATCCAATGCCATTGCATGTCTGGCTCCCTCAGTGGGGCTGTAAATATGGCGGAAAATCATGGGGTGACTTTGGCAGCTCTTGGCCGAGCCCTGTGCCCCTAAACATGAGAGGTGTAGCCATCAGGATTCTTGTACAGGCCCCTAGAGCGGAGGGTGTCCTGCTTTTGACCAGTGTGCGTGCAGGCAGCTGGCAGTTGCTGGAGCCCACTCCGCAGAGGAGGATAAAATATGTCATAAAAAAAAAAAACACTGTATGCTCGTTTTCAACTGGGCAGCCATTTGGCATCAGCTTAAGCAATGGACGGTTCTGACTTCATATGGAGTTATTGGAAGTAATGGGTTAATAGCAGAGCTCTCAATATTCAATATTAAATATTTGCATATGGTATAAATGTACTCTTAACATTATTACTGTTATCATAAATGTGCATTTATTTTTTTCTGCATATCATCAGAAAAAGTGCCCCTTATACAGTAACAAGTGCCCTTCCGACCTTCAGCACCCCCAACTTTTACAATCTTCCAGTACCCCTGCTCTCAACTACCCTTGTGCCACCTGAAAATGAGGTACAAAGTATAACTTCAGAAGTAGCTGACTCTTTATGTCTTGTGGAACTGTCTGAAATTGAAATAGATAGTCCTGACAAAGAAAGTGAGGATCCCACTGGTGAATCTCTGTTGGAAGCTGAGCTATCTGGTCAAGTGAACCTGACCGCAGTATTACTAATTCTGAAAGTACTAGCAGTGTGCTAAATGACTTAAATTTTATTGAAGTACCTCTTACTGATGAACCAGAGTCTACAGAACAAGCAAATCCAAGTGCTACTACAAATACAAGTAATGCAAGTGATACTTCCCAACGCTGAACAAACAAACTTAGTGTAGAGATGCCCCTTTCATCAGAAGCTGTCTTGTTGCTGGACAATGAACTGGGAATGATCAACCTGAATGCAAATGTTGAAAGGACTGTGCCTGAGCCCCCATTGCCTAGAAGATCTGAAAGAGTTGTCAAACCTGTGGTACGCCTTACATATGATTCTCCAGGAATGCCTGTAGACCTTTCTATGAATGTGGTCCATAAAGCGATGCATATTACAGCTGATTCCCTCCCTAAGATAGCATACAGTGCAGCTTCTAAGTTAGTGATAAAACCCTCCAACCAATATACCAGTAGTTATTTTACAGAAAGCCCAGAGTTAGCTGATCAGTTTGAATTACCAGACACGTGGATTCAGGCATGAAGCGTGATAAGAAAAAGTGTAGTGCATACAACTTACTAACTGAGATAGTATGAAAATAAAGAATCCAATGTTAAAATAAAAATGTAATCATTGGTAATTCTACGTTTATAGAAATGCTACCTACAAGTAAAGCATGCTTATTAGAAATGTTAACAGTGGTACTGCACAGTGGTGTATATAGTAATCCATGGTTGCAACCTGTATATAGTAAAGAGCAGCATTTCACTAATTAAAAGTGTTAGTGGTGTATAGACTTCACACAGATGCCAAGTTTCCTAGGCAGGGGAGAGTGTAGCCCCCACACCAATTTGGAGCTCACCTTAAGTGTCTCCTTGGGCTCTAGTAATGCCCATTGCCAGGCAGACATCCCGCAGAGATAGTAAATCCATAGGTATTCACTTAATTTGGTTGATCTGCATGAGAGTGCCTTGATGTGCATCCGTGCTTGTTCCTTTAAGGTCATAGCAGTATGTATACAGTAAATGGGCTTGGTCTGAGTGCTTTAAAGTTCATGACTGGCCAGGCATCATCCTGATTTGCCTCACTCTGTGGTCAATAACAGAGCAGAGGGAGCTCTAACTAGTGCTGTAAATATTTACTTTTAATTTCTTGTTATACTTAAATTAGAGTGCTTGTTTTAACCTGCCTTCTTGCAGCTTATACATCCAGATGGGAGCTACCATGTTTGGTCTGGGACTTACAGGAATTTGGACCAACTGGAACACAAGGGACCTTGAGGGGTCCTTAGCTCAGGTGCCTTGTGGGAAAAAGCTGTAGTTCTTGTAGTTTTTCAGGTTGGAACCTGAACTGACAAATGAGGGCACCAGAACTGTGACTGACAGCTCCCCTAGCCAACTGGAACCCAGAAAAACCAGACTAATTCAAGACCTGTTAGGAGAAAGTGGGCAGTTGCTGTTTAAAGCTAAGAGAGTAAGCAGTTCGAGCCATCGAGAGGCAGCTCCTTTAAAGGAGCTGAAGAGAACCAGCAGGAAAAGGCCTGACTTTTCTCCCTGCTATTATTTCCAGCATTGGACTGCCTATAGCAGTAAAATGGATTAATCTGAAAACTACTTTTAAACTGTGGCAGTTAGCCCCAAGACCCAGGGGAGTGCAACTCGAGCTCTTGGATCGAGAGGAGCTTCTGTGAAGCGTTCAGCCCAGGACAGGCCTAGTTTCCTCCAGCGGATGTCTGTAGTCCCGAGTTCGGGGATCTGAGATTAGAGACTGCTTTATACAGATTGAAAGGTCTGCGCAGCATATCGGCTGTAATTGTGAACTAGACTGAAACCAAACTGAGAGGTACAGAAGTGAATGCTGTTTCCATTAAATGTGCTGAATGCTCGAGGTGGGTCGAGGCCTACTGACCAGAGAAGCCTGTGTGCCACTGGAAGTCAGATGCCTTGTTCGGCCAAGTTGTTAGCCAGCTGGAGGTGTTCATCAGCAAAAAGACTGAACTTTGCCAGAAGTGTTTATCCAATCTTCGGCTCATGACAAACTCGGCCCAAGCCACCTATTCCTGCACCACATACTGTTTTCTCCACAAGAGACTGACTTGGGGATCCAGCCCCTGTGCAGCAAGAAATCACAGGTTGCAGCCACCTGGAGGGAAAGGCCATGAAGTAGAGGCAAGTCTTGTAGGCCCAGCTTCCCCATGCTCTTCAGTGCTCTACAACAGGTCTTCATATTGCCAGGCCATCTTCTACCAACTGGTGTTGTGAGTAAACTAAGGGTAGCTCCCTGCAACAGTCCTTTAAATCATTTTGTGGTACCTTCTGATTTCTTCAGTGTGTTACAGGGTTACAGTGGACTAGGCCAGTCGCCCGAGGATACAAATAGGCAAGGTCTTTTTTGTTGCATGTTTAACTGCCTTTTCTTTCCATCAAGGGCCCCAACAACAGCTGCAACCTGGGGCATCGTTCAAGCTAGCCTCCAACAGTCTGGGTACCCTGCAGCTGAAAGACTGTATAATGGGACTGAATGCATGCATGCAAAATACCCCAGTTAAAATCCAGTATAGTAATCATTTCTCTAGATCTGCCCCTTTCCTTGTTCAAACCCCACTTAATAAATCAATTAATTTGTTTCACGGTTACATTGCCTCACGAATATCTCATTGCCTGGGTTAAGGTTAATGTGTCTGGGGGGAAAGGAAACGTATTTAAAAGTGCATGCCTGTTTTGAATACTGTTTTACAGGGGGTTCCAGGGGGTTTGCCAAAGACCAGACCTTGGTGGTAAGTGCAAGGGGTGTGTGCATATTGTTAATGTTTATTGCTAACTGTGTGTTAACTGCTGTAAAAGGCTGTTCCCCATTACAAGGTGTGTGGTCACTAGGTGGGCTTGTGGGTGGTTATAGCTTCCCAGAGGGCTGTACCAGGTTAGGTAGATACTCCCGCATACAGTACCTTGCTCTGGGTGGAAGCACCAAAATATTGTGTTTACTGAGGGCAGGGAAACCCTGGTAATTGTTAAGTTTGAACCCAAGCCCTCAATCTGTTGTCAGAAGTACAGACAGGGGCAGGAACCCTAGAGATAGCGCCACCTGGGGGTTACATATGCACAGTTTAGTTTTGAGTCCTACACTGCTTCTCTTTATTTTTTGTTCAGGGCTCGCTTGCTGTGGAAGCACGAATAGTTATGTGAGGGTGTGTGTGTGTGTGGGTGGGGGTTGCCAGATGCAGTAGGAGCATGGGGGGGGGAGCCGGACAGAAAGCAACCATTAAAATATCGTATGATGTGACTTTCAAATGGCTCTTTGTTTTGCTGTGATGGAGATATTAATATGTCCCCGGAGCCACTCATTGCGGGATAAGAGTGGTTTCACATGCGTTCTGCTCCGGCAGAACAGAAAAGCGAAGCTGAGATGTTCTGGCTGGAACAGAACACAAGTCAATACACTCTTATCCCACAATGAGTGGTGACAGAGAACATATTAAAATATAGATATCGCTCAAAGGAGTGCCCGGTGTTATTTAAAAAAAGTCCATCAATGTGCCTGTTTCCAGGGCATCTGTGTGTGAGACACTCTTCACAGAATAAGAGTGTTTTGTGTGCAAGGGAAGAGAGCACTCCAACTGGTTGGGAGCGCTCCTTTGATCAATAATGCCTTTTTTTGTCTTACTGCTTTTTGAAGCACTTGGTCGATAGTACCCATAGGGGCCTTCATGTCCCTCACTTAGTGAGTGGGAAAAAAATGGAGGCTACCTTGTTTTAAAATCGAAACTAGCGCAGTGATACCAGTTCACTAGTGAAGTAGACTATTCTGGCACTTGTTATCTGCCAGACTCTACTGATATTTATAGTACCCCCCTGCCATGGCTCTCAGCCAATCAGAGAGCTCAGAATATCAAGTCCATTTTCTTAAATGATTTACAGGCTGTTCTGAGCTTGTATTTCCAAGTTTTTTTCCTTTTCTCCCCTTCTCTCTCTGCAGCTGTACCTCTCTCTCAGGAACACCCAAGGCATCCTAGGCTGGGGCTCCACCTACTCCCATGCCTCTTCTCAGTGCCAGTCCTCCACGCTGCCTTGGTTTACCTCCCAGCGGGGAAGGATGGAGGCACTCCCCATTCCACTCTCCCCTACCTGCTTAATGTCTTCGTCAAGTGGTTACTGAGATCGCACAGTTTTGGATGTCACTTTTTGGTGTTGTGCGGGGTCCATCACCACCGTGTTAGCTGTGGGACCATTTTCCTGATTTTCGTCCCTCACCCAAGGAGTCAGCACGTAAGGTGTGCAAATGCTCCGGAACCTGGCCGGCGTCCTTTCTCTCCCACAGGCATACCCTGGCTGCACCTCCACCCATGCTCACCCAGGTGGCAGTATTGCAGTGATGATATCCTCCCTCCCTCTCGGGAGGAGAGAAGCATCTCTTGGGGTGCTCAGTCTCCCCCCCCCCCAACTGGCCCTCTGACTACCCAAGTCCGGTTTCAAACCCGGGTCGCTGGCACCACAAGCGGTAGCGCTAACACTGTGCCAGCAGAGTTACGTGTTTGAAGATGTGTCCCTCATTTTGAGTGTCCGTGTCCCTCATTTCAATGAACAAAAGATTGAGAGGTATGATCCTCAGTGTAAACTTGTGATTTAGCAGCTTCTGCCTGATCAAATACTTCCTTAACGTCTGAGGTAAAAGGAGACCCTTTTTAGGTTGTCTAGGTTTGTTTGGATTGATTGAAACATTTGTTTATTTCCTAATTCATCGACCAGGGGCTGAGGCCCATCCATGGATAGTTTACCAACAGCCACCCTCTTTTTTTTTTTTTTTTTAGACGCAGATTATGCTATAGCAGTTTAACTTAAAACTTGCTCTAGTTTCAGAAAATAACTACCGGTATATGGAAATGGAGATGGTAAGTCCTTTCTACTGGTGATAAGATTGTAGGTCACATATCGAATGCCACTTGCTATCAGGAAGTGACAGACAGATTCAAGACTGTAAAAAATGTTATATTATTTGACCATCCTAGTAAATCACATACGCTGAACCTAAAACTGAGGATTGGAAATGTGATGTAAGACAGTTTATTTGCATACCCAAAATGCAGTGCTTTAAAATGTGCACTGTAACCCTTTTTTCTCTGGTGTGGAACAAATAAAGCAAATGTTCCTGCATGTTTCTACATTAAATTCCAAATTTAACTGAGATTATGTCTTAAATACTGAAAAAGTAAAGCATTTCTGGTCAACGCCACATAAAAAAACAAGGCTCATTATATAATGTTTTTTTTTTTTTTTTTTTTACTACTACTACATATTCTAAGAACTTCAAAGACTGAATCTTCAAACAAAAAATTAATTCAGCACATTTATATGTACAATTTTTGGGTGCCTCAACACGCTGGGATAAAATTTTTGTATTAATAGCAGTATTATTTCAGTGGGCTTAGTTCTTTACTATTGCAAAAGGGTATTGCTGAATACTGATTTATTTTCTAAAACTATAGTGGGTCTTATTTCATGCAGTGCCCCATAAACCCAGAGGCTGTACTGCTTGTTATTATGCCTGAGGGGTCCCAGGTGGGATGTTGGATTATCACTATGCATAGTGGAGCGTCTTCTCCAGGGGGTCACCCAAAGTAGAAGGGTTAAAGGAGAAGCTGCAAAAATTACTAGCTGCTGAGGGACAGACTTTTGAGGATTTAAAAAGGGCCATAGAGAGCCCTGGGGGGGGGCTACTCCAGTAAATTGTTCTCCGGCCCCTATGCCTCTACCTATGCTCTCTCCCCTTGCAGTGACCCCCATAACAGTACCCTCTGTGAATCTGGACTCATCGCAGGCTCAGGCTATTTTCAGGCACTGTTCCCACCCCAGTGGGGGAAGATGACTTAGAAACTTGGATGGACTATGCATCCCCTTTGGTCCAGGAGTGGCAATGCTTGGAAGGCAAGAAGCAAAAGAGACTCATGGAGAGTTTAAGAGGCCCTGCACTTGAAGCCATCCGATTTCTGAGGTCCACCAACCCGGAGGGCTCTGCCAATGAGTACCTATCTGCATTAGAGGAAGTGTTTGGTAGTACTGAGCCGGGGAGGATCTGATGTGGAAGTTCAGATCCACTAAGCAATGCAAAAATGAATGCTTGTCCGCATATGTGACCTGATTAGAGAGAGCCCTTCAGAGCACACTGCAAGGGTGGTATACCAGCTAGCGAGTAGAACTGAGTGAGGCTAGAACATATTCTCAAGTCTGCTCACTACTCTAGTGTGCTTATGTTAAAGTTAAAATTTCAAGATCGTAAAGACAATCCCCCTGCGTATTGCTGGTTGATGAGGGAAATTCAGGAAGCAGAGGCCGAAGATGACTGTTGAGACCCGTACGCTGGCGTTGCACGAGCTGCTCCTACAGTTGAGACACCTTATGAGAAAGATACCGCCCTTGATTCTCAACAGATTAGTGACTTGTTAAAAGAACTAGAAGAACTGCGAGCCAGCACCCAGAATACTGCAGAAATGGTGAAAAGCCATGTCATCTGTGCTTCCAATGTTGAGGCCACCCATGAAGCTCAATTTGCTGTAAAATGGGCCAGTGCCCAACTTACTGAAACCAGAACAGGCAGTGATGTAACAGAAGAAATGGAAGAGCTGTGAGCTATGGTGAGAGATATTATTCACTCATCTCAACAGACAGTACCCTGGAGAAACTGTGGTGGAGCTGAATCTGAGCCTAGGCCCAAAGAAGAGTACCAGCCTGCACCCTCTGACAACTGCAAACCCAGAGAAGACCCTGCTTGGCCTTCTGAGCCTAGAACTCAAGTATTCTGTTACCAGTATGGAGATGATGGGTATACTAAAAGATATTTTCATGCTCTGGAAGATCTGCACAGAGTAACTGCCAAACTGCTTAACCAGGTTCAGCAAAGCAATATAAAGCCACAGTATGCACTGTCCCACAAGTCATTTTCATCTAAGGCCACTGTACAAAGACCTGCTAAGACTGCTCCTACAGACTGGTCGGAGATGGTAGGCATCTCTATGGAGACCACGGTGCACATTGACGGTATTCTGGCCCGAGCCATATTGGACAGCAGATCTCAGGTCACTATACTATTTAAGGAATGGTATGGCCAGCACTTGCCTGACCATCCTCTACAACTCCTAGAAGGACTGCATGTATGGGGTTTAAGGAATAAATCTTACCCTTACCTTGGTTTCTTATGAATATGGCTATCTTTTCTCTCTGCCATGGATGGTGTGGATGAGTCTGTGGAGACTCTGGCCTTGGTCTGCCCGCCAATGGGCTTATATGATGGGATCCCTTTATTGATTGGCACTAATGCTCACATGTTTGGCCGATTAGCCCAGATGTGTCAAGAAAGTCAAGCCCAGAAGACTGGATGAGCTTTGCACATCCATGCCATGGTGCGGAGAGTGTACGAAATGTAGACACAGGCCAAAGTGATGGACAAGGATGAGCCAGTGGGAATCGTAGGGAAAAAAGATCCAGCACCTCTTGTCTTGCCACCCAATGTGCAGTGCAGTGTCAGTGGTGAAGTCCAGATGCAGAAAGATGTAACAAGATTCTTATGCTGGATGCCTCAGAGGAAGGGCAGGTGCCAGATGGGATTCTAGTCAAACCTAATGTGCTGCTTGTCAGAGCCCATGCCTATGCTAGGAGGGCAGAAGTACAACTCTGCAATGTGACCGACAGAGACATTGAAGTCACTCGGGGCTGTACCCTGGCTAAGGTGTATTGTGCAAATACCACTGTGTTACCAAGCAAGTGCCATACAGAGGGGGATGGTGAAGTGACTCCAGACCAGTTCAATTTTGGAGAATACCCCAGACGTGGAAAGATAAAGTCAGCTGTAAGCTAGCACAGTGAAGTAAAGTATTTTCATTAAAGGAATGAGATGTCAGATGCATCACAGGTGCTAAGCACCATATCAGGCTCCATGACAAGAGGCCATTTCAAGAAAGGTCCCGCAGATTGACACCTATGGACATTGATGATGTTTGATGCCACCTCCAAGAGATGGTAGCAGCTGGAATCATACAGGAATTCTGCAGTCCCTATGCCTCCCCCATTGTTTTTTTTATTATATTTGTAACCCCCCTGCAAATGGGGGTTCCCAAGAAGTCTTCCAGGAGCTTGCTTGAATGCTCCAAGCCTGAATGGTGTTTGGCGTTTAAGCCGTTTATCTGTGAGTGCTTTTAGAGCCTCTGGTACTGTCTCTTTAAGAGCTGTCTGCTTGCAGACATAATTAGTTTGTATGGGGGGACTGTGTGTTTTCCTGCTTGAGTCCCACTCGAGCTACTGCCAAATCGCTCCGTTTCTGCTATTGCTAAGTGGGCAGAAGGAGCACTCTTCAAATATGTAATTGTTTGCTTGTAACCTGTTAGAATAATAATGAAAATGCAGTTTGATTTAACCTGCTTTCTTGTAGCAAGGACAGTGCAGAGCACGCTCCCTCATGTTGGTTCTGACCTGATGAATTGGACCAATCATGGTTGGGATCCTTTAAAATTGAGCTGGCTCTGGGCGAATCAGAACTTGGACTCTCCTCTGGAGCCTGCTGTAAAGGGATTGCAAGGGCAGTGACTCTGGGAAATGTAGTTTTGACTTTGGCGCCTTTTTTCCACCAACAGGGGGAGTTTACTGTGAGTGACAGCTAAAACAGCCAAACCAGCCAACTGAACTGGGAGGAACTCAAAGGAAATGCCCGGCTGTCTAGTGGAAAGATCAGTTGAGTTGTGACTGTGAAGAGGGAAGGAGCTCCGTGCTCCTGTGCCGTTGAGTTTTCACGCGGGAAGCTCGTGTGGGGCCCCAAAGTTCGGCCTGCAGCTGTTTGTGAGTGCCAGTGTGGACTGAATCAGAGTTGTAAGGAGAAAGAAGCACCAGAAGTGAGGAAACCAGGCTCACCCTGTAGAAGACTGAGAAATTGCTGAATCACGCTCAGTCTGTCCAGGAACTGAATCTGCTGTGTTCTCCGGGTATTGTGCAGTTATTGCGATCAGGATAGAGAAGCAGCCTGCCTGGTATAATACTTCCTTTTACATATAAATGTGAATATTGCGTGTATGAGAATCCGTTTCAAATCCCTGTACAGTGAACAGCGTGCATGAAGCTGGAAGTAAACCCCAGCTTAAGCCAGACTACATCCATTTGCTTTAAACTGCAGTGGGGTCCAGTCACAAGGACCTTGTCCACATGGTCTGCTCCTCCTGGCAATCCGGGACAATCTGACCTCCATCCAGTTCCCAGCATTGAATTGTGAGTACAAATCAGGGTAGCTCCCTGCCATCTGTTTGTCAAATTGCAAGTGTGTCATCTAATGGTTGCTTTTTTCATTTCTTCATGAACTGAGCCATCCGGCTCCGGATTACAATTGAGTATTGTGCAAGTGGTTTTTCCATCACAGGGCCCCAACCAGCTGCAACCGATCCCGGCTACCCCCCCCCCCATCCTGGGTACCCAGTGACAGTGACAATTTGGGACTCTGAATATGTGCACAACACTGTGATTATTAATGTGTTTAACCTAATTAACCTGATTTCCCCCTGTCCTTGTTATATCCCCTAAATAAATCAGAGTTGTTTGTTTCAGCAAAGTTACACTGTCTGAGGTATTTGTTTATGTTAAAGTATTGTTCTGTGGCTTTTGCACTGTATCATCTTGTTTTACAGGGTGTCCCCGGGGTCCAGTCGACGGAGCCAGTCCTGGGGGTAAGTGTACATTGTGAAGATATTCCTAATGCATTGTGTGGGCCACTAGTGGAAAGAAAGGGGGGTTACAGTGTCCCAGAGGGCTGTGACCAAGCTAGTTTAATTACTGCAAACCCTGACCTCTTGGTGGAGGCACCTGCCATTGGACCTAGGCTCCTCGACCTGTTAGTAGTTAAGCAGGCAGGGGTAGTAGCCCTTGGGATAGCGCCCCCTAGGGGTTACATCTTGGAGGCACTGCTGGGATTAGCGTCCTCTAGTGGCCAAGTGAGGGAAAATACCTTGATATGTTTAATTTAAGGGAAAAAATGGAAGGGAGTACCACGCCCAGGTTAAAAATTGACCCCATACGCTGATGGTGGCAAAATGGTGAGGTGGAGTGAAACTGAGGGATAGGCCCCAAAGGCTATTCTGTTGCTGGATGTCCCCTTAGGGACCAGTGATGCCGACATTGTATCCACTGTGAGAACAAATTAAGAGCGTGGGCAAGGTTGAAGTAAGAGCGGGTACTGACTTATTTGAGCAGACTATGGTAGTACTGATCTCGTGTAACTCCCAGTGGACCCAGAGAGGGTACCCCCTGTCATGATGCCCGAAGGTGCCCAGACAGGATGGAGGATCATTCATTTACATAGTGGTCCAGCCACCCTGGGTGGGTCTCCTAGTACAGATGGGTTCAAAGAGAAATTACTCGAACTGCTAACCTCTGAAGGGCGCACTGCTCAGAAACTGGTAAAAGTGTTAGATCTCTCAGGTGACCACATGTCACTGCATTCTCCAGGTACATCCCCAATTCCCAACCAGAGCTCTTCAGTAGCCCCCTTCCCTGTCATAGTTTCCCCGATCCAGTTGGACTCTTACCGCAAGCTCAAAGTATTCTCTGGCATCCGCCCTACTCCTAATGGGGAGGTCGATCTGGAGACCTGGATAGACTCTGCTACCCTTGCGGTACAAGGCTGGCAATGCTCCGAGGCAGAGAAAAGGGCTCGCCTGGGGGAGAGCCTCCGGGGACCCGCCCAATGTACTTTTCGCTCCCTGAGGGTCTCTGACCCTGACACCAAAGCCCAAGAGTATCTAATTGCCCTTGAAAATGTGTTTGGGGGCACCACTAGTGTGAAGGCCTTGAAATGGAAGCTTAAGGATGTTAGACAACAGCAGGGGGAATTGTTATCTGCCTATATGGATCGATTAGAGGGGATCTTAAAGGCCATTTTTTGGAAAGGGGGCTGGACCTCTAGTGAAGTGGACCGGGTAAGGCTGGATCATATACTCAGCTCTGCCCGGCACTCCAGCTGGGTGTTACTCAAATGTACAACTGCATCAAAGGAAATCTAGTCCCTTGCCTTTCCATGTGTTGATGAGGGAGGTCACGGGAAGTTGAGGAGAAGGAAGGTTTGTCAGAACCCTCGTAGTTGTAGTTAAGTACCCCCTGCTCCAGGTGCAGGGTCAGATGCTGATGGCCCGGAATCATCGAAATCTCATGACTCAATCTGAGGTCCCCATGTTAGCCAAGGAAGGCCCAGTCAGAGAGGGATGGTTACAGATGTCCCACCATGGGGTGAACTGCTGAGAGAGTTCAGGGAAATAAAAAACAGTCTCTTTATGAAGACCGCTCCTGCAAGTACAGGCCCCGACCCTGATCCGACCGCATCTACTCTGCGGGTAGGGGTACCCACCCATGAATCTCCTGCTGACAACAGCTCAAAACTCGATGCTTTGACCATGGAAGTGGGGAAATTGATAAGATGTCTCCAAATGTTTATCACGCCGCAGACAGAGATGGCACCCAGGGTTTCTGTTGGAAGTACCCCCGGCCCAGCTCCCAGTGTGATGCCTTGGCCAGCTCAATCCCTTGAAGGTACATTTTGCTATAATTGTGGGAAGGATGGGCACATGAAGAGAGAATGCAGGTCCCCAAAGGACACAGACAAAGTTGTATACAGGCTACAAGGAGAGCTTCGGAGGACAAATCAGTGGTTGAGAGGTACACAAAATGATTGCAGTGAGGATCCAAAAAATGCTAACTCACATCTCTTTGTGGCAAGGTCAGTTGCCCAGGCCCCTGCTACCGCCTCTCCAGACTGGTCCAGAATAGTGGGTCCCTCCATGGAGACCACTGTAAAGGTGAATGGGGTGTCTACAAGAGCTGTATTAGACAGTGGCTCCCAAGTGACTATTATGTTCCAAGACTGGTATCAGAAGCACTTGTCTGATGTACCCTTACAACCGTTGGAGGGGCTGCATGTCTGGGGGTTAAGTGAGAAGGCCTATCCCTACTCTGGATATATCCGAATTTGGCTGTCTTTCCCCACCTCCATGGCTGGGGTGGCAGAGCAAGTAGAGACCTTGGCCTTAGTGTGTCCCCCTACTGGACTGTATGATGGGGTTCCTTTACTGATTGGGACCAATGCACATATGTTTGGATGGCTGGCACAGTTGTGTTAATGAAAACAGGGCCAAGGACTAGTAGAGCTTTAAGAATTCGCCTTGATCAAAAGGCCTATGAAGCACGAGAGAATGCTGAAAAAGTAGAACCAGAGGAACCAGTTGGAATTGTCTGGAAGAAGGATCCTGAATCTCTGATCCTGGCACCAAATGCCCAGTGTACCTTACAGGGAGAGATCCATATCAAAAAGGATGTCAAAAATAAAATATTAATGTTGGATGCACCAGACGACGGAAAATTGCCAGAAGGACTGCTGGTCAAGCCTAGTATTTTGCCTGCTAAAGCCCATGCTTATGCCAGAAGGGTAATGGTTCAAGTTCATAATGTGTCTGACAGAGAAATTCGAGTAAATAGAGGTTGCACCCTGGCTAATGTGCATTGTGCAGACACTGCAGTGCTACCCAGTAGCAAGGGTTCAGAAAAGAATGACAGAATAACGCCTGACTTGTTTGATTTCGGTGACTCCCCATTGCCAGCTGAATGGAAAGTGAGGATCAGTGAGAAGCTTGCCCAGAGACACCAGGTGTTTTCTTTAAAAGAATGGGACGTAGGATGTGTGCAAGGAGCTGAGCACCACATCCGGCAGCATGATGAAAGGCCATTTCGTGAGAGGTCTCGATGCCTGGCCCCTGCTGACATAGATGATGTCAGATGGCATCTGCAAGAGATGCTAGCTGCTGGTGTAATACAAGAATCCAGAAGTCCCTATGCTTCCCCCATTGTGGTAGTGAGAAAAAAGAATGGGACAGTAAGGATGTGCATGGATTATCGCACTTTAAACCAGCGGACTATCCCTGATCAGTATACAATGCCCTGTAATCAGGATGCTTTGGACTGCCTGAATGGTAGCAAGTGGTTCTCTGTGCTGGATCTTCGCAGTGGGTACTACCAGATCCCAATGGCCCCAGAAGACCATGAGAAGACAGCCTTTATCTGTTCATTTGGCTTCTATGAATTCCTGAGGATGCCTCAAGGGATTTCAGGTGCCCCAGCCACCTTTCAGCGGCTGATGGAGCGTGCAGTGGGGGACATGAACTTATTAGAGTGCCTGGTACACCTAGATGATGTTATTGTGTTTGGCAGCTCACTGGAGGAACATGAGAGCAGATTATTCAAGGTGTTGGACCGACTGGAAGAAGGATCCTCTTTGGCCTTAAACTGTCCATTGATAATTGTCAATTCTTTCAAACATCAGTAAAGTATGTGGGACACATAGTATCCACCGAGGGAATAGAGACCGACCCAACTAAAGTCGAGGCCTTGACCACCTGGCCACAGCCCAAAAATCTAAAAGAACTGCAAAGATTCCTGGGATTCTGCAGTTATTATCGGTGTTTCATCAAGGACTATTCAAGAGTGATCCGCCCTTTACTTAACCTTACTCAAGGGTATCCCCCAACCCACAAAAAAATACAAAATATCAGCTTCCCTCGAGACTGAAAGAGTGTATTTTCATCCAAGTGAAGTATTTGGGGCCCGCTGGACTCCTGATTGTGAGACTGCTTTTCATGAGATCATATATCGACTTACCCACACTCCAGTGTTGGCCTATGCTGATCCAACAAAGCCTTATGTCCTGCACACTGATGCTAGCTTGCAAGGGTTGGGGGCTGTGTTATACCAAGAGCACGAGAATGGCCTGAGACCAGTGGCCTTTGCCAGCAGAAGCCTGACCCCTTCCGAAAAGAACTAACCTGTACACAAGTTAGAGTTCCTAGCTTTGAAGTGGGCTATTGTTGATCAATTCCATGAGTACTTGTATGGGGCTAAGATACTAGTAAAGACTGACAATAATCCTTTGACCTATGTGCAGACTTCAGCTAAGTTGGATGCCACTGGCCATAGGTGGCTCTCTGCCTTATTTACCTGTGACTATGCAGTTGAATACAGAGCAGGCCTGAACCACATAGATGCTGATGCTCTCTCCCGGAGGCCTGTTGCCCAGAATGACTGGGTCAGACTGTCAGAACCTGATATTAGAGCACTCTGCCAGAAGTTTGACAGGGAGGAACAAATGTCCACAGACGCAGTGGACCGTATGGTGGATTGTTTGGAACCCTCTGAGAATTGCATACCTGCTGCTTATTGCCACTTTTCTGCAATAGACATTGGTGAACTGCCTCAGCTGGACAATGACAGTATTCGGCAGGCTCAGTGCCGAGATCCCATGATCATATCAGCTTTAGAAGCCCTATATGCAGGGAAAGATGTGTCCAAATTATGTTCCACTGATATGAGAACTGCATTGTTATACAAAGAAGGTCCTAAGTTGAAACTGATCAATAGACTGTTATACAGAGAAACAGTAGACAGAGGGGGCAAGTAGACAAACAACAACTAGTGCTGCCCACTGCTTTTCGAGATTCAGTACTGAGGTCCTTACATAACCACATGGGGCACCTTGGTATAGACAGAACACTTGACTTGGCGAGATCTAGATTCTATTGGCCTAAGATGGGGGCTGATGTGGAGCAACACATTCAAACTTGTAGTCGCTGCTTACAGAGGAAAGCTTTGCCCCAGAGGGCTGCCCCCCCTTGTTAACATCACCACCAGTGCACCCATGGAGCTGGTCTGTATTGATTTTCTGAGTTTGGGTCAGATCAAAGAAATATTAGTAATGTGCTGGTGGTCACTGACCATTTACAAGATATGCCCAAGCTTTCCACAAGGACCAGAAGGCGTCCACTGTGGCAAAAGTACTTGTAGAAAACTTTTTTGTTCACTATGGGGCTCCACAAAGAATCCATTCTGATCAAGGGAGAGACTTTGAGAGTCGTCTGATCAAAGAGTTGCTTTCCCTGTGGGGAGTGCGAAAGTTCAGAACCACCCCTTACCACCCCCAGGGGGACCCATAGCCTGAACGTTTCAACCGCACTTTGCTAGATATGCTAGACACCCTCCACCCAAAGGACAAGCCTAGATGGAGCCAACAAATTAGCACCCTGGTACATGCCTACAACTGCACCAAAAGTGATGCCACTGGGTTCTCCCCCTGACGCCTGAAGTTTGGAAGAGAAGTTCGACTGCCGGTAGATGTGTGCTTTGGGGTCTCTCCTGATGGGGTTTGAGCTGACAACTATTTACAGTATGTGCAAAAGTTAAAGGCCCAGCTAAATCATGCGTACCAACTTCAGCTTAAACCATGGCTGCCAAAAGAAATCTGGCCAACAAAAAGGTATGATAAAAAGGTGAAGCTTTGAGGAACTCCAGAAGGAGATTGGGTATTGCTAAAAAATCTGGGACTGCATGGCAAACACAAGATTGCTGACAGATGGCACCATCTCCCTCACATTGTAGTGGGCAAACTAGATGATCTGCCTGTGTACAAAGTAAGGCCTGAGAATAATTCAAAAGATGTTAAAACAATGCATAGAAATCATTTACTGCCCATTGAACAAATCTTGATTGAGTCTGAGTCCCAAGAAAATGCCCCCTCTGGACCAGTGACTAGAGCTGCTGCTAAGAAAAAATCAAGAAAGTCTGTACCTACAGAAGCTGAGTTAAAGTGTTCCCCTCCACAAATCCCAGTTGAGCATGACTGTCAGTCCATATCAGAGGAAAGTGAGTGTGACTTTGAATACTAGCCTTCTTATGAACTGAGTCAGTTGTTTCGGGGCAATCCCCTAGTCAATACTGGAGATGAAGCTGGGCCTTCTGGACTGTCTAAGCCCCCAGCTTTGTCCCTGGAGCCAGTGCACCCAGAAAGTGAAGTGCAAAGCATCAAGTCAGATGATATGGAATCATTGTGTATGGCTGAACTCTTTGAGCTTTCAGGGGAAGAAAATTATGGACTGGAACAGACTGGTGATACACCAGAACAAGAAGAGTATTTTGAGTACCCTGATGGTCCACTACCAGTGTCCGAAAGCTCTCCATGTGGGCCAAGTGTTGTGGACTCAGAGATTGTAACTTCTGGTGCTGAAAGTGTCCCAAGTTCTAGCCTCTCTACCCCAATGGAGACTCCTCTGACAAGTGAGGACAATGCTGAAACTGAGACTCAGAGAGCAGAGCCTGTAACAGTTCCCCCTAGAAAGACTGGTCGAGCTGTAAAGCCTGTGGTGCACCTCAGTTATGATTCCCCTGGGAGGCCTGTGGACTTGCCTTTCAATGTTGTCCATAAAGGAGTGTATGTGTCCCAGAGCTCTTTGCCCAAACTGAACATCAGTGCTAACCCCAAGTTACTTGTGTTGCACTCTAGGTATGGTGCCCCTGCCCCATCCAGCCCCAAGGTAGCTGATAGGGAGGACCCCCTCTCTTCAGGTTTCATGTTCAAGAGGCAATAACCTGAGTTATGGTACAATGTGTGTGTAATACTGTGTAAAGAGTGACGTACTGCAAAGTTTCAGAAATGTGTTCCTGGTAAAGTGATATACTGACTAATGATTACATGTATAAGCCTAATGTGATACTGATGTAAATGTATATGAAGTATTGAAACTTATGGGGGTACTTGCTTGACACGGACGCCAAGCTTTCCCAGGCCAGGAAGGGTGTAACCCCCATTGCAAATGGGGGTTCCCAAAAAGTCTTCCAGGAGCTTGCTTGAATGCTCCAAGCCTGAATGGTGTTTGGCGTTTAGGCCGTTTATCTGTGAGTGCTTTTAGAGCCTCTGGTACTGTCTCTTTAAGAGCTGTCTGCTTGCAGACATAATTAGTTTGTATGGGGGGGACTGTGTGTTTTCCTGCTTGAGTCCCGCTCGAGCTACTGCCAAATCGCTCCGTTTCTGCCATCGTTAAGTGGGCAGAAGGAGCACTCTTCAAATATGTAATTGTTTGCTTGTAACCTGTTAGAGTAATAATGAAAAAGCAGTTTGATTTAACCTGCTTTCTTGTAGCAAGGACAGTGCAGAGCAAACTCCCTCATGTTGGTTCTGAACTACTGAATTGGACCAATCATGGTGAGGATCCTTTAAAATTGAGCCGGCTCTGGGCAAATGAGAACTTAGACTCTCCTCTGGAGCCTGCTGTTAGGGGATTGTAAGGGCAGTGACTCTGGGAAATGTAGTTTTGACTTTGGCGCCTTTTTTCCACCAACAGGTGGAGTTTACTGTGAGTGACAGCTAAAACAGCTAAACTAGCCAACTGAACTGGGAGGAACTCAAAGGAAATGCCCGGCTCTGTCTACTGGAAAGATCAGTTGAGTTGTGACTGTGAAGAGGGAAGGAGCTCCATGCTCCTGCGCCATTGAGTTTTTGCGCGGGAAGCTCGTGTGGGGCCCCAAAGTTCGGCCTGCAGCTGTTTGTGAGTTTCAGTGTGGACTGAATCAGAGTTGTAAGAAGAAAGAAGCACCAGAAGTGAGGAAACCAGTCTCACCCTGTAGAAGACTGGAGAAATTGATGAATCGCGCTGGGTCTGTCAGGAACTGAATCTGCTGTGTGTTCTCCCGGGTACTGTGCAGTTATTGCGATCAGGATAGAGAAGCAGCCTGCCTGGTATAGTACTTCCCTTTTTACATATAAGTGTGTGTAGTGCTTGTGGGGAATCATGTTTCAAATCCCCTGTACAGTGAACAGAGTGCATGAAGCTGGAAGTAAACCCCAGCTTAAACCAGACTACATCCATTTGCTTTAAACTGCAGTGGGGTCCAGTCACAAGGACCTTGTCCACATGGTCTGCTCCTCCTGGCAATCCAGGACAATCTGACCTCCATCCAGTTCCCAGCATTGAGTTGTGAGTACAAAGCAGGGTAGCTCCCTGCCATCTGTTTGTCGAATTGCAAGTGTGTCATCTAATGGTTGCTTTTTTCATTTCTTCACGAACTGAGCCATCCGGCTCCGGATTACAGTTGAGCATTGTGCAAGTGTTTTTTCCATCACAGGGCCCCAACCAGCTGCAACCGATCCTGGCTACCCCCCCCCCCATCCTGGGTACCCAGTGACAGTGACAATTTGGGACTCTGAATATGTGCACAGTACTGTGATTATTAATGTGTTTAACCTAATTAACCTGATTTCCCCCTGTCCTTGTTATATCCCCCTAAATAAATCAGATGTGTTTGTTTCAGCAAAGTTACACTGTCTGAGGTATTTGTTTATGTTAAAGTATTGTTCTGTGGCTTTTGCACTGTATTATCTTGTTTTACAGGGTGTCCCCGGGGTCCAGTCGATGAAACCAGTCCTGGGGGTAAGTGTACATTGTGAAGATATTCCTAATGCATTGTGTGGGCCACTTGTGGAAAGAAAGGAGGGTTACAGTGTCCCAGAGGGCTGTGACCAAGTTAGTTTAATTACTGCAAACCCTGACCTCTGGGTGGAGGCACCCGCCATTGGACCGAGGCCCCTCAACCTGTTAGTAGTTAAGCAGGCAGGGGTAGTAGCCCTTGGGATAGCGCCCCCTAGGGGTTACATATTTTATTGTTTTACATAATAAAACAACAGCATACAATACACTTATGTCAGAGATCATTATATTATCCTAGAAATACATCAAATGTATCAGTATATATTAGTCTAAACAATCTTACTTTCGGATATGGGGGTATTACTATAAATCAAAGTCCATATCAAATAATGATGTCCAAGATAGGCTGCACCTTACAAGACTTATGGGTGATCATTTTTCCAAAAGTAAAGTTCCGAACAGCTTAACACAACAGCCTGTGTCGTTATGATCCCCGAACCAATCATTTTACCCTTGCACATGGTAGGTGTTTATACAGATTCAACATTCCCCCACCCAGCAACATTAGAAAAATAAAACATGAAACAATATATTCCTTAGACATGGAGAAGAATAACTCTGTGTCTTGTAAAACTAATTGGCCCTCCACATGGCATTGCGGGAGGCCATTCAATAGCTCGAAACGAGTGGCTTCAGAGTTTGAAAAACCCAGCATTTATATATCCTATAAAAATATAAAATCCCAAGAGGCTAACAACCCAAAACATTTCACAGCCCCTAATCCCTCCAACATAGAGCAGTCCCTCTGCATTTTACCATTAGTTACTAAGCCAACTTCAGTTTTATTTGAGTCTCAGTAAGAAAATGAAAGAAAAAGAAATAAAGTCACTCAATTTCAGTGCATTCATCCTCTGATTCCAATAGCTCTTGGTGTTGAGCACGATCAAATTCATTCGCAATGGCCTCCGCTTTCTTGTCGGACTCCTCCGGGTCTGTATACTGAAAAGTGTGACCCCTGTAATGCACCCAGAGCCTCGCTGGCATTAATAGTTAGTGAGACACACCTAGACTCAGTAACTTCACTCAGACACTGCCTAATTTTTTACGGCGGGTCCTAGTGGTGTACGATACATCAGGGAAGAGATAGATAGTAGATCCTTGAAAATGTAACCGATCTGAATCCCTTGCTGCTTGGAGGATTTTATCATGAATACCAGGGCCCGATGTAACCAACAGGGCAGTATAAGGCATTTCTGAACCTGGGGCCGCCGACCTTGGGGAAATCCAGTATGCACGGATAAATTACTTCGCCTTGAGCTCCGAAGCCAATTTTAAGGTGCCTGGTAACCAACACTGGAGGAAATTAAGTAAGCCATCTTCTTCACAATTTTTTGGCAAATCCATGATGCACACATTGGATGCCCTTTGAGAATTTTCCATTGCTTCCAAGCGATAGTGCAATTGGGTATTTTCCTGTGTCAGTTTAGATGTTGTGGCCAGTGCTTTTGTAGCCAAGTATTCTGCTGCCGATGCTGTTTTAACTGCAGCCTCGATTTTGGTGTCCTGCTCTAGAAATCTGGTCAGGATAGACTCGACTTTGTCGTCGATGGCCTGCATTGACCGCTGTAGGGCCTTACATGGGTGTCATTCTCCAAGACTGGTTCAGCCACTGGATCTTGCAGTTTCTCCACCTCTGAAGGCCAATACTTAGAGTTGTTTGCAGGCCCTTTATTTGTGTGTCCCCTGATCCGAGAAACATATCAATTGAAGCAGGAAAGCCAAGAGAACACACATCTGCGAAGGAAGATATATTTCTTTGTGGATTGAAATTAAAATTGTTATGTAATATTGCTGTATATGAGGAGCTGATCTAAAACATGACTGATCGGTAGGTGTGCTCCACAGCGCCCCCCTGCCTCCCCCGTTGTGGTGGATCGAAAGGAAAACGGCTCAAATCTCCACTATCTTAAAACCAAGTAAAGATCCACTACAACCAGACTCATATAGACCCATCTCAATATTAAATTGTGACTATAAGTTCTACATGTCAGTTTGGGCCCGATGTCTGGAGGATATTCTTCCAGGTATTATTCATCCAGACCAGTCAGGATTTTTGAAATCAAAGCAAACCTTAGATAATACCTGCAGGGTCATTCATCTTATGGACTATATTTCTCATTATTCCCTCTCAAATACTATAGTAAGTTTGGATGCATATAAGGCATTCGATAGAGTAGTTTGGAAATGTTTGTGGCAGGTGCTGGCCTCTTTCAGTTCTCCAGAGGAGGTCATCACATGGCTTAGTAATATATATATATATATATATATATATATATATATAGACACACACATACACACACCAGCCATTCGACATACATTAGGGTGAATTGTACTATCTCCACCTCCATAGCTTTAGAGAGGGACCTGCATCAAGGCTGCCCCCTCTCACCCTTACTACTTGCTTTATACATTGAGTCACTGGTGTTAGCCATTAGAAGGTCTTGGGAGATACAGGGGATAGAACTGGGGGGATGCTATAAAGCATCTTTATATGCTGATGATGTTCTGCACACACTGTTGGATCCTGAGAGGTCTCTCCCTGCAGTTTGGAGGACACTACAAGACTTTGCCAAAGTCTCATTGTATGTAGTGAATACCTCTAAGACAGAGGTTCTGACCTTAAATGTCTTGCCTTCCACAGAACTGAACACCCTTTTCCACTTTAAATGGAGGAGAATTAAACTTAAGTACCTGGGCATTTCCTTACCTCAGTCTCTACAGAACCTTTGTCTGATTAATTTTGAATCCTTCACGCAGACCATGGAGTCGGATCTCCATAGGTGGGCGAAGTTACGTCTCTCTTTATATGCCAGAATTGAAACAATCTGAACTAATATTTACCTAGAATATTGTATTTTTTCAAACTATCCTGGTTTCCCCCAGCTTATTTTACATCCTGGAATAAGGCCCTGGCTAGATTTGTGTGGGTGGGACGTCGCCCTCGCATACGGTGGTATCTCCTGAAATTTCCTAAAGACAAAGGCGGGCTGAATCTTCCTGATTTAAAACAATATGTGAACGCAGTAGCTATTAGTCAGATTCTGTGCTGGTTAAATCTGACATATAATGTCCCCTGAAAGCATACTGACTGTGTCCTTCATGACATGCACGATGCCCCAAAGGTGATATTTGCACCTATTACCTCTCTCCCAAATTTTGCCAAATACTTTATAGGAGCACAACAAACGTTGCAGATTTGGAACAGGATTCATGCTATTCCAGCCCTAGAGCCTTTATTTTATTATTTAAGGCTATTGTCGATTCAATCTGAATTTATTCCAGCTCGCTTTGATCTCACCTTCCAAAGGTGGCATCGGAGCGGCCTATCTTTTATCTTCCAATTTTTGGATTCACAGGGGGTGGTAGCCTTTACACAGTTACAGCAAGCCCATGATCTCACCAATAGGGAATACTATAGATATTTATAGGTTCAAACCTTTTTGTTATATAAGGGCTCACTTAGAAGTCGCCTCCAAGATCCAATACCCCTTCTTCTGAATATGATAATGTCCTCAATTAAAGGTACTATATGGCAGCACGATAAGACTATTATACTGGGGGCTCAGGAAATATGTATCTGACATGACAAAAGATATATTTGAGGCCTGGAACAGGGAACTTCTTAATCCAGTCCCTTATGATAACTGGCTTAATACACTTGCCTTTCTCTGGGGAGCTCTTTGGCCCCCTACTGGTGAGAATTTGCATGGAAGGCTCGCAACCGTCTTTTTAACACTCCAGCTAAACTTGTGAAATTCCTCCCAGGGTCAGTTGAACACTATTGGAGGTTGTGCAGAGATCATTTAGCTAGTAACATACATATCTTTTGGTCATGCCAGGAGTTGAGCACCTTATGCCATGAAATTACTGATGCTTTGATAGAGTTCTTGGGGAAAAAAGCAATTCTTACCCCAGAGTTGGTGCTCCTTTCTGTTCCTCTAGAGGGTTTTAGATTACACCAAGGTTCACTTTTGTTTACTTATTTTTTGCTGGCCAAAAAGGCAATCACCCACCTATGGCAACAACCTAGATCCCCCTCCATAAATGATTGGCACAAACTTATGGTGGAGCTTTACTCACTGGAGCGATTGATAGCCAGCTGTAATAACAGGGCCCCTCAGTTTGAAATTCTGTTTTGGCCATGGGTCTTCTACATTTCAGCATGAGATCCCTCGTTTGTTCCATGAGGTCTTTCAGAATTGGTGGGAGATGTTGGGAAACCGGAGAAGAGGAGACTGGTCCCTTGCTCAATTCGCCTACTAGAAATATGAAAGTACGGTCTGTCTTTATGATTATTGTCCTAGCTTTACGTTATTTGACTTTGCACAGGGTAATCACCTTCCAGCTATGTGATGTAATTGTAGAATGCAACACCTATAAATACTGTTGCACTGGCACATTACCGTATATGATATGCAACTATGTTTGTACCCCAAATGATATATGTTCATGTTACCAAATACTAAGAAAAATGAAGTTTAAAAAAAAAGAAAGAAAGAAAGAAAATGGCTTAGTAAGAATGTGCATGGATTACAGGACACTTAACTGAAGGAGCATACTGGATCAGTATACGATGCCTCGCATCTAGGATGCCTTTGACTGTCTCAATGGAAGTCAATGGTTCTCCATCTTAGATCTCAGAAGTGGGTACTACCAAATCCCAATGGCGCCTGAAGATCGAGAGAAAACTGCTTTTATTTGCCCCTTGGGCTTTTATTAATTCCTGCGCATGCCCCAAGGAATATCTGGAATGCCAGCAATGTTCCAGAGATTAATGGAGCGAGCTATAGGAGACATGACCCTCCTTGAATGTCTAGTTTATTTGGACAATGTCATCATGTTTGGCAAAGTGTATGAAGAGCATGAGGCTCGTCTGTTGAAGGTCCTAGACCAGTTAGAAGAGTTTGTATTAAAATTGTCCATCGACAAGTGCCAGTTTTTTCAGCAATCTGCAAAATAAGTGGGCCACATTGTGTCTTCAGAAGGCATCCAAACAGATCTAAGCAAAGCAGAAGCTTTAGCCACCTGGCTAAGGCCTAACAATCTTAAAGAACTTCAGAGATTCCAAGATTTCTGCGGGTATTAGCCACACTTTGTTAAAGATTATACAAAAGTAATTCACCCACTGCTAAATCTGACCCAAGGATATCCACCTACTAACCAGAAGTACAAAAGGAGTGCTGTAAAAGGAGGTGATAAAGTCCACTTCAAACCTAATGAACCATTTGGAGACAGGTGGACCCGATTGCGACACAGCATTTTACATCACTTACCAGCTTACACATGCTCCAATACTCACTTATGCAGATCCAACTAAATCACATGTACAACATACAGATGCCAGCCTGAGTGAACTTGAAGCTGTACTTTACCAGGAGTATGAGGAAGGATTACGCCCTGTGGCGTTTGCCAATAGAAGCTTGGCCCCATCTGACAAACACTATCCTGTACATAAACTTTAATTTCTCACTTTCAAATGGGCACTAATAGACCAGTTTCATGAATATTTATATGGCGTTAAAATACTGGTAAAAACAGACAATAGCCCCCTCATGTATGTCCAAACCTCAGCCAAGTTGGATACCACCAGGCACAGGTGGTTGTCAGCTCTTTCAATGTATGATTATTTGGTAGAGTACTGTCCAGGCCTCACTCACATTGATGCCGACACTCTGTCTAGAATGCCTGCTTCCAATCCTGAGTGGGTGAGAATGCCAGAATAATCCGTAAGGGCCCTGTGCCAAAAAGTTTGACTAAGATGAACCCCCCTCTACTGCCACAGTGAACTGCCTAGTTGACTGCTTGGAACCTCCAAATACTTGTGTTCCTGTAGCTTACTGCAAATTTGCGGCTTTGGACCTGAGTTCTGTACCTCAACTCACTCCATCAGGCATTCAAAGGGAACAGTATCACAATTCTATGATCAAGCTTGTGCTAAATGCCATAACCAAGGGACAAGATGTTTCTAAGCTATGGTCCAATGATCAGAGAACTGCTTTACTGTTCAGAGAAGGGCCTAGACTTAAACTGCAAGATAAACTACTCTACAGAGAGATCACAGATGAACAAGGCAAAGTTGTTAAACAGCAACTGTTTTTCGAGTACCTCAAGGGAATCAACAAAGTCCAAGAGGGTAACATCTTTCAGAAAAATAGATATGTAAGAACAAGGGGACACAATTTGAAGATGGGGTGGACGGTTCAAGGGCAATCTGAGGAAGTATTTTTTTTTGACAGAGAGGGTGGTGGACACATGGAACAGCCTTCCTGAGGAGGTCGTGGGGTCAAAAACAGTGGGGGAATTCAAGAATGCATGGGACAAGCATAAGGCAATTCTGGTGGGTGGTAGGAAGAAGTAAGCTGTTGGTTAAGTAGGATCTGCAGCTTATCCAATAGGTAGGGAAATGGGCAGACTAGGTGGGCCATATGGTCATTATCTGCTAACAAAGTCTATGTTTCTGTATTTCTAACTGGTGTTGCCTTCCAAGTTTAAATGTGTGGTCCTAAGAGCACTTCATGACCAGATGGGACATGTGAGCAGTGAGAGGCCAGCTGACTTAGCTAGAGCCGTTTCTAGTGGCCCAAACTGAATGTGGATGTGGACCAGTATATCAAAACTTGGAGCAGATGCCTCCAAAGAAAGGCCCAGCCATAGAGAGCAGCACCCTTGGTTAACATCACCACTAGTGCACCCGTGGAACAAGTATATATTGACTTTTTGAGTTTGGAACCTGATGCAGAAAATATTGGCAATGTACTTTTCATGACAGATCACTTCACCCGTTATGCACAGGTCTAGCCAACAAAGGACCAGAAAGCAGCCACCGTAGCCAAGGTACTCACTGAAACATTTTTCATCCACTACAATGCCCCACAGAGGATCCTTTCCGACCAGGGAAGAGATTTTGAAAGTCGCTTAATCAAAGAAATGCTCTCACTTTGGGGTGTGAGAAAGTCAAGAACCACTCCTTATCACCCACAAGGTGATCCGCAACCTGAAAGGTTTAATTAGAGGTTGCTGGATGTGCTAGGCACCCTACACCCAAAGGACAAGCCAAGGTGGAGCCAACAAATAAGTATCTTAGTCCACGTTTATAATTGCACTTGCAATGATGCCACCGTTTCTAGAGGCCCAAACTGAATGTTGATGTGGACCAGTATATCACAGTTTTCACCATATAAACTGATGTTTGGTCAGAAAGCACACTTACCTGTAGATATTTGTTTTGGAATATCCCCGGATGGAATTCAGGCTGACAACTATTTGCAGTATGTTCATAAACTCAAAGCACAGCTTAATCATGCCTACCAACTGGCTCACACCATGGCTGCCAAGAAAAACCTAGCAAACAAAATAAGGTACGATAAAAGAGTCAAAGCCCAAGAGCTTCAACCTGGAGATGGTATCTTGATGAGGAACCTGGGCCTGCAGGGAAAACACAAGATAATTGACCATTGGAGTCACAGTCCTTGCATAGTCATAAGCAAGCTGCATGATCTTCCTGTCTATAAAGTACAGCCAGAAGGAAACCCCAAAGCTGTGAAGACCATCCATCGAAATCAGCTTCTTCCTATTGGGTAAATTATTCTAGATACAGTATTACAAAGTGATGCATCAGCTGGGCCTGTTACCCGATCGGCTTCTTGGAAAAAACAGTCAAACCAGCCTCCTGCCTTGCAACAGCCAAAGCCTTCAACAAGTAATGCTGTCCTTAATGATGATGTCAATTCAGAACCTAATGAAAGCGAATAAGGACCAGTGTATCACCCTTCCTTTGAGCAGGAACAGTTATTTCAGGGGATTCCTGCTGTTAACATAGGAGATGATGCTGAAAATTCAGAACTGTCTGGCCATCCAGCCCTCTTAACTATCCCTATGCCACCTGAAAATGAGGTACAAAGTATAAGTTCAGAAGTAGCTGACTCTTTATGTCTTTTGGAACTGTTTCAAATTGAAGTAGATAGTCCTGACAGAGAAAGTGAGGATCACACTGGTGAATCTCTGTTGGAAGCTGAACTATCTGGGCCAAGTGAACCTGACCTCAGTATTGTTAATTCTGAAAGTATTAGCAGTGTGCTAAATGACTTACATTTTGTTGAAGTACCTCTTACTGATGAATCAGAGTCTGCAGAACAAGCAAATTCAAGTGCTACTACAAATACAAGTAATCAAAGTGATACTTCCAACGCTGAACAAACAAAGTTAGTGCAGAAGTGCCCCTTTCATCAGAAGCTGTCTCGTTGCTGGATAATAAGCCAGGAATGATCAACTCAAATGCAAATATTAAAAGGACTGTGCCTGAGCCCCCTCTGTCTACAAGAACTAAAAGAGTTGTCAAACCTGTGGTACGCCTTACGTATGATTCTCCAGGAAAGCCTGTAGAGCTTCCTATGAATGTGGTCCATAAAGCAGTGTATATTACAGCTAATTCCCTTCCTAAGATAGCATACACTGCAGCTTCTAAGTTAGTGATAAAACCCTCCAACCAATGTACCTGTAGTTATTTTACAGAAAGCTCAGAGTTAGTTGACCAGTTTGAATTACCAGACGTGGTTTCAGGCATGAAGCGTGATAAGAAAAAGTGTAGTGCATATAACTTATTAACTGAGATAGTATCAAAATAAAAATGTAATCGTTGATAATACCATTGTTTACAGAAATGCTATATACGAGTAAAGTATGCTTATTATAAAAGTTAACAGCGATACTGTTCGGTAATGTATATAGTAATCCATGGTTGCAACCTGTACAGTATATAGTAAAGAGTAGTGTTTCACTAATTAAAACTGTTAATGGTGTATAGACTTGACACAGATGCCAAATTTCCTAAGCAGGGGAGAGTGTAGTCCCCACACCAATTTGGGGCTTACCTGAAGTGTCTCCCTGGGCTATAGGCAATGCCCACTGCCAGGCAGGCATCCTGCAGAGATAGTAAATCCATAGGTATTTGCTTAATCCTGTTGATCTGCATGAGAGTGTCCTGATATGCCTCCGCGCTTGTCCCTTTAAGGTCAAAGCAGTATGTATACAGTAAATGGGCTGGGTCTGAGTGCTTTAAAGCTCACAACTGGCCAGGCACCATCCTGATTTGCCCCACTCTGTGGTCAATAATAGAGCAGAGGGCGCTCTAACTAGTGCTGTAAATATTTACTTTTAATTTGTTGTTATACTTTAATTAGAGTGCTTGTTTTAACCTGCCTTCTTGCAGCTTATACATTCAGATGGGAGCTACCATGTTTGGTCTGGGACTTCCAGGAATTTGGACCAATTGGAACAAAGGGACTTTGAGAGTTCCGTAGCTCAGGTGCCTCGTGGGAAAAAGCTGGAGTTCTTGTAGTTTTTCAGCTTGGCACCTAAACTGACAAATGAGACCACCAGAACTGAGACTGACAGCTCCCCTAGCCAACTGGAAGCCAGGAAAACCAGACTAGATCAAGAACTGTTAGGAGAAATAGGATAGTTGTTGTTTAGAGCTGAGAGAGTAAGCAGCTCGAGCCATTGAGAGGGAGCTCCTGTAAAGGAGCTGAACAGAACGAGTAGGGACAGGCCTGACTTGCCTCTCTTCTATTATTTCCAGCACTGGACTGCCTATAGCAGTAAAATGGACTAATCTGAAAACTACTTTTAAACTGTGGCAGTTAGCCCCGAGACCCGGGGGAGTGCAGCTCGAGCTCTTGGACCGAGAGGAGCTTCTGTGAAGCGTTCAGCCCAAGGCAGGCCTAGTTTCCTCCAGTGGATGTCTGCAGTTCCAAGTTCGGGGATCTGTGATCAGAGACTGCCTTATACAGATTGAGAGGTTTGCACAGCATATCGGCTGTAATTGTGAATCAGACTGAAACTGAAGTAAGAGGTACAGAAGTGAGTGCTGTTTCCATTAAATGTGCTGAATGCTCAAAGTGGGTTGAGGCCTACTGACCAGGGACACCTGTGTGCCACTGGAATTCAGATGCCTTGTTTGGCTAAGTTGTTAGCAAGCTGGAGACGTTCACCAGCAAAAAGATTGAACTTTGCCAGAAGTGTTTATCCAGTCTTCAGCTCATGCCAAACCTGGCCCAAGCCACCTATTCCTGCACCAGATACTGTTTTCTCAGCAAGAGACCGACTTGGGGATCCAGCCCCTGTGCAGCAAGAAATTGCAGGTTGCAGCCACCTAGAGGGAAAGGCCGTGAAGCGGAGGTGAGTCTTGTAGGCCCAGCTTCCCAATGCTTTTCAGTGCTCTGCAACAGGTCTTCATAACACCAGGCCATCTTCTACCAACTGGTGTTGCGAGTAAACTAAGGGTAGCTCCCTGCAACAGTTCTTTAAATCATTTTGTGGTACCATCTGATTTCTTCAGTGTGTGTTACAGGGTTACAGTGGACTAGGCCAATCGGCTGAGGATAAAAATAGCCAAGGTCTTTCTTGTTGCATGTTTAACTGCCTTTTCTTTACATCAAAGGCCCCAACAAAAGCTGCAACCCCAAGCATCATTCAGGCTAGCCACCAACAGCCTGGGTACCCAGCAGCTGAAAGACTGTATAGTGGGACTACATGCATGCATGCAAAGTACCCCAGTTAAAATCCAGTATCGTAGTCATTTATCTAGATCTGCCCCTTTCCTTGTTCAAATCCCCCTTAATAAATCAATTGATTTGTTTCACTGTTACATTGCCTCACGAATATCTCATTGTCTGGGTTAAGGTTAAGGCTAATGTGTCTGGAGCGGGGAAACGTATTTAAAAGTGCAAGCCTGTTTTGAATACTGTTTTCCAGGGGGTTCAAGGATGTTTACTGAAGACCAGACCCTGGTGGTAAGTGCAAGGGGTGTGTGCATATTGTAAATGTTTATTGCCAACTGTGTGTTAACTGCTATAAAAGGCTGTTCCCCATTACAAGGTACGTGGTCACTAGGTGGGCTTGTGGGTGGTTATAGCTTCCCAGAGGGCTGTACCAGGTTAGGTAGATACTCCTGCATACAGTACCTTGCTCTGGGTGGAGGCACCAAAATATTGTGTTTACTGAGGGCAGGAGAACCCTGGTAATTGTTAAGTTTGAACCCAGGCCCTCAACCTGTTGTCAGAAGTACAGGCAGGGCTAGTAACCCTAGAGATAGCGCCACCTAAAGGTTACATATGCACAGTTTAGTTTTGAGTCTCACACTGCTTCTCTTTATTTTTTGTTCGGGGCTCACTTGCTGTGGTAGCAGGAACAGTTACGGAATGTGAGTGAGTGTGTGTGTGCGTGTGTATGTGTGTGTGTGTTGCCAGATGCAGTAGGAGCATGGGAGAGGGGGAGCCAGACTGAAAGCAACCATTAAAATATCGTATGGCGTGACTTTCAAATGGCTCTTTGTTTTGCTGTGATGGAGATAGTATATACATTAATATGTCCCCGGAGCCACTCGTTGCGGAATAACAGTTGTATCACGTGCGTTCTGCTCTGGCAGAATAGAAAAGCGAAGCTGAGATGTTCTGGCTGGAACAGAACACAAGTCAAACCACTCTTATCCCACAATGAGTGGTGACAAGGGACGTATTAAAGTATAGATTTTGATCGAAAGAGCACTCAGTGTTATTTAAATAAAGTCCAGCAATGTGCCTGTTTCCAGAGCATCTGCGTGTGAGACACTCTTCACAGAATAAGAGTGTTTCATGTGCAGGGGAAGAGAGCATTCCAATTGATCTATAATGCCTTGTTTGTCTTACTGTTTTTTGAAGCGCTTGGTTGATAGTACCGATAGGGGCCTTCATGTCCCTCACTAAGTGAGTGGGAAAAAAATGGAGGCTGCCTTGTTTTAAAATTGAAACTAGCACATTGATACCAGTTCACTAGGGAAGTAGACTGTGCTGGCACTTGTTATCTGCCATGCTCTACTGGTATTTATAGTACCCCCCTGCCATGGCTTTCAGCCAATCAGGGAGCTCAGAGTATCGAGTCCATTTTCTTAACTGGTTTGCAGGCTGTTCTGAGCTTGTATTTCCATGTTTTTTTCCTTTTTTTGCATGATATGTTTATACCGCCTATCCCATGCCACACTGGCCCCCACTCCTTCAGGTTCCACAAGCTCCTCGACCCCACTGACCTTTATCCAGCCCTCCTCAGGTCCTCATATCGCAGCCGATCCCCCGGGATATCCCGGTGTATCCCTATCACTGGGTCGGGTCCCCCTCCTCTGAGGGGGAAGGGCACCGGGGCAGAAGGGAAGACCCCGGCACACACTACATTAGGGCCCAGGGGATGCTGTTGAGGAGCAGGAGGTCCTGAACAGGCACTGGAGGTGCTCGAGAGAGCAGGGAGCCGTCATCTAGGTGGCCAGGGAGCGATTTTTCTGGTTTTCTGCGAGGAGGCAGCGTGGTGACGTCAAGGCATACGCCGACGCCCGCTCCTCCCCCAGGTAACTTGGGCCGTACAGCCTGCCATGCTCCCAGCCTCCGCTAGGAGCCAGCAGGCACCGGACCTGTCCCCTGCCATCTCCCCAGAGAAGGACAGCTGTCGCGGGACCCTCGATCCTTCTCCTCCCCAGACGGCCCTCCAGTGACCGGGTCCGTTCCCGAACCCAGGTCGCTGGCATCGCAAGCGGGAATCCGACCACTGCACCAGCGGGCCGGCTCCATGTTTTTTTCTTTTAATCCCCTTCTCTCTCTGCAGCTATACCTCTCTCTCTCAGGAACACCCAAGGCATCCTAGGCTGGGGCTCCACCTACTCCCATGCCTCTTCTTGATGCCAGTCCTCCACGCTGCCTTGGTTTACCTCCCAGCGGGGAAGGATGGAGCAGCTCCCCATTCCACTCTCCCCTACCTGCTTAATGTCTTCTTCAGGCGGCTACTGAGCTCGCACAGTTTCGGATGTCACTTTTTGGTGTTGTGGTACCGGGGTCCATCGTTGTGTTAATTGTGGGACCATTTTCCTGGTTTTCGTCCCTCACCCAAGGAGTCAGCACGCAAGGCATGCAAATGCTCCGGAACCTGGCCGGCGTCCTTTCTCTCCCACAGGCATAACCTGGCTGCACCACCACCCATGCTCACCCAGGTGGCAGTATTGCAGTGAGGATATCCTCCCTCCCTCCCTCTCTGGAGGAGAGAAGCGTCTCTTGGGATGCTCCATCTACCTCCCCCCAGCTGGCCCTCCGACACCCGAGTCCGGTTTCAAACCTGGGTTGCCAGCACCGCAAGTGGTAGCGCTAACTCTGCGCAGGGCGGAGTTCCATGTTTGAAGATGTGTCCCTTATTTTCAGTGTCCGTGTCCCTCATTTCAGTGAACAAAAGGTTGAGAGGTATGATCCTCAGTGATCCTCAGTGTAGACTTGTGATTTAGCAGCTTCTGCCTGATCAAATACTTTCTTAACGTCTAAGGTAAAAGGAGACCCTTTTTATGTTTTCTAAGTTTGTTTGGATTGATTGAAACATTTGTTTATGTCCTAATTTATCGACTAGGGGCTGAAGCCCATCCATGGATAGTTTACCAACAGCCACTCTCTTTTTTTTTTTTTTTACGTTAGACAGATTATGCTATAGCAGTTTAACTTAAAACTTGCTCTAGTTTCAGAAAATAACTACTGGTATATGGAAATGGAGATGGTAAGTCCTTTCTGCTGGTGATAAGATTGTAAGTCACATATGGTCGAATGCTACTTGCTAGCAGGAAGTGACGGACAGATTCAAGACTAAATTTTTCACACTATTTGACCACCCTAGTCAATCACATAAACTGAACCTGAAACTGAGGATTGGAAATGTGATGTAAAGACAGTTTATTTGCATACCCACAATGCAGTGCTTAAATGTGTATACTGTACCCCTGTTCTCTGGTGTGGAGCAGATAAAGCAAATGTTCCTGCATGTTTCTACATTAAATTCCAAGTTTAACTGGGATTGTGCCTTAAATACTGAAAAAGTAAAGCATTTCTGGTCACCATCATATAAAAAAAACAAGGCTTATAATATAATTTCTAGTTTTTAGGGTACATTTTAAGGACTTCAAAGACTGAATCTTCAAAAAAAATTCATTCTGCACATTTATATGTACAATTTTTGGGTACCCCAACAAGTTGGGGTAATATTTTTGTATTAAATATAGTATTGCTTCAGTGAGCTTAGCTCTTGATTGTTGTAGAAAGGTATTGCTAAATACTAATTTACTTTCTCACATTATAGTGGTGTAGTTCTGCCATACACCCAGGGACTGTGCCCCATTATTATGCCTGAGGGGTCACAGGTGGGATGGAGGATTATCACTATGCATAGTGGAATGTCTTCTCTGGTGGTGTGGGATGGTCACCCAAAGTAGAAGGGTTAAAAGAGAAGCTGGGAAAATTACTAGCCGCTGAGGGACAGACTTTTAAGGATTTAAAAAGGGCCATAGAGAGCCCTAGGGGGGCTACTCCAGTAAATTTTTCTCTGGCCCCTACACCTATGCTGTCTCCCCTTGCAGTGTCCCCCATAATAGTACCCTCTGTGAATCTGGACTCTTATCGCAGGCTCAAGCTATTTTCAGACACTGTTCCCACCCCCGTCGGGGGGGGGGGGGAGACGACTTAGAAACTTGGATGGACTATGCGTCTCCTTTGGTCCAGGAGTGGCAATGCTTGGAAGGAGAGAAGGGAAAGAGACTCATGGAGAGTTTAAGGGGCCCTGCACTTGAAGCCATCCGATTTCTGAGGTCCACCAATCCGGAGGCCTCTGCTAATGTGTACCTATCTGCATTAGAGGGAGTGTTTGGTAGTACTGAGCCAGGGGAGGATTTAATGTGGAAGTTCAAATCCACCAAGCAATGGAAAAATGAATGCTTGTCCGCATATGTGACCCGACTAGAGAGCCTTTCAGAGCACACTGCAAGGGTGGTATACCAGCTAGCGAGTAGAACTGAGTGAGGCTAGAACATTCTCAAGTCTGCTCGCTACTCTAGTGTGCTTATGTTAAAGTTAAAATTTCAAGATCGTAAAGACAATCCCCCTGCCTACTGCTGGTTGATGAAGGAAATTCAGGAAGCAGAGGCTGAAGATGACTGTTGAAACCCGTATGTTGGCGTTGCACGAGCTGCTCCTACAGTTGAGAAACCTAATGAGAAAGATACTGCCCTTGATTCTCAACAGATTAGTGACTTGTTAAAAGAACTAAAGGAACTGTGAGCCAGCACCCAGAATTCTGCAGAAATAGTGAAAAGTCATGTCATCTGTGCTTCCAATGTTGAGGCCACCCACGAAGCTCAATCTGCTGTAAAATGGGCCAGTGCCCAAGTTACTGAAACCAGAACAGGCAGTGATGTAACACGAGAAATGAAAGAGCTGCGAGGTATGGTGAGAGATATTATTCACTCGTCTCAACAGACTGTGCCCTGAAGAAACTGTGGTGGAGCTGAATCTGAGCCTAGGCCCAAAGAAGAGTACCAGCCTGCACCCTCTGACAACCACCAACCCAGAAAAGACCCTGCTCGGCCTTCTGAGTCTAGAACTCAAGTATTCTGTTACTGGTATGGAGAAGATGGGCATACCAAAAGTTATTTTCATGCTCCGGAAGATTGGCGCAGAGTAACTGCCAAACTGCGTAACCAGGTTCAGCAAAGCAACATAAAGCCACAGTATGGACCATCCCACAAGACTTTTTCACCTAAGGCCACTGTACAAAGACCTGCTAAGACTGCTCTTCCAGACTGGTTGGAGATGGTACATTGACAGTATTTCGACCCGAGCCATATTGGACAGCAGATCTCAGGTCACTATAATATTTAAGGATTGGTATGACCAGCATTTGCCTGACCATCCTCTATAACCCCTAGAAGGACTGCATGTAAGGGGTTTAATGAACAAATCCTACCCTTACCTTGGTTTCTTACGAATATGGCTAGCTTTTCCCTCTACTGTGGCTGGTGTGGATGAGTCTGTGGAGACTCTGTCCTTGGTCTGCCCACCAATGGGCTTATATGATGGGATCCCTATATTGATCAGCACTAACGCTCACATGTTTGGCCAATTAGCCCAGATGTGTCAAGAAAGTCAAGCCCAGAAGACTAGATGAGCTTTGCACATCCATGCCATGGTGCTGAGTGTGTATGAAATGCAGATGCAGGCCTAAGAGATGGACAATGATGAGCCAGTGGTAGTTGTGTGGAAAAATGATCCAGCGCTTCTTGTCTTGCCACCCAATGCACAGTGCGGTGTCAATGGCAAAGTCCAAATGCAGAAAAATGTAACAAGATTCTTATGCTGGATGCCTCAGAGGAAGGGAAGGTGCCGGATGGGATTCTAGTCAAACCTAATGTGCTGCTTGTCAGATCCCATGCCTATGCTAGGAGAGCAGAAGTACAACTCTGCAATGTGACCGACAGAGACATTGAAGACACTTGGGGCTGTAACCTGGCTAAAGTGTGCTGTGCAGATACCACTGTGTTACCAAGCAAGTGCCGTACAGAGAAGAATGGTGAAGTGACTCCAGACCAGTTTGATTCTGGAGAATTCCCCATTCCCCAGGAGTGGAAAGATAAAGTCAGCCGTAAACTAGCACAGCGAAGTAAAGTATTTTCATTAAAGGAATGGGATGTCGGATGCGTTGCAGGTGCTGAGCACCATATCAGGCTCCATGACAAGAGGCCATTTTGAGAAAGGTCCCGCAGATTGACACCTGCGGACATTGATGATATTCGATGCCACCTCCAAGAGATGTTAGGAGCCGGAATCATCCAGGAATCCTGCAGTCCCTATGCCTCTCCCATTGAGGTGGATTGAAAAACAAATGGTTCAAATCTCCACTTTCTTAAAATCGGGTAAAGATCCACTACAGCCAGAATCATATAGACCCATCTCAATATTAAATTGTGATTATAAGCTCTACATGTCAGTTTGGGCCCGACGTCTGGAGGATATTCTTCCAGGTATTATTCATCCAGACCAGTCGGGATTTTTGAAATTGGGGCAAACCTTGGATAATACCTGCGGGGTCATTCATCTTATGGACTATGCTTCTTGTTATGCTCTCCCAACTACTATAGTAAGTCTGGATGCATATAAGGCATTCGATAGAGTAGTTTGGAAATTTTTGTGGCAGGTGCCGGCCTCTTTCAGTTTTCCGGAGGAGGTCATCACATGGCTTAGCAATATATATATATATATATATATATATATATATACACACAGACCAGCCCTTCAACATACATTAGGGTGAATGGTACTATCTCCACCCCCATAGCTTTAGAGAGGGGCATGCATCAAGGCTGCCCCCTCTCATCCTTACTATTTGCTTTATACATTGAGCCATTGGTGTTAGCCATTAGAAGGTCTCAGGAGACACAGGGGATAGAACTGAGTGGAATGCTATAAAGCATCTTCATATGCTGATGATGTTCTGCTCACACTGTTGGACCCTGAGAGGTTTCTCCCTGCAGTTTGGAGGATACTACAAGACTTTGCTGAAGTCTCGTTGTATGTAGTGAATACCTCTAAGACAGAGGTTCTGACCTTAAATTTCTTGCCATCCACAGAACTAAAGACCCTTTTCCCCTTTAAATGGAGGAGAATTAAACTTAAGAACCTGGGCATTTCCTTACCTCAGTCTCTACAGAACCTTTGTCTGATTAATTTTGAATCCTTCACGCAGACCATGGAGTCAGATCTCTATAGTTGGGCACAGTTACATCTCTCTTTTTATGCCAGAATGGAAACGATTTGAACTAATATTTTGCCTAGAATATTGTATTTTTTTTCAAACTATCCTGGTCTTGCCCCCTCCAGCTTATTTTATGTCCTGGAATAAGGCCCTGGCTAGATTTGTGTGGGTGGGACATCGCCCTCGCATACGGTGGTCACTCCTGAAACTTCCTAAAGACAAAGGCAGGCTGAATCTCCCTGATTTAAAACAATATGTGAACGCAGTAGCTATTAGTCAAATTCTGTGCTGGTTAAATCTGGCATATAATGTCCCCTGAAAGCATACTGAATGCATCCTTAATGATATGCACGATGCCCCAAAGGTGATATTTGCACCTATTACCTCTCTCCCAAATTTTGCCGAATACTTTATAGGAGCACAACAAACCTTGCAGATTTGGAACAGGATTCATGCTATTCCAGCCCTAGAGCCTTTATTT
This sequence comes from Neoceratodus forsteri, assembly GCA_016271365.2. Classification (NCBI taxonomy): domain Eukaryota; kingdom Metazoa; phylum Chordata; order Ceratodontiformes; family Ceratodontidae; genus Neoceratodus; species Neoceratodus forsteri. Next base: position 1,338,772,176 of record CM028131.1, read on the forward strand.
TATTATTTAAGGTTATTGTCAATTGAATCTGAATTTATGCGGCTCGCTTTGATCTCACCTTCCAAAGGTGGCATCGGAGCGGCTTATCTTTTATCTTCCAATTTTTGGATTCACAGGGGGTGGTAGCCTTTACACAGTTACAGCAAGCCTATGATCTCACCAATAGGGAATACTATAGATACTTACAGGTTTAAACTTTTTTGTTATATAAGGGCCCACTTAGAAGTCACCTCCCAGATCCTTTATCCCTTCTTCTGAATATGATAATGTCCTCAATTAAAGGTACTATATGGCAGCACAATAGGACTATTATACCGGGGGTTCAGGGCATATGTATCTGACATGACAAGAGATATACTTGAGGCCTGTAACAGGGAACTTCCTAATCTGGACCCATATGATAACTGGCTTAAATACACTCACCTTTCTCTGGGGATCTTTTTGGCCCCCTACAGGCGAGCATTTGCATGGAAGGCCTGCAACTGTTTTTTTAACACACCAGCTAAACTGTCAGAATTCCTCCTAGGGCAAGCTGGACACTATCGGAGGTTGTGTGGAGATCATTTAGCTAATCATATACATATATTTTGGTCATGCCAGGAGTTGAGCACCTTCTGGCATGCAATTACTGGCGCTTTGATAGACTTATTGGGGGAAGAAGCAATTCTTACCCCAGAGTTGGTGCTCCTTTCTGTTCCTCCAGAGGGCTTTAGATTACACCAAGGTTCACTTTTGTTTACTTATCTTTTGCTGGCCAAAAAGGCAATCACCCACCTATGGCGACAACCTAGATCCCCCTCCATAAATGCTTGGCACAAACTTATGGTGGAGCCTTACTCACTGGAGTGATTGATAGCCAGCTGTAATAACAGGGCCCCTCAGTTCGAAATTCTGTGGTGGCCATGGGTCTTCTACATTTCAGCATGAGATCCCTCGTTTGTTCCATGAGGTCTTTCAGAATTGGTGGGAGATGTTGGAAAACTAGGGAAGAGGAGTCTGGTCCCTTGCAGAATTCGCCTAGTAGAAATATGAAAGTACAGTCTGTCTTTATGATTATTGTCCTAGCTTTACGTTATTTGACTTTGCACAGGGTGATCACCTTCCAGCTATGTGATGTGATTGTAGAATGCAACACCTATAAATACTGTTGCACTGACACTTTACTGTATGTGATATGCAACTAGTTTTGCACCCCAAATGATATATGTTCATGTTACCTTATGTAACCCCTAGGTGGTGCTCTCCCAAGGGCTACTACCCCTGCCTGTTTGACTACGGACAGGTTGAGGGGCCTAGTTCCTATGGCGAGTGCCTCCACCCAGACGTCAGGGTTTGTAGTGGTTAGGCTAGCTTGGTCACAGCCCTCTGGGACACTGAGACCCCCTTTTATTCCCTCTAGTGGCTCACACAGTACCCCTGAGTTACAGCCCCAGTACCCCACATATACACACTGTTCACTCATATAGATACCACTTACCCTCGAGACTGAGTCTGCAGCACGTCTCTGAGGACCCCCTGTAAAATAAGGTTAAACAACATACACAGCAAAACACAATACTGCACAGACAGTATATAGTATAACAACAACAAATCTGATTTATTTAGGGGGCAGTAACACAGGAGGGGGAAATCAGGTTAATTGGTGGCATTAAATCACAGTACTGTGCACACATACAGGGTCTGAAAAGTCACACTCTGGGTACCCAGGTTGGGGGGCGGCTAGCCACGTCCGTTGCCCGGGGTTGGCCAGCAGGTGCAGATGGATGGGGTCTGTAGAAGAAAATATATGCACAACACCCAATTTTAATCTGGAGCTGGATGTCTCAGTCCATGAAGCAGGGAAACAACAAGAATTAGATGACACACTTGTGATTGAAAACAGACTGCAGGGGAATACCCTGATTTGTACTCACAATACCCAAGCTGAGGACCGGATGGTGGATGTTCTTCTGGATTGCCAGAACAACAGGGCATGGAGACAGGGTCCTTGTGATTGGACCCCACTGCAGTTGATAGCAAACGTATTTAGTCCAAGCTAAGCTGGGGTTTGCTTCCAGCTTCAGCAAACAGCACACAGCACGGGGGATTGGAAATAGCGATTCTCCACAAGCACTACACACATTCATATGTAAAAGGAAAGTACTATACCAGGCATGCTGCTCCTCGATCCCGATCGCAATTACTGCAAAATACCCGGGAGCACACAAAGCAGCTTCAGTTCCTGACAGACTGAGCGCGATTCAGCAATTTCTCCAGTCTTCTACAGGGTTAGCCTGGTTTCTACTCTTCAGACTTCCTTCTTTCTCCTCACAATCGCATTCAGTCCGAACTGGCACTTGCAACGGCTGCAGGCCGAACCTCAGGGCCTCACACGCGCTTCCCACGTGAAACTATACACCGCAGAAGCACAGAGCTCCTTCTGTCTTCACTGTCACAACTGATCTGAGCTTTCCAGTCACAGAGCAGGGCATTTCCTTTAGCTCCACACTATTCTGTTGCTGGGTTTGGCTGTCACTCAAAATAAGACTCCCTCTGTTGGTGGTAAAAGGCGCCAAGGTCAAAACTACATTTCCCAGAGTGACTGCCCATACAATCCTCTTGTGGCTGGCTCAAAATTAAGAGACCAAGTTCTGATTCGTCCACAGGCTCCATTTTAGGGCTCCCTTAACCCAATTGGCCCAGCACAGCAGTTCAGGACCAAAATGAAAAAGCTACACTGAAACAGTTCATGCTAAAATAAAGACAGGCTATACAAACTACATTTTCCCAGTCACTCTAAACGATTTCTGGCAAACAGTTATATCTTTCAACAATGCTCCCTCTGCACATGTAGCGACAGCAGAAATGGAGCGAATTGGCAGCAGCTCGGATGAGGTTCGAGCATTAAGTACACAGTCACCCCATAGAAACTAATGAAATCTGCAAGCAGACAGCTCTTAAAAAGACAGTACGTGGAGGCTCAAATAGCACTCACTTGGAACCACATTTTCTGGAGTCTGAGCTGGCCGAGGCATCACACTGGGAGCCAGGGCGGGGGTACTACTAACTGGAAACCTTAGTGCCATCTCTCTCTGCGGCATGATAAGCATTTGGAGACATCTCGTCAATTTCCCCACTTCCATGGTCAAGTTTTGAGCTGTTGTCAGCAGGAGATGCATGGGTGGGTACCCCCACCCCCATAGCAGATGCAGTCGGATGAGGGTCAGGGCCTGTACTTGCAGGAGCGGCCTTCATAAAGAGACTGTTTTTTATTTCCCTGAACTCTCTCAGCAGTTCACCCCATGGTGGCACACCCTCATTGGTCCCCACTTCACAAGGACCTTCCGATGCTGTGATCACTTGAGCAGTGCTCACCCCAGAATTAAAATCCCCCTCCTCATCTTCAACCTCCTGAAGTTCTTTTATTAAGTCACAATAATCCGGTGGGTTACTCCTTCTGTCTGGGAGTCTTAATTGAAGGAGCTGCAATTTAAAATGCTTTGCATGTTGTAGTAGGTGCTCCAACCTTACACGGTTTAAGTCACTGGCGGCCACCCCACCTTTTCAGTAAGCCTTCTGCAGAGCTCTTTCCAGACGAGTAACATATGCAGGAAAACTTTCCCCTGGCCACTGTTTTGTACCTTGAAATTTCCACATCAAGCTCTCCCCTGACTCAATGCTCCCAAAATTGCCTTCAAGTGCAGATAGGTAGTCCTGGGCAGATGCATCAGGATTTGTGGACCTCAAAAAATGTAATGACCTCTAGGGCAGGACCCCTCAGATTTTTCTATGATTCTTTTTCGTTTCTCAGCCTCCACACACTGCCATTCAAGTATCGGGGGGCAACACAATCTATCCAGGTGTCCCAATCATCCTCCCCCTGGGGAGTGTGGAGGGTGCCAGAGAAGATCCTCAACCTTCGGTAAGAGTCGTGACTAATGGCAGGTGCAGAAATAGGAGCCTGCATTGGTTCAGCCACAGAAAGAGGGGCAATACCGGGTGCTGGAGCGGGAGAGGGTGTTGGGGGAGGAACACCCCCAGGTGGCAGAGATAATTTCTGTAAATCCTCCACAGTTTTCCCTTCCTCCAGAAACAACTTAGCAAATTTCTCCTCAAAAGTTTCAGATAGTGGGAGGGGCTCATTTCCCCCCCCCCCCCCCCCCGAGTCTTTACTGTCCTTAGTTATCACTCTCCAGGCAGTGAGGGCTCCCTCTGGGGTAATAGTCTGTGGCACTTTGGAGATCCCCATGGGGTCCTTATACTCTACTAGGGCCATGAAAGTGTGGGTGAGAAGATCAGCATGTCGACCCACCACCACAGAGTTTTGTAAACCTTCCACCTTGGAAAGTACTTCCTGTACAGTGTCTGTATTGATACCCAGGGGGACGTCCAGGATAAGCATAGCATTTTGGGGGTTGACTTCCTCCCAGTACACCACTCCACCAACCGGTGCACGGCCATTTCTGTCGGGGTACCCATTTATTTTATTTTTTTAACAGTGGTTCGTAAATGTGGCCACTAGAGGACACAAAATCCCAGTGGTGAGCCTCCAAGATGTAACCCCTAGGTGGCGCTATCCCAAGGGCTACTACCCCTGTCTGTTTGACTATGGACAGGTTGAGGGGCCTAGGTCCTAAGGTGGGTGCCTCCACCCAGACGTCAGGGTTTGTAGTGGTTAGGCTAGCTTGGTCACAGCCCTCTGGGACACTGAGACCCCCTTTTATTCCCTCTAGTGGCTCACATAGTGCACCAGAGTTACAGCCCCAATACCCCACGTATACACACTGTTCACTCATATAGATACCACTTACCCTGGAGACTGATTCTGCAGCATGTCTCTGAGGACTCCCTGTAAAATAAGGTTAAACAACATACACAGCAAAACACAATACTGTTTCCATAAGTGCCAACACCACAGACAGTATATAGTATAACAACAACAAATCTGATTTATTTAGGGGGCAGTAACACAGGAGGGAAATCAGGTTAATTGGTGGCATTAAATCACAGTACTGTGCACACATACAGGGCCTGAAAAGTCACATTCTGGGTACCCAGGTTGTTGGGGGGGGGCTAGCCAGGTCCGTTGCCCGGGGTTGGCCAGCAGGTGCAGATGGATGGGGCCCTGTAGAAGAAAATATATGCACAACACCCAATTGTAATCTGGAGCCGGATGGCTCAGTCCATGAAGCAGGGAAACAACAAGAATTAGATGACACACTTGTGATTGAAAACAGGTTGCAGGGGAATACCCTGATTTGTACTCACAATACCCAAGCTGAGGACTGGATGGTGGATGTTCTTCTGGATTGCCAGAACAACAGGGCATGGAGACAAGGTTCTTGTGACTGGACCCCACTGCAGTTGATAGCAAACGTATTTAGTCCAAGCTAAGAAAGGGTTTGCTTCCAGCTTCAGCAAACAGCACACAGCACAGGGTATTGGAAATAGTGATTCCCCACAAACACTATGCTCATTCATATGTAAAAGGAAAGTACTATACCAGGCATGCTGCTCCTCGATCCCGATCGCAATTACTGCAAAATACCCCGGAGCACACACAGCAGCTTCAGTTCCTGACAGACTGAGCGCGATTCAGCAATTTCTCCAGTCTTCTACAGGGTGAGCATGGCTTCAACTCTTCAGACTTCCTTCTTTCTCCTCACAATCGCATTCAGTCCGAACTGGCACTTGCAACGGCTGTGGGACGAACCTCAGGGCCTCACACGTGCTTCCCACATGAAACTATACACCGAAGAAGCACAGAGCTCCTTCTGTCTTCACTGTCACAACTGATCTGAGCTTTTCAGTCACAGAGCAGGGCATTTCCTTTAGCTCCACACCATTCTGTTGGGTGGTTCAGCTGCCACTCAAAATAAGACTCCCTCTGTTGGTGGTAAAAGGCGCCAAGGTCAAAACTACATTTCCCAGAGTGACTGCCCATACAATCCCCTTGTGGCTGGCTCAAAATTAAGAGTCCAAGTTCTGATTCATCCACAGGCTCCATTTTAGGGCTCCTTTAACCCAGTTGGCTAAGTGCAGCAGTTCAGGACCAAAATGAAAGAGCTACACCGAAACAGTTTGTAGTAAAATAAAGACAGGTTAGACAAACTACATTTTCTCAGTCACTCTAAATGATTTCTGGCAAACAGTTATATCTTTCAACAAGCCTCCCTCTGCACATGTAGCAACGGCAGAAACGGAGCGAATTGGCAGCAGCTCAGGTGGGATTCGAGCATTAAATACACAGTCCCCCATACAAACTAATTAAGTCTTCAAGCGGACAGCTCTTAAAAAGACAGTACATGGAGGCTCAAATAGCATTCAATTGGAGCCACATTTAAACAGCTCAGACACCGAACACCGCCCAGACTTGGAGCATTCAGGCAAGCTCCTGGAAGACTTTTTGGGAACCCCCATTTGCAGGGGAGTTACACTTATATTAAGAAAAATGAAGTTGAAAAGAAAGAGAGAAAGAAAGAAAGAAAGAAAGAGGGCTCATTAAGAATGTGCATGACTAATAATGGGCAGACTAGATGGGCCAAGTGGTCCTTATCTGCCGTCAAAGTCTATGTCTATGTTTCATGAATATGCCGGCCCGGTGGTGCTGAGGGTTGAGGCGCTGGTCTCCACACCTCATGCTACACCGGCGACCCGGGTTCGGGAGTAAGCCAGGGCACTGGGGGTCGGTAAGGGAGGGAGATGGATTGAGCGTCTGCGGGACAGCTCTGCTCTCCCTGGGTGGTATCCAGGGGGCTTTCCGGTGCAGTAGTGGCCCCCAGTGGAGACCAGGGGTACTATCTGCATAGGAGCAAGTGGGGGACGAGCGCAGCTGGCGTCTTCAGGGCTCCACCTGGCTGCTGATACCATTGCATGACTGCGCTTGGGAGGGAAACCAAGACAAGGCCTCCTAGACCACCAGTGAGATGACGGTGACCCCAGGGGAACACCTACATCCCAATCACTGGCCCAGACACACCCAGATCTCTCCATAGTTAGACCATTCCGGCCCTAGGTAAGGCACCTCACACTTAGAAGTTGACCACCAGAGGGAAGGGCAGAACCAGCCCCAGAGGTGATACCAGGGGTCGGACCTGCCTGGGGGTCATTTGGGGAGAGATCCTGGGAGATGCGCGGGTTCAGGCTGGGAGTAGGGTAGTATCCAAATGGACACTCCTGAAGGATGCCTGGGGGGGGGTCTGGGAGTAATAATAAAAAAAAAGAATGTGCATGGATTATAGGACACTTAACCGAAGGAGCATACTGGATCAGTATACGATGCCTTGCATCCAGGATGCTGACTGACCGTCTCAATGGAAGTCAATGGTTCTCCATCTTAGATCTCAGAAGCGGGTACTACCAAATCCCAATGGCACCCAAAGATCGAGAGAAAACTGCTTTTATTTGTCCCTTGAGCTTTTATGAATTCCTGTACATGCCCCAAGGAATATCTGGAACACCAGCAATACTCCAGAGATTAATGTAACGAGCTATAGGAGACATGACCCTCCTTGAATGCTTAGTTTATTTGGACAATGTCATCATGTTTGGCAAAATGTTCAAAGAGCATGAGACTCGTCTGTTCAAGGTCTTGGACTGGTTAGAAGAGTTTGGATTAAACTTATCCATTGGCAAGTGCCATTGTTTTCAGCAATCTGTAAAATAAGTGGGCGACATTGTGTCTTCGGAAGGCATCCAAACAGATCTGAGCAAAGAAGAAGCTTTAGCCACCTGGCTAAGGCCTAACAATCTTAAAGAACTTCAGAGATTCCAAGGTTTCTGCGGGTATTATCCACACTTTGTTAATACGAAAGTAATTCACCCACTGCTAAATCTGACCCAAGGATATCCACCTACAAATCAGAAGTACAAAAGGCATGCTGTAAAAGAAGGTGATAAAGTCCACTTTAAACCTAATGAACCATTTGGAGACAGGTGGACCCGATTGCGACACAGCATTTTACGACATAATTTACCAGCTTACACATGCTGCAGTACTCACTTATACAGATCCAACTACATCACATGTAGTAGTAGTAGTAAAATGTTTTTATTCAATGAAATTTGTGTGAATAAGGGATAAACTTGATTGAGCAAAGCTCATTTTCAACAAGGTCCCATGCAATAGTCAACAATATACAATACAAAATGTTACAATCACAAATAATGTAACTAACAATAAAGTGTAACTGAATAAATAACAAACCAAAACAAACAATAAGAAAAAAAAATATCAGATCAAATTTGCACACTACAAAACCATTGTATACAATTTTAGTTATGCCTAATCCATTTCAATTAAATAAATCCCTATAATGCTAATCACTCTTACTAAAAGGTACCCTACACTATACATCTGCAGATGCCTTTTATATATCTATACAACATTGCCTTTTTTGGCGTGAACTAATCCGATGCCAATGTTGGATAAGGGGCCAAATGTTATTTATATTGTCCAAAAACAATGTCGCAGGGATTGCATTCCAGCCCAACACCCTTCTATAGTATATAGATTGTCGTCCGACATCCAGATTACAACTAGGCAACCTCAGGCTTGGCATTCGACAATTTCTCAGGGAGGCTAATTTATTTATGTAGGTCAATTTATCTACAACATACCCTGGATGTTGCCCCTTCAGGCCTTTATAAACAAAAAGCCAGCAAATGTTAGTGGTTATGCCTACATCAGCGTATACCAACCTAAGCGATCATAAGCTGGCACCTGTGAGTTAACCTAGGGGCCCCTAGAATAAATCTAGCCAAGCAATTATAACTTGCTTCTAACTTTTTTGGGTCCTGTTTTCTCCCACAGGAATAAAATATATCCCTGTAATCAAACATAGGGATGATCATTGCATTCACTACTCTTTCCCTTACATCCATACTCATCGACAGTCTAACCCTGTAAAGAGACCCTATTCTTTTGTTCACATTCCTGGTCAAATTACCAATGTGTATATCCCAACAGAATGAACTGTCAATCCAAAGACCCAAATATTTGTACATATATGTCTGTTGAATCGGGGCGCCCCCAAGGGCAACCAATCCCAGGGCCATGCCATCCAGCGTGTCACTTTTTCGATGTAACAGCATGGCTTGTGTTTTCTTTACATTCAGAACCAGCCTACTATCACTTAAGAAAATCTGTAATTCATCAAAGGCTAGCTGAAGCCTTTTATGTATCACTTCAATAGATTCATCTGATGTATAAATGATAGTATCATCGGCATGAAGATGGTATTTTATTTCAGAATCCTGAAAAGACAGGCCATTTATGTACATGTTGAACAGCAATGGCCCTAGGATGGAGCCCTGTGGGACCCCCGATCCAACAGACAAAATGCATGACTCCCAACCACCCAATGAAACCTTCTGGCTCCTATTTGTCAAGTACGACTTCAACCACTCTCCACTCAAACCTACCACCCCAAGAGATGCTGCCCTGGACAGGAGGACACGGTGGTCCAAGGAATCAAAAGCCTTGGATAAATCCACAAATATCGCCCCCACATGTGTCCTCCTGTCCAGGGCCGCCTGCACATCTCCCACTATTTTAGCAAGTGCAGAGGTCATACTATGCAATTTCCAGAAACCAGACTGCATACTGTTCAATAAACCAGAGGTATCCAAGTGCTTTCTTAATTGGACAGCTACCATTTTTTTCTAATACTTTAGATATCAGGGGCCAAAGAGAACTAGGCCTATAGTTGTCCATCTCTGTCCTAATTCCACCTTTAAATATAGGTATAACTTTGGATTGTTTCCAAGCTAATGAATACACACCTGTGGTTAATGATTTATTAAACAAGTATGTCAGAGGATAAGCTATAATAGGAGCAGCGTACTTAAGCAATTTTGGTGGGATATTGTCCAGGCCCACAGCCTTAGCAGTATTTAAGCCTAATAGTTCTCTAATCACAGTTTCTAGTTTTATTTCTTCAAATACAAAGGGTCTAATATACCCACAATCACTCATCTGAGATGATTGACAAGATCCAGAAAAGCAAAATGGATTAGATGAACTAGTCACTCCCATCTTGCTAAAATACCCATCCAGCCGGTCCAGCACCTGTTGTGATAATGGTAACATCTGACCATTGATATTTAACACCTTTAATTCATCAGCCTCCTGGCCCTTGGTAAGTGTATTTATTGTTTTCCAAAAGTATTTAGGGTCTTTTAAACTATTTTTATCCAACAGATGAGTAAAATGACATTGTTTTGCCCCTCAAATCTCCCTAACATATTCATTACTGAGTTTTTAAAATCTGTCCCAATCCTGTTTATTGCCTTTTCTTTTGGCCTGATGCCATGCCTTGTCCCTTAGTAATTTTAACTTTTTAAGCTCTTTTGAATACCATGATGTAGAATTTTGTTTCAAAATCTTTGTTTTAATTGGGCATGTTTATTACAAATTTCCATAAATTCTCCCAAGAAATAATTCCTTAGATCATCCACTGATGGGATCAAGTGCATACGCTCCCAGTCAATAACATTTAGGTCCAACATAAAATCACTATAGTCGAAATTTCTAAAACTGCGCCAACTAATACTCCTTTTCTCACCCAACCTTTTACATTGAACTCTATTACAAAATATAAATTGATGATCTGAAATTGTATCAGGTAAGACCCCACTATAAATAATATTGTCCACAGTATTGGTAAAAATCAAACCCAAAAGTGAATTGGTTGAAACTGATCTTAAGTGGTTCAGATGCTATCTCACTGGTAGGTCACAGCAGGTAAAAGCTGAAGGTGACCTATCCCCATTAAAACCACTGTCAAGAGGAGTCCCCCAAGGTTCTATTCTGGGTCCTATCCTTTTTGCCATTTATATAAATAACATTGATTCAACCCTTACCAATTCCTCTGTACACCTCTTTGCTGATGACACTGTTCTGTATGTCAGCAACCCTTCGCCTGCAGCTGCTCGTGAAATCCTACAAACAGAATTCTCCTTGCTACAATATCAGCTACTCGAGAAAAAGCTTCTGTTAAATGCAAAGAAAACTAAAGCAGTGATGTTCACAAATCAAAGCTCCACCAGCACATCCTCTCCAATCATTCTCCCCCAGCTATGCACTATACTTGGAGAAAATCTGGAGTATGTAGAAAACTTCAAATACCTAGGTGTGTGGATTGACAACAGACTTGACTTCACTCATCATTTAGAAGAACTGTTAAAAAAGCTTCTCCAAAGGCTTGGCCTTCTCTATAGATTAAAACCCTTCCTAAACAGAGACTCAAAGATGAGGTTAGTCCAGGCCATTTTTCTATCAGTTATTGACTATGCAGACTTCCTTTATAGTCACCGCCCCATTTCCTACCATCACAAGTTGGATACCTTATATCATAGAGCAATAAGGTTCATTACAGATCTGCCATCTAATACTCATCATTGCTCTCTTTATGTTGCAGTTGGGTGGGTTTCCCTTCACCTCAGAAGGAACAGAAATGCAGCACCATGGATTTACAGAGCGTTGTCAAAAAAACTTCCAAACTATATCCTGGACTGCTTCACCCAGACCTCTCCTAGCTCCTATGCCCTAAGAAGCAACAACATCATCCTGTTCAAATTGCGAAATTCAACACCAGGCTAGGAGGGCAGCAATCAGCTATTCTCTAGCTATAGTATGGAACACCCTACAAAATCCGTAAAACTGTCCAATATCATTCCATTTGCATCCTTTAAACAGCATTGTACAGTCTTCTTCAAAGAGAAATGCAATTGCTACCACTAGAGCTAGCATTGTCATCTCACAAATCTCCCTTCCAAACCATATATGGCATATTCCTTCCAGACAGACACCCCATCTTATGGCACCCGGTAATACTTTCACCATCCTAGTATTACATTATGTTGAGTGTCTGCCATGCCCCCCCCCACTGAGATATGTATATACTGTACATACTGTAAATATTAGCTTAACTTTCCTGTAACTGTTTTTTATCATGTGAATTTACTGTACATCACTGTGTTTATAAACGTTTTTTTCCCCTGTATGTATAACTGTCTTATACAAGTGTATGATGTAACTGTTGTGTATCAACTATTGAACCTTGACCTTATCAGGTCCATCTTGTAAATGAGCCTTGCTCAATGATGTTCGACTGAATAAATAAAGATTTGATGATGATGATGATGATGCCATATTTATTCTCGTGGGTTCTCGGATTAGTTGAGTTAATCCCACATTTTTTTGCAAATCAAACAATGGATGAGACTCATTAATATTTTGCCAATTGGAATTGAAATCTCCTGCCATCAATATCTCATGGCTATCCTTATAGCCAAACAACCAATCTTGTAGATAAATAAAGGCCTGGGCTCTAACCTTAGGTAGGCAATAAATCCCCACAATCAATATTTTCTTTGTATAGGGCAGTTTTAATTCCATGTACAACATACAGATGCCAGCCTGAGTGAACTTGAAGCTGTACTTTATCAGGAGTATGAGGAAGGATTACGCCCTGTGGCGTTTGCCAATAGAAGTTTGGTCCAGTCTGACAAACAATATGCTGTACATAAACTTGAATTTCTCACTTTAAAATGGGCACTAGTAGACCAGTTTCATGAATATTTATATGGCGCTAAAACACTGGTAAAAACATACAATAGCCTTCTCATGTATGTCCAAACCTCAGCCAAGTTAGATGCCACCGGGCACAGGTGGCTGTCAGCTCTTTCAACGTATGATTATTCGGTAGAGTACTTTCCAGGCCTCAATCACACTGATGCCAATGCTGTGTCTAGAAGGTCTGCTTCCAATCCTGAGTGGGTGAGAATGCCAGAACAATCCGTAAGGGCACTGTGCCACAAAGTTTGACTGAGATGAACACCCATCTGCTGCCACTGTGAACTGCCTAGTTGACTGCTTGGGACCTCCAAATACTTGTATTCCTGTAGCTTACTGCAACTTTGTGGCTTTGGACTTGAGTTCTCTACCTCAACTCACTCCATCAGACATTCAAAGGGAACAGTATCACGATCCTGTGATCAGGTTTGTGCTAAATGCCATAATCAAGGGACAAGCTGTTTCTAAGCTACGGTCCAATGATCAGAGCACTGCTTTACTGTTCAGAGAGGGGCCTAGACTTAAACTGCAAGATAAACTACAGATGAACCAGGCAAAGTTGTTAAACAGCAACTGTTTTTCAAGTACCTCAAGGGAATCAACAAAGTCCAAGAGGGTAGCAGCTTTCAGAAAAAAAGATATGTAAGAACAAGTGGACACAATTTGAAGATAGGAGGGAGGACGGTTCAGGGGCAATGTGAGGAAGTATTTTTTCACAGAGAGGGTGGTGGATGCATGGAACGGCCTTCCTGAGGAGGTCGTGGAGTCAAAAACAGTGGGGGAATTAAAGAATGCATGGGACAGACATAAGGCAATTCTGGTGGGTGGTAGGAAGAAGTAGGCTGTTGGTTAAATAGGGTCTGCAGCTTATCCAATAGGTATGGAAATGGGCAGACTAGGTGGGCCGTTGCGGTCCTTATCTGCCATCAAAGTCTATGTTTCTGTGTTTCTAACTGGTGTTGCCCTCCAAATTTAAATGTGTGGTCCTAAGAGCACTTCATGACTAGCTGGGACATTTGAGCAGTGAGAGGACAGCCGAGCCCATTTCTACTGGCCCAAACTGAATGTGAATGTGGACCAGTATATCAAAACTTGCGGCAGATGCCTCCAAAGAAAGGCCCAGCCACAGAGAGCAGCACCCTTGGTTAACCTTTCCACTAGTTCCACACAGGGGTTGTATACAGACCCCCATGTCAGGAGGAGGGAATGGGCAGAGAAATGGGAGATACTGTTGATGGCAGACCTGAATATACCAGATGTTAACTGGGGCACATTTGCTGCAGCCACATCCAAGAGCAGGGCCATTCTCAATGCCTTACAGGTGGCATGCCTCAGACAGCTAGTTTCAGAACCCACTCGTGGGGGTGCAGTCTTAGACCTCGTACTCTCAAATGGGGACAGTGAGAGGATCTCAGATCTAGAAGTATGTTGCCTTCTGGGAACAAGTGACCATCAAACAGTGTGGTTCACGATAAACTCAGCTACAGAGTCAAGCCATACAAAAGTGAGGGTACTGGACTTCAGGAGGCTGACTTTGGCAAGATGGAGAGTGCCTTGAAAAGCACTAGCAAACAGGCTAGAAGAAGGGGTGGAGCAACAATGGGGAAACATCAAAACTGCCATCACAGAGGCAACAAGCCTTTGTGTGAAGCAAATAAACAAATCAAAATGAAAGAAAAAGCCACTGTGGTTCTCAAATAAGGTGGCAGGAAAAATCAGGGAGAAAAAGATAGCATTCAGGAAGTAGGAAAAACAGAAGGAGCAGAACAGATAGCTGTACCAGTTAAGGCAGAAGGAAGCAGAGAGGGAAGTCAGAATAGCAAAGGCCCAAACTGAGGAAAAGATAGCCAACTTGGTTAAGAAGGGAGATAAAACCTGTTATAGGTACATCAGGGAGCATAGAAAGACGGAGGGATAGAGAGGCTGAGTAGAATGGACGGTGGGTGGGCAGAGAGGGACAGTGAAAAAGCAGGGATACTGAACGAGAATTTCTGCTCAGTATTCATAAAAGAGGAGGAGGGGGAGGTGCCTAATCCAATTAACAGAAGCACTCTTGATGGGGGGTTGATCCTAGTCCTTTCACAGAAGAAAGGGTTCTGAAAGAACTCCTAAAACTGAAGGTGGCCTGATGGAATTCACCCCAGAATTCTACAAGAATTAAGGGGAGAACTAGTGAAACCACTGACTATCCTTTTTAACAAATCATGGGAGGATGGTGTGGTACCTGAGGACTGGAGGAAGGCGGATGCGATTCCCCTTCACAAAAGTGGGACCAAGACAAAGGCAGGAAACTACAGACCTGTCAGTTTGACCTCTGTGGTAGGGAAAGTGATAGAATCACTTCTGAAGGAAATAATTGTTGAGAACCTAGAGGCCAGTGGGGCACATTACCCAAGGCAGCATGGGTTCACAGCGGGAAGATCATGTCAGACAAATCTAATTGATTTCTTTGACTGGGTGACCAAAGTAGTAGACCAGGGAGGGGCTGTGGACATGGCCTGCCTAGACTTTAGCAAGGCATTTGACACTGTCCCACACAAAAGATTAATTGTCAAATTAACCAGCCTGGGAGTGGGTCAAAGGGTGGTAGCCTGGGTAAAACACTGGCTGGACAACAGGACTCAGAAGGTAATTGTAAATGAAGTCCACTCTGAAGAATGAGGGATTACTAGTGGGGTACCGCAGGGTTCAGTACTGGTTCCAGTCCTTTTAAATGTCTTCATAAGTGACATTGCAGAGGGACTGGAAGGAAAAGTGTGCCTCTTTGCAGATGACACAAAGATCTGCAACATAGTTAATACACAAAGAGGCATGGAAAGGATGAGAAGGGACTTGGCAAGGTTGGAGGAATGGTCAGAAGTATGGCAGCTTGGATTCAATGCAAAGAATTGCAAAATTATGCACCTGGGAAACAAAAACCCAGGGGAAGATTACACAATGGGGGTAGTAACAACAACAAAAATGGAAAGGGACCTGGGAGTAATCATATCAGATGACCTTAAGGTTAGCAAGCAATGTGAGAAGGCAGTAGGGCGGGCTGGGGGTATACTGGGATGTATAGGGAGAGGCATCACCAGCAGAAAACAGGAAGTTGTTATCCCTCTGTACAGACAGTTGGTGAGACCCCATCTGGAGTACTGTGTCCAGTTCTGGAGACCCCATCTCCACAAGGACATAGACAGGATAGAGTCAGTCCAGAGAAGGGCAACTAAAATGGTACAGGGTCTGCAAGAACCATCTACGAGAGAGACTAAAGGAGCTAATATGTATACCCTTGAGGAAAGGAGGGGGGGGACATGATAGAAACTTTTAAGTACCTCAGTGGAATTGACAAAGTCCAAGAGGGTAGCATATTTCAGAAAAAGAGATGTGCAAGAACAAGGGGACACAATTTAAAGATAGAGGGGGGTGGTTCAGGGGCAATGTGAGGAAGTATTTTTTCACAGAGAGGGTGGTAGACGCATGGAACAGCCTTCCTGAGAAGGTTGTGGGGTCTAAAACTGTGGGAGAATTCAAGAATACATGGGACAGACATAAGGCAATTATTGTGGGGGCTAAGAAGAAATAGGCTGTTGGTTAACTAGGATCTGCAGCTTATCCTGCAGGTAGAGAAATGGGCAGACTAGGTGGGCCAAGTGGTCCTTCTCTGCCATCAAAGTCTATGTTTCTATGTTTCTAAGTTAGTGCACCCATGGAACTGGTATGTATTGACTTTTTGAGTTTGGAACCTGATGCAAGAAATATTGGCAATGTATTTGTCATGACAGACTACTTCACCCATTATGCAGAGGCCTATCCAACAAAGGACCAGAAAGCAGCCACCGTAGCCAAGGTACTCAGTGAAAAATTTTTCATCCACTACGGTGCCCCATAGCGGATGCATTCCGACCAGAGAAGAGACTTTGAAAGCCGCTTAATTAAAGAAATGCCCTCACTTTGGGGTGTGAGAAGATCAAGAACCACTCCTTATCACCCACAAGGTGATCTGCAAGCTGAAAGGTTTAATTGGAGGTTGCTGGATATGCTAGGCACCCTTCACCCAAAGGACAAGCCAAGGTGGAGCCAACAAATAAGTATCTTAGTCCACGTTTATAATTGCACTTTCAATGATGCCACCAGGTTTTCATAATATAAACTGATGTTTGGTTAAAAAAGCACACTTACTTGTAGAGATTTGTTTTGGAGTGTCCCCGGATGGAATTCAGGCTGACAACTATTTACAGTATGTTCATAAACTCAAAGCACAGCTTAATCATGCCTACCAACTGGCTCACACCATGGCTGCCAAGAAAAACCTAGCAAAAAAAGTAAGGCACGATAAAAGAGTCAAAGCCCAAGAGCTGCAACATGGAGATGGTATCTTGATGAGGAATCTGGGCCTGCACAGAAAACACAAGATAATTGACCATTGGAGTCACACTCCTTACATAGTCATAAGCAAGCTGGATGATCTTCCTGTCTATAAAGTACGGCTAGAAGGATACCCCAAAGCTGTGAAAACCATCCATCGAAATCACCTTCTTTCTATTGGACAAATTATTCTAGATACAATTCCACAAAGTGATGCGCCAGCTGGGACTGTTACCCCATCAGCTTCTCAGAAAAAACAGTCAAACCAGCCTCCTGCCTTGCAACAGCCTAAGCCTTCAACAAGTAATGCTGTCATTAATGATTATGTCAATTCAGAGCCTAATGAAAGCAAATAAGGACCAGTGTATCACCCTTCCTTTGAGCTGGAACAGTTATTTCAGGGGATTCCTGCTGTTAACATGGGAGATGATGTTGAAAATTCAGAACTATCTGGCCATCCAGCCCTTTCAACTATCCCTGTGCCACCTGAAAATGAGGTACAAAGTATAAGTTCAGAAGTAACTGACGCTATATATCTTTTGGAACTGTTTCAAATTGAAGTAGATAGTCCTGACAGAGAAAGTGAGGATCACATTGGTGAATCTCTTTTGGAAGCTGAACTATCTGGGCCAAGTGAACCTGACCACAGTATTGTTAATTCTGAAAGTATTAGCAGTGTGCTAAATGACTTACATTTTGTTGAAGTACCTCTTACTGATGAATCAGAGTCTACAGAACAAGCATATTCAAGTGCTACTACAAATACAAGTAATCAAAGTGAATGCTGTTTCCATTAAATGTGCTGAATCCTCGAGGTGGGTCGAGGCCCACTGACCAGGGATGCCTGTGTGCCACCAGAAGTCAGATGCCTTGTTCAGCCAAGTTGTTAGACAGCTGGAGGCATTTACCAGCAAAAAGCCTGAACTTTTCCTGAAGTGTTTATCCAGTCTTCAGCTCGTGCCAAACCCAGCCCAAGCCACTTATTCCTGCACTAGATACTGTTTTCTCAGCAAGAGACTGACTTGGAGATCAGTAAGAAATCACAGATTGCAGCCACCTGGAGGGAAAGGCTGTAAAGTGGAGGTGAGTCTTGTAGGCCCAGCTTCCCCATTCTCTTCAGTGCTCTGCAACAGGTCTTCATAGCACCAGGCCATCTTCTACCAACTGGTGTTGTGAGTAAACTCAGGGTAGCTCCCTGCAGCAGTTCTTTAAATCATTTTGTGGTACCATCTGATTTCTTCAGTGTGTTACAGGCTTACAGTGGACTAGGCCAATAGGCCGAGGATACAAATAGCCAAGGTCTTTGTTCTCGCATGTTTAACTGCCTTTTCTTTACATCAAGGGCTCCAACAACAGCTGCAACCCTGGGCATCATTCAGGCTAGCCACCAACAGTCTGCGTAGCCAGCAGCTGAAAGACTGTATAATGGGACTGAATTCATGCATGCAAAGCACCCTGGTTAAAACCCAGTATAGTAATCATTCCTCTAGATCTGCCCCTTTCCTTGTTCAAATCCCCCTTAATAAATCAATTGATTTGTTTCACTGTTACATTGCCTCATGAATATCTCATTGTCTGGGTTAAGGTTAATGTGTCTGGGGCGGGGAAACATATTTAAAAGTGCATGCCTGTTTTGAATACTGTTTTACAGGGGGTTCCAGGGTGTTTGCCGAGGACCAGACCCTGGTGGTAAGTGCAAGGGGTGTGTGCATATTGCAAATGTTTATTGCCAACTGTATGTTAACTGCTGTAAAAGGCTGTTCCCCATTACAAGGTGTGTGGTCACTAGGTGGGCTTGTGAGTGCTTATTGCTTCCCAAAGGGTGTACCACGTTAGGTAGATACTCCCACATACAGTACCTTGCTCTAGGTGGAGGTACCAAAATATTTTGTTTACTGAGGGCAGTAACCCTAGAGACAGCACCACCTAGGGGTTACATATGCACAGTTTAGTTTTGAGTCCCCCACTGCTTCTCTTTATTTTTTGTTCTGGCCTTGCTTGCTGTGGTAGCAGGAATAGTTATGTGAGTGTGTGTGTGTGTGTGTGTGTGTGTGTGTGTGATGTGTGTGTGTGGGGATTGCCAGATGCAGTAGGAGCATGGGGGAAGCTGGACAGAAAGCAACCATCAAAATATCGTATGGCGTGACTTTCAAATGGCTCTTTGTTTTGCTGTGATGGAGATATTATATCTATTAATATGGCCCCGGAGCCGCTCGTTGCGGTAGAGTGGTATCACGTGCATTCTGCTGCGGCAGAACAGAAAAGCAAAGCTGAGATGTTCTGGCTGGACCAGAACATAAGTCAAACCACTCATCCCACAATGAGTGGTGACAGGGGACATATTAAAATATAGATATCGATCGAAAGAGTGTTCGGTGTTATTTAAAAAAAAGTCCAGCAATGTGCCTGTTTCCAGGACATCTGTGTGTGAGACACTCTTCACAGAATAAGAGTGTTTCATGTGCAGGGGAAGAGAGCACTCCAGTTGGTTGGGAGCGCTCCTTTGATCTATAATGCCTTGTCTTACTGTTTTTTGAAGTGCTTGGTCGATAGTACCGATAGGGGCCTTCGTGTCCCTCACTAAGTGAGTGGGAAAAAATGGAGGCTGCCTTGTTTTAAAATCGAAACTAGCACATTGATACCAGTTCACTAGTGAAGTAGACTGAACTGGCACTTGTTAACTGCCGTGCTCTACTGGTGGTTAATGTACCCCCCCGCCCGCCATGGCTCTCAGCCAATCAGAGAGCTCAGAGTATTGAGTCCATTTTCTTAAATGGTTTACAGACTGTTCTGAGCTTGTATTTCCATGTTTTTTCTTTTTCTCCCCTTCTCTCGCTGCAGATGTACCTCTCTCTCAGGAACACCCAAGGCATCCTAGGCTGGGGCTCCACCTACTCCCATGCCTCTTCTAGATGCCAGTACTCCACACTGCCTTGGTTTACCTCCCAGCAGGGAAGGATGGAGCAGCTCCCCATTCCACTTTCCCCGACCTGCTTAATGTCTTCTTCAGGCGGCTATTGAGATCACACAATTTCAGATGTCACTTTCTGGTGTTGTGGTACATCGCCGTGTTAGTTGTGGGACCATTTTCCTGGTTTTCATTCCTCACCCAAGGAGTCAGCACACATGGGGGACTAAAGAGTGAGCACGCAAGGCATGCAAATGCTCCGGAACCTAGCCGGCGTGCTTTCTGTCCCACAGGCATACGCTGGCTGCACTACCACCCGTGGTCGCCCAGGTGGCAGTATTGCAGTGAGGATATCCTCCCTCCCTCTCCGGAGGAGAGAAGCGTCTCTTGGGATGCTCCATCTACCTCCCCCCAGTTGACCATCTGATGACCCGAGTCCGGTTTCAAACCCCGGGTCACCGGTACAGCAAGTGGTAGCGCTAATGCTGCACCGGCAGAGTTCCATGTTTGAAGATGTGTCCCTTATTTTGAGTGTCCATGTCCCTCATTTTAGTGAACAAAAGTTTGAGAGGTATGATTCTCAGTGTAAACCTGTGATTTAGCAGCTTCTATCTGATCGAATACTTCCTTAACATCTAAGGTAAAAGGAAACCATTTTTAGGTTGTTTAAGTTTGTTTGGATTGATTGAAACATTTGTTTAAGTCCTAATTCATCGACCAGAGGCTGAAGCCCATCCATGGATAGTTTACCGACAGCCACCCTCCTTTTTTTTTTTTCAGACCATACAGATTATGCTACAGCAGTTTAACTTGCTCTAGTTTCAGAAAATAACTACCGGTATGTGGAAGTAGAGATGGTAAGTCCTTTCTGCTGGTGATAATATTGTAGGTCACATATGGTCGAATGCTACTTGCTAGCAGGAAGTGATGGACAGATTCAAGACTGTAAAAGTTTCACACTGGAGTAGAACAGTGAAACAGTCTAGGGAGGTCAAACCATGGAAAGCCATGTGTGCAAATGCCAGGAGCCTTAGCAACAAGATGGAAGATCTGGAGGCTGTCATGGTGCAGTCAGACCTGGACATTGTGGCCATCACTGAAACCTGGTGTAATGATAGCCACGACTGGGAGATGGCCATACCTGGCTACAACATATTCAGAAGAGACAGAGCAGACAGGAAGGGGAGGAGTGGCACTGTATGTGAAAATGACATAAGGGCCACAAGATCCAGGAGGAACAAAATGGGGAGAGATACTGTGGGTTAAGCTGGAAAGGAAAATGGGGACAGCCATCTGCACAGGTGTGGTCTATAGACCACCAGCCCAGGAAGAAGAAACAGATAGGGAGCTGATGCTAACTATCCAAAGGATGGCAGACAAGGGTGAGGTAGTACTGGTTGGAGACTTCAATATTCCAGACGTGGACTGGAGCATCCCAGCAGCAGCATCAACTAGGAGCAGATTTATCCTGGACTCCCTTCAGGGTGCCTTCCTCAAGCAACTGGTCATGGAACCAACTCGGCAGAAGGCAATACTGGACCTTGTGCTCACAAACAGGGACAGTGTGATGGGGGAACAGTGGGGGAGCACCTGGGGAACAGTGACCACCAGTCATTGTGGTTTGAAATCACAGAAAGAGCAGAACCAAACCACACAAAAACACGTATCCTGGATTTTAGGGGGGCAGACTTTGGGAAAATGGGGAGATACTTGAAAGAGGCATTAAGGGGAATGGGACAGGAATCAGGGGTTGAGGAACAGTGGGCAGTATTTAAAATGGGGATTACAAGAACAACAGAATTATGCATTAAGCAGGTTAGCAAAATCAGTGGGTAGAGGGGACAAAACCTTTTACAGGTACATAAGTGAAAAAAGAAAGACAAAGGGAGGGATAGTGAGACTGAAGGGGGAGGATGGGGGCCGCGAGGAGGATGACAACAGTAAAGTTGACATATTGAACAGGTATTTCTGCTCAGTCTTTACTGAGGAAGAGGAGGGTAATGGGTCTGAAGGGAGAACAAGGGGTGAGAATGGTGCAGAAATGGACACAAGTCCTTTACGAGAAAGGGTCCTGAAGGAACTGGAAGTAATAAGAGTTGATAAAGCAATGGGGCCAGATGGGGTGCACCCCAGGGTCCTTAAAGAACTAAGAGAGGTGGTGGCTGAACTTCTGGCTATCCTGTTTAGCCGATCACTGGAAACAGGGGAGGTACCCAAAGACTGGAGGACAGCAGATGTAGTCCCCTTATACAAAAGTGGGAACAAAGAGGAAGCAGGGAACTACAGACCAGTCAGCCTCACCTCGGTAGTGGGGAAGATCATGGAAGCACTACTGAAGGAGAGATTGCTGGAACATCTGGTTGTCAATGGACTACAGGACCCAAGGCAGCATGGTTTCACCAGGGGGAGGTCATGTCAGACCAACCTCGTTGAATTTTTTGACTGGGTGACTAGGGAGGTGGATCAGGGGAGGGCAGTGGACATGGCCTATCTGGACTTCAGCAAGGCCTTTGACACTGTGCCACATAGAGACTATTACACAAACTGGGGAATATGGCTGTGGGCAGGACAGTAGTGTGGTGGGTAGGTAACTGGCTGGGTGGCAGGACACAGAGGGTGGTGGTAAATGGCTGTCACTCCACAGAGGAAGAGTGACCAGTGGGGTACCACAGGGATCAGTGCTGGGACCGGTCCTATTCAACATCTTCATCAGTGACATTGCGCCAGGACCTAGAAGGCAGAATTTCACTGTTCGCTGATGACACAAAGCTCTGTAACAGAGTAGACACACCAGAGGTGTAGACAGAATGAGAAGCGACCTGCAGAAACTTGAAGAATGGTCAGGGGTTTGGCAGTTGAAATTCAATGCAAAGAAGTGCAAGATAATGCATATGGGGCACAAAAACCCTGGCACAATATATCAGTTGGGGGTGAGGATATAGCATGCACCAAGCAGGAAAGGGATCTTGGGGTTATCATCTCTGATGACCTCAAGGTAGGGAAACAGTGTGACAAGGCAGCAGGTAAAGCAAATAGGATGTTGGGATGTATAGGCAGGGGCATCACCAGCAGGAAAAGGGAGGTCATAATTCCGCTATACAAGACACTAGTGAGGGCCCCACCTGGAGTACAGTGTACAGTTCTGGAGACCATACCTACGTAAGGACATAGACAGGGTAGAGAAGGTTCAGAGGAGGGCAACAAAGATGGTGCATGGATTGCATCACAAGTCCTATGAAGACAGGTTGAAGGAACTGAACATGTACTCCCTGGAGAAGAGGAGGGAGAGAGGGGATATGATAGAGACATACAAGTATCTTACAGGGAGGAACAGGGTGCAGGAAAACACTATTTTTAAGTGAAAAGATGTTCCAGGACTAGAGGGCATGGGATGAAGTTGGAGGGAGGACGATTCAGAGGAAACATGAGAAAGAATTTCTTCACAGAACGGGTGGTGGACAAGTGGAACACCCTGCCAGAGGAAGTGGTGGGGGCTGAAACAATCACGGGATTTAAGAATGCATGGGATAGACATAAAGGAATTCTGGAGGTCGGGGTAAGGGGCAACAGACTTCTAGGAAAACAAACTGAACTTACAAGCTCAAATGGGCAGACTGGGTGGGCCATAGGCCCTTATCTGCCGACACTGTCTATGTATCTATGTATCTATGTATCCATCAATCACATAAGCTGAACCTGAAACTAAGTATTGGAAATGTGATGTAAGACAGTTTATTTGCATACCCACAATGCAGTGCTTTAACATGTGTACTGTACCCCTGTTCTCTGGTGTGGAACAGATAAAGCGAATGCTCCTGTGTGTTTCTACATTAAATTTCAAGTTTAAATGGAATTGGTGTCTTAAATACTGAAAAAGTAAAGAATTTCTGGTCACTACCATATAAAACAACAAGGCTTATTATATAATATCTGGTTTTTTAGTACATTTATAAAAACTTCAAAAAAAAAAATTCCTTTAGTACATTTACATGTACAATGTTTCAGTTTCCTAATAAGTTGGAGTTACATTTTTGTGTTAATAGTAATATTATTTCAGTGGACTTATTTCTTGGTTGTTGTAAAAGTGCTTCACTGAAAAGTGATTTTTTTCTCAAACTGTAGTGGCTGTTATTTCATGTAGTCCCCGAGACTATGAGGAGTCCTGGGTGAGATGGAGGATTATCACTATGTATAGTGGAGCGTCTTCTCCTGGGAGGGGATCACCCAAAGTAGAAGGGTTGAAAGTGAAGCTGGGAAAATTACTAGCAGCTGAGGGACTGACTTTTGAGGATTTAAAAAGGGCCATAGAGAGCCCTAGGGGGGCTACTCCAGTAATATGTTCCCCGGCCCCTACGCCTCTGCCTATGCTATCTCCCTTTGCAGTGTCCCTCATAAGAGTACCCTCTATGAATCTGGACTCTTATCGCATGCTCAACCTATTTTCAGGCACCGTTCCCATCCCCGTGGGGGAAGACAACTTAGAAACTTAGATGGACTATGCGTCCCCTTTGGTCCAGGAGTGGCAATGCTTGGAGGGAGAGAAGCGAAAGAGACTCATGGAGAGTTTAAGGGGCCCAGCACTTGAAGCCATCCGATTTCTGAGGTCCACCAACCCGGAGGCTTCTGCTAATGAGTACCTATCTGCATTAGAGCGAGTGTTTGGTAGTACTGAGTCAGGGGAGGATTTGATGTGGAAGTTCAAATCCACCAAGTAATGGAAAAATGAATGCTTGTCTACATATGTGACCCGACTAGAGAGAGAGCCCTTCAGAGAGCACACTGCAAGGGTGGTATACCGGCTAGCGAGCAGAACCGAGTGAGGCGAGAATATATTCTCAAGTCTGCTCGCTACTCTAGTGTGCTTATGTTAAAGTTAAAATTTCAAGATTGTAAAGACAATCCCCCTGCCTACTGCTGGTTGATAAAGGAAATTCAGGAAGCAGAGGCCAAAGATGACTGTTGAGACCCGTATGTTGGCGTTGCACAAGCTGCTCCTACAGTTGAGAAACCTAATGAGAAAGATACTGCCCTTGATTCTCAACAGATTAGTGACTTGTTAAAAGAACTAAAGGAATTGTGAGCCAGCACCCAGAATTCTGCAGAAATGGTGAAAAGTCATGTCATCTGTGCTTCTAATGTTGAGGCCACCCATGAAGCTTAATCTGCTGTAAAATGGGCCAGTGCCCAAGTTACTGAAAGCAGAAGAGGCAGTGATGTAACAAAAGAAATGAAAGAGCTGCGAGCTATGGTGAGAGATATTATTCACTTGTCTTAACAGACTGTGCCCTGGAGAAACTGTGGTGGAGCTAAATCTGAGCCTAGGCCCAAAGAAGGGCACCAGCCTACATCCTCTGACAACCACCAACCCAGAGAAGACCCTGCTCGACCTTCTGAGCCTAGAATGCAAGTATTCTGTTACTGGTATGGAGAAGATGGGCATACCAAAAGATATTTTCATGCTCCGGAAGATCTGTGCAGAGTAACTGCCAAACTGCTTAACCAGGTTCTGCAAAGCAACATAAAGCCACAGTATGGACTGTCCCACAAGTCGTTTTCATATGAGGCCACTGTACAAAGACCTGCTAAGACTGCTCCTCCAGACTGGTCGGAGATGGTACATTGACGGTATTCCAGCCCGAGCCATATTGGACAGTGGATCTCAGATCACTATAATATTTAAGGATTGGTATGGTCAGCACTTGCCTGACCATCCTCTACAACCCCTAGAAAGGCTGCATGTAAGGGGTTTAAGGAATAAATCATACCCTTACCTTGGTTTCTTATGAATATTGCTATCTTTTCCCTCTATTGTGGCTGGTGTGGATGAGTCTGTGGAGACTCTGGCCTTGGTCTGCCCGCCAATGGGCTTATATGATGGGATCCCTTTATTGATAGGCACTAATGCTCACATGTTTGGCCGATTAGCCCAGATATGTCAAGAAAGTCAAGCCCAGAACACTGGATGGGCTTTGCACATCCATACCATGGTGCGAAGAGTGTATGAAATGCAGATGCAGACCAAAGAGATGGACAAGGATGAGCCAGTGGGAATCATGTGGAAAAAAAGATCCCACGCCTCTTGTCTTGCCACCCATTGTGCAGTGCAGTGTCAGTGGTGAAGTCCAGATGCAGAAAGATGTAACAAGATTCTTATGCTGGATGCCTCAGAGGAAGGGAACGTGTCAGATGGACTTCTAGTCAAACCTAGTGTGCTGCCTGGCGTGTCAGAGCCCATGCCTATGATAGGAGAGTAGAAGTGCAACTCTGCAATGTGACTGACAGAGACATTGAAGTCACTCGGGGCTGTACCCTGGCTAAAGCATACTGTGCAGATACCGCTGTGTTACCAAGCAAGTGCCATACAGAGGAGGATGGTGAAGTGACTCCAGACCAGTTTAATTTTGGAGAGTTCCCCATTCCCTAGGAGTGGAAAGATAAAGTCAGCTGTAAGCTAGCACAGTGAAGTAAACTGTTTTCATTAAAGAAATGGGACGTCGGATGCATCGCAGGTGCTGAGCACCATATCAGGCTCCATGACAAGAGGCCATTTCAAGAACGGTCCCGTAGATTGACACCTGCGGACATCGATGATGTTCGATGCCACCTCCAAGAGATGTTAGCAGCTGGAATCATTTAGGAATCCTGCAGTCCCTATGCCTCCCCCATTGTGGTGGATTGAAAGAAAAATGGCTCAAATCTTCACTATCTTAAAATCGGGTAAAGATCCACTACAACCAGAATCATATAGACCCATCTCAATATTAAATTGTGACTATAAGCTCTACATGTCGGTTTGGGCCCGATGTCTGGAGGATATTCTTCCAGGTATTATTCATCCAGACCAGTCGGGATTTTTGAAATTGAGGCAAACCTCAGATAATACCCACAGGGTCATTCATACTATGGACTATGCTTCTTGTTATGTTCTCCCAACTACTATCGTAAGTCTGGATGCATATAAGGCATTCGATAGAGTAGTTTGGAAATTTTTGTGGCAGGTGCTGGCCTCTTTCAGTTTTTCGGAGGAGGTCATCACATGGCTCAGTAATATATATGTGTGTGTATATATATATATATATGTATATATATATATATATATATACATACACACACATATATATATATATTTCTATATCTATATCTATATATATATATATATATATATATATATGGATACATGATGGGCATGAGTGTGATAGCAATATTGTCACTCCTGCAGAGTGAGATATCCAAGCTCACGATGCAGGAGTGACAATATTTGCCACAGCACACGATCTGCCCATCATGTATTCGATATATACAATAGGGTCAAGAGTTTCAGAAGTTTTGTTATGCTGTCTTGTGTTCTGTTCCTGTTAATGTGTTTGCTCATTCTGTGTGTGAGCTTTTCTGAATGGGCTGGCAGTGTTATAAACTCTGAGAGACACACATGAGTGTGTTTTGCAATGCTAAATGAGTTAGTTTCAGATAGGAATGAGAAACATACTTTTGTGAAGCTGTATTGTTTAGCAGTCTGGCTGCAGTGAAGCTAAGAGCATGTAATTATAATGAACTGAGAGGCAGAGTGTCAGAACAGCTGATACTGTTTTCAGTGGTAATTAAGTTAGCTGCAGGCAGAGTGCAGAGTGTTCTGTGAAACTGTGCTCTTTAGGATTCTGGCTGCAGTGAAGTTGAAATTTGTCACAGTAATTGGGTGAGGATCAGAGTTTGAGGAACAAGTGAGAGTGTGTTTCACTGGTAGTTGAGTTAGCTGCAGGCAGTAGTTTAGACTGTTCTGTGAAGCTGTGCTGTTTGGAATTCTGGCTGCATCAAGTTGAAAGCATCACAGTAATGAGCTGGAAGTTGGGGGGGAGGATAGGTGTGTTTTGTAATGCTCACTGAGTTAGCTGTAGGCAGCAGTGAGACCTCTCACTTGCGTGAATCAGTTGAGGTGAAATATGCAGAGGGACCTGGATTCATCTCAACATATCCTGATAGAAGTATAGTTAGGATTGCAAGGAACCAGGGTCTACCACAGTGGAGAGAGAGAGAGAGAGAGAGTCAACTTTTTGGTAGCTAAGACTGCATAGTAGGCACACCCTTTACTATAAAGGATTAGGTTGAATGAAGGCTCAGCCTGGCACGCAGTAATTAGACTAGAGAAGTGAAAATCCGAGAGACTAGAACAAGTGGGAGCAGTCTTCCCAGTGCATGGGATGAATAATGAAATCACATTTAAATAGAGTACTAGATAAAGTGCAGGGAGCAAGCGTGTCAGAGTGCCAGCAGCCATATTAACAGTAAAAAGGCAGTCAGCTAGCAGGGGAAAACAGCCAGCTAGGCAGCACAAGAGCTGAGTTTAGACAAAAGACCTGGACAGGGTGGATACCCACAGTATCAGGTGACCGTGCATTAAATTCCCTTTTTAATCCACAGTTTGGTGACCTGCAAAAAATCATATCCCTACCCAGCCATGCAGTACTGCACAGTGATCACACTGACAATCAGGACAGAGCAGCAGACATGTTGGATGCCAAAGAAATGTTCTGAAACCTGCAATGGAACTAAATGTCTGCGTATTTGGGCCGTGAACAGAAACAAAACAAATCACACCTTCAACACAATGTATGTTGACCCTCATCCTTTGACGTGGAACCTTTGTGAACAAGCAGTTTCTGCTCAAAGGTATTTGTAATCCGAGAATTTAATAAATAAATAAAATCTGATGCAATGGCATACTATGTTGGAAAGCATTTGGGGATCTTGCAGAACTCTCTTGGCACTGATCATACCTCTAAACTGATGAAGTTGTGACATGACTAAATTAGCACATATTTGCATATGTGGTTTAACAATCAGTATGTCAACCACTTTTACTTGTTATATAGCAGGTGATGCAGATGTCTCTATACTCATTTCTCAGTTTAGCTGAACAGCAGTGTTAGTCTGTTTCCCTGCATTTTGAAAGGTAAAAGAAAAACAAAATGGTCCCCACTACATAAGTAAACAAGGCTTTAGTTACAAACAGAGGTGCTGTACAACATTCATTAAAAACAAGTCCCTGTGAAAGGAAGGTTCTGAATCATTATTCTCATTTACAATTCAGGTTCATTATGTGTTCTCTGCTCAAACTAGTTATGAAAAAAGTAGGTTTTAAATTACTGTAATCACAGATATGTATTTGTTTGTTGTTTATAATACTATATAGTGTAAGACTCATCAGTTAGTAACGTGAGCTTCCTCTGTTTTTTTTTTTAGTGTCCTGAATAGTGTATTTGGTCTTGTATGTGTCCCACTTGCTGCAGTTTTGAAAAGTTTTTTTTTCTGAAGTGTGCAGTGGCTGTTAAAGGAATAATTCCCCACTGCAGCCTCGGGCCCAGCCACCCGATGCAGGATATTATATAGGCAATAATACCCAACAGAGTGGGTGTTACTGGGATATAATGGACCACCCAAGGGCGTAATGAGTCCCAATGCTGCAGGCGGAGGGCCTTATAGCTCCTGGAAGGTCTGTTATATCCCATAACATTCACCCTGGAGGGTATTATTGCACTTAGAAAATGGGCCATATGTTATATAAAATATTCATTGCAAAAAACTCCGTTAATGCATCAGTTAGGGTTGAAAGTACAGCAACAAAAGTTTGGAAATGCAATGTTCGGGTTCCTAACCCTACCACCACACCCCCACCATCCACACAGCAGGCGTTGGGGTGTGCCATGGGGTCATCAGGCCTCTCACCCCATTCCATGTGTAAACAAGCTGACATGGTACAGTATAGGAGAATGGGGTGCGAGTTAGCCTTGACGACCCCATGGCACACCCCAACACCTGCTGTTGTGTGGAGGGTGGTGGGGGAGTGGTAGGGTTGGGAACCCTAACAACACATTTCCAAACTTTTGTTGCTGCACTATCAATCCTAACTGATGCATTAACAGAGTTTTTTGCAATGAATTTCCCGTCTTTTTCAGATAGTATATTTGTAGCCTTCTTTTATCCCGTAAAATTATGCACATCCGTGCACATAACCTGGGCATTTTCAGGAATTTTTTCACCAAATTTTCAACGTGGCCTTTTGGGGACCCCACCTCATGAACATTGGCACTGTAATTTCATTAATCTGTCCCAAAAGTTTATTTTGCAAAGCGACTGTGCCACTGTACATCACGTGCAAAAAGATGTTTTGGACAGGATGTAAAAAAATGACAGCTGTGTACTGTTCATGAGGAGGTGAGAATAATGGCAATGTTGAAAATGTGGTGTGAAAATATGAAAAATTGGAAAAGTTATGCACGTGCATAGAACCTGCACAATGCACGCTCATAACACGCCCATTTATTTCACCAAATTATCAACATGGGCTTTTTATGACATCCCCTCTTGAAAACTGGCATTGTGATTTCATTAATCCATCCGAAAAGTTGATTTCGCACAGCGACTGCGCCATTCCATGCCACAGATACGAAAACGTGTTGGGCAGGATGTGAAAAATGACAGCTGTACTTACTGTTCATGAGACAGTCTGAAAAAATTGCAATGTTGAAAATCTGGAGTGAAAATATTAAAAACTGATGAAGTTAGGAGTCTGCGTAGAAACTGCACAATGCATGCTTGTAATGCAGCTGTTTTTTTTGGATTTTTTGCACCCAGTTTTCAACATGGACATTTTGGGACCTCCCCTCATGAACACTGGCACTGTCATTTTGTTAATCAGTCCCAAAAGGTAATTCCACACACTCACCGCAAAATCACCTTTTGGGGCCGACTAACAAGATGACAGTGACAGTGTTCATGAGGTGGGGTCCCACAAAGGCCAAGTTGAAAATGTGGTGGAAAAATGTTGAAAAATACCAGGGATATCAACCTAAGTTCAAAACGCCACAGACAGCCATTATACGGCACTTACCTTGATTCTTCAGTTTGCAGTTCAGCTTTGAAGAGTGCAGACATGTCCCGGTCCACAGAAGATGACAGCGCCCGACCTCCGGAGGTAAGTACAGGCTGGAGGGGTGCAGGAAGGTGGGTGCGCAGAGGAGGGTGGGGATGGGGAAGAGGACGGGGAGACAGTGAGGGACTGTTTTCCTTTTTCACAGGCTTTAAATTAAAAAAAAGATGTTGGGGGACTTTTTTTTTTGGCAGGTATATAACTGCAAAAAGGATACATTTTGTAACACTGGGGGTGGGCTCCCCAGTGTTACTTATTACTGGTGGCTGTGGGGGACTTAATATAACTGGGGACACTGGGTGTGGGCTACCCAGTGTCCCACCTTAGAAGGGAATGGGCAGGCTGCAGACACAGGGATTGGGCTCTCCGATGTTGGGAAATCATTGCAAAACAGGAGTGGGTTGGTGGGCGCATCTGACACCGGCACTGGACATCCCAGTGTCACTTTAAATAAAGAAACGTAAGTAAGTAAGTAACTGAGAAACTAACTGACTAACAGGGGTGCTAATGAGGGTGGGGGGTGCCACTAGACACCAGGGCTACAAATACTTCGAGAGCTGCAATTACAGAGCAGTAAAACAGAGCGGGTCAACCATGACTCTGCAGCTGGCAGCATGAGTTCCAGTTGCATCTGCAGAAGTCAGGAAAATACCGCTCTTCTCATACAGAGAATGGGCTAAAATCCGTTCTCTTGCTGAGCTCGCACCCGAGATTTTGGGTAATGTAAAAACTTCTTTGCAGCCACTAAAAAAAAAAAAAGACATTGGAATATAGCTGAACGGGTCCTCTTTAGATATGTTCTGATTTTTTTTTTTATTCTGTTTTAAGATCCTCGCTAAGCAGCAAACAAGATGGCAGACACAACGCTGCTCCACCTTTCGCACTACGAGCAACTTTACGCAAAATACTTATCTTCTTTGAGCAAAGAAGCTGCTACTTTGCGAAAAGTACTGTTATTGTGCAAAAGTTCTAACTTTCGTGCCCAACATATACATTTTCCCATAGAAAATAACAGAAAACTTTAAATTTTATTAACTTTTAAATGGATTAATATTTTTTCACCAAACCTTCAAAAGGCACATGTGTGACCCAAAGACTTCCTACCCTGAAAATTTCAGACGCAAACCTAAAACCATTTTTGAGATACAGGTGGACAAAGAAATGTAAAAAAAGTGGTAAATTAAGGTGATTTGATGGTTTCTGTCTCAATACCACAAAACCAATTCACACAAAATTTGGTAGGTCAAGAGATCCACCCGGAGAACATATGCATGCCATATTTCAGGCAAATCCATTCAATGGTTCCAGATTTATTAAGGTTCAAAATTTTGACTTTAACACAGAAATGTGCACTCAACTCTAACTATAGTGCCACTATTGTGGCACTCTATATATATATAGTGGGGGTGGGGAGGAATGCGGAGTTAGGGTTTTGAGGAGGGGGCATGGGGGTGGGGTGGTAATCCTAACTCTGAATTTCCACACCTTTGTCACTGTGGAAACAACCCTAACTGATGCATTAACAACATTTTTTGCAAAGTATATCTATATATCTATAAAGCAAGTAAAAAAGGAATGAAATCAGTTTTGTTGTAAAGTAGTTCCTTCAGTTTTGCCAGCAGAGGGTGCTGCTATTAGGACTTGCTATTTTTTTCTTCACTTTTCTGTTGTTTCACTTTTCTTTGCCAGTAACCCCCAAGAAGGTACCCCCGAGTTGTTGTTATCATCCCCCGTTATTGGAATCGCGATCGGAATGGAAGACCATTAAGTTTAAAAACCAGTTAGCTGCTTGCTGTGTCAGTTCTCCCTGCTTACCTCACAATTGTTGTCAGTGTTCCCGGTCAGTTTTATTTTTCTTCTCTTTAGCTCAGTGTATAGTTTCTAAGCCATTTTCCGAGTGCTGTTACTGCACTGGACTGGTGGACGGCGGCAGGAGGGTGCCATGCTGACTGGGTGAACTTGCTGTCAAGAAGGATTGAAGATGGTGTGCTTAGTGGGAGGAGCGGTACTTTCTTAGGTTTCCATACCGCAGACGGATGTCCATCTGAGGTACAGAAACCTAAGAAAGTGCCGATCCTCTCATGCAATGTGGCAGTGCTGTGTGTTTTATTTATTTATTTGTGAGAATCAGTTTACAACCTTTGAGCCAGAGGCTCATTTCCAAAGGTACCTCATCACATTGAGGACATACATAACATTTTAGGTTACATAGTACATTTTTTTTTTTTCAAATAGGCATTCATCAGAGGCGCCACGTCACACTGTGATCAAACAAAGTACATTTGAGTTACAGGGTACAGGTAATTGAGATAGTTCTTACACAAGCTGTGTGTGTGTGAGTTGTGGAGGTTTCTGTCACATTTGGAACATGGCTGCAGTTTTTGAAGTAAAGTCTGGTAAATTCCTTTTCAAATTTTATTGTGCTTTACTAAACGGGAGTTGTAGAGAGAAAAAAGGGGAGAACGGGTGGGACGCTAGTTCAGGGCTCGCTTACCGAGCCAGAAAAAATGATGACTGGCAAGTCTGCAACTTCGGAGTGCCCAAGAATACCCTAAGTAACAGGGCACCCCGAATTGGCACTTGTTTTTTTAACAGAGCATTGTGAAGAAATAACAGCATGGGTGCAAAGCTGTTTCAGCCAATCACAGTGCAGCTTTTGCAGTGCCCGTTTTCTAATCCAGCATAACACCCACCCTGTCAGGTATTATTCCTTTAACAGCCACTGCACACTTCAAGAATTCATACTTTTCAAAACAGCAGGAAGTGAGACACACATACAGCTACTGTGTATTCATTATTTTGAACACTAAAAAAAACAGAATCATCTTAACTGATGTTCTTTACACTACAAACAACTATAAATACAAAACACATATGTAAGTATAATGATTTGGAATCTATCTTTTATATAGACATGGTTTTAATGAAAATTGTACAGCACTTCTGTTTGCAACTAAAGCCTTATTTATTTATGTAGTGGGGACAGTTTGTTTTTACTTTTGTTACCTTTCAAAATGCAGGGAAACAGACTAACACTGCTGTTCAGCTAAACTGAGAAATGAGTATAGAGACATCTGCATTATCTGCAATATAACAAGGAAAAGGTGGTTGACATACTGAGTGTTAAACCACATATGCAAATATATGCTAATTTAGCCACGTCACAACTCCATCAATTTAGAGGAATGATCAGTGCAAAGTGAGTTCTGCAAGATCCCCAAATGCCTTTTCCGCATAGTATGCCATTGCAACAGATTGTGTTGAAGGTGTGATTTGTTTTGTTTCTGTCCACTTCCCAAATACGCAGACATTTACTTCCATTGCAAGTTTCAGAAAATTTCTTTGGTATCCAAAATGGCTGCTGCTCTGTCCTGATTGTGTGGTCACTGTGCAGTACTGCATGGCTGGGTAGGGATATGATTTTTTTAGTTTAATCACATTGCTTGCTTTGAGAGAACAAGTGCAGGTCACCAAACTGTGGATTAAAAAATAATTTAATCCATGGTCACCTGATGCTTTTAGATTAATTAGCTGCTCTCCTTCACGCAACCCATGTTAAAATGCTTGTTACCCAACTGGATAAGCAGATTTCTATCAACACAGAATGTTGGTGACGCTATCTTCAGTTTTCAGAAGAGTTCCTGTTATCTGCCGGAACCTCAACCTTCCTCTAATATGAGGGATGCATAGCTTCAACCGAGCCATTGGCGTCCACCCTCTAGCCCTCGCTAGTATATATTTGAACTCTCAGAACTCCTTATGTGTCCTTTGTGTTGAGGAGCAGAGTCTCATTGTTCAGTTACAATGAATTTACTGTATTTTGCTATTCCGAGGACAACCGAATTACCCCATCCCGAAAATGACAGCCTTCCACAACTCCTAACTCTCACAGACAAGGTACTTGTCTCTAAGGAAGGGAGCAACACTGTACACTTGAAAAACACCAAACTAGGTGATACAGAATTTATATTCCACTTCTGTGGAAAAAAATAATGTAAACACAATATAGCTGCGCACAGAGAACCAGCTCATAAAGATCGAATGCAAGTAAAATGAGAGGGGCTGTTGCGTGTTGTTTCCAGTGCTTTGGCAAGTTATTTCTATTGTTTACATAGGGGCAGGAAAGAACAAAAACACGCAATGTCCCTTCTAGTTTTTAGATATATTGCATGTGTCATCGAAAGCAAAAGGATTTATGTGGTATAGAACAGAGCTCTACAGACCACTTCTGTGTTGACAGTCATGCATCACAAAAGGCTGAACTTTTCTACACCTGTGGCAGCAACCAACCCATAGGCATCTGCACAGAACTCTAAAGAAAGACTAGAATTGCAACGTACATCGGCGGTGCCCAGCGCAAGTACATAAAGTGAGCTGCCATCTTTTGGAGGGCAGAAACAGTGCTGGAAGTGCCTTTGCTGCATTAGCTTACGCTGGAGAAGTAGCAGAGGAATCAAAATAAAGGTAGTTTAAATGGCAAAATACGTGCTGGATTAATTTTGTTTTGGAGTCAGGGTTCAATCGAAGCAATTTGCATTACTGGGCCACGGTAGCACTGCAGTATACTTGTTTTATGAATGATTTAACATGTACAGCATAGTTTTAGTATGTGATCTTCTGCTATATGTGTGTGTGTGTGTGTGTGTGTGTGTGTGTGTATGTGTGTTTGGGTGGTTATTACTGTCTTTGGCTTCTGTATGATGCAGAAACACAAGAAAGCTGTGTTATAATGTATTTCACTTCAGTATTAATGTTTACATTTTTTTTATCATTTAACACTTTTTACCTGCAGCCACAGTCCTGCTCCATATCCAGCCACCGCTACTCCATTCCACCGCTGACCCCAAAGCTCGCATGCCCAGCTGGCAGATGCAACTACACCTGCAAAAGGGGCCCCCCATAGCCCCCACGCCCGGCGAGGAACCATTACTGACACATGCCTCCAGGCATCGTCGGCAGGCTAAACTGCGGCCATCAAGCTGCCGCGGACTTGTGCTGCAATTTTCCCTACTTATCTCCCCGATGGAAGCACGGGCGTGCAAGGATGTCAGCGTACTGACGTGCAGACGTCTGCTGTGCTTCCCCCACAACTAGGCACCCGCACCTCTGCAGTACCTCCGGGTGTCCCCAGGGACCAGCAGAGCGTGGTGTGCATCCACCCCTTCTCCCCAGGACTAGGAGAGCTGTCATCAGACACTCAATCTTAGTCCTCCCCTGCTGACTCCCGATGACCCAGGCTCATTCCCGAACCCAGGTCGCCGGCATGGTGCGATGTGTGGCGTCCAGCGCCTCAACCCTCAGCGCCACCGGGACGGCAAATGTTTCCATATTGAAAATAATAAATACATACAATGCACTATTCGTTTTAATGTATGTCTGTATTGCTGCGATGTGCCCAGTAATTAGCCATTGTGATGGGGACGGTTTCTCTTATTCAGTATGCCTGCCATTTCTTGAGAGTGTGTGTTTTAACATATGGCTGTGATGAGAGGGCTGCCACAAGATCTGTGGTCTGTGTCTGGTAGGTGCGAGGAGGTTTGTCCAGGGCATGGGTGGAGTTCTAGCTCAGGGTATGTGTGTGGGAGTAGGGGTGGTGTTAGGGCTGGTGGGGTTTGATAGCCAGCAACAATGCCTGTGGTGAGGGTGGGCTAGGTAACATGTTGTGGGCGAGTTGGGTTAAATGTTTGAAGCTTGATTTGCCTGGACTGTAATGGTAGAGGCACAGACTGTGGTCATCTGGGAGTAGGGACTGTTCTGGTAGGTATGAGGAGGTTTGTCCATGGCATGGGTAGAGTTCCAGCTCGGGGGGGGGCAGAGGAGTTTAGGGGATGCTGGTCAGGGTAATTGAATGGTGATCGGGCTGTACTGACAGTTTCATGCCCAGTGGTAGGTGAAACCTCTGTTGCAGGTACAGTGAATGACAGGTGCGGTTTAGAAGTATTGTTGTATAAGTGAAGTCCCAATCTGCTACCATTGCCATACCATCAGGCAGTTGTCACACTGACAAGCACCCATATTACATAACACTTTCACACCCATGCACTGTATCACACTATACCCCACGCTCCCTGTTACACCTGTCAAACACATGCATAATGCAATTTCACACATATCTAACCCATGTATATTGTCACACCCACCAACCACATACACTTGCACACTGTCACACCCACGATCACCATAGCTCCATGCACACTTAACACTCAAATTCCTGCATTCCACCAAGCATTGTGGATGGTACAGGGCTTGCATCAGAAAACATATGAGGAGAGATTGAAGGACCTCAACATGTAATCGCCGGAGGAGAAGAGGGATCAGGGTGATATGATAGAAACATTCAAGTACATTAAGGGCATAAACAAGGTGCGGGGGGGCGACATCTTCCAATATAGGAGGACTGCAAGAACGAGGGGACATGATATGAAATTGGAAGGAAGCAGACTGAGGGGCAATGTGAGGAAATTTGTCTTCACGAAAAGGGTGGTGGACGCATGGAATGGTCTGCCACAGGAGGTGGCGGGAGCGAGCACAGTGGTGGGATTTAAACATGCACGGGGGAAGCATAAGGGAACCCTAGAAGTGGGAAGAAGAAAGAGAGGAGAAAGTCTTTGATCAAGTAGGATCAGAGGCCGCAAGCAACTGTAGGGCTTCGGGCAGACTAGATGGGTCTGGAGGTCCTTATCTGTTTTCTATGTTTCTTACCTCTGAATACAGCAAGTGTTCTGAATTTGGCTGAATGCACGCTGTATTCAGTGTATTTGGCCATTGATTCCAATTTGGCACACACCAGTAATGTTTTATAGGCTGTACAGAATTGTTACCAATCAATTTTCTTTTGTATAGTGTGAATATACATTCAGCTTTATATTTCACACCACAGTGCACTGATGAATCCATCACGTAATTGTAATCTATTTACCATGTGTAACTAGCACTGTTGCCAGGGTCTTAGCTGACTGGAGTCAAAGTGTCCCAGAGTTCAGTTATGGGCAGGAGGTCATATTGAGTGCAAGGTGTGCATTCCATTGAGGGCAGCAGGTTGCTTGGGGTGCATCATGAGTTTTCAGTGGGGGACAGGAGAGTATTCCAAGTGCAAGGTGGGCATTCTGTGGGGTGCAAGAGGCCACTCTGGGGGTAGGGTGGGCATTACGTTGGGAGGCAGTAGGCCATTCAGAGTGTAGTGTGACCATTCTCTGGGGGGCCCAGAGGTTGTTCCAGCAGCAAGGTGAGCATTCGTGCAGATCGGAGGCCATTCTGGGTGCAGGGTGGGTGTTCCTTTCAGGGCAGGAGGCCATTCTGTGCATAAAACTGGGGGAAGGTGGGCATTGCAGGTGCAAGGGGTATTCCATGGAGGACAGGCTGTTCCAGGAACTGGAAAGGCATTCTGTTGAGGGCATCAGGCTGTTCCAGAGGCACGGTCAGCATTCTACTAGGGGAGGAGGACTGGGTGCAAAGTGGATATTCCTTGAGAGTAGGAGGCTGTTATGGTGGCAGGAATCCATTCTGGGTGCAGAGTGGATGTTCCTTTTTTTCAATATTTTCTGCTCCTTTCTCCCCTCTGTGGTCCCTATCTGCTTCCCCCATCCCCATCACCCAGCTCCAGGATCTCACCTTGAGCTGTCCTGGCCACAGGATCAGCTGCCTGGCAATCAGTACGGAGCCTATGAGGTGTCAATTTTCTTCCAGCTGCTGTGAGGTGTTTTTCCTCCTTTTTCTCCCTACTCCTCCCATTGCTGGGGCGCGACACATCAGCGTGCGTATGTGAAGGTGTACGCATGTTACAGAGTCCCGCAGCTCCCACCCTTCCACTGGCATCCTGTCACGTTCTACCCTCAGGCCTCCACCTGGAGGCAGTGATTTGGTGGGGCAGCCAAGTCTCCCTCCCTGGAAGAAGAGAGCTGTCCCTCCAGATGCTCAGTCCTCTCCCTCCTTGGCGACCTGCTCGCACTGTAAACACAGGTCACCGGCGTGGCAGGAGGTAAGGCACAGATGCCTCATCCCTCCATGGCACTGGGCTGGCAAGTGGGTGTTCCTTTGAGGGTACATGTCATATCTATGAGGCCAATCCTAAAACAAGTATCTTCAAAAGTTGGGTAAAAAATTAAAAAAAAAAATTGTTCACCAAGCATCAAACGTTCAGCATTGAGAAATGCTTGTTATGATTTTGATCTGTCCACCTGCTTCACTTACAGGATTATCCTCCAAAACCATCAAAAGGGCTTTCAACTTTGTGCTGCTGCTACTACTGCTGCAGCAAGGCAAGGCTCTGTCTCCCCGAGTAAAACTTCTCAATTTCGACATTATTGTACCACGCTCAGTAAAGACATAAACTTTTGTAATGATGTTTTTTTTTCCTCCACATGACGCCATGTTTACCCACAGTGTCCATGCCCCCTAGAGTTCTGTGCTCCTGGTGGTATGAGGAGGTGAATATGAGAATAAATCTCCATGTGGAAGTGGGTGAACTGAGAATCTGTGTCTGTAGGGAATACGTCTTATGCTACACCAATTAGGAGCAGCATTTGCCATTACTGCAACATACACACTGCGTCCTTAGTGACGTCCCTAACTCAGCATGTGCAAATTAGTGGGGTGCTGTGAGAGAAAACAGTGAAGCACCCAAAATACAAACAGCTGTCACAGTGTCCCCGTGTATTGCTGAAGTATCATTGTTTGATAATATTCTTGACAAGTTCATCCTTTGTGCGGTCGCTAAAATAAAATAAAAACTATGGTAGTACTTACTTTCTTCATCACTTGCCTCCAAAGTTGAACTCTCTATCCAGTAGCATTTCTTCTGGTCAGCAGTATTATGCTGTATGTCTGTTTATGTTTATTTAGGTCTCCTGCACGTGTGAAGCTCGTTCTCAAATTGGAGAGTTCAACTTTGTAGGCAAGCGTCACGCACATTAAGTACCGCTACAGTTATTCGTCTTAGTGACTGCACGGAGGATGACCTTGTCAGCCATACTAACAAACAATGGCACTGCAGAAATACACGGGGATGCTAATGATAAACATTTGTATTTTAGGTGCTTCACTGTTTCTCTCACAGCGTCCAACTAATTTGCAAAACCACAGCTATGAGCACAGTACTACCTGCAACTCACTATGGCAGCTGTTTGGGTGAATAGAGATATTTAACCAAAAAAAGAGAAAAAGACACTGCACAAAGGCACATAGGATTTTGAATTTCTACACACACAAAAGAGGCTCCCATGTCACACCTCCCCATGTAGATGTATTCCCCTATTCACCTTCTCATGTCACTGAGAGAACAGAACTCTGCGTAGCGTGGACATTGTGGGTAAACATGGCACAAGGAGGTGGGGGGAAAAACACGATCATCATAAAACTTTGTCTTTATTGAGCATGGTAAAATTATGACAAAATGAAGAGATTTTACCCGGGGAGACATAATATAGGGCCACTGGTACCCCCAGAGGTGGCACATTCATCTGCAGACCTGTGCTGCCGCTATGACCACCACTGTCTGAAATGGACTGTGTCTCAGGTTGGAGGATGGCCCTTCCTCCCAACTCCACCACGGGGGGAATCTATGGCGGTGCTCCTCCATGTGTAAAGCCCCAGGAGAGGCAGGTGCTGGTCCACAGGGAGAGGTACAGGGCTGAGAACCCCCACCCCAATTATCCCGCTGAGGATATAAACCAATATGAAAAAAAAGTCATGCAGAATCTAATGAACTGCAAAGTGCAATTTTTTGTTAACTTTCTTTTTTGGCCATCAGCTGGCCACCATATGTCCAACCCTGTCACCCATCCCCCATCTGCCAGTACTTACCCACCCCACTGGAGTGCACCCTGGCTTAACCCCCAGGGCGCATCATCGGGAGGTGCCTCTCCATGAACAGAGACTGTTTTGGGATTTGGGGGGAGTGCCTCGGTTGGCTGCAGATGGTCTGATGGAGGGTAGACATCCTCCTGCATAGGCAGATTATTTTTTTTCTGCCCCCCAGGGAGGCATGGCATGCAGTGATGTATTAGCGTGCAGAACGCCGGACATCTGGCACGCATCTCGAAGATCTAGATCACTGGCTGTCCCACCCCTGGTTTCTACCAGGGGTTGGTCAAATGCTGGAAGCTTCCCTATGCTCTCCCCCTCTCCTGGAGGAGAGCAGTTCTCGATTCTCCTCCCCACGGTTAGTCCTGTCACATCACTGGTTCGCTTCTGAACTAAAGATGTCGGCATCGCAAGCTGAAGCCCTACCACTGTTCAATTCCGAAGTGCTTGGCTGTACTCTTCATCAATTTCAATTGGCAATATGTAGTAAAAACAAAATAATAAATGAAGACAAATGACACAAATGAATTTCTTGAAGCATTTTATTTTGTATTCCTTACCATATTTTGTTATTAGTATGCATCAAAATTTTGTTTTACTCACCTGTGTTGAAAAGTGAGAAGTACAGCACTCACTCTAAAAGAAATCTTATCTGGAGCCATGCATAGCAGAGCACAGTGTTGGTGTTGCACATGACACAGTGCAGTATTTACATTGCATGTGGCAATGTGTGGTGCCAGCATCACCATGGCATAGCATAGTGTCAGTATGCCACATGGCAGTGTTGTGTCGGCAGTTCACATGGCACAGCGAAGTGGCAGCCTGCCACCTGGCAGTGCTGTGTGAGCACTGCTTGTGGCCTATTGTGGTGTCTGCACTACGCAGTGTTGGCGGAGCACACACCACAGTGTGGCAACACCACTGAACATAACAAAGCACAGTGCTGACATAGCTCAGTGCAACATGTACTGCTGCCACAGTACAGTACCATGTGTACAGTGGACACCGCAGTGTGCCACGTGGTCTGCCATTACCTTTCTGTAACACATGCCTTGTCATTGCTGAACTGCACCATGGGCACGGCCATCACTACGCTATGCCAGTTGCACTGCTGCTACTATGTTGTGTCATGAACTGTTTCTTATGTATGGCTGTCACTGAACTGTGCTGCCAACATTGCATTGTGCCACATGTACTGCCATTACTATGCTGTACCACACTAACTGTTGTCACTGCACTGTGCCATATGCACTGCTGTAACTGCTCTGTCCCACATACACTGCCACTACTAGTGCACAGAAGGTTGGCACAAGCCCTACATAAGGAGGTGCAGGCCCTGCGTTATGAATGTGGGGGAAGGTGCAGGCCCCTGCAAAGGGAGTGGGGTTTCAGGCGTCTGCATGGGAAGTTAGGTGCAGTTCCATGAGTGAGGAGGATTAGGAAGTTGCAGGCCTTCTTTGTGAAGAGCCACGTGCGATGCCGACACTGCACTGTGCCATGTTCAGTGCCAACAGTGTGTAGTGACACACAAACACTGCTCTGTGTGATATGCACCACTATACTGTTCCATGTGCACTGCTGACACTGCTTTGTCCCACGTGCAGTGCTGACACTGTATTGTGCCACAAACTCGAGTTATATTTCACATATGTGGCTCAGCCCCCCACCAGTTTTTATCATGGTGCACACATGAGCAATAAAATAATTTAATAAGAATAATAATTTTGTAATAATTTCTTGGTTCCCAAGAAATGCACAGGTTGGAAATGAGACACAGTACAAGTGGTGGCTGTGAGATTCAAACCCAGTTCTTTAGGTCTGCAGCTCAGTGCTCTTTATCACTATGCTATACTGCCTCCCCTTTCACAATACTGTAGATTCATGAGGCTCAGAATCATTTTGGTTGGTCGCCCTATGATGGGGCACGATAAAAAACAGAATGCATCTGAAATCGGAATGCACCTAAAAAAACTGCCAGAATGCCCTTGGCACAAGCACTAAAGGGGGCATTCCAGCAGGGACCGTAACTATGGGTGGAATTTTTGTTTGGGGGGACTGTTCCAGATTTGGGATGCATTCAGATTCTGGGAATATTCCCCAAATCCTGAATGGTGCCCAATATACTTAATGTCCATATACTCCCTGTAGTTATTGCCCCTGCCAGAATGCCCCCATAGTGATTACCAAAGAGGCATTCCAGCAGGGGATTTGGGGCATTCCACTACCAGATGTTTCAGATGTGTGATCAGAGCAGATGTGTTTTATTTGAAGTGAAATGACAGATAATAAATAAATGATAAATCTTATACTTATATGCAGTTTAGTATCCATATTTATATTATGCTCAGTAATGACACTGGGAAGGGAGACTGTCCTTTAATTAGACCTTGGAGCTGGCCCGCCGGTGCAGCAGTTGGATTTCCGCTTGCGATGCCAGTGACCTGGGTTCGGAAACGGACCCAGGGAGCTGGAGGGCCGGCCGAGGGAGAAGGATTGAGTGCCCCAAGGGCTGCTCTCCTTCTCCAGGGGCAGGGTATGGGAGAATGCCCAGTGTATGAGGACTCCTAGCGGAGGCTAGGAGTACATGCTAGCTCCGTAGTCCAAATGCTTAGAGGGGCGGGGTGGATGCTGGATGTCATTTCACATCCCCGCCCCTGGGGATACAGCAAAAATCCTTGCTTGCGGCCGCCATTAGTGACGCCCATCCCTGGCCCTGATTAGCCTCCAGGCCATCTCTGGACTGTAGTCCCACATTTGCGGCACTAAGGGACAAATGCCACAACCTCACCCCGAGGGGAAAAGCCAGGGGTGTCGGAGTCGAGGCCAGTATGGAGGTGGGGGTCCAGGGGTCTGTGACCGGACAGAGGAGTCGGTGGATGCAGACAGAATAAAGAAGAAGGAAAAAAAAAAAAAGACCTTGGGTTGTGTGTGTGGGGTGCTCCTCAGCATGCCTCCAATGTCTCTGAAGGGGACATGCTAGTCTATGGCTATTAGAAGTGAAAGATGCTTCCCCTAAAGCTGCAGGTGGGGTGGGGGCTCAGGATGCCTTGGATAAGTAAGCAATAAGACATGACAGGGTGTGTGCTAGACAGTTCTAATGCATGACTAGGGTGCGTAGTGAGGCACGAAGTTGCAGGCCGAGTGCATCCAGTCCCCTAGCCGAGCATTAGAACTGTCTAAGGCACAAACCTGGAGTGGCTTATTGCGCTTATAAAATGGGTCTGTGTATTCTAAATGGGGTTTTTAAATTTAGCCGTGCATTAGACACTTCTAACACACAGCTAACAACCAATCAGATTGCTTGAAATCCTTTGCCCATTTTATAATGTGGGTCAGTATCCTGCTGCAAGTGTTGTGGTGACCCAACAGACCTCATAACTCATGTAAGCGCTCACAACCTCATACCCCTGTGCGCGCTGATGCCCACTGATCCCATACACGCTGGCATTATTACATCATATCCCAATGCACACTACCATGTCCATTAACTGACTTCATGCTCCATTCAGACTGTCAGGACCATCCACTACATACAATCTATCACACCATTATTTCTATACGCCCCGTCACACTCACCAAATACCACCATGCATACAGTCAAATCTCAGACTC
Source organism: Neoceratodus forsteri (assembly GCA_016271365.2). Lineage (NCBI taxonomy): Eukaryota > Metazoa > Chordata > Ceratodontiformes > Ceratodontidae > Neoceratodus > Neoceratodus forsteri. The sequence continues at coordinate 1,338,816,327 of CM028131.1, forward strand.
CATGGCCCTATACACTGTCACACTGAAAACCCAATATCCTATGCATGTCATATGAAGAAGCCAGCAGAAGAAGGCCATTTGGTCTATCAAGTCTGCTCGTACTGCAGGGTCCACAGCTTGAGCTAATGTCCCTGCCCTCCGTCTCCTCTCCTCCCTACCCATGATCCTTACTTTTCCCCACGCCTATCCCAGCCTCTTTTTAAGCTGTCCACTGGTATCAACGAGACAATACCTTCTGGCAGTGCATTCCAAGTGTCCACCACCTTCTCTGTGAAGACGTGCTTCCTGACCTCCCTCCTAAACCTCCCACCCTCCAGCTCAAGACTGTGACCCCTAGTGTTATGGTTGCCACTCAGCTTAAAGAGACTCTTCTTATCAACCTTATTTATCCCTTTCAAGTAGTTGAATGTCCCAATCATGTCCCCCTCTCTCTGGTCTTTCAGAGAGTGCATGTTCAGTACCCGCAACCTCTCCTCATATGCCTTACCCTGCTGACCCACTGTCATCTTTGCAGCCCTCCTCTGGACCTTCTCCAGCAGGTTCATGTCTTTTTTGAGATGTGGGCACCAGTACTGAACTCCATACTCTAGATGCAGCCTTACCAGTGACCTGTACAAGGGCAGTATAACCTTCTCTCTCCTACTACTGATCCCCCTAGATAAGCATCCCAGCATCGTTTGCCTTTGCTGCTGCTTTCTTGCACTGTGTAGAGTGCTTCAGGTCACTAGTGATCATCATTCCCAGGTCCTCCTCCTCCTCTGATGCAGATACTCGGACTCCACTCAGGTAGTACTCTGTACTGGGATTCTTGGCTCCAATTTGCATAACTTTGCATTTCTGGGCATTGAAGCCAAGCTGCCAGATCCTGGACCACCTCTCCAACTTTTCCAGATCTTCCTGTAGGTCCTGCATCCCTTCAGCTGTGTCCACTCTCCCACATAGCTTTGTATCATCCATGAATAGGCACATTTTGCCCTTAATGCCATCCCCAATGTCACTGATGAAGACATTGAACAACACCGGCCCCAGCACAGAGCCCTGTGGGACCCCACTAGTTACCTCTCCTCTCTGGTACCAGATAACTCTCCCCCCACAACCACCCTCTGGGTTCTGTCCCTCAGCCAGTTTTCCACCCATCTGGCCATCTTTTCCCCAATCCCAAGATCCACCAACTTCCTGATCAACCTTTTGTGGGGCACAGAGTCATAGGCCCTGCTGAAATCAAGATAGAGGATGTCTACCGCTTGGCCCCTGTCTACTGTCTTAGTGGCACAGTCAAACAAGTCAATCAGATTCGTTTGACATGATGTCCCCCTGATGAACCCATGCTACCTCGCATCCTGGAGAGCATGCTCCTCTAGATATTCCACCAATCTTTCCTTTAGTATGGTCTCCATGAGCTTACCCACAATGGATGACAGACTGACTGGTCTGTAATTCTCCGAGTCATCCTTATGACCGCTTTTGTGGAGGGGCACTACATGTGCTTTTCTCCAGTCCTGCGGTACCACGCCTGGCTCTAGTGAACTATTAAACAGGTCTGCCAGTGGCCCTGCAAGCTCCTCAGCCAGTTCCTTCGGTACCCTTGGATGTACTCTGTCTCGGCCTGGTGATTTGTCCACCTTCAATGCCAGCAGCCCCTCCCTGACCCTGTCCTTCTCTATCACTACATCTGTGTTCCCCTTCCTCCCTTCTCCTCTCCTCTCTCCCCTGAAGGCACTGGTCCATCTCCCTAGTGAAGACAGAAGTATTCATTTAGTATCTCTGCTTTCCCCCCTGCTATGCTCTACCTACTCCACCCCTTTCATAAGCCTAACAATCCCTTCCTTCTTGTCCCTTTTCTCACGTATATAGCACAAAAAAGCCTTCTCCCCTTCTTAATTCCTTCAGCTATCTGAAGCTCCTTCTGTGCCTTTGCTCGCCAGACTTCCTTACTTGCCTCACTAACCAACCTTAAGTAATTTTCCCTATCTACCTCTCTTTTGGTCTTCCTGAATTTTCTATAGGCCAACCTCTTTTCCCTTACTGCCTGGGCAACCCCAGGACTGAATCAGCTGGGTGCTTTGGCCCTTGTGTTCTTACCTCTGAGCCTAACACACTCATCTTTGGCAACCAGTATTCCTTCCTTCCTTAATGATGGACCACCTTTGGTCCACTCCCATATCTGCTTTGATGGCCGCCAGATGGCTTCTTAGCACTTCGCCCATTTTCCTGAAGTCCGCCCTCCTGAAATCCAAGATTTTGGTCTTAGTCGGGATGCTTTCCCTGCCCCTATCCAACTGGATGTCACACCAACAGACGCCATACCACCATGCACACTGTCACAACCACTGATCCTACGTATGCTGTCACACCTACTTACCTCCCCGTACTCCATTTACAACGTCACAACTTCAAATACAATACACATGCACTCTCACACCTGCTGACCCGATACCATTGCTATGTGTCACACCTCACAACACCACACTCCCAGTATCCCCAAAGCATGCTGTCACACCTCATGACCCCATCCACACATGCACTCTATTTGTCACACCTTATTCCATGCATGCTGTGACATACACGGATGACCACATACTCCATGCATACTGTCGCAACCATTGACAGACCCCATTCTCTCCATGCACACTGTCATACTCACCAGCAAGATGCATTGTATCACACCCACCGACCACATACCCCATGCATACTGTCGCAACCATTGACAGACCCCATTCCCCATGCACACTGTCATTACTCACCAGCAAGATGCATTGTATCACACCCACCGACCACATACCCCATGCATACTGTCGCAACCATTGACAGACCCCATTCCCCATGCACACTGTCATACTCACCAGCAAGATGCATTGTATCACACCCACCGACCACATACCCCATGCATACTGTCGCAACCATTGACAGACCCCATTCTCCCCATGCACACTGTCATACTCACCAGCAAGATGCATTGTATCACGCCCACCGACCACATACCCCATGCATACTGTCGCAACCATTGACAGACCCCATTCCCCCCATGCACACTGTCATACTCACCAGCAAGATGCATTGTATCACGCCCACCGACCACATACCCCATGCATACTGTCGCAACCATTGACAGACCCCATTCCCCATGCACACTGTCATACTCACCAGCAAGATGCATTGTATCACACCCGACCACATACCCCATGCATACTGTCGCAACCATTGACAGACCCCATTCCCCCCATGCACACTGTCATACTCACCAGCAAGATGCATTGTATCACACCCACCGACCACATACCCCATGCATACTGTCGCAACCACTGACAGACTTTATTCCCCCATGCACACTCCGTCATACTCACTCAGTAAGATGCATTGTATCACACCCACCGACCACATACCCCATGCATACTGTCGCAACCACTGACAGACCCCATTCCCCCCATGCACACTGTCATACTCACCAGCAAGATGCATTGTATCACACCCACCGACCACATAACCCCATGCACTCTGTCACACCAACTTCACATGCACATTGTCACACCCACCAGTACTACAGCCCTTGCAAGCTGTTAACATCCAACAACCCCATTCCACCCTGCATGCTGTCACACTCAATGACCCTTCCTGTAGCCCCCTCCCCCCACTGAAGGTGGACATCCACCCTATGGCTGGATCACAGCACCTTATCTGTGTGTCAGCACCTTTTCAAATCTGTACATGGCAATTCTAAGTGGTCACATAAGTGATATCCCTTGTAATGAGGGGCAGTTGAGATATATGGGACCATCCCCCCTTCCTGCAAGTGGAACAGTTCACCATCAAGGTGAAAAGTAAAACCAGTACCGCTAAATGTTAATTGTTGTATTCAACTAATTTACACCAAGCCTGGTGGGTGGTGTTGGTGGGGAGTGCACAATTTAAAAAAATCACTGCGGAAGGCAGCATAGTGATGCTGGGGAGACCATAAGAAACCTACACACCAAAACACCACAGCATAAGTGTCTGCCAGGAGACAACAGGTTAGAAAGGTACTTCCGTAGACCAATTTTACTCCCTAACTCCGGTGGAGAGAGAGATGCACAGTGGTCTGAGATGCCTGTCTTATTTCCCTCCTCAGCCACTCAGTGTCAATCACAGTTGGGGGGGGGGGTCTCTGTTCTACTGGGATCCTGTTTTTAAACATTTTTATTTTCCTACCTCCTCGGTGGGGGGATTTCAGGTGATTCCCCTATCCAGCTTGTACCCAGTGATGCTGCAACGAGTGCAGCTCTTGTGCTCGACCTCCTGTCCATTCTCTAGGTCACATCGCAACAGGTAACACCACACATTGCAGAAGATTGAGGCTGGACCGGAGGGAGCAACTTGAGTGTGCTCGGTGCACTGCCAACAGGGTCATGCCTTCAACAGTACCAGAGGATTATTTTCCCATTTAACCCATCCAACGGTGCAGGCATGCCATGCCGTCAATGGCCATACCACACATGCTTCTGTGCATCGCACGCCTGATGGCTACCCATGTTGACCCAAGATGTCAGCCTGTGCACCAACCCCCCAGGCACCGTTAGGAGTCAGTACTGCATCAGCCGACAGCCCCCCTCCCTGGAGGACAGCAGTCCATGGGATGCTCAATCCTCCTCCCCCCAGCTGACCCTCCAACTCCCGGGGTATCTACTGACCCCAGGACGCTGGTGCCACAAGCAGTAGTGCTACAGCTGCACTGGCAGGCTGGCACAGTTAAACATTTTCCATACTGCTGGACCTTTTACAGTTTTGGTCCTGCCTAGTTTGGCGGGCCAGGTTTCACCCATACCCATTCCCCTACATGAATTCCTGACGTGCTTGAACTTATGGAATAAAACAGTCCAGTTTTTATCTTGGGTCTGGTGTACTGAAACTCACCCATACTCCCCCTTGTAGCTCAAGTTTTGCAAGGGGTGACCACCTATCCTCCCATGCAGTGAACTCACCAAAGCAAAACTGCAAGCCACCATGAGGGCAAGGCATGGGGGCCTGTGTTATGTGCTTTGATAACTTCAGTGGCTGTCAGGGGCAATCCCCATTCACACTCCCAGACTGTGGCCCACTGGAGAACATGTATGCTGTTTTGGCATGGCACATGGCACAGTGCAATGACAGCAGTGCATGTGGCACAGTGTAGTGTAGTGCAGTGTTGGCAGTGCTGTTGGCACAGTGAGGTGATGGCAGTCCACGTGGCATGATGCAATAACAGCAGTACAAGTACAAGACTGACCACCCTCCCCACCACTGGATCAACCTTCCAGGAACTGGACCAGGCTCCCTCCCCTCAAGCTGACTATCCTCCATGCAGCTGGAAACCCTTTCAGCACCAGCCTCCCCCAAGTTGAGCAACCTCCCTGGAGCTACATCACCCCCAGCCGACCAACTTCCCTGCATCTGGACCAACATCCAACCTCATATGAAACTGCTGGCAGAAAAAGGCCCACAGGTCTATCAAGTCTGTCCGATTGTGCAGCTCTTAGTTTCATATCACTACAGCTTCCTCCTCTTTCCAGGTCCTTCCCCAATTTGTGTTTTTGTCTGTACTAACCCTGCCCTTGACTCTATCCCAATCCCACTTAAAGTTATCCACTGTCCTTTGAGCGATTAACTCCTCTGGCAGTGCGTTCCAACCTGCCACCACTCTCTCTGAGAAGTAGTGCCTCATCTTCCTCCTAAACCTTCCCCCTTCCAACTTGACTGTGCCCCCTGTTGACCCTTCCCCCCTTTAAGCGGAACAATCCTCCCTCCCTTTGTTTATGCTTTTCAAGTACTTAAAGGTCTCTATGATGTCCCCTCTTACCATTCTGTCTTTCAGCGAGTACATGTTGAGCTCCTTCAACCTTTCCTTGTATGGCAACTCCCCTAGTCCCATGATCGTTTTTGTAGCCGTATGCTGCACCCCCTCCAGTAATCTCACATCCTTTTTGAGGTAAAAGCACCAGTACTGTACTCAGTACTCCAAGTGTGGCCTCACCAGTGATCTGTACAATGGCAGGATGACCTCCCCCTTTCGAGAGATGATCCCTCTGGCAATGCACCCCAGCATCCTATCAGCCCTTGCTGCCGCCCTCCTACACTGTTCTGATACCTTCATGTCCCCTGTGCCCACTACCCCAGGTCCCTTTTCTCCTCTGAAGCCATTACCTGCACTCCCCCCAACCAGTAGCTGTTCCTGGAATTTCTGGCTCCAATGTGCATGACCTTGCACTTCTTAGCATTAAACCCCAACTGCCACTCCTTAGACCAGTGTTCGAGTTTAGCTAGATCCTCTCTGAGTGCCTGCCTCTCTTCCTCATTGTCCACTTTTGCATAAATCTTAGCATCGTCTGTGAACAGGCAGATCTTACTCTTGACCCTCTCTGCAATGAAGACATTAAACAAAACAGGGCCCAGCACTGAACCCTGCAGTACTCCATTTATTACTGGCCGTGGAATGGATGTCTCTCCCCTTACAACTACCCCGTTGTCTGCCCTGCAGTCAGCTCTCAACCCACCCTACCAGTTTTTCCCCCACTCCCATGTCCCTCAGCTTGCTCATTAACCACCTGTGTGGCCTAGAGTCGAAAGCCTTGCTGAAGTCCAGATACAGGACATCCACAGCGTGGCCTTCGTCAACCGCCCTAGTGACCCAGTTGAAGAAGTCGATCAGGTTTGTTTGGCAAGATCTTCCTGTGACAAACCCATGCTGTGTCTCATCCTGCAGCCCATTGCTATTGAGAAAGGTTATCAAGTTCTCCTTCAGAATAGTCTCCATCAACAATAACTATACATGACTGTTTCTCTTTAGCCACTTTATACCTCTATTATGTTGCTACCTCAAATATTATATTGTTTTTATCCTGATGTACTCACCCTTTCCCCATGACACACCTGGAAACAAGCTATTGTAGCTCAGAGTGCCTTTCCTGGTGAAACATTTCCAATACATAAATAACTGAAGGATGAGTGTGGTACGGCTCAAAGCCACCTGTGTATCTTGCAATCCCCGGCCCTCTCCTAAATTGCAGATCAGCCATGTGCCTCCAGCTGCTGCTGGGGGGGGGGCCAAACTAGTCCAAAATTATGTCATTCAGACGAGAGACGTAGAGACTCAAAATGTGGGACACAGCATCAGGCGGTGGGGGGGCAGTCTATTGACCCATACTTCCTTGTTTTGTAGCCCTCTCCATATTCAAGCTGTATTTGTACACTGAACAAAAACATTGAAAACACTGCCATGAGAGCTGTTTTGGGTTTTATTTCACTATTGGTGTGCTTTTATTTAAAGAGTAAACTTTATTTTTTTAATAATCAGTGTAATATCAAAAAATAAACTAAAGGAAAAGAAAGTCTTCTGCTCTGTAGCACTGCTTTTACTACAGGTTCTCCAATCTGCAACAATCAGCCACCTGTTACCAAAAAAAAAGTTATTTCAAGGGTTCCTGCTCTAAAGTCGAGAGGGCCAGGAGAGAAACTATTCCTTCCAATGAGAGAGACTTTTAGGTTAGTACAACTTTCCTCCAGTAATCTCAATAACTAGCCTGTGCTGCAATCCCTCCGAGGCAGTGCTTTTTGCCCTCCAAAAGATGGCAGCACGCTTTATGTGCCTCAGAAGGGAGGCTATTCTAGTCTTTCTTTAGAGTTATGTGGGCATCTGGCTGAATAGAATTAATAAGGACTAGAATGGAAGTCTGCCTACACAACATAATGACTCGTAGGAAGGCAGATCTATACAAGCACACTAACTTCCTTTGTTCATGTGCCTAGGTAATATCTGATCATCTAGCTCGACTTTACCCATGGTTTGAAGTCTCCCTGAGATTTGGATACACCGACTTCAGGAGGCACAGAACCAGAAGAGAAAGACTAGTAGATGTCAAAACCTGGAAACGAGCTTGTTTGACATCCACCCATTTTTGGTGGGCCGCTAGTTAAAGTTTTATTTTTTAAGCTAAAGCCATGCTAACTTTATGGATTTTTCTATAGACTGGACATCTTTTTATTAATCCACTGCTGTTTTTGTGGCTCGAGGTACACTTGGAGGGTGTTAAAAAGTGTCTTAACTCCAGTCCTGGCTCGGGCTCTGCAAGTGATTTGGCTGCAGAGGAGAGAATCTTTTCTGTGGGTGATTTTTTGTGGGGCTACTGGCTGCATGTACGCTTCCCAGAGAAAGTGGCTGTGCTAGTGCTGTCTGTGTTGGACATAGGAGTATTTACTGGGCACAGGGGCTGCTGGTGTGGACTGCTAAGGTACCCTGGCAAGACAAATGGCGCAGGCAGAATGCCGGAAATAAACTGTTTTCCCTAATGACCCTTCTCACTGTACCTTGGAGCGCCTTTACACATCTGTCTTCACCCCGCTAACTAAACAGGCTCTAAGGGGGCCCCAAGCACCATATCATGCCCTGCCTGACGTCCCTAGGATCCATGTCAAGCCTTTTTTTTTTTCTGAAAGACCCTGGTCCCAGGATGCTGCTACTTTGGAGGGGGCACACTACATAATCTCCCTGGGTTGTAAAGGGCCACCTGAGGGCGAAGGATCAAGTGGCCTAGAGGACAAACTCCCTGGGTTGTGGACCAGCTGGAGGGAAAAGAATCAAGCATCTCAGATTGCACCATAGAGGTCTGTACTGCAGAGACTAGAGTGTGGACTGATGCTGTCATCTTACTGGCTCAGCGGAAGCGGTGCGTCCGCCATGTTACTGGAGTAGACTAGTATGGCAGTTGGGTGCACCTGTATAGCTTTGTGCGGTAAGGATATTATTAGGTAAGCAATAACCCAGGACAGGGTGTGCGGTTATTGGGAATTAATCAACACCTCGGGCACATTGTAAGGCACAAGGCTGCAGGCCGGGATATTGACTAATCCGCAATAACCACACACCCTGGAGTGGGTTATTGCGCTTATAACATGGGCTATGTTTAAACAACAAAAAATATTCAGAAAGGTGTTTTATTGCTGTTTAAATAGCAGAAAAGGTACTGTATCCTGCCACCTTCTAAAACATGTATACAGGATTGCTGTTATGCACATAGAAATGTCAGAAATACAACAGTAATATGATTTCTGACATTTCTGCTGCATAACATGCTTTGTTACTGTTCTTACACTCTGTACTGGGTCCCCTCTCCACAAAAAAAAAATAAAAACCAAAACCACACATGCAGACACTACCCATACGACATTGTGAGTCAGACAGGGAGTGCAGAATTGGCACAGTGCTTGACCCTGACTCACCGTCTGTGCTGTTCACTCTCTCACATTATATGCTGTATTCCATCTCTCTTGCCCATCACCACATCAGAAAGACAGTCGCAAATTGGCAGTGCCACTCCCCGCTCTCGTGCTGCACATTCACTTGCTCACTTACTGTGTGCCATTCAGTAGAGCAGTACCTCTGTGCTGTCAAGCTCCTTGTTTCTCTCTCCTGTACAGACAAGGCTGATGATCATGATCCGCTGTGTCCCCTTGCACACGACACAGAAAAGAGAGAGACAAAGACAGCTGAAAATCTGTACCGCCGCTCCCCAATCTCTTGCTGCACAGTCACTTGGCCAGTCAGAGGATTTATTTTCTCGGTGCCTCGGCTACAGAGACTGCCACCATCCTCTTCCCACTTGTGTTCACTCCCTCGCATTGGGGTCCTGAGTGAGCAGCCTGTTTTACAATCTGATACCTGACACTTCCAGCTGATCGCTTTCTCAGCACTATGCAGAGTGCCAGTAAACACTACCAAATGGCAAGATGACATTTGCTGCTCAGTCCTCAGAGGTCAGTGGGACAGGTGGGTACACAGGAGCGGAGACAGATGAGACAACTGTGTAGACATGAAAGAAATGGATCGGGACAATAAAGTGCTGACGTTACAGATTACCGAACGGCAAGATGACAGTTGTCTCAGAGTTCCATGGAGCAGGTGGGGAGACAGAGAGTACCTAGGGCTGTTGTGTACTTATGACATGGGCAGGGAGACATTTCTTATGTGACTGATGGCCACCACCCGAGTCGACCATTCATTAATCTGTGTACATAAAGTCACGTTGTTGTGTTTAGGGGAGGACGTCTATCTCGCTTAGCGGGGGCACTAATGGCTGCCTTGCAAACTGTGTAAGGCACAATAGCATCCGCTTGCTGCTTGATCACTTTCCTGGGCTGCTTCATCACTTACTGTGCCGGTAACAGAGATTAATGAATGGTCAGGTGGTGGCCATCTGCTAATGAGCTCATAGATGTCTCCCTGCCCATGTTATAAAAAGAAATTAGAATGGCAGCATCCCATTTGGAGTCACGTGCAGTGCATCCAAGTTTGTGGAGGGCAAAACTGCAATGTCTCCAAGGAACTGCCAATTTTTATGTATAATTTTATTTACTGTTGGTGCAGAAGAGCGACTCTTTATATTAGTGTATTTTTTGTTTTTATACATCTTGTCATGACCGCAAGTTCTTGCTTCACGGCAACGTGTGGGTTGCAAGTAGTGTCTCTGGAAATATGGCATCCGTCAGCATCAACTGACAGTGCTAGTCTGCCCTCTAGTGTCTCTGTAGTATAGATCTCTATGGAGTTCACTCTTCTTCTCTGGGAAGGAATGTAGCCACTGCAGTAGCGTCACCTGGGTAAACACAAGTGAAGATACTGGTACGCACATCATGAGAGGAATGGGAGACACTAGCTGATGCCCGTCAACAGCATGCTTTGACATGCATGTCTGTACATGGTGTCGTATGATTCCACGTCTTAGGAAGGGGACAAAAATATGTGAAAACTGCCTCAGCGGCTGTAGACGATAGACGCTGGTACATCTGGGGCCCCTGCCAATACCTACCACCAGGATACATCCCCACCATTACCCTTCCTGGGTGTGTGTGAACCAAGGCTCCGTATAGGGCAGACGATGGTGGGCTGGGGTCCAGGAGGGTACTTTGGACTCCAGAAGGAGTCGGTTGCTGGGGCAGGTAAGGGGAGAAAAAAAATTACAGATTAAAAAATGATTCACTTTTCCGACTCAATAACACTGCTGGGCAGCCACTTGGATTGCCTCCGAGCAGGCTTCCTTCTCCAGTCTTTGGACACTGCTGGTAGACTTCTTAGGACTGGGTAACCAGGGAATTAGATCATGGTGGACCAGTGGATGTGGCTTACGCAGATTTCAGTAAGGCCTTCAACACCATTCCACACAGAAGACTCGTAAACAAGCGATGCAGCCTAGGAGTGGGGCCAAAGGTGATAAACTGGATAAGGAATTGTTTAGGGGACAGGAGATAGAGGGTGGTGGTTAATGGAGTTCACTCCGAGGAAGGGTAGGTGACCAGCGCTGTGAAACAGGGATCAGTCCTCTTTAAAGTGCCATTGTGAAGTGCTCTCTTGTGCTCTTCGTTACCTTTGCCTAGCAATATGGGGCAAAAACAAATCAATAAATGACAAATTAATTTTTTGTAGCATTTTAAGTTGTGCTCCTTACTCACCATACTTTATTTGTCCACATCTAAATTTGGTTCTACTCACTTTTTTCAAAAGTGTGAAGTACAGAATTCACCATGAAAAATGTTATATATCTGATGCATCTGACATTATCTCCCCCCGTGTGAAACCACACTGCCTTGGTTCATGTAACTCATTGTAAAACTGCACAGTCCTTTTCTTCAGCAGTGATTCCATTAACTTTCCCACCAACGATGCCAGGCTGGGTGGCTTATAATTGTCACTTTTGCCAGCCTCCTCTCTGCTACCACTTTTGTGTAGTGGGACTACATCCACTCTCCTCCAGTCCTCAGGAAAGACTCCTGTTTCCAGTGCACTGTCATGATGTGCGTGGAAACACAGGACTGCAGAAGCAATGGCTGCACATGGGTGGTAGCTGGGGAGGGGGGTACATGAGTGGTGCTGGGGTATGTCTGTGGGGAACAGGTACATGGGTGGTCAGAGGTAGGTGGAGACACCGTACCAGGGTATGTGCGTGGGAACATGGCTCTAGAAGGAACGTGTGTACATGGGTGGCAGGTGGGGGGGGGGTACTTGAGTGGTGTTGAGGTTTGTGTAGAGGGTGAGGGTATGTTGAGACACCATTCTGGGGTAGATGGGATGGCGGAGGTTCAAGTGGGATCCTGAGTATGGGGACACATGGTAGGTGAGACAAGGGAGTAAATATTTAGTCCAGGACATGTGGGAGGCTGGGGAAGGGGTTACACAGTGCTCCCATGTATGTGGGGATGGAGGGTTAAATAGGTGGTCCTGGGTATGTGGAGACACTGTGCTGGGATAAGTGGGGAGAGTGGGTAGTGGCATGGGTGGTCTTGGGTATGTGGAGATACTGTGCCAGTATGGGGTGGGGGTGTATGTGGAGACACTGGGCCATTGTAGGTGATGTTGGGAAGGTACATACTAACTGTGCCAGGGTCGGTGAGAAGGCGGGAAGGGCATGGTGAATAACCTGCAAGTCCTTCAGAAGGTCAGTGATAAAGCTGGGAATGCCGAAAAAGCTCTATAGAAAAAAAACTCATGAGGCTGCCTCCAGCCATATCTCCCTGGCCAAGGCAGTGCCCGATGATATACCACATCCCTTTACCGCTGGCTGCTACACCAGCTACTGTAATTCTGCCCAGAGACCGTCTCTTCTAGATCAACATACCGCCAATGCCTAATTTGCAAGCCGAGTTTTCTGGCCATTCTGGTGTGCCCAATGTCAGCCCACATTCCCTTGCTGCTGTCAGTTGGTTCAGCCTGGGGCTGCTTCTTCTAGACTAAGACCTCCAAGTCTACCTAAGTTAGGGGTGCCTGGTTGCAGGTTATCCTTACCCTTCTTCTTTGGGCCACCCCCACACGTGCTCCACCTCGTTACCGAACAATCCACAGCACACTCCATAAAACAGAAAAGAAGGGCAGCACTCTACTGAATATATGTAGTTTGTAGAAACATTCGCTTTTTAAACCAAAAGATAACACAGCAGCAGATACAAAGTGTAGGCTCACACTAACACAGTGTATTTAATCCATAGCCATTCCTGCATGCACAAAAGCAATTTTTTTTTACTTTATTTTTATTTTCACAAGACATACAATACACAGCAGATAAGTTATAGCTGACATACATAAATATCCACAGCAACAATTCAATCAATAAGTGGTAGTACAATGGTAGTGGTGGTAGTGTTTTCATCACATTCAGTAGATAGAATTCACAGCATATCATAAGCCCGACCCCAGTTAAGCGCCGTCCTCCTCCTCCTATGGCTATCCAACTCCCCACTATCTAGAAAAAAGAAGAACCCTCCCTCAAGATGCCATTTACAGCTCCTAACATCCATGTATTTGGACTCCATCACTGAACAAATGAGGGGTCTCTTGCTGAATGAAAAAGGACCCAAGCCCTCCATCTTATTTCACAGTTCCCTGTGCCCCATAGCCCCTGCAATCATATGCTCTAGAAAATAATGATCCACTCACAAAAACTATTTTAATTCAGCGAAATATTGACTACCAAGCCAAGAATGTCATAGGTGGGGCCACCCGTCACCACCAGTTGAGTTAATGACCAAGTCAATTTGGCCTGGGCATACTGGATGGCAGATGACACCTCACACACAGACCGTCTTCGGATGAGACATTAAAACGAGGTCCCATATGCCTGTCCTGGTGGACGTTAATGATCCCATGGCACTTCTCTATAAGAGTAGGGGAATTTTCCTGGTGTTCTGGCCAAATTCCTTCCATTCACTAAAAATACCACAAACAGCTTAATCTGGTTCTGCAAGTCAGTTTACATCTGTATACAAATTCCCCTTTCCTTGGCCCTGGGTTGCACCTGGAAATGAGCCACGCTCGAATGAGCTTGTGTTACACTGGCACACAGTCAGGGCCACGCTGGAATGAGCTGGTGTTATACTGGCACAGTCAGGGTCACACAGGAATGAACTGGTGTTATAGTGGCACACAGGTCCACACTGGAATGAGCTGGTGTTACACTGGCACGCAGTCAGGGCCACACTGGAATGAGCTAAGTGTTATAACAGCATACAGTCAATTACAGTGGCGGGCAGAACATCAGTGGAAGAACTAGTGTTAAACTGAGAAACCGTTTCAGCCTTAAAAGAATACTGCTGCAGCATTTACTAAAATGAATTTCCATAACCCCAGTTTATTAAAAATGTTTGTCACATTTGGATGGAAGCACCCCAACCCCGTTTTGTCTGAAAGTATGACAAAACTGAAAATAATGCATCAATGGATGAATGTTCCCAGGTGCTGCTTACAAACCATACTTCTGACCCCCGTGCTGGAATTAGAGTACGAACATAGGAAATTTGCCAGCAGAAACCGCCACATGGTCCATCAAGTGTGCTCTAATATGCAGCTAGCACCCCTATCTTGCAGCTGCCCCCCTTCACAATAACCCCCCCTCACCCTGTCCCATCCCCTTCTGAATCCCCTGTCTTGCAGGATACCACCTCCTCTAGCAGAGGTCCATTCTGCCACAACTCTATCTGTGAAAATGTGTCTCATTTCCCTCCTATATCATCCCTCCTCCAATCTAAGACCATGACCTCTCACGTCCCTCCCTCTCAACTTAAATAACCCTTCTGTACATGTCTCGCTATCCTCTTTAAGTAGTTGAAGGTCTCAATCATATCCCCCCCAAGATCTCTCATCTCCTCCAGGGAGTACATATTCAACTACCACAGCCTCCCCTCATATGGCATTTCCCCCAGTCCCTGGATCACTTTAGTTGCTCTGTGCTGTACCCCTTCCAGCAGCCTGATATCCTTCTTTAGATATGGGCACCAGTACTGCATACAGTACTCCAGGTGTGGCCTGACCAGTGACCTGTAGACAGGCAGGATCACCTCCCTGTTCCTGGAGGAGATTCCTCTCGTAATACACCCCAGCATCCTGTTGGCCTTTGCTACCGCCTCCCTGCACTGCCCCAAGTTGTTAATTTTCCCAGTTACAACCACCCCAGGGCTTTTTCCTCCTAACCTAGCCAGATGAGTATGTGATTAGTGAGTAACAGGTTTGACGGGTAGCTTCCAGCCACGTGTATATGTGCAGGGTGTTCTTACTGGATCCTTGTAGCTGTGTGTTTGTCCATTTCATCTAACTTCTTTGCAGCTGTTTTATTAATCTGAGCATGCGTTAGTAAACAGCTCAGCAGTGCTACTAGTTCATTTGTGCTTGCACAAGGACACTTTTCTAGTAGGTGGGTCCGCAGAGGCAGTTATAGTGTAACATGGGGGAAAACAGAAGACGGAGGCCTGATTTTGAAAACGAAACGTTACAAAACAAAGGAAGCATATTTCTTTTGAGTCTAGACAATTTGTGGAGATAAGAGATGCAAGCAATGCAGAGGGGGCTACAAGAGGGCTCAGGAACATGCTGCCAGGGCTAGTGGAGGGAAAGGGAGCATGCTTCTAATGTAGTGGGCTTCAGGTGCTGGCGCCAGTACTTGGGAAGTAGTTAAAGAGCCTGAGGGCGTAGAAATTGGAGCTCAGGAGTCGTAGGACATGGCAATCAGGGCAGTGGGTCTGTGGAGCCTGTCCTCAGGGCTGGAGCAGAGGAAGGGTGTGGTGTCCCAGTAGCACAAGGCCAGAGGTGGTGTGTAGGCTTGGGATTATGCTGACATGGCTGGGGAAGGGTGCCTTAGAAGCCCTGAGGCTAGTGATGCAGGTGCATGGGTGTAGTAGGACGGAGTTCGGGGGGGTGGGGCCATGGGTATGAAAACAGAGATACTGGTGGTGGTGAGGCAGCAACATGCCACCATGGATGGAGTGGATAGGAAGCCTCCTACCAGGGCTTGTGTGTGTGGGGCTCAGGATCCTGTTGCCAGGGCTGGTGAGTGGGTGGGCTAGGTTGCATGCCTCCATAGATGTGGGTGGACTCAATAGCTCAGGACATGTGTAAGGAAATCCCATTGTATAAGTGTTTTTTATTCTCAGATAGTCTAAGTTTTATGTAGGCTTTTTTTATATTTGCTGAGGGGGTATGGAGGAAGGAGGTGGTGATGGAGTATTAGTGTAGGGCCACAGACGGAGGTGGGTAGTGTCGGGGCTGTGGAGGGAGGGGATACTGTCATGGGCTGTGGAGTTATCATGGGCATACAAACATATGAATCTGCCAGCAGAAACAGGCCAAATGGTCTATCAAGTCTGCTTGATTGTGCAGCTAGCACCTCTAGACTACAGCTGCCCCACGCACCCTGTCCCATGCTCTTTCACAGCTGCCCACTGTCCTGCAGGAAACCTTCTCCTCTGGTACTGTGTTCCATTTTCATACCACTCTCTCTGTGAAACAATGCCTCATCTCTCTCCTAAACCTACCACCCTCCAACCTTAGCCCATGCCCTCTCGTCTCCCTTCCCCTCTTCAGCCTAAACAACCCTTCTGTGCCTGTCTTGTTGATCCCCTTCAAGTACCTGAAGGTTTCAATCATATCCCCCGATCTCTCCTCTCCTCCAAGGTGTACAAACCTAACTCATTCAGTCTGTCCTCATAGGTCCTGCCCTTGGATCATTTTTGTGTCAGGGGGCCGTGGACAGGG
This sequence comes from Neoceratodus forsteri, assembly GCA_016271365.2. Taxonomy (NCBI): domain Eukaryota; kingdom Metazoa; phylum Chordata; order Ceratodontiformes; family Ceratodontidae; genus Neoceratodus; species Neoceratodus forsteri. The sequence goes on from CM028131.1 coordinate 1,338,832,843, forward strand.
TCGGACTGGCCCACCTGGATACCTGGAAATTTCCAGGTGGGCCCCCCTCAGTTGGGTAAGTGGTTATCTTCTGAACCCTGAAAACTTTTGCATTCATCTTCTTTTTTCTAATTAAGTGGGGTATCTGGGACACTGTATATACATGTAAGATGAAAACACAGAGCTAGTGTATCAGATTGAAGTGGAATACTGATATGAGTGTGTCAACCTGGGCCTTCCTGTACTAATTTTCAAGTGGGCCCTTGTATCTTCTTTCCAGGTGGGCCCTCTGTACCCCAGTCCAACCCTGGCCGTGGACAGAGGTGGGGCTAGTATCAGTGACTGTGGAAGAAGGTTATCTAGTGACAGGGGCAACAAAAGGAAAGGAGGCTAGTGTCTGGGGCCGTGGAGGGAGTGGGTAGTGTCATAACCAGTGGAAGGCAACGTGTCTAAAACAAAATGTACAGGGTGGGTGAGTGGTTTGGTGTGTCATGCGTCTGGGAGGAGATGTTAATAGGAAGCCATGCAGGAAGGGTGTGTGTGTCAAGGGTATGGTGGGTCTCCGCTGACTAGGTGGGAGGGAATGTTAAGGATGTTGTGAATGAATGATGTCACTGGTCATGGAGGGCTATGGAGGGGCGGGGGGAAGGGATGCTGAGGGGCCATGAAAGGAGTTAAGGAAGCATGACAAAGCGGGGTTTGATATGCTGGAGGTAGAGAGGAATTAATTGGTACATACATACATAGAATGTGACAGCAGATAGTCTGCCCATTTGTTTTTTTTTTGGTTTTTTTCAACCTTTATTTTTTGTTGCAGATCCTACTAGATCTACAGCACAATCTTTTATCCCCACGATTCCCTTGTGCCTGTCCCAGACATTTTTGAACAAAACCACTTTTTGCCCCCACAGTACCTCCACTGGAAGGCTAGTCCAGGTATCCACCACTCTATCTGTGAAAAGGTACTTTATCACATCCTTCCTGTTTTTACCCCCCACCCCCGCTTCAAGTGGTAGGGGAGCAGTGGACCAGCATGCTCCCACACAGATGGAACCCCCACAGATCAGCATTCCTCCTGCAGCTAGACACCCACTCCGAAAGAACATACTGGCTGTGTGCCCCCACCCCTCATCTGGCATCGCCCCTTCCTGCCGAGGGGTTTGGCAGGCTGTAAAGGGAGTGGATGCCAAGGGCTAGTGGGGCAGTGGACAAGCCAAACCCGCTGACAGCAGGAACCCCCCTTTCTAATCGACCCCTCCCCAGGACTGGCTGTGCTCGTTCCCGTACCATAACATCCCTTCATACAAACCGGCCACCCCCTGCAGCAGATCCCTCCCCCAGAGCGGATACTTGGTCAATCTAGTCTGCTCATATTGCAGAGTCCACAGCTTGAGCTACTGTCCCTGCCCCCCCATCATCCCTACCCATGATCCTTACATTCCCCCTATGCCTATCCCTGCCTCTCCTGAAGCTGCCGTCTTTGAGACCACCTCTTGCGGCAGCAAATTCCAAGTGTCCTCTATGAAGAAGTGCTTCCTGAGCTCCCACCCTTTCGCTTAAGACTGAGTCGCTGCGTGTTATGGTTGCCACTCAGCATAAACAGACCCTCCTTATCCATCCATTTCAAGTACCTGAAGGTAACAGTCATTTCTCTTCTCTCCTGTCCTCCAAGGAGTACATGTTCAGTGTCCTCAACTTCTCCTCGTATGCCTTACCCTGCTAATCTGTATCATCTTTGTAGCCCTCCTCTGTACCTTCTCCAGCAGGTTAATGTCCCTTCTGAGGTGTGGGCAGATGTGGCCTGATCAGAAACCTGTACATGGGCAGTATAACCTCCTACTGATCACCCTAGCTATGCATCCCAGCATTTACCCTTGCTGTGGCTTTCTCGTACTAGACACACCTCTGTCCAGGGCCCCATAGACACCTGCTGCCTCCTACTGGACATCTACCACCCTCCTCAGACACCCCTCCTGCCCAGGTCCCCCAAACATCTCAATGCTTGGCCTATGGACACTCCTTCCCTCCTGGACAGCCCAGCCCCCCCAAACTCCTTTTCTTGACCCCCTGGACAGCTCATCCTCCTTCCCGGGCCCCTGAACACTCACCATATAACACTCTATGTCCCCACTCACTGAGCTGCTGCAGCTTCACCTCCTGGGTCCACCACCCATCAGGGCTGGGGGTGGTTGAACTCGTGAGCCTGCCTTCAGGGCTGGGAGTGGATGGCCCTGTGAGAGTGCCACAAGGTCTGGGAGTGGGTTGGCTCAGGAGCACACTGCTAGGAGGGAGAAGGCTACAGACCATGCTGCCATGGCTGAGCAGGGCCCTCAGAGACCAGGGCTGAGAACTGGGGGGGGGTTGGGAGCTACAGGCCATGATAGGGGGTGTAGCAAGCATGCCACCATGGCAGATTGGGGGTATGTCCTGGAACCTAGAGGTTAGGGATGGTGACACTCAGGACCCAGGGACAAAGCTGAGGAGGGCTCAGGAGCATGCTGCCATGGCTCGGGGCTCAGGAACCTGGACCATGGCTGAGGGGAGAGGGTGGGTGGGACCAAGAGGCCAGGGATACAGAGCATGCTGCCATGACAATGAGCTCGCAGGAGTCTAAGGCATGGCAATCGAGTGGAATTCTGTACAACTGGGGTGGGCTGTGCAGGCCCATGTGTGGGTAGGGGTACAGGCCTCTCCATTGAGAAGGTGGTGCAGGCTATTCCGTGGGGAATGCAAGTTAGAGAACGCAGAGACAGGTGCCACTGGAGATAGCAGTCCTACACATGAGGTGTCCGTTTCTGCACCCAGGAACCACACCGAGCCCCTGCTGGACAAGCACCAGATTCCCTAAAGCTGAGTATGGCCTCTGGGGGTGGATCCCTCCCCCCACACGTCCCTATCAGAGCAGATGGATCACCCTGCAGATGTTCGTGTGCTACCTTACATATGCTGGGGAGGGGGACCCGATGAAGCCATCTACAAGGGCTGAGGAGTGAGACTGGAAGCCAGCAGCAGGGCGGATTGGAGCTGGAAGCATGCCAGAAAAGCTTTCTGCAGCCTCCACACAGAAGCAGAATATTCTTTATTTAATAAACAGATTTTTATCTACTGCAACAGATGCCTGCTCTTTAAATACTGGTAGTGCAAGGAACGTATGCTGACAAACTGAACTCTGTATTCACACACATCCATATGCATACAAAGAATCTGTTTTCGACATGGGTCACACAAAACATAAACAGCTATCTCTGTTGCTCATTACTAAGCCTAGTCAACTACTACTACTACAAGCTGGAAGAGTGGAGGCAGGCTGTAGTGGGGGGCTGGGTGAGGAGAGGGCGACACATTTGAGGGCTGACCATTTTCAATGACTGAGGTGGAGATTTCAAGCGATTTGCACATTATGAGACAGCACAGTCATTGAGATAGGAAAGTCATCACCCCTCTATGCGCCAGAAAATCAAGAGTACCTGAAGGGAGCAGGGAGTGAGGGGCTGTTAGAGGTCAGACAAGGGAACAGTGCATCTCATGTATGTGCCTGTCAGCCCCACTCTCCTTCAAATCTTCTCATATTCATTCACCCACAAGGAATATTGCAGTATATTTACAGCAAAGCCACAGAGTGCATTTATTGCACTGTCAGGACCTCTTTAGCGTTTTGATCTGTAACAGTGGTGCAATATACTCCTCCCCTGGCACAATATATCCTTCCTGGAGCTGAAAGCTTGCTGTATACTCCCCTGGGGCTGAATGCTGTTCAGTTTTTACCTGTAATTTTTCACCATAGACTTGAATAGTTCCTGGTACACAGGATCAGCAAGCAAGAAAATGACATACTGGTAACAGAAGCAGTTTATAAATGGCAAAAAAATATTTCCTAGTTTAACTTAGCGTGCCACCTAAAATCACGTGCACGTCAATGGGCTGCTTCCAGGTCTTGACATCCACAATATGGCGGCGTGCTAAACGTGCTCTGTGATGATGTGTCGCCATTCCAGTCATTCACAGAACCAGAAGCAAAGACTACAATGACAGCACCTATCAGGGCTGCCCACTGAGAGTCCGTGAAGCATGCCGCCATACAGTGATGTCGACACCCGAGGCAGCCTACTAACATCAACATGGTTTTGGTGGGGTGCTCAGTCTCAGCGGCTTTAAGTTGCATAAAAACATAAAACTACAATGTCTGTGGTGCAGTGTTGGTGTGGCACAGTGTAGTTTCAGCATCCCACATGGCACAGCAGTGTCGGCAGTACATGTGGCTCAGTGCAGTGTCAGGACTGCACATGGCACAATGCAGTGCTGGCATGGCCCAGAGCAATGTCTTCAGTGCAAATGGCATGTTGCCAGCAATGCATGTGGCACAACAGTGTCAGCGTTTCATGTGGCATAGCGCACAGTTGGCAGGGCTCAAGGCACAGTGTAGTGTTGGGACTGCATGTGGCACAGTGTGTTGTCAGCAATGCACACTGCCCAACGCTGTGACACCTGTGTACATGGCAGTGTGGTTATGCCAGCGCAAGTAGCACCACAGGATGATGCCAGTGCACATGGCACAGTGCAGTGTCCACAGTGCATGTGGAACAACTCAGTTACATCAGTGCGGCATCACACGACTGCAGTGTACAGTGCAGTGGGAACAGCACACAGGTACAGCGCAACAACAGCAAAGTATGTGGCTCATTGCATTCAGCACTGAATGTGGCACAGTGCCGCTGGCATTCCATGTGACAGTGTAGTATTTACTGCTGGGGAACCTGATTCTGTCACTGGGGTGGGGGGGTCTGGAGCCTGCACTGAAAGGTGTCAGCGTGGCATAGTTGATGGCACTCCTGGCACTTGGCCAGAAGGTTGTGGTTACTGGTCCCACAGCTAGGTCTCTGCTAATACCACAAACGTTGGCACGCTTGTGCAGTACTCTGGGGGGGGGGGCTGTACTGTTGGGTTGAGCTGTCCTTAGTATGCAAAGTTAAACTGAGGTACAATCTCTGCTTCTATCCTAGTGAGTGACTAGGTGGACGTAAAAGAGCACAATGAACTTTTCTCAAGAGCAGAGGATTTTTTACTGGTGTACTGACGAACATTACCCTTCTCTTGAAATAGGTTCAGATAATTGCAGATGGTTGTTTGGGTACTGATGTATGAATGGCTGTAAAAATATGTTTACAGTTACTGCACTGTATACTACTACTCTCTCACTGTTTGAAAAGCGATTTGGAATACAATGTGTTTGAAAAGCACGACACAAGTGACATAGATGGATCGAGAGCTAGATGGCTGCATAGATGTATAGCCATGTACCAATTCTTCTTGTCGCATAAGGAAGGGAGGAGAGCCTCCGCTTATCCCACAACCAAGTCGCATTGTGAGCAAGACTGCCAGATATTAGTAGTTCAGATTGGGTGCTATCCCTGTTAGCAGTCTGGTTAGTAATTACAAATGAGGTTTTCCCATTACTCAATAGTTGTATAAACCCTTGTCACGAGTATTACAAATCCCTTCCCACTGGCACCAGATTTGTCTGCTGTCCCCATCTGTCTGCCTTCTTCCTTTTCGTTTGCTTCTTAACCAAATCTTATTTAATTTTACTGGCTCCTGCATGAGGAGGAGGGGTGCAGGCCACTTTATGGGAAGGTGTGGCACAGGCCCCTGTATGGTGGAGATGGGTTTGCAGGCCCCTCTGAGAGGTGCAGGCCATTCTGAGGAAGGTGGGGTGTAAGGCCCTGTATGGTGGAGATTGGGTTGCAGGCCCGTGTGCATGGGAGGAGGTGCAGGCCACTCACTAGGAATGGGGTGCCTGCCCTGCTGAAGAGGCAGCAACTCAAAAATCTTCAGGCTCAACACAGATTTATCTAGGGTGCTTCGCTAAGGACGGCAAGCCAACATAACATACCAGTACGAAGAAGATGAAGCACTCCAGCCAAAATGAGGCTCCAAATTTCAGAGGGTGTCTGACGAAGGCCTAGATTGGGGCCACAGCGTTAGGGGACATGGTCCTAGCAGTTATGTATACCGAGGATTACAGATCACTGAATTAAAATCCTGTACTTGAAAATCACGTTTGGAGTTACATTTTGGCTGGGGTGCTTCATCTTCTTTGTAATGGGTGTGTGTGTGTGTGCAGGCCCATACTTGGAAGTGGAAGGGTTTGCAAACCTCTGCATGTGATAGTAGTGGGGAATGCATGCCCCTGCATGGGGGGGGGGGTTGTACAGGCCTTGCATGGGGAGGGGGGCAGAACCCTGCCTGTGGTGTTGGGGTGTGGGCTCATACAGGAGAGCCTGCAGGCCCCAGGGTCTGGTGGTATGATGCTGACCCTTCTGTGGGAAGGGGGTGGTCTGTGTCTGGTGGGGTACAGGCCCATATTTATTACAGGCAAAAATGATTGCACTTGGCACGTCTGTGGCAGCAAGGAGTAAAATTCTCAAGCACTTCAGTGAATGTCGAGTTGTTTGTAGGCATGAGGCAAAATAGGGCTGGATTTGGAATCTTAGCTGTTGTACAGAGTCATCTGCCATTCGCATTATCAAATGATGTTCAAATCTGTTTCTAGTCCCTAATCCAGCAGTAGTCCAGCTGCAGGAGGTTGGTTGGTTGGAGTGGGTGGAACATTCCAGCAGCAGGTTGAGTAGTTGACGGCTGGTCAGTGGGCAGAAAAGGTGGTCCAGGGTTGGGGCTCCAGCTACAGAAAGGGTGGTCATCTGTCAGGTAAGGCTATTCCTGAAGCAGTGTGTGTGTGTGTGTGGGGGGGGGGGAGTCCAATTACAGCGAGGACGCTCAGTTTGGGGAAGCCTGTCGGGGTACTGGATGGCTGGTTCATCTGCAGAGAGGGCAGAGGAATTCAAACAGGTTACGGTGCTAGTCTGATGGGTTGGGGGCATTCCAGAAGAAAGAGGGGATTCAAATGGGTGGGTGAAGGGATTCTATCAGGTTGCAGGCATCCCAGAATGCACGCAGAGAAAGGCCATTCAGATGGGTGAGTGTAGAATTCCAGAAGGTCGATGCAGACAAAGATGGAACACCAGCCCATAGGAATTTCCCTGCCGAAAGCACCAGTCTCACACCAAGCTGAGCATCCTGTTCTGGAGCTGGACAAACTCCCCCAACCCCCTTCCCTGCAGACCACCCTCCCTGCAGTTGTCCCCCTTCCCCAATGAGTGGCAGCAAGACCAAAATGAAAACAAAATGTCCGGAGACTCCCTTCCATCTTGGGAGGGAGGACCACCCTTCCATGCTGCCTGTAATGCCCAAATCCTCTCATCTGGCCATGCAAAGCATCCCCCTTATTGCTATGCCTTCACATCTCCAGTCACAAATACAGTTTCTGTCACTCATATTATGCTGCCCCATCAAATGCTGCTGTGCCCACTGAAACAGTGCAGCTATGTAACCCCCTGCCAAGAACAGACTGGCAGTGAGCACCCCCTCCTACACACATAGCTGAAATACGTCATTTCCAAACACCAGCCACCATCCTGCAGCTGGAACTTCTACTCTTCCTCTGAATAGACTCTGTCCCATCCCAACTCCACAGCCAGACCCCCACCCCAGACAAGCCAACCTCTGCAACTGTCTTCTCCAGAACAGGCTGGCTGTGTGCTCTCCCCACCCACCTAGGCACAACTGGAAATCCCTTCCCACAGACCAACACCCTTGCAGCTACCCCCAATAGACTTGCTGAGATCCCCTCCCACACCAACAGCTGGAACACATCTTTCAACAGACCTACCACCACCCTGCAGCTGGAGCCCCTCCCCAAAGAACAGACAGTGAACAGTCCCTACCCACAGCCAGACCACCACCTCCCAACAGACAAGTCACCCCTGCAAATGTCCTTCCCAGGAACAGAGTGCCCCCCGCACAGCTGGAAACCCTCTACCCCAGGTTGGCAGTAAGTCAGCATGCAGGTGGACCCCCCCTCCAAAAAAAAAAAAAATAGGCCACGTCCTACTGCTGGCCTACCCCCACAACAGACTGGCCGTGTGTCCCCCGCCCCGCTGGAAACTCTCTTCCACACAGCACAGTTTTGCCATCCACAACTTGGCGCCGCGCTCACCGTACTCACACCATAGAATTATAAGAACAAAGCATCAGAGGATCGGAGACAAGAGGCAACCGCGCTCCCGGACATCAACGGTCCCACCGCATGCACGTTCGCTCCTGTCTTACCGACTTCCTACCATACTACTTCGATCCATCCGGTAACCCCCTTCCCTTCCTCTGGTAATACCGGCCCTCCCATGCACACTCCTGCTACCATACAACCTCGGTCCCTGCAGTCCCCATCTTTCCTCCCGTTCTCTGTCCAGTACCTTGCCCCCGCCCTCCAGTGCCCACCTCTCAAGTCCCTTCCGTTCCCACCAGCCGCGCGATGCTCAGCACACCCTAGGACCCAGCAAAAGAAAGTTAGAAACGGGCAGCAGGGGATGGCTGCGCGTTTCTTACCGCCAGGTAGGACACATTCTAAAATTGCCGTAGAATGCATAAACAACCAGCGTGACAGGAAACGGATATTCGTCTGCCTGCATAATTTCGGCTCGGCTCATCAACCTTGTAATGTAACACCAACGTCATCCGTCGTCGGTGATCCGAACTTCTACAGTAGTCCTTATAATTATATGGCGGGCTGCTGGCTGTGATTGGCGGGTTAGGCGCGGTCCTGGACTATTGATTGGCTATTGTGCCACTGGATAATGTCGCGCGCTAGTTTTGGTCGCATGATACAACCATTGAAAGTTGTAACTTCTGGATGCACCACTGGTGAAAAGTTTTTTTGCCAGCTCTGAGAAGGGGAATAACACGAGTACTGGCGTTCCGAGCGCAGGCTGCGTAGTGACTAAGAAAGAAGCGCGGGGGGCAACTTGCGGTACTATCTGGCCAAAAGTCGTGCTGTCAGTAGTTTCATCCTGCTTTTTCGCGGAACCAGCCAGCCAACAGCTTATGAAGTTCAGAAAGGTGGGAGGCACTCGGGGGTCACCCTCATAATTTCGGGCAGTAGCCTGACAGCATTCCAGGTGGCAGGGACTGTCTAAGGTCTGCACTAAGAAGAGTCTCTGGGATAACAATCTGTAGGTGGGTCCGATTGTTTCTTCCTGATTGGTTTTAGCACTGCATATCTGACAAGTCTCACTCTTCGAGAGATTTACTAATTTCCTTTGTGATGAGGTAGTGGATACTCAAAACCGAGGGACAATGTGGGAACACCGGCCTTCAGAAATCAGAATAAGGGACACTTAATAAAACAAGAATATGGACGCTCAGAACACAGTGGAAACCGGTGCTTTTAGTTGTCCAAAGTTACATTTTGCTTTAGTATCATAGAATATTAAAGAGCTAGTGAAACCAAAACAGGAAAATGCACATTTTAGAAGTCGCTAGTTGTAACTTTTTATTTCTAAGACAGTTTTCCTTTTGCTCTTTGAAGCATCTTCTGTGTGACAGTATTGTGCTGGATGTGTGGAACGGCTCAGCGTGGCAGCTGACATAATAATCTTTATCCAACCCGCAACATCATCAGCATTGTGATCTCACTGACAGTGACATCACACAGGCTAATGACCTGCAGTTCCAGAGTGGCTGTTCCTAAGCAGCAGTGAGGTCACATTGCTGCTGATGTAGTACTGGTGGGGGGATAGAGATAGATTATGTCAGCCAGGCTCACCAGAGGTATAAAGTTGGGGAGCAGCTCTACAGTTTAAATCCTGAAGCTTGGGGTCTCAGATGCCTCTAAAAATTTTGAGATTTTTACTTTCAAATGGTGGCTTTTCCTGTATTTTAATGGTGAAATATATGTTTGAGAAGCCTGGTTATTATGACATCTATTAAATGGTACATGTGCAAAACTTTGGTTACTGGCCAGTGAGAACAACGGAAAGAGAGACACCATTATCCCAGCAGATCTGCTGTGAAGGTTACAGTCCCCCACAGCAAGTAGGAGACCATTCAGACACCATTATTCCAGCAGATCTGCTGGGAAGGTTACTGGACCCCAGCACAAGTAAGAGACCAGCCAGACACCATTATCCCAGCAGATCTGCTGGGAAGGTTACAGGACCCCAGAGCAAGTAAGAGGCCAGCCAGCAGACACCATTATCCGAGCAGATCTGCTGGGAAGGTTACAGGACCCCAGCACAAGTAAGAGACCAGCCAGACACCATTATCTCAGCAGATCTGCTAAGAAGGTTACAGGATCCCAGAGCAAGTAAAAGACCTGCCAGCAGACACCATTATCCCAGCAAATCTGCTGGGAAGGTTACAGGACCTCAGAGCAAACAGCCACCACTTCCACACTGCATAATTCTGAACAAGTCACTTAACATTCCTGCCCTTAATCTCTTTGCATGCCCTCTCTCTCTTTCTCGTCAATTTAAGTAGTCTTTGCATCTCCCTGTGAGCTGTAAACTATTCCTTCCCTCCCGCTCTTCCTGGATTCTAAGGAGTTTGGGAATGACCTGTATGATTTTGTCTATGTAGGTTACTATATAAAAAGGCAGCAAAATTTTCTCCCTCCCTCTTTGGATTGTAAAGCACTCAGGAATACAGTCTGTATGAAAGGTGCTCTATAAATCAACATTTCTTTTCACACAAGCCACAGGCAGAAATCTTCCTTCTCTAAACTGCCAAACAACTGTGTAAAGACTCATGCTGCAAAGCCTTTTAGATGTGTACCACATCTGTGCCTGTCTGAAAAATATATCTGCTGTGCAAGCAATGCTGACAGTGTTGGCATGGCAATTACTAAAAGGTGGTCACCAATCCCAATTTATGTCAATCACTCCCAGTCCTGTCCAGGTGTTCCCTCCTACAAGGCAAGGCATGCCAAACCTCTCATGCTTCTGAACCCACTGAACAGAGTCCAAGAGACTAGCGTAGGCAGAACGCATTTGTTGTAACCCCCAGTGCTCCCTGTCAGATTGGGATCCAACTAACCTGGGAGTGATGATGACAAATCCCTGCCCCAAGCTCTGAGCTCTCCCATGGTGATGTCCTGACTCCTGTCCCAATGTTCTCTTTGTCGACAGCACAGTACACAGCAGCCAGCCACCAATGCACTCAGTCCGCTCACGAGACTTATTTTCTTTTTTCTCCATCAGACTTGTGAGTGGACGAGTGTAGTGCCCCAAAGTTTGCCAGGCAAGCAGACCAAAGAGGACTCCGGGATGGAAAGGGTTAACTCCCCACCCACCCCATGCATAGGCAGCTGGCTTACTGACCAAACTGGCTGGCTGATCATTTCCTGTCTCTAGCCCCCTTCCCTTGTGGAGCTTTCTGGCGCTGGATCCTTTGTCTTGACCAGGCCAGGTCTCTGGCCAGTGCCTAAAGGGGCCATAAATCAGCCAAATGGGCCGATCTTAGCCCTGGATACCCAATCATCTGTCCAAAAGCCAGGTCCACCTCTAGGCTAGAAGTGATCTTCCCTGCTAGCCAGTGGCAGTTCTGGACTGTGTGACTGACAGTGTAGAGAGCACAGGCGTATGGATGCCTGGAGGCTTACCTGAAGCTCGGGTTCGTAGCTCCTGGGTGGCTGCTCCTCTATAGCGAGTGGTCCTTGGGGGTCTCCAGCAGCAGTCACACCTTAGCTCCGGAAAAGGACCAGCAGTCCTCCTGATGGCCAACAGCAGCCAGTTCCATAGGGTGAGCTCCCTTTAGTTGTCTGCTCCCTCGGTTTGCAGTTTTTGTAGTGGGTTTTTCTGGGGTGTCCTGACACTGGGTGCCTAGTAGTGCATGTAGCACAAGCATCACATTTCAGATGCAAAGTGACGAGGGTAATGCTCACCTAGGTTCTCTTTTGTTCGAATGAAAATATGGCTTGGCAAGTCTGATAGTTTGCTTATTGTTATTTTGCAGAATAAGTGTGGCATGGTTTGTGTTTTTTTTTGGGGGAGCTGCCATTGCAGTTCCCCTGTCTCCCCTCTCCAGTATGCTGGCTGTTTTTTTTTTTTTTTCTGGCATTGACATTGGGTGTTGTCACACATGGGACTGCCATTGCAGTCCCCTGTCCTTCTCACTTTGTTTACCGCCTCTAGTGCTACTTGCTGGTCATCAGGCTGTTGCCCTGCCCAGCTTTGCTGGAGTGATTATTTTTTTTCTCTTCTTTGTTTTGTTAAATTTCTTTCTCGTCCCCTTTGTGGGGGCTCCAGGTTGCTTCCCATCCCTTTGCCTGGCCTTCTGTGCTGGTTGCGGGTGTGGTCCTTTTGGGGGGAGGGCCTCTTTATTTTTTGCCTACAGTTTTGCCACTTTTTTGTTTTTATTTTTATCTGTTTTGTGGGCTTCTCAAACCCCTTTCTTGCTCCAGTTCCCTGAGATGACCCCCGACTGTGGTCCTTCTCCTGTATCCCCCCCGAATGAAGCAATGGCATCCATTTCAGTGGGTGTTGATGGTGGATTTCCCCTGCTCAGCTCTCTTCCCCACCTCCCTTCCACAGTAAATTAGTGCCACTGCAGTCGCAGACCTGGGTGCCTGCTGATCGTTGTCCATGCGGCATTCACGAAGAGAGGACAAGTTTGGGCAGACGGACCATGAGGTGCAGCAGCAAAGTTTGTCGGGGTGGAAACCAGCACGTGGACCACTAAAGTTCCGCCCTGCCACTGTTCAGGGGCAACCAAAGCATTGGGTGAAAGTAGAGCTCCCCGATCTCCACCACTAGCACCACCAGCGATCGCAGTGGGATCCAGAGGACCCAGTCCAGGCAAAGAAAAAGGAAAGTGCGCTCCATGTGGTAGAGCTATGAAGTGCTGACTCTAAACCATGTTTTTTTTTTTTTTTCTCAGCAAGCAGTGAAGCTGTAAGTCTAAATTTTTCAGGGAAAATGATTGGGGGGGGGGCTTCAGCTTACATTGGGGGGCTTCAGCCTCCCCCAAAACAGCCTGGTGACGCCACTGATGTCAGCTGCCAGGCAGAGTGCTGTCTCACACATCACACCTACTAAGGGCAACTCTCAGATTACATATCTGCCAGTATTGTTTATAGACATTAAAACACCCTCATTAAGATCAGCAACAGGCCTGGATTTAGTAGTCCCTAAGTGTGATAGAAATAGGAAGAACCTCAGTTTTCTATCTAAGGTCAGTGGCCTGGAATAATATTCCACTTACTCTGAGATCAGTATCAAGCAAGAATAGGGGAAGTGAAATAAATACTTGGATTCATAGCAAGGCTAAAGAGCCTCAGATTTGTTGTCAGATAATATAATATTTTTTATTGTTTTATTTTGAACTTTTTTCATAATTTGTTTATTGAACTTGTTGAATGATTTATACTGTTTGTCTTTTTTTTTTTTAATTATCTTTATAGAATTGTGATATTGTGCTACCTTGTGCTATTGGGACCTCATTGTAAATGAGCCTTGGCTCAGTTGAGTTTATCTTTTGTTCATATTTTGATATGAATAAAAACATTTTTACTGCTTACTACTACATCAGGGGCTTGATAGTCAGAAAAGGGTAAAGCAGAGCACAAAGGTTTACATTGCGTTTTGCAATTGTGCAGGGTCCAGGGGTGCTATATTCAGTTGGATAACACACCGTGCAAATGAGCCCATATGGAATGCAAGGTGCAAAGGGGCCATTTGTATGCCCATTGTGGGCTCATTTGCATGGGTAGCAGAGGCCCCCTCTCATTGCCCAACCCTATAGTTGTGTGCAGGGTATGAAATTCCTATACCTTAGGTGCCCCTGAGCAGGCTGTTTTGTCTCTGGACATCTACATGTGTTTAGTGCCTGTCCACTGGGGTACCTAAGGTAATTATGAGCCAAGTCCCCCCCCCCCCGAACTCTTCACTGTGTGTGTGTGTGTGTGTGTGTGTGTGTGTGTGTGTGTGTGTGTGTTGGGGCAGGAAGAGCGCTGCCGCGGTGGTGCTGCAGACCACAAGACGTGTCTTTTTTCAGTCACCTGACAGAGCAGGCTTCAGTCAAGACTCGGGCAAATGATGAGCAGGGAGGCAGTAGGGCTGTGAGACAGCCCTCGTCTGATATTAATGACAGCCTAAATAGCTGGTTGGTGTGAGTGAAGGCAATTGGGAGTCTGACTGCAACCAGAGGAGTAGTGAGCGTCTGTACCAGTCATTTCTTCTGTGCTTTTCTGTCCCATTCCTTTCATGCTGCGACGCTTTTACTCTGCAAAGTGCGCCACTGTCACCTGATAACTTGGTTAGACAAGTTGTGGTGGCGCACTCACCAGCAATCCATAGTTTCTTTCTTCACTGAAAGTACAATTACTACAGAACTTATCTAAAAATATTTGCAATAAAAAGCTGTTCTAAGAGCTACCCTACCTATTTTCAGTCTTTTAGAGAAAAAGGAAGGAGTGAGCCAAGTAGGAGGGATGGAGTGAGACAGGTACCTCCAGGCCACCGACCCTACAAAGGAGGGAAAGGAGTGACCAGTGCCATGCTGACGTCTGTGCTCATTTAATTATACAGAGCAAGCAGTAGGTAGATCTTAAAAAAAAAAACAAAAACAAAAAAAAAATACTGTGCTGCCTTTGAAAGTGCAGCGGGAGAGGAAGGAGGGAGGGACTCAAGTGTGACCAGGGAGTAAACAAGTGACGTGCTGTGTCCTGCCTGGATGCATGGCGGCCATCCGAGGAAGTGTGCAGGTCGCCGTATGCACTCCCGTGACATTGAGGAGTCTGGTAAGGGGAGGGTTAGTGGGTGTTCGGTACTGCTGGGGGCACTAGATGCCAAGGAGTACTGCCTGGACAGGCGGTACGGTGATTGGGGGTTACCTGGACACACCAGGGACAAATTTGTTTTATTTCCCTGCACCTGATCATTTATGTACACCAGCACCACAGGGACAAATGGTGCATCTATTACGGGCTGGGAAGCGGTGACGGGGGGCACTGGGCGTCACGGACATATATTACCCTAAATGGGCTGGTACTGGGGGAGTTGGACCCTGGGCGCCTGCAGTCTCTTTATGTGTAGATGATCGGCGAGGAGGGACCACTAAGCACCAGGAATTAGTACTGCTGTGGGTATGGGTATGGTGATCGGTGGGGGGGGGTAGCCACTAGGCACCAGGGATTAGTACTGCCGTGGGCATGGGGATGGTGCTTAGCGGGGTGGACCATTAGGTTCCAGGGATTACTTCTGTGGGCACGGGGACAGTGATTTGTGGCAGGTGGGGTGCTACACCCCAGGGAGCTTTATTTCTGTGTTACAGGCTGGTAGGAGGGAGGGGGGTGGAACGCCAGGCATCAGGGAGGGTTTGTTTTATTGTCCAAGCCAGCGATCGGAGGGTGGGGGAGGGGCACTAGGCACCAGGAAGATTTTGAGTCATGCATGGGCTGGCAGTTGGAGTGGGGGGACCACTAGGCACCAGGACTAACTGGCTTGTGCACGGGAACAGTGTTGGGGGGGCTGGGTGTGCTTACCCACTGACAACCAGGTACTGTGCAGCAGTACCTCCAGCAGCCACTAGGGCTACCTGGAGTAAGTCGGTTTTGTTTGGAGGTATTTGCTCTGTGTAAATGGACTGCGCTAAGCCCTTTTGCACAGCACTAATGCACTGAATATGGTGTTTCATGGATATTCCTGTCCCCGCCCCTCTCCTTGCCCACCTACATGCATTATATTTTGCGCGGGCGCTATCCCTGTTGCCGCACAGCCACCCCTTTTTGAATATTGTGCTGCAGTGCAAACCCTGGTTTGCGCGGGCAAACACCTGTTAGCGCCTGTGCAAATTTTGAATATCAGGCCCCAGGTAAGGAAAATAATCTTCTATTGACCAATGGAAAAAGAAAAAAATACCTAAGATATATAAAAAGTAATGATTAACTGCTTAAAAATGAATATTATTAGCCAGCTTGGTGGTGCTGAGGTTGGCGCTGGATGCCACACCGCGCTCGCGGCGACCGGGTTCGAGGCGAGCCCGGACCACTGGGGTCGGTGGGGAGAGAGGATCGAGCATCGAAGGACTGCTCTCCTCTCGGGGTGGGATCAGGAGAAGCCTGGTGCGGCAGCCCCTGGTGGGAGCAGCGGCACTGCTCGCACAGGCTTGTAACAAGCTAGGGGGTGAGCGTCGGTGGCTGCCTTCCGGATGTGGATAGAGCACCACGCCGCTGGCTGGGCGACATTGCACGTCCCATGTCAGGGGCGTAAACACTACCAAAAAATACCCCTCAAGCCTAGGCTAGGCGACGGCCCCTGCCAGAGCCAGTGCCACACTCCCAACGCTGGTTCCCCGCCACTGTCCCCCGTGGTTTCTCCGGGTTGACCTGCCCGACCCAGGGAACTGCAACGAACTTGAAGATGGTCGAGGAACACAGCAGGAGGTAGAGCAAGCTGGTGAGAGCAGGAGGCCTGAGAGAGTTCCAGGCTGAGGGCAAGAAACATAGTTGGGGGGGGGAATGAATATTAGTTTTAGGCAGTACTCTAGCGCTTTAGGAATGTCTTCTTTGAAGTGTGAGTTTACAGCGTCTTCTGTATTTGGTTAGCAGTTTTCTGGTGTGCAACAGATGTGGCATATTGCACTTCTGAAGGGTAAAATGAGAGATGTTTCTAACAATGTGGGACACTTTTCCTTAAATTCAGTATGCAGTGTCCCACTTAAGTGCCCCAGGTGGCCCATCAATTGGTCTTGCCCACTCATTTCTCTGGGACTTACCTCTCTCAATTTTCCTCCCTGGCTTGTTCTCCAAGGCGGGGCTTCTGTGTGTGGACCCGGTCCCCTAACGGAGTTAGAGTCTGGTCTGGAGAGAGTACTGTGGTCAGCAATGTGAGGCATGTTTTTCCCTTTATCTCCCAACCCCGTAGAATGCCTCATGTTTTTTTTACTTCTTTTTCCCTCCAGTCACTGGAATGGTGGCCTCTCTTACGCGACGTCCCGGTTGTCTCCTGCACAGCCTGAACCCCCCCCCAATCCCTGGGTCCCCTCCCGGAGTGCCGCTAATACCTTACCTCTGCCTGGCGAGGGACCCTCTGGCTTACACCCCAGGGCGGGGCCACCACTCCTACAGGCACTCTAGACATCTAATTTTTCATCCAGGCATTGGTGGTATGCAGAGGATTGGTACCCAGTTGGGTGGGGTCCGGCAGTGGGCGTTGGGCCAGGACGAGCTGTCACCTGCTAGCACTCCAGAGTGTTTCCTTGTTCTGGTGGTTCCACCCCACCACTCCCTAGGCGAGCCGCAATGTGCAGTGGCCTTGATAGGGCGCGCTTGCTCCTGAGCGCATTCCTGACGACATCTGCCATGCTCCGCCTTCCCTTTTGCATGCAAACAACACTCTGCCCTGAGGGAGGAAGTTGCCCATCTTCAGGCTGCACTGGACAGTAGTAAGGAAACCTTCTCCCAGGCCACACTGAACAGCAGGAAGCGAACCTCCCCCATCCAGGGAGCACTAGCACCACAACCACTACCTCAGAGGTTGCGAAGAAAGCACAGCAGTTGGACCACAGTGGGCTCAGGGAGGGTGAGGATGGTGGAACAGAGACACACACCCAGTCAGTTGTTCCACTCCACAATCCATACACCATTCTGGGGGAGCATAGCTCCCCTATGGATGCACCTGCAGAGAAGACTGATGACAACTGTCACAAGGGAGGCCCACAGGAAGGAGGCAGAGGACACCACAGGGAAAGGAAGCAGCTCCTGGTGGGGGACTCAATTATTAGGGGTATAGAACTGGGGGGAGCAGGGAAAACTGAAGTAAGGTGCCTGCCTGGTGCCATGGCTTGAGGGACAGGAAGCGATCCTCAGGATCACGAGAACAGCTGCAAGAGTCTGAGCTGGACGTAATTGTCCACCTAGGGACAAATGACTTGGCTCATCATGAGATTAGAGCAGTGCAGGAGGACATTGCAGAGCTGGGGAGGGGCCTAAGACAAGTAGCACACACAGTATGCTTCTCAGAGGTGCTGCCTGTCAAAGGCATGGGGAGGCAAGGGTAATTAGCACCATGCAGTTTAATGAATGGTTGAAAAAATGGTGTGGAGCACAGGGGTTTGGCTTCATTGGGGACTGAGGTTCCACCTGGAGGGACACCAGCCTATACTGGCAGGATGGTCTGCATCTGTCCAGGAAGGGAACAAGTCTTTTGAGCAATCGGTTTAAATGCTTCATTGGCAAGCTTTTAAACTAGTCAAAGGGGGAGGCACTGACAAGCAGCAGGAAAATCCCAGCCTCTCCCTACAAAACAGGGTACTAAATGAGAAAAAGACCGAGGTAGAACGGTCAGTGGGGGATGCTGCAACAGAAGGTAAAGCCATCAAAAAATGGAGAGCAATGAGTACCAGTGCCCGTAGTCTGGGTAACAAGCTTCCTGAATTAGTGGCCTTGATGGAGGAGGAACATCTGGATATCGTGGCAGTCACAGAAACACGTTACACACAAAACCATGACTGGGACGTAAACATACCAGGATACACTATCTACAGGAGGGACAGGGAGGGTAAAAGAGGAGGAGGAGTAGCTCTTTACATAAGGGAAGGAATAAAAGCAACAGAACAAAAGGGTAAACAGGAGAAGAAGCACTGTGGGTAAATTTGGAGACAAGCAATGGCACCACAATCGCATAGGGTTAGATACAGACCTCTTCTCAGGGGAGGAAATGGACAAGGAAATGATAGAAAGTATACTTAGAATGGCAGAGAAAGGGGAGATATTGCAGATGGGTGATCTGAATATGCCAGATGTTAACTGGAGTGCAGTTGCAGCTGCCACTTCAAAGAGTGGAGTTATTCTAGATGCCCTATAGGGGGCATGCCTTAGACAACTAGTATTGGAGCCCACTCGAGAGGGGAGCAATATTAGACTTGCTTCTCTCAAATGGAGATGGAGGATCACAGATGTAGAAGTGGGTAGCCATCTGGGAACTAGCGACCATCCAACAGTATAGTTCACAATAAACACAGCAATAGAGTCAAGCCATACAAAGACAAAAGTACTGGACTTTAGGATGGCTGACTTTGCCAAAATGGTGAGTGGCTAAGGAATGACCTAGCAAATGGACAGGAAGGAGGGTGGAAGAACAATGGGGAATAATAAAACTGCCATCACAGAGGTAACGAGCCTTTGTGTGAAGCAAATAAACAAAACAAAGCGATGTAAGAAACCACTATGATTCTCAAAGAGTGGCAGTGAAGGTTCAAGAGAAAAGAAAGCATTCAGGAAGTACAAGGAATCGCAGAAGGAGCAGGATAGAGAACTGTATCAGTTAAAGCAAAGGAGGCTGGAAGGCAGTCAGAACAGCAAAGGCCCAAACCGAGAAAAAGATAGCCAACTCAGTTAAGAAGGGGATAAAACCTTTTATAGGTAATCAGGGAGGCGAAGGAAGACCAAGGGAGGGATAGTGAGGCTTAATAAAGGGAGGAGGGTGGGCAGAGCGGTCTTATCTGCCGTCAAATTCCTATGTTTCTATGCAGGTTGCCAGTACAGTACCTCCCGTCGCCACCAGGAGGCACCCGAGTGCCGAACCCTGCAACCCTCCCTCCCCAGGACAAGGCGAGCTGTCAGTGGACACTCCAGCCTTCTCCTCCCCTGCCGACCCCGATGGCCTGTGCTCATTCCCGAACATGGGTAGCTGGTGTGGCGCAAGGTGTGGCATCCAACGCCTCAACCCTCAGCACCACCAGGCCAGCTTAGAATGCCTCATGATCTTCTGTGATGTGCGAATATGCTGATGCATGGTGGGCCTCTGAGCACTTTAGCATCCTCCCACCCTTCATCCTTGTCTTCTAACTGCACTGCCACCTGTGGTCACCCAAGTGGCAGTGCTGGAGTGGAGGCCAAATGCCCACCCTTCCCATGATAGTGTCCTTTGGGACACTCAAAACCCCCTCACCTGACTGACCCTCCGACACAGGCTTATTACCGAACCTAGGTTGTTGGCATTGTGTGCGGTAGTGCTGCTGTTGCTCCAGTAGGAGGGCTTAATGATAGACATGGGAGAGAGATGCAACCCCATGCCCCACAAATTAGGAATAAGTCTTAAAAACATCAAAGACCAGACTTCCGGTGGTGTCACAGAGCCTGCAGCTGCTTAGACTCCTAGCTCCCAAACCTTGAGAAATATATCTTCCTCCAAAACCTGTTAAATCATTTAAATTCAGTACAAAATGCCCGGAGGAGGAAAAATAGAAGATTTAGGACCTAAAAATAATCTAAGTGGAAGATCAAGACGAAAGTATGGGCATAGATTAACCCAGGGGCTGACAGACTGAAGCAGGTCTCCCTCCCCAGCTAGCTCCCACCGTGCAGAGTACGACACAGATGGAGAAGTCAAACAGTTACCCTGGACTAGATTTGAAATGCTTCTGAGCGAAATAAAGGCTTCTAGTTCGTAAAATAAAAAAGAATTTCGATCTGTATGACAGCAGTTAACTAAATTGGAGTCCCGTTTAGATCAGATGGCGGATCGGGTCTCCACAGTGGAGGACAGCACATGCCACCTTTCCCGGATGATCGAAACTCTGCTGGTGCAATTGGCAGACTTGCAGGCTAAATGTTTTGATTTGGAAGGGAGATCGCACTGAGAGAATCTCCATTTATATGGTTTGCCTGAGGGCTTGGAAACCACCCCAATGTCAGCATTTATTGAAAACCTTTTAAAGGACATTCTGGACTTGCCATCCACTTACATCTTCTCAGTCGAACGAGCGCACAGATCCCTCCAACCTGAGCCTACAGACCCTAAGGCTCGTCCTCGTTCAATTGTATTTAAACTCAACTCATATAAAATAAAAAAGGACTTGCTGCGAAGAGCTTCAATCAATCAATCAAAACTTTATTTAACCAGGCAGAGTCATCATTGAGCAAGCTCATTTTCAAGATGGTCCTTGCAGAAGGGAACAGAGCAAGGAATAATACAATTGGACACTTAGTGCAGGCTGAAACCTACAGTTAAAAAAATAGCAACAACAACATCGGATAATACAGAGTGTGCAGATTGTTAAATTAAATTAAGGGTACACCACCGTCTGAGGGGGGATACTAAACAAGGTAGTAGAAGTAACAGTGTGTGGTAAGATGATTATATTAACAATAGAACAAGAAGGCATGAACGGACCGACCAGGAGGGTTGACCCTTGGCGGAGAAGGATGAGGGGAGGGGGGATTCAGGAGGAGGATGTCAACACCAGAGGGGAAAAATGACACGAACATAGTAAGACCCAAGGGTAAGAAGACTATACAGAGGGAGATGTGCAGGGAAGTGCTAGAGTTGTAGGTAAAGTAAAAGGAGAGCAGGGCAGGGAGGCAAGTAGGAGAATCACCTGTGGCAGGTACATATGACCTTCAGGATGCATGTGATAGCTTAAAGGTATGGGGACCCGGCAGGGATGAGAACCTTAGTGTCTTTTGCATGTTGTTCCAAAGGGAAGGTAGGGAGAAATTGATAGAAGCCTTTCCATACTGGGACCTTATTTTTGGTACCGTGAAGGATACAAGGATGTGCTTCTTAGGCCATATGCTCCTGTTATGCATGCAAGGAGAGCAGAGATATAATCTGGTAGCTTATCGGTTAAGGCCCTGCAGAACCACAGGAAGGCATTTTTTTGCCTTCTCAATGTAATAGATGGCCAGGTGAGCTTTTGGTAGCGCAAGCAGTGGTGGGTACGACTGGGCATATCCAGAATAAACTGCAAGGCATGGTGATAGAGAGTGTCTAATTTACATAATGCCTGATTCGAACAGTGGCTGTAAAGAATGTCTGCATAATCGAGCAGTGGAATAAAAGTTGTAAGGACCAGTGTCTTTCTGGCTTCTAATGTGCGGAGATGTCTTATGCGATAAAAGATACCTAGACATTGTTTTAGCTTTTTTGATAGCTCATTCAGATGTACCGCAAAATTAAGCCGGTTATCCAACCAGACACCCAGGTACTTTAAACTCATCCACTATTTCCAGAGGTTCACCTAATAGGATATAAATCAGGCGGTTCGATGGTGGCCCCTGGGTATGAGGAGCAAGTGGAGATAAGAGCATTGCTTTGGTTTTTTTGCATTAAGCAGTAGCTTATGCTTTAGTAAATTGTGTTGGAGGGTGATAAAGTTGTGTTGTAGCTCGTCGTAAGCGATGTCCAGGAATGAGTTAATAGTGTAGAGAACTGTATCATCGGGATGAATAGACATGTAGTCCCGAGCGGCGTGGGAGAGAGCTTCATATGGTTTACGATAAGTCGAATAGGATGGGCCCAGGATGGAGCCTTCTGGCACACCCGAGGAAGGGTTTTAAGCGGAGATAGTTCCCCTTGAGCTTTAATCTGTTGCAGTCTGTTGGAGAGATAACATTCAAACCACTTTAGGGCAGTATTGTCTAGGCTGAAGCTGTTCAGGATGTTAAGCAGAAGGCTATGATCCACGGTATCAAAGGCCTTACTAAAGTCCAGAAAGAGGGCATAGACGTGTTTTTTTGTATCCAAAGCATTTTCCCAGTCATTGGAGACTTTGGCGAGGGCAGTTATAGTGCTGTGCTTGGGTCTAAAACTTGATTGGGCCGGGTTCAGGAGGTTCTCGGATTCTAGATAATCCCTAAGTTGGTAATTGACAATTTTCTCCAGGATTTTTGACAGGGTAGGAAGCAGTGAAGTAGGACGGTAGTTCAGGTCAGCTGGATCTACAGACTTGAAAAGTGGAATGATGTGCGCTGTTTTCCAAAGAGGAGGTAATTCACCTTGAATCAGGGAACTATTAAATAGGTGGGTGATTTGGGCAGTCAGATGGTAAGATCCTGTTTTCAAGAAAAATGGTTCTATAAGATCAGCACCGCCACACTTTTTTGTGTCTAGAGATATTAGAAGGTTCTCCACCTGTTTGAATGTAACTGGTTGAAAGAAGGAGGGGTGTCTTGGGTTTGTGGCAATGTCAGAGGATAAGCCATCAGTGGCATTGCAGCGGACATTTAGCTTGCTGAGGGGCCAATCATCGAAAGCAAGGCCTGCTGTGGCAAAATGATTGTTGAGTTGTTTAAGAATGTCAGCTCTGGTCGTGTAAGAAATGTTACCTGTCACTATTCTAATGGGCAGAGGGGAGGCTGGTGAGTGACCTTCAACCTCTTTAAGAATGTTCCAAAAATTGGCAGAGCAATTTTTATTTTCTTCTAGGCCAGTCAGGAAATAACGTGATTTTTCTGCCCTTATTAACTTAGTGCAGGCATTCCTAGCCACCTGAAAGTTAAGCCAGTTGGCTTCTAACTTTGTTTTCCTGGCTCTTTTCCACAGTACATCCCTGTCCCGGAGGACTTTCTTCAAGGTAGGCGTGAACCAGTCCGGGGACCTTTTCCTTGTTTTGATCCTCCTAAGTGGAGCATGTTTATTTATCAGTTCCACTAGTACGTTTTGGAAAATATTGAAAGCCTCAGTGACAGAGGGGGCCAGATAGAAATCCTGCCAATTGATGTTACCAAGGTCTGTCAGGAAGGCAGTCTGTCAGAAGTTTTTTAGGCTTCTTTTTAGCTTGAAGGTAGAAGTAGACAACCTGTTATGGGACCAGCGAATACAAGCTTGGTCCAAAAAGGAGCTGACTTACCTGAATAACCGACTATACCTCGACCATGATTATCCTCAGGAGGTGCAACAACATAGATTGGAATATGGCCCCTTGTTGAAAGTTTTAAGAGAAAAGATTAGTTTTCAAATGCAGTACTCAGCACGTCTACGCGTCTTCTGGGAGCATGGAGTCAAACTATACAACTCATTTGATGCGGCGTGCACTGCCTTAATCCCCTCCCGCCCGGATAAGACTGGTGAACGGAACCGAAAAAGACGGCTGCAGGACCAGGGTGGCAACAGGTATACTCGGGAAATGACCTGGAGAAGTCTGCATTTCGCTATCGGAGGCAATGCCGCGTTGCCGAACTACTTCAGAAGCACTGCAGATCGAGCGAATCTACCCAGATAACAGACTGCTGAGTAGTCTCACTTTGGGGAGGATTGAATGGAATTTTTTACACCTATCCAGCCGGTGCTGTTGTGTGGCTACGTACTTTGGGCTCATGCACGCAGTACCGGCTACCTCGATGAGTTGCAGCGCACTTGGGCCTTTTTGGTATTGTAACACTGTTTCCCTATGCTGTGATTGCTTGTGAACTCAATAGATTGTGCACCTCTCGTGTTGGAGCGCATGCAGTGTTCCAGTATTCTTTGAGAACGTATTTATTTATTGAGATCAGAATTGCAACCCTTTGAGTCAGAGATTCATTTACAAAGGCTCTACGTTCAGGTTAGAATAAAACAAAGTGGTATAACTAACATACTGACAATGGTAGCGCATAGTAAACAGTGGTAGCGCACACAAGTAACAGAGCAGAGAATACTGTGAAAACACAACGTGCTGGTTACAGAGAAGTAGTTGCAACGGGCCAGTTGCCCTGAGTCAAAATAATAATTGGTGGTTACAGAGGAGAAGTTACGACAGGCAAGAACTGCTGTGGTATTGTTCCGGAGAGGTTGAGAACCGCTCAATACATAAACTGTTTCATTCACTAGACAAACTTGAGCCTGATGGATGCCTGACAAATAGTAAAAGGCACATGCGTGTTACGTAATGAAAGAGGTAATCTCTCGTGCTGCCACCGGGAGATTATTGTTTGGGCTGAATATACTGAAAGTTGCTAGACATTAACCCAGACGTTTGGTTGACCACTATAAACAAATGTATTTTTACATGCACCTCTATTTCCCTGTGGTTTATATCTGTTACTTTAAAGGGACACTGTCAACCTGTTTTTCATCATATTATTTCTAGTTGAAATCCCACATTTTATGATTGCTTCTCTAAAATTCACTGATGTTGCTATTTCTTTTGCCTGTCTCCTTGCTTAGTAGAACTGAAATGCATGCTAATGTGTAAGCAATAATACCCGATAGGGTGGGCATTATTGGGAAATACCGGACCGCCCGGGGCATAATGAGGCCCGACGCTGGAGGCAGAGGGCCTTATAGCCCCTGGAAGTTCCAGTATTTCCCAATAATGCCCACCCTGGAAGGTATTATTGCGCTTAGAAAATGGCTACATGTGTACATTTTTATTAAGTTGTTAAATAACTTAGTCAATGACTGTGAAAAAATGAATACAGGTGTTAGAGCTAAATGTATTGCTAAAATAGTCCATAGACTGTTCCTGGTGCTGTTGCTTCTCCCTGCAGCATTCTAGTGGATTGCCGCCCCCCCCACTACTAGAGAGAGTCACACACACACACTCACAGAGACAGAGACACTGCATGCTGATTAAGAACGGCAGTGTTATTTGAAAAATCTTTGTTGCAGTCCCTTTGAAGTTTTTTTTTTCGGAGTTGCGTCTGTGCGCCCTTCGACCTTTGACCGCAATGCACAGGATGACAAAAGCGATGTTTGTTTGAGCGTGATGTACCAGCAAAGAAAAGATTTCTTTTTTATTTCTTGAAATAGTCAGGTAAATTTTTTTTGTTTCTTTCTCTACAGTAGGCTTGGTGATTGTGGGTGGCTTGTGCTGAGAGATCATCACAAATATGTTTGTGGTCTGCATGAGACCACGGTCAGGAAACAGTTGTCCATGTACTGTGGTAGTGCGGTCGGGAGAGTGCTTGTGTCACTCTTCCAACCACAAGAAAACTGAAGTGTGTGTTTGTTTGTTTTTTAATTTGTTTTTAAAACAGGGAGTCGCTGCAAATACAACACTCAGGGAGGAAGTCAAGACTGAAGGAAGTAGTGTTGGGGGCAGCAGTAGTTCTCGCTAAGGGAGAGAGAAAACATGGCGGGCTTTTCAGATTTTCTAGAGAGCTTTCAGCCAATTAGAAAGCAGGCTGGGCACCTCTAGAAAATGCTACACTGTGAAGTGGCACCTGGACTGGCTCTTAGTTTTAGCTGGGCATCTATTGAAGAATAAATGCCCAGCTTGGAGCCTGTCTCAGTCAATGAAGTTTGAGAATTGATTCTTGCCATTTTCTAAATATTTATAAACAACTTTTTGTTTACAATCTTGGAGCTGTTCTTACTGCATACTTCCTGAGCATTAGAAACGCACCCAAACAGTGCAGTCTCTTATGAGGCAGTAGCCTCCTAAAGTCCTACTGCATCATGAGGGGCTACACTGTTTTGTGGGTGTTCCCAAGTCCAGGAAAGATGCATTTGGAGTTGATCAAGGAATGTGAGCAAACCTGTTTTGGTGTGATAACACCAGTATGTTAGGCAGTCTGTTTTTTTACTTTTTTAAAGAGAATAAGAGTCAGAATCAAACTATCAGCTACATCAACAATCTTTACAGAATGTTGTCAATCATAAACTGTTTTTTTAAACTAGGGACATTTTGAGACCTAAGGGGGTTGACAGTGTCCCTTTAAGGTTTAGTTAGATCAGGATGACTATAAATGAGGCTGGCCTAGGGTGCTTTATGCAATTTCTATTTAAACAAGTGACAAGAAATGAAGACATTAGGTACTCATCTGCTCTTATAAGAAGGCTGAGAAGGGCTTTTCTTTTTTTATAGAACTTATCTTTTGGCTCAATATACAGTTCATTTAGAAAGGTGCTGTACATAAGTTAAATTAGACCCTGGTTCAAAAGATTTTTCTTTCTTCCTCTGGAATGATGATAAAAGAACTGATTATTTATTTTCTTAAAATAAGTCATATTCCTCCTATCCCCCTTTTCATAATTGGCTTATTCTGTTCTCGGGGAAAGGGAGGGGGCTGACTGAGAGTGAGCTCTGAGTGTTAGGTGTATGTTCCGTGACTTGCGCTCAAATGGGCGGCAGATATTAAGAGCCTCAGGACCAACTGGCTCTAGAAGAGGGCTCCCTAAATAGGGGCGTCTTATCCCCCCCGCGCTTACTCTACTGTATCTTAGGGTGGGCCCAGAGGTCAATTTATTTGACCTCCTACCTTGGAAGCTAATTACAATTATGAACTGGTTGCCATAAATGTAGAAAGCTGATTGTTCGAGAGGTCTTTGAAGCCGTGATGATATCAGGTTACATCATCACGGCTTCAAAAAGCCTCCGGCCACCAGCCTCCTCACTGACAATGGCAACAGATACAGCCGCACTGAAGTTGCGCTCAGTAGGAGCAAATAAATCTCTCAACCACAACTGCAGAGTACAAGAAAATCCCCGAGTCATCCTCAGCACTTACTCAGCATTTTTAAAAACAAACTGGTACTCACAAATCTGGCTGTGGTGTCCCGAGACTGCAAATTTTACTTTCAGTCAGTAAGGGGCAGAAGTATTCAACTGGAAAGCAGCTTCAGCCAAAAAACACACGCACAAAAAAACCCACAAGTGTTTCAGTAACTACTACCGACCATTGCTTCCAACTACGACACGCAGCTACCAGAAATAAACAGGAAGTCACACGCAGTCAGCTTCACCTGGTGTCAGAGCAGGCAGGGAGACCAGGTCAAATGCAGGAAAAACACCGTTTACATCCTAAAGCAGTGCTCGGAGGGTGAGATATACTTCACAGCTGCACCTTCTCCATGAGCTCCACCTATAACAGTGTCACCTGCTGCCCAGAGTCCTCCAGGAACTATTTTATGGAAAGGTACTCCTCTAACACCCCCAAAACAGTCATTTTAAAAGGTTTTAAAACTTTTCTTTAATTTTTTTGCTGATAAATCTTTTAAGCTAGTTCATAATATCAGTAAGACACTCCAGGGTGAGGTATATCATGGGATATTGTCACTTCTCGGGTCGTTGGACGCACTCGGCCTGCGGCCTTATACCCAACCACCTGAGGCGTGATGATATCCCATGATATACTACACTCTGCCATGCCTTATTGCTTAATTGTACATAGTTTAGTCCTGTTGGCATGTTTTGAGTTTAAATCTAAGGGCGAAATACAACCATTTAGACGAAACTCCTCGCTAGAGCGAATGATCAAGCAGTACTCTGCGTTGCTCAGTGCTTTTTCTGGGTTGCATGCAGGGTGCATATTTAATGGTGGACCGCATTCAACTTTTGTTAAAGAAAGATATAGCTTAGATGAGTTATGTTATTTTATGGGCCAAGGATGTTTTCCTACGAAATACCTTACGATGAGTTTTTTTTTTTTTTTCATATTTGAATTTATTGTTTCTCTTAAAGGCTATATACACGTACAAGATGTGATTCAATGTTTTCCATATGTTAAATAATGCTGGATACTGGTTATGTTCTTAACTTATAATGTACATGGACTGACTAGTCCTGTTGTTGTTGTTGTTTATTTGCTTAACGGGTAAGCACATTGGAAAC
Organism: Neoceratodus forsteri; assembly: GCA_016271365.2. Classification (NCBI taxonomy): domain Eukaryota; kingdom Metazoa; phylum Chordata; order Ceratodontiformes; family Ceratodontidae; genus Neoceratodus; species Neoceratodus forsteri. The sequence goes on from CM028131.1 coordinate 1,338,860,968, forward strand.
AAGTTTCTTTTACAGGTGCGACCCACATATATTACATACAAACAATACAATACATAATCAAACATACATATACAATACAAAAAATTGCAGACATAAAGTGTCTTTGTTACAAAAATTGAGTCATAAAAAACATTTACAGTTAAACTGGGATTCAAAGTACATCCTTAGTGCATCAGCAAACTTTTTGGCAGAACATAACTGCCTAATATCATAAGGAATTTCATTCCAGGTAGATGGAGCAATGTAAGCAAAGATCTTTGTCCACTTTTAGTTTTCATGAATGGAATCTCAAAACCTACTATCTGACCTATGTCTAGAGTAATAACCATCATTATAGGTCTCAAAATTTACAAATATTATGTGGAATCCCAGAATTTACAATTCTATGTATAAACTTAGCCACACAATATTGAAAATTTAAAGAAACCGGTAACCAGCCCATCTCTTTCAAAATCACACAATGGTGAGATAATTTAGGACAGTTTAAAGCAAACTTAGCTATCAGATGAATTAAGGTGGTTTTCTTTGAGATCACTGTCACAGAAGCAGTATCAGTAATTATGGCTGCATAGTTCACAATGGGAGCTAAACAATGTTTAGAAATAGCTAACCTAGACTCAAGAATAAGAAATGAACGAATTCTGTACAAAGGAGCCAGTCTACAGTGTATTCTTGAGGTAACCCTCAAAAAATGAGGTTCATAACTTAAGTGTGAATCTAGTAATACCCCAAGGTATTGAAATGTATCTACATGATCAAACAATACTCCATCAAGAGATTTAACTTCCAATTTATTAACCTCAGATCTTAATCTAGGAGGGGTTCCAAAAACCATCACCTTTGTTTTTGATCTATTTAAGACTAACTTACAGGCCATAAGTGAAGACTGAAAATTACCCATTTCCTCTGTTAAGGAAACACCTAGGTCTCCAACAGACGAACCCTGCATATAAATTACTGCATCATCAGCGTGAAGGGTTAAAAAAGCATTATTAGTCACACTTATTAGTTGATCAAAAAATAAAGAAAACAGGAGTGGCCCCAAAATGGAGCCTTGTGGGACCCCACACTTTACCAGTACAGAATCTGATACGGCACCTCTATACTTAACCCTTTGAAACCTGTTAGTTAGGTAATCCCTCGTCCAGTCCAAAAAAGACTCACCAGCTCCCAAGAACTCAAGTCTAGAAATCAACAGCTGGTGATTCACTGAATCGAATGCCTTGGTCAAGTCCACGAACACGGCACCCGTCAGGCACCCTTTATCCATGCCATTAAGTACCGTGTTCGTGAACTCGAACAAGGCAGTCTCAGTATTCCTTCCTTTTCGAAAGCCATTTTGGTTCTGAGACAGTAATCCAAAGCAATCCACATACCCAATCAACTGATTGTAAACTATTCTTTCCTGAACTTTAGCTAGAGCAGACAAAATAGAAATGGGTCTATAGTTACCAAATTCCTGATGTGAGCCAGACTTAAGAATAGGAGTAACCAAAGAGTGTTTCCATATATGAGGTATAATACCTGTCACAAAAGACAAATAAAAAATAACACTAATTGGAGATGCTAAAACTGAAGCAGCATCTGCCAGCAAACTAGGACATAAACCATCAGAACCAGCTGAGCTATCCCTTTTAATACACCGTAGCAGCCTCTCAACCTCTTTTGGAATAGTAATCCTTATGTAGAACTTACGGTTAACTATAAGATCTTCAGTCTTTCCTAAATGATTCACCTCAGACTGATCACCATAAAAATTAAATAATGCAGTAAATTTTGAGTTGAACTCGGCTATTCTCAATGGACAAGTCAACAAATCACCATTCAGCTTCATTGAACCTGATTGACAAGCGTTACGCTTTATCAGAGTATTAATTGTTTTCCAAAAAGTAGTAGTATTAGACAATCCTTCATATTGTTTATGACAGATAAAATCTGTTTTAGCCTTCCTTATCTGAGCCTTACATTGATTCCTTAAAGTCCTTTAAGCATGATAACCAGAAGCAGAATGATTAATTTTATACACTTTCCAAGCCTTATCTTGTTGTCTCATGAGTTTGATCAGAGAAGATGTTAACCACCCATGAGTTTTCCCTCGAACCCTTCTTTTAACAAGGGGGGCAAACTGATCCAAAACACATGTAAACTCATTCATAAAAAATCCAAAGCAGAATCCACATCAGGAATAGAATGTAAAAAAGACCAGTCTATTTTACCCAACTGTGTGCAAAAAGAATGCACATCAAATTTAGTAAAAGATCTCGAAATCCTTATAATTGGCTTAGGCTTCTTGAATCCCCCATGATTCCAAATACAAAATACTGGGTGATGATCACTTAACGCATCAGAAATCAGACCACATTTTATCACATTAATAGGCTTATTTGTTAATATCCAGTCCAACAATGTACGATTTCCAGATCTGTTGTTGTGTCGAGTGGGCAAAGTAATAATTTGTTGTAAACCTGACTGAAACAAAACAGTATTTAACTTTGTTATGCCAGAACCCATCCAATTTAAATTAAAATCCCCCAGTACTATCAACTCTGCAAAGGCCCTAGTATTTAAAGTGTTTACAAATTCCTGTAAACCTAGTTTACTACCACTAGGTGGAAGATATGCACAACAAATAGTTAATTTCTTAACAAGTCCCAATGTTAACTGAATAGTGATATGTTCACAGTAGTCCAAATTACCATTAAAAATACTAATCTCATTTACCACTAAATGTCTCTTAACATTGAACAAAACCCCTCCCCCTCTGCCAGTAACACGATCTTTTCTAAACAGTTTATAGGCAGGTATACATAATTCAGTTTCAAAAACAGTTGAGGTTAACCAAGTTTCGGTCAATGCCAAGACATCCGGGTCATATAAACTAATCCATGACTCCACCTCATGAAATTTAGATATTAGACTCAAAACATTAAAGTGCATTATTTTTAGACCTTGAGAATATTGCAAAAAGTAATCACTGTCTGCCATGTCATTTGCTAAAGGACCGGGATTACTTTCAACGTTGCCAGATCGAATTAGCAAAAGTAAACGATGTAACCAGGTCCTTACGCAAACAAGCAGAACACATTTCCATGTCTTATATTTCCTAACACTATACCCCAAATTATAACTCATATATTTAACCTTTGCCCCAAGTAAGTAACTGTAATTAAAAACAAAAACTTGTCTCTGAGTCTGAATCTCACTTGTCTGATTATTTTCATACATTCTAAAATCACTATTAACACACATAGGACTAAATAACCCATCAGTACACAAAACACAAGCTATGTATGCTACACACAGTATTATCCCTCTGTTAGTCATAGTAACACTGTAAATACAAACCCAATATATAACAAAATCTAAACAAAGTGCTACAGAATCTAATGGCCCAGTCCGTCCCCGGTCTGACTCCGGTCAGAGTCTTTTAACACTGTTAAAAGAAGCAAGATCTTATCTTATCTTATTTGAGACGCTCTGGGGCTGATATTTCACTTCTGCAAGAAACACATCTCTCTGGGTTAGAGTATAAGAAGTTGGAAAGATTTGGGTTTTCACACATCATCGTCCTCTTATGAGAGGGGGTAGGTGCCGCGGAGTCGCCATATTAATCCCCCTCTAAGTTGCAGTTTGAATGCCTAGATAGGAAATCGGATACAGAGGGTAGATAATCCAATGGTGAAGGGCAGGCTTAAAGGATCCTTAGTAACACTTGCCTCAGTATATTTCCCCCCTAACTCCGATTATAAGGTATATCATAGAAGCATAGAAACATATAATTTGACGGCAGATTAGGACCGCTTGGCCCACCCAGTCTGCCCATTTCCCTACCTACTGGATAAGCTGCAGATCCTAGTTAACCAGCAGCCTACTTCTTCCTCCCCCCCCCAGAATGGCCTTATGACTGTCCCATGCATGCTTGAATTCCACCAGTTTTTGACTCCACTACCTCCTCCGGAAGGCCGTTCCATGCATCCACAACCCTCTCTGTGAAAAAATACTTCCTTAAATTACCTCTGAGCCGCCCCCCCTCTATCTTCAAATTCGTTCTTTTTTTTAACTGTAGCACAGTAGGGGGAGGGACAGATCTTGTGTGGCGGAGACTTAAATTTAACATTCAATCCCAGACTAGACAGCACCTCCCCAATCCCTAAGAAAGAGCACAAATTAGCACGTGAGGTAACTTAAACTATTGAAAGAACTGGGATATGTGGATATTTGGAGGTTCTTAAATGGACAAACAAAGAATTTCTCTTTCCTCTCCCAAATTCACTCTGTTTATTCTAGACTGGATTATATACTTGTGTCCCAAGAAAAGTTGGATCAAACTGTTAAAACTTGGGTGATTTTGTACTGTCAGATCACGCTTCAGTATTTTTGAAGGAGACGGTGGGTAGCTTTAAGGAAGGTACTTTTTGGAGAATGAATTTATCACACCTGAGGGACCCGGAAACCTTGAGACAGATTAAAGAGGTGATCCAGCAGGCTGTTACTGACAATGATAACGAAGATACCAACCCAGCTATATTATGGGACACCCTAAAAGTCATAATTTGAGGGAAACTTATTGAGATTTCCTCTAGAAATAAGAAGCTTAGGGAGGCCAAGAGAGAGAGAGAGAGAGAGAGAGACACCTTATTGATCCATATACAAACATTAGAGACTCAACAAAAGATTAAAATATGTAGAAAGAGAGCGCAAGAATTAGTACACTTTAAAAAAAAAAAAAAAGACAGCCTGCTGGACTACTACGTGGAACAGAAACTTATGTTTCTTAGACAAAGATTTTATGATGGGGGCTAGGTCCCTCAGGATGCTGGCTGGGTGACTGAGAACACAAAAAACTTAGATTGTATAACAGCCATTAGGGCCCCCTCTGTTCCACACCTCCATCATACAATTCCTAATATTTCCAAGGCTTTTAAGGATTTCTATTCAGTACTATATTCTGCCCCTCACCCTGTACCACAAGAAGATATAGCTGCATTCCTGCAAATACTGCACCTTCCAACCCTTACAAAAGCACAAGCTTACATCTCTTCTTGCCCCAATTTCGACACCAGATAGAAACAGAAATAGGCAGATTAAAAATGGGTACGTGTCCAGGCTTCGTCTGTCTTCGTGGGGAATTTTATAAATCCCTCAAGGAAGAACTTACCCCCTTGCTGAGAAAAAACGTTTTATTTGCTTTTAATTCAAAAGGCACAATCCCCACCCCTTGAAATTATGCTATAATATCAGTGATCCCAAATCCTGGTAGGGACCCAACACTTCGTGTATCCTACAGGCCTATATCAGTATTAAATACATGCCATAAACTATTAACTATTTTGGCAGGACGCCTAGAACACCTGGCTCCCTATTTAATACAGCAAGACCAATGAGGTTTTATTCCAGGATGGCAAGCGCAGGACAACATTAGACAAAGTGTGTATGTCGCAGAACATATACAAAAACAAAACCAACAGGCATTACTATTAAGCTTGGACGCGGAAAAGGCTTTTGACAAGGTTTCTTGGGCTCTTTTGCGGGAGGTCTTTGCCAGCTTCGGGGTCCCTTCTCAATTTACAGACTTTTTGTTTCGGTTGTATGACAAACTGCAAGGATATATTAGATCTAATGGACATATTTCTGAAAGTTTTATTTTGGAGCAGGGCACCTGTCAGGGTTATCCCCTATCTCCATTACTCTTTCCTTTATATATAGAACCCCTAGCTCAGAGTATTCGGCAGCGTAAAGATATCCAGGGGATCCAGTTGGCTGATACTGAACACAAGCTGGCACTTTTTGCCGATGATGTGCTGGTATAGCTTCCTGCTCTTTTCCAGCAATTACAGGTTTTTTCAAAGCTGTTGAGATATGCTTTAAATTCCCAGAAAACAGAGGTTCTTGCATTTAGATACAACGCCTCACTATAGATTTGTACCGCTTTCCCAATGAGGTGGGACTTCTCTTAGATATTTAGGCATCAAACTGTCCATAGATCTCTCTCAGCTTTTTTCTTTAAATTATGTTCCCACTGATTGGTCCCAGTAAAGGAATTACTAAACTGAGCCGGCCGGATGGCGCAGAGGCAAGACTGCCATCTGCAGCGCCGACGACCCGGGTTCGGGAACGGATCCAGGTGTCAGAGGACTGGCTGGGGGAGCAGGATTGAGCATCCGTAGGACTGCTGTCCTGCTCTGGGGGGAGGGGGGGCTGTGTATCCGGTGCAACGTGGATCCCCAGCGGAGGCTAGGGGTACCGCAATGAGATCCGGCGCCTGAACGTAAGGGGGTGGGGCAGACGCTGGTTGTCATTGCATGTCCCTGCCCCTGGAAAGTAACAAGAAAAACCTATGCTGGCACCCCGCTAATGAGCCGGCTCTGGCGCCGACTCCTCTGGCCACCTAATTCTGCTATTGGCAGCCCCATTCGGGGGGGGTCAGCCCTGAGCATTTGGGGGTCGGTCGCCGGAGCAGGGCGAACCCCAAACGAGGTTAGGGGAAGCCAGGCAGCAAAAAGAATACAATTAAAATAAAAAAAAAAAAAAAAGGAATTACTAAACTGGCAGATGGCTTTCCTGGCCTTTGTCTGGCAGCATAAAAGACCCCGCTTAAAGCAACAGCTCTTGGTTTTGCCTAAGGGATTGGGAGGCATCGCCCTTCCACATCTACCAACCTATTGGGCGGCCACCCAAATGAGGCTGGCTTTGCTCTGGGGAAAAGCTGATTACTCAGCCCAATGGAAAACAATAGACCTATCCAGACTCTTACCAGCCTCCTTACCCGGTGTTATTTTTGCCCCTCTCAAATGAAGCACATACAAAAATTTGTACCGGTGGAGACTTGAGTAATTTTTGAGGGCTGGAAGTGAGGAACTCATAATAAATGGATTAATACACACTTTTGGAAATACTGTTGGTTTCAGGAGAATCCGTACTTCCTCCCCCCAAAACAAGATTCTTGTTATAAGTTACAGGCGGCAAGGGGCTTTTTTGCCCAGTGGCAGTCGTTACAAAAAATACAGTGATAACCTTTGAGCAGGCACAGAAGCAGTTTGGGTGGGGAGATCGGGATTGCATACATATTTTCCAAATTAGAGATTATATAAACAACTGAGAAATATTGAAACTCAGGCACAGAACCAGGAGGAGGTGCTTCCTTTAATAAAAGTCTGGACCTCCAAGGGTGGAGAAAAAGCCATCTCTTCTTTATAAGGCATTAATACAAGGACAAGCACACAGTGCTGACCCTTTGACATTTAAATGGGAAAGGGAATGCAATATAAAAATAACAGTGGAGAGATGGCTGAAGATTTGGCAGGTAACATGGTCTTCTACCTCCTCCCCCTTGTGGAGAGAATATGTCTGGAAGATAGGAACCAGATTCTTTCTTGTGCCTACCTTTTTATCTAAATGGTCCCCTGGAGCCTCCTCGTCCTGAGGGCAAAGATGTGGCTCTTCAGAGGTCACACACTTTCATGTGTTTCTACTTTGCCTTCAGATAACTTTCTTTTGGCAAGAAATTTCAAAACATGTCTTAAACATATTTGGCTTATCAGAAATACTGCTCCAAGAAAATCTGCTACTGGGGACTCCCCCAGGGGCCTAAAAGGGAAGGAAACCCTATATTTGTGGGCAGTCCTTCTAGAGGCAGCCTATAAGGCAATTACAAAAAAGGTGGCTACAGGAAGGGCCCCCGACTTTGAGGGAATGGAAGACCATAGTCCTACATATTTAGAGTTTTGAGCAAATTACATTCGAGCTGCAACAGAAATCAGCCTTATTTCTTAATGTGACACCTGGGGTGTCATACAGACGGAACACATGTCTGTGTCTTCTGTTGGTACCCTTTGCAGTCTGTGTGAGAGGCCTTTCGGCACCATGCATTTTTGCTTAAAGTTGAACCAGCATAATATTCGGTGGTGATTTGCATATATAGCCCATGATGCTTTGCATTATGAGGGTATGTGTGATTTTGTATTTTTTTGAAACTTGGCTTCCCGGCCAATGCTGTTTGGGGTAACCCTTGCCTCAGTACTTGTGCACTAAGGTTCTTTGTCTTTTAGCTTGTTTTTTTGATTTTATTGGGCTCACCACAACCCAACTCAGATAGACCAACTTAGGGTAGCTGGTTCATTCCACTGGGGTGTCATACAGATGAGGCACACTGATGAGTCCTGGTAGAACGAAACACGTATCTGTGTCTTCTGTTGGCACCCTTTGTAGTCTGTGTGAGAGGCCTTTCGACACCATGCATTTCTGCTTAAAATTGAACCAACATAATATTTTGTAGTGATTTGCATATACAGCCCATGATGCTTTGCATTATGGGGGTATGTGTGATTTTGTATTTTTTAATAGATGGGCTCGCTGGGAGATGTATTAAACTTCATAAATTAATAAACAATTCGACTCCATGGCGTTCAAAGGATGGGATTTGCCCTTCTAGTAGTTACATTTTACAACTTGAAGCATTTGAGACCAGTAAACCCTATTGATATAGAATACCAGATACATTTAATTTAGGGAGGACTACTAGATCTTTAGATATAACCTTTTTATATTTATTTTTATTTCTACAAAACCCATCAAATTAATAAAGTGCACACCTTTTGACAAATGGAAAAGGTTTTTATATGTATTTTGTTAGGATGATTTGGCCCTATTATGGTTTTCAGCTTTTAATTTTTTTTTTCTCCTAGGAGTATTTTTGTAACTTTTATAATAATTGTTGTTATAAAATGCAGATTATGTTTCTTATACTGTACCTATTTTGATGTCATTGTAGAAAAATTGTATTCATCGTATAATAATTTTTTTTTTACGTAATGTTTTTATATTGAACATTTCAATAAAAGAAGTATAAAAAAAAACCATCAGCGACCCCATGTTCGCAGTGCGAACAGGCTACCAGGGGTCGACTGGGGAGGGTGAGGATCCAGTGTCCAGAGGACTGCTCTCCTCTCCTGGGGAGGGAGGGCTGGCACTCTCGCCGGACGACTGCCCCGAGGTGGAGGCCCGAAAGTAGTGTGGGTCTGATGGACACCAGAGAAGGAAGGGTGCTGTGGGACTTCTGCAAGTGTGCGCGTGCCTCCATGTATGCATGTCTAGCGTGTGTGCCCCAGCAATGGGGATGGGAGCTGGGGGAAAACAATGGAGGAAAAAATCCTGGACTGCGGGTGATGACTGACTCTCTGCACCCGGCGAGCGGGCACCGCTGCAACCCTGTGGCAGAGGGCGAAGGCTGGAAGGTAAGTCCTGGATATACTGGGGTGAAGGGACTGGGGGGGTCAGTCTGAAGGGGGCAGCTAGGGTGACAAGGTGCATGCAATCATGTGTGTATTGTGTGTGTGTGTGTGTGTGTGTGTGTGTATGTATATATATATATATATATATATATATATATATATATATATATATGTGTATATATATGTGTGTGCGTGTATGTATAATATACATATATCTATGTAAAAATATCAAAGACAAAGGACCAAAATCACAAACACGTCTAAAAAAATTTTAATATCAGCTCAAACTGGTGTTATGTGTGGCTCTATGATAAAAGCATTTTTTGAAGAACTAAAATGTAACATTTAAAAGTGACATAAATGTATGAGTTAAATTCAGACTCTGGGTGACAAAATGCCAAATTTAGGAGGAACAGATTTTTTTTTTTTTCATAGAGATATAGACAGTGACAGCAGAAAAAGAACAATGGTCTCTCTAGTCTGCCCGACTTCCCTATTTAGTCCTGGGACTTACTGTCCCTTGTTGTCCCTCCAGGGTCATGGCCCTGCCCATCCTTCCCTTATTCTCTGTAAAATAATACTTCTTGTCAGATGGAGATCCCCCAGAAAAAAGAGGCCCAACAACTTTTTGTGGGTGCTCGACTGGCAATTTGATTTATTAAACATGTCTTACAATGATTGCATTTTACTTTTCTTACATTTTCAACAGTCCTTCATTTCCCAAACTATCCATTTCACATTCCATCTTTCAAAGATTTACATATTTCAACTCACATGTTTCAAACTGTCCCTTGTTCTGTTGTCTTCTCGGGGTCCAAACGCTTTAAATCCTGATACCCCTTGGTCCTCTTCCTCTTGTGGTCCTCTTCTTTTTGTTGTCCACACTCTTCTTGGGGTCTAGACGTTTTGGAAGCCCAATACCCCTTCTCCTATTGCCCTTGCTGCCCTCCCTTTTCTGGCTGCCGATGCCAACTGTACCTCATATTAAACCCTTCCTACCGTGTCCTTTTTGCTTGCCTCCATGTCCGGGCGTCTGAGCCCGGCCCATGGTTTCTACTTGGCCTCCTCGCCCATTTTAATTTTTAATTTTGTGAACATTTCCTGATTGTCCCCGCTTCAGGCTCTCTGTCCTTTGTCCTCCTTTTCCGCTGCCCTTCTCCAGCAGCTTTCTTTTCTTTCTGCCCCTTCAGTCAGTTGTTCTCTGTTTTTTGTCCGTTTTTCTTTCACATCTTTTTTGTTGCCCTCTCCTGGCAGCCCATGACCATCCATTGCCTTCTTTTAGGCACTCCTGCCCCCCGCAAGCCCTGCTTGCCCAGGCAACTAAGCCTGTTGGCCCTTTTTTGCCAACCCACTTCCATCGGGGCTCTCTCCCCCTCCCTTGTCACCCCTTCTGGCAACCGAATTGTTGCCTCCTTCCTTCCTTGCCTCTCTCCCTGTTGACTTCCTTTGCCAACCCATAGACCACATTTTCTTTGCGGGGCTCACTCCCTGTCTCCGTCACCCTGTAGTCGGTGACCCATTGTTCTCCTCCCCTTACACCCCAATCCTCCTGTCTCCCCCCTTCTGCCAATTTCAGGGTGGGTGGGTGTTGATCTTAAAAACCCAGCAAAAGAGGGAGACCCCTTCCTCTGCTGGCTCCTAAATACCCTGAAGACCCCCTCCCCTTTTCCTTCCGGCCAATCCTCACCTGGCCTACCTGCCTAGTCATATTGGTCATATCAAGGTATGACATCACGCCCTCCCTCCCTCCCTCCTTACCTGAGCCCTCCTTCCCTCCCCTTTCTTTCCTCCTACTCTCCCTGCCCCTGATCTGACCTGCCTTTGACTTGCCTGGCACCTGCTCCCCAACCCCCGTGCCCGTTTTCTTTTGGGATTCCCCTGACAATTTAGGTTGTCCTTAGGGCAACCGCATTTCTTGGCCCTTCTGAACCTCCCTCTTGTCAGTTTCCACTCATGTCCACGTGACAGTGAGCTATTATTCAAGCTAAATAGTTCCCCATAGTTCACCTTGTTAATTCTCTTCAGGAACTTGAAGGTTTCTGTCATATCTCCCCTTTCCCTTCTTATCTCCAGCAGGTTCATGTTCATTGCCTTGAGGAGCTCCTTGTAGGACCTGCCTTGTTGGCTCTTAATCATGTATGTTACCCTGCGCTGCACCATCTCCAGCCTCTCCCTTTCCTTCCTGAGGTGAGGGCCCCAGAACTGGGCACTGTACTCCTGGTGTGGCCTCACCAAGAATCTGTATAGGGGATATATTGCCTCTTTCCTTCTGCTCTCAAAATTCTTCTGCTATTCTCAGTCCAAATCATGGATGTCCAGGCTGGGCCAGTGGTGCTGGGGGTTGAGGCGCTGGACGCCACACCTCGCGCCACGCTGGCGACCCAGCTTTGACAACAAGCCTGGGCCATTGGGGAGTTGGCATGGGGGGAGGCAGGGAGATGGATGGAGCAGCCGTCGGACAGCTCTCCCCTCCTGGGTAGGGACTCAGCCGTTCTCACTGCAAGGCTGCCCCTTAGTGGAGGCTTGGTGGTAGTACAGTTGGGCGCGACTAGGATAGGGAGGGTGCTGCGGGTCGCTGTGTGCGCGTGCCTCCACACATGTACGGGCACCTGCGGCAAGGGGGCGGGAGAAAACTAAGAAAATTGAGCTGGCAGGCTCCCGGTGGTCCTGCAGCACCCCCGGGTCTAGGCGTCTGTCTCCGGGAGTTGATGTCCCTCGCCCTCGACCCTTGTCGGGAAGGTCAATGCATGGACCAGAGACCGAGCTCTGCCGGGGCAGAGCCGCTGCTGACAGCTCCACTCATGTGTCCCCGCCATCAGGTAAGGTGGGAGGCTGCTATGGGGACAAAACAGCTAAATAAAAAAAATAATAAATCAAGGACATCCCTGAAAATCAGGAACAGTTGAGGTATGTGTAACAGAAGTTGTCTTGTTCTAAGTTATCTCACTACCACAGAAGGGAGCATAATAATATGTTACAGTGGGCAGTAAGAATATATAACCACCCTCAGAGAGTGCATGCTCTGAACTCTGACCTCAAAGCCAGGTCTGTTGGATGTACCAAACTCATTCACAACTCGTTACTCTAATCATCATATCGTGCCTGTGCTGTGGAGTCTGCACTGGCTTTTAGTTGGGTTACACCATGTGTCTCCTTTGGGATTTGATGATCTTCAAGGCCCTGCATAACCTCAGTACTGGCTACTTAAAAAATCTCCTTTGTCCATATGCTCCATGCTGCCTCCTCTGCTCTGCTGGTGAGAATTTGTTAGAGATTCCCTGAGCCTGCCTTAGATTGTCTGGCAAAGAACAGTTATGTAAGAACTTACTGTAACAGTAGATTTTCAAGGGGGATTTTGGTCATCAGGTAACACCATGGGAACCTTCGCCGTCAGTGAAGGGAAATCCCCATGGAAGATTTTCAGCAGTACAACTGGTACCCTTACGCTATCGGCACGTCCATCAGCGTCACTAACCCTATATAGGCGTGGCGGCCCGCTCCTTTTCATTTCTCCCGGAGACTAAGGGAGCAAAGCCCTTGCCCTGGGGGACCAAGGAGAGAAGGAGGTACCCAGACCTAAGTAAAAAGTTGGATACATCAGATAGCCAGTTCATAGAGAGGAGCCCCAAGAAGGGGGATAGTGGGAGGGAAAATAATACCTAATGAATGAGATCCTCTTGAAGATCTACTGTTACGGTAAGTTCTTACATAACTTTTCTGTCTTCTTCGGGGGTAATCTCAGTCAGGGGTAATCTCAGTCATCAGGTAACACTGTAGGAACTAGTCCAAAGCAGTTACAAGTTCAAACAGACAGTCTAGGAGGAGGGCTCTCCATGAATTTAAGACAGGAGTCCCTGTAACACAGCCCTGCCAAATCCAGCATGAGCTCCTGAGACAATGTCCAGACTGTAATGCTTGGTGAAAGTATGGACTGTACTCCAGATGGCAGCCGCACAAATGGCAACGGCTGAGACCCCTTTGAAACAAGCCAATGAGGTAGCCATTCCTCTGCTGGAATGAGCTTTGACATCACCAGGCAATTCTTTACCATACTTGTTGTAGCAGAACACAATGCAATTAGCCAACCATTTGGATAAACATTGCTTAGAAACTGAGGCGTCCTCTCTACCTGGGGTGGAGACAAACAACTGCTTTGACTTTCTGGACTCTTTAGTCCGAAGCAGGCAGTACTTCAAAGTTCTGTGCACATCTAACGTATGGAGCAGTGCTTCCCCTGGATTGGCATGCTCTGGAAAATACAAAGGTGGATAGACTGACTGAATGTGAACTCTGAAACCACCTTAGGCAGAAACTTAGGATTTGTGTGCAAAGACACCCTGTTTTTGTGAAAAATCAAATAAGGCTCTTCACACCAGAGGGCCTGAAGCTCTGAAATTCTTCAAGCAGAAGTAATTGCAACTAAAAATAGTGCCTTCCAAGAGAGAAAGCACAAATCGCAAGTCGCGATTGGCTCAAAAGGAGACCGGGTCAGCTTTTCCAAAATAAAATTCAAATCCCAAGCCAGAACGGGGAATGGGTTGGAGGTTTCAGATGCAGGATGCCCCGATATGGGAGACATCCAGTTGAGCAATTGTGCGGTCACCCACAGGCTCATGAAATGCAGAAATAGCTGAAAGGTGGACGTTGAAGGAGGAATACTGAAGGCCTCAGTAGGACAGTCAGATCAGGTAGTCCAGGATATGATTCACCGAACAAGTGAAAGGGTTCAGTTCATGCTTGGCAGCCCAGATGGCAAACCGTTTCCACTTCATGGCATATGTGGCTCGAGTGGAAGGTTTCGGGGCCGCCACTAGAATATCCATTACCTTGTTAGAGACCCTGAACCTGGCAATGGCTACGTTCTCAGGAGCCAGCCATGCAGATGAAGGGACCTGAGGTTGGGATGGACCAGGGTCCCCTGATCCTGGGTCAGCAGATTCCTGCAAAGAGGAAGAGGGACCGGAGATTCCTTCGCCATCTGCTGAAGTAGAGGGAAACATATCTGGTGAGGCGAGAATGGAGCCACTAGAATCATGCTGGCCCCCTCCATCTGCAGCTTGATTAGCTCCCTCTGTATCAGAGGAAACTGAGGGAATGTGTAAAGAAATGTCCTGCTCCAAGAGAGGGACAACACGTCTCACTAGAAAACTCCAGGTCCTGGATCTAGAGAGCAAAAATCGGGCAGTTTTGCATTGAGTGGGGGCGCAAAAAGTTCCAGCTCTGGACGACCCCATCTGTCGAACAAGTTTTCTGTGACGGATGAGAGAAGCTCCCATTTGTGCATGCTGGACTGAGTCCTGCTGAGACTGTCCACTAGGGTGTTTGGCATGCCTGGCATGTGGACCGCAGAGAGTATTGGACTGTGATCCAGCACCCAGTATCCCACTCTCATGGCCTCCTGGCAAAGGGGGTATGAGTGAGTGCCACCCTGCTTGTTGATGTAGTATACTGCACTCAGGTTGTCCGACTGCACAAGCAGCTGACCCGGAGCAAGATGCTCCTGACAAGCCTGCATGGTGTAGAGTATAGCTCTCATCTCCAGGACATTGATATGCAGGGAGGCTTCCCACTGGGACCAGGAGCCCTGGGTTTGGATGGGACCCAGGTGTGCTCTCCAGCCCAGACCTGCTGTATCTGTGGTTATGATCAGATACCGGGAAGAGATCTGGAATGGAGCGCCCTGAAGCAGATTCAGGGGGCCCATCCACCACTGCAGTACCTTGCATACTGGGGAGGAGACCAGGACTGGTTGGTCTCACTTGCCATGCCCTGGTTCCACTGTACCTGGAGGGTCCACTGGAGGGTATGCATATGAAGCCTGGCCAGCGGAGCGGTGGGTATGGCCGCTGCCGTTGGGCCCAGCAATCTGAGGTACACCCTGGCAGGAATGTACCGACAATGAGCGACATCCTGAGCTTGGGCTATGAGGCACTCTGACTTGTTTTGGGTCAGGAAGGCCTTCCCTTGCGCTGAGTCCAGAACCGCCCCTATATACTGCAGCCTTTGGGACGGTACTAGAACTGATTTGGGCAGGTTGTTGGCAATGCCCAGGGAATTGAAGAGCTGGTGAAAGCTCCAGAGTCAGCAAAAGCTGTTCCCTGGATGGGGCCGTTTGGAGCCAATCGTCCAAGTGAGGGAAGACATACAGTCCCTGTTTTCTAAGAGCCGCTGGCGACTGCTGCCAAGCACTTGATTAAGACTTGGCCGGCCTGGTGGCGCTGAGGGTTGGCGCTGGAGCGCCATGCCTCATCGCGCGGCGACCAGTGGGGGAGTGAGCCGGGCGCCCGTGGGATTGGCAGAGGAGAGAGAGGATTGAGCTCCATACGACTGCTCTCCTGTCTCGGGGAGGGATCCTGGGGAAGACCGGTGGCGCTGCGATGCTCATGGGCTCACGAGCGTGGGGTAGATGTTGGCAGCTGCCTTCCAGGTGTGGGTGGGAGCACTCATGTCGCGGGCCGGGCCGCATTGCACATCCAATGTTGAGGGCATAACCAAGAAAAATATCCTCCGCCTCGGGTAGGCAACGGCCCTGTCAGTGCCCTCGCCACACGCCCAATGCTGTTTCCCCATCACTGCCCCTGCGGTTTCCCTAGGTTGTTGCCTCCTCCTGTCCTGGGGAGCTGCGACAAAATTGAAGATGTAGGGGAACACAGCGGGCGGTAGAGCGAGTAGGCAAGTGCAGTGGCCTGAGAGAGTTCCGAGACAGAGGGCCATTAAAAATAGTTGGGGGGGAAGAAAAAAAAAAAGACTCACGGTGCAGAGGATAAGCTAAAGGGCAGCACTTTGAACTGATAATGCATACCCTGAAAGGCAAAATGGGGGAATGTCCTATGTGGAGGAAAGACTGAGATGTGCAGGTACGCATCCTGAATTTCCAGTGAACAGAGCCAGTCCCCGGCCTTGAGGAGGGGCATTAGGCTTGGCAAAGTTACCGTCCGGAAATTTTTGTACTGGACAAACAGATTGAGGTCCTTTAGATCTAAGATGGGCCTCAGATCTCCGGTCTTTTTGGGTCCAGGAAAAACCTGGAATAAAACCCATGGTTCCTCTGGTGCCTGGGCACTGGTTCAATGGCCTGCTTACGCAGAAGAGACTGCACTTCCTCACAGAGAACAGACAAGTGAGCCGGGGGGGGGGTAATTGGAGGGTGTCTGGAGGCTGCTCTGTGAGCTCCAAGGTGTGACCCTTTTCTATGATCTGCAGAATCCATGCATCCTCAGTTATGGTTCTTCATTAGTTCAGATGAAGGTAGAACCGTCCTCCGACCACCACCTCCTGGTCTGGGACCAGAAGAAGGGGGTCTGGCAAGGAGTCAGACCAAGGCAGAGCCAGCCGCAGAGGCTGGTTCCTCACTTCTAGGGCGCTTGGCTGCTGCTCCAGCACCGGAGGGGTCAGGCAAGAGAGTCTGGGCTCTACACTTTCCCTGTTCACGAAAGGGAGGCCATCCTCTACCCCTTGGTTGGGTGTGGTAGAGGGAGTGGACCGATTTGATGGCTGTGCTGGAGGCCTGCAGATCATTTATGAAGTCCTGGACATCAGGGCTGAACAGCTTAGTGCCACTGAAAGAGGCATTAAGCACTTTGTGCTGCACATCAGCTGCAAATCCTGAAACTCTGAGCCAGGAGTGCCTATGGAGGCATATGCCAGTGGCATCTGCTCTGGCAACGGTATCAGCCATGTCATACAGTGCTCTGAGGGGATGTTTGCTAACATCCTCAGCCACTTAGAAACACAAAAGCAGTTTCTGCTTTTGTGTGCCATCAGGAAGGGCCTGGGCTGCAGCCTTGCTCTTCTTCTGGTTGGCATTTTGGTATTTAACCATGTGTGACAAATAGTTTGCAATCCTCAAGCCTAAGGTGGAGGAAGCATAAACCCTTTTCTCCATAGGTCAGTCCTACGAAATTCCTTGTGTGGGGGAAGGGAGCTAAGATAGGCACCTTACATCTGTCATGACTCAGTTTCCGCATGGGCAACATAAAAGGGGAGACCCTGAGGGGCATGATAAAGTTTGTCCACTTTGCATGGCATAGCTGGCACCATATCTGGTCTGTGCCAGGCTGCTGTGGCTGCATTCTTCCATGCTGGGAGCATTGGAGGAATAATCTTTGGGGGAGATTCTGGACTCTCCAGGAAGTCTACCAGATCTTTTCCGGTTGCATCCTCTTCCTCAGTGTGGAAGCCCATGGCTGAGGACAGCTGTTTCATTATGTTAAAAAAATAAATAAATGTGGGGTCCTCAGGAGGAGACCTGGGAGTATGTTTCACAGAGTCCTCACTGACAGAGGAAGCTGTAGACCTGTCAGAGAGCAGGATTTCTTCCTCTTCTTCCTCCTCATCCTCAGGAAGAATGAGGTCTGGATGTTACTCCTCCCGATGTCGACCTCCTCAGTCTCTGGGTCTGGCATCGGGTGTGCCATTGATGGTCCACAGGGAGCCTCCCAGGGCCGACAAATTGGTGTTGATGTTGAAGCTGTCGTTGACGGCAAAGGGGGCCTGTTTAAGGCACCCATTTGCTGCACAAGCAGATTGGTGAACTTGAGCAGGACTTCATTGAGGTCGACAGTGCTCGTTGAAGGAGGGGCGTTTCGCTGGCACAGGTGTCGACGATCCGCCTGCTGTGTCCTGAGAACCCGATGAGCATGTAGCCCTGGTAGGAGAAGGGGCAGGCCTCAATGGGAGAGTTGTCAATGATGAACCTGTCGTTGACGACGGAGGGGCCGACAACCCAGAGGTCGATGGCCAGGCGACTGTGAATCGGGTGGAGGTGCTGTCAGTATGGGTCTGGTGGGTACAGAGACTTGGACAGCAGTTCTCTTTGTCAGAGCGGTTGCAGCTGACGAAGATCCCCCAAAAGAAGGAGAGGCTGACGGGGAGCGAGATTGATGCTGGGGGGAGTGGTTGCGATCTCGGTTTTTTTTTATGACTTTTCCCCTGAGGACTTGTCTCAGGCCTTGGAGGCCTGGGAGATCATAGATCCAGTGGGTGACTGGGAGACCAGGGCCCTGGAGGACCCCTGCACGGGGCTACTTGTTGAGCCATCAGGAATTTTTTAAGAGCCTTTTTGTGTCGCTGAAGGGATGTTTGATTAAACTTCTGGCAGAGCTCACAGTCAGAAACTTTGTGGTCAGGTCCAAGACAGCAGACACAAACAGAGTATTCTTCTGTAGAGGCAGTCTTCTTTCTGCAGCGGCAGCAATGGAAGAGAGAGGAAGAAGGATAAACCCTCGACATAAACAAAAGAAGAAATCTCTTAAAACAGAGATTTTCTTTTACAAGGTAAGTGAAAAAAGGAGCGAATACTGTGACAGAGCTTCCGTGGAGACCCATGCAAGTGAACTGACGGGAAATAACTGAGGAGGGAGTGCGGCCCCCACACCTATGTAGGGTTGGTGACGTCGATGGCGTGTGTGGCCCCAGTTGTACTGCTGAAAGTCTTCTGTGTGGATTCCCTCTTCACCAATGGCGAAGGTTCCTATGGTGTTACCTGATGACTGAGATACCCCCGAAGATCAGTGCTTTCACTGTGGCAGCGCCTTGGTTATGGAACTTTCTTCTGTTATATGTCTGTAATAGCTCCTTGGCAAAGGATTTTAAGAAGGTTCTGAAATCCTACCTGTTTACCTTGGCTTTTAATGATTTTACTGCCGAATTATATGTTGTTTTTGATGTGTTGTATGTTTGCTTATTTTAATGGTCATGCGTTATATTTTATGTACAGCACCCCGAGCCTCTGGGAGGGGACACTATATAAGTAAAATGATCTTATCTACGTATGTGATACGCTCGAGCCACTTTTACTGGAGGTTCCAAGTGAAATAGGGCTTCCAATAACTCTAGCACTCTCTTTCACACTCTTCGAGCACTCCTAGTGTCTGAATATTTCCAGCCTTCACCTCATTCTCCAGGTGCTCCATTCTGTAACGCAGCAGTTTATTTTCCTGAATTAGTCTTGTGGTAGAAGACAGTTTTTTTTTTTTTTTGCGGTACTGGCTGCATCCCACAACAGCCAGTGGTGGAATCCATGTGAGTTTCCAGAGTAGTAAAATGAGTGTTGAAATTGCCAACCTTAGCTTCCAAAGCTGCAACCCTTTAATCCAGGGTTTGAACTACACTGAGCACAGTTTTTAGTGTCTGTTCTCCCTTCCATAAACCCGATGAACTCTGTTGTGACTGCTACTCTCTGTCTGACTGGGCGCGTGCACACACACACACACACACACACACACACACACACACACACACCCTTGATTTTACTGGCTTCACCACCAGCAGCCCTGTCTTATCAGCCATGCTTATATCACAGTTGAAATTGCTCTTGTTCTGCTAAGTCCAGATGCACAAAACGGCAATAATAAATGTTCTATAGCACAAGGCAAGGGGCGTCTGATCCTAGCAATAATAAATGTTCCATAGCACAACGGGTGCCTGATCCTAGCAATAATAAATGTTCCATAGCACAAGGGGCACTTGATCCTAGCAGTAATAAATGTTCCATAGCACAAGGGGTGCCTGATCCTAGCAATAAAAAATGTTCCATAGCACAAGGGGTGCCTGATCCTAGCAGTAATAAATGTTCCATAGCACACGGGGCGCCTGATCCTAGCAGTAATAAATGTTCCATAGCACACGGGGCGCCTGATCCTAGCAGTAATCAATGTTCCATAGCACACGGGGCGCCTGATCCTAGCAGTAATAAATGTTCCATAGCACACGGGGCGCCTGATCCTAGCAGTAATAAATGTTCCATAGCACAAGGGGCGCCTGATCCTAGCAGTAATAAATGTTCCATAGCACAAGGGGCGCCTGATCCTAGCAGTAATAAATGTTCCATAGCACAAGGGGCGCCTGATCCTAGCAGTAATAAATGTTCCATAGCACAAGGGGCGCCTGATCCTAGCAATAAAAAATGTTCCATAGCACAAGGGGCCTGATCCCTAGCAGTAATAAATGTTCCATAGAAAGGGGCCTGATCCTAGCAGTAATAAATGTTCCATAGCACAAGGCGCCTGATCCTAGCAATAAAAATGTTCCATAGCACAAGGGGCGCCTGATCCTAGCAATAAAAAATGTTCCATAGCACAAGGGGCGCCTGATCCTAGCAATAAAAAATGTTCCATAGCACACAGGGCGCCTAATCCTAGCAATAAAAAATGTTCCATAGCACACGGGGTGCCTGATCCTAGCAATAAAAAATGTTCCATAGCACACGGGGCGCCTGATCCTAGCAATAAGAAATGTTCCATAGCACAACAGAGCCTGATCCTAGCAGTAATGAATGTTCCACAGCACAAGGGCGCCTGATCCTAGCAATAAAAATGTTCCATAGCACAAGGGCGCCTGACACTAGCAGTAATGAATGTTCCACAGCACAAGGGGTGCCTGACACTAGCAATAATGAATGTTCCACAGCACAAGGGGCGCCTGACCCTAGCAATAAAAAATGTTCCACAGCACAAGGGGTGTCTGATCCTAGCAATAAAAAATGTTCCACAGCACAAGGGGCGTCTGATCCTAGCAATAAAAAATGTTCCATAGCGCAAGGGGTGCCTGATCCTAGCAATAAAAAATGTTCCATAGCGCAAGGGGTGCCTGATCCTAGCAATAAAAAATGTTCCATAGTGCAAGGGGTGCCTGATCCTAGCAATAAAAAATGTTCCATAGCACAAGGGGTGCCTGATCCTAGCAATAAAAAATGTTCCATAGCACAAGGGACGTCTGATCCTAGCAATAATAAATGTTCCATAGCACAAGGAGTGCCTGATCCTAGCAATAAAAAATGTTCCAGAGCACAGGGGCATCTGATCCTAGCAATAAAAAATGTTCCACAGCACAAGGGGTGCCTGATCCTAGCAATAAAAAATGTTCCACAGCACAAGGGGTGCCTGATCCTAGCAATAAAAAATGTTCCATAGCACAAGGGGTGCCTGATCCTAGCAGTAATAAATGTTCCATAGCACAAGGGGCATCTGATCCTAGCAATAAAAAATGTTCCATAGCACAAGGGGTGCCTGATCCTAGCAGTAATAAATGTTCCATAGCACAAGGGGCGCCTGATCCTAGCAATAGAAAATGTTCCATAGCACAAGGGGTGCCTGATCCTAGCAATAAAAAATGTTCCATAGCACAAGGGGTGCCTGATACTAGCAATAATAAATGTTCCATAGCACAAGGGGTGCCTGATACTAGCAATAAAAAATGTTCCACAGCACAAGGGGTACCTGATACTAGCAATAAAAAATGTTCCATAGCACAAGGGGTGCCTGATCCTAGCAATAGAAAATGTTCCATAGCACAAGGGGTGCCTGATACTAGCAATAATAAATGTTCCATACACAAGGGGTGTCTGATACTAGCAATAATAAATGTTACACCCATTGAAAATTGTGACTTTGTGCATGCTTGTTTTTTTTTTTTTTTTTCTTTTTACCAGAGCTCCGGGTGCAAACCTGCTATCTGTTGTCCCCCCAGCGCCAGCCCCGAAGATCAGACCCCCTCCCTTATGCACCCTGTGACTTATCCTTCATGGCAGGGTCGTGGGGAGTGACTCGACCCACCCCAGTGGATCCATGCCAGGGAGGTGCCTTCTCGGGGACAGCGCTGCGGGGTACAACTTCATTCTGTCGGGCTCTTTTTCCATTTTTCTCCCTGCGGGCCACGGCATGCAATGATGCCAGTGACTGGGTGCATCGCGGCGCCCAATCAGGCTCTGCTGCGTCCCCCCCATGGCATGCAGCTACGTGCCACTGACCCCTGGCCTCCGCTAAGGGTCAGGCAAGCACCGGCCGCCAGAATCCCCCCTCCCCAGAGATGGAGAGCAGTCCATTGGACGCTCAGTCCATCTCCTCCCTGCCGACCCACGGCAACCCATGCCCGCTCCCGAACACGGGTTGCTGGCATGGTGCGAGGTGTGGCGTCCAACGCCTCAACCCTCAGCGCCACCAGGCCGGCTGTGCGTGCTTGTTTTCATGTTTTTATGTGTGCCTGTCAGCGGCTATGCTACTGTTTCTGTGTTCTCATATTCAGATTGCAAGCACATTGACTATAGCTTATTCTAATTTTATAGATGAATTAGTTAAGGAAGTACACAAGATTGTTTTTGCTCTGGCTGTTTAGAGATTGCTGTTTTTTTTTTTTCTTCTTTTTTCAGAGAATGGTGGACAAAGAAGCTACAGAAAGCCGAGGTCGTTTTCCCTTTCCCTACACACCATACTCGATTCAGGAAGAGTTCATGACAGAACTGTACAGCGTTCTGGAGGCCGGCAAGATTGGTATCTTCGAGAGCCCTACTGGGACAGTTAGTATCCATCTTTTTTTTTTTTTTTTTTTTAATAACTCAGCTTTATTTGTGGTTACTGAGACACAACAATGATCACCATTCAGCATTATACATTTTAGAGATATAAAGTCCAGGGTAATCCATTTGCTGCTAATAAAGTCTTTTGTTGTGCCTGTAGTATTCACCTTCTTTCCTAGTACAGTGAACAAGTTCCTAAACACTGTGCTAGAGATCTACCAGTCCATACAGCTGAACAGTAAAGCTCGGTCAGTAAACAAACATTTCTAACCACCATCTTTTAACAGACAAATAATGTCCATATTCTATGCCTATCCCATTGTTAACTTCTCCATTATTGTATTTGCTGTTGTTAACCACTTTTCAAAGCAATGAGTCTGTCAAGATTTACTAAGTCCATTTAAGTAGACTTATTGAAACCATCTGTTAACATCATAAAAACAAGATAAGTATACAATCAAAAACTGAACAGTAAATGCAGGCTCAAAATTGCATCTATTCACAGTAGAACATTAATTTTCTGTCTACCACTGCAATATCAGTAATTTCATGTGGGGATCAACACCTCCTCTTGTATATATTGATGCCGGGGGACCATATTTGGGCAAACCTCTCACTTTGCAGTCTCAAAATTGCTGTGATCCGTTCCATGGCCTCCACCTGAGACATTCTAGATCGCCAGTCTTGCACAGAGGGGGGGAGTGGAGATAACCACTTGGCAGTAATGCACTTAAGCGCCACCAGCCGCATGATTTGTGCTAACTTGGTAGACTGCCTAGGTCCACTAATTAAGGTGGGGAGTCCCAAGACCAAGTCTCCCCCCCGAGAAGGGTACCCAAAGACCCGAGAGTCTGGATATCAGGTTATGCACCTCCCTCCAGAATGGGAGGATCAACGGGCAGTCCCCAAAAATATGTGCCTGCATTCCGAGGAGTCTCTCCACAACCCCTCCAACACAATGCAGACCCAAACCGACCAAAATGTTTCACCGTCGTAGGGGTGAGGAAGTATTGCCAGATAATTTTCCAATGGAACTCTCGCCATGTAGGGGAGCTAGTGACCTGCCAGCCCCGACTGAATCTTTTGATCCAGTTAGTCTGTGGAATGGTAACTCTTGTTAGTATCCATCTTGATACAAATAGTGCAGCAGTTGTTGAAAGGATACTCGTGCCCATTTACTTGTGTGGGAGGGAGGTGACGCTTGCCAGCCACAGACGAGAGCTGGGTTAACTTCATTCTACAAAAGATCTCACTTGAAAAGTCTGTAATCACGTGCGTGCTTGTACTGAACAGGAGTGTTTTAGCTTGGGTTTCAGTCAGTCAGTCTTTTTATCCTCACATGATTGTATGGGTAAAGTAAGTGTTTGTTTTATTTATTTTTTTAATCTATTTCACTCCGGTCACGGCTTGTGGGACCTTCTCTCAGGCATCTGGTCCTTTATCCCGCCCACCTGTGGATCCCTCAGTCTGTGCCTCCTCTCCCCGCAGCCAGCACCTCCGGTTTCACCTGCCCGGGGAAGGTAGCCCTCGCCTCTTTGGGCTCTCTTGTAAGTCAGACTCCAGCTGCAGGTGGGCCCGGAGGGAGGAACTGGAAGGCTAGCCAAGGAAAACCCGGCGGAGAGCATGGGGGACAGGTGCCGTCGCCTGTCTCATGAGCTGGTCTTTTCCTTGTTCTGCGCTAGTTCCCCCATCCCTGCGTGGGCATGCCCCGACGCTCTGGTGCACGGCAACCCTGCCGGTGTTGGCCACGCTGATCTCATGCTGCCCGGCTTGCTGCGATGTCCCCTTGTCTCCACCAGGGGTCGCTGGCACGCTAAGCTGACCCAACCCAACCTGTTCTCCTGGGGAGGAGAGCACCACTAGGTACTCTGTCCTCAACCCGCCCCTACCAACCCTCCAGTGCCCAAGCTCGCTCCCAAACTCGGGTTGACGGCATAGCGCGAGGTGTGGCGTCCAGTGCCTCAACCCTCAGTGCCACCGGACTGGCAGGTAAAGTAAGTATTGTTCCCCAAAATCACTTGCTTTGCACTTTTCAGGAGATGCCAGTACCTACAGGATGTCGATGATGTGAAAGGGCAGTAAAATATTGCTCCCCATTCTCTCCTACCACTGTAAGCCCTGAAGAACAGCTCTTTGAATGTATTAATTTATGCATCTTGAGGCCACTTGCTGCCAGCCATCATAAAACTGACTTGTATTTGTCCTCTCTGCTTCTGTTCTTTGCTATATTATAAAGCATTTTGTTTTACCATAGTAGTGAATTGGAGTCAGTAGTGCACGTGAAGACATAGAGCGCAGAGACCTTCACATGCATAAGACTCTGTCTTTGCAAAAGTTGCATTTGCATTCCAGTTCTAAATTGGTAACTTTTTTTTTCATTTGTTTTGAGCTTCATTCCTGATTTACACATAGAAGAATAGATATTTACCTGCTGCTGTACTTCATATGCATTAGGCCGTGATCACTGTATTATCACATCATGGTGTACAGCCCAAAACTTAAGATGCTGCTCATATTCAGTCCCCGCTGCCTACTCTATGTTCCTTTCTTACCCAACAGCCACTCCCACCCACAGGATTTGCAGCCGATTCCACTAACACTACAGTCGAGATATAAGTGGGCTAACTGAGCCAGAGGGACTGTGATTTAGCAGTGATAGTTAATTGCTTGTACCCAATGTGCCAGCTGTGTGGCAGAGATCACCCTTTCTGGTTTGAGGTTGTATTATTTTTGCCTCATACTGACTGGCTGCAAATGCTCCCTGCCCAAGCCGCTGCTTCTACTATCACTGACCAGTTGTGATCCTGCCACAAGAACAACTGCACAAGAATGGGTGATGTATTAGCAGGGTTTGATTTTGTTTAAGCTCGAATCCTGTTGGGACTGGCTAGGTCTGTAACTCTGCCAGCTACAAGAATGGCAATCGACAGAGCAGAGATAAACAGACAGGAAAAAACAGATATGTTAAAAAATAACTTCTTGACAAAACCAGACCCGCTAACACGTCAACTGTTCTCGTGGCTGTTCTTGTGGCAGGACCTCACCCTGACCCGGCAAAGTATTGAAAACTATGCAGCACCGCAGCTCACACTTTATGGAAAAGGAAAGAAAAAAGAAAAAAGAAAAGGAAATGCTTGATAGAGATGTCCTTTGGCAGTTGTCGAACAGAAAGATGTCTTGAGATGGCAGTCTTGACTAGCCAAGAGATTAGTTAAGAGACATCTTGAAGACACCATTTACCTATGTCAGTTACTTTTATTTTCTACTCTCTCTGAGGCATGAGACACAAATTTGGATTGCTGTAGTAAACGAAAAAAGTGCTAAGACCATGGTGGAAGAGATGGGGACAAGAGGGAAGTGTACCTTCTGGAAGATCCTCTTCCTGCTCTCCTGCTGTCCAATTTTGCCACTTCCTCGAGGTCCTTCTGCTGTTCCTGTTTTCTTCAGGTCCTGTGATGGCTCTGGTGCTGCGTGAAAAGACGGGTTCAAGTTAACTGGATTACTGCAAGAAACAAGGTTTTATTATAAACAGCATCTCGTAATTAGTTTCTGATTTCTGTTTTGTTTCACACTGTCACTGGGCTGTTCCTTTACTGCTGAGTTATTCATGCCTTCCTAATATGGACACTGACGTACATGCATGTACACACAAAGCTGTGACATTACCATGGAACACTGGGAGCTCAGCATTCTGTCTGGCAGTTGGTGCTAAGAATTCTTCAGTTATTCTGTGTTGGTTGATTTGATTTACCAGCAACACAGCCCCGTGGCTCTTCTTGAACAGTGCTTTATAGATACATAGACACTGTCGGTAGATAAGGGACTATGGCCCACCCAGTCTGCTCATTTGAGCTTGTAACTTCACTTTATGTTTTGTATTGAAGTCTGTTGCCCCTTACCCCTGACCTCCAGAATTCCCTTATGTGTATCCCATGCATTCCTAGAGCCCGTGATTGTTTTAGCCCCCACCACTTCCTCTGGTAGGATGTGCCACTTGTCCACCACCCTTTCTGTGAAGAAATTCTTCCTCACGTTTCCTCTGAATCACCCTCCCTCCAACTTCATCCTATGCCCTCTAGTCCTGGAACATCTTTTTCGCTGGAAAATAGTATATTCCTGCACCCTCTTCCTCCCTGTAAGGTACTTGTATGTCTCTGTCATATTCCCTCTCTCCCTCCTCTCTTCCAGGGAGTACATATTCAAGTCCTTCAGCCTGTCCTCATAGGAATTGTGATGCAATCCCTGTACCATCTTTGATGCCCTCCTCTGAACCGTCTGTACCCTGTCTGTCCTTACATAGGTAAGGTCTCTAGAACTGTACACTGTACTCCAGGTGGGGCCTCACTAGTGTCTTGTATAGTGGAATTATGACCTCCCTTTTGCTGCTGGTGATGCCCCTGCCTATGCATCCCAGCATCCTATTTGCTTTACCTGCTACCTTGTCACACTGTTTTCCTACCTTGAGGTCATCAGAGATGATAACTCCAAGGTTCCTTTCCTGCTTGGTCCATGCTATATCCCCACCCCCCAACTGATTTGTTGTTCCATGGTTTTTGTGCCCCATATGCATTAGCTTGCACTTCTTTGCATTGTCTTTCAACTGCCAAACTCTTGACCATTCTTCAAGCTTCTGCAAGCTTCACAACTTTAAATGTTTTTGTAACTGTTGTGGCTCTTATGAGAGAATCCTGTTTTGTTTTTACAGGGATTTCTAAATAAAAAAAACACGCCTGTTGTTTAAATGAATTGTCTCCTTTTAACCCACTGTCCTTTTGGATGTCTGGGTCATCTGCCACTCTGCCTGCCTAAAATATAAGGGCGTCAGATAAGTAAGCAATAACATATGATGGGGTATGGGTTAATATGTGATAAACACATGACTGGGGGTGTAGTGATGCATGAGGCCGCAGGCCGAGTGCCCTCACTGTCCCTAGAAGTACGATTATCACACACTAACCCACACCTTGGAGTGTGGTATTATGCTCATAAAATGGGTATATGTTGAGAAACTGATATTTAAAAAAAAAAATGTAATTTCATTTAAAATAGTCCCTCCACTTTCCCTAGGGGTGCGGTTGTATTTGCTGGTGTCACTAGGGGCGCTGTGGCATGAGTAACAAAGCTGCCAGGTTGCTGTTTCAGGCTGCTGGCAAGCCCACAGTTTCCTTAAGGTCTTACCGGCCGCATGCTACCATCTGAGGTAACGCATTTCAAGCAAACTCCTGGCGGTCTTACTCTACTTGCGGGTCAGGATGGCGTTCTTAGAGTCTGTGATATGTGTGGCTCAGGAGGAGGAGGGAGTGACTTGGGAGGGACAGCGAGAGGAATTTAACAGGAGAAACAACACTTTTTAAGTCTTGTAAGTATTTTGGTGGCATTTTGTGGCTTCCGATTTTGTTTGCTAAACAGTTAAAAAAATGGTGACCAAATGGTTCGCAAGGACTGGCATCAGTGGGGCATGATCTCCGCTGTACTGCGCGCATAGTTTTCACACCTTTTTTCCTTGGGCATCAGCTTTCTCACACATTTGTTTGTGCAGCAGTCCAGTTGCATCATTTTGCACACACAGACTCATGATTGTGCAGTTTGTTAGCTCTAGTAGG
Source organism: Neoceratodus forsteri (assembly GCA_016271365.2). NCBI lineage: Eukaryota > Metazoa > Chordata > Ceratodontiformes > Ceratodontidae > Neoceratodus > Neoceratodus forsteri. The sequence goes on from CM028131.1 coordinate 1,338,889,095, forward strand.
TTTCGTGTAATTTGCGTCGTCTTCCCGACGCAGACTCCTGTTTTTCCAAAATTTTAGTGCTAGAAAATCTTTTTTCAGGGCTCAGCTGCCTACATTATCTGTCAAAACAAGACTGTGCCATTTTGCAGTTTGAGCTAGTTTTCAACCCAGATTGCAACTCAGTCACTGGTCCCCCAAGTTAGTCATAATCTTATTAACCTCCAGAGTTCAATTGAGCCTGTAGATTCTGACTCTGGGGAAGGTGAGGAGTGGTCAAGAGAACCTGAAGTTTCCTCAGTGCGTCCCTTGTTTGTCAGCCGTCTTATTTCCTTCGTAGTACAAAAGACATGTTGGATTTTGCAGCCGTCAGCGACCCAGTCTGTGCTGAAAACAAACCCATCTCATCTTTTCAGTGATCCCTTCAAAGGAGATAGTTCTGTTAGAAACTGGATTATTCTGAACGATAGTAAATATAGAAAGGATTCCCTATCGGGTTCAAAAGGCCAGCAGACTCCCAACAGTGGTACAAAAATTGAGGGTTTGGCAGAAACCACCCTTAAACAGCAGTAATTTTCATTCCTTTTGAGGATTTAAGAACCAGGGTAACAGTGACACCTTTTGAGTATTCAGATCCCAGCAGGGCAGAGGATCTTTCTCCCGTAGACACCTCCAGGGTGTTAACTGCACAGGTGTTTACTTCCCATGAGGATTTGTGGGCCCATCACTTCCTTCAACCCCTGTGGGATTGGCTTCTGAAGTTTAATGACCGATGGGCTCAGACGACATTAGATGCCTGGGTGTTAGAGATCATTTTGCAAGTTTTTTTATTTTATTTTTTTTTTAGTTTGTACTCCCCGACCCCCGGGTCTGCCTGCTGAAACCCCTCTCAGCCCCATGACTGACCTTCTCGTGGACTTACCAGTTACTCACCACTTATCCAGGAGCACAGTGTGGTGGGTGGCCAGCTGCTTCGGTCATGCAAGAGCTAAGTGGGGAGTGCTGGCATGGAGCAGCCTGGCCTTTTTCTACTATTTCTCCTTGGGGGCACTGTGTGCAGTGGCTCAAGCATGCATGCTGTGGCACGTGTACACACTAGAACGTCCAGTGGCAGCCTCTCCTCTTACGCATGCCCCCATCTGTGCCACCACCTGTCCTCCACTAGGAGGCAGTCCTGTAACAGGAGGCTTGTCTGCCCTTCCCAGAGGAAGCAGGGAAGTTCATAGAATACGCCATCCTTCCCTCTCCAGCCGGTCCCTGACAAGCCATGCTTGTTCCCAAACGAAGGTTGCCAGATTAGCAAATAGTATTGCTAGTACTGTGCTACTGGGCCGGCTGCAGTCGTTTTGCAAGGTTATGCAGTACAGTTCTCTGCTGTGCCTTCAAGAGGGCATTTCTTCCACTCTCCCATTGCTAGAAATTCCAGCAAATGCCAGCCTGGTGGCGCTGAGGGTTGAGGCACTGGATGCCACACCGCATGCCATGCCGGCAACCCGGGTTTGGATGCGGATTTGGGTCGTCTGGGACTGGCTGGGGGGGAGGAGGATTGAGCATCCCTGGGACTGCTCTCCTGCTCCGGGAGGTGGGGAGGGACTACTGCATAGGTGCTGGCTCCTGGCAGAGACTTGGGGTAGTGCATTTCACGAGGCAGTGAAAGGGTTGGCACGGTGGACATCTGATGTGCGGTGCGAGGAGGCGTACCCCAGCGTCTTGGCATCCTGCATGTCTGTGCCAAGGGGGACCTGGGGAAAAAGCTGAATCTCCAGCCGTGATGGTCTCCTGTGGCGCTGCACGACGCCCAGGAACTCCTCTGGCCCCTGACCTCTTGGTCTTCTGCGTAGGGATCCGTGAAGTGGCCTTAGAGAGGGAGATGGAAGGAGGTTGTAGCTCTGGCATGGAGCCTGGTGCAGAAGCCGCCAGGAGACCAGATTGGCGGACCATGGGACCACCCCAGCCAAGGAGGTAAAGCGAACTAAATAAATAAGGGGGAAAAGAAAAATCCCAACAAATGCCAAGCAGTTTACCAGACGCTGGGTGACTTGCTTGGTATAGAGGCAACAGTTCTAGTGCCATCTTAGGAGAAGGAATAGGGGTTCTACTCCATTTACTTCATAGTCCCCCAGAAGTCTGGGGTATTCCTACAGAGTCTTCCTCTGAAGAACTTAATAAAGATGGTTGTTATGTGTGCTAAATGGGAAAATAGACAGCCCCTTACAGTTGCCTCTATATTTCTCCCACCAGGTTCAGATACCTCATTTATTAAGAAAAAAAGTACTATTGATTTTGGAGGAGCAGGTTGATTTTCTATATGTGGCAGGGGACTTTAATTTATATATGGGCCAGGATTAGTATACTACAGGTCCAGCCCGGCACTACATCCTTGCTGCACATGAAACTATCTGTAAACTGCTATCCATTGGCTGAATGGATGTCTGGAGGGAGTTTCACCCCAGCACTCTAAATTACACACACTACTCCCATCTTCATTGTAAATATGGTTGAAATAGACTGCGCCTTCATACAGGCAGGGGACCTACATAAGATCTGTCACAAACACACTCCGCAGGTCTGGCCCTCTACTGCCGCAGTGCCAAACCTCGAAGTGCAGTATGTGAGCAGGAGACAAACAGGGTAACCCTTCTGTCTGTTTTGGGTCTGAATCACCTACTAGCCTCGAGTCCTGAGGTAAAATATGAACCCTTTTTCGCTAGCATACCCAGTTAACCGGATCAAATATTGCACCCTCTTCGGGGAAATGCAGTGCAATACATAACCCAGTGGGCATCCAGCCTGGTTCACAACTTTCCCCTTTTTTGACTCAATTTGAGACCTAGGTATTTTCTTAACTTAGCAAGATGGTAACACATTTTTAAGCCCTTAACAGTTTGTCAGAATTATCAAATACTGTTCCAGCATTCACATGCAAAAGAAAATGAGAAAAGGCACAAACAGAATTTCAAGAAAAATAATATTTATTAAAATTAAAAATAGATAAAATACAAAATACAGAACATATAAAATTGGGTTTACAGTCTTTTAAATTAAGTGGATAATTATACAAAAACAAAGCTTTATTACTGAATTTCTACTACCCTTGATTTTAAGTAATAAATAGGTGGTTGAATTTACCTATAGTGCTGTGAGAGTTTGTGAGGAGTCTCCCTTCAAAACCAGAGGCAAAATGCCAAATTGCCAAATGCAAAGTTTTCTCCCAGCTGGCTGGTAATATTTTGTCACAAAACTCCTCCTCCTTGATGACACAGCACACAGGTGCTGGCTGTGAGGTCACTCAAACCTGAATACTTAAATTAATCAGTCACATGTCTCAGCCCACTGCTCAAACATTCCAATTAAAAAAATATATATGTCTTCTTCTTAATTAGTGAGGCCTTATGACAGACATAATTATCCCTTTGATGTCTTCAGAAGCTTCCTGAGGAACTATGTTCACCTAGTTGTGAAATCTAACAGAAATCGGTTAAAAATTGCCATTTCCATAGAGGTCATAAAATGCATACTTTGTCACTGCGTTTCAAAGTAAAGAGATAGTTTACAACTGTTATAACCTGGCCTTTGAAGGAAATCTTTATAGTCCCCGGAAGGCTTGCAACCATGTGTCAACACAGAGAAGGAAACTAACTATTTAGCTAGTGTAGCAACTGTTTTGAGGTCAAAAGGTCAGGCCTGTTTTAAAAACTACTGTCTTCCAGATAGCCTGCTGACCCTTCTATGTCATATCATCAGAAATTTGAAAACATATATTTATAGCAAAATTATACACATAGCTAGTAGACGGTTATCATGTTACAAGGTCAACTCTTGTAACATTGGCCCTGTCACCTTTTCCGACATTACCCCAGTGCAGGCAGAAATGGATTTGTACATTTTTAGGAAAAAGGCAAGATGGCGACTTGATACTTTCTATCTAAAATATTCTGAATTAAGTTGGCCCGTCAAGCGCCAAGCTGATAAGCTACTACTTTCGCGATGCTGGCGACCTGTGTTTGAAAAGCAGTGCAGGCCATTGAGGCCTGCTGGGAGGAGGAGGACTGAGCCCCAGAGGACACTTTCCTCCTCTGTTGAGGGAGCAGCCAGTTCTGCCGCGTCACTGCCACCTGCCTAATCATGAGTGGCAGTGCAGCTGGAGGAGTTTGTGGCTGGGAGGACTTTGATGGGTGCTGTGCCGTGGATGCTTGGCATGTGTAGGTGCTTGTGCTCCCTTAGGTGGACGTCCTGAGGGAAGGTAAAATGGAAAAATGGAAAAAGAGCCCCAGTGTCTTGATGAAGCCGACCCTACCCCAGGCCCTACACCTGGCTGCTTGGATGCTGCCTCCCAAACCGGATCCATGTGCAGTGGGGGTATGAAGGGCCCCTACTGCCCCTGCCAGAGAGGAAAGCACTGGAGAATCACGGGAGATCAGGCGAGTCCTAGGGAACACCGTGGTGATGGGGCTTGTGTAGAGTGCAGAGTGCAGCAAAAAAAAAGATAAAAGATCCCGAAATTCTAAAGCATGCCTGTACACATGTTATGGAAGGTAAGTTATGTGACCCATAAGGAAAAAGATAGCAGCATAGGGCAGACTTTCTTGCCTCTCTTTTGTTTCTGCAGATGCAACACAAGCTGGGTAACCTGGTGGATCCCTTGCAGCTTAAACAAATTAAACAACTTGATAAGTTGGCCCTGCAGCAGGCTGAGAAGGCTCTTAGATAGCTGCACCAGAAGTACTATGATCCGGGCCCCAGAGCAGCCTGACTCCTAGCACACAGAGTTCGGGGATATGGACACTGGGCTACTATACTGAAACTAAAGCATCCAGCCACTGGACTGCTGCTCAGGGATGTAGGCTTCCTTACATATGCTTTCTCTGCTTATTACACTAAGCTATATGAGCAAGAGGCGCAGGAATCATCAGCGGAGATAGGAAATTTCCTGAATTGCTTTCAACTCCCAGGCCTTAACCAGGAAGCTCTCACCTTGCTGATGGCGCCTGTCACCCGAAGGGAACTCTACAGAGACTTAAAATGGACAAATGCTTGGGTCTAGATGGCTACCCCGCTGAGTTTCTGAAAAACATTTCTCCAGAACTCTGTTTTATTTTTGAATGCGGTTAATTTGCTGCTGGAAGGGTCCTCCCTCCAGGAGATTCGCTGTTATTTTGGTGGTACCCAAAGTGGGCAAAGCTCCTGATGCGTGTGAATCCTACCACCCAAGATTGGTCCTCAGTGTGCACTGCAGGTTATTTATGTCCGTCTTGGCCCATAGACTTGATATTCTTCTCCCCACCATTATCCAAATAGATCAGACTAATTTCATCAGGTCACTGCCAGACTATGCATAGTATCCATAGAACCCTGTCTATCGTGCACCATGCTTCTCCCTTTGGATCTCCTCTCCTGACCTTGAGTCTTGACATGGAGACAGCGTTTGACCAGGTATCTTGGGCCTTTCTGTGCGCCACCCTTCTCAGATTTGGTTTTTCACCTGCATTTGTGGACCTGGTTTTTGCAATATATGCCAAGCCCTAAGCACAAGTTCGGGCGAATGGGCATTTTTCTAACTTTTTCCCGCTAGAGAGGGGCACCTGACAGGGTTGTCCCTGCTCTTGTTCGCCATTTATATAGAACCCCTGGCCCAGGCCATATGCCAGGACCCCAGTATTGCTTGATATAAGGTGGACGTGGACAAGGGTGCTGAGCACCACATTTCCCTGTTTGCAGACGATGTCCTCCTATACCTCTCACACCCCGATATGGGAGTCCCAGCTAAACTAAAAGCTATAAATGCTGGTACGGACAAGGACTGCAGACCCTAGTGCAGCTACTTCAGGGTGGGTCAGTCCTCACATTTCACAGATTCCATGACCTAATTGCTATCTCTAATTCAGACCTTTTCCGATACTTTCAGATGCAAGGTTAATTGTTCTGCCAGATGCGAAGACTCACCCCCAACCCCACCTGGGCATCTCCTTCTTGTACTCCTTATTAATGCTGTAAGGGGGACATCAGGCAGCCATCTGGTCTCCCAAGTCTACCAGACCCTGCAAACTGAGGGTCCACAGGTATAACTCAAAGCTTTAGATAGGGAATATGTGATGGGAGCTCATGAAACACAATGTATATGTTCATGAGGGTTCAGTGACCTCTTGACCTTCACGAGTGGCAACACTACAAGTGAGTTCAAAAGAGGTTGTTAACCATGAATGAAGATAAATATTGTATCTCATGAGTGCCCATCACCTGTGAAGTTTATGTACTATACATTAGCATTAGTGGCAGCTACTGGAGTGTCAGAGTCAGTTTTGCCAGAGTAGCACTGGGGATTTGAAATGCTGGTAGGTGTCACACACCGATTGTTAGAGGTTGGTAGCTCTTGCTGGTTGGAGAGTGCAGTTCTGTTGATCGCAGCATACAGGTGGCATAATGAAAATCCTGTTGTGAGGAACCCCAGGTTAGTAGCTAGATGAATTTTATGATGTGCCCTACTGTGACGATAAAAAATGTATCTACTGTAGCTACTCGATGTCTCTGCTATGGATGTTTTTATTTAACTGAAAAAACACTAATATATATTGTATAAAACTGTTACATGGAATTGGAGAGCCCCTTTACCTTCGAACAATGCAAGCAAATTTGCATCTATGTGCGTACAGTGACTAGCTCAGTTCTTTGGAGGTAATACAACTAGAAGTGCGTTATATGGTTCTTCCTTACCCCTCTACAGTAGAAGCACTGGGGCACAGCTTGGACACCTATGTGCTGGCGACAGTCAGTATGGTGAACATAGAACCACACAATGTTACGTTATGTGGGCTTGTCCCACACTACAGTCCTATCAGAGAGATCTTGGAAAGGATATACAGGATATCTTCACCTCACAAATCCAAGTCACAGACTGACTTTTCCTGTTCATTCACTTACCTACCCCACAAAGAGAAGGATCCCAGTGAAAAGGTACCTTATGGCAATTTTATGATGGCAGCTAAAACCTGTGTTACTAAAAAATGGTTGACATGAAACCCCTCCCCCCGATATTGGCAGACTGACACCAGATGTTGAACGAGGTCTATGATATGGAGATCTTAACTTTCTCCATCAGACAACTGGTGGAAAAGGGAACACACAGGTGTGCTTAAGGAGACTGTCAGTAGTTTTTGGCTGCAGGTGCCAGACCCAGAGCTACTAGCAGGGCCTGGGTTGGGGTGGATGTTGCTGAACGGTAGGAGTAACATTATTGTAAGACCTCTGGTGGCTCTGAGGTAGTGCTTCAGTCTCCAGGTTTTACTCCTAGGAAGGAGGGGCAGGTGTGTATGTGGTCTTGGAGACACAGCAGTCTCTGGCAAAGCCATAGCACTCCCCATGTGCCACCAAGGTTAGGTTTCCAGTGTGGGGTGCATATGGCTGGGGGGCTTGGATACTGTAGGGTTGTTCAGGGGGATCAGTAGACCTTGGTATCAGCATGGGACCAAGGCAGCTAGCCTCCTTTATCTCTGAGGGCTCTATAGGTTTAGGTAGCAATGATGTGGGTAAGCAGGACAGCACCATTGATATTGCAGGGAACATGTTTGCAGTGATGAATGGTGACAGCAGTTTGCAAGTAAAACAGGTAGGTTACTGACCTGTAACTCTGGGACACAATCCACCATGTGGGGTGTGTGACAGGGTTTAATAGAACCCTGCCCAGTTGTTATGGAGAGTTTGAATGCAGGGATCTGCTCTGTTCTTTCCTTTCCTGTCTCCTGTCTGTCTGGTTGCGCAACCAAATTTTCCTGCGAGACCTAGGATTTGATCACCCCAACAGTCACGTTATTCTTTGCCTCGCACTGTCTCTCAGTCTTTCCTTGCTGTTTTTTGTTTTCCTCCCTTGCATATCTGCTGGTATAAATATATATGCAAATCATTATGTGGAAATGTAACAGATATTGGGATCCCTTTGTTTAGAAATTATATAGTGTTACTGTTGAAATGTATATAGTTCTAGTTTGAGGTGATTGCAAAGCTATTTAGAACTCAAGGGGTTAACCTGAAATGCAATTTTTAAGCCTTTTGCAGAAGCTGTGGAAAAGGAGCCTAAGTTCTGGGACATTGTGTTCTAGCTGCACCTGCCTGACACTTAGAAGAACATTTTAGAAAAAAAAGCAGGATACTTTTTAAGGAGAGGGGTTGTAGGGACTTATAAGAGAGCCACAATGTTTTGAAAGACACAGAGATTGAAGGAAAACTCAGATGAATCTTCACTGTTTATTCTGCATTTGTAAATAGTTATTCTGAAGAATTTTATTTTTTTATTTTGTTTTTCATAATAAAACTCTTGTTGCGAATTTTACAACTGCTCCTGGTTTTTCATATGTTTCCTGACCTGTGCCTCGATGACATATGGTGTCAGCCTAAGTTGGATTTATGCTGTGCATACTCTAAGCCAGGAGTTTTGTGCGTGGGTACTGGACCTAGTACCAGGGAAGCATAGAGAAGGGTATGGATTCTGCAGCAGCAAGTCCAGGAGTGGTTACCAGGCGAATGGCAGCCAAACTAGCAGAGACAGAAGTCCAAGCTGACATTGTACAGCCAGCACAAGTTCTGGAAAAAGAACAGGCAGTGACAGAACCTGAAAGCCTGATGGACTTTTTAAAAAGGTGGGCTATACAACAAAAAGAGATGGAGAAACAGAGGAGAGAAGAGAAGAGAAGCAGCAGATGAGAGTAGAGATGCAGCGACAGGAGCAGCGATGGCTGGATGCTTTGCAAGCTATCAAAGGCAGAGGATCTGGCACAGATCCAGACGAGCAACAAAACACAAGCAACTTAAAAGCCATTAAACTTAAAAAGTTGTGTCACTCGAATGATATCAAGGTGTACCTGACAACTTTTGAAAGAGTTGCCACAGCCTGCCAATGGCCAAAGCAGCAATGGACAATCGGACTGGTACCCTACCTGACAGAGAAAGCCCAACTTGCCTACAGCAATATGGACAATGCACAGTCAGAAAACTATGACCTGGTGAAAAGTGAAATCCTGAAAAGGTATGACATCTCAGGAGAGACCTACAGGCAGAGATTTCGATCTCTGAAGTACAACTCAGTCGACAATCCTCGAGAAGCCTTCACCCGACTCCGAGAACTCCTGATAAAATGGCTCCAACCAGAGAACAAAACATCACACAGATCGTCGACACATTTGCAATGAAGCAATGCATCAACATCCTTTCGACAGACGTGCAGCTTTGGGTGAAAGAACACTGACCAGAAAGTGGGGAAAAGGCTGTTTCTTTGGACGAAGACTACCAAATGGCCAGACAGATGCCACAGCAATGAGGTAACAGCCAAGTAAGACACTCTGTTTCCCATTTAAATTCCAAGTCTGATAAGAACTCTGGTGGGGGTAACAAATCTGTGCCCAAAGATGTTATTTGTTATAACTGTAATAAGCCAAGTCATATTGCAAGAAATTACCGTAAGAAGAGTGACACTGGAGCAGCTTTGTCCTTGGCAAATTGAGACAAGTATTTAACAGATGTGAAGGTGGGGAGTAAGACTGAAAAGGGACTCCATGATTCGGGAAGCAGACAGACCCTAGTGCATGTTGAAATGCTGGGAAAACACTGTGCAAAAGGACCAGGTACTGGTGTCATCTGCATCCACAGGGACACTTGATACTATCCCACCCCCCAAGTGATTCTGACCATTAAGGGTGTGTCACACCAAATGAAAGTGGGGGTAGTACCTAAGTTACCTGTACCTGTGATTATTGGAAATGACTGTCCAGGATTTACTGAGTTAATCTCAGAGGAACCGAACTGAACCCTGGAGTTTCAGCAGTAGTGGTAACAAGAGCTCAGGCAAAGAAAATCTCAAACGGTGGGGACACTTTTCCTTTCAGTGATTTTGATTCAGACTTGTTTGAGCACAGTTCCAAGATCCGGAAATCCAGGAATGAAAGACGATGTTTGAAGAAACTGTGGCAGGAAATGACTGATGGACATAAGGGGTTAACATAAGAAAATGCTGAAACTAAACTGATCACTTATTGTGATTTTCTTTCAGAACAAGTTAACAATGTTTCTCTCCAGAGTTATTTTAAGCAGCTAGGGTGAAACCAAAACAGGGTGGACCAGTGTTTAAAAAAAATGTAATGGGTTACTATACAGAGTCTGGGTTAAACCTCAGACACAGGGACAGGCAGAACAATTGGTTATACTACAGAAGTATAGAACAGAGTTGTTACAAATAGCACATGATAGTTCTATAGCTGGTCACTCAGGAAGTGATCACACCCTTGCCAGATTGCTGTATAGATTTTACTGGCCTGGAATTCATGAAGATGTTGCTACCTATTTTAATTCATGTGCTGAGTGTCAGAAAGTAGTCCCAATCACTAAAAAAAGACAAGGTGCCCCTGGTGCCTCTACCCTTGATAGATGTGCCTTCTGAGAGAATTGAAATGGATGTGGTTGGTCCTTTAGACAAAAGTAAAAAGGGTAATAGATTTATCTTGGTAGTATGCGACTATGCTACTCAATACCCAGAAGCAGTTCCAATGCATACTGTCACAGCTTCAAAAGTGGCAGCAGAGCTTGCAAAAATTTTCAGCAGAGTGAGCATACCTAAAGAAATTATTACAGATCAGGGTAGTAATTTTGGGATTGCATTACTTAAGGAGCTGTAGAGACTACTAGGTATCGCTGCCATAAGAACCTCTCCCTATCACCCTCTGACAGACGGTCTTGTTGAGCGTTTTAACCAAACCCTGAAATGCATGTTAAAAGGTTTGTAAAAGGGGACGGGAAAGATTGGGACCAATACTTGCCATACCTACTTTTTGCTTACAGAGAAGTGCCACAGGCATCAACAGGATTTTCACCATTTGAAATGTTGTATGATAGGCAGCTGGGAGGGCCACTGAATGTGATAAAAGAAACGTGGGAAGTTAACCCCACTCAGAAACAATCTATAACGTCTTATATGTGTGTCCTGAGAAGGAAGCTGGCAAAATATGTTGAAATTGCCCATAGTAATCGGGAAGCGGCTCAAAACCAGCAGAAGGTATATTCTAGGATCGTGGCTATGTTGTTGAGCCACAGTCTTTGGCATGGCCCCTTCCACTTTAAGGATCACCGGAAGTCTTCAAGCTGGCTTCTCCCACCCACCCGGGTGGTATATGCCTCGGCTCTGCCCCATGATGCCAGATCTTCCTTTGCACTGGAAGATTCAGGTTGCCTCCCTTGTGCTCATGCATGTAGTAGGCCCTGGGTTTCAAACCTTCGGTTTTACTGAAACTCTGTATCATTAGAGTCAGCGATCTTTTTTTTTATCTTCGATTATGGAAGAAAAATCTTCCCCTGGATTTGGCTGGTGCCTCTGTGGCCAAAAAATGTCATGTACCAATCCCCACCTCGCGTGCATCTACTACCTCGGCGTTGGCCATGACACCTCGTCCTGCAGTTTTTGCTTGACCTTCCATCCCAACGTTCTGGACGACTGTCTTGCACGCTTGAAACTGGGGAGACCAGAGAGAGGAACCCTCCTGGGAAGTCCAAAGAGGCTAGGTGGGCGGTTTCCGTGGCTGCGGGATTTGCCGAGCAATTGGAACGCATGCAAGCGTTCGAGGAAGAAGCGGCTCACGATGCAGACCCTTGGATCTTCTTCGTTCTGCTCAACCTGGGCTCCACCTTCTCGGGTTCCTTACGGGAGTTGTGCCAGTCTCTTCCCACCAGGGGAGAGGCGCCTGCAGGCTCGCACTCCTCCTGATCCCATAAGCGGGAGAAGGAACCGAGCAAGTATTCGTCTTGACAGAGGTGCTCTTGGGACTGGGAGAGGTCTCAGTCCCAGGAGCATGCGGTCTTGACCTCGGTCGAGATTGCTTTTTCGGCCACTGGCTTCTTGGACCTCCCATTGGGCCATCTGACCGAGGATGCGGTCGACGAGGTCGAAATTGTTATCAACCCAATCGACCCGCTGTCGCCGACTCCGGTCGATCACTCCTTAGAGAGGACTCTGGTCCTTGTTTTCCCCGATGAGGAGACCCAGCCCACTGGTGTCCCCATTGAGGATCCGGTTCTGGACCCCCGGGAGTCACCGGTCCCTCTGGTGTCCCCTGAGCGACTGAGTCAGGCTGCCCGATCTCGGTCGAGGTCTAGAACCCCCTTGACTGAATGGCTGAGGAAGAGCCATAAGCGCTCAGAAAAAGAGGTGACGCCATCGGTCATCCTCGTCCTCCTCTGATGAGGAGAGGCTCCGGCGGAAACTCCGGCACTACGAGGACCTCATGTGGCAACAGCTGATCTTGTCCGGGCACAAGCCTACCCCGGCTCCTACCCTGGCCATTACTTGGCTTTCACCTCCTAGGCCAAAGTCAACCCCTTCGGAGCTGAAATCTTTGGTTCCCCCAACCGCAGGGCCGGCAAGACCACCTGTTTGGCCTAAACTGGTCTCTCCACCGATTGTGGTGGAACCGCCGCCTAAGCAGCCTGTGGGAGGGGCTCCTTCCAAAGAAGACAGACTGGATACCGGGTGTTCCTGGCGTTTGTCGCTCACGGTCACCCCGGACCACCCCTTGCGAGTCGAGGGTGATTTGGGCGGCAGACCGCTGTATCTGGATTCGTCGGATTTGGATGTTACTGGACTTCATTCTCATCCTGGGAATGATAGCTCGTCCGTTGGCTTAGGGATGGAGGAAGGTCCTTCCTCCTTCCAAGGGATCCTTTGCCTCATCTCTGAGTCCACAGGGATGCCCCTGGAGCCTATCCAGAAAAAGGCGGAGTACCCTCTTACGGACATCCTTAAGAGAGGGGATACCCCGATGGAGGTCTTCCCTGTGGCCAAGGCCATTGTTGGTCCAGCCCTTGAACAGTGGCAACGTCCTGCCTCTTGTCCAGCTCCGTCTGCCTGCATGGCCCGCAAGTACGTGGTGCCCGTGGGGTCCCTAATGGGGCTCACAGAGCACCCTTCGGCCGAGAGCCTGGTGACCGCCTCTGTGTTCAGGTGTACTGGCAGTTCTGCTGATACGGACCGACCTCCCGATAAAGAGTCCAAGCTCTTGGACCATTCGGCTAGGAAATTCTATGCGGCCTCCTTCTTGGGCCTTCATCAGGCAAGTTTGGATGTCATCATGGCACACTTCTCTCACGTCCTTCTCGGGTCGTTAGATGAGGTCCTACCACATCTCCCCGTGGACATGCAGTCCACGGTCAAGCAGGTCTGAGACCAGGGCCGAGCTGTTGCCAAACAGCAGCTCCAGACAGCCCTGGACATTGGGGATTCTTGTGCTCGCTCAATGGCTGCCTCAGTTGCCTCTCATTGCAGGGCTTGGTTGAGGCTCTCCTCCTTTCCGGTGGACACTCAGCACAAACTAGCTGACGTGCCCTTCCTCGGGACCGACTTGTTCGGCCCAGGAGTGGCCGGTCACCTTCAGCGCACTGAGCAGTCCATTGCCACCTTGGACGCTACTTCTGCCAAGGGTTCTTCGGGCAAGAACCAGCAGAAGAAGAAGAAGAAGCCTTTTTGGCACTCTTCCCCGTGGCTCAGCAATCCTCCTTTCAAGGGGGACAGCAGCACCAGCGTCAGCAGCAGGCTGAAGCTTGGCACCCTCGGCCCAAACCCGGACCCCAGCAGGCCCGTAAAGGTGGTTGAGGTTCAGGTCCTGGAGCCTCTTCCTCCTCCAAGCCTGCTCAGTGACGGAGTGGGGGTTGCCACCCCTACTCCCATCAAGACAGCTCTGGGTCCTCCCGTGGGGGTCCGGGTCCGGCTCCGCCACTTCCTTTCCACTGGTCCGCTGTCACTTTGGACAGGTGGGTTCTCGGAGTGGTCGGTCAGGGACTGACTCTAGAATTCGAGCAGTACCCTCCCAGTCGAGCCCGTGCCCCTCGGGAGGAACGGATATCCGCTTACACCCAGTTTGCTGTTCGAGACGACATTGCTCAACTCCTTCTCAAGGAGGCAATAGCTACTGTGGTGGGTTCTCCAGCAGACCCCGGCTTCATCTCCAGGTACTTCCTGGTGCCCAAGCGGATGGGGGGGCTGGCGCCCCATTCTAGATCTCCACGACCTGAATCAATATCTCAGGTCTCGTACCTTTCGGATGGTCACTCTGTCCCAGATCATTCCATCCTTGGAGCAAAACATATGGTTTATTCACTGGATCTGCAGGACGCGTTCTTTCACTTCCCATTCCATCCTTTCCATCAGCGGTTCCGCCGCTTCAGGGTCGAAGGGACCCTGTACGACTTCCAAGCCATGCCGTTCGGCCTATTATCAGCCACACGGGTCTTCACCAAATGCATTGCAGTGGTGGCAGCCCATCTCCGCGTTGGGGGGTCATAATTTACCCCTACTTCGACTATTGGCTTCTGGCAGGTCCCATCCAACAGGAGGTGGAGAGGTCCAGGGATCTGGCCCTCCAGACCTGCTCCCAGCTCGGTCTCCTAATCAATGAGGCCAAATCCGAACTCGTGCCTTCTCAGGTGATGGGCTTCATCGGGGCAGAGCTCGACTCTCGCGACAAGCCAGAGCTCGGCTCCCGGCAGACAGGGCGGAGGTTCTTTCCTCCTTTGCCCAAACATTTCTGGTTGGGCAGTTGCGCCCAGCCTGGGACTTTCTGCACCTTCTGGGCTACATGGCGGCATGCACCTCGGTGGTCCGTTGGGCCCGGTTGCACATGCGCCCCCTCCAATGGGAGCTAGCCGCCCAGTGGACTCAGCGCCATGGTCATTTCGACCAGCTGATCACTGTAACCCCGAAGATGTGGGATGCTCTCCAGTGGTGGACTGCCCCAGACCAGTTGCAGGAAGGGATCCTGTTTGTCCGGCCCGAGCCGACGGTCGTTCTCACGACCAATGCCTCTGTCATGGGCTGGGGAGCCCACATAGGATGAAAGGGCTAATGGGCTCTGGACCCCCGAGGAGTCCCGATGCCACATCACCCTGTTGGAGCTCAGAGCAGTCAGACTGGCGATGTCAGCTTTCGCTCCTCAGTTCCAGGATCAAGTGGTACAAGTCCAGATGGACAATACCACGACCATGTAATACCTTAACAAACAGGGCGGCATGCACTCCTGCCTGCTGTGCAAGGAGGCGCTCCGCATCTGGACACTCGTGAGTTGATTGGAGGCAGATCTCCTAGCCATCCATGTGGCAGGAGCCTCCAACCATCTGGCGGATGTTCTCAACCGCTTGGGCCACACATCCCACGAGTGGTCTCTCCATCCAGAAGTAGCTTACAGCCTGTTCTCTCACTGGGGCAAACTGATGGTGGACCTGTTTGCTTCCAAGGAAAACACCAAGCTAAGGCTGTTTCATGCCCACCCTCAGCAGGGCTCGCTTCAGGGGGGATGCCTTCTTGAGGCTGTAGACCCCAGGCCTCCTCGACGCCTTCCCTCCATTTCCCTTGATCCACAAGGTGCTTGTCAAGGTGAGGAGGGACAAGGCGCAGGTGATCCTGGTAGCCCCAGACTGGCCGCGCCAGTTGTTGTATACAGATCTCCTCAGCCTTAGCTGCAGGTCCCCGGAGCGGCCTTGTACACTCCCGGACCTGGTATCAGTCAGTCAGGGGAAGGTATTCCATCCGGACCTTCAATCCCTGCACCTCACAGCCTGGTACCTGAGCGGCTAGAGTTCCAGGCTTTGGGTCTTTCCGAAGATGTCTACACCGTGGTGGAGGCATCTAGAAAGGAATCGACCAGGAAGTGTTATGCCTTCAAATGGAAGCGGTTTTCCATTTTGTGTCAGGGCAAGGGCCAGGACCCTTTTTTCTGCCCCGTGGCTAACATTCTCGACTACCTTTGGTCTCTCTCTCCAGAGGAGATCTACTGTCATTGACCCTCAGGGTGCACCTGGCAGCCTTCTCTGCTTACTGGGCGTGGGCCGGTCAGCCAATGTTGGCGCAGGAGACAGTGGTCGGGTGCTTTTTCAAAGGCCTGGATCACATATCTCCTCCAGTGCATGAACCTCCACCTCCGTGGGATTTGCTGCTGGTACTGGCAAAGCTGATGGACAAGCCATTCGAACCAATGCACAAGTGTGAGCTGTCACACTTGTCATGGAAGACGGCCTTCCCGGTGGCTGTCACATCAGCCAGAAGGACAGGGGAGCTCCAGGCACTTTCGGTGGACTCCCCCTTATCTGGTCTTCCACAGGGACAAGATTGTCCTACACCCCCACCAGAAATTTCCGAAGGTGGTATCAGGGTTTCACCTTAACCAGGTGTTAACTCTGCTGGTTTACTACCCAAAGTACACCTCGGAGGCCGAGCACAGGCTCCATACCTTGGACCTCAGAATTGCTCTCTCCTATTATAAGGAGTGGACGGCGGAAATAAGGGGAGAGGTTCGCCAGCTGTTTGTCACCTATGCTGAAGCCACTTCTGGCAGACCTGCAGTGAAGCGGACCATTGCCAGATGGATTACATCATGCATTGGTCTGTGCTATGAGTTGACGGGCAAGGAGCCTCCCAGAGGGATAAGAGCTCATTCTACCCGCCATACTGCTGCATCTGTGGCTGCTTCCAGGGACATCCCTATCCAGGAAATCTACCGGGCTGCTACTTGGAAGTCAGCAAACACCTTCATAACCCACTACCACATTGACCTTGAGTTATGCCGGGATGCTGGTTTTGGGGCCTCAGTTCTCCAGTCTCTGTTCCCTAAGTAGGGGGTGTGCACCTTGCCTCCCTTCTCCTGGAGAACTGCTAGGAATCTGCCAAACAGTGTGGATGAACAACATATCCACTATCCCAGAAGAACAGGTTACTCACCTGTAACAGTAGTTCTAGGATTGGTATATGTTGTTCATTCCTGAGACCCTGACCTCCCGGCTGTTGGCGACGACAACACCTGGCTTCAGCGGGCTAAGATCTGGTGTCATGGGGCGGAGCCGAGGTATGTACCACTCGGGTGGGTGGGAGGAGCCAGCCTGAAGACTTCCGGTGATCCTCAAAGTGGAAGGGGACATGCCAAAGAGTGTGGATGAACAACATATACCACTCCTAGAACTACTGTTACAGGTGAGTAACCTGTTCTTATGACCATGGGGTAAAAGAAATTTTTGAGCCAGGTGAAGAGGTTTTGCTAGTGTTACCCACAACAGAAAATAAACTGTTAATGACGTGGGAAGGGCCTTATAGAGTGCTTAGACATACTGGCACCATTAACTACGAGATTGAGACTCCTGACAGAAAAAATCCTACTAAAATATACCATGCTAACCTTCTCAATAAATGGGTTGAAAAAAATACCAAAAGCTGCTTTGCTAGTTTTACCAGAAACTGATAAAGAAGATATCGATATAGCTTATGATAGACTGGAACAAACTGCTAATGCTGTAAAGGTGAATGTTTCCCTTAACCTCGGAACAAACTGCAGAAATTCATAATGTGCCAAAGACATTTAACAGTACTTTTACCACAGTACCAGGCTGAGCAAAAGGGGTCGAGCATGTCATAGTGCCAAGGAATGCTCGCCCTATTAGGCAAAAGACATACAGGTTACCAGAGCGGTCAAGAGCTGATGTGGTTAAGGAAATACAAAAAATGAAAGAATTGGGTATGAAAGAAGAGTCGAGGAGTTCTTGGTGATCCCCAATGATAATTGTAAACAAAAAAGTAGGGAGTGTTAGAATCTGCCTTGATTTTAGGAAACTTAATCAAGTGTCGGGAATTTGACAGTTGTCCTATGCCCAGAATAGATGATTTGGTGGACGTACTGGGGTGTACAAAGTATATCAGTATCCTTGATCTCCCCAAGGGTTACTGGCAAATCCTTTTAGCTAAAGAATCCAGAGACAAAACTGCATTTGCTACTCCTGTTGGATTCTGTCATTTCACCATCATGCCATTTGGTTTACATGGTGTGCCAGCTACATTCCAGTGGCTCATGGATGTAATTTTATCCCCTCATACTGGTTATTGTGCATCGTGGTGTATCCAGACTGCAAGAGCTACTTGGAACACCTATGAGCAGTTATCCAAGCTATCAAAAAGGCAGGTCTGACTATTAATCCTACCAAATGTGCACTGGGCATGCAGGAAACCAGATAATTGAGTTATGTGTTGGAAAATGGAGAAGTTAAGCCAGAAATTTCTAAAATAGAAACTGTAGCTAACAGCTCTGTCCCTAAAACAAAGAAACATGTCAGGTCATTTTAGGGCTGGCTAGTTATTATCGGAGATTTGTTCCCAACTTTGCTGAGTTAGCTACTCCTCTCACTGAACTCATGAAAAAACAGTTCCCAAATAATGTGAAATGGACCCCAGAGTGTGATGAAGCTATTCAAGCCATTAAGGTTGCATTATGTTCAGCCCCTGTTTTGAGAAGCCCAGACTTTGAAAAACCATTCTTGTTACAAACAGATGCATCCGAAGTGGGCTTAGGTGCAGTCCTGAATCAAAATATAGATGGGATGGAACATCCTATTCTGTACATAAGTAGGACATTGCACAACAGAGAGAAAAGGTACTCCACCATTGAAAAGGAATGCTTAGCAGCAAAGTGGGCCATGAAGTCCCTTAAGTTTTATTTGCTAGGAACTGACTTTGTATTATAATAGATCACAATCCTCTCTGTTGGCTTAACCAAATGATAGATAAAAATTCCAGAATCACAAGGTGGTACCTGGCACTACATCCATTTAAATTCAAGGTGATACACAAATCTGGTAAAGAAAAATAGCAATGCTGAATTTCTGTCAAGATATGGATCATGACTTGAGGATTCTGAAGGTTGAAAAACAAATGTACGAGTTTAAATTTTACTGTTTGCTGTACTGTTACAGAAAAAAAGGATACTGCACATGTGCTTAATTTATGAAAGTTAGAAGCTAATGTTAGAGAATTAATAGAAAGTTTTGGAAACCTGTTTGATAAAACAGGTTCCCTCTTAAGTGGGGTGTGTGTATGTGACAGGATTGAATAGGACCCTGTTCCAGTTGTTATGGAAAGTTTGAATGCAGGGATCTGTTCTGTTCTTTCCTTTCCTGTCTCTTGTCTGTCTGGTTGCGCAACCAGATTTTCCTGTGAGACCTAGGATTTGATCACCCCGACAGCCTTGCAGTTCTTTGCCTCTCACTATCTCTCTCTCTCTACCTTCACTTGCTATTCTGTCTTTTCCTCCCTTGCATATCTGCTGGTATAAAAATATATGCAAATTATTATGTGGAAATGTAACTGATATTGGGATCCCTTTTAGAAATTATATAGTATTACTATTGAAATGTATATAATTATAGTTTGAGGTGATTACAAAGCTATTTGGAACTCAAGAGGTTAACCTGAAATGCAGTCTTTAAGCCTTTTACAGAAGCTGTGGAAAAGGGGCCTCAGTTCTGGGACATTGTGTTCTAGCTGCACCTGCCTGACACTTACAAGAACATTTTAGAAAAAAACAGGATACTTGTTAAGGAGGGGGGTTGCAAGGACTTATAAGAGAGTTGCAATGTTTTGAAAGACCCAGAGATTGAAGGAAAGAGATGAATCTTCTCAGTTTATTCTGCATTTGTAAATAGTTATTCTGAAGAATTTTATTTTTTTATTTTGTTGTTAGTCACAATAAAACTCTTATTGCGAATTTTACAACTGCTCCTGGTTTTTCCTATACTTCCTGACCTGTGCCTCGATGACAGGGTGTTAGCAAAATTGCAATAGCAGTACGGGTGTTAGCACCATCATAAACTATGTAAACACCATTCAGGAGTAGGTACTAACAGCAACCAATTTTGTTTTTCTTTTTTTCAGTCTTTGGTAACCAGGTAAGGTCCACTAGGCACAAGTGCCTGTTTTTAGGGGCGACCTGGGAGCACTGGAGAGATTAAGTGACTTGCTCAGAGTTGCACAGTATGCAAGTGGAGGTTGTGGGAATCAAACCTAAGTCTGCTGGATGTACCAAGCTCATTCACAGATTGTTACTCTAACCTCTAGGCCATACTGCCAGCCCTGGTTCTGATAGGTTCTTGACCAGCTAACCTTAGGACACAGTCCTTCCGGGTAGGGGTGTTGGCAATGCTATCATAGAGATGAGGGTGTCAGCAACCAGTATTATGTAGAATAAATACTATTAGGAGACAGATCTGTTGCCCATACTTATATCTAGTACCCAAGTACTTGGATCACTCAGATGAGGTGTTCAGAATACTACGTTAGAGGCAGAGGTGGCAGCAACTAGCAAAACACAGTTTTAATACTTTTCAGCAGTCAGGATGTGACAGGGTGCTCAGAAGCAGGCTATACTTGTACTTAGCAACCATAAAACTCAGACCACCCTGACTGGGTGCTAGCAGTACAACAGTAGGAATAAGGGTGGCAGCAGCTGGTAAAATAGTTAAAACATTATCTGCAGTTAGGCAGCAGCAGGGAACTTATCAGCGGCTCGTCCTAGTACATGGTAACCTGAAGACACAGACCACCCAGAAAGGGTGTTAGCAATACAGCAGTAAGAATAAGAGTAACAGCAACTGGCACAATACAGACTAAGCACTACCAGCAGTAAGACAGCAGCGGGGACCATTAGCAGCAGCCGATATTGGTAGCCAGTGAACTCAGCCCACTCAGATAGGGTGTTGGTGATATTTAGTAGAAATCTGTAGCCAGCAGGTAATGCAATATGGCTCTGACAGCAGGCAAAAACCGAGGTAGGAAATAGCAACAAGAAGGGTTTGCAAGTTAACAGTTAGCAAGTATGTGGCTGTTATAGTGCACCCTGTTACAGGGGTGTAGCCAAGAATTTTAAACTTGTACTCAAAACTGATGCACTGTTTCCCCCATCCATTATGTAAACATAAACAAAAATAGGCACTGCCACACCACACCAACAATAGGCATGCCCCCCTTCCTGTTTGCCATGTCTGAGTTCAAGTAATCAGTTTCTTCCTGTGATTCTCCTTCCTTTGTTTTTCTGTCTGCCTGGTAAGTTGCTCGTTTGTGTATTTGGCTGTTGGCATCAGTGCCCCATAGCGAACAACAAAGGCAAAAGGGCTTAGTGCCACACGGACACAATGTGACTCATGATGTCCTTGCTTTCCTCTTTTTGTTGCCCCGCCTGCATTTTTTTACTGTACTCTGCTGAGTACAGTGCGTATGCCTGCTGACACCCCTGCCCTGTTAGTATATATAGTGAGAAGTTCGTAGAGCACCTTACAAGTACATTGGGTCACTGTCCAATGGCAAGACATGCCCCAGCCCTTGCTGCCATGGCGGACTTGTCAGACTCACCACTCAACTCTTGTCATTCAGCGCTGGGCCAGTCTTGGGGGATATGAAATCTCTTCAAGTGTAACTGCAAAAAACAAAAAAACAAACAGGGATCACTCTGGATATAGCGGCAGCACATGGTAAACTGATCTGGAACCAGAACAACAACTAGAAAAGCAAGTCATATGCTGACCATGAACTAAAGTATACTGATTATTAAGCGCAAGCAGTGTGCAAGACTGGGGACTAGCCTCCTGATGTTTCGCACATAATCTAGGTGTTTAATCACGTAATCCATGATTAAGCGCCTTGGGGAGAAACGTCAGGAGGCTAGTTCCCAGTCCTGCATGCTGTTTGCACTTAAAAAAGTAATCTATATACTTTACTTAATGGTCAGCATACAACTTTTTTTCTTGTAAGGCTGTTCTCAGTCCGGTTTGTTTTTTTGATCTCTCTAGGTGTACCTTCTGTCCCACTGGTATCTGGCATTGGAGCAGTGCCAGATTCCGAATTCAGTTCACCAGTTCTTGAAATGATGGGAGAACCCACAGACTTTTCTGAAGGTCTCTATCTACACCAGTGGAGATTGTTCAGAGAACTAATGTCAGCTTGACATGCTGGTCTGCGGAGATGGACCAGATCACAGTGCGGGGTACCAAGACCTCTAGAGGAAAAGAATCTTCAGATACATGTTCTAGAGATAACAAGGGATTTGGTGTTTACAGGGGACATTGGAGAGAAGGCAGGTCTACTAAATTACCTCTTGTGTTCAGTGTTCATGGTTTAGGAGGCAGGCCCGTTCCCTGATAGCACAACAGTTTTTCAAGGATGATACAGAGGACAGATTTGAGAAGGGGAGGATTACAGTGGAACAGGTATGAAATGATTGGGTAATCTAAAAACCAGTAACTCACCAGGGCCAGATGGGATTCACTCTTGTGTGCTGAAGGAAACTAGATATGTGTGTAGAGGAGCTGCTGGAAGTCCTCTTTGGAGAATGAGTAGCAATAGAAAGGGTGGGACAAATTAGTCTGTGAGTTGATTATTTTGGCCACTAGTGTTTAAAATCTGGTAGTCAAATTAATATTTTGAGGGGCTCAAAAATCACTTTGTGGGCAGGTAGCCAGTTGGCCAGTAACTTTAAAAATCTGCTAACCAAACCAAAATGTTTTATTGGCTGTTTGCCACCTGCTTACATGATTTGTCCCACCCTGGCAATAGTTATAGTGCCTGAGGACTGGAGGGTGGCAAATGTGGTTCCCTTACACAAAGGGGGCAATAGGGAAAATTGGAAAACTACAGTTTTCATCAGCTGCTACACAATTTTTAAACATTTTAGTAGTCATTTGCTAGTCATCCAATTTTAGCAAAATGTCTTGTACAGTTGCTTCATACAAATTTGTAGGTAAAATAATACACATTTTCTACTGTTAATTTATGTTATCGATTGCACACATTTTTAAATATTTCTCTGTTTTCTGTTCCTTTGGTGCTAGATTGCCTTTAGCTCAGGGCACTCTGACCTCAGTGAATGTAATTACTGTCTGGTCTGAGATAGGGGAATTTATTTCAACTGATTTCGTGTTGCAGGGAAAATCGCTCAGCCTCATCTGCGGCGCCCTCACCTGGCTGAGGGACTACGAGGAGAGAAAGAGGCAGGAGTCTGAACAGCTCCTTGCTATGGAACCGAATACTCCTGCAGACCCTCAGCAGCCCTTGTCCTCGTGTTCTGGGCAGGCAGGATCAAAAAGCTCATCAGGGGAGCCAGACTGGATTACTGACTTTGTACAGAAGAAAGCTGAGCGGGACATGGTGCATAGGTTAAAGGTTAGTAGGCCTTGTTATATTCCTGAGTATAAAAATTATGTTCTCCAGGTCCTGTGGACACCATTGTTGTAATATTAGTAGTCTGTGGTATTCTTTATAGAAATGTGCATTATACTGACTCCAGTAGATTACTTTGACCATCCACTTCCACTCTCAGCTTTTCAATATGTGTTAGTGCAGATTTGTATTCTGCAAATCTTGAAGTTATCTTATTTTTTTTATTTTCATTTTTTATTAATAACTATGAAAAAACTGATTGATTAAGACTAATAGTCCCATTTGTGGCCATGTCTGAGAGCGTGGGGTTATAGTTGGCAAACAGTAACAGAAGAATTACAGTATCACATTTACTAATTATAGTAAGTGCTAGATGAAATCCCTTAACTTCTTTTTTCCCTGCTTTTTCTGCTCCTCAGTCCCCTGTTTACACCCATTCAGATGGCGCACCGCCAACCTGTCATTGACTTTTTATGTTGCTGCGGCATCGCAAAAGAAACATGACAGCTTTCTCCACAGGCAGGTTGTGGAGTGCGGCACTGTTGTGGCTAATGCCCCACAGCCTGTACAGGCTTGTCCCGCTTTCCTTAATGTTGTGGCACGCCGCTGCTGATACTAGTTCAGCCAGCGTGCCACCAACTTTTAAAAAATCAGCCGCTGCAATCAGGGGCCGCCTCGTCATCGCAGCGTAAGTCATTCGCTGCAGTGAGGGAGTGACCAGTCATTGCAGGGCAGGATCTTCACACACTGATATTGTTTGTGAACATGGCGGCAGTTTGCCACTGTGTTCACAAACAATATTAACCCCCACCATGTTTATTTGCCGACAGGCCCCAATCCCCATATGGCTTCAGTGCCCCCCATGTTTAAGTGGCCGATGGGGGGAGCCCACCCCTGTCGGCATTATGTAACCCCCCGCTATATTCTCTGCCGACGGGTGCCCAATCCCCATCGGCATAATGTCATCCCCCACCCTTTTTGTTGTGTGCCGACGAGGGTGCCCAATCCCGCGTCAGCTACAGCTTACCCCCCCAAAAGAAAGACTCTGGTGGCACGCTGGGAGCCCACCCCAGTGTGCCACATGCCCCTGTAAAATAAAAACGGTCCCGCAATGTCTTTTTTTTTTTTTCCACTTGTAAAAAAGGAAACTGTCCATCGGAGGTCTTGCTGCCCCCCTCCCGCAACCCGCGCCCACCCACTGTGCACCCTGCCTCCCCACACTCCCCCTCACCCCATACTTACCTCCAGAGTCCGGCATGACGATCTTCGGTGGACCGGAAACATGTCTGCACTCTTCAAAGCCGACCGCGAACTGAGGAAATGCCAGTAAGCTGTATAATGGAATAAATTAGGGTTTTTCCAACTTTAATGCATAGCTCAGTCATTTTTTTAAATTTTGGCACCAAATTTTCAACATGGGGTTTTTAGGACCCCTCCTTATGAATTCTGGAACTGTCATTGCGTTAATCAGCCCCGAAAGGTGATTTCATGGTCACTGCGCGGAATCACCTTTTGGGGCGATGTAAAGCGACAGTGCCAGTGTTCATGGTGGGCTCTCAAAAAGCGTATGTTGCAAATTTGGTGGAAAAAATCCAAAAAATGACTGTTTTACGAGCATGCGTTGCGCAGTTGCTACGCATGCTTATAACTTCGCGAATTTGCAATATTTTCACCCCAGATTTTCAACATTGGCATTTTTTCACACCTCCTTGTGAACAGTACAGCTGTCATTGTTCACATCCTGGCCAAAATGTGTTTTCGCACTTCCGGCGCAGAATAGCACGCTCGCTGTGGGAAATTAGTGTTCGGGAGAGATTAAGAAAATGACAGTGACACTGTTCATGAGTAGAGGTCCTAAAATGCCTATATTGAAAATTTGGTGATGATACTCCGTGAAATGACTGTGTTACGAGCGTGCGTTGCGCAGTTTGCATGCACGCTTGTAAGTTTGCGAATTTGTAATATTTTCACTCCAGATTATCAACAGTGCCATTTTCCCACACCTACTTATGAACAATATAGCTGTCATTTTTCCCATCCTGGCCCAAATGTGTTTTCGCACTTCCGGCGCAG
Organism: Neoceratodus forsteri; assembly: GCA_016271365.2. NCBI lineage: Eukaryota > Metazoa > Chordata > Ceratodontiformes > Ceratodontidae > Neoceratodus > Neoceratodus forsteri. The sequence goes on from CM028131.1 coordinate 1,338,914,131, forward strand.
AATAGAGCGGTCACTGTGGGAAATCACTGTTCGGGACAGATTAAGAAAGATACTGTTCATGAGTAGAGGTCCTAAAATGTCTGTGTTGAAAATTTGGTGATGATAGCCCATCAAATGACTGTGTTACAAGTGTGCGTTGCGCACTTTCCATGCACCCTTGTAACTCTGCAGATTTGTAATATTGTCACGCCAGATTTTCAACACTGGCATTTTTTCACACCTCCTTATGAGCAGTACAGCTGTCATTTTTCACATCCTGACCAAAATGTGTTTTCATAGTTCTGGCGCAGAATAACGTGGTCGCTGTGGGAAATCAGTGTTTGGGACAGATTAAGAAAATGACAGTGGCATTATTCATGAGCAGAGGTCCTAAAATCCCTATGTTGAAAATCTGGTGACGAAACTCCATAACATGACTGCGTTACAAGCATGCGTTGAAATGTTTCCATGCGCTGTTTTATCTTCGCAAATTTATAATATTTTCATGCCACATTTTCAACAGCGGCATTTTTTCACACCTCCTTATGAACAGTACAGCTGTCATTTTTCACATCCTGGCTAAAATATGTTTTTGCACTCCTGCCGGAGAATAGCACGGTCGCTGTGAGAAATCAGTGTTTGGGACAGATTAAGATGGAGCGAGTGAGAGGGGGGAGTGACCGAGCTCAACTGAGCTCTGTCGGGACTGCTGAGGATTTGTTTGTGGGCAGAAAAAGGCCCCAACGCAAGAGCCCAGTACAAAAGGGCAGCCTGCAGCACTGGGAGAAACAGAACGAGAGAGCGAGTGAGGGAAGGGGAGTGAGCAAATTCACCGGAGCACTGTCAGGACTGCTGCAAATTTTTTTTGTGGGCAGAAAAAGGCGTCGGTGCAGGCAGGGGCCCAGTACAAAAGGCCAGCGTGCAGCGGTGGGAGAAACAGTACGAGCGAGTGAGACAGGGGGACTGAGTGAGCTCAACGGAGCTCTATCAGGACTGCTGTAGATTTCTTTGTGGGCAGAAAAAGGTGCCAATACAGGCAGGAGCCCCATACAAAAGGGCAGCTTACAGCGCCAGGACAAACAGAATGAGTGCGTGAGAGAGGGAGACTGAGCGACCTCAACGGAGCTCTGTCGGGACCGCTGCGGATTTCTTTGTGGACAGACAAAGGTGCCAGCGCAGCCAGGAGCCCCGTACAAAAGCGCAGCCTGCAGCACCAAGAGAAACAGAATGAGCGAGTGACAGAGCGGTAGTGAGCAAGCTCAACGGAGCTCTATTGTGACTGCTGTGGATTTCTCTGTGGGCAGAAAAAGGCGGCAATGCAGGCAGGAGCCCAGTACAAAAGGCCAGCTTGTAGCGCTGGCAGAAACGGAATTAGTGAGTGAGAGAGGGGGAGTGAGCGAGCTCAGTGGAGCTGTGTTGGGACTGCTTCAGATTTCTTCATGGCCAGAAAAAGCCGCCAACGCAGGCAGGAACCCAGTACAAAAGGGCAGCCTGCAGCGGCAGGAGACACAGAATGAGCGAGTGAGGGAAGGGAAGTGAGTGAGCGCAACGGAGCTCTGTTGGGACTGCTGCAGATTTGTTTGTGGGCAGAAAAGGGCAGCAATGCACGCAGGGGGCCCAGTACAAAAGGCAGCCTGCAGTGGCGGGAAAACCAGAATGAGTGAGTGAGAGAGAGAGGGAGTGAGCGAGCTCAACAGAGCTCTGTTGTAACTGCTGCAAATTTCTTTGTGGGCAGAAGAAAGCGGCAATGCAGGCAGGAGCCCAGTAGAAAGGGGCAGCCTACAGCGCCGGCAGAAACGGAATGAGTGAGTGAGAGAAGTGGAGTGAGCAAACTCAACGGAACTTTGTCGGGACTGCTGTAAATTTTTTTGTGGGCAGAAAAAGGTGCCAACAGAGGCAGGAGCCCAGTACAAAAGGGCAGCCTGCAGCAGCACGAGAAACAGAATGAGTGAGTGAGACAGGGGGACTGAGCGACCTCAATGGAGCTCTGTCGGGACAGCTGTGGATTTCTTTGTGGGCAGAAAAAGGTGCCAGCGCAGGAAGGAGCCCAGTACAAAAGGGCAGCCTGCAGTGCCGAGAGAAACACAATGAACGAGTGAGACAGGGGGAGTGAGCAAGCTCAACGCAGCTCTATCGTGACTGCTGTGGATTTCTTTGTTGGCAGAAAAAGGCGGCAATGCAGGCAGGAGCCCAGTACAAAAGGCCAGCCTGCAGCGCCGGCAGAAACAGAATGAGTGAGGGAGCGAGGGGGAGTGAGCAGGCTCAACAGACCTGTGTCAGGACTGCTGCAGATTTCTTTGTGGGCAGAAAAAGCCACCAACAGAGGCAGGAGCCTAGTACAAAAGGGCAGCCTGCAGCGACAGGAGAAACTGAATGAGCGAGTGAGAGAAGTGGGGAGTGAGCCATCTCAACGGAGCTCTGTCGGAACAGCTGCGGATTTCTTAGTGGGCAGAAAAAGCTGCCAACGCAGGCAGGAGCCCAGTACAAAAGAGCATCCTGCAGCACCAGGAGAAACAGACTGAGCGAGTGACAGAGGGCCAGTGATTGAGCTCAACAGACCAACGCAATCAACTTTTGGCATTGACAAATGCTTGTTTTATTTTTGAATTTTATGGAGTAGGCCGGTATGACTTACAGCAGGTATATAATAGCCGTCTTCCAGCACCATAATCTCAGCCAGCTAGTACGTATCCAGAACTGATAGATTTAACAATATATCAGAGTCCAATGTGTGGACATTCAGGGAACAAATGAATCGTCTATCAGCATCATGTATTGAACTCAACCCTGCCATTTGGTAACTGTGGTACTCTGCCTTGTAGAGAGGTAGTAATCTGCTCCATCACATACATCTCCTGGAGAATCTGGCCCCAGGCTTCCACCATGGGAGAGTGCCGTAGCATCCAGAGCCGTGTGATGGCCTTTTTAGCCACTAGGATATGTAAGTATGCCATGCAATGAGAGGGCACTCTCCCATCCGGAGGGGAAAGTGAAAGGAGAACCATGGAAGAGACAATACCAGTTAGAAGAGACACATGCTGCAGTTAGTCAGATATTACATTCTAGAAGGGGGTGAGAATTGGACAAGACCAGAAGATATGAGCCTGGTCAGCATGGGGGTGGCCACAGTTTCTCCAATAGTAACCATATTCTTGGGGCAGAAATTATAGCAACGTGCCTGGGGAGCGGAAAAAATCTGTTTCTGCATTTCCATGCCAGTTCCCTCCAGACTGAGCAGGTGACTTTGAAAGACGAGAGGGTGTATTTTAACCAGGTGGAATATAGTATTGAATAAGTAAAATCATGGTTCCAGGCATCCAGCACTGATTTTGTTGAGTCCCCCAGGAGGTCCATGAGTCCACTATACGTATTTCCAGTCAGGTGTCGCCAGGTCTCCTCCTGGATGACCCCCATGAGCAAATGAAGAAGCAAAGGGGCAGAATCTGGGAGGTGAGTCCACTCACCTCTTTATAGAGAAGGTAGGGTCTTACTTGTAAGTATTAAGTGTTCCTGACCCATTGGGTCATACTGGGATTGTAGCCTTTCAAAAAGAAGTACTCCCCTTTGCATCTAAAAATTAGAAAGGTTAGTCCTAGGTGATGCCGTCGCTGAAACATGTGATTGATTTGTATAGGGAGAAAAATCTGTGTCTGTGGCCAAGACCCTGCAAAATAGAATATATTTGAAAGAGTAGGGAGGTTATGAAGTCGAGCCCATACTCGCAAAGTTTGGCCTGTGGAGTTAGCAAAGTCTGACAGGTGAGGGAGAGGGGACTCCAGAGTTACAGTATAGAAAACTCCCAATATCATACATGTAATTTATTACAAATTCTTTGTTTACTAGGCAGTTGTAGGTGTTGGCTTAACCAAATATATATATAGTCCTGAGGTGGCCTGCCCTACAGTAATTTATTAAATCGGGAAGCTTGACCTTGCTGCCGATGTGGGAAGATGTAGAAGAGAAAAACAAGTTCTGGTACATTGACCGCCCCAAATGAAGCGAGAATCGATTTATTCCAGGAATTAAAATAACGGTGCAGGCATAACAGGAAGGGTCTAAAGGAAATGCAGTATATGGGGTAATATATTCATTCTAACAGTAACCGTTCTTGAGAAGGAAGAAAGAAAGGTGTAACTGATTCCATCTAGTACAGTCTTGAGGGAGTGATATTGTCAGGGGTTCATAATAAGAAGTTCCATATTAGGAAGGTGCATGGGAATCTGGACCCCTAAGTATTTTACTTTAGTACCTGGTCATTTTAATGGGAATTCCAGATGAAGGCGCAATGAGGGACGATAGTGTAGTATCAAAACTTCTGTTTTGCATAGATTATGTTAAAAAATGGATAGGGAGCCAAAAGTCTGGAGTACTGTCCTTGCCTCAGGAATGGAAGATTCAGGTTCGAGAAGGGTAAGAAGAATATCTTCCGTGTTCAGTGAGATTGTATAGCGGGAGCTGCCCAAGGGAATCCCCTCTAAATCCGGGGCATGCTAGATAGCAGCAGCCAAGGGCTCAATGTACAGAGCAGATAATGGCAACAAGAGCAACTCTGTCATGTGCTCCTCTGCAGAGTGATAGGAGGGGCCAGGGAGCCGTTTATTTTAACATATGCCTGAGGGTCAGTATAAAGGTGTTGAAGAACTTCTAAGAAAAGGGGAGGAAACCCAAAGGCCGACAGGGTGCCCAGAGAAAACTCCAGGACACCCTGTCAAATGCCTTCTCAGCATCCAAACTGATAAAAACTGCAGGATTAAACGTTGTGTGACATATTCCATAAGAATAAGGGTGCGACGAATGTTATCCATCATTTGCCTGCGGCAGATAAATCCAGATGGATCAGGACTGATGAGGGAAGGAAGAAGGAAATCTAATCTCCTAGCCCAAATTGACATAAATAATTTATCAACATTTAAAATAGCGATAGGGTGATAGAAAGCAGGACAGGTGGGAGCTTTACCTGGTTTCAGGATGGTGGAAAGGGTGGCATAGGACCAGGATGGAGGAGGAGAATCTTTTCTGCACTGCCTGAAACACAGAAAAAAAGATCAGGAGCAAAACAGAAGAAAAAAAACTTGTACCACTCGACCTGGTATTCCTCAGGGCCCGGTCACTCGAGGGTTTTTCCCTCCTTTTTTTTTTTTTTTCTTATTCTGTTTATGCTCCTGCCGCTTTCGCCGAACTTTCTCCGGCGACCTCCGGTCCTGATGTCTCTACCTCTCTGTGTGACTCGGATTCCCCTACAGCTCCTCTCCGGCACCGGGCATGCCCTGGGTCTGCCTTCCGGGGAAGGGTCGCCCCTGCCCAGGGCACTCTTTCTCAAGTATTGAGCCACCAGGCCAGAGAGGTGGGACCAGCTGAGGGGGCCGAGCCTGGCGTCAGGAGTGTGGACAGAGGAAGGAGGCCCCATCGCCTATATCACGAATGGAGGATTTTTCAAACTTAGGAGTCCCCGTGGAGCCCGGCATGACATGCAGCGTATGCAGCGGCTCCTCCCCAGGCTCTGGCGTGGCGCCGCCCTGTTGGCTACCCCCAGCCAGCCACTGCTGAGTGCGGCTCCTCGACCCGGCGTAATGCCCCAACCCTCCGGGGAGGCAGAGCTGTCCTCTGGATGCTCAGTCACTTCCCTTCCCTTCCGACCCCCGACTACCCAGGCTTGTTCCCGAACCCGGGTCGCCGGGATGGCACGAGGTGTGGCGTCCAGCACCTTAACCCTTAGCCCCACCTGGCCGGCCCAGGGTTTTTCTCTCCTGAAGGGCTAAGTAACTCCTACAAGTATATTGGGGAAGTAAGGGACTCCTGCTGAGCTTCAAGTCAGTGATGGAAGAGGAAGGCCTGAAAGAAAATCCTTTATTAGGGAGGGAGAAGGGCAGGATGTTTCAGTGTAAAGTGTTTGATAATAATTCCGAAACAGGCAAAGAATTCCTTATGAGTCATTTACCAGGTGGCCAGTGCCTGGGTCTTTGAGCTGAAGGACACAGGCAGCTTTTTTCTGTGCTCACAGTCTACAGGTTAAAAGCCTAGTTGCCCCAGGCACCATCCTCATAAAAGCAACGTCCATGATTTTTTGTATTTCTGCCTTAAGGATCTTGACATGGGATGCTGCCCCCTCGTCCCTTGGGTGGTATAGCATTTGCAGGGTAGACAACTCCTGTCCTTTCTCGTATTGGAGATCCCACTGACACTTTTTATGGGAGGTGAAAGTGATTTCTTCTCTGAGAACCGCGCTCAATGTGTCCTATACAGTAAGAGAGGAAATATTTGCTGAGGAGTTATTGAGCACTATCTGTTTAAGATGGTCTGAGATCTGGGAGAGAAATTGTTTATCCCTAAGGAGGGAAGTATTAAATCTCCAGAAGGTGGATCATCTCATCTTCTTCGCGAGATTCACCTTTAAGAATAGAGAATTCTGAGGCTGTGCCCGGTGGCGCTGAGGGTTAAGGCGCTGGACGCCACACCTCGCGCCACGTTGGCAACCTGGGTTCGGGAGTGAGCCCGGGTTGCTGGGGGTCTGCAGGGGAGGGAGAGGATAGAGCATTTGGAGGACAGCTCTCCTCTCCTGGGGAGGGACAGGGGTCCTGGATCGGTGCTCTGCTGATCTCTGGCGGAGGCTGGAGATAGAGCAGGCACTGCGGAAGAGAGAAAGGAGTGGGGAAGTGGCAGACGTTGGATACGCCTTGACGTCAGGGCACCACCCACTCCCTGAGAAAAACAGGGAAAATGCCTCTCGTCTCCGGCAGAAACGGAGCACCAGGAGCTTGCCCCTGATTTGTGGCTGCCTACCCGGCATCCTCCCGACCGACGTTACTGCTGTGTTGGGGCATTGGGGCCTGCCCCGTCCTCACCCAGGGGGTATAACCAAGGCTACATGGGTGGCGGAGGATGGCCAGGTAGGATGTGCCGTAGGGGGATGACTCCATGTGCTCCTGAGGAGACCGGAGCCGAGAGGGTGAAAGGAGGTATAAACAGAAAAAAAAAAAAAGAATAGAGAAATTCTGGCCAGCCCGGTGGCGATGAGGGTTGAGGCTGGGCAGCTACACAGCACGCTGAGGCCAGGTTCGGGGAGCAGGCCAGGTCATGTCGGAGCAGGGCGGGGGAAGGACTGAGCGTCCCATGGACTGCTCTCCTTCCCTGGGGAGGGGGGAATCCACCTGCCGCTGCACTGATGACCTCTAGTGGAGGCTAGAGGTACCACAATGCACGGCCGCAGAATGCTGGGGTAGAAGCTGCGGCGGACGTCTTTTGGGGATGCACAGGAGCATGCTCCTGCTGAGCTGGACGTCATTGCACATCCGAGCTTCGGGGAGAAAAGGCAAATACCCTGCCCTTGGGGATAGGTGATGGCACCGCCTCCCACCAGCCACACTCCATCAGGTCGGACTTCCTCCTGTCCTGGGCCGAGCCCAGACCAGCCCGAATTGTAGATAGAGCGCCCTGGGTGGATAGGGCAGCCCTACCTTGGGGGGCTCAGAGCCGGGGGGGGAGGGGATAGCCAGTCTGGTGCCAGGATAAAGGAGGGGTTTCAGGCCAGGTGGTAGAGCTGGGGGTAAGATGGCTGCCTGAGACAGTTCCCTGATGTGGCAGTGAATAAAATAGAATGCACAAAAAAAAAAGAATAGAGAATTCTGGTCTGAGAAGACCGAAGGTCCATATGTCAAGTCTTAAATCGTAGCGAGGTGTGCGCAAGTGGTAAACAAACAAAAAAAAATGTAAATGGGAATTTGTGCCATGACTGGGTGAGAAGAAGTTGTACGTCCAGGTGGTAGGGAAAAATTGCTGATAAACATCTACTGTTCCTAGCTGGAGATGTGCGCAAAGATATTTCTGAGCAGTTGAAGCTTTATGACTGGCTGGGTTTGAGAAATCGAGGTCCAGGGACACAGTTATATTAAAATCACCCCCCTAACATATGTTGGCTGTGAATCAGATCTAACAACTTACTTAGGAATCGTTTAAACACCGGGGTGTCAGAGAGAGAGAGAGACAAATACATATTTGGCAAAGTCACTTCGGTAGTGTACAGATGACTTGTCAGTATGACAGCAGCCATCGGGATCACTGACTTCCTGGGTCAAGGAGGGGGTGGTGGACAGAATGAGAATGACTGTGTCTTGTCTCTTCTCTTTTTGGTAGAAGGAAGCATAGACCTGGTAGCGGCCTCCCACTGTACGCTTATGATGATGTTCTGCAGAGGTCAAGTGGGTTTCTTACAAATTGATGATGTCCACAGCCTGCTGATGGAGGTGCTGGAAGAGTCTTGTATGTTTCACTGGCTTATTCAGACCAATAATATTTCGGGAGAGAACCAATGCCGGGGAATCTACCATAGTGATTTCTGTCTTACACGCATGGAATAAATCTCAATGTCCGGTCTCCTGTCTTCAGTGGTTCTGCGATCCTCCACCCGGTCCTCACAGGATGGTCTTCCGACCTGGGCAACTGCCCCGAAGGGCCTGATACAGAGGACGCCAGGGAAGGTGGCAGCACCCTGCGATGAGTCCCACAACAAACTGGTCTAGCAATCAAGAAACCTGCTGTGTAGTAATGAAATACCCAAATCACTTGTGTCTGACTCCATTTTTGAACCACAAAGGAGAAACTCTGGGGCAGAACAGGGGAACCCAGAGATGAAGTGCAAACTGCACTGGGGACACACATTTGGGGAACCAGGGCACCAACAGAGTAGCCCCAGAAAGGCCTTTAATAAGAATTAGAATAAGAAATTTTTTTTACAGCACAGCACGTTGACAGTAACCTCGCAACAATAACCAGCAACAGTACTTGAGAATAGGAGAAGCTGAATCATGGGAATATAAGTGCTGGTCCCAGGGTCAGTGGGAGCTGGAAAGGAACCCAATCTATGGGAGTTCCTATGGGGGGGTGGTCTTCCAAGGGAGGCGTGGAACTACCCACTTCCTACATGCTCATCAGAGAGAACCATTGGGAGTAATGTCTCTCTGGAGCTGGAGTCAGAGGTAAAACCAGGGTGGAAGAGCACCCCGGCCTCCGAGGGGGCCACAAAAGCCCCAGTCCATAAGGAAACTGGGAGGACCAGTGGGCAAAAATAAAAACATGCAAGGGGGGATGGAGTATACCATTGCAGTTGGTTTCCTTCTGTGGCCCCTAGTCCTCATTAACAACTAAGCGAGTTAGTAAACATAGTGATAATAGCAAATACTGTTACCCGCCATAGGGACTGGTGGCTATGCAGCTAAGATAGAGAGGGAAGTAAGGGAGTAGGCCTAACATATTTTAAAGTACAAGCAGAGGGCCACTGGGGGACTTGATCACCAACTGCCTCAAGGAGGATAACTTGGTTAGATGTTAGATCCAGAAATAGCAATCAACTGTTTGAACTGCACTAACTTGTCTTGTCTGCCCTGTGGGCCTAGTAAGGTTTATTAGACATTAAAAAAGGCTGAATGTTCCTGCAAACAACAAGGTTTGTGGATGCGCTGGGGATTAGGTCCATCAGTATTATTTCCAAGGGTTGGATTCCAGCCTGCTCTGTGGAAGCTAGTGGAAAGTGTCCTCTCCACTCAATGAAGGAGAGGTGTGCATGGGACCCTCAATCCTCCTTCACTGGCTAGCCCCTGAACGACCCGGGTCTGTTCTGAAATGGACTCGCCAGTGTAGCAAGCAGTAGTGATGCTGCTGTCTGCTTTACTACCGGGATGGCTCCTTAACTAATTTTTGAAAGTCACCAATTTAATCCCGTCCTATAAATGCTGAGTTTGGGACAGAAGCTAGTGCCAGTTTCCAGATAAATGATGAGGATTTGCATCCCAACTTGCTGTAAAATGTTTTCCTCACTTCTAAGAATGGTGCACGTAAGCCAGCTAATGCCATAATAAGGGGTTAACATGAAAGACTATGCATCAGAGGAAGATCATGCATGGTTCAGGGATTTAATGCACACTTCTAGTGCTAAGAAACCTTGAGCCATAGCTGAGTGCCTTTAAACTCCAGATTATACCAAGTCCTCAGTACACCTCTTTGCTGATGACACTGTTCTGTATGTCAGCAACCCTTTGCCTACAGTTGCTCATGAAATCCTACAAACAGAATTCTCCCTGTTACAACATCAGCTACTCGAGAAAAAGCTTCTGCTAAATGCAAAGAAAACCAAAGCAATGATGTTCACAACTCAAAACTCCACCAACACATCCTCTTCAATCAATCTCCCCAGCTATGCACTATACTTGAGAAAATCTGGAGTATGTTGAAAATTTCAAATACCTAGGTGTGTGGATTGACAACAGACTTGACTTCACTCAGCATCTAGAACAACTGTTAAAAAAGCTTCGCCTAAGGCTTGGCTTCCTCTATAGATTAAAACCCTTTCTTAACAGAGACTCAACGATGAGATTAGTCCCAGGCCATCTTTCAATCAGTCATTGACTATGCAGACTTCCTCTATAGTCACTGCCCCATTTCCTACCTTCAAAAGTTGGATACCTTGTATCATAGAGCAATAAGGTTCATTACAGACCTGCCATATAATACCCACCATTGTTCTCTCTATGACGCAATTGGATGGGTTTCCCTTCATGTCAGGAGGAGCAGAAATGCAGCTCTATGGATCTACAGAGCTTTATCAAAAAAACTCCCAAGCTATATCCTGGACTGCTTCAACCAGAACACTCCTAGCTCCTATGCCCTAAGAAGCAACAATATCATCCTGCTCAAATTGCCCAAAGTCAACACCAAAATAGAGAGGGCAGCAATCAGCTATTCTCTAGCTATAGCATGGAACACCCTACAAAAATCCCTAAAACTGTCCATTATCATTCCATTTACATCCTTTAAGCAGCACTGTACAGCCTTCTTCACAGAGAAATGCAGTTGCTACCGCTAGAGATAGAATAGTCATCCCACAAAACTATATTCCAATCACATATGGCATATTCCTTCCAGTCAGACACTCCCAGTTTATGGCACCCAATATTCCCTTCATCATCCTTGTACTCATTATGTGTGTGACTGTCATGACCCTCATTGGGATATATATGTACTGTACATATTGTAGATATTAGTTTAACCTTCTCTTAACCGAGTTTCAACATGTAATTCACTGTATATTATTGTGTTATAAACACCATTTTTTCTGTATGTATAACTGTCTTATAAGTATGTGATGTAATTGCTGTGTATCAACTCGAACCTTGACCTTATCAGGTCCATCTTGTAAATGAGCCTTGCTCAATGATGATCGCCTGAATAAATAAAGATTTGATGATGATGATGATGATGATGATGATGATGATGATGATGATGATGCATTAAAACCCCAGGAGTGCATTATCTCCAGTGATGCATAGCCTGGAGAATTAATCCCAGTTGGAATACCAGACTGAAAAAAATGGTATTCCAGTCACAAAAACGATTAAGCAGAACAGGGCAGAATGCCATTAAAATCAAACCATGGAAATAAAGAGGAATGTAATCTGCTCTGTCTTTTCCAAAGTGCTGTACCTTTAAATATTATTGAGCAGACCTACAGTAACTGCAGCTACCTACTTTCTCTACTTATGTATGTTGCAGCTGTTTTTCAGCAAGCTAATCACCTAACCTGTCAGTTCTCTGCATGAAACATTTGCAGAAGCGTGTTTGTAGCAGACAATTTACCAGTAGAGCTGTAATTAGGCATGAACATATTAGCAGCATTTTATGATTAAAGTGTTTAGTTCTAACTGCCAAAATTAATTTGCAATCCAGTTTGGTAGTCTTGTACTGAGTCTTCTGTTGAGTCACTGGAACATTCTTCAAGCTTGACTTTCTGGGGTGCCGGAAGATTGGGAAAGGTGTGGGGGCTCACAGTCTAAAGGGCGCTTTTTGCGTCAAAGGGCAGTTTGTCCTTAAATCACTGTTCGATATACGTAAGTACAGTAATGGCTACCTGGATTCAGGGAGATTAATTGGCAGCAAAATGAATAAACTTCACATCAACCCCCTTACTGCAACTTCAAGTTTATAACATATTATACAGCTACTGTGTAATATAACAAATTACTTAAATCAGGTATGCTGACAAAATACTGAAAACCTCTTACTGGGAACTGAAAGGAAACTGGAGAGGTTATACAGAAAAACTAAAGGAGGTCAAAAGAAAGTAGAAGATGAGCAAGAAAACAAATGACTCACACACCAACCCCATATTTCAAGTTCCTACAAACTTAATTACAGCGTAAGTAGCTAATTAATTGAGTCAGATAAAAAAAGGAAACCCAAAACGGGGGCTGAAAGGAAACCAGGATGTGTGGTCTGTTGTCACATCTGCAAAGCCTTTTTAACAGTAACTTCCCTTAAACAAATGAGCCAGTGCAACAAGGCCTGTAGCAAGGCTAACAAGGTGGCGGGATGCATCGGAAGGGGTATTGATAGAAGAAAAAAGGTAATATTTCCCCTATACAGATCCCTGATGTGGCCTCACCTGGAGTACTGCGTCCAGTTCTGGAGCCCTCACCTCAGCAAGGACAGGGATAGGTTGGAAACAGTGCAGTACAGAGTAACAACAAGCATTTGTCAATGCCAAATGTGGTTTTGCTGGCATTGGCATTGGTAGTGCCAGAGTTAGAGATGCATAATGTGAATAGCAGTGAAGTATTGAAGTGACGCTAACCCCACCCCCACCCTGTAGAGACCGACAGGCATTGGGGGTGTGCCTTTGGGTCGTCAGCTATAACGCTCATGCCATTGTACTTCACCTTACCCTGTAGACACTGACAAGTGTCATGGTGTGCTTTGGGGTCTTTGGGCGTTATACTTACCCCATTCTATAAGGAAATACCCTGAGGTGGGTGCAGTATGGGAGAATGGAGTGAACTTTGTGGCGAACAGTGCAAGGCACACCCACGATGCCTGTCACTGGCTGAAGGGTGGGGTGGGGTGGAATGGCATGAGCATTACAGACGATAATGCCATGTCACACCCCTGACGCCTGTCAGTCTCTACAGGGTGGGGTGCTACAGTTGGAAACCCTAACACCATAGGCATGTGTTGGTATTTTCATGCCAAATTTTCAACATGGGCTGTTTGTGAGCCCACCTCATGAAAAGCGGCACTATCAGTTTGTTAGCTGAAAGGTGGTTTTACACAGCAGCTATGCCATTTGGCGACACAGGGACGAAAACACATTTTGGGCAAGAAGTGGAAAATGACATCTGTATTGTTCATGAGGAGGTGTAAAAAAAATGGCAACGTTGAAAATCTGGAGTGAAAATATGAAAAATTGGTGAAGTCATGAGCATGCATAGAAACTGCGCAACACATGTCCATAACCCAGTTATTGTTGGGAGTTTTTTTAGCCACATTTTCAACATAGGCATTTTGGGATCTCCCTCTAGTGAACAGTGGCACTGTGATTTTGTTAATCTGTCCCAAAAGTTGATTTCCCACAGCGACCACGCCATTGTGCGCCACAGGTACGGAAACACATTTTGGGCAGGCTGTGAAAAATGACAGCTGTACTGTTGATAAGGAGGTGTGAAAAAATACCAGTGTTGAAAATCAGGCATGAAAATATTGCAAACTTACGGAGTTACAGGGGTGCGTGGAAACTGCGCAACACACGCTTGTAACACAGTCATTTTATGGACTTTTGTCACCAAATTTTCAACATAGGCATTTTAGGACCTCTGCTCATGAACAGTGTCACTGTCATTTCCTCTAACTGTCCTGAAAAAAGAGGCAATATAGCACAGTGGTTTAAGGCTCTGAGCTGCAAATCTGGTGACATCCAGCAGACCAGACCTGGGTTTGAATCCTGCAGCTTCCACTTGCATACTGTGTGACCCTGAACAAGTCACTAACTTCCTTGTGCTCCCAGGTTGCGCCTGTAAAAATGCTTTCAGCTTAGTGTGACTCACCTGGTTAAATAACTGAACAAAAAAGCAAAAACAAACAAAAAAAAAACGATTTCGCACAGCAACCGCGGTATTCTGCTGCAGACGTGCGAAAACACATTTCGGCCAGGATATGTAAAATGACAGCTGTACTGTTCATAAGGAGGTATGGCAAAATGCCAATTTTGAAAACTTAGAGTGAAAATATTACAAATTCACGAAGTTACGTGCGTGCGTGGAACCAGCGTAAAGCACACTCGTAAAACAGCCATTTTTTTTGGATTGTTTTCACCAGATTTGCAACATAGGCTTTTTGAGAGCTCCCCCATGAACAGTGGCACTGTCGCTTCAAGATACGACAGTCCCGAAAGGTGACTCGCAAGTGACCACAAAATCACCTTTGGGGACCAATAATCAAATGACAGTGACTGGATTCATGAGGAGGGTCTCAAAACCCCATGTTGAAAATTTGGTGCAAAATTCCCCAAAATGGCCGAGATATGCACCAAAGTTGAAAAAAACCTATTTATGACATTATACAGCTTATCAGCATTTCCACAGTTCGCGGTCGGCTTTGAAGAGTGCAGACGTGTTCCCGGTCCACTGAAGATCGTTGTGCTGGACTCCGGAGGTAAGTATGGGGTGAGACGGTGTGTGGGGAGGCAGGGTGCGCAGTGGGTGGGCGCGGGTTGCGGGAGGGGGCAGGGAGACCACAAGGGACCGTTTTCTTCTTTCACAGGGTTAAAAATAAAAAAAATTAAAAACACTGCGGGACAGTTTTCCTGTTTCAGGATTTGAAACGCTGAGGTGGGCTCAGCGCGGCACCTAAGTATTTTTGTGGGATGCTGTAGCCACCGGCACACAATAAAACTGGGGCGGGGTGACATTGCTGACGGGGAGGCCCCACATTGGCAAAATGAATGGGATTAAAGCCGACGGGATTGGGCCCCTGTTGGCAAAGAAAGACTGTTGGGGTGCATGATGCCGAGGGGGATTGGGCACCCCCTCGGCATACATTTTAAATGGGAGGGGGGTCTGCCAAATGGGAGGGGGTCTACCGATGGGGAGTGGGCTACTCCGTCGGCATTGTGACAGGCGGCAGCAGCGGCAGTCACTGCCGCCATGTTGCCTGCACGTTGGGAGGCATGTTGTGGTCCTGCTGCATGAGAGCTTTGCTCTCATTGCAGTGGACCTTTTCTTTGTTCTGGTGGCCACATTAAGGATGTGTGAGGTCAGTACCTCATTCCCCAATCAGCCTGCTGCTGGCTGATTGGGGAATGAGGGACACACCTACTGATGCGTGCCCTGCATTCGTCCAACAGTGACCACGCCTCCAATACTGCTACTAGCGCAAGATGTTGGCTACGCAAACGCGAGCCAACATAAAAATGATTCAGGGCCAGCAGAGCAGATCCTGTGAGGAACACCTCAAGGCACTAAATGTATACTCACTGGAAACCAGAAGGGAGATAGGAGATATGATCGAGACCTTCAAATTCCTTAAATGAATTAACAAGGTAAATACCAGCTCGTGGTTACGAGTGGAAATTAACGGGAGAGAGGTTCAGAAGGGAAGTGAGGAAGTACTTCTTTTATGGAAAGGGTGGCGGAACCTTGGAATAGTCTGTCAGCTGAGGTAGTAGGTGCAGATACAGTCAGGGGGATTCAAGCAGGCATGGGATAGAATTAAGGGAATAGTGGTCTCCTGGTGCGACAAGACCAAGGAGGAGAAATGGGATAGGATGGGGAGGGTTAGTACCCTGGAGGAACAATAGGTTTTAGGGATGATAAGGAATATGGGCAGACTGGATGGACTCTGGTCTTTTTCTGCCATCATGGTCTGTGCTTCAAAACAAGATGCCCAATACTGCTTTAAGGAGTCAGGCCCTTATACTCAGTAGCTGGATAAGTTAAAAAAACACAGTCTTGTTGTAAAAATGTAATCATCGTTTCAGTCTAACAAAAGCATTTAACTTCTTGTTGTTTGCTGCTATTGATAAGCCAAACAATTACATATTTGAATGTTGTAGACTAGTTCAAAGCTATAACAAAAACAAGCATTTGTCAATGCCAAATGTTGTCTTGCTGGCAGGAGTTAGAGAGATGCATAATAGGAATGGCAGTGAAGTATTAAACTGACGCCAACCCCCAACCCCACCCTGCAGAGACTGACAGGCATTGGGGAGTGCCTTTGGGTCGTTGGCCATAATGTGCATGCCATTTCATCTTACCCTATCCTGCAGACACCAACAAGTGTTGCATTGTGCCTTGGAGTCTTCGGGCCTTATGCTCACCCCATTCTGTAAGGAAATACGCTGAGATGGGTACAGTATAGGAGAATGGAGTGAACTTTGGGGCCGAAGAGTTCAAGGTACACCTCAGTGCCTGTCATTGGCTGCGGGGGGGGGTGGAATGGCGTGAGCATTACAGCCGACAATCCCAAGTCACACCATTGACACCTATCAGTCTCTACAGGGTGGGGCATTACTGTTGGAAACCCCAACGTCCCGGGTGTTTGTTGGTATTTTCACTCCAGATTTTCAGCATGGGCTTTTTGTGACCCCATCTCATGAACAGTGGAACTATCAGCTCGTTAGCCGAAAGGTAATTTTGCACAGTGGCTGTGCCATTTGGCGCCACAGGTGCAAAAGCACATTTAGGGCAGGATATGAAAAATTACAGCTGTACTGTTCATGAGGAGGTGTAAGAAACTGGCAATGTTGAAACTCTGGAGTGAAAATATAAAAAATTGGTGAAGTCATGAGCGTGTGTAGAAACTGTGCTTGCGCCATGTCTAATTATTTTTGGATTTTTTTTTTAAACTTTCTTTATTTAGTGTCATTTATTGGGACCAGGCCCATGTAACATACACAAACAACAAATAAACAGCATTCATACAAATTGATTCATTTCTACTGCTATCACTGGCAGGGAAGTCCTATGGCAAAGCGAATGTACAGTATACAGTGTAATTTATGCTGAACAAAATAAAATATCCAGAGTATCCATTTAGATGTATCCTATAAGTATCTCCAGAACACATTTCCAACTTGTATCTCATAGGATGCGCCTCTCAATATAAGGGGGATCGGCCGGGAGGAGAGGGAGCGAAGCACAAGGGCCAATCATAATGTGTACTAAAAGTCCCAATGCTTTGTTATCTTCTGCCCTGTTAAATCCTAACCTGGACCTTCACTTGCCCCTGCTTAGGGGACAAACTCAGGCTTCTCCACTGCCATGTAAAGAACCCACCGCCTCCATAAGATCTCAAAGGCAGGAACCCTTTTATTAAGCTTGGCTGTTATTAATTCCAATCTATACACATCTATCATACGGTCTAGCCACATGTTTAGGGTGATCCTCTAGAGGATAGTCAATTACTTGTAATCACTTTTTGGGCCACAAGAAAAGAAATTTTCAAAAATTTAACCGTCAGGGGGTCTCAGAGTTCCTTAGGTAGATCTAGGAAAAAATAACAGAGGGGGGACACCTCCAGTTCAGGATCTGTGGTTGTCCTTAGAGCCTGCTGAAGGCTTTGTTTAAAGGGGGTTAACTCGGAGCAATCCCATAATAAATGAGCTAAAGATGCAGGTGCATATCCGCAATTCCTCCAGCACACCGCAGTGATAGAAGCGTGAAATCTTGTCTGAATAGCTGGGGATCGAAAATAACGGACAAGAATCTTCCATGAGAACTCCTGCCAGCTCCCTGATGAGATTCCCCAGTGAACCCTCCTTTGAGTCCACACCCAGAAGTCCTCAGGAATCAGGACTCCCAAGTCCCTTTCCCAAGCTCTTTTTATGTGTGCGGAGGAGTCCCCCTTCCAAGATAAAAGTGCCCGGTATAACTTGGATATTATATGAGACTTAATCGGGTCCCTCTCTATTGCCTTTTTAAGAAAATATGTAATTTGTGGAGGTGAAGAGTCACCCAGCTTAAGTTGAATCATAAGATTGCTAATATAATTTCTTATCTGAAAATATCTAAATCTATCTTTCCAACTGATTCCATATTTATCAACCTGTGAATCAAATGGTAGGATCGTATTTCCATCCAGGAAATGCCAAATCAAGTGTAAACCCCTCTCCTCCCATCTCTTAAAGCCTCCATCCCATCTGTTAGGTGGGAAAGAGTTCAAGTATGGGACCAAAGTCAACAAACAGCTCCAGCTCCCAGCGCCTTTATCCCTTAGAACACCATGCCACACACTCAGGGTGGAGGCTGTATAGGGGTTCTCTTCCTGATTTAATTTTGATCTCCCTCTTTGCCTTAATAGCATGTCATTCATATTTTTAAATGATGCGGCCTCCCCCAATTGCAACTTTTTCCACTTGGCCGAGTTCGTTTGGTCCAACCAATAGATGGCAGTACGCAACTGGGCTGCACAGTGATATAGTTTGAAATTTGGCAGTGCTAAACCCCCCTTCGCTTTTGGGATCTGGAGTACTGAGAGGCGAACCCTAGGTTTTTGTGGGCCCCAAATGAAGCGTGACACTGTTCTACTTAAGGAATGAAAAAATGCCTCCGGGACAAGGATAGGAGAGTCTGACCCAGATATAAGAATTGAGGCAATATTATCATTTTTATCCCGAACCAGAGGCATAGCGACAGGAGCCCATCTGTCCAGCTCTAACTTAATTTTTCCCAACATTGGCACAAAATTGAGGGGTACAACTGGTCCACCTGACCACTTAGTTGGACCCCTAGGTACTTGATCTGAGAAGTGTCCCATCTGAAAGGGAACTTCCTTCGAATCCGCTCTGAGGGATTATAGTGTGATTTCAAGACCTCCGTTTTATTCATATTGATTTTGTAGCCGGCCAGGAGACTAAATTCCGATAACCTAGCCCATAAGGGTTCTAGCGTATATTCAGGGTCTCTAAGATAAACCAGTAGGTCATCGGCATATAATGCCAACTTATGCGTGTCCCCCCCCCCCCAGATCCCAACCCCTCACTAGTTCATCCCTCCTTAGAGCTTGGGCCAAAGGCTCCAAGTACAACGCAAAAAGTAAGGGGGAAAGGGGGCAGCCCTGTCTCGTGCCCCGATGTAGGTCTATTGGAGGGGAGACTCTACCATTAATCTTTATGTATGCCTTCAGTTTTGTATATATGTTATGTATAACTCGGGTGAATGAATCTGAAAATCCGAGAGCGCTCAGCGCCAGACCCAGGAATTTCCATGCCACTCGGTCGAAGGCCTTCTCCCCATCCAGACTTAATATCAGGCTGGGGGCCCCCGACCGGGCGGCATGGTGTAGAATTTGTAGCGATCTTTTAATATTATCCTGGGTCTGCCTACCAGGGATAAACCCAGCCTGATCACCGTTGATCAATTCTGGTAAGGCCACTTCCAGGCGTCTCGCCAATATTGAAGTAAATAACTTATAATCAATATTTAAGACTGAAATGGGGCAAAAAGCACTACATTGTGTGGTATCTTTCCCAGGTTTAGGGACACTAGAAATGACTGCATAGTTCCATGAATCCGGGATTGGCTCCCCCGAATGCACCACCTTACATGCCTCCAACAGGGGGTCCTTGATTTCCTGAATAAAAAATTTAAAAAACTCAGGAGTGTATCCATCTGGACCAGGAGATTTTTTTACTTTCAGTCTTTTAATCGCAGACATCAGTTCTAAAATGGATAAGGGGGAGTCAAAAGACTCTCTCATTTCCCTAGGTAAGTTCGGTAAATTTAATTTGGTCAAATAAGTGTTAATTTGCCCTTCATCTGGGCTTTGTTCTGAGGCATATAACCTTGAGTAAAAATCCCTAAATCCATTTAGAATTTTTCCCGGGGTTTTTAATAGTTGACCTGACATAGGGTCTCTAATTCGAGTGATCATGGATTTAGCGGTGTGCTGTCTTAGACGATGTGCCAAGAGGCAAGACGCTCTAGGACCGGTTTCAAAATATTTTTGCTGCAGGCATTGTAGGGCCTGTTCTGTCTTAATATCTATTAGCTTTTGAATTTTTTGTTTGACTATTTGGATGTCCGGGGATATAGAATTGTCTCCCTCCGCTAATCTCCCCTGTAGTACCAATAGTTGATTCTGAAGCTCTGCCATCTGCTGATTTTGTTGTCTTCTAAGGTGTGCAGCAAACTTGATACAGTCCCCTCTGAATACAGCCTTCACTGTGTCCCAGAATATACTACTCGGCACCTGAGGTAACCTGTTGTCTTGCTGGATTTGTATTAACCTCTTTTTGGCCATATCAGTGAACTCTTTTAAGTTTAAAAAATAACTATTAAACTTCCAAAGGGACTGGCCCTTTTTCGTTTTCCAGTGCAGCTGCAGCAGCACCTGGGAATGATCAGAGAGAACCGAGGGAATATGTTTGCATTCAACAACCTGATCCTGATGTTCTCCGGAGATCAATATGTAATCTATGCTAGCAAAGGAGCCATGTGGATAGGAGTAGTGTGTATACTCTCGTTTGTTCTTATTGAGCCCTCTCCAGGCATCCACCAGGAAAGTACCCCTCAGATGTTCCCTAATGAACCTGCTAGCTGGACTCTGACGAAACGCTTTAACATTGGATGTGTCTTTCTGGTCCCACACTTGGTTTAGATCTCCTTCCACTATTAATAAGCCTCTTTGTTGTTCAGTTATTTTTTGCAATAGGAGGCGTAACGTTTCCTTAGTGGAGCCTGGTGGTACATAAAGAGAGGCCAACGTAACTGGGGTTCCCTCTAATTTCCCTGAGACAATAACCAGTCGCCCCTCTGGATCTACGTAGCTGGTCAGCTTTTGAAACTGCGCCCCTCTAGGAATCAACACTGCAATGCCTCTTCTTTTCCCTTTCCCATATGAGGCAGCTATTACTTGCTCGAACCCGAATTTCCCTAGTTTCTGATGTTCAGATTTACTTAAGTGGGTTTCTTGTAATAAAACAATCGAGGGTTTCTGTCTTTTTATCATAGACAAGACCTTGTGTCTTTTCACTGGGTTGTTTAGCCCATTAACGTTGTGGGAGAGAATTCTCAAACTGGTGTCATCGACCATCTAGGGGCCAGAGATAGATTCTCTGTTGGTAAATAAGCTTCTCCACTGCCTCTCCTCTACTCCTCCTCGGATCATCCTCCCCACCCCCTGGTTGCTATAACATACTCTGCTTTTAACATGTTGTACAATTGTAAAGTGCCAGTGAAAGATTCTAAGTACAGTCAAAACCTTCCATATAACATAGACAAAGACAACACAAACATTACCTCTCCTAGGTGCAGCCGCCAACTGGGCGGTCCTCCCCCAAAGGTCATAACTATTTACAAAAGTGCTCCCAAGGCAGGAGAACAGTGTTCTCTGTTCTCTATCAGTCCGAGTTGTCGCAGCTCGGGTGGGAGGTAAAGGTGCCCCTAATGGGGCATGTTCCCCCTGGACCTCAAATTTCAAAGGTCCTAGCCCGATGTCTGGGCAAAATATCACCTGCAGCATACCTAGTGCTATAGAGGGTTCCCCCAGCATCAGAGTGCTCATCCGGCTAAGATCAAGGATGCGTCTGATGCTAGGATGTCCCCCCCTTCCATTCTCATTCCCCTATCAACACCCAATACTGTGGTCCCATTTTTCCTCTGACTTTAAGGCCTCTGAGGAGAACTTGCCCGCCATCCTGAGCCGCTTTGGGTTAATTTTACCTTACAGCTGCTGCTCGAATGCATCAGGACGTTTTCCCCCATACCGTGAGTTGAACTAACCGGGGATATATGACATCAGAATTAGATCTCTGGCTAGAGAACTAGGATGGGCTGTCCCCTAAGGTAACTCCCGATATGTCTACTCCTCCGCCCCTTCTTGACAGTTAGGGTGAATCCTCTAAGTCTAGGATAAACCGCTCTCAACACCAATCTCCATCCAGAAGTGTAGGGACCCCCCCCGATGATCTCAAACCTAGATATGATTTCACTAGCCTGAATGAGAGCGAGACGACGTCGACTGCTCTCCCCTTATTTTTAACCTTGGTTTCTCCACCTAGTAGAGGCAAACCACCAACCCCATACTAGCTGTGGCTTCGATTCATATGGATGACAGAACCGGGATGCCACCGTGGGGCATATAAAACCGCCCCCTCTTGATCCGAGTTGCCCAGCGAAACATCCAAGTCTACTATAAAGTGGTTTGGTTCCCCCCCAGGGAGAGATCACCATGGCATCATGCCCCCAGGCAACCCCATGGTCCCGATCCATGTGATACCAACATATCTATTTACAAATATAGAGCCGTCCGAGGAGAGCATCTATCCAGGAGTCCCCCCCCTCCCCTTCAGGCAGTGTGACTACTTATATACTCCCTTTTTCGGTTTACCCTCCCTTGTCCCCTCTTCTTGTGGAAAAACGCTACAATATTAGCGGGCTCTATGTTGTTATCATTTGCTTTGTAAGGCCCTAAACAGACCCAGCTCTGCAGCAATTAACGGTCACCTTACCCCCCCCCCCATATCTTTAATTTATTATCAATAAGGGCCTTCATCTCAAGTTCAGGTAAGGAATTCAGGATGTCCCATCAAAATCAAAATCAAACGTTAACACATTGGAGCCCCCGTCCACTCGCAGAGATGACCCCATGTGAAATGGGGACTTCATAAATACTGTCCTGTACCCAATATTCCGTGTTCTCCTTTCAGGTATCCTCCATACTTTCAGTTGGCTGCCCCTCCGAAGGTTGAGGGTGCGAAAGTCTACGTAATACTTCTCTGATCTCCTGAAGTGTAGCAGCCGCTGTTCGCCCACCCGGTCGGATGGATTGCCGGGGCCTAACCGGTTGCCATGGAAGCTGGAGGGTAGGTTGGTGTTCTTTACGAAGTGAGGCCTCCACAATTTCATGTCCTTTATCCTTCAGCGCCTGAAGAGCCTCCTCATAAGTGTGGTAAAGTTCTGTACCTGAGTCCCAACATACTCTCAGGCGAGAAGGGTAGGGGGTTTGGAATTTTATATTTAAGGCTTTTAATTTCCGCAATATCGAGGAGTAGGCCATGCGCTGCTGCAAAATCAAGAGGGGGTAGTCTTGATCAAAAGAGAGACGTGCGCCATTATATTCAGCTTTTCTCTGTTTCCAGGCCGTTCGTAAAATCTGCTCTTTCTCCCTGAAGCTTGCAAATTTTGCTACGATCTACCGGGGCCTGGCATTCGATGAGGTTGGTTTGGGTACTAACGCTCTATGTGCCCTTTCAATTCTGAAGTGGAAGGACGGCGGGAGGTCTAAAACGTGCCGCAGTAAGTCCTCAAGAATTCGTGCATCTCCCTGACCTCCGATGCTTCAGGTAAGCCATAAATTCTTAAATTATCTCTGCGGGAGTGAGCCTCGAGGTCCAGACATTTGGCAGCAGTCTGTTCTTGTTGAGATATTATAAATTCCATCGCTCGAGAAACTTGAATGAGGTCGTCTTCAGCAGTTGAAATGCATTCTTCCGAGGAGGTCACTCTTTTCTCTAGCCCCTTTAGGTCGGAGTGCAATCTGGAAAATTCTTGCTTCGTTTCCAATCGAAATTGCTTGATTTCAGAAAGGAGGGTTTCAAACCTGGAGCGAGAAAGTGTGTCTAGCTCTGTCTCAGTGTCTTCTCCCGCCATGCTTGAAGGAAACTCTCTGCCACTGTTTGCTGAGCTGGCTGGGCTCAATCCTCCGCAATCAGCCTTCATTTTCTGGTTTGTAGAGCGGGATCTTTTCCTGGCTGAGTTTCCACTTGCATTTCTTTGCATTTTTATATCAAATTGATTTAGCTAGGCTGCGTGGAAACAATTTGAATGATCCGAGAGAAGGGGAGCCGCTCGATTAAGCCGCCATGCTGCTGGTGACGTCACCGGAAGTCCTATTTTTGGGATTTTTTTAACCACATTTCCAACATAAGCATTTTGGGATCTCTGCTCATGAACAGTGTCACTGTGATTTTGTTACTGTGTCCCGAACATTGATTTCCCACAGCGACCGCCCCATTGTGCGCCAGATGTGCAAACACACATTTTGGGCAGGATGTGAAAAATAACAGCTGTACTGTTCATAAGGAGGTGTGAAAAAATGGCAAAATGTTGAAAATCTGGAGTGAAAATATTAAAAATTGTCAAAGTTACGAGCGTA
This sequence comes from Neoceratodus forsteri, assembly GCA_016271365.2. Taxonomy (NCBI): domain Eukaryota; kingdom Metazoa; phylum Chordata; order Ceratodontiformes; family Ceratodontidae; genus Neoceratodus; species Neoceratodus forsteri. The sequence goes on from CM028131.1 coordinate 1,338,938,023, forward strand.
CGTGGAAACTGCGCAGTGCACATTCGTAACACAGTCATAGTGGAATTATTTCACCAAATTTTCAACATAGGCATTTTGTGACCTCTGATCTTCAGCAGTGTCACTGTAAGTTTCTTACTCTGTCCCGAACACTGATTTCCCACATGGACCGCACTATTCTGCACCGGAAGTGCGAGAAAACATTTCGGTCAGGATGTGGAAAATGACAGCTGTATTGTTCATAAGGAGGTGTAAAAAAATGTCAGTGTTGGAAAAAAAAAATGCCAGTGTTGAAAATGTGGAGTGAAAATATTACAAATTCACGAAGTTATGAGTGTGCGTGTGAACTACGCAACGTACGCTCGTGACACAATCATTTTTTCACCAGATTTGCAACATAGCCTTTTTGGGAGCCTACCTTATGAACACTGACACAATCGTTGTGTTAATCGGTCCCGAAAGGTGATTCCGCATAGTGACCACAAAATCACCCTTTGGGACTGAATAACCAGATGAGTCACATAATTCATGAGATGAGGTCCAAAGAACCCCATGTTGAAAATTTGGTGGCAAAATTCGCAAAAATGGCCAAGATATCCGCATAAGTTGAAAACAACCCATTTATGCCATTATACAGCTTACCGGCATTCCTTCAGTTTGCGGTCGGCTTCGAAGAGTGCAGATGTGTTCCCGGTCCACTGAAGCTCGTTGCGGCCAGCTCTGGAGGTAAGTATGGGGTGGGGAGGTGTGGGGAGGTGGGGTGTGCAGAGGGTGGGTGCAGGTTGGGGGAGGGGGCACCAGACACAACAAGGGATGGTTTCTTCTTTTACAGGTAATAAGAAAAAAAACCCCGCAAAAAAACAACTCGGGAAGGTTTTCTTTTTTCACAGGTGGTTTGATTCACTGGGGTGGGCTCCCAGCATGCCACCTGAGTGTTTATTGGGGGTTGTAGCTGACAGGGATTGGGCACCCGTCGGCACATACAGAGTGTTTGGGGGGGGCGGGTCACTCACAAGGAAATTAATACTGCTGGAGGGATGCTGGCCACGGTGGCTTGGACTGAAAAGGCAAAGTTAAGAGGGGGCCAATTCAGACAAATGATAGTCCCCACCATTTTATAATTAGTAATTGATTATTTATTTAATTCTAGTGTTGTTCTTGGGAAACGGCTGTATTGGCACCTAACCGGACGGGGAGAAACTCACCAAAACTGAGAAATTGGGAACTCACCAATCATCCCCTGTAGAACCGCCAGTGAAGGTTTTTTAAATTTTTTAATTTGGGCTAATGTTGCCACCGACACCAGACGAGGAGGAATAGAGGGGAGATACAGAGGTTTCAGACTAAAATTGTGCTGATGTGCATTCACCCCTAGCACAGTAAAGGCTTGGAGGAGGGGCTGCATGGCGTAGCAGTGGAACAAGGGGTAGGGCACAGGTCGTAACAATGCTAGGCAGTCAGTCGAACAGGGAAGTAGCGGGGTGAAGTGCAGTCTCAAAAATTTGTATAAAAAGTTCACAGTGAGATAGAAAGCGCCTACTATCATGGGGGCTTTTCTTTTTTTTTTTGACAACCGGGATCGATGTCATCTTGGGAAACCAGGCAAAGCAAGGTGCTATTTGCTGCTGCAATCAGGAACTTCCCCAGCAGCAAAAACAGCTGATTCTCCAATTAACGGGCGCTCTCTGATTGCAGTGGCGAATTTCTTTCAAGTTGGTGGCAGGCTTCTCAACTACTGTCATAGACAACGTGCTATGCCATTGGTGCCACAGAGCCTGGCCGGAAAAAGCAGTGGCGCCATTGGCTGCAGCAGGACCGCACCTCCAAAACCTGCTTCTCCACTCCAAGCTACCACAATATGTTGTCTGCGCTGCGTCGCAAGACGACATAACAAATCAAAAAGAAAACCTTAATATCAGTAACAAAAGTTGTGCCCATGCCATCTCAGGAAATCATTACTGGTAAACCTTACCAATATCTGATTACGTCTATACAAAATGTTAAAAAACTACAGAGTGGCTTGGACAGGGGATAATTAAAGTCCTGATCTAGGAAAAAGCACATTACTTATGTTAATACAGACACCAAAAATAAAAATCTCTCAAACATTTATGTGTCCATAATTAAAGAAATCAGGAGGTGAAGTGCTATTATTAAGGTGCATTAATACAGTGGAATACGCTTAAGTACACACCCGTTTTGCACAGAAAAGTGCATTAAAGCGGAACGTGCATTTAGCTGAAATTGCATGTTTACGGCTGGAGTAAAGAGCCAAAACACGGTTGTAGCATTCCCGATTTATTTTGTAGAAAAACTGTTGGAGTGCTAGCTGAATCAGAATACAATCGGAACAAAACAAAATTAGTGAAGCATGTACTGCACAAAATATTAAATATTAAATGTATCATGTGTCCGTGTTTGCTACAGTGTTTGTGGTCCCAAAAAATTTAGTGATCTGGCTCTGTTTCTGACTTTTTAGTGCCAGCTGAGAAACATAATGCTCAAACTCAGAGATGAGTGAGATCCCGGTTTTCTCTAGCCCGAACAAAGGCACCAGTCTTGTCAGTGCATTGGAGGGCTTCGAACATGGACACCTCTTGCTCTGCATCAGAACATTGACTTTTTTTAGCCAGTTTGTAAAGATTGTACCTGTTATCCAGGCATTGGAATTGCTCTCATAATCCATTGGTAATGCTTCAGTTGACAACTAAGAGAAGGATCTTGTTTTTTTTTTAGATTTTCCTACGACCAGAGGTCTCAGTTTAAGAAAAAACCTGTGCACTTAACAGGTGCTAATAACCTGAGTCGAGATGTGTTACTGAGCTGAAAAGTTGTTAATTTAGGCAAAATGTGTGCTTATCCAGTATGCACTAAAACAGTTTTTTTTTTGCATTATGTGACTAGGGGAAAAATGGGAAACAAGAAAAGTGTGCATTTAACAAGAAAGTACAGTTATCTGAAGTGCACTTAAGTGGAATCCACTGTAGTTAAAAATGGACTAAATGTCTTAAAATTTATCACAACAAAATGGCCCTTGAGATAAGAAGTGGAGGTCACTGGGAGTCAACACATACACAACTGTAAAATTCCCATTCATGCCAGTGACGACAGGTTTCCAGAGGTAAAGCCCAACAATGGTAAATTTTATTGCATCTGAAAAATTCAAGTACAGTACCAATGTTTTCCTGACAACTGTTCTACAAGTCGTCTGCAAAACTGGAAGAGAAATCTAAAACCACTTTGCTGATCATTAGTTTAATGACCATAGCCATGGGTTAAGATTGCCCTGGTTAAAAACTTAAAAAAAAATATATATATGTATTTTCTTACTTACTGCATTTCCATATCATACTAACATACTATTTGCCAGCAGATTAGGCCTTATGGTCTATCGAGTCTGCTTGAACCTCAGATCCCTAGTTGGGTGCCGAGGCCCTCCCCTCCCTTGTGTTCCAGAAACCCCTATCATCCATCCCCACCCCCGGGACAGGCCATCATCTGATACATCCACTTTCTGTGTCTGTCCCACCCTCTCTTGAAGCCCTCCACTGTGGATCTCTGAACCAGCTCGCCAGGCAGTGCATTCCAAGGGTCCACCACCCTCTCAGTGAAAAACCTCCTCCTCTTTTCCCCTCACCCTTCCACCTTCCAACTTCAAACCATGCCCTCTGGTGATACCTCCCTGCTTTAGTCTAAAGATCCTCCATATTTACCCTATTTATTCCTTGAGGTACTTGAAGACCTCAATCATCTTCCCCTGTCTCTCCTCTCCTCCAGTGAAAACAGGCAGAGCTCCTCAAGTCTGTCCTTATCGTCAAATCCTAGCTTTCGTATCATCTTAGTTGCCCTCCTCTGTACCCTCTCCAGGAGCTGTATGTCCCTCTTCAAGTGTGGTCTCCAGTACTGTACACAGTACTCAAGGTGTGGTCTAACCAGTCCATTGTACAGCGGCAGAATCACTTCCTTGCTCCTAGAGGTGATCCCCTTATGATGCATCCCAACATCCTGTTTGCCTTGCTAGCCGCTCTCCTGCACTGCTCAGAGTTATTCATACATGCATCCACCATGACCCCTAGGTCTTTTTCCCTATGGAGGCCTCCAAGCCTCCTCCCAGGGTGTACCTGTGTTTAGGGTTTCCCCACCGAGATGCAACACCTTGCCTGGTGATATTGAAATTTTAATTTCCATGTGTGAGCCCAGCTTTCCAGGGTGTCCAGGTCCCCTTGCAGGGCCAACCTCCCCTCTTCTCCCTCAACTACTGCTCCCATCTTGGAGTCATCAGCGAAGAGACTCATTTTACACCCTATACCCTCCCTGATGTCCGATATGTATGCATTTGTAACCCCTAGATGGCGCTATCCCAGGGGCTACTACCTCTGCCTGATTTGCCACTAACAGGTTGAGGGGCCTGGATCCGATGGCTGGTGCCTCCACCCAGAGGTCAGGGTTTGCAATAGTTAAACTAACTTGGTCACAGCCCTCTGGGACACTGCAACCCCTTTCTTCCCACTAGTGGCCCACACAGTATATCAGAATTACCTTCACAGTATACTTACCCCCAGGACTGGTTCAGGCACTGGGACCCCCTGTAAAGTAATAAGATACAGTGCAACAATCACAGTACAATACTTTAACATGAACAAATACCTCAGGCAGTATAACTTTGCTGAAACAAGCAGCTCTGATTTTTAGGGGATATAACAAGGACAGGGGAAATCAGGTTAATTAGCTTATCCTTTACTCATCTATAATCTGTGCACAGGCCTATCCCTACCAGTTATTGTCCCTGGGTACCCAAGCCCAGTGGCTAGTCCAAACCGTGGCAGCTGGTAGGGCCCTTTCACACAGAGAAAAGAAAAATTAGTTAAACAGTCAGCAGTACAGTAATTCCATTTGGATTTAATGTGGCAATTCAACAGGGAGCGACCCTGAATTAGTACTCACGACCTCCAAACAAGATAGGGTCCTTCAACGTCAGCAGGGCTACTCTTGAGCTCCACGAGACTCCTCACACATTTATATGACAAACTGCAACAGGCAAAAGTCCTTTAATGGCAGCAGGATTCAATTGAGCTACACAAGCCTCTTCACACATTTATATGGTAAACAGTAACAGGCAAAAGTCCTTTAATGGCAGTAGGATTCACTTGAGGTACACAAGCCTCTTCACACATTTATATGGTAAACAGAAAGTACTATACCAGGCAGGCTGCTTCTCTATCCCGATCGCAATTACTGCACAATACCCGGGAGAACACACAGCAGATTCAGTTCCTGACAGACCGAGTGCAATTCAGCAATTTCTCCAGTCTTCTACAGGGTGAGCCTGGTTTCTACTCTTCAGATATCCTTTGATTCTCTTCACAGGACAGATTCAGTCCTAACAAGCAGTTACACAAGCTGCAGACGGAACTCAGGGCCTTACACATGTTTCCGACTAAAACTGCACACCGAAAAAGCACAGGGCTCCTTCCCTCTTCACTGCCAGAGCTCAACTGAAACTCCAGCAGACAAAACCGGGCACTTCCTTTGAGTTCCTCCCAGTTCTTGGCTGGATTGGCTGTCACTTACAATAGACTACCCCTATTGGTCCAAAAAGGCGCCGAAGTCCAAACTACATCTCCCAGATTCACTGCCCTTACAATCCTCTTGTGGCTGGCTCAGATTACGAGTCCAAGTTCTGATTCGTCCAAGGCACCATTTTAGAGCTACCTTAACCCACACTGATTGGTCCAGTTCAGCAGTTCAAAACTAGAATGGGGAACTAGGCAAACACAGTTCTGACTGCAAAGAAAGCAGGTTAGACAAACTGTATTTTCATTATTACACTAAATGATTTCTGGCAAACAGTTACATCTTTCAGATAGGTTCCTTTGCACTCTAGTGACTGCAAAATGGAGTGAATTGGCAGCAGCTGGTGGTACTCAAGCAAGAAGCACACAGTCCCCCATACAAACTAATTATGTCTGCAAGCAGACAGCTCTTAAAGAGACAGTACCAGAGGCTCTAAAAACACTCACTGATAAATGGCTTAAACGCCAAACACCATTCAGGCTTGGAGCATTCAAGCAAGCTCCTGGAAGTCTTTTGGGAACCCCCATTTGCAGGGGGGTTACACATTAAACAGGATCGGACCCAGGACCGAGCCCTGCGGTACCCCACCGAGCCCTGCGATATCCTCTCACAGTAAACTGTACAAAGTCTTTAAAAACAAAAAAGTACCCCATTCCCTTTATTTGAAATGTTATTAGAGATTTTTTTTTAAACTTGAACTTTATTCAGTAAGTTACATCACGTAACAGACAACACCAGGTCTTTAAACATAACATAAGGTAATATTGGACAGATTACTTCTGTGAGGTACAATGACTTCAGATTGTTAATATTTTGTCTTCTTTCCCCTTTAGTTTCCAGTTGCTTTGCTTCCTTCCTTGTGAGAGGATAACTGGTGTTTTATCTGCTGAATCACTTTGAAATAATTCAGCCTAACCCACTCACCCAGTGTGAACTGATTTTGTGTTTATTTCATTTGACAGCTATAAATGATCATGTAGTCATCCAGTATTTCCTGTTTTCTACCAAACACTTCCTCAAGGAACTTGTTGAGTTCTAGTAACGTGAAGTAAAAAAAAATGTTTGTGTGTTGCTTGGTTTTAGCAAACATTATAATATATTGCATCAAACTGGTCTCAACTGCTTGCTGGGGAATAGGGCCACATTACCCTGTATGCTGTAGTTCTCGTGTATTTGGAACTGATACTACTAATATTTTATATCTCTTATATACACACATACGTTTTAAAATCACAGTTTTCAACTCATCTCAAACATTTTTTAACCACAACTATGTGACAATATTTAACCTGAAGTCACAACAGAGCTAATTTTGACTTCACCAAAAACAAAACAAAAAAAAATACTTCTTATTATACAGCTTGGCGGATAAGTGGAATAGGTTGCCTGAGGAGGTGCTGCAGGCTAAATCAGTTGGCGGGGTCAAGGTTTGTTGGCAAAGGCACATGGCCATAGATAGGGAAGGGGGCACAAGTAAGAATGCAGAATGGCTACTGGGGCCTTCACAGTGTAGCCAGGTAGGGTGGGCAGACTGGGTGGGCCACTGGATCTTTCCTGCTGTCACTTTCTGTTTTTTTCTTAGATATTATGCATAAAGAAAAATAGATAAATACTTCTCACTGCTTCCGTGTGTAAAAATGAAGACATTTTATACCTTTAGTACCAAACACTTAATGCCTTCTGTACTTCTGGTTCATATTACCCATATATAAATATAATCTATTCAAATTTCTATGGGTCTTGTTCATTTTTTACCACCCTTAAAATAATGAAGGGTTTTCAAGAATATGTACATTCTGCGCTTCAACTGCTGTGTATACCTTTTCAGAACAGTGTGTGCATTACAAAGGACATCTCTATTTCAACTTGCCAATGTTTAAATCTGTTCAGCTCCACACAGCATGTGGTAATGCATATTCAGCGTGTAATATCATTAGCCTCTTAAACATATTATGCCCTAATGATTTCAGTATTCTGGTAGAAACACTTTAAACAATCTGCTAGTAGCTCCCATGTAGACTATTCTTACTAAGGATTAAATGAATTATTATTATCTACCCTGTTGTCATTAATATTTCATATTTAAACTTGCCATAACCATATCCAAATTATTTAAAAGTATTCTGATAAATGTAGCTTTTGAAATAGCTGGTTCTAGTTCAGAAATACTGTTCAGACAGACTGTCCTTACTAAAGTGGATGCTTTGTCAGCTATCCTGTTTTGGCTGACACTTCATATTTAAAACTTTCGAACTGAAAAGTGGCAAACCATGTTGTGAACCTGTCACTGGGCTCCCCTATTGCAGGTGACGATCACCAGCACATGACAGTCTGGTGGTTAGTGAGTCACGAGGTGAGCCAGATCAGTGCATGCAATGCAGTGCTGTTTTATATTTATTAGGAGTAATAATTCTTCACTGTAGCGTAGCCTGAGAGAGCTGAGAGTCCAAGACATTTCTAGTATGAAAGTAACACGGGGGTTGTGACTGAAATTTGACTGATCCTGTCAGTATGTCTAATAAATAACTGAAGTTATACTGATTGGAGGTGGAAGTATTCGTGTATAGCAGCTAAATACATGAAATGCATAGGATCTTTTTTTTTTTTTTTACATTACGCGTGGTGACTGCGCTGCGCAGACTCAGCCCCCTACTGGAATGGGCCAACATAAGCTGAATGGAGATAGCACTTCCCAAATGGTATAGTGCAGGTGCTCCTTTGAGCAGCTATATTCAACCAGATTATGCTAATAAGCTCATAGGGCGTGCAAGGTGCGAAGGGGCAATTTGATGCCCATTATGTGTTTATTAGCATGCCCCACAATGGATTGTAAATTTGGGTATATGTGAAGTCTGTTTAATCACCCCGTGTATTGTTTTGTGTGTTTGTTTTGCTGCAGCCTTGTTTTTTTCTTTATGTCCCATCCTTTTCATGCCCAGTACTTGTTGTTTTAAATTATTTGCCATAAAAACATAAAAACATAGAAGTTGTCGGCAGATGGGGACCTTATGATCCATCAAGTCTGCCCTTTGTTGTCCCACTTAGCTGCCCGCTTGAGTATCCCGCAATGCTTGTCCCATGCCCACTTGAATTCTTCCACTGTCTTTGCTGCCACCACCCTCTGTGGTAGGCTATTCCATGATTCGACAATGCACTCTGTGAAGAACTTCCTCATATTGCTCCTGAACCTGCCTTCCTTGAGGCGAAGGTCATGCCCTCTTGTCCTGTTATAATCGTTTACCTGAAAGTTATTCTGCAGCTGTACCTTGTTGAAGCCTTTAAGGTATTTAAATGTCTCTGTCATGTCCCCTGATTTCTGCGCTGCTCTAGGGAGTAAAGATTGAGTTCATTGAGTCTGGCTTTGTGCGGTTTCTGGTGCAAGCTCTGCACCATCTTTGTTGATCTTCTCTGAACCATCTCCAGCCTGTCTATGTCCTTCCTGAGGTGTGGCCTCCAGAACTGGATGCAGTATTCCAGGTGGGGTCTTACCAAGGATCGATACAGAAACATGATCACTTCATGCCTCCTGCTTGTGATGCCCATTCCTGTGCATCCCCAGATGCCACTAGCCTTTAGTGCTGCCTTCTCGCACTGCTTGCTGACCTTGAGGTCATCCAATATGATCACTTCCAGGTCCCGCTGTAGCCTTGTATCCACCAGCTGCTCCCCTCCTGTTGAGTACAGTTTCCCTGGGTTGCGTTTTCCCGGGTCCATGACTTTACATTTTCTTGGCATTGAATTTCAATTGCCAGATCCTTGACCATTCCTCCAGGTTTCAGAGATCAGATTCAGTGAATTGTTGCCCCTCTGGTGTGTCTACCCTGTTGCCGATTTTGGTGTCATCAGCAAACAGGCACACTTTTCTCTTCAGTCCCTCAGCTATGTTGCTGATGGATATGTTGAAGAAGATAGTCTCCAGAACCAAGCCCTGTGGAACCCCGTTAATCACCCTACCCTCATCTGACAGAGTGCCATTTACTAATACCCTCTGTGTTCTCCCATTTAACCAGTTCCTGACCCAGCCTCTTACCATAAGCCCAACTCCCATGATCTTACTTTGAATGGGAATGGTTGCAGCAGGCTATCACAATAAGGACTATGCCGCAGGCACTAGGACCCACTGGAAAACTTCTCAGCCAGTAGTACCCAGCAGGGACCACCCCCGACGTCGGCTCTGCCCCGACGTCAGCCCTGGTATAAAGGCGGACCAGCTCCACCCCAGTTCTTTTTCTGCCGCGTCCCGCGCACGTGAAGAGTTCTTCGGTCTTGGCTTGCCAGTACCAGCTAAAAACATTGTGTTTTCAGCCTTTTTTCTTCATATACGTCTACCTTTTTCGATGTTTTTTCAGTCACCGACGTATGTCTTCACCGTCCTCGGTCTCCTCGTCGGTACCCCATGTCAACAAGTGTGGTTGCGTCCACCAGATACCATCTAAGGACGGCCACAAGAAGTGTATCTTTTGCCTGGGGCCTGAGCACGACACCGGCCTGTTCGTCCTGCCAGAGATTCACCAGCCGGACTCGGATCCGCTGTCTGAAGGCCCTGAAGGCGTACCTTCTTGAAAAAAAGATGGATCTGCACACCTCAGGGGAGAAGCTGAAAAAGAAGGACAAAACCAAGCGGTCCCGCGAAAAAGACCGTAGTCGGTCCCGGCACTGGTCCAGGTCCTGGTCTCGCTCCCGCTCGTGGCCTTCTCCCAAAAAGCTTGTGGTTCTACGGACTCAGGTGAGCATCCTAAATCTAAAGATTAGGCTAAGGCTGGGCCTTCAGGGGAGAGGCCAGTGAAGCCTAAGGTGACTCCGCTAAGGGTCACCGTTAAGTCCTCGGAGGCGCAGGCTTCAGCCCCGCCTTCCAGACCTCGGCGCCACCCGTCAAGGCGTGCCCCCGAGGTTAAAGGACACCTGCCGCCCAGCGGTACCCGCTGTCGGTCCTCCACGGGACGCCGGATGATGGCACAGCCGCGCAAGGCCGCGCCTCATCACTTAAGTCCTCCCCGGGCTGTATAGGGGCCTCCTTCCAGGGCCGACGTTCCAGATCTTCCCTTTCCAGGGAAAGCGGCCTCCATCTTTAAAAAGGATGAGCTCCAGGATCTGTTTTCCTTCTGGTGGGGGCAGGTCCAGAAGTGGAGCCCCCCCCCAAGCTGGCCCTGTCACTGGTTCCGGACCCTTCAGGTGAACCACAGCCAGGAGGTGCTTCTTCACTGAGGAAGACCCCCGAGAGGCCGCCGTCTACACCTCCTCCCAGGGCTTGTTCTCATTCACAGTCCGTAGACCGACACCGGCACTCTACCAGGTCTGGTAGCCGATGCAGGGTCAGGTCTCGCACCAGGAGCTGCTCCCGCTCTGTTAGATGGGACCGCTTCCGACGTCGGTCCCCTGACCGACGTTGGTCTCCGCTCCACAGTTGGTCCCATGATCGACATCGGTCTTCGGGCCATCGTCGGTCAGTGAGTCACCGACGTTCAAGTGAGGCTGGTCACAAGGATAGGTCCGGCTACTCGACACACAGTAGCCCTTCTCCCTCTTCCTCTTCCTCCTCCATCTTGGGAATCGGGGTTTTCCCTGGGAGAGAAGGACCAGCCCCGCTCGCCTCCTGATGATCCAACCTTCATGGACATCATGAGGCACATCCAGGCCTCCAATGAGTGGGATACGGAGGACCTGGATCCGGAACGCCATTGATTGGCTAAGTACCTGAGGCAGAAAGAGCCTAAGTCTTTGGTGGTGCCTCCTTTGGTGGACACATTCCAGGACCTCCGGCAGGTCCGGAAAAAATCAGACAGGCTGTACAGAGCCCCAAGGGATGAACCATTTTTGGCTGAATACCCTCAGGCGGACTATTTATTTATGTATGTATGTATGTATGTATTTATTTATTTATTTAAGAGTTTAACCAGGCAGGCATACTGAGCGGAGCACCACTCGTTTCCAGACGCGAACTGGGGGAGATGGGGGGATATGGGAACACGTGATGATTATTACATAGAGTACAGATAATTACAATAGTGTACAGATGATGATTATTACAGTATCTTCAGTGATTACGGCTGCTCATGATAAATCTAAGCAGCCCAAACACCTCAGCTCGCAGCCTTCTGATCCGGAGTCTCGTTATTTGGACCAGGTGGGTAAGAAGGTGTATTCTGCCTCCACCTGTTCCATTAGATCCCTGAACTTCCTTACCCATATGGTCCAGTACCAGAATGTGCTTTGGGAGCAGGGACAAGAACTGGTTAATGCCTTGCCAGACTCCGAGAAGAAAACAGAGATTCTGGATATCCTGAAATCGGGCTTGGACGTAGGCACACATGTTTTGCGTGCCTCGTATGACACTATGGATACGGCAGTCAGAGTGGCAGCGTCAGGGGTCTGTCTCAGGTGCCATGCTTGATTGAGGGTCTCTGGCTTTCACCAAGATCTGCAGTCCGGTATCCGGGACTTACCGTTCCAGGGTACCGTTTTGTTTGGGCAGGAGACGGAGTCTCTCATCTCATGCCTTCAAGAGTCAGGCAAATCCATCTGGTCGGTCTGCCAAATGTACCGTGGAGACCAGCGGAGACAATGTAAGTGGCCATTTTGGAAACCCTCAGGTGGACAAGCCCGTAGCAATCAGCAGGGCCAGAGAGGTGGCTTTTGGAGGAGAGCCGGCAACCAGCAGCCTGGAGGCACTCCTTGTGGCTCCAAGTCCTCCCAGGCCTCTCTGCCCACACCTGGCTCTGCCCAATGACTCCGTTCCGGCACCCCCTCCTCCGGCGGAGGTCCCAGGGGAGGTGGTAGGGGGTCGCTTCTCCCTACACTTTCAGGGATGGAGCTTGATCAGTGTGGACAGATGGGTCCTTGACGTCATGAGGAGAGGACACATGCTGGAGTTCACGGAGATTCCTCCAGACACTCCACCAAGGTTCTCCAGATATCCTCCTTCTCATGTCCCTCTCATAGAAAGAAAGATACAGGCCCTCTTGCAAAAAAGGGCAATAGAACCAGTCCCCCTGCGGCAGCAGGGAAAAGGGTATTATTCCCACTTCTTCCTGGTCCCAAAAAAGACTCAGGACCTCCATCCCATTCTGGACCTCAGCTCTCTCAGTCTTTATATAGAGTACAAAAGGTTCCGGATGGTGACCCTTCCAGGACTTCTTCCTCTGCTGCACCAAGGGGACTGGCTCTGCTCCCTAGACATGCAAGATGCGTACATGCATATCGGGGTCTTTCCCCCTCACAGGAAGCTCCTGAGGTTCTACTTCCTAGGGGAACATTATCAGTTTTGAGTTCTTCCGTTCGGCCTCTCCTCCGCTCCTCGAGTCTTCATGAAATGCTTGTCAGTAGTGGCTGCGGCTGTAAGGCGTCAGGGACATTATGTCTTCCCTTACCTGGACGATTGGCTGCTCGTGGCCCCGTCAAGGTCATGCCGGCTTCAAGCTCTTGGAGACACCTATACTCTCTTCCGAGACCTGGGGATCACCCTGAGCCTTCCAAAGTCTTCCTCAGAACCCAGCCAAAGTCTCTTCTTTATCGGAGCGGTCCTGGATTTGGTCCAGGGCATGGCGTTTCTACCCCCAGAGAGGGGCGATCGCTTGTGTGAGTAACTCCTCAGATCCCAGCAAGGACCTTCCTTAGACTTCTGGGGCACATGGTGGTGGCCATTCCAGTCACTCCTCTGGCCTGCCTCCACATGCGAATCCCACAATGGATGCTCAGGGTGCAGTGGGATCAGTGCTCCGACGACCTAGACTACGTGGTCAGAGTCACAGAGCCAGTAAGGAGAACACTTCTGTGGTGGATGGATCCACTCAGTTTGGAAAAAGGGGTCCTCTTTCATCTGGAGCCCCCGAATCAGACCCTTACAATGGATGCCTCGGATTTGGGGTGGGAGCGCGCCTGGGGGCCCACCAAACACAGGGCATTTGGACCCCCGAGGAGTGCAAACTCCCCATCAATGTCCTGGAGATGCGAGTGGTCTTTAATGCGCTACGCGCTTTTCAGGAGTACCTTGTACCAAGCTCTCTTTTGGTTCAGATGGACAATATTGCGGTCGTCTTTTATATCAGCAAAACAAGGGGGCAGTCATTCTTACCCCCTGTGTAGGGAGCCGATGAGAGTCTGGTAGTGGGTACTGGAGCGGTGCATCACTCTCTCCGTGGTGCACGTTCCAGGTGTCTTAAATGACTTGGCCGACTGTCTCAGCAGATCTCAGTCTAAAGCGCACGAGTGGGAGCTACTGCAATCAGTAGCGGACCAGCTGTTCGACACATGGGGTCGTCCAGAGCTGGACCTGTTTGCGCCACCACACAATGCCAAACTGCCAGTTTTCTGCTCGCGAGAGCCTGCGCCTGGTGTTTTCTGGCCAGACGCGTTGTCCCTTTGTTGGACAGGGAGGCTTCTTTACGCCTTCCCTCCCTTTCCTCTCGTCCAGAGAGTTCTGTTGAAGTTACAGGCCAAGGGGGCTCAATTGATTATGGTTGCCCTGCTGTGGCCTTGGCAGATTTGGTTCCCAGTACTTCAGCAGCTATCCACGGAACCGCCAATCCCACTGCCAATATGCTCACAGTTGCTGTCTCAGGATCAGGGCTTGCTGGTCCATCCCGATTTCCGATCCTTACACCTTCGTGCTTGGCTCGTTCGGACATAGCAAACTACAGGTATGGGGTATCCCCAGAGGTGGCGGATGTTCTTGTGTCAGCGAGAAAGCCCTCCATGCGCTCCACTCATGCTATGAAGTGGAAGCGGTTCTGCTTGTGGGCCTCGTCTCACCATCTGGATCCCATTACCTGTCCAGTGAACTCAGCTGTACAGTATCTCCTCTCCTTATATCAGCAAGGTTTGAGCTACTCCTCCCTAAAGGTGCACATGTGGGTCATCTCGGCTTATCACGCCCTTTCGGGAGACAGGGCCTTAGCCCAGTTGGATGTTACCCGCACCTTTTTACGTGGGATTCTTCACATGAGACCTCCCATTTGGGATCCTATCCCACCCTGGGACCTCCTTTTTGTGTTGGAGAAGCTTACTGTTCCCCCGTTTGAACCTGCAGCAGATTGTTAGCTGTGATATCTTTCCTGGAAGGTTTGCTTTTTAGTTGCCATTACGTCAGCTCAAAGAGTTTCCGAGCTTCAGGCTCTGATGTGTAAAGAGCTGTATTTAATTTTCCACAGGGAAAGGGTTTCCCTGAGGACGAACCCTAAGTTTCTTCCGAAAGTGGTCTTGGAGTTGATCCTCAACCAGTCGGTTGACCTTCCAGTTTATTTCCCTTCTCCCTCTAACAGGGGGGAAGCTCTCCTTCACACTTTGGACATCCACAGGACGCTAAGGTTTTACCTTAAGCGAATGGCTAATCACTGTAAATCGGAGCAACTGTTTGTGGCATTTGCGCCACAACACTTGGGTAAACCAGCGTCCAAGCAGACCATTTCCAAATGGATTGTCCACTGCATTACCTTCTGCTATGAGAAGCACAACAAGCCCCTTCCGGGCCCAGTTTGGGGTCACTCCACCAGGAGAGTGTCTGCTTCCTTTGCCACGCTGCAGAACGTCTTGATTAGGGACATTTGCACGGCCGCTACCTGGAATTCAGTGCATACTTTTGTAAAGCACTACAGCTTGGACATTGCCTCCAGACGCCGTGCCGGCTTTGGCCTGGCAGTCCTTCAGGGACTCCTGTCTTGAGCTATTATGTTCAGCTCCTTCTCTTCCACCTCCCGGGGTCGACTGCCTCCTTGGCAAGGGACTGCTTGGGATTCAGTCTTTATTGTGATAGCCTGCTGCAAGAGCTCCCACTCGAAGTATGATAGTACAGTTACGTAAGAACTTACGTAACAGTAGGTTCGAGAGGAGCTCTTGTAGCAGGCGTTACTTTCCCCCCCTCCATCCCCCTTGAGGTGTGCAGAGCGTCATCTTCAAGCTTCGCCTTGTTCTCCTGTCAGGGCTCGTTTGCGGGACTTGGTGGGGGAACTGGGGTGGAGCTGGGTCCTCCCCCTTTTATACCAAGGCTCACGTTGGGGTGGATCTGACGTCGGGGATGGTCCCAGCTGGGTACTGCTGGCTGAGAAGTTTTCCAGTGGGTCCTAGTGTCTGCGGCATAGTCCTTATTGTGATAGCCTGCTGCAAGAGCTCCTCTCGAAGATCTACTGTTATGGTAAGTTCTTACGTAACTGTACTTTCTCCAGTTTATTGACTAGTATCCTGCGTGGAACCGAGTCGAACGCCTTACTGAAGTCCAGGTAAACCACATCCACTGCCCCACCTTGAGTCACTGTTGTGGTGACCCAGTCGAAGAAATCCACCAGGTTTGTCTGGCAGGACCTCCCTGCTGTGAAGCTGTGTTGCTTTGTGTCAAGCTGACCACTCTCCTCCAAAAAAGCAATGACTCTTTCCTTCAGTAGGGACTCCATCAGTTTTCCCACAACTGAAGTTAGACTAACTGGACAGTAGTTTCCTGGCTCTTGCCCGCTTCCGCTCTTGTGAAGTGGCACTACTGTTGCCCTCTTCCAGTCCTCCGGAACCTCCCCGCTATCCAACGATTTGTTGAAGAGCACTGCTAAGGGGGCTACTAGTTCCCTCCCAAGGTCCTTAAGTATTCTTGGGTGTATCCCATCTGGCCCTATAGCTTTATCCACCTTTAACTTGTTGATTTCCTCGAGTAACGTTTCTTCTGTGAAGGGACTTGTGTCTGTACCTCCAAGTGGAATATTCTTTTTGTTTATTGTTGGCCCACTACCGTCTGCTCCCTGTGTGAAGACTGAGCAGAAGTATTAATTAAGTGCCTCTGTCTTCTGTCCATCATGTTCTGTGGGCTGCCCGTCCTTTTTCGTGATTCTAACAATGCCCCCCTTAGTCTTCTTTTTTCTTATATGTACCTGTAGAATGTTTTGTCACCCTTTTTCACTCCCTGAGCTATCCTCACCTCTGTCTGTGCTTTGGCATTTATTACCTTCCCTGTCTCCTTGAGCTTTTCTTTATATTCTGTTTTATCAGTCTGTTTTCCTGACTCCTTGTACTTTCTGAAGGCTTTGCACTTTTCCCTCACCATGTTTGCCACCTCTTTGGAAAACCATAATGGGTTTCTTCTCTTTTTATTCTTACTGACCTGGTGGGCACACTGTGCCGTGACCATGGTTATTGCATCTGTCAATTTTGTTCAACACTCCTCGACGCTGCCCTCTGTTGTGTTACCAAAATTGTCCCTCAGGCAGGCCTTCATTTTTGTGAAATCTGCCCTCCTGAAGTCAAGGACCTTTAGTTAAGAGTGTGTGGAGTTCCCAGTCCTGTTTACCTTGAACCATACTGTGCGATGGTCACTGTTTCCAAGGTGGTTTCCCATGTCGATACCCAGAACCCTATCACTGTTTGTGAATGCCAGGTCTAGGATCACATTTCCTCTTGTGGATGTCTTCACTAGTTGACTTGGGCCTGCTTCCTGTTATGTAGCTAGGAATTCCCTGCTTTTTTCTGATGCTGCTGAGCGGGAACTCGAATCAATGTCTGGTAGACTGAAGTCCCCTACCAGCACCATGTCCCCTTTGTATAACATCTGAAGGATGGTTTCCAGGGTATCCTTGTCCTGGTTTCCTGGTCAGTAGATTAGTCTTACCTGGATGAGTGTCCGGCTTCTGGCTCCGATTGTAATCCATAGGTCCTCGGTTTCCCCCTGTGGCTACTGGATTTTGGTAGCAGTTATTTAACCTAAATAGCTACCCCACTCCCTTTTTTCCAGTCCTATCTCTCCTGAACAAGTTATACCCTGGGATATTCACCTCCTAGTCATGATTGTTTGTGCACCTTGTTTTGGTCACGGCAACCCAGTCCAGGCCTTCCTCATCAATTGTGGCAGTGAGGTCTGGCGTCATGTTAGCCAGACAGTGTGCACTGAGACATAAAGCTGTCCATTCCTGGTGTGCCTTGTGATACCTCCCTTTTTGTTCTTGTTTCTCCCATTACCTTTTACTTGGCCATTGTCAGTTTCTGACAGAGTTACATGGTTTCTGCCTTCTGCAACTGTTATTGTGGAGTGTCCTGTAGGATTGGTGCTAGCTGGAGGGGGAGATGGCAGGCTCTACTTGTTACAGAACCCAGTGACATTAGATGAACTGAAGACTGCAATAAAGCTTGAACACTGTGACATCCGCTCAGCTTCATTGTAGTCTTAGCTCAAATGATGTCACTGGTTCTGGAACTGTTAAGTAATTAAAATAGAGAATAGTGGATGGGTAACCATGCACAACCAGCCTTTTGTGCCACCTCAGGGTTCTGATGACAACAGGCTGGTTCGGCATGAGGTTGCCCATCCATTATTTTTTATAGTGTATAGTGCATATAAAAATGATTTAAAATCTTTTTTTTTTTTTAAATAAAAAGTCTCTGTTGCCGCTGTGTTTTAGTCCAGGATTAAGGCCTGGTTGCCAGGGTCCCTGGTGTTGTTGTTAGGGAGCAGACGTCCGTACGTCTAAAGCGCGGGTTTCTATTGGTTGTTAGTTGGTTTTAGAAGGACTTCAAAAAAACAACAAAAAAAAACCATTGCGGCCATATTTCTCGCTAAGCGAGAGGAGTGTTACGGCAAGGAATCCTGTTTGATTTTGTTAGTAATTATATATATCTGGTTGATCTTGCGTTGTATTTATGTCTAAAAGTAAAATTATCTGGTTGAGCCTGCTTTTTTTTATGTATGTGGTTGACCTTGTGTCTGCCGAGTGACAGTTCGAGTGATTGTGCTGTCACTGCCACTGACATTACTCTCTATCTGGTTGATCCTGCGTTTTGAAGCCAATGTGGCTCATGCAGCCTCTAGAGGTTTTCAAAAATGTTGTACCATAGTGTGGTACAATCATGTTCCATTACCTTTGAACTGTGGTACAACAAAATTTGAAAGGCATGGATTTCCATCCACAACAACGCTGCACTATACACCATAAATGAATAATGGGCGGGGGAAAAGGCTGCATTAATAGAAGGCTCTAAATAAAGAAAATCTAGAACCATCTCAAAACAAGCACACAAAACAGTACACTGAGGTTATTAAACACACTTCTCGTATCCACAAATTTACAATTATTTTAAAAAAAAATGTAAACAACATTGTTAATTATGGCTGGAGATTGGTCATCAGCCTTACTGTTCCGTTCAGTAGAGGTCCTGATTCTTAACTCCTGTACTTCTATAGACACTGTGGTGGCTAAAGGGCCTGGATTTCATCTGTTTGGGTAAACAAACTATATGTGATTTTCACTGATTCTAATAAGGTTTCAGTGGAGTCCTCAGAACTATGAAGCTTTGAAATGTGATTGGACAAGATGTGAGAGAGGGAGTCCATGCTCTTTCCCCTTTGTTAATATTTTGGTTAATTTTTGTTTGGCCAGTGCTGTGTGTCTATAAGGAATAATCTCTACCTTACCATTTTGTAGATGCAGGACATTTTATTGATCCTTCTTTATTATTATTTTTTAATCAGGTAGGTGCACTAGACAGTAATATGCCTATTTTCAGGCACGACCTAGGAGAAGTACAAACATCAGATAGGTTTTACTGTTTTGCATAAGGGCACGGTAACAATAAGATACAAATTTGACAAAATGTATGGCTGCACCAGAACAGGGTAGAAAGCAATCAGGGCATTGCAGCTCAAACAGCAGCAAACGTAGGTATACTGGATATGGCAAGTAGGAAAAAATACAAAGTGTGAGTACGGAGTATCAGGTACAAGGACATTTATCAGAAAAACTCAAAAACTAGAAGCCTCTCTTGAAGCAGAGTTGGGAATTAGAGAGCCTAAAATTGGATGTAAGGGTGTTCCACAGCTTCAGGAGAAAGCTTGCTTACCCATGTTGGTAGAGTACTTTGGAACAGCCAGGAGTGAGAGATCACTGGATCTCAGGTGGTTGGACTGATGAGGATGTGTTAGCAGGGCAGCCAGAGCAGCAGGTTTAGATGATCTAATAAAACAGTATAGCCAAGGGTATAAGTTCATCATGAGGATGGAGTTAGCCATCCTAAGCTAAAGTAAAGATTACAGTGGTGGGTCAGTCTGGTAGCAGACAGGGCAAAATGACGGATGTTATATCTGATTTCCCATTTGGTCAAGTTACATTTGCTAGCATGATAATAAGAGATGATACCATAAGTATGGCTTGGTAGCAGAACCCTTTGGGCTATGGCTAGTCTAGCCACAAGTGTCGGGGCAGATCTAACCTTATAAGCAAGCCCTAGTTTTAGTGTTCACAGACTTGCAAGCATTTGAAATATGTAAGGAGAGATAAAGGCCAGGATCTAGCATAGGTACTAGATAGTTAAATGAGTTAACTGTGGTAATATGGGAGTCATCTAGGTGATTGATGGCTAGTTCAGTAGTACATGCCCTATGTCTAGGAACTGACCCAAACAGCATAGCAACGGTCCTACTGGAGTTAAGGAAAAGAATAGTTAGAGTGAGCCAAGACTAGATAGAAACATAGAAATATAGTATTTGATGGCAGATAAAGAAATGCTTGGCCCGCCTAGTCTTTCCATTTTTCCCTACCTACATTATCATCGCAGAGCCTACATGATCTACAGCTCTTTCTCCCTATCCCCCCTTTTCCACTACGATTCCCGTGTGCCTGCCCAGTGCATTCTTGAACCCCACTGGTGTTTTCACCTCCACCACCTGTGCTGGAAGACTGTTCCAGGAATCCATCATTCTTTCTAACTTCTCATATCTCTCCTGAATCTATCCTTTCCCAGCGTCATAGCATGTCCCCTTGTACTTGAGCATTTTTTCCCCTGAAAAATACTTCCATTTTGCACCTTATTTACCCCCATGAGATAGTTAAAGTTCTCTGTCACATCCCCCTCACCTCTCTTCCAGGATGTACATATTGAGGTCCTTTAGTCTCTCCTCATAGGGCTTCTGATGTAGACCCTGCACCATTGTAGTTGCCCTCCTCTGGATCACCTCCACTCTGTGTATGTCCTTCCAGAGATGTGGTCTCCAGAACTGGATACAGTACTCTAGGTGGGGTCTTACCGCTGATCTGTACAGAGGCAACACCACCTCCCTCTTTCTGCTGGTGATACTCCTCCCTATGCACCCTGCATCCCATTAGCCCTTGTGACTGCCTGGCCACATTTAGGTCATCAGATAAGATTACCCCCAGGTCTTTTTCTTGCTTGATAGTTGTCCGTACCACTTTACCCATTTTGTACTCTGACCCTGGGTTTCTGTGTCCTAAGTGCATTGAAACCAGGCTGCATTCTTTTGAACACTCCTCTGGTTTTCTCAGATCTCTGCTCATCTTCCATACCCCTGGAGTTTCCACCCTATTGCAGATTTTGCTGTCATCTGCAGTGAGGCAGGCATTCCCTTCCAGCTCCTCTGCAATGTCACTTACAAAGACATTAAAGAGGACTGGTCCCAGTCCCAGCACTGAACCCTGAGGCACCCCACTAGTCACCCTCCCTCGGAGTGAATTTTGTTTACTACCACTCTCTGTCGTTTTCCCCTAACCAGTTTCTTATCCAGTGTACCACCTTTGGACCCTTTCTTAAGTTACCCAACTTGCTTACTAGTCTTCTTTGTGGAATGGTGTCGAAAGTCTTCCTGAACTCTGCATAGTCCACGTCCACCGCTCCACCCTGCTCTAATTACTTTATCACCCAGTCAAAGTAATCCGTCAGATTGTTCGACATGATGGCCCCCACCCCCTTATGAAACTATGCAGCCTTGGGTCTTTTTTTTTTTGTACGTTGTGTTTATTGATTTTACTGTATAAAACATACAGCATAATATTCATATAGGCAGGTGTACAGATAATACAAGCCACAATGCACAAGGTAGTGTGACACATCATTTTCACAGTAACACACTTATTAGACCCCTATAACTAGTTACAGCAGTTGGGGGGGGGGTAGATAAATTATTGAAAAAACATGTGCTACATAATTTCTAAGGATTGGCACAATGCAACCATGAGCAGGGAGTAACTCATATTTTTAATTTAAATGAGATACTTAAAGTTCTCTGCCTTCCGGAGGAGGTTGTGGAGTCAAAAACAGTGATTGAATTCAAGCATGCATGGACCAGCCATAAGGCAATTCTAGGGGGTTGGGGTAGAAAGATGTAGTCTGCTGGTTAACTAGGATCTGCAGCTTATCCATTAGGTAGGGAAATGGGCAGATTGGGTGGGCCAAGCGGTCCTTATCTGCCGTCAAATTCTATGTTTCTATGTTTAAATACACATCTTTTCCCTATCATGAAGATAGTAGCTGCTGCCCTCTACGTCGACATTTATATCAAACAAATCTAGCTTCTTGCATAGCGCTCTTACCTCAAATGCCCAATCTAAGCAGCAAACAAAAGAAAAAATGTCCACTTCTGAGTCTTAAGTCCAAGTTGGGAATAAGTATATTATTTCCCCTTAATAATTCTAGCGAGCTAGAAATCCTAAACTTCCCATCTGATTACCCAGTAACCTTATCATAGTAGGTAGTTACCCAAAAGGGAAAAACAACTTTTATCGCCTCCTCAAATGTCAATGTGTGAGACAGAAAGAAGAAAAGGAACACTAAGTCCCTATACATGGCTTTACCAGTCTCTTAATCACTGTCCGCTTCCTCACTATTGGAATCAGCACTCTTCGCTGGAAATTCTTTTTCTGCCTGGTCTATAAATTTACAGACTTCCACAGGTTCTGCAAATTGGTACGTTTTTTCCACCTGTAGAAAATGCGCAGGCTTGCTGGCATCACTAGGACATGTTGAATTCCGAGTTATCGAAGATGGGCTCGTGCTGCATCAAAACTGCGTCTCCTTTGCCTTGTCGCGTAGCTCAGGTCTAGGAACACATGGATTTTATTCCCTTCCCATTCTGTTGTTCTGCTTCTCTTTGCGTGAGCTGTAGTTTGGTCTTTTTCAACAGCAGACCCCAAGACCGCAAGGATGGTGCGAGAAGGAAGCTGACCTGTGGCCATGCGTAGTCTGGAGCCTCGGGAGTAATATAGTAGGCTTTGATTATTGAGCACTTCTCCAAACTGCTAAAAGTCTCTTTAAGCCACGTGTCTGTGAATCTGACAAGATCTTCCTTCTCAACGGTTTCTGGGAGACCTACGATCCTAATATTGGCCGCTCTTGAAAGATTTTCTTTATTCTCCAAGTGCCTTCTCAGCACCCTGTTCTCTTTGACCAGGCCCGCTGTAGTTGTCATCGCCGAGGAGGCTGTCTGAACTGCCGCTTTGATTTCTTCCTCCAGTTTAACAATTTTATTGTCCATATTTTTAAATTGCTGAGCAAATTTCTCCATCTTTCCGTCTAGGTTTTGTATTGCCTCGAGCCTGGCTTTTGTAGGCTGATTGGGCTTTTCTACCGCCCCCATGCTCAATTCCTTGCTGGACCCAGATTTAGCTTCTCTGGAGCAGGCTCCTTCTCCACCTGGCACAGCTTTATTTGTCCGTCCCATAACTTAAATTCTCCCAGCTTGATTTTCAAAAGAAAAGTATCTGGGTGTAGCAGGCTGCAATCTTTGTTGAGTGGAAGATAATTTTCTTTTGATGAGTTTTGCTGCTTAGTTGTTTAGAAAAAAAGTTTCTTTCAGCAGAACTCATGCTAAGAGGTGTTGCTAGCTCGGCTGCTGGCCACGCCCCCTGCAGCCTTGGGTCTTATAACCCATTGGATTAAAGATATTCCATGATTCTTTTCTTCAGCAATGATTCCATTAACTTTCCCACGACCGATGTCATGCTGACTAGCCTATTAATTGCCAGCCTTCTCTCTGCTACTACCTTTGTGAAGTGGGAGTACGTCTGCCCTACTCCAGTCCTCTGAAACCATTCCTGTTTCCAGTGAGCTGTTAAATAGGATAGAGGTGCAGTCAGTGCCTTCCTGAGCTTCCTCAGTACCCTTGGATCTGCTCCCCATCTGGCCCCATTGCTTTATCCACCTTCAAATTAGCGAGTCCCTTCAGGATGCTTTGCCTTTGAAAACGTACTAGTGTCCACGTTCTTACCTCCAAAGCTTCTGTTACTTTTTTGTGGCCCCGCCCTCCCCATCTCCTTCCTCTGTGAACACTGAACAAAAGTATTTGTTCAGGATGTCTGCCTTTTCCTGCTCCCCCTCTGTACAGTTCCCCCTTCTCTTTTTAACCTTACAGTTCCACCCCGGTCTTCCTCTTTTCACTTACCTAAAAATGTTTTGTCCCCTTTCAGTACCTCTTGTGCAAGTCTCTCTTCAATTTGCATTGTTGTGCTTCTTATTGCTTTCCCTGCTTTCATCTATTTTCCCTGACACACCTCACTATCCTCCTCCCCCCTCTGTGTTTCTTTATACCTTAAATGCTACCCTTCTAACCTTTACCTTTTCAGCCACCTCTTTTGAGAACCATAAGAGTCTCTTTTTCCTCTTGCTTTTGCTCACTTGTTTGGTGCAGATCAGTGACAGCGCTAGGGGGCTTAAAACGTGGGTCGAACTGGACCCACTGGTGTACAAAATGTGAGTCTAAAGTGGAATCTGCTGAGTCAAAACATAATCAGTAGCAGATTATGAATAGTTCACATTCCCTTCCTTTAGATGTTGTTATACAGTAGGTGCATCAATGTGGACCCACGGGCAGAGGAAAGAGATCATTTCTGGGCAGGATGCAACTTTTGCCCTATTGGTGCATGTTAGCGCTGTCACTGGTGCAGGTGTTTGTTGCCTTTACTGTGCTGCCTTTTTTCTTCGCCCACTTTTCCTCCACCCCACCCTGGTCATCCCTCCCCTGCCAGGTGATCCATGAGGCATTCATCCATCTTTATATAATCAGCCCTTCTGAAGTCCAGGACCCTTGCCCTTGTGTGGTTTGATTCCACAGCCATCCTTATATTGATCGACACTGTATGGTGATCGCTGACCCCCAGGTGGACTCCCACCTTGACGTCTGCAACACTGCCCCTGTTAGTGAGTACCAGGTCCAGTATTGCCCCATCACAAATGTGTTTGCTGACTAGTTGCCTGAGGAAGTCTCCTGCAGGGAGTCCAGTATGTCCCTGCTTCTAGCTGAAGCCACTGCTGGGAGGCTCCAGTCTACGTCTGGCAGGTTGAAGTCCCCAACCAGCAGCACCTCCCCCTTTTCTGCCATCTTGCCAGTTGCTTCCATCAGTACCTTATCTAATTCTTCCCCCGGTGCTAGAGGTCTGTAGATCATTCACATGCGAATAGTGGCTCCATTCCTCATCTCCAGGATGACTCACAGTATCTCTGCCTCCTCCTGTATTCCCTGCATCTCCATCGCTTTTATGCATTCCCTCACATAAAGCACCAAACTTTCTCCTTTACTTCCCACCCGCTCCTTCCTGAACAGAGTATAGTCTGGTATGACCATATCCCAGTCATGGTTTTCATTTCACCATGACTTGGTGGTGACTACGGTATCCAAGTTGGCCTGTGCCGTGATGGTCTCTAGGTCCAGTATCTTATTTCCTAGACTTGTAGCATTCACAGGCATGGCCTTCCAGATTTTGTTTCCACTGTGCTCGTTATCCCCCCCTTTCCTGTTTGCCCTCTCTCTTTTTAATGTTCCCCTTCCCTTCCCCTTCCCCTTCCCCTTCCTCTCTGTTACCCTGCTTTTTTTATTAATTTTTACCTGGGGGATTCTTCTCCCCTCAGGTTTTCCCTACTCTCTACTTCCACCTGTGGGGTGTGCAGTTTCTGCCTCCCCAGTTCCTTCCGTTACCCCTGTTGGCTAGTTTAAATGTTCACTGAAGTAACTTTTAAACCGTCCACTGAGGACTGCGGTTCTTCTCCTGTCTGGATGCAGGCCATCACCCCTGTATAGGCCCTTATCTTCCCAGGTGAGTCCCCAGTCCCCAGCCTATCCCCTCCCCTTCCCTCTGCACCATTTCGTCAGCCGTGAGTTGAAGCTCCTGGTGCAGGGATCCCTCTCCTCCCCCTTGTCCTAGACAGGCAGCACCTTAACAGAAGCCAGTGAGCATGCTGCCTGTCTTAAGACTCCTCCTCAGCTCCCAAAACTCCCTCTGCACTATTCTAGCCCCATCCCTAGCCATGTCATTAGTCTGCAGGTGGACAGTGATATCCAGTTCTCCCTCCCTCCCAGCTTCCCATCTAGACCAGGTGTAGATGGAGGTGGGGTGTCACCCGAGAGCTAAATAAATGCAGATGGTTGTTTAATGTAGCAGATATACCCCAAATTCATGATCTGTCTGGTGATCGCTTGAACGCTGGGGCAAAACGGTAGTTTGCATCGATTTTGTACTTACACCTTGACAAAGTGTGATTTTTTTTTCAGCTCCATGTACTTAATGCAGCTTCTTGGACCATTACTTGGAGAGTAAGTGAAATATACATTCAAGTGTGGTCTCAGTGAATAAGTGGGAGTTAGAGCTTTAAAATGCATACCCATGTGTTACCTCAAAAGATTAATGTTAAAAGTTATAGGGTTAAATGCCAACCACCACCCCTTAATTTCTTGTGAAATTTCAAAATGTTCTTATGTTTAATCTTGTCAGACAGGATTAATTGGGCTTTATAATTTAATTTTATGTTGTCTATAGGGGTAAGGATTTTGCTTTGAAATGCATTTCTGGTTTTGATCTCTTAAGGTAATATAAGAGGATAAATTGATAAAAGTGAAGACACCATTAATAGACAACATTTTTTTTTTTTTAGTATTCTTTTTATCCCCTTACATGCACCCGAGCTGCCTCTCCTTCAGGCTTCCAAGGTCCACAGACATTCCCTACTATCCCCCTTCTACCACCTTACCTCACAATCGCAGCCGTCCATGAAGTAGCCCCGGTGTAACCCTTCACCGGGTGGGTCCCCGCTTCTCCGAGGGGGAAAGCATTGGCGGGGAGGAGGCACCAGCCCACTATTTCTTTGTGGTCCCGGGAGCTGCTGAGGCAATCTGTGGCTTCTCAGGGAGTCTTCAGGGATGCCTGGGTCCGGCAGCCGTCATCCGGCTAGACTTCCGGCACGGATTTTCCGATTTTCTTGGTTCTCCCTCGTGCACTGCTTCTGTAGTGCCCCTGGTCTCCACTGGGGACCGCTACATGAGCGAGGCAATCCCTAACCCTCCCCAGGATAGGAGAGCAGTCTGTCGGACGCTCAGTCCTATTCTACCCCTGCCAACCCCCAATGACCCAAGTCCGTTCCCGAACCCGGGTCGCCGGCGTGGGAAGAGGTAAGGCACCAGTGCCTCAACCCTCTACATCACCGGGCTGGCTAAATGACTTTTTAGCAAGTTTATATCTTGTCAAATGTTGCGATTTTCAGCTTTGCAAATTTAATGCAAATTCTTGGGCCATTACTTCGAGACTAATTTAAATATGCATTCAAGTGCGATCTCAATGAATAGGCGGCAGTTAGAGCTTTAAAATGCACACCCATAAATTGCTTCAAAGGCTTATTTTAAACTTTTTTTTTAAAGAAGCAAATGTAGCTAAAAGAAAAAAAAAACTTTGTTTAAACAAACATTTTTATTTCAAAAACTGTAACATTTAAAATACGACTGTTGGTAGAGTAGTGGAACTTAGTCTTGTCCATCTAGGAAAAATCTTCGGCATCGTCAGATACGCCAGTATCATCTTGATAATCACATACATCTTGGTCCTCATCGGAGTCCTCATCATTTGCATGGCATGTCCTCCCACTTTACATTGAGATCACCAGTCCAACCGTGCAAAGCTGCATTTGGGGCATTGATGAGTGCAACAGAAGAAAGCCTCCACAATCAGCAGATGTAGTTGGCTCGTAGAATATGTAACTTCAGGGTTTTCTGGCAGGGTGGTAACAGAGACATATCAGTTATTCTGTTGTCTTTTGTTATGTTTCTCCCAGAAGATCTGCTGCCTCGCTATATTTACACTAGTAACTTGCTTCCTTCCATACAGTTTACAGACATACTCCTCCAACAGAGTTACAACACCTTTATCCACTTGCCAGTCATTCCCAAGTTTCTGAAAGGCATCCAGGAATTTGGGGTACTTTTGAAGCACGTTCCAGCAAATCTTCTTTCCCTTTTTGAAGAACCCAGAAACGTAGTCATTGCCTGTGAATGCATGGAAACCGACTAAGGCTTTCTTTGTTGCAGTGATCATTTCACACTTGCTAATATTGAAGATTTTCCTGCTGTTACCATGGCCATTGTCCAGGTATATACTTTGCTTGCATTCTGAAAATAGTGACAGTAAAATTACTGGTATATCAGTGTCCCCAGATAGTGAACAGATGATGATAGGGCCTGGAGGTACTGTAATGGCATGTTGCACATGAAGGGCAATTTTTGTGTCTGCTTCTTCCTGATCAGAACAGAGATCATCCACAACTACAGTCCCTTCTTTGGTGATCTTGTAGCATTTGTCTGTCTTCGAAAAATAGATCACTTTGGCCCTCTGGCAAACTCGTGCAATTTGCTCCCCAGACCTGCATGATCAAATCAATCAGGCACTCCTTGTTAGATCTATTAGAAAGGAAGTAAGTGAAATTCTTTGTCACTTTGGTGTTGGGACCTTTGATAATATCACCACCGCTATTTTTGTCAACCTGGCTAAGGCATTCGACACAGTCTCCCATGCTCGCCTCCTTGACAAGCTCTCACTTGCAGGGCTCTCTACCATGGCCACCAGCTGGTTCCACTCCTACCTGGTAGGCCAATCCCAATCTGTTAGAATTGGAGGCTCCACCTCTTCGTCCCTTCCAGTTACCTCAGGAGTCCCCCAAGGCTCAGTCCTTGGGCTGCTCCTATTCTCCATCTTCCTAAACAACCTGCCCACCGCCTGCCCATACATATCCGTACACATGTATGTAGACGACCTGGTTCTGTATGCCTCAGGCCCTTCGTCCGCCGTTGTTGCGACCAGACTACAGCAGGACTTCAATGATGTCCAGCTCTGGTTTTGTGCAAACCAGCTTTTTCTCAATGCCAAGAAGACAGTCTCCATGACCTTCGGCATGCAACGGAGACTCTCTCGGCTCCCCGTCACTCCCTCCTTCCACACCCTGGACGGGACCACTCTGGATGCTTGCACCTCCTTTAGATATCTCGGGGGTCTGGCTTGACCAGCACCTTGACATTTCTATACATGTCGATTCCATCTACAAAAAGTTCCACCCAAAATTGGGTGCCCTCTATCGCAATCGTGGCTGCATCCTGCAGCCAGCCCGTCGAGCATTAGTACAGAAAATGATTCTTCCTATATTCAGCTATGGAGATGTAGTCTACAGTGCCGCTTCCAAGTCCACCCGAGCCAGACTGGATCCCCTTTTCCACTCTTTCTGCTGATTCACCCTGGATTGCCCACCCTCCACCCATCACTATGAGCTCTACTGTACTCTCAGTCTTCCCTCGCTCCAGGACCGTCGACAGTCTCACGGTGCCAAGCTCACGGCCAAGTAATGGTCCCAGTCCCTGCCTCCGTATTTCATGACTGTGTTAGCTGCCTCTTCCCCACCTGTTTTCTACCTCTGGAACTCAGACACATGCCTCCTGGCCGTACCGCGCATGTCCTCCTTGGCTGGCCAAGAAGCATTTAGACATCGCATGCCCAAATTATGGCACTCCCTCCCCGCAGGCATCTGGCACACACCCCCATCTCAGCAGCTCAGCTCCCTCATCAATGCACATATCTCCCCAACCTGTGCATGTGGCTAAGATGTGTCTGCAAATGTGCAAATGACTTTGTCCATTTGTCCCAGAACTAGTACTGACCTGATTTTTATGTTTGCTGTTCTCGCTATACTACTGTTCCTCATGTGTTGCTATGCACTTCTAAATTTGCTATGTTGCTTGAATCGGCTACCATTGTATGTTCATTGTTGTACTAGTATACACTATTTATATTGTTTATTTCTCTCTGTCCCCCTTCCCCAGGACGCACCTGGAATCGAGCAGTAGTCTGCTCAGTATGCCCTCCTGGTAAAACGTTTAAATAAATAAATAATATGCTTCTCATTTAGTCCTTGTTGAAATCTCTCAGTCTCTTTGACTGCTCTCTGTATGTATCTGTAACAACATCCACTCTTGCAAATCTCTTTGGAAGACTTCAGGGGTTTCATTGCCAGACCACCAAAGGTTTCAGGGATTCCTGTCATAACCCGCACTGTTGCCATTAGATCAACTATGTATGCTGAGACACTTTTGCTGAGGATGAAGTACAGAAGTGTCTGGAGAGTATTTTGCTAGCACCTCAAGTAACTTGCTCTTTGGTGTCCGTCTAGTTCCATCTGCATTGGCAAGACTCAGCGGTACTGGGCCCAGGCAATATGTTAATAACTTGCTTATATC
The DNA here is from genome assembly GCA_016271365.2 of Neoceratodus forsteri. Lineage (NCBI taxonomy): Eukaryota > Metazoa > Chordata > Ceratodontiformes > Ceratodontidae > Neoceratodus > Neoceratodus forsteri. The sequence continues at coordinate 1,338,967,808 of CM028131.1, forward strand.
TACAGAGAAGTTGTGCTTGTTTGAAATGGCCAGACGTTTTCCCAGTATTTCTCTTTCAAATTTAAGTTCTGTAACTTTTTCTGTGGTAGTTACTTTCGCTTTTTTGTTTGCATCATTGAAGGTTTTCACTGGGGCTTTTGACATTGGATCAAAATATTTCTTTTTACCACTTTCCAGTCTTTCTTTGACAAACTGTTCATACATTTCTGTACCTTGTTCGATAATACTGGTGAGGTTCTCTTCAATATCAGGTGCAACAGGTGCTCCCGAGGACAAATTGTACTACCTTTAGCATCTAAAGTAGCACTGAATGGGTTGATAAACTCTTGATCGAGAAGAGTCAATATGGATTTGACATGTTGTTCTGACTTGATGGTTTTTGATGGCCTGCATGCTTTTTGCGGATTACTGACTGGACTGTGAAGGTCAGTCATCTCCAAAAGTGCCTCTCTGAATTTTGCTAGATGTGGCCAATTTTAACACCCTTTTATCATAGGCCATTTGATTTGCAGCAAAGTGTTTGATTCGATCTGGAATTTTGGCACTTCGATTTTATGTCTGCTCACCAGCTTGGCCAGCTGATTCCCTAGAAGCTTTGTGATGGCGCCATTGAACTGAAACCCCTTGCTTTTCAATTAATGTCCTGGACCCTGGATGAGAAGCTTCAAGAGTTTTAAGTGTGTGCACATAGTAAGCCCCTTACTGAGCATAATTTTGCTTGTTGAAGGCGAAGAACAGGGGCAGTGAATATTTTCAACACAGTAGTCTAAGATCAGAGTTGTTTCCTTTTATTGCTGTGTGGAGCAAATGCTGCAGATCCACTATATCCAGATATGTCATCCAGAGCTGTGGGGTTTTCCCCAGCTCACCACAATGAATCCTCTGCCTGAAGGACTCGTACTTAGTCTGGAAAGTGACAATCTCATCTTCGTGAAGCAGTTTATGGAAGTCTATGGGTTGAGGTGATGATCTGATCAGGTCAAACAATACTTCAGGGGTGGCATTCAATTCTGTTGAATACTCTAGAAATCTGACCTGAAGCAGTTGCTCTAAGGCATCTGCAAAATGCTTATGTACACTCCATGCTTGATTGTAATGCTTCCAATGCAGAACTCCCTTTATGCTGCCAGAGGCACAAAGACCAGGCTGAAATACTCTGTCCTCAAAGCCGCTGCCACCAACTAACTGTCCTATAATGCCAAAGTTTCCAGGAGTAAGTGGAAATCTCCCAAATGAATTATGACATTGTGGAACTGATCAGGGACATTCCTCACAACACGCTATGCCTTTGCTGCTGCTGTAACATCAAGTGTCAGGGAACATAGGGCATATTTACTTGCTGAGCTATTTCTTGTATTTGTGTGAGGTATTGAACTACAGTGGCATAATCAGTGATGGGTTTGTGGATGGGTGGAAGATATATGATGACCATCTTCTTTGGTGAACTTGAATGATTGTTACAAACTAGCGTCAGCCAACCAGTAACGTTGGGCCAAGCTGATCCTCCTTGTGTGCTTCCCAACTAAGTTTCCATAGCATTAGCTTTGCCTTGCCAATATTTACCACTGATCTTGGCACAGTAGAATTGTTCATGTTGCTAAATGTGGTTGGTTCCTTCTTTGAAGTCACCTGTCGATGTTCTAATTCCTTTTTGTTAGATACAATTGCCCCTCTTTTTGAGTGAGGAATTTCAGTAGAATCTTCTCAGAGAATGGAGCCTTCAGATTCTTCTTTGCATGCAGCACCATGTGAATTGTGTATTGTTCCATGTCCAGTTACTGTTTCAATGTTCTGATCAAAGTTGTCCATCAAGAAAACTGTAAAGACAGCAGAAGACCGACTGTGGCTGAAGTGGCAGTAACAGATCTTGCTCTTGAAAATGCTGAGAAAGTTCCACTAAACCAGTTTCAATTTCACACACTTGATCATAACTGCAACTATTTCCTAAATGAAACAGTGTTCACGGGCATTTTCTGTCCAGTCATATTGTGCAATACAACTCCAACAAGTGCATGTTTTGTAGTGAGAAACTTGCCGCATGTGACACCCTGAATTAGGTCTTCCTGGTAGGACTTTGACAACTGGGAGACTTGTTCACCGTCCATATGTTTGGGGGATTTTAGTACATGTGAGAAAAATGATTGAACTGTCTCTGGGGGCTGTTGCTCTTTACTCAGGAGAGCATCCACTGTTGGTGGCCATAGTAGTGAAGGTGCTGTCTCTGCAAATGTTAAGATATGTTCATGCAACAAGGAAGCAGCATGTTTGATGACTTGTTTGTCATCCGTTCCCAAAAGCTCTGTTATTGATGCACCGCCAGTTAATGATTCAGCACTGATTAGAACTAGTGGTTTTTGAGGATCAACTGTTAAAAAAATAAAAGTGAATCCCCATATTTCTTTTTCAGCTGGTTTCTAAGTTTATAGCAGTATTGTCAGTCACCTACTCCGATACCCAAAATGTCATTCGGCACCTTCATTTAAATGGCTTGGTGTCTTTGAAGCACATTTTTTTGTTTGTTTTTTTTTTAGTCTTTGGTAACTGGGTAAGGCCCACTAGGCACAAGTGCCTGTTTTCAGGGACGACCTGGGAGCACTGGGCGGTTAAGTAACTTGCTCAGAGTCACACAGTATGCAAGTGGAGGTTTTGAGAATCAAACTCAGGTCTGGTCTGCTGGATGTATCAAGCTCGTTCACATCTCATTCCTCTAACCTCTAGGCTATACTGCCAGCCCAGCACGATTGAGTCAACGAGTGTGGTATTCGAACCCACGCATGCAGAGCACAATGGTTTAGCAGTCTTGTCTTCATTAGCATTGTAACATTGTCTTCAGTTACATGACAAACGGCCTCAAACCCAGTTCCATCTGACTGCCCATTGTCATCCTCATCATCACTTCTATTCAGATCATCTGGGGTCCTGTCCCTTGTGATAACTGTATAATATAGGTAGCACTTGTCATGTCTACAAAATTCCCTTGCAATGAGGTCCTCTGTCCTAATTTTTGTGAGCATATCTTGGTCATCACATAGCTCTGCCACCCTTTTCATTGTGGCTTCAGCTGTTTTTGTAACAATAGCAGCTGGATATTGCTTCTTCCGCTTCACTTTGATTACATGTTTGTTACAGATTCCACATGTATCAGGAGATAACACTCTAGATAATGAGGTACAAGGAACACCACCCCTGAGATGATGATGTGAGCTATGTTCACCAGCATCTAGATGTCCGCCAGATTTTCTGACACTCTTGGCTTTTGTGAACTTTTGATAGCATTGTCTACAGTAGCCATGCTTGGCAGGGTCATAGTTAGGCATTGGAATTGATGCATACTGCTTATCATGACAGTTTTCACCACCTAACTGGGTTCGAATATATTTGCTCTCTATAAGTGTGCAGTAACTTTTGTCACTCAGAGGAGTTACTTCAGAGTCTCTTGTTGTCAGGGCAGGGTAATGCACTGCACACTTCAGGGTCTTAGAATTTTTGTTTCCACATTTCCACTTGACAGAAACGTTTAGAGACATCCTCAAAAAGTCTGAAATAAAAAGAAATGTTGTGTTAGTATATAAAAACATATACACACGTACATACATACATATATATGCCACACATATATAAACACAGAAGATGTGGCATGAAGAACGCAAAAAGTATAAACTTGCTAAAATTTCGTCTGTTACTGGTGTCTTCCCTTTTATCAATTTATCCTCTTATATTACGTTAAAACTTCACAACCACATATGCATTTCAAAGCAGAATCCTTACCCTTTCAAACAACAGAAAATTATGTTATAAAGCACAATAAATCCTGTCTGACAAGATTAAATATAAGAATATTTCGAAATTTCGCAAGAAATTAGGGGGTGGTGGTTGGTGCTTAACCCTATAACTTTTAACATTAATCTTTTGAGATAACGTATGGGTATGCATTTTAAAGCATTAAATCCTGCCTAGTCATTGAGACCACATTTGAATGTATATTTCACTTACTCTTGAAGTAATGGCCCAAGAATCTTCATTAAGTATGTGGTGGAGCTGAAAATCGTAAAATTTATCAAAATGTCAGTACAAAATTGATGCAAACTATTATTTTGCCCCAGTGTTGATGCAATCAACAGACTGAACATGAATTTTGGGTATGCCTGCTACATTAAACAACCATCTGTACTTATTTAGCTCTCAGGTGACACCCCATCTCCATCTACACCTGGTCTAATCTCTCGGGGCTGTGGCGCCTCATAGGCATATGCAAGAAACTCTCTTCCTGTTTCCAGATCTTTTTTTTTTTTTCTTTTCTTTTTTTCCTGGACACCCCAAACCTCTGTTCGGAGGTCAGACCTGCTCCACTCGCCATCCCCCCATGCCCAGGCTTACCCTCCCGGGCGGGTCCGCTGGGAAGGCTCCCGTCCCAACAAACACTACAGGCGAGCCCCAGCTTATCCCCGGGTCAGGGCCATGGGAGCGGGACCTCCGGTGGACGTTGAAGGCAGTGAAGACGGCAGCGGAGCAGGTTGTCATGAAAGGGGGCCAGCATTTTTTAATTTTTTTTCTAATGCTCCCCTGGAGGCGGGGATGTGCATTGACATCCCATGTCTGCCACCTTCAAGTGACAGCGCTGGCATGGTGGTGTCCACAGCCTCCGCCAGGGGTCCGCAGTGTGCTGGACACTCTACCCCCTTCCCCTGGAGAAGGAGAGCAGTCCCTAGGATGCTCACTTCCTCTTCCCCTGGCTGGCCCTCCAATGTCCCGCGTCCGTTCCCAGACCTGGATCATCGACGTTGCAGATGGGCGTCCTGCCCCTGCATTGGTGGGCCGGCATTCCTGTTCCCAAATTTGTCCCCCTCACAATTGAGTCCCCTATCAGAAGCTGTTTTCTTATCCTCTGGGGTCTTTTACTATCATCCTTGGGGTCACCACTTCGGAGGACCCCCACATCCTTCCCAGTCACTGCTGTGGTTGCCTTCTCCTGGCAGTCCTATCTTGTCAGAATGGCGCTGGAATTACATAGTGGTACCGGTTGAGGAATGTGCCTCTTTCCCACCACTCTCACCCTTCCAGAGCCCACCATAGTCTAGCCGTTCCTCCTCACTGGCATCCTCTGAGGTAACAGTGGCAAACCTGGTGGACCCTGGGTGGGTAAGAGGTCCCCTGAATCCTAGCTAACTTGGCCTGGAGTCTAGTGACCCCCTTCCTTGACCCAGAGAGATGTGTGCAGGTGAGGCAGCACCACAGTCTCCAGAAGGTCTCTCTGAAAACTGCCACCCCACAGCCACTGTATTGCACGTCTCCCAGCATTCCCAACTTCTGTTGTCTCTGTGTTACCTGGAAATACTTGTACCTTTACCCCCGATAGGCTGTTTCTAGTTTTCCCCTTTTCATGCTTGTTTCTATTTGTGTTTCCCCATACCTTGTTTAAATCTCTTTATACTGCTACCCTAGAGAAGGTGTTGCTTCTATTCCCAGTTTTGGCCTACGTTTTACCTTCCACTCCTCCCAGCAGTGACTGATATTGAAGTCAGCACTGAGTCACAAATTGATATCAGCAACATTTTTAGAACTGATATAAATCACTGTATCATCTGCATAACACATGGTAGAGCAGTAGGAAGGGGCCTTGGGGTATTATTGATAGATATAGTAAAAAGTAAAAGACCCCAGTATTTGTAGTGATAAGCTCTGATATGGACTGGTTCACCTTTACAGATTGCTGCCTATCTCTGGGATAGCTAGCAAACTATTTTATGGCAGTAGCAGAGATGTCTGTCACAAACGCACTCCACAGGTTAGGCCCTCTGCTCCCACAGTGCCAACCTCAGAGCACAATAGTGTGAACAGGTAACAGACAGGGTAACCCTACTGTCTGCTTTTGGGTCCAAATCACCTTTAGTCTCAAGTTCTGGGGGGATTCAAATGGTGAACCTTATGCTAGCGTACCCAAATGTACAGGCTCAGATAATATTCTCTTCAGGGGATGCAATATATCTTTTGCCTAAGGGCACCTAACCAGGTATCCAAAATGGACCCTTTTAACTCTGTAAGAGACCTTAGGTATATTCTTACCTTTTTCCAAGCTTAGTAACACCATCAAGCTGTTGAACAGTTTTGTCAGACTTAACCCCCTATATGTCACATGCAAAAAGAACTGGCAGATACCCAGGCAGTATTTCAAAGAAAATGTACTTTATAAAAGATGATAAAAATGTGAAAAATGTAAACACAGAACAATATATCAAAGAGCTCACAATCACGTAAAAGAACAAGGGACAATTACAAAGCAAAACTCCTACCACAATATATTTAGATCTTTGCTATCTAAGGTATTACCTCTGGAAGTGTGTTTTAAAGTTAGATCAGAGAGCTATGTTTATGTAGAGTCTCAAGATGATGTGACATACATTTCAGACACAAGTATCAGTTTAAACTCTGTGTCTCCACACCCCTTCTGTGAGACATCTAGCTCCTCCTTTTAGAATATAAAATTACAAAAAATTATTTTCTACCAGGAGGTATGTTAATAATGTGACATCAGCAAAAACCCATTTCCCAAATTATGAGTCTTTGATCAACCAGTTCCTTTGAGGTTTACAACCCTGAAGTCCATCACCCAGGTGTGAGATAGCCAACAGGAATCAGCTAAATGACATCCTGTCCTGACGTAATAAACTGTATATTTATCTTCCAACTTCAAAAGCACGAGGTCATAAAAAGGCCATAAAAATGCAATTTCTCAGGAAGTTAATTACATTACAGAGATCTCCTGGTCAGTGTAATACATTCTGTGTTTTCAGCTGCTGACACCATTTAATTTAAAAGGGCCAAATCTCACAGACTGACATTTCATATGCAGACCACTTATTTATAATACCAATATCATACAATAATCATAACCAGCTGGCCAAGCGTCACAATGCCAAGGGCTGGTAATTTAGACGTAAGAATGATGTGATCCACAAGACCGACCTTATATACATACCCTTGTCTGTGGCTATTTTAAAATCATTAGTGAACTGTATGAGCACTGTTGTGGTACTGTGAGCCTGTCTGAAACCATGTTGTGCAGGAGATAGTATGATGTGTTTATGGAGGTGATCAGTAACCTGGCTGGCCAATAGCTTCTATAGGAAGAATAGGAATTGGGAATACTAGGATTGGTACAGTGCAGTGGCTGTAGGGTGGCAGTTTTCAGAGAGACCTTCTGGAAGCTGCAGTGCTGCCCTTCTGCATGCATCTCTTTGGACTGAGGAAAGAGGTCACTAGATTCCAAGCCAAGTTAGCTAACATTCAGGGGACCTTCTCCCCCACCCAGTGACCAGCAGGTCTGACACTGTTACCTGGGAGGAAGCCAGGAAGGAAGAGTGGCTGGACTATGGTGAGCTCAGGAAAGGTGTGGGTGGTGGGCTCTGGCAGGGTGAGGCTGCTAAGAGGAGGCACCTGTGGTAGTGGCCAGGGAGGATGTGGGGGCCTTCAGTAGTGGAGACCCCAAGGAGGGTGGGAGAGAACTGTGGAAGAGGAGGAAGCAACTTCTGGTGGGGGTCTCAGTTGTCAGGGGGGATAAATTTGGGAATAGAAAGGTGGGGCAGAGAGGAAGGTAAGGTGCCTATGTTGCGCCATGGTCCGGTGGGAAGGGAAGTGTATCCTAGGGAATTGCTAGGGCAGCAGGAAAGAAGGGGGAGCTGGATGTCATTGTCCACCTGGGGACAAATGACCTGGCTAGGGACGGGGCTGGGATAGTGATGGTGTGTTTAGGGAACTGGGGAGTGGTCTTAGCTGGCATGCTCAGTAGCTTTCGCTGAGATGCTGCCTGTCTGTAGGGGGGGGGTCTGCACCAGGACCTTCAACTCATAGCTGAAGGAATGGGGCAGAGAGGAGGGGTTTGGCTACACTGGGGACTGGGGACCCACCTGGGAGGATAAGGGCCTATACAGAGGGGATGGCCAGTCCTCAGCGGACAGTTTAAATGATACTTTGATAAACATTTAAATTAGCCGAAGAGGTGGTGGAAGGAACTGGGGAGGCAGAAACTGCACCCCCAGGCTGAAGTAGAGAGTAGGGAGATCCCGAGGGGAGAGGAACCCCCCCCCCCAGGCTACAAATTAGTAAAGGAAGCAGGTTGATATTAACGGGGGAAGACCAGAAACAATAAAAAGGGGGGGGAGCAAAAAGGAAAAAGGGTAACAAGCAGAGTGCTAACAAAATATGGAAGGCCATGTGTGCTAATGCTAGAAGTGTAGGAAATAAGATTCCAGACCTAGACACCATCATGGCAGAGGCCAACCTGGATATTATGGTCATTACACAATCATGGTGCACTGAAAACTGACTGGAACATGGCCATACCAGGCTACACTCTGTTCAGGAAGGATGGGGTCGGAAGGAAAGGTGGGGGTGTAGTGCTTTATGTGAAGGAAAGCATAAAAGCAATGGAAAAACAGGGAATTTGGTGGGGGGCAGAAGTTCTGTGGGTCACCCTGGAGCCACTATTCGCACCAGCATGATCTTCAGACGTCTGGCACAGGGAGAGGAGTTAGGTAAGGTACTCTTGGAAGCCATTGGCAAAATGGTAGAAAAGGGAGGAGATTCTGTTGGTGGGGGATCTCTGTCTGCCAGATATAGATTGGAGCCCCGCAACTGTGGCTTCATCTAGAAGCAGGGACAGCCTGGACTCTTTGCAGGTGGCATTCCTCAGGCAACTAGTCAGTGAGCCCACTTGTGATGTGGCAGTACTGGATCTGGTTCTCACTAATGGGGATAGTATTGCAGATGTCAAGGTGGGAGGCCACCTAGGGACCAGTAGTCACCATACAGTGTGGGTTCAGTATAAGGAAGTCTGCAAATCAAACCACACATGGGCGAGGGTCCTGGACTTCAGAATGGTAGATTTTATAAAGATGGATAAATGCCTGTGGGATGGAGGAAAAGTGGGTGAAGCTAAAACCGGGCATAGTGAAGGCAGAAAATCTCTGTGTCAAGCAAATGAGAAAAAGCAAGAGGAAAAGAGACCGTTGTGGTTCTCGAAAGAGGTGGCAGAAAAGGTAAAGGAGAAAAGGGTAGCATTCAGAAAGTACAGGGGGGCGCAGAGGAAGGAGGATAGGGAGGTGTATTTGGGAAACCGAGGGAAGCAGGGAAATTAATAAGAATGCAAAGACGCACACTGAAGAGAGAATAGCCCAGGCAGTATCAAAAGGGGACAAGATATTTTTTAGGTATGTAAGCAAAAGAAGGAAAACCGAGGGAGGGATCCTGAGGTTGAAAAGGGAAGAGGGGGACTGTACAGAAGGGGACCAGGAAACGGCTGACATCCTGAACAAATAATTCTGCTCCATGTTCACAGAGGAAGAGGAGAAACTGCAAAAAAGTAACAGGAACTTTGAGAGGGGGAAGGTGGACACTATTCCTTTTTCGGAGGAGAGAGTCCTGAAGGCACCGACTAATCTAAAAGTGGATAAAGCAATGGGGCCAGATGGGATGTACATCCAAGGGTGTTGAGGGAACTCAGGGAGGTACTGGCTGGACCTCTTCTAGTCCTGTTTAACAGATCACTGGAAACCAAAGTGGTTCTGGAGAACTGGAGGAGGGTGGATGTAGTCCCACTTCACAAAGGTTGTAGCCAGGAGGAGGCTGGCAATTATAGGCTAGTCATCCAGACATCGATGGTGGCAAAGTTAATGGAAACACTGCTGAAGGAAAGGATTGTGGAATATCCTGAATCCAGTGGGTTACAAGACGTGAGACAGAATGCATTCCCGGGGGTCATGTCCAACAAGTCTGATAGATTTCTTTGCCAGGGTGACCAAGGAATTAGATCATGGAGGAGTGGTGGACATGGCCTACTTAGATTTCAGTAAGGCTTTCAACAACATTCCACATAGGAGATTAGTAAGAAAGCTGGGTAGCTTAGGGTTGGGTAAAAAGGTGGTAAACTGGGGAAAAAATTGGTTGGGGGATAGGTGACAGAGGGTGGTGGTAAATGGAGTTTGCTCCAAGGAAGGGAGGGTGACCAGCGGGGTACCTCAGGGATCAGTGCTGGGACATTACAGAGGAGCTGGAAGGGAAGGTCTGCCTCTTTGCAGACAACACCAAGATCTGCAATAGGGTGGGCATTCCAAGGGATGGTGGAAAAGATGAGTAGAGACCTGAGAAAACTCAGGGAGTGGTCAAGGGTGTGGTAGCTGGGCTTTAGTGTGAAAAAGTTCAAAATAATGCACTTGGTGCACAGAAACCCGGGGAGGAGTACAGAATGAGTGGAGTGGTATTGACAACTACCAAGCTGGAAATAGACCTGGGGTAGTCATATCAGCTGACTTAAAGGTGGCCAGGCTGTGCGTCAAGGCAGTCAGGAGGGCTAGTGGGATGCTGGGGTGCATAGGAGGGGTATCACCAGCAGAAAGAGGGAGGTGGTCATGTGCCTGTATAGATTGCTGGAAAGACCGCACCTTGAGTACTGAGACCAGTTCTGGAGACCACATCTCCGGAAGGACATAGACAGAGTGGAAGCGGTCCAAAGGAGGGCAATGAAAATGGTGCTGGTTCTGCATCAAAAGCCCCGTAAGGAAAGACTACAGGACCTCAGTATGTACACCCTGGAAGAGAGGAGGAAGAGGAGATGTATAGCAGAGAACTTTAAATACGTCACCGGGGTGAATAAGGTACAGGAGAGAAGTATTTTTCAGAAAAGAAGGTGTACGAGAACAGGGGGACATACTACGAAGCTGGAAGGGGGTAGTTTCAGGAGAGCTGTGAGGAGGTGCTTCTTCACAGAAAGAGTGGTGGAGTTCTGGAACAGACTTCTAGCGGAGGTGGTCTGGGCAAAAACTGGTGGGTTTCATGAATGCATGGGATAGGCACAAGGGAATTGTAGTGGAAAGGAATGGGAGAGGAAGAGCTGTAGATCAAGTAGGGTCTGAACTGAGCATGTAGGTAAGAAAAAAGGCAGATTGGGTGGGCCAGGCGGCCCTTATCTGTCATCAGATTCTGTGTTTCTGTGTTTCTCAAGCAGTTTATGAAGAACTGGCAGAATTGCTATATGTTGGTAGTTTTCAATTCATTTTGCATCCCCCTTTCTGAAATATTTCCCCCTTTCAGATATAGCCTTAGCAACCTTGCAGCTTTTAGGGTGGTGGCTGAGGTATGGGATAAATTAAACATACAAGCATGAGGGGGGAGGCTTGACAGGGGGCTGCGACCTTACTTGTCTGGGTTTTAGCCCATCATATCCAACATAGAGCATTGTGTATGAGCAGGTATACATGACAAGGCTGTGCTTGAATGGAGAGGTTTCATTGGTAACGGGCAACCTCGAAAGCGTAGCTCAAAAAGTCTTCTGTTACCAAGGAAACCTCGAGATTCAAACACAGCCTTGTTGTTGTATGTTTACTCATACACAGTCTTTTATAGTGTATGGGCAGGCATTACAGTAAAAAGCACCACAAAAAAAAGGTAGAGGCTGAACAAACCACACTTTAGCTGGCACGCATTTTTGTTATTTATTACTTTTATTATTTGAGAACAAGCAAACAGAATTTGAATGATTCACTAACTAGGCAACATATCGAGACTGCAAATGCAGAAACAGAAACAAGAAAATTATGGCCTTATCTGAATGCTGCCTACACCCATTAGTGTGCTGGTTTTCCTGTTTAGCTATGAACTTTGCTCAGCCCAAGGAAGTGCTCGTCTGAGCCGCGGCTGCCATACTTTTGTTACTACCGTTAGCACTGTCACAGTGTGAGAGAAAACTAAAAACACGACAGTGCTAACAATGGCAACCACTGCACGAGCTGACTACAGCACAAGAAACAGTTAGATCTTGTGCTGCAGTAGTGACATAGCAGCACAACAACAATTTGATGTCACCACTGTAGCACAACAAGCTGATTCCAGTAACCGAATTCCATATACAGTAGCGTTCCATCATACACTATACTGCAGTATGGGGAGATAAGTCTGAGTAGACGCAACACCTCACAAGGAGTGACAGCTCTTAAATACAATGGTGGGTACTAGGCTGGGTGGATGGTAGAAAATGTGTAGATGGGGGTACAGTATAGCAAATTATAAAACTTAGATAAATCTGAGAAATTGTAATTAAATGCATTAGCAGTAGTCCCAGAGTTGTTATAGCTGATGACATTTAGAGTCATGTCAGTCATAGCATGATTTGTGCTTCTACCCAGCCATGAGCCCCTTGATGTGGCTCCAGAAACTCCTTAAGTCACCAGCAGAGGTGTGTAACAGATCCTTGCAGTAGTTAGTTTTAGCAATACAAATTGCTTTTTTACAGGCATTCCTCTGAGTCCTGTATTCCACCCAGTCAACAGGCAACCCTGAGTCATTAAATTTGGCCAGCACCTATCTCTGGTCTGCAGTAAAGTTAGCAGGTTTCTGTGAAGCCACCTAGTAGCCGATCTTCTTACCCTGCATCTAATCGGAGGGACATGTTTATTTTGCAGAGCATGGAATACGAACATATGAGCATATGAAATTTGCCAGCAGATAAAAACCTAGTGGTCTATCAAGTCTGCTCAAATGTGCAGCTAGCACCCCTTATTCTGCAGCTGCCCCTTCCTCTCTCCCTCCTACCCTTGATCTTCCCCCTTGCCCTGTCCCAGACCCCTTTGAAGCAGTCCACTGTTCTACTGGATACCACTTCTGCCGGTAACACACTAAACACAGCTACCACCCTCTCTGTAAAAAGTGTCTCCTCATCTCCCTCCTGAACCTCCCTCCCTCAATCTCATATCATGGTTCCGGGTGTCCCTTCCCTCCCTTACTTTGAACAGCTCCTCCGTACCTGTCTTGTTTATTCCTTTCATGTACTTGAAGGTTTCAATCATATCCCCCCTGTCCCTCCTCTCCTCCAGTGAGTACGTGTTCAACTCCCTCAGCCTTCTCTCGTATGGTAAGTCCCCCAGCTCCATGATCATCTTTATTGCCCTGCGCTGCACCCCCTCCAGTAACTCAATGTACCCCCCTTCCTCTTCTGTTTCTCACCCTTATCTCTCCTCCACACACCCCACTCTCCTTTTATTTTTGCCTGCTTCCTATCTCCTGGCTACTCCCCCTTTCCCCTTCACTCCCCTGCCGCCATCCTTGTCCCTCCTTTCCACCCCCTGCCTACCCTCTACACCTCCTCTGCCTCATTTTGCCCTCTCACCCTCTGTGCCCCTGCCCTTCCCTGGTCAGTGGCTTCCCTTTCTCTTCCTCCCACCTCTACTCCTCCACCCATTCACCCTTCCTCTTCTCCCACTCTATTCCACCCAGTCCCTTACCCTCTCCTTCCCCTTCCTCTCCCACTCTTCCCAACCCTCCCACTATCGCATTTTCCAGCCTACCTACTATCACATTTGCATGTCCTGCTGCAACTTGCACTTACCTACTTGCACTTTCTGACAAAGTCTCTTTCAACTGCCTCCTACCCCTCACCTCGCCCCCTTCGCTATCTTATACCACACCAAATGTTTATTTTTTTGCAACTTGTACTTGTCTGCAAGTCATGTTTGCTTAGCTCATAGATACATAGACAGTGTCGGCAGATAAGGGCCTATGGCCCACCTAGTCTGCCCATTTGAGCTTGTAAGTTCAGTTTATGTTTTCCTAGAAGTCTGTTGCCCCTTACCCTGACCTCCAGAATTCCTTTATGTCTGTCCCATGCATTCTTAAGTCCCATGATTGTTTCAGCCCCCACCACTTTCTCCGGCAGGGTGTTCTACTTGTCCACCACCCGTTCTACCACGTTCCTCACGTTTCCTCTGAATCGTCCTCCCTCCAACTTCATCCCATGCCCTCTAGTCCTGGAACATCTTTTTCACTTAAAAATAGTGTATTCCTGCACCCTGTTCCTCCCTGTAAGATACTTGTATGTCTCTATCATATCCCCTCTCTCCCTCCTCTCCTCCAGGGAGTACATGTTCAGTTCCTTCAACCTGTCCTCATAGGACTTGTGATGCAATCCATGCACCATCTTTGTTGCCCTCCTCTGAACCTTCTCTACCCTGTCTATGTCCTTACGTAGGTAAGGTCTCCAGAACTGTACAGTGTACTCCAGGTGGGGCCTCACTAGTGTCCTGTATAGTGGAGTTATGACCTCCCTTTTCCTGCTGGTGATGCCCCTGCCTATGCATCCCAGCATCCTATTTGCTTTACCTGCTGCCTTGTCACACTGTTTTCCTACCTTGAGGTCATCAGAGATGATAACCCCAAGATCCCTTTCCTGCTTGGTGCATGCTATATCCTTATCCCCTAACTGATATATTGTGCCAGGATTTTTGTGTCCCATATGCATTATCTTGCACTTCTTTGCATTGAATTTCAATTGCCAAACCCCTGACCATTCTTCAAGTTTCTGCAGGTCCCTTCTCATTCTGTCTACACCCTCTGGTGTCTACTCTGTTACAGAGCTTTTGTCATCAGCGAACAGTGAAATTCTGCCTTCTAGGTCCTCGCAATGTCACTGATGAAGATGTTGAATAGGACGGTCCCAGCACTGATCCCTGTGGTACCCCACTGGTCACTCTTCCCTCTGTGGAGTGACGCCATTTACCACCACCCTCTGTGTCCTGCCACCCAGCCAGTTACCTACCCACCACACTACTGTCCTGCCCACACCCATATTCCCCAGTTTGTGTAATAGTCTTCTATGTGTACAGTGTCAAAGGCCTTGCTGAAGTCCAGATAGGCCATGTCCACTGCCCTCCCGATCCACCTCCCTAGTCACCCAGTCAACAAATTCAACGAGGTTGGTCTGACATGACCTCCCCTGCTGAAACCATGCTGCCTTGGGTCCTGTAGTCCATTGACACCAGATGTTCCACCAATCTGTCCTTCAGTAGTGCTTCCATGATCTTCCCCACTACCGAGGTGAGGCTGACTGGTCTGTAGTTCCCCGCTTCCTCTTTGTTCCCACTTTTGTATAAGGAGACTACATCTGCTATACTCCAGTCTTTGGGTACCTCCCCTGTTTCCAGTGATCGGCTAAACAGGATAGCCAGAAGTTCAGCCACCACCTCTCTTAGTTCTTTAAGGACCCTGGGGTGCACCCCATCTGGCCCCATTACTTTATCATACTTTTCAACATTTAATCTAACGAACTCCAGGTGCGGTCTCATGTTTTGTTTTTGGTATCTTCTTGTTATTAGCTTTGCTTTGTTTTTTTACTGTACTTCTGTTTTGATGTGGAACCTTTGTAAACGAACCTATGGTTCAAAGGTACTTGTAATCCTAGACCTAATGAAAAAAAAATGTCCCTCTTCAGATACGGGCACCAGTACTGCACGCAGTACTCCAGGTGCAGTCTAACTAATAGTTTCATAGGTAGATTATGAGTCTAGAGGTCAGATGACCTATAATGACGTGCCACTAGCTAGTGGTAATGCCTACATTTTACAACTCCCATATGTTGATCCAAACTGTGCTTGAAAGATGTCATGGTACTACAAGACACAACTTCCTTTGGCAGTGCATTCCAAGCATTGACTACTTGCTGACTAAACCATTTACCTCTCATACTAGTCCTAAATAAGTCCCCTTTTAACTATAGACTATATGATCTAGTAGACCTTGAGTTAGGACTTTTCTACAGTCCTATAGAGTCCCACAATCATTTATTCTTACTGGCATTGTATACATAACAGAGATCTCCCCTTAATCTTTTGTACTCGACAAAATATAGATTTAACTCGGTCTGTCATGATATGATTTGTTAGCCATGTTATGTATTCTTTTAGTCATTTTATGTTGCCCTCTCTCCATTAATTAATTATCATTAATTGTTTGATGGGCGAAGAAGGGGGAACAATATTCCAGATATGGTCTAACCAGTGATGAATATAATGGAATGATTACCTGTTTATCTCTACTCTTAATATTTCTGAAAATACAGCCAAGAACTTTATGACATTTCTGTACCATATACTTTGTGTGTGTGCTTAAGGATAACTCATTTGTCATGATCACCCCTAAATCCTTTTCATTACTGGTTTCCAGGAGTGTGGGGTTGCCTAGCTGGTATCTGATTTGTGAGTTATTATGTCCAAAGTGCATGACCTGACACTTTTCAACATTTAATCTAATGAACTCCAGGTGCGGTCTAACAAATTACTCCAGGTGCGGTCTAACTAAGGTAGTAGAGAGAATGCAGGAAACTATAGACTGGTCAACTTCACCTCAGTAGTGGAATTTAGAGATAAAGTGGCATAGGGCTCCTTCGACATCTGTAGTGAGATTGGGGACCACTCTGTCTGACATTGGTCTGCAATAAAAGCTACTTGGTTAAGTTTGGTGAAGTCATGGAAAACTAATCCTTTAGGGGACAGGAGGGAGAGTGCACATTCCAGACACAGTTTACTGGGGAGTGGTGTCTAATAATGTCAGCCATGGTACCAGCAGCAACAATCCTGTCCTTTCTGTTTAAGACCCAGTCAATCAGTGAATGGTGTTTACCTTTTGTAGCTAGCCTAGTGGGATCAGAGATGAGTTGAGTGAAATGAAACTTATTTGGTAGGGATTCAAAAGACTTAGTGTTTTTACCAAACTGATCTAGGTTAAAGTCACCCATTAACAGAATGTCGTGTTTGCCAATAACCAAGGACAGGTGACAAATAGCATCTGACAAACCCATCTTTCCACTTTTTGGAGGATTGTAAATGCATACAATGTGCAGCTTCTTAGTATTCCCTAAAATTAATAAGGAGTATACATGTTGATAGAAATCTAGATTTAGTAGTTGCCGTATTGGTCCTTGTAAGAATAGATTCAGAAGCAAATGATTTGATACCTTTTAATGGACCAATATAGATGTAACAACAAGAACAAAGTGCTCTAGCTTTCGGACCAACCAGTCCTTCTTCAGAAGCAGGCTTCTGAAGAGGACTGGTTGGTCCGAAAGCTAGAGCACTTTGTTCTTGTTGTTACATCTATGTTGGTCCATTAAAAGGTATCAAATCATTTGCTTCTGAATCTCACATGTTGATAGAGTAAGCATAGCCAGGGCAGTTAGCCGCAGATGTTCCTTGTAATGGATTACTACTCTACACCCCCCACTTCATTGTTTGAAGGGTGATCAAGTCTGAGCAGTTTGTAGCCAGCCAGTGAAGACAACGAGTCAGGAATAGGAGGTTTTAGTCATTCTCAGGGGAGAGAGCCCTGGAGGAGCTCACAAAACTGAAGGCGGACAAAGCAATGGGGCCAGATGGCATACACCCAAGGATATTAAAAGAACTACAAAGGGAGCTAGCGGCGCCTCTGGCAAAATTGTTCACCGAGTCACTCGACAGGGGTGGTGCCAGAGGACTGGAGGATGACACATGTAGTCCCTCTTCACAAAAATGATAGCAGGGAGGAGGCAGGAAACTATAGGCTCATCAGCCTCACCTCAGTAGTGGGTAAGATCATGGAAGCACTACTTAAAGAAAGGATAGTGGGATGCTTGGAATCCAGTGGTGCCCAGGATCCAAGATCATGGATCCACAGCAGAAAGGTTGTGTCAAACAAATCTGATAGATTGTTTTGAGTGGGTCACAGAGGAGGTGAATCCGGTGGGGGGGGGGCGGTGGATGTTGTCTACCTCGATTTCAGCAAGGCCTTCGACACCGTCCCACACAAAAGGCTGGTTAACAAAATGGGTAGTCTGGGCATGGGCCACAAGGTGGTAAACTGGGTTAAAAACTGGTTAAAGGTCAGGAGGCAGAGGGTGGTGGTAAATGGCATCCAATCCAGGGAGAAGCGGTGACCAGTGGGGTGCCCCAGGGGTCGGTTCTTGGGCCAGTCCTGTTTAATGTCTTCATTAGTGGCATAGCAGAAGGACTGGAGGGGAAGGTTGCCTGTCTGCAGATGACTCCAAGATCTGTAACAGGGTGGATACTCCAGATGGGGTGGAGAAAATGAGGAGGGATCTAGGGAGGCTGGAAAATGGTCTGAGGTGTGGCAGCTGAGGTTCAAAAACATGGCTGAAACCACATCACACGGATGTCGAAGTGTCCATTCCGGGATGCACAATCATCAGGCAGGACAGATGTGGGAGAAAGAGAGGGGGAGATACGGCAATGTATGTATCAAGCACTCGGCAGTTCACCACTGTGGACATCCTCTCCCCCAAGCAAACATCGACTCCCTACTCATCAAACTAATACTTCCGTTTTCCACCCTTATATATGTGGCAGGCTCATACTGCCCCCCCCCCACCCCCGGCACTCCCACTGATGATATTCTCTCCCACCTCATTACACTGCAATCCCTAGCCACTGGGGGTGAACTCTACACCACAGGTGATTATAATGCCAACTGGTTAGGCAATGACAAAGCCCACCTGAAGACCAAGATTAAGGCCTTGAACCTCACGCAACTCATAAGGGAGCCCACCAGACTCAACCATAAGACAAACAACCACCCCCTACTGGACTGGGCTCTCACCTCACATCCACACAGAATTCTGGCCACAGGCCTGCCTCCTGACTCATTAAGCGATCATCACATGATCTACATGACCAGGAAGGTACACAGTCCCACTGCCCCCCCCACCAAGACACTGCGCACACGGTCCTATAACTCCTTAGACCTAGAAGCTCTTCTGGCAGACCTAGGCAGGATTAATTGGTCCTGCATCACCGAAGCATCCTCCGTTGACGAAGCCTTTGAGGCATTTAAAACCAGATTCCTAAAAGTTTGGGACAAGCACGCTTCCCTGCGTACTAAAAGAGTCAGAGGGGCTCATCTACTTTGGATCTCGGTGGACATAATCAGATTATGCCATGCCAGAGACCACACCTGGAAAGCACATAAGGAGCAGGGCACCCAGGCTTCCCATAATATCTACCATTCCTGTTGTAATGCCTGTACAAAAATCATCCGCCAAGCCAAAAAATGCTACTTCCTATCAATATTCAGAAATAATCACCCCACAGAGTTTTGGAAATCCCTGCTCTCCCCCACCCAACCCCTCCATCCAACTCTACTAACACAGGATACCCTCATCTCTCGACCCCATCTGTGTAGCTGAAGCCTTTAACACCCGCTTCCTCAGCTATGCAGACAACCTTCTAACCCCCTCCAGGATACTCCCCGGAACACTCCCACCGCCGCCCCCAGTCCCCCCTTATATTCACCCCAGTCCTGGCGTTCACATTCCAACCAGTTTCCCCAGCAGAAGTCCTTCGCTCCCTGCATGCTCTGAACCCTAACAAAGGCAAATGCCCGTTATCCTTGAACGCCAAGATGCTATTCTTGTCAGCCCCAGCTATAGCCTCCCCCCTGGCCACCCTCCTCAACCTCTCTTTCTCACTGGGCAAGGTGCCCACGGCCTGGAAGTTGGCCACCGTCACTCCCCTCCCCAAAGGAGGTGACCCCTCCTCACCAGGCAACTACCGACCTATTTCCCTACTCCGTATACTGGCCAAATTACAGGAACAACTAGTATTGTCACAACTGACTCATTACTTGGATGCCTCCTCATTCTTCACGCCTTACCAATCCGGATTCCGCAAAGCCCACTCAACCGTCACCTCCCTACTACGTGTCACAGGAGACATTCTCGCCAGCATCGACAAGGGACATACCACCACGGCCATCTTTATAGACCTTGCAAAGGCATTCGATATGTCTCCCACCCCCCCTACTCATCTCTAAACTTACCAACGCGGGGCTTGCACCACCTGCCACAGAGTGGTTCCAAATTACCTAGCCGGGAGGAAACAAGCGGTCAGAATTGCCTCCTACACATCAAACCCTCTCCCTCTAACATCTGGTGTCCACCAAGGATCAGTATTAGGACCCATGCTCTTCTCCATCTTTCTAAACGACCTCCCATTGGTTTGCTCCCATTCATCCATTCAAATGTATGCGGACGATACAGTCCTGTACGCAGCTGGACCCTCCGCTTGCAGCATGGCATCTCTCCTCCTGGAGGATTTCTCTGCCATCCAGCTATGGTTCAGAACTAACCGGCTATTCCTAAATCCAACAAAAACTGTGTCGGTCACATTTGGCTCCCGACAAAGACTTTCCTGACAACCCCCCTGTCCCCCATTCAAAACACTGGAAGGGTCCCCACTGGAGCAATGCACTAGTTATAGGTACCTAGGCATCTGGCTCGATCAATACTTGGACTTTGCGTCGCACATTGACTCCCTACACAAGAGGCTGCTACCTAAACTGAGTGCACTTTACCGTAACAAGAACTGCCTCTCCACGCAAACGAGACTAGCCATTGTACAAAAAATGATACTGCCTGTTCTTGACTATGGGGACATAGTATACACTACTGCACCAGCTACCACTCTGGCAAGCCTAGACACCCTATTCCACTCCTTCTGCCGCTTCATCCTAGACTGCCCGCAAACCACTCACCATTGCACGTTATATAGCTCCCTCAACCTGCCATCCTTCCAAGATCGCAGATTAATTAACTGCGCAAGATTCGCTGCCAAATTCTGGTCCCTCTCCCTCCCTCCCTACCCGGAATCCACCCTTTCCCAACAACCTCCTCCAGCATACTCCCTAAGAGGCACAGACCCCAGACTACTCCATGTTCCACTCATGCGCTCCACCAAGGGACTGGCAGCTTTTAAATACCGAATCCCACAGCAATGGAATGCCCTACCCGCCTCCATACTACGTGAGAACAACCCCTACCTTCGTACTCAATTACTCAAGGCTCATTTCTCCTCCAACTGCTTCTGCTAGTTAACTCAATCGCCACTTTTATGGGTGTACAACCTACCGTCTCATTGTTTACTTGTCTCTATCTGTAACTCCTGACCATGGCTGCCAGGTATAATTCTGCCTGTAACTAATTAACTGTATTGTACTGTATTGTATTGCACAAATGTTTTGCTATGTACTGGGCCTGTTTTGCCCAAATGTTTTTGTTATGTACCAGGCCTTGGCCCCCAGGTTGCATCTGGAATCGAGCTTTCAAACAACATGAAGTCTTGCTGTATTATGACAATTGCAGTTTGTCCCACCATTAGGACTGCTCCGGAGGTGAAAGAGTTAACTCCCATTCTAAGAATGGAACTTGGAGCGCAAGCTCGTTAGAGAAGCTCTGTCTGGGTTATTTCAAACCCAAACTGTCAGATTCTTTACTCCGCCTCACTGAACAGTCGCTCCGGAGATTTCTGCTACTGCTCGGTTCATTTCTCCGTTTGAACAGTGTTTTCTCGGTTCAATTCAACCGAGAATATTATTATTTTAACCGCAAAACCGATCGGTTCAAGCTCTGTCTGTGGTATCGTAAGTAATTACAGTTTATTTTCTGTGTGGAACTTGTAAATGTTATCGGTTCGGTTTTGAACCGATCAGCTTGTTTTAAAACTTGAAATTGAAGGTTTTAGAGTGCGGTTCCCAGTTCTTATCGGTTCTAAAAAAAAGCAGTTTCATTCGTTTTCAAGACCAGTGACACGTTAGGAACCGATAAGGGTCATCTTGCCTGGCACCGTTTAAAAGGCAAGTTTTTGGTTAGGCTGGCATTATGTCTGAGAAACCCAAAAGAAAAATGGGCCCACTGGGTTTCAACACTGTGATGTCTGTGGGAAGTCTTTGCCAAGGCTGACCCACACACCACATGTGTATATTGTCTGAGTTTGACCACCTCAATTCAGACTGCCAGATTTGTAAAAATTTCCTGCAGCCACCCTGGATAAGAGTTGGCAGGCTCAGGGCGAAGACCAAAAGTCTGCTGACCGGATGGCCAGCCGGTTTGGTGCCAACGAACCGGAGGGAGTGCCCTCTGACCAGGCGAGACTTCCTCGGGCAAGCGTAAAGCTGGCTCGGAGGGCCAGTTCCAGTAAAGAAGCAAGAAAATCAGCAGGTGTGGGCCCAAATTCCTTCTCCAACTGCTGCAGAGATAGCAAGAGCTATTCAGATTGTCCAGTCACTTTCTCGGTTCGTCGAACCGCCACTGTCTGGTAAAGGTCGGTTCGGTCGGTTCCACCGGTTCAGGAATATGATGTTGAAGAGTTTTATGAACCAGAGGAGGGGGAGGATGATTATGAACAGTATGAATGTGACTTGGAGGGTCTGGGTGTGCCCATTGAACCGGACATCTCCCCAGACAGACCTTTTGAATCTCCCCCTTCGCTTTCTGAGTCCCCCTCTCACTTTATGTTTTACAAAAAAGTTGCTGAAACCCTCCAGCTCCCATTGGAGGAAGCTGTGGCTGAGCAAGAGGAACCTGATTTTGTAGAAATGATGGATATTCCAGAGTCTAGGGTTTGTCTATTCCTTGCATAAATCATTTAGGAAACAAACAATAAAATTTTAAAACTCCTAATTCTGTGCCTCCTGTGGACAAAAGATGGACAGGAGGTACACTCTATCAGGTCCTGATACAGAATTCCTTTCACAGCAATGCAGTCACGTTGGTGTGGTTCAGGCTGCAGCCTGTGATAAAGCTAATATTCCCTTGGCTTCACATCCTCCTGTCAAGGATTCCAGGAAGATTGATGCCATGGCTAAAAAAACAATACATGGCAGGGTCCTTGGGACTCAGGCAAGCAAATTACATGGCTTATGTAGCAAGGTATCAAAAATCTAGATGGGACATTGTTGTGGCTTTGGCCAAACAGGCCTCTGGCCAGCTTGCTAATGAGCTGGAACAGGTGGCTGCTGATGGCATTGAGGCATCTAAGGTGCAGTTTCATGCTGCTGTGGATTTTAATGATGTATCCTCTAGAGTCATGGCTACGTCTGTAGCTTTCAGTGGGGTTGGCCTGGCTCAGGTGTACTTAGCTTGTCACAGGATACCCAGACTAAGGCAATGGATTTTCCTGTGGTTGGAAATTCTCTGTTTGGGGAGCAGACAGAGAATTATATAGAAAATGGATGAATATAGGACTACCTATAAGAGTGCTCAGGCTAAGGAGCGGCAAGTCACTCCTCAGAGGCAGACCCCCAAGGGTAGGGGTAGAGGTAGGCCTTTTCACAGGCCTTTTTACCAAACCCAGGCCTCCTCTGCTTATGCTCAGAGGGGGTTCTTCAGAGGGAGAGGCAAACGGGGTGTGGGCAGGCCTGCTCCCACCCCTCAGCCTAAAGCACCTGCCAAGCAGACACCCTGATGGGGTGCCCAGGGCCGATTCTCCTTTACTGTAGTGGGCAGGTTGGCTTACTTTGTTCAGAACTGGGTGTCTCTAACTTCAGACAAGTGGGTCCTGGAAGTAGTAAGCTAGGGTCTGGTTCTCAGCTTCAGAAAGTTCCCAAAGATGAGAATCAGATCTTTCCCACCTGCAAACTCTTTAGAGACCTTTACTTTAGAAACAGAAGTCTCAACCCTCCTGGCTCTCAGAGCTGTAGAAAGGGTTTCTCCCCTACACCAGGGCAAGGGTCTGTACTCCAGATATTTCCTTACCCCAAAAAGACAGGAGAATGGCCCATTTTAGACCTGAGATATCTGAACAAACACCTGTTGAAACCAAAATTCAGAATGGTAACTCTGGCAGTGATTTTACCTCTCTAAGGCCAGGAGACTGGCTAGCCTCCCTGGACCTCAAGGATGCCTATTTTCACGCCCTAATCAGAAGCTCCCACGAAGTACCTCAGATTCAACTGCCCTCAGGTCACTACCAGTTCAGAGCAATGCCCTTGGCCTCACCTCTGCCCCAAGGGTATTCACAAAATGTCTGGCAGTAGCAGTTGCTCATTTAAGAAGGCAAAGGATTGCTGTCTTTCCCTATCTGGACGACTGGCTCATTGTAGGCCAGTCCCCAGAACAGGTAAAATCTCACCTGCAAGTTACCCAGCAGCTGCTCACCTCCCTGGGCTTCTTGCTCAATCTTCCAAAGTCAGTTCTGGAACCAGTTCAGGTGCTCACCTTCATAGGTGCAGAATTGGACACAAAGCAGGCCAGAGCCTTCCTACCCTTAGAGAGGGTAAGGAACTTGGTGGCTCTGGCCTCCTCCTTCACTCTGCAGGTCTCTCGACCAGCAAGACACTTTTTGCAGCTCCTGGGGCACATGGCTGCGTCCACAGCTGTAGTGCAAGGAGCAAGATTTCAGATGAGGGACATTCAGTTTCACTTGAGAGCCTTTTGGTCTCAGAGAAGAGACCCCCTTTCCAAGTTGGCCCCAGTGACCCGAACCCTGATCCAGGCCCTCCAGTGGTGGCAGGATCAGAGCAATTTAAGACTGGGGGTCCCCTTCATTCCTCTGTCTCACTCCTTGACCCTCACTACGGATGCTTCCCTCCTGGGGTGGGGAGCCCACATGGGCGACCTCTCCACTCAGGGAGTGTGGTCCCCTCAGGAATCTCTGCTCCACATCAATTTGCTGGAACTCAGAGCTGTCTTTTTAGCACTTCAAGTGTTTTCTGCGTCTGTTCAGAACAAAGTGGTACAAGTCAGAACAGACAACACCACAACAATGTGGTACATCAACAAGCAGGGGGGCACTCGGTCTTCGGCCTTGTGCACACTTCCCTCATAGCAGTTCACCTTCCAGGAAAGGACAATGTCCTAGCAGATGCTCTCAGCAGGATTTCCCAGGGCCATCACGAATGGTCTCTGGATCCTCAAGTACTGGGGATAGTTTTTGCCAGATGGGGCACCCCTCAGATAGATCTTTTTGTAGCCCCAGACAATCACCAGCTTCCACTGTTCTATTGCAGGCCCCCAGTGTTGGGCTCAGTCCCCCTGGATGCCTTTCTCCTAGATTGGGAAGGAAGTTTCTTTATGCCTTCCCCCCTTCCCTCTCCTATTCAAGGTGCTAGTCAAAATCAGATCCCAGCCTTGCAGGGTGATTCTGATTGCCCCAGATTGGGCCAAGCAGCCCTGGTACCCACTCCTTCTGTCCCTTGCAGTCCATCTTCCCCTGTGTCTCCCCAGGAATCACAACCTGTTAACCTGTGCCCAGGGGAGAGTTTGGTATCCGAACCTCAAATCCCTCAACCTCAAGGCCTGGCTCTTGAGGAGTTAGATACTGACCTACACCTTTCTCAGGGTGTTCTTGAAATCCTAAAGGCTTCTAGGAAGCCTTCCCACTAGAGCTACTTATAATTCTAAGTGGAAAAGGTTTTCCATTTGGTGTTCTGGAAACATATTTCCCGGAATCTGCTGATTTGCCCATTGTTTTGGACTATATGGTCCATCTTAATTCTTTGGGCCTGAGACCAGCTACCCTGAAAGTACATTTGGCAGCTGTCTCTGCTTTTGTGTCAAGCAGGAAAGCCCTCCTCTCTTTCCGCTCACCCTGTATTTTCCAAGTTTTTAAAGGATTACTTCATACTAATCCACCTTTTAGGGATCCGGCCCTGCCTGGGCATTATGTTTGCATTGCCCAGTTATTGCAACCCCTTTTGAACCTCTGTCTTCTGCAGAGCTTAAGTACTAACTTGGAAAACTGTTTTTCTAGTGGCTATCACTTCTGCCAGGCATAAGTGAGTTGCAAGCCTTGTCAGTAGAAACTGACTTTATTTCTTTCCACAGGGATAAGGTAGTCCTCAGGACTAACAGGAAGTTTTGCCTAAGGTGGTTTCAGATTTCCATCTTAATCAATCTATCTCCCTTCCAGTGTTTTTCACTGAGCGTTCCTCCTCTGGAGAGGAGATTGCACAGTTTAGATGTTAAGAGGGCCTTAAGTTACTATATGAGCGTGCCAAGGGTCACAGGTTCGAATCCCTCCAACTTTTTCTCACTTATGGTGAGGTCGGAAAAGGAGACCTGCCACTAAGAGATCAATTGCCAGGTGGATTGTCTCTTTATCCAATTTGTTATCAGAAACTGGGAATGTTCCCCCTCTGGCCTGAGGGCTCATTCTACCAGAGGTACAGCCGTGTCTCTAGCTGCTGCCAGAGACATCCCTATCTTAGAGATATGTCAAGCAGCTACCTGAAGCGGTACACTTTCACCAAGCATTACTCCCTGGATGTCCAGGCCAGAGAGAGATGCTCGGTTTAGCACAGCTGTGCTTCAGAGCCTATTCCTAAGTAGGTTCTGTCCCTCCTCCATGGAGGTACTGCTGTGTAGTCTGCAATTGTCATAATATAGCAAGACTTCATGTTGTTTGAAGAAAAATTACTCACCTTAGTAATGTTGTTTCTTCTAATGGAGTCTTGCTGTATCTGTTACCTCTCTCAACCTGCCCTCTCAGAACTTCTACTTGGGTATGGGGTGGGCAGCCTAGTATGAGCTAGTTATGCCCATTATATGTTTTCCACCCCTTCTTGGGGTTTTGGGGTGTGGTGTTTTATTTTATCTTATATTATTGCTTATATTATATTATTACTTCTGGTCCCCTGACTTGAGTCTTTGTGTTGGGACCAGGAATATGTGTTAATAGTCAGGTAGCCAGTTGGCTAGTGTAGGTTACAGCTTCCACACAGACCTTAGTGAGTTTTGCTCGTAAAGATCTGACAGTTTGGGTTTGAAATAACCCAGATAGAGCTTCTCTAACCGAGCTCACGCTCCAAGTTCCATTCTTAGAATGGGAGTTAACTCTTTCACCTCCGGAGCAGTTCTAATGGTGGGACAAACTGCAATTGTCATAATATAGCAAGACTCCATTAGAAAAAAACAACATTACTAAGGTGAGTAATTTTTTCTTGTTGCTCAGTATGCCTTCCTGGTGAATCTTGTAAATAAATAAATAAACAAACTCTTAAGAAGTGCAAAATAATGCACCTGGGATCAGGGATGTTCAAATCAGATTTTTTTTTTTTTTTTATTATCCTATTTTTTCCCCACGCCTCTCGTCGACCATCGACTCTGGTCACGGACCCCTAGAGCCCCGGCCACCTGATATTGCCATCTCCCCCGGTCATCCCTGGCTTACCCCCCCCAGAGAGTGGGGCTGCGGTTCCGACCCCCTATATCGGACCGCGGAACTATGACTGGTTGGGGGAACGGCTCCAATGGCCAATCAGGGCTTCCTGGGGCAGAGCATCACCGAGACGCAAGGCGTGGGATTTTGTTCCCTCCCATTTTTCCTCCCCCGAGGAGGCGGGGATGTGCAATGACGCCTGCGTCCGCTCCGCCTCTCCCCGTTTGAGCGTCAGCAGCGTGAAGTTCTCACGGCCTCCGCCAGAAGTCCCCAAGCCGCTCGAATGTTGCCCGCACCTCCCCGGAGGAGAGCTGCCACATGGATGCTTAAGTCCTTTTCCCCCGGCTGGCCCTCCGACGATCGGGTCGTTCCCAGACCCAGGTCGCGGCGCTCATAGCGTATATCCCACCGCTGCCGCCCGGCAGGGCCGTTCAAATTAGATTTTTAAATTCTTGCCCCAGGGCAAGCGGTGGTCTAAAAATTACTTGCCCACAAAATCTTGTACTCGCCTTACCACGAAAGACATGACTGGTAAAAACAACATATAGTACCACTGTAATCTAAAAAAGAAAGATCTGAAGACAGAGGTTACATCAGGGCCACTTTAAACAAAGCCATGGAGAAAGCAAAACAAGTGAGACAAGCACTAGCCATGACATCTTACAATGATTCAGAAAATACCACAAATATACCAATATGCTACAAAATATAAGGACAAGATGGCAGACACCAGGAAATTACTAAATAGACACTGACACATCCTAATGGACTGAGGGGGTATTCAATAAGAAGCCTATTACTGAGGCCAAGAAACAACCAACTATTAGGGAAACATTAGTGCACACTTTACACAAGGCTACAGATTAACCTCTCTTGGGACAGCTACTACTGGGACCCCTCAAGCACAGCATGGTACCCTGTGGATGGTACTTAGTGTGCAGCCACACTAGCTGGAAGGACATCTTTATTTGCCCACAGAAAAATAAAAGGTACTCCATCAGATGGCAACCAATAAACTGCAAAACCACAGGGGTAGCTGAAATAATACTGCAATGTCCTTGTGACTACATTTACATGGGGAAAACATTAAGTAAGCATTAATCCCCGCTGAAGGTGGCATCTAATGGGGAGTTAATGCATGGTTGGGACTGTTGTGGCACGAGGCCAGAGGCCGAGGGTGCAACGGACCAACCATGCAGTAACTCCCCATTAGATGCCACCTTCAGCTGGGATTAATGCAATTTGTAAGACATGCTAAGTGCGACGCAAGTAACCATCACCCTTGAAAACTTAGCTCTTCTGATGGCCTCTTCTACTTCTGTGTCTCCGTTTCTGCGTGTGATTCCTGTCATCATGCTAGGTCCGTGCTGGAAGGCAGTGAGCTGGTAGAAGAGCAACACGGCATTATGAGACGATAATGCCGTGTTGCTGTTGTGGGAAGCGCGTTCACGAGCCCAACATGGCATTATCGTCTCATAATGCCATGTTGCTCCTGTACCACGTGATACCGTCCCACCTATCGCGTAGCGCCCTGACATGGCTCTCAATAATGCCGTGTTACAAGATCCCTTAAGGTGAGGATACGGGAGCACAAGGGTGATACAAGACACAAGGCTAGAACACCAGCTGCAGACCACTTCTAACAGGAAAATCACATGGGGCATCACTCTGCTCTAGACTTTAGCAAGGCGTTTGACACAGTCCCACACAAATGATTAATAAATAAATTAGCCAGCCTGGGAGTGGGTCCCAGGGTGGTAGCCCGGGGTCAAAAATTGGCTGGACAACAGGACACAGAGGATAATAGTAAATGGAGTCCATAGTGAAGAAAGGGAGATTACTAGTGGGGTACCGCAGGGTTCAGTACTGGGTCTGGTCCTTTTTAATGTCTTTATAAATGACATTGCAGAGGGACTGGAAGGAAAAGTATGCCTCTTTGCAGACGAGACAAAGATCTACAACAGGGTTGATACACAGGGGGTTGGTGGAAAGGATGAGAAGAGACTTGGCAAGGTTGGAGGAATGGTCAAAAGTATGGCAGCTTAGATTCCGTGCAAAGAAGTGCAAAATAATGCACCTGGGAAACAATAACCCAGGGGAAGAGTACACAGTGGCGGGGGGGGGGGTGAGGGAGGTATTAACAACAACAAAAATGGGGACCTGGGGGTAGTCATATCAGATGACCTAAAGGTAAGCAAGCAATGTGAGAAGCCAGTAAGGATGGCTGGGGTGATACTGAGATGTATAGGGAGAGGCATCACCAATAGAAAACAAGAAGTTGTTATCCCTCTGTACAGACAGTTGGTGAGACCCTATCTGGAGTACTGCGTGCAGTTCTGGAGACCCCATCTCTGCAAGACATAGACAAGATGGAGGCAGTCCAGAGGAAGGTAACTAAAATGGTGCAGAAGCCATACGAAAAGAAACTAAAGGAGCTTAATATGTAAATCCCTTGAAAAATGGAGGGAGAGGGGGGACATGATAGAAACTTTCAAGTACCTCAAGGGAATCAGCAAAGTCGAAGAGGGTAGCATATTTCAGAAAAAGAGGTGTACAAGAACAAGGGGAAATAATTCGAAGATGGGGGGGGGATGGCTCAGGGGCAATGTGAGAAAGTATTTTTTTTACAGAGAGGGTGGTGGACGCATGGAGCGGCCTTCCTGAGGAGGTCATAGAGTCAAAAACAGTGGGGGAATTCAAGAATGCATGGGACAGAGATAAGGCAATTTTGGTGGTGGGTAGGAAGAAGTAAGCTGTGGATTAATTAGGATCTGCAGATTCTCTAGTAGGTAGAGAAATGGGCAGACTAGGTGGGCCAAGCGGTCCTTATCTGCCGTCAAAGTCTATGTTTCTGTGTTTCTATGTTTTGGGGTTTGGAAGTGGTTCAACAACACTCTAGAGGAGTGACTTTAACAAAACTCTTGAGCAAACTGAAATGAATATATAAAATGGAGACCCTAAATCTAGAGGTGGGAATGAACAAAGGAACATACTGGATAGTATGCTGACATACCAGGGATTCCCCAGGGCAGTACACTGGCATAGTCATTAACATTTTCTAACTGCTTTTATGTTTCTCCATCCAGTCCAGTCTTCTGCTGTTTCCCTTTAGTTCAGTCCTATATGGTCCTCATACTTCACTGTCCTGATATCCTAATAACTATCATATCACCCCACCCCTTCCTCCGCTATAGTTTTTCTATCCCCACTCACCTTTCACGAACAGCTCCTATCCCAAACCGACTCTCCACAACACTGTACCCACAATACCTCGGTCTGGTACACAGGTCCCCCACCCCATCCGCACCACCACCAAATATCCCCTCTGTCATAACTGGCACTCTCACAGGGCACTATTCCATGGGAATGAATAACACACATACATGGCTGCCAGCACATACATATTGCAACCCTATCGTGTCCCTTCTCATCAGGTATCAGAGAGAAGCTACAAGTCATAACTCAGCTGTGCTCAGCCTCAGTATGCAGCATCATCACCGTTCACCGTACCATATTTTTTTAGGGCTCAGCACATTCCGATCCATCCCATCAACCCATACACCTGACCACTTTTTAAAAGGCAGCAGTGTGAGTCAAGTGCGTGCAAGTGAGCTCCCCAGCACTTTTTTATCCACCTCTGTCGGTCTTTCAAGCCAGCCAGTGAGCCGCACAGGAGGGATATTCTTTCCCAGTTCAGCCCTGCTTCTTCTTCTAATCTTCTCCAGCAGCGGTGGAATGAAATATTTACTTACTTATTTTTTATGGAGACAATTTCTGCGATTGTCGTCAGGTCTTCACTGCGAATCGAGCGGTTCACTAAAACTTTGACTGTCCAGCTGGCCTGGTGGCGCTGAGGTTGAGGTGCTGGATGCCACACCTCGCGCCATGCTGGCAATCTGGGTTTGGGAGCGACTCCGGGTTGTTGGGGTGCTGGCACGGGCTGGGGGGGAAGGGCGGAGCAGGATCGAGCACCCAGCGGCAGCTCTCCTCTCCTGGGGTGGTTGTCACCTCCTCCCCATAGTTCTGTTGCCACTGGGTGGCAGCGCAGGCGGGAGGGGGCGGCAAGTTGGGGAGGGTGTCTCAGGACGGGGTACACGCGCGTTCGGGACTGGGGGCGGGTGAAAACGGGGGAAAACGCATAAAATACATAATGGAAAAAAAAAAAATCTTTTACCACCTGTAATGGTGCGCACCACTGGCTGATCATTCCCATGTCATGACAGGGTTCTCTGTCTCCATCCTGACTGTGGCCAGTTAACACATGCCACCGCCATTGCTAGCGTGCAAAAAATTAATCAGAGGTGCAGAATAGACTGCAGGCTCATGGACTGGCAAATCACACGGTGAACAGCTCATGGGCGGGGGAGGCGAGCTGGGGGGGGGTTATAGGGAGCAAGTCAATGACCAATGGGAAAAAAAATGCCAATGCCTGGGAAATGCAGTCAAGAGAACAACAACAACAACAACAACAACAAAAAACACAAACACATGTCCAAGGGCTGCAGTTGGCAGATCAAAGTGTCTGCCCGACAGTGAAATTAGGTCAGCCTTGGATGTCAGGCAATGCAATTTGCACACCCCTGCCTGGGATGCAGAAACCTGGAGAGAGCTACAGGATGAGGGAAGAGTTGCTGACGGTCACCAAAGAAGAAGGGGATCTGGAGGTTATCATTTCTGATGACCTAAAGATGACTAAACAGAGTACAAAGGCTGCAGGGAGGGCCAGTGGCATGTTGGGCTGCATCGGTAGGGGTTTCACTAGCAGAAGGAGGGAAGTGGTGATTCCACTGAATAAAACACTGGTGAGGCCACATCTGGAGTACTGTGTACAGTTCTGGAGGCCATATCTTTGGAAGGACATTGACAGGGTTGAGGTGGTCCAGAGAAGGACGACAAAGATGGTACAGGGCTTGCACCAGAAAACGTATGAGGAGAGATTAAAGGATCTCAGTATGTACTCACTGGAGGAAAGGAGGGAGCGAGGAGACATGATAAAAACCTTCAAGTACCTTAAAGGCATAAACAAGGTACAAGGGGGCGACATCTTTCAATATTGGAGAAGTAGAAGAACAAAGGGGGGCATGACATGAGATTGGAAGGTGGCAGGATATGGGGAAACGTGAGGAAGTTTTTCTTCACGGGAAGGGTAGTGGATGCATGGAATAGTCTGCGCAGGAGGTGGTGGGAGCAAGCACATTGGGGGGATTTAAACGTGTATGGGACAGGTATAAGGGAACACTAGAGGTGGGAAGGAGAGGTGAAAGTTGTTGACCAAGTAGGGTCGGAGGCTGCGAACAAGGGTAGGGTTTATGGGCAGACTAGATGGGCCTAGTGGTCCTAATCTGCTGTCAATTTCTATGTTTCTGTGATTTTGTAAGGTCAAGTATGTCAGGGCAATAATGGGTTACACAGGCTTCTAGTTCAGTGCGGTTGGTCACAACATTGCAATATAAGCATCATCAGCTTGGGATCTTGTCAGTTTGTCTAAGTCGCATGTCATTATGTAATAAAACCTTAAACACAGCATCCTCCGGTTCTGTATTCTTCTTTAGGATGAGCAGATAAAAAGAAAGAAGAGAGAGGAGCGGCTGGAACAGATACGCCATAATGTGCAGCTGAAATATGCCTCAAAACGCAAGGTGAGTGAGTAATTAATATTGGTGTTATTACAGGTTAAGCAGCTGAGGGTGACTTGCTATGCTTGCCTTTAATCTTTGTGCATATTTTTCAAATGTAACCCAAATCAAAGTAAAAAAAAAAAAATCAGTTCTGTTTGGTAGAATCAATTTACAGGGGAAATGTAGTTTGGTGGTCTCTCCTGAAATCCTAGCGAAGTGAGGAACGATCACATTGAGACTGTCGAGAATAGAACTATCTCACTTGTATCAGCAAAGCGTGTTCATGCCAAGTTTGAGACTGATGTGTGTTTTCAGTAGAATGTAAGAGGAGTGCCCATGATTATCATTGTTTTGGGTGGTGCTGCAACAGTGCAGGCACAAAGCACCCATTTTGTGTTGACTAAAACAGAATGCGGTCCCAAAGTTTGATGCATCCCTAAATACTGCAGGGTTACATAATACCTTTGAATTGTTTTTAATCTATCACTTATTTTTTGATGTTTTACCTTTTTTGTAGTGCACTTTTTTTTTTCATTTGTACTTTGTGCTCCTTCTTCCCCAGCTGCTCCCTTCCAACTGACCAGCCCCCAGCCCCATCACCCGGCTACCCTGGGACATACCTTACGCCGGCATGCTCTGCCTCAGGACTTGCAGCTTGTGCCTAGCCACTGGAGTGGAGCCTGCAGGGGGTCAGTCTTTATCCTGCCTCCGGGGAGTTTTCCACCATTTTTCTCCATTTACTATCCCTGGAACCTCAGCCACTCACAGTTGTACATGTACATGGAGGCGCGCATGCACACTGGCACTGACAAAACCCCTATCTGCCCACCCGGCTAGCGCCAGCCCCCCAGTGCCCGATGCTACCATAGAGACTCCACTCAGTGGCAACGAAGAGCCATGGAGACCTACCACCCCAATCTGGGAGAGGAGACCTGCCTGGCGGCTGCTCACTCCACTCCCAACCCTCCTCCCCCACCCCCGGCTGATCCCCGACAACCCATGCTTGTTTGCGAACACGGATTGCCGACATGGTGAGAGGCAAGGTGTCCAGCTCCCCAGCCCTCCATGCCACTGGGCTGGCTTTTGTAGTACATTTTTAATGTATTGTGAGAAGTGTCTGATTTACAGCACCTGGAGCAGAAGTCTTCTGTCCACATGACCAAACATAGGTGGCGGCAGAATAAGCTTTCCCACATTGCACTAACAGTTTGTTTCAGTTCCCATGTGGAGGGGAACTCAGATGGGAGAGAAGATAGTTTAGACATTATTCTAGTTCAGATTTAGCCTCTTATGTCAGACTGTCAATAAAGGCACCATTTAATGCCAGTTGTTATGGTGGTTTTGTGATTTGAATACTTCTGGGAACTGAACTGAGATCAATAAAACTGATTTCACGTACTCCGTCAAACAGCAACGAGACAATAATGGTTTACAGACATTACTAACCTGGGTTGTAACCAAACAAGTTATTCAGGGTCGAAAGTGTCTGTAACCCACTGCCAGTGAGCCATCCAGCCGCCTTTGGGGTCCTCTACTTGACAAGCTCATTAATGTTCTTTTGCCCCGCCTTTGCCTGTGCTTTCTCATTGCACTCACTTTCTTACCATTATTTATCATCCTTAGGCAACTACTGTCAAAACCACTCAGTTTCCTGATTAGTGTCTTGTCCAAGGTCCAACTTTCCCTTTCCAGTTTTGCAACTTTCCAGACAAAAGACAAGTATACTTGTCCAATCCATCACTTTGTTTTGGAAACTTGATTAGCAGTGGTTTTGAATCAGCATTTTTGATCAGCAACCACAACAGTTTGGGAGTAGTTTCTCAAAATGGTGATTATTTAGAAAGAAAAATTACTTTTAAAGTTCAGAAGTGTGCAATTGCAATAAAAAGTGCTAAACTGTGGGGAAAAAAATTACTCTGTTAAGTTACTGTCCGGTACAGAATACTCTGTATGCTAACTTGGTAGTAAGAAGGACACTGGTTTGAAAGAGACCTTGAGTCTCATGCCACATCTTAGTAGATTTTTATGGTGCCCATGTTCACAGGAGTGGTGCCAGAGGATTAAGGAGGGCACGTGTGTCCCCTCTACACAAATCCGGCAGTAGAGAGGAGGCAGGGAACTATAGGCCAGTCAGCCTCACATCAGTAGTGGCGAAGATCATGCACGCGTTGCTTAAAGAAAGGGCAGTGTAACATTTACAAGCCATCGGTGCCCAGAACCCTAGGTAGCATGGATTCACAGCGGGAAGGTTGTGTCACACGAATCTGATAGATTTCTTTAACTGGGTATTGAAGGAAGTAAATGAGAGGGAGGGGTAGTGGATGTCTCTTACCTCGATTTTCAGCAAGGCCTTCGACACCGTCCCACATAAGAGGCTTATTAACAAGATGAGTAATTTGGGCATAGGACACCAGGTGGTGAACTGGGTTAGGAACTGGCTAACAGGAGACGGAGGGTGGTGGTAAATGGGGCACAATCTGGGGACAGGAAGGTGACCAGCGGGGTACCACAGGGATCAGTTTTTGGGCCAGTCCTATTCAATGTCTTCATTAGTGACATTGCAGAGGGGCTGGAACAAAAGGTCTGACTGTTTGCAGATGATACCAAGATCTATAACAGGGTGGATACTCCGGAAGGGGTAGAGAACATGAGAAAGGAACTAGGCAGGCTTCAGAAATGGTCTGAGGAGTGGCAACTGAGGTTTAATTCAAAGAACTGCAAAATTATGCACCTGGGCCATAGAAACCCTGGGGAGATGGGAGGGGAATTGCTGGCAGTCACCAAGAAACAAAGGGACCTGGAGGTTATTATTTCAGATCACCTGACGATGTCAAAGCAGAATGCAAATGCAGCGGAGAGGGCCACTGGCATGCTGGGGTGCCTAGGCAGGGGTGTCACCAGCACAAGGAGGGAGTTGCTGATGCCATTATAAAAAACCCTGGTCAGGCCTCACACAGAGTACTGTGTGCAGTTCTGGAGGCCGCACTGTCAAAAGGACATAAACAGGCTAGATACAGTCCAGAGAAGGGCGACTAACATGATACAGGTCTTGCACTGCAAAACTTTTCAAGGACAGATTATGGAACCTCAATATGTACTCGCTGGAGGAGAGGAGGGAGAGAGGGGACATGATAGAAACATTTGGGTGCCTCAAGGGATAAACAAGATGCAGGGGGGTACATCTTCCAATACAGGAGGAGTACAAGAACGAGGGGGCATGACATGATATTGGATGGAGGCACATTAAGAAGGAATGTGAGGAAGTTCTTCTTCACGGAGAGAGGGTAGTGGACGCATGGAATGGTCTGCCACAGGAGGTAGTGGGAGCGACTATTGTGGGTGGATTTAAACATACGTGGGACAGGCATAGGGGAACCATAGAGGTAAAGTAGAGGGAGGGTCAGAAGCCGTAATCAAGTGCAGGGCTTAAGGGCAGACTGGATAGACCTAGCAGTCCTTATCTGACGACAATTTCTATGTTTCTATGTCTATGCGCTTCCACACCTACATACCTGTGCGCATCTACGCAGGAATTGGAGCACAGGGTCCAATACTAATACACTATCTCAAAAAATAAGGAAATTCATTGCAAAAAACTTAGTTAATGCATCAGCACGCCATCTCCAGCGCCGCCTCCCTTCCCTTACAACAATGCTGACTCTTGTCTGGTGGCTGACCTTCCATGCTGTTTACTGCACTCTGACAACTATTACAAACAACCTTCCCTATCAATTTATGTCAGCCACCTATGGTACTCCTACTTTTCCCCTTTATTAGTCTCAGCATTCATGTACCCTGCTCAGCATACCAATTCCGAATTCACTTCATTTACCAAGGACAATTAGGTGAAAACAGAAAAGGACCTCCTGGCTCACCTACTGTAGTCTGCTTGTTAAGGTCCCTACCTACTGTGCTACCATAAATCCTAATTGCTCATGGTATAAAGGGGCGGTCCCCCGGCACCACCTCAGGGATCTTGGGATCATCATATCTGATGACCTGAAGGTAGCAAAGCAGTGTAATAAGGCAGGAGGAAAGGCTAGTAGGATGCTGGGGTGCACAGGGAGGGGTATCACCAGCAGAAAAAGGGAAGTAGCGTTACCCCATATAGATCAATAGTGAGGCCACACCTGGGGTGGTGCTGCAACGTGTGAGGTCTTGTGGGTATGCAGACTAGACTTGCCGTTGGGCTTTTTTTGAAAAACATCAAATTATTTAACTAGCAACCAATGTTCATCATTGACAAGTGCTTGTTAGTGGTAGCTATGCTGCCTGTCAGCAGTAATGGGTAGTTTCATGTTGATTATGCTGATTTTGTTTCTGGTGATTTCAGAGGAGTGATGAGAGTGATATAGAACAACTGCTCCAACAGAGTAAGGAAATTCTGTCGGGAGAAGAAACTCCCCTGGAAGAAGGTGAAGAGGAAGTCATCCTTGCTGAGTATGAAAGTGATGAGGAGAAGAAATCAAAGGATTCTAGGTAAGGCTTGGACATATGTTTTAACAGTTTATTTACCCAGGATAGCCCAGCAGATGGCTTGTGTTTTTCAGTGGGGTACTGCTTTTAGCTGAATCTTGCCACTATACAAGTCAGTGAAACTATAAGGACATGCCTGGAGTACTGTGTACAGTTTTGGAACCCTCATTTGAACAAGGGTTAGGAGAGATTGGAAAATATTCAACAGAGAGCAACAAAAATGATTCCTGGTCAAATGGGAAGGGCATATCTGGAGAGGTTGGAGAGCCTAAACATGTACTAATTGAGGGGCAGGGGTGGGGGCATGATAGAAACTTAGAGATATACAAGGGTATAACAAAGTTTACGCCACTGATTTAGTTAAGATAAAAGGGCAGACCACCAGTGGTCACAGCCTCAGCTTAGAGGATGGATAAGTTCAATAAAGTCAAAGAAGTATTTCTTCACAGAAAGTGGTTGCAGATAAATGGAACAAGCTGCCCAAAGACAGTCAATGGCAGCACAGTCTCTGGGTTCAGAACCCAATAGGACAGTTATGAGGAGTTAATTAGAAACAATCAGATGTTTAAAGGGAGCTGATCAAGTAAGCCTGGGTAGGTAAACTAGGACAGACTGGATGGATTGCTGTCTTTATCTGCCCTCAGCCATCTAGGTATCCGGGTGGCCATATTTACAGCTGGGTGGACTGAAGCACTGAGAGGCTGTGACTTGCTCAGGGTCACACAGTGAGGAGGGGGCCTTTATACTGTGGTTTATACTGTGGTAGCAGGACAGCAGGAGGCATTTATTGCCATCCCCACTTCTCAGTGGTAGTGGTAGTGCATGTGCAGGTTAGTCTCATTTAGGAATGCATCAAGTTTTGATTTAACCCCCCAAAAGGTGTTTTCGCTAGTTATGCCTGACAGTAATTGGTTCCATAGTCTACTAGTTCTTGGCAAAAAGGCATAATTCCTCAAATTGGTCTTAGACACATAACCCATAATTTGTTTATTGTTTACTCTCAGGTTCCGTACATTGTTTATAAATTTGATTCCTAGATTTGATGACGGCTCTATTCTGTATTATTTTATATAGGTTCAGTAGGTCACCTCTTTGTCTTCTTAGGCTGAGTGGCTATAACTTCAGTTTATTAAGTTTTGATTTGTAAGGTGTGTGTTCAAACAACATGAAATCTTGCTGTATTCTGACATTATGCAGTTAGCCCCCAGCACTTGAACTGCTCCGGAGAGGAAAGAGTTAACTCTGTGCCAGAGAATAGAAGGTTGAGCTTGAGCTCGGTTCAAACTTCTGTCTGCTGCACTTCCAAGTGTAACCGTCAGATTCTTTACTCCGCCTAACTGAACAGTCGCTCCGGGGAAATCTCCTTCGCTTGTCGGTTCGGTCTCAGTAAAACATTGGTTTTAAACCGTAAATTTTATTGTTTTTTTGGTTCAGATCCCTGTCTGCGGTACAGTAAGTGTTGTAGGTAGTGGACGTTAGTTTATTTTTCTGTGTGTGAAAATTGTAAAAACTTTTCAATCAGTCCGTCTGGAACCGATTGCTTTTTCTTTCTTTATTCTGTAAAGTCTTTGGTTTATTTGTATTAGTGTGAGGTACCGGTCCCTATCTGTTTCAAAATAACATATTTTTAGACGTTTTTTTCCACAGCCCGTAACACGGTTGGTAACTGATAGGGGGGTCTTGCTAGGCTTTAAAGCTGCTAAAGGGTAAGTGGATATGATGGCTACGTCTGAGAAACCCCCCAAAAAACCCGGGCCCACTGGGTTTCAGCACTGTAGTGAGTGTGGGGATGCCTTTGCTAAGACAGACCCTCACATCACCTGTGTGTATTGTCTGGGGTTTGACCATCTCGATTCAGACTGCCAAATATGTAAGAATTTCCTGAAGGCCACCCTGGACAAGAGATTGGGTAGGCTTAGGGAAAAGGAGGCAGAGAAGTCCGCTGATGTGGATGGCCAGCCCGGTTCAGTTCCGACCGAATCTGAGGGAGTGCCCACTGACCTGGGCGATACTTCCTTGGGCAAAAGGAGAGCCGATCCCGAGGGGTCAGTTCTGCCTAAGAGAAAAAAGAAATTGGCTGGTTCAGATTCAGAACCATCACGTCCAACCACCAAAGAAATTGCCAGAGCAATTAGCATAGTAGAATTGCTCCGTTCGGTTCTGGCCAGTCCGGCGCCTCCCGGTAGGCACTCAGTTCGGTCGGTTCCTCTGGTTGTGGAATATTGTCTGGATGATTACTATGAACCAGATTTGGAAGGGGAAGAAGGATTCGATGATGATGATGGTGTGGAGGGCCTGGATGAGCCCATTGAACTGGACATCTCCCCAGACAGGCCTTCCAGTGTTTCCCCTACTAGGCTTTCTGAGTCCCCTTCCCACTATTTGTTTTACAAAAAAGTGGCAGAGACCCTCCAGCTCCCACCGGTCAAAGCTGTTGAGGAACAAGAAGAGCCTGACTGTGTAGAGGTGATGGACATCTCAGAGTCCAAAAGGCTGTCTGTTCCCCTCCATAAATCTTTTGGGAAACGGACACAAAAAATCCTGCAGACACCAAATTCATTACCTCCTGTGTACAAGAGAATGGACAGGAGGTATATACTGTCAGGCTCAGGTACAGAGTACCTGTTCCAACAATGCAGCCATGTTGAGGTCGTGCAAGCTGCAGCCTGTGACAAGGCTAATATACCTTTGGCTTCACATCCTCCAGATAAAGACTCTAGGAAGGTGGATGCCATGGCCAAGAAACAGTACTTGGCATCCTCCTTGAGACTCAGGCAAGCAAACTACATGGCCTACACAGCCAGATACCAGAAGTCCAGGTGGGATACTGTTTTGGAGCTGGCTAAACAGGCTTCCCCCCAGTTAGCCAAAGAGCTGGAGGAGGTGGCTGCTGATGGGATTGAGGCATCCAAAGTCCAGTTTCATGCTGCTGTGGACTCTAATGATGTTTCATCACAAGTCATGGCTATATATGTGTCTGTTAGGAGATTTGCTTGGCTCAGATGTACTAGCCTCTCACACCACACCCAGGCTAAGGCCATGGATTTCTCTGTGGTGGGTAACTCTTTGTTTGGGGAGCAGACAGAGAATTACATGAAGAAGATGGATGAGTATAGGACCACCTACAGGAGTGCACAGGCCAAAGAAAGGCAGGCAACTCCTCAGAAGCGGCAATCTAGGAGAAGGGGCAGGCCTTTTCACAGGCCTTTCTACCAGGCACAGCCCTCCTCTCCTTTTCGTCAGAGGGGGTTCTTCAGAGGGAGAGGCAGAAGGGAGATGAGCAAGGCTGCATCCTCTTCTCAGTCCAAGGCTCCTGCCAAGCAGACACCCTGATGTGTCAGCTCGGGTCGATTCCCCCTTTCCAGTAGGAGGCAAGCTGGCTTACTACTTCCAGGCCTGAAGTCTGTTACCTCAGACAAGTGGGTCCTGAGGTAGTAAGTCAGGGACTGGCTCTCAGCTTCAAAAAAATTCCAAAGCTGAGAGTCAGGTCTTTTCCACCTGCAAACAACTCTGAAACCATTGCCCCAGAGGCAGAGGTTTCCTCTCTGCCGGCTCTCAGAGCCACAGAGAGAGTTCCTACTATACACAGGGGCAAGGGTCTGTACTCCAGATACTTCCTTACCCCAAAAAAGACAGGGAAGTGACGGCCCATCCTAGATCTAAAATACTTGAACAAGCACTTAGTCAAGCCAAAATTCAAAATGGTGACTCTGGGAATAATTCTTCTTTCTCTGAGGCCAGGGGATTGGTTAGCCTCCCTGGAACTCAAGGATGCCTATTTCACATTCCCATCAGGTTCTTCGACAGAAAGTACCTCAGGTTCGAACTGCCTTCAGGCCATTATCAGTTCAGAGCAATGCCCTTCGGACTAACATCAGCACCAAGGGTGTTCACAGAATGCCTAGCAGTAGTAGTGGCCTTTCTAAGGAGACAAAACATTTCCATATTTGCATACCTGGACGACTGGCTCATTGTAGGGCAGTCTCCAGACCAAGTCAAGTCAAACCTGCAAGTGACCCAGCAATTGCTCACTTCTCCTGGGATTCCTCCTCAATCTTCCAAAGTCAGTTCTCGAACCAGTGCAACTCGTGACGTTCATAGATGTAGAGCTGGACACTGTCCAAGCAAGAGCTTTTCTTCCCCTGGCAAGGATAACGGCCTTACAGACCTGGATTCTTCTTTCGCTTCTGGTGTCTCACCAGCAAGGCATTTTTCAACTCCTAGGCCACATGGCAGCTTCCATCTGATGGTACAGAAGGGCCAGATTCCAGATGAGGGACATCCAGTTCTACTTAAGGGCTTTTGGTCTCAGAAAAAGATCCTCTAGCAAACTGATTCCAGTGACTCAGACTCTGATCCAGGCTCTCCAGTAGTGGTTGGATCAGGACAACCTCAGGCAAGGAGTCCCATTCATCACCCAGACTCATTCTGTGGTACTAACCACAGATG
The DNA here is from genome assembly GCA_016271365.2 of Neoceratodus forsteri. NCBI lineage: Eukaryota > Metazoa > Chordata > Ceratodontiformes > Ceratodontidae > Neoceratodus > Neoceratodus forsteri. The sequence continues at coordinate 1,339,009,092 of CM028131.1, forward strand.
CTTCTCTCCTGGGGTGGGGAGCTCACTTGGGAGTTCTCACAGCACAGGGAGTGTGGTCCCCTCAGGAGTCGCTACTTCATATCAGTCTTCTGGAGCTCAGGGCAGCGTACCTGACTTTACAAGCTTTCTCGGACTCAGTACAGAACAAGGTTGTTCAGGTCAGGATGGACAACACCACCACCACCACCATGTGGTACATCAACAAGCAGGGAGGCAGTCAGTCTACGGCCTTGTGCATGGAAGCCATGAAATTATGGTCCCTGGCTCATTATCTACAGACATCTCTGGTAGCAGTCCACCTCCCAGGGAAGGACAATATGCTAGCAGATGCTGTGAGCAGGATATCTCAGGGCCGTCACGAATGGTCCCTGGATCCCCTAGTGTTAAAAGTGATTTTTTTAAGATAGGGCACACCAGAGATAGATCTCTTTGCAGCCCCAGACAATCACCAACTTCCGCTATACTGTTGCAGACCCCCAGTCTTGGGCTCGGTCCCCCTGGATGCTCTACTTCTGGATTGGGAGGGGACATTTCTGTATGCCTTTCCTCCTTTCCTCTATTGTTCAAGGTTCTGGTCAAGAATAGGTCACAATCTTGCAAAGTGATCCTGATTGCTCCGGACTGGGCCAGGCAGCCTTGGTATCCTCTATTGCTGTCCCTAGCAGTCCATCTTCCCTATCTCTTCCCAAGAATCACAATCTGTTAACCTCCTCTCAGGGGAGGATTTGGTACCCCAACCTTCGGTCTCTCACCTCAAGGTGTGGCTCTTAAAGAGTTAGAATATGCAAGCCTGCATCTGTCTCAGGGGGTTCTGGATATTGTCAAAGCCTCTCGTAAACCTGCCACCATAAAAACGTATAATTCCAAATGGAAAAGATTCAGCATTTGGTGTTTCAATAAGCAGATATCTCCAAATACTGCTGATTTGGCTACAGTTCTGGATTACATGGTTCATCTTAATGGCTTAGACCTCAGACCAACTACCCTGACAGTACACTTGGCAGCTGTTTCCTGCATTTCTGTCAGTGGGGAAAGCTTCCTCACTGGCATCTCATCATGTTTTCTGTAAATTCTTTAAAGGATTGCTCCATACCAGTCCTCCTTTTAAGGATCCTACTCCTGCTTGGGATCTTAATGTTTGCATTGCTCAGCTTTTGCAACCCACGTTTGAGCCTTTGGCCTCAGCAGAACTTAAGTACTTGACTTGGAAAGCTGTGTTCCTCGTAGCTATTACCTCTGCCAGGCATATCAGTGAATTACAGGCTCTGTCAGTGGAGCCAGATTTTATCTCATTCCACAGAGATAAGGTGGTCCTTAGAACTAACAGGAGGTTCTTACCCAAAGTGGTTTCAGATTTTCATCTGAACCAGTCTATGTGTCTTCGTGTTTTCTACACTGATCATTCTTCTTCAGGAGAGAGAGGGTTACGTAGCTTGGGTGTTAAGAGGGCAGTTAGCTACTACATTGAGCGCACTAAGGTACTTAGGTTTGACAGTCCTCAGTTGTTTCTCACTTATGGTGACGTGAGAAAGGGCAAACCTGCTACTAAGAGGACTAGTGCCAGGTGGATTGTCTCTTGTATACAATTCTGCTATGAGAAGCTAGGCAAGATACTCCCTTCAGGCCTGAGGGCTCATTCGACTAGAGGTACAGCTGCTTCTCTGGCTGCTGCCAGAGATATACCATTATTAGAAATATGCAAAGCAGCCACCTGGAAAACGGTCCATACATTCACCAAGCATTACTCCCTGGATATCCAGGCTAGGAGTGATGTTAGGTTTGGTACAGCAGTACTGCAGAACCTATTCCCAAAATAGGTTTGGTCCCTCCTCCATGGAGGTACTACTTGGTAGTCTGCATAGTGTCAGAATACAGCAAGACTTCATGTTGTTTGAAGAAAAAATTATTCACCTTAGTAATTGTGTTTCTTCTAATGGAGTCTTTGCTGTATTCTGACCTCCCTTCCTCCCTGCCTCCCCTTTCAGAATGTGGTTTTTGGGAAGTGGGCTGGCAGGTACAGTGCTGCACCTCAGGGGTGCACTTAGCACCCTCCCCTGTATAGAGAGGGGGAGTGAGTTATGTTTATGTTGTTTTTTTATAGTTATGTTGTTCACTACCTAGTTTTTGTTTTGGAGTTCTCGACTTGAGTCTTTTGGGACCCAAAACATTTGTTTGCCTTTTGGCTAGTTATTTTACAATTTCCACCTAGCAGGTGTAGTTAGTATTAGCACGTAAGAATCTGACGGTTACACTTGGAAGTGCAGTAGACAGAGGTATGAACCAAGCTCGAGCTCAACGTTCTATGCTCTGGCATAGAGATAACTCTTTCCTCTCCGGAGCAGTTCAAGGGGCTGGGGCTAACTGCATAATGTCAGAATACAGCAAGACTCCATTAGAAGGAACACAATTACTAAGGTGAGTAATTTTTTTCTTTTAGGTTGACTATCTGCCTTGTATAATGATGCTGTGAGTTTTCTAAGATGTCAATGTCCTTTTTTAGTCTTGAGCTCTACACTTGGGAACAGTAGTCTAGATGTGGTCTGACATATGCTTTATATAATGGTAGCAGTACTGATTCAGATTTATTTGCTAAGGATCTACTAATACAAATGGTCAGATGGTTTACCTTTCTAGCCACTTTTTTACACTGGCTACTATTCTTTATATTACTCGTTATTATTTCCTCCAGATCTCTAAATTCTTCCACCTTACTTAAATCCTCATCATGAATCCTGTAATTTTGCTTTGGGTTGTTTTTCCCGCAGTGCATGACTACACATTTATCAATGCTGAATCTCATGTCATTTTTATCTGCTCACTGGACTATGTGCCCGAGGTTCTTGATCATATTTTTACAACCCTCCTCAGTGCTAAGCTTGACGCCTAATTTTAAGTCATCTGCGAATTTAACAAGTGTATTTCCTCCAAGGATTTGTAAATCATATACAAATAAATTGAACAAAAGTGGTCAGAGGACTAACCCTTGGGGGATGCCACTGGTTACTTTCCCGTCAGGAGAGAAGAAGCCATTTACTCTAACCGTTTGCATTCTATCATTTAGCCATGCTGATATCAAGTTCATTAGGTGAATATCTATTCCTAAATTGTAGAGTTTGTCTGATATTCCTCCATGTGGTAGGGTGTCAAAAGCTTTTTGAAAGTAAAAAAAAAATTACATTGACTGGGTTCTTCTGGTCCAAATTCTTGTAAAAACTTAGTAGGTTTGTATTACAGCTTCTGTTTTTACTAAAGCCATGTTGTGTTTTATCCCATTGTCCATCTGTGGGATTTTAATCTGGGTCTCCTGATTCCCAAGCATGTGTGTGCTAGTTAATAGACCATGCTGCCTCTTTCTTCTCCGTCTCAAAATTCTCATAAGTTCTAGTCCCACAGTGAGATTGGTCTCATACGATAAACACTGGCACACGAGAGCTGAACTAAGGGGGTGCCATCCTTCGGATAAGACATTATGCTCCTGTCTGCCATTTCTGGTGGTTGTTCAGGTAGTTGTTAAAGATCCCGTGGCACTTCACGAGAGGAATTTCCCCCATTCACTAAAATACCATCAACAGCTTAATCTGATTCAGTTTCAGTTGGTTTACATCTGATTCCCCCCACCTTGGGATGAGGCTGAAATTAGACACTGTTGTCTGGTTCTCCTTTCTCGTTCAGTATTCAAACCATTAGACCACACTACCTTTCAGTATTTTAGCTGTACTGTGTCTAAATGCAGTGTAATTCCTAACCCATATGTTTCTGCAGTATAATTAACTCAGAGCAACATTATTTTACAGTTAGCACAACCCTGTCTAGCTTAGTTGTCTAGTTGATTGCAGTCTGTTATGTGTCATCTGTCCTTGTATTGCTCTCGTATATAAAATCAGTAAAGATCAAATAAATAAAAAAAGAGAGAGAGAGACCTCCCTTTGGAAGTAACTGTAAAAGGAATAAAAGTCGCCGGAGGAATAAAATCCCAAGCTTGAATTTGCAAAATGCTGTACTGGAAGGCAGCACGATCTAGTGATTTGAACATTAAGCTTTGAACCAGGCAGTCCCCATGTTGGAATCCTACCATAGCTGTGTGACCTTGAGCAGTTCCCTTGATTTCCTTGTGTGTCAGTCCCTCCCTGCTGTCAACCTGGGCAGAATCAGGACCCCACTGAAACAGTCACACCTCATTTTGGTGATCCTGGGTAAATGAATTCTAAAATAACATTAAAAAATAGTTAGCAGGGCCAGCCCGGTGGCGCTGAGGTTGAGTCGTGGGCGCCACCTCGCATACATGGCGGCCAGGTTGAGGAGCAGACTGGATGCTGGGGCTCAAGTAAGACGACTGAGCACCCGAGAATCGGAGTCGGTCACATGCCGGCCTCGGCTCACTGTACTTTGGCCTCTCAGGTGCCTACGGCCAAACCGACGACTATCTCCAAGTCTGACAGCTCTTGACCATCGACGGTACCAGACAAAGGTCATTTGTCGAGCAAAGCTCCCTGGACCCTGAACGTGTACCGGTTCATATGGCCTTTACGCCCGACAACCAAGGGGATTGGTCTGCTCCCTCTCCCAGGGACACACCGGACCTCTTCTCTTCCCCTGTTGCTCCACTGCTCCCCAGTTCTCAAAAGAAGAACTGGCGGAACTCTCTCAGTTTTGATGGGGCCAGGTGAAGGACGTCCTTGCACCACAGCTGGATCCTGATCAGACTCCGGATACAGACAAGGATCAAGGTCGGGGAGGCAAACTTTTCTCTTCCACGTCTAAACCTAAGTCCCACTCACATAGTCCTACTGAATCCTGTGACTGGATGTTACATAAAGAATGGCATCACTGATGTCGCTCCTGTTCACTAAGCACTTACACCATCGCTCCTCCAGCTGTAGGCGGTTAGTCAGCTGACACCGGTCAGATAGCTGTCAGTGCTCTACCAGCAGTTGCCGGTCCCACAGCTGTCACCGGTCCTATAGCAGTTGCTGGTCCTCTAGTGGGCGGCATTTGTCTAAGAAGCACAGATCTTCCTCAGGCTCTAGATCAGCTTCCCTCTCTTCTAGTGGCCATGGTTCAGTCTCCAACACATCAAGGTCCAACCGTTCTCCTTTGAAAGGCATGTGTCCCCAGACGAAAGGACACCTGTAGATCTCCTCCTGACGATCATACTTTTTATGGGCATCATGAGGTGCATCAGTCCTCCAGTGGATGGGAGACAGAGGATCTGGATCTAGAGCACCGGAGGTTGGCCAAGTACCTGAGGCAGAAGGAACCAAAGCCCTTGGTCGTTCCTCCTCTAGTGGATACGTTCCAGGATCTCACCCGGATCACTTGGAAGCATTCCTCCACCACTCCGGTGGGCTCTAAAAAGTTGGACAGGCTGTACCGGGTGCCGAGAGAGGAGCCTTTTCTGGCAGAACACCCTCAGGCAGACTCGATGGTAATTATGGCTGCTCATGACAAATCGAAAAAGCCGAAACACCTAAGTTCGCAGCCTCCTGACGTAGAGTCCAGATTTTTAGATGAGGTGGGCAAGAAAGTGTATTCTGCCTCCACCTGTTCTATTCGATCTTTGAACTTTCTCACTCATATAGTCCAGCACCAGAATGCGTTGTGGGAGAAAGGCTTAGAGGTTACTCAGGCCTTGCCAGACTTGACACAAAAGACCGAGCTTCTGGATATCCTGAAGTCGTGTTTGGACGTAGGTGGTACCTGAGGACTGGAGGAGGGCAGATGTGATTCCCTTTCACAAAAGTGGGAGCAAGGCAGAAGCAGAAAACTACAGACCTGTAAGTTTGACCTCAGTGGTAGGGAAAATGATGGAATCACTTCTGAAAGAAAGAATTGTTGAGTACCTAGAGGCCAGCGGGGCACAGGACCCAAAGTAGCATGGATTTACAGCAGGAAAGTCATGTCAGATGAATCTAATTGATTTCTTTGACTGGGTGACCAAAGTAATAGACCAGGGAGGGGCTGTAGATATGGCCTACCTAGACTTTAGCAAGGCATTTGACACAGTCCTGCACAAAAGACTAATAATCAAGTTAGCCAGCCTGGGAGTGGGTTCCAGGGTGGTAGCCTGGGTAGCAAACTGGCTGCACAACAGGACACAGAAGGTAGCAGTGAATGGAACACATTCCGAAGAAAGGGGGGCTACTAGTAGAATACCACAAGGCTCAGTACTGGGTCCAGTCCTTTTTAACATCTTTATAGGTGACATTGCAGAGGGTCTGAGGGAAAGGTATGCCTCTTTGCAAATGACACAAAGATCTGTAACAGAGTTGATAAACGGGGGTAGAAAGGATGAGAAGGGACTTGGCAAGGTTGGAGGAATGGTCAGACATATGGCAACTTAGATTCAATGCAAAGAAGTGCAAAGTAATGCACCTGGGAAACAAAAACCCAGGAGAAGAGTACACAATAGCAGGGGAGGTACTAACAACTACAGAAATGGAAAGGGACTTGGGGGTAGTCATATCAGATGACCTAAAGGTGGGTAAGCAATGTGAGAAGTCAGTAAGGAGAGCCGGGGGATATTGGGATGCATAGGAAGAGGCATCACAAGTAGAAAAAGGGAAGTGGTTATCCCTCTGTACAGACAGTTGGTGAGACCCATCTGGAATACTGTGTGAGTTTTGGAGACCCCATCTACATGAGGACATAGACAGAATGGAAGCTGTCCAGAGGAGGGCAACTAAAATGGTGCAGGGTCTGCATCAGAAACCATATGAAGAGAGACTGAGAGAGCTTAATATGTATACCCTTGATGAAGGGGGGACATGATAGAAACGTTCAAGTACCTCAAGGGAATCAACAAAGTCCAGGAGGGTAGAATCTTTCAGAAAAAGAGATGTGTAAAAACAAGGGGGCACAATTTAAAGATAGAGGGGGGATGGCTCAGGGGAAATGTGAGGAAATTTTTTTTAATGGAGAGAGTGGTAGATGCATGGAACCGCCTTCCTGGGGAGGTTATTGGGTCTAAAACAGTGGGGGAATTCAAACATGCATGGGACAGACATAAGGCAGTTGTAGTGGGGGGGTTGCAGGAAGTAGGCTGTTGGTTAACTAGAATCTGCAGCTTATCCAATAGGAAGGGAAATGGGCAGACTGGGTGGGCCAAGTGGTCCTTATCTGCCATCAAAGTCTATGTTTCTATGTAAGGGGCTTACTTCCTTGAGGACACCACTCTCTGAAAGTACGCCTGACTCTGTAGCATATCTTCGGTGAAGCAATGTGAGAAAATACTACTTCACCGAAAGAGTTGTAGATGTCCGGAACAAACCGCCAGCAGAAATGGTGGAGATGAAAACAGTAGGGGACTTCAGGCATGCATAGGATAGACAAAGGGGAATATTCGTAAATAGGCAGGGAGGAGGGAGGGTCGCCGGAGACCAGTTAGGATCTGCAGAGACAGACTAGACAGGGCCATTTGGGCAGATTGGGTTGGCCATGTTGCCCTTTTCAGCCAACAAATTCTATGTTTAGGAGGGATTTCCTGCTTGCATGAAAATCTCCACAACCTTGGCTAAATAACTCACCTTCAGGGATCTGTGGCACTCAAGACTCAGGCCACCAGCTCCAGTTTTTTGGAGTCCAGATATAGAACTGTCCCGGACTAAGGATATTCAGTCTGCCTGGTAATGGCACTGGCTCTGCCAGACCTAGCTCGACTATATCAGAGTACCACAACCTTCGTGGCCCTTTGGGAAGTGGGTGATGTCAGGGTGGAGGGTTCCCATATGAGTTTGCCAACTGACTTCAGGATCACTGGCCACAATGGAAAGGCATAAACTAGCATATTCAGCCACAGGAGAATATGAGAGATAGGGACCAAGTTCATCCCTAGGAAGTTCTTGTACCAAAATCTGAAGAACCTGGGCAGATTAGTATTGGAGCTGGACGCCATCAAGTCCAAGATCAGATGATCTCCAATGAGAGCAGATTTTGTGGAAAACCTCCAGGTGGAGTTCCTATTCTCCTAGGTGTAGTCGTTATCTGCTTAAGCAACCCACTTGGAGGTTGAGAGTTCTTGCCAGGTGCCCTGCTGAAATAGACTGTAGATGCATTTCTGTTTAGTTCAGGATCTTGAAGGTCTCCAGCATCATGTTTCCACTATTTATGCCTCCCTGCTTTCCAAGATTGGCCACCGTCACAGCACTGTCCAGTGGAATCAAGGGCGGCTTTTGTCGTACTGCCTTTTTAGATGACAACTGAGCTTGAAAAAAGTACAATCATGTAAGAATTTACCATAGCAGTAGATCTTCGAGAGGAGCTCTTGCAGCAGGTAATACCATTAGGACTAAGGCCGCCAGGCGTTAGGACCCCACGGAAAAATCTTCTAGCTAGCAGTCTGTGGCAAGGAACGCCCCTGGCATTGGCTGTGCCCCATCAAACATGGTATAAAGGGGGCGGTCCCTGGCACCACCTCAGTTCTCCTGCCCCCAAAGAGAAAATAATGACATTTGTCCCGGGGGCAGATGGGTGGGAAAGCCACCTGCTGCAAGAGCTCCTCTCGAAGATCTACTGTTTAGGTAAGTTCTTATGTAACTGTATTATCTCACTTCGAGGGGGAGCTCTTGCAGCAGGTAATACCATTAGGACTGAGTCCCAAGCAGTACCCAAAGAGAGAGGCCCAGGTCAGAAGGGTGGAGGACAAATGGTAATTGTATGAAAATTAGGAGAGGAATCCCTGAAGGACTGCTAGACCAAAACTTGCTCACCTCCTTGAAGCAATGTCCAGACTGTAGTGCTGAACAAAAGTGCACTGAACTCCAAGTAGCAGATGTGCAGAGGTCCACTGAAGAGACGTTATTAAGGGAAGTGAAGGACGTTGCCATCCCACTGGTGAAATGACCCGTAACCGGGCCTGGTAAGGGTTTGTTGTGCTGCTGGTAGCAGAAAGTAATAGAAACATAGAATTTGACGGCAGATAAGGACCGCTTGGCCCACCCAGTCTGCCCATTTCCCTACCTGATGGATAAGCTGCAGATCCTAGTTAACCAGCAGCCTACTTCTTCCTACCCCCAACCCCTAGAATTGCTAAATGACTGTCCCATGCATGCTTGAATTCCACCACTGTTTTTGACTCCACAACCTCCTCTGGAAGGCTGTTCCATACATCCACAACCCTCTCTGTGAAAAAATACTTCCTTAAATTACCTCTGAGCCGCCCCCCTTCTATCTTCAAATTGTGCCCCCTTGTTCTTGCACACCTCTTTTTTTGAAAGATGCTACCCTCTTGGACTTTGTTGATTCCCTTGAGGTACTTGAAAGTTTCTATCATGTCCCCCCTCTCCCTCCTTTCCTCGAGGCTATACATATTAAGTTCTGATGCACTAACCACTTGGTTAGTGTTTGCTTTGTCTCGGGTGCCCCAGCCTTTCTGTGGGCAAACGACAGAAACAACTGGTCTGTCTTTCTGGCAAAACTAGTCCTTGCCAGACAGTAATGCAGGATTCTATGTACATCCAGAGTGTGCAACAGTGCCTCCCCTCTATTCGAGTACTCTGGGTAATAAACTGGTAGTTGGATGTCCTGGTTCAGTGTGAACTCAGACACTACCTTCAGCAGAAACTTAGGGTTTGTACGCAGGGCTATCCTGTCCCTATGAAAAATAAGATAAGGCTCGTTGCACATCAGAGCCTGCAACTCGGAAATCCTCCGGGCTGAGGTAATGGCAACTAAAATAATGTCTTCCAAGACACAAGGCGTAGCTTGTAACTTGTGGCTGGTTCAGGTGGGGGGGGGCAAGGTGAGCTTTTCCAAAACAAAAAGGAGGTCCCAAGACGGCACTGGGTCTCTCCTGGGAGCTTTGATAAGCAAGATCCCTCTTAGGAAGGTCTTGCAGATGTCCAACTGTGCCAAGGTCTTCCCCGTCACTGGCGCAGGCAAGCTGACAGAGCGCAGAGATGCACCTTAATGGATGAGTAGCTGAAGCCTAAGTCCGACAGATGGAGAAGATACTCCAGCGCAGATTCTAACGGACAATTGAGGGGATCCAGAGAACGGGGTAGCACCCACAAGCAGAAACGCTTCCATTTCATGGCATATGTAGCCCTGGTAGAGGGTTTTCTCGCTGCCACAAGCACCTCTGCCACTCTGAGGGATACTCCAAATCTACCTAAGTCCGCAAGAGCCATGCATGCAGATGCAGGGACTGGAGGGCCGGATGGACCAACGTCCCATGCTGTTGGGAGAGCAAGTGAGTGGAGAGGGGCAACGGAATCGGCGGTTCCAATATCAGCTGTTGCAACAGCGGGAACCAAATCTGTCGAGGCCCGAAGGGTGCCACCAGCATCATCTGGGCCCCTTCTTCCTGCAGCTTGAGCAGGATCCTCTGAAGAAGAGGGAAGGAAGGAAAGGCATACAGAAACCTCCCTGTCCAACAGGGGGACAATGCACTTTACCGAAAAACACCAGGCCCTGGATCTAGCAAGCAGAATTTGGGCAGTTTGGCATTGTGTGGAGACGCAAAGAGGTCCAGTTCTGGCCGACCCCACCTTTCGAAGAGGTTGTCTACAACCTGTTGTTGTAGTTCCCACTCGTGACTCTGAGATCGAGAGCAGCTTAGGCTGTCTGCGAGGACGTTGTGATCCCTGGAACATGGACTGCCGCGTGATCCAGGCTGTGATCCACTGCCCAAATCCATACCCTCATTGCCTCTCTACATAGGGAATACGAATGTGTGCCCCCTTGCTTGCTGAGATGGAAGACTACTGGGGTATTATCCGACTGGACTAGGAGTGGCCCAGGAAGGAGTACCCCTTGGAAGGTCTGAAGGGCATACAGTATGGCTCTCATCTCCAAAATGTTTATGTGTAGAGACCATTCTGTGGAGTTCCAGGAACCCCTCATCTGATGAGCAGCAAGATGTGCTCCCCATCCCAGTCCTGAGGAATCCGTAGTAAGGATCTGCTGTGGGCTGGGTCGCTGGAAAGGAACCCCTATGCTTAAATGGGCTGGGATGACCCACCAAGTCAGGGACTGACGGACAGCGCCAGAGGTCCAAATGGGCTGCTCTGGTTTGTCCGTGCCTTGGTCCCATTGAACCCTGAGGTGCCACTACAGCATCCTCATGTTCAAGCGTGCAAGGGGAACTGTGGCTATGGCTGCGGCCTTATGACTTGAGCAGTTGTAGAACCACCCTCGCAGTGACCAAGTTTGAGTCCTTTACCCTGTGAGTGACCTCTCCTAGACTGTGCGCCCTCCTCACTTTCAGATATCCTGAACTTCCTTCAGGAAGGTCTGGATAAGGACCTCTCAGTTAACTGCCTTAGGATATAGATGGTGGTTCTTTCACCAGTCAGATGTGGAGTGGGTCCCTATCTGTTAGGGCAGCACGCAGATTCTATATGTTTCCTCAGGGCCTATGATAGAATCCATTCCAGGGCTATGTCTAGTCTTACCCCCCCCCCCAAAGACTCAGTGTAGTCCTGGAAACTCTCATGGACCCCCCATATTTCGAACTTCTAGTCAAAGTGACGCTGTGGTGTATATCCTTCAGAATTATATTTTTGTTACCATTTGTTCAGCTTATAGGCTTGGGGAACTTCAGGCCCTGTCCTAGTAGGAGGCATATAGAATTTTTATCGAGTATAAGGTGGTCATTAGGGCAGTGTCATCCTTCATTCCCAAAGTGTTCTCTGACTTCTGTAAATGACAAGATATCTCCTTGCTGTCCCTCTACGCTGCCTCAGCCAATGACAAGGAAAACTGACTTCACACACTCAGTGTCTGGAGGGCGCTCCAAATCTACCTCAGGAGGACATCTCGGTTCCACAAAATGGATTGTCTTTTTGTCCTCCTAGGTTTGTCCTCCTAGTATGGTGGGACAAATTAGTTTGTGCGCTGTGTGTTCACTTTGGCCACTTGCTTTCAAAATCTGGTAGTCAAATCAATGTTTCTAGTAGACATATGTTTTTTTTCCTTATCTGCCTTACACTCTGGTGGTCTCCCTTCCGGTGGTGACCTCCAGCCTCGTCCCCCAACCAACCCAAGACTTACCTCTTACCTCTTGAAGTTCCAGGGGTTGGTGTGTGCCTTGGTGGGTGGTGTAGAGCCGGGGGGTGAGGTGGGACTGTCATCATAATCTGCCACCTGTTATTTTCCCATTTTACAGCTTGTCCCCCAGACTGGCATACGTGCCATGGCATGCACGCTTTGTGTGAAGATGCAGTGACGCTTCTTCGCGTGCACCCGGCCAACCAGTTTGGCTACCATTGCTATGCCACCCAGCCTCCACTGGGTGGCAGCCAAGCAGTGGTATGCACTGGTGCCCCCCCCCCCCCGAAGGAAGAGAGCTGTTATAGGACACTCAATTCTCCTTACCTTGGCTAGCCTCCAAGCGACCCCAGTTTGTTTACGAACCCAGGTTGCAGGTGTAGCTGGCGAGGCTATCTGCCTTAGCCCACCGCACCATTGGGCTGGCCTAGCCATAATTTTTAATGGCTCCAAAATCACTTTGGGGCATGTAGCCAGTTGGCTAGTAACTTTAGCCAAACCAGTTTTTAGTGGTCATTAGCACCTGGCTCGCTGATGTTTCCTACCATACCTTCTAAGCCTGGTAAAAAGGACTTGGCTACAGCAAAACACACTCTTGCAAAGTGGCTGTACTCAGTTATTCAGTTAGCACACATTAGCCGAGGTTTACCAGTGCCCTTAGGAGTGAAGGCTCACTCCATGAAGGCTAAAGCCACTTTTCACATAGAACAGCCTTCTACCTCCCTGGAGGATATCTGCAAAGCAGTTATGTGGTCCTCCTCACATGCTTTTACCAAACACTACCGTTTGGAAGTGTTCAGTTCTGCTGATGCTACTTTTGGTAATCAAGTACAGAGCTCTGTAATTCAACACTGACTCTCCCCTGGTGGGCACTGCTTATTAGGGACCATACCAACTCCCAGCCGATAGGAGTCATTACACAAAGGGGAATTTAGTTCCTTACTGCTTACTTCGGGTTGTGTGTAGGCAGTGTCTGTGGGCAGGGAGTCCCTCAAGAATACTCAGTGCTGTATATCGGGTGTCTTTATATGTGGATGATTTCAGGCTTATTGTACATAGTTGCCGCCAGACTCCAAGGTTCCTAGGTTAGCTATTTCATTAGTTTGAGGGATGTAGGTTTATTAATACTGTTTTCTCCCAATTGTATTACATATTTGCCAGTTGGGTGACTGGTTTTCATGGGAAAGGGTCAATCCCCACACAGCTACTCAGTCAGGCTAATTCTGTCGTGGCTTAGAAGGGGACTTAACCCATACCAACTCCCTGGCTATGGATGAAGTCTGCACACCACCGGAATTATTTGTAGGAAACAAAATTCCTCTTGAGTGAAAAGCAGTGCCGCTGTGTCAAAACCTCTCCTGTGGACACTGTATAACATAAAACTAAAGGGGGCATGGCATGACATCCTTAAATACATGAAACTGTAACACAGTTCAGACTAATGAGAGAAACCTGCTACACAAAATGCAAAACCGTAGTGTTTAACTATTGTACTCAAAGATTTACACACAGTAATGAAAAAAAAAACACAATAATTAACAAACATAACATAAAAAGCATTTGTCAATGCCAAATGTTTGCTTGCTGGCATTAGCAGTGGAAGTTCAGGAGTTAGACAGATGCAGTATAGGAATGTCAGTGATGTGTTGAACTGATGCCAACTCAACTCCCACCCTGCAGAGATGGACAGGCATTGGGGTGTGCCTTTGGGTCATCACCCATAACGGTCACGTCATTTCACCTCACCCTACCCTGCAGACACTGACAGCTGTCGAGGTGTGCCTTGGGGTGTTTGGGCTTTACACTCATCTCATTCTATAAGGAAATACGCTGAAATGGGTGCAGTATAGGAGAATGGGGTGAACTCTGGCACCAGAGAATCGAAGGTGCACCTCGATGCCTGTCACTAGCTGCAGGGTGGGGGTGGAGGTAGAATGGCGTGAGCACTACTGTCGACAATCCCAAGTTACACCCCTGATGCCTGTCAGTCCCTACAGGGTAGGGCGGATGCCTGTCAGACCCTACAGTGTAGGGCGCTATGGCTGGAAACTCTAAGGGCCTGGGCGTTTCTTGGTATTTTTACTCTTAAGTTTTCAACATGGGCTTTTTGTGACCCCACTGCATGAACAGTGACACTATCAGCTTGTTAGCTGAAAGGTGATTTTGAACAGCCATTTGTTGCCACAGGTGCAAAAACGTATTTCGAACATTACATGAAAAATGACAGATGTACTGTTCATGAGGAGGTGTAAAAAAATGGTAATGTTGAAAATCTGGAGTGAAAATATAAAAAAAACTGGGGCAGTCACGAGCATGCATAGAAAGTGCGCAACACACACCCGTAATACAATTATTTGGGGGAATTTTTACACCAGATTTTCAATATTGGCATTTTGGGACCTCCACTTATGAACAGTGTTACTGTGATTTTCTCAATCTGTCACGAACTCTGATTTCCCACAGCAAATCTGGAGTGAAAATATTATAAATCTGTGAAGTTATGAGGGTGCGTAGAAACTGGGCAATGCATGGTCGTAACACAGTCATTTTATGGACGTTTCTGACCAAATTTTCAACATAGGCATTTTAGGACCTCTGCTCATGAACAGTGTCACTGTGATATTCTTAATCTGTCCCAAACACAGATTTCCCACAGTGACCCAGCTATTCTCTGGTCTGGCTAACACATTTCGCCAGGATGTGAAAAAGACAGCTGTCATAAGGAGGTGTGAAAAATGCCAATGTTGAAAATCTGGAGTAAAAATATTACAGATTCACGAATTTGCGAGTGTGCGTGGAAACTGCGTAACGCATGCTTGTAATGCAGTCATTTTCTGGAATTTTTTCACCAGATTTGCAACACAGGCTTTTTGAGAGCCCACCTCATGAACAGTAACACTATTGGTTTGTTAATCAGTCCCGAAAGGTGATTCCACACAGTGACTATGAAACTACCTTTCGGGACCGAATAACCAAATGACAGTCACTGAATTCATGAGGTTGGGTCCCAAGAACCCCATATGGAAAATTTGGTGCAAAAATTCAAAATAATGACCGTGATATGCACCAAAGTTGAAAACACCCAATTTATGCCATTAAACAGCTTACTGGCATTTCTTCAGTTCACAGTCGGCTTTGAAGAGTGCAGACGTGTTTCCGTGCCACCGAAGATTGTCGCACTGGCCTCCGAAGGTAAGTCATGGGGTGACGGGGTGGGAGGCAGGTACACAGAGGGTGGGTGGGTCGGGGCAAGAGAGGCAACGGAGGACCATTTTCTTTTGTTACAGGTTTTCTTATTTTACAAAGATGACATGGGACTTTTGCCATGTTGGGGTGGGCTCCCAGCGTGGCATCTGGAAGTTTGGGGGCAGTGGAGTCAGTGGGGGATTGGGCACCCGTTGCCACAAGGTTGTGGGGGGTATACATGTGGATGCTGGAATTTTGCCATGCTGGGGTGGGCCCCAGCGTGGCACTGGAGCTGACGGATTGGGTACCCCGTTGGACAGACAGTGTGCTTGGGGGGTGGGGGAATGTGCATGAGCCGAGGGGGAATGGGCACCCCTCGGCACACAAAAAATGGGGATGGGCGCATGACTGCTACAGTTAGCGGTAGTGACGTGTGGACAGTTTGCATACTGCTGATGGCAGGGCAGTATGCAAATTGCCTACATGTCACCACCGCTTATTGTAGCGGTCATGTGCTTTCAACTGTATGCCACTGCATCTGACCTGCTGTCATAGACAGCTGGGACATTCATTGGTATGGTGGGGCAGCACCTGCAAAAATGCTCAGGGCATTGGAAGTGGGGGTGCCACACCAACGAAAACTCGTATGGTGGCACTATGTTTCTTGCACATGCGTGAAAGGAAACATAACAAGACCTGCCTTGTTGGCTCCAGCCAAATCTTGTTTGTATCTGTGCCCTTTGTGTTTTTTTTATTCGTCTGATTTTTTCCTCTCTACTTCCTGCCTGCCCAAATCACAGTCTAAAACTGGCTAATCCATTTTATAGCATGGACAGCATACAAGGGAAACACATAAATACAGCATATTTGGGGTCAGTTTGGGGGCCACAGGGAAAGACCTTGGGGGCTGCATTTACCCCCAGGGCCTTATTATGAGTACCACTGCACTAGATGAAACCTGATTCTGTTGAAGAGCCCTTATGATCAATTAAAGTGACCGTAATGTTGTGCTGAACTTATTGCAGCGTTTCCTGTGTTTTAACGTATTATGTGAAGCCTTCTTTCTTGTTGTGATTAGGTAGGAACAATGCAGCTTTATTGTTTTTTGCTTACTTTATGGCACTGAAAACCCACTAATGATTTCTTTTGTGTGTTTTGCATTTATTGCAGGTTGGAGAATGAGGAAGAGGAGGATGACTTGGAGGAAGAACATGTAACAAAGGTTAAACTTTAACCAGTGTTAAGACAGTAATGGTTGACAGTAATTCAGATCTGGCAAGATAGATGTGTCTTACATTTATTTTCTCACAAATTGACATGCAGAATAGTGTATGGGTGACCCTATAAAACAAGGGTTTGTTTCCATCGAGGGGATGTGATGACATCATAGAGACCTTGAGAGCGAAACTCCAGAGGTCTCTCTGATGGCATCATATCCCCGAGATGGAAACATAACCTTAGTTGTGTATTGTCATCCCATGCACTATTTTGTATTATATATGGTTAAAAAACAGAAAAGCCAACAATTTAATGTACAGCTGATCAGAAGACATGATCAGAGGAGCGACTGGACAGCAGTGGGCTTGGGAAGGGTTAGGGTGGTGGAGCGTAGGCACATTCCCCATCCAGTACCCCCACGAAACACCTATGCTGCACTGGCTGAGCGGGAATGTCCCACAGAGGCATGCAAAGTGGTGACTGGGGTGGATGTGGGGGTCCTCCATAGTGGAGACCCCGGGTGGGGTGACAGAGTACCCCAGAGGAAGAGAATCCTGGTAGGGAACTCCATGGTAAGGGGGATACAGTTGGGGGCAGGTAAGGATGAGAAGAGGGAGATTAGGTGCCTTCCTGGTGCCACAGCTCTCAGGAATGGAAAGAGGATCCAAAGGATCATTAGGGAAGCAGGAAGGAGGGAGAGCTGGACATCATTGTCCCTGTGGGGACAAATGACCTGGCCAGGGATGAGCCAGCAATAGTTCAGGAGGAGTTTAGGGAATTGGGGAGGGGTCTTGGGCAAGTAGAATGATCTGTGACCTTCTTGGAGGCGCTATCTGTCTTTGACAGGGTGGAGGACAGGATTCTCTGCACCAGGATTTTCAATACATGGTTGAAGGAATGGTGCAGTGTGGAGGGTGTCAACTTAATTGGGGACTGGAGCTCCACCTGGAGGGATAAGGGCTTGTACAGGGGCGATGGCCTGCATCCATTCAGGAGGGGAACCGTGGTTCTTATTGAACAGTTTAAATGCTACACTAGTGAGCATTTAAACTAGCCGAGGGAGGAGGCAGAATAAGGCAGGGAGACATAGACTGTCCCACCACCACCACCACCACCACCACAGGCTTACAAGGTCAGCAGTGGGAATCCTGAGGGAATGAAATCCCAAAAGGAACCAAATAAAATGACAAAGAAACCCAAGGGGTAAAAGGAAAGAGAGAGAGTAAAAATAAAAATATTGGAGGATATAAGGAAAGGCAAATGGGAAGTAAGAAGGGGAGTGGCAGGACAATATGGAGAGCCATGTGTGCAAATGCTCAGTCTGGACAGTAACATTGCAGACCTAGAAGCCACCAAGGCAGATGCGGACCTGGACATAGTAGCAATTACCGAGTTCTGGTGCAATGAAAACCAGGACTAGGATGTAGCCACACCAAGTATAGTCTGTTCAGAAAAGATGGGGTAGGTAAAAAAGGGGGAGAAGTGGCTCTTTATGTCAGGACAACATAAAAGCTACGAAATACAGGGAGAACAGGGAGGAGCTGAGGTACTGTGGGTCACCCTGGAGACACTAAGGGGGACCACTGTTCGCACAGGAGTAATCTACAGGCCTCCAGCACAGGAGGAAGAGATGAATAAAGATATGATGGAAGCAATCCAAAGGATGGTACACAAAGGGGAGGTGTTGCTGGTAGTGGACTTCAGTCTACTGGATGTGGTTTGGAGCCTACCAGTTGTGGCAATAGTCAGAAGTAGGGAAATCCTGGACTCCTGCAAGGGGCGTTCCTCAGGCAACTAGTTAAGGAACCCACTCGTGGGGGGCAGTACTGGACCTGGTACTGACAACGGGGACAGTGTTGCTGATGTCATAGTTGGTGGCCACCTGGGAACTAGTGATCACCGTATAATGTGGCTCAGTATAAGAACTGGGCCAGAGTCGTGACACACTAAGATGAGGGTCCTGAACTTCAGGAGGACCGATTTTAAGAAAATGGGAGAATGCCTCAGGGACACACCCTAGCAGGGATGGGGAGCTGGGGGGAGTCGAGGAACAATGGGCAAAAATAAAGGTGGTCACTGAAAAGGCAGTAGGTCTCTGTTAAGCATGTTAACAAGGGCAAGAGAAAAAAGAGGTCACTGTGGTTCTCTAGAGAAGTAGCGGAGAAAGTAAGAGAAAAAAATAGCATTTATAAGGTAGAAGAGGACACAGAAGGAGGAGGATAGGGAGAACTACCAGGGGAAATGGAGAGGCAGGGAGAGCAGTTAAGAGCACAAAGATGCAAACGGAGAAGAGTATTGCCCAGTCAGTAAAAAAAAAAGAGAATAAAACATTCTTTAGATATATAAGCGAGAAAAGACCAAAGGAGGGATAGTAAGGCTAAAAGGGGAAGAAGATGTTTGTGAGGAAGAGGACCAAAAAAATAAAAAGCAGACATATTAAACAACTACTTTTATTCAGTGTTTACGGAAGAAGGGGTAGGTGACGGGCCAAAGATAAGGGACAAGGGCATTAAAGGAAGGGAGGTGAACACTAGTCGTTTTACAGAGGAGAGAATCCTCAAGGAACTAGCGCAATTAAAAGTGGACAGGGACATGGGACCTGACCGGGTGCATTCTAGGATACTGAGGGAGCTTGAGGTGCTGGCTGCACCTCTGACAGTTTTGTTCGGTTTATCACAAGAAACAAGGGATTACATATTGCACACATGAATATATGCAGCCTGAGGCCAAAGGTTCACGAACTTCAATCTTGGCTAGATAGGTACAACCCGGATATCCTGGCGGTATCTGAAACCTGGCTCAAACCTCACATTCTACCTCATGAGGTGGCAGCCTCGGGATATACCTCCCACAGAAGGGACAGACAGGGCAAAAGGGGGGGAAGGGTGTTAATCTACATGAAAGACACCCTGAATGCCGTACAGTTATCCCCGTAACTATCCACCTGTACAGAAGGTGAAGCAACCTTTGTGAGGATCACCCTTGGACCCTGTAAACACCTCAATATAGGATGTGTTTACAGTCCCCCAGTGAACACAAGGATTTCCCTGGAAGCGCTCCTAAAGGACATAAACGAGGAGTTATCCACAGAACTACTCCTACTGGGGGTCTTCAATTTAAATTGGGTCCCTCAAGGCAGCCATTCCTTAATAGGACTGGTCCAGGATGCTAACCTTGAACAGATCTCCATGTGGGCCCACCGCATGAATTATAAAGCGTAACCACACAGCTCTTGACTGGATACTCACGAAGCAAACCCTCCAATGTTCAGGCGGGAGGCATACTAGCTGATGCACTGGCTGACCACTCCCCATTTCTGCATTTGGAAAAACAGGGCCCCCAGAACCCGTCTGTGAATCCTGGCTGCACGTGACTTCTCTCACCTACGGACAGAGCACCTGTTAGGGTGTCTTAACAGTATAGACTGGAGTCCCATCAAACTCCTCCCAACACTGGATGAAGCCACTGCCTTCTTCCAGGGAGCACTCACCATGGTGGCTGACCGGCTGGCCCCCATGAAGAAATTCTGGACCAAGGGGACCTGCTATAAGTGGATCACCCCCAATGTGAAAACCCTTACGAAACACAGGGACTCAGCCTGGAAGAAATACAAACTGTCCTCACTACCAGGTGATCTCACAACCTATAAGGCCCTTCGGAATAGGTGCAAGTTGGCCATAAAAGTGGCAAAACGACAGTATGTCACTGACCTACAGAAAAAGAATCTAGGGAACCTTAGACTCTTCTGGGCCCACATAAATGGGCTACTAAAGGGCACTGGCAAGGCCGAACACGGCCCCATGGAGGTAAATGGCCAGCTAACTAGCGATGATACCATCATCGCTATGGCACTCAACCATCAGTTCACCAACCTAGAACTGATCAAAGCTGGTCTGCCCTCCCACCCCCGGCCCTTTGACCCCCCATCTCATATGACCATCCTCCTTCCACCTTAGCTAGTTAGACCTAGGAAGTCCTCTACTAAAAGCCCTTAAAGTAACGGGACCCATGGGACCTGATGGTATTCCTCCCGATTCTCAAGGAAGGGGCCCAGCACTCACTAGGCCCCCAACCTGCCCTCAACCATTCCATTGCGGAAGGGGCCATCCCCAATACTTGGAAAACGGCTCACATAGTCCCTGTCCATAAGGGAGGTATGAGGGAATCTACCAACAACTACAGGCCAATCTCGCTACTCTGTAGCCTTGGTAAGATACAAGAGAGATTGCTTTACGGTCAACTCCAGGACTACCTAGAAGCCCACCAACTTCTAGCCCCCTCACAGCATGGCTTCAGAACCAATCACAGGACTGACACTGCTGTCATCAAGTTCTCTACAGACGTACTCGGAGAGCTTGACATGGGGACCCCCACAGGGGCAGACTTCATTGACTTATCCAAAGCATTTGACCTCGTTAACCACAAACTACTGCTCTCCAAACTGAGGCAGGATGGACTAGACAGTCACTCCCTATTGTGGTTTTCCAGATACCTCTCTGGCAGGTCACAGAGGGTAAAATGGAAAGATTCCCTGTCTGAGCCCCTTCCCCTAACTGAAGGGGTGCCCCAAGGGTCAATACTGGTCCACTTTCTTCTCGCTATTTACCAATGACCTCAGCAACCACTGTGGGGGGAGTTCAGTGGTACAATATGCCGATGACGCTGTCCTCTATCGGCCCTCCACCAACATGGGAGAACTCTGCTCTGGGCTCCAAGACGACTTGGTGTCCCCAGAGGAATGGCTAGTCACTAATAGAATGGTCATCAATCTGAACTAGACCAAGGCCAAGCTGTTTGGCCCCAGATCCGGCTATCGGGACAGAAGTCAACTCCTAAAACTGATGACCACCTCAGGTAAGAAGATCGAGGTGGTCCCCTCCATAAAATACCTGGGACTCACCCTGGATCAGGGCTTTACCCTCAAGAGGCACGTTGAACAGGTAACCAAAAACATCTACTCTAAACTCGGGACCCCGTACAGGCTGAAAGACCAGTTGATACCAGCGGCCCGGGTCTCCATTGCTATGAGTGTTCTGCTCCCCACCCTCACCTATGCGGCCCCTGTTATCCAGGGAGCAGCTAGACAAGAGCTAAATAAATTACAGGTTCTCTACCACAAAGTGGCCCATTTTGCCTCTTTAGCAGGCTCGAGGACCCACCACTGCGACACGCTGTCCCACCTTAACTGGCCTCCCTGGGAGGACTGGCTTCAGTACCCCTTCCTCTGCCTCACCTACAAACTTCTCCACTCCCCACCCCCACCCAACCTCGCTGGGCTTATCTCCACTAAGAGGAACCCTAGGCAACTTCGTACGACCGACAGGACTCTCCTCTCGGTGCCAAGGGTCAGAACAAAGGCAGGGGGAAGTCATTTGCCTTTACTGCCCCCACTTTATGGAACTCCCTGCCCCAAGGCATTCAGGAAACCACCTCCGCCTACACCTTCTGCACCAGGCTTAAGGCGCACCTGGCTACCTCCACAAATTGTAATTGTTAGGATAAAGTACTCCAAAGTGTTTTACTCCTTTATTCGCTCGCACTTGTTAGACTGCCACTATGCCCGCCCTGCTATGTATCTATGTGACGCATGTTATGTACCTTGTTGTATACTATCCCATGTAATAACGTATGACACTTATGTATTTTGTCAAACATATCACATGTCATGATGAATGTAACCCTCGGGTCACCCCTGAAAAAGGGACCTTCGGAGCCCAGCGGGCTCACCCGATTATCAAAATTTAATAAAAAAAAACCAAACGGGAGGTTCGTGGTACTGGAGGAGAGCAGATGTGGTCCCACTACACAGAATTGGAAATAGGGAGGAAGCAGGAAATTACAGACCTGTCAGCCTGAATTCAGTAATGGGTAAAGTAATGGAATCACTACTGAAGGAAAGGATTGTGGAATACCTTGTAACCAGTGGATTACAGGAGCCGAGGCAACATGGTTTCACAGAGGGGAGGTCTTGCCTGACTAACCTGATCGAGTTCTATGACTGGGTGACCAGGGAAGTGGATCAAGGAGGAGTGGTAGATGTGGCCTACCTGGATTTCAGTAAGGCCTTTGACACCGTTCCACGTAGAAGGCTGATGAGCAAACTGGGCAACCTAGGAGTGGGTCCAAAAGTAGTAAAATGGGTGAGAAGTTGGCGAAGAAGTCAGCCCAGTGGCAATAAGGTCTGAGGCTCTGTACGCCTTACCTCCTACCACACCGGTGACTTGAGATTGGGAACGGACTTGGGTTGCTTGGTGGCTGGCGGGAAGAGAAAGGATCGAGCATCCCAGACAGCTGTCCTTCCTTGGGGAGGGGGGAAGATGTGGTCTACTGCTTGTCTGCCACACAGCGGTGGCTGGATGGCAGCTCATGCAGCACCACTAAGAAGGGAACCCCACGTTCAGGTTGCTGGGCACGTCTCAATGGAGGTGGAGCACATGCTATTGTGGCCATTGCACGTCATGTGGGCCCCAGGAAAAAGAAAAACAGCCTGGTGGCGAAATGAAGCCCGACCTTCCATAGGCCCCGCACCGTCGACCGGGCACAACCACAGTCTTCTGGCAGGACAACGGTAAAGATAAGTCCCAGGGAAGCCAGGTGATGGGGCTGGTGAGGTTGGTCCGAATGGGGCCACTAGGAGGAACTGGAGGACAAAATATATATATGAAGAAAACAAAGAAGTTGGCTAAGTAATAGGAGTCAGAGGGTGGTGGTAAATGGGGGCCACTCTGGAGAAGACAAGGTGACCAGCGGAGTGCCACAGTAGTCAGTACTAGGCCTGGTCCTCGTCAGTGTCTTTATTAATGACATTGTAAAAGGGCTGGAAAGGAAAGGAAAGTATGCTTGTTTGTGGATGACATAAAAATCTGCAACAGAGTGGACCCCCCAGGGGCACCGTCTTGACCAGTCCGCAGCTGTTCATCACTGACTGAAGGGTGAGCTTGCCTGGCCTTTCCCCCAGGCAAGGTCCCCTGAGCACCTGGTCTGATCTCATGATCTCGCCCTCCTCCACCCACCCTTCCTTTTCCAGGGATCTGTGGTCCTTTCGAGCCTTTGACTTGTGATCAGTTCAGGACAGCAGCTGCTGTGTTTCAACAGTACCACTTTAGAGCTGACCAGGCCCTCTTCAGACCTGAAGCCCCTGCACCACCATCTTCTGAATCCAGCTCTTTCTCTACCGCTTTCTCCACTGAGAAAGAGGAGTCCTCAGTCCACATCTCTGATGATGAGTACTCTGGGTACCAGCAGTTCCTAGCGAAGATGATGCAGGAACTGAGTCTTCAGCACTTTACAGGTCGCAATATTGCTACCCTGATGCTCTCATTTGTTTGGGAATACAGCAGACACCACTGTCATTCCTCCGTGGCTTTGGCCATTTATGGAGATGTCCAAGAATGTCTGGCTTCAGCCTTTTGTCCTATCTCCAGCTCCTAGGAATATCCGGCACAGATATTGCACTTCCATGGGGTCTCCAGGGTCCATGCCTCATCCTTCCTCTGGGATTTTAGTACTGCAGACCCCCTTTCGCCTAGATGACCGGTGCATGACTGCCCCAACACTGACTCTGTGGAGTTTGATGTATGGGACAGATGGGTTTTTACGATGGAATGCAGCATGATGTGCATCTCTACGTACCAGGCAGCTTATGGCAAGCGTTTGTCAGCACCTGCAGTACATGCAGTTTTGGACACAGCCCAAGGCTTAGCCTTCCTGCCTCTGGACAGGGTTGGATGTCTGATTGCACAGGTCCAAATGGTTCACAACAGCTGGTATGTTACAGCCAGGACATTCCTTTAAGTCCTAGGTCTGATGGCAGCTGCCATTGTCATAGTAACTCTGGCCAGATGGCACATGAGAGTACCTCAGTGAACCCTAAGAGTCCAGTGGGACCAGCTCACAGGTGATCTAGAACAGAGGGTTCTAGTAACTTCTCCTGTACGTGAACTGCTCAAGTGGTGGGTGGAACCCAGCAACCTGTTAAAAGAGGTTCCCTTCTTCATTCCCTTCCCTCACCAGATCTTAACTACGAATGCTTCGGGGATGGGCTGAGGGCACATTTAGGGCCCCATCAGATGCAGGGTGCATGGACCACAGTGAAAAGCACCCTGTACATAAATGTTCTAGAAATGCAAGCTGTCGTGTTTGACCTACAGGCCTTCCAGGGTCACCTGTCCCTGGGTCTTCTGTTGGTACAGACGGACAATGTCACTGTCATGTATTACATCAGCAAGCAAGGGAGAACTTACTCTTGCCTCCTGTGCAGGGAAGCAATGAGAGTCTGGTATTGGGCTCTGGAACACTGTCTAGAACTGTCAGCAGTACATGTTCCAGGCACCCAAAACATCTTGGCAGATAGGCTAAACAGGTCACAGTCCAGAATACATGAACGGGAACTGTTGTCCTTAGTGGTAGAAGATCTGTTCAGCAGATGGGGTTGTCTGGAGTTGGACCTTTTTGTGTGCCCACACAGTACAAAACTGCTGCTTTTCTGCTTGCTCACTCCAGGGCCTGGAGTTTTCTGGCAAGACGCATTGTCCCTCTCTTGGAAGGGGAGGTTTCTATATACCTTCCCTCCCTTCGCTCTCATTTAGAGGCTGGTACTCAAGCTCCAGATGGAGGGGGCAACTCTAATGCTCATTGCATCCCTGAGGCTGCGACAGATCTGGTTCCTCTACTGCAACAGCTGGCAGTGGAACCACCAGTACTCCTGCCCTTATGCCAGGGTCTTCTATCACAGGAACAAGGAACCCTGGTCCATCCGAACCTCAGATCGCTTCATCTCCATGCATGGCTGCTGAGAACATAGCCATTGCTAGATCTGGGGTTTCCCAAAAGGAGGCTGATATCCTGGTGGCTGCCAGAAAACCTTCCATCAGGGCCACTTATTCCATGAAGCGGAAGCGGTTTGCTTTGTAGGCTGCTTGTTATCCCTTAGATTCATTTACCTGTCCAGTAAACTAGGTTCTAAAGCATCTACTGCCCGTGTCAAATGCAGACCTGCAGTATTCCTCTATTAAAGTGCACTTGGCTGCCATTTGAGCTTTCCACGTGACTGCTGAGGGTCATATGGTTGCACAGCTGGAGGTGGCCCATATGATCTTGAGAGGTATTCTGCACTTGAAGCCTCCTATCTGCAATCTAGTCCTGACTTGGAACTTAAATTTTGGGTTAGAAAAGCTTACTATGGCTCTTTTTGAAGCAGCTGCAACTTGTGGCTTTCGCTTTCTTTCGTAGAAAGTGTTGTTTCTGGTTGTTACTACTTCTGCTCAAAGGATCTCAGAGCTACAGGGTCTAATGCCTGAGCCTCCTTACTTGATTTTCCACAAAAACAGGATGTCTTTGTATACTAATCCTAAAATCAAACCATCCACCTGCCAATTTATTTTCCTAAACATGCCAATCCAGGGGAAGTGTTGCTCCATACTTTAGATGTACAGTACATAGAATACTCGGGTACTATATACACCGCACAAATGACTGCAGAAAGTCCTTGCAGCATTCAGTTTTCTTTGCCTCTGGGGAAAAAAGGCACTCCCAATTTCTAAATGGTGCCTGTCCAAATGTTTAGCAAACAGTATTATATTTTGTTATTGGAAGTACGGTAAGGAACCTCCTGGAGTTGTTTGTGGTGTTTCAAAAGTGTATCTTCTGCTGAAATCTGTGCCCTAGTCTGGACATTGCCTCTCGAAGAAGGGTCAGCTTTGGCCTAGCTGTACTGCAGGGTTTACTTTTTTAGGCCTGTAGCCTCTAGCCACCCAGACTCTTTATGGTCAGTAATGCTTGGCACTCATTCCATTGGTGTGGCCTGTTGAAAGAGAGATCCTCGAAGAAGATAGAATAGTTACCTACTTACCATAATAGTAAATCTTTGAGAGAATGTCTTTCATCAGGCCATGCCGTCCCACCCTCCTTCCCCATATATGATTCTGAGATTCTGGTGAGTGCGGTCTCTTTCTCCACGAGGGTCTATTTGCTGTTCTCTGCCTCACCTGGTTAGCAGAGCCCTAGGTTCTCTCTTGCTTCCCAAAAGGGAGGTCTGCTGACTATGATCTCTGGTGTGGAACTGGGGATGGAAGGGGTCGGCCACATTTATGTGGGAGAGCTGACGTCGTGGCCAGCCCCTAGTGGACTGCTTGTAAATGTTTCCACGTGGTTATAGTGCCTGGTGGCTATAAATTCCATAGGCGTGGCCTGATGAAAGAGATTCTCTCAAAGATCTGCTGTTACAGTGAGTACGTAACTGTTCTTTTTTGCGTACAGCATGCACTGTAAAAGGATAATGTCCCCACATAGCAGTTATTGGATAAATCAGACACTTAAGAAAAAGAATGTAACAGAAATTAAGATTCAGTCTGCTTTGTAACTATTACAAATGCCATTTCTGAAAATGGGAACATTACAAACTGCAGCAAATTAGCATACACTTCTGTACCTGTTACATGAAAATACCATGCTACTGTAGATAATAGTTTGTCTTGTTGATAAAGGTGGGATAGCTTCTGTCCTTCCTTGTATCATTCCCCAAAATATGCAGAGGATTCTTCTTAAAGTAGAGACTTGCCTTATATGGGCCTTCATTTCAATTCCTAGTACTGTGAGGCGGTGTAGCCTCATGTGCAGAGCTGTGAACCTGGAGGAAAAGGTTTGAATCCCACCACTGTCACTTGATCACTGTGTTCCTTTGAGCGGGTTACTTATTTATTTCTCTTATTCTGTTCTTCAGCTGTTCATGACAAGTAAAGAATGTTAGGATGCAGTTTTTATAAAATGTGCTTTATAAAATGAAATCCCCTCCCTTCCCATCAAAGGTAACTACAACACATATGGGGTACATTAGTCTTAAGATCTTACTTCGAGGAAGGCTCTTGCAGCAGGCCACACCAGTAGGACTGTGCCACCAGGCACTAGGACCACACAGAAAACTTCGAGCTAGCAGTGTACCTCGGGGGACCACCCCCTCGCTGTCATCAGTCATCTGACATCAGTACAGGCTACATAGGAGGGCGATCCCCCACACCAACCGCAGTTCTTTTCCCGCCGTCAGCCCATGCACTTTGGACCTCAGTGAACGTCACATCTGCAGTCGACCACCATTTCCCGCGTTTGCCATGCTTTTTTATTTACAGTTCATTTACAGTTAAACATAGAATTTTTCGGTGTTTTTCCTGTGAGTTTATGTCTTCTCCACTAGCCTCATCTTCCGACGGCTCCACGGAGTGTGCCCGTGGCAAACAGATTCCGGAAAAGGACGGTCCCTCTTCGTTTCCTGATCTGCCTAGGTCCCAGCCACAACACCAAAGCCTGTCAGTTCTGCTAGAAATCAACCAGGCCACCTGGAGATGTCGATTGAAAACACCAGAGAGCCATCTTTTGTAACAGAAGCTGCTTGCCATGGAAAGGGAGCTGCAGGTCAGGAGCTCTTCAGCCGCATCGGCATAGTACTCCAGGGCCTCTTCTTCCTCTCACAGGGAGAAGTCAGGAAAACATAAACGCTAGAAGAAACGCCAAGAACGGGCCCAATCAGCTTTCTGGTCGCGATCTCCTCTTAAAACTTTGACCGCGATGGCGCTTCCCCCCTCAGGGGTTGGTGCCTTCAGCCCTGCCAGCCCTTTCCTCCCTCGGGATTATGGTGGCCCCTTCACCTGCCCTCATTTCCATTTCAGGTGACAACTCTTCGGGGCAGGGGATATCCTCTTCTGCCCCCCAGGCCCTTCTCCTCTGCGGGCTGTCAGCCAGGTGGCTAGGCCGGTTCTGGGCTTTTGAGTGGCGGCTCTGCACTCGCCGCTCTCCCAGCCACGGCGTTGGCTTTGTCGGTTCTCACCTCTAGGACTGATGCCAGTTCTGGTAGGCAGCACCTGCAGCAGTCCGATGCAGTCTCCTCCTCTTCGATGTCATCTCTGCTGGCGACCAGGGGATCCTCTTTCCCTCAGGCACTGGCTTCCCCTGTGGACCTGGCATCGGCAGCCCCTTCACCTGGGTGCTCTAGACTATTGCCTGCCAGGCCGTCACCCACCAGGCCGTCACCGATGCAGCTGATGCCACAGCTAGTGGGCCAAGTACTGGCGTTGCCTTTGCCTCAGCTTTTGCTACAGCTAATCCTGGCTGGGCCATCTCCGGATCGTTTGCCGGCACTGCCTGGACCTATGCCGGGTTACCTGTCGCCGGCCCCACAGCCGTTGTTTCCTAACCCAGTGCTGGGGTTGCCCTTCTTACCCGTGTACAATATTGCTTCACAGGTGGATTACAATGCCCTTTTGTCGGCATGGTGGACATTCATGCAGAAACAGATCCCCAACCCTCAGGGCACACCTCTAGCTTCTCTCCGTCCTCCCCCCGCCAGAACTCCCAGCCCTGGGCAGGGCTGGACCTTCCACTCTTCATACGTCGGATCCTCTGGAGCCAGGCCTGACATTGGCACAGGCCTCAGGTGGGGCAAGTGCCGTCCTCTGATGCTGGTCCCAGGCATCGAGTCCTCTGAGGATGACTCTGAATCCTTGAAATCTTCCTCTTCCCCAGGGGAGTCTTTGAGTGGCAAGGACGTGCCCAAGGAGGTGCCTAAGTCCTCACTTGACAATCCATACTTCATCAACGTAATGTGCCACATTCAGTCAATAATGGGCTGGGAGATGGAGGAGCAAGACCCAGAGAGACACCGCCTAGCTGTTTTTGTTTGGCAGAAGGATGCCTTGCCAGTGGTGATGCCACCCTTAATTGAGTCATGTGAGGATGTCAGCAAGGAGGCTTGGGCTCACCCCTCCACTATTCCTCCCCTGTCCAAAAAGGTGGATCGTCTTTGTCATGCGCCAGCGGGCAAGCCCTTTCTGGGGAGTTATCCTAAAGTTGATTCCATGGTCGTTATCACAGCCCATGGCTGCTCCAAGAAGCCCAAGTACCTTAGTGCTCTCCTCCCAGACTGCGAGTCCTGGCAGCCAAACCAGATTGGCAAGCGGGTCTTTGCTTCAGCTACTTTGGTCATTAGGGCCATCAGTTATCTGACCCATATTGTACAATACCAAAATGCCATCTTGGACCAGGCCAGGGACCTTGTCCAGACTCTGCCTGAGAATCCCACAAAAATCCAGCTTGCCCAGCTCATGAAGTCGGGCTTGGATGTGGGCAGCCATGTGCTCCGGGCATCTTAGGATGTCATAGACACCTCCAGGCAAGGGGCTGCAGCTAGCGTTTGCCTTCGGCACCATTCCTGGCTCTGGGTTTCTGGTTTTGCCCCAGATGTTCAAGCCAGCATTTTGGACGCTCCCTTCAGGGGCTCAGTCCTTTTTGTTGGTGATGTCCAAGACCTCAACTCTAATTTGCAGGAGTCAGGCAAAGCCCTCAGGTCGGTTAATTCACTCTACCGTACTCAGCCTAGAGCAAACCGCCAGCCCTTTCGTTGGTCCTCCCACAAGCAGACTCGAGGTCAGCCTGCTAAGGACCAGCACTGTAGTAGTACCTCCACCGCTGCTGCACTGGCTGCTGCTGCTCGATCCCCCTGGGGTCCCGCGGCCCCCATACCTGCCCCCACCTCCTGCCCCTCCGGCTGAGGGTTCAGAGGAGGCGGTTGGGGTCAGTTCTCTCTCCACTTGGCGGGGTGGTGAGCAGTGACCATGGACAACTGGGTGCTCCAGCTCATAGCTCAGGGTCACACTCTGTAGTTTGAGGAGTGGCCGCCCCAGACTCCTCCCCTCCCATATAGTCTACCTACTCTTTTGTGCATCTGCCTCTGGTTTTGGAGGAAATTCAGGCGCTTCTGCACAAAAGAGCCATAGAGCCCATCCCTCAGGCTCAGTGGGGAAGGGGCCTTTACTTCCACATCTTCCTCATCCCCAAAAAGATTGGGGATCTTTGACCAGTCTTAGACATGAGCAGTCTGAATCTCTTCATAGAGTACAAATGCTTCAGGATGGTGACCCTTCAGAGGTTGCTACCCCTGCTGCACCAGGGGGGCTGGCTCTGCTCTCTGGACATGCAGGATGCCTACTTGCACATCCAGGTTTTTATGGCTCACCGTCGTTTCCTACACTTCCAATTTAGGGCCCTCCCCTTTGGCCTTTCTACATCTCCCTTGGTATTTACCAAATGCCTGGCTGTAGTAGCAATGGCATTGCGGAGACGGGGCCTTTATGTTTTTTCCTACCTGGATGACTGGCTGCTAGTAGCCTCTTCCAGAGAGACTTGGTTCAGGCTCTGGAATGCACCACCCATCTTTTCCAGGAACTGGGAGTCACAGTAAATCTACCAAAGTCCTGCTTTTCCCCTTGTCAGTGCCTCCAGTACATAGGGGCAATCCTGGACACCCGCCAGGGCAAGGCTTTTCTGCCAGAGGATAAGGCGGCCTGTTTGATGGAGCAGGCCCGTCTAGTTTCCACAAATGGTCAGGTTCCTGCCAGAGTCTTTCTGTGCCTCCTGGGTCATGGCAGCACCGATTGCCACGGTGCCCTTGGCCTGTCTGCATATGCGGGTGCCACTGTGGACCCTATGGGTCCAATGGAATCAACACACGGACAACCTTGACCAGTTGGTTCTGGTCCTCAACTCGGTCTGGAAGTTTTTGGTCTGGTGGATGGACTCGGCTAATCTGCTGCGGGGGGTCCCTTTCCAGATCCCATCTCCATGGCAGGTTCTGACCATGGCTGCCTCTGGTATGGGATGGGATGCCCATCAAGCCGATCATCAGACTCAGGGTACCTGGTTGGATATAGAGCAAACTCTTCATATTAATGTTCTGGACATGCAGGAGGTTCTTTACGCTCTGCAGGTCTTCCAAACCCATCTCCTACCAGGCCCATTACTGGTTCAGACGGACAACGTGTGTGTTGTTAACTACATCAACAAGCAGGGGGAACCCACTCTTACTCCATGTGTCGGGAGGCAATGAGAATCTGGTATTGGGCCACTGAGCACAACCTGGAGCTCTCGGTTGTCCATGTTCCAGGCGTCCAAAACGTGTTAGCTAACAGTCTCAGCCACTCCGGGTTTCGGGCTCATGAGTGGAGTTTCTCATTTCAGTAGTCAAAGACCTCTTCGACAGGTGGGTTGCCCAAAGTTGGACCTCTTTGCATCCCCACTCCACGCAAAACTGATGCTTTTTAGCTTGTTCAATCCCGGACCTGGAGTTTCTCGTAAGAGGCATTGTCCCTCTCTTGGAAACGGAGGTTTCTGTATGCATTCCCTCCCTTCCCGCTCCTGCTGAGGGTTCTGCTCAAGTTCCAAGTGGAAGGAGTGGAGATGATTCTTATAGCTCCCTTCTGGCCATGCTATATTTGGCTTCCTCTGCTGCAACAGCTGGCGGTGGAACCTCCGGTGCCCTTGCCCCTGTGCACTGGCTTGCTCTCCCAGGAGCAGGGCACCCTAGTCTATCAGGACCTCAAGTCCTTGCATCTCCATGCGTGGCTCCTGCGGACCTAGCTATTTTCCGCTTCGGGGTTTCCTGTAGGGTTGCAGATGTCCTGGTGGCAGCCAGGAAGCCCTCCACCAGGGCCACCTATGCTTTGAAATGGAAGCACTTTTCCACATGGGCTGCTGCTCGCCATTTAGATACATTCACCTGCCCGGTTAGTCAGGTCTTGGAGTATCTCTTTTCCTTTTCTGATTTGGGTCTAGGCTGCTTATCTCTTAAAATACACCTTTCTGCCATCTCTGCATACCATGCACCAATTGAGGGTAAATCTGTTGCCCAGCTTGAGGTGTCCTGCACATTTTTGCAGGGCATTCTGCACCTGGAACCTCCCATTCAGGACCTGGTCCCCTCATGGGACCTTCTTTTTATGTTGGAGAAAGTCACTTTACCTTCTTTGAACTGGCTGCAAGTTGCGAGCTGTGCTTTCTGCTCTTTTTAGTTGCTGTTACTTCTGCTCAAATGATTTCTGAGCTACAGGTTTGGGTGTGTAAAGAGCCTTATTTGGTTTTTCACAAAGACAGGGTGTCTTTGTGTACTAATCCTAGGTTTTTGCCTAAAGTGGTGTCTGAGTTTACTTTAAATTAATCCATCCACCTTTCAGTTTATTTTTCTGAGTATTCCAGTCAGGAGGAGGTGTTTCTCCATACTTTGGGTGTTCACAGGATGTTGCAGTATTATACTAACTGCACCAAGTCTCTGAGGAAAATGGATCAGTTGTTCATTTCAATCACCTTGAGAGAGGGCGCTCCTGTTTCCAAACAGTGTTTGTCTAAGTGGTTAGCAAATTGCATTGTTTATTGCTACCGCAAGTACAACAAGCCCCTTCCGGTGGTGGTCAAAGACCCTTCCACCAAGGGGATGGCTGCCTCTGCAGCTTACTTCCGGAAAGTGTCTGCTGCTGACATCTGTGCAGCTGCCACCTGGAGTTCTGTCTACATTTTCACCAAGCATTACGGACATTGCCTCTAGGTGCAGAGCCAATTTCGGCCTGGCAGTTCTCCAGGGCCTTCTGTCATGAACTTTTGGTTGCTATCTGGTCCTTCTCCCAGTGATATCATCGTGGTGCTTACCAGTACTGCTTGGGACTCAGTCCTACCAGTGTGGCCTGCTGCAAGAGCCTTCCTCGAAGTACGATTGTACAGTTATGTAAGAACTCACCATAACAGTAGATCTTTGTGTGAAGCTCTTGCAGCAGGCCCTGTTTTCCCTCCCTAATTCCCTCTGCTCCTTTTATTTCTATCACATCTGCTTGTCTTTTCTTTGGCTCTCGGGATAACTTCCTTGGTTCTCCATCAGCTGGCCGTGCAGAGTCTCAGGAGGGAGAACTGAGGTAGGTGTGGTGGACCGCCGTCCTATATAGCCTGTACTGACGTCAGATAACTGATGTCGGTGGGAGGCATCCCCCATGGTAGACTGCTTGCTAGAAGTTTTCCGTGTCGTCTTAGTGCCTGACAACATAGTTCTACTGGTGTGGCCTGCTGCCAGATCTTCTCTCGAAGATCCACTGTTACAGTAAGTTCTTATGTAACTGTGCTTACTTTATCTTTCACAGATTTACTACTGCAGCCGAACACACTCGCAGCTGGCCCAGTTTGTCCATGAGGTCCAGAAGAGTCCATTTGGTAAGGAGGTCAGGCTGGTATCACTGGGATCCAGGCAGGTGGGTAGTCTGTACATCTCTGTTTACAAATCTGGGATCCAGCAGCAGTGCAGGCAGTCCTTGGTTGACATCAGGCTTTTTGTGCGTGTGTGTGTGTTGAGTGTTTTGTATTGTGTGTGTGTGTGTGTGTGTGTGTGTGTGTTTCAGTGACCAATGACATTCAGTTTTTTTTTGGGGGGTGGGGGGCCTCTTCCTGGTATGCCTGTTCCCCCCCATTCAGACCAACCCTTCCCAGCCCCGTCTCCTGGCTTCATGTGGTCTTACTTGCATTCCCCTGTCTGCCCCGCCATCCCATGGCTTGCCCCCCTCCCCCTTGGCAAGATGCAGCAGGACCCTCAAGTGCTACTGCACAGAATCTGTTTCAGGGGGAAGTTGCCACTTTGATGATGCGGACCTGCAAGGGGTGGTCCATCACTGTGCCCTGGGCTTGTCGCCTTTCTGCCTCTGCTGCTTGAGACACTGGCCTGGAAGTGATGCAAGCACGCAAGTGTGGTGCGTGTCATATTCTGGCGTCTCCTCTCCCATCAAGCCGCTCCCAAGTGCACTGCCACCTGTGGTCACCCAGGTGGCAGTGATGCACCGGAGCTGGCTACCCTTCCTTCTCCGAGGAGGAAAGAATCCTTTGGGACACTCGATCCTCCTCTGTCTGGCCAGCCCCCGATAATTCTGGCGTGTTTCTGAACCCGGGTTGCCGGTGTCGCGAGCAGTAGCTCTATGCTGTGCCAATGGGCCGGCTGCTGTTGTATTTCTTTGTGTTCTCCTGTTATCTTGAATACTTTTCAAAAATGTGAGACTTGGTGACTCCATCCTTTCTTCATAATGCCACACTTAATATTATTGTGCCAGATTCCCATGACCTGGACTCTGGAAAACTATTCCTGCAGTTTTATTGCAGAACCTGAAAGTGTTCACTAGTCAGGTTAGAAACACACTTTCAGCCATTTCACACATCTTATTGAGTTTTTGCCTAAAACTTAAAAAAAAAAAATCAGATTTATCAAAGAAAAATGTAAATATATTGACAGTTTTGCATACTGACAAAATGAAATAAAACAACAGTGTGAAGCAGAGGAGGGTTTCTTTGTGAGACTGCTTCCATTTAAGTCACTACCTAGTTTGGATTCAAAATCCTCTGGCAAATCACATGTAGATGTATAGATGTTTACATTTATTTTTATTTGCCATTTTAACCAGATAAAGCACACTGAGTGTTTACAGCTAGTTTCCTGGTGCACTGGGGGAAGGGGAGTTATATGCACCTGTTTTATTGGCTGGGCAACGTTGGCCAGGACAGGACACCTGGGAAATTCCCCTACTTCCTGCTTCCTGTGAGCAGGGGGGACCCATTTTCTGGTGGGACCAAGATGGCGGAGGAGGAGGACAGTGGAGGAGGACATGCTGTGGCTGGTGAGTTAGCAAGGCTCAGCGGGGAACATGGTACGGCTGGAATGCACTCTCAGGGTGGCCAGCATATCGTACCTCAGCCCCCGCTGCTTGCTGTGATAGCAATGGGTGGAGGATCCACCGAAAACGGAGTTTTGCTACACTCCTCTACGATGGTGACACTAGGTGTTACAGGAAGTCCCGGAGCAGGCCCCATACCTGTGGAGGGCAATGAAGATATAGACGCAGTGGTCCATGTGAAACAGGACCTCTTATTACAGGCTGAGGCTGATTACAGAGCAGCTAAATTGCATGCTGAAGAAAAAAAAAGGAAACGTTCGATTCAAGGTCCACCATCGCCTTTCTACGGCATCTACAGCAAAGTTTTGCAGCGGCCCTCTAATAGAGGATACTACATCAGGCAAAGACACAGGATTGGAAAATCACTCACAGCATGATTTGGCATGGTCTCCGAACGGCACTGGAACAAGCTGGTTGGATCCAAACAGAAACAGGTCAGTGGGTTGCGGATCCTGATATTCCGCTTCCGGGTTCAGGGAGTGTCACGGGGGTACTGGAGGGAACTGTGGATGGCCTCCTACACAATATGCACAGGCCTGATGCAGTCCTGTTTACTAAACCATATGTGCTAGCCTTAGACCCTGTTTCAGGGCACACTTTATCTGCTAATACAGATGCAGAGATGGTTATGATGGACTTGCCCATTTCACAAGCAGATTCCATTTCCTTCTCCCCTATACAGTCTCCAGCACAGCAGGGGCCTATGGAAAACATTACTGTGGCTAGTGATTCCCCCCAGTCTGAAGAAGCGCTGGGATCTATTCCTATAGCACCTCCTGACAATGAGTCAGTAACCCCAGCCCTGACAGCTCCCACTTTCGCTAGTTTATTTCAAAAACCTGTTTCTTTAGCTAAACGCAGGAATGCAGTTCGGCTGCGGTTTTTAGGACCAGCGGATACGATGCCAGACCGCTTTTATGTGGGGAAAGTTCTGTTGAAGCAGATGCTGGGGTTTTCTCCCTCGGAAGTGTATGCTTTAATTCATACACCGGGAGAATCTACATATGACATAAGTTTTCGTTCCCCTGACATCCTGAATCGTTTCTGGATGAAGTATGCCCTGTTTAAAACGAACCCAGCTTGGACCCACTTTCAAGCTATACCTTTAACAAAATAAACTTTTAAAGTGATCACTGTCTTATTCAGAAATGAAGGGTGAATATTATGGACATTTCATACTGGCTGGAGAACGTTGTCAAATACAAGGGAACTGGAACCAATTTTAGATTCTGAAGGTTTTTGGAATGGAGGGTGGAGGTATAAGGTGACTTTACCACAAACGGAGGATGGACTTCAACATCTACCAAGTTGTTTTTACCTGGGTCGTGACAAGGGTTTCATTTTTTATCCTGGACAGCCATGCCATTGTTATAAATGCGGTTCCAGTAGACATTTGAGTCGAACCTGTGATACAATGAAATGTGCTCAATGTGGGGAAGTGGGGCATATTATGACTGACTGTCATCATTCAATTCAATTCAATTCATGTTTATTTTTAAAGCGCCTTTCAAAATCAAGGCGCTGTACAGATTAAATAAAACAAGAAAATCCAACATTAAACAATCACAACTATAAAGGAAAAGCCAAAGTAAAAATATATGTTTTAAAGCAATTTTAAAACTGTCAACGGTCGGGCATTCTCTTAACCAATGAGGTAGAGAATTCCACAGCGTAGGAGCTGAAAAGGCAAAAGCACGAGATCCTGACAACTTCAAACGAACCCTGGGAATCTCTAGCAATCCCTCATTGGCGGGGTGGAGGGGGCAATAGGGAACCAGAAGATCTTTCAGGTAACCGGGTCCCTGATCGTGTAGGGCTTTAAAGGTTAGTAAACCAACCTTAAAGGTGATCCGCCACCGAACAGGCGGCAGCCAGTGCAGTTCGCGAAGCACAGGCGTAATATGACTGGTTCTAAGAGTCCCAGTCAAAAGCCTGGCTGCAGCGTTCTGCACCAGCTGAAGGCAGCGGATATCAACCCCTGGTAGCCCTAGGTAGAGGGAATTACAGTAGTCCAGATGGGTGGTAACAAAGGCGTGGACCAAAGTCGGAAGGTCCTCCTGGGGAATCAGATGTTTCACCCGGGCGATATTCCTCAGATGGTAAAAAGAGGATTTGACAACAGCTGACACTTGTGATTTCAGGGTCAGACCATCATCAAAAATAACGCCCAGATTTTGCACCTGTCGAGAGCTAGAGAGCGGTACACCACCAAGTAATAAACCCGATGGCTGTCCAACATCCAAACCCCTCCCAGGATGACCTGGATCCACAACCAATACCTCAGTCTTATCCGGATTAAGTTTTAACCAACTCAAACTCATCCAAATTCTGATCTCATCCAGGCAGTTGTTAAGTACGGAGAGTGCATCACTCTGATCGTGGAGAAAGGATAGGTACAGCTGAGTATCATCTGCATAGCAGTGAAAACTCAAGCTGTATCTCCTGATGATTTCTCCCAATGGCAGCATATACACTGCAAACAACATGGGAGCTAAAATGGAGCCCTGTGGTACCCCACATGGTAGGGAGAAGGCATCAGAGGAATAAATTCCGGTGACAACTCTCTGAGACCTACCAGTGAGGTAAGAACGAAACCATTTGTGGACTGTACCAGACAGCCCACAAAAAACCCGCAGTCGCTCCAGTAGCACCCCATGGTCTACAGTGTCAAATGCAGCAGAAAGATCAAGAAGGACCAGAATGGTACAAGCCTTTCGATCTCTGGCCATTAGGAGGTCGCTCAATACCCGAACAAGGGCAGTCTCAGTACTATGCCTTTTCCTGAAGCCAGATTGGAGAGTATCATAGACATTATGGGAGGTAAGATGATCATCCAATTGCAGTGCAACTGCCTTTTCAATAACCTTACCAACAAATGGCAGGTTAGAGATAGGCCGGTAGTTAGCTAGACAGTCTGGGTCCAAGGAGGATTTTTTTAGGAGTGGTCGAACTACTGCCTCCTTAAGGGGGTTAGGAAAAACCCCCCTCTCCAAGGATTTCCAGACAATGTCAGCAAGGATTGGGTAGATAACTTCTACACAACCTACTAACAGCGGTGTAGGACCCGGATCCAAACTACAACTGGTTGGACGCATTGTTTGGATGATCTTCACAATGTCAACGCATTCCGGGCGGTGAAAATCCAACCAGACAGGCCGAGGACTAGGTACCACCAATCGTCCACCATAATCCCCCGAAGGAGAGGTCGGACCAATGCCGGACCTGATGCTGGCAACCTTATCTGCAAAGAAGCGAGCGAACTCCTCGGATCTAAGCTGAGAAAAGGCTTCTCTAGGCTGAAGACAGACTGGATTGCACAGTCTGTCCACAGTCCGGAAAAGCTGAGCCGGTCGATTCTTTGCAGCAGAAATCTCTCTGGACAGGAATTCTGCCTTCTTACGAGTGATTTCTGATTGGTAGCCATCATAATGGAGCTAATCTAAGCCTGTCAGCATCAAGGCCCAATTTCCATGAGCTCTCTCCAGCCTTGCCTACTGCTTACGTATTCCTTCAAGGCCATCAAACCATGGACTCCTTGGACAGATGGTGAGAGGCCAAACACGAACAGGAGCAATTTTTTTTTTTTTTTTATTTTTCGTCTTTATGCCGCCTTCCTAGCTGCCAGCCACCCGGTAGTATCGACCGGTCACGGGCCGCGGCTTCCACTCCCCAAAATCAGCCTCGGGCTCCGATACCGTGGTGGCTTACCCCCAGGCGGGCTGCGAAGCGGGCAAGGGGACACGCCTGCAGACACTGGGAATTGGTCGGAGAGCTGGCCTGGGGAGCTAATGAAGCCGTGGCGAGCTTCATTGAGGGTGGCTGGCAGCCGTCCTTTTCTGGTTTTCTTGGGGAGGTGGGTGGTGCAATGGCGTCAGACGTCCGCCCACCTCCAAACACGCTTGCGCTCGGTAGCTGTGCGACTCCCGGCCTCCGCTTAGGGGTCACTGGTGCTCAGGGCGCCATCCGCCCTCCCCTGGAGAAGGAGAGCAGTCCCTGGGATGCTCCATCTTCTCCCCGGCCAGCCTTCCAGCGACCCGAGTCCGCTCGATCCTCCGCCGCCGAGCGTCGCATGCGGAACTAACCGCTGCACTCGACGGACCGGCTGAACAGGAGCAATTTTGTTCAGAGCATCTCCACAGCCTTATTATAGGCAAGTACAAGACCATCTGGACTCATGCATTCACCCGACAAACTCGATAGATCCAACACCGCCATTAGGTCATTGGGGCCAATACCCCTTAAAGGGCGGTATTGGACCATCTCCGTAGGGGCAGACCTATTAGAGGGGGTCATGAAGCTGAACCTTATGGTGTAATGGTCCGACCAGCTGACTGGTTCCACCCCCAGGTCAGTGATCTCCATACCCAAGAGAAAGACCAGATCTAATGAATGACCCCCTATATGGGTAGAGGCGGTAATAACCTGTGTCAGGCCCAGTGTATTCATCAACTGGAGGAGACTTTGACCAAAATGAGAGAGTTCATCGTCGACCCAGGCGTTGAAGTCGCCAGTATTAATCTGGGAAACCTCAACACAAGGTCGACAATGAAGTCTGCAATCTCCTGTAGGAATTCGCCACCGCCACCAGCTGGATGGTAGACTAAGAGAATCCCACAACCTGCACCCTCACCCAGGATATATTCAAAGATCTGGTGTTCCCCAATGGAACATCCACAAGGCCCAGTTC
This sequence comes from Neoceratodus forsteri, assembly GCA_016271365.2. Taxonomy (NCBI): domain Eukaryota; kingdom Metazoa; phylum Chordata; order Ceratodontiformes; family Ceratodontidae; genus Neoceratodus; species Neoceratodus forsteri. The sequence goes on from CM028131.1 coordinate 1,339,048,686, forward strand.
GATTTAAACATAATGGCCACCCTCCGCTTCTCAGATCCAGCCTTGGACAGTGTATCACCGAGAACCCAGCTGGAGTTGCCAAGGCCAATATAGGGCCAGGATTTTCATCCAGCCAGGTCTCGGTGATGCAAGTCAGATCAGATGACCCAGCAAGATCAGCTATAATAGCTGTCTTGTTTTTTATAGATCTGGCATTGCACAACACCGCCAAGGCAGGATGAGATGTCCGGGAAGACCTCGGCACCTGTCCGATATCTTCGGGACTCCTCCCAAGTGTAGTCTTTGTGAGGAACAGCATTCTTTTATGGATTGTCCTTGGGCAGCCCATAATACTGCAGACATGGATTATACCACTCAGGATTTTTATTTGAATATTGCATTAAAATCGGCTTTGAAACAATATGGGCCCCCCACCTAAGAGGGCACCTCCTGAAAGGCCTATTAATCCCCCTTCGGAGGCCTTATCCACTTCTGTTTTGGTTTCTCACATGCCTCCATCTGAGGCAGAACTGTTAGTACTAGAGGTATCTGGTGATGCAGGTTCTATGCCTCCCCCTCTTCCACCAGAAGGTGCCTTCACTGTAGTTAATAATCGAAGAAGGAGTTTACGGAAGAAAACTGCAGCATCTGTTTCAGAAGTCTTCCATCTCCCATTGCAAAACACCTTTTCCACCTTGCAGGTTGAAGAACCTGATGTAGGTACAGAATCAAACTCAGTTTCAGTTCACTCTTCTCAAGCAGATGGAGGATCAGACACTGAGCATTCTACAGAAGATTTGACTATCCCTCCCAAAAAATAAATCTAGGATGGGTGACAAGGCAGCAGGTAAAGCAAATAGGATGCTGGGATGCATAGGCAGGGGCATCACCAGCAGGAAAAGGGAGGTCATAATTCCACTATACAAGACACTAGTGAGGCCGCACCTGGAGTACACTGTGCAGTTCTGGAGACCTTACCTACGTAAGGACATAGACAGTGTAGAGAAGGTTCAGAGGAGGGCAACAAAGATGGTGCATGGATTGCATCACAAGTCCTATGAGAGGACAGGTTGAAGGCACTGAACATGTACTCCCTGGAGGAGAGGAGGGAGAGAGGGGATATGATAGAGACATACAAGTATCTTACAGGGAGGAACAGGGTGCAGGAATGCACTATTTTTAAGCAAAAAGATGTTCCAGGACTAGAGGGCATGGGATGAAGTTGGAGGGAGGACGATTCAGAGGAAACGTGAGGAAGAATTTCTTCACAGAACAGGTGGTGGACAAGTGGAACACCCTGCCAGAGGAAGTGGTGGGGGCTGAAACAATCACAGGATTTAAGAATGCATGGATAGACATAAAGGAATTCTGGAGGTCAGGGGTAAGGGGCAACAGACTTCCTGGAAAACATAAACTGAACTTACAAACTTAAATGGGCAGACTGGGTGGGCCATAGGCCCTTATCTGCCGACACTGTCTATGTATCTATGGGTTCCCGTAAATGGGTCAGGAAGAAATCCTAATGTTTTTCCTTTTTTTTTTCAGGATTAATTAGTTCTCCTTTAGTTAAACACTTAATGGATTTTGTTTTTGTTTTTATACGCAATGGATATGTTATTTAGTATTACTGTGGCCTCTTTAAATACTAACAGTATTCAGTCAGATAGAAAACAACTTTTGGTATATGCTTTATTTGATTCCTTTTTTTATGATGTGGTATTCTTTCAAGACACTGGATTACGCAGCAGACAAGTGATGGATAGAGCCTCTGTGGGATGGAAATGGGGAGTGACTTATTGGTCTATTGGAGAGGATCTTTGTTGTGGGGTTGGAATTTGTTTAAATTCCCCTTTGGCACAATCCATACAGGTAGTGGACATAGCCCCGGGCCGTCCTTTGTTATTAGATGTCACATTAAATAAATTGCACTGTCGGTTTATTAATGTATATGGCCCACAAACAAAGACAGTTAGAATTGAGCTTTTTAACACTATACAGCCTTATTTGTTTACATCTCGTTATGTTTTCTTGGGAGGAGATTTCAATTGTGGGTTGTATTTAAAGGATAGGGGTCCTCAAACCCAAAAATTATATTGTGATACCAATTGCCTGGCTGCTTTGATTTCACAAACTGGTTTGGTTGATGCTTGTGGTTTTTTTGGCCGGCCAGATAAGACCTATTTCAGAGGTAACCTAGCTACTAGGATCGATTTCTGGTTTATATCTCCTGCCTTGGAGATTAAAAATACCAGGACCCGTCCTGTTGCTGCATCTGACAACGCCATCATAGAACTGACTGTCTCTATGATGGTATGCAACAAGGGCCTGGGTATTGGAGGTTTTGGAGGTTGAACTTGGAACTGTTGTCTCTTCCAACTGTTAAGGATGGTTTTATTTCCTTATTAGAAGCACGTAGATCGGTTAAAATGTTATATGATACTTCACAGGAATGGTGGGAGGATACAAAGCTAGATATTAAAAGATACTTTCAACACATAGGAAGATTAAACGGGAAATTCAAGAGGGACCAATATTGTATTTACAAAACACAGTTTCAGAATTTAGTGTTTCAAGCTTCCCAAGGAGATAAAACGATTCTTGCAGAATTAGCAGAAACCAGGTGAAAAATGAATGATCTACAATATAATAGACTTAGATCTTTGGAACAGGAACGGAAATTTGGAACCCAGGGTTCACAGGATTTTATGAATCCATTTCAATTCTGTGCTCAACTACAATATCAAAAGCGGATCTCTTTAATTCAGGATGCTAAGGGGTGTCTTTGTTCCAAAAGGTATGAAATTATGACAGCCATAGAGGAGCATGTGCAGTCTTTATTTAGTCATCAGGAATCCTCCCAGGATGGTCATAAGGTTTGGTTGGAAAAATGTATTTTACCACAAGTTTTGTCATCCTATCAACGGGTACTGGTGTCACCACTTACTCAATCTGAAATAATGACCACATTTGCAATGGTTAAAAAGAATTCTGCACCTGGAGCAGATGGAATTCCATATGAATTGTACAGTGTGATTCTGCAAGTTTTGTTACCTGAAATCCTAGAGTTATTTCAGGATATGATGGTTTCAGGGAATTTGCCTGATTCAATGGGTAATGGGTTGGTGGTTTTTATGTATAAATCTGGGGACAGGACTGACCTTTCAAACTGGCGTCCCATCACATTATTAAATACTGATTTTAAATTGTATACCAAATTGTTGAATAACAGGTTGTTGCTTTGTGCATCTACTTTGATACATTCTTCTCAGACTTGTACTATTCCTGACCGGATTATAACGGATGGGTTAATTTTATTAAGAGAAATTTTGTCCCGGGGGGAGACTGGAGAATTAACTGGTTTAATTCTTAGTTTAGATCAGGAAAAGGCCTTCGACAGGGTAAACCATGAATATCTTTGGGACTGTTTGGCTAGTTATGGGATTCCGGTACTTTATTTTTTGGATAAAATCTTGTTATTCTAATGCTAAAGCTTTAGCATACTGTAATGGATGGATGGGGAAGGCATGCATGGTTACCGGGGAGTTAGACAGGGATGTCCCTGAGGTCCCCTTCTCTCTTTTGCACTGGACCCTTTAATTAGTCACGTTAATGATAATATTGCTATTCAGGGGTTTCTTTTCTAGTACCTCAGAAGAAATTAAAAGTATTGCATATGCAGATGACATCTGCTTTCTTGTAGGGATTACCTTCGACCTGTTTAGTGGGACAAATACTTTGGAATTTTCCGAATTCACGGGGAGCCAGAGTTAACTACAGGAAAAGTAGTACCTTCCCTTTGGATTAGAAACGTTTTTAGAATCTCGGTAGTTGGGATCCCTGTTGTGACAGGGACCTGTACAATTCTTGGACTTCTTTTGGTACCGGAATTTGGCCTTCTTAAATTGGTCCTCCAAATTGGACATTGCATATGGGAAAATTTTACTGTGGAATAAGTGGAGATTGTCCAAATTAAAAGGGTATATATGATTAAGACCTTCTTACTCCCAATTTTTGTATTTAGCTGCAGTTTTTAATCTACCCCTAAGCTGGAGACCGGTGTATGGTTTTTCCAGGCATTTGGGGTAGTAGACTGAATCCCATTAAGCAGTGTTTACTGTTTAGAGAGAAAAAATGGGGGTATTAAAATGATTAATCCCATTGTTTTCTTTTTACAATTTTGCTAATGTAAACTTGAGACCATTATTATTGAAATCTGAGGGTATTTGGATCCCATGGGTTTTGGATTCCTTGGCAGGGATACTCCCCTTCTGGCTTCCTCATTCATGCATCCCAAAACAGCATTCTTTGTATAATATTCCAGAAACTTTAAGGGTATGTTTTGGGAAAATAAAACTTTGGTGTTTAGTACCAGAACACTTTTCACAACATGACCGGAAAACATTATATACACATCTTCTATCTACTTTTTTTCACGATACAGCCTGTTTTGACTTTAAACCTATTTCAGATAAAATATTGATTGGGAAAATGTTGACATCTACCATATACGGTTTATATGTGGGATGTTATGTGGCTTTCCCTACATGGGAAACTCAATGTCAAAGGAAACCTAAAACATAAAAGTGTAGAACATCGTTACTGCCTAGGAGACTTGTGTTGAGGTGGTGGAATCCACGGACCATTTGTTCTTTCTGTGTCCTTTTGTAAAACAGTTTTGGAATTTTTACGGGTAAATAACACATCACCCTTTTGTGATTTAACCTCTGAGATTTTATACTTGGGTATTCTTCCTTTCAAATGGACTAAACATGATAGGGTTACACTTTGGTTATTTTGGTGTGTTTTAAATTCTATATATGGCATGTGCGGTGTAGGCTGACACTGGAACAATTAGAATATCAGAGGAGCAATTATTTCATATGATTACTACTACAATTCTTAGTCATAGAAATACTGAAAGGAAGTCAGTGCCATATGAAATCTTCAGTCTTGGTGGTACAGTATAGATTGGCTATGAGTTGGTAGGGTATATTTTGAGATACATTTCAGTCATTGCATAATTCCACTTTTGCTTATGACTAGTAATATGTGGTACTGAGTGTTTTTCTTTGTAATTTCACTGCTATTTTCTTCTGGTCTTAATTAATGAGAAGTGGCAGTTTCTGGTAGAAATGAATTATTTTCTGGTAAGGAGTATTCTTGATTTTGAGTATGGTTTAATTAAAAAAAAATATATGTGTGTATATATATATATATATATATATATATATATAGGAACATGAAGAATCCATATATTATGGAAGTGTATATTGTGGATACTAGTTAATTTTATATGAGGTGCTTTGAGTTGTAGAAAACATACTGCCATGTAGTGGTATACATGTATGGGGGAGAGTTATTTTAGCTTTCATGTATGGATAATGTTATGTTTATGTTTTTCATCTTATTTTCACAATTTATTTTTCTCCTTTAGGTTTACAAGGGACAAAAAGTATGCTGTATACTTATTTTTCTTTGTTTTTTTATTTTGTATGTTGTCATACAATTTTTGGTATTTTGGTTCTCTCATAGAATCCCTGGCTTCTTTTAAGTAAGGGGGGACTTTCAGCATTTACTACTTGGGTTTTAGGACTCTAATGACAGAGTTTTTTTGTTTTTTCCATTGTCGTATGATGAAATACATATTTCTGTTTATTATTTATATTATAATTTAGTACGTAGTAATACTTTTGTATCTATAATGTTCTCATATTTTTGTTTTAGGGGAGTTTTGTTTAAGCTTTGGTTATTTCTTCTTCCTTTTTTTTTTTGGACTTTAAAAATTTTGATATTTGTTTTTGTTCATTTGGATGCTTTATTACCTTTTATATTACTTGTTTAATTTTGTATTATGATTTGGTGTGCTGTAACACCTTGTATATTTAGTTTGCTTTTCAGTCTTAATAAAAAATTCCCCTACTCATTGGTAGGGGGAGCTGCTGCTGGAGTGTATGGCCAGTCTTCCACAGAGCGCGAGCAGAGAGGATGGTGGAGAGGCTGGGAAGCAGGTCTCCTCCCCTGCCTTGGAACTAATGGAGACTGATGCCACAGAGCAGCAAAATGAAGTGGCTATGGATGGCAATTCAGTACCAGGTACAGCAGCTCAAGTCGCAGAGGAGATACAGGAAACAGCAAGGACTTCCCCTATGATGGATCATGAGGAGAGGATGTTGGATCGTGAGGAGTTGCAGCATATGCTGCAGGAGGAGGAGGAGGAGCGTTGGTACCAGGTCAGACGAGCTCAGTTGGAAACCGCATACCGGAATGGTAAGGTGGTGGGTCCGGAATCACTGGTCGGTGCAGTTTACGGCAATGCGACAGTGGCGTTCGATGGAGGACAGCCGTCTGCAGAAGAACCACCATGGAGTCAGGAGGGTACGGGACAGATGGTAGCTCCCAGTCCTGCAGGCACTGTGCAAATGGAGACTCAGGAAGCACTCATGACTCTTTCTGAATCACAGGGAGGAAGAGTTTTAGCAATGGAGGGGACTGTTGGCGGGGCACCTCCGCCCCGAGTATGTTGCTCCAACCATGGATCGGAGCTCCCTGCTTCAGACAAATACCTGAAATACTGATACAGTCTAGATTCACAATAGGGTGGCAGGGAGAACCATGAAAAAAGGTCCCAGGAAAGGTGCTGGTGAAGAACGGGCTGGTAAAAACAGTAGGGGCACTTCAAAAGATAATTTTTTTGATGCGAGATGGGGTACTACTGTCGAGTTGGGGCACCTGGCTCTTCCCCCCCATGGGTTTGCGAGGCTCTGGAAGGACTGGCTCGTCTAAATCCCCTGATAGGAAAATATGGGAGGTCAACTATACTGGCACTGTTAATTGTTCAGGGTCACCCCCTGTTCCCGTTCCTTCATAGGCACCTGACAAATCTTCTCTGGGCACAAGTGCATCACAGATTTTGCCTGAGCAAAGAACAGGCCCGGGGACTGGTTCAGCTCCAGGTGATGTACCCCATCTAATATTTTGCAGGATATAAGGACTCTTGAATATTCAGGGCACGTACTGTCTGACATGGCTCCTTCTGAGCCGATGGACCTCTACAGTCAATATGGAGCAATCAACTGCTGCTGATGCTAGTTCGGAGGGAGCTGCAGCTCTTGCCCCTAACCCTTCCAGAAATGTTTGGTCTCCTAAAGTTCAGGAGAGGCTTTTTCCTGATGCCACACGCCTGGCCTCTGAACCCGAAAAAAGGTGGAACACTGTCTGTCTGAAGTATAGGGGCTGTTCATCTGATCTACCTGACTGCCACTATGTGGGCCGGACTTTAATTAAAGACAGCATGAAGTTCTTTGCATATGAAGTCTACGCTCTGATACACATGCCTGGTGACTCCTATTCAACATCAGCTTTAAACACCCTGCTGGGTTGGAGGCGGTTTGAAACAATACCAACTGCTTAAAATACGCCCACTTGATCTGCTGAATCAGTCATCTGTGGGCAAAGGAGGAAGCAGCCTAGCACATATACACCTGCCCTCCTACGCTCTGGACCCAACCACTGCATCGGACTTATATGCAGACAACGAGCCCTGGTCCTCAGCACTGTGACCTCACTAGTGCCCCTCCTGAATAAGGTCTGCACTAATGCTCTGTGCTAACGAAACTACAAGCAATGTAATGTTATTCAACTTCTTTCAAGCGGCTAATACTAATACTCTGTGCTAATGTAACTACAAGCTATGTAATGTTATTCCACTTCTTCTAAACGCCTCCAGCTATGTAATATTATAAATCTCTTCTGTAAATGCACTCAAGCAATACCTACTAACTACTCGAAACTGACCAAATAATCTGTTGCTAAGCTGTGCCTCCCTTGAAAGTGTGTTTATACTGCCAAATCAAAGGATTAGCTAGCTGCTTCTCAAAAAACTGTATACTAGACAGGGCAGACCAGTCTGACATAAGACAAAACTACTAAACCTAAGGGTAAGGGGCTGAAACTGCTATTTCTGCCAAACATAACTAGCCCAGGGCAAGGGTAGCAAATTCTTCTTCTTTCCCCAGATAGCCTTGCCCAAAGGCTAGCCAAGAGGCCCAAATCCTATAACAGGGGAGTCGGTGACTCATTACCTGATAATGCTAATCAATAACTGCTTCTGAAAGCTCAACTTGAGCCAGGGGCGACCCCCCAACGGGCAAAAGCTAGACCAAAAGGAGGGAGCTGACCCTAGCTAAACCTAACACCAACTTGACTGGTGGTACCTTTCTACTGCTGCCCCAATCGAGACTACAAAATGGCGCATCGCCAAACGCCTGCCCCAGCCCCAGCATCCCTAGGTGCATGAGACTTAAGCACCCCCCTCCTAAATAGGGGGGTACTTCTTGCTTTAATCTACTCACTATCTCTACTTTGGGTAGACAGGATCATCGACCCAGGTCATCCTGAAGCATGGGGCCGTCTGCATACTGGCCCCCCCTTAATTTCCTTAATAGAATGCTCAGTTCAAGCTGGCTTACTCTATCTTCAGCTCACAAGGTGGTAAGGAAGGGCATATGTTATGACCTATTCCACTTTACGGGAAGGATGAATCGACAAAACCCACTCACCTTACCTAGCCCTAAGCTTCTCTGCCTGATAGCTGCTCTGCTTCTCCTGGCAAGAAATATTCAACCCAACCCTGGCCCTAGCACCACCAACATCTCAGTGTCATCCCCTCAGGACCCTCGCTGGGTATCTGCAAAGGGTCTTAAGATAGCACATATGAATGTATGTAGCATCAGACCCAAAATACATGAAGTCCAAGCCTGGCTTGACCTATACAAGCCCGATGTCCTGGCAATCTCAGAAACCTGGCTAAAAGCCCACATCCTTGACCATGAGGTCCAGACACTGGGCTATAGCTCCTTCCAAAAGGACAGGGAGTCCAGAAAAGGGGGAGGCATACTAATCTATACCAAACAAGACCTAACTGTATCACCTCTAAGCCTGCAGCAAAGCCCCCTCTCCGAAGGAGAATCTATATTCATCCGCATTACCCTTGGACGAACCAAGCAAATTACTATTGGGTGTGTCTACAATCCTCCAAAAATGGCCCTCCAATCCCTCGAGGCCATCACAAATGCCTTGACCTCAGAAATCTCAACTGATCTTATCATTTTAGGAGACTTCAACCTCAACTGGGCCCAGGACCCGGGCCATGCCCTGATGTCACTGACCCAAGAGGCAGGACTGACGCAAGTCATTTCTGAACCGACCACACTGAACTACAAAACTGGGAATCACACCACCCTCGACTGGGCCCTGGTGTCCAACCCTGCCAACACCTAGCTTGCTGGTACTATGGCAGACTCCTTGAGTGACCATTCCCTGATCTTCTGTATCTGGAAGAACAGGGCACCAATGATCCAGCCCAGATTCCTCACCGCCTGGGACTACACCAGCTTCTCGGGGGGATGTAATGATTACCTAAGCAGTCAGGACTGGAGCCCAATAACACTCCTCCCTACTCTTACCGAGGCCCTCGAATACTTCCAGGACCTGCTATGTACAGCTGCCAACCTCTTTGCTCCTCTAAAAAGACTAAGAGCAAAGGGCAGCTGTTACAAATGGATAACCCCATCCCTCTAATCCCTAATGATTAGCTGGGACAAGGCCTGGAAAAAGTACACGCTCTCTTCCCTTCCGGCTGACCTTATCACATACAAAGCACTAAGAAACAAAGCCAAGAGTGCCGTTAAACTTACTAAAAGGGATTACCTCACAAACCTCCAGAAAACCAACTTAGGTAACACTAAGCAATTCTGGAATCATGTCAACGACCTAATCAAGGGCAACAAAAAGACTGAACCTTGCCCCATTGTGGTCAACGGTCAGCTCGTAAGTGACCCATCACGAATAGCAGCTGCCCTTAACAACCACTTCACAGACCTCGAGGCCTACAAGGCTGGGCAGACCTCCCAGACCTCTGCGCTGAACATAAGTGAACCAACTCACTACCAATGACCCTCCTTCCACCTGAGACTAGTAAAGCGAAAAGAGGTCCTAGCCCTCCTAAAGGCGCTGAAAGTCAAAGGTTCAGGGGGACCTGATGGGATAAACCCTCGGCTACTCAAGGCAGGGGCCACCTCCTTATCCAGACCCTTAACTTGGCTCTTAAATAGATCACTAAGGGAAGGAATTGTTCCTAACCAGTGGGAACAGGCCAATGTGGTCCCAATCCACAAAGCTGGCCCCAGGGAAAACCTAACTAATTACCGCCCTCTCTCCCTGCTCTGCACACTTGCGAAGCTACAAGAAAGGCTTGTCTACAACCAGCTCCGTGACTACCTGGAGGCTCATCAACTTACAGCTCCCTCTCAGCACGGTTTCAGAGCCAACCATGGGACTGATACTGCTCTCATTAACTTCTCAGACAAAGTACTCAGAGCAATGGACAAAGGTATACCTACAGGTGCAGTCTTCATAGACCTGTCCAAGACATTTGACCTTGTTGACCACACTCTCCTGTTTCAGAAACTGAACAACGTGGGCCTAGACCCCGACTCTCTAAAGTAATTTGAGAGCTACTTAACTGGCCAGACACAAAGAGTCTACTGGAAAGGAGCTATGTCGGAACCACTACCCCTAAAACAGGGTGTACTGCAGGGCTCAATCCGTGGCTCCCTCCTATTCTCCTTATTCACCAAAGATCTGAGCACCTGCAGTGGGGTAAGCTTAGTCGTCCAGTACGCTGATGACACAGTCATCTACCGATCCCTGGGGGATGTAGCTGCTCTGGGTCCTCTCCTTCAAAAGGACCTCTCCTCCATCGAGGCATGGCTGAGAGAGAACGGAGTGGTGCTAAACGCAGAGAAAACCAAGGCGATGCTATTCGGGCCCAGATCACTGGGTCAAGACAGGACTGCATCCTTGCACCTTACCACGCTCGCTGGAAAAGCATCAATGTAGTGCCCTCCCTTAAATACTTAGGCCTGACTCTTGATCAAACTGTCACATTGAAGGACCATGTGGACCAGATCACCAAGACCTTACACTGTAAATTTGGAACTTTGTACCGACTCAAGGACCAGCTAATCCCTGAGGCTAGGCTATCCATTGCCACAAGTGTCCTGCTCCCTACCTCGACCTGTGCCACACCTATCATACAGGGCATGGCTAAACAAGAGGTCTTGAGGATGCAAATCCTGTACAACAAAGTGGCTCGGTTCGCTACAAAGGACCATCCGCGACGCCACCACTGTGATACACTGGCCCAGCTACACTGGCCCTCCTTGACCGCTCGCCTGCAACATCCCCTGCTCGTCCAGGCATACAAACTACTAAAATTGCCCACCCCTCCCAGCATAGCAGGAACTACAGCAATAAAACAAAACCTTAGGAGTCTACGGACATCAGAACGAATGCTACTGACAGTCCTCAGAGTAAGAACAAATGCAGGTGGCAGATCTTTCTCCTCCCTAGCCCCCAACCTGTGGAACAACCTCCCACCTCTGGTGCAGGAGGCCTCCTCACTCTTGAACTTCTGTAGCAGACTTAAAGCACATATGATTGCCATAAACACGTACCTCTGCCACTGCTCATAGCTGCCTCCAGCACCCATAACGCCCCTCTCAAAAAAGCGAGCTAACTGAGGAACCTCTCCCAATATCGAGGGTCAAACCTTAGTACTACCTCTGGCATGGGAGGCTCTCTCCTGCCAAAAACTTCACAACAATTCTCCATGCTTAATACTAGGCCTAGCAGCATTTTAGTTAAGACTGTGTCATGATGATAACCATGTATGCAAACTGCATAAGTAAGCTTGTATAAGTCCTGTAACTAAATGACAAACCACTGTATTATTTATTTTATTTTATTTCATAAAATCAGATTTGCAACCTTTGAGTCAGAGACTCGTTTACAAAGGTACCTCGTCGCAGGGAGAGTGGACAAACAAAATTGTGAGGCGAGACATTGGTAACAATACAGGTGAGATACAAGGTGTAAAACAATAAAGCAAAACAAGATGCAGTAACTATACAAGACTTATAAATGTATTGTTATCCTGGGTCGCCCCTGAAAAAGGGAACTTCGGGGCCCAGTGGACCTACCCGGTCACCAAAATTTAATAAATAAAATAATAAATAAAACCACTACTGGGCTTGGTTAAGGGACATTCCACAAGGGGGGGTGGCTACCTCCTTTGCGGCTATGAAGAATGTGTCCACTTCAGCCATCTGCCCAGCAGCTACTTGGAGCACCGTGCACACCTTTATCAGGCATTATAGCCTGGACATTGCATCACAGCGAAGAGCTGGTTGTGGTCTAGCAGTCCTTCAGAGACTCCTATTCTAGGCTTCAGTCCAACTCGCGATCTCTACCTTGCCTCCTCCCACCTGTGAGGGATTTCCTGTATTGCTTGGGAATCAGTCCTAATGGTGTAACCTGCTGCAAGGGCTGTTTCTTGAAGTAAGATAGTACAGTTAAGTAAGAACTTACCGTAACAGTAGATCTTCGAGAACAGCTTTGCAGCAGGTAGTTTCCCTTCCACCATCCCCTCTGGAGGTAGAGTTGTTCCGCTATTTCTTTTCTAGGATTAGGTGTTTCTAACATCGCTCTGAATACCTTTTGATGGCGGATCCTCAGTCTCCACTTCTGATGTCATCTAGCGTCTGGGAGTCTCCGGTGGGAGAACTGGGGATTCTGGGAGACCGCCCCTTTTTATATGATGCCTGACGTCAGGGGCGTGGCCGATGTCGGGGGCGGTCCCCGCTGGATACTAGCTAGAAAATTTCCGTGGGGTCCTGGCGCCTGCTGGCTCCGGTCCTAATGGTGTAACCTGCTGCAAGAGCTGTTCTCGAAGATCTACTGTTACGGTAAGTTCTTACGTAATTGTACTTTTCCATGTGGTCTTAGTGCCTGGCGGCTATAGTTCCATAGATATGGCCTGATACAAGAGATTCTCTCAAAGATCTACTGCTACGGTACCTTCTTACATAACTGTACTATACCTCTCAGTGGTCTCCATTTGTGGCTGTCCTGTTGACTTGATCAGCAATAAGAACCATAACAGTTCTGTTTAAAATGAAGGGATGAATCTCTCTGTCATTCTTTTTTTGGCTGAGACAGTGCTATGAACTTCTGCACAAACTTCAACTAGTTGTAGACTGAACAAATGTGGACTGGGGGTGGAAAATAAGGGTTACATTCTTTCAGACTAATTCAGGAATGATGAATTTACCAAGGTGTTTTTTCTTGGGATGAGATAGAGGCACCCTCTTTTATCAGGGCCAGCCAAAATCGTGTCATAAGTGCGGCTCTTGTACGCACTTGTAATGCTTGTGATAGTTCACAGTGTAGCCACTGTTTAACGTATGGCCACATGGCAATAGATTATAAAGAAACGTTTAGGTGTAACCTGTGTGAAAGAGAGGGCATTCATATGCCAGATGCCCGTGGGCCTCCCACAGTAGGGAGGATGGCCTGTCACCAGAGTCCATTGTAAACAAATCACTACAAAAAGGAGCAGCTCAGGCCTCAGAGCAAAGATTTGCATCCATGTGCCCTATAGAGACAGAAGGTAATATTGAACCTTCATTTGCAAATTCAGGCCCGTCAGTGCAGGCATCAAGCCCTACAGTGACACATGATACTCCTGAGCTGACCCCAGAGAATTTAACAGCAGGGCACTTCAGGCCCCTAAAGTTACTCTGGTTTCAGGTGACTCACATTCAGTGATAACTGAAGACAGACCCTTGGAGGAGTTAGACAGCACAGGGAAAAGTGATGTAACACATGCCCCCCCAGCTGAATGAGTATGAAGTAGTATCTCTGAAAGGCAAAAAGAAACAGCCCAGAAATTGGGGGAAAAAAAAAACAGAATAAAGAAACGTGACCCCTCCCCTTGTGCAAAACAAATATAGTACTCTGACCATGGAGAAGTGATGGGGTGATTCAGAGGAGGAAGATTGTGACTCTGAGGTATTATCCCTTTCTTTTTCCTTGAAAGATCTGTCTTCAGATCAGGAAGATTCCCAATAGAGTCCTCACCCTCAGAAAGGATTAAATGAAGATATAGTTCAGGGAAAAATTGAAATAATATGTTTAATGTTCTACATCTTTTTCTCTTTCTCCTTATACTTCTGGACACTTTATATATTGCAACATTAAATATTAATAGCATAAAGGGATATAGAAAATGTTTATACAATAAACTGTCTGCCAAACCCCTGGATAAAGACCCTTCTTTTTACATGGAAGGAAATAGTTAAAAAAAATTAGGGATTCATAATGACATTTGTAAACCCATCTAATATCAGGACCTATAGGGATTTTGCTCCAGGCAGAACCAATAACAGTGTATGTTAGGTGGGAACAGAGGGGATTGGTAAGGTTGGGGCAATGCCTGACAGGAAACACAGTAAAAAGTTATCAACAATTACAAGGCAAATTTGGTCTACCCTATAGGGATTTTTACTGCTACCTTCAAGTGAGACATTATTTGACCACTTAACCAAGAAAACAATCTTGGGAGATGTAGCCACACATCCATTGCCAGAGATATCTAGGGAAGCAATAGGGAGAGAAAAGGAAGGGGAACTAATCTCAAGGCTCTGTCGAGTATGTGAAAAGAACACCCTTTTAGTCCAGGTCATATATTCAGCATAGATGGGAAGTAGAATTAGGTGAGGAACTTCCTGGAAGAGTTTGGAATCAGATATGGGAACAAGCTAATAAGACAACGGCCTCGCCTTCTTGGCATGAATTATAGTACTGTAGCAAGTGATTGCACGGTTTGTCAAAATGCCAGTGATTATCAAGCACTATGGTAGCCACTCAGCTGATGCCTGCTGGAGAGGATGTGGCCAAGTGGGTACACATGAACATATTTTTTGGAGCTATCCAAAAATTCGGGGTTTCTGGAGTGCAGTTCTTCAGAGCATGCCCACTATATTACAGGTCCATATCTCTGATAGAGGTGACACACTGGTGCTAGGAAGTTTTCCTGAAGGAATTTGTAACCCGGGAGGGAAATATTTGTTTAATATATTTATAACAGCAGCAGCCAAAATGATCACCGGAAAGTGGCTTTCAGATCAACCCCCAGACAAGTCACAGTGGCCAACTTGCTGTTAACAAATCAAAGAGATGGAGAGACTAACAGCCCACCTCCGTCTACAGAAATTCATAGCCAGATGGCTATCATTCAGTGAATTTTTGAGTAATAGGGAGGGCCTACCAGTCTTAGAAATTCTGTCAATGGACCCCTGATCTAGAGCTTGGCCAGTTGAGCTGACCCTGGCCTGGAACACCCAGGGGAAACAGGATACATACCCAAGAACAACCCAAGACTGCAAGGTATAGGATGACTAGCTCCATCACCCAGATGTGTGCTTGCAGAAGTATTGCACTGATACAGCTGAGATGAATTGGCAAGATGCTCTTTTTTTGGGGGGGTGGCGTTCTGTGTGTTTAATAACTCTGTTCTTTGTTTACTGAGTGCTTGTGTAATGTTTTTTTTAGTGCCTCAGACACACTTGTCTATGTAATGTTATTTGTTGTAGTATGGTGTGTATGTGTATATGGTGAAATAGTCAGTAAAAAATGATAATTTAAAAAAAATAAAATGTTTTACAATAAGCGTGATGACAGAACTACCCAGATAAATGTGCTATCCCAGCTGATGACGAACCCGACTCATAAGATAGCAATGATATCTTATGAATCAGGTTCATCACACCCACTATCTTCACACTCCAGTTTATCATAATCGTGGACCAGCTGTTCCAATCCAACGGAGCATCTGGCGCATGGCGGAGAGAGATAATGCACTAACATAAATAAATAAATAAAAAAAATCTATCCACTGAATTGCTGATCTGGTTTTGGCAACATGCTCGTTGTATAAACCGAACATGGTATGGGTGAGCATGTCATACCGTTTTTATCTTCATTCGAGATCTGCAACCTCTTGATCCCTCACTCATGGCTACGCCATTCATGAGGGGTCAAGAGGTCACAGATCTCTCGTGAAGATAAAAACTGTATGACACTCTCCCTGTACCAGACAAAAAACATTGTATGAGATTGCACTAGCTACTAGACTGTAGCATAAAGGCCCTTCATTTTGGTCAATTGGCATAGACCGGTGCATTGAGGTAGGGATCCTTCTAAATGATCCTTCCCTTAAAGTAACATGCTTGACGGCTATACTGTACATCCAGGGAAGGTCATGTTTCTGGATGTTTCATACCTGAATGCACACCTATGAATAATTGTTATATATGCCTCACAGACTAAGCCCCTCAGGGCAGCACTATTTAATGAGATTCAGTCTTATTTGCACACCTCCTGTATAGTGATAATGGGGAGGAGACTTTAATTGTAGATGAACTAAATCAGATAGAGGTGTGCAAACTGACAAGATGTTTAATAACTCCCAGCTGTTTAAAATCTGTAGTCAGTATGACAAGTCTTATGGATGCATATAGTTGCAAACATCCTACAGGAGGAAATACTTATTTTAGAGGTACATATTCTAGAAGGATAGATTACTTTCTTGTGTCAAGTATAGTTTCTGTTCTAGAAGCACGAACATAGCACCAGGAAGTGTCTATGTACGGTAAAATGGAGGGGGGGCTTCTACACATGGAAAGGGTCTGTGGAGACTGAATAATCAGGTACCACAGAATGCTGATCTAGTGAAAAAAAATGGGAAACATTAAGGAGAACTAAACAATCAGTACTTTGTATGTACGACAGTTTTGCCCTCTGGTGGGAAGAAAGTATAAAAGATATTTTTTTTTTCCAAAATACACAGGACGAAAGGCAGTCATGGAATATTTATCATACCTACGTTTAAGGGCACAGTTCCAAAAATTAATTTCAGGAACTGAATTGGAAAAAACAGATTTTAGTGTACAGATCACAGTATTTTTAAAAGACATGAGGCAGATGCAGTATGATAAGGCTCAAACACTACACTAAGAAATGAGGTTTGGCACTCAGAACACAGAACGGAATTTTGATCCTTACAGAGACTGTCACTGAAAAACAGAATGCAGATCAATACAGTCAGTACACACTAAAGATGGCAGAACTGTGTATAGTAAGAATTAAATCTTACAGAGAATCTCTACCTTTGTAGAAGACACATTTAGTATAAAATCATAAAAAAAAATCCACCCCCACCTTTTTCACACAACTAGTACCTGATTTACTGGAAAAAGACGAGCTTCTAGTAGCCACTGTGACAACAATAGAGGTAGAAAAAGGAATTTCATACTAACATACTAATTGCCAGCAGATTAGGCCTTACGGTCTATTGAGTCTGCTCGAACCTCAGATCCCTAGTTGGGTGTCGAGATGGACTCTGTTCAGAATTCTGTAAGCAGTTTATTACAAAGTTAGCATCTGTGTTAGTGAACCTATTCAACTATTGTCTGGAAACTTGCTCACTCCCTGACTCTGTGATGAAAGCAATATTAATTATATATGAATAGATAAAAAGGAGACAAGGTAGATTTAAGTAATTGGCATTCTTTAAGTCTAAACACAGACTATAAGATTTTAACCAAACGTGTGGCAGACAAGCATTCCAAAATAGTGGAATCTTTTAAAAGTCCTTGTCAAACATGTTCCATTAGAAATGGACATATACAGGACAGTGTAATAACAGTGAGAGACATCTTTGTAAGGGGTTCAGTCGGTTTCTTAACTGGATACTTTCTCAGTATTGATCAGGAGAAAAGCCTTTGATAGAATAGCACGTGAATATGTATCTAACACACTTAGAACTGGAACAGTTTTAAGACTATGCAAAATGAATGTAAAAAAGAAATAAGATTATCCAAACGCTCCATGGAACTAAACTTAGCAAAAAAAGTGAACAAAAACAATAACAAATCCTTTTATGGATACAGTAATTTACTCAAAAAGGCAGTTGCTAAGATAAGACCTCTAGAACAAAACAAATAGCTTGTACATGGTGCAAAAATGATGGCAAACATGTTTAATAATTATTTTGGTAGTATATATGGTATCAAGCAAAGTACACCCAACCATGTTGATATTACCTTGGAAGACACAGAGGATGAAATGATTACTAAAATCAAAAATATTAAGGAAAATTGTTCATTGGGCCCTGACAACATTACTGGAAAAATTATAAAACTGATGTCACGGTATCTATCTATGGCCTACCTAGACTTTAGCAAGGCATTTGACACAGTCCCGCACAAAAGATTAATAATCAAGTTAGCCAGCCTGGGAGTGGGTCCCAGGGTGGTAGCCTGGGTTGCAAACTGGCTGCATAACAGGACACAGAATGTAATAGTGAGTGGAACACATTCCGAAGAAAGGGGGGTCACTAATGGAGTACCTCAGGGCTCAGTACTGGGTCCAGTTCTCTTTAACATCTTTATAGGTGACATTGCAGAGGGTCTGGAGGGAAAGGTATGCCTCTTTGCAGATGATACAAAGATCTGTAACAGAGTTGATACACAAGGGGGGGGTAGAAAGGATGAGAAGGGACTTGGCAAGGTTGGAGGAATGGTCAGACATATGGCAACTTAGATTCAGTGCAAAGAAGTGCAAAGTAATGCACCTGGGAAACAAAAACCCAGGAGAAGTGTACACAATAGCAGGGGAGGTACTAACAACAACAGAAATGGAAAGGGACCTGGGGGTAATCATATCAGATGATCTAAAGGTTGGTAAGCAATGTGAGAAGTCAGTAAGGAGAGCCAGGGGGATACTGGGACGCATAGGAAGGGCATCACAAGTAGAAGAAGGAAGTGGTTTATCCTCTGTACAGATAGTTGGTGAGACCCCATCTAGAGTACTATGTGCAATTTTGGAGACCTCATCTACACTAAGGACATAGACAGGATGGAAGCAATCCAGAGGAGGCAACTAAAATGGTGCAGGGTCTGCATCAGAAATCATATGAAGAGAGACTGAGAGAGCTTAATTTGTTTACCCTTGATGAAAGGAGGGACAGTGGGGACATGATAGAAACTTTCAAGTACCTCAAGGGAATCAGCAAAGTCCAGGAGGGTAGCATCTTTCAGAAAAAGAGATGTGTAAGAACAAGGGGTCACAATTTAAAGATAGAGGGGGGATGGCTCAGGGGTATTGTGAGGAAATTTTTTTTCACGGAGAGAGTGGTGGATGCGTGGAACTGGCTTCCTGGGGAGGTTGTTGGGGCTAAAACAGTGGGGGAATTCAAACATGCATGAGACAGACACAAGGCAATTGTAGTGGGGGTGGCAGGAAGTAGGCTGTTGGTTAACTAGAATCTGCAGCTTATCCAGTAGGTAGGGAAATGGGCAGACTGGGTGGGCCAAGTGGTTCTTATCTGCCGTCAAGTCTATAGAAACATAGAAACATAGGTATGGCGGCAGATAAGGACGCTGGCCAATCTGGATCTGCAGCTTATCCAGTAGGCACAGGCTTAAGTGGTTCTCATCTGCCAAGTCTATAGGAAACATAGAAACATAGAATTTGACGGCAGATAAGGACCGCTTGGCCCACCCAGTCTGCCCATTTTCCTACCTGATGGATAAGCTGCAAACCTAGTTAACCAGCAGCCTACTTCTTCCTACCCCCACCCCCTAGAATTGCCTTTTATGACTGTCCCATGCATGCTTGAATTCCACCACTGTTTTGACTCCACAACCTCCTCTGAAGGCTGTTCCATACATCCACAACCTCTCTGTGAAAAATACTTCCTTAAATTACCTCTGAGCTGTCCTCTTCTATCTTCAAATTGTGCCCCTTGTTCTTGCACACCTCTTTTTGAAAGATGCTACCTCTTGGACTTTGTTGATTCCTTGAGGTACTTGAAAGTTTTATCATGTCCCTCCTCCTCCTTTCCTCGAGGCTATACATATTAGCTCCTTAAGTCTCTCTTCATATGTCTTCCGCAGACCCTGCACCATTTTAGTTGCCTCCCTGACAGCTTCCATCCTGTTCATGCCTTTTATGGAGATTGGGTCTCCAGAACTGCACACAGTACTCAGAGGTGGTCTCACCAGCTGTCTGTACAGAGGGATAATAACTTGTTTTCTACTGGTGATGCCTCCTATGCATCCAGTATCCCCCAGCCCTCCTTGCTGCCCTCTCACATTGCTTGCCCACCTTAAGTCATCTGATATGACTACCCCCAGGTCCCTTTCCAGTTTTGTTGTTGTTAGTATCTCACCCCCATTGTGTACTCTTCCTGGGTTTTTGTTTCCAGGTGTATTACCTGCACTTTAGCATTGAATCTAAGCTGCCATACATTTGACCATTCCTCTAACCTTCACAAGTCCTTCATCCTTTCCACCCCACCTTGTGCATCAACTCTGTTGCAGATCTTTGTGTCATCTGCAAAGAGACATACTTTTCCTTCCAGTCCTCTCTGCAATGTAGCATGATGAAGAGATTGAAGAGGATCTGACAGATTGAACCCATTTTGCTAACCCCCTTTTTCAGAGTGGACTCCATTTTGAAAAAAGGGGGGTTAGCAGTGGGGTACCACAGGGTTCAGTATTAGGACCGGTCCTCTTCAATGTCTTTATAAGCGATGTTTCTATGTTTCTATCTTATCACACCATTAAAAAAACCTTTTGAAAGTAGTGTCAACTCTGGTGTTGTCCCAATAGACTGGAGAATACCAAACATCACTCTAGTATTCAAAAAAGGAGATAAGACAAAGGTAGAAAACTATCATCCGATTAGCCTTACATCCTTAATAGGCAAACTTCTAGAGAATATAATAAACGATCGCTTGGACAACAGTTTGGGCACCATTGACAGTACACAGTATGGATTTGTTAAAAAAATATCATGCTGACCGGCCTACTGTGCTTTTATGAGACAGTCAGTAAAAACCTAGATATCAAGATACCCTGTGATATCATTTTTATAGAATTTAGCAAGGCATTTGATAGGGTACCACTTGGCCACATTATTAGCAAACTAAATAAAAGAGGTGTATGTAAAAATATTATAGCCTGGATAGAAAAGTGGCTGTACGAGATAATACAAAAGGTGGTCATAAATAGACAATCATCTAGTCTAGCTGAAGTCTCTAGTGGTGTGCATCAGGGATTGGTTCTTGACCTGTATATTTTCCAACTATTTATCGCTGACATCACTGACACAATGGTTAATGACACTGTAAAATTTGCAGACGATTTAAAAGTAGAGGGATTGTAGTATGAAAGAACAAATTATGTCATTGCAAAATGACCTGGCTAAAATTTCTAACTGGACTAGAACTTGGGGCATGATGTTAAACATTGAAAAGTGCTTGCCGGCCCGTTGGTGCAGCGGTAGTGCTACTGCTGACGATACCTGTGAACCGGGTTCAGGAATGAGCACTGGAAGCTGGAGGGCTGGCTGGGGGGAGAAGACTGAGCGTCCCAAGGACAGCTCGTCTTCTCCAGGGAGGGAGGGGGTAATGACTCGGCACTTGACTGGCCCCAGATGGAAGTCTGGGGCATAGCAAGCACTGAGGCAGACACAGTGGGGAAGGGTATAATGGACATTGGCGTTATGTGCCTTGATGTAGGAGCACACGTTATGTCTGCAAGAAAAGGGAGAAAATGCTTTCCAGCTCTGAGGAGACGAACCGCTGGAGCAAGACCCTGATGTGCTTCCTCCTGCCTGGCTGCCTGAACCCAATGAGACAAGAAGTGTTTGGGGTGTACGGGCCACACCTCGTCTCCACCCGGGGGGGGGGGACCGTGGCTCCATGGGGGAATGGGACGGAACAGGTAAAGTGGGTAGCAGGGGTGACTTCACTGGTGGTTCTGAGGATGCGGAGCTGGGAGGGGAGTAGGGGGAGAGATAAACAGAAATTAAAAAAAAATAAAACATTGAAAAGTGCAAGGTGATGCACCTTGAGAATAAAAATACTAAGCGTCAGTACTACTGTACATAGGGGATGCCAGTTTGGCTGAAACATTGGTTGAAAGGGATTTGGGGGTTCTAATCTCCAATGACCTAAAATTTATGGAATAAACTAATTCAGTCATAGGAAGAGTTAACCGGACTATGTGGACCATAAAAAGCACCACCACAACAAGAGGTGCTGTTACCATTGTCCAGGGCATATGTTAAACCCCACATAGATTACTGCTTCCAGCTATGGTCACCCCAATACAAAACAGATAGCAAAAATCTAGAATTAGTTCAGCGCAGATTTACAAAACACATCACTGGTTTAAAAGATCTTGACTATGAAAACCAACTAAAATCACTAAAAGTTCTGTCACTGGAGACAAGGAGATATAGGGGCGATTTGCTATTTCTGTGGGATGTGGTGTATTCCAGTTCTCTTTGTGGAGATGGGTTTTGATTTAGAAAAACAAAACATCAAAGAAACAAGGGGGCATCCGCTACAGTTACGTATTATTCCACACAAAACAAATATGAGAACATTTGTCTTCACCCAGAGAGTTGCACACGCCTGGAATGACTTACCGCTACCCATAATCACAAACAAAAGTTTTTTAAAATAGGCTGGACTCTTGGATACTCAGTTTGATGTGTTCTTGTGAGTAAGGATCCTGAGTGGAACTTTTATGGGTGCATCGTCCCCCAGTCAACTGCAGTATGAACATTTAATACAATAGGAATTTTCATACACTGGATAGACTGTTTATTCAAGAAAGCGGGTAGTTATTCCAAATATTAATGGATGGTTAGGGCAGTAGATTGAATTTAAGAGGGTAGTCCATCAAGGGTGCCCGGTAAGCCCACTCCTGTACATCTTTAGGTAAGACCCTTTGTTGAGGAAAATTCACTATAACCAGAGGTGGAAGGCCCTTCTATAACACCAGGTGGATACAGGGACTGTAAGAGATCTAGCCTCTCAGGAACCGGGCCTTGAAAAGAAAAGACTAGGAGCTGAGAAAAACACTACTCCTGATTTTTCAGAAAGTACCAAGGTTGTCCCGAGCCACCGGGTTTGTGGTGGCTGATACCTTGACTAGAGAGGTGCTTAGGAAACAAGGGATATAAGGAGAGAGAAAACTTCTCAGGCCAGTCTTGAGGTAAAAAAATCAGTTGGATGGAACCCCGAGCTGGGGCCTGCAACAGGAAAAAAGGAAAAAAACTGGAGGTTCGGGCTGGAGGCGAAAATTCAGATCTGGACCTGACCTTTCCCCCTGAATGATGTGGCTAGGACTTGTGTGCTGAGGGCCCACTTGCAGTGGTTCTGAGTATTGTGGCTTAGAGGATCTGCCAAAGGGCCCACTTGTGGTGGCTCTGCCAAAGTTTTGTCCTTGCCCGACAGATAGATGAGAGACTAAGACACCTCCAAAGAAGCCAGCTAGAGATAACAACTCGTAGCTATGGTGGAGAGATTGGAAGCCCAGTGTCCCAAATGCTCGTTAGTGTGATACAGGGCAGGGATATCAAACTAAATGGCTTTGGACTGAAAAAATGCAGGCCTGATAGAGATACTCTGAGATTCCAGGGACTGAAGAGAGAAGGACTCTCTCAGAAACCAAGATCCAATGATAGAACCCCCCCCAAAGGGAAGCGCCAACCGGAAGGAAGCCTCTGTACCGAAGATTTGAAGGGCAGAGGTGTGAAGTTCACTGTTTCCTTACACCAGTCTAGCTTGTAACAGGGTTCAAGCTTCACGAAAAATTCTCTTATTTGGAATCTAACCTAGAGGCCTAGCCCCTGGGACTTCAGTGATAAAATTATGCACCCCATGCAGGGAAATAGCTTCCCCTGACAAGAGATGAGCATTGCCCCCTAAGAGTTGCTGAGATTTAAATAGGGGACTTTTTTTTTTTTTTTAAAGTAGGTACAAAGAACCCTCAAGACTGTAGGAAACAAAATGTCAGACTTAGGGCTTGAAAACCAAAGTCAAGGGAAATTAGCTAAGGTCGGCCAAGCCTCCGAAAAGGGAAACCAGAGATTCCCTGTCTTCAGGGGAGAACCGCCAACCTATCCAGATACCTGGAGAACAACCTGATTTTTACTCCGTATCTGAGAATACTCTGGAGGCAGTCTAAACGGCATGGAATAAAACTGCCTGAGAAAAAAACCCGTACTAAGGAACTGAGAACATAGAATGTATCGAAGGAGACAAAAATCCCCTACGTTTGCAAAAGCAAGACCTGAGCCAAGGAAGCATCCTGACCCTAGGTTGTGAAAATTGATAATGATTTGCTGTTCCCTATTTTCTTTTAAAATTCAGGTAATAGCCTGGGAAAAAAGGTCCATCTCCCAAGCAGGAGGGGACCCTTTCACGACTTTGACCCTCGCAAGGTTCTGGTGCTCTAGTTACCATTGCTGACATGGCACTGAAGAACAACAACAGAGAAGGCAGCATTTGGAGGTAAACTTTAGATATTTATTTACTTATCATGCACATAGATATACTGTATATACATTTAAATGTTAATATCTGCATATATCTATCTCCCTTTATTATTTTTTTTTTTACCAACCAAAGAAGGGGTAAAAACTTGAACCAAGAAGAAAAATAACTGAAAAAAAAAGGGATTATCAGGAATGAAAGAGCATTCCTACCTAAACCCATGGAAAACTTCACATTTGGAAATTTCCTAATGTGTTGGTGTAGGAAAAAAGGGTTAAAGGGAGAATAATTCCTACCCGAAGCCCCCCAGTGAGACTTCTGGGGAAGGAACGCTTCTATTTAAGTGAGTACTAGGAGAGTTAAACTCATCCATAAGTGCCTGTCAGCTTCAGTTTGACATAAAGACCAACCAAAATTTGTACTAAAGCATAACCCAAAAGGCTGGAACTTTTCAGACAGGCAAGCCTGAGGGAAATGACCTACACCAAGACTCCAGAATCTGTAACATTATGACTTACTATGAGAGCACAGTGCTACTAAATACCACTTGGGTATTCCAGCAAACCTCCTTGTGAATAGTGCTCAAGGGATGCCGCACTATGGCAAGGATAGTATACATCAAACACTCTTAATATATAATAGCGTATGCTACAAAGGTTAATGGCATTATGTAAAATTACTTACAGTTGGTGTATGATTATCTAGAGTCTATCTCTGGAGGGAAAGCAGACAGTGGCATGAGGCTGAGAAGCAGGCCACTGTTTGCACTAACTCTCTTTAATCTAAAAATGTACAGATAAAAACAGCAGAACACTTACTGAGCTGGTACTTCATCTGAATGCTTCTGTCAAACCCGAAAGAGAAGGAGGGGTTTCCAGAACCTACCTATAGGAGTCTTCATAGAGTTGTCAACTTCTTTGGAGGAGAGCAACCACCAGATCTATAAAGTCGTCGTCCTCCACCTCTTTATCGGTGTCATCCTGGAGGGGAAAGTCCAGGGAGTCCACCGGATGAACATAGATATATATGTATATACATATATATATATATATATGTGTGTGTGTATATATATATATATATATATATATATATATATATGCCTCATTATACCATAACATGAATCAACCTCAGGGTGCCCGACTGGAATTAGTGGGCCCTGAGAGGAGTTCAAGAAGGAAAATCCTCTCCTAAATTACTAATAATAATAACAACAATAATATCCTTGGGCGTAAGGATGAACAAGGAGAGGAACACTCTGACCCGAAGGAGCCAAGAACACGCCCAGAAAAATAAAGTCTGGAATAAATGCCAAGCTCTCAGAAATTCAGTTGCAGAGGGCATAATTTTATCAACCCCTGCTGTCTTCCTAAATCCTTCAGGAGGGAGGGTAAGAGGAGATTAATCTCTATATTTGTGCAGGGAAGAGGACACCCTGCCTATTTTCAAATTAAAGGCTTGGACAGAGAAACTACTACTACAGAACCAGACTTGTAATAATAGAAGTCCCAAGGGGACTTGTCATTTCTTTTGTGTTAACTTGAGGTACCTTCCTCAGCGCTTTTAGAGGAGGGGGAGGTAGACTAAAAGCCCAGATAATAATAGTTCGGCCAAGGCTCAAACAAATCAAAATCAACTTTGAGATATTTTTTTTTCACCAAGAGGAAAAAACAGAACCATCTCCACATCTCTTGTTAACAAAGCCCACTGCACATCAAACAAGAGTCTCACCCCAAAAGAGAGGGGATTACCCTTCAAATATTAATCATTTGAATTTAACCAGAAAAAAAGGGTTCCAAGAAGTTGGCTTCAATTAGCATGAGAAAAAAATGCATATCTTAGTGTAGAAAATCAATGATTTTACCGCAAAGCATTAAAACCACCGAACATACCAAAACGAACAAAATTAATAATAAAATGACGATTTTATAGTGCATGGGTGAAATTTACTTCAGAAAAAACAATGAAGCAGTAAAATACAAAAAAATCCAGCAATTGCAGGGAACCCAGCGCAGATGCGGTAAAAATAGATAAAATGAAGGAAATATACAAAATACCTTAAAGCAGCACTCAAAAAGAAAGAAAATGTCTCAGGAAGATCTCTGAAGAGAAGAGCTCCAGGGCAGTGTTGCCAGTTTAGCGGGAAAAAGTTCTGAGGTCCTTCAGGCTGACTGCAGGCAGCACTCTACTCTAACTGTATCCTGATTGGCCAGTGCTTTCCTCATTTGCATTGACTCCTCCTCTCCGGGGCAGCTGAACCCAGCTGGCACACTGCTTCTGTCAATAGATGCTAAAGAATTCCTGGGGTGAGAACTAAGATTATGGCTTATGCGGATGATATAGTGATCACAATAAAGAAAGGTAAAAATACTGTATATCCAATAGGAGCTGCGGCAGAGAATCATCCACAAAGTATAGCGTTTGTACAAATAACACTCCAGGACATCAAAATATGTCAGGTAGAATAACCTGGCAGAAAACAACAGAGAACCGTGTCTAAAAATAGCAGAACAAAAAGCTAACATGTGGCAATATAAGTATATTGAAGTTAAAGTGGATCCTTTTAATAAAGACTTTGATATTGAGGCAGTATAGTGCAGTGGTCTAAGGCTCTGAGCTGCAAATTTGGCGACATCCAGCAGACCAGACCTGGGTTTGAATCCCACAGCTTCCACTTGCATACTGTGTGACCTTGAGCAAGTCACTTAACCTCCTTGTGCTCCCAGGTCGCTCCTGTAAAAAAGCTTTCAGCTTAGTGTGCTATACCTGGTTAAATAAATAAATAAATGGCTTTTTTTTGGTTAAATATATTAGCCATGTTTTTCCACCTCCACAGAATTTGGAAGCAAAATTATACAGTGTATTGTTTCCTCAAGCTTTATGGGGCAGTCACCTCAGTGCTGTAAAGAGAGAGATAACACATACAGCTATACCTCTGGGTGAGTTTGGGATGATTAACGTGTTACTTTTTTATTACAGTTTCTTCTTAAATAGTAATCTAAGTTTAGTAGTAAAACAAAGTGACAGAATCTGGATTAACTCTGTTAAAGAATGGATATCTCCTTATTTATCAGCCTGGAAACTAAATGCCCTGAAGGTAATAATAAAAAAAACAAAAAAAAACAACAATATTTATTCCAGACTATGTAACGGTAACTTTAAAAAAAAATAAAAAAATGGGAAGTACCGTTTGTACATATATTAACCACCAGTAGGTCACAATTATACCAAGGTATTATGGATACTAACTTTACAACAGAGATGAACTTTCCAAAGTGTACAGTAACAGACACTGAATCTACACTGATGTATCTACAGAATTCCAGACTGCTTACTTTTGTGTGGGATGCATTGTGACTGAGTAGCCACCTGAAACTAGGAGTCTAAAATTCCAACAAATATAAACAGATTAGTGAGCATTATTGTCCCAGAGAGGCATGTGGTAACACCCTAGAAACCCAAGAACATTTGTTTTTTGAGTGCCCATGTGCCCAACAATTTTGGGAATATTTGGCAATCAAACGGCAAGAACTTATGTTTAGGTCTGTTACTTATTAGGAATTAAGTGGAAATTGTAAACCTACAATTCCTACTTGCCAACTGGCAGAAAAAAGTTTTGGATTCCCAAGGAAGACTCAAGTCAGGAAACCCAAAAACCAAAAATCAATCTAATACAAGTAACAGTAATAAATCAGCACTCAAACAAAATAAAGGAGGGTGAAAACAAAAAGCACCCCTGGGGTGCAACAGTGCACCTGCCCACTCACTTCCCAAAAACAGGTTCTGAGAGGGGAGGCAGGGAAGGAGGTCAGAATACAGCAAGACTCTGTTAGAAGAAACACAGTTACTAAGGTGAGTAATTTTTTCTTCAAACAACATGAAGTCTTGCTGTATTCTGACATATTGCAGACTACCAAGGAGTACCTCCATGGAGGAGGGACAGAACCTACTTTGGGAACAGACTCTGAAGTACTGCTGTGCCAAACTGAGCATCACTCCTAGCCTGGATATCCAGAGAGTAATGCTCGGTAAAGGTATGTACTATTTTCCAGGTGACTGCTTGACACATTTCTAAGAGAGGGATATCCCCGGCAGCAGCCAGGGAAGCAGCTGTACCTCTTGTGTAATGAGCCCTCAGGCCTGAGGGTGGAGTTTTTCCCAGTTTTTCATAGCAGAATTGTATACAAGACACAATCCACCTGGCAGTAGATCTCTTGGTGGCAGGTTTGCCCTTTCCCACTTCTCCATAAGTGAGGAACAACTGGAGGGAGTCAAACCTGTGATCCTTGGTATGCTCTATGTAGTAACTAAGGGCTCTTTAACATCTAAACTGTGTAGCCTCTCTCTCCTGAGGAAGAATGATCAGTGAAGAAAACAGGAAGAGACATAGACTGGTTTAAATGGAAGTCTGAAACCACTTTGGGCAAGAACCTTCTATTGGTTCTAAGGACCACTTTATCCCTGTGAAATTAGATAAAATCAGGTTCCACTGATAGGGCTTGCAATTCACTGATCGCCTGGCAGAGAGTAATGGCTACCAAGAACACAGTTTTTCCAAGTCAAATGCCAAGCTGTGCTGAAGACATGAGCTTAAAAGGGGTTGCATAAGTTGAGCAATGCAAACATTCAAATCCCAGGCAGGGGCAGGGTCTCTAAAAGGAGGATTGGTGTGAAGCAATCCTTTAAAATATTTACAGAACACAGGATGAGAAGATAGTGAGGAAGACTTCCCCACAGACAAAAACGCAGAAACAGCTGACAAGTGTACCTTGAAAGTAGCTGGTCTGAGGCCTAGGCCATTAAGGTGGACCATATAATCCAGAACCATAGACAATCCAGCAGTATCTGGAGAAATATGTTTCTTAGAACACCAAATGCTGAATCTCTTCCATTTGGAGTTATAAGTCTTTCTGGTGGAGGGCTTTCGAGAAGCTTTTGAGGATATCCAGAACCCCTTGGGAAAGATGCAGATCTCTAAACTCTAACTCTTCAAGAGCCATGCCTTGAGTTTGAGAGACTGAAGATTGGGGTACCAAATCCTCCCCTGAGAGGATGTTAACAGGTTGTAATTCCTGGGAAGAAACAGGGGAAGATGGACTGCTAGGGACAGCAACAGGGGGTACCAGGGCTGTCTGGCCCAATCTGGAGCAATCAGAATCACTTTGCAAGGTTGAGACCTTATTTTGACTAAAACTTTGAACAGGAGTGGGAAGGCATACAGAAACTTCCCTTCCCAATTCAGAATCAGGGCATCCAGGAGGACTGAGCCCAAGACTGGAGGTCTGCAACAAAAGAGAGGGAGTTGGTGATTGTCTGGGGCTGCAAAGAGATCTAACTCTGGAGTGCCCCACCTTGAAAAAATCACTTTCAACACCTGAGGGTCCAGGGACCATTCGTGATGGCCCTGAGAAATCCTGCTCAGTGCATCTGCTAGCACATTGTCCTTCCCTGGAAGGTGAACTGCTGCCAGAGAGGTTTGCAGGGAATAAGCCAGTGACCACAACTTCATGGCTTCTGTGTACAAGGCCGTGGACCGAGTGCCTCCCTGGTTGTTGATGTACCACATGGTGGTGGTGTTGTCCGTTCTGACCTGAACCACCTTGTTATTTACTGACAGAGAGAAAGCTTTTAGGGCCAAAAAAACTGCCCTGAGCTCTAGGAGATTGATGTGGAGAAGGGATTCTTGGGGGGACCACAGCCCCTGGGCAGTGAGGGACCCCAGATGGGCTTCCCAGCCCCAGAAGAGAAGCGTCCATGGTAAGGACCACTGAACAAGGTTGAGTAGCAAAAGGAACACCTTGTCTTAAATCGTCCTGATCCTGCCACCATTGGAGGGCTTGGATCAAGGTCAGAGTCACTGGGATCAGTTTGGTAAGGGAATCCTTTCTCTGAGACCAGAAAGCTGTCAGGTGGAACTGAATATCCCTCATCTGGAATCTTGCCCCTTGGACCACTGCTGTTGAAGCTGCCATGTGGCCCAAGAGTTGGAGGAAATGCCTTGCTGGTCGAGATACCCGAAGGCTGAAAGAAGAAGCTAGTTCCATAAGAACCCTTGCCCTTTCTAGAGGAAGAAAGGCTCTTGCTCTGAGTGTGTCCAGTTCTGTCCCTATAAAGGTAAGAAGCTGGACTGGTTCGAGAACTGACTTGGGAAGGTTGAGAAGAAATCCTAGAGAAGTGAGCACTTGCTGGGTCACTTGCAGGTGAGACTTGACGTGGTCTGGAGATTGACCCACTATTAGCCAATCGTCCAGATATGGAAAAATGGAAATCTTTTGCCTTCTTAGAAAGGCAACTACTACTGCCAGGCACTTTGTGAAAACCCTTGGGGTTGAGGTTAGGCCAAAGGGCATTGCTCTGAACTGATAATTGCCTGAGGGCAACTCGAACCTGAGGTACTTTCTGTGGGAGCACCTGATGGGAATGTGAAAGTAGGCATCTTTGAGGTCCAGGGAGGCTACCCAGTCCCCTGGCCTTAGAGAGGGAAGGATTATTCCCAGTGTTACCATCTTGAACTTTGGTTTTAAAAGATGTTTGCTTAGATATCTTAGGTCTAGGATGGGTCGCCACTCCCCTGTCTTTTTTGGGGTCAGGAAGTACCTGGGTACAGTTCTTTGCCCCAGTGTAGGGTGGTACTCTCTCAAGGCTCTTAAGGCTAGAAGGAAGAAACCTCTGCCTCTAGGGCAAGGGTTTCTGAGAGATTTGCAGGTGGAAAGATCTGGCTCTCATCTTTGGAAATTTTCTGAGTTGAGAACCAGGCCCTGGCTTACTACTTCCAGGACCCACTTGTCTGATGTAATAGACATCCAGTCCTGGACAAAGAGCCAGCGCCTGCCCTACTGGAAAAGGAGATCGACCTGGGCAGGCTCATCAGGGTGTCTGCTTGGCAGGGGCTTTAGGCTGAGGAGTGGATGCAGCCCTGCTCATCCCCTTTCTGCCTCTCCCTCTGAAGAACCCCCCTCTGAGAAAAGGAAGAAGAGGCCTGTGCTTGGTAAAAAGGCCTTTGAAAAGGCCTGCCCCTGCCCCTAGACTGCTGCCTTTGAGGAGTTGCCTGCCTCTCCTTGGTCTGAGCACTCATGTAGGTGGTCTTGTACTCATCCATTTTCTTCATGTAATTCTCTGTCTGCTCCCCAAACAGAGAATTACCCACTACAGGAAAATCCATGGCCTTAGCCTGGGTGTCCTGCGAGAGGCTAGTACATCTGAGCCAAGCAACTCTCCGAAAAGCCACAGATGTAGCCATGACTCTTGATGACACATCATTAGAGTCCACAGCAGCATGAAACTGAACTTTAGATGCCTCAATCCCAACATGGCTGCATTGCTGGTATAAGAACTCTGTGTCTGAGCCTGAAAGTGTATACCTCTTGTCCATTCTTCTGTCCACAGGAGGTATAGTGTTAGGAGACTTTAGGATTTTTTGTGTCGGTTTCCCAAAGGATTTGTGGAGGGGAATAGACAGTCTCCTGGACTCTGGGATGTCCATCATTTCTACATAATCAGGCTCCTCTTGATCTTCAACAGCCTCCTCCATAGGAAGCTGGAGGGTTTCAGCCACCTTTCTGTAGAACATAAAGTGAGAAGGGGACTCAGAAAGCCTAGGACGGGAAACACCTGAAGGTCTGTCTGGGGAGATGTCCGGTTCCACAGGCACATCCAGACCCTCACTTTCACCATCATCATCTTCAAATTCCCCTTCCTCTTCAAACTCCGGTTCATAAAAATCTTCGAGGGTATAATCTTGAACCGGGGGAACCAACCGAACCGAACCCCTGCCAGAAGGTGCCGATTCGGTAGGAACCGGGCAGAGCAATTCCATAATCTGAATTGCTCTGGCTATCTCTTCGGCCGTTGGAACATGAACCTCTGGATCCAAACCAGACGATTTGTCTTTGCGTTTTCTTTTTGTTGGAACCGATCCCTCGGAATCAGCTCTCCTTTTGCCCGAAGAAGTAGCTCCCTGGTCAGAGGGCACTCCTTCTGGTTCAGTCGGAACTGAACCGGGCTGGCCATCCGGGTCAGCGGACTTCTCGGCCTCCTTTTCCCTGAGTCTACCTAATCTCTTCTCAAGGGTAGATTTGGGAAAATTTTTACATATTTGGCAGTCTGAATCGAGGTGGTCAAACCCCAGACAATAAACACAGGTGGTGTGGGGATCGGCCTTAGCAAAGACCTCCCCACATTCACTGCAGTGTTGAAACAAAGTGGGCCCGGTTTTTTTCTTGGGTTTCTCAGACATGGTCAACCTAACCAACTTACCCTTTTTATGGCAACCACCAGGCAAGACTCCCTTATCGGTTCCTAACCATGTCACGGGTATTGAAAAAAAACGTAATAAAACACGTTTTTTTTAGAACCGATAAGGACCGTTAGCCACACACTAAGTAAAAACACAAAACACAAGATTGCACTATCAAATGGCTGGTTTAGCTGAACCGACCCGCACTTTTACAAGTTCCACGCAGAAAAATAGAACAATTCCTATCTAGTACTCACGGCACCACAGACAGAGACTGAACCGACTATGCAGATAACTTTTTCGGTTTAAAAACTGACGAAAACTGAAACTTTAACCGACTTTCGAACCGAGCTGAAGGAGAAATCTCCGGAGCAACCGTTCAGTGAGGCGGAGTAAGGAATCTGATAGTTTGAGTTTTAAACACTCCAGACAGAGACTTCAACTGAGCTCGAGCTTAGCATTCTATGCTCTGCATATAAAGTTAACTCTTTGTTCTCCGGGGCAGTTTAAAGGTTGGGGATCACTGCAATATGTCAGAATACAGCAAGACTTCATGTTGTTTGAAGATGTTGGTTACCGATCTGCACGGCACGTGCATGTACTGCCTGGGCAGACAGCATTGCATGTCTGAGTGCATCTTTTGCCTAGTCATATTACCAGAATATCTCGAGTAGAGGAAGCTCCAGCTCACTAAGTGCTAACCTTTGGAAGGGATCTGAAGGACTGCTCGAAGGGCATTAAAAAGGCTTCGGCAACTGCTGGGTTTGCAGCACGGCATGCTGCCGTGGAAGTGGAGGTGGTGGAGGCCACAGTCGGCACCTCATCGACGTCAACACTGCTCCCGGCTGGGGCCAGTGTTGGAGGGACCTTCACAGGTCAATTCTGTGAATTGTGCCAGTCTCTCCAGTCCTTATGAGAGAGCCCTGCTGTCCTCCACTGTTCTAGGTTGAAGACCAAGTCAAAATAAAAATCTTCACACCACTGCCGCGGGTTGTGGGATGGGAAGAAGTGTTGGTTCTCCCGGTCCCTTGACTTGCCTGACCACTCGGTTAAGGTTGAGTGCCCCTTGGTCGAGGAGCAGGTCGGGCAGCTTGAGGGCTCCTCAGCATTGCCGATGAGCCAGTTGACTTCGACTCTGGTTGACCAGCTGGCTGAGATACTTCTGCACCTGGTTGAGCCATTGTCAAATGAGTTCAAGGATTCAGCTTCGCAGACCTCTGCGATCCTGACTCAGTGGGACCCTGCTCGACCGGCCTGCTCAGTTGACCTGGTTAGGGACAAGCCTCCATCTGAGGTCAGGTCCTCCACACCCAAGATGGTGCACATGGACAGGCACGTGGTGTGCTCGGGACTTCCTTGGCCTCCTGGGATACATGGTGGCTTGCACCAGCATGGTCCATTGGGCCCAGTGGAGAATGCGCTCTCTGTAATGGGACCTTGCCGCCAATGGTCTCAGCGCAAGGGTCACTTCAGCTAGCCAGTCACTTTGACCCAGCCGATGTGGGATGCCCTCCAGTGGTGGTTAGTCCTGGAACATTTGCAGGAAGTGATCCTGTTTGTCCGCTAAGAGCCGACGGTCATCCTGACAACCGATGCCTCCCTGATGGGCTAGTGTGCCCACCTGAGGGACCACAGAGTCCACAGACTCTGGACCACCGAGGATTCAAAATGCCATATCAACCTGATGGAACTGCAGACAGTTGGGCTGGCACTGACAGCCTTTGCTCTGCATGTTTGGAGTCAGGTCGTTCAGGTCCACATGGACAACACCATGACCATGTACTACCTCAACAAACAGGGTGGGACATACTCCCTTCATCTCTACAGGAAAGCTCTCTGCATCTGGACCCTTGTGCTCAGCCTGGACGCCAATCTTCTGGCCATCCATACGGCCGGCGTGTCCAGCCAGCTGGTGGACGCCCTCAGCGGTGTGGGCGAGGTGTTTCATGAGTTGTCCCTCCATCTGGAAGTAGTACAGAGTTTGTTCTCCCACTGGGGACCCCTCTGGTGGACCTGTTTGCCTCTAGGGAGAATACAAAGCTGAGGCTTCTGTGCCCACCTGCCTCAGCAGAGAACACTGCGGGGGGGGGGGGGTGCCTTCTCCGGGCCCTGGACCCCGGGCCTTCTCTATGCCTTCCCTCCATTCCCCTTGATCCACGAGATGTTGCTCAAGATGAGGAGGGACAAGGCATGGATGATCCTGATGGCTCTGCACTGACCCTGCCAGTTTTGGTACCCTGATATGCTCAGCCTCAGTAGCAGGATCCTGAGGGCGTCTCCCTCTGTGCTCAGACCTGCTCTCTTGCAGTCAGGGGAAGGTACTCCATCCGAACCATCAATCCCTGCACTTGACAAGCTGGTTCCTAAGTGGCTAGAGTTCCAGGCTTTGGTTCTCTCCAGCTGTGGTTGAGGCTTCTTGGAAGGAGTCGACTCGAAAATGCTATACCTTCAAATGGAACAGGTTCTTCATTTGGTGCTAGGACAAGGGGCTAGACCCTTTATCCTGCCCAGTGGCTAGCATTCTCGACTGCCTTTGGTCCCTCTGTCAGTCAGGCCTTCGGTTGACAACCCTTAAGGTGCACCTGGCAGCTCTCTGCTTACCGGGCATGGGCTGGTATGCAGTTGGTGGTGCAGGAGAAGGTGGTTTGGCACTTTTTCAAAGGCCTTGACCACATTTCCCCTCCGATGCGTGAACCGCCTCCACCTTGGGACTTGTTGCTGGGACTGGAAAAGCTCATAGGTAAGCTATTTGAACCAACGCACAGGGGTGAAATGTCTCACTTGTCATGGAAGACAACCTTTGTGGTGGCTAGCACATCAGCCAGAAGGATCAGTGAGCTCCTGGCGCACTCGGTGGAGTTTCCTTATCTGGTTTTACACAAGGACAAGCTTGTCCTTTGCCCCAACCTGAAGTTCCTCCCGAAGGTTGTGTTGGATTTCCACCTTAACCAGGTGATTAACTTCCAGGTGTACTTCACCAGCCACGCCTTGGAGGCCGGGCACAGACTCCACACTTTGGACCTGCGGTGAGCGCTTGCCTATTATAAGGAGTGCATGGCTGGAGTTTGGGGAGGGGTTAGCCAGCTATTTGTCACCTACATAGAAGCTGCACCTGGCAGACCGGCAGCTAAGTGGACAGTTGGTAGGTGGATTGTATCCTGCATCAACCTCTGCTATAGGCTGGCGGGTAGGGAGCCTCCCTTAGGGCTTACGGCTCATTCCACTCGTCATACTGATGCCTTGGTGGCTGCTTCCAGGGATGTCCCTATCCAGGAAATTTGCAGGGCTGCTACCTAGAAGTCCTCACACCTTCATTTCCTTCTACCACATTGACTGTGAGTCACGCCAGGATGCTGGTTTTGGAGCCTTAGTTCTCCAGTCTCTGTTCTCTAAGTAGGAAGTGTGTGCCTTGTCCCCCTCTTCCCTGAGAACTGCTAGGAATCTGCCAGAAGTGTGGATAAGTACACCATATCCATGTCCCTAGAAAAATAGGTTACTCACCTGTAACAGTAGTTCTTGGGGTGGTATATGGTGTACATCCACACTGAGCCACCCGGCCTCCCTGGCAAGTGGCACGTGGTGTTGCTTCCAGCGGGCAAGATATGACATCATGAGGTGGTGCTGAGGGAGCTACCACCTGGATGTGTGGGAGGAGCCAGCTTGAAGACTTTCCGGCTAGCCTTAAAGAGGGGAAAGGACACACTGCCAGAAGTGTGGATGTACACCATACACCACTCCTAGAACTACGTTACAGGTGAGAATCCTGTTTTTTTTCTTCCTAAGGTGGTGTCTGAGTTTACTTTAAATCAGTCTGTCCACCTGCCTGTTTACTACCCAGAGCATGCCAATCCAGGGGAAACATTGCTCCATAGTTTAGATGTGCATAGAAGTCTCAGGTACTATACACAGCGTACAAAGGACTGCAGAAAGTCCTCACAGTTGTTTGTTTCTTAAAGTCCTCATAGTTTGTTTCTTTCGCCCCAGGAAAGAGGGCATTCCAGTTTCTAAACAGTGTTTGTCCAAATGGTTGGCCAACTGTATTACTTTTTGTTACAGGAAGTATGGTAAGGCACTTCCTGGTGTAGCTTCTGGCCATTCAACCAGAGGCATGGCCACTTCTGTTACCTGTTTCATGAGTGTGTCAGCTATTGAAATCTGTGCTGCTGCAACTTGGAGTACTGTCCACACTTTCACAAGACACTACAGTCTGGACATTGCCTCTAGAAAGAGGGCGTGATTTGGCCTAGCTGTGCTTCAAGGCCTTCTTTCTTAGGCTTTTGGCCTCCTGCCACCCAGACTGTTTTACTGTCAGAACTGCTTGGGACTCATTCAATAGGTGTGACCTGATGAAAGAGATATTCCCAAAGAAGACAGAACAGTTATGTAAGAACTTACCATAACAGTAGATTTTTGAGGGAAACTCTTTCATTAAGTCATGCCATCCCACCCTCCTTCCCCCTATTCTTTGTCTCCAGACTGGCTTTCCTCTTGCTCCAGCCTTTCTTATAGCTGGGCACCTCTTCTTTCTCCTTGGTTCCCTAGAGGGAGGCCCAATGAATATGGTCTTCGGCGGGGAACTGAGGAGGGAGTGGGGCTGCCCACACTTATATATGCAGGGATGTAACATGTGACGTCAGAATGGGCAGCCCCTTACTAGACTGCTAGAAAAGTTTTCATGCAATCCAAGTGCCTGAGAGCTATAAGTCCTATAGGTGTGACCTGATGAAAGAAATTTCCTCAAAGATCTACTGTTATGGTAAGTTCTTATGTAACTGTTCTTTTCATGTTTCTTTCGACGCTGTCTCTGGGCCAACAATGGAGCACAAGCTAAGAAACCGAGATTCAAATTCTGTGTTTGGTGCTACCAGAAGATGTCTGTCACAGATCTGCATGACACATGCGTGTATAGCCTGGGCAGGCAGCACGATGTGGCAGGGTGCAGCCTGTGTTTATCAGTGCTTCTTGAGCCCCTCGGGGACAGGAAGCTCCAGCTCTCACTGGGCTGGCCTTCAGAATGGGATCTGAAGGATTGCCCTAAGGGCCATAAAACAGCCTCGGCTGCAGCCGGGTCTTCTGCACAGTTTGTGGCCCTTGAGGCGGCAGCGGTGGCTGCCGTGGCAGGCACCTGCTCAGTCTTGGCACTGTTCCTACCCGGGGCTAACATCGGAGGGTCTTTCGTGGACCAGTTCCATGGCATATACCAGTCCATCCAGACCTTGGAGGAGAGCCCTGCCCTTTGTGGTTCTAAATCTAAGCACCACCTGCGCTGGTTGTGGGATGGGGAGAGATAAAAATCCTGCTGGTCCCTTAAGTCGCCCGACCACTCGATGTGTGCCAAGTGCCCCTTGGCCGTGGGGCTGATCTGACAGGTTGAAAGTTCTTCAACTCCACCATCAAGCCAGTTGACCTTGGTTCCGGTCAATCAAACTGTTGACATGTTTTTCGACCCAGTCGACTGGTTGTCGGACGAGGCTGAGGAGTCAGCCTCATAGACCTTAGTGTTCCTGGTCCTCACTCAGGCAGACATGGACTGATCGATGACCTCGGTGGAACCTTCCAGGAACTGGCCTTCACTTGGGGTTGGGTCTTCAAAGCCCTTGTTGCTAAAATGTCAGTAGACACGTCTTCTATAGTTCTGTGCTGAGGTCACAACTTTTGAGCTGTAGCACTACCTCAGTGTGGAAACACATTACCCATATATATTTATTCCCCATTAACAACCTTGGAGCCATCAGAAAAGGAAATTAAAGTGTGAAGGAATTTCTTCTTTCAGCAACAGAGGCCCATGGCATCAACTGATGTGTATCTCCCGAGATTACTGCTTCCTGACGTGCAAAACACTTGGGGACATGTTGAAAAGGGAATAAACACAAACACCAGGAGGCTTTTATTACGTCCACACATCTGACTTGACAATGCTATTATAGCTTTAAGGGAAGTAACAGTTAAAGTTTGAAGGGACCATCATGTCCACCCACCCCCACACTTCAAAACCAGGAATGAAGTAAACATGATATGTAAATGTACCAGTTTATAGAGATTTATCACCCGCTCTACTACCCGTGATAGTAAACTAAAGTCTGTGTTCCAAAGCTAAAGAGAAGCTAAGTTCCAATCCCAAACTAATGGAGGGCCAAGTTTCACTCTACCACAAACCTAAACTAAGCCGAAATCACAGCATTTTGTCCCTATCTCCGCCTTGAAACAAAAAAAAAATCCATATGCCAAACTAAAGAGAAGCAATATAGCCATTCCAAACCCAAATGGGAATTACGTCCTTATCTGCAGTCTGAATGGAAATGAAATCCTTAGATCAGTCCTGTTGAAGAGCTGCATCCTTATTCTAAACACAGTAGAAAAACAAGACTTTGTCTCAGGTCTAAAGACCAGATAAGTCCCTATTCAGACCTAGAGGGAAGTTCCTATCCAAAACTTCAAGGCATTTAAGTCCTCGGCAGGGTCCTGGATTGCATGTGCTTGTCAGTGCTGGGTCTGAGAGTGGTGCTCCCCAAAACACTCGGGTTGAAAAACCAGGAAGATCAGCACTCTGAACCAGGTAAGAAGGCACAACTTCAACACATAAACTGCAAAGACATGTAGTTGTTCACTGTATTTGCAGTATTAAGTCATGACAGCAGAATTATGCTGTACGAGAATAACCACAGTAATGCACAGTCCAGGTACCTGGGCACTTTGCTTTGGGGGGGGGGGGGCAGTATGCTGGCAGGGTCCTGGTCTTTCTGTTTTTTCCACTCAAGTCCTGCTCCAAACCTAAAGGGAAATCTATGTCACATATGAAACATAACTGGAAGGTAGGTCTCCATACAAAACCTGAAGAGAATACCCTATCCCAGACATAAAGCGTAGCTAAGTCCCAGTACAATACAATACAACACAGTACAAGTGCCTAACGCATGTTAGAACTGAAATGAGAGGTTACAATTGGAAAGGTGAGGAAGGTTAAGAAAATAATTGAGAATAATTCTGTTTCTTGGGGTCCGATTTCTTGAAGAATTTAATCTAAATAAGTTAATTGTACTCTTGTGTCTCTCGTGGTAAAAGAACATCTGTGAGTGTGTATGAGGTTTGAGTAAGAAGACTGCGAAGTGAAGCACTTTCTTTTTTTTTTTTTTTGTGGCTTGTACCCCTGTATTTTTCCACCGGATCCCACCCCCCCACCGCGAGCTCCATGGCTGCTGACCCTTCTTCACTGAAACTGGTCCATATTACCAGTAGCATCACCACCACCAGCAGGGCTCCCAGGGCTCCCCCCCCCGGTGGGGCCACAGGGGGGGCGCCAGCCGTGGAACATTGTCTTGGTTGCGACTGAGAGATGCGGCAGGGACAGTGGAACTGGGGTGGGCATCATGGTAGGATCTCCAGCCATTTTTGAGATGCTGATTCCTGGGGGCAGGATGTGCAATGATGGACCATGTCTACCCTGCCCCCCAAGTTGATGGGGCCGGCCGCAGCAGTACCCCAGTCTCTGTCAGGGGTCCGTAAAGTGCCAGACACTCTTCTCCCCTTCCCCCTGAAGAAGGAGAGACGTCCCCAGGATGCTCAATCCTTCTCCCCCTGGCTGGCCCTCCGACTCCTGAGTCCGTCCCTGAACCCGGGATGTTGGCACCGAAAGCAGACACCTTGCCACTGCGCCCGCAGGCTTCCCCAAAATGAAGCAATTCTAACTGCCCAAAGCTCACACGAAGATTCTTGTTTTTCTGTATAGCTTTTTTGCTCCCCGTTACCACCTCCTCTGTCTTACTTGGCAATGGGGGAGGAATTAGTTTTCTTGTTTTACTCCCTGCTATCCTGGGACCCCGAATCTTGGTCACACATGCGTGTGGAGGCGCGCATATGCTCTGCAGCCTCAGTAACAGTCCCCTCCTCCCACTCCTGGTCTAGTGCCTGGGTTCCTGTAGCTTGGAGCTGCCACCTAGCCTGCACTAGGAGGCAGCCAAGAGCTGGGGAACCTACGTGTCCCTCCCCGGAGAGGAGAGTTGCCTTGTGGCTGCTTGATCCAGCTCCGCACCCTTCACCCCCCTGGCCAACCCCTGGCAGCCTAAGCTCACTCCTAAGCTCTGGTCGCCAGCATAGCATGAAGTGTGGTGTCCAGTGCTTCAGCCTTCAGCGTCACCCGGCTGGCATATACAAAGATTCTTATACTATAAGAGACACTGACCGGAGGACATATTTACTTATTATAAATCACTTTAATTAAGTAGAACAGTTTTTAAAAAACTTTTTAAGTTGCACTTTTTATATTTTAAATTTAAATCTAACCTACTATACTCCCCTGGTTCAAAAGTGAAACATTCCACTCTTAGCATTCCTGCATGAGAAACTACTGTACAGCACAGGGTACAGTGGTTCTGTGTTCTGACTTGCTGAAAGCACGTGTGTTTCATAATGCCTTTTAAGCTTGTGTAAGTTGGGGGTGGCTGAGTTTTGCATTGAACTGAGAGAATGAATATAGTAAAATCTGTCGAAGCTGTATGTAAAAAAACACTGTGTATAATATTTATTTTAATTGTGTTTTTTAGCCCTGAGGAAGTGATCAGTAGCATAAAGAAAGTTCATTTTTTTGATGTCTGTTTCGTGTGTGACTCAGAATAACATAACAAATATTGATAGATATACCAGTGAGTAGATGTCTTACTTCTAGTGCACATGATGTCACAAAACCAAGCAAGGACAGTTGATAGATGTGAAAAATAACTGTTCATGCCAAGGAACTGGTTTTGAACATGCTATGGTTTCATTCTAGGGCTGGCTTGAGAAGCAAAAATTTGTGTGTTTTGTCACACTGTGAATTTTCAGTTGAGGTGTCCCATACTGTACTCGTTTGCTGCCTTTCAGTTATCATTGTTACTTTGCTTTAAATGCTCTTGGAGGTTTTCAGCTTCACACCGGACTGCCTGGATAATTGCTGCTTCACTTCTCGTACCGCTGACTAGCAGTGATGTTGTGAATGACTTGTATGAATAATATACTTAATCCATCCATGGTCCTTGAGTGTCTTCTGTTTTTCTTCTTCTTCACCTTAGAGCCTTTGTGTCAATGAAGAGGTACGTCGTCTCGGTTCCACTCAGCTTATTAATGACCGCTGTCTGGAAATGCAGAGGAACAAGCAAGGTAAGTGGAATTCTGTGAAAAAATAGCATACAACTACATACCATCCTAATGTTGTTTATTTGCTGTAATATATGCACGCTACCATGAAGAAATGGATTGGACATGGACTTTAAATGGGCACCATGTACTTAAATATTGTAATTTGTATCTAATCTTCTTTGATGCAATCTCTTCCATAAAGCCACCCCATTTGGTCTTAGCACCTGAAGCACTAGGACCCAGCAGGAATTAGAACTTTTTGTGGCTTTCGGTGCCAGTGTATGCCACTGATGTGTGATGTAGTATGCGTCGTTGTTCAATATATGGTGTTGTCAGCCAAAGCCACCTCTTTTTTCCCCCTATTGTAGAAGAGCACTTCACCTCAGTGAGAGTTCTTGCTATAGTCTCTGCCTGCATAGACCTTTTTTGCTTTTTCTTATTTTCTGTTGTGTTTAGTCTTTCTTCCACAATGCCGGATAAACCACTTTTTCATTTCTGCAAGTGCAGAAACAAAATCACTCGCACCAGCTACTATCTGCTTTGCTTTGGCCCAGACCACAATGTCCGGTCTTACTGTTTCTGTCGAAGACTGGTACCTTGTACTTTGAAAGGTAGAGGAAGTAGGTGGGGCAAATAGGTGGGACTCCCATATCATTGCATGCCCCCTTGGCCTGGTGCTCATTCTTATTTGAAAGAGACTTCCCACCTGCACTCTGTTCACCCCTTCGAGGTATCTGTTGGTTTCTATCATGTCACCTCTCTCCCTCTCTTCCAGGGTGTGCAGGTTGACATCCCTCAGTTTCTCCTTGTAGGGCTTCTCATGCAAACCATGCAGCATATTATTTCCCCCTCCTGTGGACTGCCTTCGCCATGTGTGTCCTTTATGAGTATTTGTCTTTAAAACTGGACACAGTTCTCCAGATGGGGTCGTACTAGCAAGCAGTACAGTGGCAAGAACACCTCCCAGCTCCTCCTGCTGGAGATACCCCACCCTATAAACCCCAGCATCCCACTAGCCCATCCCACTACCTTGTCACACTGCTTTGCCACTTTGAGGTGCTTAGTTATGATAACCCTAAGGTCCCTTTCCTGTCTAGTGAGTGTGAGTACCTCGCCCCTTCCTGTACTCAGTGCTGTGGTTTCTATGCCCTAGTTGTATGATTTTGCACTTTTTGGCATTGAACTTCAACTGCCATTTTCACTCTTTGAGTTTCTCAAGATCTTTGTACATTTTATCCAACCACTCCTTGGTGTCCACCCTTTTGCTGATTTAGTGTCATCTGCAGAAAGGCATACCTTCCCATCTAGTTCTTCTGTAATGTCTCTTATGAATACCTTGAAGAGGACTGGTCCCAGTGCAGAGTCCTGTGGTACCCTGCTGGTCACTCTGCCATCATTAGAGTGAGTGCCATTAACCACCACCCTCTGCTTCTTATCCGTTAACCAGTTTTTAACCCAGTTTACCACTTTGGATCCCACTTTTAGGTTAGTCAGGTTCCAAATCAGCCTCTTGTATGGCGCAGTATCGCTGGGCTTGCTAAAGTCCATATACAGTAGGCCAAAGTCCATATACAGTAGGTCACATTCACTGCCCTCCCTAGATCTATTTCCCTAGACACCCACATTTATGAGATTCGTTTGGCAAGACCCCCCCCCATCTCCCTGTTATGAATGAATTAGAGATGGAAAGCACTACAAGTATCATAGAATTCCAAGGATCTTGTTTGTGATGGATACATCCTTGCTTAACCAGAGCATCCCACTCCAGCCAGTACTTCATCAAGGCAGTGGATTAAATGGCATCTTGCAGTCGATCTGTTTGGACAGTCTTTGAAAATGTCAGTTGCCTAGCTTGAAATATCCTTTTATATTGAAGAAAGAGGAGAGATTTTCTTTCTTTTTTTTGTTTGTCTGAAACCAGATAAGAAAACGAGTGATGGTGAACAGAAGAAGAAGCGAGGCAAACGCAGTGATGGTTGCCCTTTTTATGCCTATGAACAGATGCAGTTTTTGAGGGATGAGGCCTTGGTGGAGGTGAGGGATATTGAACAGCTGGTGACCCTAGGAAAGGAGACCAAGGCTTGTCCTTA
Organism: Neoceratodus forsteri; assembly: GCA_016271365.2. Taxonomy (NCBI): domain Eukaryota; kingdom Metazoa; phylum Chordata; order Ceratodontiformes; family Ceratodontidae; genus Neoceratodus; species Neoceratodus forsteri. Next base: position 1,339,092,355 of record CM028131.1, read on the forward strand.
TTACGGTGCTCGATATGCCATTCCTGCAGCACAGGTAAGACAGTGTAATGATATTTGATTTGAATGGTCAGAAATGCTTTCCAATTTATAATAGATGTGAGGGATGGCTTTAGGGTTTTAAGTACTGCAATGTTTGGTACTTTGGCAATGAAAAGATACTGGCATTAGGGGTAAAGGTACTACTGTCTGTGATACTTTGGAAAGGAGAGAAGCTGTCCAGTTTTAGGTATGGATTTATTTGCTACGTTGGAGATGAGAGATACTGATGTTAGGAGCTCAGGTACTGCTATGTTTGGTACTTTGGAGATGAGAGGTACTGGCTTTAGAGAAAATGCTGTATTTGGTATGTTGTAGGTGAGATACTAGATTTAGGAGTTCAGGTACTTCTGTGTTTGGTACTTTGGAGGCAAGAGATACTGGCTTTAGGAGCTTAGGTGCTGCTATTTTTGTACTTTGAAGGCTAGAGATAATGGATTTAGGAGTCTAGATACTGCTGTGTTTGGTACTTTGGAGGCGAGAGATATAGTATTTAGGAGTCTAGGTACTTCTGTGTTTGATACTTTAGAGGCGAGGGATACTGGATTTAGGAGCTTGGGTACTTCTGTGTTTGGTACTTTGGAGGCAAGAGATACTGGCTTTAGGAGTTTATGTACTTCCGTGTTTGGTACTTTGGAGATGAGGGATACTGACTTTAAGAGCTTAGGTACTGCTGAGTTAGGTATTTTGGAGGTGAGGGATACTGACTTTAAGAACTTGGGTACTGCTGTGTTTGGTACTTTGAGTCAAGAGATACTGGCTTTAGGGGTTTTGATGCTGCCATATGGTACTATGGAGATGAGAGATACTAGCTTGACTGGTAAAGGTACTGCTGTGTTTGGTACTCTGGAGATGGGAGATACTGGCTTTAGGGGAAATGCTTTGTTTGGTACTTCGAGGTGAGGGATACTGGCTTGAGAAATGTAGGACTCCAAACATTTTAAACACATTGCTGGAGGACTTGAGGTTCAAAGATAGAGTAGTTGCAAACAAGCACAGATAATCTGGTTACTTCAATATAAATATGAATTTTTATTAAAGAGCTGCTGACAGCATTGGCAAAACTTTGAAAAAAGTAGGATTTATATTCAGCTCCATCCCATATTCTTTAGTACTTCATATATATATATATATATATGTGTGTGTGTTATATATATATATATATATATATATATATATTTTAATTGTTTATGGGTTTTCTGGGTTTTCTCCGCCCCCGGCCTGTTGAGGCACGCACACACACCAGAAGCCACGTCAGCTCCTTCCTCTCACCCTATATGCCGCCCCCTCCCCATACCCTCCCCGCCACCCACGTTACCCCACTGGACCTCCACTTGGTAGGGACGGGACTACAGGAGGGGCCAAAACCCACACCTACTACCCCTGGAAGAGGAGAGCAACCTGATGGCTTGCTCAATCCCGCTCCTCCCACCACCACCACCCCCAGTGCCAGCACTCCGACGACCCAAGGTAACTTCTGAACCCAGGTTGCCGGGGCAGAGCAAGGTAAGGCGTCAAGCACCTTAACCCTCAGCGCCATTGGGCCAGCTGTACTTCATATATTTTCAGTAATTAATTCCCCATTTTCTTTATTACTGAAAATAGTTGCATGAAAAGAAGATCCCTGTTCACTAAACTCTGTCTACTCTGGCTGCTTCTCTACACATGACATCACAATCTCCTGTTTGTGACATCATAATTATCTCCACAGCAACATATTTTAATGTCATAAACAGAATTATGATGTCAGGTGTAGGCAGGTAGCCAGAGCTCAAAGAGCAGAAATAATGTATTGATTCAGATACCTCTAGAATAAGGAAACAAGGGTGAGAATTGTCACAAACGCACTCAGCAGGTCAGGCCCTCTTCTCCTACAGTGTGAACCTCCGAGCGCTGTATTGTGAACAGGTAACAGAACAGGGTAACCCTCCTGTCTGCTTGTGGGTCCAAATCACCTTTAGTCTCAAGTTCTGGGGGATTCAAACTGAGAACCTTATGCTAGCGTACACAAATGTACAGACTCAGATAATCTGCTCTTCAGGGGGATGCCAGATATCTTTCGCCTAAGGGCACCTAACCAGGTATCCAGAATGAACCCTTAAAACTCTATAAAAGACCTTAGGTGTATTCTTACCTTTTCCCAGTTTGGTAACACCATCAAGCTTATGAACAGTTTTGTCAGTCTTAACCCTTCATACGTTACATGCAAAAGAAAGAACTTAGAAGACACACCCAGGCAGTCTCTTCAAATTAAAGGTTTACTTAAAAAATGGATAAAAATATGTAAAATGTAAACACAGAACACTATATCACAAAGCATACAATCACTTAAAAGAAAACAAGGAAAAGTACACACAAAAACTCCTACCACAATACAATTAGACTTTTTCTAGCTAATGTATTACCTCCATACAGTGCTTAAGTTAGATGTTGTTTCATAAGAGCCCAAAAAAGAAATGTCACCCAGTTGAAACACAGAATACAGTTTAAAAACTCTGTGTTTCCACCCCTTCAATGATGCCATCTAGCTTCTCCTTTTAGAATGTAAAAATTATACAAACAATGATCTTTCTGTTAGGAGATATTTTAAAATACTGTGACTTCAGCAAAAAACGAATTTCCCAAATTATGACAGTCTTTAATTCAAGCCTTTCCTTTGATCTTGTGTGGTTTCCTGCTCCCAAGGCATCAAAGATTTTTTATAACTTAAGCACCATGGTGGGAACATGTTTTTCCTCTAAGGCGTCATTAAGTTTATGAGTGCTATATCCTGGTAGCTGGGTCAGTTCTAATTAAGTCAGAAACAGAAGATCCTTAATTAAGTCTCTTTAGTCTTTTAATTACCTCCTGGTTTCAGATTAATATATCCTGTTATTTCCACTAAAACCTGGGGGGGTGGGACCCATGGCGCAGCTGCCTTATGGAGGCAATCACACACTACATTTTTACATTACAAATATCATAGAACAATCATAACCAGCTGGCCAAGCGTCACAAGAATTACAGAATAAAATACAAAATATAAGCTACAGTTATATCCGAATATTACATTTTTACAAAGTTGTCTCAGTTGTGTCAGGAGCTCTTTAAATAGTCATCATTAAAGACATCACCATGATGGGTGCAGCATAAATGTTGTTAATACAGTGGTAGTCACACAAAAGTATCCCGGTATTGTGCAACGCACGTCATTGTGCGGTAGCGGTGTACATGTTATTCAGTGGGTACCGCATTTGCTCAGTGCTCGGTATACTGTGCAAATGGTAAACTTTTGCGCGATTACCACTGTATATAGCCTTAATTTAATAAAATTTTCCAAGTAACACACACACAGACACACACACACACACACACACACACACACACACCCCCACACACAAATTGCAATGGCTGAGCCATAAAACAGTGCTCTTCACATGTACATTTGAGTTGAATCAGGTCAGTTGCTCACAGAATTAAATTAATTTGACAGTTCATTTCTAGGATCAGTATCCTGCTCCTGGCTATGTGGGGCACATCACTGAGCACTGGGCTAACTTTAGACCCTACTGATATTACACCAGTGGCAGTTTACAGTGAAACTGTCCTCGCAAACTACTAAGGCTCTAGGTACACGTGTAAGGCCCTGTCCACACTACACCACTTACAGTCTGTAACGGTTCCAAACCGTTACAGACCGGAACCGTCACAGTGTGTCCACACTGCCGGCAAACAGTCCTGATAACGGTTTGGAACCGTTACAGCCCGTCCACATTTGTGGGTGCCCTGTAACGTTACAGCTGCACCCTATCCCACAATGCAGTTTGTGCTGCTCTGGGGGAATACTGGAGCTACACGCTCACGCGTCCACACTATGGCTGGTAACGTTACAGGGGCACAACTGTTTTTGTAACCGTTGTTTAAACCACCTCATAAGTGGTTTCAACAACGGTTACGAAAACGCCTTCTGTAACGTTATCAGATGTAAACGCAAACCGTTGCTGTAACGGTTTGAGCCCTGTGTAACGTTACGAAGGCATAGTGTGGACAGGGCCTTATAGTGCTGGGGTGGGGGGGAGGTGGGGCTACAGAAAATTAGCTACCACTGGTGACCAAGCGCTTTACTTGATTCCCCACCGCGTGATATAGTGCAAGATTCTTGCTGTGGAATGCAGAGTGGCAACTCCCGAATTCAAGTACTTATGTAGAGCTTAAAGGAATGCTACACAGCTCCCATGTAGCAGTGTATTCCCATCCTCTCTTTTTTCCTTCTCCCCCTTTTTCCCTCCCTGCCTCTATTTCTTCCCCCACTTCCCTCCTTCTTTACTGTCTTTTACGTTTCTCTTTTTTTCTCTCCTTTTTTAGGATCTCCACACATTAGGATCCGGTATGTAATATGTATGACCAGTTGTCTTTTATTTTTTGTGTGAAGATCCCTTTTGGCAGAAACTTAGAAATAACCTTTACTGCCCATTATTATTATTATTAGTTTTTGCCAGTAAAATTGGCCTGTGTGTTTTGTGTTTGTTGCATCACAAATTAAATTGGTATAAATGTAGCCATATATGTTTTTACAAGCACACACACAATTACTTCATTATTTTAATTGTTGTTCCTTAACCTTTTGTTTAATGCACTTGGTATTATTAATTGTCACTGTGTCTTTAATTCCTCAGAAGTTTAAATATGAGATAATTTAAATTGAACCGTCCCTGAAGTGCTGTCTGCGAGCTTGGTCGGGCCTTGTGGTGTGGAGTCTAGCACCTATGTGGCACCTTGCTATACCTTGTTTTTTACCTGTATTTTTGAGCATTAAATCTTGCTGCTAGTATCCAGTTTCAGAGTGGATTATTTGGATTACAAAGGTGGACGGTGCTCGGCTGTTCTAATTGCGATTAGCAATGTGGTAGTGATCATCCATCTAGAGGGAGTAAGCTCAAGTAGAAAGTGAACCATGATAATATAACTTAAAAGTTATCTAAACAGCAAAATTGTCAAAAAATACCTCAGGACCCACACTAGCCGTGCTGTAGAGAAAGAGCGTGGTCTGTGTACTAGTCCCTGGCGCTTCACCCTTCACAGACTTCCTCGGGGCATGGGTAAGTGGTAGTGCACAGCTCCTTTTATATGCCTTACTGTACCACCTGATGTGCTAAATCAGAGGGGGTTGAGACCCATCACTCAAGTGCATTGACAAATGATCAGAAACATGACTTGTTCGCACATCACAAACAACTAATCAGATTGCCTCTTCCAAAATTGTAGAAGGAGTCGCAGGAAAACCATGTTCCTGTTACTTTTCATGCTACATCTACGAGTGATGGTTTAGAATGTTAGCATGAAAAAATATCAGTGCTAATGATCCAGTGTCTCTCTTTTTGAGGCTCATGTTGTCAGTAAATAACTGTTGAAATCCTACCAGATCCACCTTCGAAAATAGTTTCCTGATATGCCATCAAAAGTAAACGTTCTTCTTAATCTGTCAGTGCCCCCCGTTTTCCATGATAATACATAATACTGATATGGATGCCATCCAGTCAACTCACAATGGAGAGTGGTTTGGCTTCCAAAGCTAAAATCAGTGAATGAAATAGTTTATTGTCCGCAATACTATTAGGACCACACTGTGCATAACTACTATTCCTGTCCTTACCTAGTCACTAAATGGTTCAGGCAGCATGTAGTCTAGGCAAGACTATGGTATAAAACTAACAGCTTCTCTTAATTGGCATTATACAGGATAGTACCAGGACCACAAATAATTTCTCATGTTAAAGAAATAGAAGTTGAAGGTTGGGGAGGAGCCAGGGTAGGGGTGGGGGTTTGATTTAGCTCAGTGCTCGTGATGTGCCCTGTATAGCTGGCAGCAGGAAATTGAGCATAGAAATTAATTGTCAAATTAATTTTATATTGTGAGAAACTGCTCCTGATTCAACCCAGATTTACACTTGGACAGCACTGTTTTATGGCTTAGCCATTGCAGTTTCATGTATGTGTGTTACTATGACTGGGTTGAATAAGGCCCTGTCCCGTTTGTTATGCTGGGAGAGCTAAATGCAAATATCTGTTCTATCCTTTCCTTTTATGTCTCTTATCTGTCTGGTTGCGCAACCAAATGTTCTCGTGAGACCTAGGAACTGATCACTCTGACGGTCTCGCTATTCTCTGCCCTCCTCTTGCCTTCACTTGCTGTTTCGTTCTTTCTTCCTTCATGTATCTGTGGTTATAAAAATACATGCGAATATTTGTGTAAAACTGTAAGTGTTACTGGGATCCCTTTGTTTGAAAATGTTTATAGTAATACTGTTGAAATTATTGCAAAAAGCTGTTTGGAACTCAAGGGAATAAACATGCCATGCAGCATAAACTTTGCAGAGCTGTCAGCAGGGGGCCGGCTTGGGACACTGTTCTATTTGTTGCACCTGCAAGGAAACTGACAAGAACATTTTGAGAAAAACAGGATGTCTCTTAACGAGTTCAAGGCAAAGACTTATAAAAAGAGCAACAATGCTTTGGCTAGAAAGAGTGAGAGACAGAGATGGAGATTTGGAATTAAAAAGAAACATTCAGATGAAGGACTTTGTTTTCTCTGTTTGTACTGCCTTTGTAAATAGTTATACTGAACAATTTATTTTTTGTATTACTGTTATTGGTAATAATGAAAGGTTACCTGTGAATTTTACAGCTGCTCCTGGTTTTCCTTTGCTTCCTGACCAGTGCCTCAATGATAGTTACATGGCAGATATTATCAAATTAAGTCTGTGTATTAACAACATTTATGCTATACCCATGATGGCATTTTTTCTAATGATGACTATGTAATAAAAATTCATATTTATATTGTAGTAACCAGGTCATCTGTGCTTGTTTGCAACTAGTCTATCTTTGAACCTTAAGACCTACAGCAGTGTGTTTTTAAACTGGTTTGAGTTCTGTGCTTGTTTGGGGGTTAGCTAATCCCTGTATTTAAATTACCCTCTCCCAACACATTTGTGCTTGCTATTCCACTCCCTTTTTTTTATTTTTAGGGGTTTAGGTACTGCTGTGTTTGGTACTTTGGAGGTGAAAGCTACTGGCTTTAGGAATAAATGCAGTGTTGGTACTTTGAGGTGAGATAGACTGGCTTTAGGGGTAAAAGGTACTACTGTGTTCGGTACATTAGAGGTGAGGGATACTGGCTTTTATGGTTTAGACACTACAGTGTTTGGCACTTTGAAGTGAAAAGTATTGGCTTTAGGGTTGAAAGTAGTTCTGCATTTGGAGGTGAGGGATACTGACTTTAGGGGTTTTGGGTAGTACAGTGTTTGGTATGTTAGAGATGAGAGATACTTGCGTTATCGGTTTAGGTACTGCTGTGTTTGTTACTTTGGCGGTAAGACATAATGGACCCTATTCACAAAAGTGTTTCTCATATTGTTTGCCTGTGGCAGAATTATTTTGTGAATAGTTCTCACTTGCGTTAGGATTTAAGGTAGTACTGTGTTTGGTACTGTACTTTGGAAGTGAGATAGTCTGGATTTAGTGGTGAAGAATGGGATTTGGAGGGGAGCAATGTTGCGAATGCCTTTGACTAAAAAAAAAATCACTTATTTTAGTTGTTACATTTGCCTAGAATTATAACTTTTTTCCTCTTCTAGGTTGTGGCTCTGCCATATCAGATGTTGTTACACAACTCCACACGACGTTCCTCGGGCATCAAACTGAAGGATCAGATAGTGATTATTGATGAAGCTCATAACCTGATTGAAACCATCTCTTGCATTCATAGTTCTGAGGTCACGGGGTCGCAGGTGTGTATGTACCTGATAACATGGAGAATTCCTTTGAACTGCACTTTTTTGAAATAGTAACGTCACCAAGGCCACTGATTTTTATTTTTTACTGTAATCCTGGTAAAATTCTGGAATTTGGACTGCCTGCACCCCAGTAAAAACAAAGAATTTAATGGAATTTGGCATTTTATACCATATGAGTAAATCTACAGAACTTTGTTTATTATAATTGCTTCTTGCATTATTTTTAGTTTGTTTAATTTAATGCTCTGTATATTAAGCTTTTGTTTATTCCGATTATGTATACACATACTAAAAGAATGACAGTAGAATCCCAGTAAAATCTAGAAATTAGACTAACAGTCATTGGTGCAATTCCTGGAATTTCAAAACGTGAGAATGGAATTTCATTACTTTAATCACCGTAAATCAGTGACCTTGAACATTACCAATTGGTGTGCCTTTGTCTTCATAGTCTTCTGTCACAGAGATGACTGATAAATATCAGAAAACTATTTTCAGAACTTTTTATTCAGCGGTCACGAATATGTTGAGAAACGTGTCGTAGCCCCAAGGCACAACAGCAGAAATTTAACAAACTATATTCTCTAGGCAGTTGTAATATCTGAATAAATCGTGTTCTGAGAAAGTCACCCTTAAGTAGGGACATGGGGTCTAATTTTCAAAAGGTGTAGGGCTGGATAGTGCAAGCAATCAATAATGGTTGCTTTCACCTGCAGGGCAGGAGGAAGGAGCACTTCATTGTTCATGCACTGGTGTTTCATATTAAGCATCTCAGTGGTCTGAAACTCGGGATAGTAAACTGCTGTTCTTGTGGTAAGTGGAACAGATGAGGACAACAAAGAAGTATTTTCAAACTAATGTAATTTACTCCTGTTTTCTGATATTAAATTTTTTTTTTCCTACCCTGCTTATTTATAATATTTTGACAGAAATGCACAAAATTGGCACCGCATGCATGTATTGCTCACTCACTGGCCCAGACGGTTATTGTAACCTGGCAAATGTAAAATTGTATATCGATAAGCCTCCAGCCTTGTCCCATACAGATGAGCTTGTCTGTGGACTCTGTTCACCGGCATGGGATCACAAAGCACTACCCACTTGGGTAAAGGCTAGCGCACTCAACGTTTCTTAAAGATGACCTGTAAAATAAATGTAGCAGCCCGCTCCCATATCACATACCTTTCTGTAGTGCTGCAGGAGTCTGTGGCTGTTAGGATCATTACTTTTCAAATAAAATTAACTTTAAAAACAGGGCCGAAACTTTTCGGCGAATGCAGAAGTGCCCAGCGGGTCCCGATCGGGCAGGCAGAAGTTATTACGGGTATTCCACCCAGTTAGTGACATGGTAAACACCACTGCTGTGAATGAGCAGCAGTGGCTGCAGCTTAATATTATTTATTTTGTTGCTTCTATGGGTGCCTTGATGCCTAAAATCCATATGTACAGCAACACAAGGACAGGTGATATCGCGCAGTGGCTGCTAAATCACCTTTTTATTTATTTTTGTATTTTATTTAAACATTTGGTGACTGGGAAAGGCATATTAAGCCAAGGCTCATTTCCAGGTGCAACCCGGGGAACAGGGAATAAGAGAATCCCTGATTACAAATCCAATAGAACACACACAGGAAACATAATAAGATGCTAACTAATACAGCAAAGCAGGCTGAGCTAGAACTTGGGATACAGGGTGATGGAGGATGGATTTGAAAAATTTAAGTACCCTTGTTCATGAGGTGGGTCCCAAAAAGGCAGTGTTGAAAATTTGTTGTAAAAAGACAAATTGCAGTTATGAGCAAAAGTTTAAACCCCACTGAAACACATTAAACTGGACCTACTTTTATTTTCTCATACAACAGTTGCCAGTTCCAGTAGCAGATGGCTTTTCAATTGGACAGTGGATATACAACATGGGACCGTTTTAGTTGAGTGAGGGTGTTTGGGGGTATGTGAGATAGTGGGCGCTGAGCAGGGGGGTCAGGATTGGCTGGGTGGGGGTGGGCAGATCGGCAAGGGACCTTTTTGCTTATTATAGATTGAATGGCAAAGAAAAAAATTAGCAAGGGACTTTTGTTACTTACAGGGGAACCCAAGCCGACACTGGGGATTGAGCACTCTAATGTCGGGATGATCTTTGGGTGGTGGGCACCCTGGTGCTGCCTACAGTTAGAAAACCGGTGCTTCTCACCAATGCTGAAAGGACTGGTTGGAAGACTGTATGATGCTGAAAACAAGACCTTTACTGAAACTTTGAAGCCACAACAAATAACAGTAATGATGAAACAGTGATGGCAGCAAACATCCCAATGTTTTGCGCGCATGCGCTTTATCAAGAGATAGGAAAAAATGTTGCAAGTGTCCATAAATAGAGTGCTCTTAAAGTGATATGGCTGCTTTGCCAAAATTGATGGAAAGGTGCATTGGATACAAACAAACCAGTACAGAAGTGCTGAAAAACAAGCGTAAGAAATCTGATGAGGCATAACATACAGTTTTTAAGTTCTAGGATGGGAATTTAGCCAAAGGTGGCTACCACTTGACCAGATTGGCTAGTGCCTAAATGCTGCAAATTGCTCCAAAACAAACGCAGATCTCATGAGTGAGGACATAATTGCTACAGGTGGTCGTAGTTCACATCAAAGGGTGCTGGGAAACTGCTAATTGCACTGTAAAATTGTTGCTTGACTTCAGCTGAATCCATTCCTTTTAATGGAAATGCATATGATATGCAACTTTTCCCAGTCACTACATCCTGGATCTTGAAATGACAGGCATAAAATACTAGATACAACATCTCAATTGCAGTATGAACATACAGAAACAATATTCAACCCTGTCTGGTACACACAACTGGATGTTCTCAGGAATTGAAGGGATCACTTTGGAACCTAGGGAAGGGAACCTGGAAGCTCTATTAGGTCACAGGGAGTCCTTCTGGATATTCAAACTGAGGGCTACCTTTTATCCTTGTTTAAATGATGGAGTTGAGATAGTATCTTTCCTGTAAAAATGCCTAGTGAATATTGATCATCCAGTAATCAATCTTCATCATTGATTCACAGTAATGGGTTCTGAGCTGGGGGAACTGGGACCCTGCAAGAGCCAGAACTTTTCAGGAGGGCTGGTGCCAAGGTCAGTCATGCGCATGCATGGCGCTGTGAGACTGGCTTGCACTACATGGCTTACCTCGGCACCAGCCCTCAACCGCCTCAGTTCCATTTTTCCCCGCCGTTGAATATACTTCAGTGACGTCAGATGATGTGTCGGAACTTCATGTCTGTACAACAGCAGTATTCAGTTCTTCTTAGTTTTTAGTGCTTAGAGTTAGAATTTGTTGTTCTTTTGTCAGTTTAGTGAATTTACAAAAATATTTTTTATAGTCTCTCATAGCAAGTCAGCGGTTGACGGCCATGGACTGTGATGGTAGGGTGTTTGGACCACTTCCTCCTTTGGGGGAAGGTTCTGACAATGAGCGGTCCTGGGCCCGGAAAGGAGGGCAGTCCTCACAAAAGCACAAAAAGAAACGGGCCATTTCCCGGTCCTGGTCGGAATCGTAGTGCAGCTCAGCCTTGATTTCTTCCTCTTCTTGTAGGACGGGGAAGAAGTGGTACCACTCGAGGTCACCCTCTGCGAGGTTTGCTGTGAGGTCCTAGATGTCACAGAGCAGAAGGCTCTCACCAATGCTGTTAGTGTCACTGGGGGCTTCAGTTCATGGGAGGTTGAGGTCTTGGGCCCGGAGTCCCTCTTTGTCTATTAAGTGGGTACTCTGGTGGCACTTTTCCACCATGGGGTAGCTGTTATGGAGCAGTGGGTGCAGTGTCTGGCTAGTCTACCTCTGCCTGAAGAACTGGTCCCTGGCACATCGAGGCTGGTGGCACTGCAACTGTGGGTGGGGCCTTCAAGCCAGGTAGAGCGTTTGACTCCCACAGCAGCCCCAGGTCCCTTGTTGGTGACCATGCCGCCGACTTCTGTCCCACTGGCTGCACTCCCATTCAGTGTCACTGTGATGGGACAGGCCGTGGTGCCTTTGTCGGTCACTTCAGTGCCAGCTGGATTGTCAGTGCAGGGTTTAGACCTCTCAGGGCCTTTCTTGGCACCGTCACTAGCACTGACGTCTGAGCTGGGAGACCTCCCAGTGCTAGATTCAGTTCTGGCTGCGAAGCCACTTCTGACACTGGCACCTAGTAAACTGGGGCCAATGTAGCTAGTGTTGCGTAGGCCTCATTTTGGATTGGGGACCTTGCGATCCTCTCTCATGCTTGATCCCCCTTTTGGGGGGGGGGGGATGGAAGGGGATGAGTCTGACCCCAAACTCATTATTTCTGAGGGCAGTGACGATGAAGCCTTACATAGCCTGGACTCTTTGGACGCGGGCCCTTTCCCTGTTTCTCAGGAGGCTTGGTCTTTTCCGGCTATGCTAAAAAAATATATGTATTCTGCACTTGATTTTGAGTCTTCAACTATTGACCCAGGTAAACGTCTTAGTCTACAGTGGTTAAACGTTTCTGCCATGGTGGTCAGTTTAGTTCCCTTGTTCCTCCAGCATTTGAAACCCTGTCAGATGCAGTTTGGAATAGGTCTGTTTCTATTCTATGTGTCTGTAGGCAGATAGATAGAAAGTACACTGCCCTAAGAACAGGCGAGTGTACATCTCTCAGCCTTCAGCTGATGCTATTGTTTTTTTCGTTGAGAATGACAAAGCCGTTCTGCCCCAGGAGGTCACTGCGCATCCCATTGACAAGGAGTTGCACAAGATAGACATTACTGGTAAGCAAGCTTTCACTGCTGCTACCCTGGGCATTAGAACTGTATGCTACCAGGGGCATTTTTCCAAATAATGAGTATACCCTTGGACCTCACTTATGTGTCATGCAGAGTTCTTACCTGACTCTGAGACTAAACAACAGATACTACAAACTGTTACAGCATTGAAGCTAACAGTCATCAGCTTAAAGCAGCTGTGGATACCTTTGACACTGCTTCTTGCCCTGCTGCTGTGGGCATTTGTATCAGAAGGCATTCCTGGCTTCATGCTTCTGTATTTTCACAAGATGTCCAGCAGCAGGTTATGAATGTTCCATTTGATGACACTTATCTATTTTGACAGCAGGTGGAGAAGTCTGTTGAAGCCTCTCAGAAATAAAGACTTCTAGGCCAGCCCCTGCTAATCCACAAAGCAGGAAGGGACGAGGTTTCTTTCAGAACAGGCAGTCCTTTTGAGGAAACAGTAGGGAAGCTCAGAACAAAATCTCAGCCTCCCCAACTGCAAATGAAGGTGCAGCTGAAAGCACAGGTGCTGAAGCACATAATACCACCCTCTGAAGTTCTAGCCCTGGTCCTTCCTCAGTTGCCGGAGGTGGACCTCTCCAGTAGGAGGGCACCTGACCCAGTTTTACCATCAATGTGAGTCCATCACAACAGACAAGTGGGTCCTCAGGATCATCCAAGAAGGGTACTCTGAACTTTACAGAAATGCCTCTGGACTATCCTCCCAGAAGACCACCACCACTCTTATCAGCTCACATGTCAGAGCTTCTGGCCCAGGAGATTGCGGGCCTTCTGAGCAACGGCAGTGGAGGAAGTGCCAGAGTCAGAGCACAACATAGGCTTCTACTCCCACTACTTTCTTGTACCAAAGAAATCAGGTGGTATGCACCCCATTCTTGACCTCAGAAATTTAAACAAATTCATGAATCGAGAAATTCAGGGTGGTTTCTCTGGGATTTCTGATTATCTTCCTGAAACCTCAGCACTGGTTAGCCTCCCTAGACATGCAGGATGCTTATCAGCATATTCTAGTGCGCCCCAGCAACACAGATTCCTCCAGTTCATTGTGCTGAGACAGTATTAACAATTCAGAATCCTACCCTCTTGGCTATCCTCAGTGCCTGGACTCTTTACAAAGCACTTTGCCGTACTCTCAACACACCTGAGAAAAATAAGACTCCATGTTTACCTTTCTCTGGATGACTGGCTAATAGCCAGTTCATCCAAGCAAGACAAAGAACTAGCAGTGGTCACAGTCTCTCATTTTCTTACCTCCTTTGGAGTTCTGCTAAACCTAGAGAAGTCTTAGCTTCAGACTTTTCGTCAACTCCTGTTCAATGGAGCTATTCTGGATACTACCAAGGCCCGGTCCTTTCTTCCACAAAGCAGGAGGCAGGCCATCCTTCAGATGGCACACTACGTAATGACCACAGATCAGTTCACGTGCACTCCATGAAGCACATGCTGGAGTCTGATAGCCTCCTCAGTGTTCACAGTGCCCCTGGCACCATTAGACATAAGAACGACTCATTGGATGCCCAGTGCAGTGGTCACAAGCATCCCATGTTCAAACTCACTCCATTCTGGTGATCAAGCCCCTGGTTTGGTTCATTAATGGTGGACAGAAGAGGACAGCCTCCTCCAGGGCTTTCCCTTCTCACAGCTGGAGCCGTAGGTGACTTATCACCATAGATGCCTCCGTAATGGGATGGGGCATCCATTGTCAGGGTCTCCAAACACAGGTTGTCTCTGACCCATCTGTGACTCATCTCCACATCAATGTATTGGAGATGTGAGCTACAGTTTGAGAGCCCTAGTGGACCTAAGCAGGCACAGAGCAAGTCCTCCTTTAGACAAACAACAAGTCTGTTATGTACTACATCAACAAACAAGTAGGAGCACACTACTCTCGGGTGGGAATAGTTCCTGGAGCCATGGGATCCTGCTCAAAGCAGTCTACCTGCCAGGAGTACAAAATGCTCTGGCAGATGAACTCAGCCTATCAGAGGTCAATCTTCGTGAGTGTTCCCTAGCTCCAGATGTCGTGAGATTGCTGTTTGACAAGTGGGTTACACCGGATATGGACCTTTTTTCATCCACACTGAATGCCAGTCTGCCTCGATTCTGCTGCAGAAATCCAGGACTTGGCATTTTCCGTCAGGAAGCATTCAGATTGCAATTGCAAAATCTGTTTCTGTATGCATTTCCTCCAGTCCCTCTGGTGCAGAAGATTCTGCTCAAACTGGAGGTACATGGAGGCAAGATTAGTCTAATCACCCCCTGCTGGCCTCAACGGATATCGTTTCAGATGAACAGAGTATAAGTCACCACACTGAGGATCTTCCCACTCAGGGCAGACTTACCGACTCAGGGTCACCTGGTCCATTCCAGCCTGTGCTCCTTTAACCTTCAGGCCTGTCTATTTTAATTTATTGAAATGTTTCACCAGGAGGGTACACTGAACAAGTTGTTCGTCTCACAGTGCGACCTGGACCTGTCTCCTGAAGAGATAGAGGTGAACAGGTACAGGGTATCTCAGAGGGTCTCTGAAATACTTTTGGCTGCCCGTAAACCTTCCACTAGGAAAACCTATACAACCAAGTGGAAAACATTTTTATCTGATGCTCCAAAACCCGCATGGACCCCTTTTTGATGTCCACCTGACGAGGTTCTGGAGTACCTGCTGGACCCTTCTGATGCTAGCTTGCAGTATTCCACAGTCAAGGTCCAGTTGTGTGCTATATCTGCATACCATGAACCAGTTGGTACTCTCTGCCTGGCTCAACTGCCACTTTTTAAGAGGTTCCTTAAGGGTGTTTAACACACATGGGCCCCTGTCTGAAAGCCGGTAGCTGCTTGGGATATCAACCTTGTGTTGGAGATGCTCACCCGCAAGCCCTTTGAGCCTCTTGCGACATGTGAGGTAAAGTTCTGAACTTGGAAAGCAGCTTTTCTAGTTGCCATTGCTTTGGCTTGCAGAGTCTCTAAAATGTATGCCTTGGTCACATACCCTCCCCCCTGCACTGTTTTCCACAAGGATGTGGTAGTTATCCACTCACAGTTCCTTCCAAAAGTGGTGTCGGAGTTCCATGTGAATTAGCCTCTAGTGCTGCACACCTACTTTGCCAATTTGCAGAATGAAGGAGAAAGCATTCTTCATTTTCTAGATGTTAGGAGAGTCCTTAAGTTTTACCTGGACAAAACTAAGGACTTCAGTTGATCAAAGCAGCTCATTGTCTCCTTCGGTTACAGTCAGAAGGGACAGCCTGTTACAGTCAAGTGCATTTCTGCCTGGACTGCTATGCCATGGCGCAGGTCACGCTGGAAGGTCAGAGCAGTTGGCACGTCCTTGGCAGAGATTAACTCTGTACATATTAGTGACATTTGCAGAGCTGCAGCCTGGAACACAGTGCACACTTTTGTTAAGCACTGTGCCTTGGATATTCATGCCAGGCAACATGTCTCTTTTGGCAGGACTATCCTGAATGGACTTCTGTCATGAGTCAGCCTCAGCTGCTTGACTGAGCTTGGTACTATGACCCATTAGTGTGAATCAGTGTTAAAGATTGATACCTGGAAGATATGAAAATTACGCACTCACTGTAATTCTTGATCTTTTAGAACTATCTTCACCATTGATTCATATACCTTCCCACCATCTTCTAGACTTGTTGCAATCTGTTGGTCTTCACTCCTTGTTCTTGGTTTGGGCTGTGAAGACACTGTGTTACTCATTTGTTGACCCTTCTTCTGTGGGTCATCAGGGATATCTTATGCCCTTAGGTCAAGTGTATAAATGCTAGTTAGGTTATGCTGCACCACTTTGGTAAAAAAAATACTAAAGCAGTTGAGGGCTGGTGCTGATGTAAGCCATGTAGCGCGAGCCAGTCTCGGGGTGCCATGCGTGTGCACAGCTTAGTTTGGTACCAGCCCTTCTGAAAACATCTGGCTCCCACACTGCCTGGCGCCTCTGGCTTGGAACCCATTAGCGTGACTCAATGGTGAAGGTATTCCTAGAAGATCAAGAATTACTGTGAGTATATCATTTTCATTTTCTGTATGTTCATACTGCAGTTGAACTGTTGTATCTAATATTTTATGCCGTCGTTTCACAATCCAGGATGTGGTGACTTGGAAAATTTGCATATCATATGCACTACCATCACAGGAATGGATTCAGCTGACTACTACTAGCCATAGCAATTATGTGCTCACGCGTGCGGTCTGCACTTGTTTTGGAGCAATTAAAAGCATTGAGGCTCACTAGCCAAACCGGCTGAGTGGTAGCCACCTTTGACAAAATGCCCATCCTGGAAATTAAAAACTGTATATTCTAGGATCATGGATATGTTGTTCTAGTCACACTTGTTCGCATGCCCTTTCCCTTTAAGAATCTTGCCGGAGGGACTCCTGGCTCCACCACAGCATAAACTACAACCTAGAGAAAGAGCTCCTCCATGAGCAGGTTTTTAAAAAACCTCTTTCTGCAGACATCTGACCAGAAAAAACTACCAAAATGCCCTTGAAAAGGAGGGGAGAGCACAAATTATTAAAAAATCAGACGAACAAGCTGCAAACAACGTTGGATGGCTCCTGATTCAGGGTACTCCCACAAGATAGAAGTACTGGCCGCGGTGAAGGAGATGGGCTTCCCCCGACACTTCACGACTTTATATAATTCTACGGGAGATGCAAGCTTTAAGAAAAGAATATAAGACAGAATTCCAGAGATTACATGCCAAACTTTCTGACCTGGATGAATCGCTGAAGGATGTGGACGGCAGAGTCACAAAGCTGGAAATGGGCTCCACTTCACAGAAGGACACCATGACGGCCCTATTAGACCATATGGACTTACTGCAAGCCAAATGCATTGATCTAGAGGCAGGGTCGAGACGCGACAATCTCAGGCAGTCAGGACTACCAGAAGGGGCAGAGACTGAAAATATGGCCCTCTTCTTACAGGATCTGCTCCGCGACGTTCTCTCGCTTCCACTTTCCGTGGAGATACGAATTGAGTGGGCACATCGTACCCTAGGACCGAGGCCTTCTGATCCCTCAGCTCAACCTCGCCAAATCTTAATGAAGTTTGCCAGCTACACTATAAAAGAGGAGATCCTCAGACGTGCTTGGCAGCAGAAAGATGTCACTTGTAATGGGGCTAGACTTTTCTTAGACCAGGACTATCCCTTGAGATACAGAGGGTCCGTTTGTTGTATAGACCAGTCATGAAAGCTCTTCGCAGTAAGACGATACGATTTCAAACTCCCTATTCAGCAAAAATGAAAATATTGTGGGATGAGGGTTCCCAGATGTATCTCACCCCTGAAGGAGCAGAGGAGGCACTCAAAAATTGAGGAATTCCACTAGAACAAAGGCTAGGCTTAAAATCTACGGAAGAAGACCGGAACCTTCAGCATCTGTGTAAGCGGCTTCCAGGGGAACAAGATAACCAACGGCGCGGTCCACCCCTATTCGGCTCCGTTAGGAGTAGGATTGAGAAGGGATAATGCTCAACAAGTCAGAAGAGAGGTCCAAGAGCTAAAAATATGGACACTTGAAGAAAAGGTACCGATTCATCGGTTTTTGTTATGATTCACCCCCCACATAGACGCTCTGAGGCACGAAAGGCGAGAGGGACAGAGCTATGAGATGTTGGCATGGTCTTGTCCAACTGTCTCTATCGTCCAGTGGGACAAACATGTCTGGTCTTAAGTGCAGAAAAGCCACATATGATGACCCATAATCAGTGCAATACAGAGGCCATACAACAGACTGAACAATGGATAGGCTGAGACAATATGCTGAGAACTCTTGAAACAGTATTTGGGACTGCTATGGGGAGTTAGTAACCGAGTGTCTTGCCCCATAAAGGGCAAATTACAGGGAGGATGGGGGCTTTAAGAGAAGGGAACATACTGGGCCATCATAACCTTATGACGTAGGAGTTAAAACATGCTCCGTTCACAAAAGAAAAGGGTTTATCATTGAATCAACCTGCTTGTGGGAGGTGAGAAGATCATCAAAAGATCATGAGATGGTGCATATATTTTCTAATCGGGAATGGATCCTTTGCGTCTTACAACTAGCAGATTGCCCCAGTAGTGATCCTCATTATGGAGGGCCATCCAAAAACTACAGCTCTGCGAGGCGCTTTTCGCCATGTAGGGAAAGGGAACTGCATTTTCAGTTCCTCTGCCTTGGAAGCTATTTTTGTAAATTAAGTTACAAGTTAAACCCCGGTTGGGTAATACTGTACTAGTGTTTAGTTATGTTATAATTGTTGGATTATATAATTTTGTTAATTTTCCCAACTCACAGGATGCCAGGAGGAATAGGCTGAGAAGGAAGTGGACCTACCATAGGCCAAGATAAAAACAGGATGACTCTAATAACTTAAAATGGGTACTAAAATAGTGACCTATAATGTTAATGGTCTAACAAGTCCTATTAAATGCAAGAAAACGTTGCAATACATAAAACAATTGAAGCCTGACATTGTTCTCCTACAGGAGACACCTATGTCAGTGGAGGAACATGGGACATTACTAAAGTTTGGGTATTCTGAGGTTTGTGCCTCTTCGTATAAACAGGGCCGATGGGGGGGGGGTAGCCATTTTGGTGCCACAGCATCTGCCACTACAGGTTACGGAACAAATACAAGATACTGAGGGGAGATGTGCAATATTTAAAGGGCACCCTGAATGGTCAGAGAATCACTTTGGCCTCTGTGTACGTACCGCCTAATTCTCCTTTTGAGCTATACAAAAAAATATTATTATTAATAGCATAGAAGGCCGAGGGGACTACCATTGGGGAGGGGGTGCTGGAATTTCACTTTGGATCCTGTGAATGACACCACCTCTAGGGTCCCTAGGAAATCCTACAGAATGATGAAACAGGTTAGGGACCTTTTAACGAAGCTTGCTATGCAGGATGCATGGAGATTTCTAGAGGGACTGAGGAGAGGCTTTACCCACTACTCAGCAACCTACCACTTATATTCAAGGCTAAATACATTTTTTAATTTCTAGAGAATACCTGTCCAGGGTCCAGAAATGTGAAATTGGTACATTGTGAGTGTCGGACCATGCCCCTCTGTCCTTAACAATAGACCTCTCCATACCAAAAAGGGACACATTCTGGAGACATAATCTATCGCTCCTTATTGACCTTGAGGTCTTAGAACAAATCCCACACAGCTTATGATGCAGACGTTACAAGACAATCAGGACAGTGGGGTGAGTAACGGGATGATATGGGACACTATTAAGGCAGTCACTAGAGGCAAACTAATAGCCATTGCAGCTGCTAGGAAAAAAACAAAGGACGGCAAAACAAAAACAACTGGAAGGACAGATAAAAGATATAGAAGAACAACAACAAAGAAAAATTTGACAGGAAAGAAAGAAAGTTGATAGAATTAAAGAAACAGTTAAACAAATTACTGGACCTCAGAGTAGAGAGAAACTTAAATTTTTTTAAATAAAAATATTATTGGGGGGGGGGGTTCCAGATCTCAAAGGCTTCTTGCTATTAGACTTAGAGCTAGGAAAGCCCGTGCCCATATAACCCACATAGTGCCCCCCCAAACGAAAATAAAAACAACTAGATTGGAACAGATTTCGGAAACCTTCAGAGACTACTATAAAGAACTGTACTCCCAATGAGGCAAGCCAACCCCAGAGAAAATTAATTCTTTCTTGGGGGGACTGGGTCTCCCACAGCTGTCTGAGGCATGGAATACCCACTTAATGGCCCCTATTGGTAGTGAGGGAATCAGTAGGGTAATAGCAGAGGGAAAAACAGGTAAGTCACCTGGTAATGATGGGCTCCTTATGGAATTTTACAAAAAATTTAGGCAAACCATCATTCCTCTGTTGAGACCTGCCTATCAAGAAGTGTTGGAGGAAGGAACGGTTCTGCCTCCCTCGTGGAGAAAGGCTGTAATTTCTGTGATACCCAAGCCTGGCAAAGACTTGATTGCCTATTCTTCACATAGACCAGTTTTGATCTTGAATGTAGATTATAAATTCTTTACCTCCATGTTAGCAAAAAGACTCCAGACCATAATTCCAAATGTGATTCATAGAGACCAGGCAAGATTTATACCGAACAGACAGGCAGCGGACAGCATACACCGGACTATCCATGTAACTGACCATTTGAACGAGACCAAAACACCAGCTCTAGTAATGAGCCTAGACGCCGAAAAAGCATTTGATCAAGTAAATTGGAGATTTTTATATAGAGTCCTTGCCGGGTTTGGGTTTGCAGCTAATTTTATAGACACAATTGGGAGATTGTACACAGAACCACAAGCCTATATTCATACGAATGGCATGGTTTCGGGGAGGATTGCCCTGGAGAGAGGGACTCGTGAGGGGTGTCCCCCATCTCCCCTACTATTTGCATTGTATATCGAGCCACTAGCGCAGTGGATAAGAACAGACCAAAAGGTCCGAGGCATGGGGTGGAGGGACAGGAACACAGAATCGCATTACACACAGTGGATAAGAACAGACCAAAAGGTCCGAGGCATAGGGGTGGAGGGACAGGAACACAGAATCACTTTTCACGCGGAAGACGTCCTCCTCTATCTGACATTGCCAGATGTTTCATTGCCTAGGCCGGGTGATGGATACGATAAGAGAGTACTCCATGTTGTCAGGATATACACTTAATACCTCAAAAACAGAGATCCTAAATGTAAATTCTAGGAGCGTGGCTATGTTGTTCATCCACACTCTTTGGCATGTCCCTTTCCATTTAAATCTCGCCGGAAAGTCTTCAAGCTGGCTCCTTCCATCCACCTGGGTGGTAAATACCTCGGCTCCGCCCCATGACACCAGATCTTCCTTTCCGCTGGAAGAATCAGGTTCCCTCGTGCTAACTTTGGCCATCGTAGGCCCTGGATTCGCATCGTCGGTTTTTATCGGATTTATCTCTCAAACTGGTCAGAGTTTTCGATTCCAATAATAGCGCATCAGATATGGAGGACAAGTCGTCCCCTGGATTTCGCCGGTGTACGTGCGGCCAGAAAATGTCGCACACCGATCCCCACCTTACTGCGTGTACTGCCTAGGTGTTGGTCATGACACCATCACCTGTACCTTTTGCTTGCCATTCCATCCCAATGTTCTTGACGACTGCATGGCGTGCCTTAAGCTGGGGAGACCGGAGAAAAGGAACCCGCCGGTGAAATCGAAAGAAGCGAGGTGGGCAGTGTCCGCGCTTGCAGGATCCGCCAAGCAGCTAGAGCAGATGAAGGCATTCGAAGAGGAAGCTGCCCAAGCTTCGGCCAGCCGAAGTTTCTTTGTGCCTCTCAACCTCGGTTCTTCCTTCACAGGTTCCTTCAGGAAGCTGTGCCAGTCTCTCCCCACCAGGGGTGAGGCGCCCTCGGGCTCGCACTCCTCCTGCCCTCGGAAGAGGGACAAGGATCCAACATCTTCAAAAAGGAGACGTTCCTGGGACCGAGAGAGGTCCGAGTCCTAGGACACTGTGACCTTGACTTCGGTCGAGATCGCTTCCTTGGCCTCTGGCTTCATGGATCTTCCCTCTGACCAGGCAGAGACCGAGGAATCTGCTGATCTGGCCGAGATTGTTCTCGAGCCGATCGAGCCAATTTCGTCGACTCCAGTCAACGATTCTTTAGAAAGGACCCCGGTCTTTTCTTTCCCCGATGACGAGACACTTCCTTCGGGTGTCCCCATCAAGGGAATTGATCCGGAGTCTCGATTTTCCCTGAGCCGGGTTTCTCCTGATTCTGGCCGACGCCATTGGTCTCGACCGAGGACTCGGTCTCCTTCTTTGGTGGGAAAACCGAAGAAAGGCCATCCGCATTCAAAAAAGAGGTGCCGCCACAGGTCCTCATCCTCTTCAGACGAGGAGAGGCTTCGACAGAAACTCAGTCGACGCTATGAGGCGCTTATGTGGCAACAGCTGATTTTGGCCGGGCAGAAGCGGGCAACGGCGTCCACCACGGCCATTACTTGGCCTGCGCCTCAAGGGCCATCGCCGACCCCTTCGGACCCGAAATCTTCGGTTCCTCCATCTGTGGGGCTGGCCATTATTCCGGATAAGCCTATACCGGTCTCACCACCGATTAGGGTGGAACTACTGCTTAAGCAGCCTCTCTCTGGGGCTCCCTCGAAAGGGGACCGTCTAGACACCGGGCTTCCCCGATGTCTGTCCATCATGGTTACCCCTAACTGCCCTCGGTGTATCGAGAGGGACATAGGCGGGAGACCGCTGTATCCCGACTCTTCGGATTCGGATGCCACTGGTTTGCACTCCCATCCGGGTGATGAGAAATCACTCTTGGCAGACCTGGAAGAAAGTCCTTCCTCCTTCAGGGCATCCTCCGCCTCATTTCTGATTCCACCGGAATGCCCCAGGAGTCTATCCAGAAAAAGGCGGAGTACCCCCTTATGGATATCCTTAAGAGGGGGGATACCCCGACGGAGGCCTTCCCAGTGGCTGAAGCCATTACTGGTCCAGCCCTTGAGCTTTGGCAGCGTCCAGCCTCCTGCCCAGCACCGTCTGCCCGTATGGCCCGTAAGTACGCGGTGCTTATCGGATCCGTACCGGGATTCATGGAACATCCCTTTGCTGAGAGCCTGGTGACTGCTTCCATCTTTAGACATACTGGTAGCTCGGCCGACATCGATTGACCTCCGGACAAGGAGTCCAAGAACATGGACCACTCTACCATAAGGTCTACGCAGCCTCTTCCTTGGGCCTTCGTCAGGCCAGTTTGGCTGTGATCGTGGCACACTTCTCCCATGCCCTCCTAGGGCCACTGGATGAAGTACTTCCTCACCTCCCCGCGGACATGCAGACCACGGTCATGCAAGTCCATGATCAGGGCCGTGCTGTCACCAAACAACAACTCCAGACGGCCCTAGACATTGGGGATTCTTGTGCCCACTCTTTAGCAGCTGCAGTGGCCACCTGCCGCAGGGCTTGGCTGAGGTTATCCTCCTTCCCGGCGGATACCCAGCACAAGTTAGCTAATGTGCCTTTCCTTGATACCGACTTGTTTGGCCCAGGAGTGGCAGGCCACCTTCAGAATATTGAGCAGTCCAAGGCCACCTTGGACACCACTTCTGCTAAGGGTTCCTCGGGCAAGAACCAGCAGGAGAGGAAGCCTTTTTGGCAGTCCTCTCCTGCGGGCAGGCAGCCCTCCTATCAAGGAGGTCAGCAGCAACATCAGCAGCAGCAGGCTCAAGCTTGGTGCCCTAGGCCCAAGCAGGGCCCTCAACAGCCCCCTAAAGGAGGCTGAGGTGCTGATCCAGGCGCTTCCTCCTCCTCCTCTAAGCCTGCTCAGTGACGGGTTGGGGGTTGCTACCTCTACACCCGTCACGACTGCCCTGGGTCCTCCAATGGGGGGTCGGATCCGCCACTTTCTTTCCCCCTGGTCCGATACCACCTCGGACAGGTGGGTTCTAGAAGTGGTCGGGCAGGGACTGCCTCTGGAATTCGAGCAGTACCCGCCCAGCTGAGCCCGCGCCCCTTGGGAGGAAAGGATCTCAGCTCCCACGCATTCGACTCTTCGAGACGACATAGCTCAGCTCCTCCGCAAGGAGGCGGTAGCTCCAGTGCAGGATCCGCCTGTAGACCCAGGCTTCGTATCCAGGTACTTCCTGGTGCCCAAGTGGACGGGAGGTTGGCACCCCATCCTAGATCTCCACGACCTGAATCAGTATCTCAAGTCTTGCACTTTCCGGATGGTAACTCTGAACTAGATCATACCATCCCTGGAGCGAAACATGTGGTTTTGTTCACTGGATCTGCAGAACGTGTTCTTTCACTTCCCAATCTGTCTGTCCCACCAGCGGTTCCTCTGCTTCAGGGTTGAGGGGACCCTGTGTGAGTTCCGAGCCACGCCGTTCGGCCTGTCATCGGCCCCGCGGGTCTTCACTAAGTGCATTGCAGTGGTGGCAGCCCATCTTCGGCATCGAGGAGTTCAAATCTACCCTTATCTCGATGACTGGCTTCTGGCAGGTTCCTCCCTTCAGGAGGTGGAGAGATCCAGGGATCTGGCTCTCAGAACCTGCTCTCAGCTTGGGCAGATCAACGAGGCCAAGTCGGAACTCATGCTGTCTCAGGTGATGGGCTTCATCGGGGCAGAACTCGACTCTCGTCAAGCCAGAGCTCGGCTCCCGGCGGAGAGGGCTGAGGTTCTTTCCTCCTTTGCCCGATCATTTCTGGTTGGGCTCTTGTGCCCTGCTTGGAACTTTCTGCGCCTTCTGGGTTACATGGCGGCATGCACCTCAGTGGTCCGTTGGGCCAGGTGGCCCATGCGCCCCCTCCAATGGGAGCTGGCCCCCCAGTGGACTCAACGCCATGGTCAATTCGACCAGCTGATCACGGTAAGCCAGAATATGTGGGATGCTCTCCAATGGTGGACTGTCCCAGAACGGCTGCAGGAAGGGATCCCGTTTGTCCGCCCCGAGCCGATGGTCGTCCTCACGACCGATGCCTCTCTCTCATGGGCTGGGGAGCAGATGCCTCTCTCTCATGGGCTGGGGAGCCCACACGGGGGACAAGAGGGCCCACGGATTCTGGACCCCCGAGGAGTCCCGATGCCACATCAACCTATTGGAGCTCAGAGCAGTCAGACTGGCACTGTCAGCATTCGCTCCTCAGCTCCGGGGTCAAGTCCAGATGGACAATACCACGACCATGTACTACCTCAACAAATAGGGTGGCATGCACTCCTGTCTGCTGTGCAAGGAGGCGCTCCGCATCTAGACCCTTGTCAGCCGGTTGGAGGTGGATCTCCTAGCTATCCATGTGGCAGGAGTCTCGAACCAACTAGCGGATGGTCTCAGCCGCCTAGGCCAGACATCCCCACGAGTGGTCTCTCCATCCAGAGGTAGCTTACAGTCTGTTCTCCCATTGGGGAAGACCGTTGGTGTACCTGTTTGCCTCCAGGGAGAATGCCAAGCTGAGTCTGTACCATGCCTGCCCCCCTCAGCAGGGCTCGCTGTAGGGGGATGCCTTTTTGAGGCCGTGGACCCCAGGCCTCCTCTATGCCTTCCCTCCGTTTCTCTTGATCCATGAGGTGTTACTCAAGATGAGGAGGGACAAGGCGAAGGTGATTCTAGTAGCCCCAGATTGGCCGTGCCAATTCTGGTACCCAGATCTCCTCAGCCTCAGTTGCAGGCCCCCAGAGCGACTTTGTACATGCCTGGACCTGATATCATTAAACCAGGGGGAAGGTCTGCCATCTGGACCTTCAGTCCCTGCACCTCACAGCCTGGTACCTGAGCGGCAAGAGTTCCAGGCTCTGGGTCTTTCCGAGGATGTCTACACTGTAGTGGAGGCATCTCTCAAGGAATCGACCAGGAAATGTTATGCCTTCAAATGGAAGAGATTTTCCATTTGGTGTCAGGGTAAGAGTCTGTTCCCCTTATCCTGCTCTGTGGCTAACATTCTCGACTACCTTTGGTCTCTCTCCAAAGGGGGTCTGCGGTCATCGACCCTTAAGGCGCACCTGGCAGCCATTTCTGCTTACCGGGCACGGGTTGGTCAGCCGACATTGGCACAGGTGACAGTGGTCGGGAGCTTCTTCAAAGGCCTGGATCACATATCCCCTCCGGTGCGTGAACCTCCACCTCCGTAGGATCTCTTGCTGGTTTTGGCAAAGCTTATGAGCAAGCCATTCGAACCCATGCACAAGTGTGAGCTCTCACACTTGTCGTGGACGACAGCCTTCCTGGTGGCTATCACGTCAGCCAGAAGGACAGGGGAGCTCCAGGTGCTTTCGATGGACTCCCCTTATCTGGTCTTTCACAGGGACAAAGTTGCCCTGTGTCCCCACCAGAAATTCCTTCCAAAGGTGGTCTCAGAGTTTCACCTTAATCAGGTGTTGACTCTGCCGGTATACTATCCTAACTACACCTCAGATGCCATGTACAGGCTCCATACTCTGGACCTGAGACGTGCTCTCTCCTATTATAAGGAAAGAATGGCGGAAATTCGTGGAGAGGTTCGCCAGCTGTTTGTCACCTACTCTGAAGCCGCTTCTGGCAGACCTGCAGCCAAACAGACCATTGCGAGATGGATCACATCATGCATAGGTCTGTGCTATGAGTTGGTGGGCAAGGAGCCTCCCAGAGGGTTAAAAGCTCATTCTACCCGCCATACTGTTGCATCGGTGGCTGCTCCCAGGGACATTCCTATTCAGGAAATCTGTCGGGCTGCTACCTGGAAGTCGGCAAACACCTTTTTTTCCCACTACCACATCGACCTTGAGTCACGCATGGATGCTGGTTTTGGGGCCTCGGTTCTCCAATCTCTGTTTCCTAAGTAGGGGGTGTGCGCCTTGCCTCCCTTCTCCCGGAGAACTGCTAGGAGTCTGCCAAAGAGTGTGGATGAACAACATATCCACGCTCCTAGAAGAACAGGTTACTCACCTGTAACAGTAGTTCTAGGAGTGGTATATGTTGTTCATCCACACGCACCCACCCGACCTGCCCGGCTTTAGCGCATCACCTTGCTTCCAGCGGGCTAAGATCTGGCGTCATGGAGCAGAGCCGAGGCATTTACCACCCGGGTGGGTGGAAGGAGCCAGCTTGAAGACTTTCCGGCGAGATTTAAAGGGAAAGGGACATGCCAAAGAGTGTGGATGAACAACATATACCACTCCTAGACCTATTGTTACAGGTGAGTAACCTGTTCTTATACCCCCGCCCCCAGCCCTCTGAGCAAAATACAAAATGAGATGGGACTTGCCTACCCTTAAATATCTTGGTATCACACTTCGAGCTAAAAATAGTTTTCTTTACACGGATAATTATACACCTATGCTCTCCCAAATAGAAAGGGACATGAAACACTGGGCTCTTCTCCCTCCCCAATGTAAGCTAGGATACAAGCAATTAAACAGAATGTATTACTCAGGATATTGTATCTCTTTCAATGTGCCCCAGTACATCTGCCACAGAAATGGTTTAGACATACTCAGGGTAAGATATTTAAGTTCTTGTGGGCTGACTAGAAACCCAGGGTACGTAGAATATTACTGGTGGATAAAAAAACAGGAGGGCGTGCTATACCAGACTTGGTGGAATACTAGTTATCGGCCCAGATAAAACATGCTCTCCTCTAGGAACGGAGACCTGCCTGGACACATTGGCAGGAGATGGAGGTGGTCCTTTTGCAAAGAGATAGAACATCTTCTTGTTTATACAACTCCCCCCCCATGAGAGACCCTTAGCGGCAGGGAAATATAGAGCTATTCAGACTACATTTGAAGGGCACGGGGTCAATATGTTGCATGGCAGAATGCCATGCGGCACAATCGCGTTTCGCGATTTCTCATTATTTATTGTTCTGTGGGTGGCTGTGACCCCCACACCCCCTGTTACTGGGGGTTGCGCTCCTCCCAGACCAGACCCCCCCCCCCAACTAAAGATTCCAACTCTGGGGGGGGTCCAACTTGGAGAGCGCACAGGTCCGGGTTTTGCCATAATGCTGCACGCTATTAAGTGTACGACATTATGACCTGGTGCGCATTTGAAGCCTGGGATAGGTTTTGTACCTACACAAAGGTAAAGACAGAGCCTACTGCTGGCTGGTTGATGCCACAGATTTTATACCAGGTAAACAGGACCCTTGGTATAGACATCAGGTGATAAGGGGTTTTAGAAGTCCAATTCAGATTTTACGAGGGGGACAGCTTCTCTCTTTTGAAGAATGTGTCACTAAAATGGGTTGGGCCCCTAGAGACAAATGGCAATATATACAGATTTCTGCATTTATTCAGATGAAGCAGAAATATGCTGCCAGGAATCCAGTAGAAGATACTGGGAAGATAAAATTAGATGATTTGTTCTCCTTAACCACACATAAACATGCCATTACAAAAATCTACCAGTTTTTAAATGCACGCAAGAATAGAGCAAGCCAGTTTATTATAAACAAATGGGAACAGGAGGTCAGAGAATATTTATTGTTGTGGGATTGGGCTAAGATTTGGGCCAGCTCAAACAAGGTGACCTCGTCCCCACTGTGGCGGGAGTTTGCCTGGTGGGTGAGGGTGAGGTTCTTCCTAACCCCAGCTTGGGTGTCGAAATGGGACCCAGAGGTCCCCCCACATTGTTGGAGACAATGTGGTGAGTAAGTAGCCTCGCCCTGTCACATATTCTTTGCATGCCCCAAATTAGAACCCTTTAAGACACAGATACAGGATCAGCTAGTCCAACTCTTCCAGATAGAGGGCCACTTCTCATTCTGTAATATAGTGATGGGTCTCCCTATGAGGGGTATTCAAGTTATTAACTCCCTGTATATGTGGTATATCCGTACCATGGCCCACAATAAATCAATAACCCGTAGATGGCTAAAACCTCTCCCAACCACTGTACAGGAGTGGAAGGAGATTATAATATCCATTCAGGGTATGGAGGATCTCACTTTTCAAGTGCAGAACAGAAGGGAGGCCTTTGTAGAGAGATGGGCCAGACAGACTGTCCATCAAGAACAGAGGTAGAATACAAGAGTCCTAGATATGTCTTAGCTTTGGTAGGCTTGTTGGACAAAACATAGACATCTTGGGGTTTCTACCCTAGAGGAAAATAAATATCATTATAAGGTAGGACATAAACACCTTGAATGGCATCCGAGGAATGTGTGATTGGGGAAATGGTGTCTGAGTTTTGTTATTATTTTCTTTATTTTTAACATGCAAGAGATACGACCGTCCCTTATATTTGCTCTACAAGAACGGCATGTGTTTTCTTTTTTATATTGACTGTACCCTTAAAGAAAAGAGTAGAAAACTACAAAATAATAGAAAAATTGTTTTTGAAAAAAGGTGATATATTATACTCTTAAAATGTATGTGACATTATCTTTCAGTGTCTAACAATATAAATGCTGTACATCAACTGTCATATGGCTGTACAATAAAGTAAGTATAAAAAAAATTAATGATAGACATACAACTATGTATATTTACTCTCTTTTATCATCTAGTATTTATACAGCCTGATGAAGCTGAGTAATATGTACAAATGGAGGAATCAAATATGTCAAACAGCTTTGATTTTATAATGTATGTAACAGCATTGGACCTTAATAAAATTAAAGTATAAAAAAAAAAAATCTTGCCGGAAGGTCTTTAAGCTGGCTTCTCCCACCCTCCCAGGTGGTATATCTCTTGGCTCCTCCCCTTGATGCCAAATCTTCCTTTCTGCTGGAAGATTCAGGTTCCCTCCTTATCGCTCGCGTGTTACTGTAGGCCCTGGTGAATAAATTTCATGATTTACCAAAACTAAAACTCATACCAGTTTCTTCTAAACACTTTGCAATCTCGACTGTGATGGAGGACAAGTCCTCGCCTGGTTTCCGCCGCTGCCCATGTGGACAAAAGATGTCTCGGACCAACCTGCAAGCCTCGTGCATCTATTGCCTGGGTCACGATCACGACACCCAGGCATGCGAAATGTGCCACGCTTTCCATCCCAATGTTCTGGATTATCATCTCACACGACTGCACCTGGGCAGACCGGAAAAACTTAACCCGCCGGTCAAATCCAAAGAATCCCGTTGGGCGGTCTCCACGGCTGCAGGGTCTGCTGAGCAGCTGGAGCAGGTGAAGGCCTTCGAAGAAGAGGTGGCACGAGCAGCAGATTGGTCCTCTTCCGTCTCGGTTTTCGTTCCGCTCAATCTGGGCTCCACCTTCTCAGGCTCCTTTAAGGAGATGTGTCAGTCTCTCCCTACCAAAGGAGAGGGTCCCTCGGGTACGCATGTCTCTCAGTCCCATAAAAAGGAAAAGGAGAAAGAAGCTTCCACTCGTCGATGACGTTCCTAGAATCGTAAGAGATCTTGGTCTCAAGAATCTGCTGTCTCAACTTGATTCGAGGATTCTTGGCCTCGCCCTTCTTCATGGTACCCCATCAGGCCAGCTGGCCAGGCATAGAGACGATGATCAGTCAAAATAATTATCGACCCCATTGACCTCTCGTGGACGGATGAGGTTGAAAACTCCTTATTCAGGACCCTGGTCCTGCCTGGACCCACTAAGGAAGAGACACAGCCAGCTGGGAACCTCCTCATGGTCCCGGTCCCTGACCTGGAAGAGCAGCGGTTTTCCCCGGCTCCTTCCAATGACCCTGTCAGTCCCCCCAATGGTCCAAGTCAAGGTCTTGGACCCCTTTGACCGACAGGCTGAAGAAGACGCTTAAGCGCGCCAAATAGTGGCTCCGCCGCCATTCCTCCTCGTCCTCCTCAGAAGAGGAGAGGCTTTGATGCAGGCTGCGTCGACGCTACGAGGATTTGATGTGGCAGCAGCTGATTATGTCCGGCGAGGCCGACGCCGACTCCTCAGGAACTGGTCCACACCGTCCCTCCGCTTGTGGAGCCGGTCAAGACCCTCCCGGCTCGGCCGGAACTGGCCTCTCCACCAATTCGGGTGGAACTGCCACCAAAACAGCCCACCTCCAGGGCTCCTGCCAAGAGATCTAGGCCTGTTTCGGGCCTTCCACACAGGCTGTCTGTCACCCTCAATCCCGATTGTCCTAGGCATGTGGAAGGTAACTCTGGAGGCCAGCCAATCTATCCGGACTCCATGGAGTCTGAGGACTCTGACCTGCATTCTCATCCTTTGGACAACTAATCCGTAGGGAGTTTTTCGACGAGGAGGGTCCCACTTCCTTCATGGGTATCCTCTGTCTCATCTGCGAATCCATGGGGATGCCCTTGGAGCCTGCTCAGAAATGGCCGGAACACCCCCTCATGGATATCCTCAAAGGAGGGATTCTCCAACAGAGGCCTTCCCAGTGGCCGAGGCCATTGCTGGCCTGGCCTTGGAACTGTGGCAGCACCCTGCCTCCTGCCCAGTGCCTTCAGCCTGAATTGCCTGCAAATATGTGGTCCCCATTGGCTCCCTTTCGGGATTCACAGAGCACCCCTCGGCTGAGGGGTTGGTGACCGAATCTGTGTTCAGGCGCTCGGGAAATTCGGGAGACACTGATAGCCCCCTGACAAAGAGTCCAAGAAATTGGACCATTCAGCCCGGAAAGTCTATGCTGCTTCTTCGCTTGGCCTTCGTCAGGCAAACTTGGCTGTCATCATGGTGCATTTCTCCCATGCCCTTCTGGGCTCTCTGGATGAGGTCCTCCCTCACCTCCCCGCAGACCTCCAGACCATGGTCAAACAGGTCTGTGACCAGGGCCTGGTGGTTGTGAAGCAGCAACTCCAGATGGCTCTGGACATCGGGGACTCCTGCACCTGCTTGGTGGTGGCTGCAGTTGCTGTGCGCCACAGGGCCTGGCTGAGGGTCTCCACCTTCATGGCAGACACTCAGCTCAAGTTGACTGACGTCCCCTTCCTGGGTACCGACCTCTTCGGTACAGGAGTGGATTGTCACCTACAGCGCACAGAGGAGTCCAGTGCCACCTTGGACTCTGTGACTTCTGCTCAGAAGGAATCCCAGGGTTCCAAAAGGCAGAAAAGAAAGCCTTTTTGCCCTTCTGGCCTTGTGGCCCAACAGCCCCATTTCCAGTTGGGGAGGCAAAAGCAGCAGGCTCAACCTTGGTGCCCTCGGCCCAAGTCAGGGCCCCCGACAACCCGTAAGCCCGGAGAAAAGGGTCCCTGTGGCCCTCAAACCAGATCATCCTCCTCC
This sequence comes from Neoceratodus forsteri, assembly GCA_016271365.2. NCBI lineage: Eukaryota > Metazoa > Chordata > Ceratodontiformes > Ceratodontidae > Neoceratodus > Neoceratodus forsteri. The sequence continues at coordinate 1,339,124,572 of CM028131.1, forward strand.
TCCAAGCCTGCACAGTGATGGGATGGGGGTTGCCAACCCCCATAGCTGTCACATCAGCTGTGGGTCCTCCCATGGGGGGCTTGCTCCACCACTTCCTTTCCCCCTGGTCTGCTGTTACAATGGACAGATGGGTTCTGGAAGTGATTGGTCAGGGTCTGCCTCTGGAATTCGAATAGTACCCACTAAGCCGAGCCTGTGCCCTGCGGGAGGACATGGTGTCCATGCACACTCAGTTGGCTCTCAGAGATGACATTGCTCAACTCCTCCGTAAGGAGGTAGTGGCCAGAGTCGCGTATCCCCCTGTCAACCCAGGGTTCATTTCCAGGTACTTCATGGTTCCAAAACGGATGGGGATCTGGCACGCCATTCTAGATCTACATGACCCAAATCAATTTCTCAGGTCTCGCACATTCAGGATGGTAACTCTGTCTCAGATCATACCATCTCTCGAGCAGAACATGTGAATCTGCCCACTGGATCTTCAGGACGTGTCTTTTCATGTCCCAATCTGTCCGTATCACCAAAGGTTCCTCTGCTTCCAAGCAGAGGGAGCCCTCTTCGAGTTCCAAGCCATGCAGTTCGGCCTGTGATTGGCCTACGGGTCTTCACCAAATGCATTGCAGTGGTGGTGGCCCACCTTCGGCGTTGGTGGGTCAGAGTGTACCCCTACCTCGATGACTGGCTCATAGTGGGTCCTTCCATACAGGAGGTGGAGAAATCCAGGGATCTGGCTCTCCAGACCTGCATCGAACTTGGTCCCCTGGTCAATGAGACCAAGTCGGAACTTGCACCTTCACAGGTGATCTTCTTCATCAGAGCAGAGCTCGACTCTTGCTGAGCCAGAGCCAGGCTCCCAACGGACAGGGAAGGGGTTTTCTCCTCCTTTGCCTGATCATTTCTGTTTGGGCACTTGTGCTCTGCCCAGGACTTCCTGCGCCTTATGGGGTACATGGCAGCCTGCACTGCCGTGGTACAATGGGCCCGGAGAGATGTGTGCCCCCTCCAGTGGGGATTGGCCAGCCGGTGGACTCAGCGACATGGGTCACTTCGACGAGCTGGTTACTGTGACCTAGAAGATGTGGGACGCTCTCCAGTGGTGAACAGTCCTGGAACATCTGCAGGAAGGGATTCCGTCCTGAGCTGACAGTCACTCTGATGACCGATGCCTCTCTCACGGGCTGGGGTGCCCACATGGGGAATCACAGAGTCAATGGGCTCTGGATCCCCTGAGGAATCCCTGTCATATCAACCTGCTGGAGCTCCAAGCAGTTTGGCTGGCACTGACTCCATTTGCTCTGTTTTTTCGGGGTCAGGTGGTGCAGGTCCAGCTGGACAATACCATGACCATGTACTATCTCAACAAACGGGGTGCATGCACTCCTGGCCTCTGTGCAGGGAAGCGCTATGCATCTGGACCCTTGTGAGCCAACTGGAGGCAGATCTCCTAGCCCTCCATGTGCAGGAGCCTCCAGTCAGTTGGCGGATGTCCTCAGCTGTATGGGTGAAACATCACGTGAGTGATTTCTCCATCAGGAGGTAGTTTACCATCTCATCTCCCATTGGGGCAAACCTCAGGTAGATGTGTTCACCTCCAGGGAGAACACAAAGCTGAGGCTGTTTCATGCCCACCTCCTTCAGCAGGGCTCGCTGCAGGGGGATGCCTTCTCGAGGCTGTGGACCCCAAGCGTCTTCTATGCTTTCCCTCCACTTCCCTTGGTTCACAAAGTGCTCCTCAAGGTCAGGAGGGACATAGCACAGGTGATCCTGGTAGTCCCAGACTGGCCTCGCCAGTTCTGGTATCCAGATCTCCTCAGCCTCAGCACCAGGCTCCTGAGGTGTCTTCCAGCATGCCCGGACCTGCTATCGATCAATCAGGGAAGGTAGTCCATCCAGACCTTCAATCCCTGCACCTGACAGCCTGGTTCCTGAGCGGCTAGAGTTCCAGGCTTTGGGTCTCTCCGGAGATGTGCTCACCATAGTGGAGGCATCTAGGAAGGCGTCGACCAGGAGGTGCTTTGCCTTTAAATGGAAGAGATTCTCCATTTGGTGTCAGGGCAAGGGCCTGGACCCTTTGTCCTGTCCGGTGGCTAGCATCCTCGACTACCTTCGGTCTCTCTCCAAAGGAGATCTTCAGTCTGTGACCCTTAGGGTGCACCTGGCTGTCGTCTCGGCTTATCGGGCGCGGGCCGGTCAGCAGATGGTGGCCCAGGAGAAGGTGGTCAGGTGCTTCTTTAAAGGCCTCGACCATATTTCCCCTTCGGTGCGTGAACCACCACCACCACCACTACTGCTGGTACTGGCAAAGCTCATGGGCAAGCCATTTGAAGCAATGCACAGGTGTGAGATGTCACACCTGTCATGGAAGACCACCTTCCTGTGGCTATCATGTCAGCCAGAAGGGCTGGGGAACTACAGACGCTGTCTGTCGAGTCTCTCTATCTGGTCTTCCACAGGGACAAGGCTGTCCTGTGCCCCCACCTGAAATTCCTTCCGAAGGTGGTGTCAGTTTCACCTCAACCTGGTGTTGACTCTGGTGGCGTACTACCGTAATTACACCTCAGAGGCCGAGTACAGGCTCCATACTTTGGACCTGAGATGGGCGCTCTCTTATTATAAGGAGCGGACAACTGAAGTTCGGAGAGAGGTTCGCCAGCTGTTTGTCACCCATGCTGAAGCTGCACCTTGCAGGCTGGCAGTGAAGCGGATGATTGGCAGATGGATTATATCCTGCATAGATATCTGCTATAGGTTGGCGAGTTGGGAGCCTCCCATAGGGCTAAGGGCTCATTCCACCCGCCATACTGCTACGTCGGTGGTGGCTGCTTCGAGGGACATCCCGATCCAGGAAATCTGCGGGGCTGCTACCTGGAAGTCAGCAAACACCTTCATTTCCCACTACCACATCGACCTAGAGTAATGCCGGGATGCTGGTTTTGGGGCCTCAGTTCTCCAGTTTCTGTTCCCTAAGTAGGGTGTGTGTGCCATGCCTCCATCCTCCCGGAGGACTGCTAGGAGTCTGCCAACAAGTGTGGCTAGAACAACATATCCACGATCCTAGAAAAATAGGTTACTCACCTGTAACAGTAGTTCTAGGAGTGGTATATGTTGTTCATCCATATGGACCCATCCGACCTCCCTGGCTTCGACGCACAACCTCTGCTTCTACTGGGCAAGATCTGGCGTCAAGGGGTGGAGCTGAGGGTTATACCACCTGGATGGGTGGGAGGAGCCAGCTTAAAGACCTTCCGGCAAGATTCTTAAAGGGAAAGGACGTGCCAGCAAGTGTGGATGAACAACATATACCACTCTTAGAACTACTGTTACAAGTGAGTAACCTGTTTTTATGCCTCATCAGATTTCTTGTTCTTTAGCACTTCTGTATAGGTTTATTTGTATTTGTAACACGGCTCTCAGTCGATCGGCGGAAAGGAGTGCGGCGATTGGCCGAATGGCCACAGCTGACTGCAACCGAGTGGGTATTAAGCCACACATAACGCCCACTTGGTCAGTACCAGCTGTGGCCATGGAGGCACCCGAAGGTAGCAGCCCGCTGGGTCAGTACCCAGAGTGGCCAGGAGGCAGAGGGTGCAGCACTGAGCAGGCAAGAAACAGCCCGGAGATGCCATCGGGACGCGCGGGGCAGCAGCGGCAGAGGGCGACAGCAGTGAGTGAGCAGCAAGGAAGTGGCCGGCAGAGTGCCCCCCCACTCCCGCCGCCCAATCCGAGGATGTGACACACAGCAGGGGGTGAATGGGAACACATGTGGAAGGTCGAGCTACGGTGGCACACACAGACACAAGGTAGAGTACCCCAGCAGACCGCTAATCACTGGTAATATGTCGTACCTGCACTGAATACCTTGCCCATACTGCACTACTTCCAGCGGCGATCGGCATATACCGTCCATGCAGAAATCGGAGAAATCCTAGAACAGCTCGCGTCCAGCACAAAAAATGTACCAGTCTTGTGTCCCTTAAAGAGTTGCCGCCTCCTGCTGCCGGGTGCCACATAGGTGCCACAATGTACAAGAATGTGAAGGCTGCATCGGGAATGCGCATCCAGGTACTGTATCACAGTGACTACAATGCAGGCAAAACTAGTATGGGTTTTGGCAACTGTACTGTACTTGCGAGCGATCTACGGCTTGCACAATGTCCCCGTCGCGCTTGCCGTGTTACAAGCGCATTAATCACCTTCAGCCTCGGGCTCTACCGGTGATTAATGCCCGCTGGGGGGCCCTCGGGCTGCGCCCTCGTGCACGAACCCCCCCAGCGGGCATTAATCCACCGGTAGAGCCCTCAGCTGGTGGTGATTAATGCTTACTTGGTGTACCTTTTCATAAGTTTTGGCAACTCAGCCATATCACTTTAAGAGCACTCTACTTATGGGTACTTACAACATTCTTTCCCATCTCTTAACAAAGCGCATGCACATGAAACATTGAGATGTTTGTTGCCATCACTGTTCCTGTTATTTCCTGTGACTTTAACTTTTTAGTAAAGGAATTGTTTTCAGCATTGTGCAGTCTACTGACCAGTCCTTCCAGCGCTGGTGAGTAGTGCCGGTTTTCTAATTGTAGCCTTGCACTGTTGTTACTGGCAGCACCACTGGCATCTTGTTGTGGCCCTGTTTATTCCTTGTGTACCCTGGTGCTGCAACGTATTTCTTTGTGGAGTCCGACCTGGAAGGGAGGCAGGGGATGAAAGAAGCGTTACCAGGAGTGGGCACTACGTTCCACTTTAGATAGATAAACTAGGTAGAGAGAGAAATATAGATTGATAGAGATTGGAGAGAGAGATCAGGGGATCGCTGGCCCAGTGCTCCAGCTGAAGCCAGCAGCATTACTCCAGCTGCGGCTTCACAAACCAAGGAAGTCCCTTTGTTCTCATACAGAGAATGCAGGGGAAAGGTGCCTCTTGCTAAGCTGGGTGCCCAGAAATGTTATTTCTAGGGCAATTTTCTAAAAACAGGCTCCAGATCTAGCTAAACAGATCCCATATACCTAGGTTCAGGTGCTTGTTTTTTGAAACTACATCTTTTTTAAGTATTTTCAATTAAAAGAAAAAAAGATGACAGCCATCACAATAAATATTTTTTCCTCACGATCAATAAATCACTAATTTAGTGATCATTGAACCCTCATGATCAATGTTTTTTTATCGTTCGTATCAGAGGTTTATCTAAAAATCCTACTGAGCATGCTCAGAACAGCTCAGCTAAAAACTTTAAATTCTTATAACTCCAGAACCATTTAATATTTTTTCATGAAAACTTCGGAAGGCACTACCTCGTAAAGGCCACTTTTGCCCTGAAAGTTTGTTACTGTCTAGGCTGTCTGTGAGAAAAAAAAACAACATTAAATATAGAAAACAAAATCTTCACTTTTCCAAAAATCAGCATTCCAGATCTCGGAAGCTGCTAGCACAAAACTCTTCACATTTTGAGACCGACACCCTGACCACACATGCAAATTTGTGGCCTATTATGTTGAAAGCCACCAAAGTTATTAAGATGCAAAAACTGGGTTTAGCATTGAGCACTCCACTTATCCCTAACTATACTGTCACAACTATACTGGTACAGCTGCACCAGTATCACACACATGCATGTATGCATGTACACACGCATGCCCATACACACACACACACACACACACACACACACACACACACACGATATACAGTGTCCTCTGTTCAAATATGCCATTTATTTCCATGAGTGAGGGGGCAGGACCATGACTCACAAGTGGTGAAATAAAGAGTGAGTTATGGTAGTCCCATCCCCTCACGAATGGCAACCCTCCCATCCACCCACATACTAAAATACAGTGCATGCTAACACCCCCCCAGTTGAAGATCCCAAGTACTGACCCCCCACACACACACCCACACCTAACGAAAGTGTAGTGCTGTTCTTATTTTCAAAACTTCACACTATCTTGTGAAGTTTTGATCTTATCTATATCAATCTTCACCATTCATCACTGGTGGGGTACAAGCTGGAGGCGCAGGACCCTGCAGGAGCAATTTTTTCTAAAGGGAGAGGAGCCGACGCTGGGGATGGCACCACCCTTGAGGCCAACACACGGCGTAACACTGGAGGGTTGGCCAGTAACGGATGCTGACTCCTTCTCCATCTCAGGTCTACTTCTTCCGCTGTTGAGTGCACATCGACCTTGTGAGTGAGCCCTCAAGAGAACTATGCCATCGCAGCCTACCTGTTTTGCATGATGCCTCAAAAGTTCTGCAGCCACCACCACTGCTTACTCGGCACCAAATTTGAATCCGGTTCTTCAGATTTTCAAGACTCAGGTAAGATCTTTCCATTTTCTTCAGTGCCGAGTCTTTTACTGTAGATTTGTGCTTATGTTACCATAAGTCATGCCAGCTTCCGGGGACAAAAAGAAGAAATCATCTAAAGTGGGACGGCCCACAATGCGTCTGTGTCCCTGTGGTTGGCAGATTTCCATTACGGACTGGCATGACCGTTGCCTGACCTGCCTGGGTCTGAACCATGATATGGACCATTGCAACGCCTGCTTCTCTATAGACTGTAGAGTGCTTGAATGCTGTGCATTTAAGGTCAGCCATGCTTCACCGACCTTCAGGGGGCATCGTCATATTCGGGACGCCAGATGCAGGTCTTGCGACCCTTCCTCTGGGTCCCCTCCTGGTTCTACACGAGCCGCGGAGGAGGCCTCTGCCTCTTTGAGCCTTGCCAGGGTGGAGGTCTCTTCCACGGTGCCAGAAGGACAGTCAGGCCTCTCCGGGGGTCTGGATGGGGGCACCGTTTTGGCTGTCAGGTCCTTGGAGGTGCAGGCTGCCCCGGTGTTACGACCTACGTCTGCTAGGCCCAGACCGGTGGCTTCCTCAGTGCCACCCGTCAGAGCCGCTTCTGATCCTAGAGCTGTTCACGGCTCCAGTGAGCAGAGTTGCACTGTGGTCGGTGCCGGGTCTCCCCGCAGCAGCAAGGGGAGGAGGGCTTGGGGGGTGGCCTCTCTGCTGATCTCCCTGATCGCCTTTTCTTCGGAGGAGGATAATTGGGATGCAGATCTGGATTGCAACCCGACTCCTTGGAGTCCCTGGACTCTCCTTCTCCCAGCACTATGGTACTTTCCCAATCCACTCTTTCTTCAGGGCCGGTAATTACAGTCTACGCAGGCCCCAGTGCCGACCACAGCACTGGGAGCCTCTCTGGAGCTGCTAGCAGTACCGTGGGGGCGCCTCGTGTTGAGAGTGGTTCCGCCCCGGTAGAAATTGAGTCTTCCGGAGCTGGCATCATTCCTGGTGCTGCTCTGTTCTTCAGTGCCAGAAAAGGGGTCTCCCATGCCAGCCACTTCCCTGGTGGGTGTGGTGGGAGTGGTGGAGCCCCTGCAATTGGTGATGAAGAAGAGGTCCCTCTTGGAGTTGGTGGGGGTGAGGGGGCAAGGTGAGGGATGGTGGCCTTCCCTTGGAGCCCTATGGGGCTTGGGGAGGAGTCTCAGCACTGAAATTGCGTTCTCTCATTCATTGTCTTCAGGTGAGATCTCTGTAAGTGGGGCTATGGGCTGCCCTTCTGGAGCTATGTGGGCTCAGTTCTGACTGCTTCTGTCTGGTTGAGCGGCCACTGATGGAGGAGACTAGTGGATCCTTCCCTGGCATTGGATTGTTTGCAGGGTCTCGTAGCCCTGGTAGGGGGCATTCTTACCCTGTGAGAGTGCTTTCTCCCCTCCCTCTTTCCCGGGCCATGTGGATTCCTTGGGCCCTTGACCTGGGAGCATTTCAGGGCCATGGCTGCTGAATTACCTTGCTATATGAGAGCCATGGACGAGCAGATCTTCCACCTGTCTTCCCAGGAGCAGCTGTACTCTGACTCTTCAGGCTTGTCAGCCTCCTCATCTTCCTCCTCTGAGGAAGAGGATCAATCCATGCACCTGTCCTCTGACCAGACCTCCTATCAGTGTTTCCTATCAAGTCTGAATGATGAGCTCCATGTTTCCAGGGTAGCAAGACGCAATCCTGAGTGAGCGATGCGCAGTTTTCTAAGTGAATACAGTGCAGACCACCTGGTGGTGCCTGCCTAGCCAGTTCCTTTTCAGGAGGTGTCGTAATGCATCTGGCAGCATCCATCAGCTCCTTCTCCAACCTCGGTGGACTGCCGGCGTAGGTATTGCGCACCCCAGGGATCTCCAGCAGCTTTGCCTCGCCCCATCTCGGGACCGAGTCTTCTGCACGCCCCTACTGGGCATAGAAGCTGAAGGCACAACTGACCCCCTGAGTCTGACTCTGTGGAGTTTGACCTCTGGGGAGAAGAGTCTTCTCCTCAGTGTGCCTTATGCTTTGTGTTGCATTGCATCAGGCTCATCATGCTGCCTACACCAGGCACTTATGGTTGATGCTAGGCCAGTTGCTGGCATCAATGCCTGATCTGGGGCGACCAGGTAAGCCATCACCCTCTCCACCCATGGCCTGGAGCTTGCGAGGCACCAAGCAAAAGCATTGTACAATGCCAATGAGGCAGGGACAGCGATCTCCATTAGGCGGATGGCGTGGCTTCGCCTCTCTAGGTTGATACCCCTGGCCCGGCGAAGGGTGCTTGCCTCCACTTTCCAGGGACCCACCTCTTCTCCTGCAGGGTGAGACAGCAACTTGAGGGGTGACTTTCTTCTCCCAGGCAAAGGGACACCCTGTCTCACCCTGATCAGTCACTGGCCTCACCTGACCTGTGAGGGTCTCCTCTCCCTGTGTTTTTCCCCCACAGGGGATCTGAGGGAAAATGTTTAACTCAGGGAGGTACCAGGTCCCCTACGGAGGAGGGGGCTTGGTAATCACCCACCAGTGATAAATGATGAAGACTGATACAGATAAGATATGAAAATGATGTACCTACTGTAACTGTTGATCTTTCTGTATATCTTTTTTTTATAATGAAAGTTTTTATTGTTTTTCAAGAGCAGTTCAGACATGTTACGATTGCAATTTTTTAACAGTAAAAATACATTCAGTTGAAGTGCAACTGGTTCAATGTTTATTGTTTGTACTATATACTTTTATATATAAATCTTTAGAACACCTAAAACTTGTTTATTTTCTACTCCGTTGTGAAAGCCATTGCACTTCCACTTAATGGTTGCCTGATGTTTGAGCGCTATAAGGTGTTAGTAGAAAGGGATATGAAGGGGAGGAGTTCAGTTGGCTAAAGAATTTAACCAGGCATTTATATGATATGAGGGAGGGGAGGAGATCCGAACCCCTGACACGTAGAATTGTGTTTGAAAAGGTGTGGAGGATGCGAACCCGGCCTATGGCACAAAGTCAGCATATTTATGTAGTTGGTGAAGGACCCACTTTAGCCATTTAAGTTTGAATGAGGTGATGCGGTTTGTGAGATTTGCTCAGATTATTTCCATCCTATACATTTCAATGGTTAGGTCCCTCTATAACTGTAGAGATGGGGTATGGTCAGTACGCCATAATCTCATTATAGCCTTTTTGACAGGTAAAGAGTAGTAGATTTATGTTTTTTATGATCTGTGCATTCAGTGCGGCCTGGGGTGGAGGGATGCCAGGATAATGACAGAGGGGGTTATTTTTCCTGGGCAGTCATAGATCGTTTCAATTTTCTGGACTTCTGTCTTTCTGTATATCTTCACCACTCATCACTGCTTCCCGCCCACCTTCTTCCTTGGGCCTCAGGCTCTGGGCGGTGCCTCCTCCCTGCTTGCCTTCCCCCAATTGAGACCAGCTGTGGGCCTATTCCTGCTGGTACCTCCGGGTTCTCTGTTCCTTCCGGTGTAGTGACAGAGGCCCACCATTGGGGGAGGCAAGCAGGGGTGTTTGCTTTCTCATGGTAGGGGCTCCCCTTGGCTCTCTTCTCGCGATCCTGATGGGGACTCCCTTACCTCCGGCTAATGGTCTGGACTCTTCCTCTTGAGGGACCAGGTTGCCAGCTATGGTCAGCTTGACCTGTGGGGTCATCATCAGGACTAAGGGGAAATTGGGAGGGCCATGGGGACCCCCAGTCCCCCTCCTTTCTGGAGCTGTGATTTCTTTTCCTGCTGGTTTTCCAGCTGGGTCCTTCCTGGACAGTATCCCCCTTCTAAACAATATAATATGTATCTGTAAAGAGAGGGACCTCCTCCAGACATCCTCTTGTCTCTCCTGCTGTCCAACTCAGAGGGTGCGATGTCCATTCCTTAAGACCCTCATAAGGAGGAGGCTTCTTGCGAGGGGAACCCGCCTGGGGTGGGTTCTGTCCCCGCCCTGGAGTATTTTAAATGACAGGAGTGGGAGACCCTTGCCACCCCTCCATCTTCTCTGGGCTGGGGGAGGGGGCACCTTCAAGCCTAGTGCTCTGGCTTGCTTGCTGTCCTACTGGGCTGATGTCTGGTTGGCCCTTCCTTAGCCTGCTATCAAATCTGAGGGCTTTGTGTTTTTTGCTCCTCCCTCTGTGGAAAAAAAACTTTCAGAAGTTGGAAGTGTGGCATTGGACAGTAGCGCTCCTCTCTCCTGGTCCCCAGAGAGTTCTCTGGACGTCTGCTGGGGTGTTGTGGAATCTCCCATTTCCTCCCATTTCCTCTCCTTTCTATCTCTCTGTTCTTTCTATCCTCTTTTACTCTCCCTTACTCTATTCCTCCCATGCTTGCCCAGAGGTTGGGGCCCCCTGTCCCAGACCCCTAGGTTCTTCTTCTGTCCTCTTGGCTGGCATTATTTCTTTTTCTGTTTATATCCTTTCCTTTTCCCATCTCTCGGGCTCCCTTGCCTCGCCCTCATTTTTTCTCTATTTCTGTTTTCACTCTCTGGCATGCAGAACTGAGGTAGAGAAGGAGTCGGCGTCGGTTACCGGCCAACCGTCGAGCACCATGCAGTGAGTCAGCCTCGAGGGTGGTGCCGTCCCTGGCGCGGCTCCTCCCCCTTTAGAAAATATTGCTCCTGCGCCTCTGGCTTGTACCCCACCAGTGATGAATGGTGAAGATATACAGAAAGATCAACAATTACAGTAGGTACGTAATTTTCAATTTTGTTCAGCGAGGTAGTGATCTTGCAGCAAAGGAGCCATTGTGATGTGCACTGTGTGCCAGAGTGAGTGGTTGCGACATGTGGTTGGCCGAAATACAGAAAAAATAAATAAATTACAGCGATTGAGACATACAGCTGGTCGTCAGAGTATAGGAGACAGTTTTAAAGTACAAATCTAGTGTACTGCAGGCTGCAGATTGTGATTTACTGTTAGAGCCTTCAGTTAAGCAGGGAAACATGATGGCAGCGAGAGTAGGGTTTTGAATCTTAAAGCAGGGTTTATATTTGTGGGGGTGGGATGTTAGGGTTGGCAATCCGAACACCACATTTCCCTACTTTTGTCAGTTTAACCCTAACTAGTGTATTAATGAAGTTTTTTGCAATGAAGATCTGTCTGTCTATCTTATTTATTTATTTATTTATTTATTTAAGTCTTTGGTAACCGGGTAAGTGCGCTGATCTGAGGGACCCAAACCCCTCAAGATTTTTTCCCCTTTGCTGCCTGGGGGTGGGAGTGGGGGTTAGGGTTGGAAACCCTAACACCACATTTCCCTACTTTTGTCGCTTTAAACTGAACCCTAACTGGTGCATTAACACAATTTTTTTCAATTAATTTCCTGTCTTTTGAGATAGTAGAATTGTATTCTCATTCATGCTTCTCCTTTCGAGAGCTGCGTAAAGCATCCATCTGGCCCTCCATAGATGCAGATGTGCGGGCCCTGTGCCTCATGTGGAGTGTATCAGGCTGCACAAGTGCTCTAAGACACCAGGCTTGTTTTGTGAGGGCTCACAAAAGAAGATTGCTGTGCAAGAACAGAACAGCCTGGAAAAAAGTAAGTCTAAAATGTTGTTTTGTAAGGCCACCTTCTTGTTTCGTAACATTTTTGTGACCTGACAAAGAAAATGCCTTCTCAGGAAACAAGAATGTGGAAAAACCAAAGTCCAAAATCTTGTTTCATGTGAATGCATCTCTTTTGTGAGATTTTCGTGAGCTCACAAAAGAAGATTCCTTGTCATAAAAGAAGAATGTGGAAAAATCTAAGTCCAAAATCCTCTTTCATGAGATGGTATTCTGTTTCGAATGGCTCTCTTCCCCTTTCGTGAGTCTCACGAATTAAGACTGTAGGGATTTTTGGGATGTTCCAAAAGCACATTTTGGGGTTATTTTTCCAAAAAGTAAATCCACAATTGGGCTAAACAGGTCCTGTTTAGTTAGATTCATGTGTTTGTGTGTCTGGGGGGCATCATTTTATAGGATTTTTAAATTTTTTTGGAAAAAAGGAAACAAGATGGCTGCCATATGAAAGAAGAATTTTGTCTCACGAAAGAGGAATCCTCTTTCTTTGGTCAGATTTTTCTTTTGTATCAATCATCTATCCAAAAGACCCTACTGAGCATGCTCAGAATCAAAATTTCATATCTTTATAACCTGAGAACGGATTAATATTTTTTCGTCAAACCAACGAAAGGCACTATTCTAGGCAAGCTCTTTCTACCCTGAAAATTTTAGAACAAAGTTCCAAACCGTCTGGGCTGTAGGGGGATGACCAAAAAAAAACTTCTTTTTACCATAGCCCCGGGTCCAGGAATCCACACATCCCACTCGAATAAAACTTGCCAAATTAAGAGCCCTTGTCCCCCAGACCTTGCATGAAAAATTTCTTGCAGTTCCGTTGAACGAGGCCGAAACTATTAAGGTGTAAAGTTAGGGGGTTAACATTAAACAGCCTACTCAACCCTAACTATACTTGTGCTACTGCGCCACTATAAGAGACTCATTGAAGCCCACTAGGATGAAGCGCAGCGCTGCAGAATTCTGCAGTAGAATTACTGCAGCAAACAATATAATTTCAGTGGGAGTTAATCCCTTTTGTCATGTAGGGAACCTGTGACACTGCGCTTCATCCTGGTGGGCTTCACTGTACATACATACATCCATATATACACTTTAGGTGAAAGCACTACATAGCAGTGTTGACGTATCTTAAATGCCCCAGCAGTATTAGATAGCGAGAGCCAGAGACTGTAGGTGCCTAATGGGTTTGATACTTCCTTTAGAGGCTAGGGTTTCAGACTGGTCTGTGGATTACATTGCTGCCATTTGGCTGAAAATACTACCATGTTGAACAAGCTCGAAGTACATACTTCCCAAGCCTAAAAATTAGCTGGACTGCTACTTGCAGGGCTTGAATTAACTTTGTCTGGTATCCCAAGATCAGAGAGAGAGAGAAGGTCCAATTCTCAGTTGATAGGTATGGACTTGCAAAACATGGTGTGAACAGCCACCATGCTGCAACCACACACCTAATGGCTATCCTCAGAGGACTGACTTAGTCACCAAGTGGAGGAATTCCCCCGATGATTAATTTGGAATGCAAATTAGGTAATTCAGAAATTTGTGTGTGCAAACATGGTTTATGAACACACCTGGCTAGGAACACCGATGTTCACGGTACAGAGCCAGTTGCATAGCGCTGTACCATGGACGCAAGTCTGTAGCATAGATGCTTTTGCCTAAATCATCCCTTATTCTGACCTATACCTCAAGGCTCGCTTGTGGACTGAAGTTTTCTTGTATAGTCCTGGGCTTGTGGTTGTCCTCCTGGTCGTCCACTCTCCACCATGCTTCCTATACTGTTAGCAGTTCCTGCTGTCCAGTTGCCCCCCCATACCCTGTTCCCCTGTTTTTGTTTACTTTGTTGGTGTCCCTTTGCCAATCTCTGTCTCTCACCGACTCCTCTAGGTACAGTGGCATCTTTAGCAACACCCTACCTCTTGCCTGTAACAGACATACAGGCAGATGATGTTGCTAAATAGTCAACTGCATGAGTGAGGTCACTATGTATGTAAATGACTGTGTGCCATTTGTCTAGCCACTCCCTCTCCCATGGGACTGCAGTGGGGTTAACAAGTGCATGGGGAAGGGCTGCAATCCATTTTGAGGATAGCTCGGGGGTCAGAATCAAGGGACTGGCACACAATCAGTGCAATGATTTTGCAGCAGTCGCTTGCAACTGAACATTGTGCTCATAATACCTGCATTTTCAAAAATCCTGCCAGTGAGCATCTGGCAGACACCCAGTACATTCTGAAACCTGTAAATAAATAGAAAAGTCTAATAGTCTTCAGGACTGTACACTCAGTGCTAGGTCAGCAGAGGCCTGCTACACATTCACCTACTAGTAGAGTATTTTAGAGCCTGCATCATTCAGGCCAGGTCTGCTGTCCATCTGACTGTCTGCACTGGGCTTGATCTGTATCTGTCTGACTCTCTAGTTTAGACATGGTCTTCGCTCATTCGGCACCTTAGGTTGGGATGTGGCCTACAACCTGTCTAATCCCCTTGTTGGGGAGTGGCATGTTACCCTTCTGACCCCGTAGTGGAGATGTGGCTTATTACCTGTTAGACACCCTATTTGGGCATTGCCTGGTACCCATCTTATCCTTTTTTACCGTTATCTGCCTCTACCATGGCCTTTCCTAGCTAATACGCACACATTTCTCTTCTTCCCTCCTGGAAGTGGCCTTCAGTTGTCTTTCTGATTAATTAGGGTGTGGTCTTTTCCCCACCTGATCATCAGGTTTGGGTGTATCCCTTATCTGGATGATGTCCCCCTGGTTAGGTAGTGGCGTTTATATGACTGTCCTCAGTTAGTGCACAAGTGCTCTTAAATGGCCTTGGAGAACAGAGCTAGAAGGAGTAGACTAGGGATATAATGGACAGAGGAAGCAAGTTTTCATTGACAAGGTAGGAGCATATAGGAAAACAAAAATATGCTGCACACACTGGGGATATCTTTTGTCTTGGCATGGGTGGAAGGCTGCTGCTGTGAATTACTGCCCCCTGGTAGTTTAGTGGAAGGGAGCCACTTGGGCAGGAATATGTGCTGCACAGCCCCAGCCTTGTCAGAAGATATTGTGGGTGGGCCTGATCCCAGTCACTTCCTGATGTGCAAAAGGATTGGTCTATAGAACACTTACCATGAGTGAGGTGGCATGGGCTCCAGGGTCAATAATACAGGCAGACTAGCCAAGAAGATAAAGTTCTTCTCTGCTCTTATATCTGGCAGGGCCTACTGGCTACCTTCTTGGGGATAATGTCCCTTCCTCTCTTTCCATGCTCAGAGTTATAATTTCCCTTTGGGTTTGCCCTTCCCCAGGTGCACTGCTGTATGGCATCAAGTAAGTAATAAGACTCCATGGGTGGCTCTGTAATAAATGCATGCCCAACTGCATTATGAGGCATTTGAGACAAATGCGTTCAACACCTAAAAGTGCGGTTATCACATAACTACCCACAGCCTGATGTGTCATAGTGTGGTTACAGAATGAGTAATAATAGATTTCTTTGACTGGGTGACCAAAGTAGTAGACCAGGGAGAGGCTGTAGATATGGTCTACTTAGACTTTAGCAAGGCATTTGACACAGCAACACGCAAAAGATTAATAAACAAGTTAGCCAGCCTGAGAGTGGGTCCCAGGGTGGTAGCCTGGGTAACAAACTGGCTGGGCAATAGGATGCAGTGGGTAGTAGTAAATGGAGCACATTTTGGAGAAAGGGGAGTTACTAGTGGGATACCACAGGGTTCAGTACTGGGACCGGTACTCTTTAATGTCTTTACAGGAGACATTACAAAGGGGCTAGAAGGAAAAGTGTGTCTCTTTGTAGACGACGCAAAGATCTACAACAGGGTTGATACACAAGGGGTGGAAAGGATGAAAAGGGATTTGGCAAGGTTGGAGCAATGGTCAAAAGTATGGCAGCTTAGTTTCAATGCAAATAAGTGCAAAATAATGCACCTGGGAAACAAAACCCAGGGTAGAGTACACAATGGGGGTACTATCAACAACAAAATGGAACGGGACCTGGGGGTACTCATATCAAATGACCTTAAGGTAGGCAAGCAATGTGAGAAGGCAGTAAGGAGGGCGGGGATTCTGGGATGCATAGGGAGAGACATCACCAGTAGATAGCAGGAAGTTGTTATCCCTCTGTACAGACAATTGGTGAGACCCCATCTGGAGTACTGCATGCAGTTCTGGAGACCTCCATCTCCGCAAGGACATAGACAGGATGGAGGCAGTCCAGAGGAGGGCAACCAAAATGGTGCAGGGTCTGCACCAGAAGCCATACGAAGAGAGGCTAAAAGAGCTTAATATGTATACCCTTCAGGAAAGGAGGGAGAGGGGGGCCATGATAGAAACTTTCAAGTATCTCAAGGGAATCAACAAAATCCAAGAGGGTAGCACATTTCAGAAAAAGAGATGCACAAGAACAAGGGGGCACGATTTGAAGATAGAGGGGGGAAGGCTCAAGGGCAATGTGAGGAAGTATTTTTTTACACGGAGAGGGTGGTGGATGCATGGAACAGCCTTCCTGAGGAGGTTATGGGTCAAAAACAGTGGGGGAATTCAAGAATGCATGGGAGCGACATAAGGCAACTATAGTGGGGGGTAGGAGGGGGGGTAAGGAGGAAGTAGGCTGCTGGTTGACTAGGATCTGCAGCTCAGGCCAAGCGTTCCTTATCTGCCGTCAAAGTCTGTTTCTATATGTTTCTATGGTAAGCTGAGAAGTCATAAAAAAAAAAAAGCCAACTTTTTTTTCTTTTGTTTTTCCCCCATACATTGTTATTGATTTTCAATAAGTTATAAGGTCAATAATGCATATTCAAACATACATAAAAAGAAAAATCTCTTACTGCTCAATAAAAAAAGAACAGGAACTGTACAAACTTACTAGATCTTTACAACAAATGTTCACCTCTACACACACACGTACACACCAGAATGAGGCTGCAATAAAGACGGGGATTCAAGTTTTATCTGGGAAGGGTTAAACAGCATAGATTTTCCTTGTAGGCAGGTAAGGAAAGAAATGGGGTTTTGATAGGAAGGAAGCATAAAAAAAATAAAGCTATGAGCTGTGCCTCATTTTTAAATTGGTATGTGTGTGTAAAAAGGGGATTATAATGGGAAAGAACACTATTATTTGTAAAAAATATTTTGAGGGAGTCATTTTTTGGTGCCCAGCTGACTTTTTTTCAGAGAGAGTAAAGGTGGTGGCTAAGTTTGTAATGGCAGTCAGGATTTTTTTTTTATAGAAGGCATTGATAAATTGATAAATTTGTGTGCTGTGTTCTGATTTCCAGTACATTTTTATGTTGTCTTGCGCATGCGTAAGCAACATCTTGTGGTAGTAGCACAGTGAGAGGTGTGTCAGTGTTGGTGAATGCAGGGCACATTTTAATAGGTGTGTCCCTCATTCCCCAATTAGCCAGCATGCTAGCACTGATGCAAAAATTATGTAAAGTGCCACCAACTTGAAAGAAATGTACCGCTGCAATCAGAGACAAGCTCATCATGCAGCGGCAGAGATGACACGCCTCCCGTACATGCCTTTCCTGGTGAAACATTTCAGTAAACATGGTGGCGGCACACAGTCCCCAAACAAAGCTGATACCAGGGGTGCAGTCCCCATGTCGGCATGTCCTCCAACCCCCCATATTGTGTGGCACACTGGGAGCCCACCCCAGTGTGCCGCCGCTCACACAAATCCGACTGTGTCGGCATGTTCCTCCCCCCAACCCCATTGTGTGGCATACTGGGAGCCAAACTGTCCTGCAATGTCCATTTCTTTTACCTGGAAAAGAAAACTGTCCCTCATTGTCTGTGGCACCCCTCCCAACCCATACGCCCCTCTGCACACCCTCCCTACACCCCCTTACCCATGCTTACCTCCCGGAGGTCCTGCGCTCTGATTTTCAGTGGAGCGGGAATACGTCTGGACTCTTCAAAACCGAACTGCAAAATGAAGAAATGCCGGTAAGCTGTATAATGGCATCAATGGAGGGGTTTCAACTTAGGTGGATATCTCAGCCATTTTTTTTAATTTGGGCTCCAAATTTTCAACATGGGATTCTTGGGAACCCCACCTCATGAACACACGCGCTCTGTCATCTCATTATTTTGTCCCGAGAGGCGATTTCGTGGTCACTGCTCAGAATCACTTTTTGGGACTGAGTAATGAAATGACAGTGCCACTGTTCGTGAGGTGGGGTCCCCAAAAGCATATGTTGCAAATTTGGTAAACACATTCCAAACAATGACTATGTTATGAGCGTCTATTGCGCAGTTTCCACGCACACTTGTAACTTCGACAATATTTAATATTTTCACTCCAGATTTTCAACATTGGCAATTTTTCACACCTGCTTATGAACAGTACAGATGTTATTTTTCACATCCTGCCTGAAATGTGTTTCTAGGGATGTGGATATGTTGTTCAATCCACACTGTCTGGCAGGTTCCTTGCCACTTTAAATCTTACTGGAAGGTCTTCAAGCTGGCTCCTCCCACCCACCCAGGTGGTAAAACCCTCGGCTCCGCCCCATGACGCCAGATCTTCCTTACTGCTTGGAAGCTCAGGTTCCCTCCTTAGCGCTCTGCGTTTTAGGCCTGGATCCTAATTCAGAAGTTCCGAAAATCATTTTAAAATTCTCAAGACTTACGTCTTCATCTTCCCTCGTGGCTGCGATGGACAGATCCACTCCCGGCTTCCGCCGGTGTCCTTGCGGGCAGAAATTGTCCCGGACCGACCCGCACTCCACGTGCTTTTATTGCCTGGGTCTTGCTCACGATCCGCAGGCCTGCTATCTTTGCAAGTCTTTCACGGCTTCGATTCTGGAAGACCGTGCTGCCCGACTCCAACTGAGGTGCCCCGAGAAACGGTACCCGCCGGTGAAGTCAAAGGAGGCCCGTCGGGCAGTCTCTGCGGAGCAGCTGGGGCAGTTGATCGCCATCGATGAGGAGGCGGCTCAGGCGGCATCATCTTCCTCCTTGGTCTTGGTGTTTATACTGCTGTCCTTGGGCTCCTCCTACACTGCTTCTTTCAAGGAGCTTTGTCAGTCCCTCTTCTCCAAGGGAGAAGGACCCTCGGGACACTCGAGTAGGTAGAAGAAAAAAGAATTGAAAGGTAAGTCCCACTGTCGACGTTCGTGGGAGTGGGAGAGATCCCCTTCACTGGACTGTCGGCTCTCGACTTTGGTTGAAGTTGCGGCTAAGGCTGCTGGCTTCACGGTGTCCCCGTCAGGTCAGCCGGCCAAGACACCCGTCGATGCGGTCGAGATTTTTCTCGACCCGTTGGACTGGTTGTCAACTGGAGAAGCCAACAACCCTTCTTCACCGATTTCCCCTGGTGGTAACCGAGGACTTGCCTGTATCTCCCAGCCAAGTCCCCGGTCACATTCCTGAACCAGGGATGAGCTGGTTTCCTCACTTTCCTTTGACCCACCCTCGGCGACCCCGAAGGTCTCGGTCCTCTTCCATGTCGGGTAGATCCCACTGACATAGGCGGTCTCGGTCTCGGCATCATGGAAAGCGGCGTCACCACTCGTCCACTTCATCCTCTTTGGAGGATAGGCTCCAACACAAGTTACATTGGCGCTACGAGGACATGATGTGGCAACAACTCTTGCTGGCCGGTAATAAGCCGACCCTGTCGCTTTCTTCTGCCATTAAGTGGTTGTCGCCCGAGTGACCGAAGCAACCCCTCGTAGTAGTCGAGGAGCCGACCTCGGCACTGGTTGTTCAGCCAAAACCAGCTGCTCCGCCAATTGTGGTGGAACCACCGCCTCCTCAAGCCTAAGACTGGGCCCCTGACCAAAGATTCTCGGTTGGGTCAGGGTTGCCCCACAGGTTGTCCATCACCCTCACTCCCAATCGGCCTTGGCAGGTGGAGGGTGGCTCAGGTGCTCGGCAGCTGTTCGCGACTCCTCGGAGTCTGACGACGACTCCTTGTATTCCAGGCCCCTTGACCTGGAATCTGCAGGGGATCAGTTGGTGGACAAGAGCCCATCCTCGTTTTTGGGTATCCTTCGGCTCATCTCAGAGTCCACTGAGATGCAGCTCGAACCCGTACAGAAAAGGGCCAGGTATCCTCTCACAGAGATACTGGACCGAGGAGACTCCCCTACGGAGGCCTTCTCTGTGGCCAAAGCCATTGTTGGCCCGGCCCTGGAGTTGTGACAGCAGTCTACATCTTGTCCTGCGCCTTTGGCCAAGATGGCTCGCAAGTACGCAGTCCCCACCGGTTCACTCTCCGGTTTCTCGGAGCACCCCTCTGCAGAGGGTCTGGTGACCAATAGCATTTTCCAGCATTCTGGGAACGCTAGGGACGTGGACAAACCGCCCGATAAAGAGTCCAAAAAGCTGGACTACTCAGGGCGGAAGGTTTATGCTGCTTCCTCCCTAGGCCTTCGACAGGCTAACTTGGCTGTACTGATGGCACATTTTTCACACGCCCTTATGTGTTCCTTGGGTGAGGTGATTCCTCATCTCCCAGCTGACCTTCAGATGACGGTCAAGCAGGTGCGGGATCAGGGAAGGACGGTGGACAAACAGCAACTCCAAACTTCCTTGGATATCGGTGACTCTTGTGCCCGATAAGTAGTTGCCGCAGTAGCCATGCGCCGCAGAGCTTGGCTGCGGATCTCCACCTTCACGGCGGACACCCAGCACAAGCTGGCAGATGTTCCCTTCCTGGGCACCAACTTGTTCGGACCGAGGGTGGAAGGCCATCTCCAGAGGATCGAGAAGTCCAATGCCACCTTGGACTCGGCCACATCTGCCCAGAAGGACAAAGGCCGCCAGCAGCAGCATAAGCCCTTTCAACCTTCCACCCCTGCGGCACGTCTGTCCCAGCAACACCAGCAACAGGGCCAGCAGGCTCACACTTGGCGCCCCAAGGCTAAGTCTGCCGCTTCTTCCAGTAGGAGGCCTGGAGGGAAGGGTCCAGGCGGCCTCTCAGTCGGCCCTTCCTCCAAGCCTGCCCAGTGACGGGTTGAGGGGTGTTGCTCCCAACCTCGTCACTGCTCCCCAGGTTCCCCCCATGGGGGGACGGCTCTGTCACTTCCTTTCCACCTGGTCCACTATCACCACGGAACGCTGGGTGCTGAAAGTGGTCTGCAGGGGTCTGCCCTGGAATACGTAATAGTCCTCTCTATTGAGCCACTGCCCACCGGGGCTACGGGCTTGTATCTCTTTCGGCCTCGCCGAGCCGACATTGCTCTGCTTCTCCAGAAGGAGGCGATCAGTGAGGTGGCGGATCCTCCTCCAGACCTGGGGTTTGTGTCCAGGTACTTCCTGGTCCCAAAGCGGACGGGGAGGCTGGCGCCCCATTCTCGACCTGCACGACTTGAACAAGTTCCTAAGGCCGTGCACCTTCAGGATGGTCACTCTGGCTCAGATCATTCCATCCTTGGAAATAGGCATGTAGTTCTGCTCTCTGGATCGCCAGGACACATTCTTTCATGTCCCAGTCAATCTGTCTTATCAGTGATTCTTCCGCTTCAGAGCAGAGGGATCTCTTTATGAGTTCTGGACCATGCCCTTCGGCCTTCCTCCAGCTCCCAGGATCTTCACCAAATGCATGGCAGTGGTGACCGCATTCCTGCGGCTCCAAGGGGTCCGGGTGTACCCTTACCAGGATGACTGGCTGATTGCAGCCCCCTCAAGGTTGGAGGTGGAGCTGTCCAGGGATCTGGCTCTCCAGATCTGCTCTCGGATTGGCCTCCTGATCAACGAGGCCAAATTGGAACTTGTGCCATCGCAGGTGATTCAGTTCATCGGGGCAGAGCTCGACTCTCTTCGAGCCAGAACCTGGCTCCCATTGGCCAGGGCCGAGGTCCTTTCCTCCTTTGCCCAATCATTTCTGGTTGGGCAATTGCGCCCTGCCCGGGACTTCCTGCACCATCTGGGCCTCATGGCGGCCTGCACCAGCATGGTCCATTGGGCCCGCTAGCATATGCGCCCCCTGCAATGGGGGCTGGCCCGCCAGTGGTCACAGCGCTCCGGTCCTTTGGACCAGTCGGTGACTGTGACCCAGAAGATGTGGGACGGCCTGCAGTGGTGGCTCGTCCCAGCTCATCTGCAGGAGAGTATCCCGTTTGTCTGCCCCGAGTCGACGGTCACTCTATCGACCAATGCCTCTCTGATGGGTTGGAGTGCCCATCTGGGGGATCTCCGGGCCCACGGTCTCTGGTCCCCTCAGGAGTCTTGATGCCACATCAACCTGCTGGGGCTTCGAGCGGTTCAACTAGCCCTCACAGTCTTTGCTGCATTTGTACGGGGTCAAGTGGTTCAGGTCCAGATGGACAACACCACGACCATGTACTGTCTCAACCGTCAGGGTGGGAAGCACTCCTTGCCTCTGTGCAAGGAAGCTCTCCGCATTTGGTCCTTTGTGATCAGCCTGGAGGCAGATCTCCTAACCATCCATGTGGCAGGAGCCTCCAACAGTCTGGCCGATGCCCTCAGCCGGATAGGCGCTGCATCTCATGAGTGGTCTCTCCTGCCGAAGGTATTGCAGTATCTATTCTCCCATTGGGGCACCCCTCAGGATGATCTGTTCGCCTCCAGGGAGAATGCAAAGCTGAGGCTGTTCCATGCCCACCCCCCCTCAGCAGGGCTCGCTGCAGGGGGATGCCTTCTCGAGGCTGTGGACCCTGGGTCTCTTCTACACTTCCTCTCCATTTCCCTTGATCTACAAGGTGCTTCTCAAGGCGAGGAGGGACAAGGCGCAGGTGATTCTGGTAGCCCCAGACTGGCCTCGCCAGTTCTGGTACCCAGATCTCCTCAGCCTCACCTCCAGGCTCCCAAAGCGGCTTCCAGCCTGCCCGGACCTGATCTCTGTCGACAAGGGGAAGGTTCTCCACCCGGACCTTCAATCCCTGCGCCTGACGCCCTGGTTCCTGAGCGGCTAGAGTTCCAGGCCTTGAGTCTTTCAGACGAGGTTCTCAACGTCGTTGAGGCGTCCTGTAAGGAGTCGACCAGAAAATGCTACGCCTTCAAATGGAAGAGATTCTCCATTTAGTGTCAGGACATGGAATTGGACCCCTCTTCCTGTCCATTGGCTAGTATTTTGGACTACCTGTGGCCCCTTTCTCAGCTAGGGCTTCGATCGACGACCCTTAAGGTGCACCTGGCAGCCATCTCTGCTTACCAGGAATGGGCTGGCAAGCAGTTGGCGCAGGAGAAGGTGGTCAGGTGCTTTTTCAAAGGCCTAGACCACATATCCCCTCCGGTGCGAGAACCTCCACCTCTGTGGGATCTACTGCTGGTATTGACTAAGCTCATGGGCAAGCCATTTGAACCAATGCACAGGTGTGACGTCTCTCATCTGTCATGGAAGACCACCTTCTTGGTGGCTATTACATCAGCCAGAAGGATGGGAGAGCTTCAGGTGCTTTCCATTGAGCCTCCCTACCTGGTCTTCCACAGGGACAAGGTTGTCCTTCGCCCCCATCCGAAGTTTCTTCCAAAGGTGGTGTCGGAGTTTCACCTTAACCAGGTGTTGACTCTGCTGGTGTTCTACCCCAGTCACACCTCAGAGGCTGAATATAGGCTCCATTCCTTGGACCCTAGAAGGGTGCTCGCTTATTATAAGGAGTGGACGGCCGAAGTTCGGAGAGAGGTTGGCCAGGTGTTTGTTACCTACACTGAAGTCGCACCTAGCAGACCTGTAGCCATGTGGATGATAAGCAGGTGGGTCACCTCCTGCATAGATCTCTGCTATAGGTTGGCAGGCATGGAGCCTCCCAAAAGGATAACATCTCATTCTACCCGCCATACTGCTGTTTCGGTGGCTGCTTCTAGGGACATCCCTATCCAGGAAATCTGCAGGGCTGCTACCTGGAAGTCAGCACACACACCTTTTATTTCCCATTACCACATTGACTTAGAGTCACGCTGGGATGCTAGTTTTGGGACCTCGGTTCTCCAGTCCTTATTTCCCAAGAAGGGGGTGCGCGCCTTGCCTTCCTCCTCCCGGAGAACTGCTAGGAATCTGCCAGACAGTGTGGATTGAACAACATATCCACGTCCCTAGAAATACAGGTTACTCACCTGTAACAGGAGTTCTAGGAGTGGTATATGTTGTTCATCCACACGACCCACCCGACCTCCTCGGCTTCAACGTGCAACCTGGCTTCCAGCGGGCTAGATCTGGCGTCATGATGGAGCTGAGGGTTTTACCACCCAGGTGGGTGGGAGCAGCCAGTTTGAAGATCTTCTGGCAAGATTTAAAGCGGCAAGGAACCTGCAAGACAGTGTGGATGAACAACATATACCATTCCTAGAACTCCTGTTACAGGTGAGTAACCTGTATTTGCACATCTGGTGCACAATGGTGCAGTCGCTGTGGGAAATCAACTGGACAAACAAAATCACAGTGCCACTGTTCATGAGTGGAGGTCCCAAAATGCCTATGTTGAAAATGTGGTTAAAAAAAATCCCCAAATTTCTACGCATGCTCGTGACTTCACCAGTTTTTCATATTTTCACTCCAGATTTTCAACATTGCCCTTTTTTTGCACCTCCTCATGAACAGTACAGCTATCATTTTTCACATCCTGCCTGGAATGTGTTTTTGCACCTCTGGTGCCAAATGACGCTGTCGCTGTGCAAAATCACCTTTCAGCTAACAAACTGATAGTGCCACTGTTCATGAGGTGGGGTCACAATAAGCCCATGTTGAAAATTTGGAGTGAAAATGCCAAGAAACGCCCAGGGTGTTAGGATTTCCAACCGTAATGCCTTACCCTGTAGAGACTGACAGGCATCAGTGGTGTGACTTGGGATTGTTGGCTGTAATGCTCATGCCATTCCACCCCCACCCTGCAGCCAGTGACAGACATTGAGGTGTGCATTGGACTCTTCGGCCCCAAAGTTCACCCTATTCTCCTATACTGCACCCGGCTCAGCGTATTTCCTTATGGAATGGGGTGAGCGTAAGGCCCGAAGACCCCAAGGCACACCGCGATACTTGTCAGTGTCTGCAAGGTAGGGTGAGGTGAAATGGCGTGAGCGTTATGGCTGATGACCCAATGGCACACCCCGATGCCTGTCAGTCTCTGCAGGGTGGGGGTGGGGTTGGCGTCAGTTCAATACTTCACTGCCATTCCTATTATGCATCTCTCTAACTCCTGCGCTACCAGTGCCAATGCCAGCAAGGCAACATTCGGCATTGACAGATGCTTGTTGAGTGGTGGTACTCTGACATTGCACAGCTGCTGACCAGTCAGGACACAGTAATTGTCCTGCCATTTTATAAGTTACAGATGAAACGTTGAAGGTGAGTGTTAGGGCAGCCAACCAGGCAGGGAGGCTGCAGAGGGGGTCCTAGATTGGGCAGAGGCTTGCAACAATTTAAGGAGGTCCTGGATCAGGGCTGCAGGAAAAAGTAGGTGAGAAAAAGTTAAACAAACAAACAACAAAAAAATGGCTGGCCCATGGCTAGCTCTGAAATATGACTTGGGATTGATCTCAGAAGGAGGCTGCTTGCCTATGGTTGAGGTACAGTACCAAACATAGCCATAAGAATAGGAGTACTGTACATACATACATGTATCTGTAAAACAGGTGTGGGTTTGGATTGTCCAAGACAAAACTACTATCTAATGACCAACTTACAAGATAGCACTACTGTCTTGCAAAGCTGGGTATATCACTGTGGAATACTAAACCAATCAACGAGCAGCTTTAACAGTGCTGATGACATAACGGCAACAATGTACAGCACGAAAGCCAGCATATGTGAGATATGTTGTAGACTTAGTTGCTTTCTACTTTGTTTGTGTAAGCCCCCCTCAGCTGTCTAGGGGTATTCCTGATGGTAAAAGGGGAGGGGGGGCACTATACAGCCAGGATCACAGTCCAGGAAAGTATAGCTCATTTACCTGGGCTTACTCTGGATAGTCCGGGGGTGCAGGCAATCTCTGATCAGGGTGGAGATGATGGGGGTGCAAACTTTGGTTAATATAATGACAGGCATAGTAAAGAGTTAATCCATTATCCACAACTGATTAGAAGATCCATATTGATTTAATTGAAAAAAAAAAGACTGGTAACCACTACATGGAGCAATTGAAGTAGCACTATATGGTGGGCAGTCCACAGTTTTTATGGTCGAATCCAAGGTGCAGCATCCTTTGATCCAGGGATCTATGTGAGCACTTCCAAGGGGCTGAATAAGGCTCCTCTCCAAATGATGGTGGCAAGCTTTACTCTGTAGGCCGAGCAGGCCTCAACCATGCAGCATCTCCAAACTCCCTTCAGCACTAATTCATTGGAACCACACAGCAGCTGTGTACATCGTCTTTTTCCACAGGCCTCCCCCAAACTATTTCCCAGTCTCTTCATGCTACACGAGCACCCCAAGGATTTCTTCTCCGGGCGGTCCTCAACCAACTGGTCTGGGACTTTGGGGGGGCCTCCGTACTTCTCTTAGACAGACACAAAGCTCCTACAGTGATGGATACAGCCTGTCACCACTGTACCCCCAATGGGCCGAGCTTCCACCACCGACTCATGCTCCAGGGGCCCTGTGGCGCCTGCCAGGCCTAAACACGAAAGGACCTGGCCCAGTGGCACTGAGGGTTGAGGCACTGGACACTACACCTTGCGCCACGCCGTCGACCCGTGTTCTGGAATGGGCACGGGTCGTTGGGGTCGGCAGGGGAGGGGAGGAGAAGGATCGAGCATCCAGAGGACTGCTCTCCTTCTCTGGAGAGGGGCGGATTCCCAGTACCCGGTGCAGATTGCCACCTAGCAAAGGCTGGGTGTCACAACGCTGCACTACAAGGGACGGAGCTGAGGACAGACGCTTACACGCTAGCGTCATTGCACATCCTCAGCTCCCGGGGAGAAAAAAACCTCTTGAAAATGCCGGCCCGTGCGTATGAGCTGGCTCCGGTGCCTGACCCTCCAGACACAACAGTTCCGCCTCGGCGGCCCCACTTGGGGGCCTTCCCCAGGTGAGAGTTCGGGTCCCTGGATGCCTGGCGAGCCCATTCATGGGGCTAGGGACGCCGGCACCAAAAAGAGGAATGGGAAAAAAATTAAAAACACATGAAGGGACCCACCACACTGCCCTGCCCCGGTGCCAGGGGTAACTTTGCAGGCTTCTACTACTCCCTGGGCCCTGGCTCCAAATGTGGCGTGGCAGTCCCCACATGCAGGCCAAACTCACAGCAGCACCAGATAGTCCCCGATGACTCCAGGATCACATTTCTTCGAGTGTGGTGGGCTGGGGTGGCAAACGCCTGACCCCAAACTTCGTCCATCCAGCTGAACGCTGGCTGACACTCGACTTCTTCCTCTCCCCACTGGCTTGCTCCCTTTTTTGGGGCCAAAACCCTCCCTTATATAGCCCTTGGCCTCCTCTCCCTCTGGCCAGCAGGGGGCCCCTGATGCCAGGTGAGGTAAAACCAGGAACAAAGTTGCAGTAAGCTCCCAGAGGGGGCTTACATTTGCATTTGTTTTGATTGTATTGGCTTGTACTTCATGATTGTGTTGATTTGTACTGTACGGATTTGTAATGCATTGATTTGCTTCCCTTGTGCTGAGCCATTGATCAGAAGTGCACAGTTTACATTTTGTACTTCTTTTTTTGATCCTTTCTATCACAAAACCACCTAAACACCTATAAGGGTGTGGTGGAACACGATTGTGTATGGAAATCCATAGACTGCAGAAAGTCGTTCTGCTACAGTAGTGACGCCCTCACTAACACGGAAGGACTTTTCCTTCTGCGTTAGTGAGGATGTCATGATACAGGTCACCCCATCAGCGCTCATCATTGGTCAGTGGCTGGTGAAGAGTTGCGCTTGTGTGGTAGCCGGTGGGTGGTTGTGGTCAAGTGCAGTCAGTGGAGTAGAACCAAACCCCCCCAAAAAGTAAGTGGTTCTGGGCTGTCTTGAGGTCTTACTGAAGACTGCTGTGATCGTGGTCTACCATACACTATATAGAACAATATATGGGAAACCATACACAACAAAGCTAACTTCCCCTTCATGGGTACCATGACGACTGAGCGACCTCTCGAGCTTCACTGTTGAGGTCATCTGTTGTGAAGATATCCACTCGGGGGAAGAATAGCCTTGTGTATGGTTTTCTGTACGCTATCCTATATGTTGTACAAATCAAATATGAAATGGTTGAGAGTGAGGTAGTAGAAAATTCTTCACTTGATTTCTTCTGACCTCACTAGTGGCTTTGCCACTTATGAGGTCAGGAGGTAAAGTCCAGCTGGTGAAGACATCTCTACTGTCTCACTCTCACTCATGTCATATATAAATATGCATGTGTGGGGGCTGGATGCAGAGCATATAGTATGAAATAAAAGAAGTAAAATAAATATGCTGCTATTTATAAATGTGATTTGGGGATTTCTTTTTTCATTTGTAGCTTTGCTGTGCCCATTCGCAACTGTCTCAGTACATGGAACGGTACAGGTAAGAGTACTGTGCGTGTGTACGTGAAAATGCATGTATGTGTATGCATAGGCAAACGTGTTTTTTGAAACTTGGTAGTCCACTGGGCTACTGCAGACATCCTTTTTGATAGCCCAGCTAATAGCTTGGCGGCCTGCTAAATGCAACAGATGACTGAGCCGTAGAACCACTGTGGCATTCAGTGGGAAGCTGGTGTGTTGCAACAACTTTCCCATCATATTAATAGGTTAGTATGCCCTAGGCTGATATGCCACCAGTGGGCTCAGTCCAGTTGTGTGTGTGCACATGCCTGTTTCATCTACTTTGTTGCTGGAGAATAAACATTTAGAAAGAGACCTTAACTTGTTAGCTTTTCCTCCATTTTTCCATTGTATCTCCCTATCTACATCCTGGTTGTACTAGTTGTGTCACAGTTCTTCATCTTGGATGTGAGGGACGTATGTAAGCAGCCTTACTGGAGACAGATGCAATATCCTGCTTTTAAATTTTTTGCTGGTTATTGACAAGCACTGGTGTCCCCCCCACCAAAGGTGCCACCTTTGTCGCCCCTTCGCTCTACACTGCTCTAGCAAGTGAAAGACCTGAGGTCTCGCTGTAACCTGGGTGTGACCCACTGTGGTGCACCATGCTACTCTTGAACCTTTAATTTAAAAAAGGGAGTAGGAACTATTTTTAGAAGGCACTTCAAACTGTTTGACTTGATTCCCAGCTTATTGCAATTATACCTAAAGTCCTTGGAGATACAATTCACCATCTCCAGTGGAGTTGGCAGACAGTTAAATCAGTTTAGAGACTTAAATTGTCAATGAACTGCTCAGGAAAGAGTTCAGCATTTTTTTTTAAATTGATTTTTGAGGCCTGGTCTGGTAGTGCAGCGGTAGTACTAGCACTCACTATTATGGTAACCCAGGTTTAAACCCCAGGAATCCCTCACTAGCTGTTTAACAACAGCATCTTCAGCCGTGCCACTGGAGCTTGCCCCAGGGTTCCGAACATCATACTGATTAAGGAACACAGAACGGCGTTCAAACTCTGCTGTGTTGTCACGCTCACCTTTGCCCCATAATGGCAGATTTGTTTCTCTAGCCGAGAAGTAAGCATTGCCCCGAAGTTGCTCCTGGTTCACAGACTCTGTCTGTAACTGTTTCTTTTTAGTTTCTTTAGTTAGTTCGTCCTTTACGCTGTGTCAGCTAGGTTTGTTGTTCGTTTGATGTGTCAGCAATTCCCGTTTATTTTTTTTGGTGGTTCCAGAGAATCAGACAGAGATTAAGGAGTGGCTTTCATTTCTGGGACCTGCCTTTGCCATTATAAAAAAAGAAAAAAAGAAGAAGAGAGTTTTTACCTGGTCCGGTTCCATTTGTCTTGGGAACAGAGACATTTCTTCTGTTGCCTCCCATTTGGATTAGCTCCTTTGTTAGGAGCCAAGCACACTGTCTGTTTAGTTTGTGAACCACATATTAATTTCTCAGAACCCACAGGCAAAAAAACCAAAAGAAAAAGGTGTTTGGGGGACGATTGATCGCCACAATTTGCTTTTAGGTGCTGGGAACCCAACCACTTCACAGTTGTACTTTGATTAAAGTTTTACTCTAGTATTTTGGTTGAGGGTTCAAACTTAAAATGATATAGCCTCATTTCATTACTCCTCATTGCTGCAGGGTTCAGGTGGGGGTCCAGCCCCTCGGTGTAAGGTCTCGAAAATCAGGGTGCCTGAAAGGGGGAGCCCTAATGTCACCAAAGTTGAAAGAGCCACAGAGCAGACATTGGAGACGGTGCCTGCCAAGAAGAAGAAACATAAAGAGAAACATGTCACTGCCCCTCCTGCTGAAAGAGCAAAGGAGACCACGTGGACAGTAGACAGGTATTTGAAACAGTGCCTGCTAGAAAAGTACATAAAGAAAAGCTTCCCACTGCCCCTCCTGCTGATAGGGCAAAGGAGATGCCAGTGGACAGTAAACAGGCATCAGATACAGTGCCCTCTAAGAAAAGGCATAAGGAAAAACATGTCACTGCCCCTCCTGCTGAAAAGGCAAAGGAGAAGTCAGTGAGCAAATCTGATTTTCCCTCATTTAAGGATATGACTGTATCATTGCAATTCTTCCGGGCTTTCCAAGTTATGGGCGCCTGTATGTCCATGTCAGCGGTGGACCTCCCCCGCCCCGATACCTGTAGTGATGCCTGTGGGGGGAGGAAGAAATGTATTATGATGAGGAGAAGGAAGGGGATCCTAAGGAGCCAGGCGGCCCCGCGATCAGGAGTTTGGTTCCCCCCTTGGTCTTCAGAGGGACTATACCTCCCGTTTTATGGTTGTGAGGCAGATGGCAAATATCCTCAATATCTCTCTCCTCAGGAGAAGGCAGAGAATGAGGTGATGTTGAATTCTTAGACATGATGGGTCTGGCCCCAACAAAAAGATTGTATTTGCCTGTCCACAAGTCTTTAAAGAAAGCCTCTTTCAATGTCTTGTCAGCTCCCACTTCTGCTGCAGGTGTTGACAGGAAAATTGAGAAAAAGTACCACGTGGACAAACCAGGTGCAGAGTACTTATGCAGTCACCCTGGCCATTAAGGGGCAGTTCAGACTGCAGCCTGTGACCAGTCTAAGGCACCCCATTCATCCCAGCCTCCAGAGAGAAATTCTGGAAAACTGGACAGCATGGGGGGAAAAGTGTACATGTCAGCTGCTTTGCTGTTAAGACAGGCAATTTATATGGCCTATTCAGCTCAATACCAAATCGTGCTTTGGAGTTCTGTAATGGCCATGAGTGAGAAAACACTTGGGGATTTGACTCGGAACCTGGCAGACACAGCCAAAACCACCATGGATGCCACCAAGTACCAATTTCATATGGCTGTAGGTACCAATGATACTGCTTCCAAGGTCATGGCGCATGAAGTATCACTCAGAAAGTTTGCTTGGCTTAGAAGTGCAAACCTTTCCCATGATACTCAGATGAAAGCCATGGATTTTCTATGTGAGGGAGATTTCTTGTTTGGTGGCAAGAGAGAGTTACATGAAAAAAAGTGATGAATGTAAAACCACTTACAAAAGCAATCCTGAAAAAGGAAAAGTCTCCACTCCTCAAAGGTATTATGGTAGGGGAGATGGGGGCAGGGGTTACTACCCCATGCTTATGTGACCTACGACTATGCCCGCCAGAGGGTTTCCTTCAGATGTAGGGGCAGAAAGTTCTTCAAAAATGGAAGTGTCACTCCAGTTTCTAAGGCTCAGACGAAACGAAATCCCTGACAAGTGTGCCCAAGTTGCCCAATCATTGCCAGTGGAAGGAAAGTTAACTCACTATCTACATGCCTGGGAAAATATTACCACAGACGTGGGTTCTGGAGATAGTGGGTCAGGGTCTCTCTCTCTGCAGTTCAAAAGGTTTACAAAGCTGCAGACTTGCAGAGTCTTTCCTCCTCACACCTTCAGCTAGAGTTAGAGGTAAAAAAGAAGCTACTTGCAAATGCAGTAGAGGCAGTCCCCCCCCCCATATTGGGAAGGGATTATACTCCAGATATTTCCTCACCTACAAGAAAAATGGGGAGCGGTGATCCATTTTAGATGTCAGTTTCCTGAACAAACATTTAAAGAAAGAAAAGTTCAAGTAGTAACACTAAGAACAGTAATCCCTTCCTTGCAGCAAGGTCACTGGATCTGAAGAATGTCTGTTTACACATTCCAGCAAGACCCTCTCACAGGAAATACCTTAGGTTCAGAGTGGGGGGATGGCCACTACCAGTTCGTGGCCCTTTCTTTTGGCCTTTCGTCGGTCCCCGGAGTCTTCACAGAAGGCCTAGTGGCAGTAGTGGCACATTTGAGGAGGCAAGGGGTCATGGTTTCCCCCTACCTGGGCGACAGGTTGGTTTCGGATAGCCCTACCAAGAGTCCAAGACCTTTCTCGACCTTTCTCTCCCTCACCCAACACACTCTAGAGGAGTTGGGTTTCCTAGAGAACCTCCAAAAATCTCAACTAGACCCAGTACAGATGTTGGATTTTATAGGAGCAGAGCTGGATACTGTTCTGGGAAAGGCTTCTTTCTTCTCTCGGAAGAGGGTGGCCAACCTGATAGAACTTGCAAAGTCCTTCAAAATAGGGCAGCTAAGACCTGCCAGGGACTTCCTTCAGTTGATGGGGCACATGGCCTCCTCTACAGCAATGGTGCCAGATTCCAGATGAGAGGTGTCCAGTATCACTTAGGGGCCCACTGGTCACAAAGATGGGACCCTCTGTTAAAGGTGGTGCCAGTATCAAAGTGCTTATCAAGGGTACTGGAGTGGTGGAAGGAGGAGGAAAACCTTTGGAAAGGGGTTCTTCCTCCATCAGTCACCCACGGTACTAGTCACTAGGGATGCATCCCTCCTGGGGTGGTGGGGGCATCTAGAAAATCTCACCATAAGAGGGGTATGGGAGCCGGCCTGGTGGTGCTGAGGGTTGAGACGCTGGACACCACACCTTGCACCACGCTGGTGACCCAGGGGTTCGGGAGCAGACTCCGGTTGCTAGGGGTTGGCAGGGGAGGAGCAGGATCAAGCGTCCGGAGGACTGCTCTCCTCTCCTGGGATGGTTGTGTTCTGTTCCACACAGCATTAGCAACCCCAGGGATCCTATGGAGTACTGCAGTCTGCATGGGCACACAGGAAGGGTTTGGGTGGCGGCGGGCGTCTTTCACTCAGGTACGGGAGTGTGCCTGGCGTGAGCAGGGCACTATTGCATGTGCTCGCCCTGGCAACACAAGAAGTGGAAAAAAACCCACTCCCTGGATGCTGGGTTCCGCCCACTGGCTCTCCCACTCCCCTCGCCTGTCTGACTTTGGAAAATTGGAGCTGAGCCAGTTGTCAGACCAGGTAGGTGGAGGAGTGTCTGTCCCCGATTTCCCGGTGGGGTGGACTTCAGGTGGGAGGCAGCGCAGTTGGTGGTATATGAGGATTACCCAAGAGAGTTCTGGTGGCAGCGGGCGAGAAAAAAAAAAGTTGACAAAAAAAGAGTGGTATGGACCCCACTGGAGTCTCAGGAGCATATAAACTTCCTGGAACTCAGGGTGGTGTATCTGGCAATGAAAGCTTTTTCCTCCCACATCAGGGGCCAGTCAGTCCAGGTAAGAATGGACAATACCACCACTATGTACATCATCAGCAAACGGGGAGGGACAAGATCTTCCAAACTGTGCACATAAGCAATGAAGATCTGGAGTCTGGCTTACTCTCTGCAGGTGCAGTTGTCCGCAGTCCATCTACCAGCAAGGACAATGTCCTGACATACTCTTTAAGCAGGATCAGTCAAGAAGATCACAAATGAACTCTGAACAAGCAGGTGCTCTCTGCTGTGTTCAGAAGATGGACCAGAAGTGGACCTGTTTGCTTCTTGGGAAAACTTCCAGCTCCTCAACTTTTATTGCAGGCCTCCCTTAGTGGGAATAGTCCCAGAGGACACACTAGTCCTCTCATGGACAGAGAAGTTCCTTTATGCATTCCTTTCTTTCCAGCTTCTGCTGAGAGTGCTGCTAAAGCTCAGGAGTGAGCCGGCAACAATGATTCTGACTGCATCGAATTGGGCCAGGCAGATGTGGTACTTCCTGCTTCTGTCCCTCTCCTCCAGACTACCAATCTCTTTTCCTCAGAGTCAAAGTCTGCTGACTCTGTCTCAGGGCAGGATAGCGTTCCCAGAACCAAGAACCCTGCTTCTCAAAGCATGGTACTTGAAGAGTTAGAGTTCTCTGGACTAGACCTCTCAGAAGAGGTTTTACATGTGCTTGAGGTGTCCAGAAAATCAGCAACTAGGAAGACCTATGCTTTCAAGTGGACATTATTCTCACTTTGATGCTGTTCCAGGCAGATCAGCCTTTTCCAGGAGGGCCTGTCCATTGTTTTGGACTGTTTGATACACCTGCAGTCCCTAGGCCTATGGCCTTCAACCCTAAAGGTAAATTTGGCAGCAGTGTCAGCATGCTTGTTGGCTGGTAGCGATAGATCTTCGGGGGTATCTCAGTCATCTAGTAACACTGTAGGAACCTTCGCTGTCGGTGAAGGGGAATTCACATGGAAAAGTATCAGCAGTACAACTGGGGCCGCTCATGCCATTGACGTCCGTCGACATCACCAATCCTATATAGGTGTGGGCGGCCCCGCTCTCTCCTCGGTTCTTTCCCACCATCGACTCGCTTGCATGGGTGTCTGTGGAAGCTCTGTCGTAGTATTTGCGCCTTTTTTTGTTTCAGCCTATGGCTTTTTTCACTTACCTTGTAAAAAATCTCTTTTTAAGAGATTTCTTCTTTTTATTTATGTCGAGAGTTAATCTTTCTACTTTTCTCTTCTGTTGCTGCTGATGTGGAAAGAAGATTGCCTCCAAAGACTATCATTCCATCTCTGTCTGCTGTCTTGTGCCTGACCACGATGTTTCTGACTGTGAGCTCTGCCAGAAGTTTAATCAAACAACCCTTTGGCAATACAAAACGGCTGTTAAGAAATTCCTGATGGATCAACAGGTAGCCAGCCCTGGGCAGGAGTCCTCCAGAACAACAGAACCCCCAGTCGCTGGCCTGTTCTTCAAGCTTCCAGGCCTCCAAGGCCTGAGACAAGTCCTCGGGGAAAAGTCGCAAGAAAGACCGAGATCGCGACTGCTCCCCCCAGCATCGATCTTGCGCCCCGTCAGCCTCTCCTTCTTCTGGGGAATCTTCGTCGGCTGCTGCCACTCTAACGAAGAAAATTGCTGCCCAGGTCTCTGTGCCCAGCAGACTCACACTGACAGTACCTCTACCTGATTCACAGGGTGCCCGGCTGTCGACTGCAGGTTCGTCGTCGACGGCTCTCCCATCGTGGCCTGCCCCTTCTCCCACTAGGTCTACAGGATTGTCAGGTTCTCAAGACACAGCAGGCAGGTCGTCTACACCTGTGCTGTCGAACCCCCCTCCATCGACACCCACCGTCGACCTGAATGAAGTCTTGATCAAGTTCACCAGTTGGCTTGTTCAGCAACTGGGAGCATTAAACAGGCCCCCTTCGCCGACACCAGATCCAGAGGTTGAAGAGGTCGACGTCGAGGAGGAGTATCATCTAGACCTCATTCTTCCTGATGATGTGGCAGAAGATGAGGAGGAGGAGGTCCTACTCTCTCATAGGTCTACAGCCTCCTCTGTCAGTGAGGACTCTTGTCAAGCATACTCCCAGGTCTCATCCTGAGGACCCCACATTGTTTCTGTGTTTCTTTGTTTAACTTTATCACATCCCCCAGGGTTTCCCTGCTATGCTTCCCAGCCAGAGACAGACTTAGTTGTCATTAAGGCAGATCATGACAGATCTAAGGTGCCTAAGCACCTTAGTTCCCTTTCCCCAGACAAAGAATCTCGTAGAATTGACCTATGGGGAAAAAGGTTTTATGCCTCCTCCACCTTAGGTTTGAGACTTACAAACTATCTGTCATACATGGTTAAATACCAGAATGCCAGTTTGAAAGAAGGGCAAGACTGTGGCCCAGGCCCTTCCAGAGGGCACTCAAAAGCAGGAGGTGCTTCAGTGCCTTCAGGCAGCTGAGGACGTTAGCAAACATCTCCTCAGAGCATTGTATGACATGGCTGACACTGTTGCCAGGGCAGTACAAAGAAAAAACAGGTGCTCTCATGAGACAGCAGCTCGGCGGTGCAACTAGAAGGCAACCAACCATACAGGTACGTGTAGAAAAAGGAAGTTGCATTTGTGGGAAACAATCCAGGAGTCGATATGGCAGTAAAGCAAATTTATTCCAGCATGGAGGATAAAGCAAAAAGCCCCCTGTTGCCAGGGCAGCTGCTATGGGCATATGCTTCCAAAGGCACTCCTGGCTCAGAGTATCGGGGTTCGCAGTTGAAATGCTGGAGAAAGTGCTTAATGCCCCCTTCAGTGGCACCAGGCTGTTTGGTCCTGATGTCCAGGACCTCATAAATGATCTGTAAGCCTTGAGCAGGGCCCTCAAATCGGTCCAGTCCCATTATCATACTCAACCAAAGGGTAGAAGGCGGCCTCCTTTTCGTAACCAGAACAGTAGGCCTGGAACAGATCCCCGTCCCTAGTGCTGGAGCGGTGACCAGGCGCCCCAGAAGAGAGGGACCAGCCTCAGTGGCTGGCTCCACTTCTGCTTGACTCCTTGCCTCTGGACCAGGAGGTGGTGGTCGGAGGTTGGTTCTCTGTCCATCTGAACCAAAGGAGAACCATAACTTTGGCTGCATGAATTCTGCAAATCATAGAAAAGGGTCACACCTTGCAGCTCATCGAGCAGCCTCCAGACACCCCACCTCCACCCTCCATTTATACCCCGGCTCACTTGTCTGTTCTCCGGGAGGAAGTGCAGTCTCTTCTACGCACGCAGGCCATCAACCCAGTGCCCAGGCACCAGAGAAATGGGGGGTTCCTGGTCCCCAAAAAGACTGGAGCTCTGAGGCCCATTTTAGATCTAAAGGACCTCAGTCTGTTCGTCCAGTACAAAAGTTCCGGATGGTAACTGTGCCAGGCCCAATGCCCCTCCTCAAGACAGGACTGGTTCTGTTCGCTGGACATGTAGGATGTTTACCTGCATATCTCAGTCTTTCCTTCTCACAGTAAGCTTCTCCATTTTGCCTTTCAGGGTGAGCATTTTTAGTTCAAAGTGCTGCCCTTTGGCTTGTTTTCTGCGCCACAAGTCTTTACCAATCGCTTGGCAGCAGTTGTAGCAGCTCTCAGAAGAGAGGTACTCTATGCCTTCCCTTATCTGGATGATTGGCTCCTAAAGGCCTTGTCCAGGGAACAGCTTTTGTTGACTCTGGAGCGAACTCTCCAGCTCTTCCACTCCCTGGGC
The DNA here is from genome assembly GCA_016271365.2 of Neoceratodus forsteri. Lineage (NCBI taxonomy): Eukaryota > Metazoa > Chordata > Ceratodontiformes > Ceratodontidae > Neoceratodus > Neoceratodus forsteri. The sequence continues at coordinate 1,339,161,663 of CM028131.1, forward strand.
ATTATCGTCAACCTACCCAAGTCAGTTCTGGTACCATCCCAAAGGCTGCAGTATATAGGTGTGGTTTTGGACTTAGTGTAGGGAAAGGCCTTCCTGCTCCAAAACAGGGCAGAGTGCCTCATAACCCAAACTCAGAAAGTTGCCCAGAGCCGGTACATTTCTGCGAGGGTATATCTCAGATTGCTGGGCCTGATGGCATCTGCCATACCCTCCGTTCTGCTGGCCAGGCTTCATATGCGTACCCTCCAGTGGACCCTCTGAGTACAGTGGGACCAGCACATGGATGAGTTAGACCAACCAGTCCTGGTCTCTTCCCCAGTAAGCAAGGTGCTGCAGTGGTGGATGGACCCCTTGAATCTGCTTAAAGGCGGCCCATTCCAGATCTCTTCCCCATCAGATCCTAACCACAGATGCATCAGGTCTGAGCTGGGGCGCACACCTGGGCCCCTTCCAAACCTGAGGCACCTGGTCCCAGTGGGAAGCCTCCCTGCATATCAGTGTCCTGGAGATGAGAGTGGTGCTCTATGCCATGCAGGCTTTTCAGGAACACCTTGCTTTGGGTCAGCTACTGATGCAGTAGGACAGTCTAAATGTAGTGTACTACATCAACAAGCGGGGGACTCACTTTACCGCTTTGTAGGAAAGCCGTGAGAGTGCGGTGCTGGGTGTTAGATCACAGTCTGGCGCGCTCTCAGTCCACATGCCAGGCGTTCTAAACACCCTGGTGGACAGTCTCAGCAGAACTCAGTCCAGCATAAACAAATGGGAGCTTCTCTCATCCATTGCAGAAGACTTGTTTGACAGATGGGGTCATCCAGAGTTGGACCTTTTTGCGTCCCCACTCAGCACAAAACTGCCCAATTTCTGCTGGAGCAGGAGGTTTCTTTATGCATTCCCTCCATTTCCGCTAATCCAGAGGGTGCTAATCAAATTGCAGATGGAAGGGGTCAGCACGATTCTAGTGGCTCCATTCTGGCCTCACCAGATATGGTTCCCTGTCCTTCAGCAGCTGGCGGAGGAACCTCTGGTCCCTCTTCCTCTTTGCAGGAACCTGCTGACCCAGTATCAAGGGACCCTGGTCCATCCCAACCTCAAGTCCCTCCATCTGCCTGCCTGGCTCCCGAGAACATAGTCATTGCTAGGTTTGGGGTCTCTAGCTGGGTGGCAGACATCCTTGTGGCCACCCTGAAGCCTTCCACTCGATCCATTATGCCATGAAATATAAGCAGTTTGCCATCTGGTCTGCCAGACATAACTTAGGCCCTTTCACCTGTTCAGTGAATCATATCCTGGACTACCTGATTTCACTGTCTGACACAGGCCTCCAGTATTCTTTCCTCAAGGTCCACCTTTCGGCTATTTCTTCATTTCATGAGCCCTTGGGTTACTGCCCAGTTGCTCAGCTGGATATCTCGCATACCTTTCTTGGGGGCATCCTGCATCTGAAACCTTCAATCTGTTCCCCTGTCCTGGCTTGGGACTTGAATTTTATTTTGGAGAAATTGACTCCATCTCCTTTTGAGCCAATCGCGTCTTGTGATTTATGCTTTCTCCCTTGGCAAGCACTGTTTTTAGTTACAATTACTTCTGCTTGAAGAATTTCAGAGATTCAGGCCCTCTGGTGGGAGGAGCCTTATTTGATTTTTCATAAAGACAGTGGTGTCTTTGCAAAAAAATCCTAAGTTTCTGTCTAAGGTGGTTTCAGAGTTCACATTCGGTCTATCCACCTTCCCTTTTATTTTCCTGAGTGTGTCAATCCAGGGGAAGCACTGCTCCATACGTTAGATTTGCACAAAACTTTGAAGTACTACCTGCTTAGGACTAAGAAGTGCAGAAAGTCAAAGCAGTTGTTTGTTTCTTTCCTTCGCCCTGGGTAGGGAGGGCGTTTCAGTTTCTAAGCAGTGTTTTCCCAAATGGTTGGCAAATTGCGTTGTGTTCTGCTACAACAAGTAGTCTGGTTCAAGGTCAAAAAGGTCAAGGAAACAAACCACACCAAGACATGGGTCATAGACTTCAGAAGAACAGACTTTCATCAGATAAGAATATGCATTAGGGATATCCTCAAGAGGAAGGCAAAAGGAGGGGTAGAGGAATGTTGGATAAACATAAGAGAAGCACTAGCGGCTGTTACTGCAAAATACTCTAGGCTAGTCAGTAAGATGAAGAAAAAAAGAAATCCCCTATGGTTCACAAAGGAGGTGGCAGCTGCAGTGAAATAATACAGACTAGCATTCCAAAGATACAAGGGCTTGAACAGCGAAATAGATAGGGAGGCATACAAGTGCAGCTTGAAGGAGGCAGGAAGGGTGATCAGAAAAACAAAGGCACAGACTGAGGAAGACATGGTGCAGGGGGTTAAAGGAGGCAATAAGATCTTCTTTAGGTACATAAACAACAGAAGGAAAAACAAAGGAGGCATTGCTAGGCTCATAAGCAGGGATGGGAGGAGGGTAGAAGACAGTGAAAAGGCAGAAGTCTTAAATGAGTACTTCTGCTCAGCCTTTGCTAAGGAGGCACCTGGGACTGGACCCATCCCAAAGGGGGACTGAAGTCTCCTAGGGGGAATGGACACAAGCCTGTTCACAATAGAGAGGGTAAGGACAGAATTACAAAAATTAAAGGTAGATAAAGCCATGGGGCCGGACGGAGTCCACCCACGCATGTTGAGAGAATTTAGTGATGAATTGGTAGCACCACTAGCGGCTCTTTTTAGCAGTTCCCCAGGACTGGAAAAGAGCAATAGTGGTCCCCATACACAAGAGTGGTAGCAGTGAGGAGACAGGAAACTACTGCCTGGTCATCCTCACCTCGGTGGTGGGTAAGATGATGGAGTTGCTGCTCAAAGAAAGGATACTAGCATTCCTGGAGGAATCTGGACAACTGGACGCCAAGCAGCACGGCTTCACAGTGGGAAGGTCCTGCCAGACTAACCTGATCGAGTTCTTTGACTCAGTTACTAGGGCTGTGGATCGGGGGGAGCTGTTGATGTTATCTACCTTGACTTTAGCAAGGCCTTCGACTCTGTACCACACAGAAGGCTGCTAAACAAACTCGACCATACAGGAGTGGAGCAGGAATTGGCAGCCATTGGAACTGGTCTGAGCCAAGGCATCTTGACCCGAACAGGACTGCCTTCATTTTTTCTTCATTCATTACAAGTGAGTTTGAGGAGAACCAGGCTTCCAGTGCAGCTAGACTGGCCTGGAGGTTGGCACTGATTACGCTAGGAATCGGATCACTGCAGTAGACGACAGTGTCATCTGCATAGAGGATAAGGTTGTTCCTCCTGCCAGCCCCCTCTATATCATTGACAAAAAGAGTAAATAATGGGACCAATGATCGAGCCCTGGGGTACCCTGGAGATTACTAGTTTAGCACTAGACTGGGTTCCTCTCCATAGGACTTTTTGGGTTTGGTTGAGCAGATAGCTCTCAAACCATGTAGCAGAGGGCCCGTCCAGTCCAAGTAGTTGAAGTTTAGTGAGGAGAAATTCATGGCTGACCAAGTCAAATGCCTTGGATAAAACAATGAATAGAGCTGCCGTTGGGGAACCTTGGTCCATTACGTCAAGGCTGTCCGATGTGAGCCGGATAAGGGCTGTATCCATGCCATGGCCTTTCCCAAAGCCATGTTGAATGTCAGCTAGGAGTAGGTGCCTTTTGAGGTAGTCCTGTATTTGATTGTAGACCAGTCTTTCCTGCACCTTCGCTAGTGGGCAGATAATGGAGATTGACCTGTAGTTCCCCACATTGTCCCGGGGCCCTTTTTTGTGAATGGGGACAATAGTTGCCACCTTCCATTTATCCGGGACCTTTCCTTCAAGGGGGGACCTGTTGATAAGCAGGGTAGCTGGGCGGGAGATAGCTGGAGTTGCAGCCCGCAGGAGTCTAGGTTCAAGCAGGTCATGTCCCGGAGAGGAGTTCGGGTTTATACGTTGCAGAAGGGGAAGTACCTCAGCAGGTTTGACCAGCTTCAAGTGAAACTGGGGTCGGGAGTGTTCCCAGGTGGTGCCTTTGTTGCTGGGGGCACCAGAGGGCAGAGGGCTTATTTCAGACAAAGACTGGAGTGCATGGCACCCTCAGCGTTCCAGCTTCATTTGACATGGCCGTCTGCCAAGAATAAAATTATCTACCCTACAACTTCCAAATAGTAAAGAAGATTTTGGGGCTTCCAGACCTGGAAACATACTATGCAACTGTAGCCCTCTCAGCTATTTTACACTGACTACTGCCAGCCCAGTCCTAAATGTGGATGTCTATTGAGTTGGATTCTTTTTTCAGTTCAACCCATTTCCGGCTGGCTATTTGATGACAGATGCAGTTGGTTGCTCACTGGTCATGAAGATCCTAGTGTTGCAGTCCTTGGATCTACTTGGTGGTCTATAATTCATAAACTATGTCTTAAAGATGGTCTTCCTTCCTTCCTTCCTTCCTTCCTTCCTTCCTTCCTTCCTTCCTTCCTTCCTTCCTTCCTTCCTTCCTTCCTTCCTTCCTTCCTTCCTTCCTTCCTTCCTTCCTTCCTTCCTTCCTTCCTTCCTTCCTGTGGTGCAGCTCCTGAACATTCTAGCAGCCAGAATGGACACTGGATTCGGTATACAAACAAACTCGACCATACAGGAGTGAGGTAGGAAGTGGTAGCATGGTTGAGTAGCTGTCTTGAACAGAGAACTCAATCTATGACAGTAAATGGGGCAGCAGCATCAGGGGATAGGGAGGAGACAAGCGGGGTGCCACAAGGGCTCATCTTTGGACTATTATTCTTTAGTATCTTCATCAGAGATATCACAGAGGAGTTGAGCGGGAAGGTGTGCCTGTTTGCAGATTACACAAAGCTCTGCAATTCGGTGGACACTGCACAGGAGGTAGAGCAAATGAAAAGTGACCTACTCAGGCTGGAACATTGGTCCAACTTGTGGCAGTTAAAATTCAGTGCGAAAAAAGTGCAAAGTTATGCATCTGGGTAGAAACAACCCAGAGACATCCACTACCTGGGAGGGGAGAAACCAGCAACCACCCATTAGAAGAGGGATCTAGGGGTTATCATATCAAAGAATTTGAAGGTAGGTGGACAATGCGAAAGGGCAGCAAAGAAGGCCAGCAGGATGCTGGGATGCATAGGAAGGGGCATCACAAGTAGAACAAAGGAGGTAATCCTGCCGCTGTACAGGTCGCTGGTGAGACCCCACCCTTTTTTTTTTTTTTAAATATTCTTTGTTTATGCACCTTACTGGACCCTATCCACAGGGATCCCTATGCTGTGTGCGCTCCTGTAGGTCCTCCCCAGGTATCTCCTATATGGGCTTCAGCAGTACTGCCCCCATCCGGCCTCGGTTTGCCCCCCAGGCAGGGAGGAGAGGGACCCCCACTAGTCCCCTCCAGTCCATGAGTGTGCATCAGGTCTACTGCCTAGGCCCCTCCTGGAGCCTGGTTGTGGATTTTCTTGGGCAGATTGATCCCATCTCCAGGCATCTGGTGCAGGGTTTTCCTTTTTCTGGTGCCACCCTAGGATGCTGATGCGCTTGGAAAGCCAAGGGGCGGAGCACATTACCACGCACTGTCGTCCCAGCTCCCGGTCAGCATCCTCCCTCCCTCCCCCTTCATGCTGACCCACTGCACCTCCACCCATGGTCACCCAGGTGGCGGTAGAGCAGTGGGACAGTCACCCCACCTTCCCCGGAGAAGGAGAGCAGCCTGTGGGTGCTCGATCCTTCTCCCCCCAGCTGGCCCTCCAGCCCTCCGAGTTCGCTCCCAAACCTGGGTCGCTGGTGTCGCAAGCAGTAGCCCAACCGCTGTGCTGGTGGGATGGCCCATGAGATCCCACCTTGAGACCTGCAATCAGTTCTGGAGACCTTATCTCAGGAAGGACAAAGATAGATTTGAGACAGTACAGAGGAGGGCAACAAAAATGATACACGGTCTCCATAAGTTGCCATATGAAAGCAGGTTACAGGGACTCAACATGTACTCCGTGGAACAATGTAGGGATAGAGGTGACATGATTGAGTCATTCAAGTTTCTGAAGGGTATAAACACTCTCCACCCAGGAGCTCTTTATGGCCAATAGCACCAGTAGGACGAGGACATGAGAAGAAATTGAATGGAGGAAGATTCAGGGGCAACATGCAAAGGTTTTTCCTCACAGAGAGGGTGATTGACCAATGGAATGGTCTACTGGCTGGAGTCATTGACTCCAAAACAGTAGGGGAATTGAAAGCAGCTTGGGACAGAGACAAGGGGATTGTCTCACAGAAATCCTAAAGAGGTAGGTAGGGCTCAGGGCAGACTAGATGGATCTTTGGTCCCCATCTGCCGTCAATTTCTATGTTTCTGAGTATGGCAAAGAATTGCCTGGTGCTGTCAAAGCTCATTCCACCAGAGGAATGACTACCTGGCTTGTTTCAAATGGGTCTTAGCTGCTGACATTTGTATGGCTTCTACTTGGAGTACAGTCCACACTTTCACCAAGCACTACAGTCTGGACATTGCCTCAAGAGCCCATGTAGGATTTGGCAGGGCTGTGTTACAGGGACTCCTGTCTTAAATTTATGTAAAGCCCTCTTCCCAGACTGTCTGTTTACACTAATAACTGCTTGGTACTCGTTCCTACGGTGTTACCGGAAGACTAAGATACACCCGAAGAAGATAGAACAGTTACGTAAGAACTTACCGTAACAGTAGATATTAGAGGGGATCTCAGTCATTAGGCATAGTTTCCCTCCCACCATCCCCCTTCTTGGGGCTCCTGTTTAGGAACTGGCTTTCTGGTGTATCCAGCTTTTCACTTGGGTCTGGGTACCTCTTTCTCTCCTCGGTCCCCCAGGTCGAGAGCCTAGCTCCTTTAGTCTCTGGGGAAAGAAATGAAGAGGGAGTGGGGCCGCCCACACCAATATAGAGTTGGTGACGTCGACTGAAAAATTTCCATGTGGATTCCCTTTCACCAGCAGTGAAGGTTCTTACGGTGTTGCATGATGACCGAGATCCTCTCGAAGAACTACTGTTACAGTAAGTCCTTACATAACTGTTCTATCCCTAGCTTCACAGGCCATTTTTAAGAGGTTCTTTAAAGACCTATCTTACCTAAATCCTCCTTTTAGGGATCCAGTCCCCCCTCCCCCCTTGGGACCTGAATCTGTGCATTGCACAGCTGATGGAGCCTTCATTCGAACCTATATACCTAATATTTGTGAAACAAACTGCACTGTGAATTGAGGAGGTGGTGTGGGGATATACTATTTTTGCTGCTACTGTACTAAATTGTGTATTTTTAACCCGTGAGCCCTACATGCCTGAAACAGGAAGTAAGAAGAGGGTAGTGCTGTCCCTTGAAACTGGGGCTGCCTATTACACGCTAAAATAGCGATTTTATTTATTTTGTGTGGCAAAAGGACGCTTTGCAAGCCTTAAAATAACACAGGGGCTTTATTAGGAATTAAAATACACAGCTTATCGCAACTTTTGTTGTGAGGACAACGCAACCCCGGGCATTAACTTCCAGGTCATCTGGGGCTTAAAACTCGCCCCTGCAGCGAGTGGAAACAGCTATACCTAATATTTGTGAAACAAATGGCACTGTGAATTGAGGAGGTGGTGCTGGGATATACTATTTTTGCTGCTACTGTACTAAATTGTGTATTTTTAACCCATGAGCCCTACTTGCCTGAAACAGGAAGTAGGAAGAGGGTAGTGCTGTCCCTTGAAACTGGGGCTGCCTACTACATGCTAAAATAGCAATTTTATTTATTTTGTGTGGCAAAAGGACGCTTTACAAGCCTTAAAATAACACAGGGGCTTTATTAGGAATTAAAATACACAGCTTATCGCAACTTTTGTTGTGAGGACAACGCGACCCCGGGTATTAACTTTCGGGTCATCTGGGGCTTAAAACTCTCCCCTGCAGTGAGCAGGGCGCACGTTTTCATGTGTGGAGACGTCCGGGACTGCTGGGAGAAAATAAATTTAATAACAGAGCTAACATAAGGTAGCCAAAATGAAGCAATGTACTGGCTGTAATATGTATGCTGAGGGGGAAGTTGAACTAGGTTTCATGTGTTGCAAGTGTTGCAAAATAAAGACCCTGGAAATTGAAATTGATCAACTGAAGGAGAGAATAAAGGTGCAAACTGATATATCCTCACTTGAAAAATATATAGACGGCATGGTGGATAGTATGTCGGAAACAATTCCCCATGATCAACAGGATCCAGACATTCAGGTCCCCGTAAATGAGGAACAGGAGGGGGAGCCTAATAAATGGTATCTTGTAAATAAAACAGCATGTAACAAAAGAGGTAGAAGAAATATTGGTGGTACATCAAATATACTAACACCAAATAGGTTTAGTGCACTCGTAATAGAAGAACATGAGGGGGGGCAGCAATCTGAAACAGCAAAGGAGGAGCCGGATAGCTGGATCCCCCACGTGCAAAAAGGATCCCCTGTTGCATACCAGGATATAACCCCCAATACACAAGATGTACTATTTATAGGTGACTCAATGTTAAAATACACTGATGCAGTTCTATGTAAAAATAGTAACTTACATACAACAGCAAGTGCCATACCAGGGGCTGGCATAGGGGATATTAAAAAACTGATCCCAGGACTTATGGAAATACCACTAACCCTGTGACATTTTTACATCTCATAGTAAATGATGTTCGAAAAAGAAACATATTGGATATTCACTGAGATTTTGAGGAGGTTGGGCAAAAGATTAAAACATTCAGAGGCAGGCTAATTATATCAGGGCTCCTACCAGTACCTAGGGCTAATGAATCAGCAGGCAAAGAAATTCTAAGGTTGAATGGTTGGCTAAAACGCTGGTGTCAGAGAGAGGACCAGCTATTTGTCGATAACTGGCAGGATTTTCAGGGACATCATTTGTTTGCAAGGGATGGAATGCACCTCAATAGGCAGGGTAAAAGGATTTTTTCTTATAAGTTAAAAAGGATTGATGACCGAAAATGTGGTACATTTAAACTGATTGAGAGGGGGGAAATGGTTAATTCATTAGGTGAGGGAGTTGGAGAAACAAGAGTTAGGGTACAAAAAACTAACAAACATATTACATCCAAAATAAATTTTCTTTTAGTCAATGCTAGGAGTTTAAACAGTAAAATCGAGGAACTTTAGCTGGTTTTGCGATGTTGATAGCTGGGCAAACTATAAAAGGTGTTTAAAGTCCACCAAAAAAAGTATAGAAGAAGCAAAAAGTAAATATGAATTTACGTTAGCTACTAGGGTTAAGGACAATTATAAATCCTTTTATCAATATATTAATAACAAAAAGGGTGAATCAAAAAAGATAGGTCCTATACTGGATGCTGAGGGAAAATTAGTTGCCGATAATTTAGGTATGGCGGAACTAAGTAATATTTACTTTGCTTCAGTTTTCAATACGGGTCACTCACTATCAGGGATGTATTGTGGTATACCCAATGATGACCCAGGAGTAATTATGGACAAGCAGGAAGTTATGTTAAGACTCCAAAAACTTGGATCAGAACAAGGCACAGGGCCCAGATGGGATACAGCCTAGAGTGCTCAAGGATTTGGCTGAACAACTTGCAGGCCCAGTTACTGTATTATTTCAGAAATCATTAAAGGATGGGGAGGTCCCTGAAGATTGGAAACAAGCAAATGTGATTCCTACACACAAGAAAGGTCCCAAACAGGAGGTTAAAAATTATAGACCTGTTAGCCTTACCTCGGTTCTGGGAAAAGTACTAGAAGGATTTATTAAGGATTTTATCACGGAACACCAATATAAAACTGGTAATGTTGACAATGCACAGCATGGCTTTGTTAAGGGGAGGTCTTGTCAGACTAATCTATTGGAATTTTATGGGAAAGTAAATCAGGCATTGGACGGGGGGTAGTTCCGTGGATGTTATCTTCTTGGATTTTGCCAAGGCATTTGACAAGGTACCCCACGTCAAACTACTTGAAACTCTGGTCAGTATCGGAATTAACCATAATATCATTTGTTGGATAAGATCTTGGTTGACAGACAGGAGTTGGAGAGTTTGTATAAAAGGAGCATTCTCCAACTGGCAGAGAGTGACTAGTGGTGTACCGCAGGGTTCGGTGTTGGGTCCATGCCTGTTTAATGCCTATATAGGGACAATGAAGGTCTCTTCAGATATTTGGTTTTCAAAATTTGCAGATGATACCAGACTAGGGAGGGTGGTTAACTTTAATAAGGATGCAGATTTATTGTAATCAGCCCTAAGTGAGTTGGAAATTTGGGCCCACAAGCATGGTTAATTTTTCAGCGTGGATAAGTGCAGTGTGATGCATTTGGGGAAGTACAATATTCTACATGATTATAAAATGGGAGGTAAATTTCTCAAAGAAACCTCAGAGGAATGTGATTTGGGAATAAAAATCAGTAATAATCTGAACTTCTCACCCCATTATAATCAGATAATTAAAAAAGCAGGTAGCGTACAATACTGTATTAATAAACATATTAAAAGTAGAGATAAGGGTGTTCTTTTGCCATTATATACATCATTGGTGCGCCCACATTTGGATTATTGCTCCCAGTTGTGGTCCCCATTTAAAAAAGGGGATATAGCTTCGATTGAGAAGGTCCAGAGAAGAGCCACCCGTGAAATCAAGGAAGTACAAGGGATGGACTATAATCAGAAGCTTAGTACGTTGGGATTATACTCTCGGAAGTTCAGAAGATTAAGGGGGGATATGTGTTTGATTTATAGGGCCCTAAATGATCCAGTATTATGGGAACAGCTTGATTTGGAAATCATGGATCATAATCATAATATTAGTGCACACCCGTTACAGATAAAATCAGATAGATTCCGATCAAATAAAAGGAAGCACTGGCTGACAGTAAGAGCGCCTAGGATCTGGAATAAACTACCAGTGGAAATAATTGTTAGTAGCGGTATAGAAGTCTTTAAGCGAGATCTGGATATTTATTTAATAAATAATGGTCTAGTGGGATATTCTTAAAAACATATGGCGAGCATATGGACTTTGTCTTTAAAAGCTCTGTATACCTATGAAACCTATGGCATCTGTTACATTAAAATATGTCACCTGGAAAACAGTTTTCCTGGTGGCCCTTACCCTCGGCTAGGAGGGTGAGCAAACTTCAAACCCTTTGTACAGATCCCAGCTGCATCATATTCCACAGGGATAAGGTAGAACTGAAGACTAATAGAACATTTCTCCCCAAGGTGGTATCAGAATTTCACCTAAGCCAGTCGATCACTCTTCCAGTGTTTTTTATTCTGCTGTTGTTAAACAGCTAGTGAGGGATTCCTGGGGTTTGAAGAAAAATTACTCACCTGTAGTAATGTTGTTTCTTCCAAGGGATCCCTCACTAGGTTTAAAAATCCCATTCCTTCCTCCCCTTCCAGAACCAGGAAAAAGGTTTATACAAGAATCAGTTTCTTTTGATTGCTTGAGCAATACTTATTACATTGTTTACAACTGGTTTTCTATGGTTCTGAAAGTTTATTATTTTTTTGCCATAGTGTTTTTTCCAAAAACATTTTCCCCTTGTGGGTACTTTTTCTTAGTCATTTAACTTTAGTGGTCATTGCTTACCTCAGCATGAGAAATAAATCTGCTGATCTTACTTCGAGAAGGTTCCTTCAGTAGGTCATAACATGTAGGACTAGCGCCATCTGGTGTCAGGACCCAACGGCAGACTTTTCCAGCAATACCCGATGGGGGACCGCCCACCGATGTCACATGATTGACGTCAGCGAGAGCCTATATAGTGGGCGGTCCCGAGGCCCACCCTCCAGTTCTTTCCTGCTGTCGCCTCATGCAGTGCCTTTCGGTAGACTCACCTCAGCGATCATCGGTTGAACATTTTGTTTTGTCTGCTGTTTTTTTCTCAAAAAAAATCACCGTTATTTTCTTTTATCACTCGATCTATGTCGTCTCCAGAAAAGAAGTGTGAAGCTTGTGGCATGCAGATCCCGCACAAGGACGGTCACAAACGGTGTGTGATCTGCCTAGGCCCAGAAAATCTGGTCGCCTCCTGTGCCGACTGCCAGCCTTTTAACCAGGCCACATGGAAGCGAAGGCAGCTGGCCTTAGAGGCCCATCTCCTAAAATCTAGATTAGCCTCATTAGAAAGGCAGATGGAGAAAGTCCAGGATTCAACCTCCACTTCTTCCTCTTCCCCTTCAAAACATAAAAAAAGGAGAAACACCAAGAGAAGAAACACACCATGGAGAGTAGGCCCGAGGCTTCGAGGCCCGTGCATAGCAAGGCCGCTTCCCTGCCACCTGCGGAAAGGATCCAGGCCACATCTGGAGACTCTTCCTCCAAAACTCTTCTCCTGGTGATGGTGCAAGGTAAGCCTGCGACTGCCACTGAGTCGCTCCCCAGCTCCTCTGGGGACCACACGGCTGCTGACAAGTTGGTTCCCTGCTCTATGGGGTCCCGCATGGCTGTTGTCGCTGAGTCGGGGAGGGCCCCTTCTCAACTCCTGCTGCGCTTTCGCCTGATGAGACGCTCCTTTCTGGGGATCCCTCGGGTGTGGCTGTCCCATAGGGGACTAATGTCAGCCCACCCGACCTCCGGAGCAGCCCGGGGAAGACAACCCCTTTTCCCCCTCTTTCTCCGTCGGTTTTGGCTTCTCCTAACCCCGCTTCTTCGGCTGGAGATAGCGCTGGTCCCTTGGAGGTGGTCTCTCCAGGGTTGCACTCGCTTTCCCCTTCTGGGGTCTTAGGTCAAGAGGATTCTCCTCCTCCTCCTCCTACTGGGCCGCCCATGGAAGTTCCTCCTGTCCCTGATTTAGGGAGTATCCCCTGGCCGGCTGTTCAACCTGCCCACCCTCCCTCATCGGAACAGCTCCCTCTGACTTCAGCTCCTCTGATGCCAGTCTCCTGGCTGGAGCCCGCTCCCTTGCCACAGTTGGATCTTTTGATGGGAGCGGGTCCCTCGTCGGATTCCTTACGATGGGTCCCGACGCCGGCGCATCCGATGCCAGATGTGGTCCTGACGTTGGCTCCGCTGTTCCTGTCGTTAGCGGCTCCGAGGCCGGCCTACCCGACACCGGACCCCCCTGTGCATTCCGTCAACAGGAGTCCTGATGTCGACCTATTCTACGCTGGATCTTATGCGCATCTATACAATGCCGGGCCCGACATGGATGCCTCCGACGTCGCACCCCCCGACGTCGGGTCTTCTTGGTAGACCCCACTATGTCCCTCAGTACCCTTCAGGGTACTTGTCAGGCCATAACCAGGCTGGGCTGGTGCATGATTGGCACTCCCAGGGACATGTCTACCCGGCTTATTCGCATTTCCCGGGTTACTCTTCAGGGTACCCCGAATATCCTTATCCTCCTCATGGCTACCCTCCCTCCCTTTACCTATAACTTCTCCTCCTCCTCCTCCTCCACCGCCGGACATTAGGGAGGTAATCCAATCCTGGTGGAAGGATGCGAGGAAGGATGCGAGGGCTGAGTTAATTACGGACCTGGAGAGTAGGCTCCCATATCCTTGTGGTAGGGCGTAGGTGTAAGTAGGCAATCAGGTACCATGACACATCACTAGTTCTTTTTAAAGTTCCAGTTTTATTTAATCCTTCTTCGATAGTTGTTTGCAGCAGGACAAATTCAGTACAACGAACTAAGTTTGACAGCTTATTCTTAATTTTAGCACAGAAAATAAACACTGTTTCTCTCCTTAGAGCACTTTAACACAGTTCCCTGGAGTTCACCTTCAGACCCAGAATCGATCTGATCTACCTGAACCATATGTTCAGCTTTTATACCCTGAAGGGGTCAGGTGACTTCATAAACCCCTCCTTTATACTTTATTTTAAACAGTATTTCTTTATATACATCATTTTGAATTTATAGAACATTTTTAAACACCATAAATCATTATAACATATTCATTCTATATGCAGAAGTGAATTACACTCTTTCTTTAAGGTTTTTTTTTTTTTTTGTATAATCTTTTTATTAGTTTCTCTTTTCATATTACAGTAAAGCAAAGAAAAGTATCTCCACCAACACTTATTAGTCTGTTACATACTGCGTATCACAAGTCTCTCTCGTTCCATCCAACCATTACTGGCAATTAATTCCATTATCTCTCTAATAGATCTTATACATCCAGTACAATTTTAGTACATCTCTGTATTTTTATATTTATAATGCCGATCCTAGTGGAGATATGCTGTAGAAAGAAAACAGAGAAGAGAGATAGGAAAGCCGAGATAACAGTAAGAGAAAAGATATAAAAGAAATCCTTCCCCTCCAGTCCCACCTCCCCTCCCCTCAGCTAATTGAGAATTCACTTGATTCGATACAATTAATTCTACTTTTCCACCTTTATCCATATCCTATTATCTCCTGTTCCAAGGGCTTCATGGAGTTTAAGTAGGGTGCCACATATTCTCAAATTGATTCTCCTCCCTTAACCTTGTATGTCAAACTTTCCAATTGCAGCACATCCCATGCAAGATTCCTCCATTGTCGAATTGTAAGTTTATCCCTGAAACCCAGGTGTTCAAAATACACTGTTTGCCAGTACCAGGAGTATTCTCACCCATCTCTTCAACATCCCCATTCCTCCTGATGTGTGTCGTCCACACCAAACAGCATTGTATGCGGTTCTACTCTAACCTGCTGTCCCGACATGTCTGTCAACTCCTTCGCCACCTTATCCCAGAAATCTTGGAGTATCTGGCACGTCCAGAATGAGTGTAAGTAGGTACCTAGGGCTGACCCACATCTCTGGCAGATAGCCGAGACTGTTGGATTATACCTATTCACTGCAACAGGTGGAGTGTACAGCCTATGAACAAATTTATATGCTACCTCCTTATATTTGTTACAAAGCAGTAGGCCCTGGTGTGTCCCTTTCATTAAAGCCCATTGCTCCTCAGAGAGTATAACTCCCAAATCTCTTTCCCATAAATGCCTAGTTTTGCTTGTCATATCTGGCCATTGGAGGTGAAGGAGAGACGTGGCTTTCCTAACCATGCCTTCGGGTTTCTGTTTAAGTTGTTGTAGCAATTCTTCTACAATCCGTATTCTGGCATCAGGGGCTCTTTGTCTCTCAATATCCTGCACATACTTCCTCACCTGGAAATACCTGAACATATGGTGTGCAGGCAAGCCCAGGTCCGCCCTAAGCTCACTAAATTCCCGAGTCACTCCTTTTCCCCTTAAATCATTAAGACACATTATCCCACTATCTTCCCATTTCTGGAACATGGGGTCTCCTACTCCGGGGATAAAAAATGGATTCCCTGTCAGTGGCAAGATAAATGATTCTCCCTTTTTATGCCCTACTACTTTCTTAATTTGGTCCCACCTGTCCACTACCTCCTTCACTAAAATACTCGAAACCCGTTTGTCTCGAAGCCCCCACTACCTGCTTCTGCTAATAAAGACGACATTCTTACCCCCATTCCCTCCTCTTCCAGGTCCATCCAACTAGCCTCTTTTGGCTTATACACCCAATCTTTAATAATCCTCATTTGCGCTGCCCAAAAGTATAACTTCATATCTGGGTAGTTCAACCCTCCTTTAGATTGATTGGCTTTTAACCTGTTTAAACTAGCCCTAGGTTTCTTCCCCTGCCATATAAACCTAGAGCAGTCTTTTTCAAATGCCTTTATGTCTTTCCCTATCAGTCCTGTTGGCAGCATCTGTAGCGGATATAGAATTCTGGGAAGAATGTTCATCTTAAACAGATTAATACGCCCTATCCAGGATACAGGCAGATTTCTCCATCTATCCATGTCCCCTTTTAACAACTTTAATAGTGGGGTATAGTTCAATCTATAGAGTGATCTCAGGTCCCTACCTATCTTGATCCCTAAACATGTAAGGTGTGTACCTGCTTTCTTTAGGCCCAATGTATCACCCACGTCTCCTCTCTCCTCTCCCAATAGCATAATTTCAGATTTCCCCAGATTCAGTTTGTATCCTGAGAATGTAGCAAATTGACCTATAATTTCCAACAAAGCAGGCATGGACCGTGTAAGATTCCTCACATATAACATCATATCATCAGCATACAAGGTAATTTTATGCTGACCCCCACTTTTCCCCTTTAACCCCTGTTCTAACGGGTCTTCCCTGATTAGCTATTGCCAGCGGTTAGAGCATATTGCAAAAAGTGAGGGAGAAGGGGCATCCTCTTGTCCTCTATGAAGCCTAAATTGTTCTGTTATGTTCCCATTAACTAAGACTGCAGCCTTGGGTGTCTGATACAGTGCCCTTATCATTTTAATAAAATTTTCCCCTAAACCAAATCGTCCCAAAACCGCAAATAGATATGGCCACTCAGTCCTGTCGAACGCTTTTTCGGCGTCCATTGACAGTATAGCCGTCCGCCCACCCATTTTTTTAGCTTGAATCACAACATTAAGGACCTTCCTAATATTATGATATGAATGCCTACCTTTTATGAAACCCGTTTGATCTGGGTGCATCAATTCTGGAAGGATACCCTCCAATCTACTAGCTAAAATTTTAGCAAACACTTTAGCATCACAATTTAACAGAGATATTGGTCTATATGATGAGCATTCCATTGGGTCCTTATTCGGTTTCGGAATCATACATACCAGGGCGGAGCCACTTGAGTCCGGCAATTCCCCATTCTCTCTCCCCTCCTTAAATACCTCCCACATTACTTCTTTTACCTCCTCCTTCAACAGTTTGTAGTACTCTATGGGCAGGCCATCTGGGCCACATGCATTCCCCATCTTCATCTTATCTATAGCCTTAATGACTTCCTCCCGCGTGATCTCCTTCCCTAGCATCTCCTGCTGTTGCTTTGTTATTTGGGGCAATTTATGCTTAGCCAAAAAGTCGAGCATTTCTTTTTCACTTCCCTCTCCACTTGCCCTGTATAATTCCTCATAGTATTTCTTAAATGTATCTCTTATCTCCCCATATTTAGTGACTACCTGGCCCTTTTTAGTTTTAATCCCCAAGATATGCACCAAATTTTTCCTTCCCTTGACAAGGTTCACCAGCAGAGGCCCTGGCTTATTTCCCCATTCATATACTCTATGTTTCAAGTAAAACATTTTTTTCCTAGCTTCATCCATCAATAGGGTGTTAAGCGCCTGTCTGGTTATTGTCAGCTCTTGTCTCGCCTGTTCACCTCCTTCCCCTCTTGCCACCCTCCCTTCCAGTATTCTCAATTCCTGCTGAAGGGTCTGCTGTCTTTTCAATCTATTTTTCCTATAGTTTGCCATATACCCTATAATTGCCCCCCTCATGTACGCCTTGCCTGCATCCCATAACATTTGTTTAGAAGTGGCAGTTGGTGCATTAACCTCCATATAAAATTTAAATTGCTCCTTTACATATTCCTGAAACTCTTGTGATCCTAGCATATACGTAGGGAATCTCCATGTCTGCATTTCTCCCCTCTCACTCGGAGCACGAAAGGATGCAACCACTCCTGCATGGTCTGAGATATGTATGGGACTATGTAGCACTTTCCTAAGCTTCTCATACCAATCCAGCGTTACATAAACGTGATCAATTCTCGACCAAGTTTTATGTGGATTTGAGTAAAAAGTATATTCTCTATCCTGTGGGTACGCTGTTCTCCAGGTATCCACTAGGTTCAGTTCTACCAGCCCCTCCCTCCATTTCCTAATACAAGGATCTCTGCGACCCTTCCCCTCCGAGTGATCAAGGGCAGCATCAGGCATACAATTAAAATCTCCTCCCATCACCAGGTTTTCAAACTGCTCCCTCATTAATATGGACAGAATAGTATTGTAAAACTCCGGGTCCAGGATAGCTGGTGCGTACACGCTCCCAAACGTGACTTTCAGGCTATGGAGAATCCCTGTGACAAACACATATCTGCCCTCCGTAGGGTCTGCAAGAACCCTTGTAGTCTGAAAGGGTAGGTGTTTGTGCACCAAAACTGCCACTCCTTGTTTACGTGGGCTAAACGAGGCAGCATAACATGCACCCACCCACCCCTTTTTAAGTCTTACATGCTCCCCTGGTGCTAGATGAGTTTCTTGCAGGAGAGCCACCTGCACCTGTGCTCTCTTTAGTGCAGTTAACACCGCACTCCTCTTAATCGGGGAAGAGAGACCATAAACATTCCAGGATTGTATTACCAAATCACCTCCCACCATTGTCTTTTTCCATTATCCTTTTTTCCCCCACTACTTTCCCGCCACGTTATTCCTACCCTCCTCTCAGCCCCTCCCCTGTTTTACACAAGGTCAGGCTTCCGCATCCCCACACTCGTATCTGTGACCCTACTTTTCATACTTGCCCTCTTATCCTTATCCCTTAAATGTGAATCTCGATAGCTCTTTGATTTCCCCTTTAAGAACATTACAAATCCTCCTTTTACCCCCCTTTCCCAAATACTATTTCTATTCCCAACCATCCAAACTTGCTTCTTTTCCTCCCACCACTCCTTTCTCCAACATATTATCCATCGCTTCTCATTGCTCATTCCTACCATTGCGGCAGTACCTCCCCAAATCTGCTAATTGAACAGCTACCTCCCCTCACCCCCCCCCCCCGAGATCTCTTCCTCTGTGGCCTATGCAGGCCTATCTAAGTCATAACATATGTACATTATAGAACTGGACCCCTTTCTATCTAGCCCTTAGCCCAGGTCATATCGCAGTGGCTTCTCCTTCTATGCGCCCCCATTTACTTAAGTCCCAGAGTTTCAATTTCAGTCTCCTTCAAATATGGGATTTCCTTCTCGTCAGCCGATCTGGTCTGAGGCCGGTGGAGCAGGCCGCGTGATTTCAAACACTCTCACACGCCAAGCCCAGGCCACCAGTCGCCTCCGCGGCTCGTTTTCTCCACGGGTGCTCTTCCAGCCCTGCTCCAACTCCAATGGATCTCTCCATCCGCGTTTCAACAAATACTTCCCCTCCAGGCAGTCTCTTTCAGTTACCAACCACTTTGACCCAAAACTTTCCGGGATCCAAGATTTACAAAATTAAGCATAAACGATCTAAAATATAACCAGGGTTATATCCCCTTTCAAAAGCAACAGTTAGTGTCTCGAGTCCTTCTCTTTCTTTTCCTCAGGCCCCTTTCATCCCGCTTTCTTCTTGAGTTCCTTTATAAAATTGTTTGCTTTTTCCACCTCCCAGAATGAGTATTCCGCTCCTTCCTGCTTAATTTTCAGAATCGCAGGGTAAATCATGTAGTGCTCAACTTGCATCTCCCTTAACTGAGCCATTGAAGAAGCAAACAGCCGCCTCTTCTTGAGCAATCTATTCGAGTAGTCCTGTGTAACATGAATTCTCACTCCATCTATCTCAACAGGTTGATTAATCTTGAAGGTTTTTATCACTGCCTCCCTGTCCTGGAAGTTATGGTACCGAATAACAATGCTTCTCGGAGGTTGGCCCGGGCCTGGCTTTGGGAGTACTGCTCTGTGCGCCCTCTCGATCTTGTGCTTTCCCCCTTTAGGTTGTAATTTCAAAATTTTTGGTAACTTCTCAGCACAGAATTTCAATATTTCTGAGCCCTCTTTCCCTTCAGGGAGCCCTCTTAAACGAAGGTTGTTCCGTCTAACATAGTTCTCCTGGTAATCAAAAGCTTCCCTCAGATCCTCCAGCTCTTTTTCTAAAGCCTATATTTTCTCTGGCAGGGGCTGTATTAAATCTTCTACTCTAGTTGTACGCTCCTCAACCTCCACTAGCCTTTCGCCATGTGCTGCAGTTCTTTCTGCAATTTCCTGCAGTTTTGCTTCAATTTGATTCTCCAGTTTTTCAGAGCGGGGGTTCAGGGCAGCCAGTACCTGCTTCGTCACCTCTCGCCCCAGTACAACCAGTTCCGCCGCCGAGAAGGAAATTGGGCCTGCAGGCTCCGCTATAGGCCCAGCTGGCTGTTTCTTGAGGTTTTTTCCAGCATTTCTAGCGGGTTTCCCTGTTGCATTTGTGAGATATTCTTCTATCCTTGTACTCTTTCGGGCAAAAAAAGCACTGGAATCCAAGTCTTTTTATTTTTATAGCAAAAGAATGTTGTTTTTAGGTCTCCAGGGTACAGAGCTCTGGGAGAATGTGTCCTGCTGCTTAGCTGCTCATCAGTGCCCCCCTCTTTAAGGTTTTTAATGCACTTTCTAGTCCCAGGAAGCAACACCCCTTTTACACAGCATAAAAGGATTGAATAGACCACCGTCCGGCTCTCAAGAGCAAGCTGTAGCCACAAGTGAAGGAACTCTAGGCTTTCAAAACGCCCAAAGACACCTCAAACCCCTAGTTTCGTGACAGGCTCAGGACAGCACTAAAGCAGAGAAATTCATCTTTAAAGGGTTTGTAGAAGCTATCCTTAATGTTGTTCAGAAGATAAAATTGTATTTTTATAGAACTGGAAGGCTACATGCCTTCGCGGCTGTGCGCACTAACGAGCAGGAACGGCCGCTCGTATACGCACAATCGCACTGGAGCTCAGCGGCAATTCTAAACAGAAAAAGCTGCTTTACCTAAAAGCTCTTTGCGATAAGGCAAAACAGGGAACAAAAGAGTGGACCAAGAGGTCCTCTATTATTTTACAACTAATTAAGACACAAACAAGCCCTTGGAAGTGCGGCAAAATTCATAACAGGGCTTCAACTTTGTCTACATGCACCTTGCAAAGGATTTTACAGAGGGCTGTTTCCTCACAATAAAACCCTCAAAACAGGCTTCCTCGGGATCTCAAAACTGTAAACAATTCAATATATTTTATTTCTAATAACCAGAGCATAACTCAAACTCCAAACACCCATATGAAACGGGTAGAACAGAAGAGGATCTAATTATTAGTACAGCACTTGCAATACCTATGCAAGCCTTTATCCCGACGGCTGATATTTCAGACCGACTATATATACTTAATTTGTAGCCTCTTAGTTTTTTTAATTATCCTCCTCCCAGACCATGTACCCCTTTTTCATTAAGCTACTTTAAGCATTCAGCATTAAACAAAGTGCTCGCTGTTTCAAAGCGACAAACGCTAACTTTTAATCCCTTACTCGGATCCCAGCTGTAAACTAAGAGGATAGAACAAGAAGGAGCAGACACGCTCCCGCTTTAACATAATCTCTCTTAGTCTTTCTATTTTCTTGAAAACTGAAAACAGCTAACATTGTAATCCACAAAGAGCATGGAGTAGAGCAGTCCAAGCAACTTAAATACAGCTCTGCTCTTCTCGTGAAACTAACTCGCCCTGGTGGATTAATTATAAATTATGTTTTTCATACCACAAGCTATTTTACTTAAAATCAACGGTCAGTGTACTTTGTACTCCAAGAAGGGGCAAATCAGCAGAGAATGCCATTAATTTATAACACAATCCTTGCTTAATTTTACATATTTAAAGCAACAGATCAAGACACAAAAGCATTTTTAATTTGTGAATCATTTTTAACAATAAATCCTTCACCCATTTATTTAATTTTGGAGATTATCCATATGTTTTTCTAACTTAAGGTTAGGAGAAAACAAATGTCTAAACCATTATTCTGAAGCCCCTGACTCTCACAGAGCCACTCTGTGACAATCCTCCTCCTTCTCCCAGGTCTGACTCCCATGTGGACTTTGACTCTAACACTGTCCACATCCAGGGAGCCGCTAGGGTGAATATCACTTTACTGGATTTTCAAACGGGAGATGATCCGGGTTCTGGGGGGGACTTATCAGGGGAATCGTCGCTTCCTGATTCTCCAACCCCGGGGGAAGGTATCTCCGAAATCTCCTCCAGAAGACCCTTCCTTCGCGGATCTCCTGAGGTCTATCCAAACCTTTTATGAGTGGGAGACGGAGGAACAAGATCCAGTGTGGCAGAGGCTTGCAGATCATCTGGATCTGGAGACCCTAGCTACGGTCCTAGTTCCCCCATGGATAGCACCTCATCAAGACCTCACCTCGATCATCTGGCAACTGCCTAATTCTATCCTGGCTGTCCCAAGGAGAGCTGATAGGACATACCGGGCACCTAAGGATGCCCCGTTTCTGGCTGCGCATCCTGAGGCGGACTCTGTGGTTATTTCGACCGCTCAGGATCGATCGACGGCTCCTAAGCACCTGAGTTCTGTTCCTCCCGACAAAGAGTCTAAGCAGTTTGACCAGTTCGGGAAAAAAGTTTACTCATCGGCTACGTGCATATTAAGGCCCCTGAACTACATAGCCCACATGGTGTCCCACCAAAAGGCCACCCTTACCAGGCTGGAGAACCGAATTCAAGATATGCTGAATTTGGACCTCAAGGAGGAACTCGCCCGGGACATCCGACTCTCTTAAGATTTCTTGTCGACATGCTCTTCGGACTACCTACGACTTGGTCGACTCGGTGGCTTGAACCTTGGTAACTGCCGTCTCCCTTCGGTGGCATGCCTGGCTCTGCATCGCAGGCCTCGCCAATGAGGTCCAGTCGGACATACTGGATGCCGCCTTTCGGGGCTTGGTGCTCTTTGGTGGGGATACCAAGGACATCATCACAGACCTTCAAGAACGAGGCCAGGCTCTTAGATCTGTGAGGTCCATGTACCATCAGGGTAGCCAACAGGGTCAAATGCAGCAGCCCTTTCGCAGACGGACCTGGAGACAGAGACGTAGATGCTCCCAGCCCGGGCAGGGAAAGCGTAAGGCCACGGGTAAGGTTTCCACCCCCCTGCCTCCAAAACCCATCGTCATTCTGGAGGACCTCCTCCAGCCCGACCCGCCACTTCCTGACTTTGTGGCCCCGCCCCCTCCTCCATCTCCGGAAGAGGAACAGTTGGGGGGAAGGTTCGCTCACCACCTGCAGGAGTGGCAGCATATCACCTCCAACAAATGGGTCCTGCAATTAGTGTCCTTTGGGCACAGAATAGAGTTCTTGGAGGTTCCACCTGAATCTCCTCCTTGAAAATCTGCCTACTCCAGAGACCAGGTTCTTCTAGTAAGGGAGGAAGTAGAGGCTGTCTTGCAAAAACAGGCAGTAGAGCTGGTCCCTCTTTGTCAGAGGGGGTGGGGTTCTACTCCCATTTATTCCTGGTTCCAAAAAAGACAGGCGACCTAAGACCCATACTTGACCTCAGCAGGCTAAACCTGTTTGTCGAGTACAAAAAATTCAGGATGCTCACACTCCAGAGCCTGCTACCGCTGTTGCAGGACAACCACTGGTTGTGTGCTCTGGACATGCAGGATGCTTACCTGCACATCCCGATATTACAGAACCACCGCCGTTTCCTGCTGTTTGTCTTCCAGGGGGATCACTTCCAATTCAAATCACTCCCCTTTGGACTTTCTTCGGCACCCAGGTTTTTTACCAAGTGCCTAGTGGTGGTGGCTGCGGCCTTGAGATGCCAGGGAAGTGCGGTTTTTCCATACCTGGATGACTGGCTGATATCGGCCTCCTCCAGGGAGTCCCTTACGGAGGCCCTTTGGATTACCCTGGAACTGTTTTCCAGATTGGGAATTATGGTTAATGTCCCAAAATTTTCCCTGACTCTTCAATGTCTTTGGTTTATAGGAGCCATTCTGGATACTGTTCAGGGCAGAGCCTTCCTCCCGCCAGACCGGAGGGATACTCTGATGGAGCAGGCCACCATGGTGGCCTCTTCCAAGTACCTACCAGCCCAAGAAGTCTTTCGTCTTCTCTGCGTGATGTCAGCCTCCATTACCACGGTCCCCATGGCGAGGCTTCACATGAGAATTTCTCAGTGGTCCCTCAGAATTCAGTGGGATCAGCTACAGGATCAGCTGGATCAACCAGTCCGTATCTCCACAGCATTGCAGAAGGACCTTACCCCTGATGATGATGATATTTTATTGTATTTTATGAATTTAGCAGTTATTGGATCTGTGTTTATTTTATCGTTTTATGTGCAGTTATTGTAAAGGCGCCTTGGTTTTAAGAAAGGTGCTGTACAAATAAAGAATTATTATTATTATTCTATGATGGAGTGATTCCTCAAACCTATCTCTAGGTCGCCCCTTTCGCGACCCGCTCCCTCAGCAGTCCTCACTACGGACGCCTCCAACAGGGGCTGGGGAGCTCATTTGGGGGACCATCAGACACAGGGACTTTGGTCCCGACAAAAGATGTCCTTACACATCAACGTCTTGGAGATGAAAGCGGTGCTGTATGCCCTTCAGGCATTTCAGACCATTCTTCCCAAGGGACTATTGCTTATCCAGACAGACAACACCTCCGTTGTCTGGTATCTCAACAAACAGGGTGGCACTCGCTCGAATCCCCTTTTCAGGAAAGCGATGAAAGTGTGGGACTGGGCACTTCAGCATGGTCTGTCCCTCACAACTGTACATGTTCCAGGAGTGAAAAACATTCTAGCAGACAACCTTAGCAGAACGTTCACCCTCGAACACGAATGGGAACTAGATCAGGCAGTGGCGGAATGTCTATTCCGGAAATGGGAGCGACCGGAACTTGACCTATTCGCCTTCCCATTCAACGTTAAGCTTCCCAGCTTTTGCTCACTTGTTCCAGAGCATGGTGCTTTTTGGTATGACGCGTTTTGTCTCTTCTGGACAGGGACATTTTTATACACCTTCCCTCCATTTCCCATTCTCCAGAGGGTGCTCCTCAAGCTCCAATTGGAGGGAGCAAAAATGATTCTAATTGCTCCCCTCTGGCCCAGACAAATCTGGTTCCCACTTCTACTGCAGTTGTTGAGGGAACCCCAAGTTTCAGTTCCATTACAGCACAGCCTATTAACCCAGGACAAGGGCCGGCTGGTGCATCCAGGGCTCAGGACCGTGCATCTTCATGCTTGGCTCCTACAGACATAGCAATTACCGGCTTTGGAGTCAATTCGAGAGTTGCTCAAGTCCTTATGGAGACCTGAAAACCTTCCACGAGATGAAGTGGAAACATTTTTCCATTTGGGCAACCTCCAACGGGTGGGACCCCTTCACTTGTTTGGCCACCGCAGCTAATGGAATACCTGCTCTTTTTATTGGACTCTGGCCTTTCTTTTTCCTCTCTGAAAGTCCACTTGTCGGCCATCTCGACCTGTGATGTGCTGGTGTATGGTAAACCCGTGGCTCAGTTGGATCTTGCCAAAAAACTTTTCTGAAGGGCATTCTCCATCTGAAACTCCCCATCCGCAGCCCTACTCCACCTTGAGATTTTAATTTTGTGTTGGAGAAACTTACTCTCCCTCCCTTTGAACCAGCGATGAGCTGCAATATGCGCTACCTTTCCTGGAAGGTGCTCTTCTTAGTTGCCATTACTTCTGCTCGAAGGATTTCCGAGCTCCAGGCTCTAGTCTGTAAAGAGCCTTACCTTATTTTTCACAAGGACCAGGCGGTCCTCTATATTTATCCTAGGTTTCTTCCCAAGGTGGTATCGCAACTCACCCTTAACCAGTCGGTAGAACTACTGGTGTACTATCCAACCCCATCTAACAGAGGTGAGGTCCTGCTCCATACCCTGGACGTACACCGTATCCTTAGGTGTTACACCTAACACACAAAGGAATCGCGTAAAGCAAATCAGCTTTTTGTTTCATTTGTGCCCAGGACATTGGGTAAGGCAGTTTCCAAACAATGCCTTTCAAAATGGCTAGCAAACTACATCAGCTTCTGTTGCCAGAAGTATGAGAAGCCATTGCCAAGGCCTGTCAAGGCTCATTCCACTAGGGGCATAGCTGCTTCTGCAGCTTTCCTCCATCATGTGTCTGCAGCAGAGGTCTGTGTGGCAGCAACCTGGAGTTCTATGCACACCTTTACCAAACATTACAGTCTGGACATTGCTTCTAGGCGAAGGGCCGGTTTCGGCCTAACTGTCCTGCAGGGCCTTTTGTCCGAAGGCATGCTCCTTTCTGTGTTCTGTTGTTCCTCCTCCCATGTTTCTCTCGGTCTCTCTTTCGAGGGACTGCTTGGGATTCTGTCGTACATGTTATGACCTACTGAAGGAACCCTCTTGAAGTAAGATAGTACAGTTACATATGAACTTACCGTAACAGTAGATCTTCGGGAGAGGTTCCCTCAGTAGGTCATGTTTTTCCCGCCCTCCTTCCCCTCAGAAAATTTTGTTTCGGTCTCCAGACCTGCTTCCTCTCCCTCTGGGGCTTCGGTGGGAGAGAACTGGAGGGTGGGCCAGGGGACCGCCCACTATATAGGCTCATGCTGACGTCAGCCATGTGACATCGGTGGGTGGTCCCCCATCAGGTATTACTGGAAAAGTCTGCCGTTGGGTCCTGGCGCAAGATGGCGCTAGTACTACATGTTATGACATACGGAAGGAACCTCTCTCGAAAATCTACTGTTACGGTAAGTTTTTACGTAACTGTACTTTCTAGGGACGTGGATATGTTGTTCTATTCACACTGTTTCGCATGTCCTTTCCTCTTTAAATATTGCCGAAAGATCTTAAAGCTGGCTGCTCCCACCCACCCAGGTGGTATAACTCTCAGCTCCACCCCCATGATGCCAGATCTTCCTTTCCACTGTAAGATACAGGTTGCCTTCTTACCGGTCTCGTGTTCAGTAGGCCCTGGCTTCTAAATCTTCGGATTTGTTGAAAATTAAACTTGTCAGAGTTACCGATCATCGCTTCGCGATCTTGACTGTCATGGAAGAGAAATCTTCACCCAGTTTCCGCCGCTGCCCGTGCGTGCAAAAGATGTTGCGCACAGACCCGCATGCCACGTGCAGTGTCACTGCCTGGGTGTCTGCCATGACACCCAGGCCTGCGAGATGTAGCTCGCCTTCCATCCTAACGTCCTCAATGATCGTTTTGCACGTTTGAAATTGGGCAAGCTGGAGAAATGGAATCTGTCAGTCAAATCTAAAGAAGCCTGATGGGTGGTCTCCGAGGCTGCGGGGTCCGCCGAGCAGCTCGAACAGATGCAAGCCATAGAGAAAGAGGTGGCTCGGGCTGCGGATCCTTCTTCGAAGCCCTTTTTCATCCTGCTCAATTTTCTCCGGCTCCTTTTGGGAGATGTGCCAGTCTCTCCCCACTAAGGACGAGGGACCTTCGGGCTCGCATGTCTCCCGGTCCCGTAAAAAGGACAAGGATCCGAGAGATTCTTCATCTCGGCGAAGGCATTCTTGGGATCATGAGAGATCTCGGTCCCAGGAGTCTCCAGTCTTGACCTCGGTTGAGATTGCGGCCTTGGCCACTGGCTTTTCTGTCCCACCATCCGGTCAGCCAGCTGAGACTTTGGTCGAAGACGAGTTTGAGATTATTCTCGACCCTGTTGACCCATTGTCTCAAGAGGAGGCCGACAACTCTCTCATCAGGACCCTGGTCCTGCCTCTTCCTGATGAGGAGACCTAGCCTGCTGGTGATCCCATTGAAGAACTGATCCCAGACCCAGGAAAATTGCCGATCCCCCTGGTGTCTTCCAAGTGACCAGTTAGTCCCCCCGACGATCGAGGTCGAGGTCTCAGACCCTTTCGACCGACAGGCCAAGGAAGTGCATAAGCACTCTAAAAAGAGGCGACGCCGTCAATATTCTTCATGCTCCTCAGATGATTTATTTCATTTATTTTGATAACCAGGTAAAGCAGCTGGGCCACATGGCCCTTTTACAGGCTTGACCCGGTGAGAGTCAAAGAAACTCAAAAACATATTACAATAAGAATACAATATAACATATACACATGAGGAGAGTCTTCGGTGGAAACTCCGTCGATGCTACGAAGATTTAATGTAGCAACAGCTGATTTTGTCCGGTCAGAAGCTGACTACGGTTTCCACACCGGCCATCACTTGGCTCTCGCCTCCCTGGCTGAAGCCAACTCCCTTGGAGCTGGTCAAAACCATTCCTTTGCCTGCAGAGTCGGTCAAAACTGTCCCGGTTCGGCCAAAATCGACCTCTCCACTGATAGTGGTGGAACTGCCACCTGAGCAGCCCTTGGGAGGGGCTCCTACTGAAGAGTCTTGGACCGTTCCGGGCCTCCTGCGTAGGCTGTCGGGTCACCCTCATGCCTGATCGCCCCAGGCGGGTTGAGGGAGATTTAGGTGGCAGGCTGATTTACCCGGACTCTTCGGAGTCTGATGACTCCGACCTGCATTCTCGTCCCCTTGACGATGAATCGGTCGGCAGTCTCTCAACAGAGGAAGGCCCTTCTTCCTTCCTGGGCATCCTACGTCTGATCTCCGAATGCATGGGATGCCTCTCAAGCCCGTTCAAAAATGGGCCGAACACCCCCTCACGGATATCCTTAAGAGAGGGGACTCACAGACAGAAGCCTTCCCGGTGGCCGAGGCCATTGTCGGTCTGGCTTTGGAGCTTTGGCAGCACCCTGCTTCCTGCCCTGCATCATCTGCCATATGGCTCGCAACTATGCGGTGCCTATAGGGTCCCTTTTGGGGTTCACAGAGCATCCCTCTGTGGAGGATCTAGTGACTGAGTCTGTGTTCAGATGCTCAGGTAGTTCAGCAGATACAGATAGACCTCCGGACAAGGAATCCAAAAAGTTGGACCACTCTTCCTGAAAAGTCTATGCCACCTCTTCACTGGGCCTCTGTCAGGCAAGCTCGACCGTCATCATAGCGCATTTCTCCCATGCCGTTCTGGGCTTCCTGGATGAGGTCCTTCCTCATCTCCCTGCAGACCTCCAGACCATGGTCAACCAGGTCCGGGACCAGGGTCAGGCTGTTGCGAAGCAGCAACTCCAGACAGCTCTGGACCTCGGGGACTCATGCACCCGCTCGGTGGCAGCTATGGTTGCCATGCGCCGCAGGGCTTGGCTGAGGCTGTCCACCTTTATGGCGGACATCCAGAACAAGCTTACAGATGTCCCTTTCCTGGGCACCGACCTTTTCGGCCCAGGTGTGGATGGTCACCTCCAACACATCGAGAAGTCCAACACCACCTTGGACTCTGTCACTTCTGCTCAGCGGGAATTCCAGGGTTCCAAAAACCAGAAGAAAAAGCCATTTTGGCACCCTACTCCTGCGGCCAAGGAGTCCCACTTTCAGGTGGGACAACAACAGCAGGCACAATCTTGGTGCCCTCAGCCCATGCCTGGACCTCTGGTGGCCTGTAAACCTGGAGATTGGGGCTCAGGTGGTCCCCAATCTGGACCCTTTTCCTCCAAGCCTGCCCAGTGATGGGATGGGGCTGCCACCCCTATACCTGTCACGTCAACTCTGGGTCCTCCCGTGGGGGGTTGGCTCCACCACTTCCTTTCCACCTGGTTCGCTGTTACCATGGACAGGTGGGTTCTAGAAGTGGTTGGCCAGGGTCTGCCTCTAGAGTTCAAGCAGTACCTCCCCAGCCGAGCCTGCGCCCCACGGGAGGGGATGGTGTCCGTTCTTACTCGGTCGGCTCTCCGCGACAGCATTGCCCAACTCCCCCGCAAGGAGGTAGTGGCCAGAGTCACGGACGACCCTCCCCCTCCCGGTAAACCTAGGGTTAATTTCCAGGTACTTCCTGGTTCTGAAAGGGGGGGGGGGGGGCTGGCGCCCCATTCTGGATCTACTCGACCTGAACCAGTTCCTCAGGTCATGCACCTTTCGGATGGTAACTCTGTCTCAGATCATACCATCCTTCGAGCAGAACATGTGGTTCTGCTCTCTGGATCTCCAGGACGCATTTTTTCACTTCCCTGTCCGTCCGTCTCACCAACAGTTCCTTCGCTTCTGAGCAGAAGGAGCCCTCTTCGAGTTCCAAGCCATGCCATTCGGCCTGTCATTGGCCCCACGGATCTTCACTAGATGCATTGCAGTGGTGGTAGCACACCTTTGACGTCAGGGGATCAGAGTCTACCCCTACCTCGATGATTGGCTTTTGGCGGGTTCCACCCAGCAAGAAGTGGAGAGGTCCAGGGACCTGGCCCTCCAGACCTGCACCGAACTCGGTCTCTTGATCAATGAGGCCAACTCGGAACTCGTACCTTTGCAGGTGATATGGTTCATTGGGCAGAGCCCGGCTCTTGCCGAGCCAGAGCCTGGCTCATGACAGACAGGGCAGGGCGGAGATTCTCTCCTCCTTTGCCTGATCATTTTTGGTTGGGCACTTGCATCATGCCCGGGACTTTCTGTGCCTTCTGGGGTACATGGTGGGCTGTACCACTGTTGTCCGATGGGCCCGGTGGTATATGCGCCCCCTGCAATGGGAGCTGGATGGCCAGTGGACTCAGCGTCAATGTCACTTCGACCAGCTGGTCACTGTAACCCAGAAGATGTGGGACACTCTCCGGTGGTGGACCATCCTGAATCACTTGCAGGAAGGGATCCTGTTTGTCCGTCCCAAGTCGACAGTTGTTCTTATGACCGATGCTTCTCTCATGGGCTGGGGAGTCCACGTGGGGAACCACAGAGCCCACGGGTTCTGGACCCATGAGGAATCCCACTACCATATCAACCTGCTGGAACTCAGAGCAGTCAGACTGGCACTGTCAACATTCGCTCCACTTCTTCGGGGTCAAGTGGTACAAGTCCTGACGGACAATACCATGACCATGTACTACCTCAACAGACAGGGCGGCATGCACTCCCGGCTGGTGTGCAGGGAAGCGCTCCACATCTGGACCCTCGTGAGCGGACTGGAGGCAGATCTCCCAGCCATCCATGTGGCAGGAGCCTCGAATCAACTGGCAGACGCTCTCAGCCATGTAGGTGAGACGACCCACAAGTGGTCTCTCCATCCAGAGGTAGTTCACAGACTGTTCTCCCACTGGGGTAAACCGCTGGTGGACCTGTTCTCCTCCAGGGAGGACACCAAGCTGAGGCTGTTTCATGCCTGCCCCCCTCAGAAGGGCTCGCTGCAGAGGGATGCCTTCTCGAGGCCGTGGACCCCAGGCCTCTTCTATGCCTTCCCTCCATTTCTCTTGATCCACAGGGTGCTTGTCAAGGTTAGGAGGGACAAGGCATAGGTGATCCTGGTAGCCTCAGACTGGCCACGTCAGTTCTGGTATCCAGATCTCCTCAGCCTCAGCTACAGGCCTCCGCGGCGTCTTCCAGTACTCCCAGACCTGCTATCTGTCAATCAGGGGAAGGTATTCCATCCGGAACTTCAATCCCTGCAACTGACACCCTGGTTCCTGAGTGGCTAGACTTCCAGGCTTTGGGTCTCTCTGAGGATGTGCTCACAGTTGTGGAAGCATCAAGAAAGGAGTCGACCAGGAGGTGCTATGCCTTCAAATGGAAGCGTTTTTCCATCTATTGCCAGGGCAAGGGCCTGGACCCACTGTCCTGTCCAGTGGCTAGAATCCTAGACTACCTTTGATCTCTGTCCAATGGGGATCTTCGGCCTACGACCCTTAAGGTGCACCTGGCAGCCATCTCTGCTTATCGGGCGTGGGTCGATCAGCAGACGGTGGCGCAGGAGAAGGTGCTCTGGCATTTCTTCAGAGCCCTCGATCACATATCCCCTCCAGTGCGTGAACGTCCACCTCCGTGGGATTTACTGCTGGTTTTGTCAAAACTCATGGGCAAGCCATTCGAACCAATGCACAAGTGTGAGATGTCACATTTGTCGTGGAAGACCACCTTCCTGGTGGCTGTCATTTCAGCACTGGGGAGCTCCAGGAGCTTTTGGTGGAGTCTCCTTACGTGGTCTTCCACAGGGACAAGGTGGTTCTGCACCCCCACCCGAAATTCCTCCCAAAGGTGATGTCAGAGTTCCATCTCAACCAGGCGTTTACTCTGCCTGTGTTCTACCTGAACCACACCTCGGATGCTGAGTACAGGCTCCATACTCTGGACCTGAGATGAGTGCTCTCTTGTTATAAGGAGAGAACGGCAGAAATTTGGGGAGAGGTTCTCCAGCTGTTTGTCACCTACGTTGAAGCTGCACCTGGCAGACCTGCAGTAAAGTGGACGATTGGTAGATGGATCACATCGTGTATCGATCTCTGTTATAGGTTGGTGGCAAGGAGCCTCCCAGAGGGATAAGAGCTCATTCTACCCGCCATACTGCTGTGTCGGTGGCTGCTTCCAGGGACATCCCTATCCAGGAAATCTGTCGGGCTGATACCTGGAAGACAGCAAACACCTTCATTACCCACTACCACATCGACCTAGAGTCATGCCGGGATGCTGGTTTTGGGGCCTCAGTTCTCCAATCTCTGTTTCCAAAGTAGAGGGTGTGCCCCTTGCCTCCCTCCTCCTGGAGAACTGCTTGGAGTCTGCCAAACAGTGTGGGTAGAATAACATATTCACGTCCCTAGAAAAACAGGTTGCTCACCTGTAACGGTAGTTGTAGGAGTGGTATATATTGTTCATCCAAACGAACCCACCCGACCTCCTCAGCTTCTATGTACAACCTGAGCTTCCAGCTGGCAAAGATCTGGCATCATGGGGAAGAGCCGAGGTTTATACTACCCGGGTAGGTGGGACGAGCCAGCTTTAAGACCTTCCAGCAAGATTTAAAGAGGAAAAGACATGCCAAACAGTGTGGATGAACGACATATACCACTCCTAGAACTACTGTTACAGGTGAGTAACCTGTTTTTATGGGGCATAGGTGAGTGTGACTACACAGCAAAGTTTGAGTGCCGTTCTGCATTCCTTAATTAGCTTAACATTCAAAACTCTGGAGCAAGCTCCAGCTGCAGGGCTGAGGATGCTGTTGTTAAGCCTAGTGAGAGACCCCTTGGAAGAAACATTACTACAGGTGAGTAATTTTTCTTCAAAACCCCAGGCTAGCAGTATAGCCTAGAGGTTAGAGGAACGAGGTGTGAATGAGCTTGTTACATCCAGCAAACCAGACCTGAGTTTGATTCTCACAACCTCCACTTGCATACTGCGTGACTCTGAGCAAGTCACTTAACCGCCCAGTGCTCCCAGGTCGCCCCTGAAAACAGGCACTTATGCCTAGTGGGCCTTACCCGGTTACCAAATACTAAAATAAAATAAAAGATCCCTCACTAGCTGTTTAACAACAGCAGACTCCAAAGCAGTAACTTGGGAAGCTGGGTATAGAACCTATATAGGGGAAAAGGTTCTGCAAGACAGCAGTACCGACCGTGGAGGAAGGATCAAGTGTCTCAAGGACAGCTGTCCTTCCTTGGGGGGAAGGGGAGATGCTATGTGCTACTGCTTGACTATCACTTGGTGGAGGCACAGAGTGCGCACATAGACAGGGAGAGAAGGCAGTTGCCGGATGCCAAGCACACCTGTGCACCCCACAGATGCTTGCAAATCATTGCAGACATCCTTTGCACTTGTTAGTGACTCGAAGGAGAAAATCCCCAGTGTGTTGAGGTAGCAACCTCTCACCCGCTGGTCCATGCATGACCTACAGGGCAGGCCACCTACCGCTTTGTGGTCATGGGTAAGTAGTAGATAACCTGTAAGTTCCTAAGGTCAGTGATGGGGCTGGGGGGTGGGGTGCTCTCTGGAGGCAGAAAGAAAAAGCTTTACAGAGGGGGAGAAATTCATTTTTGAATGCAGCTCATGGGGAAAACTCAGGTTGTCAATACAAAAAGCCCAGGAAGGTTGGGAGGGGAGAGATGAAGTACAGTGTATTTATGTTTTTTGGTTGAAGTGCTTTTTTTCCCAGTGCAGGGCCGTTTCTCCCTTCTGCTTTGCTTTAGCACAACATTTACAGTAGCTGTGTGTAAGAGGCAAAATGTGCCAGTGGGAAGGGGAAGTGAGTTGAGTTTAGGACCTTTTGCAGCAGCAAGATTTTCCTCTCCCCTCATCAGCAGCCAGCAGAGCTGCTCCTAAATTGTCCAGCAGAAGGCACTCATAGTGTATACCAGGGTGTAGCTCTCTGTCCTTGACATTAGGTGCTTCATGATTTCAGGGTCTCACTTGCTGTCATGGGTGGCTGCATAGACTGCATTTCAAGGTATAGGATTGTCTTAATGGGCTGTGTTTGCAACTCTAGTGCAGTATCTGGGGAGCAGAAAGGTAGGCCTTGGAAGAAACAGGCAGTTTTTTTCTTTTTTTGTTTTGACAAAAGATGTAATTATTATCAGGCCTGCAGAGGGCACTGTGGATTCACTGAAAAAGTCCTGGACGCAGTTATGCAAAATCTACTGGAAAGATCAGCAATAATAAGTGCAGCAGTGAGTTTTATGTGGCTCACAGTCTGAAGTGGGAGAAAAATGTTTCTTCAGTTTTCTGTGAAGGTCATTGTTTTGTGATCAGCACCTAAGCATGGTCATATGTATATAAAGGTGTGTATCATTCACAGGAGTCGCTTGAAAGCAAAGAACCTGATGTACATCAAGCAGATTCTCTTCACCTTGGAAAGATTCGTACAAGTGCTGGGAGGTAAGAGGTTTAGAAATTGAGGCAAACAAGACATTTTAGCAACTTTTTTTTGCTCATGTATCCTTACTTCAGTCTTTTGCGCATCTTCAGCCCTTCAAGTACTCAACGTATTAGCATCCTTCAGAGCTTGACCAGGGCACCAGAACTTTCCCCCATTCAACAGTCTACCGATCACACCCCTGGTGGAGGCAGAGCCCTCCTGGTGACACCCAAGATAATTGTAAAACGGAATCCATGTACGAGGAATAGAGGGAGGATTTATGCACAGGTCTTCCCGGTGTGGAAGTGGAGTTGGAGAGATGCGGCAGCATCATCTGCTTGGCCAGGGCATGTTCTTTTTTACATATTCTGAACCCTCCTCCCTGGAGAAGTCAATGCAGAGACCAGCAGAAGTGCCGTAGCATTCTGCAAGATCTCTGATGTGTCCCTCTCCCAGCTCATGCTACATGGGTGCTTCTTTCTATTCTCCTGGGCCACTAGCAGGTGGACAGGTGCCAGATTTGCCTGCCCTCTCCAGAGGTGGAGAGCATCCTCCTCTTTTATGAGCCCAGCAGCTGATCAGAGATTAAGATGTGAAGTTGTCTAAACCTGCTTGCAGAAAGACAAAGCTGACACTCTCATTATGGGTCCCACCCACTGTGGTAACTTAAAGACGCAGGTCTAGTTTGAGCAGGGACCTATGGGTAACGTTGAACACTTTTGTTCTTGTAAAAGGATGGAGTCTTATAGCCAGTGACCACATTTCACGTAGTCTTCACTTGAATTGGGGGAGTACACGTAGGTCACCAGAACAAAGTTCCAGTTGTTGATATATAGGATAAAGTATGGGGAGAAGTGAGTTACAAGAATTTAACACACACCTGAGTTGTTGGATGGCACATAAATTTTATGAATGCAATCCAACAACAAGGGTGTGTGTTAAATTCGAGTTTAACACACTTTTCCCTATATTTTATTTTATATAATTGAAGGGCTCCGTTTGAAAAGTCCGAGGTCGCTTTTTGTTTTTTTGAATTGTGTTGTGGTTTTCCTGCTCTTGTCTTTCGGTTTCGTTCGGTGTTTGGAATCGGCTTTTTTTTTTTTTTTTAACATCTAGGCTATGCGAGGTTGCTGGAGGCTATTTGGTATAGAGGCAACCCCCGAGAAGTGTGTATTTCAGTCAGTGCCGCTTGAGGTGACAGGGACAATTTGAACGTCGCGCTATGTTTAGTCTTGAGCGCTTTGTTGTTCAAAGGGAGCGTGTGAATGCTGTAACACCTACTCAGGTGTTACGGCATTTAACACACGGTTTTGGCAATGGGAGAAAACGGAGACCATTAATTATAATTGATTAAATCACACTATATCCTGTGAAAGTGAATTATTGCAGAATGGTGCAGGCAAGAGGCAGTTGAAAAGACCTTCTAAATTACCCTCCTAAGGAAGGCACATCACACACTGACTAGAGATGTCATGATAACATGAATATGAAGCTATATCACGATAATTTCCACTGATGTTAATTTACTGTAGTAAAAAAAACAATATTGTGATAATCGCGTAGAATGACACATTGTGATTAACAGTCTTGACTTTGTCATCTATGCTGCTCCGGCAGTATATTAGTTTTTTGGTGTGACTGAGAGCCCCAATTATCCAGTCTCCCCCGTCCTATTTTTACTATTTTTTTCTTAAAACTAGAAATGCTGCAGATTATGATAATCAATATACAGAGAATATTAGTTGGGCAACCATGCACAACTAGCCTGTGCTGCCACAGACTGGGGGTTCTGATTACATCAGACCTTGAGAGTGAAGATTGAGAGGTCCGATGTAATCAGAAGCCCAAGGTGGCAGCTCAGGCTGGTTGGGCATGTGGTTGCCCAACCATTATTTTTTTATAGTGTATAGTATTTATTTTTGTTGAAAAACAAATTTTTTTTCCTCAGTACTCTGTGGTGGCAGTGAATGTGCCAACAATTTCAGTTTTAAAACTTGAACCGATTACTGTGTACATAGCTGCGCCGTGAAAAACACCAGCTGCCTCAAGGATTTCTAATCAGCTGGAACCTTGTACCACGGAAGGCTGCAGCCGCATTCTGTGACCTTTGAACTGTGGTACAACAAGGGCTGGCATGGAAATCCATACAGAACAACCGATCACTATGTACTATATTGTGATACTTTTTACACGAATGTCATGGTACTCAAAATTTGATATTGTGACTTCCCTCACTTTGACAGCAGTAGGCAGGTCCTCGTTAGTTGGAGGTTCTTTTGGAGGAGTTTTATCATCTTTAGGAACTATTTATGTGTGTATGTATGTATTTCAAAAGTTTCACCAGGAAAAGCATTCTGAGCTAGCAGCAGCTCATTTCCAGATGTGTCGGGGTAGGGTGAGGTGAAAGGGAACAAAGAAATAATAACTAACAATAAAGTTAGTATGAACATGTAATAAATTTCAGGCCATAATCAAATGCATCGGATACAAAGTAACTATATGTTAAGAGGTATACACGTAGTAACAGTGAAATCAAATGGAAAGAAATTATAAAGACGTTATAAAGAAAAGTGTCAGGATTAATTGGAGGGGGGAAGGGGAACATCATAGGTTTACTTGAGAAAAAGGGACGAAGAATGACGATGGGGAAAGGATGGGGTACAACAGAGCAGCAGCCCAAACCATACTGTGAAAGAGGGAGTAGCTCAGTATGGTTGCATACAAGTTGCAGGGTACAGGAGAGGTGGTGGGGTGATTGTAGGAGGCCAGGGAGGAGAAGAAAGAATATGATTCGAAAGTTAGGGGAAGGGGAAGCTAGGGAAGCCAAGGATTAGGAGAAGAGGTAGAGGGGAAAGCAGAGGAGTAGGGGGGAGGAGAGAGAGAGGAGAGAGAATGTAGGTTTCATCAGGAGGCTAGGGAGAATGGCTAGGGGAGAGAAAGGAGGTAGAGAGTTGGAGAAACAGTAGGGCTGAGAAGTGGAATCAGATGCAGTTGTAAGAAGTGAAGATGAAACTTGAGAAGGAGAGAAGACAGAGATCGGATGGATGTAGCAGAACAAACGGATAAGGGAAGGGAGTTCAACAGTTTTGGGAAACTGTAGGAGTAGGCAGTTGTCCTCCAGTGATTGACCTAGAGGGGAGTGCAAGGGACTGGTAGCTGCAGTTGTGAAGGGAGTGGGGGAAGGGAGGATAGAGATGCGGTAGTAGGGGAGAGAACAAAGGCAGTATTTAGCGATAAAGTAGGATCATTGGGCGAAATGTCTGGCTTCAAGTGGTGGGAGGAGAGGGAGGTGTAAAGGTTACAGTAGTGAGTACAGGGCAGACAGTCAAGAGCAAATTGACAGGAGTGAAAGAAGATGTCCAGTCTGGTAAGGATGGCTGCACTGTAGATTACATCGCCATAGTCAAAGATTGAGTGAATCATTTTCTGGACAATGGCACAGTGGGCTGGCAAGGGAATGCAACCACGGTGTCTGTACAGCGCATCCAGTTTGGGGGGGGGGCATTTTTTTGTGGATGGCGTCTACATGTCCAGAAAAGTCAAGGTGATGATTAAGCCATACCCCGAGATATTTGAAGGAGGTAACGTCCTTGATTGCGGTTCCGTCAAGGGTGTGGAAGGATGTTGGTGCAATAAGCCTGGGGAGCCTTTGCCTAGTGCCAGAGGTTATGGATAATGTCTTCTTGGCATTGAGGGACAGCTGATTAGAGCAAAACCAGAGCTGAACTTTGTCGAAGTCCAGCTGGAGGCTGGTAACTACATTAGAAGAGGAGTTTCCAGAGGCATAAAGAACAGTGTTGTCTGCGTACATATCGTACAAATGTATAGATGCAGATGAGCAGGCAGCAGAGAGGTCATCGAGGAAGACTGATAAAAGTAAAGGGCCGAGGACGGACCCTTGAGGGACACTGGAGGTGATGGGAGGGGGGATAGGGAGTACCAGTTCTAACTGACTGAGTCCTACCCATGAGATAAGAATGGAATCAGTTAGTGGCTGGGATAGAGAGCCCTGCTGCTGCAAGTTTGTTGAGAAGGAGGGGGCTGGGTAGCAGTGTCTAAGGCTTTGGCCAAATTGGCAAAAATGGCAGAGGTAATATGGCCCTGATCCATGCTGGCGAGAATGGAGTCAGTAAGCCGGAAGAGGGATGTAGAGGTGGAGTGGGTCTTATGAAAGCCAGACTGAAAAAGGAGGAAGAGTCAAGGAAGGGAGAGAGCTGAGTTAGCACGAACTGCTGTTGAAGTTTGGCAAGGATGGGGAGTAGGGAGATGGGGTGGTAGTTGCCTGGAATGGAGGGGTCACCGCCTTTTGGAAGGGGCACGATTGTGGCAAGCTTTCAGGCAGCAGGGACAATAGCAAGGGAGAAAGAGAGGTTTAGAACTGAAGCAAGTGGGAGGGCAATAG
The DNA here is from genome assembly GCA_016271365.2 of Neoceratodus forsteri. Taxonomy (NCBI): domain Eukaryota; kingdom Metazoa; phylum Chordata; order Ceratodontiformes; family Ceratodontidae; genus Neoceratodus; species Neoceratodus forsteri. Next base: position 1,339,200,170 of record CM028131.1, read on the forward strand.
CGGGGTCAGAGAGAGAGAGATGGAGAAGTTGGGTTGAGCCCATCTGAGCTCTTGAACTTTAGAAGGTTTAGGGCTAAAACAGCCTTTAAGGTGTCAGTGAGAGAGAGATTGGGGTCAAGGAAATGGGGGAGGAGGGAGAGGGGGGTGCAGGAGGAGATGGGAGAGGGAGGAGAGCAGGGAGGAGGCACAGGTGGTGAAGAAGGTATTGAATTGTGAAGCCACTGATAGGGGTTAGAAACTGTGGTATCACTCACCTTGAGGACTGGGGCAGGGAGCTGGGCAGGGGATGAGAAAAGAGCGTGGACCAGAACTTAGAGGGGTGGGTTAATGTTGTTCTAAATGGTGAAGGAAAAATATTCGACTTTAGCAAGTCTGATGGCCCTGGTGCAGGCATTTCGAAGGGCCTGGTACTTGAGCAAGTTCACATGGGGCCTTGGGGTGGTGTATTTTGTGCACACAGTAGACCTCGTGGTGGTCACCGAGTACGTCCGGAAGGATGTGGGCCGCAACTAGCCGGTGAGAGTCCATAGTCCAGTCCAGGAGGATATGGTTGAGGGATTTGTGGTTTAGGAAGGTAGGTTCAGTAATCAATTGAAATAGGTTAAAATTGGATTGGGTAGGAGAGAGCCAGTTTAAGTTAAAGTCCCCAAGGATGAGGAGTTCACCGGTAGAGGAGTGGGTAGTAAGAGTAGTGATGAGATCAGAGATTGCGGAGGAAGGGAGGCCTGCGCAGCAGTAGACCCCACCCACAAAGGTAGGGAGGGAGAAAGAGAGGGAATGTTTTAAAAGTAATAGTTCAAAGGCAGTGGGGGAGAAGATGGAGTGAATAGGAGCGAAATGGATGGAGGAGGAGGGGTATATGGCCACTCCACCACACCTGCTTATCCGATTTTGTTGGGCAAGGGCGTAGCCTGGGATGGAGATGGCATTATCAGGGATCTTTGATGAGACCTAGGATTCTGAGTTGATTAGCACATCCAGTTTATGGTTAATTATGATTGGCTGGAGAAGATCAATTTTGTGCAGGAGGCTCCTGATGTTAAGGTGCACCACTCTCAATCCTTTGAGTAGGACGGTGGAGGAGAGAGCAAGGCCTGGGTTAGATTCTATGTCACCAGCAGATAAGAGCAGCAGCTAGATGAGATTTGTAGGGATAAGGTAAGATATGCATCTGTGGGGCTGAGGGATAGGTGGATGAGAAGGAGGGAGCAGTAGGAGGGAAGCAGGGAACTAAGAGATGCAAAATGGAGGTAAGGGGAATGGAGGAGTGACAGTCCAGGGGGTCAGGGGAATGCAGAAGAGAGGGGAGACAGGAAGAAGGAAGGGTGGGGGAGCTAGATGGTGGTGGGGTGGTGGTGGTGAGGGAGGAAGAGGTAGTCGATGGGAGGTATGTCAGAGTAAACAGAAAGGGGAGGCGGGAGATGGTAATAAGGAACATAGTAGGATAGAGTAGTTGAAAATTGAAAGGTAGGGAGTGTGCCAGTAAGAGTGGGGGGGAGGTAGTGGAGAGGGAATGTACGAGGATTGAGATAGGCATGGGGAAAGGATGAAGAGGGGACTCCTGGGGGGAGCTGCAAGGAGTGGGGGGGAGGACGTACCAGGGTTGTGTTAGAGGAAGGTGAAGATGAGGGATGAGGGAAGGAGGAAGTTAGCTATCTGTAGGAGAGGAAAAGCAGCAGTATGAACTGCAGAGGGGAAAGGTAACAGTAAGTAGCTGCATGATGGAAGAGGAACATGCAGGTGAAGTGGAAAATAAGTGGGATAGAGGGAAGGACTACGTTCTTCATGTTGGTCTAGCTCAGCCTGAACAGTCTCCATTTCTTCTTGTTTCCTTTATATTTGTCTGTGGTCTTCAGTTAAAACTTGTCTAAATTTAGTTTGATCTGTTGAGGGAAATTTATTTATTCTCAGCCCACGAAGAATTTTCCCCAATTCAAAATACAGAGACAGGGTTATTTTATGTAGATTAATCTTGTCTCGTGAAATAAGTTTTTCCAGTTTAATAAAAAGCTCTTCAAACTTCAATTAACTTGTATATCTGGAACAACATTGTTACCAAACAATTCTGCTGCACCTCACTTCTTATGAACTTGAGCTTTTGCCGTCTGCAGGCAGTATGGCTCCAAATCAGTTTCTTGGGACTGTATGTCTTTAGGACTGTACTGTGCCAAAAGGCCTCACAGATGATCTACAAAGGCTGAAAACAGCAGACCACAGACACGTGTTTCATACTTGTTGGGACTTATCAGTGTGCCATAGCTATGCATCAGCCTAGAAGGAGAGGGAACCAGCCCAGAATCAGTGGCTTTATTTTATTTATTTGATCACCGTGTGGACACTTGGGCAAATAAATGACTCTTTTCAAGGATCACCCAGATACTAAAACATAACATACAGGTGGTACAGTACTTAAATAAAAGGTTGTGGGTTATAGTTCTACTCCAGGAGTGTGGCCTCATACTGTAATCATTGGAACCAAAGTTCAGTGCTAGGGGGATGCTGTGCTGTTGGGGTGTGCTGTCCTTTGGATGAGACATTAAACTGAGGCCCCATCTACCTTTTATAGTGGATGTTAAAAGATCCCGTAGCACTTCTCTAAAATAAAAGTAGCATTTCTCTGGTGTCCTGGCCAGATTTCCCTCGTTCACTAAAAATACCAACAACTTAACCTGGTTCAGTTTCAGTTGGTTTGCATCTGTATCCCCCACCCTTCACGAGGCTGAAAATAAGCAGCATTGTGTCTAGCCCTCTTTCCTGGCCAACAAAGTAGGGGAGTTTTTATTGAAAAATACATGGTATAACAACACATGCACTGCATTTTAAGGAAATCATAACCAACAGTCAAAGAGTCTCATAATAACATTAGTTAAAAAAAAAATATCAATAAGTATAAATTTCCCTAGAAACAAAAGGAATAAGAAATTGTAACTAAAGAAAAATTATTCTAACTTCTCATTTGTAGTTTATAAAGATATTAAATCCTTTCCACCACCTCTGTACTTGTAATGTAGAGTATGCTGATACATCATGTTGATATGATTTACCCATAAATTGTTCGATCAAAGTGCTAAATACGTAATACGGCATTCTTTTCTGCTGGAGTACCCACTGACATCTTGCTTGCCATAAGTAAAACATAAGACAACATTTAAATAAGTTCAACATATTCATATCATAAGACCATCGTCCAACAGGGTTATTTCCTAGAACTAAGATTCCATGCATCATTTTTGATAACCATGTCATTTTCCATTTAGTTGGCAAGAATTCCCATAATGGTTTTGCATAGGAACAGTCCAGAAAAAATTTTTCTATTGTTTCCGTCATATTAATACACACCAAATATGGACAATTCCTTAAAACCCTGGAAGTCTGGAATTATTTAATTGTGAGAGAACTTTAGAGTAGTTTTCAACTGCACAATTATTAAAACAAGGCTTTGTGGCTACATTAAGACCATAATTAATTTTATATAGAGTGGGTACAGTAGATTGTTGAATTTGTTTTTGTGTTATTCCCCATTTATACAATTTCTAAGCAGTGGATTTAAAAATATCAGGGACTGATAAATGGGAGCCCAATTTTGGTGGAACCACTGTCCAAGCTCTAAAATATTTAAATAACAGTCTCCTCAGCCATTGGCAATGTCGATCAGTACTATCTGATAATCCGCACTTCACATTTTGTATTATAAATAGGACCTTGTAAAAAAACTATTGGGTCCAACATCCCAATGCCTCCTTTATCCTTTGGCAAATAAGTATAATATTGTTTAATACGATTCAATTTGTTACCCCATAATAGCATAAAACATAATGCATATAATTTTGTTTCCCATATGTTTGGGGGTGGAAAAATCTAAACAACGTATTGCAATTTTGGAATAACACATTTTTTTGAAAATTTGAATTATTTTATATTTAGTCATTTTCCAATGCTTCCATCTAATAATATTTTTTTCAATTTGGGCAATACCCATTTCCCAGTTTTTTGTTGGGATATTCTGTGACCCAAACCAAATCTCTAATATTTTGATAGATTGAGATTAAATCTGGATACCTTCAGTGTGTGCTGGTAACTCAGTACTAGCTCCTACATAGAGACCCTTACTCTTTATTTTATTCAGTTCTGCATTAGAAATTATAGAAAAAGTCTCCATGATTCTAAAAAAAATTAGGTAAATCCCTTGGATTCCTAAAAAATAAGCAGATATCATCTGCATATGCTTGTATTGTAAGGCATTCATCTGCTTCTATCCATTTCAAACCTTCCCATACATTTGCCTGGGTTAGTAGTCTCAATAAAGGGTCTAATGAATATAAATATAGTAAGGGGCTCAATGGGCAGCCTTGACATACTCCTGTGTAAATATGAAACCCTGTCATGACCTGTTTATGTATGATTGGAGATACCAATGCCCGTTTATACATTCATTCGATGTATTGTCTAATAGTACTTGGAATCCCATAATGCTGCAAAAGTAGCAAAGAGATAACTGTGAGATACTCTATCAAAAGCCTTGGCCTGATCCAACGAAATTATGGTACCTGCCAGACCATTTAATGATAGATATTCAATTAAATCCCTAATTATCATTAAAGCATGTTTCCTTAGTACCACAGTATTAATGGGGAGACAGAATAAAACTAGAATACTCTTTAATCCTGGTATTGATTACGCTAGCCAAAATTTTATAGTCCGTATTTAATAAAGTAATAGGTCTCCAATTTGTAATGTTAATTTTATCCCTGGATTTAAATAAAAAAACTATAATACCTTCTGAAAAGGGTGGTCTAATATTACCAGAGGTTAAGAAGTATCTGAATACATGTGTGAGGATATCTATTAAATCATCAGAAAAAAGTTTATAGAAGTCACTGGGTAATCCATCTGACCGAGGTGATGTGCCAGATTTTAAGGATTTAATGGCTTGCAAAACCTCAGTTCTAGAAATTATGGTATCAGTAATAGAATTCTCTTTAGGAATCAGAGGGATCTGAATTTCCTGTAAAAACATTTGAACAGCTTCTGGTGTTGGGTTCTTCTCAGGTTTAAGTGATTCCATATGTGTTTTAATAACATTATAAATCTTCTCTGGTGTATCAGCTAAAGAGCCCATAGAGTCGACTAAAAGTTCGATGGACATTGAATTTTTTAGTTCCTTGCATGCTAAGTATGGGTCTCCAACTGGGTTTTTTTGTGTACCAGATTGTAGCATAACATTAATAGTTTTAGCCCTATCGTATTGATAATTTAGCATAGCATTTTTCAGTATATTTATTTGAGGGGAGTAATCTATCCTAGAGGTAGTAGCTATAGAATAAAGTCTCTGTAATTGAGAACGACGTGTTAAATATTTAAAAAAATTATCATTCCCTGTTTCCCTAGTTTAATGAACCATTTTTTTAAATCAAGTTTTGAATCTTCCCACCGGTCCCCCTTATCATCATATAAACACATAACCAAATCACGAGCTTTTATCAGGGATTTAACTCCTAGTTGCACTACTCTAGGGAGCTGTAGAGTAGAGATATTTAGTCTCCACCTGTCCCTTTGTTTCTGATTATGTTTTTGATTATGTTGCATCTCACAAAGTCTTAATATCAAGAGTGAGTGGTCAGAAAATTCTATTGGTTCTATAAAAAAATTAAATTTAGGAATATTTTGTGAAATAAAGAAATGGTCAATGGTAGTCATATATTTACCTCTCTTATAAGTAGTTTTAGAGTCATTCGATAGACCAGCCCCACAGCATATAAGTTCTGCGGTATCCATCATGTTTGTTAACATGACTGTCACAATATATTTTTTTTGTGATACTGAAGTGTTGCCTTTTTTCTTGATATCACAATTAAAATCTCCACCCAAAATTATTTTATGTGAAGATACCAAATATGGTTGAATAAGTGTGAATGTTTTAACCCTTTCTGCCTTAGTTTGTGGACTGTACACATTAATAAATCTATATGTAGTATTACCCCACTTGCCATCAATAATTAGTACTCTGCCAGGTACTAGATCTATCAGTTTTATTAATGAAAACTGATGTGCTGAAAAAACTATACCTACACCATCAGCACAATCCATCCCAAATGACCAATAAGAAGGCCCTAACCACCAATCTGATTTAAAGGAACAAAGCTGTTCACATGTATGCATCCAAGATTCTTGAATAAAACATATATCAAAACCTTTAGAATATAAGTAATTGAAGACCATCTGACGTCTCACTGCACTCAATATGCTGTGAACGTTTATTGAACATATTGTCAAGGAAGACCGCATACCTATGAATTACTCATGAAGTTTTTTCCTTTTTTTTTCCCCCTTTATAACCCACCATCTCCTGGTCAGGTACAGCATGATCTGAGATAGTGGATTGAGAGGTTAGTTCTCCTTGTTCCATGTCAAATTCATTTTTCTGTGAAAAAAGGGCCGCATTAGAATTTTCACATTTGACCTCAATACTCGAGGGAGGGGCTTTTAAATTCCTCATGGATCTGCGTACCACGGGGCAGGTCAGTTTGCTTACTGTCAAGATCAGTGTTAACCATCTGGTATCATGAGTACTGCAACAACATCAGACTCCTTCCGTTCAGTGTTGGAAGTATGTCTTATGGCTGTACTCCTTTGTTTCTCAGACAGTAGTTCATCATCCAGCACTATAATTTGGTCTGAACCAGAAGTAGGGTGAGTAGGGTTGGGCATGGGTATGTCTATAGGTATGTGTTGGTCAGGTATGTGTGGTTCAGGTATGTGTCAGTCAGGAATGTGTGGTTCAGGTATGTGTGGTTCATTTGTAACCTGATCTTGAGCATGTTGAGTGAGTAACTCGGGGCTACTACAGGTGGCTTTGTTTTTTGCATCCCAAGAACACTCTGAAAAAACATGGCCATACTCATAGAAAGGTCACATCTTGTGTGATTAGCACACTATAGTATAATGTGTCCAATTTCCCTGCAGTTGTCACAGTGTGGTTCATCGCATGTGCTAGAGAGATGGGTTTGATTACTACAGTGGTAGCAAGCTCTAGGCTGCCCTGAATAGAAGCACACCCCTCTATCTGTACCTAGCATAAAGGAGTTAGGTATGTGACATATACCAGCATCAGTTTGTTTAAGTTTGACTTTGTATTTCCACCCTCCAGTCCAGAACGTTTCAGAATTTGGAACAGCTTCAGGGTCACTCATTATATCACAGTTTTGAGATAGCCAGTACGTTATATCATCCACATAGAAACATAGACTTTGACGGCAGATAAGGACCGCTTGGCCCATCTAGTCTGCCCATTTCCCTACCTACAGGATAGGCCGCAGATCCTAGTTAACCAACAGCCTATTTCTTCCTACCCCCCACAAGAATTGCCTTATGTCTGTCCCATGCATTCTTGAATTCTCCCACAGTTTTAGACCCCACAACCTCCTCAGGAAGGCTGTTCCATGCATCCACTACCCTCTCTGTGAAATAATACTTCCTCACATTGCCCCTGTACCCCCTTCTATCTTTAAATTGTGTCCCCTTGTTCTTGCACGTCTCTTTTTCTGAAAAATGCTACCCTCTTGGACTTTGTTGATTCCATTGAGGTACTTAAAAGTTTCTATCTTGTCACCCCTCTCCCTTCTTTCCTCAAGGGTATACATATTAAGCTCCTTTAGTCTCTCCTCATACGGCTTCTCTTGCAGACCCTGCACCATTCTAGTTGCCCTCCTCTGGACTGCCTCTGTCCTGTTTATGTCCTTGCGGAGATGGGGTCTCCAGAACTGGACACAGTACTCCAGATGGGGTCTCACCAACTGTCTGTACAGTGGGATAACAACTTCCTGTTTTCTGCTGCTGATGCCTCTCCCTATGCATTCCAGTATACCCCCAGCCCTCCCTACTGCCTTCTCACATTGCTTGCAAACCTTAAGGTCACCTGATATGATTACCCCCAGGTCCCTTTCCTTTTTTGTTGTTGTTACTACCTCCCCCCTCATTGTGTATTCTTTCCCTGTGTTCTTGTTTCCCAGGTGCATTATTTTGCACATGGACCCCTTCATTACAAAACATTACAGTAACTAACATGTTTAATTAGGGGTTTCATGAGTGGAATTACTAAAAAAGGAGTCCATGTGGGTGGGTTTGGGAGCAACATCGTCATCTTTAGAAGGAGTAAATTCAATGTTTTTTACTGTTGTACAGTTATCTGAGGTTGATTTTTTTTTGTTCTGTACAGCATCTGATCATGTTATAGGGAGACTAGTCTTTATGTGGATATCTGCATTAAATACTGCATCTGTTTTCCTTGAAATGCCGTGGGGTGGAGTCACATGGTAGTCTATGTCCAATGCCGCTGGCTTCCATTCAGTTTTGGATTGCAATAAATTTAAGGTTGGATCCCAAGCAGGATCTGGTAGCCACTGTCACCGGTAGGGGTTTGTTTCCAACCTGCTTCTTGCAATGCAGTTTGCGGTTTCCAGGTGTCATGAAACGGGCCTCTGTGCTCCACAGATATTGTAGTAGGAACATTATAAATGCCAAAAGCTCCCTCTTGTGGATTACTTGTAGAACTGTCTTGCATTTTGCAGTTTGCAAAAGTCCAGGCTGACCTTTTTTCCTTCCCGTCTCCTTTAGTGCTTATACTCGTCTGTTGCCTCTTAAGAGAAAGTAAAAACAGAAACATTCTGCTGTCTACCATCACTTTTTTGAAAGTGTACCTTAGACTCAGTTCTTTGCACAGCCTTATCTTGCCCTGGTTTACTTTCTGCTTGAAAAACAAACCCCAGTGTTTAGACATGGTTTGGGACTGAGTAGCCCTTAAGGGCTGAACAGTCGAGCTGCATTGCATCGCATCTGTGCAGGTAGTAACTTTTGTTGCCAAGCATTTAGTCCCATCTTGCACGTTAACTATCTCTGCTTGTAGTGGAGCTTACTTACTATTTTCACAGATTACATCAGCACAATCGTTTGTTGGGATCTCTAAATCAGGTTTCTCAGTAGACACAGTGTTATTACTACCAGAAGTCACTGTCACAGTTTTAGAGTTCGAAATCAACTCACCCAGCTCAGCTCGGCTCTTTGATGTTTCCACGTCATTAGAAGTTTTGACAGGCCGTTCTGTTTGAGGGATAGTCATAGCAACGACATGCAGTTTAGCAGTTTCATCCCGAATCCTTTGTTGTACCTCATGATGGTGTTTTTCTTCTTCCAGTAGTTTCTCCTGTAAAACTTGCTCTTGTTGAAATATTGCTTTCTCAGGTTGAACCGATGGAAAATCATGAAGAACTTCACCTCGGCTTAGGTCCTCAGTTGATACAAAAATCTCCTGCATGTCAGGATCCATATCAATACCCATAGCGTTAGTATTTCCAATAGTTGTGGCCTCTGGCATATTCAAGGCAGGAGAGGAGTTCATCTCCCCTGCCACATCAGCACTTCCTCCTCCACTGCTGTCTGTCCCCAAACTGAGCTCCTCCACTCCACAGGAAGTCAAGCCCCCTACAGGTAGAGTAGGTGACTTCCCCCAGTGTCTTGGCCAATATTCCCCTTCCCATAAAACTGGTTCATGCAGTTGTCCAGGCTGTGTGTGGGTGTTGATGTGCGATATGGCCGCCACTACCTATTCAGTCACTTCACTTCACTACCAGTCTAGCATTGCTTGTAAAGTGCTTTGGGATACATTGTGTATGAAAAGTGCTATATAAATGCTGATTCTTCTTCTTCAGTACCACTGGGGCGCCCATGCCAGTGTCTCCTGCCGATGTCACCAACCCCATAAAGGCGTGAGCAGCCCCGCTCCCTGCTCAGTTCTTTCTCGCTATCGACTCTGTTCACATGGGTCTCCGCAGAAGCTCTGACGCAGTTTTGCGCCATTTTCGCCTATGATTTTCTTTTATTTAGTATTTTATAATCTCTTTTAAATAAGAGATTCCTTTACCTTGTTTATGTCAAAAGTTACTCCCTCCACTTCTCTCTTCTGTCACTACCACTGCAGAAAGAAGACTGCCTCTTCAGACGACCATAACCTTTGTGTCTGTTGTCTTGGGCCTGACCATGACACCTCTGATTGTGAGCTTGTGACAGGGTAGAATAAGACCCTGTCCCGTTTGTTATGGAGAAAGGGTTTAAATGCAAGGATCTGTATTTTTCCTTTTCTCTCTTCTCAGTCTGGTTGCGCAACCAAATTTTCCTGTGAGGCTTCGGAATTGATCAACCCAAACAGTCTCACAGTCTTTTGCCTCTCTCTATCTCTGTGTTTTCTCTTGCTGTCTGTTTTCCTCCCTTGCATATCTATATCTGGTAATATAAAATATATGAGAATCAATGTATGGAAATGTAGCTGATATTGGGATCTCTTTTGTTTGGAAAATGTTTAGTGTTGCTGTTGAAATGTATATGTATTTACAATCTGAGATAACTGTAAAAAGCCAGAGGTTATGTGAGTGCAAATGCCTGAGCCTTTTGCAAAGGCTGGAGGGACCTCAGGAAGCTCTCAATGTTCTAGCAGTTCCTGAAATTTACAAAGAACAGGATGCTTTCAAAGGATGGAGGTTGAAAAAGACTTATAAAAACAGTTAAGCTGAGCTGCAAGGGAGATTTTTATAACAAGAGATTTTATTTTGCTTCTGTATGTAGTTATTCTGAACAGGTTTATTTTATTTTATTTTATTTTGTTACTGCAACTGCAAATAAACAGATCTTACTTCGAGACACAGCTCTTGCAGCAGGTTACACCATTAGGACCGAAGCCGCCAGGCGCCAGGACCCCACGGGAAAATTCTAGCTAGCTAACTACAGCGGGGACCGCCCATGACGTCGGTCCGCCTCCGGCGTCAGGCGTGGTACAAAGAGCGGTCCCGCAGATTTCCCAGTTCTTTTCCGTCGCCGACTTAGCTACCTGACCCTTCCGGTTACCAGTCTAGCGACGCTGTGGAATAGTTATTTCTTCGATAAAATTTTGAAAATCTTCAGAATCCTCTTCAAGCAAGATCTTGATGTCATCACCAACCGGGCCATCCTTGAAGTGCGCTTGTGGAAAGCAGATCCGTTCAAGGACCCCCACACGGCCCTCGTCGGTGCCTAGGCCCAGACCACGATACCGGGCCTGTCCTTCTTGCCAAGGTTCAATAGCCGATTCGGATCCGCGTCAGAGGGCTTTGCGTAGCTTTCTTCTGGAGGAACGACTGAAGACCATGTCCTCCAAGGGGGAAAGCTCCAGGGTCCACAAGCACGCGGAGAAGAGAAGGGAGAAGGCCCCTTCCAGGTCCCCTTCTAGGGGTTCGGAGTCCCGTAGCTCCGGTTCGAAATCTCCCCCGGCTGCAATCAAGAAACCTTCATCTCAGGAGAAATCCGCCAGGCCTTCCTCCCCTTCCAGGGCCTTGGCGAAGTCCGGGGAACGACACCATCACCACCGCAAGTCGGGTTCCCGTTCCTCGGTACCCGACGTCAGGTCTTCGTCGGTGCCTCCACGCAAGACGTTGGAGCTCACGCCTTTAAAAAGGCCTGTAGCCCAGACGCCGGCTAGACAGCTGTCAGCCGTGCGCCCTTCTTCCCTGGAGCCGCCGTCGGCCCGACGACCGACGCCGGCCATTACATCCCAGCGGACGCCGGTAGGGGGACCGACGCCCGCCCCTCCTGAAAAGAAGAAGGCCCTGTTGCCTCCGACCGACATCGGTCAGGAGCCTCTATCGGAGGAGGACCTAGAGCAGCCCGAGGACCAGACGGGCGACCCCGGTCCCGTAGGTACTCCCAGGGATCCCTCGCCATTACCAGAGCCCCCTGTGGAGCCGACGCCGTGACCCGACGACCGCCCACCGGCACCCGGGCCGTCGTCGGGCCTCTCTCTAGTGGAGGTGAAAGATCTGTTCACCTACTGGTGGGATACCATTAAAAAAGACATGGTTCCCCCTCCTCCTCCTATTCCTCCTCCTCCTCCTACTCCGGTTCCTGCCCCCCCTCGCCATCGGGGTCGGCAGGCCGTGTTCCTCCCCGGGAGCCTAGAACCCCTCCCAGGGGGAGACCTGATAAACGGAGACCTCCGTCGAAATCCTCTTCTGGATCACCCAGCCCCAAAAGATCCAGGAGACGCCGACGTTCGCCTTCAACGGAGGACACGGGATCAGACTACTCCACCTCTAGATCCCCATCTCTACTCTCCATCCCTTCTCCGGACCCACGTGAGATGCCTAGATCTCCTCCGGATGATCCCTCGTTCCTTGATATTATGAGACATATACAAGAGAACATGGGATGGGATGCTGAAGACTTAGACCCCGAAAGAGTGCGACTCGCCAAATATCTTCGGCAAAAGGACCCCAAGCCTGTGGTGGTACCACCCTTGGTTGACACTTTCGTGGAGCGTCACCAAGGCTGCGTGGAGCGTCCACACTCGCCTCCCGGCGAGACCAAGAAAGCTGATCTGCTTGTCCAAGGCTCCTAAGGACGACCAGTACTTGATGCAGCATCCTCAGGCCGATTCTCTGGTCATCACAGCCTCCACATGACCGGTCACAGAGGCCACAACATTTGAGCACCCTGCCACCGGACCCAGAGTCCAAACAACTGGAGGGCATTGGGTAGGGCAAGCTTCCGCTTACCTGCGCCATCAGATCCCTGAACTATTTAACCCATGATGGTTCAGTTCCAAGAACGCTTAGGGAACAAGGTCTGGAAGCGGCTGAAAAGATGCCCGAAGGTGAGCAGAAGGAGGAGATGCTTCCAGCTCCTCACGTGAGGGTTCAGGCGTGGGGACCCAGGGCTAAGCGCTGCTTGAAGCTCCAGCGGACTCATCGGCGCAGCAGCAGCTTCTGGCGTTTGCCTCCGAGACACTCTTGTTGCGCGTCTCGGTTTTACCCGACGTCCAAAAGAACATCTTGGGCGCCCCTTTTGAGGGAAAAGTATTGTTTGGTAATCCTACAGAAAAGATCCTTAGCAAACTCCAAGAGGCCGGGAAGGCGGTAAGGTCGGTTCAGGCCATGTACCGACCTAAGCTTGGTTCCTTTCGTAGGAACCAAAGCCGTTTTCGTGCGCGGACGCAGAGGCAACAGACCCACTCCGCTGCACCTCAGAGGGGCTCTGGTTTTCGTAGAGCCCAGGGCAAACACCCCGCCAGCCGAGGCCAGCGTTCTCCTAGGCAGGCCCAGCCAGCGGGTCCATCTGCCGCCACAGCCTGACTCCTTGCCGGCCCCCGCCCCTCAGGATCAACGGGAGTTTATAGTCGGGGGTCGCATTGCGAACTTCCTGCCGGGATGGCAGGCCATTACCACCGACAGGTGGGTTCTTCAGTTGGTCAGTCTAGGCCACTTTATAGAATTCGCAGGAAAGCCACCCTCGAGGCCTCCTTTGCTCTCCCGGTATCAGGGTCAGCACAAAGCCTTGATCTGGCAAGAAGTACTCGCGCTACTACGAAAGGGAGCGATAGAGTACGTCCCAGAGAACCAGAGAGGACTAGGATGCTATTCCCACTTCTTCCTGGTTCCCAAGAAAACAGGGGACCTCCGTCCAATCTTGGACCTCAGCGACCTCAATGTGTCGGTCACTTACAAGAGATTCCGCATGGTGACCCTTCCAGGTCTTATCCCCATGCTCAAACAGGACGCCTTTTAGCGTCTCTAGACATGCAGGATGCCTACCTGCATCCCTATGGCTCAGGCGACAGGAGGTTCCTGCGCTTGAGTTTCGACCACCACCTTCAGTTCGAGCCCTTCCTTTCTGACTGTCTTCCAGACCGAGGGTCTTTACCAAGTGCATGGCAGTCGTGGCAGCGTCTCTGAGGAGACAGGCCACTACGTGTTCCCGCACCTGGACGACTGGCTTCTCATGGCCGCCTCCAGAGAGATGTTGCTTCTTGCAATCAAGAGCACCCAGGATCTGTTCCGATCCCTGGGCATCCTCATAAATTACGAGAAGTCTCTCCTGGTACCGTCGCAGAAACTGCAGTTCATAGGAGCAGTTCTGGACACTGTTCGGGGAAGAGCCTTTCTTCCGGCCGACAGAGTGGAGCGCATCAGATCCCTCATAAGGGACCTATCACTAAGCAAGGTTGTACCTGCCAGGTCGGTCCTTTGCTTGCTCGGACACATGGCTGCGGCCATTCCTACTGTCCCTTTCGCAAGACTCCACATGCGCATTACTCAGTGGATGCTCAAAGTGCAATGGGACCAAAGGCAAGACCACTTGCAGCATCCGGTCAGACTCACGAATTCAGTGATTCAAGACTGGCAGTGGTGGCTAGCCCCAGGGTCGCTCTCATCAGGCGTCCCGTTCATTGCGCCGTCCCCGGAGGTCACCCTCACCACAGACGCTTCCGGTCTTGGGTGGGGGACACACCTGGACGGGGTAAAGTCCCAGGGTACGTGGACCCAGATGGAAGCTCACCTTCACATCAACGTGCTGGAAATGAGAGCGGTCCTCTATGCCCTGCAGGCCTTTCAGTCAGTTATCCCACCGTGTACTCTTCTACTTCAGACAGACAACACGGCGGTGATGCATTACCTCAACAAACAAGGAGGCGCACTCTACCCCTTTGCAGGAGGCCAATGAGGTGTGGGATTGGGTAATCAGACACGGCGCGAATCTGATCACTGTGCACGCTCTCCGGAGTGGACAACACGGCTGCAGGCGGCCTGAGTCGTTCTCAGGCCAGAGTCCACGAATGGGAACTCCTTCAAGAGGTAGCAGAGGATCTGTTTCTTCGATGGGAACTCCAGATCTGGACTTGTTGCCTCCCCATCCAACGCAAAACTGCCCAATTTTTGCTCGCTAGATCCAGGGCCTGGTGTTTTCTGGCGAGGCAGCGTTATCCCTCTCCTGGGCCAGCAGATTCCTCCGCTTTCCCTCCTTTCCCGTTGATCCAGAGAGTTCTTCTCAAACTGCGCGGGGAGCACGCAATAATGATCCTAGTGGCCCCATTTTGGCCCAGACAGATTTGGTTCCTTTGTTGATTCAACTATCTCGGAACCCCGCCTTCCCGCTCCAGCTCCCACTTACTGTCTCAGGAGAAGGGTTCACTTGTCCACCGGACCTACGTTCCTTGAACCTGCATGCTTGGCTCCTAGAGACATAGCCATTTTTCGTCACGGGGTCTCGCAAGAGGTTGCAGAAGTCCTTTCTGCAGCCAGAAAGTCACGTAACGTGACATGACGCCATGAAATGGCGCCTGCTTTTGTGTATGGTCGCAGCACACGACCTTTCCCTTTAGGTTGTCCTGTGGAGTAATATTAGAATATTTGCTCTCCTCTTTCATTCGGTCTAGCCTACTCCTCTATTAAAGTGCACCTCTGTGCCATTTCGACACCACCTCCGGTGGGAAATCGATACAGTGGCTCAGGTGGGCCTTCTCTGAAATTTCTTAGGGGAGTGTTGCACCTTAGGCCTCCTATTAGAGACCCTGTGCCTCCATGGGATTTGCTTTTTGTCCTTGAACAGCTCACGCTCCCCCTTTGAACCTGCCGCGGATTGCGAGCTACGTTTTCTGTCGTGGAAAACGTTGTTTTTAGTTGCTGTTACCTCGGCAAGAAGAATTTCTGAACTTCACGCTCTCATGTGCAAAGAGCCTTATTTAGTTTTCCACCGGGACAGAGTATCCCTGAGGACGAACCCTAAATTCTTGCCTAAGGTGGTTTCTTCACTCACTCTGAACCAGGATATCGACCTTCCGGTCTACTTCCCGAACTACTCTAATAGAGGAGAGGCTCTGCTCCATACCCTGGATGTTCACCGCAGCCTGAGGTTTTACCTCAACAGAACTCAGTCCTTTCGTAGTTCTGAGCAGCTTTTCATTTCCTTCTCTGAGAGAATGATGGGCCAATCAATATCCAAACAGTCCCTTTCTCGCTGGCTTGTCCAGTGTATTTCTCACTGTTATGGTATCAAACAAAAGCCCCTCCCGGGTACAGTCCGGGGTCATTCCACTAGAGGGGTGGCTACTTCCTTTGCAGCGCTCAAAAATGTTTCTACTTCTGCTATATGCGCTGCAGCCACTTGGAGTTCTGTGCATACCTTTATCAGGCATTATAGCCTGGACATCGCCTCTCGCGAAGGGCTGGTTTTGGTTTGCATTGCATTAGGGTCTCCTGTCCTAGGTTCAGGACCTGGTTTTATCCTTTAATTTCCTCCTCCGGATTTTCTGACAGCGTTACTGCTTGGGAATCAGTCCTAGAGGGTGTAACCTGCTGCAAGAGCTGTGTCTCAAGTAAGATAGTACAGTTACATAAGAACTTATCGAACAGTAGATCTTCGAGAACAGCTCTTGCAGCAGGTACCTTCCCGCCCACCTTCCCTTTGGAGGAAGCATGGCTCAGTCTTTCTGAGCAGGAATTGTTATCTTTCTGTCTTCTGGACGCGAATCCTAGGTCTCCCATTTTGATGTCAGCCTCACGGCAAGAAGTCTCCGCGGAGAACTGGGGAATCTGGTAGGACCGCCTTTTGTACCACGCCTGACGCCGGAGGCGGACCGACGTCGGGATGTGTCCCCGCTGTAGTTAGCTAGCTAGAATTTTCCTAGTCCTGGCGCCTGGCGGCTTCGGTCCTAATGGTATAACCTGCTGCAAGAGCTGTTCTCGAAGATCTACTGTTACGGTAAGTTCTTACGTAACTGTACTTTTTGTGGAATTTTACAACTGCTCCTGGGTTTTCTCTATGCTTCCTGACCTGTGCCTCGACGACAGAGCTCTGCCAGAAGTTTAATCAAACCACCATCAGATGATGCAAAAAGGCTTTCAAAAAATTCCTAATGGAACAACAGCAGGTAGCCAGTTCTGGGCAGGGGTCCTTGGAGTTCCCTCCTTCCCAGTTTCCAATAGGTTCGTCGAGCTCCCAGGCCTCAAAGGCCTGAGACAAGTCCTCGGGGGAGGGGAGGAGTCACGAAAAGACCACAACTGTGACCGCTGTCCCCAGTGGAGCTCCCGATCCCTGACGGCCTCTTCATCTTCTTCTGTGGGTACACCGTCAGCTGCGGTTGCACCACTGCCTGCCACTGTCCAGGCCTCTGCAACTCCCAGGCCCATACCGACAGTACCGCCTCCCACTTCTCAGGGAGACCAGCCGTTGACCCTCGGGTTGTCGGCCCCTCAATTCATCTGGGTGGCAGGACACAGAGGGTGGTGGTAAATGGCTGTCACTCCACAGAGGGAAGAGTGACCAGTGGGGTACCGCAGGGATCAGTGCTGGGACTGGTCCTATTCAACATCTTCATCAGTGACATTGCGCAGGATCTAGAAGGCAGAATTTCACTGTTCGCTGATGACACAAAGCTCTGTAACAGAGTAGACACACCAGAGGGTGTAGACAGAATGAGAAGCGACCTGCAGAAACTTGAAGAATGGTCAGGGGTTTGGCAGTTGAAATTCAATGCAAAGAAGTGCAAGATAATGCATATGGGGCACAAAAACCCTGGCACAATATATCAGTTGGGGGGTGAGGATATAGCATGCACCAAGCAGGAAAGGGATCTTGGGGTTGTCATCTCTGATGACCTCAAGGTAGGGGAAACAGTGTGACAAGGCAGCAGGTAAAGCAAATAGGATGCTGGGATGTATAGGCAGGGGCATCACCAGCAGGAAAAGGGAGGTCATAATTCCGCTATACAAGACACTAGTGAGGCCCCACCTGGAGTACAGTGTGCAGTTCTGGAGACCATACCTACGTAAGGACATAGACAGGGTAGAGAAGGTTCAGAGGAGGGCAGCAAAGATGGTGCATGGATTGCATCACAAGTCCTATGAAGACAGGTTGAAGGAACTGAACATGTACTCCCTGGAGGAGAGGAGGGAGAGGGATATGATAGAGACATACAAGTATCTTACAGGGAGGAACAGGTGTAGGAAAACACTATTTTTAAGCGA
Organism: Neoceratodus forsteri; assembly: GCA_016271365.2. Lineage (NCBI taxonomy): Eukaryota > Metazoa > Chordata > Ceratodontiformes > Ceratodontidae > Neoceratodus > Neoceratodus forsteri. Next base: position 1,339,217,992 of record CM028131.1, read on the forward strand.
AAAGATGTTCCAGGACTAGAGGGCATGGGATGAAGTTGGAGGAGGATGATTCAGAGGAAACATGAAAGAATTTCTTCACAGAGCGGGTGGTGGACAAGTGGAACACCCTGCCAGAGGAAGTGGTGGGGGCTGAAACAATCACGGGATTTAAGAATGCATGGGATAGACATAAAGGAATTCTAGAGGTCAGGGGTAAGGGGCAACAGACTTCTAGGAAAACAAACTGAACTTACAAGCTCAAATGGGCAGACTGGGTGGGCCATAGGCCCTTATCTGCCGACACAGTCTATGTATCTATGACCCTTGGGTCATCGATGAGTGTTCCTCGTTTGCGGCCTAATGCTTCTCAAGTCCCATGGCAGTCAGGCTGTTCTGGCTCTTTGGCCCCAACAAACGTTTTTTTGCACCCTGTGCCGATGACCCCTCCACCGTAGATGCATCAGTCTCCTGCAGTTGACTTTAATGATATTCTGGCCCAGATCACTACTGCCCTGGTCCACCAACTGGGCTGTTACAGACCTGGGTCTCCTGCGTCATGGATGGCCTCATTGTTGTTGACGCTGCTTTATCCTCCTCAATCTTTTCCCCGCGGGTTGTTGGTTCCTTGATTGTCAGACCTTGAGATAGAACAGGTCAGCGTTGAGGAGGAGTACCATCCTGACCTCATCTTCCCTGAGGAAGAGGACGAGGAGGAACCTCTTTCCTGTGATTGGTCCATGGCTTCTTCAGTGAGTGAGGAGTCTGTTAAGCATACTCCTAGGTCCCCTCTTGAAGACCCTACTGTCTTCAATGTTATGAAGCAGCTGTCCTCAGCAATGTGCTTCCATACTGAGGAAGAGGATGCCACCAGGAGGGAGCTGGTGGACTTTCTGGAGATCCCAGCGTCTCCTCCTAAGGTCATTCCTCCTATCCTCATAACATTGAGGAATAACACTACTGTGGCCTGGCATAGGCCTGACATGGTCCCTGCAGTGCCCCGCTGGGCAGATGAGCTGTAACATGCCCCTCATGGCCTGCCTTACTGTACTGCCCAGCCAGAGACTGATTCTGTGGTTATCAAAGCAGTACATGACAGATCCAGTGTGCCCAAGCACCTTAGCTCCCTCCCCCATGGCAGGAAATCTACCCGGATTGACCTTTGTGGCAAGAGGGTCTACACGTCCTCTACCTTGAGGCTTCAGATTGCTAACTACCTTTCACATGTGTTTAAATGCCAAAATACCATCTGGAAAAATGGCAAGGCGGTTGCCCAGGCCCTTCCAGAGTGCTCCCAGAAGCAGGAGGTTCTCAAATGTGTACAGACCGCTGAGGATATCAGCAAGCATCTCCTCAGGGCCTTGTATGATATTTCTGACACTGGTGCCAGGGCTGCTGCCACAGGCATCTGCCTTCATAGGCACTCCTGGCTGAAGGTCTCAGGTTTTGCAGCAGATATCTAGCAGGAGGTGCTTAATGCCCCTCTTCAATTGCTCCAAGTTATTCGGGCCAGAAGTCCAGGGCATCATTAATGATCTATAGGCATCTGGCAGGGCTATCAAGTCTGTCCATTCATGCTATCATATGCAGCTTAGGAGTAGACAGTGCCCTCCCTTTTGAAAGGTGTCCCACAAGTCCGGAGCAGCTTCCTGTCTTCAGGACAAGAGAAAGGCCTCCTCCACCTTGCCTACCTTCTCCTCCTCTGGTGCTGCTGCAAAGCGTACCAGAGGTGACAGAGCAGCCCCAGCAGCTGGATCCACATCTGCTTGACTCCTTGCCAGACCCCCCCCCTTCCGATCCCTGACCAAGAGGTGGTGGTGGTTGGAGGTTGGTTCTCCTTCCATCTCAATCAATGGAGAATGGAGAACCATTACATCAGATGCCTGTATTCTTCAAATTATAGAGAGGGGTCACACTCTCAAACTTGTAGAGATGCCTCCAGAGACTCTTCTGGTTCCCTCCACCTGCCTCTATGGCCCATCTAACTGTTCTCCGGGAGAAGTTGCAGTCCCTTCTGCGGAAAAAGTCCATCCAGTCAGTGCCCGGGCCCCAAAGGAACAGGGGATCTTACTTTGAGAGGGCTCTTGCAGTAGGTATTTACATATAGGACTGCAGGCGGCAAGACCCCATGGAAAAATTTCTAGCTAGCAGTCCCGCAGCGAGGACCGCCCCATGTCAGGTGACCGGCGTCAGGAGGCGTCGGTATAAAGCGGTCCCTCCCTGCCTGCCTTGCGGAAAAGTTCCTTGCTCATCAGGCTCCTTCGTTGGTTATTTTACAGGGTTTTTTTTGCTTTTTTCTTAGTAATCGTCAGTCATTCATCGGTGTATGTCGACCCCTACACCCTCCGAGCACAAAAATAAGTGCGACTCGTGTGGCGCCCAACTCCCGCACAAGGACGGCCATTCCCTGTGCCTTTTTTGCCTAGGCCCCGACCATCAAGTAGAGAAGTGCCAGCACTGCCTGAGTTTCAATGCGGCCACCGGAGAAGGCGGCAGCAGTCCCTGGAAGCCCACATTCTCAAAAGAAGATGAGCTCCATGGAAAAAGAACTCCAAAAACTTTGGCAGGCGTCAACTTCCCCTGAAGGCCATCGCAAGAGAAAGGATAAAGAAAAGCACCGGGACAAGGGCTTCTCTCACTGCGACTCCCAAGGGAGTCGTGTGCTGAAAATAATGTATGTAATGGGGACTGCTCCTCGGCGGCCTTAGAGGCTTCTAAAGCGGCATTAGCCCACCCGTCTGGCTCGCTTCGGGCCCTTCAGGCACCTCCGGCTCTTGGAGGCCTCCACCCCCCGGTAAAGCCGTGGCTTCGCGGCCTACCGGTGCGGGCGGCTCCAATAAGCCGGACATCGGCTCCTCTGACATCCACACGGAGAAGGTCGGTAAGTCGCCCGACCCTTCGGGGCGGCATGCGACCCCTCTTCCACCAGACCAGGCCTCCCCTCCTTCGCGGCCTGCCTCCAGCGAAGGTTCTGTTAAGTTGGGACGCTGGCCCCTCTGGCTTGCCCGGATCCGCTGGCAAGATGCATCCATGCGCCCAATGTCCGCCAGCGGATAGGCAGCGGGACCCTCCCGTCCGTCATTCCCGACTCCCTGCAGCCTTTGCTGCCCTCCGGGAACTTGAGTCTCCTCAGCTCAACCCCTGGGGATTTTTCCTCTCCTTCCCCGGGCGACGCTGAGGTCCCTGTTCCACTTCCGTTGGACCAACCTCCTGATGATCTGACGTCTGCTCCCCGGACGCCTGCCCCGACGCCGGTGCCTCGGCCGCTGGCTCCGACGCTGGTAGTGCTGACTCTGGGCGACATCCCGCTTCTGGATGCCGCCCCGACACTGCGTGCTGCGCCCTCAGGGCCTTCTGCCCCAGTCCCGCCCACGGGGCCTCCGGCGGGGCTGTCTGCTCCAGCAGCTGCCCTGGCTCCCGGGTACCCGACCCCGTCGTATCCGATGCCGTCGTACCTGGGAATGCAGTATCCGATGCCGCAGTACCCAACGCCACAATACCCGACGCCGGACCTCCCGCCGTCGGGTTATGGATACTCGCTTTATGGCTATAACCCATACCCTTATCTCCCTCATTCTCCTCCTCCTCCACCGGCCCCTCAGCCGCCGGTGGACTTGCAGGAGACTCTAGCCTCCTGGTGGGCTGAGGCCAAGGCTCAGCTCACCAGAGAGGTGGAGAGTCGTCTTCCTACGACGATGCTGGTACCGGTTCCCGTACGTCTAAGGCGACAAACTCCCTCCCTCCTCCAGACACCAGGGCTAAACCCTCTGGGTCCAGAGAGGGGCAGGACACGCTTCCCCGAGGGCTTCCCAAAGGGTCCGTTCCTCCCCCTAGACGGGAAAGGGAGTCGTCGTCTTCTTCAGTTTCTTCCTCTTCCTCCTCGGATGCCTCCAACAGCTGCTCCGAGAAGGACGACGAGCCTCGTTCTCCGTCAAAGCCCAGGCCAAGGACTCCTCCGAAGTCTCCTTCTTTCACGGAGCTGCTACGTAAAATCCAGGCAGTGCATAAGTGGCAATTCTTGGAGCCAGACCCACAGCGGGTGAAACTCGCTGAGCATCTGGATCTGCCCGTGACAGCTCCCACCTTGGTGCCACCCTGGATCAAGCCTCATGCCCACTTTGTTACCACTATTTGGAAACAACCATCGGCATTAGCCCCTCTTCCACGGAACTCGAACAGGCTATACCAGGCTCCAGAGGGTGTTGACTATTTAGATTCCCACCCTCGAGCTGGCTTGGTCGTGATTAGCGCCGTGCAGGGCCGGTCAGCTAATCCAAAACACTGTAGCTCGTCGCCACCTGATAAAGAATCCCGCTTTCTGGACCAGTATGGCAAGAAGATTTTCACTTCTTCCACGCTGTGGATCAGGGCCCTGAACTATGTCGGTTACATGGGGGATTACCAGAAGGCGATTCTTTCTGAGGTGGAAACCAAATTGGACTCCCTTCTGGACTCTCAAGTCAAGCAGGAATTGTCTGACCTCGTCCGCTCTGCACGTTCAGCCAGTCGATACATGCTTCGTGCAACTTACGATGCAGTGGACACTGCTGGACAGAGCTCAGCTTTTGCCATAGGCTTACAATGTCATGCTTGGCTTCGTGTGTCAGGGTTGGTCCCGGAAGTGCAGTCCGGTATACAGGAAGCGCCCTCCCGGGGGTCAGTGCTCTTCGGGGGTGATGTCAAGGACATCATCACCGATCTGCAGGAGAAGGGGACAGCACTGAAGTCCGTTGACTCTATGTACCATCCCCATCAACCGCAGTGCCGTCCCTTTGGCAGACAGAATCGTCCAAAGGTGAAACCTCCAGGAAAGCGGGCCACTAAACGCCGGGCCCCCACAGCTGCCAAGCTCCCTCCGCTCAAAAAAGCAGCGGGTGCTTTGGCTGCGGCGCTGCCCCACACCACCTAACTCCTTCCCTCTCCCACAGCCTCCGGGCTTCCCGGAGGAACCGGTAGGAGGGAGGTTCTCCCTCCACCTTCCGGGCTGGGAGAGGATAACATCAGATTCATGGGTGCTCCAGCTAATCGCAGAAGGACACTCAATAGAGTTTCTACAGAAACCACCTCATCACCCTCCCTAAAGGTCGTCGTACACTTGGGAACATCTTCTTCTGGTCCAGGAAGAGATTTCAGCACTGTTGCTGAAAGAGGCGATAGAACCTGTTCCCCTTCCCCTTCAGGGAACGGGTTACTATTCCCACTTCTTCCTGGTCCCGAAGAAGACAGGAGATGTAAGACCTATCCTAGATCTCAGTTCCCTGAACCTATTTGTGGAATACAAGACGTTCAGAATTCTCTCACTGCAGAGCCTTCTGCCCCTCCTCTATTCGTGTCAGTGGCTGTGCGCTCTGGATATGCAGGATGCCTACCTGCATATATCCATTCGCCCGTCCCACAGCAAATACCACCGTTTTGCTTTCCAGGGGGACCACTACCAGTTCAAGGCACTTCCATTTGGCCTCTCCTCGGCTCTCCGAGTATTTACCAAATGCCTTGTGGTGGTGGCAGCCTACCTGTGTACCCGGGGAGTGCAGGTTTTCCTGTACCTGGATGACTGGATCCTGGCGGCCTCGTCCAGGGAGGAATTCCTGCGCTGCCTCTCCCTTACCAACAGGTCTTTTCCTGCCTGGGTATTACCATCAGCCATTCCAAGTCTCACTTGATCCCATCCCAGAGACTCCAGTTTATTGGGGCGATACTGGACACGACCCTAGGCAGGGTCTTCCTGCCACCGGACAGGGCGGCCACTATTCAGACTTGGGTAAGCCTGTTGTCCGGTCGCAGGTGAGTCACGGCAAGGTCGGTTCTTCGCCTTCTTGGGCTCATGGTGGCTGTTGTCTCGACAGTTCCTCGTGCTCGGCTCCACATGAGGGTTTCTCAGTGGATGCTTCGCTCCCGATGGGATCAATTGGAGGACAACTTGGATCAGCTGGTCCTGGGCTCCTCTCCCATGGTTCGAGACTTGCAGTGGTGGATGGTCAGAGAGAATCTGTTTCGGGGGGTTCCATTCTTCCTTCCTCCCTCGTCCCAGACTCTGACCACAGTCGCCTCGGGCGAAGGTTGGAGAGCCCATCTCGGTCCTCATCGGACCCAGGGCTCTTGGTCCAAGCTCGAACAAACACTTCACATCAATGTGCTCGAGCTCCGGGCAGTGCTTTATGCACTCCAGGCCCTCCATCTTTATCTCCTTCCAGGCCACCTAGCCGTCCAGATGGACAATATGGGTGTTGTATGGTACATCAACAAACAGGGGAGGGACTTGGTCCTACCCTCTTTGCAGGGAAGCTATGAGAGTGTGGGACTGGGCAACACAACATGACCTTCACCTTATGGCAATTCATGTTCCGGGAGTTGAGAACGCCTTGGCAGACAAGGTGAGTCGCTCGTCCGCCCTGGCCCACGAGTGGGAACTGGATCAAGGGGTCCTAGACGATATCTTCTTACGTTGAGAACACCTCAGGTCGACCTGTTCGCTTCCCCTCACAACGCAAAGCTTCCAGACTTCTGCTCGCTCGTTCGAAAACAAGGCATTTTCTGGAGAGACGCTCTGTCTGTAGATTGGAAGGACAGATTTGTCTATGCCTTCCCCCAATTCCTTTGATCCCACGGGTCTTGCAGAAACTAGGTTCAGAAGGAGCATGATTGATTCTGATCGCTCCATTTTGGCCCAGACAAGTTTGGTTCTCTCTTCTGCAACAATTCTCAGAGGAGCCACCGCTTTCTCTTCCTCTGTCACGATGTTTACTGACTCAGGATCGGGGGACCCTGGTCCATCCAGGTCTGAAGTCCCTTCAGCTACATGCATGGCTCCTGCAGACATAGCCCAAGCCCACTTTGGAGTTTCTCCCCAGGTGGCAGAAATTTCTGGTGGAGGCTAGGAAACCCTCCACTAGGTCTACCCTATGCCATGAAATTGGAAGGTTCACAATCTGGGCTGCTTGAAGAGCGTTGAGCCTTTCTCCTGCTCCTGGGGATGTCTGCTGGAGTACCTGCGCCATCTCTTAGACCTAGGTCTTAGTCACTCCTCTCTGAGAGTCCACATGGCGGCCATTTCCGGCCTATCACGTTCCCTTTGCAGACAGAGCAGTTTGCTCAGTCTGGAAGTCTCAAGACTTTCCTCAGATGGGTTCTGCACCTGAGACCTCTTATTGAGTTCCGCACCTCCTTGGGATTTGAATTTTGTTCTTGAGAAACTAACTCTGCCTCCTGTAGACGACAGCCTCCACAGACTTGAAGTTCCTTTCTTGGAGACTCTTTCTCGTGGCCATTACCTGCGTCTTGGAGAGTTTCGCTTCAGGCCCTGATGTGTAAAATTCCATACTTGATTTTCCACAAAGGAACATGTGGCTCTCACCAATCCTAAGTTTCTGTCCAAGGTGGTAGCGGAATCTACATTGAACCAGTCCATAGAGTTACCCGCTTTCTTTACGCAGTACTCAATCAAAGGGAGTATTTACTAAATACTATGAATGTTCACCGGATTCTGAGATACTACACTAACAGGACAAAGGATCTCAGAAAGACTGATCAACTGTCTGTTTTGCACCCAAAAGAGAAGGCAATGCTGTTTCTAAGCAATGCCTATCCAAATGGTTGGCTCATTGCATCACTTTCTGTTATGACAAGTACAACAGGACCCTTCCGGGTCAAGTAAGAGGTCACTCCACCAGAGAAATCGTTGACTCAGCGGCTTGTTTCAAGAATGTGTCAGCGGCAGACATCTGTGCTGCCGCCACTTGGACTTCCGTCCATACCTTTACAAAACATTGCAGTTTGGATATTGCCTCTCGCCGTAGAGCAGGCTTCGGGTTGGCTGTCCTGCAAGGCCTCCTTTCTTAAGGCCTTCACAGCTAAAGGATCTACTCTGAGTAGCTTTCCTCCTCCTGTCGCTTCTTGTTCAACTGGGAGACTCAGTCCTAATACAATTACCTATTGCAAGAGCCACTCGAGTAAGATAGTACAGTCACAGTAAGAACTTACCATAACAATAGATGTTGAGGGACTCTACAGTAATACCAACCCACCTCCATCCCCCAAGCTTTCAACCCCTTTCCAGTGAGGAAACACAGCTTCCTCTCTCCAGTCTCCTATACATTTGGCGAAGAACTGGAAGGCGACCCAGGGACTACTAGCTAGAAATATTTCAGTGGAGTACTAACACCTACCATAATCATATATGTAATTACCACAAGAACCTCTCTCTGATCTACTACTGGTAATGTTTCCGTACTTTCTATTCAGGTTCTTCAGGAAAGAACTGGGATTCTCAGGTCCCCAAGACGGGATTTAAGGCCTATTTTAGATCTCAAGAACCACAACCTTTGTATCCAGAACAAGAAGATCTTCGTCGGGGGTACCCTGTCGTCGCGGCACGGGTCAGTAAGCATACGTAAAACCAGGAGCAGTTGTAGAATTTGCAAAAAGTGTTTATTAGTACTAGCAATAGCATAAAAAACATGAACTTGTTAAGTATAACTATTTAGAAAGGCAAAATAAACAGAGAAGATCCATCTGAGTTTTCCTTCAATCTCTGTGTGTCTCAAAACATTGCAGCTCTCTCTTTCTTATAAGTCCTTGCAACCCCCCTCTTTAACAAGCATCTTGTTTTTTTTCTAAAATGTTCTTGTATGTTTCAGGCAGGTGCAGCGAGAACACAATGTCCCAGAATTGAGGCTCCTCCTCCACAGCTTCTGAAAACGGTCTTAAAAACAGCTCTCAGGTTAACCCCTTGAGTTCCCAATAGCTTTTTGCAGTCATCTCAAACTATAATTGTATAAATTTCAACAGTAACACTTTATAATTTCTAAACAAAGGGATCCCAGTATCAGTTACATTTCCACATAATGATTTGCACATATTTTTATATCAGCAGATATGCAAGGGAGAGAAAAACAGAAACAGCAAGGGAAGACTGAGAGACAGTGAGAGGCAGAGAATTGCAAGACTGTTGAGGTGATCAAATCCTAGGTCCCACAGTAAAATTTGGTTGCACAGCCAGACAGACAAGAGACAGGAAAGGAAAGAACAGAATGGATTCCTGCATTCAAACTCTCCATAACAACTAGGACAGGGTCCTGTTCAGCCCTGTCACATATCTCAGTCATCAGGTCACACAGTAGGAACTTAACTGTCTGTGAAGCAGGATCCACCTGGAAGATTTTCAGCAGTAGAACTGGGGCTGCTCATGCCGTCAATGTCATCAACCCTATAAAGACATGAGTGGCCTTGCTCTCTCCACAGCTCTTTCCTGCCATTGACTCGATCACATGGGTCTCCACGGAAGCTCCAATGCAGTACTTGTGCCTTTTTTCGCATTTTTCTGTATTTCTTTAGAATCTCTTTTATTAAAGAGATTCCAAATGTCTAGAGTTAATCCTTCGATCTCTCTCTCTTCCATAGCTGCCACTGCAGAAAAAAGATTGCCTCCACAGGTGAACACGCCGTCTGTGTCTGCTGTCTTGGGCCTGAGCACAAAGTCTCTTGACTGTGAGCTCTGCCAGAAGCTTAACCAAACAACCCTCAGGTGACTCAAAAAGGCACTTCTAATGTCCGAGACAAGTCCTCGGAGAAAAATCATAAAAAAGACCGAGATCACAACCACTCCCGACCGGTGTCGATCTTGCTCCTGGATGGCCTCTTCCCCTTCGTGCAGGGGATCTTCGACAGCTGCGGCTGCACCGATGCACAAAGTCACTGTCCAGGTCTCTGTGCCCTCCAGGCCTATACTGACAGTGCACCTGCCCAATTCCCAGGGTGGCAGGTCGTCGACCTCTGGGTTGTTGGCCCTTACTTTTTCGAAGATGAGCTTGTCATCGACGGACCTCTTGTTGAGGCCTGATCTCTCTTCTTCCAGGGCACAGGCTCTTCGGTTTCACAGGGCCCTTCAGGCGGGTCATCGGTCCCTGTGCCATCAACCCCCTTCCGTCGACGCAGTCTTCGGTTGTTGACCTAAACAAAATTCTAACTAAATTCACTACGGTGATTGTGCAACAGCTGGGCGTATACAGGCCCACATCACCGGCGCCGTGAACTGCGGCATTGTTGACTCCTACTTGTCGGCCGTGGGAGGTCCGCTGTAGGCTGTTGTCAGCGCATCTGTCAGACCTGGATTTGGAAGAAGTCGAAGTTGAGGAGGAGTACCATCCAGACCTCATTCTTTTTGATGATGATAAGGAAGAAGAGGAAGAGATCCTAGTCTCTGATGGATCCACAGCTTCCTCTGTCAGTGAGGAGTCTGTTAAGCATACTCCAAGGTGTCCTCCTGAGGACCCGACATTTTTCAATGAGATGAAGCAATTGTCCTTAGCCATGGGCTTCCACACTGAGGAAGAGGATGTCACCAGGGAAGAACTGGTGGACTTCCTGGAGATCCTAGAATCTCCTCCCCAAATCATTCCTCCAATCTTGCCTGCCTTGAGGAATGTGGCCACGGCAACCTGCATAGGCCAGACATGGTGCCAGCTATGCCCTGCAGGGCGGATAAACTATACCATGCCCACAGGGGTTCCCCTGCCATGTTGCCCAGCCCTAAACAGACTCAGTGGTCATTAAGGCAGCCCATGATAGGTCTAAGGTGCCTAAGCCTGCCAAATTGACCTCTGGCGTAAAGGGATTTATGCCTCCTCCACTCTTGGGTTGAGGATTGCAAACCCAGTGGTTTGATGGTCAGACCATCACACCATAAAATTCAGCTTTGGGGCACCCCCAATTAGGCCTGCCCCTACAGAGATGGTCCAGTATCGCCCTTTGAGGGGGATTACCCCAGAGGGTCTATTGGCGGTGCTGGATCTATCAGATTTATCAAGTGAGTGCATGAGTCCAGGGGACCATGTACTTGCCTATAATAAGGCAGTGGGCGATGCCCTGGACTTAATTGCTCCTGTTTGCCCACTCACTTTGCGCCCAAGGACCCCTTGGTATGATGGGTCCTTGAAGGAGCTGAAGAGAGAGGGGTGAAGGCTAGAAAGGGCATGGCGGAAATCCGGTCTTGATGTTGACAAGCTTAGGTTGATGGACCACTACGTGCTCTATCAATCAACTTAGGTTGATGGACCACTACGTGCTCTATCAATCAGCAATCGCCCATAAGAAGGCAGAGTTCTTGTCCGGGGAGATTGCTGCTGCTCGGAATTGACCAGCTCAACTCTTCCGAACTGTTGACAGACTGTGCAATCCAGTCTGTCTGCAGCCTGGAAGAGATTTTTCACAAATAAAGTGTGATGAGCTTGCTCGGTTCTTTGTAGATAAGATTGGCAACATCAGATCGGGTATCAGCCTAGCTCTCTCTTTAAGGGATTGCTGAGATCGGTGAGAGGTGACGAGCACCCAGGTTGCGTGGTTTGACTTTAGCAGGCCGGAGTTCAGGGACATTGTGAGGATTGTCCAGACTGTACGACCAACCAGCTGTAGTTTGGATCCGGGCCCTACACCTATAAAGCCCTACATGAACAGGGACCCCAGTAGGTTGTGTAGATGTTGTCTGCCTGATCCTTGCTGAAATTGTCTGGAAGTCTTGGGAGCAGGGGGTCTTTCCTGATTCCCTCAAGGAGGCGGTTGTTCAACCACACCTTAAAAAACCCTCCTTGGACCCAGACTGCTTAGCTAACTATAGACCCGTCTCTAACCTGCCCTTTGTGGGTAAGTTTATTGAAAAGGTGGTTGCTCTGCAGCTGGATGACCATCTTACAAATCACAGTGTCTATGATATTCTCCAATCTGGGTTTAGGAAAAGACATAGCACTGAGACCACTCTTGTCCAGGTCTTAAATGATCTCCTAATTGCGAGAGATCGAAAGGCTTGTACTATTCTAGTCCTTCTTGATCTCTCTGGGGCATTTGATACTGTGGACCATGGTGTGCTTTTGGAGTGCTTGCGGCTTTTTTGTGGACTGTCTGGGACAGTTCTACACTGGTTTCGATCTTTCCTCACAGGCTGGACCCAGAGGGTTGTCACCGGGATTTATTCCTCTGACACCTTCTTCTTGTCCTGTGGGGTGCCGCAGGGCTCCATTTTGGCACTCGTGTTGTTCGCAGTTTATATGCTGCCATTAGGAGAGATCATTAGGCGATACAGTCTGGGCTTTCACTGCTATGCAGATGATACCCAACTGTATCTGTCCTTTATTTCTGAACAGGATGATGTGATCTCCATGCTTAACGGCTGTCTAGCCAAGATCAGAGATTGGATGAGCACTAGCTGGCTGAGGTTAAACCCGGATAAGACTGAGGTGTTAGTTGTGGACCCTGGTTGCCTTGAGGTGGGTCCTAGGGCTGGGCTTCTGTCTGGCTTATGGTTTGATGGTGTCCAGCTCTTGACCTCAGACCGAGTGCGTAACCTGGGCGTTATTATTGATAATGGTTTGACCCTGAAATCTCAGGTGTCTACCGTTGTCAAATCATCCTTTTATCATCTTAGGAATATCGCCCGGGTGAAACACCTGGTTCTTCAGGCTGACCTTCCTATATTGGTCCACGCCTTCGTCACCTCCTGCCTGGATTACTGCAATGCCCTTTACTTAGGGCTGCCGAGGGTTGATATCCGCTGCTTGCAGCTAGTTCAGAACGTGGCAGCCAGGCTTCTGACTGGTACATCTAGGTCAAGTCATATCACGCCTGTGCTGCACGGACTGCACTGGCTGCCGGTTCAGTGGCAGATCATCTTCAAGGTCGGGTTGCAGACCTATAAAGCCCTACATGAACAGGGACCCCAGTACTTGCAGGGACTTCTTACTCCCTACTGCCCCTCCTGCTCACTCCGATCTGCCGATGAGGGATTGCTAGAGATTCCCAGGGTCCGATTAAAAACATCTGGGGCACGTGCGTTTTCTTATGCTGCCCCCTTCCTGTGGAATTCTCTACCTCGTCGGATAAGAGAATGCCTGACTGTCGTGAGTTTTAAATCAGAGCTCAAAACTTATTTGTTTTGTAAAGCCTACCCTGAAAGATTTTAAAAATGTTTGTGTATTTATTCTAATGATATGTTTTAATCTGTTTGTACAGCGCTTTGGCTTTGAAAAGTGCTTTAAAAATTAAGTTAAACTTACTTACTTACTTATCTCATATGGTGAAGTACCAGAATTCTAACTGGAAGAAGGGCAAGGCTGCCGCCCAGGCCCTCCCAAATGACACACACAAGCAGGAGCTTCTTAAGTGTCTGCAGACGGCTGAGGATGTTAGTAAGCACCTCCTCAGGGCCCTCTATGACATGGCTGACACTATTGCCAGGGCTGCTGCCATGGACATATGCCTACGAAGACACTCCTGGTTGAGGGTTTCTGGTTTTGCTGCTAATGTTCAGCAGAAGGTGCTTAATCCCCCTTTCAATGGCACTAAGCTGTTTGGTCCTGACGTCCAGGATGTTATCAACAATCTACAGGCCTCTGGCAGAGCTATCATGTCTGTCCACTCTACCATATTTAATTGAGAGGTAGACAGCCCCCTCCCTTTTGCAAGGCAAACAATAGACTCTGTGCAGCCTCTCATCCCCAAGGGAAGATCCTGGACAAGGATGGCCACTCTTCTTGCCTCTTCTGCCTAGGCCCAGGCCATGACCTTCAGGCCTGCGAGGTCTGCCAGAAGTTTAACCCAGCTACCAAGAGGTGCTGCCAGAGGACCCCGGAAAATCATTTCATTTAACAGAAGGTTGCCCAGATGGAATGGGAGCAGCAGGCCAGGAGCTCTTCCACATCCCCGCCCAGTCCTTGGTCTCTTCTTCATCAAAGTTCAAGGAAAAATCCTTGGGGAAGCACAAGGACTGGGACCAACCCTGGTCTACCTTCCGCTAGCAGTCTCCACATAAGGCTCCCAAAATGACTGTGTCTGGGTCTTCTTCCCTTGGGGGGTCGACCTCCTCGGCCCCACATGCCCTCACCCCTTCAGGGCTGCTGGTGGTGCTGCCGCCCGCATCTCTGTGACCAGTGGTGGCCTCTCGGGGCAGGGTCTCTTTCTTATCTGCTCCCCCCAGCCCCTGCTCCTTCAGCCCTTGTTTTCTGTAGTCTCTTCAGCAGGTGGCTCAGCTGGAGTTCCTCCAGCCAGCGTGGGTACTGCTGGTGCCAGTTCTAGACCTGTCGCCCTGTCACCCACACCCCCAATGTCGGTCTCTAACTCCGGGACCTCCGACAGTTCTGCCCCTCTGCAGGGGCAGATGCAGCTGGGCACCGGCGACTCTCAGAGCCCAGTGTCCCCCCAGCCTTCTCCTGTTGGACCCTCCTCCCCAGCACTGGCCTCTTCTAACCCGACACTTGCAGATCCCACCCCGGCATTGCCTAGACTGATGCCCACCCGGCCGTCACCTATTCTCCTGCAGACCCATCGCTGATCCCACCCCTGGACCCGGCTGGGCCTTCGCCAGCCCTCGCCCTGCCTACATGGAGGGGGGCCTATGCCTGGCCTGCCACTACCAGGAGGACCATGTCTGTACTGTTTCCCACCCTTGTGGGACCACAGCTGGGGGGTCCAACGCCAGCCTGTCCTTACCCATTGCTGGGGGGACAAATGCCGGCTTACCCATGTCCTGCGCCTGTAGGATCTCAGCCACTGTACAACTATCCAGTGCCTGGGGATCTGGCGCTGGTGTCTGAGGATTACCACGGCCTGCTCTCTGCGCTGTGGGCCTTCATGCAGTTGCAGGCCCCTACCACCGGTGCGCCACCTCAGCTGCACCCCTCAGGGCCTTCTCAGGGCTTTGCTCTTCCTGCCCCGACCCCGCCTGGAACAGAGTGCTCCTCCTAACCCCAGGAGCCTACAGATGTGGGTACCACTGCTCGCCTGGTCGACTGCCAGCCAGGTGATAGTGGGGACGAGGATTCTGCCACCTACGATGGTGTCAGTTCAGTCTTCCTCCTTTGACGGGGTCTCCTCAGGAGATGAAGGGGAGCCCACTAATGTCCCCAGATCACCTTCTGATGACCCCACCTTTATGGATATCATGAGGCATATCCAAGCAATGATGGAGTAGGAGACTGAGGAGCAAGACCTGGAGCATCGCCACCTGGTGGTCTACCTTCGTCAGTGCGACACTCCTTGTTTGGTAGTCCCCCTATTCATTGAATAATGTGAGGACATTACTAAGGCTGCGTGGCTCCATTCCTATACTGTCCTTGCAGTCTCTAAGAAGGCTCATAGGCTCTGCCATGCTCCAGCTGGCAGATACTTTTTTGGTGAGCACCCCCAAAGCCGACTCTGTAGTCATTAATGCGGCCCATGATCGCACCAAGCGGCCAAAGCACCTCCGTGCCCTCTGTCCAGACAGAGAATCAAGGCAGCTAAACCAGGTGGGCCAGCATGCCTTTGTCTTGGCCACCCTTGCCATCTGGGCTCTTAAGTACTTGGCCCACATGGTGCAATATCAAAACTTGCTGTGGGACCAGGTTAGAGAAGTGGTCACAGCGATGCCGAATGACCTCTCCAAACAGCAAACTCTTCAGGTCCTGAAGATCGGGTCAGACGTCGGCACCCATATCCTCTGGGCGACGTGGATGCTTCGGGCCGGGTGGCTGCTGCAGGTATTAGTATGAGGTACCATGCCTGGCTTAGAGTCTCGGGCTTTGCCCCAGATGTCCAATTCAGCATTATGGATGCCCTCTTTCGGGGTCCCAAGTTGCTGGGGGTGACATTCAGGACATTATTTCTGAGCTCCAAACCTCTGGGAGGGCTTTGAAGTCGGTCCACTCCATGTACCATACCCAGCCAAAGTTGGATCACATGGCCCCTTTTTGTCGCTCATCCCATAGACGGGCCTGGCCCCATCCTAAGGCCAAGGGCAAACGCAAAGCAAGTGCTGCACTCCCTGCACCCACCCCAGCTCCTCCCCGGGCTGATAGAGGCACATCCACAGCCCAGCCAGGGGTGCCCCCACCTCCTGACTCCAGACCCCCCCTTCCCACAGGGCTTCACGTGGTGGTGGTCGGGGGTCGCTTCTCTCTCCACCTGCACAAGTGGAGGGATGTCACTCCAGACAGCTGGGTGCTACAGCTCATACTGGACGGATACACTCTTTCTAGAGTGGCCCCCAGAAAATCCGCCAAGGCTGTCCACGTATCCTTCTAGCCACGTTCCCCTTATACGCGCTGAAATTCAAGCCTTACTGCAAAAGGAGGCCATAGAGCCCATTCCCAAATTCCAACAGGGAAGGGGGGGTGTTATTCCCACTTCTTACTAGTCCCCAAGAAGACAGGAGATCTCCGTCCCATCCTGGACCTGAGCAACCTCAACTTGCACATAGAGTACAAACGTTTCCGGATGGTAACCCTTCAGGGGCTATTGCCCGTGCTTCACAAGGGGGACTGGCTCTGTTCTTTGGATGTGCAGAATGCTTACCTGCACATCAAAGTTTTTGCATCCCACAGGCGCTTCCTTCGCTTTCAGTTTATGGGCGAACACTACCAGTCAGGCTCTGCCCTTTGGCCTGTCCTCAGGCCACAAAGTTTTTATTTAGTGCCTGGTGGTGGTGGCTGCAGTTTTGAGGAGACAGGTTTTTTTTTTTCTTCCCTCCCCTGCCCCGGTCGGCTCGTGTTGCTGCCATCCTCCCAGCTCCATCCCCCAACCTTCAGGCTTAACTCCTGTCTGATCCCATGGCTTCCCCTCTGTGGCAGGGTGGCGGGGAGCCCCCCCTCTCTACCTGCCAGGACCGGATTCAGTTTGGGGAGGTGCCTTCTCAGGGGCAGCACCTGCGGAGGACGGCCTTCCTCCAGCTTGCCTGGGACCAGTTTTCCATTTTCTACGGAGGACAGCATGCAGTGCCAAAAATGACCGAGCTGCGTGCACTTCCACATGCAGTGTGCGGGTCAGCTGCTCTGCCTCCAGGCCCCACAGTACAGGACACGGCGTGCCGACACCCAGCCCTCACTAGGTGTCAGATAGGTGCCAGTCTCTGTTCCCCACGCTCCCTGGGAGAGGAGAGCTGTTCCCTGGAGGCTTGATCCTCTCCCTCCCCGGCTGACCCCCGATGACCCGCTCGCACTGCGAACATGGGTCGCTGGTGTGGCAGGAGGTAAGGCATGATGCTTCAGTCTTCCACGCCACTGGGCCAGTCTAGGAGACAGGGTTTTTACGTCTTTCCCTACCTGGATGACTGGCTGTTGACAGCCCCATCCCGAGACCGTCTACTGCAAACTCTGGCGAGTACCTGCAGCCTGTTTCAGTTTTTGAGCATTACCATCAATCTGCCCAAGTCCTTCCTTACCACCTACCACCTGCCAGCACCTCCTTTACTTGGTGGCAGTCCTGGACATGGCTCAGGGCAAAGCCTTCTTACCATCCGACAAAGGAGTGTGCCTGATGGCTCAGGCCCGCCTTCTGTTCTTTGGCCGCCATGTTCAGATGAGGGAATTCTTAAGGCTCCTGTGCCTCATGGCTGCAGCCATTGTGACAGGTCCCTTAGCCAGGCTCCACATGAGAATCCCTGAATGGACACTGCGGGTCCATTGGGACCAGAGCATGGATGCCCTGGATCAGCCTGTGCTGGTGTTGGGTCCAGTCAAGAAGGTGCTGCTGTGGTGGTTGGAAACCGGCAACCTGTTTCAGGGAGTGCCCTTTTCAGTACCTCCCCCTCAGCAGATTCTGCCTATATGGGACCCCACCAAACCCAGGGGACTTGGTCAGAAATGGAGAGGGATCTCCACATCATTGTCCTGGAAATGGCAGTCTTGTATGCCCTTCAGGCCTTCCAAACTCTGCTCTCCCCAGGTCTACTGTTTTTTTGGACAGACAACATGTGTGTTGTTTATTACATAAATGGGGAGGGGGGACTGTTCCTATCCCCTGTGCAGGGAAGCGATGAGTGTCTGGTATTGGGCCATCGTGCACGGTCCGGAACTCTCAGCTGTCAATGTTTTCGGTGACCAAAACATCTTGGCAGACATCCTAAGTCGCTCGTGGTCAAGGGCTCACAAGTGGGAACTTCTGACCTCAGTGGTAGAAGACCTCTTCGACAGATGGGGTCGGCCTGAGCCGGACCTTTTTGCGTCCCCACACAACGCAAAACTGCCGCTTTTCTGCTCACTGGATCCAGGGCCTGGAGTTTTCTGGCGAGATGCATTGTCCCTCTCTTTGACAGTGAGGTTTCTGTATGCCTTCCCTCCCTTTCTGCTCCTACAGCAAGTTCTGATCAAACTCCAGATGTAGGGGGCTACCATGATCCTCATCACCCCCTTCTGGCCTCATCAGATCTGGTTCCCCTTGCTGCAACAGCTGGCAGTAGAACCTCCGCTGTCCCTTCCCCTGTGCACAGGCTTGCTGTCCCAGAACCAGGGCACCCTGGTCCATCCGGATCGCAAGTCATGCCGCCACCTCCATGCATGGCTCCTCAGGACATAGCCAGATTTGGGGTCTCCTCCAGAGTGGCTGATGTTTTGGTGGCAGCCAGAAAGCCCTCCACCAGGGCCACCTACTCTATGAAATGGAAGCGCTTTGCTCTTTGGGCTGCCAAGCACCAGTTAAATCCCTTCATTTGTCCAGTGGATCAGGTTTTAGAGTACCTTCTGTCCCTCTTGGACTTGCGTCTATGGTACTCTATTAAGGTACATCTCTCTGCCATCTCTGCATATCATGTACTTGTGTATGGGCGCTTGGTGGCCCAACTCAATGTGTCCCCCACATTCTTGAGGGGCATTCTGCACTTGAAGCCTCCAATAAGGAACCCTGTCCCACTTTGGGACCTTAACTTTGTGTTGGAAAAGCTTACGCTGCCTCCCTTTGAACCGGCCACATTTTGCGAGCTATGCTTTCTATCATGAAAAGTGTTATTTTTAGTTGCCATTACTTCTGCTCAAAGGATTTCAGAGCTTCAGGCCCTCATGTGTAAAGAGCCTTATTTAGTTTTTCACAAAGACAGGGTGGCTTTGTGTACAAACCCTAAGTTGCTTCCTAAAGTGGTGTCAGTTTACTTTAAATCAATCTATCCACCTACCCGTTTGTTTTCTGGTCATTCCAATTAGGGGGGAGGCTTTGCTCCATACCTTGGATGTGCATAGGATCCTGAGGTACTATAAACACCGGACTAAGGACTATAGGAAGTCTAATCAGTTATTGGTTTCATTTGCCCCTGGGAAAGAGGGCGCCCCGGTGTCCAAGCAGTGTTTGTCTAAGTGGTTAGCAAATTGCATTGTTTGTTGTTATCAGAAGTATGGCAAGGGACTTTCTGGAGGGATTAAGGGCCATTCCACAAGTGGTATGGCCACCTCAGTGGCTTGCTTTCATAATATGCCATCTGCTGACATCTGCAGTGCTGCCACCTGGAGTTCTGTCCACTCCTTTACCAAGCATTCCAGTCTGGACATTACATCTACGCATCAGGCAAACTTTGGCCTAGCTGTCCTCCAAGGCCTTCTTTCTTAGGCTGTTCTTTTTTTCGCCAGCCACTCAGCCTCTCTTTCTGTAGCACCAGAACTGCCTGATACTCGGTCCTACCAGTGGTGGCCTGCTGCAAGGCTACCCTTGAAGCAAGATAGTACAGTTACGTAAGAACTTACTGTAACAGCAGATCTTCAAGAGGATCTCTTGCAACAAGCCCTGCTTTCCCTCCCTTCCTCCTTCCCCCTATTTCATGTGTCTCTCTCCCCTTCTATTGGGGCGATTTGCTTTTTCCTTTCTCTTTTTTTCTAGGTGTCCCCCTCAGTTCCCCCCATCCGGTATCCTGCTTATAGTCTCTGGCCGGAGAACTGAGGAAAGCATGAGGGCCGCCCACCTTATATAGGATAGGCTGACGTCAGCCGCTGACATCAGAGGTGATGGCCTGCTGCAAGAGATCCTCTTAAAGATCTCTTTTACAGTAAGTTCTTATGTAACTGTACTTTCTCTTCCCTGTGGGACTCATCCATGGTTGACCTGTTTGCCTCCTGCGAGAACGTCAGACTGAGGCCATTTGTGCCCACCCCCACAGTCCAGGACACTGATGGGCGATGCCTTCGTGAGGCCCTGGACTCCGGGCCTCATGTATGCCTTTCTTACCTTCCCTTTGATCCACACAGTATTGGTCAAAGTCAGGAAGGACAAGGTGTGGATGATCCTGATAGCTCCAGACAGGCCAAGGCAATTCTGGTACCTGAATCTCCTCAGCTTCAGCAGCCGGTCTCCATGGTGACTGCCTGTTTGCCCAGACCTGCTGACTGGTCTTCAGGAGATGGTCCTGCACCCTGACCTTCAGTCCCTGCACCTCACAGCCTGGTTCCTGAGTGGCTAGAATTCCAGGCCTTGGGTCTTCCTGAAGATACCAGCCACATCGCGGAGGCTTCCAGGAAGGAGTTGACTCGTAGGTGCTATACCTTTAAATGGAAGAGATTTTCCATTTGGTGTCAGGGCAGGGAGTTTAATCATCTTGCCTGCCCTGTGGCTAGCATCCTGAAGTGTCTCTAGTCCCTTTCCCATCTGGGTCTGCGAGGGACGACCCTTAAGTGCATCTGGCAGCCATCTTGGCTTACAGGGCGCAGGCTGGAATGCCAACAGTGGCCCAGAAGAAGGTGGTCGAGTACTTTCTAAGGGCCTTGACCACTTGTCCCCTCTGGTGTGTGTGATCCACTTCCACCATGAGATTTACTGCTGATCTTCCCTTGTCAATCTTCACCATTCATTACTGTTGGGTGACAGCCAGGCGCACACCCATACGGAAGTTTTTAGAGAATGTACGTCGCGTGCGCATGCCCCTGGAGTGACGCTGTGCGTGGAGCACGAAGGGCGGCCCTAGGCGTTGCAGACTCCTCCTCCATCCCAGTTCTGTTTCTCCCGCCATTGAGGCTGCACCTACTGCGCGGAGTTCCTAGTAGTACTGCATCATAGGCCGTAGTTGTCAAAGTTTTCGAAGCTCCTTCATCCCAGTGATTCTCGATGTCGTCGACCAGTAAGACCGTTCCTTTCTATATTTTTCGACGAAACCAAGCCTTTTCTGTGTTTTCCTTAATTATTTATCGTCATGTCTGGTTCGGGGGCAAAGTGTAAATGTAAGGCGGGCTGTGCCCCCATGCATCGGTGCCCCTGTGGCCGGCAGTTTTCTGTCATGGACCATCACGATGTTTGTCTCCGGTGCCTGGGACCCTACCATGATATGGATCATTGCGATGCCTGCTTCTCCATGGATCGCCGTATTTTAGAAGTCCGCGCGTTTCGAGTCCGACAAGTTCCGCCGACTTTCAGAGGACGACGTCACCCTAGGGCTTCCTAGGCTGGATCTCTCAACCCTTCCTCCGGGTCCCCTCCTGGGTGTATACGGCCCGGCAAGGAGGAAGCCTCCTCCACTTCCAGCCTTGTCGAGGAGGAGGTTTCTTCTTCAGTGCCGAGGGAACGGTGTGATCCCTCCTGGGGTCACGCCGTTGGCGCCGTCCCAGCAATCACCTCCTCGGAGGTGCAGGTTCCTCCAGTGTTGCGGGGCCCAGCTCTGGTGGGCCCTCATTCCCGTCCGTCCTAGTCGTGGAGTTTGGTGCAGCTCGCGGTGCCGGTGACTCGGATGGGGCCGTCGGTGGTGCCGTTCTGGGTCTTGGCACTGTTCGCGGCACCGGGGACTCTGGCAGTGCCACCGGCGGTGTTGCTCTGGGTCGTGGCACCGTCCATGGTGCCAGGGATTTGGGCGGCACCATGGTTGGTGCCACTGTGGGCCTCAGCACCATTTGCGGCACCGGGGACTCGAATGGCACCATCGGCGGTGCCGCGCTGGGCCTCGGCGCCGTTTGCGGTCTGGCCCGAGAGCCTGGCGCCATCAGAGGTGTGGATGACTCTGCGGACATGTTAGTCATCGTGGCCTACGGCAGTACCAGGCCTGGTGCCACCTCGGGGCAGTTTCCTGCGGCGGCTGGAATGGAGTCTTCCCTTGTCGACCGCTCCTCGGAGGGAGACCATTCAGGTGAGGACCCATACCAGCAGCTAGAGTCTTCTGGCTCTGAACCTCCTGTAGGCTGCAGGGGTAGACGGTCCAGTGTTCCTCTCCCAGACTCCCCGGAGCTGGTTAGCCCGGATCGCTCCATGGTTAGGGGTGGCCTGGAGTCTTCCATGGTGGACCCTTCGGATGTCCGAGAGAGGATTCCCTCTTCTCACAGGTCCCAGGCAGCCGCTGTTCCCGGTGCTGCTCAGGTCCTTCAGCAGAGGGAAGAGGACCCTGCTCCAGCGGGTGCCCTTCGGGGTCTTGCTCAGCAGGGACCTCCACCACTGGTTATGAGGAAGAGGGATGCTTCGGAGTCTGAAGGATTGAGGGGTAGGGGTCAAGAGCAGTGACAAGCCCCCACCGCCCTGCGGGGTGTGGGGAGGAGTCGTAGCGCTGATCCTCGCCTCTCTCTGAAGGTCTCTAAAGCGTCTTCTGGTGGCAGTTCTGAGGGTTGCCCTTCTGGACTCATGCAATCCCAGGCACGCCACAGGGGACATTCCCCTTCAGGGCTCTTTCCAGAGTTGTCTCTTTCTCTCTCTACTAAGCAACCTGGCATGATCCCAGGGTCCCCGGTTTTGGCGGCATCGCTACCTGGATCCCAGAGCCCTGGCGGAGGTCGGGCACGTGCTATTAGGTGCCCTTCACCCATCCCTCTGCAACCACCTCCCTCTCTCCCGGGCCATGTGGGGGCCCACTGGGCCATTATCTTGGGAGAATTTCAGAGCTACTGCGGCGGCCTTCCTGTCCTATGTTAGGGCCGTGGACAAACAGGTCTTTCACCTGCCCCCCCCCCGCTGCAGGAGTCTTCTGGGCATTTGAGCTCCACTACCTCCTCGTCTTCCTGAACTGAGGAAGAGGAACTTTCTGTCCACCTTTCCTCTGATGCTGACTTCACCAACTATCAGCGTTTCCTCTCGAGGATGGTTTTGGAGCTCCGTATTTCCTACGTTCGTAGGGACAATACCGAGTGGCAGACACGTGCTTTCCTTAGTGAATTCAGCGCCCGCCATTTGGTGGTGCCTTCCTGGTCGATCCCCTTCCAGGAAGCGTCTATCCACACCTGGCAGTCTCCAGCCACTCCTTCTCCAGCCCCAGGAGACTGCAGGAGATGGTATTGTGCCACCCACGAGTCTCTAGGTTCTCTACCTCGCCCACCTTCGGGTTTGACGTCCCTGGATACACCTTCCGGGCTTTGCCGCCTGGCGCACGACAGGCCTCCAGATTCGGATTCTGCTGAGTTCGACTGGTGGGGACGAAGAGTCTTCTGTTCTGGTCGTACATTGCTATGCATTTCTTCCCATCAAGCTCACCACGCTGTTTACAACAGGCATCTGTGGTCGATGCTGACTCAGGTCTTAGCTTTGCTTCATGACTCAGAGCAGTCTAGACAAGCCATTGCCCTCTCTGCGCAGGGTCTGGAGCTTGCAGGGCACCAAGCGAGGGCATCCTACGATGCCAACAAGGTGGCATCCAGACTAGTGGGGACAGCGATCTGCATTAGGTGGACGGCATGGCTTCATCTCTCCCGACTGTCACCCATAGCCCAGCGTAGGGTGACTGTCTCTGCCTTCCAGGGGACCTGCTTTTTTTCCCGTAGGGTGAGGAGGTGTCTTCAGGGGCAACGCCCTCCCACAGCCCCTCGGGGGCGCTTCCTCCTCCTCACCAACCTTAGACTTCTAGTCTGTTGGTTAGGGTCTTCCCCTCTCTACTTGTCACCAGTAGGAGGCTGAGGGATATGTTCCCTCAGGGTTTACTCTTACCCCCTTCCTTCGGGGGGGGGGGGCTTGGTACTCACCCGACAGTAATGAATGGTGAAGGTTGACTAGGGAAGATATGAAAATTACGTACCTACCGTAATTCTTGATCTTCTCTTGTATCTTCACCATTCATTACTGAATCACTCCCACCATCCCCTCAAGGGCCTTCTTCTTCGGCGTCTTCCCCTCCTTGCTCGTTCCTCGCCCTTCTCCTTTGGCTGTTAAGCCAAAAAAAAAAAAAGGATCCCTCTTTCTGAGAATAGGAGGAACGAGATAAGATTAATGTGTCCTGAGGGAACTCTTTCTGACTACCCTTACTGGGCAGTTCTTGGCTTTTCCCCAGCCATGTTTTCAATTCATGATTAAAGAAACGGTTCCTTAAGTGGCTCGACTTCTCTTTCCCAGGCCCCTTCTGGCAGGCCCTAGTCTTTTATGTCAGCCTCTACTGGTTGGTGCTGTCTGGCACTTCAATTTCCATAAGGGGTGTTTTTCTGCCTTGCCTCTAGGGAGTCCGATTGAGTTCCCACTCTGTCTGTGTCATATAGGGGTGCCCCCTGTAGAGCCCCCCCTTCTCTCTTGCATATGGTACTGTGTTATCACTTAACAAGGTGCTAGAGGGCTTCTTTCCCTTCCTAGTTGGCAGCTCTCTTTTGGAACAGATTTTCCCCCTTAGTAGTTGGAGAGCTCCCAGCTGGAGTCTAAAAAATTGGGGAAGGCGGGAGGTTTAGGGAATTTGCCTTTGGTGTCCAACCTGCGCGAGAGGTTCGGTTGAGCCTCTCCCCGAAATTTCAAAATGGGATCCTTGCTCCCTTGTTTATGGTTCTGCGCTTATAACCCTAAGCCAATTTACCAACGGCAGAATTCTTCCCTCCTAGCATCCCCTCCTCTTTTTCTCTCTTTTTCTCCTTCTTCTTCTTTCTCCTCCCTATCTGTTCCTCCCTTAGAGCCGCCCCAGAAGTGAGACCCTTCGGTCCCTTAGGGTAGGCAGTTTTATTTCTCCCCTTTCTGTCCTCTATCGGCTTATTCCTTTTTCAGTTTATATCCTTTCCTTTTTTCTATCCCTTGGCTCTCTTGCCTCACTCTCTCTTCTAATCCTTATTTTGCCTCTCCGGCTAACAGAATTGGGATGGAGGAGGAGTCTGCGACGCCTAACGGCCGCCCCTCTAGCTCCACGCAGAGCGTCACTCCAGGGGGTGGCACAGTCGACGCCGACTCCTCTTAAAAAAAACTCCCGCGGCGGGTGTGCACCTCCGGCTGTCACCCAACAGTAATGAATGGTGAAGATACAAGAGAAGATCAAGAATTATGGTAGGTACATAATTTGCATGTCCTGGCTGTGCTCATGGGCAAGCTTTTTGAGCCTATGCATGGTGTGAATTGTCTCACCTGTCATGGAAGACAGCCTTTCTTGTGGCATTTATGTCTGCCAGAAGGATTGGGGAGCTCCAGGTGCTCTCTGTGGACTCTCCCTACCTGGTCTTCACCAGGGACAAGGTCGTCCTTCACCCCAACCTAAAGTTTCTCCTGAATGTGATATCAGAGTTTCTCCTTAACTTCGGAGGACGACCACAGGCTTCATACCCTGGACCTGCAGAGAACGCTCTCATATTGTGTAGAACGTGTGGCTGGAGTTTGGGGACAGGCTCACTAGATGTTTGTCACCTACACTGAATCAGCGCCTGGCAGACTAGCAACAAAGCGGATGATTGCAAGGTAGATCACTTTCATTGATCTCTGCTATATGTTGGCTGGTCGGGAGCCTCCTGTTGGGATTAGGGCTCATCCCACCAGACATACACTGCCTCTGTGGCTACTCTCGCTGGGATATGCCCATAGTGGAGATCTGTAGGACTGCTACCTGGAGATCAGCACACACCTTCATTTCCCATTACTGCATTGACCTCAAGTCACGCTGGGATGCGTGTTTTAGGACCTTGGTTCTCCAGTGTCTGTTTACCAACTAGGGATGCGTGCCTCAACCCCTCCTCCCGGAGAACTGCTAAGAGTCTGCCAGAGTGTGGATAAGTGAACCATATCCATGCCCCTAGAAGAATAGGTTACTCACCTGTAACTGTAGTTCTGGGAGTAGTATATGGTTCACATCTCCTCAGCTCACCAGGTCTCCTCTTGCAAATGTCTCCTGATCCTGCTTCCAGCATATGAGATCTGCCGTCACCGGGGGAAGGGGGGGTGGGATTTGGCCGATATATCCTCCTGGGTGGTGGGAGGAGCTTAGCTTAAAGACGTTCTGGCCAATTATCCCATTCCAATGGAACTGCCAGAGTTTGGACATGAAGTATATACTACTCCTGGAACTATGGTTACAGGTGAGTAACCCATTCTTCCATTGTATTCAGTTCAATTTTAATTGAATTCTACTACTGTCGAAGCCCCTCCCAATACATCCCAACATCCTTGATGCCTTGCTGTAGACCTTATTGCACAAACATGATTATTATCTAGATGGAAAACCACTTTCCAGAACCGTCTGCGAAAAGGACCTGGAAATATACATAATGAATAATCTTAGTACTAAACAACAAATTAGTGAAGCTACCAATAGGGCTAATAGGGGTAATATGGTCCATCCAAGGGCTTCATCAGAGCTAAACATTACATGCACCTCATGGTGTTTTTATATCCACTCCTATTAATAAAGATTTCTTATTAACCAATCAATTTCTCATTACTTAATACACATCAATTAATTCTCCATTGTGAACATTCTATTTAAAGTGCTACCTAGTTCATACATTGTGGAATACATACAACTCAATTGTTCCACCAGTACAAAAAAACTAAATAATCTATTGTTTTTTTCTTATAATCGAATCTTACATTCTTTTAACTCATGAATTTTTTTTTTACCCTGTTTAATTTATTATTTATGTCAATATAGCTATAGTATAGAATAAAATATTTGTAGCTATCAAATCCTGCAGCTTAAACACAAAAATGAGGGCTTTACTTAAAGCTCCAGTATTTAAATCACAGATAAGGAATATATCAGTTCTCCCCATTACTTGTGTTATAAATTTAAACACACATATATACATTTTTCTTTATACTTGTTTGTAAGTCCTGAAATAATAAAAGTTTGTTCTTGCTTATAAATTCTGCAATAATAACATACACGCTTCTCTTTGTTCTTGCTTATAAATTCGGCAATAATTACACACATATATGTTCCTCTTTGTTCTTGCTTGTAAAACCTTCAAAGCCCTGTAATGATGACAACCATATATTACCATTAATGCTGTAACCCAAAAGCAGCTTCACCCAATATTTATGAAAATTGACCAGATCCACCCAGAAAAAAACAAGAAAAGATCTGGTTAACAAAATTCAAACTGTACACCCATAATATACGTATCTGGGATGTTGAAGGGTGGCGGGCAGTGTTAGTGGGGAGATGGGGTGGGGGGGGTTGGAACGGAATTTTTGTTTCCCAACCTTTTTTTCTTTTTAGCATTTTTATCATCACATAATAATTATTCCTCTATCTTCTGCATTTTTTAAAGAATGGGGACAATTCAACTTATCGTTCAGTCCTGGATGCCTTAAAGCTCCCATTCTGAAAATCCATTCTTGTTCTTTACAATCCAACTTATTTGCAAAGTCACCTCCTCTAATATTTTTCTCCACTTGTTCAATACCAATAACTGTTATCTTGTGGTTTTCTCCTTGGTTTGAATGTATATGTGCTGCAATGGCATACTCTATATTTTTATTTTTTACTGCTAACATATGTTCATTTATTCTTTGATGTAATTTTCTCTTTGTTCGTCCAATATAGGTGCTCGGCAGCTGTTTGCAAACTCCTCGGGAGTCCGATGACTCCTCCCTGTATTCCAGGCCCCTCGACCTGGAATCCTCCGGGGGTCTGTCAGTGGACGAGAGCCCATCCTCGTTTCTTGGTATTCTTCAGCTCATCTCAGAGTTTACTGGGATGCAGCTCGAACCTGTGCAAAAACGGGCCAGATATCCCCTCGCAGAGATTTTGGACTGAGGGGATTCCCCCATGGAGGCCTTCCCTGTGGTCGAGGCCATTGTTGGTCCGGCCTTGGAGTTGTGGCAGCAGCCTGCATCCTGTCTTGCACCTTCAGTACCGACCAGTTCCCTCTCCAGTTTTTCGGAGCACCCCTTGGCCGAAGGGCTGGTAACCGATAGCGTTTTCCGGTGCTCTGGAAACGCCAGGGACGTGTAGAAGCCCCCCGACAAGGAGTCCAAAAAGCTGGACTACTCTGGCGCAAAGTTTATGCTGCTTCCTCCCTAGGCGTTCGACAGGCTAGCTCGGTTTTACTGATGGCACACTTTTCACAAGCCCTTTTGGGCTCCCTGGATGAGGTGCTTCCTCATCTCCCGGCTGATCTTCAAATGACAGTCAAGCAGGTGCAGGATCAGGGAAGGGCAGTGGCCAAGCAACAGCTCCAGACTGCTTTGGACATCAGAGACTCTTGTGCCCGGTCAGTAGCGGCCACAGTAGCCATGCGCCGCAGAGC
The DNA here is from genome assembly GCA_016271365.2 of Neoceratodus forsteri. Taxonomy (NCBI): domain Eukaryota; kingdom Metazoa; phylum Chordata; order Ceratodontiformes; family Ceratodontidae; genus Neoceratodus; species Neoceratodus forsteri. Next base: position 1,339,246,074 of record CM028131.1, read on the forward strand.
TTGGCTGCGGATCTCTACCTTCACGGCAGATACCCAGCACAAGCTGGCAGACATCCCCCCTTCTTGGGCACCGACTTGTTCGGGCCCAGGGTGGAGGGCCATCTCCAGAGGATCGAGAAGTCCAGTGCCACCTTGGACTCGGTCACGTCTGCCCAGAAGGACAAAGACTGCCAGCAACAGCGTAAGCGCTTTCGCCCTTCCGCCCCTGCAGCACGTCCGGCCCAGCAGCACCAGCAACAGGGCCAGCAGGATCACGCTTGGCACCCCAAGGCCAACCCTACTGCTTCCTCCAACAGGAAGCCTGGAGGGAAAGGTCCAGGCAGCTCTCGGCCGGCCCTTCCTCCAAGCCTGCCCAGTGACGGGTTGAAGGGTGCCGTCCCCAACCTCATCACTCCTCCCCTGGGTACCCCGTGGGGTGGACAGCTCAGCCACTTCCTTTCCGCCTGGTCCGCTATCACCACGGACCATTGGGTGTTGGTAGTGGTCGGCAGGGGTCTGCCTCTAGAATTTGAGCAGACCCCTCCCTATTGGGCTGTTGCCCCTCGGGGGGCTACCAGTTCCGCAGCCTCTCTGTCAGCTCGTTGAGCCGACATAGCTCTGCTCCTCCAAAAGGAGGTGATCAGCAAGGTGGCGGATCCTCCTTCAAGCCCAGGGTTTGTGTCCAGGTACTTCCTGGTCCCAAAACGGACGGGGGGGCTGGTGCCCCATTCTCTATCTGCACGACCTGAACAAGTTCCTAAGGCCGTGCACCTTCAGGATGGTCACTCTGGCTCAGATCATACCATCCTTGGAATTAGGCGTGTGTGGTTTTGTTCTCTGGATCTCCAGGACGTGTTCTTTCATGTCCCAGTCTGTCTGTCTCATCGACGATTCCTCCACTTCAGAGCAGAGGGATCCCTCTACGAGTTCCGGGTCATGCCCTTCGGTCTCTCTCCAGCTTGCAGGGTCTTCACCAAATGCATGGCAGTGGTGACAGCATTCCTGCGGCGTCGAGGGGTCCAGGTGTACCCTTACCTGGATGACTGGCTGATAGCAGCCCCCTCCAGGTTGGAGGTGGAGCGGTCCAGAGATCTGGCCCTCCAGGTCTGCTCTCAGATTGGTCTCCTGATCAACAAGGCCAAATCGGAACTTGTGCCATCCGCAGGTGATTCAGTTCATTGGGGCAGAGCTCGACTCTCTTCAAGCCAGAGCCTAGCTCCCAGCAGACAGGGCCAAGGTCCTTTCCTCCTTTGCCCAATCATTTCAGGTTGGGCAACTGTGCCCTGCCCGGGACTTCCTGTGCCTTCTGGGTCTCATGGTGGCTTGCAGCATCGTGGTCCGTTGGGCTCCCTGGCATATGCGTCCCCTGCAATGGGGGCTGGCCCACCAGTGGTCTCAGCGCTTCGGTCCTTTGGACCAGCCAGTAACCGTGACTCAGAAGATGTGGGACGGCCTGCAGTGGTGGCTCGACCCAGCTCATCTGCAGGAGGATATCCCATTTGTCCGCCCCGAGCCGACGGTCATTCTTACGACCGACGCTTCTTTGATGGGTTGGGCTACCCATCTGGAGGAGCACCGGGCCCACGGTCTCTGGTCCCATCAGGAGTCTCGATGTCACATCAACCTGCTGGAGCTTTGAGCGGTACGGCTAGCCCTCACCGCCTTCGCTCCGTTTGTACGGGGTCAAGTGGTTTAGGTCCAGATGGACATCACCACGACCATGTACTATCTCAGTCGTCAGGGCGGGACGCACTCCTTGCCTCTGTGCAAGGAAGCTCTGCGCATTTGGTCTCTTGTGATCAGCCTGGAGGCGGATCTCCTAGCCATCCATGTGGCAGGAGCCTCAAACAGTCTGGCCGATGCCCTCAGCCGGATAGGCTTTGCATTTCATGAGTGGTCTCTCCTGTCAGAGGTAGTTCAAGACCTGTTCTCCCATTGGGGCACCCCTCAGGTGGACCTGTTCGCCTCCAAGGAGAACGCAAAGTTGAGGCTGTTTCATGCCCGCCCCCCCTCAGCAGGGATCGCTGCAGAGGGATGCCTTCTCGAGGTCGTGGACCCCGGGCTTCTTCTACACCTTCCCTCCATTTCCCTTGATCCACAAGATGCTTCTCAAGGTGAAGAGGGACAAGGCACAGGTGATTCTGGTAGCCCCAGACTGGCCTCGTCAGTTCTGGTACCCAGATCTCCTCAGCCTCAGCTCCAGGCTCCTGAGGCGGCTCCCAGTCCACCCGGACCTGATCTCAGTCAGCAAGGGGAAGGTGCTCCTTCTGGATCTTCAATCCCTGCACCTGACAGCCTGGTTCCTGAGCGGCTAGAGTTCCAGGCCTTGGGTCTTTCCGATGAGGTCCTCAACGTCGTTGAGGCATCCCGTAAGGAGTCGACCAGAAAATGCTATGCCTTTAAATGGAAGAGATTCTCCATTTGGTGTCAGGACAAGGGGTTGGACCCCTCTTCCTGTCCATTGGCTAGCATTTTGGACTACTTGTGGTCCCTTTCTTAGCTAGGGCTTCGGTCGACAGCCCTTAAGGTGCACCGGGCAGCCATCTCTGCCTACCGGGTGTGGGCCGGCAAGCAGTCAGTGGCACAGGAGAAGGTGGTCTGGCACTTTTTCAAAGGCCTTGATCACATATTCCCTATGGTGCGAGAACCTCCACTTCCGTGGGATCTACTGCTGGTATTGGTCAAGCTCATGGGCAAGCCATTCGAACCGATGCACAGGTGCGATATCTCCCACCTGTCGGGGAAGACTGCATTCTTGGTGGCTATCTCATCAGCCAGAAGGATGGGAGAGCTCCAGGCGCTTTCCATCAAGTCTCCTTATCTTGTCTTCCACAGGGACAAGGTTGTCCTTCACCCCCACCTGAAATTCCTTCTGAAGGTGGTGTCGGAGTTTAACCTGAATCAGGTGTTCTACCCCAATCACACCTCGGAGGCCGAATATAGGCTCCATACTCTGGACCCTAGAAGAGCGCTTGCTTATTACAAGTAGCGGATGGCTGAAGTTCGGGGAGAGGTTCGCCAGCAGTTTGTCAACTATGCAGAAACCGCATCTGGCAGACCTGCAGCCAAGCGGACGATTAGCAGGTTGGTCACCTCCTGCATAGATCTCTGCTATAGGTTGGCGGGCATGGAGCCACCCAAAGGGATAAGAGCTCATTCTGCCCGCCATACTGCTGCTTCAGTGGCTGCTTCTAGGGACATCCCTAGCCAGGAAATCTGAAGGGCTGCTACCTGGAAGTCAACACACACCTTTATGTCCCATTACCACATTGACCTAGAGTCACACCGGGATGCTGGTTTTGGGACCTCGGTTCTCCAGTCCTTATTCCCTAAGTAAGTATCGGGGGTGCACGACTTGCCTCCCTCCTCCCGGAGAACTGCTAGGAGTCTGCCAGACAGTGTGGATTGAACAACATATCCACGTCCCTAGGAACACAGGTTACTCACCTGTAACAGGAGCTCTGGGAGTGGTATATGTTCTTCATCCACACGACCCACCCGACCTCCCCGGCTCCGACATGCAACCTGGCTTCCAGCGAGCTACATCTGGCGTCATGGGGCAGAGCCGAGGGTTTTACCACCGGGGTGGGTGGGAGAATCCAGCTTGAAGACTTTCCGGCCCATCTTAAAGTGGCAAGGAACCTGCCAGACTGTGTGGATGAACAACATATACCACTCCTAGAACTCCTATTACAGGTGAGTAACCTGTATGTATTTTTTACCCTGCTTATTCCCATGCTAGTGAACATATCAACTCAAATGATGATATCCCCTTGACCTAGATAGGGTTTGGCTGGATCAGCTTCCAGCACCCCTAGTTTAGACTTCCCTGACCTTCCTGGAGCAGAATTTCCTATTTCCTGCAGACCTGCAGATCTCCTGTGGGTGTCCCTGCAGATGCTGCTCTCCTACTCCTGTGATCCACACACTCCTGGGGGGGTCACAGACCTATGTGGTTTAAAGAATGTTCCCCTGGTGCTGAAAGCTGCAGCCACACTGCTTTACCAGGTTAATGTTTAAGCAAAAATGTTGTAAGGCTATTAAAACCTTTAAGTTCCTTCATCAGATGAAGGAACACTTTCTAGCATCTGATAAACTGTTTAAGACAGAATAGTTAAGGCAATAAAACTTTTGTGATAACATGTAATTTCCAGGTAATTCTTCCTAACGCTGCAATTGAAGTAGGATTTCAGGCATATGAACAGGATAATTGTCACATTAAGTACTCTTTATTATGCAGGAAAATGCAAAATGAGCTATCTTGATAATTAACAGCTGAGATATCTCCGGTAGTGTGAACAGCAGCTTAGACTCCAGAGTATGTGCTGTACTTGAGAATTTGAGAAATCAAGGTCTTGCTGTTATGTGAGTTAACTTTGGTAAATTGTAAAATATAAATATCAGTGCAGAGTTTGGTAGAAAATGGAGACACGTAGATGTTTGTTTAGTCCATTATTTGCAGTTTTGACAACCTTATTATAAATTTGGGCTGCCAGAGTAGTCTTTCCTGAGGGTCGGTGAAGCTGCCTTTTACAGCTGTCATTTTAAAATGTTTCTTGAGGTACCATGCATGTTTATTAAAAACTGTTTGTTCAGGGACGGCACACTGAACAGGGCTCAATCACAGGTGCGATGGGGGTTGGGGGTTTACATGGCAAAAGAAACCAACAGGTAGAACAAAACAAAAGGACAACAGTTGTGAGAAATAACATCAGGAAAATTATAAAAATGTAAGTATACAATAGTAAAAAAAATTCTGTGTACAGCAAAAAAGTACAACAATTGTGCAAAATAACTGTAAGGAGCACAATTAAAGAAACAAATTTACGATAGTACCAAACTGACAGGTAGAGCAAAAAGCAGCACAACAAACTGTGCAAAATAACACTAAAGAGCGAACTAACTAAAACATAAGTTTGTAATAGTAAAAGCTGAAAGTTAGAGCTAAAAGCAGTACAACAGTTGTGGAAAGTAACTGCAAGAAACAAAATATGAATGCAAGTGTGTAATAGTAAAACAAATGTAATATTGCTGTCTACAGAAGTTCAAAAGGACTAGTTGTAGCACTTTTAGCGAGGTACTTGCAATACAGTTAGGCTGGGGGAGGAGGAGGATGGAGTAGTAAACTGGTGAAGGGGAGGGGGACATGCACAGACAGGGGCAAAGGCAGCCAAGGAGAGGTTTGCTCAAGTAAGGGGGGAGGATGAGAGGCCAGTGGGGTGAAAGTATGATGAATGGGGAAAAAACAGGACAAGTAGGAAGGGAAGGCAGAGAACCAAAATTTATTAATCAGTACTTTATCACCTTATCTGCCCCCATCTGTTCCGGTCTCCCGAGCTCCACCACCTAACTTCCTTGGGACTTACCACGTGCTCTTTTTGTCCTCTGCAACAGGACCTGGAGATGCTCAGTCGCCGGAGCGGGGCGGGACCAGGCCTTCCTCCAGCCACAGTTGGGGGTTTTCCTCCTATGTTCATGGCGCATGCAATGACGTGTTGTGCAAGATACGCCTCCATGGAGGCACACACCCCCAGCGTCATGCTGGTGCGACTGCTTCCCATGTGTCTTACTGTGCTGCCATCCAGATCCTCCAGGTGGCAGCCACCTAGCAAGACGTGTATACCCCACCTCCCCTGAGGGAGGAGAGCTGTCCTTGGGATGCTCAATCCTGTCTTCCCTCCACTTGCCAGCCCCCAAGCGACCTGCATCTGTACCTGAACCTGGGTTGACGGCATGGCAGGAGGCGAGGCATCCACCGCCCCAGCCCTTCATGCCACTGGGCTGGTTCAAAACCAGAATTTAGCTAGAAAAGGGAAGCATGGGAAAGATATGCTGTGGTGCAGTGCCCCAAGCTCGAGTCAGAGTTTTTTGTGCATGGTGTCGATATATGCTAGAAAGTCCAGATGGCGATCAAGCCACACACCGAGGTACTTGAAGTGGGGGGCTTCTTTAAATGAGGAGCCATCAGTAGTCTTGATGACCAGCTGAACATGGTGTCTGGCCAGCCTCTGCTTGGTAGCAGAAGTTATGGTGACACTCTTTTTGGCTAAAGAGAGAGCTGGTTTAAATGGAACCATCTTTTAGCATTGTCAAAGTCACACTGGAGTGACATTTCCAAGTTAGATACCAAGACACCAGAGGCATAAAGTACAGTGTCATCTGCATGGATGTGAATACACGAGCAGACGCAGACAGAGAGGAGGTAGTTTAAAAAATGGAGAAGAGGATAGGACCTAGGATAGCCATTAGAGACTACACGGCTGATAGGGAGTGAGGGAATAATGTGTCATAAACCTGGACTGATTGGAACTGTTCAGAAGTAGGATTTGCACTGGTTGGTCACAGAGGGAACTAGTCCCAAAACTGAGAAACCACAAAGGAATTGCACTTGAGGTACTGGGTACAAAAGCAGTAGCTAAAGAAAATCGTAATAGGTACAAAAAGAGTGACTACAAACCAAAGATTTTATTGAAACTGCAGGTTACTGTAGGTTTTTTTGTTTTTTTTTAACTTTCTTTATGCCCCCTCCTCACTGGTTACCTGAACTCTCTCTGGTGAGGTCTCTCTCTGCCCGGCCCATTCCCGCACACTTGAAATCCCCAGTCGTACCCCTGGTTTGGGCCCGTCTCCTCTCCAACTCCACTGGCCACCCAACCTCCTGGCTCTGAGCCCCCTGGAGTGGGACCGCCGACTCCTACTGGTGCTCTATCTATAATCTAGTAGAGCAACTGGGGAGTGGAGGGAGAACCAGGCGTTGACCAGAAGGATCCGGTACTGTGCATGGGGCCATCCACTGGACCCACCTTTGCCTATCAGGCAACCAGGGCTTTTTCCATTTTCTGTACCTTCCTATTGACTCAGCCGTGCAATGTGCACCAGCGCGAGCATGCGCGTTCCCACGCTTGCTCACAGGAGCACCGCTGCAGCCAATCCCCTTGCTAGAGATCCCAACAGCTACTGCACCCCCAGTCACCACTGGGAGTCACCAAGCGCTGGGATCTACAACCTCCCTCCCTTCCAGGAAAGGAGAGCAGTCCAACGGACGCTCAATTCTTTCCTGTCCTGCCGACCTCCGATGACTCGAGTCCGCTTCTGAACCTTGGTTGCCAGTATGGCATCCAGCGCCTCAACCCTCAGCGCAACCGAGCTGGCCGCTTACTGTGCATGTTGGCAGTGGCAGTAAGAAAACCCTGGCGCTTTGTGTCCAAGGTGTGACACTTTGTCAGGGTGTGGAGTCAGAGGATCAGCTGGCCACTTAAATGCTGATGTCTGAAACACATGACACTGTACATGGCAGCTTGAACCTCAATACAACAGCTAAGAGTAAATGCTAATACAGTGAGAAAAAAAAATCAACGATAATATATTGATACAAAATACCCCAAAGTGTTAAAAAAAGTAATGAGTAAATAGCACATGTATAATTGTCTCGAACAAACTAATATAGAAATGGCTCAAAATCATCTATTAATATTATACTGTGCTTGATATTATGTGGAGAGCAGCTTATAAAAAGAAATCGGTATATGATGCCAAAAAGGCATTAAAATATAAAACAAGTAAGAGACCCAGCGCAGGCAGGAAGAGTGTGTGTGTGTGTGTGTGACAAGGAAAACACAACAGAGAGACGATGGATAGATGGAGGGGTGTGGGATATGTAAAGTAACAGTAACAAGAAAGTACAGGCATCGAGTTCAGGTTGAAAAATCCAGTATTTTATTTCATAGTAAAGAATGTACTTGCAGCAGGCAGTATTTGACAAAGAAGCAGTGCAGAGCCCTCAGTGACCTGACCGGTTTCGCTTGAAGCTTTTTCAAGAGTCACTGACACCATACAGGTGGTACCCTTAAATACCCTTGTAACACGGCATTAATAGTAGTACGTAAATACTCCACACTGATTGGAGGAAACAGGTAACATGAACCGAACGTAGCCGTGCATTAATTCCCTAGATATGCACAGCTGCGTTTGAAACATAACAAAACCAACACGCAGTATTAGAGAAAGTGGCTGCATGTGGGTGGCAGTACTGTTGTATTTTTCAGAGTCGGTGAAACCGTCATTAACGATCTCACTAGTTCCGATAGTCGCATCACCGATCTGAGGAATTCCCACGTTGCACTTGCCATGTTACAAGTGCATTAATCCCCTCGACAGGAGTGCATTTCCCAGGAATTAATGCATGGTTGGGTGGTGGAAAGCACTCGGCCGAATTCCCACCACCACCATGCATTCATTCCTGGAAATGCCCTTGTCTCGGTGATTAATGCTTACGTATTCTCTTAAAGAGACAGTGCTAAACCAATTACACACAACATATACTGTGTTTAAAAAACATCATGTAACGAGCATACCCCACTATATGGGGCAGGTACCCACTTAATAAGTGTATGTTATATTTCACAATGCCACAGGAGTAAAAAAAAAAATTTTGATATTTCCAGTACAATTACATGCAACTTATTTTTACTGTATCCAAGTGAAACCGGTCGGGTCACTGAGTGATCTGCACTCCTTGTTTGTCAAATATTGCCTGTTGTAAGTACATTGTTTACTATGAAATAAAATATTGGATTTTTGAGCCTGTACTTTCTCATTGCTGCTACTAATTTACCTTAGTACAATGCACTAATGTCTTGAGTGGAGCTGCACTGCCCTAATATGTAAAGTAAAATGGTGGCAGATATATAAAGGCTTGTGTATGGTTTTCCATACACAACAAGGCTGTGTGTGAATCGATAGGTTGCTCTGGCAACCTGAGACCTCAAGAGCACAGCTCAAGAGGTCTCCTGGTTGCCACAGCAACCTCAAGATGCACTTGTAACCTTGTCTGCAGATGGAGAACCATACACAATTATTTGTAGTGTATGGTGCTCTGTGCACGCTGTAGGGACACGTCTGTTGGGTTAAATTTCAGCATTCTCTTTATTTCATACCATTGTTTAAAACATAAACACACAAATGGCATTTTCAGACAACTGGGGACATATTCTTAAACGATCAGTTCGTGATCAATGTTCTTACCACCCTTGAGGCTGGCTCACTTACTGTAATCGCTCAGAATTGAAGGAATCAGGATGGTGGGTTAACGAGTAGCTAGTCCAGTTTTTTTGTTTTGGGGATAAAAAAGTGGCTGTCGTGATCGCTGTTGATGTTTCTGTCTGTGTCAGAATCAGCAATCACAGCTGCAGCTTCGAGTCAGCCACGTGTGGGACGCTCAGTGTTTTTGTGCTACTCTGGTGACATTGCAGCAGAACAGTATGACGACAGAGCTACTGCAGCACAAGGAAATTCCAGTAAATTTCCATCGGCAGCAGTGTTCCACCATGCACTATAAAAGGTAACCGAATAGTATAACATGAGCAATATTTGATGAAGACTGGATGCAGTGTCATGCTCGTGCCGCTATATATAGAATAGTGGATGTGCAGCTATGTACAACCAGTGTGTTGCGCCACCGAGGGGTTCTGATTCTCTGTGACCTCAAGAGTGAAGCTTGAGAGGTGACAGGGAGTCAGAACCTTGAGGTGGCACAACACACTAGATGAGCATAAAGTTGCCCATCAGCTATTTTTTATAGTGTATGGTGCCCAAATAGATGCGGTTTTAACAGATCTTCATCTGGGATATCTCCTTCAGCAGGTCACACCTATGGAACTTAGCCATCAGGCGCTAGGATCCCACAGAACCTTTTTTCTGTAGCAGTCTACTAGGGGCCACCCACGCTGATGTCGGCATGCCAACATCACATACCATATAAAGGTGTTGGCCGGACTCCCTCATCAGGTCTTTCCCACATCACCTGACTCGCACAGTCTCCTGCAGAAACCTCATCGTTCAGTCGACCACCATTTTTCACTCTTATTTTCTGTTTTCTTTAATTTTGTCTAGAACCTTCAAGTCGTACTCTCTTTTCCATCGCTGCAGCAAGAAGATTTTCCAGGACGACAACCGCAATGTCTATGTTTGCTGTCTGGGGCCTTCACACTCTCCTGAAGCCTGCACCACCTGCCAGAAATGTAACCTTACCATTCTTCGGTAGCGCAAACGCTCTCTAAAGGTATTTATGGAGCAAAACTAGCCAGCTTGGAACATCCCCCTCTTCAGCTCACTCCTCTGGGTTGCAGGCTTCCAAGGCCTAGGACAAGTCCACGGGGAACCACAAGGATAAGATCCGACACAAGGACCACCCTTCAGGTCACCGGTCCCACTCCCTGGGCGCTACTCCTAAGTCCTCTGGGACTTTCTCGTCAACCCCTGCAGGGATGACCTCCTCCACCCCTTGGGTTCCCTGATGCTGCTACAGGCTGTGGTCTCGTCCTCAGCTCCAGATGACTCTCTGTCTGCCCATCACTTGGACCTTTTCATCTGTCCATTGAACCAGGTCCTGCGGTACCTTCTGTCCCTTTCTGACTCTGGCCTTAAATATTCCTCCATTAAGGTGCACATATCTGCCATTTCTGCTTTCCAGTGTGCCAGTGGATGGTCGTCCGGTAGCCCAGTTAGAGGTGGCCTGTACATTTTTGCTGGGCATTCTTCACTTGAAGCCCCCCCTGTGCATAACCCTGTCCCGGCTTGGGATCTGAATTTTGTTTTGGAGGAACTGACCCTGCCTCCTTTTGAGCTGGCCGCACCTTGTCAGCTATGCTTTTTCTCGTGGAAAGTGTTTTTTTTTTTAGGTGCTGTTACTTCTACTCGAAGGATTTCCAAGCTTCAGGCTGTCATGTATGAGCAGCCTTATTTAATTTTTTCTGAAGACAGGGTCTCTTTGCATACCAATCCAAGTTTTCTGCCTAAGGTGGTGTCTGAGTTTACTCTTAATCAATCCATCCACCTTCCTGTTTATTACCCAGAGCATGCCAATCTAGGGGAAGTATTGATCCATACTTTAGGTGTGCATAGGATTTTGCATTACTACATACATCGTACCAAGGACTGCAGAAAGTCTAAACAGTTGTTTGTTTCTTTTGCCCTTGGGGGAAAAAGGGTTCCCCAGTGTCTAAACAGTGCTTGTCCAAATGGCTGGCCAGCTGTATTACTTTTTGTTATAGAAATTAGGGTAAGGAACTTCCTGGGGATATCAAGGGCCATTCCACCAGAGGCATGGCCGCTTCAATTGCTTGTTTCAGGAATGTTTCTGCTGCTGACAGTTGTGTTGCTGCCACTTTAAGTTCTGTCCTCACTTTTACCAATCATTACAGTTTGGACATCGCCTCTCGCCGGTGAGCAGGTTTTGGCCTAGCCGTGCTTCAGGGTCTTCTCTCTTGAGGTCTTTTTATCCTGCCTCCCATTTGGTCCTTTCTGATGTCACTGCTTGGGACTCGTTCCATAGATGTTACCTGATGAAAGAGATATCCCTGATGAAGATAGTACAATTACGTAAAAAGTTACCGTAACAGTAGATCTTTGAGGGAATCTCTTTCAGCAAGTCATGCTGTCCCATCGGCCCGCTGGTGCAGGGGCAGGTTGCCTATCTGCGATGCCGGCGTCCCGGGTTCGGGAACGGACCCGGGACATCTGAGGTCCAGCCAGGGGAGAAGGGTTGAGCGTCCGTTGACTGCTCCCCTTCTCTGGGGAGGGAATAGAGGTGCCCGCTTAACACGGACACCCAGAGGAGGCTGGGTGTACCAATCATGCCAACTTCAAGTAGCTCAGCGGGGCGGACGACGGACGTCATTGCACGTCCCTGCCCCTGCACACCGGGGAAAAATGCTGCCAGTGGCCCTAGATGAAGCCCGCCACGGCTTCAATTAGCTCCCAGGCCGGCCCTTCGACCTCTCCCGTCGTCTGTGGCACTATAGGGGTCCAGTGCTGCAACCCCATCTTGGGGGGTAAGCCAGAGGGTATCGAAGGGCTGTGGCCAATATGTGAGTGGAAGCAGGGGTCTGTGTGACTGGGCAGAGGTACCGGGTGGCTGACAGCGGAAAAAGTATAATAAATAAAAAAGAAAAGTCTTGCTATCCCATTCACCATCCCCCTTTGGGGTTCATTCTGTTCCAGACTGGTTATTATTTCTTTGGTGCTCCTGCTTTATACAGGCCTAGGCACCCTTTCTCTCTCCTCTGTTCCCCCAAGATAGGCTGGGCACAGACAGTCTCCAGTGGGAATGAACTGAGGAGGGATCAGGGATGACTATGCTTTTATATAATATGTGACAGTGCCCTCCTGGGTTGCTAATCTCTGCACCTCCGAGTGCTATTTTCATGCACTTATTCATTGTTCTTAGTTGATAACTCTGTTAGTTTATTACCCTGCTTGTTATATCTTGCCTAGCCTGCTAATTTTGTATTCATTGTACCTTGTTTGTTACTGCTTCCTCTGTATAACCCAGTTGTTTTGACGTTGAGCCTTTTTAAATGAGCCACTGGCTCAAAGCTCTTAATTCCGAGATTTAATAAATAAAAAAACCAAAATGTGAAGTTGGCATGCCAACATCAGCGTGGGTGGCCCCTAGTAGACTGCTACAGAAGAAGGCTTCCGTGGGATCCTAGAGCCTGATGGCTAAGTTCCATAGGTGTGACCTGCTGAAATAGATTCCCTTGAAGACCTACTGCTACAGTAAGTTCTTACGTAACTGTACTTTTTTCTTTTTTAAAATACACAAAAAAGTTTGTGGCCGCTGTCATATTGTGGGAGTTAGGGCTGGTTGCTGGGTTGTGATGTGTGGTTGCTAGTGAGCAAAGCTCTCTATTTTTGTAGCGCAGCCTTCTGTTGGCTGTAATTCGGGTGTGGGGAGGGATATCCAAAAAAAAAAAAAAAAAAAAGGTGACTGTATCTCTTGCTTAGTGAGAGGATGTGGGCTCTTATGAAGATCTTCATTCCATGAGTACATTTTAATATCAGGCTGGTCCTGCATTTTAGTGCACATATCTGATAGATCCTGCATTTTTTAAGTTATTTGGTTGATCCTGGTTGAGTTGCGGGTTTGGGTGATCGCGCCACCTCTGCTATTGTTTATCTGGTTGATCCTGCCGTTTCTGTGGCTTGTGCATTCTGCATGGAACCTGTAGAAGTTTTCGAAATGTTGTTGTACCACAGTAGAGTACAATCACATTTCATGACCTTTTAAACTGTGGTACAACAACATTTTGAAAGCCCCTGATTTCTGTGCACAACAAGCCCTCACCATACACTATAAATTCAAAGTGCACATCTAAGCTACAGTAGCTGCAAAAGTTTGAACTAGAAACAGAAACAGCAATGTGTGGAAGAACAGGTAAGGAGGGGGAGGGGGAAAAAGATGTGAAAACCACAAAGTATGGCAATGACAGTAGGATTAATCATAAGCAAGGCAAAAAAAAGTCACCATAGTGCTAAAGTTCTGCAAGACAGAAGCGCACAACACAGTCAAACATAAAAGGAAAATAGGATGAAGAGCACGAGGAAGAAAGGAAAAGTGGACTGGAATGAAAACGTAAAAATAAAATATGACAAATACATAGGGAAAGTAAAAACACCCAGTATAGGACTCAGCAAAAAGGAAAAAAAAACTCAAAATGAAAAAATAAGGGATTTGTATTGGCTGAAGTGCTTGAGGCATTTAAAACTGGGTTCTACACAGGCTGCGATCTGGTAGCCCTGCCATTTGGAATCCTTGGAGTTCCTAGTGATGGCCCTGTTGTCATCCCTCTCTGGCCGAGAGCCTTTGAGGAGGCGTTCAAGGGTAATATGGAGACATCCCTACACTTGCTCTCCAGCCCCAGGGACCACCTACTCTGGTATTGTGCACCTACAGGGTCTGCAGGTGCAGTACTCTCCCCCGCCCCCCCACCAGGGCTAAAAGTACTGCAGACTCTGTTGGGGACAAGATTCCCCATTCGTGATTGACTTCCAGAGGCAGAGTACTCTCAGACAGATGTAGCTGGGGGGAAGGTTTTTACCTTGGCAAGCACCCTTATAGTCATTGAAGCACATTAGGCAGCCTTCAGTCGCTGCCTGTGGTGATAGCTAGGTCAGCTTCTAGCTGCCGTGTGAGTTAGCTGGGGCAAGCCATTTGCTTTTCTGCTCAAGGCCTGGAGGTAGCCCAGCACCAATCAAGGGCATCATATGATATCAATGAGGTGTGTCTCCAGGCATGCAGGAACTGCAGTCTGCCTCGGGGGTATGGCGTGGCTTTACCTTTCCAGACTGGCACCTTTGGCCCAGTGTAACATGCTAAACTCACAGTTCCAGGAAGCTCTTTTTTTCTCCCGGAGGGTCAGGCGAGAGCTTCTGTGGCACCCTTCTGCTCCTGTGCAACAGGAGCCCCTGCCTGGCCCTGACCAGTCCCAGTTATGCCAGACCAGTGAGGAGTCTCTCCCATTACGCGTTTTTCCCCACGTGGAGGGCTGAGGTACCTGTTACCCTCAGGGAGAGCCAGCTTGTTCCTCAGAAAGAAGAGAAGCTCAGTACTCTGACCCGTAAGTGGGAATCAGTTGTGAAGACTGATTCCCGGAAAATATAAAAATGACATACTTACTGTAATTGTTGATACTCCAGAATATCTTTACCATTGATTACCATGCCTCCCACCATCCCCTGCTCAGACAGAGCCAGGGCCTCGGGTCCTGCTCACCCTGCTGGGGCTGGCAGCACCGCAGACACACTCTCTGGACATCTCTCTAGTTACACTCCCTTAGGGTTTTTTTTTACCTCTTTGTTTATGAAAAAGAGATGTTGGGCATTCTTCTGGGTGCCTGCTGTCAGTAACAAAAAAAAAGAAAATACAAAATTTTGCTGAGGGTCCTTTGGGGCCCTCGCACCAGTTAAATCAAAAGGGGGGGAGGTTAGCGGAAGGTGGCCCCTTCCTCACTTTTTCCTTCTTGTCCCCCTTCTCTGTGCCTGAGGTATAGCACCTTTGTTGGTATATCTCTGTTGCTAAATGCAGCATGTATCCCTGGGCACTGTCCAAGCTTAACTCCGTTTGGTGGCTGCTCTGCATGCGGAGGGTGCTGTGCACCTTCTTGTATAAATTACACTAGCTTTCACACAGGGTACATCCCTGTAGTTCCAGGAAAAGCAAGTAATTTTTTGATATAATCTTTTTTTGTTTTTTTTGGTGACTACGTCAGACTGTTTCAGTTGGTATGCTCCTCATTTGCGTATCTGGGCCTTTAGCCCACTCACAACTCCGTTGGCCTGTCCAGTACTGCAACTCCAGATGCACCTGGGCTCCCTTTTTTTTTTCTTTCTTCATCTTCTTTCTTCATCTTTGTTGTCTTCTTCTCTGATAAAACAAAGAGGGACATGGTTACTCACATGTTCAATCCATTCTGTGTCTTTTTTCCAGTAGTTTGGCTGTCTTGCTCCTCTTTCTGGCGCATTGTGCCATCTCATTAACAAGGGGTGGGACATCCCCCTTGTGCTTCTGCCAGAGTCACATGCTCAGAGCTGATGCCCCTTTTTCTCAGACCACCGTCCACCTCCTGTCTGGCTAGTGGTATGAGGCTCTGGCTGTATAGATCCAACTACCTCTTGTGCCATCTAGTGTGCCCTGTCCATTATTTTTAAGTAGGTAGTTGGGTTGTATTTTGTTGTTTATTTTTTTAATTTTTTAGTCTTTGGTAGCCAGGTAAGGCCCACTAGGCAAAAGTGCCTGTTTTCAAGGGCAACCTGGGAGCACTGGGCAGTTAAGTGACTTGCTCAGAGTCACACAGTATGCAGGTGGAGGTTGTGAGACTCAAACCCAGGTCTGGTCTACTGGATGTACCAAGCTCGTTCACAGCTCATTACTCTAACCTCTAGGCTATACTGTTCCCTGTATCCTTTCCATATCCCTTTGGTCTAGAAAGTCTCTATCCTTCTCTTATCTTTTCCATTTTGTTTCTCTCCTGGTGAACAGAACTGAGGGGCATGAGGCAGCCAGCGTCTTCTACTGGCTAGCATGCTTGGCACCTTGTGATGTGCGCAGGCACCACCAGTACCAGACGTCCGCTCCTTGGCTGCAAACAAACAAACAAAAAAATTTTCCCAAGAGGTCCTAGTGACTTTGACCTCAGACCCATAAGTGGTAATCAATGGTGAAGATATTCTGGAAGATCAACATATTATGGAAAGTATGTAATTTTCATTCTAGGATTGTGGATATGTTGTTCATCCACACTTATTGGCATGTCCCTTTCCCCTTTAAGAATCACCGGGAGTCTTCAAGCTGGCTCCTCCCACCCACCCAGGTGTATTACCCTCAGCTCTGCCCCATGACACCAGATCTTCCTTTCCACTGGAAGATTCAGGTTGCCTCCTTCGTGCTCCTGCATTTTGTAGGCCCTGGCTTCTAAACCTTCAGTTCTTCTGAAACTTTGTCTAGTTCGTGTCAGCGACCGTGACTATTCTACTCCAATTATGGAAAACAAGTCTTCCCCTGGATTTCACCGGTGTTCGTGCGGGCAGAAAATGTCACGCACCGATCCCCACGCCGCGTGCGTCTACTGCTTGGGTGTCGGCCATGATACTTTGAAGTGCGACTTTTGCCTTACATTTCACCCTAACGTCCTCGACGACCATCTCCCACACCTGAAGTTGGGGTGGCGGAAAACTGAACCCTCCGTGAAATCAAAGGAGGCTCGGTGGGCGGTTTCTGCGGCCGCGATCCCCCCCGCAACTGGAACGATGTGCTTCCTCGAGGAAGAAGCAGCTAAGGCCACGGAATCTTCCTCTTGGAGTTTCTTTGTCCCAATCAACCTGGGCTCCACCTTCTCAGGTTCCTTCCGAGGGTTGTGACAGTCTCTCCCTACTAAGGGGGAGAGTCCTGCGGACACACACTCCTCTTGGTCCCGTAAGCAGGAAAAGGACCTGGGATCGTCTTCGTCTTGGTGAAGACATTTTTGGGATCGGGAGAGATCTCGGTCCCAGGAACCAGCAGTCTCGACTTCGGTCGAGATCACCTCTGTGGCTGCTGGCTTCTCGGCCTTGCTGTCTGGCCAGTCGACTGAACCATTGATAGACGAGGTCGAAATTGTCATGGACCCGTTCGACCCATTGTTGCCGACTCCTGTCGATGACTCTCTTGATCGCACTCCAGTCCTTTCTTTCCCTAACGAGGAGACCCAGCCTGCTGGGAATCCCATCGAGAAAGTGTTCCCTGACCCCGGAAAGACACCAGTCCCGCTGGTGTCTCCCGATCGACCGAGTCAGCCTGCTCGGTCTCGATCGAGATCCAGGACCCCCTCGACCGACTGGAAGAGAAAGAGCCATAAAGAGCTCTAAGAAGAGGCGACGCCATCGGTCATCCTTGTCCTCCTCGGATGAGGAGAGGCTCCGGTGGAAACTCCACCGGTGCTACGGGGACCTCATGTGGCAACAGCTAATTCTGTCCGGGAATAAGCCGACCCTAGCTTCAACCCCGGCCATTACCTGGCTCTCGCCTCCCAGGCTGAAGCCGACTCCTTCTGAGCCGATTAAGTCAGTTCCCCTGCCCACGGAGCCGGCAAAGCCTCCGGTTCGGCCTTTACTGGTCTCTCCACCGATCCTGGTGGAACCGCCACCCAAGCAGCCTGTGGGAAGGGCTTCTTCCAAGGGAGATCGACCAGACACCAGGCTTCCCCAGCATCTCTCATTCACTGTCACCCCGGACCGCCCTCGGCGAGTTAAAGGTGACCTCGGTGGTCGACCGTTATACCTGGATTCCTCGGATTCGGATGAGACCGGCCTACATTTTCATCCTGGGGATAATGAATCGGCTGGTGGCATAGAGACGGAGGAAGGTCCTTTGTTTTTTCAGGGCATTTTCGCCTCATCTCTGAGTCTACAGGGATGCCCCTGAAACCTATGCAGAAAAAGGCGGAGTACCTTCTTACGGACATCCTCAAGAGAGGGGGTATACCCCGACGGAGGCCTTTCCAGTGGCCGTGGCCATAGTGGGTCCGGCTCTTGAACTTTGGCAGCACCCTGCCTCTTGTCCAGCTCTGCCTGCCCGCATGGCCCGCAAGTATGCGGTGCAAATGAGGTCTCTTGCGGGGTTCACAGAGCACCCTTCGGCTGAGAGCCTGGTGACTGCCTCTGTGTTCAGGCATACTGGCAGTTCTGCTGACATGGACCAACATCCCGAAAAAGAATCCAAACTCTTGGATCATTCGGCTCGAAAGGTCTGTGCAGCCTCATCTTTAGGCCTTCGTCAGGCAAGTTCAGCCGTCATCATGGCACACTTCTCCCATGCTCTCTTTGAGTCATTGAATGAAGTCCTCCCATACCTCCCTGCAGACATGCAGACCATGGTCAAGCAGGTCCGGGATCAGGCCCGGGGTGTTGCCAAACAGCAGCTTCAGACAGCCCTGTACATTGGGGATTCTTGTGCCCGCTCGATGGCAGCCGCAGTTGCCTCTCGCCGCAGGGCTTGGCTGAGACTCTCTTTCCCGGCAGATACTCAGCACAAACTAGCTGATGTGCCTTTCCTGGGCACTGACCTTTTCAGCCCAGGTGTGGCTGGTCACCTTCAGCATATTGAGCAGTCCAGTGCCACCTTGGACGCTACTTCTGCTAAAGGTTCTTCCGAGTAAGAAGCAGCAGAAGAAGAAGCCTTTTCGGCATTCTTCCCCTGCGGCCCAGCAACCCTCCTTTCAAGGTTGGCAGGACAGCAGCAGGCTCAAGGTTGGTGCCCCCGGCCCAAGCCTGGACCCACCCATGCCTGTAAAGGAGGCAGAGGTTCTCCAAGCTTGCTCAGTGACAGGGCAGGGGCTGCCACCCCCGTCACGCCAGCTCTGGGTCCTTCCATGGGGGACCGGCTCTGCCACTTCCTTTCCACCTGGTCTGCTATCACCTCGGATAGGTGGGTTCTGGAGGTGGTCGGTCAGGGACTGCCTCTGGAATTCAAGCAGTAGCCTCCATGCCGAGCCCGCTCCCCACAGGAGGAAAGAGTATCCGTCAATACTCAGTCGGCTCTCCGAGATGACATCGCTCAGCTCCTCCTCAAGGAGGCAGTAGCTCCAGTGGCAGATTCTCCAGCAAACCCAGGCTTTCTCTCCAGGTACTTCCTGGTGCCCAAGCGGATGGGGGGCTGGTGCCCCATTCTAGATCTGCACAACCTGAATCAGTATCTCGGGTCACGCACCTTTCGGATGGTCACTCTGTCTCAGATCGTGCCATCCTTGGAGCAAAACATGTGGTTCTGTACACTGGACCTGCAGGATGCGTTCTTTCACATCCCAATCCATCCGTCTCTTGGCGGTTCCTCCGATTCAGAGCCGAAGGGACCCTATATGAGTTCTGAGCCATGCCGTTCGGCCTGTCATCGGCCCCACGGATCTTCACCAAATACATTGCAGTGGTAGCAGCCCATCTCAGGCATCGGGGGGGGGTCAGAATTTACTTCTACCTCGACGATTGGCTCTTAGCAGGTCCCATCCAACAGAAGGTGGAGAAGTCCAAGGACCTGGCCCCCCAGACCTGCTCCCAACTCGGCCTCCTGATCAATGAGGCCAAGTCGGAACTTGTGCCTTCCCAGGGATGTGCTTCATCGGGGCAGAGCTCGACTCTCATCAAGCCAGAGCTCGGCTCCCGGCGGACAGGGCGGAGGTTCTCTCCTCCTTTGCCCAATCATTTCTGGTTGGGCAATCGTGCCCTGCCCGGGACTTTCTGTGCCTTCTGGGTTACATGGTGGCATGCACCTCAGTGGTCCATTGGGCATGGTTGCATATGCGCCCCCTCCAATGGGAGCTGGCCGCCCAGTGGACTCAGCGCCACAGTCATTTCGACCAGCTGATCACTGTAACCCAGACGATGTGGGACGCTGTCCAATGGTGGACTGCCCCAGGCCGGTTGCAGGAAGGGATACCGTTTGTCCGCTCCGAGCCGAAAGCTGTCCTCACGACTGATGCCTCTCTCATGGGCTGGGGAGCCCACATAGGGGACAAAAGGGCCCATGGGTTCTGGTCCCCTGAGGAGTCCCGATACCACATCAACCTGTTGGAGCTCAGAGTAGTCAGACTGGCACTGTCGGCTTTCGCGCCTCAGCTCTGAGGTTAAGTGGTTCAAGTCCAGACGGACAATACCACGACCATGTACTATCTCAGCAAACAGGGTGGCACACACTCCCATCTGCTTTGCTGGGAGGCGCTCTGCATCTGGACCCTCATCAGCCATCTGGAGGCGGATCTCTTAGCCATCCATGTGGCAGGAGCCTCAAACCATCTGGCAGATGCTCCCAGCAGCTTAGGTGAGACATCCCACAAGTGGTCTCTCCATCCAGCGGTAGCTTACAGCCTGTTCTCCCACTGGGGCAAACCGATGGCGGACCTGTTTGCCTCCAGGGACAACACCAAGCTGAGGCTGTTTCATGCCCACCCCCCTCAGCGGGGCTCGCTGCAGGGGGATGCCTTCTCGAGGCCGTGGACCCCAGACCTCCTGTACACCTTCCATCCATTTCCCTTGATCGACAAGGTGCTCCTCAAGGTGAAGAGGGACAAGGCGAAGGTGATCCTGGTAGCCCCAGACTGGCCGCACCAGTTCTGGTATCCAGATCTTCTCAGCCTCAGCTGCGGGCCCCCCAGAGTGGCTCCTAGCACGTCTGGACCTGATCTCTCTCAATCAGGGGAAGGTATACCATCTGGACCTTCAATCCCTGCACCTCATAGCCTGGTTCCTGAGCAGCTAGAGTTCCAAGCTTTGGGTCTTTCCAAGGATGTCCTCACTGTGGTGGAGGCATCTAGAAAGGAATCGACCAGGAAATGTTATGCCTTCATATGGAAAAGGTCCTGTCCAGTGGCTAACATTCTCGATAACCTTTGGTCTCTGTCCAAAGGGGGTCTTCGGTCATCGACCCTTAGGGTGCACTTGGCAGCCATCTCTGCTTACTGGGTGTGGGCCGGTCAGCCGACGTTGGCGCAGGAGACAGTGGTCGGGTGCTTTTTCAAAGGCCTGGATCACATATCCCCTCTGGTATGTGAACCTCTACCTCCGTGGGATCTACTGCTGGTACCGGCAAAGCTCATGGGCAAGCCATTCGAACCAGTGCACAAGTGTGCCTTGTCACACTTGTCATGGAAGACTGCCTTCCTGGTGGCTGTCATGTCTGCCAGAAGGACAGGGGAGCTCCAGGTGCTTTTGGTGGACTCCCCTTATCTGGTCTTCCACAGGGACAAGGTTGTCCTACGCCACCACCTGAACTTCCTTCTGAAGGTAGTGTCAGAGTTTCACCTTAACCAGGTGTTAACTCTGCCAGTATACTACCCTAATTACACCTCGGAGGCCGAGTACAGGCTCCATACTTTGAACCTGAGATGAGATCTCTACTATTATAAGGAGAGGACGGCAGAAATTCGGGTAGAGGTTCACCAGCTGTTTGTCACCTATGCTGAAGCCGCTTCTGGCAGACCTGCAGCAAAACGGACTATTGCAAGGTGGATTACATCTTGCATAAGTCTGTGCTATGAGTTGGTGGGCATGAAGTCTCCCAGAGGGATAAGAGCTTGTTCTACCCGCCATACTGCTGCATCGATGGCTGCTTCCAGGGACATCCCTATCCAGGAAATCTGTCAGGCTGCTACCTGGAAGTCAGCAAACACCTTCATAACCCATTACCACATCATCCTTGAGTCACGCCGGGGTGCTGGTTTTGGGGCCTCACTTCTCCAATCTCTATTTCCCAAGTGAGTATCAGTGGGGGTGTGCGCCTTGCCTCCCTCTTCCTGGAGAACTGCTAGGAGTCTGCCAATAAGTGTGGATGAACAACATATCCACGATCCTAGAAAAACAGGTTACTCACTGTAACAGTGAGTACTAGGAGTGGTATATATTTGTTTCATCCCTGATGCTCGACCTCCCCTGTCTGGACGCACAAACCCCTGGCTACCAGCGGGCTAAGATCTGGCGTCATGGGGTGGAGCCGAGGGTTATACCACCTGGGTGGGTGGGAGGAGCCAGCTTGAAGACTTCTGTCGATTCTTAAAGGGGAAAGGGACATGCCAATAAGTGTGGATGAACAAGATATACCACTCCTAGAACTATTGTTACAGGTGAGTGACCTGTTTTTTTCTCCTGCACTTTGGCAAGTGGTGGGAGGAGGAAGATAGGGGAGTAGTTCCCGGGGAGGGAGAAGTCACCCCCTTTGTAAAGGGGATTGCTCAGGGATCCCTCCGACAGTTCCTCTTTTTCCGCCTTCTGCTGCCATCGACCTGCTGCCCATTTTCGTTGATGAGGAGGAACTGGAATGCAATCCTGACAATGTAGGAGGAATATGTGGAGGAGGAGGAGGATGGTCTGCCCCAAATCTGGTGGGTTCCGTTTCCACTTTATCCTTCTGTAGCGAGGACAGTGTGCATTATACTCCAGGCTTTACTTAAGCAGGTCCAGACCAAGCTGAGTTTTATTGCCGAGGAGGAAGAATCCTCTACGAAGACTCTATGTGAGTTCTTGAAGGTCTCTGCTTTGCCTACTGTGATAGTTCCTCCTATCCATTTAGCATTTGAGGATGCCACCTTGGCCGCTTGCATCGTCCTTGTGTTTTGCTTGCCGTACCTTGTAAGGTAGCTACATACTATGCTGCCCCTTCTGATGAGCCATATTATTCCTCTCAGTCAGAGATGAACTCTTGTTATCATGGCTGCACATGACAGGCCTAAATCTCCTAAGCACATGAGCTCTCGTCCTCCTGATAATGAAGTGAGGAAACTGGATGTCACGGGAAAGTGGATATATGCTTCGGCATCCTTTGTCCTTTGGATTGCCAACTATCAGGCCTGTATGATTAAATATCTGAACTGCCTGTGTACGTCTATGGCTGCCACGGCTGACAAGCTGCCTGATGGTCCGGATAAAGTCATAGTCCAGCAGACTATTGCCCATGGCCTGGAGGTTGATTATCACTTCTGAGGTCAGTGTATGTGCTTCTAATGCTGTTGCTCATGCGGATGCTTCTGGTACTTGCCTATTCTGCCACTCCTGGTTGAGGATTGGTGGCTTTGCCACTGATGTCCAACATTCAATCCTTAGTGCTCCCTTTAAAGGTAAGCAGCTTTTTGACGCTGATGTCTCTCAATACATTTAATCCAAAGTCTTGGGAGTCACTATGCCCACCCTGGTAGAGGCTGTTCGTGGGGACTCGGCCATGGCTGTCAGTGGCCCCAGGCCTCTCCACAGGCCAGTTAGCCTTCCAGTGCCCATGCCAGGGTCACCAAAAGTGCAGGTCTTGGTAGCACGACAGCTGCCCCCGGCGACTTTTGACTCCCCTCCCTCCACTTCCTCCTTCCCCTGCAGATCAAGGCATCTGGTGGGGGTCTCCCTCTGCCTATTGAAGTTGAGGGTGATCATAACAGATGCTTGGGTGCTGTAGGTGGATCAGCAAGAATGCTTCCTAGAACTCCTCTCTGTTCCATCCGTGCATCCTCCCTTGCCAAACCGTTACCCTATGGGACAGCTTGCCCTCCTGCTGGAGGAGGTTCATACTCTCCTGCACAAAAGGACTATAGAACTCGTCCCAGTTGCGGAAATTAATCTGGGCTATTATTCCCATTACTTCCTGGTGCTAAAATGGATCGTGGATTTATGGCCCATCCTGGACCTCCGATGCTTCAACCTGTTTGTCGAATACAAAAGGTTTTGAATGGTCTCTCTGTTATCCCGCCTCCCCCTGCTCATGCAGGGGGATTGAAGATGTGTCCTGGATATGAAAGATGCTTACCTCCTTATCAGGATCTGCAGGTCCCACAGATAATACCTGCGGTTTATGCTTCAGGGCCCGCACTATCAGCTTTGTGTTTTGTCTTTTGGTTTGTCGTCTGCACTGCATGTCTTCACTGAATGCATTGCAGTGGTTACGGCTGCCCTTAGAAGGGAGGTTTTCTATGTTCCCATACATCGACAATTGCCTTCTGGAATCCCTGTCAAAGGAGGCTGTTGTTTACACACTGTTCTGAACCAGACAGTTCTTCAAACAATTGGGCATTCTGGTGAATGAGCTGAAGTTGGTTCTCACACTGTGCCAGCATCTGCAATACATTGGAGTGGTTGTGGACACAGTGTTGGCCCGAGCTTTTCTTCCCTCGAACCATGCTTTCAGTGACTATGTCTCAGCCAGATGTCTCTTAAAGGGCTACTGTCAGCCCTTTTTGCATCATATTATTTCTAGTTTGAAAATCCACATTTTATTATTGCTTACCTTCTCCAAATCTTATTGAAGTTATTGGATGCTTGATCTGCTTCCTTTCTGTTGAAGGAATGGGAAGACCCCACAGAGTCAGCTGTAGTTGCGCCCAGGGAGGATGAGCGGGACCTCCACAGTGGAGTAACAAGGGTGGGTGGTAGAGGACCCCAAAGGAAGAGGAAGCTATTCCTTGTGGAGTTGGGGGCAGGTAACGAGGAGGAGAGGGAGGTAAGTTGCCTACCTGGAGGCACAGCTCGGAGGGATGGAAAGTGGATCCAGATGATAGCTAGGGCGGTAGCAAGGAGGGGGGAGCTAGATGTCATTGTCTATCTGGGGACAATGACCTGGTTGGAGAAAAGGCAGATATAGGAAGGGTGCAGGAGGAGTTCAGAGAACTGGGGAGGGGCCTGAGGCAGATAGCAAGCTCTGTGACCTTCTTGGATGTGCTGCCTGTCCACAGCAAGGGGGAGGCTAGGGATCTCCGCATCAGGGACTTCAACACTTGGTTGGAGGACTGGTGCAGAGAGCAAGGTTTCAGATTCATTGGGGACTGGAGACCCACCTGGGGGATGTGGATCTGTACAGTGACGATGGCCTGCATCCTTCCAGGAAGGGGACCGATGTCCGTAGTGAATGGTTTACGTGCTTCATTGGCAAGCATTTAAACTAGCCAAGGGGGGTGGAGGAAGGAAGCAGGGTAAATCATACTGCCCACACCCACAGGATAATGTAGCCAGCATGGAGGATCATAACATCATAAAGTCTCCAGTGCAGTCTGAACTCGGCAAAAGGGGAGAGAAGAGGAGAAACAAGGGGAAAAAGGGGGAGGTCAGGAGGGGAATTTGCAGAAAATGGAGGGCTATGTGTGCGAATGCTCTCAGCCTGGAAAATAAAATCCCGGACCTGGCAGCTTTGATAGTGGAGGCTGACCTGGACATTGTAGCTATTACAGAAACATGGTACAATGGGGACCATGACTGGGATGTAGCTATAGCAGATTATACTTTGTTCACGAGAGACAGGGAGGGTAAAAAGGGAGGAGAGGTGGCTCTTTACATCAAGGAGGGTATAAAGGTGACGGAGGTGCAAGGAATGCAGGGGGAGACAGAGGCACTGTGGGTCACCCTGAAGACTGGCAATGGCACAGCCATTTGTACAGGCGTGATCTACAGAACCCTAGCACAAGGGGAGGAAATGGACAGGGATCTACTGAAAGCCATCCATATGATGGCAGCTAGAGGAGAGGTGCTGCTGATGATGGGTGACTTCAATTTGCCTGATGTTGATTGGAGCATCCCAGAGGCTGCCACAGCCAGAGGCACAGGCATCCTGGACTCCCTGCAAGGAGCATACCTCAAGCAGCTATTGCTTGAGCCAACCCATGAGAGAGCAATTTTGGACCTGGTACTAACCAACCAGGACAGAATTACAGATGTCAGGGTGGGTGAACACCTGGGGTCCAGTGACCATCGCACAGTGTAGTTCAATATGAGTACTACAATAGGGTCAAGCCAGCAGCGAGGGTCCTGGACTTCAGGAGGGCAGACTTCACTAGGATGGGGGTATGTCTCAGGAAAGCCCTAGCAGAAGGGAAAAATTGGGGGGTTCAAGGAACAGTGGGCCCATCTGAAAGGAGCCATACTGGAGGCAACACACCTCTGCATTTGGCTTATAAACAAAAGCAAGAGAAAAAGACAACCACTATGGTTCTCAAGGGAAGTGGCCGGGAAACTAAGAGCAAAGAAGTTGGCCTTCAGGAAATATAAGGAAACGCAGAAGGAGGAGGACTGGGCAGTGTATCTAGAAAAGCAAAGGGAGGCTGGAAAAGCTGTCAGGAGTACAAAGGTGAAGACAGAGGGAAACATAGCAAAAGAAGTTAAGAAAGGGGACAAGACTTTCTGTAGGTATGTTAGTGAAAGGAGAAAGACTGGGGGGTGGGATTGTAAGGCTAAAAGGAGAGGAAGGAGACCAGGAAAATGCATCCATCCTGAACAAAGATTTCTGTTCAGTATTCATAGAGGAAGGGAAGGGACCACAGCTAAGAAACAGGATTGGAAGGGAGATGGGCAGCAGACTGTTTACAGAGGAGAGAGTCCTAAAGAAACTCATAAAACTGAAGGTGGACAAGGGAATGGGACCAGACAGGATACACCCTAGAATATTAAAGGAGTTAGGGGAGGTACTGGCAGCACCACTGGCAGCTGTGTTAAGCAGGTCACTGGAGTGGTTCCAGAGGACTGGAGAAGGGCTGATACAGTCCCTCTGCACAAACGCGGGAGCAGGGAGGAGACTGGAAACTACAGACCTGTCAACCTGACCTCTGTGATGGGGAAACTTATGGAATCGCTGCTAAAAGAAAGGATGGTGGAGCACCTTGAATCCAGCGGCAAGATCTGCGGCAGCACGGATTCACGTCAGGAATCTGGGTGACCAGGGAAGTGGACCGGTGGGAGTGGTTGCTGTGCCTACCTTGACTTCAGCAAGGCGTTCAACACCGTTCCACACAGGAGGCTTGTAAGCAAGCTGTGTAGCCTGGGATTAAGTCACAAGATGGTGAACTGTGTTGGGAATTGGTTGAAGGATAGAACACAGAGGGTAGTGGTAAATGGAGCTAAATCTGAAGAAGGGAGGGTGACCAGTGGGGTGCCACAGGGATCAGTTCTTGGGCCAGTACTGTTTAGTGTCTTCATAGGTGACATTGCAGAGGGGCTGGAGGGGAAGGTATGCCTCTTTGCAGATGACACTAAGATTTGCAATAGGGTAGACACTCCAGGAGGGGTGGAAAAATTAGGAAGGACCTAACTAAACTGGAGGAATGGTCCAGAGTATGGCAGCTAAGATTCAATCCGAAGAAATGCAAAACATGCACTTGGGGCATAGGAGCCCAGGGGAGGATTACATGATGGGTGGGGAGTTATTAACGGCCACCAAACAGGAATGAGATCTGGGGGTGATCATATCTAATGACCTGAAGGTGGCCAAACAATGTGCCAAGCTGGTAGGGAGAGCCTGTGGGATATTGGGGTGCATAGGGAGCGGTATCACCAGCAGAAGAAAAGAGGTAGTGATGTCACTGTACAAATCATTGGTGAGACCTCATTTGTAGTACTGTATCCAGTTCTGGAGGCCGCATCTCCAAAAGGATATAGACAGGGTAGAGGCAGTTCAAAGAAGGGGAACAAAAATGGTGCAGGGCCTGCACAAAGGTCAAAGGAAGAGAGACTGGAGGAACTCAGTATGTATACCCT
This sequence comes from Neoceratodus forsteri, assembly GCA_016271365.2. NCBI lineage: Eukaryota > Metazoa > Chordata > Ceratodontiformes > Ceratodontidae > Neoceratodus > Neoceratodus forsteri. Next base: position 1,339,273,353 of record CM028131.1, read on the forward strand.
GGAGGAGATGGGGGTGAGGGGAGACATGATAGAGACTTTCAAGTACTTAAAGGGAATAAATAAGGTACAGGAGGGCAACATCTTTCAGAAAAGAAGATGCTTTAGAACTGGAGGGGGGTAGACTAAGGGGCAGCGTAAGAAAGTACTTCTTCACAGAAAGGGTGGTGGAGACATGGAACAGCCTCCCAGCAGAGGTGGTGGGAGCAAAGCTGGTGAGGGAATTCAAAACTACATGGGATAGACATAGGGGAACCCTAACGATTCAAAAGAGGTAAAACCAGAGATAAAGTAAGATCTCCAGCATTTTTAGTAGGTAGGGAAAAAGGGCAGACTGGCAGGGTTAATTGGTCCTTATCTGTTGTCAGATTCTATGTTTCTTATGTTTTTGTGTGGTAACCACAGTATGGTGGGCAGTAGCGCTACCACTTGCGACCCTGATGACCCAGGTTCAGGAGCAGACCCAGGGTTGTTGGAGGGCTGGCCAGGGGGGCTGAGTGTCTGTTGGACTGCTCGCCTTCTCCATGGAGGGTGGGGATCTGGGGCCCAGCATCTAAAGATGGCTGGGGGTAGGTGAGCCCGTGACCACTACTGAGGCCGGATTGGCGGAGGCAGAAGACGTCTGCATGTCGGGGGTGGGAGCACACTCAGCCAAGCGCTGAGTTTGTTGCATGCACACCTTCACCAAGGGGGGGCAAGAGAGGAACCACAGACAGAAAAACCTCTTGATTGACAAGCAGCATAATGTCTGGGATCCTTGCGGGGACCCAACAGACTGATGTGTATATTCGCTAGTCACCCCTTGGAGAATAAACAGAATCGATGAAAGAAAGAAAAAAAAAATCAGTCAGAATCAAACTACCAGCTACATTAGCAGTCTCTACAGAATGTGAGCAATCAACGTGTTTTTTTAATCCAGGAACAGCTTGAGGCCTAAAGATGAGGGCTGTTCTGCTTGGCCTACAGGCCTTCACTACTCTCCTTCCGGCTCATCAGCTGTTTATTCATACCGACAACATCTCTTTGATGTACTCCCTAAACCGCCAAGGTGGTGTCCACTAGTATCCTTTCTGCAGAGAAGCAATGAAAGTCTGGCACTGGGCTGTGGAACATGACATGTTAATGTCAGCCGTCTTCCTCACTGGTACCCCCAACACCCTTGTGGATTGTTTCAGCTGGTGCTAGGTGTTCTGCTACGAATGGGAGCTGTTGGACTCTGTCGTGGGCGACCTCTTCATAAGGTGGGCACTCGGACATCAACCTCTCTGTGTGTCCATACAGTACAAAACTGCCACGTTTCGACTCTTGCTGCAGGGCCTGGAACCTTTTGACAAGATGCATTACCTATTTCTAGGAAAGGGAGGTTCATGTACACCTTTCCTCCATTTTTTCTAATGCAGAGGGTTCTGGTCAAGTTGAGAGCTGAGTCAGCCACCCAGATTCTGGTGGCCACTTACTGGCCCAGATAAATTTTGTTCTCTCTATTTCAGCAATTGGCAGTGGAACCCCCTGTCTCACTCCCTCCATGAGTAAGACTTTTTTTTCACAGGAGTGGGGCTGTCTGGTGCATCTGGAACTTCGACCGCTGTAGCTCTATACCTGGCTCCTGAGGAAGAAGAGCTCTCCTGTGTTGGAATTTCCCAGGCAGCTGCAGTTGTTCTGTTGGGCGCCCGGAGCATCCCCTTGTTACACCTACAGTACTTGCAAAAGTGGAAACATTTTACGATTTGATGTGCTGCCCGTAGCTGGACCCCTTTATGTGTCCAGTCAGTCTGGCGATGGACTACCTCCTGTTCCTTATGGATGTGGGCCTCGGGTATTCTTCCACAGAAGTCCGCCTGGCTGCATTGTCAGCTTTTCATGACCTCACTGATGGCAAAATGGTGGCCCAGCTTGGGGTTCCTCACAGATTCCTTAGAGGCATTCTATTTCTGCACCCCCTTCCCAAGTCCATGATCCAGTTCTGGTGTGAGACTTTAATTTGGTACCTGGGTCTTCAAGCCTGCTGCTACTTGTGAGCTGCGCTTCCTCTAAGACATTGTTCTTTGTGGCTTTGACATCTGCTTGACGTATTTTGGAAATGCAATTCTGGCTGCAGAGCCTCCTTTTCTTATTTTCCACAAGTTTAGGGTTACCTTGCGTTCCAGATCTTACTTCGAGACACAGCACTTGCAGCAGGTTACACCATTAGGACTGAAGCCGGCAGGCGTCAGGACCCCACGGAAAAATTCTAGCTAGCTATCTTCAGTGGGGACCGCCCCCGACGTCGGTCCCGCCTCCGTCAGGCGTAGTACATAAGGGGGAGGTCCCGCCAGATTCTCCAGATCTTACTTCGAGACACAGCTCTTGCAGCAGGTTACACCATTAGGAGTGAAGCCGGCAGGCATCAGGACCCCACGGAAAAATTCTAGCTAGCTATCTTCAGCGGGGACTGCCCCCGACGTCGGTCCCGCCTCCGACGTCGGACATAGTATATAAGGGGGCGGTCCCGCCAGATTCCCCAGTTCTTTCCCGCCATCGACTTGCATGTCTTGACCCTTCAGTTCAGTCTCTAGCGCGCGACACGTGGTAAAGTTTTTTCCTACGGGAAATTCGCTCTACAATCAAGTTCTTCGCTGGATAACCTTCTCGACCTCCCGTCACCTCATGTGTTTGTGGAAGCAGATCCTTTTATGATCCGCACTGCCTGTGTCCGTGCCTAGCTCAGACCACGACACCCGGTCCTGCTCCTTTTGCCAGGGTTTTAATAGCAGAACCCGGATCCGTCGCCAGAAGGCCCTACAGGCATTCCTGCTAGAAGAGAAACTCAAGACCATGGCTTCCAAGGGGGATTCTTCGCAGAAGGCCCACAAGCATGCTGAGAAGCATAGGGAGAAGGCCCCTTCCAGGTCCCCGTCTAGGGGCTCCGACTCGCACAGCTCTGGTTCCAGGTCCGACCGCTCTCCTTCCCGGGCCAGCTCTCAGCCTTCCCCCGCTGCGGTGAGAAAGTCTTCATCCTCTTCCCAGGCCAAGACTCCCAGGCCTTCCTCGTCCTCCAAGGCCCCGGCCAAGTCGGGGGGACCGCCACCATCACCATAGTCGGGTTTCCGCCTTTCTGAACCCGACGCCAGGTCTGCTTCCTGCCTCCTCGGCAAGACTAAGGAGCTCACCTCTCTGAAGAGGCCGCAGGACCCGACGTCGGTGCGTCCATCGTTGACCTCTCGCCACAGGTCCCCGGAGCCGCCGTCGGCCAGAAGACCGTCGCCGGCCAGGCCAACGCACCACTGGACGCCGGTAGGGGGCCGGCGCCCGCTCCTATTGAGAAGAGGACCCCGACGCCTCTGACCGATGTCGGTCAGGAGACCATCACTGAGGAGGAGTTGACTCAGCCTGAGGACCAGACGGGCGACCCCGGTCCTGTCGAGACGCCCAGGGAATCCTCGCCACAACCCGAGCCCCCTGTGGAGCCGACGCCGGGACCCGACGACCGTCCACCGGCACCCGGACCGTCGTCGGGCCTTTCCTTTTCGGAAGTGAAGGAGCTGTTTTCTTATTGGTGGGACACCATCAAGAAAGACATGGTCCCCACTCCACCTCCGCTTCCTCCTCCTTCTCCTCCTTCTCCTCCTCCTCCTACACCGGTTGCTCCTCTGGTTCCTGCGCCCCCCTCTCCATTGGGGTCGGCAGGCCGGTTACCTCCTCCCCGGGAGTACAGGACACCTCCAAGGGGGAGACCAGACAAACGGAGACCTCTGTCCAAATCCTCTTCCAGGTCACCCAGCCCTAAGAGACCCAGAAGATGCCGACGATCGCCTTCGACGGAGGACACGGGATCAGAGTTCTCAACATCCAGATCCCCATCTCCTCTCTCCATCCCTTCTGTGGACCCACGTGAGATGCCAAAGTCTCCTCCGGATGACCCTTTGTTCTCGGATATTATGAGACACATCCAAGAGAACATGGGATGGGATGCGGATGAGCTAGACCCCGAAAGGCTACGCCTTGCGAAGTATCTTCGGCAGAAGGACCCTCGGTGATGCCAAAGAAAGCTGATCGCTTGTACAAGGCTCCCAGAGAAGACCAGTACTTGATTCAGCATTCTCAGGCCGACTCTCTGGTCATAACAGCCTCTCATGACCGGTCCCAGAGACCACAACATTTGAGCACCCTGCCACTGGACCCAGAGTCCAAGCAGCTGGACGCCATGGGCAGGCGCACGTATGCTTCCGCTACCTGCGCCATCAGATCCCTGAATTATTTGACCCACTTGGTGCAGTTCCAAAACGCCCCTGTGGGAGCAGGGTCTGGATGCGGCTGAGAAACTGCCGGAAGGTGAGCAGAAGGAGGAGATGCTACAGCTCCTTCGTACGGGTTCGGACGTGGGAACCCAAGTGCTGCGAGCCGCGTACGACTCCGCGGACTCCTCGGCCCGAGCAGCAGCTTCAGGCGTATGCCTCCGGAGACACTCTGGACTCCGTGTCTCCGGTTTTACCCCGGACGTCCAGAAGAATATCATGGACGCCCCATTCGAGGGAGAAGTTTTGTTAGGTAAACCCTCAGAGAAGATTATTACCAAACTCCAAGAGGCCGGGGAAGGTGGTGAGGTCGGTTCAAGCCATGTATTGACCCAAGCTTAGTTCCTTTCGTAGGAACCAAAGCCGATTTCGAGGACGGACGCAGAGACAACAGTCCCGCCCCGCCCCACAACAAAGGGGCTCCGGCTTTCGCAGAGCCCAGGGGAAACAACCCGCAGGCCGAAGCCAGCATACTCCTAAGCCGGCCCAGCCAGCGGGACCCTCAGCCGCCACAGCCTGACTCCTTTCCGGCCCCTGCCCTCAGGATCAACAGGAAATCATGGTCGGGGGTCGCATTGCGAACTTCCTGCCGGGATGGCAGGCTGTAACCACCGACAGGTGGGTTCTTCAGTTGGTCGGAAGAAGCCACTTTATAGAATTCGCAGAAAAGCCACCCTCGAGGCCTCCTTTGCTCTCCCAGTACCCGGGTCAGCACAAGTCACTGATCTGGCAAGAAGTACTCGCGCTCTTGCAAAAGGGAGTGATAGAGTACGTCCCGGAGAACCAGAGAGGACAAGGATACTATTCCCACTTCTTCCTGGTTCCAAAGCAAACAGGGGACCTCTGTCCGATTCTGGACCTCAGCGACCTCAACTTGTCGGTCGCCTACAAGAGATTCCGCATGGTGACTCTTCCGGGTCTCAGTCCCATGCTGAAGCAGGACGTCTTCTTAGCGTCCCTAGACATGCAGGACGCATACCTGCACATCCCTATAGCCCAAGCGCACAAGAGGTTCCTGCGCTTCGAGTTTCTCGACCACCACCTTCAATTCTGAGCCCTTCCATTCGGGCTGTCATCAGCACCAAGGGTCTTTACCAAATGCATGGCAGTCGTGGCAGCGTCTCTAAGGAGACGGGGCCATTATGTGTTCCCGTACCTGGACGATTGGCTTCTCATGGCCGCCTCCAGAGAGGTGTTGTTACGGGCGATCCAGAGTACCCAGGACCTGTTCCGATCTCTGGCATCCTAATCAACCACGAAGTCTCTCCTGGTACCGTCACAGAAGCTGCAGTTTATAGGCGCAGTACTGGACACCGCTCAGGAAGAGCGTTCTTCCAGACGACAGGCGGAGCGCATCAGATCCTTATCCAGGGAGCTTTTGTCGAACAAGACCGTCCCAGCCAGGTCGGTCCTTCGCTTGCTCGGACACATGGCTGCGGCCATTCCTACCGTCCCTTTCGCAAGGCTCCACATGCGGGTAACTCAGTGGATGCTCAAGGTGCAATGGGATCAAAGGCAAGACCACATGCATCATCTGGTCAGAATCACGAACACCGTGATTCGAGATTGGCAGTGGTGGCTAGACCCAGGGACACTCTCCACGGGCATCCCATTTATAGCGCCGTCCCCGGAGGTAATCCTCACCACAGACGCCTCAGGTCTAGGGTGGGGAGCACACCTGGACGGGGTGAAGTCCCAGGGTACATGGACCCCTCTGGAGGCCCACCTCCATATCAACGTCCTAGAGATGAGGGCGGTCCTTTATGCCCTGCAGGCTTTTCTGTCAGAGATCCCGCCGAATACTCTCCTGCTTCAGACAGACAACACGGCAGTGATGTATTACCTCAACAAACAAGGAGGCGCACACTCTTACCCCCTTTGCAGGGAGGCCATGAGGGTGTGGGATTGGGTAATCCGACACGGCGCAAACCTGATCACAGTACATGTTCCCGGGGTGGACAACACAATCGCAGACGGCCTCAGTCGCTCCCAGGCCAGAGTCCACGAGTGGGAACTTCTCCAGGAGGTAGCAGAAGATCTGTTTCTTTGATGGGGAACTCCAGAATTAGACTTGTTCGCCTCCCCATCCAACACAAAACTGCCCAGTTTTTGCTCGCTAGATCCAGGGCCTGGTGTTTTCTGGCGAGAGGCGTTGTCCCTCTCCTGGGCGGACAGATTCCTCTACGCTTTCCCTCCCTTCCCGTTGATCCAGAGAGTTCTTCTCAAACTGCGCAGGGAGCAAGCAACCATGATCCTAGTGGCCCCCTTCTGGCCCAGACAGATCTGGTTCCCTTTACTGATTCAACTATCCCGGGAACCTCTGCTCCCGTTGCCGCTCAGCTCCCATCTCTTGTCTCAGGAGGAAGGTTCACTGGTCCACCCGGACTTCGCTCATTGAACCTGCATGCATGGCTCCTAGAGACACAGCCATCTTGCGTCACGGGGTCTCGCAAGAGGTTGCGGAAGTCCTTTCTGCAGCCAGAAAGCTGGCAACGCATGCGACGTACGCCATGAAATGGCGCCGTTTTTGTCTGTGGTCACAAGCACGTGGCCTTTCCCCTTTAGGTTGCCCGGTGAGAGCGGTGTTAGACTACCTGCTCTCCCTTTTCCATTCGGGCCTCGCCTACTCCTCTATCAAGGTGCACCTCTGTGCCATTTCAGCCTACCACCTTCTGGTGGGACAGCGCACAGTGGCACAATTAGATGCCTTCGAGAATTCTTAAGAGGTGTTACACCTTAGGGCCGCCCATTAAGGACCCAGTGCCTCCTTGGGACTTGCTCTTTGTCCTGGAGCAACTCATGCTCCCCCTTTGAACCTGCCCGGATTGCGAAGCTCGCTTTCTGTCGTGAAAGCGTTATTTTTGGTGCTGTTACGCCAGAAGCAAGTTTTGAGCTTCAGGCCTCATGTGCATAGAGCCTTATTTAATTTTCCACCGGGACAGAGTATCCCTGAGGACGAATCCTAAATTCTTGCCTAAGGTGGTTTCCACACTCACTCTCAATCAGGATATTGACCTTCCAGTCTACTTCCCTTGTTACTCTAACAGAGGAGAGGCGCTGCTTCACACCCTGGATGTTCACCGTAGCTTAAGGTACTACCTGAGCAGAACTAAGCAGCTTCGTACTTCGGAGCAACTTTTCGTCTCCTTTACCGACAGGATGAGGGGCCAACCAGTATCCAAACAATCCCTGTCTCGCTGGCTTGTCCAGTGCATCTCTTACTGTTATGATATCAAACGAAAGCCCCTTCCGGGAGCAGTCCGGGGCCATTCCACTAGGGGTGTGGCCACATCCTTTGCAGCACTTCGAAACGTCTCCACCTCTGCCATTTGTGCTGCAGCCACTTGGAGCTCTGTTCATACCTTTATCAGGCATTATAGCCTGGACATCGCTTCACGGCGAAGAGCAGGCTTCGCCCTGGCAGTGCTACAGGGTCTCCTGTCCTAGTTTCAGGACCTGGAACGTTCTTTCTAATTTCCTCCTCCCAGAGTGTTTGCAAGCACTATTGCTTGGGAATCAGTCCTAATAGTGTAACCTGCTGCAAGAGCTGTGTCTCGAAGTAAGATAGTACAGTTACGTAAGAACTTACCGTAACAGTAGATCTTCGAGAACAGCTCTTGCAGCAGGTACCTTCCCGCCCACCTTCCCCCTTGGAGGAGGCATGGCTTTAGCCTTTGTTAACAGGGATTTTTCCCGTTTGTCTTCTGACAATGGATCCTCGGTCTCCCATTTCAATGTCAGCCTGTGGCCGGAAGTGTCCGGCGGGAGAACTGGGGAATCTGGTGGGACTGCCCCCTTATGTACTACGCCTGACGTCGGAGGTGGGACCGACGTCGGGGGCGGTCCCTGCTGAAGATAGCTAGCTAGAATTTTTCCGTGGGGTCCTGACGCCTGCCGGCTTCAGTCCTAATGGTGTAACCTGCTGCAAGAGCTGTTCTCGAAGATCTACTGTTACGGTAAGTTCTTACGTAACTGTACTTTCTCATTTTCTGCCGAAGATCATTTCTGAGCAAACACTAAATCAGACTGTTGACCTTCTGGTTTATCTTTCATCTCCCATGGATAGTGGGGAACATCGTCAGCACACGCTTGATGTCTGTCGGATGTTGCATTGGTACCTTGATCATACTATGGATCATAGAAAATCCTCTTGGCTTTTTCTGTGACTTTCACCTCCAGGATGGTGGGCTCCCCTTTTCTAAGCAGGGCCTTTCCAAATGGTTGGTCTGCTGCATTTCTCGCTGTTACTGGAAGTGCGGTAAGCAGCTTCTAGGGACATGGATATGTTGTTCATCCACACTGTCTGGCAGGTATCCTTGCTGCTTTAAATCTTGCCGGAAGGTCTTCAAGCTGGCTCCTCCCACCCCCCCGGGTGGTAAAACCCTCGGCTCCGCCCCGATGCCAGATCTTCCTTACCGCTTGGAAGCTCAGGTTCCCTCCTTAATGCTCTGCGATAAGACTGGTTCTAATTCTTCAATTTTCGAAATCAAAGTTCTTTTGTTAAAAGACTTAGGTCTTCTCTCACATGCTGCGATGGACAAATCGACTCCCGTTTCCGGAGATGTCCTGCGACAGAAGATGTCTCGGACGGATCCGCACTCCACGTGCGTTTACTGCTTGGGCCTTGAGCACGCGACCGCGAGCTTGCGACCTGTGCTCTTCTTTTCGACCTCGTCCTTGAAGACCGTGCTGCCCGTTTACAGCTGGGCGTCCGAGAAAGATTTCCTCCGGTTAAATCTAAAGAGGCCCGGTTGGCGGTGTCGCGGCGGGCTCGGCGGATCAGCTCGAGCAGATGATCGCCCTCGAAGAGGAGGCGGCGTGGGCACTTCCTACCTCAGCTGCGGCATTTGTCCCGCCTCTCTCGGTGCCTCGTGATTCGGCTTCTTTAAGGCTCTGTCTGACCCTCTCGACTAAAGGTGAGGGTCCAACTTCTTCTGGACCTTTTTCTCGGTCCAAAAAGAGCAAAAGTAAGTCTCACCGTCGACACTCTTGGGAGCGGGAAAGATCCCCCTCCCCTGGTCAACAGTCGACTTCGGTCGACCCATCAGCTTCGGCCACTGGCTTCACGGTGTTCCCGTCAGACCAGTTGACCGAGACTCCCGCCGATGCGGTCGAGATTTTTCTCGACCCGTTAGACGGGTTGTCAGCTGGAGAAGCTGAGAATCCCCTCTCCCCGGTTCCCCCGGTGGGAGTTGAGGATCCCGTCGGCTCGTCTGTGCCTCCGGTTCCGGAGCCTTCGGTGGAATCGTCCGAATCGAGGGGAGTGCCGATTCCCGACACCTCGAGACCGCCCTCGCCCAGCCGAGATCTCGGTCTCGGACATCTTAGCGGTCCAGCGGTCCGCCGTCACAGGCGGTCTCGGTCTCAGCGCCGCCGCTCTTCCTCCTCCTCGGACGAGGGAGGCTTCGCGCAAGTTGCGCCGGAGGTATGAGGAACTCATGTGGCAACAGCTCCTTCTGACTGGGAATAAGCCACCCAGTCGCCTTTCCCTGCCATTAAGTGGCTGTCATGGCTGAGCGTCAACAACCCTCGCGGTAGCCGAGGAGCTCTGTTCCCAGGCCGGTTGTTCGGCCAATTCCAGCTGCCCCACTGATTTTGGTGGAACCTCCGCCTTCACAGCCGTTAGTTGGGGCTCCGACCAGAAGTTCTCGGTCGGCTCAGGGTTTGCCCCATAGGCTGTCTGTCACCTTCACTCCCGATAGACCTCGGCAGGTGGAAGGTGGCTCAGGCCCGAGGCAGCTCTTTGAGGACTCTTCTGAGTCCGAGGATGATTCCTCCCTTTTCTCCAAGCGAATAGACTTGGAGTCCTCAGGAGGACAGTCAGTGGACGATAGCCCTTCGTCCTTCCTAGGGTTGCTTCGGCTCATCTCGGAGTCCACCGGGATGAAGCTCGAACCCGTTTCTAAACGGGCCAGGTATCCCCCTCACGGAGATTCTGGACCGAGGGGATTCTCCTACGGAGGCCTTTCCGGTGGCCGAGGCCATAGTGGGTCCGGCCTTGGAGCTCTGGCAGCGCCCTGCTTCCTGTCCTGCGCCTTCGGCCAGGATGGCCAGGAAGTATGCGGTCCCTACCGGTTCCCTGTCCGGTTTTTCGGAACACCCCTCTGCTGAGGGGTTGGTTACCGACAGCGTTTTCCGGCGTGCCGGGAACGCCAGGGATGTGGACAAACCTCCCGACAAGGAATCCAAGAAATTGGATTATGCCGGGCGAAAAGTCTATGCTGCGTCCTCTCTCGGCCTTCGTCAGGCCAGTTCGGCCGTCCTCATGGCACATTTTTCTCATGCCCTGTTGGGCTCCCTGGATGAGGTCGTCCCTCATCTTCCCGTGGATCTGCAGACTACGGTCAGGCAGGTGCGGGACCAGGGCAGGGCAGTGGCCAAACAGCAGCTCCAGACTGCTTTAGACATTGGGGACTCATGTGCCAGGTCTGTGGCAGCCGCAGTGGCCATGCGTCGTCGGGCTTGGCTGAGGATATCCACCTTTACTTCGGATACCCAGCACAAGTTGGCGGATGTTCCCTTTTTGGGGACTGACCTCTTCGGCCCTGGGGTGGAAGGTCACCTGCAGAGGATCGAGAAGTCCAATGCTACCTTGGACTCGGTCTCTTCCGCTCAGAAGGACAAAGGCTGCAAGCCACAGCCTAAGCCCTTTCGTCTTTCTGCGCCCGCGGCACGCCCGGCCCAGCAACGTCAGGGCCAGCAGGCTCGGGCTTGGCATCCCAAACCCGAGCCGTCGGCTTCCTCCAACAGGAAGCAGGGAGGTAAAGGCCCAGGAGGTCCCTCGGCCGGTCCCTCCTCCAAGCCTGCCCAGTGACGGGCTGAGGGGTGTCGCCCCCATCCCTGTCACCTCGCCCCTGGTTCCCCCCGTTGGGGGATGGCTCCGACACTTCCTTTCCGCCTGGTCCGCTATTACCACGGACAGGTGGGTACTGGAGGTGGTGGGAAAAGGCCTGCCTCTAGAATTCGAGCAGGCCCCGCCCTTCAGAGCCATCGCACCTCGTGGGGCCTCGGGGTCCGAAGCCTCACTGTCGGCTCATTGAGCTGACATCGCTCTCCTCCTCCAAAAGGAGGTGATCAGGGAGGTAGAGGACGCCCCTTCAGACACGGGGTTCGTGTCCAGGTACTTCCTGGTTCCGAAACGGACGGGGGGCTGGCGCCCCATTCTCGACCTACACGACCTGAACAAGTTCCTAAGGTCTCGAACCTTCAGGATGGTCACTCTGGCGCAGATAATACCATCTCTGGAACACGACGTGTGGTTCTGCTCTCTGGACCTGCAGGACGTGTTCTTTCACGTCCCTATCCGTCCGTCACATCGGAGATTCCTTCGCTTTCGAGCGGAGGGATCCCTCTTCGAGTTCCGAGCCATGCCCTTCGGCCTGTCTCCAGCTCCCAGGGTCTTCACCAAATGCATTGCAGTGGTGACAGCTTTCCTGCGGCGCCGAGGGGTCCGGGTGTACCCTTACCTGGACGATTGGCTGATAGCAGCCCCCTCCAGACAGGAGGTGGAGCGGTCCAGAGATCTGGCCCTCCAGGTTTGCTCTCAAGTCGGCCTTCTCATCAATGAGGCCAAGTCGGAACTTGAGCCGAAGCAGGTGATTCTGTTTATCGGGGCAGAGCTCGACTCTCTTCGAGCCAGAGCACGGCTCCCGGTGGACAGGGCCGAAATTCTTACCTCCTTTGCCCAATCATTTCTGGTTGGGCAATCGCGCCCTGACCGGGACTTCCTGCGCCTCCTGGGTCTCATGGCGGCCTGTACCAGCGTGGTCCGTTGGGCACGCTGGCACATGCGCCCCCTTCAGTGGGGGCTGGCCAGCCAGTGGTCACAACACTGCAATCCATTGGACCAGCTAGTGATGGTGACCCAGGAGATGTGGAACGCTCTCCAGTGGTGGACCGTTCCATCTCATCTGCAGGAGGGCATCCCGTTTGTCCGCCCCGAGCCGACGGCCTCTCTATCGACCGATGCCTCTCTGATGGGTTGGGGTGCCCATCTGGGGGAACACCGAGTGCACGGCCTCTGGTCCCCGCGGGAGTCCCGATGCCACATCAACCTGCTGGAGCTCCGAGCGGTCCACCTAGCTCTCACCGCCTTTGCTCCGTTTCTCCGGGGTCAAGTGGTCCGAGTCCAGATAGACAATACCACGACCATGTACTACCTGAACCGCCAGGGTGGGACGCGCTCCATGCTTCTATGCAAGGAAGCTCTCCGCATTTGGTCACTCGTGCGCAGCCTGGGAGGCGGATCTCCTAGCCATTCATGTGGCAGGAGCCTCCAACACCCTGGCCGATGCCCTGAGCCGGATAGGGGCTGCATCTCACGAGTGGTCTCTCCTGCCGGAGGTAGTACAAGATCTGTTCTCCCACTGGGGCACACCTCAGGTGGACCTGTTTGCCTCCAGGGAGAATGCGAAGCTGAGGCTGTTTCATGCCCGCCCCCCTCAGCAGGGCTCGCTGCAGGGGGATGCCTTCTCGAGGCTGTGGACCCCGGGCCTCTTTTACGCCTTTCCCCCATTTCCCTTGATTCACAAGGTGCTTCTCAAGGCAAGGAGGGACAAGGCGCAGGTGATTCTGATAGCCCCAGACTGGCCCCGCCAGTTCTGGTACCCAGATCTCCTCAGCCTCAGCTCCAGGCTCCCGAGGCAGCTTCCAGCTCGCCCGGACCTGCTCTCAGTCAATCAGGGGAAGGTGTTCCATCCGGACCTTCAATCCCTGCACCTGACGACCTGGTTCCTGGCGGCTAGAGTTCCAGGCCTTGGGTCTTTCCGGCGAGGTCCTCAGTTGGTTGAGGCGTCCGTGAGGTCGACCAGGAAATGCTATGCCTTCAAATGGAAGAGATTTTCCATTTGGTGTCAGGGCAAGGGCTTGGACCCTTCCTCCTGTTCTTTGGCAAGCATTTTGGACTATTTATGGTCCCTTTCTAGTCAAGGGCTTGGGTCGGCGACCCTAAAGGTGCACCTGGCAGCCATCTCTGCTTACCGGGCGCGGGCCGGGGGGCAGTCGGTGGCTCAGGAGAAGGTGGTCTGGCGCTTTTTCAAAGGCCTTGATCACATTTCCCCTCCGGTGCGAGAACCTCCACCTCCGTGGGATTTACTGCTGGTACTGGCAAAGCTCATGGGCAAGCCATTCGAACCAGTGCACAGGTGTGAACTCTCTCACCTGTCGTGGAAGACCGCCTTCTTGGTGGCTATCACGTCAGCCAGAAGGATGGGAGAACTCCAGGCGCTCTGCATTGAGTCTCCTTACCTGGTCTTCCACAGGGACAAGGTTGTCCTGCGCCCCCAACCGAAATTCCTTCCGAAGGTGGTGTCGGAGTTTCACCTTAACCAGGTGTTGACTCTGCCGGTGTTCTACCCCAATCACACCTCGGAGGCCGAATACAGGCTCCATACTTTGGACCCTAGAAGGGCGCTCGCTTATTATAAGGAGCGCATGGCTGAAATTCGGGGAGAGGTTCGCCAGCTGTTTGTCACCTACGCTGAAGCTGCACCTGGCAGACCTGCAGCCAAGCGGACGATAGGCAGGTGGGTCACCTCCTGCATAGATCTCTGCTATAAGTTGGCGGGCATGGAGCCTTCCAGAGGGATAAGAGCTCATTCTACCCATCATACTGCTGCATCGGTGGCTGCTTCCAGGGACGTCCCTATCCAGGAAATCTGCAGGGCTGCTACCTGGAAGTCAGCACACACCTTTATTACCCATTACCACATCGACCTTGAGTCACGCCGGGATGCTGGTTTTGGGGCCTCGGTTCTCCAGTCTCTATTCCCTAAGTAGGGGGTGTGCGCCTTTCCTCCCTCCTCCCGGAGAACTGCTAGGAGTCTGCCAGACAGTGTGGATGAACAACATATCCATGTCCCTAGAAATACAGGTTACTCACCTGTAACAGGAGTTCTAGGAATGGTATATGTTGTTCATCCATACGACCCACCTAACCTCCCCGGCTTCGACGCACAACCTGAGCTTCCAAGGGGCCAGATCTGGTGTCATGGGGCGGAGCCGAGAGTTTTACCACCCGGGTGGGTGGGAGGAGCCAGCTTGAAGACCTTCTGGCAAGATTTAACGCGGCAAGGATACCTGCCAGACAGTGTGGATGAACAACATATACCATTCCTAGAACTCCTGTTACAGGTGAGTAACCTGTATTTCCTGATCCTGCCTATGCTCATTCCACCCATAGGGTGGCTACCTCCGTATCTTGTTTTCACAGTGTGCCCGCTGTTGGCATATGTGCTGTTGCCACTTACATTTACTAAACATTACAGTCTGGACATTGTCTCTCTCTTTGACATGCTGGATTTGGCTGTACTGTCCTTCAAGCTCTTCCTACTCATAGTACTTAGTTCCTTCCTTCCTCCCTCCTTCTGTGCTTTGGTACTGCTTGGGAATTGTTCCATGATGTGGCTCAGTGGAGGGAGGTGACCTTGTAGAAGGTAGAATATTTACTTACCGTAATTGGAAGGCCTAGCCTGGAGTTCAGTGGACAAGCAGCCAGCCAGTCCCACTTCCTGAGCTATATAATCAGTTCCTCTCAGCCTCCTTCTGAAGCACTTTTTTCTTTGCTGGCCGGAGGCTCTGTCTTTTTGTCCTCTGCAGCTAGCTAGGGCCTACCCTGGGGCCTGTGCCCCCCGCCTTGCTGCATTCTGTTTGTCTCTGTTGGATTCAGCGTTTGTTCTCCTGTTTCTGATTTGTATTTGCCTCCGGCTGTGTGCTTCTTTCTGTCATTACTCCTTGTTTTCTGTTTGTGTGTTTTTGCTTTGAGCCTGGTTCCCTGTTCTCCATGTTTCTGTGTTTTGATTTTGTCTTTTGGGGGTTGTTTCTAAGCTCCTAGCATACTGCTACTCCAGAGCTCATTCTACAGTATTTGCTTTCAGTTACTCACAACTCTCAAATTATTTGCAGTGCAACTGCAACCATTATCTGTGTGTTTCAGCTCAACCATAGCTGCTTCCATGTTGCATACTTAATTGTTTTCACCTGACTCAGGCTTACTCTGAACCCTAGCTATGCAGCTCAATCGTGCTCTCTCTTCTCATTCTACTTACCTCATTGCAGCAGTTTCATTGCACTGCCTGGTGACAGCTGCTTTCAGAGCATTGTGCTTCCTTTTATTTTATGTTTATTGCCGTTTTACAACTCAGTGTACTCAATACAGATGTTGTTTCTATGTTTGTACACCCTGTTATACTTTGAGGTCAGCTAAGGCTACTGCTGATGCTGTAACTTAGTTTCTAGGAGCGTGGATATGTTGTTCATCCACACTTCTTGGCATGTCCCCTTCCACTTTAAATCTTGCCGGGAGTCTTCAAGCTGGCTCCTTCCACCCACCCTGGTGGTATATACCTAGGCTCCTCCCCATGACGACAGATCTTCCTTTCCGCTGGAAGATACAGGTTCCCTCGTGCTCTCAAAGCATATCGTAGGCCCTGGATTCTACTTGTCGGTTTTTACCAAAAATTATTCTTAAACTTGTTCAAGTTAGCGATTGTGCTTTCACCGTATCGGACATGGAGGAAGACTCTTCCCCTGGATTTCGCCGGTGCCTCTACGGCCAGAAGATGTCGTGCACCAACTCCCGCCTAACGTGCGTTTACTGCCTAGGTGTTGGACATGACACCTGTTTGTGTAGTTTTTGCCAGGCCTTCCATCCCAGCGTCCTGGACGACCGTAAGGCGCGTTTGAAGCTGGGGAGACCGGAGAAAAGGAACCCACCGGTGAAATCAAAGGAGGCGAGGTGGGCAGTTTCCACGGCCGCGGGATCTGCCGAGCAGCTGGAAGAAATGAAAGCATTTGAGGAGGATGCAGCTCGAGCTTTGGCCAGTCGAAGCTTCTTTGTTCCCCTGAACCTTGGCTCCACCTTTACGGGCTCCTTCAAGGAGTTGTGCCAGTCTCTTCCCCACTCGGGGTGAGGCGCCCTCGGGCTCACACTCCTCCCACTGTCGGAAGAGAGAGAAGGACTCCTGGTCTTTGTCTCAACGAAGATGTTCCTGGGACCGAGAGAGGTCCGAGTCCCAGGAGCACGCGGTCTCGACTCCGGTCGAGATCGCATCTTCAGCCGCTGGCTTTATGGATCTTACGTCTGGCCAGGGGACCGAGGAAGTGGCCAATGAGGTTGAAATTATCCTCTACCTGATAGACCCTTTGTCGCCGGCCGTGGCCGACGACTCAGTGGAAAGGACTCCAATCCTTGTATTCCCTGATGAGGAGACCCAGCCTGCTGGTGTCCCCATCAAGGACCCGGTTCCGGATCCTCGGTTTTCACCGACCCCGGTGTCTCCTGATCGACCGAGTCAGCCTCCCCGATCTCATAGAAACATGGAAACATAGAATTTGACGGCAGATAAGGACCGCATGGCTCACCTAGTCTGCCCATTTCCCTACCTAACGGATAAGCTGCAGATCCTAGTTAACCAACAGCCTACTTCCTCCTACCCCCACTAGAACTGCCTTATATGTCTGTCGCCATTCTTAGATTCCCCACTGTTTTGACTTACAACCTCCTCAGGAAGGCTGTTCGTGCATCTACAACCCTCTCTGTGAAGAAATACTTCCTCACATTACCTCTGAGCCATCCCCTCTATCTTCAAATTGTGCCCTTGTTCTTGCACATCTCTTTTTCTGAAAGATGCTACCCTCTTGGACTTTGTTGATTCCCTTGAGGTATTTGAAAGTTTCTATCATGTCCCCCTCTCCCTCCTTTCCTTGAGACTATACATCTTAAGCTCCTTTAGTCTTTCTTCATATGTCTTCTGGTGCAGACCCTGCACCATTTTGGTTGCCCTCCTCTGGACAGCCTCCACCCTGTTTATGTCTTTGCGGAGATGGGGTCTCCAGAACTGTACACAGTACTCCAGATGTGGTCTTACCAACTGTCTGTACAGAGGGCCAACAACTTCCTGTTTTCTACTGGTGATGCCTCTCCCTATGCATCCCAGTATCCCCCCAGCCCTCCTTACCACCTTCTCACATTGCTGGCCCACCTTTAGGTCATCTGATATGACTACCCCCAGGTCCCTTTCCATTTTTGTTGTTATCAGTATCTCGCCCCCCCATTATGTACTCTTCCCCTGGGTTTTTGTTTCCCAGGTGCATTACTTTGCACTTCATTGAGCTGAATCTAAGCTGCCATACATATGACCATTCCTCCAACCTTGCCAAGTCCCTTTTCATCCTTTCCATGCCACCTTGCGTATCAACACTGTTGCAGATCTTTGTGTCATCTGCAAAGAGACATACTTTCCCTTCTAGTCCCTCTGTAATGTCACTTATAAAGACATTAAAAAGGACCTGGCCCAGTACTAAACCCTGTGGTACCCCACTAGTAACCCTCCTTTCTTCACTGTGGACTCCATTTACTATTACCCGCTGTGTCCTGTTGTCCAGCCAGTGTTTTACCCAGGCTACCACTCTGGGACCCACTCCCAGGCTGGATAATTTGTTTTACTCTTTTGTGCGGGACTGTGTCAAATGCCTTGCTAAAGTCTAGGTAGGCCATGTCCACAGCCCCTCCCTGGTCTACTACTTTGGTCACCCAGTCAAAGAAGTCAATTAGATTTGTCTGACATGACCTTCCTGCTGTGAATCCATGCTGCCTTGGGTCCTGAGCCCCACTGGCCTCTAGGTACTCAACAATTCTTTCCTTCAGCAGTGATTCCATCATTTTCCCTACCACTGAGGTAAAACTGACAAGTCTATAGTTTCCTGCCTCTGCCTTGCTCACACTTTTGTGAAGAGGAATCGCATCTGCCCTCCTCCAGTCCTCAGGTACCACACCATCCTCCCATGATTTATTAAAAAGGGTAGTCAGTGGTGTTACTAGTTCTTCCCTTAGTTCTTTTAGAATTCTGGGGTGAATCTCATCAGGCCCCATTGCTTTATCCACCTTCAGTTTTAAGAGTTCTTTCAGAACCCTTTATTCTGTGAAAGGACTAATATCAATTCTCCTATCCAGAGTACTTCTATTGATGGATTAGGTATCTTCCCCTGCTTTTCCATTGTGAATACTGAACAGAAGTATTTGTTCAGTATCCCTGCTTTTTCACTGTCGCTTTCTGCCCAACCACCTTCCTCTTTATTCAGCCTCAGTATCCCTGCCTTAGTCTTTCTTTGCTCCCTGATGTACCTATAAAATGTTTTATCCCCCTTCTTAACCGAGTTGGCTATCTTTTCCTCGGTTTGGGCCTTTGCTATTCTGACTGCCTTCCCCACTTCCTTCTGCTTTAACTGGTACAGTTCTCTGTCCCGCTCCTTCTGTGTTTCCTTATACTTCCTAAATGCTATCTCTTTCTTCCTTACCTTCCCCGCTACTTCTTTTGAGAACCATAGAGGTTTTTTCTTTCAATTTGATTTGTTTATTTGCTTCACACAAAGGCTTGTTGCCTCTGTGATGGCGGTTTTAATGTTTCCCCATTGTTGCTCTACCCAACTTCTTGCCTGTTTGCTAGTGTTTTTCTGAGGCACTCTCCCATTTTGACAAAATCAGCCCACCTGAAGTCCAGTACCTTCACTTTTGTGTGGCTTGACTCAACAGCTAAGTTTATCATGAACCACACTGTTTGGTGGTGACTTGTTCCCCGATGGCTACCCACTTCAAGATCAGAGATTCTCTCTCCGTCCCCATTTGAGAGTACTAGGTCTAAGATTTCTCCCTCCCGAGTGGGTTCCAAAACTAGCTGTCTGAGACATGCCCCCTGTAGGGCATCAAGAATGGCCCTGCTCTTGGATGTGGCTGCAACAAAGGTGCTCCAGTTAACATCTGGCATATTCAGGCCCCCCATCAACAATACCTCCTTTTTCTCTGCCATCCCAAGGATGCCTTCTGTCATTTCCTTGTCTATTTCCTCCCCCTGAGACGGGGGTCTGTATACAACCCCTGTGCAGATTGTGGAGCCATTTCCTGTCTCCAAGGTGACCCACAGTGCCTCCTCTCCTCCCTGTTTATCTCGGTCAAGGTCCAGAACTTCCTCGGCCGAATGGCAGAGAAAGAGCCACAAGTGCTCTAAAAAGAGGCGTCGCCACAGGTCCTCATCCTCCTCGGACGAGGAGAGGCTCCGGCGGAAACTCAGTTGGCACTATGAAGACCTCATGTGGCAACAGGTGATTTTGACCGGGCAGAAGCCGGCTCCGCCACCCACTCCGGCCATAACTTGGCTTCCACCTCCTAGGCCAACACCGACCCCTCCGGAACCGAACCCACCAGTTCCTCTACCCGTGGGGCCAGTCCGTCTTCCTGCTCAGCCTATTCCGGTCTCTCCACCAATCCTGGTAGACCCACCGCCTAAACAGCCTGAGGGAGGGGCGCCCTCGAAAGAGGACCGGCAAGACGCCGGGCTTCCCTGACGTCTGTCGATAACATTCACCCCGGACCGCTCTCGGCACATTTAGGTGACTTAGGCAGTAGACCGCTCTACCATGACTCCTCGGACATCACCGGCTTGCACTCACATCCCTGGGATGATGAGTTGACGGTCGGCGCAGGGTTGGAGGAAGGTCCTTCCTCCTTCCAGGGATCCTCTGCCTTATCTCCGACTCCACTGGAATGCCCCTGGAGCCCATCCAGAAAAAGGCGGAGTACCCTCTTACTGATATTCTCAAAAGAGTGGATACCCCGACAGAGGCCTTTCCAGTGGCTGAGGCCATCGTTGGCCCAGCCCTTGAACTTTGGCAGTGCCCTGCGTCCTGCCCAGCACCATCCAACCGCATGGCCTGCAAGTATGCGGTGCCCATGGGGTCCCTTGTGGGGTTCACTGAACACCCTTAGGCCGAGAGCCTGGTGACCACCTCGGTGTTCTGGTGTACGGGTAGTTCGGCCGATACTGACTGACCCCCGGACAAAGAGTCCAAAAATATGGACCACTCTGCCCGCAAAGTCTACGCTACCTCTTGTCTGGGCCTTTGTCAGGCCAACTCGGCTGTGATTATGGCACACTTCTCCCATGCCCTCTTAGGGTCATTGGACGAGGTTCTCCCTCATCTCCCACCGAACATGCAGACTACCATCAAGCAGGTCCATGATCAAGGTCGTGCTGTCGCCAAACAGCAGCTCCAGACAGCCTTGGATATAGGGGATTCTTGTGCCCGCTCGTTAGCAGCTGCAGTGGCCTCTCGCCGCAGGGCTTGGCTGAGGCTTTCCTCCTTCCCGGCGGATACTCAGCATAAGCTTGCTGACGTGCCCTTCCTGGGGACCAACTTGTTCAGTCCAGGAGTGGCCGGTCACCTTCAGCGTATACAGCAGTCCAGTGCCACCTTGGATGCTACTTCTGCCAAGGGTTCTTCGGGCAAGAACCAGCAGAGGAAGAAGAAGAAGCCATTTCGGCACTCTTCCCCTGTGGTCAGGCAGCCCTCCTATCAAGGAGGTCAGCAACAACAGCAGCAGGCTCAAACTTGGCACCCGCAGCCCAAGTAGGGCCCTCAACAGCCCCGTAAAGGAGGCAGAGGTGCAGGTCCTGGAGCCTTCTCCTCCTCCTCCTCCTCTTCCAAGCCTGCTCAGTGATGGGTTGGGGGTTGCCACCCCTACCCCCATCACGCCAGCTCTGGGTCCTCCTGTGGGGGTCCGGCTCTGCCACTTTCTTTCCGCCTGTTCCGCTATCACTTCGGACAGGTCGGTTCTCGAAGTGGTCGGTCAGGGACTGCCTCTGTAATTCGAGCAGTACCTTCCCAGCCGAGCCCGTGCCCCTCGGGAGGAATGGATCTCCGCATGCACTCAGTCAGCTCTCCGAGACAACATGGCTCAGCTCCTCTGCAAGGAGGCAGTAGCTCCAATGCTGTATCCTCCGACAGACCCAGGCTTTGTTTCCAGGTACTTCCTGGTGCCCAAGCAGATGGGGGCTTGGCGCCCCATCCTAGATCTCCACGACCTGAATCAGTATCTCTGGTCCCACACCTTTCAGATGGTCACTCTGAACCAGATCATACGATCCCTGGAACGAAATATGTGGTTCTATTCACTGGATCTACAGAACGTGTTCTTTCATGTCCAATCCATTCATCCCATCAGCGGTTCCTCCACTTCAGGGTCGAAGGGACCCTGTACGAGTTCCGAGCCGTGCCGTTCGGGCTGTCATCAGCCCCTTGGGTCTTCACCAAATGCATTACAGTGGTGGCAGCCCACCTTCGGCGTCGGGGAGTCAGAATCTACCCTTATCTTGACGACTGGCTCTTGGCAGTTTCCTCCCTTCAGGAGGCGGAGAGATCCAGGGACCTGGCCCTCCAAACCTGCTCCCAGCTCGGCCTCCTGATCAGCGAGGCCAAGTTGGAACTCGTGCCCTCTCAGGTGATGGGCTTCATCGGGGCAGAGCTCAACTCCTGTCAAACCAGAGCTCAGCTCCCAGCGGACAGGGTGGAGGTTCTTTCCTCCTTTGCCCAATCATTTCTGGTTGGGCACTTGTGCCCTGCACGGGACTTTCTGCGTCTTCTGGGTTACATGGCGGCATGCACCTCAGTGGTCTGTTGGGCCAGGTGGCACATGCACCCCCTCCAATGGGAGCTGGCCACTCAGTGGACTCAGCGTCATGGTCATTTCAACCAACTGATCACTGTAACCCAGAAGATGTGAGATGCTCTCCAATGGTGGACCACCCCTGACCGGTTGCAGGAAGGGATCCTGTTTGTCCGCCCTGAGCCGACGGTCGTCCTCACGAGCGATGCCTCTCTCATGGGCTGGGGAGCCTACATGGGGGACAACAGGGCCCATGGGTTCTGGACCCCCGAGGAATCCCGATACCACATCAACCTGTTGGAGCTCAGAGCAGTCAGACTGGCACTGTCAGCTTTTGCTCCTCAGCTGCGGGGTCAAGTGGTTCAAGTCCAGACGGACAATACCACGACCATGTACTACCTCAACAAACAGGGCGGCACACACTCCCGTCTGCTGTGCAAAGAGGCGCTTTGCATCTGGACCCTCGTAAACCGGTTGGAGGCGGATCTCCTAGCCATCCATGTGGCAGGAGCCTCTAACCAGCTGGCGGATGCTCTCAGTCATATAGGCCAGACATCCGACGAGTGGTCTGTCCATCCAGAGGTAGCTTACAGTCTGTTCTCCCATTGGGGCAAACCGCTGGTGGACCTGTTTGCCTTCATGGAAAACACCAAGCTGAGGCTGTATCATGCCCGCCCCCCTCAGCAGGGGTTGCTGCAGAGGGATGCCTTCTCGAGGCCGTGGACCCCAAGCCTCTTCTACAGCTTCCCTGCATTTCCCTTGATCCACAAGGTGTTACTCAAGGTGAGGAGGGACAAGGCGAAGGTGATTCTGGTAGCCCTAGACTGGCCGCACCAGTTCTGGTATCCAGATCTCCTCAGCCTCAGCTGCAGGCCCTTGGAGCGGCTTTGTACATGCCCGGACCTGATATCTCTGAACCGGGGAAGGTCTTCCATCCGGACCTTCAATCCCTGCACCTCACAGCCTGGTACCTGAGCGGCTAGAGTTCCAGGCTTTGGGTTTCTCTGAGGATGTACTCACAGTAGTGGAAGGATCCAGAAAGGAGTTGACCAGAAAGTGATATGCCTTCAAATGGAAAAGGTTCTCCATTTGGTGTCAGGGAAAGGGTCTGGAGCCCTTGTCCTGTTCTTTGGATGACGTTCTCGACTACCTTTGATCACTCTCCAAAGGGGGTCTACCGTCATCGACCCTTAGGGTGCACCTGGCAGCCATTTCTGCTTACCGGGCACGGGCTGGTCAGCCGACATTGGCACAGGAGGCAGTGGTCGGGCGCTTTTTCAAAGGCCTGGATCACATATCCCCTCCAGTGCATGAACGTCCACTTCCGTGGGATCTGTTGCTGGTTTTGGCAAAGCTCGTGGGCAAGCCATTCGAACCCATGCACAAACGTGAGCTTTCACACTTGTCGTGGAAGACGGCCTTCCTGGTGGCTATCACGTCTGCCAGAAGGACAGGGGAGCTCCAGATGCTTTCGGTGGACTCCCCTTATCTGGTCTTTCACAGGGACAAAGTTGTCCTGCGCCCCCACCTGAAATTCCTTCCGAAGGCGGTATCAGATTTCCACCTTAACGAGGTGTTGACTCTTCCGGTTTACTACCCTAATTACACCTCGGACGCCGAGTACAGGCTCCATATCTTGGACCGGAGACGTGCTCTCTCCTACTACAAGGAGAGGACGGCGGAAATTCGGGGAGAGGTTCGCCAGCTGTTTGTCACCTACACTGAAGACACTTCTGGCAGACCTGCAGCCAAACGGACTATAGCAAGGTGGATTACATCATGCATAGGTCTGTGCTATGAGTTGGTGGGCAAGGAGCCTCCCAGAGGGATAAGAGCCCATTCTACCTGCCATACTGCTGCATCTGTGGCTGTTTCCAAGGACATCCCTATACAGGAAATCTGTTGGGCTGCTACCTGGAAGTCAGGAGACACCTTCATTACCTACTACCACCTCGACCTTGAGTTACGCCGGGATGCTGGTTTTGGGGCCTTAGTTGTAGTCTTTATTTCCCTAAGTAGGGAGATTATTGTGCCTCCCTCCTGCCGGAGAACTGCTAGGAGTCTGCCAAGAAGTGTGGATGAACAACATATCCACGCTCCTAGAACAGGTTACTCACCTGTAACAGTAGTTCTAGGAGTGGTATATGTGTTCATCCACACACACCCATCCGACCTCCCCTGCTTCGGGTTCACAACCTTGGTTCCAGAGGGCTAAGATCTGGCGTCATGGGGCGGAGCCAGGGTATATACCACCTGAGTGGGTGGGAGGAGCCAGCTTGAAGACTTCCTGCAAGATTTAAAGTGGAAGGGGACATGCCAAGAATTGTGGATGAACAACATATACCACTTCTAGAACTACTGTTACAGGTGAGCAACCTGTTCTTCAACACCTGCATGTGCGTCTCAGCCCTTCCATCACTTCTTGTTTTTCCTACGGTGTGGACTTGGAGGTTTTTGGGGAGCCGTGGCCACGTGTGGCTAATTATTTCTGTTCTAAATCCTGTCTTCGCCGCCGACAAATCCTCAGAGTATGTGTCACCTCTATTCGCTTTTTGGATGCCTGGCTGGCTTTCCCCACTCTTCACAGTGCTGTTTCATTGCTACTATGTTATGCAGACCTACGTGCAGGTCCACTCTTGCTTACGCAATCATTGCTTCATGCCTACCACCATCCTTTTGGCTTCAGCCTCTGGGATGTCTGTTTCACTCAATACTACATTCGACGTTTGCAAGGTGTTAGCATTTAACTCTCATTAAGGTCTCAGCACACCAGTGCTCATTCAGCTGCTCACCGGTTTTGAGCTCCCTATCAGTATTCTGGGGCAGGCCAGACTTACCAATCTGGCGCAGGGCTCCCTGCAGCCAATGCTCTTGCTGTGCACCATGAGCCGCAGCTTGAGCATGCGAAGCTTGGGGCCGGGTCCTTCTCACCTGTCAGCTGAACTGCACCATCCCCTTGCCTTCAGCCCCTGGGATGTTAGCTGCAGCTGGGAATGTCCTCGCTCCGGGTGGACCTTCAGTCATCAACTATACCGATGGCACCTCAAGTTGTAGAAGTTAAGATTCAGCTTGACGGGGTGGGGCATTCACGGGGGCCCCATTAGCTCACTGAGCGGGTTCGGAGGCACCCTTCAAAACTGTTCTCCCCATGACTGCTTCTAGTTCACCTGGTTTGTGTTTAGGGCGAGTAGGCCAGGTGAGTACCTCAGCAGTTGTTGCTCTCTTCCTCCCGCCTTGGTTGTTCATGTTGTAGAGTAGCGCTTGCAACCTTCCATGGCGTTCCCGCTACAGGGATTGAGCGAGAGCTTTCCACCAAATTGGAATATTTTCTACCTTCCTTTAATTGGGTTTTCCAAATTGTAGCTGCAGAGCCGTCACTAAACAAAATATCCCAATCCTGGAGGGAAGGCAACCTAGGCCTTGGATCCCAGGAGATTTCCTCCTCATAGTGGGTTTTTTCTCTCCTCCGTGCCGCAGGTCATAACTGTTAGTTAGCATGGTAGCGTTCCCTAGTTTCTTTAGGTATGGTCCGCTGTTGGATGCAGGTGGATGGTGTCTCTGCCATTCCCTCTCTCCTTAGAAAGTCTCCTCTTCTCAATGCAAACCATCAAATCATGCCATGCAAACCTGGACATTTCATTATGCTATCAACCTTAGCATCTCATTACACTATCAAGCTGCCTGATGCTTATCTACTACTACGTCACAGCTACTGCTTGCTCATAAGCTTTGTACTACATTTCTTTTTGGAGATCCTTCCTAAGGTACCTTTAGCCACGGGAATCGTCCCGTGGCACCTCTAGGAGTGGAACCCTCTTCGGGGGTTCCTTGCCTTTGGTTCTCCTACAGGGTGGTAATTCCTCTGGAATAGAGAGTGCGACTGGCCAAAACCAAACTAACACAGTTGAACAAGCATAACACTATACTGGCTGCATAGGCCATTGAACAGTAGATCTTATAGAGAATCTCCTCCACTGAGCCACAGCTCTCCCTTCCCTCCCCTCCCTCCCTCCTTTTCCCTCTTTTCAAGTGATGGGTGGTTATCCTTCCTACTCTCGCAAGCTCGTTCTCCTCTTATGCCAATTTCAGCATATTAACTCTGATTTCCATTTCCTCTCCTGTGTGCCTAGTTTAATCCTGATTGCTCTGGTCTGGTCCCTGTTGGTCCAGTGATCCTCTGAGGTTTTCTCCAGCAGGAAACTAAGGCATGATGGGGCCACCCACGCTATATACATGGCGACGATGCACATCAATGTAGGCAGCTCCAGCTTGAAAAAGTTTAAGGGTGGTCCTAATACCGACGGCTAACTGTTCCATGACGTGCGTCAATGGAGAAGATTCTCCCAAAGATCTAAACTGTACGTAACTATTCGTTTCTTCTCCATTTGGGCAAATACACCTCCAGCCCTTGCTGGGAGTCAACCTAGGCCTTGAGTGCTGAAGACAGCAGCTGTAACCATTCAGCTAAAGGTAAATCCCCCTTAGCTGAGAGATTAGAGTGCTCCTTTGGCTTCCATGCTTGCTTAGCCCATGGACCATCACTAAATGACTGTATTGCTTTGGACTACTAGATGGGTTTGCTTTGCACAGCCTGCTTTTTCTCATATTAACAAAGAAAGAAAAGGAAAGGAATAAAGCTTTATATGGCACCTTTTGTATACAGTACACTCATCCCTAAGCACTTTACAAGCCATGAACAGTTGCATCAGCTTTTAGGCACACACAGGGAGGCTATGAGAGAGAGAGAGAGGGAGGTTAAGGAAAGCTCTAGAAGGTTAGACAGAGAAAGATTTAAGTGTCTTGCTCAAGGTCACACAATATATTACTGATATTGTTGGGATTTATTCTTGGGTGTCCAGGTGCACTGCTCTGAGTGCAAACAATTAGGCATTACAGATCAGTACTGCAGAGACTGTATGCAAAACTAGGCTTCTTAGGATAGCTGGGAAATTTAGTAATTGTGATTCCTTTATAATTGGAGAACGTGAATTGTTATTTAGGGAAGTTCTTATTTTATTCTTTTTTTGTGTTTAAAGGAAAAGTGGGCCAGAATCCAAACACCCAGTCTGTGTGCCAGCCAGGTAAGGCGCTGTTTTTTTTTTTTGTTTGTTTGTTTCAAGTGACGTGGATTTGTTAGTAAAAAGTCCATGTCATATTATAAAAGTTCTTAGAGATCTGTGGAACTGTCACTAACATACTTCTCACATCTGTCAGAATTTTCCACTGTCCCTCCTAAAATGAATGTTTTTTTGACAGATTTCAAGCACAAAATAATGTCTGACATTAAAGCTGCAGACTTGGTCTTCTTCAGAAAATGCATTGTACATGAATCCCCTTATTTCTACTTGCTTCCTGAGTGGATATTATCCATTTTCAGGATGTAGTCCAGATTTTGGTCTCTTTTTGCTGATTTTTAAGGCCTTCTATCTGATTTATGATGCAGGAGGTTGAGAGACACGATAGGTAAGGCCAGAAAAAACAAATACATTTTAAACCTCGGTTTGTTGGAGGTATTTTCCTGGAGTGGTGAGCAAAGATCTCCCTCCCCCCCCCCAAAAAAAAACACAGATAGGTTAAAATGTGTTAGTTATAATGACAAATGCTACTTGTGCCTCTTGGCCAGGGGAATAGCAGAGTAAAAACTTAATAACTGGCCTCTCGCAACACAGTAGTCAGGTAAATATTCATACACAACACTTTTTATTGCTTGTTTCACATCATGTACTGTAAATGTTTTTGAAAAATAGTAAAACTATTTAAAACAAAAGGTTTATCATATTTTGCCATAACCTAATCCCAAGCAATCAGCAAACATATATCTACTTATACTGTTACACACTTAGATACAGACTTGCAGCTACACACACACACACACATGGCACACACACTCTTGTATCTGTGGCAGTGTATGCAGCAGAGATATATTTCCCTGGTAAACTCGTAACAGACAGTGCAAGGGAAGTCTCATGAGGAGAGACTGAGGGATCTCATGTACACTCTGGAAGACAGGAGAGTGAGGGGTAACATGATCGAGACCTTCAGGTACCTCACAGGGGTGAACAGAGTGCAGGGAAGGAGCTTCTTCCTTAAGGGAATGAGCTCCAGGACCAGGGGATATGCATTGAAATTGGAGGGGGGCCGGATTCTAGGAAGGATGTGAGGAAATACTTCTTCACTGAAAGGGTGGCAGAAGTATGGAACAGACTGCCATCTGAAGTTGTGGAGGTTTGACTGCTGGAAGGCTTCAAGCATGCAAGGGATAGACACGGGCATATTAGTATAGACTCAGGGTGGGGGGAGGGTCTCCGGAGACCAGTTACGGTTTTTGGAGGTGCAATAGGCAGGGAACTCTTGAGCAAACTGAATGGGCTTGGTGGTCCTTTTCTGCTGACAAATTCTATGTTTATATGCAAGGAAAGCATTGTCTGTTACATGCTGTTTCTTTTTTGTTTTTTAATCATAGCAGTTTTTGGTTGTGGACAGCTTCGACTTCTAGGGGCGTGGATATGGTTCACTATTCACACTCTGGCAGTTCCACTGGAACAGTCTGATTGGCCAGACATCGTTAAACTAAGCTCCTCCCACCACCCGGAGAGTATATCCCGACTCCACCCCGTGATGTCAGATGTTTCTGCTGGAAGAATGGGTCACCTCTTTTGAGGTTCCGCTTAGGATTTAGTGTGCCATCAGCGAACTTTGTCTTTGTGTTTTCTAAATTCATTCAAGTTATTTCCTTAGTTTATTTGATACCCCTAGTCGAACTTCTGTGGAGTAACGGAAGCTGGGGTTGAGGTTTTGAATTCAGTGCCGGCAGAAGATGTCGGTCACTAACCCACATGATACTTGCGTGTACTGCCTGGGTGGGCAGCATAACGTGGCCAGGTGCAGCCTTTGTCTCAGCATGCTTCCCGAGTCCCTCAAGGACAGGAGGTTCTGGCTCTTGCTGGGTTGGCCTTTTGAATGGGATCTGGAAGGATTGCCCTAAGGGCTGCAAGAAGGCCTCAGTTGCGGCTGGGTCTGCCCAGCAGCTTATGGCCCTTGAGGAGGAAGCGGTAGCTGCTACGATGGGCAACTCCTTGATCTTGGCGCCGCTTCCAGCTAGGGCCACCATCAGAGGGTCATTCAACGAAGGCTTCTGGGACATGTATTTGGTTTTCCAGAACCTTGGGGTGAGAGTCCTGCCCACCATGACATGAAGCACAAGCGCAGTCTGCACCAGTTGTGGACCAGGAGAATTGCAGTCACCCCGGTCTCTCAGCTTGCCAGATCACTTGACTGTGATTGAGCACCCCTTGGTCGAGAGGCAGGTCAGGCATGTCGAAGGCTATTCGGCTCCCCCATTGAGCCAGTCGACTTCGACTACGGTCGAGCAGACCTGGGAAATTTTCCTTGAGCTTTTTGACCAGTTGTCAGACGAGGTTGAGGATTCAATCTTGCAGACCCCGGTGCTATTGGTCCTCAGTTAAGAGGATGTAGTTTGGTCCATGTCCCTGTCAGGTCCTCAGTAGTAGCCACTTCCATCAGCTGCTGAACCTTCCACACCCACACTGCTTAATTTGGGCAGCCACGTGGCATTCCACAGTCAGCCGGAAGGTTCCCCTCTCCATTAATCGTCTGGTTGACAGTCGAGCTCATGGTTGAGATCTCAGTTGAGGTGTTCCTGCTCTTGTTTCTGCTCGACCAGGAGGCGTCGCCATTGACGCTTCTTGACTTCCTTGTTCTTTGCTGAAGAGAGGCACTATGGCAAACTGCGCTGGTGCTACGAGGAGCTCCTCTGGCAATAGTGGGCCATCGTAGGGCAGGGTAGGGATCTACCACTTGAAGCTCCAGTCCTCTGGAAGATACCACTGGTGCCCATGCTGGTCCACACTATGAAAGTGCTCCCCACAACTGCTTCTCCACCTCTAATGGTGGAGCTGCCACCACTGCAGCCGAAGGTAGATGCTCTGACTAAGGACGCCCGCTTTGCCACAGGCTTGCCAGGCCGATTGCTGGTGCAGATTACCCCGGTGAGGACAACTGGGTGGTCTGTGGTGAACAGTGGTCAAGGGCCATTTTTCAGGAATTTCTTAGGCAATTCAGATCATGAGTCCATGGCCGCTTCTGGGACTCCTGTCCTTGACTGACGTTCAGTCGAGGAACTGTACAGTGAGCATGGCTTGGTGTACTTTAGGGTGCTTTCCTGCCTAATCTCAGAGTCCATGTAGGTCCAACTAGAGCCAGTCCAAAAAAGGGCTAAGTACCCTTTTATGGACATTTTAGACCTGGGCGATTCTGCAGGAGTTGCCTTTCCCGTGACTGAAGCCATTTTGGGACCGGCCCCAGAGCTTTGGCAGCATCCAGCATCCTGCCCAGCACCTTCTGCCTATATGGGCCACAAGTATGTGGTCTCTACTGGGTCCCTTTCTGGGTTCTCAGACTACACTGTTTTGAAGGGGCTAGTCATGGATTCGGGGTACTGGAAGTCCAGATACCAGAGGAACGTGGTCAAACCTCCAGACAAGGAGTCCTGTAAGATTGACTATGCCTCTAAAGAGGTGTATGCTGCAGTGTCCTTGAGTCTCTGTCAGGCTAGTTATGCCATGATGATGGCCAACTTCGGTCTCCTGAGTGCAATTTTTAAGCCTTTTGCAAAAGCTGTGGAGATGGAGCCTCAGTTCTGGGACACTGTGTTCCTGCCAGCACCTGCCTGAAATATACTAGAATATTTTAGAAAAACAGGATACTTGTTAAGAAAGGGGGTTGGAACGACTTATAAGAGAGACAGAGCTGCAATTGCTTGCAAAAAAGGGACACAGAGATTGAAGGAAAACTCAGATGCATCTTCTATTTATTCTGCCTTTGTAAATAGTTATTCTGAACAATTTTATTTTTTATGTTACTGCGAGTACTAATAAAACTCTTGTTGTGAATTTTACAACTGCTCCTGGTTTTTCCTTTGCTTCCTGACCTGTGCCTCGATGACAGATGGTGTCAACTGTGGGATTTATGCCATGCATACTCTAAGCCAGGAGTTTTGTGCATGGGTACTGGACCTAGTACCAGGGAAGCATAGAGAAGGGTATGGATTCTGCAGCAGGAAGTCCAGGAGTGGTTGCCAGGAAAATGGCAGCCAAACTAGCAGAGACAGAAGTCCAAGCTGAGATTGTACAGCCAGCACAAGTTATAGAAAAAGAACAGGCAGTGACAGAACCTGAAAGCCTGATGGACTTTTTCAAGTGGTGGGCTATACAACAAAAAGTGACAGAGAAGCAGAGAGAAAAAGAGCTTCAACGTTTAGAAGCACAGCGAAAAGAAGAAATGCAGCAACGGGAGCAGCAGATGAGAGAAGAGATGCAGCGACAGGAGCAGTGATGGCTGAATGCCTTGCAGGCTATCAACGGCAGAGGATCTGGCACAAATCCAGACAAGCAACAAAACACAAGCAATGTAAAAGCCATTAAACTTACAAAGTTGTGCCCCTCGGATGATATTGTGGCTTACCTGACAACTTCTGAAAGAGTTGCCACAGCCTGCCAATGGCCAAAGCAGCAATGGACAATCACACTGGTACCCTGTCTGACAGAGAAAGACCAATGTGCCTACAGCAATACGGACACTGCACAGTCGGAAAACTATGACCTGGTGAAAAGCGAAATCCTGAAAAGGTATGACATCTCAGGAGAGACCTACGGGCAGAGATTTCGATCTCTGAAGTACAACTCAGTCGACAATCCTCGAGAAGCCTTCACCCGACTTGGAGAACTCCTGATAAAATGGCTCCAACCAGAGGGCAAAACAGTCCCACAGATCATCGACACTTTTGCCATGGAGCAATTCATCAGCATCCGCATCCTGCCTACAGATATGCACTTTGGGTAAAGGAATATCGACCAGAAAGTGGGGAAAAGGATGTTTCTTTGGCCGAGGACTACGATAAACACCACAGCAGCGGGATAACAGCCAAGCACCAGTAAGACCCTCTTTTTCCCATTTAAACTCAAACACTGATAAGAACTCTGGTGTGGCTAACAAATCTGTGCCCAAAGATGTTATTTGCTATAACTGTAATAAGCCAGGTCATATTGGAAGAAATTGCCGTAAGAAGAATGATACTGGAGCAGATTTGTCCTTGGCAAATTGGGGCAAGTACTTAACAGATGTGAAAGTGGGGGATAAGACTGTAAAGAGACTCATTGATTCGGGAAGCAGACAGACCCTAGTGCATGTTAAAGTGCTGGGAAAATACTGTGCAAAAGGACCAGGTACTGGTGTCATCTGCATCCACGGGGACACTCAATGCTCTCCCACCACCCAAATGACTTTGACCATTAATGATGTGTCGCACCAAATGAAAGTGGGGGTAGCACCTAAGTTACTTGTACCTGTAATTATTGGAAAAGACTTTCCAGGATTTTATGACTTAATCTCAGGAACTGAACCCTGCAGTTTCAGCAGCTGTGGTGACAAGCTCAGGCAAAGAACATTTCAGATGGTGGGGACTCTTTTCCTTTCACTGATTTTGAGTTAGAGTTGTTTGAGCACAGCTCCAAGATCCAGAAATCCAGGAAAGAAAGACGATGCTTGAAGAAACTGTGGCAACAAATGACTGATGGACATAAGGGGCTAACATATGAAAATGCTGAAACTAAATTGATATCTGATTGTGATTTTCTTTGAGAACAAGCTAACAGTGTTTCTCTCCAGGGTTATTTTAAGCAGCTGTGGGTGAAACCAAAACAGGGTGGACCAATGTTTAAAAAATGTAGTGGATTACTGTACAGAGTGTGGGTTAAACCTCAGACACAGGAACAGACAGAACAATTGGTTATACCACTGAAGTATAGAACAGAGTTGTTACAGATAGCACATGATAGTCCTATGGCTGGTCATTCAGGGAGGGTTCGCACCCTTGCTAGATTACTGTACAGATTTTACTGGCCTGGAATTCATGAAGATGTTGCTACCTATTGTAATTCTTGTGCGGAGTGTCAGAAAGTAGCCCCAGTCACTAGAAAAGACAAGGTGCCCCTGGTGCCTCTACCCTTGATAGATGTGCCTTTTGAGAGAATTGCAATGGATGTGGTTGGTCCTTTAGATAAAAGTAAAAAAGGGTAATAGATTTATCCTGGTAGTATGTGACTGTGCTACTCGATACCCAGAAGCAGTTCCAGTGCGTACTGTCACAGCTTGAAAAGTTGCAGCAGGGCTTGTAAAAAATTTCAGCAGAGGGGGCATACCTAAAGAAATTATTACTGATCAGAGTAGTAATTTTGGTGCTGCATTACTTAAGGAGCTGTACAGCCTACTAGGTATCACTGCCTTAAGAACCTCCCCCATCACCCTCAGACAGATGACCTTGTTGAGTGTTTTAACCAAACCCTTAAAAACGCATGTTAAAAAGGTTTGTAAAAGGGGAAGGGAAAGATTGGGACCAGTACTTGCCTTACTTGCTTTTTGCTTACAGAGAAGTGACACAGGCAGGCAGTAATAACAAAAATGGAAAGGGACCTGGGGGTAATCATATCGGATGACCTTAAGTTTAGCAAGCAATGTGAGAAGGCAGTAGGGAGGGCTGGGGGGATACTGGGATGTATAGGGAGAGGCATCACCAGCAGAAAACAGGAAGTTGTTATCCCTCTGTACAGACAGTTGGTGAGACCCCATCTGGAGTACTGTGTCCAGTTCTGGAGACCCCATCTCCACAAGGACATAGACAGCATGGAGGCAGTCCAGAGGAGGGCAACTAAAATGGTGCAAGGTCTGCAAGAGAAGCCATACGAGGAGAGACTAAAAGAGCTTAACATGTATACCCTTGAGGAAAGGAGGGAGAGGGGGGACATGATAGCAACTTTTAAGTACCTCAGTGGAATCAACAAAGTCCAAGAGGGTAGCATCTTTCTGAAAAAGAGATGTGCAAGAACAAGGGGACACAATTTGAAGATGGGGGGCGGTTCAGGGGCAATGTGAGGAAGTATTTTTTTCACAGAGAGGGTGGTGGATGCATGGAACAGCCTTCCTGAGGAGGTTGTGGGGTCTAAAACTGTGAGGGAATTCAAGAATGCATGGGACAGACATAAGGCAATTTTTGTGGGGGGTAGGAAGAAATAGGCCGTTGTTTAACTAGGATCTGCAGCTTATCCTGTAGGTAGGGAAATAGGCAGACTAGGTGGGCCAAGCGGTCTTTATCTGCTGTCAAAGTCTATGTTTCTATGTTTCAGGCATCAACAGGGTTTTCACCATTTGAAATGCTGTATGGTAGGCAGCCAAGAGGGCCACTGATGTGATAAAAGAGATGTGGGAAGATAACCTCACTCAGAAGCAATCTATAACATCTTATATGTGTGCCCTAAGAAAGAAGCTGGCAAAATATGTTGAAATTGCCCATAATAATCCGGAAGTGGCCCAAAACCAGCAGAAGGTATATTATGACTATGGAGTAAAAGAAAAAGTTTTTGAGCCAGGTGAAAAGGTTTTGCTACTGTTGCCCACAACAGAAAATAAACTGTTAATGAAGTGGCAAGGGCCTTATAAGGTTCTTAGATGTACTGGCACTGTTAACTACGAGACTGAGACCCCTGACAGGAAAAATACTACTAAGATTTACCATGCTGACCTCCTCAAGAAATGGGTTGAAAAAAATGCCAAAAGCTGCTGTGCTAGTTTTACCAGAAACTGATAAAGAAGATATTGATGTAGCTTATGATAGACAGGAGCAAACTGTAACTGCTGATGCTGTAAAGGTGAATGTTTCCTTAGCCTCAGAACAAACTGCAGACATTTGTAATGTGCTAAAGACATTTAACAGTACTTTTACCATAGTACCAGGCTGAGCAAAAGGGGTTGAGCACGTAATAGTGCCAAGGAATGCTCGTCCTATTAGGCAAAAGACATACAGGTTACCAGAGTGGTTAAGAGCTGATGTGATTAAGGAAATACAAACAAGCATTTGTCAGTGCCGAATGTTGCTTGCTTCTATGTGCTGTTTAGGTATTTGGAAGTCATTGGAGTGCAAATATTGAAAATTTGCGAACTTACGAGCGTGCATGAGGAACTGTCAGCATAACGCACATAAAACAGTCATTTTTAGAAATTTTTCACCAAATTTTCAACATAGCCATTTTAAGACCTCTGCTCATGAACAGTGTCACTGTGATTTTGTTAATATGTCCCATACATTGAGTTTGCACACCGACTGTGCCATTGTGCGCTACGTGGAAACACGTTTTGGGCAGGATGTGAAAAATGACAGCTGTACTGCTCATAAGGAGGTGTGGTAAAATGGCAATGTTGAATATCTGGAGTGGAAATATTGAAAATTTGCAAACTCACGCTACAGACGTGGGAACTGTGCAACGACATCAAAACAGTCATTTTAGGAATTCTTTCACCAAATTTTCAACATTGCCATTTTAAGATCTCTGCTCATGAACAGTGACACTGTGATTTTCTTAATGTGTCCCATACACTGAGTTCGCACACCGACTGCGCCATTGTGCGCTACGTGGGCGGAAACATGTTTTGGGCAGGATGTGAAAAATGACAGCTGTACTGCTCATGAGGAGGTGTGGTAAAATGGCAATGTTGAAAATCTGGAGTGAAAATATTGAAAGTTCGCAAACTTACGAGCGTGCGTAGGAACTGCGCAATGTAGACGCGTAAAACAGTCATTTTTAGGAATTTTTTCACCAAATTTTCAACACAGCCATTTTAAGACCTCTGCTCATGAACAGTGTCACTGTGATTTTCTTAATGTGCCCCATACATTGATTTCATACACCGACTGCGCCACTGTGCGCTACATGGGCGGAAACACGTTTTGGGTGAGATGTGAAAAATGACAGCTGTACTACTCATAAGAAGATGTGGTAAAATGGCAATGTTGAAAATCTGGAGTGAAATATTGAAAATTTGTGAACCTACGAGCCTGCGTAGGAACTGCGCAACGCACGCTCGTAAAACAGTCATTTTTAGGAATTTTTTCACCAAATTTTCAACATAGCCATTTTAAGACCTCTGCTCATGAACAGTGTCACTGTGATTTTCTTAATTTGTCTCATACATTGAGTTCGCAAACTGACTGCGCCATTGTGCGCTACATGGGGAAACATGTTTTGGGCAGGATGTGAAAAATGACAGCTGTACTGCTCATGAGGAGGTGTGATAAAATGCCAATGTTGAAAATCTGGAGTGAAAATATTGAAAATTCGCAACTTACGACGTCGCGTAGGAACTGCATAGCGTAGACTCGTAAAACAGTCATTTTTAGGAATTTTTTCACCAAATTTTCAACATAGCCATTTTAAGACCTCTGCTCATGAACAGTGTCACTGTGATTTTCTTAATTTGTCCCATACATTGATTTCGCACACCGACTGCGCCATTCTGTGCTACATGGGCGGAAACACATTTTGGGTGAGATGTGAAAAATGACAGCTGTACTACTCATAAGAAGGTGTGGTAAAATGGCAATGTTGAAAATCTGGAGTGAAAATATTGAAATTTCAGCGAACTTACGAGCCTGCGTAGGAACTGCACCGCGCTCGTAAAACAGTCATTTTTTGGAATTTTGGCACCAAATTTTCAACATGGGGTTTTTGGGACCCCTTCTCATGAATGATGTCACTGTCATTGGTGGTATTGGGGCCCGAAGGGTGATTTCGCGTCACTGCGCGGTCACTCGCAAAATCCCTCGGGCCGAACTGCTGTCATGACAGTGTAATCGATTCATGAAAGAAGTCCGCATGTAGTAATTGGTAAAAACAATACCTGAGATATGCAACAAAGTTGAAACTCCACTATCTAGCCCATTATGCAGCTTACCGGCATTTCCTCAGTTCAGAGGTCGGCTTTGAAGAGTGCAATCGTGTTCGGTCCACGAAGATCGTCGCGGTCGGAGGTAAGTAATAAGTTGGGGGGTGTGGGAGGCTGGAGTGCGCAGTGGGTGGGTGCGGGTTGTGGGAGGGTGCTGGGAGGCAGCGCGGAGACGTTTCGTTTTGCAGGTTTAAAAAAAAGGCGTCGTGGACGTTTGCGCCACACTAGGTGGGCTCCCAGCGCAGCACAGGGGCGTTGGAGGCGTTCAGCGGCAGGGATTAGGCACCCCGTCGGCCATGGTATTGCTGCCACGCTGGGGTGGGCTCCAGCATGGCACAAGGACGAGGGTTTTAGCCAACGGGGACTGGGCACCCCAGTCGGCCAGTGATTGCTTGCCACGCTGGGTGGGCCCAGCGTGGCACCTACTGGGGGGGCACGGCTCAGTCGGCGGGGATTGGGCACCCGTCGGCTATACAGTCTTGACGGAGGTGCGCATGCCTGTGTGGGGGGAGCTGCTGGCGTGAGCAGCCGATATCTTATCGGTGCTCACTCAAGCGTAGCTCCCCCTTTCAACTGTATGCCACTGCATTTTGGAGCGTGTCATAGACAGTTCCAAAATGCATTGGCTTACAGGGGCCCCGCCTGCCAGCACACTGACTGAATTGGAGGAGGAGGTGACACACCTCTGAAATCTCCGATGATGGCACTATGTTTCTTGCACATGCGTGCAAGCAACATAAAAATGAAAGAATTGGGTATCATAGAAGAGTCAAGGAGTGCTTGGTCATCTCCAATGGTAATTGTAAACAAAAAAGAAGAGGGTATTAGAATCACCTTGATTTTAGAAAACTTAATCAAGTGTCAGAATTTGACAGTTATCCTACGCCCAGAATAGATGATTTGGTGGACAGATTGGGAGTGCAAAGTATATCAATACACTCAATCTCACCAAGGGTTACTGGCAAATCCCTTTAGCTAAATAATCCAGAGACAAAACTGCATTTGCCACTTCTGTTGGATTCTATCAGTTCACTACCATGACGTCTGGTTTATATGGTGCACCCGCTACATTGCAGCGGTACATGGATGTAATTTTATCCTCTCACACTGGTTATTGTGCTGCATACCTGGATGATGTCATGGTGTACAGTCCAGACTGGAAAAGCCACCTGGAACACCTACGAGCAGTTATCCAAGCTATCAAAAATGCAGGTCTGACTATTAATCCTACCAAATGTGCATTGGGCATGCAGGAAACCAGATATTTGGGCTATATGTTAGGAAATGGAGAAGTCAAGCCAGAGGTTTCTAAAATAGAAGCTGTAGCTAACAGCACTGTCCCTAAAACAAAGAAACATGTCAGGTCATTTTTAGGGCCGGCTGGTTATTATCGAGATTTGTTCCCAACTTTGCCAAGTTAGCTACTCCCCTCACTGAACTCACAAAGAAACGGTTCCCAAATAATGTGAAATGGACCCCAGAGTGTGATGAAGATTTTCAAGCTATTAAGGCTGCATTATGTTCAGCCCCTGTTTTAAGAAGCCCAGACTTTGAGAAACCATTTTTGTTACAAACAGATGCATCAGAGGTAGGCCTAGGTGCAGTACTGAGTCAAAATATAGATGGGATGGAACATCCTATTCTGTGCATAATTAGGAAGTTGCATGACAGAGAGAAAAGGTACTCCACCATTGAAAAGGAATGTTTAGCAGCAAAGTGGGCCATGGAGTCCCTTAAGTTTTATTTGCTGGGAACGGACTTTGTACTTATAACAGATCACAATCCTCTCTGTTGGCTTAACCAAATGAAAGATAAAAACTCCAGAATCACAAGGTGGTACCTGGCACTACAGCCATTTAAATTCAAGGTGATACACAAATCTGGTAAGGAGAATAGCAATGCTAATTTTCTGTCAAGAGATGGATCAGGAATTGAGGGTTCTGAAGGGTGAAAAACAAATGTACGAGATTAAATGTTACTGTTTGCTGTACTGTTATAGAAAAAAAGGATACTGCAGATGTGCTTTATTTTTGAAGGTTAGAAGCTGATGTTGGTAGAGAATTGATAGGAAGTTTTGGAAACCTGTTTGATAAAACAGGTTCCCTCTTAAGGAGGGGGGGTGTATGTGACAGGGTGGAATAGGATCATGACCCAGTTGTTATGGAAAGAGTTTGAATACAGGGATCTGTTGTATTCTCTCCTTTTCTGTCTCTTCTTTATCTGGTTGCGCAACCAAATGTTCCTGTGGGACCTAGAATTTGATCACCCCGACAGTTTTGCAGTTCTTTGCCTCTCACTGTCTCGCAGTCTTCCCTTGCTTTTCTGTCTTTTCCTCCCTTGTGTCTTCGAGGCACAGGTCAGAAAGCATACAGAATACCCAGGAGCAGTTGTAAAATTCCACAAAACTGTGTATTTATAGTTGCAGTAGCATAAAATAAACCTTTTCAAAATAACTATATACAGAAGCAACTTAAAATCTCTTGTAAAAAATCTCCCTTGCAACTCAGCTTAGCTGTTTTTATAACTCTTTTCAACCCCTATCCTTTGCAAGCATCCTGTCCTTTGTAAATTTCAGGAGCTGCTAAAACATTGATAACTTCCTGAGGTCCCCACAGCAACTGCAAAAGGCTCAGGCATTTGCACCCAAGTAACCTCTAGCTTTTTACAGTTATCTCACATTAGAATTATATAAATTTCAACAGATCCAGAAACAAATGATTTGATACCTTTTATTGGACCAACATGGATGTTACAGAAAAGAACAAAGTGCTTTAGCTTTCGAACCAACCAGGTCCTTCTTCAGAAGCTTTGTGGCAGTTTTTTCAAGTATCCCATACTATTAACACCAGGTTATATAGAAAAAGCAGAAATAATTCTCATTGGTTTAACATATACATTTAAAACATAATAGAAGATTACGTCAGAGAAGCTAATTAACACCAGTATGCCTTTATCTGAGGAGCCTCAGAAGGGCAAAGGTTATCAAGAATTCTCTACAGCCAGAGAGTTCTTGTCACATAAATTTTAAAATGTCTCAGTATGCCAAGAAAGCATTCTAGTGATAAAAAAAAAACCTTTGAGTGGCATTCTCTCTAATACATGTAAGATGAGCTTACAACTTACATTCCAATTGTCCTGGTATATTAAAGGACAGATAATGAGAGACAAAATCCTGAAATTAGGTAAAACTGCAAGTTGAAATCAAGCCTCAAATTAACCTACACATATAAACGTGATGCATGAAAGTATCACTTGTAAGTGTAAGTGCAAAAAAAAAAAAAAACTTGTCAAGGACCCCAAGAAAGCGAGACCATGAGCCTGATAAATGCAGATTTCAACACAGAGTCTCAGTATAACAAAAATGCACAGAATCAGTCTAAGCAATCTAAATGAAAACCCAAAGGAATTACACCTTTAATGAACCCCAAGTAAATGAGATATGCATCTTAATATGAGCAGTTAAAGATGTGACAGTGTGAAATCCACCCACTGACAACTAATAGAAGGAAATAAATGCACACTATATGTGAAAATTAAGTGTTCTAGCCACATAACAACTGCCCCATGCCACGCCCACCCACACATATGTGTGTACATACACCACACCACACCCCCACACCCTCCTGCACACCCACACAACCCACAATACACAACAAATATAGCAAACACATTCACACACACCACACCACTCGCACAACAAACAAAACACACATACACACCATACCCACAACACACAAAACACACACCAAACACACACAAAACACACACATACATACATACATCAGTATACACACACACACACACACTCAAACGCACTCACCACAGTGTTAAGGTGAAAAGTCAACAATGTAGATAACCATAAACTTACAAAATCAAAGGCCTGTTGAAGAACTAAACTGTTTATGTCCATCTTTTAAAGTAAAGGTCTGTGTAAGTTTAAGTGGAATAATGTGTCATGTACCCAACATCAATGTTCAATCCATCTGCCACCATATTGAGAAGTAAAATAAGTCTAATTTCAGAAGCCCGTTCTGTTGTGTACTGTTGAAATGTCCTTTTAAGACCATCACAGACATATCTGAGATTGTGTGGTCATCCTGGGAGAAGTGCTGGGCTACTGGTTTCTCAACCATCTTGTGATTAATAGAATGTCTGTGAGAATTCATTCTAGTGTGGAGTTGTTGGCTTGTCTCCCCACATAAACCTTGCGAGGACATTTCTTGCATTGGATAAAGTAGACCACATTACTTGATGTACATGTATAATTCCCTGTATCCTGAATAGTCTGTTTTGTGATGTAACCACACAGTCTGAAGTGGAAATGAGGTTACATGTCTTACATGTGCGTTGATGACAGGGTCGTGTACCATATGATGTCATGGTATTCTGTTCAGTTCAAGTTGACTCCTAATAATCAGGTTGGCTAAATTAGGTGGTTGTTTAAAAGATAGTAGTGGTAGTTCTTGAAAATACAGTTAAGGGTTTCATTCTCACTAATTATTGGATGGAGATCCTTAGTAATCTTACGTAGGAGTTCAAGGTCAGGATGGTATGTGACTACTAAGGTATTCTGCTGGTAGTCATCCGTTCCTTATATTGCAGTAGCTGTTCTCTTGGGACCTGTGTTGCCGTTCCACTGCTCTGTCAATTTCCCTGGATGAGTGTCCCTGCTCAATAAAGGTGTTTTTCAACATCGCCAGATGTGTGTCTCTGTCTTCCTCATTTGAACAGAAGTGATACGAAGTGCTTGACTATATATAACAGATTTCTTTGTGTGGCTCGGGTGATTACTTTTCTTGTGTAAGTATCTCTGTCTGTCTGTTGGTTTCCTGTAAAGACAGGTATGTAGGTACCATCCTAATAGTGACAGTGGTATCCAGAAAATGTACACTTGTGGCAGAATGTTCTAGGAAAGCTTTATAGTTGGGTGGAGGTTATTAAGTTCTTGGTGAAAATCTTAAATGTGTCAGTGCCCTCTGTCCAAATTATAAACAAATCATCAATGTCGGAAATAACGAGTGGTTTATGTGTACAGTGCCTTAGAAAATCCTCCTCCAAATTAAGCCATAAAAGATTAGCATACTGAGGAGCCATCCTGGTTCCCATTGCAGTTCCATAGTTTGAACATAATGTTTACCATTAAAGCTGAAGTTGTTATGTGTCAGAATGAATTCAATGAGTTTACCCACAACTCCAGGGTCAATGTTGGGGTCCAATTCTTTGTCATGCAGATATTTGAGGCAGGCTGAAATGCCATCTGTGTGTGGAATATTAGTGTAGAGGAGGTTACATCCATCAGTAGCTAAAAGGGTATCAGGTGGTAAGTCCTTAAAACCAGAAAGTTTATGTAGGAAGTGAGTAGTGTCCTTGATGTAACTATCCCTTTGTATAACCAGCGGTTTGAAAATAGCTTTACAAACCCTGATATCCCTCTGTCAGGGTGCCATTACCAGAGACTGTGGGTCTACCAGAGTACCAGGCTTATGTATTTTAGGAAGCATGTAGAATGTCCCTGGCTTAGGTTCACTGGGGACGAGGTCCTTTAGTTTGTCTTGGACATGCTCTGGAAATGTTTCAATTAACTTCTGTAGTTCTCTTTTATATTCTGTAGTTGGGTCACTTCCCAGTACTTTGTAGTAAGTAAGGTCACTTAGCTGCCGGTTGGCTTCTGTAGTGTAATCATCCCGATTCAATATCACCACTGCCGAGCCTTTATCAGCTTTTTTTATGACAATGTTATGGTTTGATTTTAGTGTTTGTATAGCCCTCCGTTCCAATGGAGAGAGGTTGTAGCGGGCCTGTTTCTGCCTATTAAGAATCTCACCAGTAACTCTCTGAAAGCAATTAATGTATTTGTCCAGTTTCTTGTTATGGCCACTTGATGGGGTAAACTCATATGGTTTCTTTTCTTATCCATGGTAGTTTTACTGTTTGTGATTTCTTCCCTGTCTGTGATGTCTTCTCTGCCATGAAAAATTCCTGAGTCTCAATCTGGGGAAGTATTCCTCCATTTCACCACAAAACTGTATTCTGTCCTGTGGTTTAGTTGGGCAGAAATTGAGGCCCTTAGAAAGTACATTTAATTCCCCAGTAGTCAGTGTGTGGGTGGACAAATTAACAACTGAAAGGTGCCCATCTGTGTGGCTTAGTTGTTCAGTCACTCTGTTCTGTTCTTCATGGTTGTTAGGAAGTATGGTAAGTTGAAGGGCATCTAACTTCCTGTTTTTAATGAGCATGGCTTTTCTTAAGGTTCTTTGGTAGTTCATGTCTATCTCATGCAAGATGTCCGGAATAGGCTCACCAGACATCCTCTCCAGTGTGGTAGCTATTTCATTAAACTGTTTCTTCAAAAATGCTTTTTTGGCATATGAGCTGTGGATTCTGTGATTTCTCAATTTCTCAGAGGTCCTACGACAAAGTTGTTCAGCATATGTAGAATTATCTGTGTTTCTCAGTGGATTCCAGTGGATTTATTAGGAGTCAACTTGAACCGGAACAGAATAACATGACATCATATGGTACACGACCCTGTCATCAACGCACATGTAAGACATGTAACCTCATTTCCACTTCAGACTGTGTGGTTACATCACAAAACAGACTATTCAGGATACAGGGGAATTATACATGTACATCAAGTAATGTGGTCTACTTTATCCAATGCAAGAAATGTCCTTGCACAGGTTATGTGGGGGAGACAAGCCAACAACTCCGCACTAGAATGAATTCACACAGACATTCTATTAATCACCGATGATTGAGAAACCAGTAGCCCAGCACTTCTCCCAGGATGACCACTCAATCTCAGATATGTCTGTGATGGTCTTAAAAGGACATTTCAACAGTACACAACAGAGACGGGCTTCTGAAATTAGACTTATTTTACTTCTCAATATGGTGGCAGATGGATTGAACATTGATGTTGGGTACATGACACATTATTCCACTTAAACTTACACAGACCTTTACTTTAAAAGACGGACATAAACAGTTTAGTTCTTCAACGGGCCTTTGATTTTGTAAGTTTATGGTTATCTACATTGTTGACTTTTCACCTTAACACTGTGGTGAGTGCGTTTGAGTGTGTATGTGTATGTATACTGATGTATGTATGTATGTATGTGTGTGTTTTGTGTGTGTTTTTGTGTGTTGTGGGTATGGTGTGTATGTGTGTTTTGTTTGTTGTGCGTGGTGTGGTGTGTGTGGAATGTATTTGCTATATTTGTTGTGTGTTGTGGTTGTGTGGGATGTGCAGGTGTGTGTGTGTGTGTGTGGGTGGGGGGTGTGGTGTGGTGTATGTACACACATATGTGTGGGTGGAGCGTGGCATGGGGCAGTTGTTATGTGGCTAGAACACTTAATTTTCACATATAGTGTGCATTTATTTCCTTCTATTAGTTGTCAGTGGGTGGATTTCACACTGTCACATCTTTAACTGCTCATATTAAGATGCATATCTCATTTACTTGGGGGTTCATTAAAGGTGTAATTCCTTTGGGTTTTCATTTAGATTGCTTAGACTGATTCTGTGCATTTTGTTATCACGAGACTCTGTGTTGAAATCTGCATTTATCAGGCTCATGGTCTGTTTTGGGGTCCTTGACAAGTTTTTTTTTTTTTTTTTGCACTTACAAGTGATACTTTCATGCATCATGTTTATATGTGTAGGTTAATTTGAGGCTTGATTTCAACTTGCAGTTATACCTAATTTCAGGATTTTGTCTCTCATTATCTGTCCTTTAATATACCAGGACAATTGGAATGTAAGTTGTAAGCTCATCTTACATGTATTAGAGAGAATGCCACTCCAAGGTTTTTTTTTATCACTAGAATGCTTTCTTGGCATACTGAGACATTTTAAAATTTATGTGACAAGATCTCTCTGGCTGTAGAGAATTCTTGATAACCTTTGCCCTTCTGAGGCTCCTCAGATAAAGGCATACTGGTGTTAATTAGCTTCTCTGACGTAATCTTCTATTATGTTTTAAATGTATATGTTAAACCAATGAGAATTATTTCTGCTTTTTCTATATAACCTGGTGTTAATAGTATGGGATAT
This sequence comes from Neoceratodus forsteri, assembly GCA_016271365.2. Lineage (NCBI taxonomy): Eukaryota > Metazoa > Chordata > Ceratodontiformes > Ceratodontidae > Neoceratodus > Neoceratodus forsteri. The sequence goes on from CM028131.1 coordinate 1,339,317,913, forward strand.
TTGAACAAACTGCCACAAAGCTTCTGAAGAAGGACCTGGTTGGTTCGAAAGCTAAAGCACTTTGTTCTTTTCTGTAACATCCATGTTGGTCCAATAAAAGGTATCAAATCATTTGTTTCTGGATCTGTTTTTAAAAGGACCAATACGGCACCTACAACATTTTTTTGCATAAATTTCAACAGTAACACAATTTTCTAAACAAAAGTGATCCCATTATCAGTTTCATTCCATACATTGATTTGCACATAATTTTATATTAGCTGATACAGCTATGCAAGGAAGAAAAACAGCAAGAGAAAACTGAGAGACAGTGAGAGGCAAAAGATTGCAAGACTGGTCGGGTTGATCAAGTCCGAGGTCTCACAGGAGAATTTAGTTGCGCAACCAGACGGAATAGACCGAAAAGGAAAGAATACAGATCCTTGCATTTAAACACTTTCTCCAAAACAAATGGGACAGGGTCCTATTCTACCCTGACACACCTTGCATATCTGCTGATATAAAAATATATGCAAATCATCATGTGAAAATGTAACTGATATTGGGATCCTTTTGTTTAGAAATTATATAGTGGTACTGTTGAAATGTATATAATTATAGTTTGAGATGATTGCAGAAAGCTATTGGAAACTCAAGGGGTTACCTGAGTGCAATTTTTAAGCCTTTTGCAAAAGCTATGGAGATGGGGCCTCAGTTCTGGGACACTGTGTTCCTGCCAGCACCTGCCTGAAATATACTAGAACATTTTAGAAAAAACAGGATACTTGTTAAGAAGGGGGATTGGAAGGACTTATAAGAGAGACCGAGCTGCAATTGCTTGCAAAAAAGGGACACAGAGATTGAAGGAAAATTCAGATGCATCTTCTATTTATTCTGCTTTTGTAAATAGTTATTCTGAACAATTTTATTATTTTATGTTACTGCAAGTACTAATAAAACTCTTGTTGCGAATTTTACAACTGCTCCTGGTTTTTCCTTTGCTTCTTGACCTGTGCCTTGACGACACTAGTCAGGGGTCAGATCATGCTGGTCAAGACAGACAACATCACGACCATGTTCTACCTGAACAGGCAGGGTGGAACTCATTCCCTTGCTTTGTATCAGGAGGCCTTCTGAACCTGGACCCTCGTGTGCAGCCTGGGTGCAGAGCTCCTGGTGATTAATTTTGTAAGAGAGAAGAATCAGCTAGTGGACCCTGTCAGCCAGGTAGGAGAGAAGTCGCACGAGTGGTCCCTGAATCAGAAAGTGGTTAACCTCTTGTTCTTCCAGTGGGATCCACCCCCCCAAAGTCCAGGACACTGGGGGATGCCTTTGCAAGTCCCTGGACTCCAGGCCTTGTGCATGCCTTCCCTCTCTTCCCCTTGATCCACAAGTTGGTGGTCATGGCCCAGAAGGACAAGGCACAGATGAGTCTGATCGCGCTAGACTAGCCAAGGCATTTTTTAAACCTGGATCTGCTCAGCCTTAGCAGCAGACCTCCGTGATGACTGTCTCTCCTCCTGGATCTTCTGACCAGACTTCATGGGATGGTCCTTCATCCGGACCTGCAGCCCTTGCTTCTCATGGCCTGGTTCCTGAGCGGCTAAAGTTCTAAGCCTTGGGTTTCTCGGATGATTTGCTCCACGTTGTGGAGGCCTTCTGAAAAAAGTCGACTCTTAGATGCTGTACCTTTAAATGGAAGAGATTTTCCATTTGGTGTCGGGACAGGACGCATGCCCCTTTCCTGCCCTGTGGCTAGCATCCTGGATTATCCCTGGTCCCTCTTTCAATTGGGACTGCGGGTGATGACTCTTAAGGTGCACCTGGCAACCATCTCTGCTTACTGGTCGCAGTCTGGTAAGTCAACAGTGGTCCAGATGAAGATGGTCGGGTGCTTTTTCAAAGGCCTGGACCATCTGTCCCCTCCAGTACGTGTACCACCTTCACTGTGGGACTTACTTCTGGTGTTGGCTGTGCTAATGGGCAAGCCTTTCGAGTCTATGCACAGGTGTGAGATGCCACAGTTGTTATGGAAGATGGCCTTCCTGGTGGTCATCATGTCAGTCAGAAGGATGAGTGAGCTCCTGGCGCTCTTGGTGGGATCTTCTTACTTGGTCTTCCACAGGTGTCGTCAAGGCACAGGTCAGGAAGCATAGGAAAACCAGGAGAAGTTATAAAATTCGCAAGAGGTGTTTTATTATTATCAATAACAGTGAAATAAAAAATAAAGATTGTTCAGTATAACTAGTTACAAAAGCAGTACAAACAGAGAAAACAAAGTCCTTCAACTGAGGGTATCTCTAATTTCAAGTTTCAGTCTCGATCTCTCACTCTCTCTCTCTCTGGCAAAAGCATTGCTGCTCTTTTTATAAGACTTTGCCTGGGAACTTGATTAGGAAACCATCCTGTTTCTCTGAAAATGTTCTTGTCAGTTTCTTTGCAGAGCAGGTTTGCAGATAGAACAATATCCCAAGCTGGTCCCCTGCTGACAGCTCTGCAAAAGAGTTTGCAAACAAGCATGGGGGAAGCTCAAGCTGCATCTCAGGTTAACCCCCTAAATTCCAAACAACTTTTTGCAGTCATTTCAACAATATAACTATATACATTTCAAACAAAGGGATCCCAGTTTCACTTACAGTTTCACACAAAGATTCACATGTATTTTATAACCGAAGATATGCAAGGTGGAAGAAAAGATAGAAACAGCAAGTGAAGGCAGAGAGATAGCAAGAGGCAGAGAATCGCAAGACTGTCAGTGTCATCAGTTCCTAGGTCTCACAAGAACATTTGGTTGTGCAACCAGATGGACAAGAGACAGAAAAGGAGAGGACAGAACAGATCATTGCATTTAACTCTCCATGCATAACAAGTAGGACAGGGCCTTACTCAACCCTGTCACAACAGGGACAGAGTTGTCCTTTGCCCCAACCCGAACTTCTTCCCGAAGGGTGTATTGGAGCTTCACCTTAATCAGGTGATTAACTTGCAGATATATTTTACTAACCTGACTTCAGTGGCCAATCGCAGGCTCCATACCCTGGACCTATGGAGGGCACTCTCTTATTAAGTGGAGCGCATGGCTGGAGTTGGGGAAGAGGCTCACCAGCTGTCACTTACGCCTGAGCCGTGCCTGACAGACTGGCAGAAAAATGGATGACTAGCCGGTGGATCTCCTACTGTATCAACCTGTGTTATAGAACAGGGATGTCCCTGTCCATGAGATCTGCAGGGCTGCTACCTAGAAGTTGGCATACACCTTCATTTCCCACTACTGCATCAACCTTTAGTCAAAGAGGGATGCTACCATATACCACTCCTAGAACTACAGTTACAGGTGAGTAACCTATTTATTTTTACCTGCTAATTGCTCAGATTATAGAGCAAGTTAGATGCTAACTGGCACTGCAAGTAGACTCAGTATGCTGCAATTGCAGAAAAATTACTGCGGTTTTGGGAAAAATACTGCAGTGGGGGGGAGTGTTTTGGATGGTATGTGCAAAGATTTCTGTCTTTAAAGGGAAGATCCCTTCAGCCTTTCATTCTGTTTACCTGTGTAGTTTGTAGGCATGAACAATGATTGCCTCTATTGCAGCCTCCTAATTTCATCAGGATTTAAATGTAAATGAAGGTACTTATATTGGGTGTGAAAACCTGCTTGACTGCACTACAAAGGTCATGACCCAACTCATGTAACATATACTGGAATTTATGATGTTTTAGTACTAAAGTCTACAGCAGCTGTACTGTATTAGTCAGTGCTGTTGCTTTCATCTGCAGTCCCTATTTTTTGCCTTATGCTGCCCATGAAACTTTTCAAGATGTACTAAGCGCCCTGCTGTTTTCTGTAGTTTAAAATGTATCCGAGTTAGAAAAAATGCTTTTAGAGAATACAGGGACTTAACAAGACTGAATGACAGTATAACTTCTGCTGGCTTGTGCAGGTGTGTATCAACTCCCATGATGCATTGCATAAGTGGGGTCATGACCTTTGCAATGGAGACAAATACGTTTTCACACCAGGGCAAAACAGAGTGAAGCAGCCTCATTTATATTTATATTAGGATGCAATTAGAGGGATGCAAGAGAGGAAATCATTATTAATGCTTACAAACTACACAGGTATACAGAAAACAAGTTAAGGGGACTTTCCGTTTAACTCTGCATACAAGTGAAATTGACACTTCATTTTAAGACATCAAGTGATATCTTCCTATTGTCATAATGTGTACTCTTGTGCAGATTTTAGAGATTATTGTTAAGTTTGGTGTGTGTGAGTCAGCTGTGGTGAGGTTTGAGCAATGATTCATCAAACAGAATGTAGTACCAGTTGAAGCATTCTTATCAGCATTTAAATCACTTCACCTCTTTTCATTCACTGTGACAATAACAAGGCATGCAACTTGGCTGGTCCCAGGAAGGTCCTATACCAGTACCAGCCCCTCCTTATAGGAGTCAGTTTTTGCTGATCTTAGAATCCCAGGTATTGTTTGTAGTTAGAGACTGCTTTTACCACTGACAGAATTCGCTTCTCGTTTAAAGCTGAAGGTGTGCAAAAGGTGATTTGTCAGTGCAAATGTTGTGCTCTTGTTGCCAACTTTTCTAGCACGTGAACCTCATCCTTGATGGAATTCATTGGTGTCTGGGAATGTTGTGCATCAGTTGTTGGCATTGTTATGGCATTCTCAGAAAGAAATGAATTTTCACAGTGTATTTCGAAGAAAAATGATGTGTAAATACTTGCTGCTTCTGTGGTTCCCTGGTCAATTGCATCCTAGCTAGGGTTCGCCATCCTTACTTGCTTCATTTGATTGGTACGAGTTTTACATGCAAACCTGTGCCTCAACCTTAGAAACCAACTATGTGCACTTTTTTTGAAGGTGAGTACAGGGGTGGTGGTGTCGCTTCAGAAAGAAGTACTTTCTTGAGGGTTAAGAACCAATCTCACCACTGTATCATCAGTTATTGGACAGTCAGAACCGGTCTCAAGTAGAATCCTTTATTTCATTCATGTTAAATGCAGCCACAGGATGTTACCTTACACAGGTAGTATAGGTAGCAACAAACAGCTTTACATTTCATCCCGCCCACCTTGGGTTTCGTCAGAGGTAACTATGACCAACCAAATCTAATCTTTTATAGTCTGATAACATGAATAATTCATGAGGAAGTGACGTTTGGTTGGTCAAGTACTAATACATAAAACATTTTAATCATGCTCCTGTTATATTGATAGTGTTTCATATGAAAAATATTTTTATAACAATAAATTATTACTGATCTGTACAAGAAACCCACTGATCGTAATACATTGCTTCTAGCCACCTGAGACATGTGACCTGTAACCTGCCTAAAGGACAGTTCATGAGAATTAAAAGAAACTGTGGTAATGACGAATTGTATAGTGCATGATCAGATGAACTGACTGAACGTCTACAGGAACGACAATATAGACAATCAGACATTTTAATAGCTAGGGAGACTAAATCATATGAGCCGTGAGGAATTATTGACCCAAAAAAACCGAAGAGATTACCGACAGCCTCAAACAAAGTGACCACGACTTACATTTACCACTACATATGTGGGTGGGGCTAAGGAAGTAGCAGGCATAGTTAAAAAGAATGGATTAAATGTTCAAAATTTAACTGTTCTGTATGCACTCAGGAAAAGGAGAAAGTTAAACACCTGTTTGCTTTCACACAAACTCCTTTTTTATTTTTTAAATATTTTTTTAGCCAGTACTTGCTGACATATCCACGTTTCTTTTTAGACATTGAATTTCATTTGCCATATTTGGTGGAGAGTCTCGGCATAAGAATAAGAAATAAAGTCACTGTACCAGACCATGAAGCAGGAAAACTTTCTGTGTGTCTCCTTCTTTCTTTTTTGTACTTTGTGGCTCAATTGCCTAATCCTGCAAGTGGGCTCACACGAGCAGGATCAGCAACTAAGCCGCAGTTAGGCTGGTGGAGCCACAAACTACAAAAGAAAGGAGGAGACTACACAGAAAGCCTTCTCCTGCTTCATGATCTGAGCACTGAGGCCTTCTTGTTCTTATGCAGACTCCGCAAATATGTGAGTAATTAAATGTCTAAAAAACGTGGATATGTCAGCCTGACTAATAATATTAAAATAAAAAGGAAAACTGTGTAACTGAAACAAAACTCGTTTTCCTGAGTGCTGCGCTAAGAACTGATTCAATTGAACATTAATCAGCTGCTAACCCTGCCTATATTTGCACCAGGAAGAACCTGTCTTCCCTCATGTATTAACACAAGGGGTTGTTGAGATCCACTTTTTAATTTTGTTTAACTTTGAATAGTTAAAAGAACTTGAATATGCTATGCGGGGCCAAAAAGTTAGATTGGTATCTGAAACAACCAATCAGGATCTCTTGCAGGAGATAACCAGTTAGTGGGACGGATCCTTTTCAGTGTCATTTAAGTGATATTGCAAAATTGGATGGGAAGGTATGCCTTTTTGCAGATGACACAGAAATCTGGGTGGATGCTTAAGAGGGGGTGGAGAGAATGCGTATGGATCTTGGTAATCTTGAGAAGCAGTCAAGAGCATTGCATTTGGAGTTGAATGCCAGAAAGTGCTAAATCATGCACCTTAGGCATAGGAACCATGGAGCTGAGTATAGGATGGTGTTGGGGGGGAGTGACAGTCATCAAGCAGAAAAGGGACCTTGGGGTTATCATATCTCATGACCTCAAAGTGGCAGGGCAGTGGGTAGGACTTGTGGGATGCTGGGATGCACAGGGAGAGGTATCTCCAGCAGATGGAGGGAGGTGGTGTTGCCACTGTATATCTGACTTGTGAGACACCACGTGGAGTATTATGTCCAGTTCTGGGGGCCGCATCTCAGAAAGGACATAGACAGGGTGGAGGCATTCCAGAAGAGAGAAAAACTCACATGGTGCAGGGATAGCATCAAAAGTCCAATAAGGAGAGACTGAGAAATATCCACTTGTACACCCTGCAGGAGAGGAGAGCAAGAAGGGACATGATAGAGACCTTCAAGTGCCTCATGGGGGGGGGGTGAACAGGGTGAAGGGGGGAGTCTCTCTTAAATGAGAAGAAAACCAGGACCAGTGGTCATGTGATGAATCGGGAGGGGGAGGGAGTTTAAGAGGGATTTGAGGATGTACTGCTTAACTGAAGGAGTGGTGGATGCCTGGAGCAGGCTGCCAAAAAAAGTGGAGGAGGTGAAAACAGTATGGGGCTTCAAGCATATGTGGGATAGACACAGGGGAATATTAGTAAATAGGCTAGTAGAAAGGAGGGTCGCCCAGAGACCAGTTAGGATCAGTGGAGATGGACTAGGCAGGGACCATCTAGGCAAATTGGGTGGGTCAAGTGGTCCCTTTCTGCTGACAAATTCCGTATTTCTCAGAAGGCAGATACTTTCCACATTGTGGGGTTTCGAAAAACACATGCAGTCTAAAGCCTTAAACCCAGTGAAAAGCATCATGGTTATGCAAATCTGTTGGGGGTTGAGAGTGGGTGGGCTGAATAGAAAATGTCTCAAGTAGTACTACATTTTGCTGATCATGTCACTATGCAGACTGCACCATAACCAGGCCATGGACACGTAAAGGTTACACTCATCTTTCTAAAATGCATAATCTTTTCTCATGTTAAAAGATCTACAAAAATAAGATGCAAAGTGCCGGAGTAAGGAGATAAGGTGTAGCGTTCTGCACCTGCTGCTGGTGTCTGATCTTGCTGAGGGCACAAACACTACTTAAGGCAGCATAGGGAAGCAACTCTATTTTCACAGGTTCAGCTTCTAGAAAGGGGTGAAATCTCAGTGGTAAAAGCATCCTCTAACTATAGCCAACCCCTTGGATTCCAGGGTCAGACTTTAACGGTATGAAGAACTACTGTCAAATTGTTGAAAACTTTTTACTATGAGTTGAATCCCATATGGGATAGGCAGCTACTGTTGCTTCAACCATCTGGGAGCAAAGAAGCCGATGCATTTGAACTTTTTTGCAGCAAATTTGAACTCTTTTTATTGCCAAAGTGAGTGGAAAGAGTTGAAGTAATTTAAATGTTAATTAGAAAGAAAAACAATATGTAGGGTGCAAAAATAATACAAGAAGGCAGGTTCTTTCCAAATTCTTTAGAGTCTGTAACCCCCCCACACACATGCTCACACATGCACATGCACACACACACAGCCAAAAGTCTCAAACCCCGTACAAAGCATCATGTGTATGCAAATCTGTTTGGACATGGGGGCTATGCTGACTAGGAAATGTCTCAACTTTTTTTCCTACTGAAATTCACAAGAATAAGACGCACAGTGTTGGAGTGAGGAGACGAGCTGCAATGTTTAGCACCAGCTGCCCTGTCAATTCTGGAAGAGTGCGCTACACTACTTGAAGCAAGATAGGGTTGCACTACTGTTTTCAAATCTTCAGCTTCAAGAAAGGTATGAAATCTGGTAATGGTAGAAGTGGCCCCTAACTACATCCAACACCCGAGATTCCAGGGTCAGACTTTTATAAAGAACTACTCTCAAATTTCTGAAAACCCCTTATTATCACAGACAGAATCCCATACAGGATGGGCAGCTACTCATCTGATTTCTTTTTTTTCCTTCATAGTGAGCAGCGAGAGGTGAAGTATTTAAATGTTGATAAGAAAGAACAGTAATAATATGTAGGATGCATAAATGATGCAAGAAGGTAGATATCTCTTCAAGAAGGCTCCAGGATAGTAACAGCTCAGATTCGTGGCAGGGAAGTCTTGTCAAACTAACCAGATAGTTTTCTTTGACTGGGTGAGAAGTGAACTGGGTAGGGGCCATGCTGTGGATTTGGTCTACTTTGACTTCAGCAAGGCTGTCAACTCAGTGCCTCACAGACGGTTGATGAACGAGATGGAGGATCTGGGTGCGGATAGTGAACTAGGTGGGCAACTGGCTAAAAGGGAGGCAGCAGAGGGTTGTAATCAGTGGGGTCAAGTCAGCAGAGAGGGAGGTCATGAGTAGGGTACCACAGGAATCTATTCTGGTACTGGTCCTTTTCAGTATGTTCATTAGCGACATTGGTGAGGGTATCGGAGGCAGGCTGTGCCTCCTCACAGATGACACTAAGCACTGTGGGAGTGATGAGGGAACTGGGTAAATGCAGAGTGGCATACGAAAGCTAGAGGGGGTGGTCTAAGGTTAGGCAGTTAAAATTCAATGCCAAAAAGTGCAAGGTAATGCACCTATGGAAGAAGAACCCCAGGACTGAATACTGGATGTGTGGGGTGAGACTTAGCACTGCGGCCGAGAAACGGGACCATGGAGTTATCAGAGACTCTATCAAACAACCAAGTCAGTGCAACAAGGCATATAGCAAAGCGAATAAGATGTTGCAGTGTATCTGGAAGGATATTGATAGCAGAAGGGCAGAGGTACTACTTCTCTTGTATAGATCCTTAGTGAGGCAACGGTGAGAGTACTACGCTCAGTTCTGGAATCCTCATCTGAGGAAGGATAGAGATAAGCTGGAGACGGTGCAGTGCAGGGTAACAAAAATGATTCAGGGCCAACAGGGCAGGTCCCATGAGGAGCGCCTCAAGGCACCGAACATATACTTGCTAGAGAGCAGAAGGGAGAGGGGAGATATGATAGAGACCTTCACAACTGCAGGGAAGTATTTAACTTGAATACTAGTTCAAGGTCACATGGACACGCGTGGAAGCTGTCAGGAGGGAGGCTTAGAAGGGATATGAGGAAGTTTCCTGCCAAAGGGGTGCTAAAACTATTGCTGGGTTCATGTATGGTTAGGATAGAATGAAGAGTATAGTGGTTGCTTAGGGCAACAGAAGCTGGGAGTGGAATGTGGAGGACTAAGACCCTGGAAGGGGAGTAGATCCCAGGGCTAAATAGTAAACTCGGGCAGACTGGATGGACTGTTGGTCTTTTTTCTGCTGTCATTGTCTATGTTTCTGTGCTTAGTTTTCAGTTTGTGTGGTTTCTGCAAGCACACCTACAGTTAAAAGCATCAAACCCAGCACATAATATCATCTGTGTGCAAATCCATGTGTGTGTCTGTGTGTTGGATGGGGGGTTAGTTGACTAAGAAATGTCTCAATTGGTACTACAGTCTGCTTGCTTGTCACTACTCAGACTTTGCCACAGCTGGTTCACACCCAGTAAACATAACAGTAATCTTTTTAATCTGCGTAAAAGAGTAGGCATGAGGCGCTGCAAGCTATCGCTTTGTGCTCAAAAACTACTGGTTGAGGTTCTTTCTCCTGGTGCTTTTGTTACCCTTCCTGAAGTTACTGGCAAATATGCTCAAAGTCCACTTTCTAAACAATGTAAAGGTACAGCCTATAGCGATGCACCTCTTCTTTCAGATTAGCTTCTAGTATGGGTGAACTCTAAATTGCTGTTTGTAAAGTGTATTCCTTTTATCTGCGAGCATGACATCACTTAATGTATTATGTTTTTCTAGGATCGTGGATATGTTGTTCTAGCCACACTGTTTGGCATGTCCTTTCCCTTTAAGAATCTTGCCAGAAAGTCTTGAAGCTGGCTTCTTCCACCCACCCAGGTGGTATAACCCTCTGCTGCACCCCATGATGCCAGGTCTTCCTTTCCGCTGGAAGATACAGGTTCCCTCCTTACCGCTCTTGCGTTCTGTAGGTCCTGACTTTCAAATCCTCGGATTTATTTAAACTCAAACTCACAAGAGTTGCTAAAAAATTGCTTTGCAATCTCGACCGTTATGGAGGATAAATCCTCTCCCGGTGTCCGCTGCTGCCCATGCGGGCAAAAGATGTCTTGCACAGATCCGCATGCCATGTGCATGTATTGCCTGGGTGTCGGCCATGACACTTAGACCTGTGAGATGTGTTGCGCATTTCACCCGAGCGTCTTGGACGATCATCTGACACGGCTGAAATTGGGCAGACCAGAGAAATGGAACCCGCCGGTCAAATCTAAGGAAGTCCGATGTGCGGTCTCCATGGCTGTGGGGTCCGTTGAGCAGCTCGAACAAATGAAGGCCTTCGAGGAAGAGGTGGCTCGGGCTGCGTCAGTCCTTGAAGCCCTTCTTTGTCCCGCTCAACTTGGGCTCCACTTTCTCTAGATCCTTTCAGGAAATGTGCCAGTTCTTTCCCACCAAGGGTTAGGGGCCTTCGGGCACGCATGTCTCTTGATCCCATAAAAAAGGACAAGGAACTGAGAGAATCTTTGTCTCACTGACGACATTCCTGGGATTGTGAGCAATCTCGGTCCCATGAATCACCTGTCTTGACGTCGGTCGAGGTTGCGGCCTTGGCCGCTGGTTTCACGGTTCCCCCGTCAGGCCAGCTGGCCCAGACATTGGTCAACGATCTGGTTGAGATCATTCTCAACCCAGTTGACCCGTTGTCACCCGAGGAGGCCGACAGCTCCTTGTTCAGGACCCCGGTCCTGCCTCTCCCCGATGAATGAGACCCAGCCTGCTGGGAACCCCATCGGAGAACTGGTCCTGGACCAAGAAGAACCACTGATCTCCCCGGTGCCTTCTGATCGTCCCCGTCGGTCAACCTGATGATCGAGGTTGAGGTCTCGGACTCCTTCGACTGACAGGCCAAAGAACACGCAAGCCGCCTAAGAAGAGGCTCTGCTGACGTTTTTCGTTGTCCTTCTCGGATGAGGAGAGGCTTTGATGGAAACTCCGTCAACGCTACAAAGATTTAATGTGGCAACAGCTGATCTTGTCTGGTCAAAAGCTGATTCTGGCTTTCACCCTAGCTATTATGTGGCTGTCGCCTCCCAGGCCGAAGCCGACTCCTCTGGAGCCGGCCCACACCATTCCTTCTCCCACGGAGCTGGTCAAAACCATTCCAGTTTGGCCAAAATCAACCTCTCCACCGATCTTGGTGGAGCCACCACCTAAACAGCCCCCTATGGGGGGCCTGCCAAAGAGTCCCGGCCTGTTCCGGGCCTCCCTAATAGGCTCTCTGGTACACTCACTCCTGACTGTCCTAGGTGGGTAGAGGAAGATTCAGGTGGCCGGCCGATTTATCTGGACTCTTTGGAGTCTGAGGACTCAGACCTTCATTCCCATCCCTTGGATGAGGAATCGGTCGGTAGTCTCTTGACGGAGGAAGGCCCCTCTTCCTTTATGGGCATCCTCCGTCTTATCTCCGAATCCACAGAGATGCCTCTTAAACCCATCCAGAAACGGGCCGAATATCCCCTCACGGATATCCTCAAATGGGGAGATTCACTGATGGAAACCTTTCCAGTGGCCGAGGCCATTGTTTGTCCGGCTTTGGAGCTATGGCAGCATCTTGCCTCCTGCCCTGCACCTTCTGCCTGTATGGCCCGCAAATACGTGGTGCCCATTGGGTCCCTTTCTGGGTTCACAGAGCACCCCTCTGCAGAGGTTCTGGTGACCAAATCTGTGTTCAGATGCTTGGGTAGTTCGGCAGATACAGATAGATCTCCAGACAAGGAGTCCAAAAAAACTGGACCACTCTGCCCGTGAAGTCTATGCCGCCTCTATGCTGGGCCTTCGTCAAGCAAGCTTGGCTGTCATCATGGCTCATTTCTCTCACGCCCTTCTGGGCTTCCTTGATGAGGTTCTACCTCAGCTCCCCACAGACCCCCACACCACGGTCAAGCAGGTCTGGGACCAGGGTTAGGCTGTTGCAAAGCAGCATCTCCAGATGGCTCTGGACCTCCGGGGATTCATGCGCCCGTTTGGTAGCAGCCGCAGTTGCCATGTGCTGCAGGGCTTGGTTAAGGGTCTCCACCTTCACGGTGGACACCCAACACAATCTAACAGACGTCCCTTTCCTGGGCACCGACCTCTTCAGCCCAGGTGTGGACAGTCACCTCCAACGCATCGAATAGTCCAGTGCCACCTTGGACTCCATAACTTCTGCACAAAAGGAATCCCAGGGTTCCAAAAAGCAGAACAAAAAGCCATTTTGGCATTCTGCCCCTGCAGCCAAGCAGCCCCACTTTCAAGCGGGGCAGCAACAGCAGGTACAATCTGGGCACCCTCGGCCCAAGTCTGGGCCTCTGGCAGCTCGTAAGCCTGGAGGATGGGGCTTAGGCAGTCCCCAATCTGGACCCCCTTCCTCCAAGCCTGCTCAGTGACAGGATGGGGGTGGCCAGCCTCATACCTGTCACGCAAGCTCTGGGTCCTCCCTTGGGGGGGGCTGGCTCCACGACTTCCTTTCCGCCTGGTCCACTGTTACCACGGACAGGTGGGTTTTAGAAGTGGTCGGTGAGGGACTGCCTCTGAAATTTGAGCAGTACTCTCCAAGCCGAATCCGCGCCCCACGGGAGGATATACACACTCATTTGTCTCTTTGAGACGACATTGCCCAATTCCTCCACAACGAGGTGGTGGCCAGAGTCATGGACCCCCCCGGTCAACCCAGGGTTCGTATCCAAGTACTTCCTGGTTCTGAAGCAGATGGGGGGCTGACACCCCATTCTAGATCTGCACGACCGGAACCAGTTCCTCAGGTCCTGCACCTTCAGGATGGTAACTCTGTCCCAGATCATACCATCTCTCGAGCAGAACATGTGGTTTTGCTCTTTGGATCTCCAAGACGCACTTTTTCACATCCCAATCCATCCGTCTCACCAAAAGTTTCTTCGCTTCCAAGCAGAAGGAGCCCTATTCGAATTCTGAGCCATGCTGTTTGGCCTGTCATCGGCCCCACAGGTCTTCACCAAATTAATTGCAGTGGTAGCGGCCCATCTTCGGCATCGAGGGGTCAGGGTTTACCCATATCTCAATGATTGGCTCTTGGCGGGATCCTCCAAGCAGAAGGTAGAGAGGTCTAGGCACCTAGCCCTCCAGACCTGCACCGATCTTGGCCTCCTGATCAATGAGGCCAAGTCGGAACTCGTACCTTCACAGGTGATATGCTTTATCGGAGCAGAGCTCGACTCCTGCCGAGCCAGAGCCCCTCTCCCAACGGACAGGGCGGAGGTTCTCTCCTCCTTTGCCCTATCATTTCTGGTTAGGCACTTGCGCCCTGCCCGGGACTTCCTGCACCTTCTGGGGTACATGGCGGCCTGCACCAGTGTGGTCCAATGGACCCGGTGGCATATGCGCTTCCTTCAATGAGAACTGGCCTGCCAGTGGACTCAGCGTCATGGTCACTTCGACCAGCTGGTCACTGTGATCCAGAAGATGTGGAACACTCTCCAGTGGTGGACTGTCATGGATCACTTGCAGGAAGGGATCCCATTTGTCCGTCCCAAGCCAATGATCGTCCTCATGACCGATGCCTCTCTCACGGGATAGGGAGCCCACATGGGGAACCACGGAACCCATGGGTTCTTGACTCCCGAGGAATCCCGATATCATTTCAACCTGCTGGAGCTCAGAGCAGTCAGACTGGTACTGTCAGCATTCGCTCCGCTCCTTCGGGGTCAAGTGGTGCAAGTCCAGACAGACAATACCACGACTATGTACTACCTCAACAAACGGGGTGACACGCACTCCTGGATACTGTGCAGGGAAGCGCTCCGCATCTGGACCCTCATGAACCAACTGGAGGCAGATCTCCTAGTCATTCATGTGGCAGGAGCCTCGAATCACCTGGCGGATGCTGTTAGCCATGTGGGCAAGATGTCCCATGAGTGGTCTCTCCATCCAGAGGTAGTTCACAGCCCGTTCTCCCACTGGGGTAAACCTCAAGTGGATCTGTTCGCTTCCAGGAAGCACACCAAGCTGAGGCTGTTTCATGCCCACCTCCCTCAGTAGAGCTAGCTGCAGGGGGATGCCTTCTCGAGGCCATGGACCCCAAGCCTCTTCTATGCCTTCCCTCCACTTCCCTTGGTTCACAAGGTGATCCTCAAGGTCAGGAGGGACAAGGCGCAGGTGATCCTAGTAGCCCCAGACTAGCTGCACCAATTCTGATATCCAGATCTCCTCAGCCTCAGCTCCAGGCCTCTGAGGCATCTTCCAGTACACCCGGACCTGGTATCTGTTAATCAGGGGAAGGTATTCCATCCGGATCTTCAATCCCTGCACCTGACAGCCTGGTTCCTGAGCGGCTAGAGTTCCAGGCTCTGTGTCTCTCTGAGGATGTACTCACAGTAGTGGAAGCATCCAGGAAGGAGTCGACCAGCGGGTGCTGTGTCTTCAGATGGAAATGGTTTTCCATTTGGTGTCAGGGTAAGGGCATGGACCCTTTGTCCTGTCCAGTGGCTAGCATCCTAGACTACCTTTGATCTCTGTCCAAAGGGGGTCTTCGGTCTACGACCCTTAAGGTGCACCTGACAGCCATCTCTGCTTACTGGGCGCGGGCCAGTCAGCAGACAGTGGCACAGGAAAAGGTGGCCTGGCGTTTCTTTAAAGGCCTCGACCACATATCCCCTCTGGTGTGTGAACCTCCACCTCCATGGAATCTGCTGCTGGTACTGGCAAAGCTCATGGGCAAGCCATTCGAACCGATGCACAAGTATGAGATGTCACATTTGTCATGGAAGACTGCCTTCCTGGTGGCTATCACGTCAGCCAGAAGGACTGGGGAGATCCAGGCGCTCTCAGTGGAGTCTCCTTACCTGGTCTTCCACAAGTACAACGTTGTACCGTGCCCCCACCCGAAATTTCTTCCGAAGGTGGTGTCGGAGTTCCATCTTAACCAGGTGTTGACTCTGCCTGTGTTCTACCCGAACTACACCTCAGAGTCAGAGTACAGACTCCATACTCTGGACCTGAAACCAGCGCTCTCTTATTATAAGGAGAGGATGACGGAAGTTCGGAGAGAGGTTCGCCAACTGTTTGTCACCTACTCTGAAGCCACACCTGGCAGATCCGCAGCAAAGCGGACGATTGGCAGATGGATTACATCCTGCGTTGATCTCTGCTACCGGTTGGTGGGCAAGGAGCCTCCCATAGGGATAAGAGCTTATTCTACCCCCCATACTGCTGCGTTGGTGGCTGCTTCCAGAGACATCCCTATCCAGGAAATCTGCAGGGTTGCTACGTGGAAGACAGCAGACACCTTCATTACCCACTACCACATCGACCTAGAGTCACACCAGGATGCTGGTTTTGGGGCCTCAGTTCTCCAGTCTCTGTTTCCCAAGTAAGAATGGGGGGGGGGCTTGTCTCCCTCCTCCAGGAGAACTACTTGGAGTCTGCCAAAGAGTGTGGATGAACAACATATCCACGATCCTAGAAAAACAGGTTACTCACCTGTAACAGTAGTTCTAGGAGTGGTATATGTTGTTCATCCACACGAACCCACCCAATCTCCCCGGCTTCGATGCACAACCTGAGCTTCCAGCGGGCAAAGATCTGGCATCATGGGGCCGAGCCGAGGGGTATACCACCCGGGTGGGTGGGAGAAGCCAGCTTCAAGACCTTCCGGCAAGATTCTTAAAAGGAAAGGACATGCCAAACAGTGTGGATGAACAACATATACCACACCTAGAACTACTGTTACAGGTGAGTAACGTGTTTTTCTACCTCCTCTGTTTCCCTAGGTACAGTACTACAGTCTATGAATGACTTTCTGTTCCAGGCAAAGATTGACAATATCAACCTGTTCAAGGTGAGATTGCTTCCCGTGGGTAAAGATCTGTACAGCAGTTCTTTCTTGTTCATTAACTGATTGGTGTAACAACCCTTTCAAATCTCTGCTCTCCCCTGTGACAGCTAAGAGGATGAGTGTCCTCATTGTTCAAGTGAGATTGGTGTACATTAGCCCTCTCCAGCTTTTGTCCAAACCTCTCAAATGTCCCTGATTTTGCCTCAGAAATATCCTCGCTCCCACAGACATTTTGCACTTCTATCACTGAAGAGTAGTGATTTGAAGCCAACAAACATGTCGGCTATTACTGTTACAGACTAGTTCTACTGAAAATACTCTTTACATTAAGCTACATATAGTATCAAGCTTTTTGAGTTGACATTAACATTTGTTAAGATGCTTCCTTGATTTTGGTCATTTGTCGCTAGTTTTTTAAGCCTTGTCCCTGATTTGTGAAGCAGGAGGTTCAGAGGTATACTTGTGTCCTTAGCGATGATTGCTAAGAAGATGGGGGTTTCATTGTTCTGTGCATAATAGTCCTCTCCACCTTCTGTCATTAGCAGTGATGGCTAAGAAGATGAGTGCTCATTGCCTGTTGTACAGCAGCTGTCTCCAGCTTCTTTCCTTGATAGTGATGGCTTAGACAGCTCCATTCTCAGTATAGGAACTTCTCTCACCACTGGCTAAGACGCACTTTCGTACGTGGCAGAATTTGGTGGTGCAGCAGGGGATTTGTTTGAAATCCCTTTGGCGTCACAGATTGGGTCTGTTAATCGAGCCTCTCAATTTTAGTTTACATCAGTTGGAAAGGAAAGATTAATTTCTTCTGCATGTGTTCAGTATGTAGGTCTGTCACAAACCATCCATGAGTCCAGAGTGGTGCTTCCCATCTCCAACTTACATTGAGATAGAAATTCATGCTGAGCATCACTTAAATTGAGTCTCGGGTGTTGTTCATCTCAATGAATAAATAGAATGAGACACCTTGGGTGGCCCAGTTGATGTGTATCATGTTTCCATACTGGCGACCCGAGGTCTGGCATGGACATAGGTGCTGACAGCCTGGGCTGGGAAAAACATTGCTCATGGTAGGGTTGGTGCTGCTGCGGCTCTTTGTTGTGGGTTTTGGAGTTAACACCATTGCAAAGGGGAGGCCTGCCATTGTGCGTATGAGGGGCTTGCAAGTGACTGTGTGCAGCACCATTGGGATGAAGGGTGAGGTCATACCTGCACTCAGCACAAGACGCATCACACTTGATGGGACTGCAGAGGAAAAAAAACCTGATGCGCAATTAGAAACAGGCAGAAAAGGCCTATGAGTTCATCCAGTCTGCTCTTAGTCAAGGCAGTGGTAATGCTAACACTTGTGACGCTGACAACACAGGTTCAGGAACGATTCTGGGCTGCTGGAGTGCTGGCCAGGGGAATGAGGATTGAGTGTCCCTTTGAATGCTTTCTTCCTGATGGGGGGGAGGGTTGAATACACAGAATGAAAGTGAGACTTGGAGCATTTCCTGTTATTTGGGAAAGTCAGGTGTGCTGGCATCCGATGATGTCAGTGCACTTCTTGGTGGGGGGTAGGGGCTAACCTGGCCCGCCCAGCAGATCTGGAGTAACTTGGGTGGTCGGCCGCTCTATGCGGACTCCTCAGAGTCTGAGGATTCCTCATCGCACTCCCGTCCGGTCGACATGGAATCGGTGGGAGACCTCTTGACGGAGGAAGGACCCATGTCGTTCTTGGGCATCCTCCTTCTCATCTCCAAGTCCACGGGAATGAAACTGGAGCCCATCTAGAAGCGGGCTCGCTATCCCCTCACGGAGATTCTGGACAAAGGGGACTATCCAATGGAGGCTTTCCCAGTGGCTGAAGCCGTTGTTGACCCTGCCCTGGAGCTCTGGCAGCGGCCCGCCTCCTGCCCTGCGTCCTCGCCCTGGATGGCCTGCAAATATGTGATGCCCACTGGTACCCTCTCGGGGTTGATGGAGCACCCTTCGGCCGAAGGGTTGGTGGCCGATTCTGTGTTTTGGTGCTCGGGCAATACTGGGGACATCGACAAACCGCCGGATAAGGAGTCCAAGAAATTGGACCATTTGGCTAGACAGGTGTATGCTGCCTCCTCGCTTTGCCTCCACCAGGCGAGCTTGGCCGTCATGATGGCACACTTGTCCCATGCCTTTTTGGGCTCTCTGAATGAAGTGATTCCTCATCTTCCTGCGGACCTCCAGACTGCGGTCAAGCAGGTCCGAGATCAGGGCCAGGCTGTGACCAAACAGCAACTTCAGATGGTTCTGGATATCGGAGATTCCTGTTCCCGCTAGGTGGTGTCCGCAGTTGCCATGCACCGTAGGGCTTGGCTGCAGATCTTGACCTTCACGGGAGACACTCGGCACAAGCTGGTGAATGTTCCATACTTAGGCACCGACCTGTTTGGGCCCAGTGTGGAGGGTCACCTCCAATGTATCAAGAAGTCCAGTGCCACCTTGGACTCTGTTACATCTGCCCTGAGGGATCCCTAGGGCTCCAGGCAGCAGAAGCAGAAGCCCTTTTGGTCCTCCACTCCTGTAACAAAACCGGCCCAGCATCAGTCTGGCCAGCAGGCTCAGTCCTGATGACCAAGGCCCAAGTCCATGCCCTTGTTGGTCCGAAAGCCTGTAGGGTAGGGACCCGGTGGTTCCTCAGTCATGTCCTCCTCCTCTAAGCCTGCTCAGTGATGGGATGGAAAACAGCAGTCATTACCCTCATACTGAAATGTGGAAATAGCTCCTCCCCCAATAATTATCGACCAATCTCCATCCTCCCTCCACTCTCCAAAGCTCTCGAAAAAATACTGACCGATCAACTGACAGAGTACCTTGACACCCATGGCCTGCTATGCAGAGAGCAGCATGGCTTCTGATCTGCCCATAGCACAATCACTGCCCTCATGGAATTCTCTAACTTTCTCCACTCTGTCCTAGACAAGGGCCACCTTGCTGGTGCCATTTTTATTGACCTATCCAAGGCCTTTGATATGGTCTCACACCCCCTCTTACTGAACACACTCCACCAACTTGGCTTCTCTCACGGACCCCTCTCCTGGTTCTCTAGCTACCTTTCCTCAAGGTCCCAATGTAGAAAAATTCACTCCACCCTCTCCAGTACCAGGCTATATGCTCTGGTGTCCCCCAGGGCTCCATCCTGGGCCCATTGCTCTTTAGACTTTATCTAAACACCCTGCCCAGCTTCTGTTCAGGCAGGGTTCTTCTTTATGCGGACGATGTGGTCCTCTTTGCCTCCCACTCTGACCCCTCTTTACTCCAGTCCTCCCTCCAGCACTCCCTTAGTCAAATTGAGAACTGGTTCATGGATCGCCGACTTATCGTAAATATTAAAAAGACCAAATACATGCTTTTCGCCCATTGCCAAAGCAAAATCAAGGACTCCCTCCTCCAGATCCTCTCTAGCTAGCTCCATCTACTGGACTAAGTCCTCACCTACAAATACCTGGGCATCACGTTTTACTCTAACCTTTCATTTCACTCTCACGTCAGTACGCTCACCTCAGCCACCAATGCACGCATTGGCCTGTTATACAGACATAAGGACTGCTCAAGAGTTGCCTTTAAAATATGTTTTTTCGATACAAATATTGTCTTTTATCAATGACTTAACCTTCTATGACGAAATTTCCGCTCAAATCCTGTAACATGTAGGTATAAGCATGTCTCAATGTCTTGGCAGCCTTCAATATAATCTACTTATTTCAACAGATTTGTTGTCCCTCAGGTTTCTTGCCTTTTGTTGAGATTTTCATTGATGCATGAGACGCTAACTCAGACTGCTGGTATATGCTTACGGGTTGCAGTCATTTATGTTAAACTTTAAAACAAACTCACCCTTTTGTTGAGATTTTCAAGTGCGTAAGACGCTAACTTGGACGCATCAATGAAAATCTCAACAAAAGGCAAGAAACCTGAGGGACAACAAATCTGTTGAAATAAGTAGATTTTATTGAAGGCTGCCAAGACATTGAGACATGCTTATACCTACATGTTACAGGATTTGAGCGGAAATTTCGTCATAGAAGGTTAAGTAATTGATAAAAGACAATATTTGTATCCGAAAAAACATATTTTAAAGGCAACTCTTGAGAAAGTCTACATTCTAGGTGAAACGTTGAGTTCATTGCCATTTTTGTACAATAAAGAGAAGAATTATCTGAATTGGACAACTTTGTCTGCATTCATGTTTGTTCAGCGCCATACCATTTTCTTGCTCTGAGACAGAGAAGCCATCCTTATCTCTTGATGCATCGGTATAGGCTGCTTGGATAAAGAATAAAAAAAAACTTCTTACAAGAACGGTTCATTGCCTGTGGACTTCCCCTTCCTTTTCCCCTTTTTCCCACTTTTACATAAGGACTGCTTGCCAGCCACCCAAAGCCCTCCTCCTGGCAGTCACCTCCTCTGTACTGTCCCTAGTGGACTACGGACTCACAGTGTGCGCAGCAGCTGACGCCACCGCTCTAAATAAAATCCAAATTTCCATTAACAAGGCATGCCGGCTCCTGTCCTTATCCGATAAACGGACACATACCTGCACCCTTTATTCCTTAACCAATGTACTCACACTCAAGAAGAGACTTCAATATCAGTCCTGCCTCCTTGCCAAAAAAATACAACTGGGTATGTCCCCTCCCCTCCCCCGGGGTCTCCACGTCCCTTCTGCCTGCCACCCCTACTGTTGCCACTCGCAGTGCCTCCAAGACTATATTGCAGAATCCTAGGGTCAGGACTACACTAGCACAAAGATCCTTCCCCTTCAGAGCACCTTCCTGGTACAGTGCTCTCCTCCCGCCATCACCTCTCTCACCAAAACAGGGCCTTTCAAGGTCGCACTCAAGAATCACATTTTGTACACCCGCAACTGTGAGTGTCTTCTTCCAAAACTACCCTAGGCCTCTAGGTGCCTCTCTTCAGGGGCCGGAGCCTAGCCAGCCTTGACAATGTCTCTCCTGAGACAGCACACTTTGTAACCTCATAAGAAGTTACCGTATTTGTACGATAGCAACTGCCTAGCTACTGATTGTATAGGACTACAGCTCATTCTGCTGATGGACATGTTAACAACTGCCTATCAACTACTTGTATAGGACTGAAGTTCATCTGCTGGATGACAATGTCACTCTGCTAATTGTGTTCAATGATCTTACTTCGAGAGGGTTCCTGTAGTAGGTCTTCACATATAGGACTGCGCCCCCTGACGTCAGGTCCGCACGGCAAACTTGTAGATAGCAGTCATCAGCGGGGACCGCCCCCGACGTCGGGGCGTAGTGATGTCAGCCCGACTATAAAAGGGGTGGTCCTGCGCCCACTCTCCAGTTCTTTCCTGCCATCGCCTTAGTCATGTTCGACTCGTGTCAGAACAGCAATTTAACGTTCGCGTTATATTTGTCGAAGTTTCTTCGCCTCTTGCAAACAGTATTTCAACAAATTTTCTTCAATTTGATGTCTTCTAGACAGAAGAAAAAGTGTTCTTAGTGCGGCGCTCAAATCCCGCACGGGGACGACCATTCCCGCTGCCTCCTTTGCCTTGGTTTGAAGCACAACGTCCAGGAGTGTTCCATCTGCAAGGCCTTAAACCAGGCGACCAGAACCAGGCGCAAGAGGTCCCTCGAGGCCCATCTATTGACCCGACGCTTGGCATTTATGGAAAAGGAGCTCCAAAAACTCAGGGAAAGGTTGTCATCGCCGGCCCAGAAGAAGAAGAGAAGTAAGGAAAAGCGTCGGGACAGGAGTCTGTCGCCGCTGGAGAGGCCTGCAACCGTGAATACTTTTTTGGGTGCCCTGTCCGCTTCTTTGGGCCGGGCCCCCTCTCCCCTTCCTGCCGAGGTGAGCAGGCAGCCGGGGTTTGCCTCTTTGAAGGTGATAATTTTGTCGACTGATTCTGCCAATAAGTCACCCCTCGCTTCTGGCGAATGGCGCATGACCTCCGCCGATCAGACTAGCGGCGGCCTTCAAACTATCTCTAGCCCGGCCGGATCTGTAGCTTCAGACTCCGGCCCCTCTGACGTCCGCAAAGATCTGTCCACTCTCCCGTCGGGCTCCAGTTTGGCCCCCGACGTCGGACAGAGTGAGGAACTAGTCGATCAGTCGTCTCCCAGGGTCCTCCACCCTAGAGACTCACCACCTGATCCTTTGCTGTTTGCTCTAGCAAAGTCTCGTTCAGACCTGCTGTCGGGGGCCCCTCGTGTTTATTAAGCTGCCAACAGAGGATCCAGGCATGGAGCCTCCACCCCCCAGTACTTCGGGCGCGCTTCCGGACCCGACGCCACCTTCTAGCGCCACGGCACCTCCCCCTGCTGGGCCTTCTGCTGGGTTCACAGTCCAGGAACCCTCTCTCCCGCCTGCGAGCAGCCCTTTGTCAGTCATTCAGTATCCGATGCTGAGCCAGGTGCCAACGTCGCCAGGTCTCCCGACGCTGGGTGTTCCGATGCCGGGTTTTCCGATGCCGGGTTATCAGACGCTGGACTATCCGATGTCGTCATTCCTGACGCTGGGTTACCCAGGGTACACGTCGTAATATCCGTCCTGACATTATCGTCAGTATCCAGGATATCCAAGTTATCTACCTCCTCCTCCTCTGGTACCGGACCATGAGTCTGTCCCTCTGGTGGAAAGAGGCTAGAGCGTAGCTTGTGTTGGAGTTAAGGCAACCGGTGAGGGAGACACCCACCGCCTCCTCATACCAGAGCAACTACCTCTACCTCGGTAGGTATTACAGAACCACACCCCTCTGATCTTAGGGTTGCGGATCCTCTGACACTGACTCCGACTTGTATGCGTCGGATCCCAGATCTCCCGTAGAGGTCCCTCCAAAAAGTCTCCCCAAAGTCACCTCCGGAGGATCCTTCTTTCAGAGACCTGTTGCATTCTATTCAGGCGGCTGGGTGGTTGGCCGTCCAAAGAGGTTGATCCACAAAGAAAACGTCTTGCGGAGCACCTGGATCTGGCCACCTCGGACCCTATTCCCATTCCACTGTGGATGGGACCACACAAGGACCTTGTGACCACAGTCTGGCAGCAACCGTCCTCCATTCCAGCGGTCTCACGTAAAGCTGACCGCACCTGTTATCCCCCGGAAGGGATATCTCATTTGAATTCCCATCCCAAGGCTGACTTTATGGTCATCACAGCCGCTCACGACTGTTCAGCCCAGCTCAAACATCTTGAGTTCTTTGCCTCACGACAAGGACTCACGTCAACTCGACCAATTTGGGTGCAAAATTTACTCTGCTTTATCTTGTGAGATACGTTCCCTTAATTACGTCTCGCACATGGTCGCCTTTCAAAAAGCTTCTCTTTTGGATTTAGAAAGGGACCCTCAGGATGTTCAAGATGAAACCCTGAGGAAGAAGCTCTTGAAAAAAGTGTGGATGGGGAAATCCTCATGTCGCTACACCCTTCGGGCTACTTACGACTCTATGAATTCAGTGGTTAGAGTGGCGGACACGGGAATCTGCCTCCGACGCCTCGCCGGGCTCCGTATAGTGGGACTGGTGCAGGACGTGCAGTTCTCTCTGTTGGATGCCCCTTTTAGGGGTTCCGTCCTCTTTGGCGGTGACGCTAAAGAGGTCATTACCGGGACGCAGGAGAGTGGACGCTCCTTATGGAACGTCTGTTCCTTGTACAAGACGGGCCAGAAAAGCAGCCTTTTCCCCGCCAAAGAAGGTGGAACAAATCCCAGGCTAAGCGTCAGGCAAAGAAGCGTGCACCTGGCTCTGGAGCTCACACCCCACAGACCAAATTTCAAAAACAGGCCTTTGGAGCAAAAGCTTCCCTCCTCTCGGCATCCTGACTCCTTTCCCCTCCTTCCGCTACCTGCAGTACCTCAGGAGGAACCAGTCAGAGGGAGGTTCAGCCTCCACCTGGAAGGTTGGAGGTCCGTCACCGCAGAAAATTGGGTGCTTCAGCTCATCCAGCGAGGTCACTCAAAAGAATTCAGCAAAATTCCAGCCCCTCAGCCGCCAGGATGGTCCTTCTATTCCTGGGATCAGGTCCCCATAGTTTCTCAGGAGATCCAGGCACTTCTTCTAAAGAAGGCCATAGAGCCCATCCCATTAAACCAAATTGGAAGGGGGATGCTACTTCCACTTCTTCCTGGTTCCAAAGAAAATGGGAGACCTGAGACTGATCCTGGACCTCAGCACAGTAAACATCTTCGTCGAGTACAAGAAGTTTTGTATGTTGACCCTTCAGGGGCTCCTCCCCCTGCTCCACCACAATTCTTGACTGTGCTCCCTGGACATGCAGGATGCTTACCTGCATATCCCTATCCTCCCGGCCCACCACCGCTTTCTCCGCTTTGTTTTCCTGGAGAAGCATTTCCAATTCAGAGCACTCCCATTTGGCCTTTCTTCGGCCCCCCAAGTGTTCACCAAATGCCTAGTGGTGGTGGCGGTCTTTCTGTGCTGCCAGGGCATTTATGTCTTCCCATACCTGGATGACTGGCTCCTCTCAGCACCCTCTCCTATCAGCTTGAAAGGGTCTCTCTCTTTCACTTTGAGCTTGTTTGCTTTACTGGGCATCACGGTCAATTTTCCCAAGTCCCAGCTAGCACCCTCCCAGAGGCTCCAGTTCATTGGAACTGTACTAGACACAGTTCAGGGCAAGGCTTTCCTGCCATCGGATCGGGCTGTGCCCCTTGCTTCTCAAGCCAGTCTCATGGTACAGGCCCGATGGATCCCTGCACGCTCGGTGCTTCGTTTATTGGGACTAATGGCGGCCGGCCGCCATTTCGACAGTCCCAATGGCCAGACTTCACATGAGGGTCACCCAATGGTCTCTTTGAGTCCAGTGGGACCAGAGGACGGACGACATGAACCAAAAAGTCATGATCTCCAACAGCCTTCAGAGAGATCTTCGCTGGTGGCAGGATCTCTCAAACTTATCGAAGGGAATTCCTTTCCTTCCTGTAGTTCCGACTCAAATTCTTACTACGGATGCCTCAGATCTGGGCTGGGGAGCTCATCTGGGGTCTCACAAGACACAAGGGTCTTGGTCCGACCAGGAGCTGATGCTCCACATCAGTGTCCTGGAGACCAGGGTGGTTCTTTACGCACTCCAGGCATTCCAGTCACTGCTGGTTCTGGGATCTCTCTTAGTACAGACAGACAACATGTCCACTGTCTGGTACATAAACAAACAGGGAGGAACCCAGTCATACCCTCTTTGCCAAGAAGCCATGAGGGTGTGGTACTGGGCGATTCAGCGCAGCCTTTATCTGACAGCAGTTCACGTTCCGGGCGTCACCAACGTCCTGGTGGACAGTCTCGGTCAATCAGTGGCCAGGGTCCATGAGTGGGAGCTAAAGTCAGAGGTTGTCGAAGATCTCTCTCTTCGATGGGGTCGGCCAGAGATGGATCTGTTCGCCTCCCCATACAATGCAAAACTACCCGTCTTCTGCTCGCTCGTTCCCGGGCATGGTGCTTTTTGGCGAGACACGCTGTCTCTTTCATGGACAGGGAGGTTTCTGTATGTCTTTCCTCTCATTCAGAAGGTCCTGGTGAAACTTCAACAAGAGGGGGCCCATGCAATCCTGATTGCTCCTCTTTGGCCACGCCAAATTTGGTTCCCTCTTCTGCAGCACTTGGCACTGGAACCTCCGGTTCCTTTGCCCATTTCCCATGACCTTCTGACTCAGAAGCAGGCACCCTGGTGCATCCGAGCCTTCAGTCTCTCCACCTTCATGCGTGGCACCTGTGGACATAGCGATTTCTTGTTATGGGGTCTCTTCACAGGTTGCTCACATTCTAGTGAAGGCCAGAAAACCCTCCACTAGATCCACTTACGCTATGAAATGGAAGAGATTCACGATATGGGCACAAGCAAGGAGCTGGGATCCATTTTCATGCTCGGTTTCCCAGGTTCTAGAGTACCTCGCACACCTGTTTGAGGCGGGCCTTAGTTATTCCTCCATTAAGGTCCACCTCTCTGCGGTGTCGGCATACCACCTTCCGGTGAAGGGCAAAACCTTGGCTCAATTGGAGGTTGCTAAAACCTTTTTGAAAGGCATCCTTCATTTGAAACCTCCTATCCAGAATCCTTGTCCTCCCTGGGATCTGAATTTCATGCTCGAAAAGCTGACCTTACCACCGTTTGAACCAGCTTCTTCTTGCGACTTACACTTCCTTTCCTGGAAGACCTTTTTTTTAGTCTCTGTTACTTCGGCAAGAAGGGTCTTCCAATTACAGGCCTTTGTCTGTAAAGAACCTTATTTGATTTTTCATAAGGACCGAGTAGTCCTTCGGACTAACCCTTCCTTTTTGCCCAAAGTAGTTTCAGAAACCACCTTGAACCAGAGCATGGAATTACCGGGTGTACTATCCACAGTATTCCAACAGGGGGGAACACCTACTGCATACCCTTGATGTGCACCGGATCCTGAGGTAATACACGAACAGGACTAAAGAGGTTAGGAAATCTAGCCAACTGTTCGTAGCCTTTGCCCCTCAGTGCCAGGGCAAGGCTAGTTCCAAGCAGACTATCTCCCGATGGCTTGCTAACTGCATCCATTTTTCGTACACGAAATATGGGAAGCCCCTTCCTGGGGCAGTCAAAGGCCACTCCACCCGTAGCGTGGCGACCTCTACTGCCTTTTTTAGGAATGTGTCCACGGCAGAGATCTGTGGTGCAGCCACTTGGTTGTCTGTTCACACCTTCACTAAGCATTACAGTCTGGACTTTGCCTCTCGGCGCAGAACTGGCTTTGGGTCTTGCGGTCCTGCAAGGCCTTCTGTCGTGATTCCCCATGGCGACTTCTCCTCCTCCTCCCGGATGCACCTATGCCTTACTTTTCTTTGGGACTGCTTGGTATTCAGTCCTATATGTGAAGACCTACTGCAGGAACCCTCTTGAAGAAAGATATTGCAGTTACACAAGAACTTATCATAACAGTAGATCTTCGAGAGAGGTTCCTGCAGTAGGTCTAGTTTCCCTCCCTCCTTCCCCCAGTTTTTGGATGTTTTATCCTTATTTTCCATCCTATCTAGCCCTTCGGGACTACAGTGGAAGCAGGGTCTGAGGAGCGTTCACTCCGTTTTTCTCCTTACCTATCTGTAGGTCTGCATTGGAAAAAGAACTGGAGAGCGTGGGATCGCCCTTTATAGTCGAGAGGACGCCAATTACGCCTCTCACGTCAAAATTCCCCCATGATGATTGCTATCTACAAGTTTGTCATGGACTGATGCCAGGGGCACAGTCCTATATGTCAAGACCTACTGCAGTAACCTCTCTGGAAGATCTACTGTTACGGTAAGTTCTTACATAACTGCAATTTCTCCATTGTATGTATTGCCTGTTCCTTCAATTTTCATTACTATCTGTATTTTTCTCTTTGTATCATGACGTGGAGCCTTTGGAAACGAGTCTATGACTCAAAGGATTGTAATTCCGATGTGCTTATAAATAAATAAATGGGGGTGCCACCCTCATGCCTATCACACCTCCCCTTGGTCCTCCTGTAAGGCCGGATCCACCACTTTCTTTCCGCCTGGTCCACTGTCACCACAGACTGGTGGGTTCTGGAAGTGGTCAGTCAGGGCCTACCTCTAGAATTCGAGCAGTACCCACCCAGCCGAGCCCCGCGCCCCATGGGAGGACTTGGTATCCGCAGACACTCGCTCGGCTCTCGAGACAACATAGCCCAGCTCCCCCACAAGGAGGTCGTGGTCAAGGTTGCGGATCCTCTGGAAAACCCAGAGTTTGTCTCCAGGTACTTCTATATCTGCATGACCTGAACAAATTCCTCAGGTCCCACACCTTCAGGATGGTAGCTCTGTCCCAGATCATACCATCCCTGGAGCAAGACATGTGGTTTTGCTCTCTGGATCTTTAGGATGCGTTCTTCCATGTCCTGACCCGTCTGTCCCACCAGAGTTTCCTCCACTTCTGAGCTGAGGGGACCCTCTTAGAGTTTCACGCCATGCCATTCGGACTCTCCTCAGCTCCCAGGGTCTTCACCAAATGCATAGCAGTGGTGGCAGCTTACCTGAGGCACCAAGGGGTCTGGGTGTACCCCTACCTGGACGACTGGCTGATAGCAAGTTCCTTCAGGCAGGAGGTGGAGTGGTCCAGGGATCTGGCCCTCCAGACTTGCATCGACCTTGGCCTCCTGGTCAACGAGGCCAAGTCGGAACTCGTGCCGTCGCAGGTGATCTGCTTCATCGGGGTCGAGCTTGACTCTTGCTGAGCCAGGGTCTGGCTCCCGACAGACAGGGCAGAGGTTCTCGCTTCCTTTGCCCGATCATTTCTGGTTGGGCACTTGTGCCCTGCCTGGTGACTTCCTATGCCTTCTGGGTTACATGGTGGCCTGCATCATCGTGGTCCGATAGGCCCATTGGCATGTGCACTTCCTGCAATGGGACCTGGCCCACCAGTGGTCCCAGTGCAAGGGTCACATCGACCAGCTGGTCTCCGTGACCCCGAAGATGTGGGATGCCCTCCAGTGGTGGCTAGTCCCAGAGCATCTGCAGGAAGGGATACCTTGTGTTCGCCCTGAGCCAGTGGTCATCCTGATGACCGACACCTCTCTCACGGGCGGGGATGCCCATCTGGGGGAAACACAAAGTCCATGGGCTCTGGACCCCAGAGGAGTCCTGATGCCACATCAGCCTGCTGGAGCTCTGAGTGGTTCAGCAGGTGCTGACAGCATTTGCTTCATTTGGTCAGGGTGAAGTGGTCCAAGTCCAGACAGACAACACCATGACCATGTACTACCTCAACAAACAAAGTGGGATGCACTCTTTGCTCCTGTGCAAGGAAGCTCTCCACATCTGGACTCTCGTGCACAGCCTGGAGGCAGATCTCCTAGCCATCCATGTGGTAGGAGTCTCCAGTCAGCTGGTGCATGTCCTTCAGCCGGATGGGCGAGGCATCTCACGAGTGGTCTCTCTATCCGGAGGTAGTTCACAGTCTGTTCTCCCAGTGGAGCACCCCTCAGGTGGACCTGTTCGTCTCTGGGGGCTTCGATCGACGATCCTTAAGGTACACCTGGCAGCCATCTTTGCTTACCGGGTGCAGGCTGGTCAGCAGTCGGTGGCACAGGAGGAGGTTGTCTGGCACTTTTTCAAAGGTCTAGATCACATTTCTCCTCAGGTATGTGACCCACCACTGTGGGACTTGTTGCTGGTTTTGGCAAAGCTCATGGGCAAGCCATTTAAACTGATGCCCAGGTGTGACATGGCTCACCTGTCGTGGAAGACCGCCTTCTTGGTGGCTATCACGTCAGCCAGAAGGACAGTGAGCTCCAGGTGCTTTCAGTGGAGTCTCCTTACATGGTCTTCCACAGGGACAAGGTTGTCCTGCGCCCCAACCCGAAGTTTCTCCCGAAGGTTTTTGTCAGAGTTTCACCTGAATCAGGTGATGACTCTTTCGGTGTTCTTCCCGAATCCCACCTCGGGGGCTGAACGCAGGCTCCATACTTTAGGCCTGAGGCATGCGCTCGCTTACTACAAAGAGTGCACGGCTGGAGTTCGGGGAGAGGTTCGCCAGCTATTTGTCACCTATGCTGAAGCTGCACCTGGCAGATCTGCAGCCAGGTGGACGATTGGCAGGTGGATCACATCCTGCATTGATCTTTGCTATAGGCTGGTGGGTAGGGAGCCTCCCAAAGGGCAAAGGGCGCATTTCACCCGCCATACTGCTGCGATTGTGGCTACTTCTAGGGCCGTCCCTATCCAGGAAATCTGAAGGGCTGCTCCCTGGAAGTCAGCACACACCTTCATTTCCGATTACCACATTGACTTAGAGTCATGCCGGGATGCTGGTTTTGGGGCCTCAGTTCTCCAATCCTTATTTCCTAAGTGGGAGGGGTGGTGTCTTGCCTCCCTCCTCCCAAAGAACTGCTAGTAGTCTGTCAGAATGTGTGGACAGAACAAATATCCACATCCCTAGAAACACAGTTTACTCACGTGTAACAGTAATTCTAGGAGTGGTATTTGTTGTTCATCCACACGGACCCATCCGACCTCCCCTGGCTCAGGTGCATGACACTGCTTCCAGTGGGCAAGATCTGGCATCATGGGGTGGAGCCGAGAGTTATACCACCCGGGTGGATGGGAAGAGCCCGCTTGAAGACTTTTCGGCAATGGGGAAAGGACAATGCCAGAATGTGTGGATGAACAACATATACCACTCCTTGAACAACTGTTACAGGTGAGTAACCTGTGTGTACTCATATGTAACAATAGATCTTCTACGGAATGGTCTCTTGCAGTAGGTCATTACTTCTGGGAGGTTCCAGCAGGTGGCACTATCACATGGCAGCTTCTTCCAGCAGTCTTTTCAGCAGGGATCACCCACACATGACATCACTTCCTGGCTCTGCCTATAAGTGTGGGTGGTCCCTGGTGCTCTCTGTTCATTTTCCTGCCGGATTCAGCTCACACAGCAGCTAGCTCAATTTTTTTGTGTAAAGCAGTCATCGACGAAAACTGAACCTTTATAGCCTGAGGTGCCTGGCCTTCATACATGGCACCAATTCCTGTGCTCTTTGCTAGAAACGAACTCAGTAACCACAAAAAAAGGTTACAATAACTTTTAAAAAAGTGTTTTTTAGGGAAGACAAAGATACTATATCACAGACTCAGGGGGCTCACACCAAGGGCTCCAGATCCATTGAGTCGTCTTCCAAAACATTAAAGAACAAGGAAAAACCTTCCTCTCAAGTCCTGCCTTGCCACACTTCAACGGCAACCTTAACAAAAACTGTCTTTTCAAGGAGATGTTCTTTGTCGATGATGGATACCTTCCCATCGACGGCAGGCTCTTCTCTTTCTTCATCGTCAATGGGGCACATGAATCCAGCCTCCTCATACATGGGAGCGCTTTCCCTGTCGCCGGAGCATCATACTCAGTCCTCATTGTTGATGGGGCACATGAAACCAGCTTCCTCATACATGGAAGTGCTTTCCCCATCGACGGAACATAATATCCATACTCCGTCTTCATCGTCGACGGGGTACAAAAACCCAGCCTCCTCATACATGGGAGTGCTTTCCCCGTCGATGGAACATCAATTCCATACTTCCTCATCGATGAGGCACACTCTCCTGTCGATGGAGGCTCTCAGGGAGCATTCCCTGTCGACGAGGCTACCCCCCTCATCAAGAGAACATCATTTCTATGCTCCCCTGTCGACGAGGACACCTCTCCCCTCGCGACAGCATCCAAACAGCATTCCTCGTCAACGGGGCACACTCCCCCATCAACGGAGGCTCTCAGGAAGCCTCTCCCATCGATGGGAATACCTCCCCCATCGGCGGAGCACATGGATTTCACTCTCTTGTCAACGGGACTGCTTCCCCCGTTGATGGAACCTGCATTTATAACTCTCCCGTTAATGGGAGTGCCTCCGTCGTCGACGGAGCATCTATTTTATGCTCCCCCATCGACAGGCCTCATTCCACCTTTGATGGAGCAGGTTTTCCATCATGAAATCATACCTTTAGAGGCTATTTATCCATTAACAGAGACAATTATTTCGACATCAGCACCTCAGGGACCTAACCTTTATGATAAAGACATCTCACTTTCGCCTGCATATACCCATGGGGATGCCTCACCACACATTGTGGGGTCAAACCTCATGAGAAAAAGGGGCAAACCAACATTTTCTACCCCTACGAATGCACCTCACCAAAGGAGTGCAGGCTTATACTACCAGGAGGCACACATTGATCGACCACAACGGTCACTACCATGAGGTACAACAATAAGGAGGGGCTCACAACCTAAAACTATTAACCTGCCACCTTCACAGGTACCTAATATTGAGCATATCATTAATAAAGTTTTACAATCATTGGGGTTTGATCATACACCTGATCCACCTAACCCCCAGACTATGTCTCCACCTCCTACAAAGAGGGCACATACGGAGCCGGAACTTTCTCCTTCCATATCACCTCCGATACCTATGGAGGAATACTATTCTGACAATGAACCATACAAAATGGAGAACCCTTCAGAAGGGATATATTATGGGGGAACTCCAAACATGGAATTTCAGGAGGCACACTCCCCTTAACTCTATAACATCCTCTTGTGATGAGGACACTGCTCAACCTTCCAGGGCTGCTTCACCCACTGATGACCCCTCATTTAGAGATATGATGATACAGATACAGAAAATAATGGTTTTTTTTTACAGCAGAACAAGATAAACAAACAAAAGACATGGCGGAGTATTTAGAACTCCCAGAAGAGCCACTCATGGTTATACCACCATTAATTTCTACATATCAAAATGCGATCACAGAGGCCTGGTGCCAACCTATGACTACCTCCGTTCTACCTCAGAAAGCGGACCAACTTTATAAGGCTCCATCAGACCATCAATATCTGGCTAACACGCGTACCGCTAATTCTGTAGTCATCACAGCGGCTCACGATCGCACCAATAAATCAAAACATACAAGCTCCATACCCCCAGACAAAGATTCGAGACTCTTTGATTACTTGGGGGAGTTTTTGCCTCCAGTACTTTGAATATGTGAATAATGAATTATATGGGCCATTTACTGAAGTATCAGCATACTTTGGGCAATTCTGCCCTAGAAATTATTAACAAATTACCTCCTTCACCTGAAAAAGAACAAATAATACCTATAATTAACACTTTTATATCCATTTCCTGACATCTTTTAAGATCGGGGTATGACATGGTGGATACATCGGCCAAACTCTCGGTCACAGGCATTGCTATACGCCATCAGGCCTGGCTCAGAATCTCTGGCCTTGCACATGATATACAACATAAGGTGCCTAACGCCCCATTCTCAGACAACAAACTGTTTGGTCCAGCAACACAAACCATTCTGGATGAGCTACAAGCCTCAGGCAGACAATTATGTATAGTACAAAACATGTACTACAAACAACATATACAATAAAAATATTAAATAAAGAATTATAACTATCATAACAAAAGAGGTGTCTTCAGAAACAAAGGACAGGCTGTAAGAAGTACAATCAATACCTCTAGGCACTCCCAGACCCATCATACGGGCAACACCGGTGCCTAAACATCTCAATAAATTAATTATCCGACCCCTTGCCCCTCCATAGGGCCTCGGAGACAGTTAAGGAGTTGTTCTGCCATTTTATATTCAGAGGCTCAAATAAAAAGGCTTTATACAAAAAAAAAAAGGAGGTACATGTCCCCTGCATCATATAGTGCCCTTCCGTGGTGGACACTGAGTCCAACCTCAACCAGGGCCTGTTACAACAATAAATACAAATAACAGATGCAGCTTTTAAAAGAGGCACATCAAAACCCAGATCATGCACATGGCACGTGGATTAACCCCACTGCACATTCTCATTTTAATCTCTTACTTTGGATGTTGCCGTGCAGCTTAAGCCTTCCTGCCATCCAGGCACCCTACTCCGATATCTGTTTACCCAATAGAACAAATAAAGGGATCACCACCCCAGTTTTTCATGTAAAATACCTGAAATATAACTATTATCCCCCCCAAAAAATTGTTTTCATTAATGCCACGTCCTGACCTTGGGCAAGACTCTCTGTCGATCTTAAAACAATGGAAGAAACCCCCAAAACACCGCAACCTGAAAGGTCTGCAATCCCCATGCTTAATGCCCAAGGACTCCTTTGTAAAAGAGATTACAAACACATAGCAACATAGCAGACATTTCGTTGCTGCTTCTCTGAGAGTTACTAAGTAATACATACATTCCTAAAGGGACACATTTGTATCATTTTGGTTTCATCCTAAACCCTGGGCTCATATTACTGCCTACTCACAAGAGTCTTATACTGTTTCACCAGATTATTTGCTGAAAACCTCAGCTAATTGTCCATTTCTACCATGTATGTACCAGCAACTGGATAACCAGAATGTTCCTCAGGGACATATTGTACTTAAAATCTCCTATTCAGACCCTTTCCACCATGGGATCTGACTTTTTCAACTTCTGTATCCTTGGCCACTGGCCTCCGAGACCTACTGGTCTCTCCATTATACGGATGAATCCATCACGTGATTTATTGCTATAATAAATACAGTAACCCTCATCGGGTCTTGATCAGACTCACTCCACAGGAGAAAACCACTAACGGCCATTCTGGCTTGTTTTACCAATGATTTTATCACCGACAGTATAATGCGGTCACCTGGTACACTATCCAGACCTTTATCAGGCAATATAACTTGGATACTGCCTTTAGACAACTACTGGTCATTCTGCCGCATTGCTCTATAAGGCACAATGCCACAGTTGTCCTCCTCACTAGGATATAACTGCTTGGGAATCTCCCAGAAGTAATGACTTACTTCAAGAGACCATTCTGTAGAAGATAGTGCAGTTACTTAAGCTCTTACCGTAACAGTAGATCTTCCAGGAATGTCTCTTGCAGTAGGTAGCTTCCCACCCTCCATCCTCCTTCCCTTTCTAATAAGGGGAAATCATAATCTAAGAACTTAGGGTTGGGACTTACTGGTGCCTCAGTTTCCCTCGGAACCTCACTTACGAGCTGAATCCAGCAGGGAACTGAGAGTACCAGGGACCACCCACTCTTATAGGCAGAGCCAGGAAGTGATGTCGTGTGTGGGTGGTCCCTGCTGAAAAGACTGCTGGAAGAAGCTGCCATGTGATAGCGCCATCTGCTGGAACCTCCCAGAAGTAATGACCTACTGCAAGAGACATTCCTGGAAGATCTACTGTTACGGTAAGATCTTACGTAACCGTACTTTCTAGGAGTGGTATATACTTTATATCCACACCCTGGCCCTTCTAGACAGTCATTGCATTCCAGTGGAACTGCCAGAATGTGGGTAGGTGAACCATATCCTTGCCCCTAGAAATTATGTTTTAAAAAAAGAAATTGAGTCCATCCTGGAAAGATTAGGCTCTCGGAACACCAAGATTGTTGTAGTTGCAAAATCAGAAAAAATACTGACAATGACTCTCAACTCACACTTTAGTTGCCAAAGTGTAATTTCCTGCAGAAGAAGGTGACCCTGTGCTGCAGATGTGAGGTCCTGGAGAATGCTTCAGAGGCATCCCATGTCTGTAAATTGGGCCTTGGGGAGCATGCAGAAGATGAAAACCATCTATGAATTTTTGAAAGGGTGGCTAAAAGGAATACTGCAGCTCTCAAGTGAAGAAGCAGAAAGCCTAGTTTTAAAAATGGCATACCACATTGATATGAGAGCTGCAGACACATTAGCTTCTGCTCCATGGTCCCTCTTGGTCATTACATATGGCCCTTAGACCAGAGATGTGCTGTATACTATTCTACAAAATAAGAGGTCTGTGCACTTCTAACACAGTTTATCTTTCACTCCCCCAACAAGGAAAAAAACTATTTGGCAGCACGCACTAGCAGCTTAGATCACTGGAGGTCACCTACGCCCTACGAGACTTTGAGTCGCATACGCGGGGGGTGGGGCTTACCAGTCTGATGACCTAAAAGATGCTGGCAGATGGGTCACAAAAAAAGCTATGGAGTTCCATGAGCATGAGAGGAGCAACTGAGAAGACAATGAGGACTAAATGGCAGAGAAATCACTGGGGAAAGTTATATGGAGCTTCAGTCTTCAGTTTGTAACTAACATTCTGTTTTCAAGATGCGTGTGTTATTTTGCTGTTACCAGTACAAATTGGCATTTATTCCTGTGGTGTGATATCTTTGTAAAGGGCTACCACATACAGAATTAAAAGACTGCATTTTGGGACTGAAAGATGTGGAGAGACTCCTTTTTGTGGCTTTTACTGCAATTACTTGATTTGTCTTCTCCTAAAAGTAACTGGACTTTGGACTCTGCACTGCAGGTTACTCCACTAGATGGGGCTCCAGTACTAACTATATCTTCCTCTGGCCAGTAGCCATTTATCTGTTTGTTAAAATTGTTTTCCTTTCCTTTCCATCGTTTTTGTTGACCAGGAAAGGAGGGCTAGACAATTCTGCCTATTTTCAGCCTCGTCCCAAGGAAGATGGAAATACAGGTGGTAATCAACTGAAACTGAACCAGATTAAGCTGTTAGTGGCATTTTTAATTTGCTGTACAAGAGTTATGTCCTCAATAAAACTCCCCTACTCTTTTCAAGAAATGCCATGGAATCTTTAATGTTCATCTGAACACCCACCAGAACAGGCAGATGGGGCCTCAGTTTAACATCTCATCCAAAAGATGGCGCCCCAGGAGTGCAGCATCCCCCTCATGATGCACTACCGTGTCAGTACTGGGGTTTTACCCAAAGTGCTCGGTGTGGGGCTTGAACCTACATCCTGCTGATTGTCCGACCTCAGAAGCGAGTGTGCAACCTGCTGAAACACTGACACTGACGGGGGTTTTAGCAGGTTATGTATACAGAGATGCATAAAGAAATCTTGTTTAAAGATGGGGACCTGGGCAGGGAGAACAAGGGAACAAATAAGTGACTAATACAACAGTTTTGCAGGCAGACAGTGTACTGCACACACACATACACACACACACACACATACACTGCCGTATATGGCATTTATTTACTTACTTATACATGTAACCCTAATTTTTACTGTATTGATAAGCAATGTGTTTTGCACAAACTCATTGTACTTATCGCAATCAATCATAATATATTTTTAAAAAGTGCAGTTCCATTGTTGATTAAAGCACTTGTACAAGGTAAAAAGTCATAAAAACAAACAAGTAAATACATACAGTCAATAATTAAAATTCTACAGTGTTAAAGCCAGATAATAGACTAATCAGGGTCAGGAAAAGCTATTCCAAAAAGATGGGTTTTGAGAGCAGATTTAAAGCTCTCGACGGTCGGGCACTCTCTAACCCAAGGAGGTGGAGAATTCCACAGGGTAGGGGGCCATAAAAACAAAAGAGCGGGCCCCCGAGGTCTTAAGTCAAACTCTGGGAACCTCTAGCAATCCGTCATTGGAGGAATGGAGTAAGCGGAGCGGGCAGTAGGGGAAAAGAAGATCTTGCAAGTACCGCGGTCCCTGTCCATGTAGGGCATTATAGGTCAGTAACCCGACCTTGAAGGTAATCTGTCACTGAACAGGTAGCCAGTGCAGACCGTGGAGCACAGGTGTGACATGGCAAGATCTTGGTAAGCCAGTCAACAACCTGGCTGCCGCATTTTGCGCCAGCTGCAAGCAGCGGATATCGACCCCCGATAACCCTAGGTACAAGGCATTGCAGTAGTCAAGGCGGGAGGTCACAAAGGCATGGACCCGAGTTGGAAGGTCGTCAGGCGGAATAAGGCGCTTGATCCAGGCGATGTTCTTTAGATGGTAAAAAGAGGTCTTAACGACAGCAGATACTTGAGCTTTTAATGTTAGGCTGCTATCAAAAACAACGCCCAGATTTCGTGCCCAGTCTGAGGTAGTCAGCTGGATCCCCCTGAGCCAAAGCCCAGACGGTTATCCAGCCAACAACCCCATATCCTGGTGACCTGGATCCACCACCAACACCTCAGTTTTATCCGTGTTCAACCTCAGCCAGTTGGCACTCATCCAGTCCTGGATCTCAGAGAGGCAACTGTTAAAGACGAATACAGCTCCCCCCTCCCAGGCACAAAAGACATGTATAGCTGAGTATCATCTGCATAATAGTAAAAACTCAGTCCATACTGCCTTAAAATGTCTCCCAACGGCAGCATATACACTGCGAAAAACATGGGTGATAGTACAGAGCCCTGTGGAACCCGACAGGATGGGGAGAGGGGCCGAGGAATAAATCCCCGATACCACTCTCTGACTCTTGCCTGTGAGGAAGGATCAAAACCATCTGAGGACTGGACCAGACAGTCCACAGAGCATCCGCAGGCACTCCAACAGCTCACCATTTTCTACAATATCAAATGCTGCAGAGAGATCAAGGAGAGCCAAGCTAGAACGGCTCCCTCGATCCCTCACTATTAAGAGATCATTATGTACTCGAACAAGTGCCATCTCAGTACTATGCCTCTTCCTAAATCTGGACTGCAGAGGATCTTAGACATCGCGGATGGTTAAATGATCCTCCAGTTGCAACACAACCACCTTCTCAATAACCTTACCCACAAAGGGCAGGTTAGAGACAGGTCTCTAGTTAGCTAAACAGTCAGGGTCGAGGGAGGATTTCTTTAGGAAAGGTACGATTACCGCCTTCTTCAGGGGGGTTTGGAAAAACTGCTGTCTCCAATGAACACCAGACTATCTCAGCCAGGACCGGGCCGATGACCTCATGACATCCCACAAGGAGATGTGTTGGACCCGGGTCCAAACCACTGTAGGTTGGTTGGTTGCTTACCTTGGATGATCCTCACTATGTCTGTGATCGCCAACTGGCCGAAGTCAGACCAGACAAACGGGGCACTTGCAACCTCCTGATGACCTAAGCAACACCCACTAGAGGGCGCTGAACGGATCTCCGACCTGATGGTGGCAACCTTATCTGCGAAGAACTGAGCAAACTTATCACACTTACTCTGTGAAAACACTCCCCGAATCTAAAGACAGGTTGGATTGCACAATCTGTCCACAGTACGGAAGAGCTTAGCCGGTCGATTCTGCGCAGTGGCAATCTCCCTGGACAGGAACTCTGCCTTCTTACGGGAGACTGCCGATTGATAGTCTCTATAATGACCAATCAATCTAAGTTTATCAACCAAGCCAGATTTCCGCCAGCACCGCTCCAACCTTCAATCCCATTGTCTCAACTCCTTCAAAGTCCCATCAAACCAAGGGGACTTAGGGCGAAGAGTGAGGGGGCGAACACAGACAGGAGCTTGGGAGTCCAGAGTCACTGTCACCACCTTATTATAGGCCAGTACCAGTTCCTCTGGCTCCCTGCTTACACTTGACACACCTGATAGGTCCAGCACAGCCATAACACCTTCCAGAGTCAAACCCCTTAAGGGGGTGGTACCGGACCATCTCCATGGGAGCAGATGTATTGGGGGGCACTTCAGAACTGAACTTTACAGTATGATGATG
Organism: Neoceratodus forsteri; assembly: GCA_016271365.2. NCBI lineage: Eukaryota > Metazoa > Chordata > Ceratodontiformes > Ceratodontidae > Neoceratodus > Neoceratodus forsteri. The sequence continues at coordinate 1,339,357,385 of CM028131.1, forward strand.
ATCCAACCACCCGACCATTTCCACCACCAGATCGGAGATCTCCATCCCCATTAGGAAGACCAGGTCCAATGAGTGACCATGACTATGGGTCTCAGAGGTAGTTACCTGTGTAAGGCCCAACGAGTTCATAAGTTGGAGGAAGTCCTGACCAAATTGCAAGAGTTCATCATCGACCCAGGCATTGAAATCCTCCAGAATTATCCATCTGGGGGATTCCAGCAGCATGTTGATAATGAAGTCTGCGACTTCGTACAGGAACTCCTTCTCACCCCTGGGTGGACAGTAGATGAGAAGTATCCTGCAACCTACACCTGCTCCCATGATACACTCAAAAGATCTAGTCACTCCCACTGGGGATTCTACAAGGCCCAGTTCTGACTTAAAACAGATGGCTACTCCCTCACCCTTACGATCCTCCCTCGGGCAGTGTATCATCGAGTACCCAGACGGAACTGCTGATTCCAGTACTGGACCAGTATTTTTGTCCAGCCAGGTCTCAGTGATGTAAGCCAGGTCAGTTGTACCATCAAGATCAGCAATGACAGCTGTCTTGTTTTTTATAGACCTGGCATTGCACAACACCGCCCGAGTAGGATAGGTAGACGAGGTAGACCGTGACACTTGCCCACTAAAAGTGGAGCCCTAGGGTATGGGAACCAGGTTGGGAGGACCCCTTTTCCTGGACCCATTTTGCCCCAGGGCGTTGTCTTGTCCCCACTACCCCAATCCGCCCACCCTGCTCCATAACCCCACCAGGCCCAGTCCCCCCCCCCCAACTTCTTCCTCCTCCTAGCTGTCCCCAGTGCACGGCAGCACCCATATACCTCAGCAAGTGATGGGGGACAACTAAAAGGACAGAGGTCTCTGAGCCTGGTGGGAGAGTAGTACCAGACCGTCTGTAGCTGTAAGCTAGCCAGATAGCAAGCAGCTACAATTTTAAATACAACTTGCACACTCACATACATACACTCCACTCACATGTCCACTCAATCAACAACTATTCCCCCCCCCCGATTTAACAGGTTCACAACAATAACCCCAACCTACACAAAATATAATACAAAACAAGTATAACAGAGAAAATCAGAAGTAGTTGTAAAGATATAAAGCAGTCCTTTAACAGTTCATTTCCAGAAATGAATCAATCTTTTCCACTGATTATAAGATGAGACAAATCTCAAAGGATGTGTAATGGCAGGCTATTAGAGCACTCACCTCCACTAGTCCAAAGTACCAAAAGATGCCTCAAATTTGCAGAACTCTCACTTTCACAGAATTTAGTGATGGACAGACTTAAAAAATGTAAATAAAAGCTAGACACTCTCACTGCTATATAACTCAGCTCAATCAGGCCCAAAACTGACCGGATTAGGATCCGGTGGAAAATGTTCTTTCCCTTGCTCAATGGTAGGAGCTGCTTTCCTTACTCTCCCAGCAACTTCTTCAAGGGGAACCTTCTCCTTCCAGACACCACCTGGTTTCACCCACCGCTCTGCGCAGTTCTCCCCAGTGACCACCACCACTGTGGTGGACGCCAAAGACACAGCACAAGCTGCAGGCAAAGATGAAGCTGAGGCCCCTGAAAACATGCCCCGGAGCCAGCCACCCTGACCTGGACACTCCCCAAGCTACAGTCCCGAGTCAAGGTCCACCCTCCAGTAGGCACCCTCAGACAGCCCTAAGGGAGTCAGAACAACATCCACCCTCCAGCAATTGTCCCTAAACACCCCCAGTGCTCACAGCATTTATCCGGCTAGTCTCTGATGAGCTCTCAGGCAGCAGGCCCCAATAAGGCAATCGATAGTCCAGGATACAGCTTCCAGATGCACCACTTCATCCAGCTGCAACTCTCCCCAATCTTCCAGGCTCCATGAACTCCGCAGGCTCATTCAGGCTCCGCCAGAACTCCCCAGGTAGGACAATTCAGAACGGGCGGTTAAGGCAGGTTGAAGAAGATTAAAAGTAACACTAGGAAATATACGTTCCTAGTGAAAAGTACCAAATTAAATCTCGAACAGTAATGGAAATTGTGTAAATATTTAGGTGTCCACTAAATTACAACTATTCTAAGGCTGGCGTCCTCCACACTCCACGCTAGCCTGGTAACGCAAATTCACTACTTAGCTAACTCACTTTAATATCCCTAACTACTTCTATTTCTAACTAAAAAAAAATTACTACTAAACTATAAACTGACAAAATGAACTTAGAAAATAAAGAAAACACAATAAATTAAACCTGCATAAGTGCTGCTGCTGATGGCTAGCCCAGTGCGGCCGCCATCTTGACAGTATGCCTCTATGGTATGACTGGGTAACTAAGGTAAAGAACCAGGGAGGTGCGGTGGATGTGGCCTATCTGGGCTTTATTGGGGACATTGCAGAGGGACTGGAGGAGAAGGTATGATTCTTCGCAAATGATACAAAGGTATGCAATAGGGTGGACATTCCAGGGAGGTTGAAAGAATGAGAGAAGACCTTAAAAAACTGGAGAAATGGTCTGAAGAATGGCAGCTGGGATTCAGTGCAAAGAAGTGCAGGATCAGTGCAGGTGTGATAATAAAATAAGTTTCATGTAGACTGTGTTTTGATGGCCATATGAAAGAAATACGTACCAGAGTTGCAGTTATATGGTATTAATGGGAGCGAGAAAACTATATAGATCAGATATTAAGTTTTTAGTGCAACACAAAGTTATAGACAGAACGTGTTTAAATAGTGCAAACTTGAATATTCACAAATAATATTGACAAATGAACACATAGTTAGACAGAAACGTGTGCCAGTATTGAAAATGCAATTGAAGTGTGTGTTTCAGTTTCTCTAGTCCTTCAAACTTCAACACTGGGATGTTTTATGACCTTGTATATCTGCATAGCATATCTTTTGTGGCTTTTGACCTTCAGACTGCGACACGTTATCTGTAGTGCTGTGCTTCCCAGCTAATTATTTCTCTAAAACTTTGGCATTCATGTATAGAATGACATTTTTTTTTTGAGAAGGCCTGCTATGAAATCACCTATTGTGTGCATCTCAGTGCAACACAGGCAAGAGGAAAAATAAAGAGGTGAAGGTATCATTCTCAATTTCAGTTGAAAGGCTGATTAAGTTGACATGTTTATGAGCTAAACAGTGCTTGCAAGACTGCTCAGCTCAATTCAGTTAGCGCAGTGATTCTACAAAACCTCCAATATTATCTAGTCCATTGGGTACCTGGAGAGCTCCTTTTCTGTACTGTCATAGTAAGATATCTGCAGGGCTACACCCACTGCAGCTGTAAGTAGGGGACTTGGGTGCTGGAGAAGAAATCAGTAGATGGTTGGGCAGTTGACTTGAGGATAGAACCCAATGAATGCAACCGAGTATACATTCTTCACGGTTGGACAGGTTAAGGGTGGGTCCCACAGGTGTCATTCTGGGCCTGTTGGTTTTCAGTGTGTTCATATGTTACATCAGGGAAGGGATCCAGAGTAAGATGTTTCTGTTTGCAGATGACACCAAGATATGTGGAAGGGGGGATATAAAGAATAGAACAGAACTGATGTGAGACCTAGGAAGATTGGAAAGGTGGCCCAAGATTTGGCAACAGTGCCAAAAAGAACAAGGTTATGAACCTGGGGAGGGGGAATCCGAGTAATGAATGTTGGATGGGGGTCTTCAGAAAAGATGTCAGAAGTGAAGGATTTAGGAATTATAACTGGTGACAACCTCAAGACCGCAGACCAGTGTAACATGGTGTATGGGAAAACTAGCCTCATGCTGGGTTGCATAGGAAGGGCCTTCTCGTGTAGATGGAAAGAGGTGATATTACCCCTGTAAAAGGTCCTTAGTGAGGCCACATCTAGAATACTATGCACAGTTTTGGATCCCTCACTTATAAAAGGACAAGAACAGAGTGGAGTTAATCCAAAAGCTAGCAGCTGAAATGATTCATGGCCAGCAGGGGAAGACTTAGGAGGAAAGATTAAATGACATACATGTGTATTCACTGTGGGGGGATACTAAAATTTGCAAGTACCTAAAGGTTATAAACAAGATGCACAGTCAACATCTGTTTAAGCTAAATGAATGGTCTCTCACAAGAGGGCACAACTACAAGCAGCAGGGTGAATAGTTAGGAAAGACACATGAGAAATACTTCTTCATGGAGAGGGTGTAGAAAAGTGGAATCCTGACCAGAGGAGCTGGTAAATGTCAAGTTGATGGCAAGTTTCAAAAGTGGGTGGCCTAGATATGAATGAGGAAGATGAATGGGTGAAGAATTAGAAAAAATGGGGGGAAGTGGTTAAGTACAAGTGGTACTGGTGGATTAGTGGCCCACTTGAGACCTAGCAGGTGTTAGACTGAAAAGAACCTAGGTAGGAAATGGGTACACTTCTTTTTATTCTCTGTTTATGCTCCCATCCTGTTTCTGCTGCTTGCACTCCCTCCAGATCCCCATGGTACTGTCCCTCACCAGACCTACCTACATCAAGCTGCTGTGACCTGTCACCCGTGTGGTGGCGGGGTGGATGGAATTTATCCCCGAATGGAACTAATGAGGCAGGTCAGGCCCTGGGTGTACCGGGGTTCTTCATCAGCGAGCAGCAGGGCTGATTTTCCATCTTTGGTCCCCCGGCAGGCACTCGCATGGGGCTGTGTACACACAGCATGTGATGATGCCCTGATCTCAGCAGCATCTTTCTCTCCCAGTAGGCCTCCAGCTGCTGTGCCACCTGTGGTCACCCAAGTGGCAGTACTGCAGCGTAGGATGGTATTCTCCCACCCTGGAGAAGGAAAGTGTCCTCTGGGATATCAGTCCTTCTCCCCCAGTGGTTTCCAATGACCGTTTGTTCCTAAACCCCAGATCCCTGGCCTTGCGAGTGGCAGTGCTGCCGTTGTGCTGATGGGACAGTGAAACGTCAGACTCCATGGACTTAAGGTCTTCTTTTGTCTTTATACATCAGTGTATTTATGCAATGAAAATTTCCAGTCTAGAGACATATGTTAAAGTGGCAACTTTAATTAAACCAGTATAGGATCAGGTGCAGTCACAGGGAGATACAAGCAATAGCCTAAAGGATTGTTTGGCACAAGGAATACTAGTGGGTGAAGTAAATCCTAAGGGTCAGTTATTCCATAACTGCAGGAACCTATAAAAAAAGGCGAGCTGACCAGATGTTTTACTTGCACCTTGGGAAAAGGAATCTGGATCCAGCTCGAGTGCAAAGACTGTAGCAGGAGCCCAAACCAGGGTTAAGCAGATTGGTTTGTTAAGTAGGGAGTTTGTTTAACTAGCATTTAAACCTACACAGGCCGAGATGAGGAAGGTCCTGCAGTTGAGCGAGGACCAATGCACTCAGCTATACAGAATACAGTGGTGTGTCTAGAGAGGGTAGCGAACACAAAACAGCTGGGGGGCAAGCCAGCAGCCAGCAAGGATAAACGTGCATGAGATGAGCTTCACCTTGGCATGCTATATTTACCACATTGTTTACAATTTGACCTTTACTTTCAATATAATGTATAGTGAGGTCAGTAGAACTTGACAAGACCTATTGAAGTACATAACAATTTTGAACTTTACACATGGGCAGATTACACCAGTAGGCCATACAGAGCAGGAGCAAAACCTCCACACAGACCCTGCCTGATCAGCCTGGTAAGAGGGGCGGAGATGCCACGTGTAGTGGCGCAGCACAGGAACCAGCGAATGCTGCCTTATTCCATGCCATCAGAGATCTAGACTGTAAGGTCAAGTCTGTGAACACCAACCAGTCTAATGACCTTCGAAACTTCATGACTTAGTTACCTCCGAGACCAAAGCAACTCAGAACTCTGTCAATAAAAACTTGACTGCTGTTGCAGGTCTTACAAAAGTGAACATGCTGTTAAAAAGTTATCTTGAACAACTTGAAAACTGTGCTCGGCTGGCTAACATACAGATGCTGGGAATCCCAGAGGAAAGGGAGGGTACAGATGAGTTGAAATTTGCCTCTGAACTGATTAAAAAATGTGTTAGATCTAGACATTACAGACTGCATGTATAAAGTATACAGAATTACACCAAGGCTCAGGCCAGCAGATCCAAATAAGCTGCGGACTCTCTTACTTATAACACATGAACCACACATAAGAGACGTGATCTTGCAAGTGGCGAAAAGCAAAGGGAAACTCTTTTTGGACGATGTAACTTTAATTTGTCTTCCCAGATTCAAGTTTTGCTATAAGCCAATGTCACAAAGCCTTTGACTCTATCTTATCAGGGCTCGGATCATTAGGCATTGCTCATGTCCAATAATTACCCGTTAAACTTTGGATAACTTGTGTTGTAAAAATTTTTATTTTCAGTGATCCAGATGAAGCAGGTAAAAAGCTTGAGGCAATAAAGATGGACGTTGCCTCCTATCAGGAGGTACTTGATTTGGACATTGAGGGCTGAACTGTGTTTAAAGAGCCACTGACACCTTGAGAAGAACTTAGAAAAAACTTAATATTTGGCCACAAAGCAGCTTATATTTCTCATCAGCTCTGTGTTTCTTATTCCCATTATTTATTACTGGGGTCATATGCATGAAAACATGAAAGATGTTCCCTGAGGGTTCACCAGCTCGTATTGCTTCTTCCCAACCTGATGTCATAATACTCTGCTTGTGACATCACATTTATACCCATGGCAACAGACTGTGATGTCACAACAGAGCATTTTGGTATTAAGTAGGGAGCAAGCTGTAAATGCAGATGAACTGTAAGTGATAAAGATCTTGTTTTTGTGGGAATTTCATCAGTAATAACTAATGGACAGGAGAAATATATAAAAAACATATGAAATACAAGCTGAAGAATTGTGTCCAACTATTATGTTTTTCAGAGTTTTCCCAAATGTGTCAGCCGCTCTTTAATAGCTAATGCTTTGAAATTTACTGTATGTCCCCCCCCGTGTCTAGGGGTGTCCAAATGGCAAATGTCATGAGGAGGGGGACACTGTACAACCAAGAAAACACAGACTAGAAATAATAACAGGAAAACAGTACCTGAGTCCCAGCGGGTGGTACTGGTGATGAATGAGCTCTATCGAGGGTGTCCATGGACATACTGGGTGATGAACTGGAACCCTGGAGAGATGAAGACTGCTGACTCTTCACCTGCCTGGCCTTGTCAACTTCACCCGTAGGCCCTTGTAGGCAGTCTTCACCAGGCAGGCCTCTCGTCGTCTTCCTCAATGGTGCAACGGTTGTTCGGGATCACCCTGGAGTACACTGGAAACAGGCTGTGGAGGCAGACTTCTTTTAGCAGCAAAACAGTTTCTCCAACAAACAAGGCCAACACCAAAACTGCAGAAAACAGGGGATCCCATTTAATGAACAGTTGATAAAAACAGGAACATTCACTCCATGGAGCAATAAAACACAATTTGTTTGCTTTGGACTGTGCAGGTCACATCCTAAGCCAGTGGTGCTCTGGACTGTAGAGGTACAAAAGTGAGCAAATTAGTTCAGGCGGCTACCCATATCCTAGGTAGCCGAAGTCCAAATGCAGGCAACAAAACTATTGGCTGAATCAGATCCTTGAACAACAGCAGGCGGCAAAACCACTTTCGTCTAGATCCTCTCACAGCTCACAGCAAGGAGCACGGACCTCCAGAGGGTGGCCGACCACACAAAACCACCCTCTTCGTCCACTCCAAGTCCATAGAGCTCCACCTTCTGTGGCGGCTACTTTAGGGCACAGAGCCCAGGAATGAAAAGTCCCAACTAGAGGGCAAACTAGGACCAGGGACTTGCCAGGGGCCCCTGGTCCCCACTACAACCCCCTCGCCTCATGTCTACGCCTCCTTTAGACATGTATTTCCTTTCTGGCAGCCCAGACGTGCTCCCTTTCCAGCGGCAAATCTTCTCCTTTTCTCTCTCTCAAGGGCCCAAACTTGTAGGCTAGCCCTAAACAAGGCTCACTAACCAATGGCCACTGCCACATCCTTGTCCCGATTCACTTGCGCGGCCCAATAAAACAACAAACAACCAGCTGCATGACCAAGTGGGCAATCAGCCCCACTCCAACCTTCTGTCTCTTCTCTCTCTCCTTTCAGAATCCCCCTAAAGGCGTCAAAGCACCCCCTTACATTTGCTCCCCAAAACAGGTGCCACAAATCCCTAAGGTCCAGTCAGGGACCTGACACCTAGGCGCCAAACCAGTGGTGCTCCAAATGCCCTGTGGGTCATATAGTCCCAAAAACTATTTACACTTGTGCCCCAAACACGGTGCCAGCTGGCGCCAAACTACTCTCCCGAAAAGAAGCAGCCGCTCCTTTAAATTTTCCCCTCATGCGGCTGCATATGCCCAGTAGCTGGGACAGCCAAAAACTTATTTACAATTTTAATTATTTTATGTTTTATCCTTCCCTGCAAAAGAGTCCTGAGCCTGGCCAACCCCAGCAATTACTGGACCTGAGACTAGAGCAACCTCTCCATTAACTGTTTATCTGTGTTGGCGGCTGAGCATGCCCAGTAGCGCGGACTGCCATTACTATTTACATACCACAGTCCCATTGCCACGACACCCCTTCAGGACCGAACACCGACCCAAAACTCACCCAGAGGCTCGGAGACAACCGTGCAGCGCCTGACCCTCCCCAATCCAAAGGCCAGGAACTACAACAAGGTGGCCGGAGCTGTGAGGACCTCCCGAGGACCATAACATGTCCAAATTCCACCAGAGCCACAGAGCAAGAGCTCCCACAAAGATAAGACCATTTTATTTGGGGGGGTGGCGCTTAGAATTAGATAGTTTGGCACTGCAACATGAAGTCCCGGTTGTTCCTCAAGTTAGTTCCTAATATAGTAAATCCAGTACCGTTAGGTACGGATATGAAACTCCGCTTACCACTAAATCTTTTACTGTTTAATTCTGGTGTTTTTATGGGGGGAAGTGCTTGTCACCGAGGGGAGCCAATACTAACAAGCTGGTGCCTACTACGTGGCTTGCACTGTATCACGTGACATGCGCATGACAGTGGTTATTTTATACGCAGCTCTAGTTACTCTGGTGGGGCCAGTGAGTACTTCATACCATAATACAGTACTTGATTTTACAATTGTTATTGGGAGGTTTTCTGCTTGGTCTGACTGACCTATGGCCTACGTTTTCTTAAGGTCTCGGGAAAGTTCACAGTGTTCCCAATGGGGTTTAAATTTATTTTACTGACTAGATGGCACTCGTTATATCTAATTAGACAGAGTCATTACTTGATTCTGCAGTTCCAGATTTTTGCTTACATGTTGTACAGGTATTTACTTTAAAGTGGGCTGTGTACACGCACGGATCTTTTACTTGCCTTTGGAGCCACATACGCTTTTACTGTAATTAATGGGGCAGGTTAATACCTGTTCTTTTTGTATTCACTGAGTGGACTCTAGCACCACAGGATAGTGGCATTATTGTAGTGCAGAACATTTCCGGGCACTGACTTTCTGGATATGTCTAGCGCATTGCTGTAATAAGCTCATCTTGTAATAATTTACTATATGATTCATATTGTATTTTAGACGCCTCAGATGTGGAACTGCAGGAGGATGAATGATTTTATCCTATTGCGAAATTCATATTATCTGTTCTGTATGCTGAACATCATTTGTTTGAAAATGATTTCTGTATTTTAAAACTGAATAAAAACAAAGTGAAAGAAAGCAAAACAACAAAGGCAGATGAATAAGATGTCCAGCTTAAACAGGTGCCGATATGGTGCCGTAGTATAGATGATATCACTGTAATCAATAATGGGCATAATCACTTGTTCAACTAGATCTTTTGTCTTGTCCCGTTGAGGCAACTGATTACACTGCAGAAAGTCCCAAATTTTTGTAGGATTTGGAGATCAAAGACTGAATATGTGAAGAAAAACCTGAAGATTGGTCAAGAGTAATTCCAAGATATTTGTATTGGAATACAGCATTTAGGTTGTTTCCACTGATTTATGTGATACTTAGGTTGGGAGAACTTGATAAATATTTCTTGATAACAAAGTGTAGCCTGTGGTTGGCCTTCAAAGATGGATTGTTAAAGCCCTTCCGGGCATCCGTGCGCCAGTGGCAGTATACCCGTCCATAGGGCGCCAAATAGTGGAATTGGCCGCCCTCCCTGAGGTCCTCCTCTCTCTGGAGTTAGAATATTTAGAAAGTGTGGGGGGGCACGGGGGCCCAGACCCCCGCAAAAAGAGGTGACAGCGACATCAGGATGTGGCGACCTAATAACCGGGTGCACTGCCGCTGGTACCATGTATAGGTGAAACCTTGTTAAAATATACCGGAAGGTTCATCACCTGGCTACGGTGGAATTCTAGTACTGCCTTTGGGAGGAGCTTCAGGTGGGGACGAAGGATGACCTTGTCCTTGTGGAAGACCAGATGAGCAGACTCCACCAAGAGCATCTGGAACTCATTAATCCTTCTGAGTAACGTAATGGCCACCAAGAAGCTGTCTTCTATGACAGGTATGACATATCACACCTGTGCATAGACTGAAATAGCTTGCCCATGAGCATAGCAAACATCAGCAATAGGTCCCATGGTGGTGGTGATTCACACACTGGAGAGGACAGGTGGTCAAGGCCCTTGAAAAAGTGCCTGCCAGTTGACCATGGTTCTAGGGGGCAGAACCCTACCCTGCAGTGGTCCACTGCTGCTAGAGGAGCTCCTCACAGTGTCGCCACACTCTGTGGCATGCCTCTCTTTGCCTGAAGACGAGGAGATCGAGGAGCACTGACAGCATCATCTCCCTTTTGAGTGGGGCTGAGAGTGTGAACAGCGCCTCTACCTTGATCGTTGACCCGAGGACCATCGTCAAGGGAAGCCACTGGCGGGTTGGTATAGACTGCATGCTGAGTCACATTTGCCAGCATTGGCTTCGGTGGTAGGACTATGGGTGGAGGCTTATCCCAAGCAGAGCTAATCAGGGACACTGACAGGCCCACATCCTCCTGGGTAACGACCGGGAGAAGTGGGGTTCTGGAGATGGACTCCTTGTGATCTCCTCCGACAGTTGGTCTACAGGGATAAGAAAAATCTCGACAGCCTGCTTGACCGGTCAAGGTCGATAAGCCTGATGGGGGCACTGAGGAGTTGTCAACCAACCCCTTGACTGAGGGTAGCTCGACCAGAGTCAAGCTCTCAATGTGAGTCAAGCAGTCAGGGGAGCATGAGGACTGCAGTATCTCCCGATTCCAGTGCCAGTGGCACCTGTGTTTCTTACCATGAAGGCCTGGAGGGCCCAGCATATGTCCCAGAACCCATCCAAGACCACCCCGATGCTGGCCCCAACTGTGAGCAGCACTGAGGCTGACATGGTGTTCACTGCAGCAGCCGACCCCGCCTCAGCCAAGGCCTTGTTTAGATCCTTCAGTCGGCTTGCCGGTTCCCTATTGGCTAGCCAACTGAGAAGAAGCTGGGCTTTGCTGTCTTCCAGGGTTAATGGAAGCATCGCCTGGCATAGGCCACAGCCAACAACATTATGGTGCACCTTTAGCCAGTAGAGGCAAGACACACATGGGGGTCTGTGTTTGACATTTTCTGCCATCACATGATGCAAAACTTGAAGCTGCAGGTCAGCTTAGCTTTCTTGGATTCTGTCTTCCATCGTTAGGGCAGAGCCAAAGCAAAGGAGCGGAAGAGTAGTTAAGGAATAAACCTGGGAAGAATTCTCTGAAGACAGTCTCCAAAATGTGCTGTGGTAGCCTTCAACGCTGCAAAGCTTCAAAGGTGAAGACTTGTCCCTTCCAGTGGAAAGAAAGATCTGACAACATAGGGCGGAGCCAGAGGATATGTCGCCCAGGTGGTGGGAGGAGCTTAGGTTAAAGACGTCCGACGAATCAGCACTTCCCATGGAACATCCAGAGCTGGATAGCGTACTGTAGCCACACCCCTAGAAAGGTAGACTCCATACTTGACTGATTAGGAATAATTAGTAAGGTAAGAGAGAAACCAGTATAGTGCAGGGCTAGAGATGCTGGAAGGGGGGTAAGTTTGAAGATGTTAAAGAGTGATCAACAGTGTCAAATGTCTTGCTAGATAGAAGAAGATGACACCAGTGAATTAACCTTCATCCATGTTATAGAGAATGAAGTCAATTAGAAGTGGAAGAGAAGTGGTAGTGGGATGGAAGCCAGATAGGAAGTTGGTAACAATAAAAAAAAAAAAAAAGCCAATCCTGGTATAGAAAGGAGAGTGATTGGCCTATAGATCATCTTCAAAGATATCTCCCTTCTTTCAGCCACATCATAGAACTAGCTATTGGCATCAGGACAACCTGGAACATTTTGCTAGCTGTGACCATCAACATGCATCGCTGCCACCTATATAATGTGGCAGCCCCATGATGCCTCAGTTCTTTCTTCTGCTGTCAACTGCTCATTAGTCCACCACTTCTGAAGAACGCCATCGAACGTCACAAGTATCAGTAATGCTTGTACTTTTTTTTTCTTAAATACTTAATCATTTATGCTGCCATTGAAATAAAAGGGACCATTGTTCCATTCTAGTTGCAATAAAGAAAAAGTCTACAAAAATGATGAGCACTCCGTATGTATCTGCTGCTTGAACCTAGCCCACAATGTGAAGGCCTGCAGCATTTAACAATGCTTTAATCAGGACACTCGGAGACGTTGCATGAAAACCTTGGAACTTTATTTAAAAATCAAGGCAATGGAAGAGAAACAGTGCATATCACAGATAGCTTTGCTATCATCTTCTGTTTTGTCCATCTCCCTGGCACCCCATTGACCTGCCTTTCTTCATGATTGATGGCATCCACCACTGACTCTACTAAGAAAAGGTAAAATCTGCTAAAATGATTGATAACCACTGCCATGCAGATAAGGAGAAGAGGCACAGGGAAAAGGATGCCTCTCCCAAAAGGTCCCACTCTCCTCTTAAGAGAAGACAAAGACAGGACTTTGTCCAAGACCGTGGTTTCTGCTGCTCACCTGACCATCTGTCAGACACCAGGGTCAGGGTCTGACACAGCCTGTAGTTCCCCATTGGGGAATTTGCAACCAATTCCACCGTGGGGCTCTGTCCTGTTGACAGGTCAGTCATCGACAACCCCATCGGGCCTGTTGATGTGCAGATGCTTTATCAGACAATGTCTGAGTTTTTTTTCTCTCCATTATTTATTTGCCTATACCTTGATGGTCCTCTTATGGCATCATGACCCCAGCCCCGCCACCCACCCACCCGGACATACCTTCCACCTCTGGTACCATCAATTGGGGGGGTGGATGCCTAGGTGCGTGGTGCAGAGTGCACGCCATTACCCTGCTCGTTCTGGTTATTTTCCTCCAGGAGTCCCCCCCCCACCGGTTGGCATGCTTGCTATGGCTCACACTTTATGAAGACGCAATACACCTCAGAGACATGCACTTGGCCAGCTACGAAGGTGACAGCTGTGACACCACCCAGTTTCCACTTGGTGGTGATCAAGTAGCAGATCAAGCTATCCCCCCCCCTCTGAAGGAGGACAGCTGTCATGGGATGCTCAGTCCTCACTCTCTGCCACCCTCTGTTGACACCAATGTATTCCTGAACCCAGGTTGCTGGTGCAGCTACTGGCAAGGCCCCCCTGCTTCAACTCGCCACCCAATGTCTGAGCTTTTTCAAAAATGTTTGCCTTTAACTCAGTCACCGGCGCCATCAACCTTCGTCGACAATGCAAGAGTCCCCTTTCCTGGCCACAATGTTGGGCAAGGATCATCCAACGACAATTGGTCAGTTGATGGGCCCTCCTTCAGAGCCTCCTCCAGCTGTTGAACTGCTGCCCATGACTGTCAGTATCGAAGATGAGCTTGAATACAGTCCTCAGTATATGATGGAGGAGGAGGAGGAGGAGTATGAAGAGATGGAGGAAAATCTGACCCCCCTAGATGGGGTGGGCTTCAGTTCTACTTTGGCCTCCTGTAGTGAGGAGAATGTGCAAAACACTAATTGGTCCCCTCCTGAGGATGCCTCTTTTCAGGCTTTCCTCAGGCAGGTACAATCCGAGCTGGGATGTGTGGTGGACGCAGAGGATTCCTTTAATGAAAATCTTACCTCTGAGCAAGACTTCTGTTGCAGTAGCAGAGTGCGCTGCTGTATCCGGATCTTTGATCCCTGCACCTCCACATCTGAGGACATGAAACTCTCCCGCTATGGTGATTCCCTGGCCGTTGCTGCAGTTTTTACTGGTAACTTGAAAGCCGTCTGCCAGGTGCACCTACTCACAAAAATGGAAACACTTTTCAGTATGTTGTGCTGTCTGTAAACTGGACCACTTCACGTGTCTGGTCTGTCTGGTGATGAACTACCTCCTGTCCTTTCTAGTGTAAGGCTTCAGGTATTACTCCATTAAGGTCCACTTGGCCACGGTGAAAGCTTTACATACCCTCACCTATGACAGTGGGGTAGCCTAATTGGAGATTTCTCACAGGTTCCTCAGCGGTATTCTGCTTCTGCACCACCCCGGCCCATGATGTATGTCTAGTGTGGACCTTTAATTTGGTACTAGTGCCCCGTACTGCTCCTCCTTTTGAGCTTGCTGCTACTTATGAGCGGCTGTTTCTGTCTTGGAAGCCACTGTTCCTAGTGTCTGATATCTGGAAGATGCATTTCTGAACTGTAGACTCTGGCTGCGGATCTGCAGATCCTTCTTTTTATTATTTTCAACAAGGATCTGGTTACCCTGCATACCAGTCCTCATCTTTTGCCGAAGATTGTTTCTGAGCAAACACTAAATCAGACTATTGGCCTTACTGTTTATTTCTTGACTCTCACGGATGCGGAGAATGTTGTCTGCATACGCTTGACATTCGTCAGGTGTTGCATTGGTATCTTGACTGTACTAAGAATTGTAGAAAATCCACTCAGATGTTTGTGGCTTTTGAATGGTGGGCTTCCCTATTTCAAAGCAGTGCCTTTCCAAATGGTTTGCCTGCTGCATTTCTTTCTGTTACCAGAAATGTGGAGAGCAGCTTTCTGGTCCTGTCTGTGCTCACTCCACAAGAATGGTGGCTACGTCCGTGGCTTGCATTCACAATGTGGTCACTGCTGACATATGTGCTGCAGCCACTTGGAGCACTGTGCATACTTTCATTAAGTACTGGAGTTTGGGCATTGGGCACATGTACTTGATTTGGCCTTACTGTCCTGGAAGGCCTCCTTTATTATGGTCCTTAGTTCTAGGGATGTGGATATGATGTTCTATCCACACTGTCTGGCAGTTGCCTTTCCCTTTAAGGATTGCCGGAAATGTCTTTTAGCTGCCTCCTGCCACCCACCCGTGTGGTAACTCCCATGGCTGCACCCCATGATGCCAGAGCTTCCTTTCTGCTGGAAGGTTTAGGTTCCCTCCTTACCACTTCTGCGTTGAGTAGGCCCTGGCGCTCAAATGTTCTGATTTACTTCCAAAACTTACTTTAAAACTCATTTGAGTTTCATCTTTGCCTCGATCTTTGATTGCTACCGCGATGGAGGATAAGACCATTCCCAGATTTCGCCGGTGCCCTTGTGGGCAGAAGATGTCCAGTATGGACCCTCACGCCTTGTGCGTCTTCTGTCTGGGCCATGATCACGATCCGCAGGCCTGCGACTTTTGTTGATCATTTCACTTGAATGTTCTCAAAGACCGCGCTGCCCACCTGAAGTTGGGCCGACCGGAGAAATGATACCCACTGGTCAAATCGAAGGATGCCCATTGGGTGGTCTTTGTGACTGTGGGGTCTGCCGAGCAGTTAGAACAGCTCAAGGTCTTCAAGAAGGAGGCAGCCCAGGCCGCTGCTTAATCCGCTGCTCAATCCCCCTTCTGCGTTGGCCTCTGTTCTGCTCCATTTGGGCTCCACCTATTTGGCTTCCTTCAAGGAGTTGTGCCAGTCTCTCTCAACTAATGGAGAGGGCCCTACCGAGTCACACATTTACCACTCATGCAAGAAGGAATCCAAGTAGAACAAAGAGAAGACTCATCGTCGACACTCCTGGGACCGGGAACGTTCCTGCCCTCAGGAAACTCCAGTTTCAACTATGGTTGAAACTGCGACCTTGGCTGCTAGTTTTACGGTGACCCCGTCGGACCAGTTGGCTGAGATGCCGGCTGATGGTGCGGCCAAGATTTTTCTTGACCCTGCCGACTGGTTGTCATCTGAAGGGGCCGACAACTCTCTTTTCAGGACTCCGATCCTGCCGTTGACCACTGACGGGTCAGCCCAGCTTACTGAGCCGGAACCACCGATCATCAACCAAGACCAGGGAGGAGCCGCAGCTCTCCCCTGTTCCCTCCGAGGACCCCTGTCGGCACCACCGATGGCTGAGGTCAAGGTCTTGGTCATCTTTGGCTTCGGAGTCGAGCAGGTCCCACCAACATTGGCGATCTCGCTCTCGACACCATGGTAAGCGGTGCCACCGCTACTTGTCTTCATCCTCCTCGGATGAGGAGAGGCTTCGGCACAAATTGCGTTGATGCTATGAAGATTTTATGTGGCAACAGTTGGTTCTGTCTGGGTCGAAGTCGACACCAGCTACCACCCCGGCCATTACATGGCTGTTGCCAGAAAGGCCAACGCCGACTCCCTCAGCAGGGCCAGTTGACACTGTTCCTCCCCAGTGGAGCTGGTTCAGACCCCATCGGCTAGGCCAAAGCAGGCTTCTCTGCCAATCATGATGGAGCTGCCATCTAAACAGCCAGTGACAGGGGCTCCAACTAAGGAGTCTCGGCTGGCCAAGGGACTTCCCCATCGGCTGTCGGTCACTCTTACTGCTGACTGTCCATGGCGGGTCGAGGGTGACACAGGTGGCTGCTCGCTTTATGCGGACTCCTTGGAGTCTTATGATTCCTCTTTGCACTCCCGTCCACTGGACACTGAGTCGATTGATGATCTTTCCACAGACGAAGGCCCTGCTTCATTCATGGGCATTATTCAGCTCATTTCCGAATCTACGAGGATAAAGTTGGAGCCTGTTCAAAAGTGGGCTCCATATCCCCTCACAGAAATTCTGGATAAAGGGGATTCTCCAGCAGAGGCCTTCCCAGTGGCCTGTTGGCCCTGCCCTGGAGCTTTGGCAGCACCCTGCTTCTTGCCCTGCGCCCTTGGCCCAGACGGCCCGCAAGTATGCGGTGCCCACCGGTACACTTTCAGGGGTCATGGAGCATCCCTCGGCTGAGGGGTTGGTGGCTGACTCTGTGTTTCAGCGCTCGAGCAATACCGTGGATGTCGACAGACCGCCGGACAGAGAGTCCAAGAAATTGGATCATTCGGCCAAAAAGGTCTGTGCTGTCTCCTTGCTCAGCCTCTGCCAGGCGAGCTCAGCCATCCTGATGGCACACTTCTCTCATGCCCCATTAGGCTCCCTGGATGAGGTGATCTCTCATCTCCCTGTGGACCTTCAGACCACGGTCAAACAGGTCTGAGACCAGGGTAGGGCAGTGGCGAAACAGCAACTCCAGACAGCTCTGGATTTTGGTGATTCTTGTGCCCACTCAGTGGTGGCTGCGGTTGCCATGTGCCGTAGAGCATGGCTGCGGATCTCAACCTTCATGGCAGATAACCAGGATGGCCCCTTTTTGGGAACCAACCTATTTGGGCCTGGTGTGGAGGGTCACCTGCAGCGCATTGAAAAGTCCGGCGCCACCCTGGACTCTGTGACATCTGCTCAGAAGGACAACAAGAGGACTAAACAGCAGAAGCAAAAGCCCTTTCGGTCCTCCACCCCTGTGGCAATACCAGCCCAGCATCAGTCTGGCCAGCAGGCTCAGTCCTGGTGACCTCGTGCCAAGTCTGCGGCCTCGGTGGTCTGAAAGCCCGGAGGGAAGGGACCCGATGGCTCCTCAGATGGATCCTCCTCCTCCAAGCCTGCTCAGTGACAGATCCAAAAGTAAACTCTGTACTTTTGCGCAATAATTACCTGGAGAGTTGATGTCTTCAATAGAAATCAAAATTTATTGTTGCACACTGCTTATTCAGGACAGGGTAAACAACAACTTCAATTTGGTGTCTCTAATACACTGAACAAACTCCCGGTGCTTCGACCACTTCCTTTTATTGTTTCTGCCTTTGGGTGAAAAGGTGATTCAGGGGGACTCGCCTAGTTCAACAGATAAAATTGGGTTGTTCATTAGAATGGGCCAATATTTTCTGATTATTGCCCCTACTTTCCCAGCTTGATTTCCAAATTGTCACAAAGGCGACAGTTTTTTTTTTTTTTAATTTGACATACTTTATTAAGCATATCACAATACATCAGCATTGGAGAAGTAAATGCAGTACTATCAATGCACACTGGCAAAAAGACCATACATAGGTTAATGAAATAGTATAAAATGAGATTCGAGAAATTAAAATCAACACCACTTTAAGAACCCCCTGAAAACCCTCCTCCCTCCCTCCCCCACGGTGCACTTTCCTATACTTATTACCATAAGGTTAAAAAAGAAACAGCAAGGGTAGTCGTTAAGATATAGTTAAAATGGGAGGAGAGGTTCATGAAAACAACAGGAGAGATCCTATCAAGACAAATACAGGGCATATAACTTCCCCCAATTTTTGTTAAAAGATAAGAGGCGATGGCGCACACTCGCAATTAAGTGTTCAAGGCGGAGTGCAAATGATATTTCATGCAACCATTCCGCATAGGAGATGGTGACTTGATCCTTCCAGTGTCTAAGCACTAGCTTTTTGACCGTCATTGAAATTAGAGCCATGTGAAACCGTCTCTCCTTCACCGGAATACCGGAGTAATCTCCCAAAATACATATGACAGGGGAGAAGAGGCCCTGTAGTCCCAACAATGAGTTTAGAGCAGATTCAATTTGCTTCCACAGCGGGGATATCCTTTCACAGGACCACAATATATGAAGGAGCGAGCCGTCCTCTTTATTGCACCTAGAACACGTGTTGGAGGTAAGCCTCTTCATTTGGGCCAATTTTACCGGAGTATAATACATATTGTTTAAGATACAGTATTGTGTAAGTCTATATCGGTCCTGGGTGAGATATGTGTATAGGCCTGTCCATATTGAATGCCAGTTAATAGCTTTGTCAGGGAAAGAAACCTGCCAAACCCGAGAACCAGCAATCGATGGAGACTGAGAAAAGGTGAGGACCAACTTGTATATGGTAGAAATGCCATGAGATTTACAAGCCAAAGTCTTAATTTGTTTGAGAAAGGCTTCAATACGAGAGGGATTGCACTCTTTCCCCACTACCTTAACCAGTAGGTACTTAAGCTGTAAAATTTGAAAGACAGCCTGTGACGTTAGACCCAGTTTAGTGAGAATCTCCTCGGTGGATAGGATAGCCCCGTTTGAGTAGAAATCAGCCACCATGAGCTCAGGAGGGAGAGATAGCCAACGCCGAGATATGGGGACTCCCCCTATTTTGAGATTCAGATTGGCATATAGTGGCTGAGAAGGATCCGAACTCGAAAGTACCTTATAGAAGCTGAACATTTGAGAGAGAACTCTTAGTGAGGTACCCATCGGGAAGGACTGCAGGGATTTTGGCAATTTTTTAGAAGGCGTATAAAAGAGCGACGAGGGAGCTAAATTATGGGCAGCGAGAATGTCAGACTCTATGAGTAACCAAATAGGAACATAGTCATGATGAGCACAGAGATCAGTTAACAAAAACCATTTCCCACAGTTGTAGAGGTGACAGGCCCAGTAGTAAAACAAGAAGTTAGGGAGACGCAAGCCCCCCATCTCCTTGGGTAAAGAGAGCTTACCGTAGGATCTTCT
The DNA here is from genome assembly GCA_016271365.2 of Neoceratodus forsteri. Lineage (NCBI taxonomy): Eukaryota > Metazoa > Chordata > Ceratodontiformes > Ceratodontidae > Neoceratodus > Neoceratodus forsteri. Next base: position 1,339,377,108 of record CM028131.1, read on the forward strand.
AATTGCCTTATCTTGCTAAATAAAGGAACTAACGTCAGAGTGGATGCGCTGAAAGAAGGACAAGGGTAACCAGACGTCCAACATATTTAGTGGATAGAACAATCTGGGTAGAACGTTCATCTTGACGGTGTTAATTCTACCCCAAAGCGAGAGAGGGAGCCTCTTCCATCTTGATAAGTCCTGTTGAATGTTGGACCACAAATCTTCTAAATTAAGTTTGCGGAGTAATGGTAAGTCCGAGGTAATATAAATGCCAAAGTATTTAATGGACTTGGAAGTCCATTTCATACCAAATTCACTGAAGGCTGAGCTATATGTTAGAGTTAAGGGGAAAAATTTCAGTTTTAGTGATATTGAGTTTATAATTCGAGAATTTCCCAAAAGTATCGATAATATGCAATGCTTCTGTTAAGGAGGAGACCGGATTTGAGAGGTGAAGCAATAAGTCATCCGCATAAACTGAAAGGACACCTATTGGAATGCCAGCAATTAAGGGGAGGAGTTTAGTCTCCTGATCAGGGGTTCAAGATGTATGTTAAAGAGAAAAGGGGAGAGTGGGCAACCCTGCCGCGTGCCCGAAAAAAGAGGGAAAACCTCGGATAAGACTCCATTACAGTTTATTTTTGCCTGAGGAGAGGAGTATAGGGTCTGAATCCATTTGATAAAGGTATTAGGAAAGCCCATTGTCTGCAGCGTAGCCCACAGGAAGTTCCAATCCACCCTGTCAAATGCTTTTTCTGCATCAATGGATATCAGAGCCATGGGAGAGGGGGAGGTCTTGGCCACCTGAACCAAATACGCCAATTTACGAAGGTGGTCAGCAGGTGTTCTACCTGACACAAACCCAATTTGCTCTGGGCTAAGAAGCTGAGTCCAAACCTGTTTGATTCTACTAGCGAGTATCTTAGCCAGTATTTTAATATCACAATTTAACAAAGAAATTGGACGATAACTTGCGGGAGATTGGGGTGGCTTGTCTGGTTTAAGAAGAAGGATAATGGAGGCTTCTAATAGGGATGGATCTAAGGTTTGTCCTGATAGCATATATTGATATAAACGTAATAAATAGGGAGCAAGATCTTTAGCAAAGACTTTGTAGAAGTTCGAAGGGAAACCATCCGGACCAGGGGCCCTATCCGAGGCGAGATTATGAATAGCAGACAATACTTCCTGAAGAGATATAGGAGCAGATAAACAGGATTGTTGTGAGAGAGAGAGAGAGAGAGGGTAGGTAATGGTAAGGCAGATAAATACTCTAGTAATTCGGCATGAGACGGGAATACAAGACGCTGACTATAGAGAGAAAGATAAAATTGTCTAAAAATGGCAGTTATGTCTCTTGGATGTGTTTTAGTGGTTCCATCCAGATCATTGATCGAGGGAATAAATCTGGACGCCTCTGGTTTCCTCAGATGCAAAGCTAGAAGATGACTTGCCTTCTCCCCCTGCTCTATATATTTTGCCTTAGTTCTTAAAATGAGAAATTCTGCTTTTTCCTGCACTAGACGAGAATACTGATTCCTTAAGTTCAACAAAGATTTTAGCACATCGGGAGAAGAGGAAGAGGTGAGAGAATGCTCAAGTGTGCGAATCTGACCCAGGAGTGAAATAGTGGCCGCCTCTCTCTTTCGTTTACGAGTGGAGGAGAGTCTGATAAACTCGCCTCGCAAAAATCATTTTAGGGCGCACCATTCATGGTCCATTCTTGCAACCGAGCCCTGGTTATTTGCAATAAAAAGTTGAATCAGGTCTGAGATCCTAGTAATGACGTAGTCCTCCTTTAGAAGCTGTGTATTTAAACGCCATATTGAGTCCCTTTGGAGATTTTGATTTAACATAACTGTGACCCATGCCACAGCATGGTCCGATATAACAATCAGTTCTAGAGTGGAATCATTAAGACCGTGTATGAGAGAACGACTAAGTAAGATATAATCCAGCCGAGACCAAGTGGAATGCACCATAGAATGAAATGAGAAAGCACGGGTCTCAGGATTTAGGAGACGCCAGGGATCGCACAATCCAGTAGAGTCAAGAAATTCAGCAAGAGCCCTTTGGACTTGAGAAGGGGGCTTAGGCAAGGAATTAGAGCTATCCAAATCCTGTGTGGGTGGCAGGTTCTAGTCCCCGCCCAGAATTAAGGAGAACATCGAGAACCTTTGTAATTCGGTCGATAATTCCTGGAAAAATACAGAATTTCCCCCCACAGGCCCATACACACTCCCCAGGACCAACTCAGTACAGTCCAGTAGTCCTTGGACTAAAACATATCTCCCCTGTGGATCAGCAATTGTTGTTTTGGGTTGAAAGGCTATCGCCTTGTGAATTAAATAGTAGTACCACCACTGGTGGATGAGTTACCAGAAGCAAAACTTGCCCAATCCCAAATCTCATGAGACCCCCATTTCCCCAGGGAGCAGATGAGTTTCCTGAATGAAGGAGATATGGGCATTTAGTAGTGATAAGTGTTTTAAGATCTGAATTCTCTTGTTAAGATCACAAGCCCCTCTTATATTCCAAGTTATAAACTTTTTCAGACCTGTAGCCATTGGGTATTATACCAACCAATACATAACCAAACCAATATACTATGAGAGTGCACCGCTAACCCCCCCACCAATCTTGCATACATATTATTAAATTGGTGTTCCCTCAAGACCCAAGAAAAACCCCAGAACATACTTCTGTCCATGATGACAATTATGAGATACAGGGAAACCCCATCATCAGCAATAGAAAACGATGGAACACCATAGTTTCCAACCCCCCCATAACCCCCCGTATAACTATTTACAAGTATCCCTCTACCTAGCTTTGACACTAGTAAAGAGACTGCATTATTATTCAATGGTAGAGTGCCCGCAAGTACCCCCTTGTAACTACCCTCAATACCTCTGACCAGATAGAGGCTAGTAAGTGTGGTGAGAACTCGCACTGGGTACACTTCCGACCCCAATTTGGGCATTAATTTAAACCAGTCTAGCAGGCCAAAAGGAATCCCCAGAATGTCAAACCAAACAAAGCAAGAAGCGAGAGTAATTAGGGTACTACCCCCCATACTTCAGGACGTGTGGTGGGTTACTCTTAAGCCAATACCCTTCCCCTTCCTCCCCCCCTGCCCTCCAAGATGAAAAAGCATATTGAATTTAATCTACAATTTGGACTGAGATATCCCAGCAGTGTATAAACTTCATGCAAACCCCATAAATCAAATCTTATTCCTGCAAGAACCAAAAGTGAAGTAAAGTCAACACCACACTCTCCAACAGAATTAGTTGGTAGAAGATATGAATGTGTGGTAGACAAGACTACAGAGAGAGCTGAGAAAAAGCCCAAGGGATAGGTATACCAAGAAGAGTGGTGAGAGAATGAAAGAGACATGAATAATAAGGGAGGAGAAAAGGACTGGAGTCCTATAGAGAAAGAGAAATCGAGAAGAGACAAACACCATTATATTAAGCATAGCATAATTATCTCACTAAATACAACAGGTCGAGAAATAGAGAAAGGAGCTGAAACAGCCCAAGAGAATAGTTTGGATAGTGAGCAGGAGAATAGGTAATATGAGTCTTTCCAGAATTATTTGCATAAAATAATGGAAAAATCATCACCAAAAGAAGTAGGCGTAGCAGGCAGCTTCTCGAATATGCAGGTGTTCCCCCCGGGGAACCATATTGGAAACGGGCCAAACTGTCCGATGAGAAAGAGTCCCCACTGGAAACAAGTGGCTGCAAGAGAAGGGGATCCGAGGGAAGATGGTGCCTCATTGCCACGCAGAGTCCTCCGGGTCCACAGGCCCTCATCCGCCTCTCTCCTCAGCCGTCGCATTCCTTACCACACTGGGGAAAACTCCCCTCCCAAAGGCGTCCCTCAGAACAAGCTCCTCAATGGTAAGCCAGCCAAATAACAAGTGATACAGTCAGAAGTAAACAGTTCTTCGGTAGCAAGAGAACGAGAATGCATTCCTAAGATTTGAATAATGAAGGCAGCTTCTTGCAGAGATCAGCTTGAGCCTGGTCGGCCGAATCGTATGATAGCCATGCTCCATCCACCAAAACCTGCAGAAGTGCTGGGTATGCCATGCGAAACTTGATACTGGCAGCTATCAGCTTGCTGACTATTGAATGAAAGGAGGCTCTTTTCCGCCGAGTTTCTAATGGCAAATCCTGAGTAATTCTTAGACGTTTGCCCTCCCATAGTATAGATTGTAATTCTCTGACTTTTGCCAGAATGTGCTGTTTTTCCAGATAGTTGAGAAGAATGATCATCGGACGAGGGGAGGCATTCTCCTCCGGTTTTGGACGTAGAGACCTGTGCGCCCTTTCTATTAGATAGGTAGGGTTATGTGGGGAAGGGCCCATGATCTTAGAGAAGAGTTTCTGCATAAATAAAATTGCAGAGGGACCTTCAGACCCTTCTGGTAGGCCAAAGATCAAGATATTGTTCCTCCTACTACGCCCCTCTAAATCTTCGGTTTTGAGCTGTAGTTTAGTAATTTGTTGCCTGAGCTTTGTGATTTCTGGTTCCGTCCTGTCTCTCCAGGCCTCTAAGGAGTAGGTGTGAGTCTCCGTGTCTGCTGTGCGAGTTCTGAGTTCAGCCATTTCAGTACGAATATTTTTTAGATCAGTAACGATATCCAGAAGATCTCCTTAAAGGGTTGCAGCTCTTGCAAAAAACGCTCTTCTGTGAGCGGTGTTGATTCCGCCAATGCATTCAGTTGTTTAGCCGATGGTTGCTGGAGAGGTTTTACCTTCTTCGCTTGCTTGTCAGGCGAGACCGGGGGCGTGTATCTGGGTAAGGCCGTTTTCATCTCGGCCTCCATCCGTGTATATTGAAACAATAGATGCTACCAAAAAAACAGCCAGCAAGCTCCGTTGGGTGAGCAGGAATATAGAGATGTTAAGGACACCCCAAATTACAAGCCAGAAAGCACTCGATGATATTAGATTATCAGTCGAGGAAGCGGGAGCCAAGGGAAGCAGCAGCTAGCAAGCCCAGACCATCACGTGATCTTGACAGGTTGTTTTTCAGCTGAGCCGGTTTGTCCTTCATTTTTCTACCTATTTTTTGGTGTTAGTAGTGTACTCCTGTCCTCCTTGTCAGTCCTTCCCAGGGCTAAGTCAAGAAGTTCTTTCTTGTAGCCCCTGGTTAGGAACCTTTGGTACATCTCTAACTTCTGACTTCTAAAATCTGCCTCCAGTGAACAGTTTCTACGTAATCTTAAAAATTGTCCATATGGTATGGACTTGACCAGGGCTCGTGGGTGTGAACTGTCGGCCAGTAGTACACTATTGGTGGCTGTTACTTTCCTGAAATTCTTAGACTGCACTCTATTATTGCTATCAGTAAAAAAGGGTTAAAGACAAAAAGTTAATTTCCACTGAGTTTGTTGTGTATGTGAACTTCAGGTTTATTTTATTGTTGTCATTAAGCCACACTATGAAATTTGCCAGCTCTTCCTTGGGTCCTTCCCAGACACAAAGTACGTCATCAGTATAACAGTTCCACTTTTTAATATGTTTCAAAAATTGATTTTTTGTGGATACAATTTCTGCGTTTTTCCAAGACCCATGGAAGAGATTGGCATAACTTGGGGTCATGGCCACATCCATAGCTGTCCCCTGTAGCTGTAAAAAGAATGCATTGTCATATTCGAAAAAATCATGAGTCAGGACAAATTTAGCAGCATTCAAAATTAAGTCTGTGGGGAATTCTGATTTTTTTGGGGGGTTCTTATTCAAAAATTCTGAACATGCTGCCAGACCATCAGTATGTTTAATGCTGGTGTATATTGACTCTACGTCAGTGCACAACCAGCTGTATTGTTCCTTCCATTCAAAATCTTTGTACTTATCCAAGACATACATAGTGTCTCTTAGATAAGAATTCACATCTGTGAAGCATTTTTTAGAAAAAAGTCAATAAACTGATTAAGTTTGTCTGTGAGTGAATTAATTCCCGAGACAATTGGTCGTCCTGGTGGATTCTGCATTGATTTATGAATTTTGGGCAGGGTATAAAGTGTTGGTGTAACTGGTGTGCTGTTCCAAATAAACTCTAACTCTTCCTCAGTAATGTGACCCTGACTTTTTTTCTTGCTCTAATAAGTTCAGCAATTCTTTTTTTATACTCGTCTGAGTTTTTTTTTGATGGTTTCTTATATTTGTTGACGTCCCCCAGCATTTCCCTCAGTTTCATAGTTTTCTGAGTCCATTACCAGTATGTTCCCTCCTTTATCTGCCTGTTTTATGATTACTGGTAATTCACCAAGTTCATTTAATGCTTTCCTTTCTGAGCTGTTTAGATTGACCCAGTTACTACGATGTCCCTCTAACATGTTGTCCATTTCTCTTTTATTTATTTTTTTCTTCTTTTTGCCCCTACTACTCCCATCGGGTTCTGCTCTGGTCATGGACCCCCTTTGCCTCCACCTTCGATTATGCCTGCATCCCCCAGTTATCCCTGGCTTTCCCCCAGAGAGTGGGGCTGCGGCACCAACCCCCTATATCAGGGCCGCGGTACATGTATCTGGTCAGGGGATCGACTCCGGAGGCTAATCGAGCTCGGCGCATGGGGGCAGGCGTCATGGGCTGTAGTTGGGGAGTTTTTACCCTTTAAGCAGGACGGGGATGTGCAATGATGACCTGCGTCTGCCCCACGTCCTGACGTTCTGTTGAGCATCGAAGTGGTGCGGCTACCCAGCCTCCTCTGGGTGCCGCTCGTGCACTGAATGCTGCCCTGCCCTTCCCCCAGAGAAGGAGAGCTGTCCTAGGGATGCTCAATCCTTTTTCCACTGGCCGGCCCTCCAGCGACCCGGGTCATTTCCGAACCCGGGTCACCGGCATCGTAAGCGGAAATCCAACCACTGCGCTGACGGGCCGGCCCTTTGTTGTCCATTTCTCTGAGCACCACAGATTCAAAACTTCTAATTAAATTGTTACTTGTATTTGGGCAGAAGAGGGACTGTGGTTTAAATAGTTTTCTCCTTAAACATCTAAACTCATTATCTACTGGTTCTTCACCATAATCATCGGTCATTTTCTACACCATATTCCCCACCTCCATCCAGTAGGTTTTCTAAGGTTTGCAAATCCATATTCATTTCACTTGACATTTCTTCTTCTTCTGTACCAATATTTTCATCACTCAATTCAGTTAACAGATTGACCATCTCTAAATCAACATTCTAAATTTCCTCCCCCACCCCCCTCGGGTGACATTCAATGTCCTTCCTCATTTCTGCAAGAGGTTTTTTTTTTTATCATGATACTTTCTTAGTCTGATTTTTCTAAAAAATTTAAATCCACTTGAGTTCTGAATCTATCAGAGTCCCTTGTCGGTGCAAAGTTCAGGCCTTTTTGAAGCATTTTTATGTTTTTTTCTTGCTGCTTTGCTCTTGTTTTGCTTGTCCTAAAGGGTCTTTGCTGCTTCCAGGGGTTGGGCTTCGATCTTTTTCCTGTTCTTGTTGAAAATTTACTCTTTTTTTTTGTTTTTTTTATCTCTACCTCCCTCTGCTATATGATCGAGGTCTGCATGGCCAGGAAAAAATGTTTCCAAGTCTATAATCATTTGCATCCCTTGCCAGTTTAGACTGTTTTTTCTTGATCAGTTCTTGTTCATATTTTTCTAATTTCTTTTTGAGATGCTTTGATAGATTTTTAAATTGTGTGGGTTTTAAATTTGTTTAGCTCTTGTTGAACTGTGCAGAGCTCCTTCCTCACCTCCTTATATTTTTCCCTATCTTCAGCTATTATCAACTCTATAAATGTTTATGAACATAAAGCTGCTGCCTGTTCCCATTCAGAATGCCTCTTGAAATTTTCTATCCCACAGGATGGCATGTTGTTTAATCTTAGACCATGCAGTACCTGTTTCCTCTCCAAGTAAGTCTCAAGCGTGGTTATATTATAGGTAATGTTCAATTCAGAAATGCTTAGATTTTCATACCTGTTGAAAGCCGCTTTGATATTTTCTGAGTCCATTCTCTCACCGGGACCTTCAGGTATCGATGTAGACTTTCCTTGTGCTCCGAGCTTGCCCCTTGCTCTGCGCTTCCTTGTTGCCTGATCCTCTAGCATGTCAAGACCAATTCTGGCTCAGAGTCTGTGTCGCTTTGAGCACTCGTTGCTTCATTCAGCATCCTTTCACAGTTGATTCCAAAATTAACTCCATTTGCACAGTAAGTCCATTGGTAGAAACTTCTTGTGCTGGCTAAATGAGTGGAGTCACCACTTTAAACAGGTACGCGCTTTACAGCTCAAATGCTGCTTGCGATCCGGCGGCTACACAGAGTCAATTAGCTAAAGCTCCAATCCACTGCCAGATGTATGTGAACTGCCAGTTAGCCGGGTGCAGAGAAAGGGTAGTTAGCCTTCACCAGTTCATGAATCCAAAAGTTACCTCTGCACTTTTGCGCAATAATTACCCGGAGAGTTGATGTCTTTAATAGAAATGAAAATTTATTGTTGCACATTGCATATTCAGGACAGCTTAAACAACAACTTCAGTCTGGTGTTTCCAATGAAAAAATGGCTCCCTGTAGTAATCTTGTTTCTTCCCAGGCATCCACTAATATTATTACTCTTTGCAGTGCTCCCTTAAGCCAGCACTGCCCTAGAGCCAAATAGAATGCTATGCTAATTATGGAATGTTTAGCTTGTGCATTCATTTTCAAACTGCCCTATTCTAACTGCCTGCATTCTACCTCAGATTCCTGTGAAGTCTGCAAAGAGGCCGTAACATGTGGAACAATTAATTAAAATTCTAATGCCCAAAAAGGCCATGTAAAAAGAAGTAATAGGCCAAGAAAAGGCCAACAAAAAAACACAATAATAGGATAAGTCCTCTTTTCTGAGCCAGATATACCCTTAGAAAAGAACCTACCAGCTAAGTATTACCAGAATGTGCCAGCAGGTGGCATACCAGTCAGACTGAGAAGCATCTCAGCTGTATAGAGTATTTTTCTGTGATTCTAAGGGGAGGACCAGGAGTGGGGAGTAATAATATTAGTGGATGCCTGGAAAGAAACAAGATTACTACAGGGAAGTAATTTTTTCTTCTAACCCCAGGAATCCACTAATATTATTACTCTTTGCAGACTATGTAGCAGAACTCTAGGAGGTGGGCAGAATCTATTTAGGAAAAAGACTGTGCAAAACAGCTCTGCCAAAACTGGCATCACTCCTGTCCTGAGTATCCAGGCTGTAATGTTTAGTAAAGGCGTGGACTGACCTCCAGGTAGCTGCTTTACAAATCTCCAACAGAGGCACCTCTCTGGCAGCTGCAATGGTAGCAGCTGTGCCCCTTGTGGAATGGGCCCGAAGACCTGAAGGAGGGACCTTGCCCTCCTTTGAATAGCAGAACCGAATACACTGGACTATCCACTCAGATATAGTCCTCTTTGAAGCAGGAGATCCCTTACCTGCTTCCCCATAGGTGAGGAACAGTTGCTGTCCGTCCTGCCATTAATCCTTGGTATAAGCTATATAATAGCTCAGTGCTCTCTTAACATCCAAGCTATGCAGCCTACGCTCATCTGAGCCACAGTGTGCAGTAAAGAACACTGGTAATGTGATAGACTGGTTCAAATGGAAGTCAGAAACTACCTTGGGAAGGAACTTTCTATTAGTTCTCAACACCACCTTATCATTGTGGAAAGAAATATAATCATTTTCCACACAGAGGGCCTGTAACTCACTTATCCTCCTGGCAGAGGTAAGTGCCACTGGGAAAACTACCTTCCAGGTAAGAAATTTTATCTCTGCAGAAGCTAAGTGTTGCAAGGGCGTAAGCGTAAGCTGGGCAATGCAAATGCTTAGGTCACAAGCTGGCACTGGTTCCCTATGAGGGGAAAACAGATATAAAAGGCCCTTAAAGAATCTTTTAAATATGGGATTTGGTGCCAGGGATACATCTTTCCCTACTGAAAGATGAGCTGAAACTGAAGCCAGGTGAGCCTTCAGAGTTGAGTGCTGCAAACCTAAGGAATGCAGATAAGACAAATAATCTAGGAGGGTTGGAATGCCAGGATGTGCTGGGATTATCCCCTTGTCTGTACACCAAATAGAAAACCTTTTCCATTCTGAGGCATAAGGTTTCTTAGTAGAAGGTTTCCAGTAACTCTTAAGGACTTCTAGAACTGCTTGGGAGTATTGGGGAGTCTGAATACTCTTAAGTCCTGAAGAGCCAAGCTTTGAGTCTGAGAGACCTGAGATTGGGGTACACCACCCTTCCCTGAAAGGAAGTCAGTCGATTGTACCTCTGAGGGAGGTGGATTGGTTCACTCACTGATATTGAGAGCAACTGAGTACCATGACTGCCTTGGCCAGTCTAGGGCTGTCAGAATCATTGAGGCTGGCTGTGCCCTGAGCTTGATGAGAGGAAAAGGAGGGAAGGCATAAAGGTACTTGCCTGTCCAATCGAGAATCAGGGTGTCCATGGGAACCGTCCCTTGCTTTGGAACCCTGCAGCAATAGAAGGGTAAGTGGTGATCCTGGCTGGAGGCAAAGAGATCCATTTCTGGGGTGTGATAGGGTAGAATAGGACCCTGTCCCATTTGTTTTGGAAAACGTGTTTAAATGCAAGGATCTGTATTCTTTCCTTTTCTGTCTCTTTTGGCTGGTTGCGCTTTGGACTTGATCAACCCAAACAATCTCGCAATCCTTTGTCTCTCTCTCTCTCTCTCTCTCTCTGTCCCTCTGTTTTCTCTTGCTGTCTGTTTTCCTTCCTTGCATATCCAGATCTGGTAATATAAAAATATATGAGAATCAGTATATGGAAATGTAGCTGATAATGGGATCACTTTTATTTAGAAAATTGTGTTACTGTTGAAATGTATATATTTATAATTTGAGATAACTGTAAAAAGCTAAAGGTCATTTGAGTGCAAATGCCTGAACCTTTTGCAAAGGCTGTGGAAAACTCAGAAAGCTCTCAATGTTCTAGCAGCTCCTGAAATTGACAAAGAACAGGATGTTTACAAAGGATGGGGGTTGAATAAGTCTTACAAAAACACCTAAGCTGAGCTGCAAGAGAGATTTTTTTTTCCCCCAAGAAAGATTTTTTTACAAGAGATTTTATTTTGCTTCTGTATATAGTTATTCTGAACAGGTTTATTTTATTTTATGTGATTGTAACTACAAATAAACAGTTTTGTGGAATTTTACAACTGCTCCTGGGGTTTCTCTGTGCTTCCTGACCTGTGCCTCAATGACAGATGGTGTCAGAGGGATTTAAGCCGTGCATACCCTAAGACAGGAGATTTGTGCGTGGGTACTGGACATAGTACCAGGGAAGCACAGAGGAAGATGTGGATTCTGCAGCAGCAAGTCCAGGGGTGGTTACCAAAAGAATGGCAGCCAAACTAGCCACAACAGAAGTCCAATCTGAGATTGTACAACCAGCACAAGTCATGGAAAAAGAACAGGCAATGACAGAACCTAAAAGCCTGATGGACTTTTTGAAATGGTGGGCTATACAACAAAAAGAGACTGAGACGCAGAGAGAAAAAGAGATTCAGCATTTAGAAGCGCAGAGGACAGAAGAGATGCAGCTACAGGAGCAGCAGGTGACAGAAGAGATGCAGCGAAGGGAGCAGAGATGGCTGGATGCCTTGCAAGCTATCAAAGGCAGAGGATCCAGCACCGATCCAGAGAAGCAACAAAATGCAAGCAACTTAAAGGCCATTAAACTTACAAAGTTGTGTCCCTCAGATGATATGCAAGCAATAACACACGACGAGGTGTGGGTTACGTGCTGATAAAACACGCCTAGGGGTGTACTAAGGCACGCAGACTTGCCTAAGTGCCTTATGCCCTGGGGGTTTATCACTACGTAACCTACACCTTGGAGTGTGTTATTGCTTTTATAAAATGGGTTCCTTAAGTAACTAAGAAAAAATGGAAAAAAGAAGAGGAAAGCATTTTAATAGTTTTAGGTTTTAATATTTGAAGTTGTAAAATAGTCCCTCTGTCTAGGTAGTTTTGTACTGGTTGATGTGGAGTGCCGCCACTTCCGTGACCCAGATATACATAGACGCTGGTTAGGTTGTCCCTCTGCATACATTTTAATTCCTCATCGTGCTTTTATTGTCTGCATAGTATTATTCCCATAGCGTCCTCTAGATCTGCACATACTGTAAATGTTGCCCTGCGATAGCGAGCGTGTCCTGTAGCAGCCGCTGTATGCAGGTATTTCCGTGTTGACGTTTTTTTTTTTAAAACGCTTGTTTTACTGAGTGTTGCGCTTTTCTTTCAGTGTCCGTCCCACAGTATAGAGCTGTTGGACTGTGGAAATAAGAAAGATAAAACTGCAGGGGAGAAGGCAACAAGATTGGAGGCAGCGACGCAGCGTGATGAGAAAGTGAAAGGGATCAGCACAAGTGGTTTTTCAGCAGTCACAGTGTACGTGCTATATTTATGTTTTTTATTTTTTTTTTATATGTGGCAAAAAAGGGCTCTGGATGACTTTATTTGAATGAGGTTTTCCCTACAGCGGCAGAAAGCTAAGTGTTGGTTGTTATCTGGTGGTACAGCGGTGCGAGGTTTTACACTAGTGCTACGCATTGTGTGCCCACTTATGAAAATATTTTGTAGCTCGGATACTGTAGGTGAATGAATTGTCACCGTTGTGAGGTCGACCAGGGCAGAAAAGTGCTGGTTGGCACAATATATGCTGGTAAGGACACGGCTAAAACTAGGTTTTAGCCAATCAGGAGTCTGCAATATTTTAGCCCAGTTTATAATGAGGCTTACCTGACAAACTTTGAAAGAGTTGCCACAGCCTGCCAGTGGCCAAAGCAGCAGTGGAGAATCAGGCTGGTACTCTCCCTGACAGGGAAAGCCCAGCTTGCCTACAGCAGTATGGACATTGCATTGTCAGAAAACTATGACCTGGTGAAAAGCAAAATCCTGAAAAGGTACGACATCTCCAGAGAGACCTACAGGCATAGATTTCGATCTCTGAGGTACAACTCGGTTGATAATCCCCGAGAAGCCTTCACCCATCTCAGAGAACTCTTGATGAAGTGGATCTAACCAGAGAGCAAAACAGTCCCACAGATCATCGACACATTTGCCATGGAGCAATTCATCAACATCTTGCCTATAAATGTGCAGCTGTGGGTAAAGGAACACCGACCAGAGAATGGGGAAAAAGTGTTTTCTTTGGCTGAGGACTACCAAATGGCCAGACAGATGCCACAATAGCGAGGTAACAGCCAAGCTCCGGTAAGAAACTCGTTTTCCCATTTAAACTCCAGGCCTGCTAAGAACTCTGGTGGGGATAGCAAATCTGTGCTAAAAGACATTGCTATAACTGTAATAAGCCAGGCCATTTTGCAAGAAACTGCCGTAATAAAGAGAGTAGCACTGGAGCAGATTTGTCCTTGGCTAACTGGGGCAAGTACCTAACAGATGTGAAGGTGGGGAATAAGACTGTAAGGGGACTTGTTGATTTGGGAAGCAGACAGACCCTAGTGCATGTTAAAATGCTGGGAAAACACTGTGCAAAGAGACTAGGTGCTGGTGTCATCTGCATCTATGGGGACACTCAATACTATCCAACCACCCAAGTGACTCTGACCGTTAAGGGTGTGTCGCACCAAATGAAAGTGGGGGTAGTACCAAACTTACCTGTACCTGTGATTATTGGAAATTACTTTCCAGGATTTACTGAGTTGATCAAAGAGGAGTAAGTCCTGATGTTTCAGCAGCTGTGGTGACAAGAGCTCAGGCAAAGAAAATTTCACAGTGGGGACACTTTTCTTTTCAGTGATTTTGATTTGACTTGTTTCAGCACAGCTCCAAATCCGGAAATCCAGGTGAGAAAGACAAAGCCTGAAGAAACTGTGGCAACAAATGACTGACGGACATGAAGGGTTAAAATATGAAAATGCTGAAACTAAATTGATAACTGATTTGTGATTTTTTTTTTCAGAGCAAGCTAATGATGTTTCTCTCCATGGTTATTTCAAGCAGCTAGGGGTAAAAACAAAACAGGATGGACCAATGTTTAAAAAATGTAATGGATTACTGTACAGAGTTTGGGTTAAACCTCAGACACAGGAACAGACAGAACACTTGGTTATACTACAGAAGTATAGAACAGAATTGTTACAGATAGCACATGATAATCCTATGGCTGGTCACTCAGGGAGGGATTGCACCCTTGCCAGATTGCTGTATATATTTTATTGGCCAGGAATTCATGAAGATGTTGCTACCTATTGTAATTCCTGTGCTGAGTGTCAGAAAGTAGCCCCAGTCACTAGAAAAGACAAGGTGCGCCTGGTGCCCCTGCCCTTGGTAGATGTGCCTTTTGAGAGAATTGTAATGGATGTGGTTGGTCCTTTAGACAAAAGTAAAAAGGGTAATAGATTTATCCTGGTAGTATGCGACTATGCTACTCAATACCCTGAAGCAGTTCCAATGCGTACTGTTACAGCCCCAAAAGTTGCAGCAGAGCTAGCCACAATTTTCTGCAGAGTGGGCATACCTAAAGAAATTATTACTGATCAGGGTAGTAATTTTGGTGCTGCACTGCTTAAGGAGCTGTACAGACTACTAGGTATTACTGCCATAAGAACCTCCCCCTATCACCCTCAGACAGACGGTCTTGTTGAGTGTTTTAACCATACCCTAAAACGCATGTTAAAAAGGTTTGTAAAAGGGGAAGGGAAAGATTGGGACCAGTACTTGCCTTACCTAGTTTTTGCTTACAGAGGAGTGCCACAGGCATCAACAGGGTTTTCACCATTTGGAATGCTGTATGGTAGGCAGCCAGGAGGGCCACTGGATGTAATAAAAGAATTGTGGGACGATAACCCCACTCAGAAACAATGTATATCTTCTTGTATGTGTGCCCTAAGAAAGAAGCTGGCAAAATATGTTGAAATTGCCCGTAGTAATCAGGAAGAGGCTCAAAACCAGCAGAAGGTATATTATGACCATGGGGTAAAAGAAAATATTTTTGAGCCAGGTGAAAAGGTTTTGCTACTGTTACCCACAACAGAAAACAAGTTGTTAATGAAGTGGCAAGGGCCATATAAAGTTCTTAGACGTACTGGCACTGTTAACTATGAGACTGAGACCCCTGCCAAGAAAAATCCTTCCAAGATATACCATGTTAACCTCCTCAAGAAATGGGTTGAAAAAATGCCAAAAGCTGCCTTGCTAGTTTTGCCAGAAACTGATAAGGAAGATATTGATGTAGCTTATGATAGACTGGAAGAAACTGTAAATGCTGATGCTGTAAAGGTGAATGTTTCCCTAACCTCAGAGCAAACTGCAGACATTCGTAATGTGCTAAAGACATTTGGCAGTACTTTTACCACGGTACCAGGCAGAGCAAAAGGGGTTGAGCACGTAATAGTGACAAAGAATGCTTGTCCTAGTAGGCAAAAGTCATACAGGTTGCCAGAGCAGTTAAAAGCTGATGTGGTTAAGGAAATACAAAAAATGAAAGAATTGGGTATCATTGAGGAGTCGAGGACTGCTTGGTCATCTCCCATGGTAACTGTTAACAAAAAGGAAGGGGGTGTTAGAATCTGCCTCGATTTCAGGAAACTTAATCGTGTCAGAATTTGACAGTTACCCTATGCCCAGAATAGATGATTTGGTGGACAGACCGGGGAGTGCAAAGTATATCAGTACCCTCAATCTCACCAAAGGGTACTGGCAAATACCTTTAGCGAAAGAATCCAGAGATAAAACTGCATTTGCCACCCCTATAGGATTATATCAGTTCACCACCATGCAATTTGGTTTACATGGTGTGCCAGCTACATTCCAGCGGTACATGGATGTAATTTTATCCCCTCATACTGGTTATTGTCCTGCGTACCTGGATGATGGCATGGTGTACAGACAAGACTGGAAAAGTCATGTGGAACACCTACGAGCAGTTATCCAAGCTATCAGAAATGCAGGTTTGACAATCCTACTAAATGTGCATTGGGCATGCAGGAAACTAGATATTTGGGCTACGTGTTGGGAAATGGAGAAGTCAAACCAGAGATTTCTGAAATAGAAGCTGTAGCTAACAGCCCTGTACCTAAAACAAAGAGACATGTCAGGTCATTTTTAGGGCTGGCTGGTTATTATTGGAGATTTGTTCCCAATTTTGCTGAGTTAGCTACTCCCCTCACTGAACTCACAAAGAAAAGGTACCCAAATAATGTGAAATGGACTCCAGAGTGTGATGAAGCTTTTCAAGCCATTAAGGCTGCATTATGTTCAGCACCTCTTTTAAGAAGCCCAGACCTTGAGAAACCATTTCTGCTACAAACAAATTCATCTGAGGTAGGCCTAGGTGCAGTCCTAAGTCAAAATATAGATGGAAATAACATCCTATTCTGTATATAAGTAGGAAATTTCATGACAGAGAGAAAAGGTACTCCACTATTGAAAAGGAGTGTTTAGCAGCAAAGTGGTCCATGGAGCCCCTCAAATTTTATTTGCTAGGAACTGATTTTGTTCTTGTAACTGATCACAATCCTCTCTGTTGGTTTAACCAGATGAAAGATAACAATTCCAGAATCACACGGTGGTATCTAGCACCGCAGCCATATAAATTCTCTGTGATTCACACATCTGGTAAAGAGAATAGCAATGCTGATTTTCTGTCAAGATAAGGATCAGGAATTGAGACTTCTGATGGTTGAAAAAACAAGCCAACTAATGTATGGGTTTGAACTGTACTTTTTCCTGTACTGATTAAAAAAAATGGATGCAAATGTGCTTAATGTCTGAATGCAACAAGTGTTATTAGAAAATAAAGTTTTGGAAACCTGTTTAATAAAACAGGTTACCTCTTAAAGAGGGGGATATATATGTGACAGGGTAGAATAGGACCCTGTCCCATTTGTTTTGGAGAAAGCGTTTAAATGCAAGGATCTGTATTCTTTCCTTTTCTGTCTCTTCTGTCTAGTTGCGCAACCACATTTTCCTGTGAGACTTCGGACTTGATCAACCCGAACAACCTCGCAGTCCTTTGTATCTCTCTGTCCCTGTTTTCTCTTGCTGTCGGGTTTTTCCTCCTTGCATATCTAGATCTTGTAATAGAAAAATATATGAGAATCAGTGTATAGAAATGTAGCTGATAATGGGATCACTTTTATTTAGAAAATTGTGTTACTGTTGAAATGTATATATTTATAATCTGAGATAACTGTAAAAAGCTATAGGTCATTTGAGAGCAAATGCCTGAGCCTTTTGCAAAGGCTGTGGAGAACTTGAGAAGTTCTCAATGTTCTAGCAGCTCCTGAAATTGACAAAGAACAGGATGCTTACAAAGGAAGGGGTTGAATAAGTCTTATAAATACAGCTAAGTTGAGCTACAAGAGAGATTTTTTTTTCCAAGAAAGATTTTTTTTTTTACAAGAGATTTTAATTTGCTTCTGTATGTAGTTATTGTGAACAGGTTTATTTTATGTTATTGTAACCAACAAATAAACAGTTTTGTGGAATGTTACAACTGCTCCTGGGTTATCTCTATGCTTCCTGACCTGTGCCTCGACGACACGGGGTTCCCCACTGTCTGAATAGGATCTGCACTACTTGCCTGTTCAGTGCCCATTCATGATGGGCCTGATTTATCCTGCTCAAAGCATCTGCCAGGGTATTGTCCTTTCCTGGCAGATGAACTGCTTGTATAGAGGCATTTAGAGAGTCAATCAGGCTCCATATTTTCATTGCTTCTGTACACAGGGGAGTGGATCTTGTCCCTCCTTGTTTGTTGATATAGTACATTGTTGTGGTATTGTCTGTTCTGATCTGAACCACCTTTCCCTTTCTCTTTATAAGATGAGTGAAGGCCTGAAGGGCCAGGTAAACTGCTGTTAACTCCAAGAGATTTATGTGCAGGAGGGGCTCTGCACTGTTCCAGGACCTGTGGACTGTGTGGTCCCGTAGGTGGGCACCCCATCCTAAAAGAGAGGCATCTGTTATGAGCACTAAGGAGGGGGGCTCTTGTTCTAAAGGCACCCCTTCCCTTAGGTTGTCTGGATCCCTCCACCACCGGAGGGCCTGTAGCAGCGTTCGTGTTACAGGGACTAGTTCTGAAAGTGGATCTCACCTCTGGTACCAGTGGGCACTGAGGTGAAACTGAATGTCCCTCATTTGGAATCTGGCACCCATGACTGTGCTTGTTGCTGCAGCCATCTGGCCTAAGAGTTGTAGAAACTGAGTTGCTGACTTTGGCCTGCCCAGTACAAATGAGCTTGCCAGAACAACGTTGGATAGCCTGTACCCTTTCCAAGGGTAGAAAAACCTTTCCCAGAATCATATTGAGTTCTGCCCCTATGAACTGCAATACTTGAACTGGGGTGAGCACTGACTTTTTGGCATTTAGAAGAAACTCCAGGGAGGAGAGAACACCTTGAGCTAGCAGTAAGTGTTCCGACACTTGTTGGGATTTTCCTACAATCAGCCAGTCGTCCAGATATGGGAAGACTGTGACACCCAGCTTTCTGAGGTGTGCCACTACCACTGCTATGCATTTGGTGAAAACCCTTGGCGCAGAGGAAAGGCTAAAAGGAAGTGTTGAGAACTGGTAGTGGCCTGATGGGAGTGTGAATCTGAGATATCTTCTGTGTGACTCTCTGATAGGGATGTGAAAATATGCATCTTTTAAATCTAAGGAGGGTAGCCAGTGTTATTGCCATTGTAACCATTTTGAACTTGGGTTTTGTTGGGATTTTGGGGGAACCCTCTTAAGGATCGGAGCGGTAGCTAGTACCAAAACAACACACAGTAACTGTTTTAAAATGAAGTTTTACTTTGGTGTTACAAGTTACAAATGTATTCTGTACATAAATTTCTAATGTTACTATGCAAGTTACAGGTTTGACAGAGCAGACTAATAGTCTAATGCTATTATAGCTATAGGATACATAAAAAACAGAGAAGATATTACCCCTGTATTTCTGGGAGCTTGGGCAATCAGTCTGGCAGCAGGTTCCTTGTTCTTCTTCCTTCTTCCCAAGACACAAAAACCTAGCACACAGGTGTGGGTTTTTATACTGTAGCTGGCTTCACTGTTTGAGTGGTCACTGGGTTTTTAGGCCAATCAGAATGTTGGGCCTGATGGCCAGTTGGAGGCTGCATGCTCAGTGCATGGACAGAAGCCTGCAGCCAATCACAGCCTTCATGGTGAGTGGGTGTGGACAGTGGGTTGGTGAATGATTAATCAGTACAGGTAATAATTACATTCCGCCACTAGATGACAGTAGTGTTCCATTTACAATGTAATGGTAACTGGGGTCTTGGTTCATAGCCCTATTTAAAATAGAACTGTAAGATTTTTATATAGTTTAAAGCTGCCACTGTTTTACGTTCTACATGTCTTTTAAACATACACATGCTGGAGCTCCCAGATCTACAGGGACTTATGTATTTTACAGGCAAATGAAGCTACAGTATTTACAGAAACATTGTTCCCATATACTTGCATTGGTTATATGGGGAAACTGAGCAATTTGGCTTCCATAGGATATAATGTAATTTACAGGAAACACAGGAAATCGCCTTGGAGGTATAGGGAACATGCCAAATCCCTCTGGGAGTACTGCAACATACAGGCATACATATTACAATTCACACAGGGAGGTAGAGTGTTTAAACTGGCATAGTGACTCTGACCTTTTGGAAACCTTTACAAGACTGAAAACTGGTTTGGCTCTGTGCTGTTTAATCAGTAACAGTTACTGATATCCTGAGGGAGTCTGGATAGTGCATCACAGTTTACTCAACAACAGTTATTGATTTTAGCTGTTTATCCTGAGGGACACTGGACAGTACAATGCAGTTTTAGTTGAGGTGACCTTTAAAATATGGTGGCATCGCCAGCTGTTCACTGTTTACCACACAAGAACAAAACAAACAGAACAGAACCCATAAAATCCACCATCTGTGGCAACCTTCAAAAAGTTCCACCCTGTTGTCATTTGCTTTACCTTCACATACCTTTCTCAACCTGCAAATTCCTGTTTGTTATACGTCTTTCATTTTATTTCCTTCTTACTTGTATACTTCTTTAGTATTCTCCTATTAACCCTTCAACTGCTTTTACAGCATACTTATAATCCTTTATTATTCTACAATTTGACCAAGTACTTGTTTAGATGTCTGAGGTCTAGTATAGGCCACCACTCTTCAGTCTTTTTTTGTTGTTAGGAAATACCTGGAGTAGAACCCTTGCCCTCTTTGATTGTATGGGACAGGCTCGACTGCTTTTGCCAGTAATAGATTTTTTGCCTCTTGCTCCAGCATTTTTCTTTGTGAGGGAGGAACTGTTGCAAAATGTTTTACGCTTGGAGGGGGAAGGGACTTGAAGCAAAGGGAGAGACCCTGACCCACTATTTCCAGGACCCACTTTTCTGATGTTATTTTTGACCAGTCCTGGAAATAGTGGGAGAGTCTGCCCCCTATAGGGTGTGGAGAAGCAGCTTGAAGGGAAGAGTCAGGGGTTCTGCTTTTGTTGTTGCTGAGGCTGGGTAGAGTGAGACCCTCTGTGGGAACCTCTTCTACCCCAGGCCCTATAAAAACCCATCTGCTGGGGTTGATACTGTTGCTGAGGAGCAGCCTGCTCCTGAAAGAAAGGTCTCCTAAAAGAAGACCTGCCCCGGCCTCCCCTAGAATGAGAAGTGAAAGGAGAGGGTTTATCCCTGGTAGAATTACTTCTGAAAGTAGCCTTATATTCATCTACTTTTTTCATGTAGGCTTCAGTTTTGGCACCGAAAAGGGAATGGCCGTCAACTTGGAAATCCATTGCTTAGGTTTGTGTGTCCTGGGTGAGGGTGGTAGCCCTCAGCCAGGCAAACCTCCTCACAACTATAATACCGGCCATCCATCTGGCAGCAGTGTCATTCGTGTCAGCTGCCATCTGGAATTGGTATTTGGAAGTCTCCAAACCCAATTTTGCTGTGTCTAGTAAATCTGAAACTGTCATGGAGGGATTTGTCTCTGCATTATCCACCACTGACTGCCGTAGAGCCTTTTGGTAAAGGGCAGCATACGCCTGGTAAGTGGCTTGCCTGATAGCCAGGGATGCTGAGAGGTACCCCCTCTTAGCCATACTGTCCACCTTTTTGGAATCTTTTTCAGGTGGGTGAGAAGACAAGGGGGTTTTGGCCTTGTCACAGGCTGCCTGCTGTACAATTCCTTGATGATCTGGGTGGCTAAACAAAAACTCAGCACCAGATCTCTCAAGCTGATACTTTTTGTCACATTTCTTGTCGATAGGTATAACAGTTTGAGGGAGGTGGAGTCGTTTTGAGGGTGTTAGCCCCATTAGTTCCATATACTGAAGCTCTTCTTCATCCTGTACCTCCTTAATTGTTTGAAGGTCCAATGTTTCCAATTTCGTAATGAAAGAAAAATGGGATGAAAAATCCTCTGAGGGTCTAAGGGGGGAACCAAAGTCTTGCTCTGGTGACACCTCAGGCTCAAATCTTTCCTCCTCCTCCTCCTCCTCATCATCACCCATTGTGGGACAGGCACAAGAGTGGTAGCAGCAGCTGGTTTATCAGCTGGAACAGGTATAGGCTGCTGGGGGGGGAAGCAGACCCTGCAGCACTTGTAACAAAGCCAGAGCTTGTGTAATATCAGCAGGAGAGGGAGCATTTATGCGCACCTGAGGGACCCCTTGAGGTGTTTCAGCCGG
Organism: Neoceratodus forsteri; assembly: GCA_016271365.2. Classification (NCBI taxonomy): domain Eukaryota; kingdom Metazoa; phylum Chordata; order Ceratodontiformes; family Ceratodontidae; genus Neoceratodus; species Neoceratodus forsteri. The sequence continues at coordinate 1,339,398,768 of CM028131.1, forward strand.
GGTGTCAGTGTGCTTAGTTTTTTGGCAGGCACCGGAGAATCAGTCAGCTGATTGCCTCTCTTACCAGAGCCCTCACTTGTATCAGAGGTGGATTTAGACGCTCTGTAAGGAATTGCCACATTCTTGGAGAGGGTGGACTGGTCAGAGTCCAGGGACTCTTCCTCTAGTCTTCTCTTAAGCCTCTCCCTGCGCTTCTCTATATTTTTGTCAGGGAAAGACTTGAAAATCTCACAATCCTCACTGAAATGTTTAACTCCAAAGCAGAGCAGACAGAGGTCATGCTTGTCTGCCCTAGCAAACACCTCCGCACATTTAGTACAATTCTTAAACCCTGTTCTTTTTTAGGTTTATACGCCATTATAGAAAACAGGATTCAAAAACCTCTAAATACAGTAACATTTCAAAATATGTGGTCGGTTCAAAGAAGAAAGCGATCAGTTCAGAAACCAATAATTTTAAAAGATCTGCGGTTCTGAACGGTTCTGGAACCGAGAAACTGCTAGGAGAACCGGAACAACCTCGGTTCAAAGGCGGTTAAACAAACTAATTTTTAAAGAAAAAACAATCGGAAATCTTGGTTTTCCGATAAGATTCAGAAAGGAATCAGTTACCCCTCGGTTTAAAGGAACCACGAGGAACCAATAAAAAACTAAAGAATTTAAACTACGAGGTAAAAACACTAAACAACAATAAGAATAAGGCAGTAATGAAAAAAATGACAAAATACTCAAGTTTTTTTTTTTTATCTTATACACAAGCTAGACGATCTTGATAGAGAGAGATCTCCAGGATGTCTGAATTTTGCAGCGGAGACAAGAAATCTGAGGTAGAATGCAGGCAATTAGAATAGGGCAGTTTGAAAATGAATGCACGAAGTAAACATTCCATAATTAGCGTAGCATTCTATTTGGCTCCGGGGCAGTGCTGGCTTAAGGGAACACTGCAAAGAGTAATAATATTAGTGGATTCCTGGGGTTAGAAACACCGAACAAACCCCCGGCGCTCCGACCAGGGTATGGTCTTCCTCAGGGGGTGATGATTGTTCAGTTACACCCTCCTTAAATAGCCAAATTAATTGTTGAACACCTGGTGAGCTCCGTGGTGTTCATTTTAATAAACTACATTCACATTCATATAAGTGGCTCTGGAGGGCTTAGAACCTGTGCCCTTATAATTCAGCATTTTGACTTTTTTATTAAAAAAAAAAACTTCATAAATGTATATGAAACATTTAAAGCTAAAATATTGAGATATAAAGAGCTCCAAGCTTTTCTTCTTTGTGCTATAAATACAAAATTTGATATTTACTCACTGAAATAAGTTCAAAATTTGCTTTAGCTCATTAACTGTTGTTAGTGATGATATACCAGATGAAATATGTGAGAATTTAATCAAAGATTTATAAATTAAAAAAATGTACTATTTAACAAAGTAAAAAATGAGCTGTCACCTAATTTTCCTTGATTTTTACCCCTTTTTTGTGACTTTTGTAATTTAAAATAATAAAAAAAGTCGAAACAGTAGTTCTAGGAGTGGTGTATGATGTTCATCCACACGGACCCACCCGACCTCCCCACCTTCAGTGCACAACCTCTGCTTCCAGTGGGCAAGCTCTGACGTCATGGGGCAGAGCCATGGGAGTTACCACCTGGGTGTGTGGGAGGAGCCAGCTATAAGACGTTTCCGGCAATCCTTAAAGGGAAAGGCAACTGCCAGATAGTGTGGATGAACATCGTATACCACTCCTAGAACTATTCTTACAGGTGTATGACCTGTTTGTCCTTCCTTCCTCCCTTGGTGCTTTGGTACTGCTTGGGAACCGTTCCATGATGTGGCTCAGTGGAAGGAGATTTCCTCAACGATAGAATAGGTACTTACTATAGCAGTAGATCTTCAAAAGAATCTCCTCCATTGATCCACAGCCATCCCTCCCTGATTCCCCACTGTTGAGAGGACTGATGGTTTTTCCTGCCTGCTCTTGCATGCTGGTTCTCCTCTTATGCCTGAATTCAGCATATTTACTCAGGTTTCCATGTCGTGTCCTGTGTACCTGGTTTTTGGTCCTGGTGACTTTGGTTCCTGATGGTTCGCTGTACCTCCAAGCCTGTCTGCTTCAGGGAACTGAGGCATGATGGGGCTGTCCACATTATATATGCAGCGATGATGCACGTCGATTTGGGTGACCCAAGCTGGCAACATTTTCTGGGTGGTGCTGGTGCCGATGGCTTACAGTTCCGTGAAGTGGCTCAATGCAGGAGATTCTCTGGAAGATCTGTTGTTACAGAAAGAAACTATTGTTTGCCAAGGTACACCTAGAGCCACCTTTATGGAGTGGGACTACATGTGCATGTTGCCATAAGGGTGGAAGACCCTTGATGTGAGGGAGAAACAAAAACATGAGCAAGGGGCACTTGATACTTTGGCCCTGCAACTTGCATTACTGATAGAAACCAGCATTGCTCACAAAGAAGAATGGCAGCAAGACAGTGGCTAGCACTTCCACAACTGCTCTTGTTAACTTTTTGTCTCTGTTCTGTTTGCTTTATAGTTCTGGCCCATTTCCAGGGGTGGACCAGTGAGAGTTGTGTTTTTTTTCTTGGATGTGGCAGTTGACTCCTGTTTGTGCTGCCCTGGTGGTGGTGGTGGTGGGGGAAGGGGGTGAAAATGGCTGGGGATTTGTGGCCCCTCAGAGGTGTGGAACTTAATGGGCTAAAGAACTAATGAATGGAAGATGTTGGAGCTGTGCATCGGCTACCACTTAAAAGACTTTCTTCCTCTTCTTCTCTACCTGGTTTACTAATGTTCTTTTTTCCCTAGCCATCATATCATCAGCTTCACTGCCTGGTGCTGCTGCTGCTGCTGTGCGTTGGCATGCCTTCCCATATTGAGATCTGTGGGACTTCAGCAAATGCCTTTTCATGGTAGATGTTCCCAGCCTCGTTCCCTCCTTAACCTGACTCAGCCTGTCTTTACATAAAAGATGAACTACATGTGTCCTGATTCTTTGTCCACACTAAAGAAGTCCTATACCACTGACATCACTGGTTTGGTTTTTCCTTCTAGCACTCTCGGCTGTTGTCTAATGGGTGGGCTGCTTCCATATCATCACCCTCATCATCCTCCTCCTCCATTGGTACTCCAGGGTCAGGGAATGATTCGTCTTCTTCGGGAATATCTCAGTCATCGGGTCACACCGAAGGAACATCACCATCGGTGAAGCAGAGTCCACATGGAAGATTTTCAGCAGTACAGCTGGGGCCGCCCACACTGTCGACGTCTGCCCATGTCATCTACCCTATAAAGGCGTGAGCGACCCCGCTCCCTCCTCAGTTCTTTCCTGCCTCCGACTTGATCACATGGATCTCGGTGGAAGCTCCAATGCAGTTTCACACCATTTATTCACCTACGACTTTTTCTCTGCAAATTTTCAGAATCTCTTTTATTAAAGAAATTCCCTCATTTTGTTTATGTCGAGAGATAATCCTTTGACTTCTCTCTTCTGGCACTGCTGCTGCGGAAAGAAGATTGCATCCGCAAACAAACATTCCCTCTGTGTCTCCTGTCTTGGGCCTGACCACGAAGTTGCTGACTGTGAGCTCTGCCAGAAGTTTAACCAAACTACCCTCAGGCAACGCAAAAAGGCACTTAATTTTCTGATGGATCAACATGGAGCCAGTTCCGGGCAGGGGTCCTCCGGGGTCCCAGCTTCTCAGTCGCTGACAGGGTTGTCGAGCTCCCAGGCCTCCAAGGCCTGACACAAGTCCTCAGGGGAAAAGTAATAAAAAAGACCAAGATCGAGACCACTCCCCTCGGTGGTGATCTCGCTCCCCGATGGCCTCTTCTCCTTTGGGGGATCCTCGTTGGCTGTCTCTGTGCTCTCCAGACCCATACTCACAGTGCACCCACCCAACTCTCAGGGCGGCCGGTCATCGACCTCCAGGTCATCGGCCTCTCTTTCTGTCGTTGATGGCCCTTCCGTCGAGGCATGACCCCTCTCCTTCTAGAGCTACAGGAAGTGCCTGCTGATGGCTGAGGACGTTAGCAAGCACTTATTCAGGGCCCTCTGTGACATGGCTGACACTATTTCCAGGGCTGCTGCCACTGGCATATGCCTCCATAGGCACACCTGGTTAAGGGTCTCGGGTTTTGCTGCGGATGTCCAGCAAAATGTGCTTAGTGCCCCTTTCAGTGGCACTAAACTGTTTGGTCCTGACATGCAGTATATCATCAACGATCTGCAGGCCTCAGGCAGGGCTGTCAAGTCTGTCCACTCTCTCTATCATACTCAGCCGAGAGGTAGACAGTGCCTCCCCTTTCGCAGGGCAGCCAATGCACTGGGGTGCAACCTCTCGCCCCCAAGGGAAATGCAGAGCCACCGCTACCTTGCCCACCCCCTTCAGTGCTAGAGCTGCAGCCAAGCAGCCCCAGAACTGAGGGACCAGCCCCCGTGGCTTTATCCGCCTCTGCTTGACTCCTTGCCAGACCCTCTCTTCTGGTCCACGACCAAGAGGTGGTGGCCGGAGGTTGGTCCTCCCTCCATCTAAATCCATGGAGACCCATAACTTAGGATGCCTGGATTTTGCAGATTATAGAAAGGGGTCACACCCTGGAGTTCATCGAGCAACCTCCTGACATCCCTCCCCTGTCCTCCAGTTATCCCTGGCTCACTTGTCTGTTCTCCAAGAGGAGGTACAGTCCCTTCTGCACAAGCAGGCCATTGAGCCAGTACCCAGGCACCAGAGAGACGAGGGGTTTTATTCTAGGTTTTTCCTGGTCACCAAAAAGACCAGAGATTTGAGTCCCATTTTGGATCTAAAGGACCTCAATCTGTTTGTCCAGTGCAAAAAGTTGTGGATGGTGACTTTGCCAAGTTTGATGCCTGTCCTCAAGACAGGTGACTGTCTGTGTTCGTTGGACATGCAGGATGCTTACCTGCACATATTGGTCTTTCCTCCTCACAGGTTTCTCCGCTTTGCCTTCCTGGGTGAGCATTATCAGTTCAAAGTGCTGCCCTTTGGCTTGTCCTCTGCACTATGGGTCTTTACCAAGTACTTAGCAGCAGTTCTCAGAAGGGAGGGTTTGTACATCTTCCTTTATCTGGACGATTGGTTTCTGAAAGCCCCATCCAGGAAACAGCTCCTGTTGATTCTGGAGAGAAATCTCCATTTTTTTCTCTCCCTGGGCATCACTGTCAACTTGCCCAAATTGGTCCTAGTGCCATCCCAAAGGCTGCAGTATATTGTGGCGTTCTGGACACGGTACAGGGGAAGGCCTTCCTGTCTCAGAACAGGTCGGAGTGCCTTATATCCCAAGCTCAGGAACTCGCTCAAAGCTGCTATGTTTCTGCCAGGGTGTACCTGAGAATGCTAGATCTGATGGTGACTGCCATACCCACTGTCCCATTGGCCAGGCTTCATATGCTTATCCTCCAGTGGCCCCTCGGTACAGTGGAACCAGCGTACGGACGAGTTAGATCCTAGTCCTGGTCTCTTCCCCAGTCCGCAAAGTGCTGCAGTGGTGGATGGACCCCTTGATTCTGGTGCAGGGAGTTCTGTTTCAAATCTCCACTCCTCAGCAGATCCTCACCACGGATGCCATTGGAGGAGCACCCCTGGGCCCGTTCCAAACCCAAGGCTGTTGGTCCCAGATAGAAACCTCCCTGCATATCAGTGTCCTGGAAATGAGGGCGGTGCTGTACACCATGCAGGCCTTTCAGAGCCACCCTGCTCCGGGTCAGCTGTTGTTGCAGTCAGACAATCTTAGTGTGGTATACTACATCAACAAACGGGGGGGGAGCCCATTCGTACCCTCTGTGCAGGGAGGCCATGAGAGTGTGGTAATGGGCGTTAGATTTTTCAACCACTACTGTCATTTTCCTCTACACTTGCAGTTCCCAGTGAGGCAGAGGGTCTATAACAAAGTCCTCTCCACTTTTGTTTTTCTTCAATGTGACTGGACGATCCCATGCCACCTTCTCCTTGGTGCTTCTTTTGCACCATTGCCTCTGTTGCACCATTTCCTAATGCTTGATACCGGACTGCACCACTTGGGTGATGAATGATGAAGAGTAAGAAATTATTTTTTTTTTTTTTAGTTTTTCTGCCCTGCCCACATCACACTGCAAAATGCTGCTTTAGGAATCAGGAGAAGGAAGAGGTAACTGATGCAAGCAAGCCTGCAACTTGGGCAGATGTATTTGTACAAAGTTTGAAACTGCCACAAAGAGAAAAGTGAACAAAGAATTATTATTATTATTTTCTTTTATGGAATGCCACCAAGGTGCCAACTAACAGTCGGGCACCAGCAGGCTCCTAGCTGTCACACGCTTGCTGCCCACTGCCCAGATCACACAGGACAGCTCAGGATGGCACACGCACAGGCCGTGTCAGGACTCAGAGGAAGGATCCGCAGCAACTTGGGGGAACGTGAAGACTTAGAGTTTCAATTTTAAAACTGGTACAAAAAAGACAAAATCAGTCTGTAAAATGTTTTTATGGGACACCACCAAGATGCCAACTACTAGGGGCTGGGCACCTGCATATTGCCACCTGGTACAGACTTGCTGCCCTGACCACTGCCCAGATCACACTGCAAAAGGCTGCTTCAAGAATCAGGAGGAGGAGGAAGAAGAAGAAACTGCTGCAAGGAAGCCTGCACCTTTGGTGAATGTATTTGTAAAGAGTTTGAAGCTGCAACAAAAAGAAATGTGAATGAAGAATTTTTTTTTTTTTAATGGGATGCCACCAAGGTGTCAACTGCCAGTGGGTGGGCACCGGCATGCTGCCAGATGGCACACACTTGTTGCCCACTACCCAGATCACACTGCAAAAGCACGGCTCATGACGACACACACAGGCTGCTTCACAACTCGTCGGAAGGAACTGCAGCAACTTGGGGGAACATGAAGACACAAGAGTTTCAATTTTTAATGGGATGCCACCACCGGAGAAACTACACTCAGGAGCGGGACACCTGCATGCTGCCAGTTGGCACACACTTGTTGCCATGCCCACTGCTTTAGGAATCAGGTGAAGGAAAAAGTAACTGCTGCAAGCAAGCCTAGAACGTGGGTGAATGTATTTGTAAAGAGTTTAAAGCTACTACAAAAAGAAACAAGAATGAAGAATTATTTTGGGGGAGGGGGTGCCACCAAGGTGCCAACTACCTGTGACCAGGCAATGTCTTGCTGCCAACTGGCACACACTTACTGCCCAGCAAAATTACTAAATAAGAGTAACTCCCCCCAAAAATCACAGCTCAGGCTTCTGCCAGGAGCTTCAGTAAAAATCTGTTTGTATTTATAATTCCCTGCTAAAATGCTAGATCTGCAATGGAAAAAAAATGTGTGCTGCACTGTTAAGATTAAATTTATTAAGCAGCAAGCGAGCAGTGGCAGACTGCCACCTCATGCCCTATCTGTCCACTGCCCAGACCCAAACATACTTCTCCCATGAGTACAGTCTGTTTCTCCCCTCTTCCCTCTCAGGCAAGCCTCTGGTCCCAGAGGTGTGCTGAAAGCCTGTAACACTGCTGCTCATCCTGCCTTTTCCTGCTTTTTCTTCTTTTTTTTCCTCCTAAATATTCCCCTTCAGCAGCTCTTCTGTTGCTTGATTGAGCTTCTGAAGATTTTAGTTTGCTTTGAAGAATTTCCTTGCTATCTAACTAGAAATGAATCACAGCCCTGCCTGACCTACCTAACAGCCCAAGGACGAGCATGCAAGTGAGCTTTCCTGCGGGCTCATGTGGTCGAGATGAGTCTAGCTCCAAAACGAGGCTGTGACCCACTCTGTGCCATAATTAACTGTTTCAGGTGCGAACTGTGGTTCATGGTTTGACTGGTCTGCAGTGGCTAGTGGCGTTGCCTCAGTGTCATGGCAAACTTTCCCTGTCAAAAAAACATAGTGAATACTTGATGGGCAACTATGCACAACCAGTATTTTCTGCCACAAAGGGGTTCTGATTCCCTCTGACCTTGAGAACGAAACTTGAGAGGTCCATGGGAATCAGAACCACGAGGTGCCAGAACACACTGGTGGTGCATAAAGTTGTTCATCCTGTATTTTTTTTATAGTGTATAGTATTATGTGAAATGTGCACACTGTGGTTCTTTTGATTTCAAAATGAAACTTACTTATGCAGTGTGTAGAGGTTTTAGAATGCTGTTGTACCACAGAAGGGTACAATCACATTCCATGACCTTAGAACTATAGTACAGCAGCATTTTGAAAGGGATGGAATTCTATACAGAACAGTGCTCTACTATACATTATAAGTCTGTGCAACCTATCCCCCAGGATGCACTTGGAAAATCATCATTCAGTATGCCTTTTCTGGTCAAAAATTGAAATACATAAACATTACAATTTTAATTTAAATCAGACCATGATTTTCCAATGTAGTTCCCTTGGCCATGGAGAAATGAAGGGAAGAGAAGTGGCACAGCTTTAATGTGTGAAGAATATTATGCTTCTATAAGAACAAGACCAAGGCAATAAGTGGTACCAGTAAGCTGATGTTTGTTACTTGTGGGGAGGACTCAAAAGAACATCCAGCATCCAAGAAGACAACCTCAAGATGGATTGAGGCCTGCAACAATTTCTGTTGCACAAAACACAGAAAGTTCCCCTGTCAATAAGAGATGTTTGTTTGTGGTATGGAAAGCTCCTTGCTACTTGGGCTTTAACATATACATTCATACTCCATTACTGCCTAGACATTCAAGCAAGGAGGAATGCTAGATTTGGGATTTCTTTTCTCTCTCTTTTTTTTTTTTTTTATTTAGTATGTTTTTCATCCGAGCTGGACCGTCAGGATCAGTCCCTAGTCACGGCCCCCCAAGCTTCCACCTCCGAAGGTGCCGGCACTCCCCAGTCACCCCTGGCTTGTCCCCCAGAGGGTGGGGTTGTGGCCCCATCCCTGGTACCGGGGCTGTGCTACTGTGTCTGGTAGGGGAGCCGGCTTCAGAGGCTGATTGAAGCCTTTTGGGGGGAGGGCGTCATAGAAACGTCCAGCTCAGTGATTTGTTTTCCCCATTAGCAGGGGCGGGGACATGCAATGACATCAGCGTCTGCCCTGCCCTCACACGATGGCGCCGGGAGCGTGGGATCTCCCAGCCTCTGCCAGGAGTCCTCAGTGCACCAGCACACAGCCCCACTTCCCCCCTGGAGAAGGAGAGCAGTCCTTAGGACGCTCAGTCCTTCTCCCCCCGGCCGGCCCTCCAGTTCCCCCAGTTTGTTTCCGAACCTGGGTCGCTGGTGTTGCAGACGGAAATCTAACCACTGCGCCAGTGGGCCCGGCCTAGATTTGGGATTTCTGCAGTTCAGAACCTATTTCCTAAGTAGTGTACTAGTACCCTACTCCCAGGTAGTGCTAGGAGTCTGCAACTAGTGTGACATCATATATCACATTCCGGTACTGTAGCATCTGTCTTCGAGGGTGGAGCTCTTGCAGCAGGTAATACCATTATGACTGAAGGTGGCAGGACTCCACGGAAAACTTGTAGCTAGTAGTCTGAGGCGAGGGACCGCCCCCAACGTCGGCTCCGCCCGATGTCCTACGTGGTGTAAAAGGGGCAGTCCCCTGGCTCCACCCCAGTTCTTTTCCCACCGTCGACCCACGTAGTTCGGCTCCATGGATGCCTCTCTCTGCAGTTGACAGTTGGAACGTCAGTTAAGTAGTTTTTCTTATTTTTTGTAGTAGAATCCGATTCGCGACTCGTTTATGTCGTCGCCTCCTCCACCGTGACAAAAATCGAAGTGTGCCTGCGGGAAGCAGATCCCAGCCAAAGACGGCCACGCGGCCTGCCTCATCTGCATAGGCCCAAGTCACCAGCCTGATTCCTGCAGCCACTGCCAGAAATTTAATCAGAAGACACGTGCCAGGAGAGCCCACGCCTTGAAAACCTTTCTACTTGAGAAAAAGCTGGCGGCCATGCAGCGAGGTTCTGGGGCCAGTTCTTCTTCTCCCACTTGAGAATTCCCTCCCAGGGACAAGGCCTCAGCGGGGAAACATCACAGGGAGAAAGACAGGGCCAGGTCTGAATCCCACCATCCTTCCCCCGCTAAACAGGTGTCGTCTTCATCTTCCTCAGAAAGATCGGGCTCAGTTCCAGCCAAGAATTCTTCCCGCTCATCTAAGTCCACTCCCCCTTTCAGGGTCACCACAGGGAGTCAGCATCAGCGGGACATTGCTCTTCTTCCCTGGTCCACCGACCTCATAAATCAACAGGGTCGACCCAGGAAGGCTTACCCAGGACTCTGGATGAACCTGGTACTTCAGACAAGAAGAAACATTCCAAGGAACGTTCAGGTAGGCAGGGGGACACCTGCACTCGAACACCCCCACCTCAGGTCAAGGCGTGCCCTCCGCCAGACGTCCTCCCACCTAGCCGCTTGCCTACCCCGATGACCCATTCCCTGTCGCCAGTTACGAGGCGGTCGCTGGATGAGGCTCAGCCGTCTGCTTCTACACCCACAGACCAGATGCCAGCCAACACACCTCGAGACCAGACGTCTGTCGTCACTCCTCGAGACACCGGACACCGGCCTTCGGACGCTGGCCTTCCGTACCTGATGCCTGCCACTGCAGATCCTGAACCTCAGGCGCCTGATCCTAAGACCTGATGCCCGGTCCTTCTGACCCGACGCCGGCTCCAGCGGTCGTCCCAGTGGCGGACATAGGGAACTTGTTCACCACCTGGTGGAACACGGTCAAAGGGGATGTCCTGTACAGACCCCCAGACAAGATCCCCACTCCACCTCCGATGGGTCCTCCTCCTACCCCACAACCGAATTAGCACCCTACTTCACATCCAAAAGGGAAATGAGAGATCTCCTTCTCCATCTTCTTCGTCACCCCCACATACGTCCTCCTCAGATGAGGCAGGCGACGACTCGGACTCCTCAGAGGACAGGTTTTTACCTCCCTCTCCTGAATCCAGGGACTCCCCACAGTCCCCCCCAGACGATCTTTCTTTCCTCAATATAATGAGGCATATACAGACCATCTATAAATGGGATACCGAGGCACTAGACCCGGAACGGAAGCGTCTGGCTAAGTTCTTAGGAGAAAAAGAACCAAAGTCCCTAGTCATTCCTCGCTTCATAGAACCTTTCCAGGACGTCACCCGGCTTACTTGGTGAACTCCGTCCTCCATCCCCGCAGTTCCGAGGAAGGCCGACAGGCTTTACAAGCCTCCTAAATTGGAGCCATTCTTGGCAGAACAACCTAAGGCTAATTCCTTGGTCCTAACAGCAGCCCAAGGAAGGGGAGCCCAACCTAAGCATTTAAGCTCCCAGCCTCCAGACCCCGTCTCGAAGAAGCTTGACAGCTGAGGAAGAAAGGTTTTCTTCTCAGCTACTGGTTCTATTAGGCCTCTGAATTTCATGGCCCATATGATCTCCTACCAAAAATCCCTGTGGAGAAAGACTATGGAATTGGTAGAGACTCTCCCCAATTCTGAATCCAAGCAGAAAATGTTGGCATGTGCCCAGTCGGGCCTCAACGTGGACAGACATGCCCTTTGGTGCTCATATGATGCCGTGGATATGGCCTCTCGGACCACGGCATCAGGCATCTGTATGAGATGCCAGTCCTGGCTCAGACTTACTGGTTTCCAGCAAGACCTGCAGGACTGTATTTTGGGTTCTCCCTTTCAGGGTCCAGTGCTCTTCAGCCCTGAAGTGGAGCAGATGGTGAAGCAACTGCAAGAATCAGGGAAGGCGGTTGTGAACGTACATTGTATGTACAAGTCACAACCCCAAACAGCTCGCTGACGTCCCTTTCGGCAACGTCAGAATCAAGGACAGTCCAGCAAACAAACCCAGGGCAAAGGATTTAAGAGATGGGGAAACCCTGCCCCTCAAGGTTCCCAGGGCCCTAAGCAACCAAAAGCTCCCAGGACCCCAGCCCCTCCTACCCCCCTCACCTGACTCCCTCCTCTGCCCTCCTCCTCCTCCTCTCAGGGACAGGCAGAATGAGCAGGTAGGAGGGCGATTTGTGCTTTACCCACTCAAATGGGCCAGTATCACTACAGATCAATGGGTACTGGCCACCATTCGAACAGGGTATTTGATAGAATTCACTTCTATCTCTCTGGACAACCCCCCCACTCCTCCAGTGTCCCATTGTCCACCGCAACATATTCTCCTCTTGGAAGGAGAGATCCAATAGCTCCTGAGCAAAAGAGCTATCCAATGGGTACTAGTAGCCCAGAGGGGAAAAGGCTTTTACTCTCGCTTCTTCCTCGTTCCGAAGAAGGCTGGAGACCTTCGCCCCATTTTGGACCTCAGCCAGCTCAACCTCTCGGTGAAGTACCAGAGATTCCGCATGGTAACCCTGGGATCCCTTTTCCCCCTGCTCCTAAAAGGAGACTGGCTTTGCTCTCTAGATATGCAGGACACCTATCTGCATCAAGGTCCTGAAGGCCCATAGACGTTTTCTGTGGTTTCGCTTCAGGAACGAGCATTACCAATTCAGGGTTCTGCCCTTTGGCCTCTCTTGCGCACCCAGGGTATTCACCAAGTGCCTAGCGGTGGTAGCAGCGGCCCTCCGCAGGAGATACCTCTTCGTCTACCCCTACCTGGACGATTGGCTCCTCTCTGCCCAATCGGAAAAGAAGCTTTCCATCGCTCTTACAGAAACGCAGGCTCTGTTTTCTTCCCTGGACATCACTGTCAACTGGCCGAAGTTGCACTCCTGGCCGACGCAGCGACTTCAGCTCATTGGAGCCATCCTGGACACCATTCAGGGGAGGGCTTTTCTACCCTCGGACAGGGTGGAACGCCTTCAGAGGCTTGCCAGAAGCCTCCAAAGACACCCATCCTCCCTGGCGCGGGTGGTTCTACAACTGCTGGGTCACATGGCCGCAGCCATCACCACGGTTCCTTTAGCCAGACTCCATATGAGGGCACTCCAGTGGCACCTCAAAGTACAGTGAGACCAGTTGGTGGATGATCTGGATCTCTCGAGCAATTCATCGTTCCCTGGAATGGTGGCTATGCACGGACAATATGAGCAGTGGGTTCCTTTCCGCAGACCCCCACCACTTCAGACCCTGACCACAGACACCTCTCTGTCAGGCTGGGGGGCTCATCTAGGGGATTACAGGATCCAGGGGTCCTGGTCTGTCATAGGACACTCTCTGCATATCAGCATTCTGGAAATGAGAGCGGTACTGAATGCAATTTCGGCATTCAGAAATCAGCTTCAGCCGGGTTCTCTTCTGGTGCAGAGAGATAATACACCCGTGGTCTTCTACATCAACAGACAAGGGGGAACTCACTCTTACCCCCTTTGCAGAGAAGCCATGAGAGTTTGGGACTGGGCAGTAGAATACAGTCTGGACCTCACTGCAGTACACCTACCAGGGGTCCAGAATGTTCTCGCTGACAGTCTCAGTCACTCTTCTCAGAATCACGAGTGGGAATTGCTCCAAGATGTCACAGATGACCTCTTCGACAAGTTGGGCCAACCAGAGTCAGACCTTTTTGCATCCCCGTACAACGCCAAACTGCGCAATTTTTGCTCGCTCGCTCCCGGGCCTGATGTTTTCTGGTGAGACGCATTGTCCGTCTCCTGGACAGGGACGTTCCTTTACACCTTCCCTCCCTTTCCCCTTATTCAGAGAGTACTGCTCAAATTGCAGTCAGAGGCAGCCAGAATGATCCTGGTGGCTCCTCTGTGGCCTCCTCAAATTTGGTATCCGCTGCTCCAGCAATTGTCTCTGGAACCCCCAGTTCAGTTACCACTCTCCACCCACTTGCTTTCTCAAGAGCAGGGGACCCTTGTCCATCCTGCTCTTCGCTGTCTTCACTTACATGATTGGCTTCTGCAGTCTTAGCAGAAGAGAGGTTAGGAGTGTCAAGCAGAGTGACTGAGATTATGGTAGCAGCCAGGAAGCCTTCTACCAGAGCCACGTACGCTTTGAAGTGGAAACGCTTCTGCTCATGGGCTCCTGCTCGTTCCTTAGATCCCTTGGGTTGCCCGGTCAGGCATGTGCTAGAATATCTCTGACACCTCTTGGACTTGGGATTGAGTTATTCCTCAATCAAGGTGCATATGTGTGCGGTTTCCGCATATCATAGCCCTATCAGAGACAAATCTCTAGCCCAATTGAATGCCTGCAAGATCTTCTTACGAGGGGTATTACATGTCAGACCTCCCAAGAGGGACAATGTCCCTCCTTGGGACCTCCTCTTTGTTCTGGAGAAGCTCACGCTCCCCCCCATCGAACCGGCAGCTTCTTGCGAGCTGCGTTTCCTCTCTTGGAATACTCTCCTCCTGGTGGCCATCACCTCCGCTCGAAGGGTTTCAGAACTCCAGGCTCTGATGTGTAAAGAACTTTATATTGTCTTTCACAGGGACAGGGTGAATTTGCATAAAAACCCCAAATTCATGCCGAAGGTGGTATCCATACTGACTCTGAACCAGGATATCAACCTTCCGGTATATTATCCTAAATCTTCCAACCAGGGCGAAGCACTGTTGCACACCCTGGATGTTCATCGCAGTTTGCAATACTATCTTCACAGGACTCTATTTAGGAAATAGGACCAGTTGTTTGTTTCTTTTGCTAAGCGAATGTTAGGAGCTCCTGTCTCGAAACAGACACTAGCGCGATGGTTAGTGCACTGCATCACATTCTGTTATCAGCACCATGACAGATCTCTCCCGGGTGCTGTTAGGGTTCATTCCACCAGAGCGGTGGCATCTTCCTTTGCGGCCCTGAAGAATGTCTCTTCAGCTGACATTTGCACGGCTGCCACCTGGTCATCCGTCCACACCTTCATCAGGCATTATAGTCTGGCTATCGCGTCACGAAGGAGAGCAGGTTTCAGACTAGCAGTCCTGCAAGGCCTTCTCTCATAGAGGTCCGCTCTACTAGGTTGTATTCATTCCCTTCCACCCTATTAGACCTGGGCCTATCTTTGGGTATTGCATGGAACTCAGTCCTAATGGCGTCACCTGCTGCAAGAGCTCCACCCTCGAAGACAGATAGTACAGTTACGTAAGAACTTACCGTAACAGTAGATCTTCGAGAGGAGCTCTTGCAGCAGGTGGCTTTCCCAACCTCCTTCCCCCAGGATAGCCTAGATTACTGTTGTATCATTATTTGGGTTTCCATCCAACCAGGATGCGAACTTTTTGCTACCTGGTTCTTCAGTTCCTATCTAGCTGGGTCTCCGGCGAGAGAACTGGGGTGGCGCCAGGGGACCACCCCTTTATACCACGTAGGACGTCGGGCAGAGCCGATGTCAGGGGCGGTCCCCTGCCTCAGACTGCTAGCTACAAGTTTTCTGTGGGGTCCTGATGGCTTCAGTCCTAATGGTATTACCTGCTGCAAGAGCTCCTCTCGAAGATCTACTGTTACAGTAAGTTCTTACGTAACTGTACTTTTTTTGCCCTCAGAGTCACCCCAGGGGAGCACTGCCTCTGATGCTGCTTGTGCACCCCACGAGCGACTTTCAGGCCAAAAAAGCTACACAAGATCACATTCTTCTTGTTAGAAGAAAGGGTTACTCACTATACTTACTGTTTCTTTTTCAGTAACTAATCGGTAACAGTTTTATTGTCATGCTTGAGCATTCATACAGTTTTTCTTTATGTTTCTTTTTGTTTTGTTTTGTTATAATTTATAACCAAAAATTTGTCTCAAAATTATATTTTTGGAAAATGTTATGCAATTTTTTATTTAGTCACAACTCTTTATGCTGCTTGAAAGTTGGGGTGCTTGTTACTAGCACAGTGCAGAGGCCATCCTTTGAAATTTCATATGATTTTGGGGCATCACGCAGATGTGGATTTAATTCAGTTAGTGTGACCATACATCGCATCCCTTAGATACAAAGTTACTGTGGTGAGTAGCCCGTTCTTCCTTCCCAGACATCATTTCAGCTCACCTAAGGAGCTGCTTCATAGGCTGGATGTCAGGATTACCGTCGTATTCTACTATCAGAGAACAGAAGAATTTAGAGGAACCACTTAAACACTGAAATATAGACCATGATGGCAGAAAAAGACCATAGGTCCATCCAGTCTGCCCGAGTGGCCCCGGCGCTGCTACCTGCTGATGGCCAGACCTCTGTATCCAGCCCACCACCCCCTGACCAAGGAAAGCAGGCACAAGCCCAAATGAGGCTCTCCACTTCAGCCGAGTGACCCCGGCGCTGCTATTTCCGGCGGCCGGACCTCTGCAACCAGCCCACCACCCCCTGACCAAAGAAAGCAGGCACAAGCCCAAATGAGGCTCTCCACTTCACCCGAGCGGCCATGGCACTGCTACCTGCCGGCAGCCAGACCTCTGCATCCAGCCCACCACCCCCTGATCAAGGAAAGCAGCCACAAGCCCAAATCAGGCTCTCCACTTCAGCCGAGCGGCCCCAGCGCTGCTACCTGTTAGCGGCCGGACCTCTGCATCCAGCCCACCACTCCCTGACCAAGGAAAGCAGCCACAAGCCCAAATCAGGCTCTCCACTTCAGCTGAGCGGCCCCGGCGCTGCTACCTGCTGGCGGCCAGACCTCTGCGTGCAGCCCACCACCCTCTGACCAAGGAAAGCAGCCACAAGCCCAAATCAGGCTCTCCACTTCAGCCGAGCGACCCCGGCGCTGCTGCCTGTCAGCAGCTGGACCTCTGCATCCAGCCCGCCACCCCCTGAACAAGGAAAGCAGCCACAAGCCCAAATTAGGCTCTCCACTTCAGCCGAGTGGCCCCGGCGCTGCTACCTGCTGGCGGCCAGAGCTTTGCATGCAGCCCACCACCTCCTGACCAAGTAAAGCAGCCCAAATCAGGCTCTCCACTTCAGCTGAGTGGCCCCGGCGCTGCTACCTGCTGGCGGGCGGACGTCTGCATCCTGCCCACCACCCCCTTACCAAGGGATGCAGGTACGATCGGTCAGCACCTAGCTCGGAGCTGCCAGGCTTCAATCCCCGTAATTGGACTAGCTCTTCTGTGGCCGCTTCCCGATTGGATGCTGCAGACTCCCATTGAGAAAGCAAGCGCCCAAGGCACCTTTTTCAAATCACAGCTTGGCCACTACCTTGCTCTACTACTCTCTGGACAGTTTTTTTGCTGAATTGACTGCGTTTTCTTCTTGGAATTTTCTGCTGTTTAACCAGCCTGACTTCTATATAGCTTATGGCTTGTACTGCTGAATATTTATACTGCTTCAACATTTTGGCCCAGATATTCAAAAGCGCATGGTGCAGCAGTGTTGCACCATGCGCAACCCACTGATACGCCCTGGCGTGATATTCAAAAGGTAAAAGTGCGCCGCACAAATCCCGATGTGCCGGAGCGCATCAGTGATGTATGCAGGCATAGGTAGGGGGGCGTCCCATGCATAACCTGCACAGCCCGATATTCAGCTCGGGATGTGCAGAGCCATGCATGCGCAACCCCTACCTGCGCCAGCACAAAGTTGAGCCCAAAAATAAAGGAACAACTGATGGCCACCCACAGGTGAGCTGCCGCATTGCAGGGCGCAACATGGCAGCTGCCACCTATGGGTGGCCACTGAGTTCCTGCTGCAGCTGGCAGCACCCCCCATGCCCCATCGCAGGCATCTGTTTAAATAACCCTCCTCAATTTCCCTGGTCATCCAGTGGACCGAGTGCTGCCCGATCGCAGGCATCTGTTAGAATAAACCCCCCCCGTCCAATATCCCTGGTGGTCCAGTGGACTGCACTCCGCCCGATCGCGGGCATCTGTTAGAATAAACCCCACCGTCCAATATCCCTGGTGGTCCAGTGGACCGAATGCTGCCCGATCGCGGGCATCTGTTTAACAGAAAACATCCTGTTACCCTGGTGGTCTAGGGTACCCCCCGCCCACTGAGCCCCACCGCCCTGCTCCCTCCCCCCCGCTCAGCCGGTGGGCAGCAGCACCACCACCTGCCGCCCGCCGACCGGCAGCTCGGTAGGGCTGCACACCCATGGTTCTGGCGTGAGCCAATGGGCGTCTAACCCTTCCAATACTACACATTCAGATATGTGAATGATTCATTCACATATCTGGAATGTGTAGTATGTGAGGGCTGCGCCCGATAGCTCATGCGCCAGGCTAATGGGTGTGCAGCCGGCTGCGGCGGCGGGTGGGGATGCTGCCCACTCAGCTGAAGGGTAGTGAGGGATTCAGTGGGAAGGGTACCCTGACCACCAGGGTAATAGGGCGTTTTCTGTTAAACAGATGCCCGCGATCGGGCAGCACACTGGACCACCGGGGATATAGGATTATTCTATCTTTGGACAGATGCTCACGATCGGGCTGCAGGAGGCGCCGGTCCCGACGGCTGCTGCCTGGCAAGGCGCCAGGCACAAGTCATCGGGGATCGGTGCACGCTGCATGCAAATGGGGCCATAATGACATGCAAATGGCCCCATGTGCGCCTTGCATAAATTATGGCTCCATTTGCATTTCACCTTTTGAATATCGTGAGTGCTGTGAATGGCTCAATGGCACTTGCACTAGCGCATATCCATGCTTCACTCTGGCCACTTGCGCTGGCGCAGTGCCACTGCGCCATGCACAGTGGGGGTGGCCAGGGTGTGATATTCAAAGCTGCTGAGCCGTGGCGCAGCTCCTTTGAATATCACCCAGGCCACACCCCTTCGCAGCCAAGTTGAGCTGCACCCAAGCTTGCGCCACAGCCTGGCGCAGTTTGTATATCTGGTCCTTTATCTTTAAACTACTGCATTGTATAAGCAGGAATTGCCTTCCAGAGTATAGCAGAGTTGTAGGGAACCTTAACTGACTGCCTGACGTCTATATAGCTTACTGCTTGTACTACTGAATTTTTACTGCTGAACTAATTGCTCAAGTATTGTAGGATAGCCTGAACAACTGCCTACTGCCTGCTGTTTTTCTGACACACTCTTTTCCCATTATGGTTGCTCTCATTTCTCCTCGGACTGAACTCTTTGTTCCCCTCTTTCCCTTGCTTTTTCCCTTTTGCATTTCTTTTTTGCTGTTCCCCACACTGTTTCTCTGCCAGCTACTGGACCCCTGATTCCGTCTCCTGACACCCCCTGAACCAGCATATTCTGTAAATATTGCCTGGCATTTGTGGCCATCTTCTCTACCCATTCCAGACTACCCTGAATCGTCACCACCAGAGGCCTCCTTCCAGCTCTCCCTGGTCATATTCAAGGCCCCCCCCCCATCAACCTCCTGAACCAGCCTTTTGTTTTGCTAAATTCCCACCTGGCACCTTTAACCAGACTTCTCTGCAGGAACCCTTTCTGTCCCACTATTTGCACCTACTTCTGCCCTGGGCACTAAATTGCCCAGGGCCCTCCCACCAATTTACCTGAGCTTTGTCTTTGTTTTTTTAACTAATGCCCTGCCTTTTTTTCTACTCTTTTTTTCCTGCTCTTTTTCAAGCCCAAATCATGCTCTTCACTTCAGCTGAGCAGCCTTGGCGCTGTGGCCTGCCGGCGGGCGGACCTCTGCATTCAGTCAACCACCCCCTGACCAAGGGAAGCAGGTATGATCAGTCAGTTCCTAGCTCGGAGCTGCCAGGCTTCAAACCCCGTAATTGGACTGGCTCTTGGGGACTGTGGCTGCTTCCCAGTTGGATGCTGCAGATCCCCATTGAGAAAGTAAGTGCCCAAGACACCTTTTTCAAATCACAGCTTGGCCACTGCCTTGCTGTTCTATTCTCTTCTTAGCCCACCTCCCCACCCCTTTATTAAATACAGTTCCCCAGTGATCCCCACACCTGAGGCCTCATACTAGTCAGTTACAGCAGCTCCTTAAAGGGGCTGTCCTTTCCTGCAACTTTTTATATGGGTGATCCTCTCTTGTGCTCAGATTTAGCAAACTTTGCTGCTGCCTTATCTTTATCGGCCCTTTAGTTCTTTCATTTTTCTAGAGTAGTATTAATCTCAGACTCTCCTCCTACCATTCATGACTTCGGTAACCAGATTAATGCCATTTTATATTCTTCTGACCACTCTGTATGCTCTCAGGGCAGCCATGCAATGACCCTAAACCTCCTACCCTCCTTATCACTGAGCATACCTATGGCAATACTTACTGCACCATAACAGTGCTTGACTCCGACCTACCTGCCACTTACAGGCCTGACAACACAGCCTGGCACGCCTGGTCCAGAACTCAGCGCGCCCAGCCATGGCTTCCTCCTCCCACACTCCTGCTTAGACTGCCCTCGCTCTCCGACAAGCACGCCATCAGAATAAACTCAAGAAGGCAGCACAAGGCTAACACTAGATACTTTAAAAGTTACTTGGTTAGACTAGCCCTCCTGTTGCTACTTCTCTCAGGCAACATCCACCCCAATCTGGGCCCCCCTCAAAGTCAGGATACGATTGCCCAGAAACCAAGCACGTTAACCTTTGCATCCCTAAACATCTACAGCCTGGCAGCAAAGTTTGACAATCTACAAGCCTGGGTAGCCCTCCATAATCCTGATATGCTGTCAGTTGTCGAGACATGGCTTTTTCCCAGGATCCCCGATGGTGCCATCAGTCTACCGGGTTACACCATTTTTAGGCAGGATCGAGTATCTAAAAGAGATGGTGGCTGTGCAGTCTACCTTAAGGATAGCTTACAGGGCATAGTCCTAAATTTACCCAGCGTAGGGCCGTTCTCCCAGGCCCTTGCCATTTAGGTCCTTTTTGGGGCCCATAACAAAACAATTACACTGTTATCAGTCTGCATCCCACCAAAGAACGTGGCCCAAGGTCTCCAAGCTGTCAATGACTGCCTTGGAAGCCTGATCCTAAGCTCTGAGGTTATGTTCAATTGGGCTAATAATTTCACCAAACCTTCTTCAAGAACAGTCACCAACAGGGTCCTCAAGCCTGGTCACATGGGCCACTTTAAAGCTGATCTCCTCAGTGCTGACTGGTCAGCAGTGTTCGGGGCTTCTGACACTGACAGCACGCTTGACCATTTCATCCTCCTATTCAGTACGATCTGCGACACTCACGCACCCTTCAAAAAGCGTAAAATCAAAGGCCATTTCAACCCGTAGATGAGCCCATACACCCTTGAACTTATGAAAAATAGAGACCGTCTCTGGCATGTAGCCAGGGCCACAGGGAAGCAGTCCAACATCCTGAATTACAAACAGGCCAGGAATAACTGTACCAGGACCATCTGAGTAGCCAAAAACTTGTACTACAAGGAGGCCCTAGCCAAGAACTGGAATGATGGTCGTAAATTCTGGGCAAACCTAAAAGAGGTCACCGGACATGAGCCCAAAACAACCCCCATGATGCACAGTGTTGATGGATCCCCCATCCTTGATCCTAAATCTATAACTAACACCTTCAACCTTGCTTTCACCGACCTCCGTAATGTCCTCCCTACCGACTTCTTCTCCCTCACCAACTCTGCTGATCCTTCACAGACCCCAGTGCATCCCCCTTTTCACTACAAGACTGTTACTATCGGGGAAGCCAGGAAATACCTGCATAAGGTGCTCGGTAAGGGGAGATACAGTGTAGATAACTTTGATCTGAAACTAATCTCGCTCTCTCTGGAAGAAATCCTGTCTCCCCTTACCCATATCCTCAACCTTTCACTCTAGTTTGCAGTATTCCCTCAAAAATGTAAGGCCACAGTAGTTACCCCTGTGTACAAGAGTGGAGACTGGGCCATGCCCGAGAACTATAGACCCATCTCTTTACTTCCACCACTCTCGAAGGCCCTGGAAGAAATCGTCGCGGATCAACTTGTCGAATACCTGGACAAACATAAGCTCCTATGCCCTGAGCAGCGTGGTTTTAGGGCAGGGCACAGCACCACTACAGCACTCCTGAAATTCACCGGCTTAATCTATAAATCTCTCGATCTCGGACAGCTTGCTGGGGCAATCTGTATCAATCTAACAAAGGCCTTCGGTACGGTCAATCTTGCCCTCCTAGTTGACCAACTCACTGCTACAGGCCTTGCCCCTGAGGTGCTTGCATGGTTCCACAGTTACCTGCACTGCCACTCTCAGCAAGTCAGGATAGGTACTGTCCTCTCAGAAAGCAAACTTGTCTGCTCAGGCGTTCCGCAGGGGTCAATACTGGGTCCCTTCCTATTCAGCTTATTCTTGAATTGCCTCCCCCAAGCCAGTCAAGGCTGCATGCTCCTTTATGCAGATGATGCAGTTGTCTTCTCAAATGGCTCAGACCCCAGTGCCCTTGAGCAGCAACTACAGAGTGACTTCATCAGTGTGGAGACATGATTCAAAGATCATAAATTGATAATGAACAACAAGAAAACAAAAACCATGCTGTTTTCCATCTCTCTAAACAAACACAAAAACTATCCGCTATCAATATGCAATAGTGGCAGGGTTTCCCGTGAACTTGTTCAACACTTTAAATACCTCGGTATCACTATTGACAACTCGCTCTCCTATACTCTCCACATTGACAACACGGCCAATGCTATCGACAAGCACATAGGGCTACTTCATCGTCACAAGCATAGCTTCTCCCCTGAAGCCCTCAGCATAGCTGTTCACAGTTCAGTGGGTTCCCTGGTGGACTACGGGTTACCTATGCATGGTTCTGCCATAAATACTGCTCTCCAGTGCATAAAAACTGCACTAAACAAAGCCTGCCAGCTCACCTTAGGTGCACACCAACTGACTCACACCTGTGATCTCTATGCCAGGGCACACTGGCTCATGCTCACTGTCCGACTAAAATATCAATCCTGCCTACTGGCCAAAAAGATCTGCCTTGGTCAGCTACCGCCAGGAGTCCAGTAACTTCTGGTTCCCAGCAATAATCCATGGCACACCCGTAACTCTGAACACCAGTCCTTCCTAACTCCGAAATGTCGAACATCTCTAGGACAAAGGTCCTTTGCTCACTGTGCACCACTGTGGTTTAACTCCCCCCAGGAGAACATTGCGTGTCTGACCACACTGGATACTTTCAAAGCAAACTTGAAGCTCCTTATGATACGTGAATCTCAATGTGCCTGCCATCGCTAACACCACCTTTCCACCCCCATTACTACTTCCATCCCTTGTTCCCTCTACCCTTTCCTCTCTCCCGAGTAGGCCCTCCTGCCCCCCCCCAACACCTAGCACCCTCTCCCTCCAATCTAGTCACCTCCCTCCGATCCCTACTGCTTAACTGATATTACACTCTCCTTTTGCACATTGCACTTGGGCTTCTCCCCTTCACCCCTTTTTTCTTTTTTCTTTAGCATTTAGCAATGCTCCAAACAACCTCTTGTTTGCTGACAACTGACTGGTTTCACTGTTGGGCTCTGTAAATTGTCTTTTTTTCCTGTGGCCTGTACTGTGTTTGATATATAATCCTGTTTGTTTACCTCTGTATTTCTGCAATCCTTTGTATAATGTCACCTGTCTGTTGTACTGAAATGTTCTGACATGGAACCAATGTAAAGAGCTCTGAGCTCAAATGGTTTTCCAAGTACTGAAATAAATAAATAAATATTCCCTTATAATCCCCGGAACCTATTGTTCTAGGGACGTGAGTCTGATGCGTTGCCTTTCCCTTTAAAACTTCCAGAAACGTCTTCAAGCTGGCTCCTCCCACCCACCTGGGTGGTAAATCCCTCGGCTCTGCCCCATGACGCCAGATCTTTCTTTCTGCTGGAAGATGCCGGTTCCCTCCTTACCGCTGTCTCGCTGAGTAGGCCCTTGCGAGTAAATCTACAGATTTACTTCCTAAAAAAGTTTAAAACTTTGTGTCTTCAGCTTCGATCATCAATCGCGACCACGATGGGCGACAAAGTCATCCCTGGAGTTCACGTCGGTGCCCTTGAACTGAAGATGTCATAAACTGATCCGCATGCCACATGCATCTGTTGCCTGGGCACTTGTGCCTCGATCCGGCAGGCCTACGACATTTAGCGAACTTTCCATCCTAACGTTCTCGATGACTGTCTCACCCAACTCAAGTTAGGCCGACTGAGAAAACTGATCAGGTCAGTCAAATCTAAGGGTGCCCGTTGGGTGGTCGCCATTGTTGCGGGGTCCGCTGAACAGCTTGCGGCTTTTGAGGAGGCTACGGCCCAGGCTGCTTCCTATTCCTTTTCAGTGGCTGGCTTTGTGCTGCTTCAGCTGGGTTCGACTTTCATGGGATCCTTCAAAGAACTGTGCTAGTCCTTGACGACCTTTGGCCAGGGACCCTCCGAACACAAATCCAAGTTGAAGAAAGAGTCAAAAAAATGGTCTCATCGACGTTCATGGAATTGGGAGCACTCTCGGTCGAGAGCTTCGGATTCCCGCACTTCTCTGGATCTGACTTCAGTCAAATCCTCAACCCAGGCCACCAGCTCCACAGTAACCCCGTCGGGCCAGTTAACCGAGGCACTGGTTGATCTTCTGGCCGAGATTTTTCTTGAACCAGTTGACCAGTTGTGAAATGAAGAGGCCGACACTTCCTTATCCAGGACTCTGGTTCTGACTCAGACCATTGGGACGGATAATTCTGTTGACCCAGAGGAGCCTCGGCACTCACTGACTCCCTCTGAGCCGCACTACATGTTCCCCTGGTGGTTGAGGTCTTCTTCCTGTGGGTGAGTGGTTCCCTTGACATCGGTGCTCGCTTTGGCTGCAGGCGGGCGCTGCCACTGCTCTTTATCCTCATCCTCAGGTGAGGTGAGGCTTTTGGCGCATGTTGCGTCGACGCTATGAGGACCTCATGTAGCAACAGCTGGTGCTCACCGGCATGAAGCCAGTTCAGGCTACTATGCCGGCCATCACCTGGCTTTCACCTGACAGGCCAACACCTACTCCGCCTATGGAGATGACCAAGATGGTCCCGGCTTAGCTATCCGCGGCATCTTCACTGATTCTGATGGAGCTGCCGCCTAAACATCTGCCAACTGGGGCTCCAACCAAGGAGTCTTGGCCGACCAAGGGACTTCCCTATTGGCTGTTGGTCACCGTCACCCCTGAACATCTGCGGAGGGTCAGTGGGGACTCGGGCGGTCAACCCCTCTTTAACAACTCTTCAGAGTTGGATGGTTCCTCCCTGCACTCCTGTCTGGTCAACGTGGAGTTGAATCCCTCGACGAATGAAGGCCTTTCCTCTTTTATGAGCCTTCTCCTCCTGATCTCTGAGTCCACAATTATGAAAATGGAGCCCGTCCACAAACAGGCTCGTTACCTGTTGACCGAGATCCTCAACTGGGGACATACTCCTATGGAGGCCTTCCTGGTGGCAGAGACCATTCCTGGCCTGTCCTGGAGCTTTGGCAGTGCCCTGCTGCCTGCCCTGTGCCTTCTTTCTGGATGGCCCGCAAGTATGTGGTACCTACTGGTTGCCTCTCAGGATTCACAGAACACCCCTCGTCTGAGGGGCTGGTGGCTAATTCTGCGTTTAGGTGCCCCAGCAACACGGAGGATGTTGACAAGCCACCCGACGAAGAGTCCCAAAAGTTGGAATGTGGCTAAAAAGGTCTATGCTGCCTCCTCGCTTAGACTTCGCTAGGCGAGCTCAGCCCTCCTTATGGCCCACTTCTCCTATGCCTTGCTGGGCATCCTAGATGATGTGCTTCCTCATCTGCCTGCTGACCTTCAGACCATGGTCAAACAGGTCCAGAACCAGGGCCAGGCTGTAGCAAAAACAACAGCTACGGACAGCCATGGACATCAGGGACTCCTGTGCTCGCTTTGTGGTGGCAGTAGTGGCCATGCGCTGCAGGGCTTGGCTGAGGATCTCGACCTTCACGGCAGACACTCGGTACAAAGGGTCGACGGTCACCTCACCTGCATCGAGAAGTCCAGTGCCACCGTGACATCTACCGAAAAGGACCCCAAGGGCTCAAAGCAGCAGCAGAAAAGGAAGCCCTTTCGGTCCACCTCTACTCCTGTGGCCAAACCAGCTCAACCCCAGGTTGATCAGCAGGCTCAGGCCTGGTGACCTCAGCTGAAGTCCGTGGCCTCGGTCGTCCATAAGCCTGGGGGGAGAGGCTCCGGTGGCCCCTCAGCTGGACCTTCCTCCCCCTCTAAGCCTGCACAGTGAATGGATGAGGGGTGCCTCCCTCATGCCCATCACACCTCCCCTGTGTCCTCCCGTGGGGGTCCGGCTCTGCCACTTCCTTTCTGCCTGGTCCGCTGTCACCATGGACAGGTGGGTCCTCGAGGTGATGGGTCAGGGTCTGCCTCTGGAATCTGAGCAGTACCCTCCTTGCCAAGCCTGCGCCCCATGGGAGGACTTGGTATCCGCAGACATCCTGTTATCTCTCAGAGACTACATAGCCCAGCTGCTCCGCAAGGAGGTCATGATTACTGTTGTGGATCTGCCGGAACACCCAGGGTGTGTCTCCAGGTACTTCCTGGTGCCAGAGTGGATGGGGGAGCTGGCATCCCTTCTAGATCTGCATGATCTGAACAAGTTCCTCAACTCACGTACCTTCAGGATGGTAACTGTCACAGATCATACCATCTCTAGAGCAGGACATGTGGTTTTGCTCCCTGGATCTTCAGGACACGTTCTTCCACGGCCCAATCCGTCCGCCACACCGGAGTTTCCTCCACTTCTAAGCCGGGGGAACCCTCTGTGAGTTCCAGGCCATGCCATTCAACCTGTCCTCAACCCCCAGGGTCTTCACCAAGTGAACTGCAGTGGTGGCAGCTTATCTGAGGCATCGAAGGGTCTGGGTTTACCCCTGCCTGGATGACTGGCTGATCGCAGGTACCTCAATGCAGAAGGTGGAGTGGTCCAGGGATCTGGCCCTCCAAACCTGTGTCTACCTTGGCCTCCTGGTCAGCGAGGCCAAGTAAGAACTCCTACCTTTGCAGGTGATCCACTTCATTGAGGTGGTGCTTGACTCTTACATAGCCCGAGCCCGGCTACCGGCGGACAGAGTGGAGGCTCTCTCCTCCTTTGCCCGATCATTTCCTGGTTGTGCAGTTGTGCCCTGCTGGGGACTTCCTGCAGTTGCTGGGTTACATGGCGGCCTGCACCAATGTGGTTCGATGGGCCTGCCAGAGAATGTGCTCCCTGCAGTGGCAGCTGGCCAGCCAAAGGTCTCAGCGCATTGGTCACTTTGACCCAGCTGATGTGGGATGACCTCCAGTGGTGGTTAGTCCCTGAGCATCTGCAGGAAGGGATCCCATTTGTCCGCCCAGAGTTGATGTTCATCCCAACAACTGATGCCTCTGTCATGGGCTGGGGTGCCCACCTTGGGGAACACAGAGTCCACAGGCTGTGGACCCCAGAGGAGTCCCGATGTCACATCAACCTGCTGGAGCTCTGAGCAGTTCGGTGGCACTGACTGTATTTTCTCTGCACATCTGGGGTCTGGTGGTTCAGGTCCAGATGGACAACACCATGACCATGTACTACCTCAACAAACAGGGTGGGACACACTCCCTGCCACTGTGCAAGGAAGCTCTCCGTGTATGACTCTCATTCACAGCCTGGAGGCTAATCTCACCATCCGTGTGGCAGGGGCCCCCAACCAGCTGGCGGATGCTCTCAGCCGTGTGGGCGAGGCGTCTCAGGAGTGGTCTCTCCACCTGGAGGTAGTACACAGTCTGTTCTCCCAGTGGGGCATCCCTCAGGTGGACCTGTTTGCCTCTAGGGAGAACGCAATGCTGAGGCTGTTTTGTGCCCACCTCCCTCAGCAGGGAACGCTGCAGAGGGACGTCTTCTCGAGGCCCTGGACCCCAGGCCTCTTCTATCCCTCCACTTCCCTTGATTCACAAAGTGTTGCTCAAGGCCAAGAGGGAAAGGCACAGGTGATCTTGGTAGCTCCGAACTAGCCCCTCCAGTTCTGGTACCCCGATCTCCTCAGCCTCAGCAGCAGGCTCCCGAGGTGTCTTCCTCTCTACCCAGACCTGCTATCCATCACTCAGGGGAAGTTACTCTATCCAGACCTTCAGTCCCTGCACCTGACTGCCTCGTTCCTGAGCGGTTAGAGTTCCAGGTTTTGGGTCTCTCCGAAGATGTCTTCATTGTTGTGGAGGCATCTCAAAAAGAGTCAACCAGGAAATGCTATGCCTTCAAGTGGAAGAGGTTCTCCATTTGGTGCCAGGGCAAGTTGCTAGACCCGTTGTCCTGTCCAGTGGCTAGCATTCTTGATTACCTGTAGTCCCTGTCTAAGTTGGGCCTTCGGTTGATAACTCTTAAGGTGCAGCTGGTGGCCATCTCTGCTTACTGGGCACAGGCTGGTCAGCAGTCAGTGGTGCAGGAGAAGGTGGTCTGGTGTTTTTTCAAAGGCCTTGACCACATTTCCTCTCCGGTACGTGAACTACCATCACCACGGGAACTGCTGCAGGTTTTGGCAAAGCTCATGGGCAAGCCATTAGAACTGATGCACAGGTGTGGCATGTCTCACCTGTCATGGAAGACCGCCTTCCTCGTGGCTATCACGTCAGCCAGAAGGATCAGTGAGCTCCAGGCACTTTTGGTGGCGTCTCCTTACCTGGTCTTCCACAGGGGCAAGGTTGTCCTGCACCTCAACCCAAAGTTTCTCCCAAAGTTTGTGTCAGAGTTTCACCCTAACCAGGTGATTAATCTCCTGGTGTACTTCACCAATCACACCTCGGAGGCTGAGCACAGGCTCCATACTTTGGACCTACGGTGAACACTTGCCTACTATAAGGAGCACACAGCTGGAGTTCGGGGAGAGGTTCGTCAGCTATTTGTCACCTACGCTGAAGCTGCACCTGGCAGACTGGCAGCTAAGTGGACGATTGGCAGGTGCATTGTATCCTGCATTGACCTCTGCTATAGGATGGCAGGTAGGGAGCCTCCTGGAGGGCTAAGGGCTCATTCCACCTGTCATACCACTGCCTCGGTGGCTGCTTCCAGTGACGTCCCTATCCAGGAAATCTGCAGGGCTGCTACCTGGAGGTCAGCACACACCTTCATTTCCCATTACCACATTGACCTCAAGTCATGCCGGGATGCTGGTTTGGGGCCTCAGTTCTCCAATCTGTGTTCCCTAAGTAGGGTGTGTGCGCCTTGCCTCCCTTCTCCTGGAGAACTGCTAGGAATCTGCAAAAAGTGTGGATAGAACATCATATCCATGTCACTAGAAAAACAGGTAACTCACCTGTAACAGTAGTTTTAGGAGTGGTATATGATGTTCATCTACACAGACCCACCCGACCTCCCCTGGCTTTGACGCACAACGCTGCTTCCAGCAGGTAAGATCTGGTGGTGTGGGGTGGAGCCGAAGGATTTACCACCTAGGTGGGTGGGAGGAGCCAGCTTGAAGACATTTCCGGCAAGTCTTAAAGGGAAAGGCAACTGCCAGAAGTGTGGATGAACATCATATACCACTCATAGATATACTGTTACAGGTGAGTAACCTGTTTTTCTTCCAGGGTACTAGTCCTACCCCTTCTATCCCCATTCTTCTCCCTGATCTTGTTGCCCCAGGCGACCACTGTTCCCTTCATTCTATCCTATGCCTGCTTGAATCCCCTAATTGTGTTTGTATCCACCGCCTAGGCCGACAAACTGTTCCAAGATTCCACCACCTTGTCCGTAAAAAAGTACTTCCTCACTTCCTTACTGAACCTCCCTCCTGGTAATTTCCACTCATGACCACATGACCTCGAGTTGATATTCAGGGTAAATAATTCCCTGTAGTTCCTCGTTTAGTTCTTTAAGGAATTTGAAGGTCTCTATCATACCACCCCTCTCTCTCTTCTGATGTCTGTTGAATACATACAAGCATCCACATTAGCAAGATTTGCAGGGCTACCACCTGGGCATCAACATACTCGCACTTTTACAAACTATCACGTGGAACCCATAATATTTTTATCCTGCAGGCTCCCAGGGATACTCCTTTTGAGTCCTCTGTCCTGAAGTCCCTCTTTAACTGAGCTGAGGACTTTAGCCCACTTCAGCCTGGGAACTGTTAGTAATCTGCACTAGAACAACTACTTAGAAGGTATTCAGGTACTTGCAGGTACAAGCTACTCACCTGCAACTATTGTTTGAATACTGCTACTCCTTCAACAGTCACCAAATGCACCCAACCTCCTCCTGGCTGCTAGCCCTCATTTGGGGTGCCTTTAAGGCAGGTCCTCCCTTTTTTCTGTAGTTTGATCAAACAAATCTGGAGCATAGGGCAAGGGTGCAAAAAAAATGGGAAGAGCTGAAATGCAGCCAGTTGGCTTTCTGGGGACTTCACACTTATTCAGAAGACTGTACCAGTGTGACTGTAGAAAAAAATACCAGTAGTGAAACAATAGTTACAGGTGAGTAACTTTTTTTTTTTTGTATTACAAAACAGGTCCTCGTAGTCTGTTAATTCACCAACAACTATCTTAGTTTTTTTTTAATCCTTGGTCCACATGTGCTCTGTCAGTATAGAACATTTCTTCAGAAAGGCAAAATAAAACATTTGATAACTAATCTGAATAATATTTAAATATACTATCTATTTAAAGGGACACTGTTAACCTGTTTTTCATCGTATTATTTCTAGTTAAAAACCTACATTTTATGATTGCTTACCTTCTCTAAAATTCATTAATGTTGCTGTTTGTTATATCTGTCGCCTTGTTTAGTAGAAGTGAAATGCATGGCAATGTATATTTATAAACAACCTTGCTTCGGAGGTATTGCCAGTACCAAAGGCCTCAGTGGAGAAAAAAGTGAAGCTCACAGAGGTTAATGACTGGCTCAGGAAGTGGGGTGAAGAGAGTGGGTTGGGGGTGTTAGGGAACTGGAATGGAGTTTGGGAGGATAAGGGACTATATGCCAAGGACAGGTTTCATCTTGCCCCATTAGGAAGGAGAGTCCTTAAACAGGGGATGGTTGACTACATACAAGAAAGGTGGGGTTTAAAACTTGTGAGGGGGAAGGGATAAGGGAGGGCTGACCAGAAGCCCTCTCCTCCAGATGAGGGAGTAGCCTTCACGTCAAGGGGGAAGGGGAAACAGATTGGGATGGAGGTTTCAGGAGGAGCAGAGGGAGGATGGAAGTATAAGGAATCTGGGTGGGGGTCTGACAAAGAGAATCAGGGATAAGGGGTGGGGTTGGTGTTAGTAAATGCCAGGAGCTTGGGAAACAAGTTGCCAGAGTTCCAGGCCATGCTGTTCGAGGGGGTGGATGTGGCGGCGGTCACGGAAACGGGGCCAACAAAACCATGACTGGGACCTAAATGCAGGGCACACTATGCTCAGGAAGGATAGAAAGGAGGGCAGAGGGGTGGAGTGGCTATGTTCATTAGAGATGACATAGAAATTGCTAGGGTAGAAGAGGCAGAGGGAAATGTGGAGGCCTTATGGGTCACTTTACGATCCTCAGCAGGAAATAAGGTCAAGCTGGGTGTAGCATATAGGCCCCCCGGGATGAGTGAGTTTCTAGAGGATGGTTTGCTGGACAACATCATTGCCCAGTGTGGACCAAAAGGGGAAGGAGTGGTGTTGATGGGGGACCTTAATATGCCAGGTACAAACTGGGGAACCATGTCCTCTAAGGTGGCCAAGGGCAGAGGCTGCTGGATGGTTTCAGGATGTTTTCTTAACACAGCATGTGATGGAGCCCACAAGGGAGGGCATGTCCTGGATGTGGTTCTGGCAGATGGGGATCTGGTAAGGGACATGGTTGTACAAGACCCCTGACTGGGGCGACCACAATACTGTCTGGTTTCAAATAAGCATGGGGGAGGGGGTGAGATCTAGGACACTGGCAGTGGACTTCAGGGGGCAGACTTCATGGGCATGGGAAATATTCTCAAGGATCACTTGATGGGATTACCTCAATGACAAGTGTGGAAAGGAGATGGGAGGTCATAACAGGGGACTTCATGAGGCAGTCAGGATCTGCACTAAGTTGAAACGTAGGGAGCAAGGTCACATAAACCATGCTGGTGGTCCAGTGAGGTACAGGTAGCAGTCAGAGAAAAGAAGGCGGCCTACAAAAAATATAAAACAACAAGAGGGGATAGGGATAAGGAAATGTACCAGCTTGCATCTAGAAAAGTCACCCGTATGGTGAGGGGAGCAAAGTCCAGTAAAGAGCAGCGGCTGGCACAGGGGATACATGGAGGGGAAAAGGGGTTCTTCCGATACATTGGGGAGCGGAGAAAAACTAAGGGCCATCTCAGCAGATTGAGATCAGAAGGAGGGTGGGTGGAAGAGGCGAGGGACCAGGCAGAGGTATTTAACAAGTACTTTGCCTCTGTGTTCACTAGGGAGGGGGATGGGATATCTACAAAGCAAGGCACGAAGGGGATAGAAACATCAGTAAGTGGGATCAGGGGAGCAACAAAAATGGAGCAAGAGGGAGAGAGAGGTACCCCAAGGGTGTCACATCTGGGTAAAGATAAAAAGGCCAGTAAGGTGGAGGGGACGGATGATGCTATCTCTGCCAAAAGGTGTGGTTAGCCCTCAAGGCCCTAAAGAAAGACAAATCTCCTGGGCCGGATGGCATTCATCCGAGAGTACTATGGGAATTGGCGGACATACTGGCTGCACCCCTGGCGGAGCTTTTCAGCAGGTCACTTGAGACTGGGAGGGTACCTAGGGATTGGCGAGAGGCACATGTGGTACCAATCCATAAAGGGGGGTCGAGGGAAGTACCAGGTAACTACAGACCCATCAGTTTGACCTCGGTGGTGGGAAAATTAATGGAGAGTATACTAAAGGAACGATTGGGGGTGTACTTGGAGGAGGTGGGAGGTCTGGATAGTTGGCAACATGGGTTTGTGCCAGGTAGATCATGTCAAACCAACCTTGTGGAGTTCTATGAATGAGTAACATCAGAACTGGACAGGGGTAAGCCTGTGGATGTATTATTCTTGGACTTCAGCAAGGCGTTTGACTCTGTCCCCCACAATGGTCTGGTGGAGAAACTGATGGAGTTAGGAGTAGGCCCTTTGATGGTCAGATGGATTGAAAACTGGCTAGCTGGACGCACTCAGAGAGTAGTGGTCTGTGGGGAGCACTCGAACCCTAGAGAGGTTGGTAGTGGGTACCGCAGGGCTCGGTCCTGGGTCCGATCCTGTTTAATGCATACATATCGGACATCAGGGAGGGTATAGGGTGTGAAATGAGTCTCTTTGCGGATGACTCCAAGATGGGAGCAGTAGTTGAGGGAGAAGAGGGGAGGTTGGCCCTGCAAGGGGACCTGGACACCCTGGAAAGCTGGGCTCACACATGGAAATTAAATTTCAATATCACCAAGTGCAAGGTGTTGCATCTTGGTCGGGGAAACCCTAAACACAGGTACACCCTGGGAGGGGAGGTGCTGGAGGCCTCAATAGGGGGAAAAGACCTAGGGGTCATGGTGGATGCATGTATGAATAACTCTGAGCAGTGCAGGAGAGCGGCTAGCAAGGCAAACAGGATGTTGGGATGCATCGTGAGGGATCACCTCTCGGGCAAGGAAGTGATTCTGCCAGCTGTACAATGGACTAGTTAGACCACCTTGAGTACTGTGTACAGTACTGAGACCACACTTAAAGAGGGACATACAGCTCCTAGAGAGGGTACAGAGGAGGGCAACAAAGATGACACGAGGGCTAGGATTTGAGATGAGGACAGACTGAAGGAGCTCTGCCTGTTTTCACTGGAGGAGAGGAGAGACAGGGGGACATGATTGAGGTCTTCAAGTACCTCAAGGGAATAAATAGGTTAACATGGAGGGATCTTTAGACTAAAGCAGGGAGGTATCACCAGAGGGCATGGTTTGAAGTTGGAAGGTGGAAGGGTAAGGGGGAAAAGAGGAGGAGGTTTTTCACTGAGAGAGTGGTGGACCCTTGGAATGCACTGCCTGGTGAGCTAGTTCAGAGATCCACAGTGGAGGGCTTCAAGAGAGGATGGGACAGACACAGAAAGTGGATGTATCAGATGATGTCCTGTCCCAGGGGGGTGGGGATGGATGATACGGGTTTCTGGAGCACAAGGGATGGGAGGGTCTCGGCACCCAACTAAGGATCTAAAGTTCGAGCAGACTCGATAGACTGTAAGGCCTAATCTGCTGGCAAATAGTATGTTAGTATGTTAGTATGTTTACTCTCCTGGATCAGTTATTACTCAATACTTCCCGAGCATTAGAAACACACCCAGACAGTGCAGTCACTCATGAGCCAGTAGCCTCCTGAACTCCCATTGCATCACGAGGGGCTAGACTGTGTTGTGGGTGTTCCCAAGTCCAGGAAAAATGCAGTTGGAGCTGATCAATGAATGTAAACAAACCTGCGTTTGTGTGGTAACACCAGTATGTTTTTCATTTTTTTAAAGAAAAAGAGTCAGAATCAAACTACCAGCTACATCAGCATTTTTTACAGAATGTTGGCAATCTAAAATGTGTTTTTTTAAACTAGGGACACTTTGAGACCTATGGGGGTTGACGGTGTCCCTTTAATATAATTTTGCTCTGACAACTCAAATACAGCCTAGGTTAGAACACAGTGTGTACTACTACAGTACCTGCCATTCACGGGGTATCTAGAATTAGAGATAGTAGTGTGCTCGGTGGTAAATGTATGCCTCTCATTTATGGGAGTCCTGAATGGAAAAGGAAACCACTTACAACTTTTTAGGTTACCTGATGCCTGATGAAGAAGATCAGAGTTATAACTGATGAAAATATTTGGTCTGGATTGTACCTTGAAAATAGAACACAATGTCTGATGGTGGAGGGTCATTTGTCTGAGTCTGTTGATCTACATGGAAGAGCCCCCAAGGATTAATATTGGGTCCTCTATTACTTTTGATGTATATTAATGATCTCCCTTACTTTATAAAAATGTCAGCTATTACACTATGCGGAATATACAGTTTTGTTGGCTAAGGCCAAAACACTTTTACAAATGAGTCTAACCTTTTAATTTGACTTTGACTCTTTACAAAACTAGTTGCTAAATCCAGATCGGTATTAAGCATTAAGAAAACACAGGCAATGGCCCTTCACCTTCTCCGTGAAAAGAAAAAAGGATCCGCCTGTCATAGTGTTAAATAGACAGAGAATATTAAATAGTAAATATATTTAAGTGTACTGTTAGCTTACTCAGTTTTGAGTCTCATGTAGTTGCTTTATCAAAAAAAAAGTAAATTGCAGTTTAGAGCATGGTGTTGCACTGCTCCATGAATTCTAAACCATGGAAGAAACACAATTGCAGCACATCTAATATTGCCAGTTCTGGAATATCGGAATATGATTTACCAGCCTGCTAGAAACATAGACTTTGGTGGCAGATAAGGACCGCTTGACCCACCCAGTCTGCCCATTTCCCTACCTATTGACTAAGCTGCAGATCCTAGTTAACCAACAGCCTACTTCTTCCTACCCCCCCACCAGAACTGCCTTATGTCTGTCCCATGCATGTTTGAATTCCCCCACTTCTGTGTCTATACGACAAGCATCAATGCTTTATGTATAGTCTACTGTCATGGGTTTCTCTTGAGGAAATAAACAGTGGGCCACAGTGGTGCCAAAATGATATGGGGTCTAGTATAGGGCAATTTGAAAACTGCAACTGAAGTGGTAAACCATAGTTATTCAATGAGGGATGTATGTTTTCAAGGGCTTAATATTCTTTAGGTATGTACTTCTACTAGATGTCACTGTGGCTCAGTTGGCAGCACATCTGCCTCTGGGCCAGAAGGTCATGGGTTCTTGTTCTACTCTGGGGTTGGGCTTATATCATACTAGTTTTGTGCTATTTTGGTATGTTGTATTTATTAGCTGTATTATCTACCCCCTTTTTTATTTTGCTACCTATGTATAGTCTTATCTCTGTACTTAATTACCCAGTGCTTTGTATCATCTCTTGATGCTTTGTATTCAGTGTATTCCTGTGCCATCTCCATGGCTCGGGTTGTGCCTGAAAATGGTTCTTGGACCAGTGCACCTACTTGGTCAACAAATAAATGAATAAAATAAACGCTGCCACTGGAGTATGACACGAGGGGTGCTGTATTGTTTGTGTGTGCCGTCCTTCAGATGAGACGTTAAACCAAGGTCCCTTCTACCTTATCTTTGGTGCTGTCCAGGTGAAGTAAAAATAAGCAAGGCACTTTTTTCAAGAGTAGGGGATTTTACGCACTGACCTGGCCAGCATTCCCCTACCCATGCAACTGCAGTTGTCCAAGGCTGTGTGGGGGTGTTGAATGTGTGAAATGGCTGCCACTAGACAATCAGTCACTTCACTACAAGTCTGTTTTTGCTTGTAAAATGCTTTGGGATACAGTATGTATGAAAAGCACAATATAAAAATGGCTGCCACTGTACAATCAGTCACTTTACTACAAGTCTGCCATTCTTTGTAAAATGCTTTGGGATACAGCGTGTATGAAAAGTGCAATATAAAAATGGCTGCCACTGTACAATCAGTCACTTCGCTACAAGTCTGCCATTCTTTGTAAAATGCTTTGGGATACAGTGTGTATGAAAAGCGCAATATAAAAATGGCTGCCACTGTACAATCAGTCACTTCACCACAAGTCTGCCATTCTTTGTAAAATGCTTTGGGATACAGTGTGTATGAAAAGCGCAATATAAATATATCTGGTACAGATCACTTGGGTCTCTTGACACTAATGCCCTTCTAAATTACCTTGCTGCCTTCAGCTGGTTCCCTGGATATTGATACTGCCCTCTCCCTCTTCCATACCATATTGAGCCATACTTGGAACATTCATACCCCCCCCCCCCCTTTAGAAAGTCCAGGGTTGAATGCTCCCACCGCCCGTGGGTTACACCTGACCTTATTGACTTGTAGTTACGGGTCTGGCTTGGGCATGCACATTACTAAACCTTCCAATCCCTGTCTGTCCTCCTATCCTATAGGTCACTCAGGAACTCCTGCATGAAGGCTGTCTTTACTGCAAAGGCTCACTACTTCAAATCAAACCTCCAGTCTAGCCTTAACTCCCCCAGAAAATTTTGGCAGGTTATCCATTCCCTCTTTCATCCCCCTGCCCAGTCCACTACCCCTGCCCTCCCAGTGGATGGCTTACTGGTCTGTGGCCCTCCCTCAGTTGCCTCTCACTTTAATAAATTCTTTAGCACCTGTGCTGTACCCTCTCTTCCATCTCCTGGTCTCCTTCTATGCCTCTCCTATCTCAATCACCTGAAGGTTTCCATTTCCCTCCAGATTCTCCCCATGAAGTCTTCCTCACCCTTACTTCTCTTAATCCTTCTAAGTCCATTTCTGATGGGTTGGACCCCAAACGTCTTCATATTTCTGCTCCTGTCATTGCTTCTCCATTCGCTCACCTTCTGAACTGCTCCTACTCCCTCAGTGCTGTCCCTTATCCTGAAAGGAAGGTTCCAAAGGTTCTGCCTTTGCATAGAGGTGATGATCCCTCTTCCCCTGGCAATTTCCTGCCGATCTCATGCCTTCTGTCTCTTGCAAAGCTAGGGGATGCTAGCTGCACAATTGAGCAGACTTGATAGCATATTAGGTCTTTATCTGCTGGCAAGTGTCATATGTTCGTAGGAGATCGTTGTCTGCTGTCGGCTTGCTGATGTCCATTACTCTTCTAACTTCCTCTCCCCCAGCAATTTAGTTTTAGGAAGCACCACTCCACCGTCTCCTCCCTGCTGCGAGTAACTGACTCTCCCTGGGATGGACCAGGGACGTATCACTGCAGCAGTGTTCATCAATCTGGCCAAAGCCTTTGACTTGGTGTCCCACCTTTGCCTCCTCGATAAGCTGAGCTCAGCTGGCCTCTCAGCACCCTCTTTTGACTGGTTCTGCTCATACCTCAGGGGCCGTCAGTACAAATGAGAGGCATCCTGTCCCCCTTCCCTCTCCTCCACATCCTAGCAGGGGTCCCACAGGGTTCCATCCTGATCCCTATCCTGTTCTCAGTTTTACTGATTGAGCTCCCCTCTGTGTGTGTTTTCTCACATATCCACATTGGTGTAGATGACATGGTCATTTAAGCCTCTGGTCCTTCGGTTTCAGCTTTAGAAGGTCTGCCGCAGCATGACTTCCACAATGTACTGTGCTGGTTTCACGTCAACCAACTCGGGGTCAACACCAGGAAGACTGTGTCTATGACCTTTGGCACCAGCCAGAAACTGGTCAGGGTTTCATCTTCTTCCGTTTTCTCCATGCAGGATGGCATCCCTCTGGAGATTGTCCCTGCCTTCAAGTACGTTGTGTGTGGCTTGATAGCAAGCTTGACTTGAAGCCCATGATGCCATCCATGACAAACTTGTGCCCTAGACTAGGTGCCCCGTATCGCAGTAGGGATGGCCTCTCCCTCCAAGTCTGCTGGGAGCTGGTAACCAAAATGGTTCTCCTGGTCTTCGACAGTGCAGATGTGGTCTATGGCACTTGCCCCTTCTTTCCTCACTTGCCAGACTGGATACCCTCTGCAATGTCTTCTGCCATTTTGCTACCAGCTCTCCCCTCCCTACTCATCATTGTTCCCTCTATTCCTCCCTCGCCATCCTCCCACTACTGTCCCCTCACCAGTCTCACTGTTCTTTCCTTATGGCTAAATACTGGTTTGCGTCTCTTCCCTCCTACCTTTCCTCACTCATCTCCCCTGCAAGCACCATTCTCTTCTTACTCTCTGTGCTCCAGGGATTCCTATACCTTCTCCATTCTGCACCCCCTCTCTCTCTTGCTAAAGAAGCTGCTTTATCTTACTGTTGCTAATGAGACTCCGCCCTTGATCTGTCTTCAGACCCCAGTGTCACTATCACTTACCCTGTCGGGCACTGAGCACTGTTGTAGTTTTCTCTCATGAGTTTCCAATTATGATTGTGTTAAATTATGCTGTTGTCAATGTGCTTGGTCTCCGCGTTGCTCCCACTTCGGTAATGTTGGCTGTGTTACCACTATCTGCTGGTCTGTAGTTTTTATTCCCTCTGTATTCCCTGCCCTGTCCCCGGGTCACACCTGGAAATGAACCCTGACTCAGTGCGCCTTTCCCAGTGACCAGTTTTTTAATAAATACATAAATAAAAATGCAGATTCTTTTCTTCCTTCTGCTTGTCCTTTCTTCTTCTGGAATAATGATTTAATATAACTCATCCAAAGTGTTTATTAAGAATTACAACTGCAGTGACTGTGGTTGAAGTACAACAAGCACTTAAAAATGAAATGTTGGAAATATGTACTTGTGTTTAACCATGATCTGTAATGTTAAATTTTGAACATACTTATATTTATGTACTCATATTGCATGTAGTAATATTTTTTTTATTTCTATAACTGTTTGGTGTAACATTAGTAAGTAGGACACATTTGAAAATAGGGCCTCCCTGGTCCTAATAGTTTTATCCTGTGAAAAAAATAAAGCTTTTCACTACTAGTAGTAAGCAGCACAGCTTACCATGCTGACGGCCTTGGTTTATGCCCCGAGCTCAGTGGTTGGTTACCCATTGGCTGTCAGAGGCCGTGTTGAATTTATATTGCTGATACATCCTACCCTTTTAAATGACTGCCTGATGGTGACTCATGCAGAGGGAGTCATGTGGGCAGATGCCCACATGGCTCTAGACAGGGGTAAAATCCTGCTCTTGGCTTGACACAGGATGCTGACATAGAGCCTAGTAGCATTACAGTCTAGTCTTATGCCACCAAGTGTTAGAGTACGTAGGGTGGGTTTGGTCCCAGCCTGTGTCTGACTAGCCAGAAAGGTTGCTGTAACATGCATAATAGCACAGTAGTTTAAGGTGAGAAGAGACTGTGTCTATCATGTCTACCCCCACTTCATAAGCGGGGATGAATAAGTGTGCTGAGCAAAGATGTACTAATTTAATGGTGTTCCCTACCCATTCTACTAGCCAGGGTATCCTGTGTTGCCCTTGGTGAGGAAACATTTGTCCAAACATACCTTAATGGCCAGTACTGTCTTCGTATCCACTGTCTGTGCTGGTTGGCAGTTCCATAGGTTCACCACCATGTGAAAGAAGTGCCTCCTGCTGTTGCCCCTGAATTTATTTACCACCTCTGAACTTTGGGGCGTGTCTCTGCGGCCTGCTAGAGGACACCAGACTGAACATCTCTGACTGTTCTATCTTGTTGATATCCATGAGTGTGCGTAAGGATGAGATCATGTCATCCATCAGCCTCCTTTTCTCCAAGGTGAATGTGCTGTGATGGAGGGGGGCTGGGGGTGGACACAGGGGCAGCTTCCGGTTGGTGGAAGCTGGTGATTAATAGCTACTTATCTGAAAGTCCATGTTTGGTCATGAATTCTGGTATCCCCTACATTATAGCCGTACAGGGTGTTACCATCGTTCCACCAGACCCTCTGCTTCAGTGTTCCTGTGTTTACTAGTGAGGGGATGGTGCAGGGAAGCAGGAAGGCACACTGCTGCTCCTAGTCAGTCTGCTGCTGAGAGATCAGGTGGTAGTGTTACCCCTAGTTCTCTTTAGCACTTCAGCCCAAAGTTATAACCTGCAACTGGTCTCTCGCTCCTCTTTTATATTATGATGTCTGGGTCACTGTTTTAAACTGTGTCTCAAAGCCTATTGATTTAAGTGTGCTTTTAATTAATTGAAATGTTCTTTTTCTGCTGATTACGGGGGATTTTGTAAGGTGTTCTTGCTTGCCCAGTGTGAAGTACTGTAAATAGAACTGACTCGACTAAAAGTTCTGCTATTACACTTCATACTTATTTTACACATTTTTTTTCTTTGCCCACAGGTCCAGCGGTACTGTGAGAAGAGTATGATCAGCAGAAAGGTAGATATGTAGCTCCAACTTTTATGAGGCACAGTAGATCAGCCTTAACCACCTGCTGACTCCGGCACTTCTAGCAGTAATTCCAGCTGGGTCCATGCAGAACACGCAAGGCTCCCCAGGCACGTCCTGCAGAAGATGTCCGTGTTGTTAAACAGCTCCACAACAGTCTAGCAAAAGCTCTTAGTAGGAAACTGTTTATCCTGCAGCTTTTCAGGGGCAGTACTTCTGACCGTAACACTGAATTTCTGTCTGCAGAATGCTTACCTTGAGGGCTTTCTGGAGTTGTATTGACAACTCTAAATTAGAAAGACACTAAAAACTGCTGTAAAAATCATGATTGCATGCTGAAACACTTGCTGGAAAAGCCTTAAGTGTGCAGGCATTTGGGGAGTTAAATGACCCTGGTTCCCTGGATGTTGTCACAAAGGGTGATTACTTACCATAGACTTTACAGAGCAGCCACTCTGCTGTGAGACTTGCAGCAGTCCAGAGATATATTGTAAGCTGTAAATGATGACTGAAGTAAATAGTAATATACATGCGAGACTCAAGTAAGGTACATGCTTTATGCAAGTCAGGGCCTTACCGTGCATTTTCAGACAGACTGATTTGTGGGCATCTGGTAATCTAAAAGTGCATTTGATAACTTCAAGCAGCTGTGCATGTTATGGTGAAAATTTTGACCTACAACTTTTTATTCTATCTTAGATTACCCCATTTTGAGTTTGAATTGCTGTTTTACATTTCAGATAATAAAAGGAGTACTCCTTTTAATCAGGGATGTCGTGGCCGTGCCCATAGATTCTGGGCGGCAGGTGGCATGAGGGGGTCCAGTCCCTATTAAAGTACTGTTTTTGAATGGAGGAAAAGCTGTAGAAGTGTAACTTTGTGCCCTGCCTTGATTAAACTTTAATTGTGTGCTTCCTAGAAATGTTCTTGGAAAACTTCCCTGCTTCGAATATGGCTATTCCCAGGCGCTCATAGAATATAGAAACATAGACAGTGACCGCAGAAAAAGACCAGAGGTCCATCCGGTCTACCTAAATTCCCTATAATCCCTGGAACCTACTGATCTTCCAAGAACAATCTTCACCTTTCATTACTTCACAGACCTGTGCTGGAGGCACTAGGACCCCACAGAAGCGTATAGCTTCAACATTTTTGAGGTAGGGGGCCAATGTCAGGGACCTCACCACTCACGAGGCAAACATAAGTCATGGCACTCATGGGCTGGCCAGTAACCAACGCTTGCCCCCTGCTCATCTCATTTCTGTTCTTCTCACCATCGAGGTTGCATTCCCTGGGAGCGTTTACCATTATTTTTATGTTTTTGTAATTCTCTTTAATCTCCTGGTGGATGGGTGGAGAATATACCCCCCATCAACGCCCAGACCGCTCTCCAGTCATCTTCCTCCAGACCACCTGGCTGGGTGGTCTGTAGATTGTTACCTACCATGGGGCTCCCCCGGCTAGCTGGGTGAGAGACCTAGATCAACCAGAGGCCCCAGCTGAGGCTTATGCATGGGTCGTCATTCGGGAGGTGGTCCAGGGACTTCACGGAGCTCCGTGAACCATGTTTTTTCCCTTTGGTTTTCCCTGGTTGTCACCCTTGGCCAGGCGTAGGGTGATTCTGGCACTGGGAGGGGTGGTCAGTGCCAGATGTCATGCTGGGCAGGGTTCCAACGCCATCCTCCATGCCAGATCAGGTTCCTGCGCCGTCCTTGGTGCTGGGTCTGATTCTGGTGCCCTTTGCAGTGCCAGGTGGAGTACTGCTACCACTTCAAACAACATGAAGTCTTGTTGTATTCAGACATAATATAGTCATCCCCAGCACTTGGACTGCCCCGGAGAAGAAGGGGTTAACTCCATGTAGAAGCATGGAACGTTGAGCTCGAACTCGGTTTTCAAACCTCTGTCTGTGGTACTCCCCAGTGTAACCGTCAGATTCTTTACTCTGCCTAACAGTAAAGTCACACCGGAGATTTCGTCTGCTTGGTTCGGTAAAAGTAAAGCGCTCGGTTTAAAACCAATTATTTTATTGTTTTTTTGATTTCCAGCCTCTGTCTACAGTACAGGTAGTGTTGTAGATAGATAGTGACTGTATTTTTCTTAAACAACTTGTGGAAATTGTTTGTTTCTTCGGTTTCTTTTTGGTCGGTCTGGTTAGGAACTGACCTTGTGTTTTCTGCTAATTTGAAGTAATATTTTCTGGGATTAGAGTGGTGTTCCGGTACCAATCGGTCTCAAAAGAACCGGGCCTTTTCTCGGTTCTTTTCCAAACCCATGACACGGTTGTTACTGATTGGTTGGTATTACCTGGCTTGAAAGCTTCTATAGGGTAATTTTGGTAGGTTGGCCATGTCTGAGAAACCCCCCCCAAAAAAACGGTCTGACTGGGTTTCAACACTGTACTGAGGTGGGGAGGCCTTGCCAAGGCTGACCCCACCTCATCTGTGTTTATGCCTGGGTTTGACCACCTCAGTCAGAGTGCCAAATTGTAAAAACTTTCCCAAAACCACTCTAGAAAAAGACTGAGTAGGTTAGAAGGAAAGGGAGGCTGAGAAGTCCGCGGGATCCGGGATGACCAGCCCGGGTTCGGTTGTGGCCGAACCTGAGGAGGTGCCTACTGACCTAGGCGATACCTCCTCAGGCAAAAGGAGAGCCAACTCTGAGGGGTTGGTTCCATCAAAAAAAAAAACAAAGTCTGCCGGTTCGGATCCAGTACCGCATTCTCCAACCGCGGACAAGATAGCCAAAGCGATTAGTATTGTCCAATCGCTTTGTCCGGTTCTGTCTGAACTGGCACCGCCGGTTAGGCGGGCGGTTTG
This sequence comes from Neoceratodus forsteri, assembly GCA_016271365.2. Classification (NCBI taxonomy): domain Eukaryota; kingdom Metazoa; phylum Chordata; order Ceratodontiformes; family Ceratodontidae; genus Neoceratodus; species Neoceratodus forsteri. The sequence goes on from CM028131.1 coordinate 1,339,442,167, forward strand.
GTCGGAACCGGCTCCTTCAGATTACGATATGGATGCTTTCTATGAGGAGTGGGAGGGAGACGAAAATTATCCCGATGATGACTACGACCAGGGGGCTCTGGATGTGTCCATTGAACCAGACATCTCCCCAGACAGGCCCTTGGATGTCTCCCCTCCCAGGCTTTCTGAGCCCCCTTCACACTTCTTGTTTTACAAGAAGGTGGCTGAAACCCTCCAGCTCCCTATGGTTGAAGCTGCTGAGGAGGAAGAGGAGCCTGATTTTGTGGCGATGATGGACATCCCAGAGTCCAAAAGGTTGTCTTTCCTTCTTCATAAGTCCTTGGGGAAACAGACACAAAAGATTCCACAGACTCCTAACTCTTTACCTCCTGTAGATAAAAGAATGGACAGGAGATGCATGTTATCAGGCTCAGCTGCGGAGTTCTTTTATTCACATAACAGCCATGTTAGGGTAGTGCAGGCTGCAGCCTGTGACAGGGCAAACATTCCTTTGGCTTCACACACTCCCGGACAAGGACTCCAGGAAAGTTGATGCCATGGCCAAAAAACTATACTTGGCATCCTCTTTGGGACTCGGGCAGGCAAACTATATGGCCTATACAGCCAGGTACCAGAAGTCCAGGTGGGATACGGTTCTGGAACTGGCTAAAAAGGCCTCCCCCCAGCTTGCCAAAGAGCTGGAGGAGGTGGCTGCAGATGGAATTGAGGCATCCAAAGTACAATTTCACGCTGCTGTGGACTCCAACGATGTGGCATCCAGAGTCATGGCTACGTCTGTGTCTTTCAGAAGGCATGCTTGGCTCAGATTGTACTAGCCTATCACAGGACACCCAGTTTAAGGCTATGGATTTTCCTGTAGTTGGGAACTCTCTGTTTGGGGAGCAGATAGAAGCTTACATGAAGAAAATATATGAGTATAGGACCATTTACAGGAGTGCACAGGCCAAGGAAAGGCAAGCCACTCCTCAAAAGCAGCAGTCCAGGGACAAGGGCAGACCCTTTCACAGGCCTTTTTACTAAGCCCAGGACTCCTCTTCTTACCCACAAAGGTTTTTTTTCCGAGGGGGGGATAGAAGGGGAATAAGGAGGGCTGCTTCCTTTTCCCAGTCTAAGGCTCCTGCCAAGCAGACACCCTGAGGTGTCAGCACAGGTCGACTCCCCAATCCCACTAGGAGGCAGGCTGGCTTACTACTTTCAGGCCTGGAAGTCTGTTACCTCAGAGAAGTGGGTCCTGGAAGTAGTAAGCCAGGGACTGGCCCTCAGCTTGAAAAGGTACCCAAAAAGGAGGGCCAAGTCTTTTCCACCTGCATCAATTTTAGAAACCCTTGCCCTAGAGGCAGATATTTCCTCTCTTCTGACTCTCGGAGCTGTAGAGAAGGTTCTTACTCAACACAGGGGAAAAGGCCTGTATTCCAGGTACTTCCTAACCCCAAAGAAAACTGGAGTAATGACCCATCCTGGATCTAAGGTATTTGAACAAACACATATCAAAACCCAAATTCAAAATGGTAACTGGGAATAATCCTTCCCTCTTTAAGGCCAGGAGATTGGCTAGCATCATGGGACCTCAAGGGTGCCTACTTCCATATCCCTATCAGGTGCTCCCACAGAAAATACCTCAGGTTCGAGTTGTCTTCAGGCCATTATCAGTTCAGGGCCATGCCTTTTGGCCTAACATCAGCTCCAAGGGTGTTCACAAAGTGCCTTGCAGTAGTGGTGGCTTACCTCAGAAGACAGGGTATCACCATCTTTCCATATCTGGACACTGGCTCCTGGTAGGGCAGTCATCAGACCAGGTCAGGTCAGCTCTGCAAACCACTCAGGACTTGCTCAGTTCTCTGGGGTTTCTTCTCAATCTGCCAAAATCTGTCCTAGAACCAGTACAGCTTCTCACCTTAATAGGAGTGGAATTGGATACTATCCAAGCAAAAGCTTTCCTTCCCCTGACAAGGGTGAGGGCCTTAGTAGACCTTGCTTCCTCCTTTCGGCCTCAGGTTTCTCTTCCAGCGAGACAGTTCCTCCAACTCCTGGGCCACATGGCAGCCTCCACTGCAGTGGTTCAGGGAGCCAGATTTCAGATGCGGGACATTCAGTTCCATCTAAGGTCCTTTTGGTGGCAGAGAAGGGCCTCTCTCACCAAACTGATTCCAGTGACCTGGACTCTGGTACAAGCTCTCCAGTGGTGGCTGGACCAGGACAACCTCAGACAAGGGGTTCCATTTCTCCCTCAAGTTCCATCAGTAGTTCTGACTAGGGATGCTTCTCTCCTAGGTTGGGGAGCCCACCTGGGAGCCCTGACAGCTCAGGAGATCTGGTCCCCTCAGGAGTCTCTTCTTCATATCAACCTCCTGGAACTCAGGGCAGTTTTCCTAGCCCTTCAGACCTTCTCACATTCAGTCAAGGGCAAAGTGGTCCAAGTCAGGACGGACAACACTACCACAATGTGGTACATCAACAAGCAGGGAGGCACTCAGTCCACGGCCTTGTGCACAGAGGCCATGAAGATTTGGTCTCTGGCCTATTCCCTTCAGACTTCCCTGGTAGCAGTTCATCTTCCAGGGAAAGACAATATGTTAGCAGATGCCCTGAGCAGGATTTCACAGGGACATCACGAATGGTCCCTGAATCCTCACATTCTGAGGATCATTTTCTCCAGGTGGGGCACTCCAGAGATAGATCTATTTGCAGCACCAGACAATCATCAACTTCCTCTGTTCTGTTGCAAACCTACAGTCCTGGGAACAGTTCCCCCGGATGCCCTCATTCTGAACTGGAAGGGCAGGTTTCTCTATGCCTTTCCCCCCTTTCCCTCTCCTGTTCATAGTTTTGATCAAAATAAGAACTCAACCCTGCACCGTGATACTGGTGGCTCCAGATTGGGCCAGACAACCCTGGTATCCTCTGCTGCTCTCCCTGGCTGTGTCACGTCCCCGGTCTCTTCCCAGGAGATACAATCTTCTCTCCTCCTCCCAGGGGCAGATCTGGTACCCCAATCTCCAGTCTCTCAACCTCAAGGCCTGGCTCTTGAAGAGTTAGAATATGCAGCTCTACATCTCTCTCAGGGAGTTCTGGATATTCTGAAGGTCTCTAGGAAACCTTCCACTAGAAAAACTTACAATTCCAAGTGGAAGAGGTTCAGTATTTGGTGCTCTCAGAAAGGTATTGTGCCTGATTCTGCAGGCATTTCCACAACCCTAAATTATCTAGTTCATTTGAATAGTCTAGGCCTTAGGCCTGCCACTTTGAAGGTTCATCTAGCAGCTGTCCCTGCATTTCTTTTTGCAGGGAAGGGCTGTTGCCTGGCATCTCATCCTGTTTTCAGGAAGTTTTTCAAAGGCCTGGTTCACATTAACCCTCCCTTTAGGGAGCCTACTCCGCCTTGGGATCTTAATGTCTGCATTGCTCAGCTTATGCAGCCACCCTTTGAGCCTATGACTTTGGCTGAATTGAAGTACTTGACCTGGAAAACTGTGTTCCTGGTAGCTATTACTTCTGCCAGGCGGATCAGTGAATTACAGGCCCTGTCAGTTGAACCTGACTTCATATCCTTCCATAGGGATAAAGTGGTCCTAAGAACTAATAGGAGGTTCTTGCCTAAAGTGGTATCGGATTTTCATCTGAACCAATCTGTCTCTCTCCCTGTGTTTTTCACTGGCCATTCTTCTTCAGGGGAAAGAAGATTACACAGTCTGGATGTTAAAAGGGCTCTTAGCTACTACACAGAGCATACTAAGGCACACAGAAATGACTGTCTTCAACTGTTTATCACTTATGGTGAAGTGGGGAAAGGTAAGCCTGCCACTAAAAGAACTATTACCAGGTGGATTGTTTCTTGCATACAGTTCTGCTATGACAAATTGGGTCGAACAGCCCCTTCAGACCTGAAGGCTCACTCCACTAGGGGTACGGCTGCTGCTCTATCTGCGGCCAGAGATATACCCCTTGTTAGAGGTCTGTAAAGCAGCCACCTGAAAAACAGTACATATATTCACCAAGCATTACTCCCTGGACATCCAGGCTAGAAGTGATGCTAGGTTTGGCACAGCAGTACTGCAGAGCCTGTTCCCAAAGTAGGTCCTGCATTCCCTCCTCCATAGGGAACTGCTTGGTAGTCTGCATTATGTCTGAATACAGCAAGACGTCATGTTGTTTGAAGAAAAAATTACTCACCATAGTAATGTTGTTTCTTCTAATGGAGTCTTGCTGTATTCAGACCTCCCCCCACCTCCCCTCTCAGAACCTGTCTTTGGGAAGTGGGCTGGCGGGTACAGTGTTGCACCTCAGGGTGTGTACCTTGTATCCTCCCTCTTGGTGGGGTAGCTGTTATGTTTTTCCTTCTTGTGTTGTATAGCTTATTTGTCACTACCTTGTTACTTATTGGGTTCTCGACTTGAGTCTTTTTGGTCCCCAAAAATATTTTTTGCCTTTTGGCTATGTTTCAATTTCCATATTATAGTGCTAAGTTAGTTGCTCGTAAGAATCCGACGGTTACACTGGGGAGTACCACAGACAGAGATTTGAAAACTGAGCTTGAGCTCAACGTTCCATGCTTCTGCATGGAGTTAACCCCTTCTTCTCTGGGGCAGTCCAAGTGCTGGGGATGACTGCATTATGTCTGAATACAGCAAGACTCCATTAGAAGAGACAACATTACTATGGTGAGTAATTTTTTTCTTGCGGTGCCCACTCCCCTTCAGCTCTGACTCTTGATGCTGGGTCCGTCACAAGGCCTAGCCCAAGGGGCAGAGCCCATTCTGGTGAGGTTTGGGCTGGTAGATCTCAGTTGGTGCCTCGCTCCATTTCCAGAGTTTGTGGTAGCACTGGTAGGAGTCTTAGTGTTGACTCGAATCCTCTGGGCTCACTGGGACCATCTGCGCCTGTCATAGGTGGGGATAGTGGTCACCTTGTGGGACTGCTACGGCTCCAGTCTTCCCACCTGGGGGGGTTTCCCCCAAGGGCACCACCTAGATCGCCCCTCCACAGTTAGATGTTCTCAGGTCGACGAGTTTGTCAGGCCCTCCCCTCGGGTGAGGTCCTCTGCATGTTTTCGTTTCCCTAGCAGAGGACCTGGCCTAGTCTGCCATGACCCTCCTCTGCCTCTTCTTTCCCCTCCTGCTCTCCTTTGCATTTTGGGTCCTACGAGGCCCTTGACCTGGGACCAGTTCAGGGTGTCAGTGAGTGCCTTTCCCACTTACCTTGGGGGACTAGACCAAGCTATTTTCCAACCTGAGATCCCGGTACCACCACCTCCTGAGTCCAGCTCCTCGTCATCCTCATCTCACTCCTCTGAGGAAGAGGACTCTTCCCTTCATCTCCCTTGAGATGCTGAATACCCTTGTTACCAGCAGTTCCTTGCAGAGGTGATGAGAGAGCTGTGACTAGACCATTTTTTCAGGCTGCAATCCTGCTTGTCTGACACTGTCCTTTCTTGAGGAGTACAGTTATGACTATTTAGTCATACCTCCATGACCTAGGCCTTTTGCAGGGGCGTCTACAGATGTCTGACTTCATCCCTGTGCCCCCTCTCCTATCCTGAGGGATACCCAATGCAGGCACTGCTCACCCATGGGGTCTCCAGGAGCCATGCCACACCCCACTTCTGGGGTCCAGCTTCTGGAACCCCCTCTGGGCATAGGCTCCCAGTGTGCGTGACTGTCTGTCAGAGTTGGAGTCTGCACAGTTTGATGCCTGGGGTCAAAGAGTCTTCTCGGCGGTATGCACCGTGTTGTGCATTGCGACATCTCAAGTGCACCAGGCGTCTTATGGCAAGCACCTGTGGGCGACACTAGGACAACTTCTAGCGTCCATGCTAGACAGTGAGGAAACCGCATAGGCCACATGCCTTTCTGCCCAGGACCTGGAGCTGGCAAGAAACCAGACAAGGACGTCCTATGATGCTAGCGATGTAGCCTCCAGGTTGGTAGGAACTGCAGTCTGCATTAGGTGGATGACGTGGCTTCATCTCTTCTGGTTGTCATCCTTGGCCAAGCATTGGATGATTGCCTCATGGTTCTGGGGGCCCACTTCTTCTCCTGCAGGGCCAGGCTCAAGCTTGCAGGGCCCCTTCCTGCTCCCAGGCCTTTTGAGCCTCTGCCTGCCCCTGACCAGTCTCGAGCCTCGCGAGGCCTGTAAGGGGCTCCTGTCTCTTTGTGTTTCCCCCCCTCAACAGGAGGCTGAGGGAATAACCATTTCCAGGGTGAGCCAACACTGCCCTTGGCGGTAAGCTTGGCACTCTGACCTATGAAGTAATGAATGGTAAAGACTGATTCTTGGGAGACATTTTGTGCTCACTGTAATTCTTGATCTTTCAGAATATGTTCACCATTCATTACTGCAATTTGCCGACCATCTCCCTCGAGGGCCAGGCATCTGGGCAGCTCTCCTTTCTATCTCTCTCTCTCTCTCTGTGTCTCTTTCTGCTTTTTTTCTGTCTTCCTCTGCTAGGCACAGTTGTTAAGGAAAAAAACAAAACAAAAAAACAAAGGGGAAAAATCCACTTGAGGGCTATCCTTAGCTCTTTGGTAACCCCTTTTTGCTGCTCTTTTCCAAAAACAAATCTATATATATATATATATATATATTTTTTTTTTTTTAATGATTTAACGTAGAAATTATATTTCTGTATGTATTCTGGCCCCTTGTCACCACTTTGTATTGCTTCAAAAACAAAAACAACAAAAGTTAAAGAAAAAAAACTTTACTTTGCGTTTTCCTTTTATCTCCCCCTTTGGGCGGGGAGTCTTGAAGCTTGTTTGCTGTTGAAGGAGCTCCTTTTCTCCATTTGTGTAAACAAAAACAAAAAAGGAAGCAGAAAGGCAGATGTAGAAGAGGACCAGGAGAAGTGTACTGGAATCTCAGTTCATGCTCCTTTACCTGGTAGAATTCTCCCTTCTTCTTGGTAGGAGGTCTCCTGCACTGCATGATTAGCCAGCCTTCTACATTTTTCTTTTTCTTACTTCCTTCTCTCTAGGGAAGTCTTTAAAAACAAAAAAAGAGAAATGGTAAGATCACCGTAGAATATCTTTTTGATATTCTCAGTTGGGCTCCTTCCATTGTAGCAGGGATCCGCTCCTCTCAGCTTGTTTTTCCCCACCTCGGGACTGCTCCGTTAGCTTTCAGAGTCTTAGGTGTCTCCTCTTCGGTTGGGAAACCTTTGCTAGTAACACATTTCCAGAGCCCCAAGCTCTACTGTGATTCCTGTGTTTTACAGAAAAGTGGAACCTTTCTGAGGAAATTTCATCCCGTATTTTTGCACTAGTTATATGGAATCTCTGAGTCCTTTGACTTCCTTTGGAAATCATGTAATCTGCAGGAAAACATAGGTAAATTGCCCTGGAGTTACAAGCAAAGCCAACTCTTCTGAAAGGACCGCTTTCCTACTGGGTAGAATTGGATCCTCACTACACTCTGCCTTTGCAATTTCTCTCTCCTGTCCAGTTTGCTGTGGTCATTATTTAACCTGCTACCTAGGCCCTCCCTCCCAAGCTCTTCTTTCTCTTCTCTGGTAGCTGGGTTTTATTGCTTTGTTCTTTTTATATCCTATATGCTTTTTCTGTCCCTTGGGCATCCTGCCAAATCCTCTCTCTTTTTTTTCTTACACTCTGTTTCCTCTCCTGGCGAACAGAACTGAGATGAGTGGGGGGCTGGCATTGGCTATTGGCCAGCCCATGAGTGCCACATTATGTGTCCGCCTCATGGATGGCACCGTCCCTGAAGTCAGTCCCCTAGCTCTAAAATGTTAAGGCTGTGCGCTCCCACGGGGTCCTAGCACCTCAGGCACAGACACATGAAGTAATGAATGGTGAAGATATTCTGGAAGATCAAGAATTACGGTGAGTATGTACTAATTTTAATTTCCTCCAGGGTACTAACCCTCCCCGTCCTCCCCCCATTCTCTTCCTTGATCCTGTTGCCCCAGGCAACCACTGTTTCCTTCATCCTATCGCAGCCCTGCTTGAATCCCCTGATGTTCGCACCAACCACCTCAGCTGACAGATTGTTACAAGGTTGCACCACCCTTTCCGTAAAGCAGTATTTCCTCACGTCCCTCTTAAACCTCCTTCCTGTTCATTTCCACTCATGTCCATGTGACCGCGAGTTGGTTGGTATTCAGGCTAAATAGTTCCCTGCAGTTCACTTTGTTAATTCCCTTAAGGAAGTTGAAGATCTTCTTTGGGGGTATCTCAGTCATCAGGTCACACTGTAGGAACTTCACCATTGGTGAAGCAGAATCCACACAGAAGATTTTCAGTGGTACATCCGGGGCCGTCCACGCTCTCGACATCTGTCGACGTCATCAAACCTATAAAGGCATAAGTAGCCCTGCTCCTTCCTCCATTCTTTCCTGCCGTTGGCTCAATCGCGCATGGGTCTTCCTCGCGAAGCCCTACACAGTATTGCAGCTTTTTTGCCTACCGTTTTTTCTTCTTATTTTTTCAGAATCTCTTTTATTAAAAAGATTTTTTAAACTTGTTTGTCAATAGTTAATCCTTCATCTTCTCTCTTATATTGCTGCTGCTGCTGCTGTGGAAAGAAGATTGGCTCCACAGAGGAACATTCTCTCTGTGTCTGCTGTCTTGGGTCTGACCACAAAGTTTCTGACTGTGAGCTCTGCCAGAGATTTACCAAACAACCCTCAGGCGACGTACAAAGGCTGTTAAAAATTTCTTGATGGATCAACAGGTAGCCAGTTCCAGGCAGGGGTTATCCGGGGTCCCAGTCTCTCAGTTGCCGACGGGATCGTCGAGCTCCCAGGCCTCCAAGACTTGAGACAAATCCTCGGGGAAAAGGCATAAAAAAGACATAGGTCGCAACCGTTTCCAGGGGTCCAGATAATTTTTGGGACTGGCAGGTATTTACTGCTAGCTTCTTTAGACTGGTAGTATTTCCATCTATATGGAAGTAATGTCATCCGTAGACCAGTCTCTGACCCCCAGCTCTACACCAAGTCTCAAATACACCTGACACTTTTAGTCACTGGCTTTTGCTTGGTACTGCTGTGGAGTTACAGATACGTTCCTGATGCTACTGTATATAGTGCTGTGACTTACTACAGCAACCTTTATGGCCAGCCACTTAGCAACTTCTGACATTGTCTCCTGCAGTGTACACAACTGATGCTGATACTCTTTTCTGTCACCATCCCTACTGTTTCCACTCGTAGCGCGTAGTATCATTGCTGCTAACAATGCATGGTGCTAACAATTTTGTGCATGTGTAGCAAATATACTTAAAATGTACTGGGTGGGAAATAAATTCTTAAAATTAGAAAGTGGGAGTAAACCATACAAAAATGATAGTAAAATACTCCTTTCCTCCTCTCATCTGTTCCCCTGACCGTCCCCGACCCCCAGTGGCAGTCTCATTCCCCGATGGCCTCTTCTCCTTCCTCAGGGGGATCATTGTCGACTGCAGCTACACTGACATGCAAAACCGCTGTCCAGGTCTCTGTGCCCTCCAGACCCATACCAACAGCGTCCCCGTCTGATTCACAGGGTGGTCAGCTGTCGACCTCCGGGTTGTCTGCCCCATCTTCATCGAAGACAAACTCGTCAACAGCCCCCCCCCGTCCATTGTGGCCTAACTCTTCTCCCTTCAGTGCAACAGGCTCTTCGGGTTCCCAGGGCTCATCGAGCAGGTCATCGATACCAGTGCCATCGACGAACCCCCCCCCAATCATCAAATGTCGTTGACCTAAACAACATTTTGACGAAATTCACTTTGGTGATTGTGCAGCAGCTGGGAGCGTACAGACCCGCCTCGCCGACATCATCAGTGGCAGCTTCACTGTCGACACCTACTCATTCATCACAGGAAGCTCCTTGCAAGCTGTTGGCTCATCCAATGCCAGACTTAGATTTGGAGGAGGTCAGCGTCGACGAGGAGTACCATCTGGACCTCATTTTTCCTGATGATGAGGAGGAGGAAGAAGAGGAAGAGATCCTGGTCTCTGACAGGTCCACTGCTTCTTCTGTCAGTGAGGATTTGGTTAAGCATACTCCTAGGTCTCCTCCTGAGGATGCCACATTTTTCAGTGTGATGAAGCAGTTGTCCTCAGCCATGGGCTTCCAATCTGAGGAAGAGAATGCCACCAGGAAAGAGCTGGTGGACTTCCTGGAGATCCCAGAGCCTCCCCCAAAAATCATTCCTCTAATATTGCTTGCCTTAAGGATTGCAGCCACGGCAGCCTGGTACAGATGAGACATGGTGCCTGCTATGCCTCACAGAGCGGACAGGTTTACCCATGCCCCTCAGGGGTTCCCCTGCTATGCTGCCCAGCCCAAAACAGACTCAGTGGTCATTAAGGCAGCCCACGACAGGTCTAAGGCACCTAAACACCTTAGTTCCCTCCCCTCGGATAAAGAGTCTTGTAAAATTGACCTCTCGGGTAAGAGGGTATATGTCTCCTCCACCCTGGGTTTGAGGATTGCCAACTTTCTGTCTCATATGGTGAAGTACCAAAACTCTTACTGGAAGAAGAGCAAGGCTGCCACCAAGGCCCTTCTAGATGGCACATACAAGCAGGAGCTTCTTCAGTGCCTTCAGACGGCTGAGGATGTTAGTAAGCACCTCCTCAGGGCCCTCTACAACATGGCTGACGCTATTGCCAGGGCTGCTGCCACAGGCATATGCCTATGTAGGCACCCCTGGTTGAGAGTATCTGGTTTTGCTGCTGATGTTCAGCAGCAGGTGCTTAATGCCCCTTTCAATGGAACTAAACTGTTCGGTACTGACATCCAGGATATTATCAATGATCTGCAGGCCTCTTGCAAGGCCATCAGGTCTGTCCACTCTCTCTACCATACTCAGGTAAGAGGTTGACAGCACCCCCCCTTTCACAAAGTGACCAATAGGCTCGGTACAGCCACTCGCCTCCAAGGGATGCGCAGAGCCCCAGCTGCCTTGCCTGCCGCCCCAATGCTGGAGCTGCGGCCAAGTGTCCCAGAAGTGAGGGACCAGCCCCCCGTGGCTGGATCCACCTCTGCTTAACTCCCTGCCAGACCCCCCTCTTCTGGTCCCTGACCAAGAGGTGGTGGTCAGAGGTCGGTTCTCCCTCCATCTAAATCAGCGGAGAACCATAACTTCGGATGCCTGGATTTTGCAGATCATAGAATGGGGTCACACCCTGGAGCTCATCGAGCAGCCTCCAGAAACCCCTCCCCCGACCTCCAGTTACCCCAGCTCACTCGTCTGATCTCCGGGAGGAGGTATAGTCCCTTCTGCGCAAACAGGCCATCGAGCCAGAACCCAGATGCCAGAGAAAGGAGTTTTATTCCAGGTTTTTCCTGGTCCCCAAAAAGACTAGAGATTTGAGGTCCATTCTGGATCTAAAGAACCTCAATCTGTATGTCCAGTACAAAAAGTTCCGGATGGTAACTTTGCCTGGCCTGATGCCTCTCCTCAAGACAGGAGATTGGCTCTGCTCTTTGGACATGCAAGATACTTACCTGCACACATCGTTGTTTCTTCCTCACAGGACGTTTCTCCGCTCTGATTTTCAGGGCGAGCATTATCCGTTCAAAGTGCTGCCCTTTGGCTTGTCCTCTGCGCCACGGGTCTTTACCAAGTGCTTAGTAGCAGTAGCTGCTGCTCTCAGAAGGGAGGGATTTTATGTTTTCCCTTATCTGGACGATTGGCTTCTAAAGGCCCCATCCAGGGTACAGCTCCTGCTGACTCTGGAGAGAACTCTCCAGCTATTTCTCTCCCTGGGCATCACTGTCAGTCTGCCGAAGTCTGTACTAGTGCCGTCCCAAATGCTGCAGTATATGGGGCAGTCCTAGACTTGGCACAGGGGAAGGCCATCCTGCCCTCGCATAGGGCGGAGTGCCTTATAGCCAAGCTCAGGAAGTCGCTCAAAACTGCTATGTTCTGCCAGGGTGTACCTCAGAATGCTGGGTTTCATGGTGGCTGTCATACCCACTGTTCCACTGGTCAGACTTCGTATGCGCATTCTCCAGTGGACCCTCCGGGTACAGTGTGACCAATGTGTGGATGAGTTAGATCATCCAATCCTGGTCTCTTCTCCAATCCACAAGGTACTGCAGTGGTGGATGAACCCCTTGAATCTGCTTCAAGGCATCCCATTCCAGATCTCCTACCCACAGCAGATCTTCACCATGGATGCATCTAGTCTGGGTTGGGGAGCGTACCTGGGTCCCTTCCAAACCCAGGACTGTTGGTCCCAAACGGAAACCTCCCTGCATATCAGTGTTCTGGAGATGAGGGCTGTGCTCTACACCTTGCACAGGCCTTTCAGGAACACCTTGCTTCAGGACAGCTGCTGGTGCAGTCAGACAGTCTCGGTGAATTCTACTACATTAGCAAGCAAGGAGGGACTCATTTGTACCCCCTTTGCAAGGAGGCCATGAGAGTGTAGTACTGGGCATTGGATCATGGCCTCACACTTGCGGTGGTCCATGTACCAGGAGTGTTAAACACTCTGGCGGACAGCCTCAGTCGGATGCAGTCCAGCATACATGAATGGGAGCTTCTCTCATCCATCTCAGAAGAGTTGTTTGACAGATGGGGTCATCCAGAGTTGGACCTTTTTGCGTCCCCACTCAATGCAAAACTGCCCAAATTCTGCTCGCTAGATACTGGGTCTGAAGTTTTCTGGTGAGATGCATTATCCCTCTCCTGGAGTGGAAGGTTCCTTTATGCCTTCCCTCAATTCCTCTGATTCAGAGGTTGCTAATCAAACTGCAGATGGAGGGGGCCAGCATGATTCTATTAGCTCCATTCTGGCCTTGGCAGATATGATTCCCTGTATTTCAGCAGTTGGCAGAGGAACCTCCGGTCCCTCTGTCCCTCTGCAGGAACCTGCTGACTCATGATCAGGGGACCCTGGTCCATCCCAACCTCAGGTCCTTTCACCTGCATGCTTAACTCCTGAGAACATAGCCATTGCCAGATTTGGGGTCCCTAACAGAGTGGCGGATATCCTGGTGGCCGCCCGGAAGGCTTCCACTCATGCCACATATGTCATGAAGTGGAAGCAGTTTGCCATCTGGGCTGCCAAACCTAATCTGGACCCCTTCACTTGTCTGGTGAGCCACATCCTGGACTACCCGATCTCACTGTCTGACTCAGGTCTCCAGTACTCTTCTCTCAAGGTGCACCTTTTGGCTATTTCTGCATTCCATGAGCCTGTGGGTGACGGCACTGTTGCTCAGTTGGTTTTCTCCCGTACCTTTTTAAGGGGCATCCTGCACCTGAAACCCCCAATCCATTCTCCTGTCCCAACTTGGGATTTGAATTTTGTTTTGGAGAAGCTGACCCTGTCTCCCTTTGAGCCATTTGTGACTTGCTAGTTATACTTTCTGTCTTAGAAAGCGTTATTTTTAGTTGCCATTACTTCTGCTCAAAGAATTTCAGAGCTTCAGGCCCTCTGGTGCGAGGAGCCTTATTTGATTTCTCACAAAGACAGTGTGTCTGTGTGTACCAATCCTAAGTTTCTCTCTAAGGTGTTCTCTGAGATTACACTCAGCCATTCTAACCACCTTCCTGTTTATTTTCCCAAGCATGTCAATCCAGGGGGAAGCACTGCTCCATATGTTAGATGTGCACAGAATTTTTAAAGTGTTATCTGCTTCGCACTATGGAATGTAGAAAATCGAAGCAGTTGTTTGTTTCATTTGCTGTAGGTAGAGAGAGTGCTTTAGTTTCTCAGCAATGTTTATCCAAATGGTTGGCAAATTGCATTGTGTTCTGCTGCAAGAAGTATGGCAAGGAACTGCTGAGAGCAGTTAAAGCTCACTCCACAAGAGGCATGACTACCTCTGTGGCTTGTTTCCGAGGGCTCTCAGCCGCTGACATCTGTGCGGCTGCCACTTGTAGTACCATCCATACTTTCACCAAGCACTACAGTCTGGACATTGCCTCTAGAGCCTGTGCAGGTTTTGGCAGGGCTGTGCTGCAGGGCCTCCTGTCTTTAGTTTATGGTGGCCTTCCTCCCAGAGCATCTGTGTGGGCCTGTAACTGCTTGGGACTCGTTCTTACGGTATGACCTGATGACTGAGATACCCCTGAAGAAGACTGAACAGTTACATAAGAACTTACCGTAAGAGTAGATCTTCGAGGGGATCTCAGTCATCAGGTCTGCTTTCCCTCCTGCCATCCCCCTTCTTGGGGCTCTTGTCTTGGAACTGGCTGTCTAGCGTATCCAGCCTTTCTTATAGGCCTGGGAACCTCTCTCTCTCTCCTCGGTCCCCCACGGCATGAGCTTTGTTCCGTTAGTCTCCAGGGGAAAGAACTGAGGATGGAGCCTCATGCCTTTATAGGGTTGATAACGTCGATGGACCTCGACGGTGTGGGTGGCCCAGTTGTACTGCTGAAAATCTTCCATGTGTCCTGCTTTGCCAACGGTGAAGTTCCTACGATGTGACCTGATGACTGAGATCCACTTGAAGATCTACTGTTAACGGTAAGTTCTTACGTAACTGTTCTGTCTGTGATATCTCTCCTCTCTCTCCTCTGGTCTCCAGTGAGTACATGTTTAGTGCCTCAAGGCACTCTTCATAGGATCTGCTCTGGTAGCCTTGAATCATTTTTGTTACTCTGCACTGTGCTGTCTCCAACCTATCCTTATCCTTTCTGAGGTGAGGATTCCAGGACTGGGCATAGTACTCTAGGTGAGGCCTCAGCAGTGATCTGTATTGGGGAAGTATTACCTCTTTTTTTCTGCTATCAGTACCCCTCCCGATATATCCCAGCATCCTGTTAGCCTTGCTATAGGTCTTATTGCACTGACTTGAATGCTTAAGTGAGTTGCTGACGATAACTGTCAGATCCCGTTCCTCAGCTGTAGTGCTAAGCCTCCCCCCTCCCACCCAGTACTCCATCTTTTGGGTTCTTTTTCCCTAGGTGCATTACCTTGCACTTTTTGGCGTTGAATTTTAACTGCCAGACCTTTGACAACCCCTCTAGCTTTTGCAGGTCTCTCTGCATTTCCCTTATTCCACCCTCCAACATAGTTTTGTGTCAATTGTGAAGAGACACAGCCTGCCCTGGATTCCTTCTCCAGTGTCACTGATGAACATGTTGAAGAGGTCTGAATCCAGGACAGATTCCTATGAAACCATTTTTGTCAGCTTCTTTCCGGAACTTCCCATTCCACAGGGTCAGAGAGCAGCATCTGTTTCATCCTAATGTACCATAGTGACAAGAAAAGTAGTGTTAAACAATGGGTGTTCCAAAATAGTTGGGGATACTAATGAAAACTTGGGGATATTTATAGTAAAAGAAGCACGCCTATTATTATTTCAGTGACCAAAAAGAAATACAAAATCAGATTCAAAATAGGGAACAACTGGCATCTAACTAGCAAGGATAAAAAGCACAATCTAAAATAGAATAAAAACATATAGGTACATTTTGATGTAATATGAACTGCTGCTTTAAAAGAAATGATCCTCAGTAGGCTCTATGCAGCAGCTCTGTATATCTCTTTCTCCTTTATTTTTTATGGAAAAGGTGGAGGGATGTTGAAAAGAACTATATCACGGCAGGCATACAATATTATACATGGGCTCTGTGTAACCCGTAATCACTTTGCAAGGCACCCACATAAGAATCCCAGATACAGTATTGTTGCTTCTTTTTATAAATATCATTGCTGACTTGCAGGGCACCCATTAGCTCAGTGGAAGCACAGTGACCTGAATTAGGGAGTGGACTCGGGGAGCCGGGATCAGGTATGAGAAAGGCTGAGGAAAGTTACTGAGGGCAGTGCAAACCAGCATGGGGAGGATGGCATCAGGAACCAGGGATGCAGCTACCCCTCATGGTAGTCCAAGGATCTGGCGTCCTTGCAAGGGTATTGCACGTGTTCTTTGCATTGCTTCTGGTGAGGTCAAGAGGGGCTGATGCCTGATGCTGCGGTGGTGGGAAGTAAGAAATGGGGGGGGGGACATTGTCCTTGGAATAACAGCCAGCAGGATCCTCTGGTCCTGTGCTGTGCTAGCCACCACTGGTGGATCAGTGGGGATAGTAGAGGACAGGGCTGGGGTGTCACCAATGAAGGTACGTTCCTCCTGACCTGAGAACTCTGTGGGCTACGACAGAGGAGAGAAAGCTGGATTAAAAAATGTCAGTGCTGGTCCAACTAATCAGTGCTGAGATTTACCTTTGTGTGAATACCTCCAGATGTCAAAATGGTCCTTATGCAATTTGTAATTGGGGCTGTATTTTATTTCTCAAACTATTTTAAGTTATTGTTTTGTGTTTACTAATATATTATAAACCATATGATTTATATGGTTAGAGCTTGGTCTGTATGGAAATGCATACCAACTGAAAAGCTGTTGTACCATTGTTCAAAGGTCATGGAATGCTATTGTACATTTCTGTGGTACAACAACATTCTAACTTATTTGATTTCTTATGCCCCCCCCACACACACACACACGAGAAACCTGATGGTTTTATATTTTTTCCAAAATCTTAAACCAGCTCAATATACAGCTGTTAATTCCTCACCCATTGCCGGTGACAGTGTTTTGCTATTAAAACAAGTTTAAAATAATCTTTTTATTTTTAAATCCCAAACCTAGCAATGTGCGCAAGCACAAACTGCTCTCTGACCACTTCTGTCTAACTCATTGCTGATTTACACTGAAGCAGTTACACCAAGGATCTTCCCTTGTCAATCTTCACCATTCATTACTGCTTGGGTTTAGCCGGAGGCGCGCACCCTTCTGGGAGTTTTTTTTTTGAGTTGGCTCTACAGCGCCGCCCTTGAGGAGGCGGCAGTACCCGTCATGCGCGAGGGGCGGCCGTTAGGTGCCGCAGACTCCTCCTCCATCTCAGTTCTGTTTCTCCCGCTGTCGAGGCTGCACCTGCTGCACGGTAGCATTAGTTTCTCGGTTCCTGAAAGACTCCTCGCTTCTCAGAAGATTTTCACTCGACGCCGCATACCGGTAAGACCGTTCCTTTCTTTCTTTACTGCAGCGCCGTGTGCTTTAGTGCCTTTTTTTCCTCGTTTAGTTCGCATCATGTCTGGTTCGGGAGCAAGGCGTAAGTCGAAGGCGGGCCACGCCCCTATGCGTCGGTGCTCCTGTGGCCGGCATTTTTCCGTCTCGGACCGGCATGATGTCTGTCTCCGTTGCCTGGGACCCAACCACAACATGGACGCGTGTGACGCTTGTTTCTCCATGGACCGTCGTGTCCTCGAAGTCCGCGCGTTCAAGCTCGGCAAGGCCCCGCCGACCTTTGGGGGACGGCGTCGCTCCAGGGATTCCCAGGTAAGGTCTCTAGGCCCTTCTTCCGGGTCCCCTCCCGGGCTTATACGGTCCGTGGAGGAGGAGGCTTCCTCCTCTTCTCTTGCCGAAGAAGAAGCTTCTCTTGTGGTGTCGGGGGAACAGCGTGGTCCCTCCAGGGGCCGCGACGGGGACACCACCTTGGCAGTCACCTCCTCGGAGGTGCAGGCTCCCCCAGTGTTGAGGCCCACGATTTCTGGGCCTGGCACCGGTGGACCCTCGACGCCGCCCTCCGGTGCCGTTTTGGATCCCGGTGCCGCTTGCGGTGTCGGTGATTGAGCTCAGGCCTTCGGCGCTGCTTGTGGCGCTGCGGGCCCGGTTTGTGCTCTCGGCGGTGCCGGGTTGGGTTCCGACGCCGAGGGCGGCACCTTGGGCCTAACTGGCATGGCAGGAGAGCTGGGACCGGGCCTGACTGTCGCGGGTGAGCTGGGATTGTCCGGCGCCGTCCCGGGCACCGGCGCCCTTCGCGGCGCCGTTCCTCCGGGGAACCCTGGGGTTGCCAGCATTGAGGTTCTGCTGGTCTCGTCCTCCTCGGAGGTCGACGACTCAGATGTGGACCCATCCTGGCATCCTGACTCTTCGGGGTCGGAGTCCCCGGTGGCACGGGGTGTTAGGCGGCACAGTGGGCCCTTCCACTATCCCCTCCCATCCTCCCCTGAGGCCCTCAGGCTAGGGGTGGCTCGGGTCCTGGGGGTGATGTGGTGGGGACTGAGGGTCTCCCTCCTAGGGGTCTGTGACAGCTACCTTTCCGGGTGCTGTTGCCGCCTCTCGGGGTGGGGGAACGCTGCAGTCGAGGAGGAGGGCTCTCTCGGAGTCCGAGGGGTCAAGGGGCGGGGGACGGTTGTCGCGGTCTCCGGCCACCCCTCCTGGGGTGGCTAGGAGCCGTAGCGCCAAACCCCGCCTTTCCCTTTTGGGCCCCGGGGTCCCCTCCGGTGGTGTTGCTGTGGACTGCCCTTCTGGATCCATGCAGTCCCGGGTTTGTCACAGGGGAGGTTCCCCCCCCCGGGCTCTTCCAGGCATCGCGTCCTCAGGGTTCCATCTTGCGGCCTGGTTTGTTGTCCGGGATCCCGCCAGCTCAGGCTTCGTTCCCCGGATTTCAGAGCCCTGGCAGAGGTCAGTTGCCTCTTCGCAGGTGCCCTTCTCCAGTACCTCTGCAACCACCCCCCGCTCTTCCAGGCCATGTCAGTTCTACGGGTCCGTTATCCTGGGAGCAGTTCAGAGGTTCTCGTGACCCTCCTCATCACGTTAGATACATGCATGAGCGGGTCTTTCGACTCTCCCACGCCGCAGGGAATCTTCTGGACATTCGAGCTCTCCATCATCCTCGTCTTCCTCCTCTGAGGGGAGGAACCCCTGCTCATCTTTCTTCCGGCGCTGATTTCACTGAATATCAGCGATTCCTTCGAGGATGGTGAGGATCTTGAATCTCTTACGTAGGCGAGACAATACTGAATGGGAGATGCGTGAATTCCTTGGAAATTCAGTGCCCAGCACCTGGTGGTACCTTCCTGGCCTATCCCTTTCCAGGAGGCGTCTGTCCGTTCCTGGCGATGCCAGCAGCCCTTTCTCCAGCCCGGCAGACTGTCGTGAAGGTATTGTGCCCCGCCGGAATCCTGGTGCCGTTCCCAACCCGTCCTCGGGTTTGGTGTACCTAGAGACTCCTTCCGGGCGCCGCCGCCTGGCGCATGACCGCCCACTGGATTCGGATTCCCTACAGTTCAACCGATGGGGGCGAAGAGTGTTCTCTTCTTCTCGTCCGATGGCTTGCATTGTATCACATCAGGCTCACCACGCTGCCTACAATCGGCATCTGTGGTCGATGCTCTCCCAGCTCCTAACATCAATGCCTGATATGGAGCACACCAGACAAGCTATTGCCCTCTCTGCTATAGGCCTGGAGCTGGCAAGACACCAAGCAAGGGCATCTTATGGCGCAATGAGGTGGCTTCAGGCTTGCGGGACAGCGATCTGCATTAGGCGAGACGGCATGCTTTGTCTGTCAGGTTGTCACCCTGTCCCGCGTGAAGTGATGCGCTCTGCTTCTGGGGACCGTCTTTTTTCCTCCAGAGCTAGGAGACTTCTGCAGGGGCTTCCTCCGTCTCCCCATCCTCGGGGGGCACCTCCTAGCTCTTCTCCCACTTAGGCTTCTCTCTGTATTAGCCAGGGTCTTGCCCTTCTGTTTCTCACCAACAGGAGGCTGGGGGTCTTGTTCCCTCAGGGTTCTACCCCCTTTTTCAAGGGGGGAGGCTTGGTACTCACCCAAGCAGTAATGAATGGTGAAGATTGATAAGGGAAGATATGAAAATTACGTACCTACCGTAATTCTTGATCTTCTCTTGTATCTTCACCATTCATTACTAATACCCACCCACCTTCCCCTCAGTGGCCTCCTTCTGTGGCGTCTCCCCCTCCCGTCTCGTTCCCCACCTCCCTTGGCCTTTATGCCAAAAAAAACACTTTTCTGTTTTTTTCCCCATTCTTGATGAATGGACTCACTTTTTCCTCAAGGTAAGGGAGCGAGCACGGTTGCAAATTCTTTAATTCTGAGGGAACTCTTTCTGACTGCCCTATGGTGCGATTCCTTACCTTCTTCAGGTCATGTAGTTTTACAGCCCAGGTGGCCATGCCCTGTCTTGGCCTCCTCAAAGTCTGGAATCCCCCTGGCAGGTACTATTTCAAGCTTTCTAGATGCTGACTGAACTTGTCAGTTTTGAGCATCTGTCTGCCTTGCCCTAGCAGGTCTGATTGAGTTCCTCTCTACTTTTCATACAAAACTGCCTTAGAAGGCATAGTCTTTACCACACTTCCATGTTAGCATAACAAGGTGCTAAGGGACTTAGTCCTCTTCCTGGATGGGCGCTCTACCGGAACAGGTTCTGCTCGGACAGTCTAGTAGCCCTCATCTAGGATGAAGGGACTTGGCATGTTGAGAGTTCAGAGAGTCTGCCCTCGTTTGGATCTGTTCAGGTGGTTCAGTGGAACCTCCCCTCAGTCCTAGCAACTAGGATTCTTGCTCCCTTTTTAGTTTCAAGCCTATAAGCCTCTCAACCAACAATGCTCGATGGGCGCTGTTCTCCCTCTCAACATGCCTTTTTCCTTCTTTCTTTCTTTTTCCTTCTCCTTCTTCTTCTTCCCTTTCCATCTCTCTGTTCCTCCCCTAGAGCCGTCCCGGAAAGAAGGCCCTGCGGTCCCTTAGGGTAGGAATTCTCTCTCCTCTGTCTATTCTCCATCGGCTTATTCCTTTTCAGTTTATTTCCTTTCCTTTTTCTATCCCTCGGCTCTCTTGCCTCACTTTCTCTTTTTCTTACCCTTTAATTTCGCCTCTCCGGCTAACAGAACTGAGATGGAGGAGGAGTCTGCGGCACCTGGCCGCCCCTCGCGCATGACGTGGTACGTCGTCCTCGAGGGCAGCGCCGTTGGAGCCAACCCAAAAACCTCCCGTGATCGGGTGCAGGCCTCTGGCTAAACCCAAGCAGTAATGAATGGTGAAGATACAAGAGAAGATCAAGAATTACGGTAGGTACGTAATTTTCGTATCTCATTTGTTGATTGGCTCTTCAGTAAGATTTTTTTCAACCTATTTTAAAACCAGAATACTATCACTGGCACTGGATGGGGTATTAGCAGGTGCAAGGGGGCAGTTGTATGAGTTTTTAAACTACAAAAAAACAGCAAGTGTCTTTTGGAGGGGCAGTTTGGTTATTTTTTTTAAACTTCCCCCCAAAAACGATATACTGTATAAAATGGTGGATGGTCAGTTATGCACAACAAGCTTGGCCTGTTGTACATGGGTGGCTATCTGCTATTCTCTGTAATACAACTGCCAAGGCATCTCTATTCTTACTCAGTGCCCCCTCTTGCATTCTGAGGGTGTCAAAATGCTCACCTTTGGTTTAGATCAATGTAGATACCCCTTAGTTTCTGTATTTACTTATAGTATATCCTTTACAACAATTTAAAGGGCTTTTCCAACTCGTACTGGGCAACTGTTGAGGTAAATGGTCACCTGAAAACATACAAAGGCCACTTATCCTATTAAGTAGGTGTCCCCACAATGTAAAATAAAGCTATTTTGGCTGGTATGTTGATGGCTATCCCCCCTGATGGCTGTGCACAGGTACTGTTGGACCCCTTTTCAATTCTGACACTGGACAATGGAGAAGTAGCAGAATAAACTGTCTCTACAGGAGCACATACAGTAACATTCAGTTGGCTCTGACCACCCCTCCCCAACACACACACACACACAGACCCGGTATTTATACTCCTCTGTGGGGATGACTCTCCTTTGGCCATCTGCATGGCCTGTACCACACCCACTAGAAGATCATCCTCTGGCCATGACACTGCCCCTCTGGTTCATCTCACAACATCCTCTGCTTGCAGAGCTTATCTGTCCTGTGGTGCAGCTCTTTCAGAGAGCTGTCCTTCACATTTTCATGGTGGTGGGAGGGAGAGCTGAGGTCGACCTTTTGAGCTCTTGGTTCTTAACTGGGGAAGTGGAATCCAGGAACATTGTCTGCAAGTTGCCCCATCCTGTTTTACCAATTCTTCCATAATTGTGCTCACCAGAACTCAAGCTATGAGCATGTGTCAGAGAACCCGACGTAATAGGCGTGTGGTATCACCCACCCACAAGTGCTTCCAGCTGTGTTCATTCAGGTAACAGTGTTGCAGTGGGAGTTACTGCATTCTCTCCCCTTTTGAGAAGGAGGAGTCATCCACTTGGACTGTGGATCCCTCCCACTTCTCATCTGCATTTGTCCCTCAACCTTGGAAGTCCGAACCCATGCCACCACTATGTGAAGTGGCACCTTGACTGGTGCCCACTTCTGCTTTCAGAAGACTTGAACAAATGTTCAAAAATTTATATTTTAAGTTCCATGGAATTTATTTAAGGCTGGGAAAGTCAAATCCCTCACTAGAGCGAACCATATTCAAATTGGATGTCCCAAATTGGAAATTGCTTTTAAATATTACTAAATATTCTTCTTTACTGTTGTTGTCAAACTTTGAATTTCTTTACCCAGGACTGTTATCCCCCTGAAGCAAACTCAATAATTTTTTTTTTGCGCCCTCCTCCTCCTCCCTGGTCAACCACACCTTCAGATCTCCTAGGTCCCCCAGCTGCTATTCTCCTCCCCACCGCCGCTTACCTCAGATCGTGCTCCCCGGGTACCGGGGGTATCCCTTTGCCAGACGGGTCACCTCCTCCGAGAGGGAAGGCACTGGTGGGGACATCCAGCGCACTCTTCATTGGCCCGGGTGCCACTGAGGTGGGGTCAGTTGTCGAGGCCTAGCAGCAGCGGGGGGCCGGGGACCATCATCTGGCTGACCAGGGCAGTTTCCTGAATTTCTACATAGAAACATAAATGTTGACGGCAGATAAGGACCTAAAGGCCCATCCAGTCTGCCCATTTCTTTTTCTACCTTATGAATGTGCCATTAGCCTTTGCTCTGTCAATGGCCTATCTATTCATACTCATCTGTATTGCTCCCTTATGCCTATCCCATGCCTGTTTGAAGCCCTGCACTGTATTCATATCCACCACTTCCTGAGGTAGGCCGTTCCATGCGTCCACCACCCTTTCTGTGAAAAAGAACTTCCTCACATTACCCCTTAATCGGCCTCCCTCTAATCTCATGTTGTGTCCTCTTGTCCTGCTATTTTTCTTATATTGAAACATGTTACTCTCTTTCACCTTGTTAATGCCCTTAAGGTGTTTGAATGTTTTGATCATATCACCTCTCTCCCTCCTTTGTTCTAGGGTATACATATTGAGCTCTGTTAATCTGTCCTCATATGTTTTCTGATGCAATCCCTGCGCCATTTTGGTTTCCCTTCTCTGGACTGTTTCAATTTGATTAATGTCCTTGTGAAGGTGTGGCCTCCAGTACTGCAAGCAGTACTCCAGATGAGGTCTAACCAGTGTCTTGTAAAGAGGGATTATTATCTCCCTCTTACAACTTGTGATACCCCTACTAATACACCCCAACATCCCCCTAGCCTTACCTACTGCTTTAGTGGTCTGCTTGGATGATTTCAGGTCATCTGTGATGATGATGCCCAAGTCGCTTTCTTCCCTTGTGACCGCCAGCAACTCCCCTCCCAGCCTATAGGTGGCTTCAGGGTTTCTCTTCCCTATGTGCATGATCTTGCACTTCTTTGCATTAAATCCCAGTTGCCACTCTTCCGACCATTTTGCCAGTTTATCCAGCTCTCTTCCCATTCTGCCCACCCCATCTGGATCATCTAGTCTGTTGCAGATCTTGGTGTCATCTGTAAACAGACAAACATTACCCTCCAGTCCATTTGCAATGTCACTGATGAAGATATTGAAGAGGACTGACCCCAGGACTGATCCCTGAGGTACCCCACTTGTGACTTGCATCTCTTTTGACTGTATACCGTTTACCACCACTCTCGGTTTTCTGCCCGTCAACCAGTTTGCCATCCAGTTGACCAACTTCTGACCCACCCCGAGCCTACCCAGCTTAATAATCAATCTTTTATGTGGAACAGTATCGAAAGCTTTGCTGAAGTCAAGGTAATTGACATCAACTGCTCCCCCTTGGTCCACCACTCTGTTTTCCCAGTCAAAGAAATCTATGAGATTTGTTTGACAGGACCTTCCTTTTGTAAACCCATGCTGTCTTGGATCCTGTGCTCCTATGGATTCCAGCTGTTGCACTACCCTTTCTTTAAGGAGTGCCTCCATAATCTTGCCCACTACTGAGGTAAGACTGACTGGTCTGTAGTTCTCTGCCTCCTCCCTGCTGCCACTTTTGTGGAGCGGGATCGCATGAGCCCTTCTCCAGTCTTCTGGGACCTCTTCTGTGCTCAGAGACTCATTAAACAGTTCTGATAATGGCTCTGCTAGTTCCACCCATAGCTCCTTTAGTAAGATTAATATACAAGTTAGCCAGCCTAGGAGTGGGTCCCAAGATGATAGCCTGGGTAAAGAATTGGCTGGAGAATAGGACATAGAGAGTAATAGTAAATGGAGTCCACTCTGAAGAAGGGGGGTTACTAGTGGGGTGCCGCAGGGTTCAGTATTGGACGGTCCTCTTCAATGTCTTTATGGCGACATTGCAGAGGGACTAGAAGGAAAATATGTCTCTTTGCAGATGACACAAAGATCTGCAACAGAGTTGATGCACAAGGTGGGGTGGAAAGGATGGGAAGGGACTTGGCAAGGTTAGAGGAATGGTCAAATGTATGGCAGCTTAGATTTAATGCTAAGAAGTGCAAGGTAATGCACCTAGGAAACAAAACCCAGGGAAGAGTACACAATGGGGGTGAGATACTAACAACAACAAAAATGGAAAGGGACCTGGGGGTAGTCATATCAGATGACTTAAAGGTGGGCAAGCAATGTGAGAGGGCAGTAAGGAGGGCTGGGGGATACTGGGATGCATAGGGAGAGGCATCACCAGTAGAAAACAGGAAGTTGTTATCCCTCTGTACAGACAGCTGGTGAGACCTCATCTGGAGTACTGTGTGCAGTTCTGGAGACCCAGTCTCCGCAAGGACATAGACAAGATGGAAGCTGTCCAGAGGAGGGCAACTAAAATGGTGCAGGGTCTGCACTGGAAGACATATGAAGAGAGACTAAAGGAGCTTAATATGTATAGCCTCGAGGAAAGGAGGGAGAGGGGGACATGATAGAAACTTTCAAGTACCTCAAGGGAATCAACAAAGTCCAAGAGGGTAGCATCTTTCAAAAAAAGAGGTGTGCAAGAACAAGGGGGCACAATTTGAAGATAGAGGGGCTCAGAGGTAATGTAAGGAAGTATTTTTTCACAGAGAGGGTTGTGGATGCATGGAACGGCCTTCTGGAGGAGGTTGTGGAGTCAAAAACAGTGGTTGAATTCAAGCATGCATGGAACAACCATAAGGCAATTCTGGGGGGTGGGGGTAGAAAGAAGTAGGCTGCTGGTTAACTAGGATCTGCAGCTTATCCATTAGGTAGGAAAATAGGCAGACTGGGTGGGCCAAGCGGTCCTTATCTGCTGTCAAATTCTGTGTTTCTGTGTTTCTACCCTGGGATGTATGTCATCAGGTCCCATTTCCTTGTCCACCCTGAGCTTATCAAGGTCTTGTAGGACCCTTTCTTTTGTGAAGAGACTAGTGCACACCTCCCTCCCCTATGTCCATGGTGCTGAACTGTGGGCCCTGCCCTACCTTCTCCTAAGTAAATACTGAGCAGAAGTATTTATTTAGGATAGATGCTTTTACATGGTCCTCCTCACATGCCCCCTTATCCCCTTTGATCTTAGCAATACTCACTCTTTCTCCTTTCACTAATGTATATATAGAATGTTTTGTCACCTTCTTTTACTGTTCGTGCTAGTGTTTCCTTGGTTTGGGCCTTTGCCTGCCTTACTGCCTTCCCGGTTTCCCTTAGGGAAGTTTGGTATGCCTCCCTATCTTCATTCCGCTGCGTTCCCTTACATTTCCTGAAGACGAGCCTTTTGGCTCTGACCTTTTCTGCTATTGTTTTTGAGAACCAAGTGGTTTCCTTCTTCTTTTGCACTTCCTTTTCTGTCTAACACAATGGGATGTTGCTTCAAATATTGCACCATTAATGCTTGCCCACTTTGCCTGTACCCCCTCACCTGTATTTCTTTTTGCCAGGGCTAGCTTAACTCTGTTGACCGTCTTATCAAAGTCGGCTCCTCTGAAGTCCCATATTTGTGCCTTGGAATGAGATGATTTAGTTCTAGTGGCCAAATTGAACCATACTTTGTGATGGTCACTGGCCCCCAGGTGACCTTCTACCTGGAGATCTGTGATCCTTTCCCTGTTAGTCAGTACTAGATCTAGGATAGCCCTGTCTCTTGTGGGTTGTTGTGCCAGTTGTTTGAGGCCCTCCCCTGCAGGGAATCCACTATATGTCTAGTTCTAACAGATGTTCCTGCTGGTATTGACCAATCTGTGTCTGGCAAGTTGAAGTCTCCCATTATCAGAACCTCCCCTTTAGCTCTCATTTTTTGTATGTCTTCTAACAGTAATGTTTCAATGTCCTTCCCCTGGTCTGGAGGCCTGTAGACAACCCCAGTTCGTATGGCTGTCCCATTTCCTGTTTCCATGGTGACCCACAGTTCTTCTGGCTCCTTATGTGTATTCTGAATTTCTGTGGCTTTGATATTTTCATTGACATAAAGGGCCACTCCACCCCCCCCCCTTTTTTGCACCTCTGTCTCTTCTGAACAGTACATAGCCAGGTACTGAAGTCTCACAAGTGTGGTTACTGGTAAACCATGTCTCGCTAATGGCTACTATGTCCAGTTTAGCCTCTGTCATTATTGCCTGCAGGTCTAGGATCTTGTTTCACAGACTGCGAGCATTTGTGTACATGATTTTCCTTTGGCCAGATTTCAGTGTGTTAGTTGTTGGGCGAGGTCTGGCGTTTCCCCTGTGTGTCGTATGGAGCGCTGGACCTTTTTCCTTACCTGGTGATGCAAATGAACTACAAACATGCTGAACTCCTGTTTGACCACTAGCTGAGGGGGTAGGGGTGTTCTTCCCATTCAGCCTATCGGGTGCTGCGCCCCTCTCCCCATTGGCTGGTTTAAATATTCTGCAAAGACGTCAAACTTCTGCCCCAATGCACTGACTCCATCCTTAATCAGATGCAGTCCATCAAATTTAAAGAACTTTCGCTCTCAAAACTGTTGCCAGTTCCCTACAAATTTGTGTCCTTTTTCCTGGCACCAGCCCTTGAGCCACATGTTTAGCTCCCATATCTTCCCTTCTCTGACCTTCCGTCCATCTGCCCCCCTCTCCCAGACTGGCAGGATCTCGGAGAAGGAGATGCCAGACGAAATGGATGATAGTTTGTCACCCAGCCTGGTCAGGTGTTCCTTGGTCTCCACAAATGACTGGCTTGCTAGATCGTTAGTCCCTATGTGTACCAGGACGTCAATGTTCTATCCTGCTTCCTGTACAATTTTAGCAGTACTGTCAGTGTCTCTCCACACTGATGTACCTGGGAGACATCTGACCGTTACCCCTGGCTGGAGATAGGTATCAGCTCCCCGAATCATGGAGTCTTCTATGATCAGAACTTTTCTGTATTTCCTTTTTGCTTTTTTTGTTTTGGTTCCTGTTTTGGGTGAGTTTTGTTGTGCTAGCTCCTGTGCTGCAGTGTCCTCTGCCCCTTTGTTTGATTTCAGAGATAGAGGCAGGTACCTATTTGTAGTTTTTATATGGTTTGTGGAGGTGATATGTTGGAGAGCACTGAGTGATGGGGCACCCAATTTGCCCCTCCTAGCCACCTGCCAACCTCCCGGACCAACTACCCTCTGCGGTTGAGGTGCTTCTGATGGATGTTGGGGAAATGGCGGGCGGGTCTTATAATATATTTCCTCCTGAATATGCGATTTGAGGCGTGCAATCTCTGCCCATGCTGCCTGGAGCCGAGCCCTTAGATCTCCAGTGTCCTAAATCCTGTAAAACTGCCCTTTTGAAAAGTGTCCCACGGTACCTGCAGTTAATAATATCCATTCCAGATAAATTGCTGGGTTTATAACCTGGTCAGAGTAATTAGAAGGAGGAAAATGAAAGCAAAAGTTTGAGTTTGTGTTTTGTTTTTGTATAACTTGTTATAACAAGTTAAATTATTTGTGCCCCTGTAAATGAGGTCACTGTGTGGATACCCCTGTGATCCGGCCCTTCCTGCTTTGCCGCAGGAAATGTCACGGCTGTGCTACCCTATAAAATGAGTGTAGGATGGGGTGGTTGGGGATGAGGGGTGAGTGGCTCTGTCCTTCCCCTGTCGAAAAAGAAGAACCACGGATGAAAGAAACAAGGAGGTAAGCGCAGAAACAATCAGCCAGTAACAAATGCAGTAGCCCGGAAAGCTTATCCTAATGATAGATAAAACTGTAAAACCTGTAAAGCACCACCTGTAATAATTTCACAGAAGATATACCCTGTAAGAAACAGTTTGCTACAGAGAAAAATAAAGCAGTAACAGAAGATATACCTTGCAAAAGACAATTTAAATCAGAAGATTACAGCAGTAATCTGTAAGCACACACCTGTAGGCACACCCTGTAATAAAGCAGCAGAAGGTATACCCAGCAACAACAATTTGAATCAGAGAAAAAGAAGGCAATAAAATGTTAGCAACAAACCGTAACAATCCTTGTGAGTACAAAAGAAAATAATAACACACAGTAAATCTGCCTAGCCAAAAGAAGCTTTAATCCTTTTCCTTGCTCTGGTAAGATTCTTTGCTCTGTCCTTTCAGGCAACCTAGAAGAAAAGAGCTCAGGAGAAGCTAGGTGCCTTAGCCAGCAAACCTAGTCCCCAGGGAGTGGTGTGCCACAGACATCAGGGCGTACGCCGACGTCCACCACTTCCCCAGTCACTCAAGCTCAGATGTCCTGCTTTGCTGTCAGACTTCACCAGGGGCCAGCAGGCGTCGAACGCATCCCACCTCCCAAAGTGAGCTGTCCCGGGCGCTTCTTTCCTTCTCCCGGCCCGGCCCCCAGCGACCCGAGTCTGTTCCTGAACTTGGGTCACCGGCATTACAGGCTGAAATCCAACCGCTGCGCCGACGGGCCGTCAATAAATTTTAATAAACTCTGAGCAGTCAGTAAGCCACTGACTTACTCAATGTCACCATTGGTTATCTTCTGTTGTATTTATTTTGGCAGTGGTGTTTTTCCTTTTTCCTTCTTTTATTGTGCGTACATTTCTGCTGCTGCTGCAGAGTGTTTGAAAGGTATCTTTAACTTTAGTGTTTGTAAGCTACTAGGTTTCATCCTGTATAATAT
This sequence comes from Neoceratodus forsteri, assembly GCA_016271365.2. Classification (NCBI taxonomy): domain Eukaryota; kingdom Metazoa; phylum Chordata; order Ceratodontiformes; family Ceratodontidae; genus Neoceratodus; species Neoceratodus forsteri. Next base: position 1,339,471,209 of record CM028131.1, read on the forward strand.
GTTATCATCATACCTGCATTAGGCGTGGTGGGGGGTGTGCTATCTACTTGCGCAACTCGGTCCTCGGGCTCGCACTCCCCAATCCTGAGCTAAACCATGGGGCGAAAGCCATCACCTTAAAAAGTCACACCCTACCCTGAATGAGGTCCGCTCTATCTAACTCACGACAACTGCCCCGGTCTAACAAAAACTCTGCGGCCACCTCTCCTTGACTACCTGGCTACCTTACCCCTGAAAGCCGAACAGTTAATTATGGGTGACTTAAATTCCAATTGGCTCAGCCCGTCGGCTGATAATTTGAAAAATGAGCTTGCAGCCCTTGACCTGTTCCAAATGGTCACTCAGCCCACTAGACTTAACAAAGTCACAGGAACTAGCTCCCTCCTGGATGTCATCCTCTCTAACCGGCCTCATAAAATAGTCTCCGTTGAAGTCCTTGCGCGGACTCACTCAGTGACCACTCCCCTGTCATCTGCTTCTGGTCCTCCCCACCCTCTGCCCTGGGTACAGCAGGACCCCTCGCCATAGTTTTCTCCCGGGTCTCGCAACCTCAAGCGTCCACCTGCCTATCGACTGGTCCCCATTGGCCAGCGCTCCTGGCGTTAACTCTGCCCTAACCTACCTCTCCACGGCCTTCAACCACGCCTGTGACCTGTGCACCCCTCAACTCTCCTAGGAAAAAAAACAGACTGCTGCATGGATAACTCCTGCACTGATCCAACAACTAAAAGAGAGATAACCTCTGGCACTTAGCTAATGACTCCGGTAGGGTTGCTGACAGACAAGCCTACAGGACAGCCATAATCAATGCACCTGGTCAATCAAGCAGGCTAAAGCTAAATTCTACAGGCTGCGTTGACATCCTCCTGGGGCTCGTCCAGAGCTTTCTGGGACAACATTAAAGATTTAAATGGTAAGACCGCTCCCCTCCATCCCAGATTGTCATAAATGGGACTGTCTCGACTGACCCCACCTGTACGCTGACTGCCTTAACAAAACCTTCACTGACTTAAGTGCCGTCCTCCCGGCCCACTTTTCAGACCGGTTGCAAAACCCACCGCTCCCATTTCCAGGCCACAATTCCACTTCCGTATGATCTCACCCACGATGCCAAACCTTTCTTAATAAAATCCCTCCCTCTCAGAACCCTATCAATGACCCTCTTGACTCCAGGATACTTAGCCTTCGTGCTGGATGTCATGCTTACCCGCTAGGCTTATCATTAACAAATCCCTATGCCTCGCCAATTCCCTAAGGCCTGGAAGCAGCTGAAGTAATCCCATCCACAAGTCTGGGACCGCACTCTGCCCAATAACTACAGGCCCATCTCCATCCTTCCCCCCATCAAAGCCTTAGAAAAAATAGTGAACACACAGCTCGGAATATCTTACTAACTACAACCTTCTTTGTCCAGAGCAACATGGTTTCCGCCTGGCCATAGCACGTCCACTGCCCTGAATTCTCCACCACATTCACTCAGCACTTGACAAGGTCATCTACGCAGGGGCGGTCTTTATAGACCTGTCCAAGGCCTTGAGCAGAATGTGCCACCTGCTACTAAACTCCCTTAGCGTGCTGGGTCGCCTGGCGCCCCCTGAAGTGGTTCGCAAGCTACCTACACAACAGGTCCCAAAGAGTCAAGCTAAATGGGACCCTCTCCCCTACCTTCCTGTACACTAGGGTCCCCAAGGCTCCATCCTTGGCCCGACCCTTTCAGCCTATTCCTGAACACCCTCCCAGCTCCTGTTCAGTAAAATATTACTCTATGCTGATGGCGCTGTTATCCTTGCATCACACCCTGACCACTCCACTCCAAGTCATGCTGCAAAGCGCCTTCCTCCAAACAACCGAAAAGTGGTTCAATAATCACCGCTTAGTCCTGAACCTAAAGAAAACTAAGTCCATGCTATTCTCTCATCGGCAAAACAATGCCAGGGACTTTCCCCTCCACATCACCACCAGCATGCCCCTCCCTCTGGAGCAGGTCTCGTCCTACAAGTACCTGGGCATCACCTTTGACTCCGGCCTTACTTTCCACGCCCACCTTAAAGCTTTGGCATCTGCAGTTAACTCCAGGATCGGTCTTCTCTACCGCCACAAAGACTGTCTCCCCGAACCCGCCTTAAAACTTGCCATCACCTCCTCGTGTATTATCACTGGCTGACTGACGGACTCCGGTTTACATAGCTGCTGGCGCCTCGCCTTATCCAAAGTCCAGACCTCCATCAGCAAAGCCTGTAGGCTCCTTACCGTGCCACAGCAGAACCCACACCTGTCTGCTATACTCGCCACAAAATACTCACTCTTGAGGAAAGACTGAAATATCAAACCTGCCTACTGGCCAAAAAATCCATGTCAGGTCTCTGCCTCCTGGGTCTCTGGACCTTTGCAGTGGGCTGCTAGATCCCTGCCAACCCGTACGCCGCGCAGCCACCTTCAACGCTCCCAGAGCAAGGACCTCCTGTTGCCAAAGATCTTTCCATCACCTAGCCCCATCCTGGTTTAACTCCTTCCTGAAACCATTTCCAAGATCCCAGGCATTGGCGGCTCAAAATCGCCCTCCGCCAGCATATTATTGACAACGATGCTGTAAATGTTTGTAGCTGCCCTGTGCGGTCTTTCTAACCTTTTCAAGCCCCTGTACGTCCGGTCCTTTTAACTCTACATATTAGTTGTGACATGTTGTTAATCGAATAATGTATCTCCTGTTGTTTTACCAATGTTAGCACCTTACGAGTTTGCTCCAGTACAGCTTCGCTGTCTGCACTCTCCAAATGTATATTTTATGTATCTAACCTGTCTGTCATCCCTGTCCTAACCCCACTCTATTTGTCGTCTCCCCCACCTTTCTTGACGAGGTACCTTTGTAAACGAGTCTTTGACTCAAAGGTTGTAAAACTGATCTTTACAATAAATTAATAAATAAAATAAATTACAAGTAATACAAATAACTAAACCAAAAATAGTTCCAAGTACCTAAATATTTTGAAACACAGCATACAGATACAGTCTGTGTTCAAGGAAAAACAGTAAAAGGGCCAGCACAGCTGTTTCTTATATATGTAGTAAGTGTTGTAATAAAGAAAAAAAAGAGAACAGTCTTTGTTCTTAAGTTACCACTTCCATATTAAAGTGATTTTGTCATCTTTATTTACAGAGGCATGACTTAACATTTTCGGTAGGTCATGTTTGCGATAGCCCATCTCTTCAATTTTAAAAGTCTACTTTTCAGCCTTCATTTAATTGGAAGGAATCGTAATTTGGCTCTGACAAGGTGGCCAGCCGATCCCTTCCACTTTCCGGTTGATTTCGACGCCCCCATGCTGGCGTCCAGCAAAAGGAAAGTGCGAGACACGCCCCATTAAATAGGCTCAGTTTTGCATCCTGTTTAATACTTTATAATGGCGAGCTGGAAATTAATGAAGGCCACTGCCGACTAACAACTTCGCCATTATAAAGTATTAAATGGGATGAAAAACTGGGCCCTTTCATTTCAATAGGCGTGCCCGCCTCTCCCATGCTGGACAGCCGTGCAGAGAGGTGTGTAAATCAACTGGGAAGTGGAAGGGATCAGCTGGCCACCTTGTCGGGGCCAAATTATGATCCCTTCCAATAAAATTAAGGCCCAAAAAAAACCTTTTAAAATTGCAGTAACAAGCTTTTGCAGACATGACATACCAAAAATGGTAAGTCATGCCTCTGCAAAAGAAAAGATGACAAAATCACTTTGAGTATCACTTGCCTCATGTTCCTGTGTCCTGTTATATAATTATTATTATTATTTTTTCTTTGTAGCTCTTTGGTTTTATGGAAAGATACCAGGGGGTATCAGTGAGCAGTGCCAACAAGGAGAATCAGAAAACAGCAGGCTTTGAACGCTTTTTGCAAACTCTTCATCAGAAGGCTGCCGGAGAAGGTGGGTGCAGGATATAAGGTGCAAATGCATGCTGGTAACTCAGCAGATCTGATCTCAGTCATGCTGGCATGCTGTCACTCTTCCACCTAATAGGTCTGCATTGAATCATGCCACTGCTGTTCCAGTCACCCAGCACTCTAACGTTGATCCACAAATGGCTTTGCTCTGAATTTCACTGGTATTGCCCTAGTCACATATAGCCTCAGTCTCAAAGATCACATCTTACTTGTGTTCTCACAGTGGTTCTTATGTATGTTTAATCCTCTTTCAGGTCTCCTGTTGATCTATTTCCATCTGCCCTAGTTGCCCTGGCATACTGCACCTCTGGAGGGGTCATATCTAGCCTCAGATCATCACCCCTTTCCCCAAGCTCCTGGATGTGCCCTTTTGGTAGGGACCTCTTTCAAGGCTAACCTTCAGCATCTTACCATGCCCCTTTAGGGAGCAATTTGGGATTAGGAGCAGAGAATGGGAGGAGCCTGAAATGAGTGCTCCAACTGGTTGGTTGGTGGGCAGGGTGGCTTCATCTGACAGAAGGGGCTGTGCCCTTTATTCTGGGTACTCTCCCATCTTTGCCCACGAGATGCACCCTGCTTGGTTCCCTCCTTCCACAATAGCACTGTCCCTGCTGCACTACCACCTGTGGCCACCCAGCTGACACTATCACAATGAACTGCACTGCCCTCCCTACCAAGAGGGGTAAGCATCAAGTGGGACGCTCAGTCTTTCTCTTATTAGCCTTCTAGATGTCCTGAGCTTGGGACAAAACCCTGAGTCACTGGCACGTTAAGTGGCGATACTGGTGGTATGTCAGTGGGATGGCCCTCAGTCTCCCAGTCTTTAGCCACTCCTACACTGATTCACAAACAGCGTTGCACTGAATCTTATCAGTACTTTCACAGTCTTCTATCCACCTCCTCAAAGACTCAAGAAAATCCAAGCTCTGCGTAGACTCTTACTAATACTCATTCAGTTTTCTGTCCACTTCCTTGCTGACTGAAACATCTTTGCACTGGATCCTACATGCACTCTCCCGGTCACCTACTCCCTTACAAGCACCATGTTCTGCAAGTGTTCCGTAGTCTTTCAGATGATCCTGTGCAAAGGCACAAACAGCTCTTTACTGTGTCTTGTCATACCCCTCCCCACCCAAAGTCTTCCACAGCTTTCCCAGTCTTTCAGTCACACTGTTCCAGCTTACTGCACAAATGCTGTAGCTCTTCACTAAATGTGCTGTCAGACAGAATGGATCTGGTCCTGGGCAGTGGGTACAGTCTGGTTTATTTATTTATTGAAATGTTTCACCAGGAAGGCACACTGAACAACAAGTTGCTCGTCTCCCTGTGTGCCGGGGGGAGGGGGGTATAATTGGATGAAGAATTAGACAAACCATTTAACATATCTGAGAAATTAAACAGTCAATTACATTTGTAAGGCAAGGCAAATTTTATTTAAAAGGACACCCATCCCAGAGGCTCTGGATGCCGAACAATCAAATATAAATAACACCAACAATATAAAATATACAAAAATGACATATATAATATATAAAATAATACTACAATATAAAATGTAATAAATATTCTACACTAAACCTCGCTATTAAAAATCTTTAAATAATATACTCAGCAATAAGTACCCAGATTAAATACATAGAGAGAGATAGATATAAGCACAAAAATCATGTATCAGGTAAGTTATAAATCAAAGTCTGGGAAGGCCTGATTATACAGGAAAGCCTTGAGGTGGGCTTTAAAGACCTCAACTGAAGGGGCCTCTCTCACAGCTGGAGACAGCGAATTCCACAGGACATGGGCGGCAACACTAAACAGTCTGTCGCCTGCTGTTTTTAGCCTCATCCTGGGAATCACAAGGAGGACCCTAAAGGAGGAGCAGAGGGAGAGGACCGCGACAGCGAGTGCAATAAGGTCCTTCAGGTAACCAGGGCCCAGCCCATGTAAGGCTTTAAAGGTGAGCAAGCCCACCTTAAAGAGAACCCTCCATCTGACCGGCAGCCAGTGCAGCTCATGCAGCACTGGAGTGATGTGACAGTACTTCGACTGCCCCATCAACAATCTGGTAGCTGTGCAAACTTTTATAGAGTACTGACTGATAAACTAATGAGAACCTGGCTAAACCGGGATCTGGAGATGGCGTGGAGGACATGTGGAACTCCTTCACAGGGGTAATAAAAAATACAGTGGATCACTGCGTACCAACAAGGAGTAAAATGATTAGAACAAAGAGCTATCTATCTGGATGGATGGGAGCATCACAGAAATGGTTATCTAGTTTTTATTTACAGCGTAGGTGCAGCAGACAATCGGATACCTATTTTCAGGGATGACCTGGGAGGTTACAACAGTGATAACATTACAGTGATAAAACAAAAAGCATATACATTAATGAAAGCCTCATCAATGTTGCCAATATGGGACTTCCGATGACGTCATGCCCTTAGAAGCCTCTTGAGCTCCGTCCCCATCAAGGCAGAAAAACTACCTAAATTCAACTTCAAAACCTCAAACACGGGCCAAATAAACAAGGACCAAGAGGCAAACCTGAAAAAATTTAATTGTTTCTGGATTCCTCTGAGCCCGATGGAAATGGTTCAGACAGCGACGGCTCACATATCTCGGCGCGAAACGAAAATGTAGGTGCCAACGTGGCTGGGCCCTCGAACATCTCCAGGCAGATGGATTTAGTGTTAAGAGAGCTTAGAGACTTTAGAAGAGAGACTCGTTCCACATTTGCTGCACTCTGGACTGATGTGGGGAAGATGGAGAAAAGATTGGACGACCTCGAGGAACAGGCCTCGACCTCGGACTCTCGGGTAGATGGGGCTGAGAGTGCCATCTTACAGCTTCACCAAGAGGTGCAGGGCCTACGCGAGAGAGCGGAGGATGCAGAGGCCTGCAGCAGGAGAAATAACCTGCGAGTGTTGGACTTTCCAGAGGGCATTGAGGGCAGTGACCCCATAATGTTCATACAGCAGTTCTTTAGAAAAGCATTAGACCTACCAGAGAGCTGCCAGTTGGAAGTGGATCGTGTCCACCGCACGTTGGGTCCTCAGAGAACCAACCACCCACGTGCAATTGTAATAAGATTCCTGTGTTATCAGGAGAAAGAGATAATTCTCCACAAATCATGGCAAAAGGGAGAACTAAAACACCAAGACCAGCGCATCTATGTAGATAATGGTTACTCCACTGCCATTACTGTCAGACGCTGAGCATATGCTCCCATCCTCAGAAGACTTAAAGAAGCAAAGATCAAGTTCAGGACCCCTTACGCAGTGAAACTTGTGGTGCAGTTTGCTGATGGCCCTAAAACATACGAGAGTGCAGAGGAAGTGGCCCAGGGACTTGCAAAGGAGGGCATCACGATAACATTAGACCAGAGACCCCCAAACAAGACCGCGGCGACCCTGGCGACCAAATTGGCACTGAAGGCCTGAAATCGAGTGCTGCAGAAGGAACAACGTAGAAGAGAAAGCGCCTCAGCCCTACAACAGATCGTGGCAGGACTCCGCAAGCAGGCCACAGCTGAGAGAGACTCAGATTTAACACCACAAGTGGTGAAATGAACAGCATGCTGACTTGATTGATCCTGATACCAGGATGTGTGGGAACAGGTAGGCCGACTAAGCTTCCGCTTTAAACTGTGCTCTCTCGAGGCACCGCTCCTCCCCGAAGGGTCCCTCCGTACCCCCCCCCCTTTCCCCGGGTCTGTCTGACCTCCTGGCTTATTAGAAAGGGATTGTCTCATGTGCAGCATTATGTGATGCTGGATTATGGGATGATCATAATGAAGTAAGTGGGTTGGGCCTGGGCATGAAGGTGACTAGCTCCTCCAACTAGATGTTGTAAGCTGTAAGGTAGACACTTGACCATGAATGGGACGAGGGAGGGATGGCTGGGGATTTCTAGAGGAGACACAGGGTTGAGGGTGAGGGGCGGGGGTGTAGGGGAAGTGGGGCTGGCCAGGCCTAGGGCCCTCCTTAAGGCCCTCTCTCCTTTCCTTTCCTTCCTTCCCTTTGCATTCCCTTCCCTTCTCCCTTCCTTCCTTCCTTTTACCCTTCTATCCTAATGGGTTTGGGGGGGATCTGGGGGGAGCAGGAGCCGAGACACCCGGGATGTGGGAAGGAGGCACAATGATAATCCATGTATCCTGGGACCATTAAAATTTAGCTCACAAACTGAGGGCAGAGTACCCCTGGCTTCAGAACCTGCTGGATGTCGGACGGATGGCAGGTTTTGATGATACGGGAAGGCCAGCCTCACTCAAACAGCCTCCTCCTCCCTAGTCTGGTCGCTCCATGATGGGTGGTGGGCTGTGGGGGGGGGGGTGAGAAGTAGTTGCCATGATTGAACAAGCAATGGAACTAGGATTGGGACCCTTCCTTCCACTCCTCTCCAACGCTGTAACGGAGGGAGTGGGAGGAGGCAAGTCCCTCTTAAAAGATTAATACAACCACACATCCGGCCTCGATCATCGGCGACCATGGGTTAAGCCCCAAACTAGTATGTGGCCCAGTACCCACTGAAGATCGGCCCATCCAAAGCGGATTTAGATATAATTACCAGTTGAATTTTGTCTTAATAATAGAATATAGATGGCACATTCCTTGATGGGGACGAGGGCATGACTATTCCCCCTCCCCCACCCCAGAAGAGACGTGTTACGTCGGGTCCTCCCACAGAGGCGGACATAGCTAGATTTAGCTCTTTAAGGCTTGGGAGCCTAACAGCCCCCAGACCTATGGAAGCCACCAACAGTTTAGCAGCCTTAGCCCAGTTGGCAGGGATCTGCTTAAGTTCATGCTCCATGTTTCTCCCTGAAGTTAATGGACCCCTTTACTGGTCAAAGTTTGAGAGTTTAATATTAAAGGGAAATTTAAGCCTCAGTCACCTTTCATTATAATAGAAATAGAAACGAGCAGACTAACAGGAAGGAGAAGAGCGAAGAGATCTGTTAAGACTCCTGTAAATCCAGGAGAAACATGAATGATTAACCAACCTTTATAAATTATATCTTTGAATGTGAATGGACTGGGTAGCCCTGTTAAACGCTCAAGAATGGTCACAGTGCTTAAGAAAAGTGGTGCAGGGATTGCCTACATACAGGAAACACATATGACTGCTAATGAGCACAAAAAATTGGCCTCAAGGGGATTCTCACAGGTTTTCTCTTCCTCACATGGAGGGGGTGGGAAGAGGGGAGTTGCCATACTGATTTCTGGCCAGTTACCCTTCCAGGCATCCTGGGAATGGGCAGATGCGGAGGGTCGCCTGGTAATAGTCCATGGTATGTTACAGGACAATGAGGTAACCCTGGCGAATGCCTACTTTCCCCCAGGATCCTCTACCTCAACAATTAGCTACCTGTTAAGAAAAATAGTAGAGATGTCCAGAGGTATCCTAATTCTAGCCGGGACTTTAATATAGCCCAAGCCCCTCCATGGATACTACTAACTCCACCAGGAGCAGGCAGCCTGCTCCGCATAAATTCTTTAAGAGATTCATCCAGGAGGTGGGCTGGATAGATGTATGGCGCTCCCTTCACCCCAGAAATAGACGTTACTCTTTTTATTCAGCCGCTCATGGTACATACACCAGGATTGATCACTGTTATACACAAAAGAATACCTGGGGGCCCTTAGGGATGCCGCCATGGGGGATATTGCCCACTCAGATCATGCTTCAGTGATAACACACTGGAATCTAGGCCTAGACAGACACAATACCTGTTGGAGACTCAACCCAATACACCTCAAAAATTAACCCTTCCGGGAATTTACTGGGGACAAGATACAGGAGATTTTAGAGGACAACAAAGCACAAGCCATCACACATGCGATCAGGTGGGACACACTGAAGGCAGTCCTCAGGGGCCACCTGGTACAATACACTTCCACCCTAGCGAAACAGCGCAGAGAAAGGCAGGCACAATTAGAACAGACCCTTAGCTTCCTTCAGGAGGCCCATCAACAGGGAGACCTAACAGTGGATGCCCAACTGAAGCAGACCAAACAGGAACTAGATAAGCTATGTATGCAACGCACTGAGATAGCTCTAGCATTTCTCAGGCAGAGATACGGAGAGGTGGGACCTAGGGCTTCCCGCTTGTTAGCCTTTCGTATACGTCAGCAATGACGCATCTCCACCATAGCCACTATTAAGGACCCATTAATGGGTGCAATCCACAATAGATTGGGACGTATTTCAAGGGCCTTCTGTGATTATTACAAGTCACTATATACCCCAGATCACCAAAGTGACCAGAGTTCTATCGATGCCTTCCTTGCTCCCCTGGACCTTCCTAAGCTTAGCAAAGATCAACAGAGCAGTCTTATTGCCCCCATAACCCTCAAGGAACTTAGAGTAGCCATCTCTCACCTAAAGACCATGAAAGCCCCCGGCCCGGATGGATATGGGACGGAATTTTATAAATATGTGGAACCTCTGGTTGGTCCTCTCTTGCTGCAGGTCTATAATGAACTGATGCAGGAACAGGGTGCCCCCCTTCCGTTGGTCGTATGTTACTGTTTTGGTTATTCCAAAACCAGAAAAAGATTCACAATTATGCAGCTGTTACCGCCCCATCTCCGTATTAAACGTAGATTATAAAATATTAATGTCCATCCTGGCCAAACGTATAGATGCTAATCTTTTCCACTTGATAGCACTGGACCAAACAGGCTTTGTAAGCTCGAGATGTACTACTGACAATACTAGAAGGGCCCTACATCTGGTCCAGGAAATGCAGTCCAACAGAGCTCCATCAGCCCTTCTCAGCTTAGACGCTGAGAAGGCATTTGACAGGGTCTCATGGCCCTTTTTGTTTACCACAGTACGCAAAATGGGGATTTCTTCTCTGTTTGTTTCTTTGATTCAGGCACTCTATTCCTCTGCAAAGGCCTGTGTAAAGGTTTCAGGGCACCATTCTGCCTGCTTCCCATTGCACAGAAGCACCCGTCAAGGATGTCCCCTATCCCCCGAACTGTTTGCCATATTTATCAAACCATTGGCTCAGGCAATTAGACTCTCTCCCCAAATTACTGGAGTTGGGATGGGGGAGGAGGAATATCACATTGCTTTATATGCGGATGATGTGTTACTGTTCCTTGCCGACCTCGTACATTCAATCCCTGCAGTATTTCAGATCCTGGAGGAATATGGGAAGAGCTTGGGGTAAAAAATGAATATGTCCAAAACAGATGTGCTAACATTCAATTTTGACCCCCCCCCCCAACATTCAAGCGATCCCACCCGTTCCGATGGGACCTTGACAAATTAAAATACTTGGGTATATATCTCTCTCGGTCTAATAAGCGGATAATCAGACATAACTATGATCCTTTCTACACCCAACTCCAGGCAGATCTAAATGGGTGGGCCATACTTCCACTTACCCTGCTTCAACGTGTTGAGGTTGTTCGAATGGTGACCCTTACCCGGGTATTGTATCTTTTTCAGAATGTCCCAATATGTGTCTCAGCAAAAATGTTTCAGACTTGGAATAAAATAATACTCATGTTTATATGGGCTGGCAAATGGCCTCAAATTCGATACCAGATACTCTTCCTCCCCAAACAAGTCAGAGGGCTGGCATTAGCGAATTTAAAAACCTACAATTGGGCATCCCATCTCTCTCTCTTTCCTTGCTAACCGACTTACGCGTAGCAATCCTGCCAAATGGAGGGAGATGGAGGAAAGCTTACTTCCATTTAAAGACTTGGTTAAAACATTTTTTTACCAGTCACCACCCACGTTACCCCAGGTGAATTTAAGCCCATGGATTGCATACCAACTTAAAACTGGTGCGACGATTCGTACACACCTAGCTCTGTCTCCCTTCCTAATTTATAGGTGCCTGCTTGCTCTCCTGGAGAATTTTTCTGTAGCCCAATATGACCATACGTTTGAACGGTGGGACCGACTTCGCATTTTTTCCCTTTCTCATCTACTAAATGGGAATGAGTTTAGGTCCTTCTAGGAGCTGAGGTAGACTTATGGTATACGACAGGTGGACTTTTACAGATTTTTACAACTAAGACACTTCTTCTATTCCCTAACTACTGAACAACGAAATCTTACTGAAATACCCCCATTGATTGCTCTGCTTCAAACCACCTTCTCAGCTAGGGAGCTCCCCTATGCTATCTCCTCCTTCTATAAAGCGCTCAATAACACCATCAAAACAAGCACCAATGGGGTACTTGAAAGGTGGAATAAAGAGATAGGCTATAATATCTCGGTACAGCAATGGGACAAAGGCTGGCTTATATCGTCCAAGCTTACTTGCTCCCATTCATGGAGGTTATTCTCCTGGCAATTAATGATTAGATTTTTTCATACCTCAGCTATAACAGCTCATTCTAGGGACATGGATATGTTGTTCATCCACACTCATTGGCAGTATCCTTGCCGCTTTAAATCTTGCCGGAAGGTCTTCAAGCTTGCTCCTCCCACCCACCCGGGTGGTATAACTCGGCTCCGCCCCATGGCCTTAGATCTTCCTTACGCTTGGGCTCAGGTTCCTCCTTAACGCTCTGCGTTTGCGACTGGTTCCCTGTTCTCCGTTTGCGGATTTAAAAATAAAAATTTTGCAAAAGACTTCATGCTCTTCTATCCTCAGCTGGCTGCGATGGACCAATCGACTCCCGGATTTTCGGAGATGCCCATGCGGGCAGAAGATGTCGCGGATGATCCTCACTCACGTGTATACTGCCTCAGGCCTTGAGCACGACCCGCGGGCTTGCGCCTGTGCTCATCTTTCTCGGCCCTCGTCCTCGACAGACCGTGCTGCCCGGGATTGCAACTGGGCCGCCCCCGAGAAGCGCTTCTCCGTGAAGTCCAAGGAGGTTCGGTTGGCGGTGAAGGCGGGCGGTTTTCATGATCAGCTCGAGCGGATGGTCAGCCTCTCGAAGAGGAGGCGCACGGGCCGTGATTTTCCTGCCGGCGGCATTTATCCCGCTCTCTCTGGGTTCTTCCTACACGGCTTCTTTTAAGGAGCTTTGTCTGTCCCTCTCCACTAAAGGAGAAGGGCTCTGCGTCTGGGACCTTATTCTCGGTCCAAAAGGGGACAGGGTAAGTCCTCCGCGGCGCTCTTGGGAGCGCGGAAGGTCCTTCTCCCGGGCCGCCGACTGTCGGCTTCGTCAACCGCCGCTTCGGCCACTGGCCTCACGGTGTCCTCCAGGTCAGTTGACCGAGACTCCACCGATGAAGTCGTGATTTTTCTCGACCCATTGGACGGGCTGTCGCTTTTAGCAGCCGAGATTCCCTCCCCGGTTCCGGAGGAGTTGAGGATCCGTGGCTCGCCTGTGCCTCCGTTCCCGGAGCCTCGATGGACCTTCCGAGCCGAGGGGAGTGCGGTTCCGCCGACACCTCTACATTCCCGAAATTCGGGACTCTCGGTCTCGGCCTCGACCTCAGGGGTCCAGCCGCTCCCACTGCCATAGGCGGCCCCGGGTCTCGCACCGCTGGTAAGCGGCGCCGCCCCGCCCTTCCTTGATTGAGGGAGGCTCGGCGAATTACGCCGACGGTACGAGACCTGCAATAGTTCTCCTGGTTGGCCGACCGCGCCTTCCTCGCTATTATGGTTGTCACTGAACGGTTGACACAACCTCGACTTAACCGAGAGCTTCTCCCATGTTGTTGCCAAACCAGCTGGTCCACCTTCTCGTGAACCTCCGCTCACAGCCACCACTGGGGCCCGGCATTTCTGGGCTGGCTAAGGGTTTACCCATCGTTGTCAAGTTACCTCACCCCACCGACCTCGCAGGTGAAGGTGGCTAGCCAGAGGTAGTTCTTCGAGGACTCTTCCGGTCCTGAGATGATTGCTCCTTCTTCTAAGCGACTGGACTTGGAGTCTTCAGGAGGTCAGTCAATGGATGAGTAGCCCGTCGTCCTTCCTAGGACTGCTTCGCTCATCTCGGAGTCTACCGATGGAGCTCGAACCCGCTTCCAAACGGGCCGGGTATCCTCACGGAGATTCTGGACCGAGGGGATTTCCGACGGAGGCCTTTCCGTGGCCGAGGCCATAGTGGGTCCGGCACTGGAACTTTGGCAGCGCCTGCTTCCTGCCCTGCGCCCGTTCCGATGGCTAGGAAGTGGTGCGGTCCTACCGGTTCCTTGTCCGGTTTTGGAACACCCTCTGCTGAGGGGTTGATTACCGACAGCTGCCGTGCCACGGCAACGCCCAGGGATGGGACAAACCTCCTGACAAGGAGTCCAAGAAATTGACTATGTCGGCGAAAAGTCTACGCTCGATGCCCTCTCTCTGCCTTCAGCCAGTTCGGCCGTCCTGCTAGCACATTTTTCTCATGCCCTGTTGGGCCCCTGGATGAGGTCATCCCTCATCTTCCGCCCGATCTGCTGACTACGGTTAAGCAGGTGCGGGACCAGGGCAGGGCAGTGGCCAAACAGCAGCTCCAGACTGCTTTGATATAGGGGACTCATGTGCTAGATCGGTGGCGGCCCGAGTGGCTATAAGTCCGTATGGCTTGGCTGAGGATATCCACCTTTACCGGATACCCAGCACATGTTGGCGGATGTTCTCTTTTGGGGACTGACCTCTTCGACCCTGGGGTGGAAGGTCACCTGCAGAGGATCGAGAGTCCAATGCCACCTTGGACTCGGTCTCTTCCGCTCAGAAGGACAAAGGCCAGAACCACAGCCTAAGCCCTTTGGGTCCTTCTTTGCCCTGGCGCGCCTGGCCAGCAACGTCAGGCCAGCAGGCCGGCTTTGGCATCCCAAACCCAAGCCGCGGCTTCCTCTAACAGGAGGCAGGAGAAAGGCCCAGGAGGTCCCTCGGCGGTCCCTCCTCCAAGCCTACCCAGTGGCGGGCTGAGGGGTGTCGCCCCATCCCGTGCCTTCACTCCTAGGTCCCCGTGGGGGACAGCTCCTGCACTTCCGTTCCGCCTGGTCCGCTGTTACCACGGACAGGTGGGTCTTGGAGGTGGTGGGAAGAGGCCTGCCTCTGGAATTCGAGCAGGCACACCCTTCAGAGCCGTCGCCCCTGAGGCTTGCGATCCCCAGCCTCACCTTGCTCGTCGAGCCGACATCGCCTCCCTCCAGAAGGAGGTGGTAAGAGAGTGGTGGACCCTCCTTCCAGACCCAGGGTTTGTGTCCAGGTACTTCCTGGTTCCAAAGCAGACGGGGCTGGCTCCATTCTCACTCACACGACCTAAACAAGTTCCCATGGTCTCGAACCTTCAGGATGGTCACTCTGGCTCAGATAATACCATCCTTGGGCCAGGTGTGGTTCTGCTCTCTGGACTTGCAGGGCCGCGTTTTTCCACGTCCCTATCCGTCCGTCTCACAGAGATTCCTTCGCTTCGGGCGGAGGGATCCCTCTTCGAGTTCCAAGCCATGCCTTCACTGGTCTCCAGCTCCCAGGGTCTTCACCAAATGCATGGCAGTGGTGACAGCATTCCTCATGCGCGAGGGTCCGGGTGGTACCTTACCTGGACGACTGGCTGATAGCAGCTCCCTCCAGGGAGGAGGCGGAGTGGTCCAGAGATCTGGCCCTCCAGGTCTGCTCTCAACTGGGCCTCCTTATCAAGAGGCCAAGTCGAACTTCGAGCGAAGCAGGTGATTCTATTCATCGAGCAGCTCGACTCTCTTTGAGCCAGGCCCGGCTCCCGGCGGACAGGGCGAGGTTCTTTCTCTTTGCCGATCATTTCTGGTTGGGCAATCGCCGACTGCCGGGGACTTCCTGCGCCTCCCTGGGTCTCATGGCGGCCTGCACCAGCGGGTCCGTTGGGCCGGCTGGAACGTCCCTTCCGTGAGGACTGGCCAGCCAGTGGTCCTGGCGCTGCGATCCCTTGGACCAGCTTGTGCCGGTGACACAGGGTTGTGGGCGCTCTCCAGTGGTGGACCGTTCCAGTTCATTTGCAGGAGGGCATCCCGTTCGTCCCCTCGAGCGGCGGTCTCTCTATCGGCCGATGCCTCTCTGATGGGTTGGGGTGCCCATCTGGGGAACACGGGCTCATGGCCTCTGGTCCCGTGGGTCGATGCCACATCAACCTGCTGGAGCTCCGGCGGTCCGCCCTGCTCTCACGCCTTTGCTCCCGTTCCTCCGGGGTCAAGTGGTCCGAGTCCAGGCGGACATCCACGACCATGTACTATCTGAACCGCCAGAGGCGGGGCAGCGCTCCATGCTTCTATGCAAGGCTCTGCGCATTTGGTCACTGCGTCTGCAGCCTGGAGGCGGATCTCCTAGCCATTCACGTGGCAGGCCTCCAACACCCTGGCCGATGCCCTGAGCGGATAGGGGCTGCATCCCCGCAGTGGTCTCTCTGCAGGAGGTAGTACATCTATTCTCCCTTTGGGGCACACCTCAGGTGGACCTGTTTGCCTCCATGGAGAGCAGCGAAGCGAGTCTGTTCCACCCGCCCCCTCAGCGGGGCTGGCTGCAGGGGATGCCTTCTCGAGGCAATGGACCCCGGCCTCTTTTCGCCTTTCCCCATTTCCCTTGATCCCACAAGGTGCTTCTTCAAGGCGAGGAGGGACAAAGAGGTGATTCTGATAGCCCCAGACTGGCCTCGCCAGTTCTGGTACCCAGATCTCCTCAGTCTCAGCTCCAGGACTCCACTGGCAGCTTCCAGCCTCGCCTGACCTGCTCTCAGTCAATCAGGAGAAGGTGTTCCATCCGGACCTTCAATCCCTGCACCTGACGCCTGGTTCCTGAGCGCTAGAGTTCCAGGCCTTGGGTCTTTCCGGCGAGGTCCTCAATGTAGTTAGGCGTCCCGTAAGTCGACCAGAAAATGCTATGCCTTCAAATGGAAAGGTTTTCCATTTGGTGTCGGAACAAGGGCTTGGACCCTTCCTCCTGTTCCTTTGCAAGCATCTTGGACTATTTATGGTCCCTTTCTAGTCAAGGGTTTAGGTCGACGATCCTAAGGTGGTGTACTCCGCAGCCATCTCTGCTTACCGGGCGGGCTGAAGCAGTCGTGGCGAGGAGAAGGTGGTCTGGCGCTTCAAAGGCCTTGATCATTTCCCTCCAGTGCGGGAACCCCCACCTCCGTGGGATCTACTGCTGGTACTGGCAGCTCATGGGCAAGCCATTCGAACCTATGCAGAGTGTGCTCTCTCTCACCTATGGTAGGAAGCCGCCTTCTTGCTGGCTATCCCGTCAGCCAGAAGGATGGGAAACTCCAGGCTTTCCATGAGTCTCCTTACCTGGTCTTCCACAGGGACAAGGTTGTCCTGGCGCCACCAATTAAATTCCTTCCGAAGGTGGTGGTGTCGGAGTTTCACCTTAACTTGTGTGGTGTTGACTCTGCCGTGTTCTACCCCTAATCACACCTCGAGGTCGTAATATAGGCTCCATACTCTGGACTCCTGTGAAGGGCGCGCTTATTATAAGGAGCGCCACGGCTGAAATCGGGGAGAGGTTCGCCAGCTGTTTGTCACCCTACGCTGAAGTCGCATCTGGCAGACCTGCAGCAGCTGGAGATAAGCAGGTGGGTAACCTCCTGCATAGATCTCTGCTATAAGTTGGCGGGCATGGAGCCTCCCAGAGGGATAAGAGCTCATTCTACCCGCCATACTGCTGCAACGGTGGCTGCTTCCAGGGACGTCCCTATCCAGGAAATCTGCAGGGCTGCTACCTGGAAGTCAGCAAACACCTTCATTACCCACTACCACATCGACCTTGAGTCACGCGGGATGCTGGTTTTGGGGCCTCGGTTCTCAGTCTCTCTTTCCCAAGTAAGTATATGGGGTGTCGTCTTGCCTCCCTCCTCCCAGGAGAACTGCTAGGAGTCTGCCAATGAGTGTGGATGAACAACATATCCATGTCCCTAAATACAGGTTACTCACCTGTAACAGGAGTTCTAAGATGGTATATGTTGTTCATCCATGCTCCGACCTCCGGCTCGGCCGCACAGCCTGAGCTTCCAGCGGGCCAGATCTGGCGTCATGGGGCGGAGTCAGAGTTATACCACCCGGGTGGGTGGGAGGAGCAAGCTTGAAGACCTTCCGGCAAGATTTAAAGCGGCAAGGATACTGCCAATGAGTGTGGATGAACAACATATACCATTCCTAGAACTCCTGTTACAGGTGAGTAACCTGTATTTACTCAACCACCAGGAATAAAGGATGCTGGCGCTAATGCGGGGTGACACCCGCACATCACACCCATATCTTTTGGACTTGCCCTGTCATACAACCCTTTCTAATCTCCTTACAGCAGGAGCTCTCAGACAAGCTGGGTGCCCCACTTCGTTTATCAGTGGAGTGTTATTTACTACTAGTTCTCCCCTCCCTGAGTTTAGTGACCCCCACACCAGGTACCTGTTGGGAATAACTCTCATAGCAGCAAAGAAGACCATAACCAGACTTTGGCTCACACCACAGTCTCCTACCATTCAGGCTTGGAGAGACACAATGAACCAAATATATAAGGCTGAGAGAATTTCATACCAATTGAATGACCAGACAGATTTATGTACTCTGAAATGGACAAGATGGATTCTTTACATAATGACAAGGGACCCCAACTTTGTGCCCTGACCAACACATAGCTATAAATATGTGCCAATGGGCTTGGTGAATGAAGAACAATGGGGAACCAGAATGATGGGTGAATGTAGGAAAGGGAAGGGATGTGGATAAGCTTAAAATAATATACCTGGGAATTACGGATTAAGTATAATATTAATAGAGCAGGAAAATCCACTTTATATATAAACCATTGAGAAATTGACTAATTGTATTGTGTATAATTCTTTTTATATCTCTTGCTCTGTATAAGATCAAATGCATGTATTATGAAGAACATGTGACTGCTGATACCCCCTTAAACCTGTAAAAAATCTGTCAATAAAAATTATATTAACAAAAAAAAAAATGTTGCTAAGACAGATACAAGATAAAAACGCATGACCAGTAATTTCTAATTCATTTAACATTGCAGAAGGAAGTTGATAAGATTGTATAAGCACTGTACATTTGAGGCGACGGCCATGGACACTATCAGTGTGCCTTATAGATGGAACCAACTAAGAGCAAGAGCATGTAACTGCGTTATGTAATTACGTAGGCATCCACGGTAACTGCTACGGAAACCCTGGATAGCCAGGCAGAGTTGAAGCTCAAATTGAATAGTGTTCCATAACCTAGGGGTGAGACTCAAGAATGTAGTATCAGCTAGTTTTGTTCTCGTTTTGGGGGTGCTTTGTAGGGCATGCTCACCATCTTAAAGGGTTGATGCTGTGAGAGGGCAGTAGAAGTGAGGCAAGGGACAAAGGCGCTTGGTTATGCAAGATGTTATAAATGATTCCATGCAAATCACATAGAGATTTTGGGGGGCATTCCGGCTGTACCTTTACTCTATTTTGGCACGCTGCTTGTGTGGGATTGTGAGTTGGCATTAGTATCATTTTGTGCAATGACAGAGCTATAGCCATTGATCAGTTGTGTCAATTATATTTTTCAAGACTGACACCAGCAGGTTTTTATTAATTTCACCCAGTGTGTGCGACTTCCAAGGTGGGTGGTATAGCATATCTGTATTATATTAAGAGGTTAGCTAAAAGACCCTGTGGAGCTGAGGGCCTTACCTCATGCCATGCTGATGACCTGAGTTTGATAACAAGCTTGTGTTGCCGGGGATTGGGGGGAGAATCGACCTAGCCGCCAGGCAGTTCCCTGTCCGGTACAGGGTAGTAGCTTTCCCGTCTCGGCTGACACCTAGTGGAGGCTGGGTGCCAGAGCAAGGACATCAGGAGGGTGATTTAATGGAGTGAGTGGATGAGGTGGAGTGGGGAGCACGTCGTGCCTTCCCGCGGCGCATGCGCTCACCAAGGCATGGTGGGGATGAATGTCGCCCACACACCATACCTTCACCCACTACGTCAACGGAGCCTGTGGCAACAACTGGATGTGGACCTTAAGGGGAAGGAGGGACGGCCTTCCCCCTCCTGACCCCGCCATGGGGGGAAATCCTTGGGGGTACTGAGCCGTATGGCAAGGTAGGGAGCTGTGGAAGGAGGGATGGTGACAGTGGCTGAAGGGAGCCTGCCCCACTGTGGCCTAGGTGCAGAAATAAAGGACGGGAAAAGAAAAAAAAGAGGTTAGCTAAAACTGTGATTTGTTATATGGCTTTGATATTCAGTATGTGAATATCTGAGTGTGATGGCCGTATAGGTAGAGATATGTGCACTAGAGTTTTTGTGGAATTGCAATACTGATAAAATTAATTCATGTTGATTGCCAGTAGGGCGGATCCATTATACTAATATAGTAATGAATATGTATGAAGGGCTGTTTAAAAGGATTACTGGATGTTGAAGTAACTAACCATACCTGAGCAGAGGAAGTGCGTCTCAAAGCCGTGGGGACAGGCTGCTAGTACTTGCTAGTGTTTTCACAATAAAATTAAAACTGCTGCACTTTAAGCTTTATGCGTGCTTTTCTTTTGTTTTTCTCCACAGTCAGGTCTGCTGTGCATTCCAGCTGCTCCTTCACTCTATTTTGGCACGCTGTCTATGTGGGATTTTGTTCCATGAGCTGCCCAGAGATCCTGGCTCTTACCTGAGTAGGGGATGGTAGGCAGGCTTGTGAATGAATGGTGAAGATGTTCAAACAACATGAAGTCTTGCTATATTATGACAGTAGCAGTTTGTCCCACCACTAGAACTGCTCCGGAGGTGAAATGGTTAATACCATTCCAAAATAGAACTTTGAGCACGAGCTCTAAGAAGCAGCTCTATCTGTGTAATTTCAAACCTGAACTGTCAGATTCTTTACTCCCTCAGTGAACAGTCGCCCGAGATTTCTCCTACTGCTCGGTTCATTTCTCTGTTTAAACAGTGTTTTCTCGGTTCGATTCAACCGAGAATAGTTTTATTTTAACCGCAAAACCGTTGGTTCAAGCTCTGTCTGTGGTAATCGTAAGTAAATTAAAGGTTTTGTCTGTGTGGAACTTGTAAGTTTATCGGTTCGGTTTTGAACCGATCAGCTGGTTTAAAACTTATTAACTTTAAAGTTTAACATTTTAGAGTCGGTTCCGGTTCTTATCGGTTCTAAAAAACGGATTTTATTACTTTTTTCCAATACCCGTGGACACAGTTAGAACCGATAAGGGTGTCTTGCCTGGCACTCACCGCTAAAGGGCAAGTTTTTCTGGTTAGGCTGGCATTATGTCTGAGAAACCCAAAAGAAAACTGGCCCACTGGTTACTAACACTGTGATGTATGTGGGGAAGTTCCTTGCCAAGACTTCACCCACACACCACATGTGTCTATTGTCTGGGGTTTGACCACCTCCAGTCAGACTGCCAGATATGTAAGAATTTCCTGCAGCCACCCTGGAAAAGAGATTGGCAGGCTCAGGGAGCGGAGAGGCCAAAAAGTCCGCTGACCCGATGGCCAGCCGGTTCGGTGCCAACCGAACCGGAGGGAGTGCCCTCTGACCAGGGCGAGACTTCCTCAGGCAAAAGAAAAGCTGGTTCTGAGGAACCAATTCCAGTAAAGAAAACTAGAAAGTCAGCAGGTTTGGAGTCCAAAACCCCTTCTCCAACTGCTGCAGAGATAGCAAAAGCCATACAAATTGTCCAGTCACTGTCTCCGGTTCCGTCCGAACCGCCACTATTTGGCAAAAGGTCGGTTCGTCCGGTTCCAGTGGTTCAGGAATATGATGTTGAGGAATTTTATGAACCAGAGGAGGGAGGATGATTATGAACAGTATGAATGTGGCTGGGAAGGTCTGGGTGTGCCCATTGAACCGACATTTCCCAGACAGACCTCTAGAATCTCCCCTATGCTATCTGAGTCCCCATCTCATTTTATGTTTTACAAAAGTTGCTGAAACCTCCAGCTTCCTTTGGAAGAAGCTGTGGATGAGCAAGAGGAGCCTGATTTTGTAGAAATGATGGATATTCAGAGTCTAGGAGATTGTCTATTCCTTTGCATAAGTCTTTTAGGAAGCAAACAATAAAAATTTTAAAGCTCTAATTCTGTGCCTCCTGTAGATAAAAGATGGACAGAAGGTACACATTGTCAGGTCCTGATACAGAATTCCTTTCTCAGCAATGCAGTCATGTTGGGGTAGTTCAGGCTGCAGCCTGTGATAAAGCTAATATTCCCCTGGCTTCACATCCTCCTGACAAGGATTCCAGGAAGATTGATGCCATGGAAAAAACAGTATATGGCAGCCTCTCTGGGACTCAGGCAAGCAAATTATATGGCTTATGTAGCTAGGTATTAGAAATCTAGATGGGATACTGTTATGGAATTAGCAAGCAAGCCCATGGCCAGCTGGCTGGCGAACTAGAACAGGTGGCTGCTGATGGCATTGAGGGCTTCTAAGGTACAGTTTCATGCTGCTGTGGATGTTAGTGATGTTTCCTCTAGGGTCATGGCCACATCTGTAGCTTTTCGTAGGTTGGCCTGGCTCAGGTGTATCTAGTCTGTCTCAGGATACCCAGACTAAGGCTATGGATTTTTCCTGTGGTGGGAAATTCTCTGTTTGGGAGCAGACAGAGAATTACATGAAAAGATGGATGAATATAGGACTACTTACAAAAGTGCCCAAGCTAAGGAGCTGCAAGCCACTCCTCAGAGGCATACCCAGGGGTAGGGGTAGGCCTTTTCACAGAACCTTTTATCAGACTCAGGCCTCCTCTGCCTGTGCTCAGAGGGGCTTCTTCAGAGGCAGAGGCAGACGAGGGGTGGGCAGGCCTGCTCCCACCCCTCAGCCTAAAGCTGCTGCTAAGCAGGCACCCTGATGGGGTGCCCAGGGCTGATTCTTCTTTACCGGTAGGGGGCAGGCTGGCTTACTTCAGTCAGAACTGGGCTTCTTTAACCTCAGACAAGTGGGTTCTGGAAGTAGTAAGCCAGGGTCTGGTTCTCAGCTTCAAAAAGTTTCCCAAGTTGAGAACCAGACTTTTCTACTGCAAGTGCTTCAGAGACCCTTGCTCTGGAAGCAGAGGTCTCAACCCTGTTGGCTCTCAGAGCAGTGGAAGGGTTCCTCCCTGCACCAGGGCAGGGGTCTGTATTCAGATACTTCCTTACCCCAAAAGACAGGAGAATGGCGGCCCATATTAGACCTCAGATATCTGAACAAGCATCTTTTGAAACCAAAGTTCAAAATGGTAACTCTGGCAATGATTTTACCCTCCCTAAGGCCAGGGACTGGTTAGCCTCCCTGGACCTCAAGGATGCTCTATTTCACGTCCTAATCAGAAGCTCCCATCGAAGTACCTCAGATTCGAACTACCCTCAGGTCATTACCAGTTCAGAGCAATGCCCTTCGGCCTTACCTCTGCCCAAGGGTATTCACAAAGTGTCTAGCAGTGGCAGTGGCTCACTTAAGGAGGCAAAGGATTGCTGTTTTTCCCTATCTAGACGATTGGCTCATTGTAGGCCAGTCCCCAGAACAGGTAAAATCTCACCTGCAAGTTACCCAGCAGCTTCTCACCTCCTGGGCTTTCTGCTAAATCTACCAAAGTCGGTTCTGGAACCAGTCCAGGTACTCACCTTTATAGGGGCAGAGTTGGACACAAAGCTAGCTAGAGCTTTTCTTCCCTTAGAAAGGGTGACAAATTTAGTGACTCTGGCCCTCCTTCACCCTGCAGGTCTCTCGACCAGCAAGACACTTTCTGCAGCTCCTGGGACACATGGCTGCATCCACAGCTGTTGTGCAGGGAGCAAGATTTCAGATGAGAGACATTCAGTTTCACTTGAGAACCTATTGGTCTCAGAGAAGAGACCCCCTTTCCAAGTTGGTCCCAGCGACTCGAACCTTGATCCAGGCCCTCCAGTGGTGGCAGGATCAGAGCAATTTAAGATTGGGGGTCCCCTTCATTCCCCCTGCTCACAATTTGACTCTCACTACAGATGCTTCCTTCTGGGTTGGGAGCCCACATGGCGACCTTTCCACTCAGGAGTGTGGTCCCCGGGAATCTCTGCTCACATCAATTTGCTGGAACTCAGAGCTGTCTTTTTAGCTCTTCAAGCATTTTCTGCATCTGTCCACAACAAGGTGATACAAGTCAGAACAGACAACACCACAACAATGTGGTACATCAACAAACAGGGGCACTCGGTCTTCGGCCTTGTGCACCGAGGCAATGAAGTTGTGGTCTCTGGCCTATTCCCTGAACACTTCCCTCATAGCAGTTCATCTTCCAGGGAAGGACAATGTCCTAGCGGATGCTCTCAGCAGGATTTCCCAGGGCCATCACGAATGGTCCCTGGATCCTCAAGTGCTGGGGATAGTCTTTGCCAGATGGGGCACCCCTCAGATAGATCTTTTTGCAGCCCCAGACAATCACAAACTTCCTCTGTTCTGTTGCAGGCCTCCAGTGTTGGGCTCAGTCCCCCTGGATGCCCTTCTCCTGGATTGGGAGGGGAAGTTTCTTTATGCTTTCCCTCCCTTCCCTCTCCTATTCAAAGTATTAGTCAAAATCAGATCTCAGCCTTGCAGGGTGATTCTGATTGCCCCGGATTGGGCCAGGCAGCCCTGGTACCCACTCCTTCTGTCACTGACAATCCATCTTCCCCTTTGCCTTCCCAGGATTCACAACCTGTTAACTTGTGCCCAGGGAAGGGTTTGGTATCCGGACCTCAAATCCCTCAACCTCAAGGCCTGGCTCTTGAGGAGTTAGAGTTTGCTGATTTACACCTCTCTCAAGGTGTTCTTGAAATCTAAAGGCTTCAGAAAGCCTTCCACTAGGCTACTTATAGTTCTAAATGGAAAAGGTTTTCCATTTGGTGTGCTGGGAAAATATTTCCCCAGAATCTGCTGATTTGCCCATTGTATTAGATTACATGGTCCATCTTAATTCCTTGGGTCTCAGACCAGCTACCCTGAGAGTCCATTTGGCAGCTGTATCTGCTTTTGTGTCAGCAGGAAAGTCATCCCCTCTTTCCACTCACCCTGTGTTTTCCAAGTTTTTTAAGGGCTTGCTCCATACTAATCCACCCTTTCGGGAACCGGCCCCTCCCTGGGACCTTAATGTTTGTATTGTCCAGTTAATGCAACCCCCTTTTGAACCTCTGTTTTCTGCAGAGCTTAAGTATCTAACTTGGAAAACTGTTTTTCTGGTGGCTATCATTTCTGCTAGACGCATAAGTGAGTTGCAAGCCTTGTCAGTGGAAACTGACTTTATTTCTTTCCACAGGGATAAGGTAGTCCTTAGGACTAATAGGAAGTTTTTACCTAAGGTGGTTTCAGATTTCCATCTTAACCAATCTATCTCCCTTCCAGTATTTTTCACTGATCACTCCTCTTCTGGTGAGAGGAGGTTGCACAACCTGGATGTTAAGAGAGCTCTTAGTTACTATATAGGCGTACTAAAGTCACAGGTTCGAATCCTCCAACTTTTCCTTACCTATGGTGAAGTTGGGAAAGGCAACCTGCCACTAAGAGATCAATTGCCAGGTGGATTGTCTCTTGTATCCAATTTTGTTATCAGAAACTGGGCAGAGATCCCCCCTCTGGCTTGAGGGCTCATTCTACCAGGGGTACAGCTGCGTCTCTAGCTGCTGCCAGAGACATCCCTATATTAGAGATATGCCAGGCTGCTACTTGGAAAACAGGTACACACTTTCACCAAGC
This sequence comes from Neoceratodus forsteri, assembly GCA_016271365.2. Classification (NCBI taxonomy): domain Eukaryota; kingdom Metazoa; phylum Chordata; order Ceratodontiformes; family Ceratodontidae; genus Neoceratodus; species Neoceratodus forsteri. Next base: position 1,339,496,697 of record CM028131.1, read on the forward strand.
ATTACTCCCTGGATGTCCAGGCCAGGAGAGATGCTCTGTTTGGCACAGCTGTTCTTCAGAGCCTATTCCCTAAGTAGGTTCTGCCCTCCTCCATGGAGGTACTGCTGTGTAGTCTCGTTATTGTCATAATATAGCAAGACTTCATGTTGTTTGAGAAGAAAATTACTCACCTTAGTAATGTTGTTTCTTCTAATGGAGTCTTGCTATATTATACCTCCCCAACCTGCCCCTCTCAGAACTTCTACTTGGGTGGGGTGGGCACTATTTTATGCCCTTTTAGCGTTTCTCCCTTTTGGGAGTTTGGGGTGTGTGTGTTTTATTATACTGTTGTTTTATTCTCATGTTGTTAGAATTGTGTTAGTAGTTCTGGTCCCTGACTTGAGTCTTGGGTGTTGGGACCAGCAATGGTTGTTAATATTTAGGTAGCCATTTGGCTAGTGTAGGTTACAGCTTCCACACAGACCTTAGTGAGTTTTTGCTCGTAAAGATCTGACCGTTCAGGTTTGAAATTACACAGATAGAGCTGCTTCTTAGAGCTCGTGCTCAAAGTTCTAATTTGGAATGGTATTAACCATTTCACCTCCGGAGCAGTTCTAGTGGTGGGACAAACTGCTACTGTCATAATATAGCAAGACTCCATTAGAAGAAACAACATTACTAAGGTGAGTAATTTTTTCTTCTGGAAGATCAACAATGACGACGAGTATGTCATTTTCATATCTTCCAAGAATCGATCTTCACCATTCAATCTCAGTTATGGGTCGGCCAGAGTACCGATCTTTCCTCCAAAGAAGGGAAGGACTTGGCTCACCCTGAGGGAAGACCGTTCTTTCCTCAGCCCTCTGTGGGAATAACTGCAGGAGGGCAGGGACTCTATACAGGTCCAGCAAGACCCGAGACTGGTCAGGGATAGGAAGAGGTTTCTGTGGCCTGGGAGCAGGAGGGTGCCCCCACAACTCATGCTGGACCCTGCGGGAGAAGAAATGAGTCTCCTGGTAGTTTGAGTTGAACACCCTACGCCGGGCCAAGGGTTACAACTGGGAGAGGCGAAGCCATGCCGTTTGCAGAATGCAGACTACAGTTCCCACCACCCTGGAAACTACCTGACTGGCATCATAAGATGCCCTCGCTTGGTGCCTTGCCAGCTCCAGGTCATAAGCGGAAAGGCGAATGGCCTGCCTGGTTGCCTCAAAGTCTGGCATGGATGCCAAGAGTTGACTCAGCATCCTCCAAAGGTGCTTACCATAAACTGCCTGGTGTCACTGATGTGCAGAGATGCACATAATAGTGCATAAAACCAAAAAAACTCTCCTTCCCCAGCATTGATCTCTGCAGAGTTGGTGTTTGGGGGGCGGGGTTGCGCATCGAATGCTTAGTCCCAGAGTGGGTCTGCAGCACCAGAATTCCTGCAGTGGGATGAGGGATGGAACCTGGAGACCCTGTGGGAGAGCAGTAGCTGCACTGGACATCCATAGGGGCTGGAGAAGGGTCAAAGAGACAGAGCCAGACATTCCTGAAAGCCTCCACAAATGACCCGGCTTATGGAGGGATGACAATACTGTCATTGCTGTATTCTCTGAGGAATGACAGCACCAGGGTAGCAGTATTTTGACCTGTAAAATGGCAAAGACTCGTCTCCTGCATCACCTTTGATAAGAATTGTTTTATCAAGAATACTCCGTGTCAAAGGAGAGTCAAATAGAAAAATCCTCTTCCTCAGAGGAGGAAGTGGGAGAGGAGGAGCTGGATTCATCTAGTAGTTGAGTAGTGACCTCAGGCCTAAAAATAGCCTGATCAGCTCTGAGGTTAAATTGGTGGAACACACCAATTGCTGACCTCAATTGGTCCCAGGTCATGGGCCCAAGAGGACCAGAAATACCTGGGAGAGAAGGAGAGGGGGACGAGGATGAAGGTCATGGGTGACTAGGCCAGGCCCTCTGCCAGGATTGCAAGAATGCTCAGGGGCTTTCATCCTGGAGGGAAGGCCTGGCAAAGATGCCCATCTGTGAATGTCCAACATCTATGGATCAGTCCAGACAGTGCCCTTTGGAGAGACACCCAGGTGGGGGGAACAGAGCTGTGTGTGTCCCACAGGGTGGCCTCGATCCCCACCAGTGGCAGGGGTAGATGGTTCTGGAGAGAAGCTTGGCCCTGAACTACTGCAGTGACCCCTGCCAGAGTTTCCGCCACTTCTACTCGAAGGGTGAACTGCAGGCCCAGTGCCCTGTCTCATTTTCTCACCAGTGCTAATCCTGCCTCCTGGGCTGAGCCCAGACTCTAGGCCACAGTTACCGGAAGAGGCGGACCCAGCACCACAAATGGCGCAGGTTGTGTTTTTGTGAACGGAACCGGGACCAGATCTGGCACAGGAAATGGCACCAGAACCCGAACTGGCACCATGAACAGCACCAGAAGGGTCCCGTCACTGTGCTCTGCATCCACCTGAGAGGGAACTCAAGAGGAGGCTCCTGGCCCTGAGATAGGCTCGGAAGCAAGCCCCGGAAGGCTTCCTTTCTTGCCGGTCCCATCTACAGATCCAAGGTAAGCACCAATATCCTCCCCTGTGTCATACGACCGCTCGGGGGAAGAATGACAATAACCTTGAGGTCTAGGGAGGGACCAACTCCGGAACCATTCCCTCCTCCAGTACCTCAAATGTTGCCAGATGGGGGACGGGTCTTGCATTCAGCACCATCTTGCTCACCAGTATTGACTTTAGTACCAGGAGCTAAGGTGGCACCGGGCTGCAGTGCTGCTGAGGTGCCCACCAGTGTAGATCCAGCATATAGCTTCAGGCTCACCTCCGGGGGCATTTGCTTCCCCGGGTGGCCAACGGATTGGGAAGGGGTGCTCAGCTGACTTCCTGGTGGAAGCCGAATGTCCACCCGATCCCTCTCCCAGGTCTTCCGACATCTCGGCAAGGCGAGTGTGTGGCTGGCCCTGGTCTTTCTCAGTACATATAGTACTGGGAAGGGGCTTGGGGCTTGGCGTCCCTAGTGCAATGCCTGTCTCCGAAGGTGGGCGGATCATGGTACCACTTCCACACGTGCTTGTCAGGGGTTCAGTAGTCTGTTGAGAAGAAGACATCACACCTATCCATATCGTGGTCAGCGCCAAGGCAGATCCAGCAGATGTCCTGCTGGTCCTGAACAGCAGTGTGCACAGGAGCACCGATGCGTGGAGGGACCATCGCGGTTCTTAGTTTTTTACTTGGCCTTCTTGCACTTGCGCACCTCGGGACCTGTTATGATGACACAGATAAATAAAAAAAAAAAAAAAACGCAGAAAAGACAAGAGCGTGGCACTGAACTAAAAACAAGAAGAATGTGAAAATAATAAACAGCATGGGGGAAAAACTGTGCTGAGAAAAATGGTGTCAAACTATGCTGTGACGAACTGTGGAAAGTCTGTGACGTAGTTTTGGCAACAGAGTTCCCACACTGTGTACTTGACGGCGGGAAAATCAGAACTGAGGAAAGTAGGGGGACAGTGTTGGTAATTGGCTAACTCATGAGAGCAATGTCGGTACGTCTACCTCGTGGGTGGGGCTGACACTGACGTTGGTCCTCTAGGCTGCAAAAGACCTTGCTCCTGCTGCGTTCTGGCACCTCCTGCTTAGACCCTTACGTGGGAATGAATAGTAAAGATTAATCTTACTTCGAGATGGAGCTCTTGCAGCAGGCAACACAAGTAGGAATGAAGCCGGCAGGTGGCAGGACCCCACGGAAAATTTCTTGCTAGTAGTATACAGCAGGGGGCCACCCCCGACGTCAGCCTGCCCTCGACATCCCATGTGGTATAAAAGGGGTGGTCCCCCAACATCCCTCAGTTCTTTTTCCGCCATCGACTTGCATGCATTGGCTCCATGGACGCCTTCAGCTTCGATTGACTACCATCTTACACGTGTTTTTCAACGCTTTATTTCCGAAAAGTTCATTTTTTTTCCTATGCTTTCTACATTTTGCAGAGAGAGGGGGAAAAAGATAAATACCAGTCGAGATCTGGTTCATCCAACTCCCGATCTGCCTCCCGGGGGAGTTTGGACTTAGCCTCCCTGACTGCGCATTCAATTACCCGGCTGATGGTAGTGAGACCACCTAGCCAGGTAAGGGTGACAGGAGGCTCAACACAAGAGTCTTCTATGTTGCAACCTCTGAAAAATCTGGCCACACTCGCACTCCTCTGGCCGCAATTCAGACACTAACGTTAGGTCCTCTAGCAACAGACCAATGAAAGCGTCATCCAAGTCAGCCACCTCTGGAGCTGACTCCCTGGAAAGATGCGGGGGTTCGGGCCACTCCTTCGGGAGGCCCGTCTCTGAATCTCCCAGGGGCCTAACATCGCTTAAACCAATGTCGGAAAAAAAGGGCGACGCAATAAAAGGCTGCCGGCCGATGACACACTCGGCTGCCAGGCCTCGACATCCAGTAAACGAACGACGGCTACAAATAGGTCGCCAGACAACGCCCGTCGCCAGCCCAAGGAGTCCGAAGTCGGGACTCCAACCCAGCCCAAGGCCCCAACTACCACGACAGTAGTGTCATCGGCCACATTGCTGTCCCCTACCGATGAACGCAGTGACTCACCGTCAAGTAGTCTGACGTCAGCCTTACTTCACAAAACAGCTGACGACCCCAGCCCATAGCCCAAAGCCCCGTCGCGACCTGCAGGGCTGATGACGGGTACATAAAAGCCGCCAACTCCAACCCCAGATCAGACGACAGGTCAGGAGTCAGGTCCGTCAAACCGGCCGATGCTGGACCAGGAGCCAAGACTCCAACTATCCCAGGCCAAGGACCTGCTTAGCTCTTGGTGGGACACTGTCACAGCTGACGTCCTCCCAGCCAGACGTACGATAATTGAGGAGCCTGTTTCCCCGGGAACCATCTCCTCCACCTAGGGAATATACCACCCCTACCCAAGGAGCCCTGCTCCTTCACCAGTCGGCAGGGGTCACTCGGGCCACAAAAGACACTCCAGGACAAGGAGCAGGAGCTCGACACACTCTACAGAAGGACACATACGCAAGCACCGACATACCAGGTCTAGGTCCTCCTCCTCAGATTCGGACCATTCCTCCTTTTCTTCATCTGGGTCCTCCTTGCGGTGGGGGGGAGAGGGGAGACCTCCCATCACTAGACCCGAGAGACACACCAAAGCCCCACCTGACGATCCCTCCTTTGTGGAGGTTATGCGCCACATCCAGTCGAACATGGGCTGGGACACTGAGGATCTCGACCCTGAAAGGCGTCAACTTGCCAAATATTTGCACCAGAAAGACCCCAAACCAGTGGTTGTACCACCTCTGGTGGATACCTTTCAGCATGTGACCAAGGCGGCATGGAAACATCCATCCACTTCTTCGGCTATCCCAAAGAAGGCAGATCGCCTCTATAGGGCACCCAGAGAGGAACCCTTTCTAGGCGAACAGCCAGTAGCTGATTCCATTGTTATTACGGCAGCTCACGACAGGTCCCAGAGACCTAAACATTTAAGTACACAGCTACTGGACCGAGTGTTCAAGCAGCTGGATTCAGTGGGCAGGAGGGTATATTCATCGGCCACCTGCACCATCAGGTCTCTTAATTTTCTCACCCACATGGTGCAGTTTCAAAATGCCATATCGGAACAAGGGATGGACTTAGTCTGGGACCCACCAGATTGTCCACAGAAGGCTGAGCTCGAAAAACTCATGCAGACTGGCTCAGACATAGGCAGTCACGTTCTCATATCAGCCTATGATTCTGCAGATACAGCAGCCAGAGCAGCTGCTATGGAGGTATGCCTCAAAAGACACTCCTGGCTTAGAGTCTCTGGCTTCGTCCAAGGCATCCAAGCAAGCATCTTAGACACCCCCTTTAAGGTCTCCATCCTATTCGTAGAGGAATCCAAAAAGATCATCACCAGGATAGAGGACTCTGGAAAAGCAGTGCGTTCAGCCTAGACGATGTACAAGCCCAAACAAAAAACATTTTGAAAACAGCGTTTTCTTGGCAAATCTGGCTAGCAATCCAGATATCAGTGTCAACAGCAGCAGAGAGGAGACTGCAGTCGCAAGGGCCACTCCTGTGGCTCCGGAAGCTCGGGACAAAGGTCAGCCAAGTCCACCCAGCCCACTCTTCCCACCGCCACTAATGCTTGACTTTTAGCTGAACCCTCCTCTCCTGGCAGATCTAGTAGGAGAGGCAGCTGGAGGCTGCTTTTCTCTCTATCTGGAGGGCTGGAGGAAGGTCACTTCTGACCAATGGGTTCTACAGATGATTCAGTGAGGACACTCGATAGAATTCATCGAGATACCGCTGGACAGACCACCCCTATTCTCCCATTATTCCTGATCCCATGCTGTTGTCATCCAGGATGAAATTCAAGCTCTGCTGGATAAGAGAGCAATAGAGCCGGTACCAGCCACTCTGAAGGGCCAAGGGTACTAGTCTCACTTTTTTCTAGTACCCAAGAAAACGGGAGACTGAAGACCCATCCTAGACCTCAGCAACCTCAATTACTTCATGGAATACAGCTGCTTTCGGATGGTCACTCTACAGGGTCTGCTACCCATGATCCACACAGGAGATTGGCTCTAATCCCTGGATGTGCAGGATGCGTAGTTACACATCCTGATAGCCAGGCACCACAGGAGATTCTTAAGATTCAAATTCCAGGGTCAGCAATACCATTTCAGGGCACTGCCCTTCGGCCTGTCTTCGGCACCAAGGGTTTTCACCAAGTGCCTGGCAGTAGTAGCAGCAGCCCTCCAAAGGAGAGATGATTATGTCTTCCCATACCTGGACGATTGGCTCCTCACAGTCCTGTCCAGGATGGCCCTTGTGCAAACCGTGGAAGACACCTTTTCACTCTTTGTGGCACTGGGAATCACAGTAAAGATGCTGAAATCCTCACCCTAGCTGATTCGGAGGCTCCAGTTCATTGGAGCTCTTCTCGACACCCCTCAGGGGAAGGCCTGCCTTCCAGAGGAAAGAGCGGACCGCCTAAGGGGTCTTGCCCATCACATTCAGTCTTCATGACAAGTCACGGCCAGGACTGTACTCAGACTACTCAGTCACATGGCAGCAGCCATTGCCACTGTACCATTGGCCCGACTGCATATGAGGATGATCCAGTGAACGCTGAGGGTCCAGTGGGTCCAACATTGGGACAATCTCGACCAACTTGTCTCAATCTCAGGACCTGTCCAACAAGCCCTCCAGTGGTGGCTGGTCCCATCCCACCTTTCGGCAGGTACCCCCTTCCAGAGGATACTGCCTACACAGATCCTGACAACAGATGCCTCCGGCACAGGCTGGGGAGTACATCTGCAAGATCTTAGGACTCAAGGGTCGTGGCACCCGATAGAGGAGTCTCTGCATATCAATGTATTGGAAATGAGGGCCATCCTATACACCTTGCAAGCATTGCAAACTGACCTACTTCAAGGACACCTCCCAGTCCAGACAGACAACATGTCAGTGGTGTTCTACATCAACAAACAGGGAGGAACCCACTTGTACCAACTCTGCCGCGAGGCCATGAGAGTTTGGAAATGGGTCATAGCTCACCATATGGTGTTCTCGGCAGTTCACATCCTAGGTGTGCAAAACACATTGGCAGATGTCTTAAGCTGGTCAAGGTCCAGAAATCATGAGTGGGAACTCCAAAAATCAGTTGTACAAGACCTGTTTGACAGGTGGGGTCTGCCAGAGTTGGACCTTTTTGCATTCCCACACAACGCAAAACTGCCCTGTTTCTGCTCGCTAGATCCCGGGCCTGATGTTTTCTGGCAAGACACATTATCCCTCTGCTGGACAGGGAGATTCCTATATACCTTCCCTCCCTTTCCCCCTGATACAGCGGGTTCTTCTCAAGTTGTAGTCAGGAGGGGCAGACATGATTCTGGTGGCTCCCTTCTGGTCTTGACAGATTTGGTTCCCCCTTCTTCAACAGTTGGCGAGTGAACCACCTCTACCACTACCACTGAAGTCACACTTGCTGTCTCAGGACAACGGGACTTTAGTGCACTCAGACCTGAGATCCTTACACCTGCATGCGTGGCTCTTACTGAACTAGCTGTTTCCCACTTTGGGGTCTCGGCTAACGTAGCCGACATCTTGGTGGCTGCCAGGAAACCCTCCACTAGGGCCACATACGCCATGAAGTGGAAACACTTCTGTCTCTGGGGTTTCAGCCATCACATAGATCCACTTGCTTGCCCAGTGAACTCGGTCCTTGAGTACCTCCTTTCCCTTTCTGACTCAGGCCTTAGCTACTCTTCTGAAAAGTTGCACCTCTCTGTGGTGTCAGCTTATCACGCACCTATGCAGGGAAAAACCCTGGCACAGTCTGATCTTGCATGCACTTTCCTGCATGATATCCTTCATATGAAGCCACCCATCAGGGACCCCATCCCTCCATGGGACCTTCTTTTTGTTCTGGAAAAACTTACGTTACATCCATTTGAACCAGCCGCAGATTGCGAGCTTTGCTTTCTGTCTTGGAAAGCATTAATCTCACTTCAAGGGGGAGCTCTTGCAGCAGGTAATACCATCAGGACTAGGGCCACCAGGCGTTAGGACCCCACAGAAAAATTTTCAAGCTAGCAGTCCCCCGGCGCCACCTCAGTTCTTTTCTTGCTGTTGACCCACAAACATTGGATCTATGGATGCCATAGTTGCAGTCGACTGCCTTTTTTCTCGCGCACAGCGCAGTATTTTTTTTTTTCAATAACAACCTTTCTTCGACAGTTTTTCTGTCAAGTTTAATGTCATCGTCAAACATCTAAGTGTGCATGTGGGAAGCAGATCCTGGCGGAAGACAGCCATTCTGCCTGCCTGATCTGCCTAGACCCAGACCACTGGCCGGATGATTGCCCAGACTGCATCAAATTCAACAACAAGACCAGGATTCGCCACGCCAACACTTTAAAGGTCTATCTTCTTGAGCAGCAAGTAGCCGCCATTCAGAAGGCCCCATTGGGACACAGTTCATCCTCTTCATCCAGGGAGTCTCTCCCCAAAGAGAAGAGATTGGGAGGGAAACGCCACCATTGGGAGAAGGAGAGGGCCAGATTGGAGTCCTGCTCAAAATCGCCTCAACAGGCTCTGCTACTTCCATTTACAGCAGGAGGTCGGAATTGGTCCCCCCCAGGTACCAAGGCAGCTTTTGGGGACACACGCAGGAAGTTGACCACCTCTACTCAAGCAAAAGGTAGGAACATAGAAACATAGAAGTTAACGGCAGATAAGGACCACAAGGCCCATCCAGTCTGCCCATTTTTTTCTATCTTATGAATGTGCCATAGGCCTGTACTCTGTCAGTGGCCTATCTATTCATACTCATCTTTATTGGGAGTCTTCTTTGACGGGACAGCCATCCGCCCAGATCCCCTAGGCCCACTGACCCCATAAACTTGGGTTGACCCATGAGGAACAGGTGTTGGCTTTGGGCAAATTCAGAGTCCACCACCCAAAAGCCTTCTGGGACGTCCAATAAGCACAAGAAACCAGATGAACCAGTGAAACGCTGTGAGGTCGTCAGGTACCAGACGCCTCCCCAACCTGAACACCGGGCGTTGTCTCCTTCCCAGACGACGTGGGTATTCCGACTCTGTGTCGGAGAAAGAGCAAGCATCTCTGGCAAAAGAAATGCCATCAGCCCTGAAGGATCGTCCATTGGCCCCGACGACCGATTCCCCAGACAACGGGGTACCAGATGCCCAGCAGCCATCAGAAGAACTGGATGTCAGGCCGCCAGACACTAAGGATCTGATGCCTGATGTACCAGTTGACAGAGGGCCTGAGGACTGGTCGTCCACACCTTCGGACCAGACACCCGGACTCTCAGGCGCTTCAAACCAGACGCCCCCACCGCCAAGTTATTACACTAGCTGAGGTGGGAGCACTTTTTAATGCATGGTGGAACGCCATCAAAGGGGATCTTCTCCACAGGCCCAGGGATCCATCCCCAGTAAATCCACCACTCAGAGACCTCACTCCTGAGTGGTCTTTACCACTGAAGGAGCTCCAGCCACAAGATAAAGAGGACAAGCGGATGCCTGGGTCAGATGGCTGCAAAAGAAATCCATCGCCCATCCCATCATCCAGCGGACGCCCGCCGTTGACGTCAGGGGACAATACAAGGAACTCGTCTTCAGACTGTTCTTCAGAGTACGAGCTCCCCATTCTGTCTCCAAATCCGAGATACTCGCCAAGGTCACCCCCAGATGACCCATCCTTTTTGGACATTATGCGCCATATTCAGGCGCTTTACCAATGGGACACTGAAGAATTAGACCCAGAACGTTGCAGACTGGCCAAATTCTTGTGAGCCACAGATCCCAAACCATTGGTCATTCCCCCCTTTGGTGGAACCATTTCAGAGTGTGACAAAGTCCACATGGAGACATCCGGCCACTATGACTGCAGTTCCTCGTAAGGCTGATAGACTGTACAAGATACCAAAAGGGGAGCTTTTTCTGGGTGAACACCCAAAGGCAAACTCGATGGTCCTGACAGCTGCCCATGGCAGGGCACAACAACCACGCCCACATGAATGCCCAGCCACCAGACCCAGAATCTAAGAAATTGGATCAGGTGGGGCGCAAGGTGTACTCCTTGGCAACTTGCACCATTAGGTCACTCAGCTTCCTGACCTACATGGTCACTGACCAGAAATCCCTGTGGGCAAAGGCAATGGACCTGGCCAAAGCACAGCCAGATTCGGAGGTTAAGGCAGAACTTCTTGCTGTGATTGTCTGCCATGGATGTGGATAAGCATGTCCTCAGGAGTTCTTATGACTCTGTGGATACAGCAGCAAGAGCAGCAGCCACCGGATGCTTGGCTCAGGGTTTCAGGCTTCCGACACGATCTTCAGGATGCTATCCTGGATGCTCCTTTCCAAAGACCAGTCCTGTTCGGTCAGGACACAGAAAGACTGATCACTGGACTTCAAAACTTGGGTAAAGCTGTGTCTGAAGTCCACAGAATGTACTGGTCAGAGCCACAATCCACACACCGCTGTCCCTTTCGGAAAAATCAGGAACAGCAAGGAAGGCGCCAGACTCAACATAAGGGAGGCTTCAAAAGAAGAGGCCACCTAATCCCTTTAGGCGCCCAGGGCCTCAAAAACCCCAAGGCGCCAAGACCTCCCCTACCTACACCCTCCAACACAGCATGACTCCCTACTGACCCCCTCCACCACAGCCTGTGCAGGGGTAGGCGGTAGGAGGGAAGATTCTCCCTCTACCTATCCGGATGGTCCAGTATAACATTGGACCAGTGGGTCCTCCAGATAGTAGAAAGGAGATACTTCCTAGAGTTTACCCAGTTTCCACCGGACAACTCACCAGTCCCCTCCCACTGCTCACCCTCCCATGCTCTCCTCCTGAGGGCAGAGATACATACCTCACTGGACAAAAGAGCCATACAGGAGGTTCTTTTTGCTCAAAGGGGAAAGGGATTTTGTTCCCATTTCTTCCTTGTCCCGAAAAAGACAGGAGACCTCAGTCCCATTCTCGACCTGAGTCAACTGAATGCCTTTGTCAAATACAAATGGTTCAGAATGCTGGCCTGGTGGTGCTGAGGGCTGATGCGCTGGACGCCACACCTCATGCCATGCTGGTGACCTGGGTTCGGACATGAACCCATGCCGTCAGGGGTTGGCAGGGGAGGAATAGGATTGAGCATCCGGAGGACTGCTCTCCTATCCCAGGGAAGGATCCAGTGAGTCACCACTCTGTAGCGGCCCCTGGTGACGACCGGGGGCCCTGCTAGAGTGGTGCCATGGAGGGGTGGAGTGTGGCAGACGTTGGCATGCTGTGCCTAGATGTCATTGTACTCCGCAGGGAACCAAAAATCAGAGGAAAAAATGGGCACAGGTCGGGCAGCATAATCCTCTAACCTCCGCAACCCGGCCCAAATGGTGCCTCCTCGGCTGGATTCTGTATGGGCGAGTCGAGCTGTGGGTAGCTCCTCACAGCCCCGCCATGGGGGGTGATCCGTGGGAGCCATGAGGAGGTGGCCTGATCTCGGGTTTGAGGCCAGGGGGGTCAGTTGGGGATGACTAACCGACCGTGCCTAGGCAAGGAGAGAAAATATCTGGGGGGAAAAAAAAGGTTCAGAATGGTGACCCTGGCGAGCCTGGTACCAATGGTCTGCCAAGGAGACTGGCTTTTATCACTAGACATGCAGGATGCCTACATGCACATCAAGATCCTGCCATCTCACAGGAAGTACTTGCACTTCACCTTCCAAGGAGGACACTACCAGTTCAGGGTGCTGCCATTCGGCCTATCCTTGGCACCAAGGGTTTTTACCAAGTGCCTAGCGGTGGTAGCGGTGACCCTCAGGAGAGGGGGTCACTTTGTATACCCCTACCTGGACGATTGGCTTCTTACTGCACCAACAGAAGTCCAATTAAACAGGACCTTGGAGGAGACATTCAGCCTATTCCAGACGCTGGGCATCACCCTAAACCTGCTCAAGTCACAACCATGGCCAGCTCAAAGTCTGCAATACATTGAAGCAGTCCTGGACATAGTCCAAGGGTGAGTTTTTCTGCCCACAGACAGAGCAGCAAGGCTAAAAGAAGTTGCCTGCAGGGTACAAGACTCGGACTTGGTTCCAACGAGAGTGGTTCTACAACTGTTTAGTCACATGGCAGCAGCTATTGTGACAGTTCCATTCTTGCGTCTGAACATGAGGATTCTGCAGCGGCACCTCAAAGTTCAATGGAATCAAGGTACAGATGAGCTGGAAGAGCCCATTCAGATCTCCAATGCAGTCCGACAGTCCATGACCTGGTGGCCCACCCTGGCCCATCTGAGCATAGGGGTTCCCTTTCAGCAACCCAGTCCACTGCAGACTCTCACCACCGATGCATCAGGACTGTGATGGGGAGCACATCTTGCTTCGCATCAGACAAGGGGCTCCTGGAACTCAACAGAATGAGCCCTTCACTAAACATTTTGGAGATGAGAGCCATTCTGTACGCCCTTCAAGCTTTCCAAGGGGTACTCCTTCCTGGACCTCTACTGGTCCAGTCGGACAATACCCCGGTAGTCTTTCATCTCAACAAGCAAGGGGGTATACATTCGTATCCCCTGTGTAGAGAGGCGATGAGAGTTTGGTCCTGGGCGGTGGATCACAAGCTGGACATCACAGTAGTCCGTGTTTCAGGCACCCACAATGTCCTCGCAGACAGCTTAAGTCGCTCTCCATTTCAGAACCATGAGTGGGAACTACAGCAAGAAATCATAGACAACCTCTTCGAAAGGTGGGGTCAGCTAAAACTGGACCTCTTTGCATCCCCACACAATGCCAAACTGCCCAATTTCTGCTTGCTTGATCCAGGGCCTGGTGTTTTCTGGCGAGACGCATTGTCCCACTCTTGGACAGGGAGGTTTCTGTATGCTTTTCCTCCCTTCCCTCTTCTTCAGAGGGTTCTGCTCAAGTTGCAGACAGAAGAGGCCAGGATGATACTGGTAGCGCCATTCTGGCCTCGACAGGTTTGATTCCCGCTGTTGCAACAGCTGGCATTGGAACTGCCGGTTCTGTTGGCCCTATCCACTCACTTAGTCTCTCAAGAGCAAGGGACATTGGTCCATCTGGCCCTCCGGTCCTTGCACCTGCATGCTTGGCTCCTGCGGACTTAACTAGGGATAGGTTTGAAGTATCCCTTAAGAGTGGCAAAGGTACTCGTGGCAGCGAGAAAACCCTCTACCAGGGTGACCTATGCCATGAAATGGAAGCGTTTCTACTTACGGGCGATTCCCCATTCTCTGGATCCCCTGGGTTGTCCGGTGGAATCTGTTCTGGAGTACCTTCTCCACCTGTCGGACTTGTGTCTCAGTTACTCGTCCATAAAGGTGCATCTCTGTGCTCTGTCAGCTTACCATGCACCGATAAACGGGAAGACTCTGGCACAGCTGGACATCTGCAAGACCTTCCTGCGAGGTACCTTGCATATGAAACCCCCCAGGAGACACCCGTACCATCCTGGGATCTCCTGTTTGTTTTAGAGAAGCTCACCTTGCCACCTTTTGAACCAGCCGCAAGCTGCAAGTTCAGCCTTCTGTCTTGGAAGGCGCTACTTTTAGTTGCCATTATTTCAGCCCGGAGGATTTCCGAGCTGCAGGCTGTGATGTGTAAAGAGCCGTATCTTGTTTTTCACAGGGACAGGGTAGCCCTGTGCACAAACCCAAAGTTTTTACCAAAAGTAGTGTCTGAGTTCACGTTGAACCAAGACATCCAACTACCAGTTTATTACCCAGAGTACCCAAACAGTGGGGAGGCATTGTTACGTACTCTGGATGTTCATAGAATTTTGCGTTACTATCTGACTAGGACCAGGTCCGCCAGACAGACAGACCAGTTGTTTGTCTCCTTTGCCCACAGGAAGCTGGGAGCATCAGTCACAAAATAAACCCTAACTAAGTGGCTTGTGCACTGCATCACCTTTTGCTAACAGCACCACCACAAACCCCTACCAGGGCCGGTGAGGTGTCCCTCCACCAAAGGGGTGGCGACATCTTTCGCTTCCCTCTGAAATGCATCATCAACGGACCTCTGTGCGGCCGCCACTTGCAGTTCAGTACATACCTTTGTGAGGCACTACAGTCTGGACATTGCTTCAAGAAGGAGAGCAGGTTTTGGCCTAGCAGTTCTTCTGGGACTTCTCTCCTAATTTCCCACCGTTTTTTATTGTCCTCCACCCTTTCGATCTGGGTCTTTCCTTGAGCATTGCTTGGGACTCAGTCCTAATGGTATTACCTGCTGCAAGAGTGCCCCCTCGAAGTGAGATAGTACAGTTACGCAAGAGCTTACTGTAACAGTAGATCTTCGAGAGGAGCTCTTTCAGCAGGAGGCTTTCCCACCCACCTGCCCCTGGGGACAAACATTGCATCTTCTCTTTGGGGATGGGACATCCTCCTCGGTTCTCCGTCTGTATCTTCAGCCGAGTCTCCAGCAGAACTGAGGTGGTGCAGGGGGACCGCCCTCTTTATACCACGTCTAACATCAGGGCAGTCCCCCGCCACAGACTGCTAGCTAGAAAATTTTTCTATGGGGTCCTAGCACCTGGTGGCCTTAGTCCTAATGTATTACCTGCTGCAAGAGCTCCTCTCAAAGATCTACTGTTACTGTAAGTTCTTACATAACTGTACTTTTTTGGTTGTAGTCACTTCTGCTCAGAGGATCTCCGAGCTTCAGGCTCTGATGTGTAAAGAGCCATATTTAATTTTCCACAGGGACAGGGTGTCCCTGCAAACAAATCCTAAGTTTTTATCAAAGGTGGTGTCTGAATTTACCCATAACCAAGACATCAGCCTGCCAGTTTATTATCCAGTGCACTCGAATAGAGGAGAAGCTGTGTTACATACATTGGATGTTCACCAGATTCTCCATTATTATTTAACCCAAACCTATGGATCCAGACAATCTGACCAATTGTTCATCTCCTTTGCCCCCTGAATGTTAGGGGCACCTGTTACAAAACAAACCCTTTCTAAATGGTTAGATCTTACTTCGAGACACAGCTCTTGCAGCAGGTTACACCATTAGGACTGAAGCCGGTAGGCGTCAGGACCCCACGGAAAAATTCTAGCTAGCTATCTTCAGCGGGGACCGCCCCCGACGCCGGTTCCGCCTCCGACATTAGGCGTGGTACATAAGGGGGCGGTCCCGCCAGAATCCCCAGTTCTAGGGACATGGATATGTTGTTCATCCACACTCATTGGCAGTATCCTTGCCGCTTTAAATCTTGCCGGAAGGTCTTCAAGCTTGCTCCTCCCACCCACCCGGGTGGTATAACTCTCGGCTCCGCCCCATGACGCCAGATCTTCCTTACCGCTTGGAAGCTCAGGTTCCCTCCTTAACGCTCTGCGTTTGCGACTGGTTCCTATTTCTCCGTTTGCGGATTTAAAAATAAAAATTTGCAAAAAGTCTTCTATCCCTCGCGGCTGCGATGGACAAATCGACTCCCGCATTTCGGAGATGCCCATGCGGGCAGAAGATGTCTCGGACGGATCCACACTCCACGTGTGTCTACTGCTTAGGCCTTGAGCACGACCCGCAGGCTTGCGACCTGTGCTCATCTTTCTCGGCCTACGTCCTCGAAGACCGTGCTGCCCGATTGCAACTGGGCCGTCCCGAGAAGCGTTTCCCTCCGGTGAAGTCCAAGGAGGCCCGGTTGGCGGTGTCCATGGGGCGCTCGGGCGGATCAGCTCGAGCGGATGGTCGCCTCGAAGAGGAGGCGGCGAGGCCGTATCTTCCTCGGCCGCTGCATTTATCCTGTCTCTCTGGGTTCTTCCTACACGGCTTCTTTTAGGAGCTTTGTCTGTCCTCTCCACTAAAGGAGAAGGGCTCTGCCTGCTGGACCTTATTCTCGGTCCAAAAGAGGACAAGGGTAAGTCCCTCCGTCGGCCGCGCTCTTGGGAGCGGGAAAGGTCCCTCTCCCCGGGCCGTCGTCCGTCGGCTTCGGTCGACCGCTCGGCTTCGGCCACTGGCCTCACGGTGTCCCCGTCAGGTCAGTTGACCGAGACTCCCACTGATGAAGTCGAGATTTTTCTCGACCCATTGGACGGGCTGTCGCCTTTAGCAGCCGAGATTCCCCTCTCCCCGGTTCCCCCGGGAGGAGTTGTGGATCCCGTGGGCTCGTCTGTGCCTCCGGTTCCGGAGCCCTCGGATGGACCTTCCGAGCCTAAGGGAGTGCCGGTTCCGGCCGACACCTCCCCGGACCGACCCCGGAAATTCCGGGACTCTCGGTCTCGGACCTCTTCGCGGTCCAGCCGTTCCCACCGTCATAGGCGGTCTCGGTCTCGGCACCGCGGTGAAGCGGCGTCGTTCTCGTCCTCCTCCTCGGATGAGGAGGCTTCACGTAATTTCGTCGGTATGAGGACCTTATGTTGTAACAGCTCCTCCTGGCGGGGAATAAGCCGACTCCGGCGCCTTCCCGGCCATTAAGTAGCTGTCACGGGCAGCCGACACAACCCCTCGACTTGTCGGAGGCCTATACAGGCGGTTGTTCGGCCAGACCAGCTGCTCCACCGATTCGGTGGAACCTCCGCCTCCAGCCACCAATGGGGCTCCGACCAAGGATTCTCGGTCGGCTAAGGGTTTACCCATCGCTGTCAGTTACCTCACTCCCGACCGACCTCGGCAGGTGAAGGGTGGCTCAGGCCAGAGGCAGCTCTTGAGGACTCTTCCGAGTCCGAAGATGATTCCTCCTTCTTCTCAAGCGACTGGACTTGGAGTCTTCAGGAGGTCAGTCAATGGGCGATAGCCCGTCGTCCTTCCTAGGACTGCTTCGGCTCATCTCGGAGTCTACCGGGATGGAGCTCGAACCCGTTTCCAAACGGGCCAGGTATCCCCCTCACGGAGATTCTGGACCGGGGGGATTCTCCGACGGAGGCCTTTCCGGTGGCCGAGGCCATAGTGGGTCCGGCACTGGAACTTTGGCAGCGCCCTGCTTCCTGCCCTGCGCCTTCGGCCAGGATGGCCAGGAAGTATGCGGTCCCTACCGGTTCCTTGTCCGGTTTTTCGGAACACCCCTCTGCTGAGGGGTTGGTTACCGACAGCGTTTTCCGGCGCGCCGGCAACGCCAGGGATGTGGACAAACCTCCTGACAAGGAGTCCAAGAAATTGGACTACGTCGGGCGAAAAGTCTACGCTGAGTCCTCTCTCGGCCTTCGTCAGGCCAGTTCGGCCGTCCTCATGGCACATTTTTCTCATGCCCTGTTGGGCTCCCTGGATGAGTCATCCTCATCTTCCGCCGATCTGCAGACTACGGTTAAGCAGGTGCGGGACCAGGGCAGGCAGTGGCCAAACAGCAGCTCCAGACTGCTTTGGATATAGGGGACTCATGTGCCAGATCGGTGGCGGCCGCAGTGGCTATAGGCGGCGGGTTTGGCTGAGGATATCCACCTTTACTCGGATACCCAGCACAAGTTGGCGGATGTTTCCTTTGGGACTGACCTCTGGCCCTGGGGTGGAAGGTCACCTGCAGAGGATCGAGAAGTCCAATGCCACCTTGGACTCGGTCTCTTCCGCTCAGAAGGACAAAGGCCGCAAACCACAGCCTAAGCCCTTTCGGCCTTCTGTGCCCCCGGCGCGCCCGGCCCAGCAACGTCAGGGCCAGCAGGCTCGGCCTTGGCATCCCAAACCCAAGCCGCCGGCTTCCTCTAACAGGAGGCAGGGAGGAAAGGGCCCAGGAGGTCCCTCGGCCGGTCCCTCCTCCTCCAAGCCTGCCCAGTGACGGGCTGAGGGGTGTCGCCCCCATCCCCGTCACCTTACCCCTGGGTCCCCCCGTGGGGGGACGGCTCCGGCACTTCCGTTCCACCTGGTCCGCTGTTACCACGGACAGGTGGGTCTTGGAGAGGTGGGGGAAGAGGCCTGCTCTGGAATTCGAGCAGGCACCACCCTTCAGGAGCCGTCGCCTCGGGGGCCTTGATCCCCAGCCTCACTGACGGCTCGTCGAGCCGACATCGCCCTCCTCCAGAAGGAGGTGGTAAGAGAGGTGGTGGACCCTCCTTCAGACCCAGGGTTTGTGTCCAGGTACTTCCTGGTTCCGAACGACGGGGCTGGCGCCATTCTCGACCTACACGACCTAAACAAGTTCTAAGGTCTCAACCTTCAGGATGGTCACTCTGGCTCAGATAATACCATCCTTGGAACGCCGGGTGTGGTTCTGCTCTCTGGACTTGCAGGACGCGCTTTCTCATGTCCCTATCCGTCCTGTCTCACCAGAGATTCGCTCGCTTCGAGCGGAAGGATCTCTCTTCGAGTTCGAGCCATGCCCTTGGCTTGTCTCCAGCTCCCAGGGTCTTCACCAAATGCATGGCAGTGGTGACAGCATTCCCTGCGGCGCCGAGGGTCCGGTGTACCTTACCTGACGACTGGCTGATAGCAGCTCCTCCAGGAAGGAGGCGGTGGTCCAGAGATCTGGCCTCCAGGTCTGCTCTCAACTGGGCCTCCTTATCAACGAGGCCAAGTCGAACTCGAGTCGAGCAGGTGATTCTATTCATCGGGCGCAGCTCGACTCTCTTCGAGCCAGAGCGCGCTCCCGGCGGACAGGGCCGAGGTTCTTTCCTCCTTTGCCCGATCATTTCTGGTTGGGCAATTGCGCCTGCCCGGGACTTCCTCGCCTCCTGGTCTCATGGCGGCCTGCACCAGCGTGGTCCGTTGGGCCCGCTGGAACATGCGTCCCCTTCAGTGGGGACTGGCCAGCCAGTGGTCACGGCGCTGCGATCCCTTGGACCAGCTTAGTCGGTGACACAGGGGATGTGGGCAGCTCTCCAGTGGTGGACCGTTCCAGATCATTTGCAGGAGGGCATCCCGTTCAGTCCGCCCGAGCGACGGTCTCTCTGTCGACCGATGCCTCTCTGATGGGTTGGGGTGCCCATCTGGGGAACACTGCTCATGGCCTCTGGTCCCAGCAGGAGTCGATGCCACATCAACCTGCTGGAGCTCCGAGCGGTCCGCCTAGCTCTCACCGCCTTTGCTCCGTTCCTCCGGGGTCAAGTGGTCCGAGTCCAGACGGACAATACCACGACCATGTACTATCTAAACCGCCAGGCGCGGACGCGCTCCATGCTTCTATGCAAGGAAGCTCTCCGCATTTGGTCACTCGTGCGCAGCCTGGAGGCGGATCTCCTAGCCATTCACGTGGCAGGAGCCTCCAACACCCTGGCCGATGCCCTGAGCCGGATAGGGGCTGCATCCCACGAGTGGTCTCTCCTGCCGGAGGTAGTACAGCATCTGTTCTCCCTTTGGGGCACACCTCAGGTGGACCTGTTTGCCTCCATGGAGAACGCGAAGCTGAGTCTGTTCCATGCCCGCCCCCCTCAGCAGGGCTCGCTGCAGGGGGATGCCTTCTCGAGGCAATGGACCCCGGGCCTCTTTTACGCCTTTCCCCCATTTCCCTTGATCCACAAGGTGCTTCTCAAGGCGAGGAGGGACAAGGCGCAGGTGATTCTGATAGCCCCAGACTGGCCTCGCCAGTTCTGGTACCCAGATCTCCTCAGTCTCAGCTCCAGGACTCCGCGGCAGCTTCCAGCTCGCCCGGACCTGCTTTCAGTCAATCAGGGGAAGGTGTTCCATCCGGACCTTCAATCCCTGCACCTGACCGCCTGGTTCCTGAGCGGCTAGAGTTCCAGGCCTTGGGTCTTTCCGACGAGGTCCTCAATGTAGTTGAGGCGTCCCGTAAGAGTCGACAGAAAATGCTATGCCTTCAAATGGAAAAGGTTTTCCATTTGGTGTCAGAACAAGGGCTTGGACCCTTCCTCCTGTTCCTTGGCAAGCATCTTGGACTATTTATGGTCCCTTCTAGTCAAGGCTTAGGTCGGCGACCCTAAGGGTGCACCTGGCAGCCATCTCTGCTTACGAGGCGCGGGCCGGGAAGCAGTCGATGCGTCAGGAGAAGGTGGTCTGGCGCTTTTCAAGGCCTTGATCACATTCCTCCAGTGCGGGAACCCCCACCTCCGTGGGATCTACTGCTGGTACTGGCAAAGCTCAGGGCAAGCCATTCGAACCTATGCACAGGTGTGCTCTCTCTCACCTGTCGTGGAAGACCGCCTTCTTGGTGGCTATCACGTCAGCCAGAAGGATGGGAGAGCTCCAGGCGCTTCCATCGAGTCTCCACCTGGTCTTCCACAGGGACAAGGTTGTCCTGCGCCCCACCGAAATTCCTTCCGAAGGTGGTGTCGGAGTTTCACCTTAACCAGGTGTTGACTCTGCGGTGTTCTACCCCAATCACACCTCAGAGGCCGAATATAGGCTCCATACTCTGGATCCTAGAAGGCGCCGCTTATTATAAGGGCGACGGCTGAAATCGAGGAGAGGTTCGCCAGCTGTTTGTCACCTACGCTGAAGCCGCATCTGGCAGACCTGCAGCCAGCGGACGATAAGCAGGTGGGTAACCTCCTGCATAGATCTCTGCTATAAGAGCGGGCATGGAGCCTCCCAGAGGATAAGGCTCATTCTACCCGCCATACTGCTGCAACGGTGGCTGCTTCCAGGGACGTCCCTATCCAGGAAATCTGCAGGGCTGCTACCTGGAAGTCAGCAAACACCTTCATTACCCACTACCACATCGACCTTGAGTCACGCCGGGATGCTGGTTTTGGGGCCTCGGTTCTCAGTCTCTCTTTCCCAAGTAAGTATATGGGGGTATAAGTCTTGCCTCCCTCCTCCCGGAGAACTGCTAGGAGTCTGCCAATGAGTGTGGATGAACAACATATCCATGTCCCTAGAAATACAGGTTACTCACCTGTAACAGGAGTTCTAGGAATGGTATATGTTGTTCATCCACACGACCCACCCGACTCCCCGGCTTCGACGCACAACCTGAGCTTCCAGCGGGCCAGATCTGGCGTCATGGGGCGGAGCCGAGAGTTATACCACCCGGGTGGGTGGGAGGAGCAAGCTTGAAGACCTTCCGGCAAGATTTAAAGCGGCAAGGATACTGCCAATGAGTGTGGATGAACAACATATACCATTCCTAGAACTCCTGTTACAGGTGAGTAACCTGTATTTCTTTCCCGCCGTCGACTTGCATGCCTCGACCCTCCGGTCTCAGTCTAGCGCGCGACGCGTGGTTTCTGAACTTTCCTACGGGAATTTACTCTACTTCGAAGGATTCTTTCGTTGATGTCCTCTCCGACCTCCGGGCATACGTCTAAGTGTGCTTGCGGAAGCAGATCCCTTTGGGACCCTCACACGCGCCTGCGTCCGTGCTTGGGCCCAGGCACGATACCAGGCCTGCTCCTCTGTCAAGGGTTTAATAGCCGACGAGGATCCGGCGACAGAAGGCTCTTCAGGCGTCCTACTTGAAGAAAATTTAGGAGCCATGTCCTCTAAGGGGAATCTTCAAAATCCCACAAGCACGCCGAAAGGAAGAGAAGGAGAAGGACCCTTCCAGGTCTCCAACTCGGGCCTCCGAGTCCGCAGCTCCGGTCTAAGTCAGACCGTCTCCATCCGGGCCTCTTCCTCCCCGCTGCGGTAGTTGTTTCTATCTTCTCAGGCCCCTACCGCCAGGCCGTCGTCGTCCTCCACTCCTAAGGCCTCGTTGAAGTCCGGGGAGCGTCATCACCACCACCATAAGTCGGGCTCCCGCTCGGCGGCACCCGACGTCCGGTCCTCTTCAGTGCCGCCCCGGAAAACCCTAGAGCTTACTCCTCTGAAGAGGCCGGTAGACCCGACGCCGGCTCGACCTCCGTCGACCGTCCATCACTCCTCCTCGGAGCTGTCATCTGCTGTCAGACCGTCGTCGGCCAAGTCTTCCCATTGGACGTCGGTTGGGGGAACGGCGTCCGCAACGCCTGAGAAGAGGACTCCTGTGCCTCCGACCGTCGTCGAGCAGGAGTCGCTAACGGAGGAAGATCTGATGCAGCCCAAGGAGCAGACGGGCGATCCCGGCCTCGTGCAGTCTCCCAGGGCTCCCTCGCCGCCGCCCGAGGTCTCTGTGGAGCCGTCGCCGGGACCTGACGACCGCCCCCCCCGGCGTCTGGGCCGTTGTCGGGATTATCTATAGCGGATGTGAAGGATCTCTTTACATACTGGTGGGACACCATCAAGAAGGACGTGGCACCCACCGCTCTTCCTCCTCCTCCTCCGGCTCCTGCCCCCCCTTCGCCTACGGGGTCGGTTGGCCTCTCTACTCTCCCCAGGAGTCCAGATCTCCTCCCGGGTTCGATCATCAAGAGAGACCTCCGTCAAGATCTTCTTCTGGATCACCCAGCCCCAAGAGATCCAGGAGGCGCCAACGTTCGCGCCGGCGGAGGACACGGGATCAGTATACTCCACCTCTAGATCCCCATCTCCAATCTCCATCCCTTCTCCGGACCCACGTGAGACGCCACGGTCTCCTCCGGATGACTCCTTGTTCATGGATATCATGCGCCATATCCAGGAGAACATGGGGTGGGATGCTGAGGAGTTAGACCCCGAAAGGCTACGCCTGGCTAAGTATCTTCGGCAGAAGGACCCCAAGCCTGTGGTGGTGCCACCCTTGGTGGACACCTTTGTGGACGTCACCAAGGCTGCGCGTGGAAGCGTCCACATTCGTTACCGGCGGTGCCGAAGAAAGCTGACCGTCTATACAAGGCTCCTAAAGAGGACCAGTATTTGGACGACAACCTCAGGCCGATTCTCTGGTCATAACAGCCTCACATGACCGGTCACAGAGGCCGCAGCATTTGAGCACCCTGCCACCGGATCCAGAATCCAAGCAATTGGACTCTCTGGGCAGGCGCACGTATGCTTCCGCTACCTGCGCCATCAGATCCTTAAATTACTTAACCCACATGGTTCAGTTTCAGAACGCTCTGTGGGAACAGGGTCTGGAGGTAGCTGAGAAACTACCTGAAGGTGAGCAGAAGGAGGAGATGCTCCAGCTCCTCCGCACGGGTTCAGACTTGGGGACCCAAGTGCTTAGAGCCGCGTACGATTCCGCGGACTCATCGGCCCGAGCAGCAGCTTCCGGCGTTTGCCTCCGGAGACACTCCTGGCTTCGTGTCTCCGGCTTCACCCCGGACGTCCAGAAGAACATTATGGACGCCCCTTTCGAGGGAGATGTGTTATTTGGTAATCCTTCGGAGAAGATTATTACCAAACTGCAAGAGGCCGGGAAGGCGGTGAGGTCGGTACAAGCCATGTACCGTCCTAGGCTCGGTTCCTTTCGTAGGAACCAAAGCCGTTTTCGTGGGCGGACACAGAGGCAACAGCCCCGCTCCGCTACACAACAGAGGGGCTCTGGTTTCCGCAGAACCCAGGGTAAGCAGCCCGCTAGCAGAGGTCAGCGCACCCCTAGGTCGACCCAGCCAGCGGGTCCATCTGCCGCCACAGCATGACTCCTTTCCGGCCCCCGCCCCTCAGGATCAACGGGAAGCTATGGTCGGGGGTCGCATTGCGAACTTCCTGCCGGGATGGCAGGCGATCACCACCGACAGGTGGGTTCTGCAGTTGGTCAGCGTTGGCCACTTTTTAGAGTTTGCAGAAAAGCCACCCTCGAGGCCTCCTCTGCTCTCCCGGTATCCGGGTCAGCATGGAACCTTACATTGGCAAGAAGTACTCGCGCTCCTAGAAAAGGGGGCGATAGAGTACGTCCCGGGGAACCAGAGAGGACAAGGATATTATTCTCACTTCTTCCTGGTTCCCAAGAAAACAGGGGACCTCCGTCCGATTCTGGACCTAAGCGACCTCAATATGTCGGTCACGTACAAGAGATTCCGCATGGTGACCCTTCCGGGTCTTATCCCCATGCTGAAACAAGGCGCCTATTTAGCGTCTCTAGACATGCAGGATGCATACCTGCATATCCCCATAGCTCAAGCGCATCAGAGGTTCCTGCGCTTCGAGTTTCTAGGCCACCATCTTCAGTTCCGGGCTCTCCCGTTCGGACTGTCATCCGCACCAAGGGTTTTTACCAAATGCATGGCAGTCGTGGCAGCGTCTCTAAGGAGAAAGGGCCACTATGTGTTCCCGTACCTAGACGACTGGCTTCTCATGGCCGCCTCCAGAGAGGCACTCTTGCTCGCGATCCAGGACACCCAGGACTTATTTCGATCGCTGGGCATCCTTATAAATCACGAGAAGTCCCTCTTGGTACCGTCGCAAAAACTGCAGTTTATAGGTGCAGTGTTGGACACGGTCGAGGGAAGAGCTTTTCTTCCGGCTGACAGGCGGAGCATCAGGTCCCTCATAGGGCCTTATCATTGAACCAGACCGTACCGGCCAGGGCGGTCCTTCGTCTGCTCGGACACATGGCTGCGGCCATTCCTACAGTCCCTCTCGCACGACTCCACATGCGAATAACACAGTGGATGCTCAAGGCGCAATGGGACCAGAGGCAAGACCATTTGCAGCATCCAGTCAGGATCACGAAATTCGTGATTTGCGACTGGCAGTGGTGGCTAGCCCCCGGGTCGCTCTCCAAGGGTGTCCCGTTTGCAGCGCCGTCCCCGGAGATAACCCTCACCACGGACGCCTCAGGTCTCGGGTGGGGAGCACACCTAGACGGGGTGAAGTCTCAGGGTGCATGGATCCCATTGGAGGCTCATCTCCATATCAATGTCCTAGAGATGAGGGCGGTCCTCTATGCACTTCAGGC
Organism: Neoceratodus forsteri; assembly: GCA_016271365.2. Taxonomy (NCBI): domain Eukaryota; kingdom Metazoa; phylum Chordata; order Ceratodontiformes; family Ceratodontidae; genus Neoceratodus; species Neoceratodus forsteri. Next base: position 1,339,521,790 of record CM028131.1, read on the forward strand.
CTTCCAGTCGATAATTCCACCGTGCACTATCCTGCTTCAGACGGACAACACGGCAGTAATGTATTACCTCAACAAACAAGGAGGCGCACACTCTTACCCCCTTTGCAGGGAGGCCATGAGAGTGTGGGATTGGGTCATCGGACACGGCGCAAACCTGATTGCGGTTCACGTTCCCGAGGTGGACAACACGATCGCAGATGGCCTGAGCCGTTCCCAGGCCAGAGTCCACGAGTGGGAACTTCTTCAGAAGGTGGCAGAGGATCTGTTTCTTTGATGGGGAGTTCCAGAGCTGGATTTGTTCGCATCCCCATCCAACGCAAAACTGCCCAATTTCTGCTCGCTAGGTCCAGGGCCTGGTGTTTTCTGGTGAGACGCGTTGTCCCTCTCCTGGGTGAACAGATTCCTCTATGCCTTCCCTCCTTCCCGTTGATCCAAAGAGTTCTTCTCAAACTGCACAGGGAACGCAGCGGTGATTCTGGTGGCCCGTTCTGGCCCAGACAGATATGGTTCCCTTGCTGGCACAGCTATCTCGGGAACCCCGCTCCCGTGCCGCTCAGCTCCCACCTACTGTCTCAGGAGGAAGGTTCATTGCTCCATCCGGATCTACGTTCTCTGAACCTGCATGCTTGGCTCCTAGAGACATAGCCATCTTGCGCCACGGGGTCTCGCAAGAGGTTGCAGAGGTTCTCTCCGCAGCCAGAAAGCCGGCAACGCATGCTACGTATGCCATGAAGTGGCGTCGTTTTTGTTTATGGTCATGGGCTCGTGACCTTTCCCCTTTAGGTTGTCCTGTGGGAGTAATTTTAGACTATCTCCTGTCTCTCTTCCATTCAGGGCTAGCCTACTCCTCTATCAAAGTGCACCTTTAGCTATTTCTGCCTACCATCTTCCGGTGGGCAGCGTGCTATTCTTGCAATTAGGCGCCTCGGGAATTTCTTAGAGGAGTGTTGCACCTTAGGCCCCCCATCAGGGACCCAGTGCCTCCGTGGGATCTACTCTTTGTCCTGGAACAACTTACGCTCCCTCCCTTTGAGCCTGCCGCGGATTGTGAGCTACATTTTCTGTCGTGGAAGACGTTATTTTTGGTTGCCGTTACTTCAGCCAGAAGGATCTTTGAGCTTCACGCTCTCATGTGCAAAGAGCCCTATTTGGTTTTTCACCGGGACAGAGTATCCCTGAGGACGAACCCAAAGCCCAAAGTTTTTGCCTAAGGTGGTTTCGACACTCACTTTGAATCAGGATATCGACCTTCCGGTCTATTTCCCCGAGTTACTCTAATAGAGGAGAGGCTTTGCTCCACACCCTGGATGTTCACCGCAGCCTGAGGTATTACCTTAACAGATCTAAACCCTTTCGGGGTTCTGACCAGCTTTTTGTCTCCTTCTCCCAGAGGATGAAAGGCCAACCAGTATCCAAACAGACTTTGTCTCGCTGGCTTGTCCAGTGTATTTCGTACTGTTACGAGATTAAACAAAAGCCCCTCCCGGGTTCTATCCGGGGTCATTCTACCAGGGGTGTGGCCACTTCCTTTGCAGCACTCAGGAATGTATCCATTTCAGCTATTTGCGCTGCAGCTACTTGGAGCTCTGTGCATACCTTTATCAGGCACTACAGTCTGGACATCGCCTCTCGGCGAAGAGCAAGTTCGACTTAAGCGGTGCTGAGGGTCTCCTGTCCTGAGTCAGGACTTGGAATGTTTTCTTGTCTCTCTGCCTCCTCCCGGATCTTCTGGTAGCGTTACTGCTTGGGAATCAGTCCTAATGGGTAACCTGCTGCAAGAGCGCTGTGTCTCGGTAAGATAGTACAGTTCACGTAAGAACTTAGCGTAACAGTAGATCTTCGAGAGCAGCTCTTGCAGCAGGTACCTTCCCGCCCACCTTTCCCCCTTAGAGGAGGTACGGCTCTGCCAAAAAAAAAAAAAAAGAGAGATAAACGAGAAGAAGAAGACGGAGAAAAAGAAGAAAATGCTTATGTCGGGATTTTCTCCCTTGTTGCCTTCTGACGGTGGATCCTAGGTCTCCCTTTTGATGTCATCCTGGGCGGGGTCTCGGCGGGAGAACTGGGGATTCTGGCGGGACCGCCCTCTTATGTACCACGCCTAACGTCGGAGGCGGGACCGACGTCGGGGGCGGTCCCCACTGAAGATAGCTAGCTAGAATTTTTCCGTGGGGTCCTGACGCCTGCCGGCTTCAGTCCTAATAGTGTAACCTGCTGCAAGAGCTGTTCTCGAAGATCTACTGTTACGGTAAGTTCTTACGTAACTGTACTTTAATTGTATTGTGTTCTGTTATCAGAAGTACGACAAACCCTTACAAGGACAGGTAAAGGTACACGCCACCAGAGGGGTGGCAGCCTACTTTGCTTCCTTAAGGAATGTTTCTGCAGCAGACATATGCACAGCATCCACCTGGAGTTCAGTCCACACATTCATTAAGCATTACAGTCTGGACATTGCTTCTAAGTGCAGGACCGGCTTCAGCCTTGCGGTCCTGCAGGGCCTTCCCTCATGAGGGACTCAGTCTTTATCTCTCTGTTCCTCCACCCTGTATGTAAGGGACTATGTACTGCTTTGGACTCTGTCCTACTTGTGTTACCTGCTGCAAGAGCTCCATCTTGAAGTAAGATAGTATAGTTACATAAGAACTTATTGTAACGGTAGATCTTCGAGAGGAGCTCTTGCAGCAGGTGCTGTTTCCCACCTGCCTTCCCCTCAAGGGATTCCTTCTGCATTCACAGCAAGAACATCTGCCTCCTAGGTTACAGGAGGATCCTCAGTTTCTCCATCCAAATTTTCATCCGTGCCAGAATCTCCGGTGGGAGAACTGAGGGGCTCTGGGGGACCTTTTATACCACATGGGACATTGGGGGTGGTCCCCCGCTGTATACTGCTAGCTAGAAATTTTCCATGGGGTCCTGCCATCTGCTGGCTTCAGTCCTACGTGTGTTACTGCTGCAAGAGCTCCTCTCGAAGATCTACTGTTAGGGTAAGTTCTTACGTAACTGTACTATTCTTGGAAGATCAGAAAATGTTACTGTATGTCGCATCCCATTTCTGTAAAGTGGACTTGGCAGAGCAGAGAAAACTAGTACCCCTTACAGAAGTTAGGAAAAAGGATACCACAGGCTATGGTGATCCGAGCTTTGGGAGTGAGGTTGTGACTAACCTTATATGATAGATATAGATGTAACCTTGAATTTACAGCTTTGCAGATGGCTATAATGTGTGGAGAGCAATCAAGAGAGGAGTCCGATATAACAGCTAAGTAATTAAATGAGGAGACAGAGGCAAAGAAGAAACCATCTCTACAGGAAATGGTAAGAGAGGATGGACAGTTCTTTAGTCTGGGGGATGAGCCAAAAAGCATAGCCTCGGTTTTTGTTATTTTCAGGAGTAGCCTGTTAACTTTAAGCCAGCTGCATGTAGGTCAGAGAATAGATGCCTATTTATGTTTTCAGTATTGTTGGAACTTGAGAGGAGAACAAGGTCATCTGCATATAGAATGGGCATACTTCCGGACAGACAGTAATCGATGTAATTAATGTGCAAAGAGATGAGAAGAGGTCCTAGGAACGACCCTTGTAGGACACCAACTGTGGTGGTGACTGGCTCAAAGAAAAGGACCCAGGCATGACTCACTGGTGCCTTGTGCTCAAGTAATCTCTAAACCAAAGAAGTGCAGTGGAGGAGATGCCTATGTTACTGCATTTGTTACAGAGCAGGGAATGGCCAACAAGGTAAAAGATTTTGGTGAGGTCTAGGAATACAGTGCCAGTAACAGTACCCCTATCCATTGCAGTAGCAGTGTTTGCAGTAAAGGTAAGTAGGGCAGTCATAGTGCTGTGCCTCCTGTGAAACCCGTGCTGTGATGAGATAAGAGATTATGGCTGGTAAGGTAGTCAGTAAGTTGGCTGGCGACCAGTTTTTCGAGGACCATGTTTAGCACAGGTAGAACAGCAATAGACCTTTATTGATTTTGGTGTTATATTAAAAAAAAAATAAACAATATGAGATAATTTCCAAAGATCAGGCACAATCCCGAATGTCAAAGATAAAATGGTAATTCTTGTAATTTTGAGGCAAGTTTGTTTGCAACATTGTAAAGAACTTTTGGGTTTGATCCCATCAGAGCCAGCAGAGTTGGATTCAGGAACCTGTTTAAGACGTTTGCAGGCTATAGAAACCTACTTTAAAGTAGAAAGTGGGATAATTTGGATGGTTTGAGATTGATGGGGAGGGTTAGTTGATGGGGTATACTGAGGCAAGGAGGGGAAGGATTCAGTATATAAAGAGAGAGAGATCAGGGAAGTGAGGGTTAAGGGCGTTTGCTATTGTGAATGGATTACTACAGTTAATTCTTTAGATATCTGTGTCAGATGGGGAGAGGTTACCTCTCTGACTCATCGTATGCTTAATGCACATGTAAAAAAAATAACATAGGTGTGTCCACCTGTGGAGTCAAAAAGCTTTTTATAGTAGGTGCTTTTGTTATGCCCAATGGCCTTTCTACAATCCCTCCTGAGCATCCTGCAGTTTACCTTAGTGGTTCCTAATTTTCCAACAATCATTCTTCACCATTGTTTCCTACCTGTGGGTCAGTGCTGGAGGAGCTAGGACCTCGCTGGAGCGAGAACCTTTCTGGGGCCTGATGACACAGGTAGGCCTCATGCATGCCTGCTGGTGTACAGCAGTACCAGGTCCCAACTGCCCGAGTCCTATTTGCCCCCTGTCTAGTGCGCATCAGTAGCATTGATGCTTTCTTCTTTGGGGCCAGAACTTTACCGTCTACATGATAGCAGCACTCACTTCTTCAGCTTTAGTGTAAATACTCTGGAGTTTATTATTTTTGTGTCAGTTTAGTTAGTTGAATATGCAAAAATGACACATTCCTTTCAGCCCTACCTCATGCTGATGGTCGAGAACTATGGAAGAAGGTAGGGAGCCTGAAAAGGCCAGTTGTTCCAGCAGCGGGGCTGTGTCTGGCCACCACCTGTCTCTGGGTGGGTGCTGTGGCAAGGGACAGTCCGGTGTCTGGGAGTATGGGCAGTCCTCCTGGAGTTGAAAAAAGAAACAGCCCAGATCTTGCACACACTCTGCATTGGGGTCTTTGCACTGTTAGGCTTTGACCTCTTCCCATAAAAAAAGGGAAGAAATGGCACTGGTTGAGGTCATCCTCTGGTCACTGTGCTGTGAAACACTTGACTTCCACAGGTCTGGGTTCCCAGCCGACATCACAAACAACACCAGGGATGCCTGGGCATGTGAGGTTGGTGTCTCCCTCCCGGATCCCCTCTCCTTTAAAGTGGACCCTGGTGGGCACTTGGGCCATTGGGCAGCACTTAAGGAGCAGTGGGTGCAACGTGTAAATGAGGCTGTTGTCATTTTTGGTGTCAGCTCCTGACCCCTGGGGTTGGCAAGGCTGGTGCCATCTTTGATGCTGCTTTTCTTAGGCGTGTGGCTGAATTCAGCCTCAGGACAAGTGCCGCGGTTGGTGCTACCGATGTCTGCCCCACTTGTGGTGTCACCTTTGTCCCCTCCAGGGACAGGGGGCATCCACGTTGCCTCTGGTTGCTGTGGGGCCGGTGGGGTCGTCAATACCATTGGCGGTGCTGCTGATGGTGTCATGCGGGACTTCGGTGCTGGGGCTGTTCCCTTCGGAAGTGGTCACAGGGCTGTCCTTGGTACCTTCACTGTCACCATTCCTGAGGCCCCATTCAGGGTTGGTGTTGGCGAAGCCAAAGCCTGTGCTGTTGGCTCTTTGACCCCCTCCACTTTATTACTCTCCAAGTGAGGAGGGGAATAGAGGAGGACAGCTCAGATCCTGACTTCAAGCCAGCAGTCATAGACAAAGCTAGGCACTTCCAACTGGAGTGTCTAAAAGTGCCTGCTGTCCCGGTCTCCCTAGTTCCACCAATCCAGCTGGCCATGGAGACATACTCTGAGGCGCATGGAAGAGGTCTGCTACTGTGGTGGCTGTCCCCATACAGGCGAACAAGAAATACCCAGTGCCTAAATCTGAGCCCGTGTATTCACTCAGTAGCCGATAGAATTGTTATTCTGGCTGAGAATGACAAAGCCATAGAGCCAAAGGAGGGCACCGTGCACCCCACTAACAAGGAGTTACACAAGGTAGACACCGTAGGCAAGTGGCTGTATGCCTTGGCTACCTTTGGCATAAGGATAGCTAGCTACCAGGGTCACTTCTCTAAGTATGAGTATGCCCTCTGGAGCAAGCTTAAGTCTCTGGTAGAGGCCCTTCCAGACGCAGAGGCACAACAAGAGATGCTACTTTCTGTTAAAAAAGGTATTGACTCTAAGAGTTCAAGTTCAAGTTCAAATTTATTGATCGGCAAATTAGCCATTACAATATAAAAATAAAGCAGGTGATAAAAATATTAAATATTCCATACAATTATAAAACCCTATAAAAAAATACCTAAATCATTCTAAAAAAGATTAAAATACACACACAGAACTTGAAAAATTATAAAAGCAGCAAATGCTAATTATATTCAAATTACTGCACAGCTTTTTACTCTTATATTTAATGGGTCCCTTACAATAAATATTTTCCCATAGATAGTTCAGTAAACATTATCTAGTAATAAATTACAATGCCTAACCATCATGGAAATGTTGATCTATCATATGGATGCAGAATTCATATCCAGATTCTTACTTTGGACCTGGTTAAAGCAATATCATAATAATTTCAATATCTGCACGATCAGGCCAGTTTCTCTCTAAGTCTTTTACTATCTTATTATATGCAACCTTCTTTGCTCAATTATTTTCAATAGAGAAACAACAGATGTTAGTATTATAGGATCAGTACTCATAAATAAATAAATAAATCAGCAACTGGGCAGGTTGATAATTTTGGTATCTCGATATGTTCCCCAACATGGTAGTCCTATATTTTTCATATAGAGGGCAAAGGAGGACTCCATGCAGCACGTTATCTTCCCCCAGGCCATATCTGCACATACAAGTCTTGTTTTTTTCTCCTGAAAATAATCCTATCTTCTTATTGCTTTTGAAAACCTCAAAGCGGAATCTAGTAAGTAATATCCTCTGTCCTGGATTAGGAAGAATGGAGAGATACTGTATTTTTCATATCTATGTGCTCTTTTGTTTTTTTAGCAAGCCACCTACAGGCTTTGGATAACCTATAGGCCTCTAAATCTTTTTGAATGAAGTTATCCTTTATTTTATTTGTTATTATAAGTTTAATATAATCCATAGGCAACCTTAGAGAATCTATGACTATATGTAAGAGTCTATTTGGTTTAATAAGTTTTTCTAGGACCATCGTACAAGGGAAAATAATATTAGATTGGGAATATATAATTGCTTCTTCCAGACATAAACGCGGAAGTGTGCTGGGGTTCATCACATAAACCCCAACCCAAGAATTAATTTGTCTTTGGACACATGCGCATTCAATTGGTAATTCACCAATCTCTGCCCTAACCATAACTGATGGGGCGCTATTAGGGAGACCCATGATCTTTTTTGATAGCTGTTTAAACTGTGTTCTAAAAATCCCTTTAACTCCCCACCCCATACTTCAACTCCATAAAGGATCTGGCTTTTAATTTTCGCTCCAATAACTTGCAGATTTCCTTCAACTGATCTCCCTCCAAATTTATAGGAAAATGCCAGTATAACTGGAAGAAAAGCGTCCAGCTTATGCTTCATGCTTTTCAAACGGCTTGTCCAAGTCCCTATTTGGTTCAAGTTGATTCGAAAATAACATAATTCTCTGACCTCCTCAAGTCTATGGCTGTCCATGTAGAAATGATGACCCCTCTTATTTCCTCCTAAGATCAGAACCTTGGTTTTGTCATAATTAACCATCAGGTCAGCATTTTTACATTCATAGTGAAATCTCTCAATACTTATAATCATTCCCAAATGACTTAGGAAGAGTAGAACCACGTCATCAGCATAAGCTAAAAACGGGATCACTCTAAACCCTACTCTTGGTAGATGGAACTCAGATTTATACATGTTTCTTAAAACAGTACCAAAATAGAGATTAAATAATAGCGGCGCCAAAGTGTAGCCTTGTTTGACCCCAACATTATTTTTGAACCATGTGCTTATTTCACCAGAGTCACCGTATCTGATACTAGTATAATTTTCTTGGTGTAAAAGTCTAATCATTTCCAACAAAGAGGGGTCTACTCCTAGTTCCCTGAGTCTGTCCCATTATAATTTTCTGTTTACCCAATCAAAGGCTGCTTTAAGGTCAATATTTTTATATAGAATATTTTTTGTTTTTTTTACTTTTCTATATTTATGGATCAAATGATATAGGACAAAAATTTGATCAGTAGTGGAGTTATTTTTTTCAGAATCCTGCCTGTGCTTCATCAATTTTACCATTAGTCTCTGTCCATTTCATCAGCCTGTTGTTCAGTACTCGAGTAAAAACTTTTCCCACTGTGTCCAAAAGGCTAATGGGTCTATAACAGCTGGGATCTTTTTTGTCTCCTTTCTTATGAATTGGGACAATGATATTTAATCACCAACTTTTAAGGGTATCCCCCGACTTCTATATATAATTAAACAGATTGAACAAAAAAGGAATCCAGAATGTTCTGGTTTCAATTATTATGTCTAAAGGAACTCCATCAGGTCCTGGAGCTTTCCTTTTACTGAAGGAGTCTAAAGCATCCTTTATCTCGAATGATGTTATCTCCACATCTGGGGCTGTATTATCTTCCCAACTGATTATATCTTACCATTCCAGATAGATAATCTGGGTCTTCCCTATAAAATAGGTGTTTATAATGATTTACCCAAGTATCTGGTTCAATATGCGTATTAATTTTAGCATGGTAGCCCATTCCAGTACTAACAATCCTGCAGAATGATTTATTGTCTTTACTAATAATTGAGTTATGCAATTTTAGCTAAAGTTGTTTGGCGTATTTGCTTTTGTTCCTGGCTAATATCTCCCTAAATTATTTCCTAGCTTTGTTCATTATTTTATTATTACCCTTATTTGGGCATTGTTTTAAAATTCTAAATTTTTTATTTAGAGTTTGCCTTGCATCATGACAGTCCTTGTACCAAGGATAACCCTTACGTTCTTTAATTTTCACCTCTTTCGTTATTTCATATGCAATCGTATTTATGATTGTATTGTAGTCATGTATTATATATTGGCTGATAGGACTGCTAGCCACAGAGATTAATGTGGATCAAATACCCCTACTTTCCAACAGATTGACCAGTTTATCACTATTAATTATTTCCCATTCAATGCCTTTTTTATTTGATATCATCTTTGAGGCCTTAATATCATTATCTGGAGTAAAGACACCATAACTAATCACTAACTCCAGAGCCTTGTGCTGGCTTTCCGCTCTGAATATTAGTTTAAGAGAGCTGATCCTATTGAAAAGATTTGAATTTAGCCAAATATAGTCAATTGTGGAAATACCATTGCCACCTATATATGAGTATTCACCTTCAAGGTCCATGAATGTCCTACCATTCAGAAGTAACATATTGTTCCTAGACATTGTCTTATGTAATTCAGCTCCCTTTTTGTTGATACAGTGATCTTTGGCAGTCCTTTTCATTTCCAGGGTAGTGGACTGAATGGCTGAAAGAGCTTCTGTTGTCTCCTCCGAGCAAGGACCCCATTCTAGCATTGAAGTCTCCTAATATTACTAGATTAGCGGTTGGATAGTCAAGTATTAGGCTTCTAATTAAGTCTTCTAGCAGATTAAGATAACTGGGATCCCTATAATGGCTTCCTGTAGGGTGAGTGTAAATATTTATGAAAAACCATATTTGTTTGGTAAATTTCCCAGTTAACTTTACTGCTAATATACTACCACTAGGCAAAGGAATTTCTTCAGTTATAATATTTTTATTCTATTGACTCTAAGAACCACCAGCTTCAAGTCTCTGTGGATGCTTTTGATGCAGCAGCATGCTCCGCAGCTGCAGTTACTTGCATCAGGCGACACGCCAGGCTGCGGACTGCTGGCTTCACCTGGGAGTTGATGCAGCAGCATGCTCCGCAGCTGCAGGTACTTGCATCAGGCACACGCCAGGCCGCGGACTGCTGGCTTCACCTGGAGTTGATGCAGCAGCATGCTCCGCAGCTGCAGGTACTTGCATCAGGCGACACGCCAGGCTGCGGACTGCTGGCTTCACCTGGGAGTTGATGCAGCAGCATGCTCCGCAGCTGCAGGTACTTGCATCAGGCGACACGCCAGGCTGCGGACTGCTGGCTTCACCTGGGAGTTGATGCAGCAGCATGCTCTGCAGCTGCAGGTACTTGCATCAGGCGACACGCTAGGCTGCGGACTGCTGGCTTCACCTGGGAGTTGATGCAGCAGCATGCTCCGTAGCTGCAGTTACTTGCATCATGCGACACGCCAGGCTGCGGACTGCTGGCTTCACCTGGGAGTTGATGCAGCAGCATGCTCCGCAGCTGCAGGTACTTGCATCAGGCGACACGCCAGGCTGTGGACTGCTGGCTTCACCTGGGAGTTGATGCAGCAGCATGCTCCGCAGCTGCAGGTACTTGCATCAGGCGACACGCCAGGCTGCGGACTGCTGGCTTCACCTGGGAGTTGATGCAGCAGCATGCTCCGCAGCTGCAGGTACCTGCATCAGGCGACACGCCAGGCTGCGGACTGCTGGCTTCACCTGGGATGTCCAACGATAGATCCTGAATGTGCCTTACGATGGCACTTGTCTGTTTGGGCAGCAGGTGGAGCAATCTCTTTAGTCTAACAAAACTAGAACAACTGTTAAGACTTCCAGACCAGCTCTCTGTGGCCAACAAAAGGGTAAAGGACGTGGTAGTTTTCACAACAAGCAGTCCTTTCGTGGTAGGGACAGGAGAGCCCCAAACAACACGTCCTAGCCTCCACAGCCCCAGAAAAATTCACAGCCACTGGTCCTGGTGCCAAAAACGCTCAGTGCCATCATCTGAAGCTGTGACCCCAGATACGTTTCAGTTGCATGAGACAGAGCACTCCTTCCTGGTAGGGGGACTCCTGACTCATTTTTAGCAGCAGTGGAAATCCATCTCAGTGGACAAGTGGGTAGTCATGATCATTCGAGAAGGGTACTCCCTGGTATTTCTGGAAGCCCTTATGGACAGTCCTTCCAGAAGGCAGTTCCCTTTGTCAGCTCACATGTCAGAGCTTCTGCCACAAGGGATTGCAGGCATTCTGGGAAACAGGATGGTGGAAATAGTGCCAGAGTTAGAATGGAACACAGGGTTCTACTCACACTACTTCCTGGTTCCAAAGAAATCAGGGTGCATGCGCCCCACTCTTGACCTCAGAAATCTAAACAGATACATGGATTGAGAAAAATTCAAAATTAATTTTCGGGGATCCTTGCTACCTTACCTGGAACATAAGGATTTACTAGCATTACTCGATATGCAGGATGCATACCACACATACTGGTACACACCAACCACCACAAGTACCTCTGGTTCTGCATTGAGGGAGGGGCAACACTACCAGTTCAGAGTCCTCTTAGTTGTACCGACTACTCGTTAATCCTTGTGACCGCTCTTAGTTGTACCGCTTACTAGTGCCCACTCTTCTCTTGTGATGTCCTTTGTCCCCCCTTTTGTCCCTCACTACCTTGCTCCCTGATTCCCCCGACATTCCTGTCCCCCCCGCTGCCCCTCACACAGTTGTTACTCTACTACTCCGCCCCCACACTCTTTCTCCTTTCCTATGTTGTCACTCCCTGGATAGTCCTCTCAACCAAGTCTCTGCTATTCTAACACTTTCCTCTGGCCCTGCTAGATCAGTCCCCCTGTCCTTCTACTAGGCCTCTGGTCTCTCCGTCACCCTGCACTGTTGTTTCTCCTGAGCTCTGACTCCACCTGACCTACCTGCTTGCTCCTGCTTATCTCTCAACTCTAGGGTATGACTACTCCTGCTTATCTCCCAACTCTAGGGTATGGCTACTCCTGCTTATCTCCCACTTCTAGGGTATGGCTGCTCCTGCTTATCTCCCACCTCTAGGGTATGGCTACTCCTGCTTATCTCCCACTTCTAGGGTATGGCTGCTCCTGCTTATCTCCCAACTCTAGGGTATGGCTGTTCCTGCTTATCTCCCAACTCTAGGGTATGGCTACTCCTGCTTATCTCCCAACTCTAGAGCATGGCTACTCCTGCTTATCTCCCAACTCTAGGGTATGGCTACTCCTGCTTATCTCCCAACTCTAGGGTATGGCTGCTCCTGCTTATCTCCCAACTCTAGGGTATGGCTGCTCCTGCTTATCTCCCAACTCTAGGGTATGGCTGCTCCTGCTTATCTCCCAACTCTAGGGTGTTGCTGCTTCTGCTTATCTCCCAACTCTAGGGTATGGCTGCTCCTGCTTATCTCCCAACTCTAGGGTATGGCTGCTCCTGCTTATCTCCCAACTCTAGGGTATGGCTGCTCCTGCTTATCTCCCAACTCTAGGGTATGGCTGCTTCTGCTTATCTCCCAACTCTAGGGTATGGCTGCTCCTGCTTATCTCCCAACTCTAGGGCATGGCTCCTCCTGCTTATCTCCCAACTCTAGGGTATGGCTACTCCTGCTCATCTCCCAACTCTAGGGTATGGCTGCTCCTGCTTATCTCCCAACTCTAGGGTATGGCTACTCCTGCTCATCTCCCAACTCTAGGGTATGGCTGCTTCTGCTCATCTCCCAACTCTAGGGTATGGCTACTCCTGCTCATCTCCCAACTCTAGGGTATGACTGCTTCTGCTCATCTCCCAACTCTAGGGTATGGCTACTCCTGCTCATCTCTCAACTCTAGGGTATGGCTGCTCCTGCTTATCTCCCAACTCTAGGGTATGGCTACTCCTGCTCATCTCCCAACTCCAGGGTATGGCTGCTCCTGCTTATCTCCCAACTCTAGGGTATGGCTACTCCTGCTCATCTCCCAACTCTAGGGTATGGCTGCTCCTGCTTATCTCCCAACTCTAGGGTATGGCTACTCCTGCTCATCTCCCAACTCTAGGGTATGGCTACTCCTGCTTATCTCCCAACTCTAGGGTATGGCTACTCCTGCTTATCTCCCAACTCTAGGGTATGGCTACTCCTGCTCATCTCCCAACTCTAGGGTATGGCTGTTCCTGCTTATCTCCCAACTCTAGGGTATGGCTACTCCTGCTCATCTCCCAACTCTAGGGTATGGCTGTTCCTGCTTATCTCCCAACTCTAGGGTATGGCTACTCCTGCTCATCTCCCAACTCTAGGGTATGGCTACTCCTGCTCATCTCCCAACTCTAGGGTATGGCTGCTCCTGCTTATCTCCCAACTCTAGGGTATGGCTACTCCTGCTTATCTCCCAACTCTAGGGTATGGCTGCTCCTGCTTATCTCCCAACTCTAGGGTATGGCTACTCCTGCTCATCTCCCAACTCTAGGGTATGGTTGCTTCTGCTTATCTCCCAACTCTAGGGTATGGCTACTCCTGCTTATCTCCCAACTCAAGGGTATGGCTGCTCCTGCTTATCTCCCAACTCTAGGGTATGGCTACTCCTGCTTATCTCCCAACTCTAGGGTATGACTACTTCTGCTTATCTCCCAACTCTAGGGTATGGCTGCTCCTGCTCATCTCCCAACTCTAGGGTATGACTGCTCCTGCTTATCTCCCAACCCTAGGGTATGGCTACGCCTGCCTATCTCCCAACTCTAGGGTATGGCTACTCCTGCTTATCTCCCAACTCTAGGGTATGGCTACTCCTGCTAATCTCCCAACTCTAGGGTATGGCTGCTCCTGCTTATCTCCCAAAGCTAGGGTATGGCTACTCCTGCTTATCTCCCAACTCTAGGGTATGGCTGCTTCTGCCTGTCTCCCAACCCCAGGTGCTACGCTTTATTTTTGTCGTCCAGCCTACTTATCTCCCAGTTCTAGGATACAATGCTTACTAATTTTGTTGTCCATAATTAATAGGCCTGCTTAAATTTTATCATTTTACTAAATGGCTTACTATGTACCTATGCCCTGTTTTGTATATACTAACCTACTAAAATGCCAGCAGAGTAGGCCCAATGGTCTATCGAGTCTGCTCGAGAATCAGCACCCTTAAGGGGCACCGCATCCATCCTCCTGCCTTCTCACTCTATTCCCCTTCCCCAGGCAGGGTTCCCCTCCCCCCGACAGGCGGCCCTTCTCTTTACCTGTCTCCTGTACCTGTCCCAGCCTCTCTTGAATCCTTCCACCGTAGACACCTCCACCAGTTCCTTAGGTAGTGCATTCCATGGATCCACCACCCTCTCAGTGAAGTATCCCCTTCTCCTTTCCCCCCAAATCTCCCTCCCTCCAGCCTCCACCTGTGCCCCCTAGTGGCCCCTCCCACCTTCCTCTGAAATATTCCTTGCAGACAAACCTTATTTACCCCTTTTAGATATTTGAAGACCTCAGTTATGTCCCCCACCATCTCTCCTTTCCTCCAGTGAGTACAAGTCAAGCTCCTCAAGTCTGTCTTCATAAGTCCCCCAGACCCCGGATCATCTTGGGTGCCCAAGTCTGAACCATCTCTAGGAGTTGAATATCTTTCTTGAGGTGCGGTCGCCAAAACTGCACGCAGTACTGGAGGTGCGGCCTGACAAGGCAATTGTACAGTGGTATAATCACCTCCCTACTTCTTGAGGTGATTTCCCTGGCGATACAGCTCAGCATTCTATTTGCCCTGGCTGCGGCCCTCCTACACGGTTCTGAATTATTCATTTTGGCATCCACCATCACCTCCAAGTCCTTATCCCCACTTGAGACCTGAAGTACGTCCCCTCCTCGGGTGTACTCCTGACCCGGGTTTCCCTGCCCCAGGTGAAGCACCCTACATTTTGTGGTGTTGAACCATAGCTTCCAGGTATGCTACCATCCCCCTAGAACATCCAGATCTCCCTGGAGGGCACCCCTACCCTCCTCCCCATCCACCACCGCCCCCACCTTAGAGTCATCCGCAAAGAGACTAATTTTACTCCTAATGCCCTCCTTGATGTCAGAGATGTAGGCATTAAACAGGAGCGGTCCCAGGACTGATCCCTGCGGGACCCCGCTGATGACCTCCCTGAGTGATGAGACTACACCCCCTATGTACTCTGAGAAAGCCAGTTACCAATCCACCTGACCATTTGTGCTCCCACCCCCATCTTCCCCAGCTTATCCAGCAGACCAGGGTGGGGGACTGAGTCAAATGCCTTGCTGAAGTCTAGGAAGATGACATCAACCGACCTACCGTGGTCGAGTGTGGCCGTTACCCATTTGTAGAACTCCACAAGGTTAGTTTGACACGATCTCCCCTTGATGAAGCCATGCTGGTGATCATCCAGGAACCTCTGTTTTACCAAGAACACTCCCAGCCTCTCCTTCACTATGGTCTCCATCAGTTATCGCACTTCATCTCCTAAATTAAGCAGTCTCTCTTTTGTGTCATTGCTGCTGATTGTAACTGATTGTACGGTTGTTAATGTCTGTACTGTATTGTTTTTTCTGATGTAGAGCCTTTGTAAAAGAGTCTCTGACTCAAAGGGTTGTATTTCCGAGACTTCAATAAATAAAATATATAAAGAAGAGTCCTACCCTCTGGGCATTCCTCTGTGCTGCAAGTCTTCAATGAAGAGACAGACCCTGCTCTATATACCTTCTGCTGTGTCACATATGAAGATAAGGAATAACACTGTCCCCAGGACCGATCCCTGAGGCACCCCTCTTGTAACTCTGGAGAATTCCCCAGTAACTACCACCTGCTGACTGTTGCCCCCCCCCGCCCAGTTCTTTATCCATCAGGTGGGTTTGTTCCCCACCCCCAGGTCTTCCAGTTTTTTAACTAACCTATGTAGTAGAGTGTTGAAGGCCCGCCGAAGTCCAAGTTTAGCACCTCAACTGCATGTCCTCCCTCCACTGCCTTTGTAACCTAATCAGAAAAGTTGAATGGGTTAGTTTGGCACAATTTTCCTACCACAAACCATGCTGCCTTTTGTCTTGTAGTCCGTTAGCCTACAAGAACTCCACCAGGTACTCCTTTATGTTGGTCCAGCAGCTTCCCTACTTCCCAGTCAGGATTACTGACCTGTAGTGTCCTGGGTCATCTCTGTCTCCACTGTTGTGGAATGGCATCACATTAGCTGCCCTCCACTCCACTGGTATGACCTGTTTTCAGGGAGCAATGAAATAGATCAGTCATTGGTGCTGCCAGTGTCTGACTTACCTCTATCAACGCTCTAGACTTAATGCCGTTGGGTCCTGCTGAGTACTTTAAGCACTCATTCTTCTGATACCACTCCTACCCTTGACCTGCTTCCTGTTCTTCTTGGGGCCTGATCCAGCAGTCTGGGAGTAGCTGCTTGGTAGGGCCTTCTTGACTATATTTCCTAGTGTGTATTTAATTTCCATAGCCCCAGCTATTTGGTAGGACACTAACTGACATATTTCCTGGTGTATATTCTGTTTTCGTAGCCCCAGTAGCTTGGTAGGGCCTGCCTAACATACATTTCCTTGTGGGTATTTAATTTCCATAGCCTCAGCAGAATGATAGGGCTCTGCCTGACATGCATTTCTTAGTGTATATTTAATTTCCATAGCCCTAGCTGCTTAGTAAGGCCCTGCCTGACATGTATTGCCTGGTGTGTATTTAATTTCCGTAGCCCCAGCTGCATGGTAGGGTCCTGCTCGACATGCATTTCCTGGTGTATGTTTAATTTCCATAGCCCCAGCTGCATGGTAGGGCCCTGCCTGACATGTTTTGCCTGGTGTGTATTTAATTTCCATAGCCCCCAGCTGCATGGTAGGGTCCTGCTTGACATGCATTTCCTGGTGTATGTTTAATTTCCTTAACCTCAGCTGCTTGGTAGGGCACTGCCTGACATATATTGCCTGGTGTTTATTTAATTTCTGTAGCCCTAGCTGCTTGGTAGGGTCCTGCTTGACATGCATTTCCTGGTGTATGTTTAATTTCCATAGCCCCAGCTGCATGGTAGGGCCCTGTCTGACACGTATTGCCTGGTGTGTATTTAATTTTCATAGCCCCAGCTGCATGGTAGGACCCTGCCTGACACGTATTGCCTGGTGTGTACTTAATTTCCGTGGCCCCAGCTGCATGGTAGGGTCCTGCTTGACATGCATTTCCTGGTGTATGTTTAATTTCCATAGCCCCAGCTGCACGGTAGGGCCCTGCCTGACATGTTTTGCCTGCTGTGTATTTAATTTCCATAGCCCCAGCTGCATGGTAGGGTCCTGCTTGACATGCATTTCCTGGTGTATGTTTAATTTCCTTAACCCCAGCTACATGGTAGGGCCCTGCCTGACATGTATTGCCTGGTGTGTATTTACTTTCCATAGCCCTAGCTGCATGGTAGTGTCCTGCTTGACTTGCATTTCCTGGTGTATGTTTAATTTCCATAGCCCCAGCTGCGTGGTAGGACACTGTGTGAAGTATTTCCTGGTGTGTATTTAATTTCGTTAACCCCAGCTGCGTGGTAGGGTCCTGCTTGATAAGTATTTATTGGCATATTTTCCACCTCTGTCACTTCTGCTGTTAAGTGGAATCCTGCCTGATGTTGATTTTCTGTTTCATTATCTTTAGCATCTTCCTCAGACTTGACCGAAACATCCAAGGGTGAACAGCAAGCTCTTACCTCGCCAATGATGCAGATTGAAGGATTCCTTTTTGCATTGACCAATTCAAATAAAGACGGGCGAGTTGTCCTCAACCGACAAGGTATGAAGATTGTTGTAAACAGTAATTATTTTTTTCTTTGAGATGTTTATCCATTGAGAAGATCTGAATATACCTTGATCCTTGTGCCCAGTTCTGCCCCACCATTGTTCTGAGATCCACCACCAGACCAATCTGTGCGTCCCCGAATGTTTCTGTGGTTCTACCTCTGCAGATGGCCTAACCTTCACAGGATTCATTGGGGTGGAGGGATGAGAGCTGTGTGATCAGAGTCTGAATGGCACATCTGGCAGGCATGGATTTCATCCTTTTTAGAAGTGAGTAAGAAATGAGTGCCCTGGGGCACTTATTTCTTTCTCACTTGTAAATTGTAATCATCTTCTTTGAGGATATCATCTTCCATTGAGTTAAATGAGGGAACTGTAAGCTGTTAGCATCCGGACTACCCGGAAATGTTTTGCTGGGTTAGGCTGCCCACATTGACACGCCTCATCAGCCCCTATATAGAGTGGACATCCACAGCATGCCACATTTCTTTCTTCCACTGTCAACTGCTCATCTGTCCACCACTGCTGAAGGATGCCGTCGAACTTGTAATGTTTTGCTGTTGCTAATTACTTCAAGCTTGTTATTTTGTATTTACTTTTATGCTGCCTCCAACAGAAAATGAACTATTGTTCTGCTATTGCCGTTGTGGCAACATTTAAATTTATAAAGACGACCTCTCTATTTGTATCCATTGAATCGGTACAGACTACAGTGTTAAAGCCTGCTTAGTTTGCTAGAGCTTTAGCCAGGCAACAAGGAGATAGCGCAAAAAAGCTTTGAAAGTACCTCTAAAGCTTAAGGAAATGGAGAAACCAGTTGTAGTAAAGTGACTTCATCATCGTGAGTCACTTCTTTTCCCAGTTTGCCTTCAGACTATTGATCCCCGTGGTCAATAATGTTTACCGTTGACTCATCGAAGAAAGGGGATAAGTGCTGTAAGTCGGCAGAAAAACACAGCCACTCTCAGAAAGAGAAGTGTTGTAAGGACAAGGCCACTTCCCCTGACTGTTCCCATTCACCTCTAAGAAGAGGTACACCTCCTGAAAAGAGGGGTCCCTGGCTCCAGCTGTGGGTCCTACCACTACCTAACCATCTCACAGACAACAAGATTGGTGTCTGGCACCGGCTCACCTGCCCTGCCAGGGGATTTGCAGCCAGTACTGTCGGCAGGCACAGTCCTGTCAATGGTTCATCCATTGTAAACCCCTTCGGGGCCTGTCGACACACAACTCTTGTACCGCACAATGTCTGAGCTGTTTCAGTGTCTATTGCTGCTGCCAGCGTCATTCCTGACTCTGTCAGGACCCTCGGCTGGGCCGTAGTCGACCTTACCATCGACGTTCCAATTCCTCATCCCAGCAATAGTGCAGGGCTTTGATCAGCCTCCATTAACAGGATTCCTTTTGATGGCTCCGCCTCACTTGTCTCCTCAGCCCGTCAACCCTCGGCCAATGACGGTTGACAATGAACTGAAATATAATCCATAGTATATGGAAGAGGTGGTGTAGGCCATGGATGATGAAGAAAAGGCAGTAGATGTTATGGGCTCAAACTCAACTGTCCTCTTGCTCAGAGGAAACTGTGAAAAACACTCAAAGGTCTCCACCTAAGGATGCTTAATTTCAAGCCTTACTGAAACAGATGTAGGCTAAATTGGGGTTTCAAGAAGAGGAGGAGGATTCCACCAAGAAAAATCTCTGTGACTTCTTGGAGGTTTCTGCCTCCCCTATGGTCATTATTCCTTCTCTACATTCTGCACTTGAGGATATACACAGACACAAGATACACAGAAGGTGATGGCAGATAAGGACCATGTGGCCCACCTAGTCTGCCCTTTTTCCCTATCTAATGCATTATCGCAGACCCTAGTTGATCTGTGACTTACCCTCTCTTCCCTATTGCTAGAGTACTCATGTCTATCCCATGTATTCTTAAATTCCTCTGTTTTTGTCCCCACCACCTCTGCAGGGAGGCTGTTACAAGCATCCACTACTCTTTCTGTGAAAAAGTACTTCCTCACGTTGC
Source organism: Neoceratodus forsteri (assembly GCA_016271365.2). Classification (NCBI taxonomy): domain Eukaryota; kingdom Metazoa; phylum Chordata; order Ceratodontiformes; family Ceratodontidae; genus Neoceratodus; species Neoceratodus forsteri. The sequence continues at coordinate 1,339,541,535 of CM028131.1, forward strand.
CCCTGAGCCGCCCCCCCCCGCCTCATACCATGTCCTCTTGTTCTTGTACACCTTCTTTTCTGAAAGATGTTACCCTCCTGTACCTTGTTTTTACCCCTGGTGTCCTTGAATGTCTCTATCATATCACCCTTCTCTCTCCTCCCCTCCAGTGAATACATATTGAGGTCCTCTAGTCTTTCCTCATATGAATTTTGGTGCAGTCCTTGCACCATTTTTGTTGTTCCTGTCTGGACTGCCTCTATTTTGTCTATGTCCTTCTGAAGATACTTCCTCCAGAACTGGACACAGTACTCCAGATGAGGTCTCACTAGTGATCTGCACAGTGGCATAACCGCCTCCTTCTTCTGCTGATGATACCTCGCCCTATGCACCCTAGCATCCCATTGCCTCTTTCCACAGCCTTCTCACGTAGTTTGGTTACTTTTGGGTCATCAGATATGATAACTCCCAGGTCCCTTTCTTGACTGGTGGCCGTCAGTACTCCCCCTCCCCAATCTTGTACTCCTTCCTTGGATGTCACTATGGCTGCTTACCATCGGCCAGCTCAGTTGCCAGCTGTTCCAAGAAAGGCTGATAATATCCAGCCCTCACTGCTAAGTCCTGTTATTCATCACAGCCTGAAACAAACTCATTAGTGATTATGGCTGCTCATGTGAAATCAAAGACTTCCAAACATGAGTTCTCTTCCTCCTGATAAAGAGTCAAGGAAGCTGGATGTGATGGGGAAGAGAACTTGTGCTTCTGCTTCCCTGGGCATAAGGATTACCAGCAGTCAGGAATACATGGTAAAATATCAAAGGTGCCCTTGGGAGACTATGGCCACCCTGGCTGTAAAATTGCAGAGGGTCAGAATGAAGTACTGGCACAGCAGACTATTGCTAATGGCCAGGAGGCTATTAAGTACTTGCTGAGGTCTACCTGTGATGCCTCTGATGCTGCTGCCAGGGCAGCTGCCTCTGGGATCTGCCTTCGCTGCCAGTTTTTGCTGTGGGTGGCTGTTTTTTTATTTATTTTAATTTCTAGGGTTACAAGACCTATGAAACAGAGGCTGTTTTACACAGGTTCCACGTCAGTGAGAGAACACTGAGACACAGGCAAAAACAAACAGCATATATACATCAGTAGATCATAATAAACACAACAGTGAGACTAAAATAAGAGTGAACAATTCTGAGATTATGTGACACTAGTATATACAGTAAAAATGACATCAGTATCAGAACAGGTACAATGGAAAAACTCGAAGAGCAGCCAAATCTGGCCTTGTCGAAATGCTTGGGGGTGCAGGGGAAAGATGGAAGCTGGGGGAAGCAGCGGGAGGTTCTGCTAGGGGTCCTAAGCGGGTGGGTTAGATAGGGTGGGTGGTTTGGGGGACACTAAAGGAGTGGGGCAGTAGGGGATACTGATAGTGCCATGACAGGGTTGGAACTGAAAAGGGGGGTTGGTATGGGGAGGAGCACTGAGAGGGGGGAACTACTGGGAGATGTAAGGACACAGTGCTAGGACCACCCTTAACCAGTTTAGGTATGAGAGTAAGTGCAATGTAGGGGGAAACAGTCACAGCTGCTAAGTTTGGTGAGATGGCGATGTAGTTCACATTTGAAAGGGCCCAATTTTGGCACTGCCAGAATTGCAGCAGGGAGGTCATTCAGCCAAAGAGGCGCTCGGTAGGCAAATGACCACTGTGCCTGTGATGTGCGACAGAAGGGGACTTGAAGACTTTGTTGTGCTGTACCCTGTGTTAAATGCAGGTTAGTCACTTGTTTGAGGAGATTCTTTAGACTGGGGGGGGGGGGTAAGGCCAAAATTCAAGTCTGGTACTTCACCCTTCCCATGAGATTCAACCAGTTAGCTTGCTGGTATAGGTCGCAGGTCTGTGTGACACGGTGTGCGCTTGTGAGTAACCTACAAGCCCTACTGAGTGCAACATTAATCCTTTTGAGCATATCATCAGGTGCAGCACTATATACATCTAGTCCGTGGTCGATGATGGAGATTATTGAGCTGCTAACTGCTAGCCAGATTGCCTCTGTGGTCGTGCAGTGCCTGTGCTTGTATAGGAGACCGATCCTTGTGTTCACTGCCTTAGCAACTAGGTCGACATGAGCGGCATACAACAGTGAGCAGTCAATGGTTATACCAAGGTGCTTAAAGTTCTGGACTTGATTTAAGGTGTCACCCACGTATTATGGATAGTTAGCATATGAGATTTGTACTTGTTATGAGGATCTGCGAAAAGCACGATTTTAGTTTTTTTATAGTTCATGAGCAGTTTATGCTTAGTGAACTGGGCTTCAACAGACGAGAAATAATGCTGGAGTTGGGCCTCAAGGGGCAGTGGGTCAGGCTGGCCAGAGAAGGTGACAGCATCATCCGCGTAGAGAAGCATGTCAGCAGTGCTAGCTGTAGGGAGGTCTTTCAGAAAGAGGCTGAAAAGTAATGGGCCTAAGAGTGAGCCGTGCGGGACACCGGAGCGGACTAGTTTGCTGTCAGAGAGATCCCCATTGATCGTAACTTGCTGTGATCTCCCCTTGAGGTAGCTATCGAACCATCCAACAGCCTCGGGTGAAAGTCCAGTGGAGGACAGAGATTCCAGTAGGATGGTGTAATTTACTGCATCGAAAGCTTTAGTGAGGTCGATGAATGTCACTCCCACTGAGTGCCCCCGATCAATTAAGCTATGTAAGGAACTGGTGAATCCTAGTAGAGCTGAGGTAGTGCTGTATGCCTTACAGAATCCATGCTGTTGGGTGCATAGGATCTGGTGTTCTAGGGACGTGAATATGTTGTTCGTCCACACTTTTTGGCATGTCCCTTTCCCCTTTAATTCTTGCCGGAAGGCCTTCAAGCTGGCTTCTCCCACCCACCCGGCTGGTATAACCCTCGGCTCTGCCCCATGATGCTAGATCTTCCTTTCTGCTGGAAGATTCATTTTGCCTCCTCTCCGCTTCCACGTTTTGTAGGCCCTGGCTTCAATTTCTTCAGACCCTCTGAAGATTACACTTGTTCGAGCTAGCTATTGCAAATTTTGCTATTCGATTATGGAAGATAAATCTTCCCCCAGTTTTCGCCGGTGCCTGTGCAGCCAGAAAATGTCGCGCACAGACCCACATACCGCGTGTGTCTACTGCTTGGGTGTCGGCCATGACACTCAGGCATGAGAGATGTGTCTCGCTTTCCACCCGAACGTCCTCAATGATCATCTCACACTGCTCAAGTTGGGCAGGCCCGAGAAACTGAATCCACTGGTGAAATCCAAAGCTGCCCGATGGCGGTCTCCGTGGCTGCAGGGTCCGCTGAGCAGTTAGAACAGATGCAGGCCTTCGAGGAGGAGGCAGCGTGGGCTGTGGAGCTCTCCTCTCGTCCAGTTTTTGTTACACTCAACCTGAGCTCCACGTTCTCGGGCTCCTTTTGGGAGATGTGCCTATCTCTCCCCACCAAGGGCGGGGGACCTTCGGCTCGCATGCCTCCTGGTCCCATAAAAATGACAAGGAACTGAGAGATTCTTCATCTCAGCAAAGACGTTCTTGGGATCGAGAGCGATCTTGGTCACAGGAGTCTCCAGTCTTGGCTTCAGTCAAGACTGCTTCTCTTTAGCTGCCGGCTTCTCGGCTTTGCCAACTGGTCAGCCAGCTGAGGTCTCAGTTGACGATGCAGTGGAGATCACTCTCGACCCTGTCGATCTGTTGTCTGCCGACGAGGCCGACAACTCACTTACCAGGACCTCAGCCTTGAACTTTCCTGATGAAACCCAACCTGCTGGCAAACCCATCAAAGAACCGGTCCCTAATCTGGGTAAATCACCGGTCCCCCCCAGTGTCTCCCGAACGACCCACTCAGCCAGTCCGATCGAAGTTGAGATCTCGGACCCCCTCGACCGAGAGGCCAAGGAAGGCGCATAAGCGCTTTAAAAAGAGGTGATGCCACTGTTCATCTTTGTCCTCCTTAGATGAGGAGAGGCTTCGGCGGAAACGCCGTTGATGCTACAAAGATCTCATGTGGCAGCAGCTCATTCTATCCAGGCAAAAGCCTTCTACGGTTTCCACCCTGGCCATTACCTGGTTTTTTGCCTCCCAGGCCGAAGCCCACTCCATTGGAACCGGTAAAATTGGTTCCTCCACCTGCAGAGCCAGTAAAACCTGCCCCAGTTCTGCCAAAACCAGTCTCTCCACGATAGTGATGGAGCTGCCACCTAAACAGCCTTCGGGAGGGACTCCTACGAAGTAATCTCGGATGGTTCCGGGTCTTCCTCACAGGTTATCAGTCACCCTCATGCCTGACCACCCCAAGCATGTACAAGGGGACCTTGGTGGCTGATCGGTTTATCCGGATACCTCGTATTCTGATGACACCGACCTTCACTTACACCTGCAGGATGATGAGTCAGTGGGTAGTCTGTCGCCGGAAGAGGGCCCTTCGTCTTTTTTGGGAATTGTCCACCTTGTCTCCAAATCCATGGGGATGCCCCTGGAACCTATCCAGAAATGGGAGGAGTACCCTCTTACGGATATTCTTAAAAGAGGGGATACCCTTACGGAAGCCTTCCCAGTGGTGGAGGTCATTGTTGGCCCGGCTTTGGAGCTCTGGCAGCCTCCTGCCCAGTGCCATCTGCCTGGATGGCCCGCAAGTATGCTGTGCCCATTGAGTCCCTCTTGGGGTTCACGGTACATCCCTCGCGGAAGGGTTAGTGACCGCTTCTGTGTTCAGATGCACAGGCAGTTGTGCTGACACTGATAGACGTCCAGACAAGGAGTCCAAAAAATTGGACCACTCTGCCAGGAAGTTCTATGCAGTCTCCTCTCTAGGCCTCCATCAGGCAAGCTCGGCCGTCATCATGGTGCACTTCTCCCATGCTCTCCTGAGCTCCTTGGTTGAAGTTCTCCCACATCTCTGCAGATCTTCATATTATGGTCAAGCAGGTCTGGGCCCTGAGCTGAGCCGTTGCCAAGCAGCAACTTCAGACAGCCTTGGACCTCGGGGACTCTTGCGCCTGTTTGGTGGCAGCCAAGGTTGCCATGCTCCACAGGGCTTGGCTGAGGCTTTCCACCTTTACAGTGGATACCCAGCACAGACTCACTGGTGTTCCCTTCCTGGGTAACAGTCTCTTTGGCCCAGGTGTGGATGGTCACCTTCGACGAATCGAGCAGTCCAGTGCCACCTTGGACTCTGTTACTTCTGCTCAAAAGGATACCCCTGGCTCCAAGAAGCCTTTTCGGCACCATGCTTCTGCGGCCAAGCAGTCCTCCTTCCAGGGTGGGCAGCAACAGCAGGCACAAGCATGGCGCCCTCGGCCCAAGTCTGGGCCTCCAGCGGCCCACAGTTAGGGAAGTCGGGGTTCAGGCAGATTCCAATCTGGACCTTCTTCCTCCAAGCCTGCCCAGTGACGGGATAGGGGCTGCCACCCCTACTCCCGTTATGCCAGCTCTGGATCCTCCTGTAGGGGGTTGGCTCCGCCACTTTCTTTCTGCCTGGTCCACTTTACCATGGATAGGTGGGTCTTAGAAGTGGTCGGCCAGGGTCTGCCACTAGAGTTCGGGCAGTACGCTCCCTTCTGAGCCTACGCACCATGGGAAGAGAGAGTATCAGTCCACACTCTCTCGGCTCTGAGAGACGACAAAGCCAAACTCCTCCTCAAGGAGGCAGTGGTTTGAGTGGTAGATCCTCCAGTAAACCCTGGGTTCGTTTCCAGGTACTCACTGGTCCCAAAGTAGACGGAGGGCTGGTGCCCCATTCTAGATCTGCATGACCTGAATCAGTCAGGCCACGCACCGTCAGGATGGTAACTCTGTCCCAGATCATACCATCCCTGGAGCAAAACATGTGGTTTTGCTCACTGGGTCTCATGGACACATTTTTTCACATCCCGATCCGTCTGTCTCACCAGCAGTTCCTCCACTTCAGGGCAGAAGGAACCCTATACGAGTTCCGAGCCATGCCATTCAGCCTGTCATCAGCCCCACAGGTCTTCACCAAATGCATTGCAGTGGTGGCAGCCCATCTCAGGCATCGAGGGGTCAGAGTATACCCTTACCTCAATGATTGGCTCCTAGCAGGTTCTACCCCGAAAGCGATGGAGAAGTCCAGGGACCTGGCCCTCCAGACCTGCTTTCAACTTGGCCTCCTGATCAACGAGGCCAAGTCAGAGCTTGTGCCATCACAGGTGATACGCTTCATCGGGGCAGAGCTCGACTCTAGCCGAGCCAGAGCACGGCTCCCGGCAGACAGGGCGGAGGATCTCTCCTCCTTTACCTAATCATTTCTGGTTGGGCACTTGTGCCCTGCCAGGGACTTTTTGCACCTTCTGGGATACATGGCGGCATGCACCACTGTGGTCTGATGGGCCCGGTGGCATATGTGTCCCTTTCAATGGGAGCTGGCTGCCCAGTGGACTCAGTGCCACTGTCACTTTGACCAGCTGATCACTGTCACCCAGAGGATGTGGGACGCTCTCCAGTGGTGGATCGTCCTAGACCATTTGCAGGAAGGGATCCAGTTTGTTCGCCACGAGCCAATGGTCATCCTCATGACCGATGCCTCTCTCATGGGCTGGGGAGCCTACATGGGGAGCAACAGGGCCCATGGGCTGTGGATCCCCATGGAATCCCGATATCATAGCAACCTGTTGGAGCTCGGAGCAGTCAGACTGGCACTGTCAGCATTCGCTGAGCAGCTTCGGAGTCAAGTGGTTCAAGTCCAGATGGACAATACCGTGACCATGTACTACCTTAACAGACAGGGGGGCACGCACTCCTGGCTGCTGTGCAGAGAAGCGCTCCGCATCTGGACACTCGTGAGCCGACTGGATGCAGATCTCCTAGCCATCCATGTGGCAGGAGCCTGAAACCAACTGGCGGATGCTCTCAGCCGCGTAGGCGAGGCACCCCATGAGTGGTCTCTCCATCCAGAGGTGATTCACAGCCTGTTCTTCCACTGGGGCAAACCGCTGGTGGACCTGTTTGCCTCCAGGGAAAACACCAAGCTGAGGCTGTTTCATGCCCGCCCCCCTCAGCAGGGTTCGCTGCAGGGGGATGCCTTCCTGAAGCCGTGGACCCCAGGCCTCTTCTATGCCTTCCCTCCATTTCCCTTGATCCACATGGTGCTTCTCAAGGTGAGGAGGGACAGGGCGCAGGTGATCTGATAGCCCCAGACTGGCCCTGCCAGTTCTGTTGTCCAGATCTCCTCAGCCTCAGCAACAGGCTTCCAAGGCATCTTCAAGCATGTCCAGACCTGATCTCAGTCAATAAGGGGAAGGTATTCCATCCAGACCTTCAATTCCTGCACCTGACAGCCTGGTACCTGAGTGACTAGAATTCCAGACTTTGGGTCTCTCTGAGGATGTACTCACAGTACTGGAAGCATCGAGGAAGGAGCTGACCAGGAAGTGCTATGTCTTCAAATGGAAAAAGTTTTCCATTTGGTGTCAGGGCAAGGGCCTGGACCCTCTGTCCTGTTCTGTGGCAAGCATTTTAGACTACCTTTGGTCTCTGTCCAAAGGGGTTCTTCGGTCTTCGACCCTTCAGGTGCGCCTGACAGCCATCTCTACTTACTGGGCATGGGCCGGTCAGAAGACGGTGGCACAGGAGAAGGTGGTCTGGTGCTTTTTCAAGGGCCTGGATCACATATCCCCTCCGGTGTGTGAACCACCACCTATGTGGCATTTACTGCTGGTTTTGGCAAAACTCATGGGCAAGCCATTCGAACCAGTGCAGAAGTGTGAGCTCTCACACTTGTCGTGGAAGACGGCCTTCCTGGTGGCTATCACATCAGCCAGAAGGACTGGGGAGCTCCAGGCACTTTTGGTGGAATCTCCTTACCTGGTCTTCCACAGGGACAAGGTTGTGCTGTGCCTCCACCCGAAATTCGTCCCAAAGGTAGTGTCAGAGTTTCACCTTAATCAGGCATTGACTCTGCCTGTGTTCTTCTCAAACTCACCTCAGATGCTGAGTACAGGCTCCATACCTTGGACCTGAGATGAGGTCTCTCCTATTACAAGGAGAGGATGGCGGAAATTCGAGGAGAGGTTCGCCAGCTGTTTGTCATCTACGTTGAAGCCGCTTCTGGCAGACCTGTAGCAGAGTGGACGATTGGCAGATGGATTACATCTTGCATTGATCTCTGCTGTAGGTTGGTGGATAGGGAGCCTCCTGGAGGCCTAAGGGCTCATTCCACCCGCCATACTGCTGCATCGGTAGCTGGTTCCAGGGACATCCCCATCCAGGAAATCTGCAGGGCTGCTACCTGGAAGACAGCAAACACCTTCATCACCCACTACCACATCGACCTTTAGTCACGCCGGGATGCTGGCTTTGGGGCCTCAGTTCTCCAGTCTCTGTTCCCTAAATAGGGGGTGTGCACCTTGCCTCCCTCCTCCTGGAGAACTGCTAGGAGTCTGCCAAATAGTGTGGATGAACAACATATCCACGTCCCTAGAAAAACAGGTTACTCACCTGTAACAGTAGATCTTACTTCGAGTAGAAGCTCTTGCAGCAGGTTCAAACAATGAGGACTGACGGCAGTTCCAGCAACTTTTTCTCTAGCAATACCGACGTGGGGAATGCCCCCACTGATGTCAGCTCCACCCCCTATGCTGCCCTATATAAGGGAGGAGTTCCCCACGTGCTCCAGTTCTTTCCTGCTGCACGGTCAGGGTTAGTTCTCTTCTCCATATGGTAGATTTCACCTCAGAATCTGAATTTCAATACTCTGTGTCATCTCATTTGAACAAGTGTGCTTGTGGGTGACAGATTCCCACGAAAGATGGACATTCTTTGTGCTTTTATTGCTTGGGGTCCGACCATCGCATCGACGCCTGCCCTCATTATCAGGCCTTTAATTCGCGGATGCAAATTCAGCACCAGAAGTCCCTTGTGGCCTTTCTAGCAGAATCAAAACTCGCCACTATGGAACAGGCCTCTTCGTCAGGGGAATCTGAACCTCAGCATGCCCACAAGCACCATAAAAAACATCGGGACCAGGACAGAGGGAGATCCCACTTGAAGCATCGGTCCTCTGGGTCGAAATCCGGATTGTCGGGCCATGACTTCTGCCTCACGACGGTCAAGCATTCATCGGTGGGTTCTTCTTCTTCTCTTACGTCGCTCTAGCTCTTGAAGGTCTCAGCCTGAAAAGCCCAAGGGTTCAGATAAGAGCTCCTCCCGCTCGGCTTCCTCCTCAAAAGCTGACCCCCGGGAGTCGAGTAAGGCCTCTGGGCCTTCGGCTGGTAGGGCTTCCTCCCTTCTGCCAAAACATAAGGCCTTGGACTGACACCAGCCTCCGGCTGTTGACCGGCGTTTGGCAGAGAAAACCGCAAGCCAAAAGCCCGACCGTTGTCTGTCCAAGGACAAGGAATGACGCCCGTTGGGTCACAAAGACAAGCAGATGCCGGACCCTCATTCACCCACTACCCTCTTCAGCCCCGGTCCCGGCGAAGGTTATTCTGCCGCCGGTAGTGGTGAAACCGACGCCGGTCCATCCAACGCCGGTTCTGTCCCCGATGCCCGACATCAGCTCGGACACTCCTTCTCCACGGTTGCCAGTCCACCTGACGCCAGACCCCGATGATGGTGGTGCTGATGCGCCCGACGTCCCCTTAGGCTGGCGCCAGTTGACAAAGGTTCGGACCCGATGCCAGAGCCCCGGCGGCGTGGCGGCACCGGTATGGGCTCGGGCGCCTCAGCCTACACCTGACTCTCCAAAGTTGCACCTCTCTCAGGTGAAGGAGCTCTTTGCCCACTGGTGGAACACAATTAAAAAGGACCTGCCAGCTGGGGCGCCTCCACCCACTCCAGAGCCGGTTCCTGACTGAGTTGAACCGAGCGGTCAGGGGGACGACATGCCTCCTCCAAACAAGCACGACAAGAAATCTAAGCGGGACCGTTCCTACAGTTCCTCCCGTTCTTCCTCTCCTCCTCTAGAAAAGAGGCCAAAAGGGAAGAGGCATAGACCCTCTCCCTCTTCCCCACCATCTGCTACGCAGACTCAGACTCCTCCTCAATCTACTCGGAGCCAGACACTGGGGACATGGAAGGGCTTCATAAATCCCTTTCAGATGACCCCCGTTTTGTGGAGGTAATGAGGCACATCCAGGTCATCCCTCCTATGGTCAACACCTTTCCTGGTGTCTCCCATGCGACCTGGAAACACCCTTATTCTTCTCCTGCTGTGCCAAAAAAGGCCCACTGGCTGTACCGGGTGCCTGTCGACCATCCCTTTTTAGCCGAGCTACCCACTACGGACTCAGTGGTGATTTCGGCAGCTCATGATCGTCCACAGAGGCCCAAACATCTGAGTACCCAGCCGCCTGATAGAGAATCAAAACAGCTAGATTCCATGGGCCGTAAGGTGTACTCTGCTGCCACCTGTAGCATAAGGAGTCTTAACTTCTTAACCCACATGGTCCAATTCCAGAATGCCCTATGGGAACAAGGATTGGACTTAGTGCAGAGCCTGCCTCGCCAAGCTACTGCAGACCGGCTCAGACGTGGGTACCCATGTTCTGCGCTCGGCCAGTGACTCTGCGGACACTTCCTCTGGGGTGGCCACCACTGGCATTTGCCTTCGACGCCATGCTTGGCTTCGGGTATCTGGGTTCAGTCCAGACGTGCAAGTCAGCCTTCTAGATGCTCCCTTTAGAGGCCCCGTGCTCTTCGGCGAGGACACGGAGTAAGTTATTACCACGCTGCGGGACTCCGGAAAGGCCATCCGTTCCGTGCAGTCCATGTACCGCCCTAAGCAGGGGTGAGCCAGAAAGCCTCGTTTTTGTGGCCGTGGGGGACACCAATCACAGCAACCTCATTTTCAGCAGCATACTCAACGAGGTAGCTTTGGTCGTAGGGGCGGAGCCAGAGGTGCCTCGGCATCTGCCTCTGGACCTCCCAGAGCAGCCAGTGCCACCCTTCCTCCCCCACCCAATGCCGGCCTACTCAGGCGACCCTCCTCCTCCTCTGGTAACTTCACCAGGGGAGCCGGTGGGAGGACGCTTTTCGCTCTACGCAGATGCGTGGGCTCAAGTGACCTCCAACCACTGGGTTCTAGAGCTCATGGAGTTCGGGCACTTCATAGAGTTCACATCCATTCCACCAGACAGACCCACAGCCCCGTCCCAGTACCCAAGGAAACACAGAGCCCTGATCAGACAGGAGATATCCTCCCTTCTAGAAAAAGGGCCATCAAGGCGATTCCACTGGCCGAGTCAGGAAAGGTTTTTTCTCCCACTTCTTCCTGGTTCCAAAGAAGTTGGGAGATCTCAGACCCATTCTGGACCTCAGCGATCTCAATCAGTGAGTCTCCTACAAGAGATTCAGGATGGTTGCTCTTCCCACTTTCTTCCCTCTCATTTCTGCAGGAGTCTGGCTAGCGTCCCTGGACATGCAGGACGCTTACTTGCACATCCCGATTATCAGAAACCATCGGAGATTCCTCAGGTTCAGGTTCGAGAATGAGGACTATCAACTCCGAGTCCTCCCTTTCGGTCTTTCCTCGGCCCCGAGGGTCTTCACAAAGTGCTTGGCAGTCATAGTCGCAGCACTTCGGAGACGAGGCCTCTTTGTGTTTCCATACCTGGACGACTGGCTCTTCTTGGCCCATTCTAGGCCCCACCTGTCGGAGACTGTCAAGGATTCCATCTCTCTGTTTCAGGGTCTCGGAATCACCATCAACAGGGAAAAGTCCCATCTGTCTCTATCCCAGATACTCCAGTTTATAGGAGCCTGTCTGGATCCAGTCTCTGGAAGGTTTTTCTTCCCTACGACAGAGCAGGTTGTATTCATGCCATCGCGTACCAGGTCTCTTCAGCTTCAGAGGTGCCGGCTTGCCTGCTCCTTAGGTTGCTGGGAGACATGGTGGCTGCCATAGTGTCGGTCCCTCTGGCCCGTCTTCATATGCGGACCATCCAGTGGTCCCTGAGGGTTCAGTGAGACCAGACATCAGACGATCTGGACACCTTGGTCAGAATATCAGAGCCAATCCACCGAGAGCTCCGCTGGTGGATGTCGTCCGAAAACCTCCTGAAGGGCTTTCCTTTTCAGCCGGGGGCACTGACTCAGTCCCTCGCAACGGATGCTTCGTCCCTGGGATGGGGGGCACACTTGGGGAACCATCACACACAGGGTACTTGGTCTCCCCTCGAGGCGAATCTGCATATCAGTGTCCTGGAAATGAGGGCAATGCTCTATGCCATTCAAGCTTTGGTATTGGTCCTTTCACTGGGTCATCTGTTGGTGCAGACAGACAACACCGCAATGATGTTTTTACATCAACAAATAAGGCGGCACTCATTCCTACCCCCTTTGCAGGGAGGCAGTGCGGGTATGGGATTGGGCCCTGGATCGCCATCTGTTCCTGACGGCAGTACATGTTCCCGGGCTTCAGAATATGCTGGCAGACATGCTCAGCAGGACATGGTCGCAAGCTCGCTAGTGGGAATTGTGCCAAGATGTGGCAGATCGAATCTTCCGCCTGTGGGGCACACCAGAGGTAGATCTTTTCGCGTCTCAATACAATGCAAAACTGCCCAGTTTTTGCTTGCTAGGTCCAGATCCTGGTGCTTCCTGGCAAGACGCGTTATCCCTTTGTTGGAGTGGGAGTTTCCTTTATGCCTTCCCTTCCTTCCCTCTTCTTCAGAAGGTCCCCCCTCAAGGCCCAGTCGGAGTCGTCCACCATTATTCTGATCGCCGCGTTGTGGCCTCGCCAAATTTGGGTTCCATTACTACAGCGTCTATCCTCACATCTTTTGTTGCAGGACAACGGGTCCCTGATACATCTGAACCTGCGTTCTCTTCACCTGCATGCCTGGCTCCTCAGGACTTAGCAATGGTCCGTTTTGGGGTGTCTGACCTGGTTGCCAAGGTGTTGGTTGAGGCTAGGAAACCTGCCACCAGGGCCACTTACACTTTGAAATGGAAGATGTTTTGCATCTGGGCCACAGCGAAGCAGGTGGACACATTGATCTGTCTGGTTAATACCGTCCTTGAATACTTGCTCTTTCTTTTTGAGAAAGGCCTTAGTTACTCCTCCATTAAGGTACACCTGGCTGCCATCTCCGCTTACCATTCTTTCGTGTCAGGTAAGACAGTGGCTCGGACGTTTCCAAAGCTTTTTTATGCGGCATTCTGCATATCAGACCTCCCATTGGGACCCTGTTCCTCCTTGGGATCTTCTGTTCATCCTGGAGAATCTCTCACTTCCCCCCTTCGAACCGGCTATGAGGGCTGAGCTCCGTTTTCTTTCCTGGAAAATGTTACTCTCGGTGGCTGTCACTTCGGCTAGGCGCATTTCTGAATTGCAAGCCCTCATATGTAGGGAACCCTATCTGGTCTTTCACAAAGACAGGGTTGATTTGCGCACAAACCCGAAATTTTTTCCGAAAGTGGTCTCAGAGCTCACTTTAAACCAGTCGGTTCAGCTCCCAGTCTATTACCCAGAGCATTCCAATAAGGGAGAGGCCCTTCTCCACTCCCTGGATGTCCACAGGGCTCTCAGGTGTTACTTGGCTAGAACCGAGGGGATCAGGCAGTCTGATCAGTTGTCTGTTTCCTTTGCTTTTTGGTCGGCAAGTCACCCGGTCACCAAACAGACGCTTTCGAGCTGGTTGGTCCATTACATCTCTTACTGTTATGAGACGCATGATAGATCGACTTCGGGGCCGATTAAAGCTCACTCTACAAGAGCTATTGCTACTTCGTTCTCCGCTCTTAAAAGAGTTCCAACGGCAGATATTTGTGCTTCCGCTACCTAGAGCTCCATGTACACCTTTGTTAGGCACTATAGCCTGTACATTGTTTCCAGGCGCAGAGCAGAGTTTGGCCTTGAAGTCCCGCAGGGCCTGGTTTCCTGAGGTTTCTTCCCTCTGTTTTTTCCTGCTCCTGTTTGTTCGCCCTCCCAAGGGGTTGTCATAAGTTTATACTGCTTGGGACTCAGTCCTCATTGTTTAAACCTCTGCAAGAACTTGTACATGAAGTAAGATACAGTTACGTAAAACTTACCGTAACAGTAGATCTTGAGCTCTTCCAGCAGGTATTTTCAGGGATCAGGTCCTTTCCAGATCGCCATACTTCTGCTTGAAGGGTCTGCTTTTTTTTTTTTTTTGTTTTTATTGAAATCTAGGATTACAAATACCTTTGAGCAGGAACTGCTCGTTTACAAAGGTTCCACGTCGAAGGAATGGGGGGTATACATACATACAAAGGTCAACATAATAATACATAGTTACACAATAACAAGAAGTAAGAGACTGAGGCTTAGGAAATTCCAGTAATTCAAAATGTGCCAAATGTTAGGTAGCATGACATAACCAGCCAAGGGCAATCTTGGAAATAAGCACTGCAGGTGAGAGGGAAGGGGGTATGCAGGCAGGAAGGCCATTGTCGGGAGGTAGAGGGTGAGGGTAAGAGCTAAGGGAGGGAGAGGAGGGATAAGTCAGGAAATCCCGGGGAGGAAAGGGAGAGGGCAGGGGTATGCAGGTAGAAGGGGCAGGCGGGGGAGAGATAGCCGTCAAGACTGAAGTGGGAGGCAGTGAACGGTGGGCCCCGATTAGTGCGAGGCAGTCACAACGACTAGTTGAAATGAGATGAAGTGGGAGTTGTCTCTTAAAGGGCCAAGAGCAGCAGCAGTAAGGGTTTCTTTGTTGAGAGTATTGTGCCACTGTGGTGCTCTGTGGGCAAAGGTCCTCTGGCCCATGGTAGTCCGGCATCTGGGGACAAGGAAGGTTAGTTGTAGTGAACTTCTAGTTGTCCGAGTGCTGTGGTGGTCAGTAAGTAGCTTTTCAATGCCCAGGGGCATGACCCCGAGGAGGACTTTTTTGGCTAAGAGGCAGGTTTGATACTGTATCCGGCTGATGAGAGGAAGCCATCCTGCCCGAGTGTACAGGTCACAAGTGTGTGTAAGTCGATCCACCCCAGTTAGCAGCCTGCATGCTTTTTTGAGTGTAACTGTAATTCTGTGGAGGGCAGAGGCGGAGGCAGAGCCATAAATTGCTAGCCTGTAATCAATGATGGAGGTGACAGAGCTGTTGATAGCCAACCGGAGAGTGTCAGGAGTCATGCAGTGTTTGTGCCTGTAGAGCAGGCCTATACGGATGTTGGTGGCTTTGGTGACAGAATCTATGTGCCGATGGTGGACAGTGAGCTGTCCAATGTGACACCTAGGTATTTAAAATCAGGAACGTGTTCAAGTAAGTCCCTGTTTGGTTTAGGATGGTGAGGTCACGGGATTTATACTTGCTCCTGGCATTGTAGAAGGTCATAACCTTCGTTTTGCTGTAGTTCATGACCAGTTTGTGTGACTTGAGCCATTCTTCGATGCGTATGAATTCAAGCTGTAATTGTTTCTCGAGGAGCTCTGCATTTTGGTGGTTGGTGAACATGACTGCATCATCAGCGTAGAGCAGTAATTTCTGGTGGCAGACACTGGGAAGGTCGTTGAGGAAGAGGCTGAAGAGTAGTGGCCCCAGGATGGACCCCTGTGGGACCCCGGAAAGGACTGGCTTTTCTTCCGAGGTAACACCGTCAATCCTAACCCGCTGGACCCTCTCCACAAGGTAGCTTGAAAACCAGAGCAGTGCTTCATTGGAGAGCCCAATGTTTGATAATTGCTTGAGTAGGAGTGGGTGGTTCACAGTATCAAAGGCTTTCGTAAGGTCAGTGAATACTGCTCCTACACAGTTTCCTTGATCAAGTGTGGTATGGATGAAGCCTGTGAATTCTAATAGTGCAGTGGTGATACTGTGCCCTTTTCGGAAACCATGTTGCTCAGGACACTGGATGTCGTATTTTTCCAGGTACTTGACTAATTGGTCTGAGGTGATGTGCTCCAAGGCCTTAGACAATGGAGGGAGGATGGAGATAGGTCTGTAGTTGGAGTGCAGTGATTTGTCTCCACTTTTGTGTACCGGTGTGATGGTCGCCTGTTTCCAGTGAGATGGGAACTGGGACATCCTTAGTGATAGATTGAGGACATTTGTCAAGGGTTCAAGGACTTCTTCAAGGACAAGTGCTAACAACTTCAGGTCAGGGGAGTCACCGCTGTAGCCTGCATTGTGAAATGGCCTTCTGAATATAGGTTCTGGCTTCATGCACTGGGATCTCCTTGAAGTAGAATTGTGGGGCAGGGTGTAGGAGAGGAGTAGTTGCAGGAGGGTTACTACTAGAGGGGGCATCAAAGAAATTAGAAGGGAGGACACTATCCAAGTTGGAGAACGCATTGTTAAAGGTGTTGGTGATGGTGTACAGGTCAGTTGTTGGTGTTCCATTTATGTTGAGCATGGTGGGTGGTGACTTAGGATCCTTGCCTGTAAGGTCTTTCAAGTTACTCCAAAATTTTTTTCCAATACCCCAGTAGCTGGAGAGAGCTTCCTTGAAGTATTTGCTTTTGGCTCTCCTAACTGCCCGCGTGCACTCATTTCTGGCAGCTTTATATTTATGAACATCCCCAGGTTTGGATGTTGCATGGGCACAGTGCCAGAGATGATCTATGTTTGAGTAAAGTGATTAGATCGGGGGTTATCCAAGAGTTAGCTCTGCCCCTGACCTTCAGCTTTTTGAGAGGTGCAAAGATATTGCAGGCCGCAGTGAAGTGGCTGATGAAAAGGTCTAAGGTTTGGTTTACATCAGTGGCAGAGTCGATTGGTGTCCAGTCCAGGTGGCTTAGGTGTGTCTTTAGTAGCTCAAGGTACCCCTGCTTTAACACTCTGGTGTGGATTATTTTAGGAGGGGGCTTAATGAATTTGTTTGTCGAGGTACTGTGACTGGTGAGGTCACTGATCCCATCAGGAGCAATGAGACTTTGAGATTCGTTCAGGGTGATTAGTTAGGATCCAGTCCAGAAGTGTTCGTGACCCTGTCCTATAGTTGCATCTGGTGGGGTGGTAACAAGCTGGGTGAGGTTCTGTGACGTGACAGCATCCTTGTAGTTTCTGGCCTCCAGCGATAGCCAATTTATGTTCAAGTCACGTAATACTATGAGTTCAGAGTTATGGTGTAATCCCTGTAGGCTTTCCAATATGCTCATAAATCCGTTGTGCTGATCTTTAGGGGGTAGGTAAACAGAGGCAATGGTGAGCTCCTTGTTGTGTGCCCCGAGTAGAACTTTAATAGCGAGAACCTGCAACGGTGGTTTAGGGTTTGAGAACGGGAAGACTTGACTCAGATAGGAATTCCTCAGGTAGATGGCATAGCCCCCACCTTGTTTGGAAATCCTGTCCTGCCTGAATATACAGTATCCAGGAATACTGAACGAATATTTCTGCTCAGTATTCACAAAAGAGGAGGGGGAAGTGCCTAATCCAATTAACAGAAGCACTCTTGATAGGGGGGTCGATCCCAGTCCTTTCACAGAAGAAAGGGTTCTGCAAGAACTCCTAAAACTGAAGGTGGACAAAGCAATGGGTCCTGATGGAATTCACCCCAGAATTCTAAAAGAATTAAGGGAGGAACTAGTGAAACCACTGGCTACTCTTTTTAATAAATCATGGGAGGATGGTGTGTACCGAGGACTGGAGGAAGGCGGATGTGATTCCCTTCACAAAGTGGGACCAAGACAGAGGCAGGAAACTACAGACCTGTCAGTCTGACCTCTGTGGTAGGGAAAGTGATGGAGTCACTTCTGAAGGAAAGAATAGTTGAGTACCTAGAGGCCAGTGGAGCACAGGACCCAAGGCAGCATGGGTTCACAGCGGGAAGGTCATGTCAGACTAATCTAATAGATTTCTTTGACTGGGTGACCAAAGTAGTAGACCAGGGAGGGGCTGTGGACATGGCCTACCTAGACTTTAGCAAGGCGTTTGACACAGTCCCACACAAAAGATTAATAGTCAAATTAACCAGCCTGGGAGTGGGACCCAAGATGGTAGCCTGGGTAAAACATTGGCTGGACAACAGGACACAGAAGGTAATTGTAAATGGAGTCCACTCTGAAGAAAGGGGGGTTACTAGTGGGGTACCACAGGGTTCAGTATTGGGTCCAGTCCTTTTTAATATCTTCATCAGTGACATTGCAGAGGGACTGGAAGGAAAAGTATGCCTCTTTGCAGATGACACAAAGATCTGCAACAGGGTTGATACACAAGGAGGTGTGGAAAGGATGAAAAGGACTTGGCAAGGTTGGAGGAATGGTCAGAAGTATGGCAGCTAGGATTCAATGCAAAGAAGTGCAAAATAATGCACCTGGGAAACAAGAACCCAGGGAAGAATACACAATGGGTGGGGAGGTAGTAACAACAACAAAAAGGAAAGGGACCTGGGGTAATCATATCAGATGACCTTAAGGTTAGCAAGCAAGTGGAGAAGGCAGTAGGGAGGGCTGGGGGTATACTGGGATGTATAGGAGAGGCATCAGCAGCAGAAAACAGGAAGTTGTTATCCTCTGTACAGACAGTTGGTGAGACCTCATCTGGAGTACTGTGTCCAGTTCTGAGACCCCATCTCCCGAAGGACATAGGATAGAGGCAGTCCAGAGGAGGGCAACTAAAATGGTGCAGGGTCTGCAAGAGAAGCCGTATGAGGAGAGACTAAAGGAGCTTAATATGTATACCCTTGAGGAAAGAAGGGAGAGAGGGGACATGATAGAAACTTTTAAGTACCTCAGTGGAATCAACAAAGTCCAAGAGGGTAGCATCTTTCAGAAAAAGAGACTTGCAAGAACAAGGGGACACAATTTAAAGATAGAAGGAGAGCGGTTCGGGGCAATGTGAGGAAGTATTATTTCACAGAGAGGGTAGTGGATGCATGGAACAGCCTTCCCATGGAGGTGTGGGGTCTAAAACTGTGGGAGAATTCAAGAATGCATGGACAGACATAAGGCAATTCTTGTGGGGGTAGGAAGAAATAGGCTGTTGGTTAACTAGGATCTACGGCCTATCCTGTAGGTAGGAAATAGGCAGACTAGATGGGCCTAGCGGTCCTTATCTGCCGTCAAAGTCTATGTTTCTGTGTGGTGACTGCAGCGTCTGGTATCTTGGGGTTAAGCCATGTTTCGACAACAGAGAGTACATCAGGGCTATGTTGCTGGACCCAGGTTTGCAGGCGTCAAGTTTGTTAAGGAGGCTGCAGGCGTTGATTGAGGCTAATGTGAGGACCCCTCTGCCTTTTTATGGCATGGGGTGCTGGCGTGGCCCGAGGTTAAGATGAACATTTCCAGATATCAGAAGTAGTATAAGTAGTATCCTAAGAAGGTACGCTTTAATAATTTTGCAGACTAGTTTTGTTGTAGGGCATCTAGTCCTCTTGGCCTTGCTGGTCTGCGTTTGCCCCGTGATATTGCAGAGCACAATATATAAAGCCATGTTCTCAGAGGTGCCACGTGATTGATGAAAAGTATTCAAATCCACAAGAAATGGTGAACTACCTGTGACCAGAAAGCTGTTACTGTAGCTGAAAGACCCAGAATGTGATAAATTCCTGAAGGGGTTAAATTCCTGAAGGTGATGAACATTGGCCTGGGGCATATGCAGGATGTAAAAATCCTTTGTTAGTCTCTTCCCTTTGTTCTCCAAAATGGTTTTGAATAGACCTCAAAGACAAGTACACATCTTTTAAGAACAAGTCAGACGGAAATGTGGATTCAATGCAGCACTCTACAACTCAGTGCTTATATAACAGATTTACTGACCTTACTTTTGGCTTTAACGGCTTCCAAATAAGTTGATTTATGATGAGAATGCCAATACCTAGTGTTGATGTTTTGCAGTTTCTTAGTCCAGGAAATGTTCATAGATGTTATGTCCAAGAATGGTCTAGTTCCTCCAAGCAGAAACACATGAAAATCCACAAAAACTAAACTACTGACAAGAGACAAACACAAACAGCCAGCCACACAGGCTCTAGTTGCAGTTGCAACCAGTGGTCGTTTTTGACCTGCCGGTTTCCTTGCCTGACGGGGGGCGTCCAAGAACTGGAGCATGTGGGGAACTCCTCCCTTATATAGGTCGGCATCGTGGGTGGAGCTGACGTTGGCAGGGGCGTTCCCTATGTCGGTACTGCTAGAGAAAAAGTTGCCGGAACCGCCGCCAGGTGGCGCCAGTGCTCATTGTTTGAACCTGCTGCAAGAGCTTGTCTCAAAGATCTACTGTTACGGTAAGTTTTTACGTAACTGTACTTTCTAGGAGCGGTATATGTTGTTCATCCACACTAACTCACCTGACCTCCCCAGCTGTGACGCACAAACCTGGCTTCCAACGGGCTAAGATCTGACATCATGGGTGGAGCCAAGGGTTATATCACCTGGGTGGTGGGTGGAGGAGCCAGCTTGAAGACCTTCCGGCAAGAATTAAAGGGGAAAGGGACACGCCAAAAAGTGTGGATGAACAACATATACCACTCCTAGAACTACTGTTACAAGTGAGTAACTTTTTTTTTCCGTAAGATACTCAGTTAACTGGTTTGAGACAATTTGTTCCTGTGCCTTCCGGGAGGCGGAGGGAGATAGAGATAGGGCGGTAGTTTGTGTGAATGGCACGATCTCCACTTTTGTGAACTGGAGTGATATTGGCAGTCTTCCAGCTTTGGGGGAACTGACCAAGACCTAGGGAGTGGTTTAGAAGTTTAGTGAGCGGAGCAAGGACCTCCTCAAAGGTGAGATTAAGGCGTTTCAAGTCTAGGGAGTCGTTAGTATATCTAGACTTACCAAGTATCCATTACAGGTACTTTCTGGCCTCAGTCTTAGTGACTGTCTTGAAATGGAAAGAGGGGTGGGCATGAGGACTGTTTCCCATATTGTTATGAACGGTATCATCAAAGAAATCTGTCAGGAGCACCCCGCTAAGGTCTGAGAAAGCCGAGTTAAAAGTGTGAGCGATCTGTTTGGGGTCTAGGGTGATTTCCCTGTTTACAGAGAGCATAGAGAGGGATGATTATTTGTTTTTCCCTCAGATTATTTGTTTTTGCCTCAGATGTGCATCAGTCTGTAATGAATACACCATTCAGAGCTAAACAATTGTTTGGCAATGATGTAGAATATGCATTTATAGGTTTACAGTCGTCAAAAGTGACTTTAAGATCCCTGCATACTTTGAACCCTAAATTCCATGGAAGAGATCGAGGTTCTTTCTGCAGGCCGTGTGATCATCCTAGATGATGCTGTTCAAGAGGCCCAGGACATGGTTCCCAGAGACCTCAGCCTTCCACTTTCCAGGCTACAAACCTGCCTCCTGGTGTCCATGCTAAACTTACAAAAGATCAGACCATTACCAGCATCCCTGCTGCCCCGATACTTTCTTATTCCCCTTCCCTTCCTTCAGCCTTATTGCCTCAGGAAGTCGTGGTGGGAGGCCAAATCTAACCTTTCCTACAAAAATGAAGGGAGATCACTACAGATGCATGGATCTCAGAGGGGGTTCGGCAATGAAACGCCCTAGCCTTATGATTTCTCCAGTGACCCCCTCCATTACCCAACAGATATCTTCTGAGACATCTTGCCCTTCTGCTGGAGGAGGTTCACACCATCCTGCACAAGAGGGCTGTGAAACCTGTCCCAGTTTTGGGCTATTATTCCTGGTACTTTCTGGTTTCAAAATGGACTGGGAATCTAAGGCCAGTGCTAGACCTTCAAGGACTGAATCTATTCATCAAATACAAAACGTTTTGAATGCTCCTTGCCCTCTTGCTAAAAGGGGATTGGATGGTTGCTGTGGACATGAAGAATGCATACCTTCATATGGAGATCAACAACTCACACAAAATATACCTGTGTTTCATGCTGCATAGGTCAGACTACCAGGTTCATGTCTTGCCCTTTGGTTTATGCTCTGCACTCTGTGTCTTTACCAAAGCTGTTGTAGCAGAGGCAGCTATCCTTTGCAGGGAGGGCCTCTGTACGTAGTGTTCCATGGTGTAATGGTTAGCACTTTGGACTCTGAATTCAGCGATCTGAATTCATATCTTGGTTTCGATGCAAGAGAGAAGGGAAAAGAGGGATATGATAGAGATGTTTAAATATCTCACGGGTGTAAATAAGTTACTGGAGGGAAGTATTTTTCAGAAAAAAAGGAGCTTAGGAACAAGGGGACATGCTGTGAAGCTGGAAAGGGGGTAGATTCAGGAGAGATGTAAGGAAGTACTTCTTCACAGAAAGAATGGTTGATTCAGCTTGCTGCACGGCTTGCAGTACAGACGCCCCCACACCCGGCGGAAGGTCGAGAGGGCCAGTGGGGAGCCCTCCCTCACAACATTGCAGATTCGGCTTGCTGCATGGCTTGCAGTACAGACGCGCCACCCTCCCCGCGCCCGGCGGAAGGTCGAGAGGGCCAGTGGGGAGCCCTCCCTCACAGTATTGCAGATTCGGCCTACTGCACGGCTTGCAGTACAGATGCCCCTCCCCCGCCCGGTGGAAGGTTGAGAGGGCCAGTGGGGAGCCCTCCCTCACAGCATTGCAGGTACGGAGCTTGGAAGCGGTCGGAACAAGCAAGGACTCAAGTAATTGGTCTGGGCAACGGAGGAATTATTCTGCTGGCCACAGAGACTCTTGGCATCTTGGCGCCCTTACTATTTAAACTGAGACCTCTTGCTTTCTGTTTGGTGCCTTCTTTAATTCAAACTGTGCCCTTAAATGAATTCTTGTCTGCACCCTTAAATTAATTCTTGTCCCCACACGAGTGGAGATAGTCTCGGTTTGTTAAGTTTATGACTTACATCTATAGCAATAGTGTCAGTATATTTGTGCATTTTGTACGTTGCTACAATTCTGAGGTAGGAAGGAGGGTTAGTAATTGTGTAAATGCAGTACATTTCAGCTCATTTTAGTCTCTAATTTGTAAAAGGTTGCTTCTTTTGGAACTGTTGTGGCTGCTAAAAGTGCTGCATGCTAATGCACTAATTAAGAAAAGTCAGCCCTCCTTCTCTCCCTCCCCCCTTTTCAGCTTATCCCCTCCCCCGAGAGCTAACAATAGTGACGTACCTTACTTATTCCTTGTACCGTGCACTTCTCCACAGATTCGGCTTGCTGTACGGCTTGCAGTACAGACGTACCCCCCCCCCCATGCCTGGCGGAAGGTCGAGAGGGCCAGTGGGGAGCCCTCCCTCACAGCATTGCAGATACAGAGCTTGGAAGCGGTCGGAACAAGCAAGGACTCAAGTAATTGGTCTGGGCCACGGAGGAATTATTCTGCTGGCCACAGAGGATTCCTGCCGACGCTCTGCGTCAGCTCCCCACCGCCCCCACCACCACCCTTGCTCGAGTTCGAGTTATATAATGGTGATCACACGCGGTTCTCTGAGCCTATCAGCTCACTTCTCCATTTGCAGCTTATCAGCTGCTGCTGCAAGAGGTTGCCTTTAGCTGACTGATAGGGTTGTTGAACTTGCTGTAGACTGTCTGTGTTGGGTGGCATCTATTTGTGTACACAGGTAACCCTATGGCTCTCTGTTTGTTAAAGGTGTGATAACAGCAGGTCTAGTTGCCCCTAGTTACCTGCTTCTTAGTGCCCTCCAGATATTTAGTGGGGTCTGGAAGACCCTTTTTCCTGTCTATTCCGTTGTTCTTTTAAGTTCTGTAGTCTGGCTCAAGTGAGGGCGTTCATAACATGGGCTCTCCCAAGCATTGCTAGAATGGGGCTCAGCAATTCCCCTTCACTAATGGCCTCATCATTGGGCTGCTCGCTGCCATGTTCCTTCCTCTTCTCATTACAGATAGTGCTCCCCCACTTGGGATGCTCCCAGGTCTCACTGAGACTTCTTGATGAGATGGATTTCATCTTCTCCAACCTAATAGCCTGTGACAGACAGTCTCCCTGGCCCATCTGCTGCCTTAAACTGCAGAGCTTCTGGTATCCTGTCAAACTGGTCAGGCGGACTGGTCGCAGGCCATCCAATAGGGTTGCCCCCCACCCACTTGAGGCATCTCTTCTGGATCCTTCTGTTGACAATAGCCCTTTCTGTGGACGTGGAGCTGAACCCTGGTCCTCCATATCAATCTTTCTCCACTTCTGTAAGCTGGCTGTCTGGAAAAGGGTTGAAAATAGCTCATCTTAATGTTCACAGTCTTCTGCCCAACATGGCCGAGCTTCTTGCCTGGGTCACCCTTTACAAGCCTGACATCCTTGGGATAACTGAAACTTGGCTCAAACCCTATATCCCAGATTCGGCCTGTGCGCTCCCTGGCTTTGACTTTGTCAGGCAGGACCGTCCAGGGAAAAAGTGGGGAGGTGGTATCCTGGTTTACTACAGGAGTCATCTCAACCTGTCCTGCCTACAGCCTGTGCAGTCTTCCTGTGAACTACTCCACACTGTGCTTCTACTTGGCAAAGCAAAGAAGCTCCACATTGTGTGTACCTACAATCCCCCTACAGGGGGTGTACTGGGTTTATCCTCCCTTCTTGACTCTGTTGGCTCAAGGACTGGGAAGAATGAACTATTGATCCTGGGGGACCTTAACCTAAATTGGCTTGGGGGTAATGTCAAGCAGTATGAGCCACTGCTGGCAAAGGTTTTCACTATCCCTGCTCATTAAGGATCCCACCAGGTGGTCTCCTATTGGGGGCACCAGCTCTCTCCTGGACTGGATCCTGTCCAATAGGCCTGAGAGGATTAGCTCTTCTGGTACCCTTCCAGACTCGATCTCTGACCATGCCTCTGTGTACTGCATAGGGAAGATCCTTGCCCTTAAGATCCCTCCTAAAATCATCCATGTCAGGGACTTCTCCAGGTTTGACCTGGGGTCTTTCCAGGAGAATCTTCTGCTTACAGACTGGTTTGTAGTGATGGATGCCCATACTGACCCCTCTGCAGTCTGTCATTTCCTCAGTACCTTTGGGGTCCTACAGGATAAGCATGCCCCTCTTGTCAGATGGAGGGTTAGGGGGGCCACCACAAAATGGTTGCATGGCAGCCTCCTTGCTCTCATGAGGGCTAGAGATAAATGCTGGGCCAACTTCAAGGTCTCAATGGACCAGGCCATACTTCAGCATTACAGGAGGCTCAGGAATCAATTCAAAAAGGTGATCAGGGATGCAAAAAGTGAATTTTGCAAAGCTACTTTACAGACATTATCTAAGGACCCTAGGAACTTCTGGAGGAGCATTAAAAATATTGTGAGTGGCTCCTCCACCTGTGAGGCTCCTGACATGCTTATTGATGATGCTAGCTGTAATAATCCACTAACAATCGCCAATGCGTTTAACTCGCATTTCTCTGACCTGACCGCTTTCACCTCTCTCTTCTTCTTCTTCTTCTCCGCTGGTTGTGATAGATCTGACCAGGTCCCTCCACCTCCATTGGTTCACACCTCTCGGCCTCTGTTCTACTTTAAGGCTGTGACGGCAAAAGAGATGCAGAGACTGCTCTCTGGTCTCTTCCCCCTTTTCTAGTGCTGGTCATGATGGTATGGAACCCAAGTTTCTTCACCTTGCTGCTGCCTTCATTGCCTCTCCTGTGGCCCACATTGCCAATCTATCCTTAGCTACTGGGGTTATCCCTGACCTATGGAAGGTGGCGTGAGTTGTCCCTGTATTCAAACAGGGCAACCCTAGGATTATTGACAACTATCGGCCGATTGCCATCTTGTCTGCAATCAGTAAGCTCCTTGAGAAAGTTGTGGTGGGGCAACTCTCGGAGTATATCCAGATGCATGAGCTACTGTCTCCCTCGCAGCATGGTTTTCGAAAAGGGCGCAGTACAATCTCAGCCCTGGTCACTGTTGCATCTGGGATAAGGGCTGCTATGGACCAGGGTAGTCTCACTGGGGCCATCTTTATTGATCTCTCTAAGGCTTTTGACCTAGTCGACCATGCACTACTTTGCACTCAACTTAGGTCCTTGGGTCTATCCCCACCTGCAGTTAGTTGGTTTTCCAATTACCTTCAGGGTAGGCAGCAACTAATAAAATATAGTAGGGTACTCTTGGATGCCACTGCAGTGTCCTCAGAGGTTCCCCAGGGGTCAGTCCTTGGGCCCCTGCTCTTCTCTATATTCATCAACGATCTTCCCTCCTCTCTTGCCTCCTGCAGGTCTGTCCTGTATGCCCACGACCTTGTTATTCTCACTCATTCCCAGGACACTGGGGTCATTAACTTGTCAGTTGAGTGAGGATTTCAGGAGTATCCAGTCCTGGATATCATCTCACAAGCTGGTCCTAAATCTTAAAAAAGACTCAGGCCATGCTGTTTGGATCCCTGCCTAAGTTAAAGGCCTCCCCTGTCCCTCTGTGCATCTCGGGTAGTGAGGGTGCTACCGTTCTCATCACTGAATCCATTAAATACCTTGGAGTGACACTTGACCCTCAGCTTGATCTTGGTCACCACATTCATAATGTGTGTCGTGACGTTAACTGGAAGTTGGGTTTGGCGTATAGGGCGAAGAATAATCTTACTTCGGCTGCTCGCCTAGCACTGGCCAGAGGTGTATTTCTACCATCTCTCTGTTATGGGCTTCTGCTGTTCACCTGTACTTCCAAGGTACATCTCACTAGGTGGACTGTTGCCTACAGTAACATTTGCTGTTTTATGCTAGCAGCCCCTCGCCTCACTCACCATTGTGATCTATATACTAAACTTAACTGGCTCTCCTCATCCAATTACATGAATTTTGTTATGGGGTGCTTCACGGGCAAGGTTATGGGCACAGGCGCCCTCCCTAGATTGGCAGAACTCTTGGTGCCGGCTCCGTCCACTTTCTATTCACTAAGGTCTCTGGGCCCTGCTATCCTCAGGTTCCTGCTAAACGCACCGAAATGGGGGATAGGGATTTTGAGTCATGTGCCCCCAGATTCTGGAACTCCCTGCTGGTAAAGATACAGTCCTCCCCCTCCCATGCATGCCTACGTTCCTCCCTGTGGACACACTTGAAGCTTACCTCAGGATGTGACTGTCTCAAACCCCCTTGAGTACCTTGATGACCCTGGCCACCTGCACGGTACTTGAGCACATCATGTCCTGTACCTCTGGCTTCGGTCCTGTTATGCTCTCAGGATGAGGCCCTGTACTAAATGTGTATATTTCTTGTATTTATCTGTAAATACTGCATTAATTTCTTGTATTTATCTGTAAATACTGCATTAATTTCTTGTATTTATCTGTAATTGATGCTTTGATCTAGGTCATAGTGACTCTGTATCGATCTGCATTTGACTGTACCGCTATTGAATACTGAGTTATCTTCTATGTATGTTAAAAGCTTCTTCTGATTTCAGTGTATGTGCATTACTTGCTTTAAGTTGTGCTCTGTATGTGCTTTAAATTCCTGTATTCTCCTGGGTCGTACCTGAAAATAGGTTTATGTTTTGTCTAGTGTACTTACCCGGTAAACAAAAGCTAAATAAATAAAAAAAAAAATTCCTGGAACAGCCTTCCAGCCGGGGTGGTGGGCCAAGAATGCATGGGATTGGCATAAGGGTATCTTAGTTGAAAGGAACGGGGGAGAGAGACTGAGTCAGAGATCGATTAGGGTCTGCAGAGATAATGTAGGTAGGGAAAACTGGGCAAACTAGGTGGACCAAGCGATCCTTACCTGCCGTCAAATTCTGTGTTTCTATATCTTCTCCTATATAGATGACTGGCTTTTGAAAGCCCCATCTGTGGCAGCCATTGTTTGCACACTGATTCAAACCCGACAGTTGTACGACCAGTTGGATATACTGGGTGGGTCAATGAATCCTACCCCTCACCAGAGGCTCCAGTACATGGGGCAGTTCTGGACACAGGTCTGGAATGGGTGTTTTTGCCCTTTATCTGTACTGTGGCACTGGTAGCCCAAGCACAACTGGTATCATCCAGCAACTGTGTCTTGGCCAGATGCCTTCTTTTTTTTTTTTTTATATATGTACTTTATCCCTCCTTCAGGGAGCTGGCAGGCAGCCTCCCTCTGAGGGGACTCATCTCTCTGGCCAGGCATCCCTGCACCAGTCCCACCTGGCGAATCCCCTACGGGTAGCCCCACGTGACAGGGCTGGTGGCAAGGAACTTCGACTTTCCCCCCACCGCTGTGAGCCAACATCTAGATCTTTGAGGGGGGGAATGGTGTGGGTGCAGCCGGCCATCATGTAGCCTGCTAGCTCCGTCCATTTCCTCCGATTTTCTCCCCAGACCCACGTGCATGCAATGGGTAGGTCAACTGCTTCCGCCTCCACGGAGGCAGTCTGACGCTTTGTGCGTGGGTCCACCCCATTCTGAGCAGCGTGCCTGTGCTGACTCCCAGCCTCCACTGAGTGTCAGTATGCAGCATGCTGCATTTGTTCCCCTCTCCCCGAGGAAGGAGAGGTGTCGGCGGACGCTCAGTCCTTCCTCACCCTAGCCAACCCTTGAGTGACCCAAGTCTGTTCCTGAACCCGTGTCACCGACGTGGCGCCCAGCACCTCAACACTCAGCACCACCAGGCCGGCGTAGGCCAGATGCCTGCTAAGGCTAAACCTGATGGCTGCTGCAGTTCTGACTGTCCAGCAAGCTCACCTCCACATGAGAATCCCTCAGTGGTTCCTCATGGTGCAGTGGGCACAGAATTCCGGCAAGATAGAGTGTCTGTTACAAGTGACTTCTCTACTCTTTTGCTCCCTGCTGTAGTGGTAGGATTGCTCCAACCTAAAGACAGGGTTCCCGCTCCTCCAGCCAGCTCACGGTGCTGATTGCAGGCGTCAAACATTCGGGTTATGGTGCCCGTTTGGGCCCCTTCAAAACTCAAGGTCAGTGGACCCTTCTGGGTGTGGTTTTGCACAGCAGCACTCTGGAGATGAGGGCTGTTCTGTTTGGCCTACATGCCTTCACCACTCTCCAACCAGGAAATCAGCTTCTGATCTGTACAGACAATATTTCAGTGATGTATTACATCAGCTGTCAGGATGGAGCGTATTAGTACACTGTCTGCAGAGAGGCAATGAGAGTTTGGCACTTGATGGTGGACCGCAACATATTTCTTTCTGCGGTGTTCCTGTCTGGTTTCCTAAATGCACTGGCAGATTGCCTCAGTTGATCTCGTGCGCTGTGCCACCAATGGGAACTCTCAGAGGCCGTCATGAACTTCCTTTTCAACAAATGGGGAGTTCTGGACATAGACATTTTTGCATCTCTATACAATGCAAAACTGAAGTGTTTCTGCTCATTTGCTCCAGGGCCTGGAGTTTTCTGTTGAGATACATTGTTTCTCTCCTGGAAAGGGAGGTTCTAGGAGCGTGGATATGTTGTTCATCCACACTTCTTGCATGTCCCTTTCACCTTTAAATCCTGCCAGAAAGTCTTCAAGCTGGCTCCTCCCACCCACCCGGGTGGTAAATACCTCAGCTTCGCCCCATGACGCCAGATCTTCCTTTCTGCTGGAAGATACAGGTTCCCTCGTGCTCTTGCAGCAATTCGGAGGCCCTGGATTCAAAGTGTTGTTTTTTTACTGAAACTTACTTTAAAACTTGTTCAAGTTAGCGATTCCAATTGTAGCACATCGGACATGGAGGAAAAATCTCCCCCTGGATTTCACCAGTGCCCCTGAGACCAGAAGATGTCGCGCACCAATCCCCACCTAACATGTGTTTATTGCCTAGGTGTCGGACATGACACCTCATCTTGCATATTCTGCTTGGCCTTCCATCCCAACGTCCTGGACGACCGCATGGCATGCCTAAAACTGGGGAGACCGGAGAGAAGCAACCTGCTGGTGAAATTGAAGGAGGCAAGGTGGGCGGTTTCCACAGCCGCGGGATCCGTCGAGCAGCTGGAGCAAATG
Source organism: Neoceratodus forsteri (assembly GCA_016271365.2). Classification (NCBI taxonomy): domain Eukaryota; kingdom Metazoa; phylum Chordata; order Ceratodontiformes; family Ceratodontidae; genus Neoceratodus; species Neoceratodus forsteri. The sequence goes on from CM028131.1 coordinate 1,339,571,162, forward strand.
AAGGCATTCAAGGAGGAAGTAGCTCAAGCTTCGGCTAATCAAAGCTTTTTTGTTCCACTTAACCTTGGCTCCACCTTTACGGGCTCCTTCAAGGAGTTGTGCCAGTCTCTCCCCACCAGGGACGAGGTGCCCTCGGGGTCACACTCCTCCTGCGCTCGGAAGAGGGATAAGGACACTAAATCTTCGACCAAGCGAAGACGTTTTTGGGACCGAGAAAGGTCCGAGTCCCAAGAACATGCTGTCTCGGCTTCGGTCGAGATCGCATCCTCGGCTGCCGGCTTCGTGGATCTTCCTTCTGGCCAGTGGTCCGAGGAAGTGGCTGACGAAGTGGAGATTTCTCTCAACCAAATCGACCCTCTGTCGCCGACCCCGGTCACTGACTCTTTGGAAAGGACTTCAGTCCTTGTCTTCCCAGATGAGGAGACCCAGCCTGCTGGTGTCCCCATCGAGAAACCGGTTCCGGACCCTTGGTTTTCACCAACCTCGGTGTCTCCTGATCGAAAGGGTCGGCATACCTGATCTCGATCGAGGTCCAGAACCCCCTTGGCCGAACGGCCGAGAAAGAGCTATAAGCGCTCTAAAAAGAGGCATTACCACAGATCTTTATCCTCCTTGGACAAGGATAGGCTTCGGCGGGAACTCCGTCGACGCTATGAGGACCTCATGTGACAACAGCTCTTTTTGTCTGGGCAGAAGCCGGCTATGCCGTCTATCCAGGCCATCACTTAGCTTCCACCTCCTAGGCTGATGCCAACCCCTCCGGAACCAAAGCCTTTGGTTTCCCTGCCTGTGGAGCCGGCCCATATCCCGGCTTGGCCTATCTCGGGCTTTCCACCGATTCTGGTAGAACCACCGGCTAAGCAGCCTCAGGGAGGGGCGTATCGAGGGAAACCTAGGCGGGAGGCCGTTGTATCCCGACTCTTCGGACTCGGACGCCACCGGATTGCACTCCCATCCTGGGTATGATGTGTCATCCGTGACAGGATTGGAGGAAGGTCCTTCGTCTTTGCAGGGCATTCTCCGCCTGGTCTCCAAATCCACCGGAATGCCTCTGGAGTCCATCCAGAAAAAGGCAGAGTACCCCCTTACAGACATCCTCAAAAGGGGGGATACCCCGATGGAGGCCTTTCCACTGGCTGAAGCCATCGTTGGACTGGCCCTTGAGCTTTGGCAGCACCCGGCTTCCTGCCCAGCACCGTCTGCCCGCATGGCCCACAAGTATGCGGTTCTCATGGGGTCCTTGGCAGGGTTCACAGAACATCCTTCGGCCGAGAGCCTGGTGACCGTTTCTGTGTTCAGACGTACTGGTAGCTCGGCCAACACTGACCGACCCCCGGACAAGGAGTCCAAAAATATGGACCACTCTGCCCATAAGATCTATGTGGCCTCCTCCTTGGGCCTTCGTCAGGCCAGCTCGACTATTATCATGGCACACTTCTGTCATGCCCTCCCTGAGTCATTAGACAAAGTCCTCCCCCATCTTCCGGTGAACATGCAGACCACGGTTAAGCAAGTCCGTGATCAGGGCCATGCTGTTGCTAAACAGCAGCTCCAGATGGCCCTGGACATTGGGGATTCCTGTGCCAGCTCTTTAGCCGCCGCAGTAGCCACTCGCCGCAGGACTCGGCTGAGGCTTTCTTCCTTCCTGGTGGATACTTAGCACAAGTTAGCTGACATGCCCTTCCTAGCCACCGACCTGTTCGGTCCAGGAGTGGCCGGTCACCTTCAGCGCATAGAGTAGTCCAGTGCCACCTTGGATGCTACTTCTGCGAAGGGTTCTTCAGGCAAGAACCAGCAGAAGAGAAAAAATAAGCCATTTTGGCACTGTTCCCCTATGGTCAGGCAGCCCTCCTATCAAGGAGGTCAGCAACAGCAGCAGGCTGAAGCTTGGCGCCCATGGCCCAAGCAGGGTCCTCAACAGCCCCGTAAAGGAGGCCGAGGTGCAGGTCCAGGAGCCTCCTCCTCCTCTAAGCCTGCTCAGTGACGGGTTGGGGGTTGCCACCCCTACAACTGTCATGCCAGCTCTGAGTCCTCCTGTGGGGGGTCGGCTCCGCCACTTTCTTTCCACCTGGTCCGATATCACTTTGGTCAGGGACTGCCTCTAGAATTCGAGCAGTACCGTCCCAGCTGAGCCTGTGCCCCTTGGGAGGAAAGGATCTTAGCTTGCACCCAGTCGGTTCTCCGAGATGACATAGCTCAGCTCCCCCACAAGGAGGCGGTAGCTCCAGTGCCGGATCCTCCTACAGACCCAGGCTTCGTGTCCAGGTACTTCCTGGTGCCCAAGTGGACGGGGGGTTGGCGCCCCATCCTAGATCTCCACGACCTGAACCAATATCTCAGGTCCTGCACCTTCTGGGTGGTAACTCTGAACCAGTTCATACCATCCCTGGAGTGACACATGTGGTTCTGTTCAACGGATCTAGAGGACGCATTCTGTCACGTCCCAATCCGTCCGTCCCATCAGCGGTTCCTCCGTTACAGGGTCGAGGGGACCCTGAACGAGTTCCGAGCCATGCCGTTCGGCCTGTCATCAGCCCCACGAGTCATCATCAAGTGCACTGCAGTGGTGGCAGCCCACCTTCGGCATCGAGGAGTCTGAATTTATCCTTGTCTCGACGACTGGCTCTTGGCAGGTTCCTCCCTTCAGGAGGTGGAGAGGTCCAGGGATCTGGCTCTCTGAACCTGCTCCAAACTTGGTCTCCTGATCAACGAGACCAAGTCGGAACTCGTGCCCTCTCAGGTGATGGGTTTCATCGGGGCAGAGCTTGACTCTCATCGAACCAGAGCTCAGCTCCCAGCGGACAGGGCGGAGGTTCTCTCCTTCTTTGCCCGATCATTTCTGGTTGGGCACTTGCACCCTGCCCGGGACTTTCTACACCTTCTGGGTTACATGGCGGCGTGCACCTCAGTGGTTTGTTGGGCCAGGTGGCACATGCGCCCCCTCCAATGGGAGCTGGCCACCCAGTGGACTGAGCACCACGGTCATTTCGACCAGCTGATCACTGTAACCCAGAAGATGTGGGATGCTCTCCAATGGTGGACTGCCCCAGAACAGTTACAGGAAGGGATCCCGTTTATCTGCCCCGAGCCAACAGTCGTCCTTACGACCGATGCCTCTATCATGGGCTGGGGAGCCCACATGGGGGACAACAGGGCCCATGGGTTCTGGACCCCTGAGGAGTCCTGATGCCACATCAACCTGTTGGAGCGCAGAGCAGTCAGACTGGCACTGTCAGCTTTCGCTCCTCAGCTCCGGGGTCAAGTGGTTCAAGTCCAGACAGACAATACCACAACCATGTACTACCTCAACAAACAGGGTGGCACGCACTCCCGTTTGCTGTGCAAGGAGGCGCTCCGCATCTGGACCCTCGTAAGCTGGTTGGAGGCAGATCTCCTAGCCACCCATGTGGCAGGAGTCTCGAACCAGCTGGCGGATGCTTTCAGCTGCATAGGCCAGACATCCCACAAGTGGTCTCTCCATCCAGAGGTAGCTTACAATCTGTTCTCCCGTTGGGGAAACCGTTGGTGGACCTGTTCGCCTCAGGGAGAACACAAGCTGCAACTGTACCATGCCGCCCCTCAGCAGGGGCTCGCTATGGGAATGCCTCTCAGGGCCGTAGGACCCAGGCCTCCTTGCGCCTTCCTCCATTTCCCTTGAACCACAAGGTGTTACTCAAGATGAGGAGGGACAAGGCGAAGGTGATCCCTGGTAGCCTCAGATTGGCCACGCCAGTTCTGGTATCCAGATCTCCTCAGCCTCAGCTGCAGGACCCCGGACCTTTGCACATGCCCGGACCTGATGTTATTGAACCAGGGGAAGGTCTTCCATTCGGACCTTCAATCCCTGCACCTCACAGCCTGGTTCCTGAGTTCCAGGCTCTGGGTCTTTCCGAGGATGTCTACACCGTGGTGGAAGCATGTAGAAAGGAATTGACCACGAAATGTTATGCCTTCAAATGGAAAAGGTTTTCCATTTGGTGTCAGAGAAAGAGCCTGGACCCCTTATCCTGCTCTGTGGCTAACATTTTAGACTACCTTTGGTCCCTCTCCAAAAGGGGTCTTCGGTCATCGACCCTTAGGGTGCACCTGGCAACCATCTCTGCTTACCGGGCATGGGCCGGTCAGCCAACATTGGCACAGGAGACAGTGGTCGGGCGCTTTTTCAAAGACCTGGATCACATATCCCCTCCGGTGCGTGAACCTCCACCTCCATGGGATCTCTTGCTGGTTTTGGCAAAGCTCATGGGCAAGCCATTGGAACCCATGCACAAGTGTGAGCTGTCGCACTTGTCATGGAAGACTGCATTCCTGGTGGCTATCACGTCAGCCAGAAGGACAGGGGAGCTCCAGGTGCTTTCAGTGGCCTCCCCTTATCTGGTCTTCCACAGGGACAAAGTTGTCCTGCACCCCCACCCGGAATTCCTTCCGAAGGTGGTGTCAGAGTTTCACCTTAACCAGGTGTTGACCGTGCCGGTATATTACCCTAATTACACCTCGGACGCCGAGTACCAGCTCCATACTCTGGACCTCAGACGTGCTGTCTCCTATTATAAGGAGAGGACAGCGGAAATTCAGGGAGAGGTTCGCCAGCTGTTTGTCGCCTACGCTGAGGCCGCTTCTAGCAGATCTGCAGCCAAGCAGACTATTGCAAGATGGATCACATGGCATAAGTTCTGTGTTATGAGTTGGCGGGCAAGGAGCCTCCCAGAGGGATAAGAGCTCATTCTACCCGCCATACTGCTGCATCGGTGGCTGCTTCCAGGGACATCCCTATCCAGGAAATCTGTCGGGCTGCTACCTGGAAGTCAGCAAACACCTTCATTACCCATTACCACATCGACCTTGAGTCACGCCAAGATGCTGGTTTTGGGGCCTTGGTTCTCCAATCTCTTTTTCCTAAGTAGGAGGTGTGCGCCTTGCCTCCTCCTCCCTCCTCGGGAGAACTGCTAGGAGTCTGCCAGACAGTGTGGATGAACAGCATATCCACGCTCCTAGAAAACAGGTTATTCACCTGTACAGTAGTTCTAGGAGTGGTATATGTTGTTCATCCACACGCACTCCACCTGACCTCCCAGCTTTAGGCGCACAACCCATGTTTCCAGCGGGCTAGATCTGGCGTCATGGAGCGAAGCTGAGGTATTTACCACCCGGGTGGGAGGGAGGAGTCAGCTTGAAGACTTCCGGCAAGATTTAAAGGGGAAAGGGACAATGCCAGACAGTGTGGATGAACAACATATACCACTCCTAGAACTACTGTTACAGGTAAGTAACCTGTTTATCCTGGTCCATCTAGTCTGCCCATTTCCCACCCACGCCTACTTATCGCCACTTCCCAAGGATATTTTCCTCTGCCCACTAGCCAACCCCTTGTGTCTGTCCGATGCCCTCCTGAATCTGTTCCAGGGTTCCGCCACCCTCTCAGTGAAATAACATCTCCTTACATTGCTCTTAAATCTTCCCCCTTCCAATTTTAAATTATGACCCCTTGTTTTAACTCCTACTTTCCTTTTGAATAAGCTACCTTCATTCACTTTATTTATTCCCTTCATATAGTTAAAAGTCTCTATCATGTCGCTTCTATCTCTTCTAACCTCCAGCGGGTATAGATTTAATTCTCTCCATCTAGTCTCATATGGCTTCTCTTGCATACCTTGCACCACCTTTGTTGCCCTTCTCTGAACCCTCTCCAACCCATGTATATCCTTTCTTAAACGAGGCCTCCAGAACTGTACCCTGTCCTCTAGGTGCGGTCTGACCATGGTCTTACATAAAGGCATCAGCACCTCTCTCTTCCTACTTATTGTACCCCTTCCTATGCACAATATAATTCTGTAAGCTTTATCTACTGCCTTACTACATTGGTCTCCTACCTTAAGGTTGTTTGAGATTATAATCTCCAGGTCCCTTTCTTGTTCTGTTTGCTTTATTAGTTCTCCCCCCAGTGAGTACTCAGCAAATGGATTTCTATGCCCCACATGCATCACTTCACACTTTTTAGCATTGAACTTCAGTTGCCAAATGTCCGACCACTTCTCTAGGGTGCTCAGATCTCTCCTCATGGCCTCAACCCCTCTTGCCATGTCAGCCCTATTATATAACTTTGCATCATCCGAAAAAAGACACACTTTCCCCTTCAAGTCCCACTGATATATCGCTGATATACATGTTAAAAAGGATTGGTCCCAGTACTGACCCCTGAGGAACACCACTCGTCACCCTCATTTTCCTAGAATGTACATTATTTCCCACCGCCCTCTGACTTCTAGAGGTGTGGGAGGTGTTAAGAGTATAAAGTTGTGAATAAAAGATCCAGATCTGAATTCCACAGAGACAATCCAAGATGGCCACCGGGAGGCTGTAGGTGCTAGTCTGGACAGCCCTGCAGGTCAGGAATATTCCCCTTTTGTGTAATTTGTTGGAAGAAGTCTGGATAATATATTTCTACATGGGTTAAATACATTTTTATGACCCCTTTTATACTTGTAACTGAGTGAAGGAGAGAAAGAAATGTAGTGAAAGACGATGCTCTGCACACTGCTGATACATACTAGGTACTATGAGTGAAACGCGGCTCAATTTAAAACAAATAACCGGTTTTGACCAGACTCTTTTCTTTACAGCTGCTTGCATTCAAGTACTTATTTTATGAAAAGAAGCATGAACGTAGCTGGGGCTGCTATGGCAGAGCATGGAAAGACTGTTCAAAACACTGAGATGGTATTTTATTTATTTATTAAATTTTGGTGACCGGGTAGGCCCACTGAGCCTCGAAGGTCCCTTTTTCAGGGGCGACCCGGGATAACAATACAAATTATAAGAATGAACAAGGACATAAGGAACATTTGAGGCATTGTGAGTTACATCATGAGGTGGTTACAGTAAAGAAAAATAGTGGATACAGGCATGGTAAAAGAAAAGCAGTGGACACAGGCATGGCTTACAGGCACAGTAAAAGAAAAGCAGTGGATGCAGGCATGGGTACAGGCATGGTTATTAACACTGTTTCTACAGTTTCATGTTTTAACATTTTTCCAGCTCACTCCAATGACCCCCTATGCATTGCTCAGGGACCCCTGGTTGAAAAATCCTGGACCAGATGTTAGAGTAATGAGCTATGAATGAGCTTGGTACATCCAGCAGACCTGGGTTTGATTCCCACAACCTCCATTTGCATATTGTGTGACTCTGAGCAAGTCACTTAAGCTCCCCAGTGCTCCTGGGTCACCCCTGAAAACAGACACTTGTGCCTAGTAGGTCTGACCACTTACCAAAGATTTAAAAAAATATATTTTCCAAGAACCATTTCATTTGAACACTAGCCAACCTTTCCAGAATTTTGGATACTGTTGAGAGAGGTGAAATTAGTTGAACGTTCCCTGTATCTGCTTTGTCACCCAATTTATAAATCAGGATGACTTTAGTATATTCCATGCCACTGGGAATTCATCCAGGTTCAAAGACATAGTCAAAGTATGGATCAAGGGTGCTGGAATTACAGGAGCAGCATATTTCAACAGCAAGGGCGTGATTCCTCCTCAGTCAACTGCTTTTGAGATATCTACAGTATATTACTTCTTTCATTACTTCATCAACTCTTAATTTTATTAAATGTTTTTCTACAATCACCAATTAGATCAGAATAAAAAAAAGGAAAGGTAGTGACTCACAGAACCAGGTTAAGGCAAGTAAGACAAGAACACTTATTATGCCCTACGGCATTCCTGGTGCTTCGAGGGAACAGTCCCTCTTCATCAGTGAGTGAGCGCTCCCTTCTTTTGTTTTAGATAAGAATTAAACTGGAAACAAACATTTTGGTCATTTTTTAATTTAGAAGCTTTTGTTCCCATTGTTACAAAATAGTCATTAAACCTGATTGCTGCTTGTCGTCCCTGTGTCTGACTTTGTTGTTCATCATAAATGTTTGGGAAAATCTGCATTTGGTTGATTCTTTAACGTATACCGTCAGCATAATGAAACTATCACAGTGAAGGCCATTACAGTGACAAATATCGCCAGGTTGCTGTAATGGTCCCGCTGTACACCGGCCCTGTTTCTCCTGGTGTTTCACCCCCACCTTGAAACAACTTATTTAAAGAAGTAAAGCCCCCCACAAAAAAACATTTTAATCCTGATCATGTAATGCCAGCTGTCGGCATTGTGCTGGTCACTGTGCCAGATGTCAACAACTGTGTTGTCGCTGCAGCATGGTAGATCCATTCTTTCATTTCCTCATGAGTCTCCAGAATTGCTTAAGTTGATTCCTATAGTAGTCTTGTTTAGTTATTTAATTACCTTAGTGTAGTTATTACAAAATTGACAATATTTAGTCCAGTCTAGTTGACTGCTTCATTTCTTCACTAAGGTTCAGAGTCCACCATTTTATTTTTTTAAGTTATATAATCTAGACCAACACCAGGGGGCATTAGGAAAAAGTGACTCACCATAGTAATGTTGTTTCTTCTAATGGAGTCTTGCTGTATTCAGACATAATGCAGTTAGCCCCAGCACTTGAACTGTCCCGGAGAGGAAAGAGTTAACTCTGTGCAGAAGCATAGAAGGTTGAGCTCACGCTTGGTTTTCAAACCTCTGTCTGTGGTACTTCCCAATGTAACCGTCAGATTCTTACGAGCTAACTAACTAGTAACTAAAGTATGGAAATTGTTCAAATATAGCCAAAGGACAAAATATAACTTCTTGGGCCCCAAAAGACTCAAGTCGAGAACCCAAGAAGGAAAGGTAGTGACAATATTTAGTAAAACACCAGAAAAAATAATAATAATATCTACCTCACCCAAGAGGGAGGGTACAAGGTACACACCCTGAGGTGCAACACTGTACCTGCCAGCTCACTTCCCAAAACCAGGTTCTGAGAGGGGAGGCGGAGGGGGGTCTGAATACAGCAAGACTCCATTAGAAGAAACAACATTACTATGGTGAGTAATTTTTTCTTCAAACAACATGAAGTCTTGCTGTATTCAGACATAATGCAGACTACCAAGCAGTTCCCTATGGAGGAGGGAATGCAGAACCTACTTTGGGAAGAGGCTCTGCAGTACTGCTGTACCAAACCTAGCGTCACTCCTAGCCTGGATGTCCAGGGAGTAATGCTTGGTGAAAGTATGTACTGTTTTCCAGGTGGCTGCTTTACAGATCTCTAACAAAGGTATATATATCTCTGGCTGCAGCTAGAGAAGCAGCTGTACCACTGGTCGAGTGAGCCCTCAGGCCTGAAGGGGGCGTCCTACCCAACTTGTCATAACAAAATTGTATACAAGAAACAATCCACCTGGCAATAGTTCTCTTAGTGGCAGGCTTACCCTTTCCCACTTCACCATAAGTGAGAAACAATTGAAGACTGTCATTTCTTTGTGCCTTAGTATGCTCAATGTAGTAGCTAAGGGCCCTCTTAACGTCCAGACTGTGTAACCTTCTTTCACCTGAAGAAGAATGGTCAGTGAAAAACACAGGGAGAGATATAGACTGGTTCAGATGAAAATCTGAAACCACTTTGGGCAAGAACCTCCTATTGGTTCTGAGGACTACTTTGTCCCTGTGGAAGGAGAAAAAAGTCAAGTTCCACTGACAGAGCCTGAAACTCACTAATCCGCCTGGCAGAAGTAATAGCTACCAGGAACACAGTTTTCCAGGTCAAGTACTTCAATTCAGCCGAAGCCAGAGGTTCAATGGGTGGCTGCATTAGCTGAGCTATGCAGACATTAAGATCCCAAGGCAGAGTGGGCTCCCTAAAGGGTGGGTTAATGTGAACCAGACCTTGAAAAACTTTCTGAAAACAGGATGAGATGCCAGGGAAGAGCCCTTCCCTGCTGAGAGGAATGCAGAGACAGCTGCTAGATGAACCTTCAGAGTGGCAGGCCTAAGGCCTAAACCATTGAGGTGAACTAGATAGTCTAAGGTTGCGGAAATGTCTGCAGAATCAGGCAGGATGCCTTTCTGAGAGCACCAAATACTGAACCTTTTCCATTTGGAGTTGTAAGTTTTTCTAGTGGAAGGTTTGCTAGAGACCTTCAGAATATCCAGAACTCCCTGAGAAAGATGTAGAGCTGCATATTCTAACTCTTCAAGAGCTAGGCCTTGAGATGGAGAGATTGGAGTTTGAGTTACCAGATCTGCCCCTGGGAAGAGGACAGGAGATTGTATGTCCTGGGCAGAGACAGGGGACGTGACACTGACAAGGACAGCAGTAGAGGGTACCAAGGCTGTCTGGACCAGTCTGGAGCCACCAGTATCACTGTGCAGGGTTGAGTCCTGATCTTGATCAGAACTCTGAATAGCAGAGGGAAGGGAGGGAAGGCATAGAGAAACCTGCCCTTCCAGACCAAAAAGAGAACTGGAGGTCTGCAACAAAACAGAGGAAGTTGATGATTGTCTGGTGCTGCAAAGAGATCGATCTCTGGAGTGCCCCACCTGGAGAAGATAGAAACATAGACTTTGACGGCAGATATGGACCACTTGGCCCACCCAGTCTGCCCATTTCCCTACCTACTGAATAAGCTGCAGATTCTAGTTAACCAACAGCCTACTTCCTGCTGACCTTCAGTATGTGAGGATTCATGGGCCATTCGTGGTATCCCTGTGAAATTCTGCTCAGAGCACCTGCTAGTATGTTGTCCTTCCCTGGAAGGTGAACTGCTACCAGAGATGTCTGAAGAGAATAGGCCAGAGACCACAGCTTCATGGCTTCTGTGCACAAGGCCGAGGACAGAGTGCCTCCCTGCTTGTTGATGTACCACAATGTGGTGGTGGTGTCCGTTCTGACTTGGACCACCTTGCCCTTGACTGAATCCGAGAAGCTCTGCAGGGCTAGGAAAACTGCTCTGAGTTCCAGGAAATTGATATGAAGGAGAGACTCCTGTGGAGACCAGAGCCCTTGAGATGTCACGGCTCCCCACCCTAGGAGAGAAGCATCCGTAGTTAAAACTACTAATAGGACCTGAGCGAGAAGTGGAACCCCTTGTGTGAGATTGTCCTGGTCCAGCCACCACTGGAGAGCTTGGACCAGAGTCTGAGTCACTGGAATCAGTTTGGTAAGTGAATCCTTCTTTTGAGACCAAAAAGACCTCAGATGAAACTGAATGTCCCTCATCTGGAACCTTGCTCCCTGCACCACTGCCGTGGAAGCTGCCTTGTGGCCCAGGAGCTGGAGGAACTGTCTTGCTGGGCAGGAGACCTGAGGTCGAGAGGAGGAAGCGAGATCCACTAGGGCCTTTACTCTTGCCAGGGAAGAAAGGCTTTTGCTTGTACAGTGTCCAGCTCTATGCCTATAAAGGTGAGAAGTTGAACTGGTTCAAGTACAGACTTTGAAAGATTGAGAAGAAAACCCAAGGAGCTGAGTAGGTCCTGGGTAGTTTGAAGAGCTGACTTGACCTGTAAATCAGACTGACCCACTAACAGCCAGTCATCCAGATACCGAAAGATGGTGATTCCCTGTCTTCTGAGGTAAGCCACCACTACTGCAAGGCACTTTGTGAACACCCTTGGAGCTGATGTTAGATCGAATGGCATGGCTCTGAATTGGTAATGACCTGAAGGCAACTCAAACCTGAGGTATTTTCTGTGGGAGCACCTGATAGGAATATGGAAGTAGGCATCCTTGAGGTCCAGAGATGCTAGCCAATCCCCTGGCCTTAGACAGGGAAGGATTATTCTCAGAGTTACCATTTTGAATTTGGGCTTTGAAATGTGTTTGTTCAGATACCTTAGGTCTAGGATGGGTCACCACTCCCCCTGTTTTCTTTAGGGTAAGGAAGTACCTGGAATACAGTCATTTTGCCTTGTGCTGAGTAGGAACCTTCTGTATAGGTCTGAGAGCTAGATGAGAGGAAACATCTGCCTCTAGGGCAAGGGTTTCTGAGACTGATGCAGGTGGAAAAAACTTGGCCCTTCTTTTTGGAAATTTTTTGAAGTTGAGGGCCAGTCCCTGGCTTACTACTTCCAGGACCCAGTTGTCTGAGGTCACAGACTTCCAGGCCTGGAAGTAGTAAGCCAGCCTGCCTCTTACTGGAAATGGGGAGTCGACCCGGGCTGACACATCAGGGTGTCTGCTTGGCAGGAGCCTTAGACTGAGAGGAGGAGGGAGCAGCCCTGCTCATCCCTCTCCTACCCTTCCCTCTGAAGAACCCCCTCTGTGGGAAGGGAGAGGAGGCCTGGGCTTGGTAAAAAAGGCCTTTGAAAGGGTCTGCCCCTGCCCCCTAGACTGCTGCTTGTGCGGAGTGGCCTGCCTTTCCTTGGCCTGTGCACTCCAGTATGTGGTCCTATATTCATCCATTTTCTTCATGTAAGCCTCTGTCTGCTCCCCAAACAGAGTTACCTACTATAGGAAAATCCATAGCCTTAGTCTGGGTATCCTGTGAAAGGCTAGTACATCTGAGCCAAGCATGTCTTCTGAGAGACACAGATGTAGCCATGACTCTAGATGCCACATCATTGGAGTCCACAGCAGCATGAAATTGCATTTTGGATGCCTTAATTCCATCAGCAGCCACCACCTCCAGCTCCTTGGCTAGCTGGGGAGAGGCCTGTTTAGCCAGTTCCAGAACCGTGTCCCATCTGGATTTCTGATACCTGGCTGTGTTGGCCATATAAGTAGCCTGCCTGAGTCCCAAAGAGGATGCCAAATACTGTTTTTTGGCCATGGCATCCACTTTCCTGGAGTCCTTATCCGGGGGGTGTGAAGCCAAAGGAATGTTAGCCCTGTCACAGGCTGCAGCCTGCACTACCCCAACATGGCTGCAATGACTATAAAGGAACTCCGCAGCTGAACCTGATAACGAATACCTCCTGTCCATTCTCTTATCCACATGAGGTATTGAATTAGGGGTTTGTACAATTTTGTGTGTCTGTTTCCCCAAAGATTTATGAAGAGGATAGACAGCTTTTTGGACTCTGGGATGTCCATCACTTCTGCAAAATCAGGCTCTTCATCCTCCTCTGCTGCTTCAACCAAGGCAAGCTGCAGGGTTTGTGCCACCTTTTTGTAGAACAAAATGTGTGAAGGGGACTCAGAGAGCCTGGGAGGAGAGACACCTGAGGGCCTGTCTGGGGAGATGTCCAGTTCAATGGGCACATCCAGATCTCCTTCATCGTCATCATCATCGCCTCATAATAAGCATCTGGGTCATAATCCGAAGGAGATGGATCCGACCGAACTGAGCGCGGAACCGGCGGTATCGGTTCAGACGGAACCAGTCTAAGCGATTGGACAGTACTAATCACTTTGGCTATTTCGTCCGCGGTTGGAGAGTGGGATACAGGATCCGAACTGGCAGACTTGCGCTTTTTCTTTGATGGAACCGACCCCTTGGGGTCAGCTCTCCTTTTGCCCGAGGAGGTATCGCCTAGGTCAGTAGGCATCTCCTCAGGTTCGGCCGCAACCAAACTGGGCTGGCCATCCGGATCTACGGACTTCTCGGCCTCCCTTTCCTTCAGCCTACTCAGTCTTTTATCTAGAGTGGTTTTAGGAAAGTTCTTAACAGATTGGCCAGTCTGACTTGAAGTGGTCAAACCCAGACAATAAACACAGATGAGGTGGGGGTCGGCCTTAGCAAAGGCCTCCCCACACTCAGTACAGTGTTGAAACCCAGTGGGACCAGTTTTCTTCTTGGGTTTCTCAGACATGGCCAGCCTGACAAATTGCCCTATAGAAGCTTTCAAGCCAGGTAATAAAGCAACCGATCGGTTACAAACTGTGTCATGGGCTTTTTAAAAGAACCAGCAAAAGTCCAGTTCTTTTGAAACCGATCGGTACCGGAACACCACACTAATCCCAGAAAGAGAGAACAATTTTTCAAAGTCAGTTCCTTTCCGGACCGACCGGAAAGAAACTGAAGAAAGACAATTTTCACTCTTTTTAGCAAAATAAAACACAGTCACTACCTATCTACATACTACCTGTACCATAGACAGAGGCTGGAAATCTGAAAATAACAAAAATATGCGGTTTAAACCGAACGCTTTATTTTTCTTTTACTGAACCGAGCAGAGGAAATCTCCAGAGCGACTTCACTATTAGGCGGAGTAAAGAATCTGACGATTACACTGGGAAGTACCACAGACAGAGGTTTGTAAACCGAGCTCGAGCTCAACGTTCTTTGCTTCTGCATAGAGTTAACTCTTTCCTCTCCAGGCAGTTCAAGTGCTGGGACTAACTGCATTATGTCTGAATACAGCAAGACTTCATGTTGCTTGAATTGTTGTTTTCTTTTAGAAAATGGTCAAAGAAATTCCCGGGCTCTGATTGGCTGATAGCCCTGGCAAGGTGGGCATCTATCAGACAACAGAGCCCGGGTTAAAAAAGTGCCAGTCTCAATTGAACTGATTACTCGTATCTTTGTGCCCTTGGAATGTTAAGTTTTAAATAGCTGCCATTTTTTTCTCTCGCTTAGCGAGAGATCTAACCCCCCTCCCCCATACACTGTTTGCCACATACCCATTTTTTTCTTATTGTTTAACCACTCCTGTTCATGTTTCCTTTTATTTTCTTGCTTAGCAAGACGTACAGTACCTTGGCACAATGCTTGTTTTTTAATTCAGCACCAGTGCGCCACACCACTTTTATACACTAAAGATGGCTAACCTAATCCTAGCACAAGCTGTACCTGAGTAAGTACTGTGCTGTAGTAGTCTGCCAGCTGATTGCATCACCATTGTGTCTAATCCCCCTCCCTCTGTACTCGCTGTGCACTTCCTACATTCTGACCATTATTCGGATGTAGCAGAGACAGACATTTAAAAAAAAAAAAGAACAAAAACCCTATTTACCCTTCACCTACTCTCACGTTACCTCACTTGGTAGAGCAACAAACTGCATGGTAACAGTCGGCATCCTCCTCAAAGTGCACCCCCCCCCCCGATTGTGAGAGATCTATGGGTAGAGGGGTTGCTGATACAAGATAAATTGAAGGGACTAAACTACCTATGGAAAAAAAAAAACAGTGGAGGCAATAATAGATAAACCAAACAATGGAAGCAGCAGTAGTGTTGGGACAAGTTTAAAAAAATAAATAAATGCCTGTTCGCGTCGTCACGCTAAACTTATTCTTCCGGTTCTGTCAGCAGTCGGAGTGATTGAAGCTTAGAGTGCTGAACTTAAAACAAGGGTGGTATATGTTGTTCATCTACACGACCCACCCGACCTCCCCGGCAAATGATAGCGGCTGGAGGAATGGGCACAACAGTGCGGTCGGCTCTCAGAGAGTTGGTAGCAATGTAGGACATGGAAGTATAACAAAATAAACAAATCAAGCAACAAAAGTTAACTTGAAATGCCCCCAGGAAGGCTGATGTGTTGTTTCTGGTAGCTGGCACTGAAAACATAAGTGTTGTAGGGCAGCAGTATCTCTCGCTAAGCGAGAGAAGAAAATGATGGCTCCAAATAACTGAACATTCTGAGGTCACAGTGGTGCGTGTGTGTGCGTGTGTGTGTGTGTGTGTGTGTGTGTGTGTGTGTGTGTGTGTGTGAGACTGACCATGGCAACCACCTCCCAAGAATGCAGGCGGAGGAACTATTTTATTACAAATCTTTTTTTTTTTTTTTCACTTACTGTGCTTTTTCCCCGCACCCCAACCCTGGGCATGGCGACCGGATCCTTACCTGGGATGCCCCCCGAGTGGGGCCACCAGAGGTGGAACTGAAGGTGACTGGAGGTTGGGCACTGAACCCTGGCTCATACGCGGGGGCCAGCGGAATTTTACAGCGAGTCCCCTTAGAGCTGGGAATGTGCAATGATGCTAGCAGCTAACGGCAGCGTCTGTCCCAGCTTCACCCATGTTACAGTGTAGTGCTGTACTCCTGGCCTCCACCAGGGGGCAAACAATGCCGTAACCGGTTCTCTTACCCTGCCCGGAGAAGGAGAGCTGTCCTCCGGATTCTCAATCCTTCTCCTCCCCTGCCAACCCCCGGTGGTCTGTGCCCGTTTCCGAGCACAGGTTGCCGGCGTAGCGAGAGGTGTGGCGCCTAGCACCTCAACCCTCAGCGCCACTGGGCCGGCCTTATTACAAACATTACTTTAAATAAAGTTTTCATTAACATTTTTCTTATTAAACTTATTTTTTTGACGGTACCCATTTTCCAAGTGCATTAATACCCTCCAGGGTGTGAGGTATTATGCTATACCAGACCTACCAGGAGCTATAAGGCCCTTCTCCTGCAGCGTCGGGCCTCATTACGCCCCTGGGCGATCCGGTATAGCACAATATCTCCCATCCTGTAGGGTATTATTGCTTACTTTCTGTACTGTGACGTATACATTACAGATGGTCATAAATTCTTGATAAAAATAATCCCAGGCATCAGTAGCCGTGAGTATAAGCTCCAGTCTTTTTACAGGCTATGGCCGCAAGATAAAAACAGATATGGTCCAAATGTTTCATATGAACAGTAAAGAATGTATTTACTGGGGGCTGCGCATTCCTGTTTGACTCGAATGCAAAAAAATAATTTGGTGATCACTAAAGCTGTCCAGAAGAACCCCAGAAGATATATAATTGTCCAGATCATTTGTAAAGGTCAAGTCAGTAGTCATGGAAGCTGTTAAGTGTTAATAATTTATGCGTGTGGATTCATTAATAAGCTGAAATAGTCCTAGGTTATCTGACACAAAATACGAATGCACACACCATCCACTCCAATAGCAATACCAAACTGTTCTTCGGTTAAATCATAGACAGTTTATCACCAGTACCATTGACAAAGACAGCAGTGCATCTGCACTGCATAAAACAGCTTACGTTTCACCCTGCTTCCAGGGCTTCTTCAGAGCTGATTAAACAAAATAAAAGTGCATTTAAATACTAAATCCAAGTGCAGTCAATTAGTGTGTCCACCAATGGCCTCAGTTTTCTCATTAATAATGTAGGAGATACAAGCATGTAATATAAGTGCAGTCAGTGAAATACAAACAAACAAAAGCAAGCTATATGGCCATCGATTCATTAATAGTATTTATTATTTATCTTTAATTTCTTTATTAGAATATATTCAGTTTCCACACAATCATATATGTTTTAGGTAGCAGCATATAAACGGCCCCTAATTCATCAGACAGGCATATTCTGAAGATGGCTTGTAAATATATAAAGGCAAAATATATCAGAGTAAAAAAACAGTATAGTATATTGATTCCCAATAACCAAGGTCTGAATGTCAGAAAAGAAGGAGAAACAGAAAAGTGATTAGAAAAAAGGAAAGAGGAAAGGGAGGAGGGAAAGGGGAGAAGGTAGGAGTAGAAGAAGGGGAAGGATGGAAAAGGGAGGGAGGAGGTTAGGGAAAGGGGAAGGAGGAAAGGGAGGGGGAAAGGGAAGGAGGGGAAAGGAAGGGAGGGAAGGGGAAAAAAATAAAACAGCAGGAACATGGTTTATTTACTTTTTTTTTTTTTTTTTTTAAAGGAGCCAATTCAGATTTATCATTAAGCCCAGGGTGTTTTAATGCCCCCAACTTAAAAATCCACTTCTCTTCTGCACAGTTAAGTGCACTCTCCAAATCTCCTCCTCTAACATTCCTGTGCACACATTCCACACCTACTGCTGAGACCTTGTGTTTGACTCCTGAATTTGTATGCACATGGTGGGCCATCGCGTAACTGAAGTTCTTTTTTCTAATTGCCTGTATATGTTCATTGATTCAAAACCTCAGTTTACGCTTGGTCCTACCTACATAAAAGCTCCCACAGGAGCAAGTAAGGAGGTAAACAACTGATTCAGTTACAGTCAATCCAGACCCTCATGGTCTCTAATTTGCCAGTACTTGGATTCACAGACTTCACTTTTCTTTCCATATAGTGGCATGTTCTACATAGACCACAGGGTTTTGGACCCCATTTAATAGTGGTCTGTCTTGCTCTGATATCTGGTTGATAACTATGTACCAGTTTATCCGTAAGGTTGCTCCCTCTCTTAAAGGACACTCTGAGTGGTTGTTCAAGGAGTGTTTTTAACTCAGTTAGTCCTCTGAGTATAGATAAGTTCCTTTTAACAATGTCCACAACCTCCTTACTGCCTCCCCCATAGGAGGTCACAAATGAAATACCAGGGTCAAACTGTTTTCTCTTTTTTGGGGGCATAAGCAATACCTCCCTAGTTTTTCCTCTGATATCATAAAAATTCAGATAGTTCCCCTTGTGGGTACACCCTATCCAGGAATTTGGTCATGAGTTGTTCAGCTCTCAAATCAAACAGTTCCATGGTTGAACAGTTCCTTCCTACCCTCATATACTGTCCCTTGGGCAAGTTATGTATCAAATGGGGAAAGTGGCAACTAGTGGCATGGAGCAGGCTATTGGAATGTGTGGGCTTTGAATACAAATCTGTGTACAATGTACCATCCCTGGATTTAGCAACAGTCAAATCCAGGAAATTAACACTATCTATCCCCACTGTTGCTTTAAATTTTAGGTTGCAATTGCAAACTTCCAAAAAAGTTATACATTCTTGTAATTCAATGTCATCACCATGCCAGATGATGAATATATCATCAATATAAAGTTTATAAACATCAATCAAGTCAAAATAAGGATTTTGACTTGCATCTATACCACTACCAACCTTTCCTCCCACTCCCCAAGGTAGAGGTTAGCCAAACTGGGTGCCAAAGTGGCCCCCATGGCTGTCCCCTTGATTTGCTTATACACTCGACCTTCGAACATAAAGATGTTGTTGTTTAGAACTATTTCTGTGAGTGTAGTAACCAAGTTAATACTAGTCTGTGGGAAGTTGGTGTATTTCAATAGAGAATGCTCTATAGCCATTAAACCCTCGTTTTGTAGGATATTTGTATAGAGCAAGTCCACATCTAACATGACCAGCTTCCATTCTTTTTCTACCAGTATCTCTTCCAAGATTCTCAACATATGTCCAGTGTCCTTGACATGACTCCGCAGTTTTTCCACCAAGGGATTAATATAGCTGTCCACAAATCTAGAGATGGGCTCAGTAATCCAGCCCATCCCTGATACTATTGGACGGCCAGGTGGAGAAAATTTATCTTTGCGAATTTTAGGAAGAGTATACAAGGCAGGTTTCATAGGTTCTTGAACAGACACATAGAACAATTCATCTGTGGTTATGAGTTGCATTCTCATGTAACTCCAACTCCAGCAGGGCACTCTCTATGTATTTTTTTATATTGACAGTAGGATTAAAAGTAAGCAGTTGGTAAAAAGCAGTGTTTGATAATTGCCTGTTAACCTCTGCAATGTACATATCAGTGTCCTGGATCATGATACTGCCTCCCTTATCTGCAGGCTTTATTGTGATACTACAATCTGATACTAAACCTGCTAAGGCCTCACTCTCTATTTTAGTAAGGTTACATCTAGGCATCTTTAGTTCACTATTGTACAGCTCAGTCAAATCCTGTAAACAACACTGTAGAAAGTATCAACTGCAGGATGCATGGGGGGACAAAACGTAGAGGTTGGTTTAAACCTAATATTACTCCAACCATTAGATTCTTGAACATTATTTTCAATATCTTCCTGACTCAAGACTAGACTATCTGTTACATTATGTTTATGAAAAAAACATTTTTAAATTCAATTTACGAACAAACATCTGTAAATCTAAATAGAAATAAAAATTACTAACAGTGTACGTTGGTGCAAAGGACAAGCCCTTTGAAAGTACCTGTGTCTCTGTTTCAGTCAGTAAATGGGAAGATAAGTTCACCACATTTAATATCTGTTGGCCATTGAAGCTGGAGCCGATCGTCCCCTTTCTCAACCCCTTGGTCTTCTTCCCCCTACTCGTCTTCCTGGAGCAGGTACGTCCATGTTTGTGAATGTGAAGCGTGTCCTAGGTTAGCCTGAAGATCCTTTAGGGGTGAGTAGGATTAATGGTTTGCCAATTAAGATTAACATCCCCATGATCAGTAGATGATGAGAGCGTTTAAATTCGAATAATGCATCTTGCAAAACATTAAAAACATCCAGATATATTTTAGGGGGGCGATGAAGACCTATGAATAACAATGGTTTTGAGAATGGAAATGTAACTTCCATGCTCAGTAATTCCAGGCCTTCAGGTTTAATTGCTGGTTTTAAATCACTAGCCATCAAATTATTTTTTCCCTAAATAAGTAGCCCACTACACTTCTTCTGACTATCTTTATGCCAGATTTGAAAACCCTCTATATTTACAGAGTTATCCAAGACTTTAGAATTTAACCATGCCTCAGATACAGTTAGCAGATCAGTTTGTATTTTAATGTCCATTCTCTAACCTGGTCTATTTTGGGGGTAAGACGTATAACATTAAAGTGTACTATACTAAAAACCACTCCCTGTAATACATCTGTAGACAACTCAGCTCAGACACAAAGGGCAACCCTAGGAGGCTTACGTCAAGTGCAGTTCAGCTCCTAGCCTTACTGCCTGCTGAGCTTCACTGATCTTCACCAACTGGGAGAGAGACCACTCACGGAGGGAAGGCAGACTCCAACAGGTGCAGAAGCAGGGATTCCTTGCCAGCAGTTCTACCTGAATCCTCCTTGGAGTGCACAGTCTGGGCTCCTTTCTCCACTGAGGCAGCTTCTCTCCTCGTTGGCTCTGCTCAGACTAGGGGACTTGTTCTGTCTCTCTCTTAGAGACACTGCTGCCGATGCTTCGAACGCTGCTGGAAGCCGCACATTCCTGACATCGGCTTTGGCACTTGTTCCGGGCACTGTTGGAAGACTCGGGTGAACAACCCAGAACCTCCATATCGGCGGCTCTTTCAAGGAGCATCGCAGGCTAACTTGTTTTTTTTTTTTTCCCCCGTAGGTGGGGCAGCACGGAATCTCCGGTCCTGGTGAGGGGAACAAGGGCTGTCGTCAAGCTGTGATGTCCACCAGATTGCCCAATCAGGGAATCCTGAAAGAGCGCCAAGCACATCAAAGGACAAGGGGATTTAAATTGAGCTCTCCTGTTCACCGTGCTTGAGAAGGGCTCAGACTAGAGGACCCATTCTGTCTCTCTCTTAGAGACACTGCTACTGACGCTCTGAACTCTGCTGGAAACTGCACACTCCTGACATCTCATTGGCAGCTTCGGCACTTGTTCCGAGCATTGTTGGAAGACCCGGGGGGAACAACCCAGAACCTCTGTATTGGTGGCGCTTTTGAGGAGCATAGCAGGCTAACTGTTTCGTTTTTTTGTTTTTTTTTCCTATTGGTGGGGAAGCATGGAGTTGCCCACACTCCCTCCCCCTAATCCCACCCTTCCCCGGACTATCTACTAATATACACTACCGGGACCGTCCAGCTCCATGACAGGAAGGGGATCTTGTAGCGTCTCTATTTCCTTCTCATAAAACGCCATCATTTCCTTTCGATCCTTTTCTTGGGCATATCTTAATTTCGTTCCACTCATCCATGGTTCCAGCCTAATACAACAAAAACATCTTTATAGGGACAAAACAAAAAGAAAAAAAAAGGGGGCTACTCGCTCAGGCACAGCACCTTCCTGTGGCACTCGCAATTGCACAGTACTATACCTCTCCATCACCAACACTTTCTGCCCCAGGGCAGATAATGGATCTATTTAAAAAAAAAAAAAAACACTTTTTTATTTCTCCTCGCTAAGGGCACGCAACTTTTCTTTCTTCTCCTTCCACTCACTCTTCCTGCCAAAGGAGAGGAGGAAACTCAAAACAAAACAAACAAAATATATATCCTTTTCTTCTAGGAGCGTGGATATGTTATTCATCCACACTCTTTCGCATGTCCCTTTCCCCCCTTTAAGGATCACTGGAAGTCTTCAAGCTGGCTTCTCCCACCCACCCTGGTGGTATATACCTCAGCTCCGCCCCATGACATCAGATCTTCCTTTCCGCTGGAAGATTCAGGTCGCCTCCCTCGTGCTCACGCATTTTGTAGGCCCTGGCTTTCAAACCTTCAGTTTTACTGAAAATTCATATCTTATGAGTTAGCAATCACCTTTTCGCATCCTCAATTTTGGAAGAAAAATCTTCGACTGGATTTCGTCGATGCTCTTGTGGACAAAAGATGTCACATACCGATCCCAACTTCGCGTGCGTCTACTGCCTCGGTGTTGGCCATGACACCTCATCCTGCAGTTTCTGCTTGGCCTTCCATCCCAAAGTCCTGGATGACCGCCTTGCATGCTTGCAACTGGGGAGACTGGAGAAGAGGAATCCTCCAGTGAAATCAAAAGAGGCTAGGTGGGCGGTTTCCGAGGCCGCGGGATCCACCGAGCAGTTGGAACACATGCAAGCATTCAAGGAAGAAGCGGCTTGCTCTTCTTGGAGCTTCTTCATTCCGCTCAATCTGGGCTCCACCTTCTCAGGTTCCTTCAGGGAATTGTGCCAGTCTCTCCCTACCAAGGGGGAGGTGCCTGCAGGCCAACACTCTTCTCGATCCCAAAATAAGGAGAAGGATCTGAGCAAGTCTTTGTCCCGACGAAGGCACTCTTGGGACAGAGAGAGATCTCAGTCCCAGGAGCATGCGGTCTCGACCTCAGTCGCGATTGCTTCTTCGGCCACTGGCTCATCAGGCCAGCTGACCGAGGATGTGGTCGATGAGGTCGAAATAGTTATCGACCCAATCGATCCCCTGTTGCCAACTCCGGTCAAAGACTCCTTAGAAAGGACTCTGGTCCTTGTCTTCCCTGATGAGGAGTCCCATCCTGCTGGAGTCCCCATTGAGGATCTGGTCCCGGACTCCGGGAAGTCACCTCCCCCCCCAACGGTGTCTCCCGACCGACCAAGTCGGCCTGCCCGATCTGATCTCGGTCAAGGTCTAGGACCTCCTCGTCCAACAGGCTGAGGAAGGGCCACAAGCACTCTAAGAAGAGGTGATGCCATCAGTCATTCTCATCCTCCTCGGATGAGGAGAGGCTCTGGCGGAAACTCCGTCGGTGTTACGAGGACCTCATGTGGCAGCAGCTGATTCTGTCCGGGCACAAGCCTACCATGGCTTCCTTCCTGGCCATTACTTGGCACCAAGGTCCAGGCGATTCCACTCCCTTGGGAGCTGATCAAACGTTCCCTGCCCACGGAGCTGGCAAGACCACCTGTTCAGCCCATAACGGTCTCTCCACCTCTTGTGGTGGAACCACCATCCAAGTAGCCTGTGGGAGGGGCTCCTTCCAAGGAAGACAGACCGGACACTGGGCTTCCCCAGTGATTGTCGGTCACGGACACCCCAGACCGCCCCCGGCGAATCAAAGGTGACATGGGTGGTAGGCAGTTGTATCCGGATTCTTCGGATTCGGACATCACCGGTCTTCATTCACATCCAGGGGATGATGATTGGACCGCTGGCCTAGAGACAGAGGAAGGTCCCTCGTCCTTTCAAGGGATCCTCCGCCTCATCTCTGAGTCTACATGGAAGCCCCTGGAGCCCATCCAGAAAAAGATGGAGAACCCTCTCACCGACATCCTCAAGTGAGGGGATACCCCGACGGAGGTCTTTCCTGTGGCTGAGGCCATTGTTGGCCCAGCCCTAGAACTTTGGCAGCATCCTGCCTCTTGTCCAGCTCCATCTGCCCGCATGGCTCGCATGTATGCGGTGCCCATGGGGTCCCTTGTGGGGTTCACAGAGGACCCTTTGGCCGAGAGCCTGGTGAACGCCTCTATGTTCAGGCGTACTGGCAGTTTTTCCGACACTGCCCGACCTCCTGACAAAGAGTCCAAGCTCTTGGACCATTCAGCTAGGAAGGTCTATGTGGCTTCCTCCTTGGGCCTTCGTTAGGCA
Organism: Neoceratodus forsteri; assembly: GCA_016271365.2. NCBI lineage: Eukaryota > Metazoa > Chordata > Ceratodontiformes > Ceratodontidae > Neoceratodus > Neoceratodus forsteri. Next base: position 1,339,594,866 of record CM028131.1, read on the forward strand.
AGTTCGGCTGTCATCATGGCAAACTCCTCTCACACCCTTCTAGGGTCATTAGATGACGTCCTCCCACATCTCCCCGTGAACATGCAGACCATTTTCAAGCAGGTCCGGGGTCAGGGCCTAGCTGTTGCTAAACAGCAGCTCCATACAGCTCTGGACCTTGGGGATTCTTGTGCCCGTTCGATGGCTGCCGCAGTTGCCTCTCATCGCAGGGCTTGGCTGAGACTTTCCTCCTTCCCGGTGGATACCCAGCATAAATTATTTATTTTTATGTAGTTGTTTAACCAGGTATAGCACAGTAAGCTGAAAGCTTTTTTACAGGAGCGACCTGGGAGCACAAGGAGGTTAAGTGATTTGCTCAGGGTCACACAGTATGCAAGTGGAAGCTGTGGGATTCAAACCCAGGTCAGGTCTGCTGGATGTCACCAAATTTGCAGCTCAGAGCCTTAGACCACTGCGCTATACTGCCTCCTTAAAATTAGCTGATGTGCCCTTCCTTGGGACTGACTTGTTTGGCCCAGGAGTGGCCGATCACCTTCAGCGCATTGAGCAGTCCAGTGCCACCTTGGACGCTACCTCTGCCAAGAGTTCTTTGGGCAAGAACCAGCAGAGGAAAAAGAAGAAGCGTTTTCGGCATTCTGCCCCTGTGACTCAGCAGTCCTTTCAAGGCGGACAGCAGCACCAGCAACAGCAACAGGCTCAAGCTTGACGCCCTCGGCCCAATCCAGGTCCCCAACAGGCCCGTGGTTCAGGTCCTGGATCCTCCTTCTCCAAGCCTGCTCAGTGACGTGGTGTGGGCTGCCATCCCCGCTCCCATCACGCCAGCTCTGGGTCCTCCCATGGGGGTCCGGCTCCACCACTTTCTTTCTGCCTGGTCCGTTGTCACCATGGACAAGTGGGCTCTGGAAGAGGTTGGTCAGGGACTGCCTCTGGAATTCGAGCAGTACCCTCCAAGCCGAGCCCGCGCCCCTCGGGAAGAATGAGTATCCGCCTAGACCCAGTCGGCTCTCAGAGACGATATCACTCAGCTCCTCCTCAAGGAGGCAGTTGCTCCAGTGGTGGATCCACCAGCAGACCCAGGCTTTGTCTCCAGGTACTTCCTGGTGCCCAAGTGGATGGGGGACTGGCGCCCCATTCTAGATCTGCACGACCTGAATCAATATCTCAGGTCATGCACCTTTCGGATGGTCACTCTGTCCCAGATCATACCATCCTTGGAGCGAAATCTGGTTCTGTTCACTGGATCTGTAGGATGCGTTCTTTCACATCCCAATTCATCCATCCCATCAGCGGTTCCTCCGCTTCAGGGTCGAAATGACCCAGTACGAGTTCTGAGCCATGCCGTTTGGCCTGTCATCAGCCCAGCGGGTCTTCACCAAATGCATTGAAGTGGTGGCAGCCCATCTCCGGCGTCGGGGGGTTAGAATTTACCCCTACCTCAACGATTGGCTCCTAGCAGGTTTCGCCCAACAGGAGGTGGAGAGGTCCAGGGACCTGGCCCTCCAGACCTGCTGTCAACTCGGTCTCCTGATCAGCGAGGTCAACTCGGAACTTGTGCCTTCTCAGGTGATGGGCTTCATCGGGGCAGAGCTCAACTCTTGTCAAGCCAGAGCTCAGCTCCCGATGGACAGGGCAGAGGTTCTTTCCTCCTTTGCCCAATCATTTCTGGTTGGGCACTTGAGCCCTGCCTGGGACTTTCTGCGCCTTCTGGGTTACATGGCAGCATGCAGCTCAGTGGTCCGATGGGCCCGGTTGCACATGCGCCCCCTCCAATGGGAGCTGGCCACCCAGTGGACCCAGCACCACGGTCATTTCGACCAGCTGATCAGTACAACCCAGAAGATGTGGGACGCTCTCCAGTGGTGGACCGCCCCAGACCGGTTGCAGGAAGGGATTCCGTTTGTCCGCCCTGAGCCGACGGTTGTCCTCATGACCAATGCCTCTTTCATGGGCTGGTCTGTCCACATGGGGGACGAAAGGGCCCATAGGCTCTGGACCCCCAAGGAATCCCAATGCCACATCAACCTGTTGGAGCTCAGAGCAGTCAGACTGGCACTGTCAGCTTTCGCTCCTCAGTTCCGGGGTCAAGTGGTTTAAGTCCAGATGGACAATACCACGACCATGTACTACCTCAACAAACAGGGCGGCGCAACCTCCTGTTTGCTGTGCAAGGAGGCGCTCCGCATCTGGACCCTCGTGAGCTGGTCGGAGGTGGATCTCCTAGCCATCCATGTGGCAGGAGCCTTGAACCATCTGGCAGATGCTCTCAGTCGCTGAGGCCAGACATTCCATGAGTGGTCTCTCCATCCAGAGGTAGCTTACAGCCTGTTCTCCTGTTGGGCAAACCGATGGTGGACCTGTTTACCTCCAGGGAAAATACCAAGCTGAGGAGGTTTCATGCCCGCCCCCCTCAGCAGGGCTCACTGCGGGGGGATGCCTTCTCGAGGCCATGGACCCCAGGCCTCTTTGGCGCCTTCCCTCCATTTCCCTTGATCCACACGGTGCTTCTCAAGGTGAGGAGCGACAAGGCAAAGGTGATCCTGGTAGCCCCAGAGAGACCTCGCCAGTTCTGGTATCCAGATCTTCTCAGCCTCAGCTGCAGGCACCCGGAGCGGCTTTGCACATGTACGGACCTGATATCACTCAATCAGGGGAAGGTATTCCATCCACACCACCTCACAGCCTGGTACCTGAGTGGCTAGAGTTCCAGGCTTTGGGTCTTTCCGAAGATGTCTACACCGTGGTGGAGGCATCTAGAAAGGAATCAACCAGGAAATATTATGCGTTCAAAAGGAAAAGGTTTTCCATTTGGTGTCAGGTTAAGGGCCTGGACCCTTTATCCTGTTCAGTGGCTAACATTCTTGACTACCTTTGGTCTTTCTCCAAAGGGGGTCGCCAATCATCGACCATCAGGGTGCACCTGGCAGTCATCTCTGCCTACCAGGCATGGGCCGGTCAGCCAATGATGGCACAGGAGACAGTGGTCGGGTGCTTTTCAAAGGCCTGGATCACACATCCCCTTCGGTGCGTGAACCTCCACCTCCGTGGGATCTACTGCTGGTACTGGCAGAACTCATGGGCAAGCCATTCGAACCAATGCACAAGTGTGAGTTGTCACACTTGTCCTGGAAGACAGCCTTCCTGGTGGCTATCACATCTGCCAGAAGGACAGGGGAGCTCCAGGTGCTTTCAGTGGACTCCCCTTATCTGGTCTTACACAGGGACAAGGTTGTCCTACACCCCCACCTGAAATTCCTTCCGAAGGTGGTGTCAGAGTTTCACCTTAACCAGGTGTTAACCCTGCCGGTATACTACCCTAATTACACCTCGGAGGCTGAGTAGAGACTCCATACCTTGGACCTGAGATATGCTCTCTCCTATTATAGGGAGAGGACGGTGGAAATTTGGGGAGAGGTTCGCCAGCTGTTTGTCACCTACACTGAAGCCGCTTGTGGTAGACCTGCAGTGAAGCGGACTATTGCAAGATAGAGTACACCATGCATAGATCTGTGCTATGAGTTGGCGGGCAAGGAGCCTCCCAGAGGGATAAAAACTCATTCTACCTGCCATACTGCTGCATCAGTGGCTGCATCCAGGAAATCTGTCGGGCTGCTACCTGGAAGTCAGCAAACATCTTCATCACCCGCTACCACATCAACCTGTGTGACCCTGAGCAAGTCACTTAACCTCCTTGTGCTCCCAGGTCGCTCCTGTAAAAAAGCTTTCAGCTTAGTGTGCTATACCTGGTTAAACAACTAAATAAAAAAAAAAAACCTTGAGTCACGCCGGGATGCTGGTTTTGTGGCCTCAGTTCTCCAATCTCTGTTCCCTATGTAGGGGGTGTGCGCCTTGCCTCGCTTCTCCTGGAGAACTGCTAGGAGTCTGCCAAAGAGTGTGGATGAACAACATATCCACGCTCACCTGTAATAGTAGTTCTAGGAGTGGTGTATGTTGTTCATCCACACGAACCCACCTGACCTCCCCTGCTGCGGACGCAAACAACCTGGCTTCCAGTAGGTTAAGATCTGGTGTCATGGGGCAGAGCCGAGGTATGTATCACCCAGATGGGTGGGAGGAGCAAGTGTGAAGACTTCTGGTGATCCTTCAAGGGGAAAGGGACATGCCAAAGGGTGTGGATGAACAACATATACCACTCCTAGAACTACTGTTACAAGTGAGTAATCTGTTCTTTTCGTCCACACCTCTTTCAAAGGAGGGACTACCTGCCCACTCCTCCTGCAAAATACAATAAACTGAAATTTCTTCTCTTTCATCCACACCTCAGTCCTCAAGGAAAATGAGTATCATAAATTGCCAGTGGTGCGGCTCATCCTTCGAGAAGGTACATATACTGGCACTAGGGCACTGTCCAACATGCTGGACAATAGAGGAACTAAAAAAACAGCTCACAAAGGCCTGGAATCACATAACATATCTCCATCACCTCTTAAGGAATAGCTGACCCACTGGCCTCCCATTAACCACACCACCTCCACCAGTGAAGTAGCCCATGCTGTCCTCGGGCATCTGGTACTGGGGAATGGCAAGTGGTAAGAAGGAGCAGGGGCAGGTTCTATAGGTCTCAGCAGCAGTCCCCAAATCAGAAAACGCACATCCCAACGTCGAACAGATTTGCACCCTTGGCCATTGCAATTAACAAGGGGGGCAAACCTTGTCAAGTTAACCAACATAGTAGTCCAGTTAACCAATGTACAAGTCTGAAACAAAAAGTAAGTACTGGCGGCACGCCAAAGGAGCAAAACATTGGGGAAAATAGGAAAATTGTTATTGTTAGAGATTCCATGATTCGTGGAGTGGAATCCCACCTAAATCAGCACCCTGATACTCAAGTAACTACCAGGTGCCTACCCGGGGCATCTGCAAAGAGGGATACCGACCGTATTGACCGTCTCATATGCAAAGAAGGAAAGTGCGCTGGCGTTTTCATCCACCTAGGCTCAAATGACACTTTATCTCATTTAGGGGAAAAACTATCATCACAGTCACCGATCATAGCCTTCTCAGAGGTCCTACCAGAATGGAACAGAGGAGGCAGCACACAGGAAATCCGCAAGAAGGAAATCAGGGAGCTGAATGTTTGGGTCCAAAACTTGTGCCTGGAAAAAGGATATCTCTTCATTGGGAACTGGAGAGACTTCTGGGACAGGAGTCTCTTCTGTTACGACGGCCTGCACCTGACCAATGAAGGTGTTAGAGCTCTAGGGCAGAAATTCGATGTCTTAGAGGACCGTTTAAACTAGGTACTGGGGAGAGGGCAGAAACACAAACAGAAACCACTACTACTCCCCATAAATTCGCCCCATCAGAGGGGACAAACAAAGAATGGAGCAGGAAACGGGTTAGGTTGTGTTCAGGGAACAGTACTGAAAAAGGCTCAGTATTTCAACAGGGACCCAAAAAGGTGGAAAACCAGGCCTGGAAAGCCATGTACACAAGTGCACGTAGCCTGGCAATAGCCCCAATTTTGGGATAACATCCAAAACCTTCTTGGGAAGGATGAGAAGAAGATCCCCCACTCGCTCAACATTGACAACATCACGATTACTGACCCTCAGCACATCGCGGATTCTCTCAACACAGCGTTTACTGACCTGACTGGAGTGCTACCCCCTGACTATCTGCACCCTGCTGGGGAACAAACCAACTGCACGCCTCAAGAGGGCTCAATCCCTGTCTTCTACTTCAAAAAAGTGTCAGTGTAGGAGGCTTACAAATACATAAAAAAAATACTAGGCAAGACCAGAATGGGAGTGATGGAATCGATATGAAACTCCTATCCCTAACACTGGATGTCATCATCGTGCCAGTTACAAAACTATTTAACAAATCACTGGCTCTTGCACAGTTCCCTGGGATCTGGAAACAGGCTCGTGGCCGGTGCACAAGAATGGTGATATGACATGCACCGCCAATTACAGGCCGATATCCATCCTCTCTCCTTATCTAAAGCCCTGGAAAAGATTGTGGCCACCCAACTCACAGATTACCTCAACAAATACAACCTGTTATGTCCAAACCAACATGGCTCCAGGCAGAATCATAGTACCTCCACAGCTTTGCTGGACTACACTGACTACTTGCACAAGGCACTAAATGAAGGAAAGCTGGTGGGGTCAGTCTTCATAGACCTCACCAAAGCCTTCGACACTGTCAATCACTGTCTCCTCCTGACTCAACTACAGAACCTGGGGGTTGCAACCAATGCTGTGTGCTGGTTCAAGGACTACCTAACACACAGAAGCCAACTTGTAAAAATTGGGCACACAGTATCTAGCTCCAACGAGGTATGTTTAGGGGTCCCACAGGGGTCAATACTAGGGCCCTTACTATTCAGCCTCTTCCTAAATAATCTTCCTGAAGCCTGTGACACTAAACTGATACTTTACGCAGATGACGCTGTGCTTCTCACCAGCAGTTCATCAATAGTTGCCCTCCGCTCCCAGCTGCAGGCATCCTTCTACAAGCTGGAAGACTGGTTCTGTAGCCATAAACTTCTATTAAACTACAAAAAGACCAAGGTGATGCTCACAGCCAGCCCACAGCACAAAAAGAAGCTCCCTCCCCTCACCATCTCCAATAAAGTCAGTGAGCTGCTGGAACAAGTTCAGACCTTCAAGTACCTGGGGGTCACCGTTGATGACTGCCTCACCTTCACCCAACACATCGACACAGTGGTAAAGGCAGAACACCAAGCTGGGTGTACTATAGGCATAAAAGTATCTCGCTCCAGAGGCCCTCCGTCTCTCAGTCTCCAGCTCCATCCTTTCTACCATCGACTATGGATTGGTGGTCTGGCGCAGCAACAGACACTGCACTAAAAAGGATTCACATTACCCTCAACAAGGCATGTAGGCTCACAATGGCTGCAGATCGAAATACCACACCTGCTCCTTATACAAGGAGACCAATTGGCTGCCACTAAGAACAGGATTATATTCCAAACATGTCTCCTTGGAAAAAAGGCACTAATGGGTAAAACCGCCCCATGCATTTCTAGCATCCTAACACCAAGTGCTACCAGCTATACCACCAGAGGCAGGATGAGGGAGGCCCTATCAACACCTTTCTGTCGAACTGTGCAGGGACAGCGTGCTTTCAGCTTTAGGGCCCCCCAATGGCTCAGTGAAATCCCAGTGCACATTCTAAACTCCCAATGCATCTCGCAATTCAAAAATGGCCTAAGGCAACACCTTATTACTAGGACAGTTTGTGACTGCCACTAGGACTCTAACACCCATAATGCCCACTCACCCATACTCTCCTTCCCCTTCCTTTTACACCCACTCTTCCCTAGTGCCCTATTCCTCTGTCTTCCTCTCCCCCCTGTGCCTTTTCTCCCACTAGATCAACCTTAAAACCAACATACTACCACTACCTCCCCAATCTGCTAGACAAAGCCACTTCTTCTGGCTGCCCACTCCCCTCCCGTCTCCCCTTCCCCTCACCTTGACTCCTCCTTGGACTCTCACACTAGGTGTTACACCTGTTTATCTCCTTCGCTACATATAAACACTGTCCTTTACCCTAGTTGAATGCTCTTGACGCTGTACTATCACCATTGGTACTATGAATGACATTGTATCCTTACTGTATACTAGCTACCTACTATTCGAGTATTGTATGTAAACTGTTATTGCTGTCATTGTCACTGTTTGACGTGGAACCTTTGTAAAAGAGCTCTGAGCTCAAAGGTATGATCCGAATCCCTAAATAAATAAAAATAAATAAATAAATGGCTGGCCTTACAGCTATTGTTGCACGGCTAATCGGGACTGGGTTGCCATCATGGAGACATGGTTTAAGGACAATCATGAGTGGGAGATAGCTATTCCAGGGTACTGCCTTTTTCGAAGGGACAGACCTGGCAGAAAAGGGGGTGGGGTGGGGTGGCAATGTATGTTAGGGAGAGAATAAAAGCTACCGTGGCCCAGGACACTCACACTGAAGCTGAGGCTCTTTGGGTTACTCTCAAAGCCGGAAGAGGTGCAGTTACTAGAGTAGGAGTATTGTACAGACCCCCAGCAATCAGCTTGCAGGGGGACAAGGAGATACTAGAATCCATTTATAATATGAGTATTAAGGGGGTATGTAGTATTGGTGGGTGACTGCAATTTACCAGACATAAATTGGGGAAACCATTCCGCATCTACAACGTGAAGCAATGACTTCCTTGACACTCTGCACTTATTGTAAGACAGCTTGTCAAGGAACCCGCAGGGGTGGGGGGAGCCATCCTTGACTTGTTGCTCATTAACAGTGACATCATATCAAGGGTAGAAGTCAGGAGCAACCTAGGATCAAGCGACCACCAGATGGTGTGGTTCCAGGTTTAAACAGGAAAAAGAAATCAAGCACACTAAAACTAAAGTCTTGGACTTCAGATGCGCAAATTTTGATAAAATGAGAGAAAAGTTCAGACTGAACCTGGCTAAATTAACACAGACGGAGGGTATAGATAAGTACTGGGCATCTCTAAAGGAAGCTATCTTAGGAGCATCAAAACAATGTACGAAATGTGTGAGTAAAGCCAAGAAGAGAAGAAAACCCCTATGGTTCTCCAAGGAAGTAGCCACCAAGGTCAGGGAGAAACAGATGGCCTTCAAAAGATACAAGCAAACAGGATGCAAAAAAGACAAAGACACATACAAGGAGAAACTGAAGGAAGCAGGAAAGCAAATCAGAGCAGCAAAGGCAAAAGCAGAAGAAAGGATCGCCTCGGAGGTCAAAAAGGGAGACAAGACCTTCTTTAGATATATCAAGGAGAAAAGGAAACCCAGTGGAGATATAGTCAGACTTAAGGGGGAAGATGGGGAATTCACAGAGGATGAGAAGGACAAAGCAGAAATCCTTAACAGATACTTTTGCTCAGTATTTACTAAGGAAGAAGAAGGTTGTGGTCCCACCTTGACAGAAAAAAAGTGCAGACAGCAGCAATATGAATTCAGCAATTTTCACAAGGGATAGTGTCCTGAAGGAGCTAGAAAAGCTTAGGGTTGACAAGGCCATGGATCCTGATGAAATTCACCCAAGGATACTGAAGGAATTTAGGGAAGACTTGGTGGCGCCACTGGCTGAACTGTTCAGCCTCTTGCTTGAGGGTCGGGAAGTACCTGCAGACTGGAGGAAGGCCACAGTTTTCCCTCTTCATAAAAATGGCAGTAGGGAAAGTGCTGGAAATTACTGCCCAGTAAGCCTGACCTCAATTGTTGGCAAAACGATGGAAAACCTAAGAAAGGAAAGAATTATATCCTTTCTCAAAGAAAATTATATAATGGACCCAAGACAGCATGGCTTCACCACAGGAAGATCATGCCAGGCAAACCTGATAGAGTTCTTCAAATGGATAATAAAGACAGTAGATCTGGGGCAGCGCTGTGGATGTAATATACCTACACTTCAGCAAAGCATTTAACTCTGTCCCACATAGAAGACTATTGAACAGAGTTGCCAGTACTGGAGTTGGGCATAAAGTGGTAAACTGGGTATGGAGCTGGCTTAGTGGAAGGACTCAGAGGGTACTGGTAAATGGCCAACTATCAGAGGAGAAAGAGGTAACTAGTGGTGTGCCACAGGGATCGGTGCTGGGGCCTAGCCTCTTCAATATTTTCATTAGTGACATATCTGTGGGCCTAGAAGGCAAGGTGTGTATATTCACAGATGACACAAAGATATGTAATAGGGTAGATACTCCAGGGGGAGTGGAAAGGATGAGGGCTGATCTTCAAAGACTAGAAAGGTGGACAAAAACTTGACAATTAAATTTCAATGCCAAAAAGTGCAAGGTCATGCACCTAGGGAGGAAAAATCCTTGTGAGGAATACCTCCTGTGTGGAGTGAAATTGGAAACCACAAAGCAGGAATGGGATCTGGGGGTGATTATAACAGACGACCTGAAAACGTCCAAGCAGTGTGAAAAAGCAGCATTAAAGGCGAACAGTATGTTACGCTGCATAGGAAGAGGAATTACAAGTAGAAAGAAGGAGGTGATTATGCCACTGTACAGATCAGTGGTAAGGCCATAGACAGACTGGAGATAGTGAAAAGGAAAGCTACAAAAATTATACTTGGACTCCAGAACAAACTTATGAAGAACGTCTGCACGACCTAAACATGTACTGCCTGGAACAACGCAGAGAAAGGGGGACATGATCAAAACCTTGAAGTACTTGAAGGGAATAAACAAGGTCCAGGTTCAGGACCTGTTTCAGATCAAGAATCACGCAGGAACGAAGGGACATTTTTATTTATTTATTTATTGAGTAATCATAATTACAGCCTTTGAGCTAAAGCTCATTTACAAAGGATCCTCGTCAAAAAGGAAGGGAGAATACATGAGTATGGGAGTCAAGAAACATCATAATGTGATTAGTAGCAATCAAATAACATTGGTAATGGCAATATAAGTAGGTAACAAAAGGCAAAAGCAACACATACCCTGAGCGTGGGTACAGTACACACAGCAGGGCAGACAGTAAAGTGCATAAGTAAAGTTAGGTACTAGCTGGAAAAAAATCAGAGGTTGACGCTATACTGGAACTTGTAGGGAGGAACAGGAGATGTGGCTGAACATCATACCTGATAACTAGATTGGTTAAAGGCTAAATCCACAGGATTAGTGGTCTTAGCCATAGTAAACAGTTGGGGTAGTGGGAAGTATTCAGGAATAGGTAGCAGAAGAGGAATCGGTGGAGAGGAATGGAGGTTAGGCTCATGGGTAGGGAGGGTATGGAATCGGGAGGTGAGGGCTAACAGGGAGTAGGTGAGGGGAGAAGGGGGCAGTAGCAGCAAACAGGTGGGAGATAGTATTTATTGCTCATGCTTGCAGGGACAGTGGTGTGCCGGGCTTGTGGGTTAAGAGTAGCAGTAGCAGTGGGCAGGGGGGGGAGACAGACTTTATTAGTTTGGACTTGAAAGGACAGAGGCGTGTCAGGCATGTGGCAGTGGGTGGTAGTTCATTTAACCAGGCGGGAGCCCTAACTGTGAAGGCCTGCTTCCCCAATGCAGTCCTTCTGAAAAGAAGAGCTAATGCATGCTTAGTAACACTTCTAGTGGGATGTTTGGCTGGAGCGGGGCGGAATAAGGCTTGCAGGAAGGGAGGTGCAAGTCCAAGCTGGACCTTCTGCCCCAGAAGACCGGCATGAAGCAAGTGGTAGCCATTCAGTCCTTTTTTTTTTTTTTACTTTCTCTTTATTCTCCCCCCTTCTCGCAGCTCTCCCCTCTTCGGGAGACACCTACGGCCTTATCAGCCCTTGCTCACCTACCTGGTGGCCGGTGCAGTCCGTCCCCCATGGAGCCATGGCTGTACCCCCAGGCGGGTACAGGGTGGGAGCCCTGCACCCGATGCTTTCTGTGTTTAAATCATGCACGCTGTCTCGAGGCAGGCCAAAGGGCATTGAAGGTCGGGGTCTGGTGCTCCGCCTACTGGGAGGCTGCAAGGTGTTTTTTCCTGATGTTCTTGACGTGCCAGGTCCCCGGACGTCAAGGCGCTCAAGCGCCGACGTCTGGCACGTTGCCCCCTCTGTTGGAGCATCAGGCTTGCTGTACCTCGGGTCTCCACCCGGGGCCAGACAAGAGCCGAGCTCTGGTACCCCCTCTCCCCCGAAGAGGACGAGCGGTCTATGGGACACTTAAGTCCTCTCCTCCCGGCCGGCCCTCCAGCTCCCGGGCTCGTTCCCGAACCTGGGTCACTGACGTCGCAAGCGGAAATCCAACCATTGCGCCGGCGGGCCGGCCCGCCATTCAGTCCTTATGTAAAGGTTGCATGTATGCATTAGGTGATCAGCACCTAACACAAACCTACAGGCTTTGTTTAACGAAGTGTGCACTTTGAGCAAGCTTGTATCAGTAGCAGCCCCATAGACAACATTCCCATAGTCCAGGATAGGTAGGATTGTACCTTTGACTGCCTGTTTCCTGGCCTCGGGAGTAAGGCAGAACCGAAGCCTGTATAGAGCCCCTGGTTTCCTGTTGGCTGCAGTCGTAATATTGCATATATGTTCATCAAATGACAAGGACTCATCTATAGTAAGGCCAAGATATCGGAATGAGGACACCTGCTTCAAGGTGGTGTGAGAGTTGCAGGTAATTGAGAGGGGACAGTAGATCTCTTCTTTTGTCGTCCGACAAAGAGCATCGCCCTGGTTCTTTTACTGTTGGGCACCAACATGCTGTCCTGGAACCATTCCTGTAGTTGATTAAAGTTGTGCTGCAGCTCCCTAGTAAGCGCATCCTGGCAGGAGTTCCGATTGAATGTCACTGTGTCATCTGCATAAAGCAGGATCTCAGACGAGGGGCAGGCGTCAGGGAGGTGGTTCACAAAGAGGTTGAATAAGAGCGGGCCCAGTATGGACCCTTGGGGGACCCTGCTGAGACCTTGCAGGTGCTGGAGATGGCACCATTAATTTTTACTTTTTGAGATCTTCCCGATAAATAGCAGGAGAACCACCGGACCATGACTGGGGACAGCCCTAGGCCACCTAGCCTGTGAAACAGCAGTTGGTGGTCCACAAGGTCAAAGGCCTTGGTTAGGTCTATGAAGATTGCCCCTACCAGCTGACCCTGGTTGAGTGCCTCATGTACATATCCAGTGAAGTTAATTAGGGCAGTAGTAGTATTACTATGAGGTACTATGCAGTCTGCAAAATCCATGCTGTTGGGGGCAGAGGAGGTTGTATTTGTGCAGGTGATCTGTGAGTTGGTCAGCTATGATCCTTTCTAGTGCTTCAGAGATAGGTGAGAGAATTGAGATGGGTCTGTAATTCGATACCAGTGACCGATCACCCCCTTTGTGAACAGGTGTGACCAGGGAGGTTTTCCAGGCAGAGGGCTAAGTTGAATAGCTTATTGATGGTTCTGATGACCTCGGTAAGGGCGATAGAGATCAGCTTCATGTCTGTACTATCACCACCCATTCTCATTTTGCCAAGGACTCTAGCAAGTTATTTCTTTGTTTCTTTGATGGTTACCCGTCTAAAGTAAAAGGTTGGGCAGGTTCTAGATTTAGAAGGAGGGAGCGTGTGGTCAGATTTCCAACCGGGTAAGTAACTGGTTTTGGAGGAAGACATCACTGTAGTCCAAAAATGCTTTGTTTAAAATATTGGCCATAGTGTCAGCATCTAGTATTATGTCATCATTGTGGTGAAACGGGGGGGATCTGTCATCATTTCCCATGAAGTTTTTTAAAGAGGCCCAAAATTTCTTTCCATCACCCAGCATTGAGATTGGTGGTTCTTGTGGTAGGTGGCCTTGGCCTGTTGAATTGCCCAAGTGCACCTGTTTTGGGCCATCTTGTAGTTTTGGACATCAGTTGCAGTCCCAGAAGTCCTAGCCCAGTGTCAGAGTAGATCCCGATGCCGCATCAAGCCAAGAAGTTGCGATGTGACCAGTCCATGCTGTAGCCTTTAATCAGCTTCTTACGATATGGGGCAAACTTATCTGCTGCAGCATTGAAGTGCTTGAGGAAGAGCTGCAGGGCTGTGTCAACAGAGGGGCTTGAGTCAAGGAAGCTCCTATCTATCCCTTTGAGGTGTTTCCTAAAGTCTTCCATAGCACTTTTTTAATGACTCTGTTCCTCACCATTCTTGGGGAAGGCTTGGTCAGTTTAGTCAACCACTCACATTGGATGGGTGAGTGGTCACTGAGGGTGTCAGGGAGTACCTTGACATTCTTTAGTTGCTCCAGGTGTGTTGTCAGCACCCAGTTAATCAGTGTGCTTGATCCTGTGTGGTAGTTTGTACGAGTTCACTTCTTGACCATCTGTGTTAGAGTCCCAATGTCAGATCTCTGTGAGCAGCGCTGTAGCTGGCAAGCCAGTTGGAGTTAAAGTCTCCTAGCACGATGGTTTCTTTATTCTGGCTTGCCTGGGTGTAGAGGTTAGTAAAGGCTTCAAGCCCCCCTTGCTGCCACCCAGGTGGGATGTACACTGCCATCACAATCAAGCCTTTACCCCCTTTGCCTATCAGTATTTTTATTGCTAGGCATTCACAGTGAGAGTTGGTGTTTGACAGTTGGACTCTGTGGCATTGCAGGTTGTCACAGGTATAGATTACACATCCGCCTCCTTTTTTCCCTGTGCGGTCTAGCCTGTACAGGTTGTAGCCGGGTAAGGAGACTGCTGAGTCGGGCATTCGTGAAGAGAGCCAAGTCTCGGTCAACCCAATGACATCAGGCTGGGTATGAGCCACTCAGGCTTCAAACTAAGTCAGTTTGGCTAGGAGGCTGCAGATATTCATAGTCACTATCCTTAGCTGTCCATTCGTCGTAGGGGTCTGGGCTGGTGTTGCCTGGGGGCCTGGGTTGGGGTTGGTGTTTCCCGACATCAGCAGTAGGAGTATAATAAGTTTCCTACTTGATTTTGGGAAGTGGAGCTTTAACTTTGACCTCATATGTTCCTGGGAGTTGCAGTTAGTAGCTGGGGTACTAATCACCATATGTAGGCCAGGGACTAGCCATAAAGTCGGGATTGAGATCCCTGCTTGAGTGGGGAGCCAAGAGGGTTGTTGCAAGAGGTATGTAGGTGGGAGTACTCTGCTGCAAGTCTCCCACTCTGCAGACTTTTTGCAGGAAATGTCAGACTAGTCAAGACAGTGAGTGGTGGTTGTCGAGTCAGGGTATTTTTGTCCCAGCATAATCAGCAGGAGAAGGACTAGTTGCAGTGAGATACCTCTTAGAAAGGGGTGATCGCTCCCTTTGGTGGTAATTTTAAGGTTAAATAGGAGCCTCCCTTTCTGTATAATTTTACAGCCTTGAGCTCCTGCACGGAGTAGTGGAGCCTTTCTTGTTGTTCCTAGTATTTGCACTGCTTGGAGTGGTGGGTCTTTCCTGCAAACTCTGTGGAGTCTGAGCACAAACCAGCTAATTACTTGGTGGAGTGGGAAGCCTTTCCTAAGCTCTCCTGTCACTCTTGTAGATTTACGTAGAGAGGGCAGCTAGTCTTCTAACGGCTTATTTAAATATATCAGTTCTAGGATCATGGATAGGTTGTTCATCCACACTGTTTGGCATGTCCTGTTCCACTTTAAATCTTGCTGGAAGTCTTCAAGCTGGCTCCTCCCACCCACCCGGGTGGTATATACCTTGGCTCCGCCCCATGACGCCAGATCTTCCTTTCCGCTGGAAGATACAGGTTCCCTCCCTCATGCCCATGCATTTCGTAGGCCCTGGCTTTCAAAACTTCGGTTTTACCGAGATTAAAACTCGTTCGAGTTAGCGATCGCGCTTTTGCGTCCTCGATCATCGAAGAGAAATCTTCTCCAGGATTTCACCGGTGTCCTTGTGGCCAGAAGATGTCGCGCACCAATCCCCATCTCACGTGCATCTACTGCCTAGGTGTCGGCCATGACACCTCGTCCTGCAGTTTTTGCTTGGCCTTCCATCCCAATGTCAAGGACGTCTGCTTGCACGTTTGAGGTTGGGGAGACCGGAGAAAAGGAATCCTCCGGTGAAGTCTAAGGAGACTAGGTGGGCGGTTTCTGTGGCTGCAGGTTCCGATGAGCAGCTGGAACACATGAAGGCATTCAAAGAAGAAACCGCCCGCGCTTCGGCGAATTTAAGCTTTTTCTTTCCACTCAACCTGGGCTCCACCTTCACAGGTTCTTTTAAGGAGTTGTGCCAGTCTCTCCACCTTGGGTGAGGCGTCCGTGGGCTCGCACTCCTCTCACTCTCGAAAGAGGGACAAAGAACCCAGCTTGTCTTCGTCTCGACGAAGGCGATCTTGGGACTGAGATAGGTCTCAGTCCCCGGAGCATGCGGTCTTGACCTCGGTCGAGATCGCTTCCTCGGCCGCAGGCTTCACGGACCTTCCATCTGGCCAGATGACCGAGGAAGTGGCTGATGAAGTCGAGATTGTTCTTGACCCAATTGACCCTCTGTCGCCGGCTGTGGCCAACGACTCCTTGGAGAGGACTCCGGTCCTCGTGTTCCCCGATGAGGAGACCCAGCCCACTGGTGTCCCCATCGAGGTCCCAGTTCCGGACTCCTGGGTTTCACCGATCCCTCCGGTGTCTTCCGAGCGAGGTCAGCCTGCCCGATCTTGGTTGAGGCACAAGACCTCGGCCGAGCGGTCAAGGAGAAGCCATAAGCACTTCAGAAAGAGGCGACGCTACAGGTCGTCCTCCTCAGATGAGGAGAGGCTCAGACGAAAACTCTGTCAGTGCTATGAGGACCTTATGTGGCATCGGCTGATTTTGACCAGGCAGAAGCCGGCTCCACCACCTACCCTGGCCGTTACTTGGCTGTCACCTCCCAGGCTGAAGCCGACCCCCTTGGAACCAAAGCCTTTGGTTCCCCAGACCACGGGGCCGGTCCGTCCTCCAGTTCAGCCTTTGCTGGTCTCTCCACTGATAGTGGTGGAGCTGCTGCCTAGGCAGCCTGTGGGAGGGGCTCCTTCCAAAGAGGACCGACCAGATACCGGGCTTCCCCGACATCTGTCAGTCACGGTTACCCTGGACCATCCTCGACGGGTCGAGGGTGATTTGAGTGGCAGGTGGCTGTATCCCGACTCCTCGGACTCGAATGTCACCGGGCTCCACTCTCATCCCAGGGATGATGAGTCATCCGTTGGCACAGGGATGGAGGAAGTTCCTTCTTCCTTCCAAGGGATCCTCCGTCTCATCTCTAATTCTACAGGCGAAGTACCCTCTCACAGACTTCCTCAAGAGAGGGGATACCCCGACGGAGGCCTTTCCTGTGGCTGAGGCCATTGTTGGTCCTGCACTCGAACTATGGCAGTACCCTGCCTCATGTCCAGCACCGTCTGCCCACATGACCTGCAAGTATGTGGTGCCCATGGGGTCCCTTGTGGGGTTCACAGAGCACCCTTCAGCCAAGAGCCTGGTGACCGCCTCTGTGTTCAGGCATACTGGCAGTTCTGCCAACAGTGACCACCCCCCCGATAAGGAGTCTAAGCTTTTGGACCATTCGGCACGGAAAGTCTATGAGGCTTCCTCCTTGGGCCTTCGTCAGGCCAGTCCGGCTGTCATCATGGCACACTTCTCTCATGCCCTTCTCGGGTCATTAGATGAAGTCCTCCCACATCTCCCTGCAGACATGCAAACCACGGTTAAGGAGATCTGGGACCAGGGCCGTGCTGTTGCCAAACAGCAGCTCCAGATGGCCCTGGACATTGCGGATTCTTGTGCCCGCTCGATGGCCACCGCAGTGGTCTCTTGCCACAGGGCTTGGCTGATGCTCTCCTATTCCTTACCGGCAGATACTCAGCATATTAGCTGACGTGCCTTTCCTTGGGACCGACTTGTTTGTCCCAGGAGTGGCCGGTCACCTACAGCGCATTGAGCAGTCCAGTGCCACCTTGGACACCACTTCTGCCAAGAGTTCTTCGGGCAAGAACCAGCAGAAGAAAAAGAAGCTTTTTCGGCACTCTTCCCCTGCGGTTCAGCAGTCCTCCTACCAAGGAGTACAGCAGCATCAGCAGCAGGCTCAAGCTTGGCGCCCCCAACCCAAGCCTGGACCCCAACAGGGCCACAAAGGAGGCCAAGGCTCAGGTTCTGGAGCCTCCTCTTCCTCTAAACCTGCCCATTGACGGGGTGAGGGTTGCCACCCCTATCTCTGTCACGCCAACTCTGGGTCCTCCCGTGGGGGACCGGCTCCACCACTTCCTTTCCGCTTGGCCTGCTATCACTATGGACAGGTGGGTTCTCGAAGTGATGTGTCAGGGACTGCCTCTAGAATTTGAGCAGTATCCTCCCAGCCGAGCCCATGCCCCTCGAGAAGAGCGGATTTCCGCATGCACCCAGTCGGCTCTTCGAGACAACATTGCTCAGCTCCTCCTCAAGGAGGCAGTAGCTATCGTGGCGGATCCGTCTGCAGACCCAGGCTTTGTCTTCAGGTACTTCCTGGTGCCAAAGCGGACAGGGGGCTGGCGCCCCATTCTAGATCTCCACGACCTGAATCAGTTTCTTAGGTCATGCACCTTTCGGATGGTCACTCTGTCCCAGATCATACCATCCTTGGAGCGAAACATGTGGTTCTGTTCACTGGATCTGCAGGATGCATTCTTTCATGTCCCAATCTGTCCATCCCATCAGCAGTTCCTTCGCTTCAGGGTTGAAGGGACCCTTTACGAGTTCCAAGCCATGCTGTTCGGCCTGTCATCGGCCCCTAGGGTCTTCTCCAAATGCATTGCAGTGGTGGTGGCCCATATCCGGCGTCGGGGAATCAGAATTTACCCCTACCTCGACGATTGGCTCCTTGCAGGTTCCACCCAACAAGAGGTGGAGAGGTCCAGGGATCTGGCCTTCCAGATCTGCTCCCAACTCGGCCTCCTGATCAACGAGGCCAAGTCGGAACTCGTGCCTTCCCAGGTGATGGGCTTCATCAGGGCAGAGCTTGACTCTTGTCAAGCCAGCTCCCGGCGGACAGGGTAGAGGTTCTCTTCTCCTTTGCCCAATCATTTCTGGTTGGGCACTTGCACCCTGCCAGGAAATTTCTGCCCCTTCTGGGTTACATGGCGGCGTGCACCACAGTGGTCCGTTGGGCCCGGTTGCACATGCGCCCCCTCCAATGGGAGCTGGCCACTTAGTGGACTCAGCGTCACGGTCATTTCGACCAGCTGATCACTGTAACCCAGAAGATGTGGGACGCTCTCCAATGGTGGACCGCCCCAGACTAGTTGCAGGAAGGGATCCTGTTTGTTCACCCTGAGCTGACGGTCGTCCTCACGACTGATTCCTTTCTCATGGGCTTGGGAGCCCACATGGGGGACAACAGGACCCACGGGTTCTGAACCCCCAAGGAGTCCCGATGCCACATCAACCTTTTGGAGCTCAGAGCAGTCAGACTGGCACTGTCAGCTTTCACTCCTCAGCTCTGGGGTCAAGTGGTTCAAGTCCAGACGGACAGTACCACGACCATGTACTACCTCAACAAACAGGGCGACACGCACTCCCATCTGCTATGCAAGGAGGCGCTTCACATCTGGGCCCTCGTAAGCCGGTTGGAGGCGGATCTCCTAGCCATCCATGTGGCAGGAGCCTCGAACCAGCTGACGGATGCTCTCAACCATATAGGCCAGACATCCCACGAGTGGTCTCTCCATCCAGAGGTAACTTACAGCATTTTCTCCCATTGGGGCATACCGATGGTGAAACTGTTTGCTTCCAAGGAAAACACCAAGCTGAGGCTGTATCATGCCCGCCCCCCTCAGCAAGGCTTGCTGCAGGGGGATACCTTCTCAAGGCCTTGGACCCCAGTCCTCCTCTACGCCTTTCCTCCATTTCCCTTGATCCACAAGGTGTTACTCAAGGTGAGGAGGGACAAGGCAAAGGTGATTCTGGTAGCCCCAGACTGGCCGTGCCAGTTCTGGTATCCAGGTCTCCTCAGCCTCAGCTGCAGGCCCCCGGAGTGGCTTTATACATGCCTGGACCTGATATCTCTGAACCAGGGGAAGGTCTTCCATCCGGACCTTCAGTCCCTGCACCTCACAGCCTGGTACCTAGGCGGCTAGAGTTCCAGGCTTTGGGTCTTTCCAAAGATGTCTACACCGTGGTGGAGGCATCTCGAAAGGAATCGACCAGGAAATGTTATGCCTTCAAATGGAAACGGTATTCCATTTGGTGTCAGGGTAAGGGTCTGGACCCCTTATCCTGTTCTGTGGCTAACATTCTAGACTACCTTTGGTAGGGGGTCTACGGTCATCGACCCTTAGGGTGCACCTGGCAGCCATTTCTGCTTACCAGGCACGGTCCAGTCAGACGATATTGGGCACGGGAGACAGTAGTCGGGTGCTTTTTCAAAGGTCTGGATCACATATCCCCTCTGGTGTGTGAACCTCCACCTCCCTAGGATCTACTGCTGGTACTGGCAAAGCTCATGGGCAAGCTGTTCGAACCAATGCACAAGTGTGAGCTGTCACACTTGTTGTGGAAGATGGCCTTCCTGGTGGCTATCACGTCTGCCAAAAGGACAAAGGAGCTCCAGGCACTTTCGGTGGACTCCCCTTATCTGGTCTTCCACAGGGACAAAATTGTCCTGCGCCCCCTCCTGAAATTCCTTCTGAAGGTGGTGTCAGAGTTTCACCTTAACCAGGTGTTGACTCTGCCGGTATACTACCCTAATTACACCTTGGAGGCCAAGTACAGGCTCCATACCTTGGACCTGAGATGTGTTCTCTCCTACTGTAAGGGGAGGATGGTGGAAATTTGAGGAGAGGTTCGCCAGCTGTTTGTCACCTACGCTGAAGCCGCTTCTGGCAGACCTGCAGTCAAATGGACCATAGCAAGATGGATTACATCATGCATAGGTCTGTGCTATGAGTTGGCGGGCATGAAGCCTCCCAGAGGGATAAGAACTCATTCTACCCGCCGTACTGCTGCATCGGTGTCTGCTTCCAGGAACATCCCTATCCAGGAAATCTGTCAGGCTGCTACCTGAAAGTCAGCAAATACTTTCATTACCCACTACCACATTGACCTTGAGTCATGCCGGGATGCTGGTTTTGGGGCCTCGGTTCTCCAATCTCTGTTCCGTAAGTAAAGGGTGTGCTTCTTGCCTCTCTCCTCCCGGAGAACTGCTAGGAGTCTGCCAATAAGTGTGGATGAACGACATATCCACAATCCTAGAGAAACAGGTTACTCACCTGTAACGGTAGTTCTAGGAGTGGTATATGTTGTTTATCCACACGGACCTACCTGACCTCCCCAGCTGCGGACGAACACAACCTGGCTTCCAGTGGGCTAAGATCTGGCATCATGGGGTTGAGCCGAGGTATATACCACCTGGGTGGGTGGGAAGAGCCAGCTTGAAGCCTTCCGACAAAATTTAAAGGGGAAAGGGACATGCCAAACAGTGTGGCTGGGCAACATATACCACTCCTAGAACTACTGTTACAGGTGAGTAACCTGTTTTTTTAGTTCTCAAACAGGAGAGCACTAAC
Organism: Neoceratodus forsteri; assembly: GCA_016271365.2. Lineage (NCBI taxonomy): Eukaryota > Metazoa > Chordata > Ceratodontiformes > Ceratodontidae > Neoceratodus > Neoceratodus forsteri. The sequence continues at coordinate 1,339,615,774 of CM028131.1, forward strand.
GAGTTGTACTGTCACTTTAAGGGGAGGTCCACCATGGTAGTAGTAATAGTTTTTATTAATAAAATATATATAAAAAGAATAGATGGTATAAAACTCTACTGAGCGGTGGCTCATTTCCAAGGAGGTCCTATGTAGAATAACTAGGTATCACATATACAATTTTCAGTACATACAATACATACAATTAATACAATAAACATTACAGGCTGAGAAATTACAGTACATACATACAATCATACAATAAATGAAACCCATAATGTGCAAACTCTAGCAAATTCGGATATTGTGCAAAATTGTAATGTATTTAATGGAGCGCTTTGCCATCACTCTCCGCAGCACTGCAAAGGCATCATTGATTTTTCATAAAACCATCTTTTTATTGGTGCCGTATATATGGTGCAGTTTGCATAGCGTAGAGAGATAGGCATAGAGCTCCATAACAATGATCCCCTATGCCAAACCGCTGACCTACCTATATTCAAAGTTACATTTTGGAATTATATATTCCAAACCTTGAGCTGATCTTAGGTTCTCTCTCATTCTCTTAATTTTAAAATATTTATTTATTTTTATTTTTGACTTTGATAACCTGGTGAGTGCACTGATCCCACGGACCGTTTTCAGGCACAACCCAGGCCATAACACATGGTGCAGTGTGACAGTGGAGTACAAGGTAACAGTAATACACACGAAACAGATTTGATACAAGCAACAATAATAGACACAATATACAGGTTTGATGCATAGGTTCATTTGAGAACAGTGAATACAAGGTTTCAATATCAGACATGAGGAGACTTGGTACAAACAAACAAATCATAGGCACAGTGTACAGTGTGTGACTGCATCGTCCAGTGAGCAAGTAATGCACAGAATACTCAGTACAAAAATGTATATACAATACGTACAGGCAAGGACGTCATATATTACTGTGAAAAATGCAATATAACTGTTGTAGGCAAGAGAGTTGACTAGTGTGGGTAGGTAGATAACCCCTGGGCTGGGGAGTTGACTAGTGTGGGTTGGTGTGAGACCCCTGGGAGCATCGGCAGGATGAGTTTTCCAGGAACCAGACTTTAAGGTGGGACTTGAAACTAGAGTGTGTGTCAATGGAACGGAGTTCAGCCGGTGGTTTGATCCACTTCAAGGGGGCAGCTGCAGACCAAGCTCTGCTACCCATGTTGGTGGATACTCTAGGAATAGCTAGGAGTACCATTTGAGCGGAGGTTGCGGAGGAGTGTTCGGGTTTTCAGAAGGGCAGTTAGGGGGAATTCTGGAGCCGTGCGGATGACATTGTCCACCATGCAGCAGAGGGCTAGGTCAAAGCGACCTTGCAGCGGTAGCCATCCAAGGGTATTATAGAGGGTGCAGTGGTGGGTGGAGAACCGGGCCAATAAAGCAGAGTGGCAGGCGCTGTTGTAGGCAGCAGAGAGTTTAGCCATAGCAGTAGCTGAGATCCTGGCATAAACAGGGGAGCAGTAGTCAAGAATAGGGAGAAGATTACCCTGGACAATGGGTAGTCTAGCTTCAGGGGTAACGTATTGCCTGAATCTATAAGCGGCACCTAACTTTTGATGGAACCTTCTGACAAGGGAATTTGCATGCTCAGTGAAGGTGAGGGAGGGGTCGAGCAGTACTCCTAAGTATTTGTAGGTGTTGACGTCCTCCAGGGCTGTACCATCTGGGGTGAGAATGCGTAAGGGGGCATAGCTTTTAGTTTTGGCCAGGAAGGGCTTAGATCCAAACAGCATGGATTTAGTTTTTTTGGCATTTACTAAGAGGAGGTTTTTTGAGAACCAGCTGTGGGCTGCAGCATAGTTGTGTGAGAGAACTGAGGAAATTGCGACCGTGGATTTGTCACTGTGGAAGAGGACAAGGTCATCGGCATACAGGAGAGAGTTACAGTTGAGGCAGTTGAAGGGAAGTGCATTAATGAATAAGGTGAAAAGGAGGGGACCCAGGATTGAGCCTTGAGGGACCCCCACAGAGACAGGCAGGGTGGCGGAGCAGGTTTGACTAATACACACGAATTGTGAGCAATCAGTAAGGTAGCTAGTGAACCAGCTTGTGACTTTCTGAGAACAACCAAGGAGGCTAAGCTTGGAGGTAAGGAGATCATGGTTAACCATGTCAAAAGCCTTTGAGAGGTAGATGAAGACAACCCCGGTGGCTTTACCATTATCCATGTTAGAGAGGATGTGGTTGGTCAGTAGAGCGAGGGCAATGGCAGAGGAATGATTCTTGCAAAAGCCATGCTGTTGGTTGCATAAGAGGGTGCATTTGCTTACTTATTCAGTGAGCTGATTGTGGACTGCTCTCTCGAGTAGTTTACTGAGATGAGGGAGGATGGATATTGGACTGTAATTGTCGGAGGATTTGGGGTCACCGGATTTAAGAATGGGGATAACCTTAGTTATCTTCCTTGGGTCAGGCATGGAGGAGGTGGAAAGGGCAAGGTTAAAGATGAAGGTGAGTGGCTTGGCAGTCGCCGAAGAGATCATCTTGAGAAAGACTGGAGCTAGGCCATCAGATCCGGAGAAGCCGTGGTTAGGTAGATGTTTGAGTAGCTTCACTGTATCATGTATGGAGAGGGCTTTAAAATAGAATGGGGGGTATTGGCTGGTGAGTGGCAGAGCTGGAGGAGGATGGCAGTCTGTCAGATATTAGGGCCGGGCTTTGAGGTTGGGCAGTTGGCAGCTTATTTAGGCACGTGGATAAGTTGGTGAACTTATGGTTGAAGACACTGGCCACATCGTGAGGGTCAGTCAGCAGCCCATCCTGGGAGTTGAGATGTGGTGCAGCGTAGCTGGAGTGGGGGTTTAGGAGGGAGCTGATTGAGTCCCAGAATTTTCTAGGGTCTCCAAGGTTGGCCTTTTGCAGGTTGCAGAAGTGGGTCTGTTTCAAAAATTTGGCCTGTTGTTTACATTTGTTCCTCATGTGCCTGTAAGCATCTCAGAGGGTAGGAGAGGGGGTTGCTTTGAAAGTAGACCTGCCGTGGTCTCTGGCCTTCATAAGGGTTAGGAGGTCTTTAGAGACCTGCACGAGCACCCGCCTCTGACCCGTTTGGTAGTGACAGGGAAAAAGCGGTCCTGGAGTGTTAGTAGAGTCTGGATAAATGTGGAAACTGCCATGGCTACATTAGAAAGGGAAAAAAGCGTGGACCAGTCCAAGGACTGGGCCTCCTCAAGGAGATTTGTGGAGACTGGGCAGCTGAAATTTCTTAGAGATAGGTATTTGGGTGGGGGGGCGCTTTAGTTTGGAAGACCAGAGGAGATAGGTCGGTGAATGATCACTTACAGAGTCAGCCAGCGTGTAATGCTTGGTCCTCCCTGTTTATGAGGATCCAGTCTAGTAGAGTCTGCGTGGATTAAGTCTGGCGGAAAGAATGATCGCCTGCACCAGGTTGTGCTGCTTTAACAGGGATACATAGTCAGGTTGGTGGCAGCTCAGCCAGTTTAGATTAAAGTCACTGAGAAGGATAGATTCCCTATGGGGAGTTAGAGAGCTCAGGCCTTGGAGGAGGCTGGTGAGTCCAGTGGTTCCGTTTGTGGGGGGGGGAGGGTTGTAGCAGCAGCCAATATAGAGTTTCTTGCAGGATCCCAGGGTCAATTCTGAGAGTAGCCATTCACTAGGTGAGGAAGGGTCGGAGTGTAGGACAATGCTAGCTGAGAGGGGGTTCACTTAGGAGCAGGGCCACACCACCACCTTTTTTCCTGCCTGGCCTGTTGAGGCGTAGATAAGAGTAGCCAGGTATTTTGAAGGTGTTTTCGGTGTGGTATGGCTTTAGCCATGTTTCAGTGAGTCCTAGAATATGGGGCTTGTGTAGCTCAATCCAAGCCTCAAGGTCAATGAATTTAGATGGAAGGCTGCAGACATTGATATGTGCCATTTTAAGACCGGGGCGTTTGTCCAGATGCTGGAGGTGGGGGTGATATGGGAGTTTGTTGGGCCAGGGTTGCATTCAGTGTCCCCAGCAAGGGAGAGTAGTGATAGTAGGAGAATGTATGGGCAGGAGGGAATAGAAGGAGACCAGGAGAGGTTAACCAGGTAGTGGCCAAGGAGGCGACGTTCTCCGTTAGTGAGGAGGATGAGAGAGATGTACCCCAGGGTGGACTTATGGGGGGAGAATGAGAGGCAGGAGAGGCGCTGTTGATCACAGGCCAGCACTGTTAGTCAATACCAGCATAGTAGTTAGAGAGATGGCACATAATATAGGTAGTGCCAGCTTCATCTTTCCGAGGGAGAGTCGGGACAATGGAATGTAGTAGGAGGGAATTAGCTTGGTTTGCCTTATGAAGGGGGTGAGGAGGGAGTGGTGAGGCAAGGGGCAGTTAGAGATGTAGTTCTCTGGGGCAGGAACACACTCTAGAAGGTGTTCTGTAGCTTTAAATTTGTGTATGGCAAGATGGCCAATGGGAGAAAGGTGCACAGAAGGGGAAGTGGTTTAGGTGTATTTAACAAGTCGTGGAGGAGGGGGTGGAGGGGGAGGATGAAAAAAATCAGCTTCCACTGGTACCAAAATCCAAAAGTCAGGGTTAGTACCTTGCAGTTAGAGGATTTCTGAAAAACTGTTTAGGTTCCAGAAATTGAGGGGTCCGTGGCCTGGTCAAGGCACACTAGATCCCTGGTGTATATATGTGTGTGTGTGTATATATATATATATATATATATATATATATATATATATATATACACAACATATATATATAGCACTTTTCCTTTCTGCACTTTAATCATAAATGTAAGTAGGTGCCAATCTGTTCTCTAAGTCTTATCCAGTTCAGGGATTTATATAGTTTACAATGGTGAGTTCTCCTGAGGGCGTGGAGGATGAAACAAGCCAGCCTGTTATACAGACTATCCAGTTAGGCTGGTTCCACCCTCGAAGTCCCTGCATAAATTATATCTCCATAGTCTATTACAGGGAGCACCATGGTATTTACTATCCTCCTTCTTGTGTCAGTAGACATGAAAAATTTTAATCTATCCAGCATACCCAACTTTTTACCTACATTTAGTAATAGAGCCTCTAAGTGGGGTTTCCAATTCAGTTTTTCATCTACAGTGATTCCAAGATATTTATACCTATTACCTTTTTTATTTTTATTTTATTTTAGTCTTTGGTAACTGGGTAAGGCCCACTAGGCACAAGTGCCTGTTTTCAGGGCAACCTGGGAGCACTGGGCGGTTAAGTGACTTTCTCAGAGTCACACAGTATGCAAGTGGAGGTTGTGAGAATCAAACTCAGGTCTGGTCTGCTGGATGTATCAAGCTCGTAAACTTCTATCTGGACACCTTCTAGAGTTTGGATCTTTAGCATGTCCGTCTCATTTTTGTTGTGGGTGAACAACACTGACTGGGGTTTTTTTGTATTTAAAAGAGTAGCCCACCCAAAATTTGCAAAAAAACATATGTTGTGCAGAGAGTTTTGATTTGTATGTTAAGTTCTAGTGTGTCCTTCCCTCTGTCTGCTATTAAAGGAGTAGTCCACCCAGAATTTGCAAAAAACATAGGCAGAGTGTTTTGATATGTATGTTAAGTCCTAGTGTGTCCTTCCCTCTGTCTGCTATTAGGAGTTTTTCCTAAATTAGCCTGCTAGCTGTATGGTAGTTTTGCGACCCCTGGGGATCTCCATCACAAATAGGTTTATTGGCTTTCTTTCTCCTACGATGCACCCTGTCTCTTGTGACAGTGATGTAGCCATGCCCTTAGATTTAGCATGTGCACTGCTTTACAATCATTTCACAATAGCAGTGCTTTATATCTCTTCTTATCCAGGGAGCACAAATGGCAACAATTAGTTTAGCAGATACCTGAGAGCAAGCTAAGTGGGGTTTCTGTAAGAAAACCGCTGCTAAATAGCTCTAATTCATTATTTGTGTTTTTGGTGTGTGTCAGATCTAGCTAGCAGTAGTAAGTGTTTTCATTTTAAAATGTTATTTCATCAAAGTACACACAACAATAAAGAGCACATAAATTGCCCCGGATCATCAATGCTATAATTAGTAAAGACTGTAGCTGTTTTCTTACAGAACAACTACTCTGCTCTCAAGTATTTGCTAAACCATAAATGTAGGTACCATCATTCTACTAGAAGGAACTGGGAGTTAGGGCTGATTTTGCTCTGTGACATCACTTTCATTTATTTATTTATTTATTTATTTTTTGTTACAAATGTGAAGTGTCTTTTTAATAAAGTATAAACATATGTATGTGTGAGTTATTTAGTTTGGAAAATATTTGTTTTATTATTTGAAAAAGTGTGATACACTAAATGTGTAGTGCAGTGAGCCATTGTAAAATGGAATCAAATGTGTAGCTGGAATACTCACTGTCATCCTGTTGCTTTCATGCCATACCACAGGCAGGAGAAAAGCTGACTTCAAAGTATTTTGCAGTTTCTAGGCTGCAGCTTCATACCGTACACTTCATTTGTAAAAAATAAATATGAAAATCCTGTCACAGAACAAAATCAGCACCAACTGCTAATAGAATGCTGATACCTACATTTACAGTTTAGCAAATACTTGACATCTAACTGAATGGGGTTTCTGTAAGAAAACAGCTAGAGTCTTTATTAATTATAGGTAGCATTGATGATCTGGGCAGTTTCTGTGCTTTTATGGTTGTGTATAGTTTGATCAAATTAAAAGTTTTAAAATTAAAACACTCCTGATAGCTAGACCTGATTCACATAGAAAACCAAAATAGTGAATTAGAGCTATTTAGTAGCTGTTGTCTTACAGAAACCCCAGTTCGCTTGCTCTTACTCAGGTATCTGCTAAACTACTGTTGCCATTCGTGCTTCCTGGACAAGAACAGTTACAAAACTCTGCTGTTGTGAAATGATTTCAAACTGATTTTAAAGCAGTGCACATGCTAAATCTAAGGGCATTGCTACATCACTGTCACATGAGACAGGGTGCATTTTAGGAGAAAGAAAGAAAGTCAATAAACCTATTTGTGATGGAGATCCCCAGAGGTTGTAAAACTACCATACAGCTAGCAGGCTAATTTAGGAAAAACTCCTAATAGCAGAAAGAGAGAAGGACACACTAGAACTTAACATACATATCAAAACACTCTGCATAACATATGTTTTTTCTAAATTCTGGGTGGACTACTCCTTTAAGAGTTTTTTCTAAATTAGCCTGCAGTGTAGTTTTAAACCCCTTGGGATTTCCATCTGAGACAGCTTAATTATATTCCTTTGTCCTACAATGCACACTGTCTCATGTGACAGTGATGTAGCAGAGACCATAAATCCAGCAGAAAGCACTGCTTTACAATCAGTTCATAACATTAGAGATGGCTATATTTTAAAATCTAGAGAGTTCAACTTAGTGACTACCCTCGCTATAAAGGTCTGTCCTGAAGAACTTTGCTGTTGGTAATTTTTGAGCAGCTTGTAAAGTTTCCAAGATATTTAGTTTGTTTGGCATGTGTGTACTGAATGTTGGGTCTCTGCTACATCACTGTCACATGAGACAGGATGTATTGTAGGAACAAGGAATGCAATTAAGCTGTCTCAGATGGAGATCCCCAGGGGTCGAAAAACTACCATAAAGCTAGTAGGCTAATTTAGGAAAAACTCCCAATAGCAGACAGAGGGAAGGACACACTAGAACTTCATATATAAATCAAAACACTCTGCACAACATATATTTTTACAAATTTTGGGTGGATTACTCCTTTAAACAAACTTTATGTTCTCTAAAAAATGCCTGCAGATGATAAAAGACATCTTGGAGTTTATTTGGTATGTCAATAACCTTATTCCCTTCTACATCATTACGGTGTCATCTGCATAAATTTGGTAGTTTATCACAGGATCTAAAAAATGTAAGTTATTGATGTATATGTTAAATAGAAGAGGACCTAAAATAGATCCTTGTTGTACCCCTGTTTTAATTTGTACTGATTTAGACCTATGTTTACCCAATTCTACCACTTGTTCTCTACCTGTTAAATATGTTCTAAACTATTCATACTCCATTTCCCTCACCCCCATTTTGAGGCGTCTGGACAGGAGAACACTGTGGTGTAAGTTATCAAATGCCTTAGATAGATCTATAAGTAAAGCACCCACAGACATTCTCCTGTCCAGACTCCGCTGTAGGTCCCCTACTACTGGTAGGATTAGTAGATTAGAGGAGGCATGAAGCTGGAAGGAGGCAAGTTCAAGAGTAACACAAGAAATTCTTCTTTACCGAGAGGGTGGTGGACACTTGGAATGGCCTTCCACCACAGGTTGTTGAGACTAGGTCAGTTGGATCGACCAAGAAGGCATGGGATAGGCACAAAGGTATTATAACACTGAATAGTAGTTAAGGAGGGGCTAGGCTTATGGGCAGACTAGATGGATCATGTGGTCCCCTTCTGACATCATTTTCTATGTTTCGAACCAGGGATAAAGGACAACCAAGGAAGGGGCTGGAGTAGAACAGTGAAACAGTCTAGGGAGGTCAAATCATGGAAAGCCATGTGTGCAAATGCCAGGAGCCTTAGCAACAAGATGGAAGATCTGGAGGCTGTCATGGTGCAGTCAGACCTGGACATAGTGGCCATCACTGAAACCTGGTGTAATGATAACCACGACTGGGAGATGGCCATACCTGGCTACAACATATTCAGAAGAGACAGGGCAGGCAGGAAGGGAGGAGGAGTGGCACTGTATGTGAAAAATTACATAAGGGAGACAGAGATCCAGGAGGAACAAAATGGGGGAGAGATACTGTGGGTTAAGCTGGAAAGGAAAATGGGTCCAGCCATCTGCACAGGTGTGGTCTATAGACCACCAGCCCAGGAGGAAGAAACAGATAGGGAGCTGATGCTAGCCATCCAAAGGATGGCAGACAAGGGTGAGGTAGTACTGGTTGGAGACTTCAGTATTCCAGACGTGGACTAGAGCATCCCAGCAGCAGCAGCATCAACTAGAGAGCAGATTTATCCTGGACTCCTTCAGGGTGCCTTACTCAAGCAACTGGTCATGGAATCAACTCGGCAGAAGGCAATACTGGACTTTGTGCTCACAAACAGGGACAGTGTGATGGGGGTAACAGTGGGGGAGCACCTGGGGAACAGTGACCACCAGTCATTGTGGTTTGAAATCACAGAGAGAGCAGAACCAAACCACACAAAAACACGTATCCTGGAATCTTCCTGGACATAAGTCTCCACCACTCATTCACACTATTGGGTATAGCGCCGGAGGCACTAGGACCCATCGGGAGCAAACTTTTTGCTGGAGTGTCGGCGCCGCGAGGCATGGCGCCGCGAGCCCTAGCTCGTGCGGCAATGACTGTCTCGACGTCGACCCTCCAACCGCCTCAGTTCCTTTTTTCCCGCCGTCGAGTGCACTTCAGTGATGACATCGCTCGCCTGTCGGGAGTCAAACTTCATACTGCAGCATAGTTTTCAGTTTTTATTATTTTTATAGTATTATCACGATACAGTATCGCTTAAGTTATTCTTATTTTTAAATTAAAACGATAAAGAAGTCTCGTCCTACTTTGACGGGAGTCGACCATGAGCAGGTCAGGTGACAGTAGGGAGACTTCGGATGAAAGCTGTTCAGTCAGTCGGGCTGGGTCCGGTCCGCCGCCTTCTCGGAAGGGGTCTGACAACGGCAGTCCAATGCCCGGGGGGATGGGCGGTCCCCGCGGAAGCATAAAGCCAAATGGTCGCATTCTCGGCACCGTTTGGCCTCGAGCTCTTCTTCTATCCGCAGGTCTAAAAAGAGAAGGCATCACTCGAGGTCGCCCTCTGATACGTCTGCGCGTAGGCGTTCGGTTATCGGGGCTAGTTGGCGGTCTCCTCCTTCGGAGTCGCCGGCAGCGGCTTCTGATGGCCGACGCCGTCAACATCGGAGTCCTACCCCGCCCGCAGGTAGGTCTTCAGATGAGCAGTTTCATCAGTGGGCCGCTCTTTTGGAGCAATGGGCTCGGAGGTTGGTTCGGCTACCTGGCTTGGTCGCTCGTGGGCTCTCGGGCTCTCTGGGCAACGGGGTAGGGCGGTTGGACTTTCCTGGTCGCGCGGCAACTTCTTCGGTGCCGTCAACTCCGTGCTTAGGTGTCCCCCCCCCCTCACATGGCTGCGGCGCAGGGGGCCACACCGATGCCCTTATCTCCTGTTGCCTTTCCTTCAAAGCCTGTTTTGGTCTCTGGGAGTTCTTCGAGCCGTCTGGCCTCGCGGCACTGTCTCGGCATCGCCTGCAGCGCCTGCGTCTTCGGTGCCGCCTGTGGCGCCGCGCGGCGCCGTACGGCTTCTCTGCACTGTTTTCGGCGCCGTGCAGTTCCTCGGCACCGGGGGCTCTCAGGGACTTCCCTTTTGTCTCTTTTCCTCCTTCCTCTTCTAGCTTTCATCCCTTTCCTGTCCATACAGTCCCTCCCGGACTGTCAGGAGATGACGTTGAGCCTGACCCAGACCTTCGGCTGGGTGATGAAGTGGATGAAACAGGATCTTTTATTGCTACAGAGCCTGTGGTCGAGGACCTGTCCTTTAAGTCTCTGTTGAAGAATCTGAGCTCCACTCTTTCTTTCCAGACTACAGACATCGATTCTGGGAAGCTGTTAAGACTCCAATATCTTCATGCTTCAGAGATCCCTATGGATTTGACTCATCCAATTCAACCTTCCTTCGAGACGCTGTCTCAAAGGTAGGGAATAATCCTGCTCTTACCCCTTCGGTGGTTAAATCCATTGATAGGAAATACTCAGCTCCCAAGGATCGTCCTATCTTGGCATCCCAAGCTTCTGGATCCTATTGTAGTCCTGGCAGAGAATGACAAGGTAGTTCTTCCTCAAACTACTACAGCTCTACCTATCAACAAAGAGTCTCGTAAGATAGATACATTAGGTAAGAGAGTCTTTGCTGTGTCCACTCTAAGTATGCGTATTGCCAGTTACCAGGGTTATTTTTCCCAGTATGAGTATGTCCTGTGGCATTCTATCAAGCAAATGGTTGAAGCTCTTTTGGACTCGGACTCAAAGCCAGAGCTTCTTCAAACCATTACCAGAGGTATTGAATCTAATAACCAGCAGGTCAAAGCAGCCATGGATGCTTTCGACACTGCTTCTCGTTCAGCAGCTGCTGGTATTTGTTTACGCACCGTCACTCCTGGCTGCGTGCCGGGTTTCACGAATGATCGCAACAGCAGGTGATGGCGTTGCCACTGATGGCTCTTATCTTTTGGGTCCTCAGGTAGAGCAAGCTCTAGAAGCTACACAAAAGACTAGGTCAGCCATTAAGCTGGCTCGACCCCCTCCTGCCCCTTCTCGAGGGCATGTCGGTAAACGGCAATTTCATAATCGTCAGTCCTTTCGGGGCAGAGGAAGTTTCCATAAGAACCAACCTGCCCAACCTCAAAGAAGAACAACAGAAAGCGCAAGGGCCCAAAGCTGGCTACCTTATGAGTTGCCCAAGTCCCATCTCAACTGCCCGGTGGACTTTTTCCTCTCCGAGTGGGAGGTGGTCCTGATGCACTTCTACAGCCAGTGGAGTCCATAACCTCAGACAAATGGGTCCTTAGTTTGATCATGAGGTATTCTCTCAATTTTCTGGAGCCCTCCGGATTGTCCTCCCAAGCGACAGCCCAGGCTGTCAACCTTCAGTCAGACCTTCATTACCGCAGAGATTCAGGGCCTTCTGAACAACAGGGCAGTAGAAGTGGTGCCTCTGCATCAGCGGAAACATGGGTTCTACTCCCACTACTTTCTGTTTCCAAAGAAGTCCGGAGAATAGCCCATTCTAGACCTCAGAAAGCTAAACAAATTTCTCCCAGGGAGAAACAAAATAATTCTCTGGGAACCCTGTTACCTTGCTTCATCAACACAACTGGCTAGCCTCCCTGGACATGCAGGATGCTTACCAGCAATTCCTATTCACCTGAGGCATCACAAATTCTGAGGTTTGTGGCTCTGGGTCAACACTATCAGTTCAGAGTCCTGCCCTTTGGGCTATCCTCGGCTTGCAGTCTTTACAAAGTGTTGTGCAGTTCTCACGCGCATCTCAGGAAGCTTCGGTATCAAGGTGTTTCCCCATGGACCACTGGCTCTAGCAAGCCCTTCCAGACAAGGGACTCTGGACGCCGTACAGACTGCCTCTCGCCTTCTTACGTCCATGGGAGTTCTGCTGAACCTCAAAAAGTCTCAGTTGCAGCCCTCCCAGAGACTCCTTTTCATAGGGACTCTTCTGGACACCTCTTGTCTGAAGGCTTTCCTTCCAGAGGACAGAAGGGCGATATCCTTCAGATGGCTCGTTACATTGGGAGAACAGATCAGTTACAGCTCTCTCGATGACAGCGATTGTTAGCCTCATGGCATCCTCAGTGTTCACTGTACCCTAACGCGGCTGCACATGAGAACCACTCAGTGGATGCTCAGTGCTCAATGGTCTCCAACCACTCACCGCAGTCTTATCCCATCAAGGTGACGAGAACCCTTACAGAGGTCCCTCACCTGGTGGTCTCCAGGAGGCAATCTCCTGGAGGGATTTCCCTTTGCTCGTCTGGATCATCAGATCTCCATTACCACGGCGCATCGCTAATGGGGTTGGGAGCTCACTGTTGCGCTCTCCACACTCAAGGGTTATGGACTCAACTCGAGTCCCAGCTTCACATAAGCGTCCTAGAGATGAGCAGGTCCTTTTATGGGTCCGAGCGACTGAAGGACATTCTCTGTCCAAGACCATTCTCCTTCAAATGGACAACAAAGCAGTGATGTACTACATCAACAAGCAGGCGGTGCTCACTCTTACCCTTATGCAGGAAAGCGATGAGGGTGTGGGAATGGTGCCGGAACACAAAGCTCTAATTCAAGCGTTTACCTGCCAGGTGTACAAACAACTTGCAGACCGTCTCAGCAGAACAGAACAGATCCTCACAGTGGTCTCTCGACTCAATCATAGTTCAGTCACTATTCGAAGAGTGGGGAACTCCAGACCTGGACCTTTTTGCATCCCCACTCAATGCAAAACTGCCTCTCTTCTGCTCCAGAATTCCAGGGCCTGGCATTTTCTGTCAGGATGCGTTCAGGCTGCAGTGGACAAAACGCTTTCTATACGCCTTTCCGCCCCTTCCTCTAATTCAGAGAGCATTCCTCAAGTTCGAGTCTCAGGAGACCAAGATGATTCTCATTGCTCCCTTTTGGCCTCGACAACTCTGGTTTCCACTACTCAACAATATGTTGGCAGTTCCTCCGAGACCACTCCCTTGCAGGTGAACCTGTTGACTCAGGGTCAGTGGTCCATCCAACCTGAGATTGCTTCACCTTCACGCTTGGCTCCTGAAGAGGTAGAAGTGAACGGTTCAATGTCTCTCGAAGAGTTTCAGACATTCTTCTGGTTGCTCGGAAGCCAGCCACTCGGAAAACTTACACATCTAAGTGGAAGCGTTTTTCGCTCTGGTGTGCAAAGTCCTCTTTGAATCCCTTTTCCTGTCCACCAGACAAGGTTTTAGAGTACCTTTGGACCTCTCAAATTCAGGTCTTCAGTACTCTACAGTCAAAGTTCACCTTAGTGCCATTTCAGCATATCATGAGCCGGTTCTTCTTTGTCTCTGGCTCAGTTACCTATAGTTAGCGATTTCTTAAAGGAATTCTGCATACAGACCTCTATAAGGCGTCCAGTTGCAGCCTGGGACATTAACCTGTGCTAGACATGCTCACTCGGAACCTTCGAACCTCTGGCTACCTGTGAGCTAAAATTTCTCACCTGGAAGACTGCCTCCTAGTGGCCCTCAGCCCGTGAGGGTCTCTGAGATGCATGCCCTGGTCACAGACCCTCCGTATACTGTGTTCCATAAGGACAAAGTAGTTCTTCATTACTCATCCTAATTTCTTCCCAAGGTTGTGTCAGAATTCCATCTAAACCAACCTTTGGTCCTTCCCTCTTACTTTATGGACTTCCAAAATGAGGAGAAGCGTTCTCTTCATTCTTTGGATGTTAAGAGGGCTTTATGTTTCTATCTCGATAGAACCAATAATTTTCCATGAGCCCAACAACTTTTCGTTTCCTTCAGTGAGACCGGCTGGGTCAACCTGTCACTATCAGATGTATCTCATCATGGCTAGTGGCGTCTTCACACTGCTATTCCATGGCACAGGTTAAATTGGAAGGTAGGGTTTACGCTCACTCTACCAGAGCGGTCGCGGCATCCCTAGCGGAAATTCGCAACGTGCCTATTGCAGACATCTGCAATGCCGCCACCTGGAGCTCAGTGCATACTTTCGTTAAGCATTATGCACTGGATGTTCATGCCAGGCGACATTCCACCTTTGGCAGAACTATCCTTAATAGACTCCTGTCCTAGAAACGTGAACTCTTGGTCTATCCTGCCGCCCTCTCGGGGAATTATTAGCTCGGTACTCTCCCAATAAGTGTGTGAATGAGTGGTGGAGACTTATGTCCAGGAAAATATGAAAATTATGTACCTACCGTAATTCTTGATCTTCTTGAATGAGTCTCCACCACTCATCACTACCCCTCCATCCCGAGCTCACCACTGTGTTGATCTTCACTCCCTCAAATCTTTGGGCCGTGAAGACTTCTTTGTTGACCCTTCTTACGCGGGTAGCCGGACTATCTTATGTCCAGGACTAAGTTAGGTTATCTTTAGTTTAGTGCGCTGCACCTCCTTGGTAAGGTACTGAGGCGGTTGGAGGTCGGCCGTGAGATAGTATTGCAGCGCTTGAGCTGAGGGTTCCATGGCGCCCGTGCCCTCACGCGCCATCTCTGGCGCCGACCCTCCAGCAAAAAGTTTGCTCCCGATGGTCCTAGTGCCTCGGCGCTATACCAATAGTGTGAATGAGTGGTGGAGACTCGTCCAGGAAGATCAAGAATTCGATTGGTATGTCATTTTCATTTTAGGGGGCAGACTTTGGGAAAATGGGAGATACTTGAAAGAGGCATTAAGGAATGGGGTAGGAATCAGGGGTTGAGGAACAGTGGGCAGTATTTAAAATGGGGATTACAAGAGCAACAGACTTATGCATTAACCAGGTTAGCAAAAAGAAAAGGAAGAGGAGACCATTTTGGTTTCCAAAGAGGTAGCAAAAAGTGAAAGCCAAAAAGATTGCATTCAGGCAATACAAAAGACAGAGGCAGAAGGGATAGGGAGAAGTACCAGGAGAAGCAAAAGGAGGTCAGTAAGGAGAAGCCAAAGCTCGAGACAGAAGAACACATTGCAAAATCAGTGGGTAGAAGGGACAAAACCTTTTACAGGTACATAAGTGAAGAAAGAAAGGCAAAGGGAGGGATAGTGAGACTGAAGAGGGAGGACGGGGGCCGCATGGAGGATGACAACAGTAAAGCTGACTTATTGAACAGGTATTTCTGCTCAGTCTTTACTGAGGAAGAGGAGGGTAATGGGTCTGAAGGTAGTACAAGGGGTGAGAATGGTGCAGAAATGGACACAAATCCCTTTACTCGAGAAAGGGTCCTGAAGGAACTGGAAGTAATAAGAGTTGATAAAGCAATGGGGCCAGATGGGGTGCACCCCAGGGTCCTTAAAGAACTAAGAGGTGGTGGCTGAACCTCTGGCTATCCTGTTTAGCCGATCACTGGAAACAGGGGAGGTACCCAAAGACTGGAGGATAGCAGATGTAGTCCCCTTATACAAAAGTGGGAACAAAGGGAAGCGGGGAACTACAGACCAGTCAGCCTCACCTCAGTAGTGGGGAAGATCATGGAAGCACTACTGAAGGAGAGATTGATGGAACATCTGGTTGTCAATGGACTGCAGGACCCAAGGCAGCATGGTTTCCACACAGGGAGGTCATGTCAGACCAACCTGGATTGAATTTTTGACTGGGTGACTAGGAGGTGGATCGGGAGGGCAGTGGACATGGCCTATCTGGACTTCAGCAAGGCCTTTGACACTGTGCCACATAGAAGACTACACAAACTGGGGAATATGGGTGGGCAGACAGGTGTGGTGAGTGAGGTAACTGGTTGGGCGACAGGGCACAGGAGGGTGGTGGTAAATGGCTGTCACTCCACAGAGGGAAGAGTGACCAGTGGGGTACCACAGGGATCAGTGCTGGGACCGGTCCTATTCAACATCTTCATCAGTGACATTGTGCAGGACCTAGAAGGCAGAATTTCACTGTTCGCTGATGACACAAAGCTCTGTAACAGAATAGACACACCAGAGGGTGTAGACAGAATGAGAAGGGACCTGCAGAAACTTGAAGAATGGTCAGGGGTTTGGCAGTTGAAATTCAATGCAAAGAAGTGCAAGATAATGCATATGGGGCACGAAAACCCTGGCACAATATATCAGTTGGGGGGTGAGGATATAGCATGCACCAAGTTGGAAAGGGATCTTGGGGTTATCATCTCTGATGACCTCAAGGTAGGGAAACAGTGTGACAACGCAGCAGATAAAGCAAATAGGATGCTGGGATGCATAGGCAGGGGCATCACCAGCAGGAAAATGGAGGTCATAATTCCACTATACAAGACACTAGTGAGGCCCCACCTGGAGTACAGTGTACAGTTCTGGAGACCTTACTATCTTAAGGACATAGACAGGGTGAGAAGGTTCAGAGGAGGGCAACAAAGTTGGTGCATGGATTGCATCACAAGTCCTGTGAGGACAGGTTGAAGGAACTGAACATGTACTCCCTGGAGGAGAGGAGGGAGAGAGGGGATATGATAGAGACATACAAGTATCTTACAGGGAGGAACAGGGTGCAGGAATACAGTATTTTTAAGCGAAAAGGATGTTCCAGAACTAGAGGGCATGGGATGAAGTTGGAGGGAGGACGATTCAGAGGAAACATGAGGAAGAATTTCTTGACAGAACGGGTGGTGGACAAGTGGAACACCCTGCCAGAGGAAGTGATGGGGACTGAAACAATCACTGGATTTAAGAATGCATGGGATAGACATAAAGGAATTCTGGAGGTCAGGGGTTAGGGGCAACAGACTTCTAGGAAAACACAAACTGAATTTACAAGCTCAAATGGGCAGACTGGGTGGGCCATAGGGCCAGGATTGGGATTAATATCCCCATACAGTAATAGAAAGATACAAAAAAAATTGACCTTCCTTTTCCATCTTTCTTACTCATGGATGTCTGTAGCTATATTCTAAAGTACAAGTTGTTTGTTCTCCATTTTTTATAGCATAGCATCCCTTTTATATTACATACAGTACAGAGACTTGGATTTAACAATTTAACATAATCTCATTATACCCGGTCTGATAATTTTGTAAGTATGGAAACAAAATATTGAGGTGGAACAGGAATATTTGAGCCTGTGCCTGTAGCAGAAAAACACCATGCCCAAAAATACTGTCCCAGAGTACGTGCGACATAAACCTTGTGTGCAGTGTTGATTCTCCCACGTAATATTAACAAGGCCCCCACAGATATTCGACTTTGTATTTTCATTTTTAATGCTCAGACCTAATTTCCACAGCTGTTATAACAGGGTCTGAGGTTCATTTAGAATTTATAGGAATATTTTTTAAGGTAACTAAAAGTACACTCATTCACATTAAATTATATAATTAGAGCTCTCCGGCACTAGCACTTCAAGGCAGTTTTCACACACATTCAAATTCAATCAACTACTGTGTAATTAGATCTCATTGGCACTAGGCTTGAGTTTTGTAAAGCTCACAACTAACTATGCAAGTGAGGCTTTAGCACACATTTAGCATACTTTAACACATCTTCATGCTGAAGAATAAAGCCATAAAAGGCATTATGAGTGACTGTACAATTAAAGCTGCAACACTTGGGTGTCAAAGTAGCAAGATCTGAGTCTGTTTGAAGACATATGTCTAACTGTGCAACTAAGGGTTTCACACACATGCATCTTGTGGCACAAAGCCATAAAAAGTCTTACAATTAACTCTGCTATTAGGGCTTTAATACTGGTGCTTCAAAGCAGCAGAGTGAAATCTTTTCAAAGCAGCAAGGTTAAATATGCGTTTCAAAGTAGCAAGGTTAAATCTATGCAAAGCCTTTCAATGGCAGTGGTAGGCTTTAACATTAGTACATAGTAACAAGTGTAAATATAGCAGTAGTCCTTAAAGCAACAATGCAATGAAAAAAGTTATTCCAAAAAGCACATTTCTAGGAGCGTGGATTTGTTGTTCATCCACGCTCTCTGGCATGTCCCTTTCCCCCTTTAAATCTTGCCGGAAAGTCTTCAAGCTGGCTCCTCCCACCCGGGTGATAAATACCTCTGCTCCACCCCATGGTGCCAGATCTTCCTTTCCGCTGGAAGATTCAGGTTCCCTCATGCTATCTCAGCAGTTCGTAGGCCCTGGATTCTAAACGTCGGTTTTCACCGCCAATTTCCTTAAAACTTATTAGAGTTTACGATTCCGATCCTAGCGCATCGGACATGGAGGACAAATCGTCCCCCGGATTTCGCCAGTGCCCCTGCGGCCAGAAAATGTTGCACACTGATCCCCACCTCTCGTGTGTCTACTGCTTAGGTGTTGTACATGACACCACCTCTTGCACCATCTGTTTGGCCTTCCATCCCAACATCCTGGATAACTGCAAGGCGTGCCTAAAATTGGGGAGACCGGAGCTTCGTAATCCACCGGTGAAATCGAATGAGGCAGGGTGCGGAATCCGGCGGCCGCAGGATCCACCAAACAGCTCGAACAGATGGCGGCTTTCGAAGAGGAAGTTGCTCAAGCTTCGGCCAGCTGAAGTTTCTTTGTACCTCTCAACCTTGGCTCTACCTTTACCGGGTCCTTTTGGGAGTTGTGCCAGTCTCTCTCCACCAGGAGTGAGACGCCCTCAGGCTTGCACTCCTCCTGCCCTTGGAAGAGGGACAAGGATCCCAAGTCTTCTTCATCTAGAAGAAGACATTCCTGGGACCAAGAGAGGTCCGAGTCACAGGAACATGCGGTCTCGACTTCAGTTGAGATCACTTCCTCGGCCGCCGGCTTTTCGGACCTTCCATCCAGCCAAGGCACCGAGACTGAGGAAACAGCTGAACCGGCCGAAATCACTCTCGACCCAATCGAGCCATTCTCGCCAACTCCGGTCGATGACTCCTTAGAAAGGACGCTTGTCCTTTCCTTCCCCGATGGGGAGACCCTGCCCTTGGGTGTCCCTATTGAGGGAAAGGCGCCGGAGCCTCGGTTCTCTCTGACTCCAGCATCTCCTGATCGGACTAGCCGACCCTGTCAGTCTCGATCGAGGACCAGGACCACTTCGGTCGAAAAACCGAAGAAAGGTCACAGGCACTCTAGGAAGAGGCGTCGCCATCGATCCTCATCCTCCTTGGGTGAGGAGAGACTTCAACGGAAACTCCGTCGACATTATGAGGATCTCATGTGCCAACAGCTGATTCTGACCGGTCAAAAGCCGGCTCCGCCGGCAGTACTGGACATTATTTGGCACCCACCTCTCAGGCAGGCCAGCCCTTCCAGAACTGAAACCCTCGGTTCCCCCACCTATGGAGCCGGCATGTATTCTAGCTCGGCCTGTTTCGGTCTCCCCACCTATTTTGGTGGAAGCACCACCTAAGCAGCTTCAGGGAGGGGCTCCCTCAAAAGAGGATCGGACAGACACTGGACTGCCTCATCATCTGTCCATCACTGTTGTCTCTGATCAGCCTCGGCGTATCGAAGGAGACATAGGCGGGATACCATTATATCCCGACTCTTTGGACTCGGATGCCACTGTGTTGCACTCGCATCCCGGGGATGACGAGTCATCAGTGGCAGGTTTGGAGGAAGATCCTTCCTCCTTTCAGGGCATCCTCCACCTGATCTCCGAATCTAACAGAATGCCCTTGGAGTCTATCCAAAAGAAGGCGGAATACCCCCTTACGGATATCCTAAAAAGGGGCATACCCCGATGAAGGCCTTTCCAGTAGCCGAAGCCATTGTTGGCCCAGCCCTAGAGCAATGGCAGTGCCCTGCCTCTTGTCCAGCTCTGTCTGCCCGCATGGCCTGCAAGTACACGGTACCCATGGGGTCCCTGGTGGGGTTCACAGAGCATCCCTCGGCAGAAAGTCTTGTGGCTGCTTCTGTGTTCAGACGCACTGGTAGCTCAGCCAACACTGACCACCCTCTGGACAAAGAGTCCAAGAATTGGACCATTCTGCCCAGAAGGTCTATGCGGCCTCATCCTTAGGCCTTCATCAAGCCAGCTCAGCTGTGATCATGGCACACTTCTCTCATGCCCTCTTAGGGTCATTAGATGAAGTTCTCCCTCATCTCCCAGCGGACATGCAGACCATGGTGAAGCAAGTTCATGACCAGGGCCGTGCTGCTGCTAAACAGGAGCTCCAGACGGCCCTGGACATTGGAGATTCCTGTGCCCGCTCCTTAGCAGCCGCAGTGGCCACTTGCTGCAGGGCCTGGCTGAGGTTATCCTCCTTTCCGGCGGATACTCAGCACAAGTTAGCTGACGTGCCCTTCCTAGGCACTGACCTCTTTGGTCCAGGTGTGCCTGGTCACCTCCAGCACATAGAGCAGTCCAGTGCCACCTTGGATGCTACCTCTGCTAAGGGTTCTTCTGACAAGAACCAGCAGAAGCACAAGGAGAAGCCTTTTTGGCACTCTTCCCCTGTGGTTAAGCAGCCCTCCTTTCAAGGAGGCCAGCAGCAGCAGCAGGCTCAAGCTTGGCACCCCAGGCCCAAGCAGGTCCCCAACAGCCCCGTAAAGGAGGCCGAGGCACTGGTCCAGGAGCCTTCTCCTCCTCTAAGCCTGCTCAGTGACGGGTTGGGGGTTGCCACCCCTACACCCGTCACGCCAGCTCTGGGTCCTCCATGGGGGACTGGCTCCGCCACGTTCTTTCCACCTGGTCCGGTATCACTTCAGACAGGTGGGTTCTGGAAGTGGTCAGTCAGGGACTGCCTCTGGAATCGAACAATACCCTCCAGCTGAGTCTCGCCCTTGGAAGGAAAGGATCTCAGCTTGCACTCAGTCGGCCCTTCGGGACGGCATTGCTCAGCTCCTCCGCAAGAAGGTGGTAGCTCCAGTGCTGGATCCTCTTACAGACCTAGGCTTCGTGTCCAGGTACTTCCTGGTGCCCAAGCAGACGGAGTTGGCGCCCCATCCTAGATCTCCACGATCTGAATCAATATTTCAGGTCGCACACCTTCCGGATGGTAACTCTGAACCAGATCATACCATCCCTGGAGCGAAACATGTGGCTCTGTTCACTGGATCTGCAGGACGCATTCTTTCACGTCCCAATCCATCCGTCTCACCAGTGGTTCCTCTGCTTCAGAGACGAGGGGACCCTGTACGAGTTCCGAGCCATGCCGTTTGGCCTGTCATCGGCCCTACGGGTCTTCAAGTGCATTGCTGTGGTGGCAGCCCATCTTCGGCGTCTAGAAGGAGTTCAAATTTACCCTTATCTCGACAACTGGCTCTTGGCAGGTTCCTCCCTCCAGGAGGTGGAGAGGTGCAGGGATCTGGCCCTCCGAACCTGCTCCCAACTCAGCCTCCTGATCAACGAGGCCAAGTTGGAACTCATGCCCTCTCAGGTGATGGGCTTCATCGGGCAGAGCTCAACTCTCGTCAAGCCAGAGCTCAGCTCCTGGTGGACAGGGCGGTGGTTCTTTCCTCCTTTGCACGATCATTTCTCGTTGGGCACTTGCGCCCTACCTGGGACTTTCAAACAACATGAAGTCTTGCTTTATTCTGACTATTGCAGTTAGGTCCTGCCTTTCAACTGCCCCGGAGAACAAAGAGTTAAATTTTCAATGGCCAGCATGGAATGTTCACTATGAGCTCGGTTGAAGCCCCTGTCTGCTGTTGTTTAAACTCTAACCGTCAGATTCTTTACTTCGCCTCACTGAACAGTCGCTCCGGAGATTTCTCCTTTGCTCAGTTCATGAAAGTCGGTTAAAGTGTTGTTTTTCACTTGGTTTCTACTGAATTTCTGCTACCGAATCTGTCGGTTTAAGTCTCTGTCTATGGTACCGTGAGTACTAGATAGGTTTTGCATTTAGTTTCTATGTGGAACTTGTAAATGTCAGATCGATTCAGCTGAACCGATCAGTTTAGGTAAAAAAAAAAAAAAGTTTGTGAATTTACTTAGAGTGTGGCGACCGGTCCGTATCGGTTCTAAAAAAAACCCAGATTTTATTGTTTTTTTCCAAGACCTGTAACACGGTCAGTAACCAATAGGGGAGTCTTGCCATGGATTAACAAAAAGAGGCTACGCTTTGATAGGATTGCCATCTGAGAAACCCAAGAAAAAACCGGGCCCACTGGGTTTCAACACTGCAGTGTGTGTGGGGAAGCCTTTGCTAAGGTTGTTCCCCATACCACCTGTGTTTAGTGTCTGGGGTTTGACCACCTCGATTCAGACTGCCAAATTTGTAAGAATTTTCCCAAACCTACCCTGGATAAGAGGGTAGGTAGACTGAGGGAAAGGGAGGCTGAGAAGTCTGCTGACCCGGATGGCCAGCCCGGTTCGGTTCCAACCGAACCAGAAGGAGTGCCCTCTGACCAGGGCGATACTTCTTCGGGCAAGAGGAGAGCCGATTCTGAGGAGTCGGTTCCGGTTAAAAGGAAAAGAAGAGATAAATCGTCCGGTTCAGATCCAGAAATTCATACTCTGACCGCTGATGAGATAGCCAAGGCAATAAGAATAGTGCAATCGCTTACTTTAGTTCCGGCCGAACCGGCACCATCTGGCAGGGGTTCGGTTCGGTCCGTTCCCCCGGTTCTGGATTACACCTCAGAAGAATTTTATGAACTGGATGAGGAGGAGGGAGAGTATGACGATGATGGTGATTATGAAAGTCTGGATGTGCCTATTGACCAGGACATCTCCCCAGACAGACCTTCAGGTGTTTCTCCTCCTAGGCTTTCTGAGTCCCCTTCCCACTTTATGTTTTACAAAAAGTGGCTGAAACTCTCCAGCTTCCAATGGAAGAAGTAGTAGAGGATCAGGAGGAGCCTGATTTTGTTGAAATGATGGACATCCCAGAGTCCAGGAGACTGTCTATCCCTCCATAAATCTTTTGGGAAACAGACAATAAATTCTTAAGACTCCTAACTCCATACCTCCTGTGGACAGACAAATGGACAAGAGGTAACTACTTTCAGGCTCAGACACGGAGTTCCTTTCTCAGCAATGAAGCCATGTTGGGTACTGCAGGCTGCTGCCTGTGATAAGGTAAATATCCCTTGGCATCACACACCCCAGATAAGGACTCCAGGAGGACTGATGCCATGGCAAAGAAACAGTACATGGCAGCATCTCTGGGACTCAGGCAGGCTAACTATATGGCCTACACAGCTAGATGCCAGAATTCCAGATGGGACACTGTGCTGGCTCTGGCTAAACAGGCCCCTAACCAGCTTGCCAAGGAGCTGGAGCAGGTGGCTGCAGATGGGATTGAGGCATCCAAGGTGCAATTTCATGCTGCTGTGGACTCCAATGATGTTTCATCAAGAGTCATGGCTACATCTGTGGCCCTTTGGAGGATGGCTTGGCTCAGATGTACTAGCCTATCACAGGATACCCAGGCTAAGGCCATGGATTTCCCTGTTATTGGTAATTCTCTGTTTGGGGAGCAGACAGAGAACTACATGAAAAAGATGGACGAGTACAGGACCACCTACAGGAGTGCTCAGGCCAAAGAAAGGCAAGCCACTCCTCAAAGGCAGCAGTCCAGGGGCAGGGGCAGGCCTTTTCAAATGCCTTTTTACCAAGCCCAGGCCTCTTCTTCTTATGCTCAGAGGGGGTTCTTCAGAGGGAGAGGCAGGCAGGGAATGAGCAGGCCTGCATCCACCCCTCAGCCTAAAGCCCTGCCAAGCAGACACCCTGATGGGTCTGCCGGGCCGATTCTCAGTACCTGTAGGGGCAGGCTGGCTTACTTTGTCCAGGACTGGAAGTCTCTGACATCAGACAAGTGGGTCCTGGAAGTAGTAAGCCAGGGACTGGTTCTCAGCTTCAAACATTTCCCAAGATGAGAACCAGATCCTTTCCACCTGCAAATCCATCAGAAACCCCTTGCCTTAGAGGCAGAGGTTCCTTCCCTCCTGGCTCTCAGAGTCATAGAGAGGGTTCCCACCCTACACAAGGGCAAAGGATTGTACTCCAGGTACTTCCTAACCCCCAAAAGACAGGAGAATGGCAGCCCATCCTGGACCTAAGATATCTGAACAAGCACCTTTAAAACCAAAGTTCAAAATGGTGACTCTGGGAATAATCCTGCCCTCTCTAAGGCCAGGGGACTGGCTAGCCTCCCTGGACCTCAGAGATGCCTATTTTCACATTCCCATCAGGTGCTCCCACAAAAAGTACCTCAGGTTCGAGCTGCCCTCAGGCCACTATCAATTCAAAGCAATGCCCTTTGGCCTAACATCAGCCCCAAGGGTTTTCACAAAAGTGCCTGGCAGTAGTGGTTGCTTTCCTAAGGAGAAAAAAGATCTCCATCTTCCCATACTTGGACGACTGGCTCATAGTGGGTCAGTCTCCAGACCAAGTCAAGTCACATTTGCAAATAACTCAGCAAGTGCTCACTTCCTTAGGATTCCTTCTCAACCTTCCAAAGTCAGTTCTCAAGCCAGTACACCTCCTCACCTTCATAGCGGCGGAGCTGGATACAGTAAGGGCAAGAGTCTTCCTTCCCCTGGACAGGGCAAGGACCCTTATGGAACTGTCCTCTTCAGTCACCCTACAGGTGTCTTGACCAGCAAGGCATTTCCTTCAGCTTCTGGGCCACATGGCAGCCTCCACAGCAGTGGTCCAGGGAGCAAGATTCCAGATGAGGGACATTCAGTTTCACTTAAGAGCCTTCTGGTCCCAAAGAAAGGATTACCTTACCAAACTAGTCCCAGTGACTCAACCTGATCCAGGCTTTGCAATGGTGGCAGGATCAGGACAATTTGAGACAAGGAGTTCCTTTTGTCACTCAGTCTCATTCAGTGATACTCACCACAGATGCTTCCCTGCTGGGCTGGGGAGCCCACCTGGGGGATCTTACCACCCAAGGGCTGTGGTCACCTCAAGAATCTCTGCTTCACATCAATCTCTTGGAACTCAGAGCAGTGTTTCTGGCACTGCAAGCCTTTTCCAAATCTGTACAGAACAAGGTGGTCCAGATCAGAACAGACAACACCACCACAATGTGGCACATCAACAAGCAAGGAGGCACTCGGTCTACGGCCTTGTGCACAGAAGCAATGAAGTTGTGGTCCCTGGCCTATTCCCTGCAAACCTCTCTGATAGCAGTTCACCTCCCAGGGAAGGACAATGTCCTAGCAGATGCTTCTCAGCAGGATATCCAGGGCCATCACGAATGGACCCTAGATCCCCTAGCTTTGAAAGTGATTTTCTTGAGATGGGGCACTCTAGAGATAGATCTTTTTGTAGCCCCAGACAATCACCAACTTCCTCTCTTTTGTTGCAGACCCCCAGTCTTGGGCTCAGTCCCCCTGGATGTTCTGATCCTGAATTGGGAAGGGAAATTTCTGTATGCTTTTCCCCTTCCCTCTCCTGTTCAAAGTGTTAGTCAAGATAAGGTCACAACCATGCAAAGTGATTCTGATTGCTCCAGACTGGGCCAGACAGCCCTGGTACCCCCTGTTGCTGTCCTTAGCAGTCCACCTTCCCCTGTCTCTTCCCAGGAATTACAACCTGTTGACATCCTCTCAGGGAGGATTTGGTACCGAATCTTCAGTCTCTCAATCTCAAGGCATGGCTCTTGAAGAGTTAGAGTTTGCAGATCTGCATCTTTCTCAAGGGTTCTGGATATCCTTAAGGCTTCTGAAGCCTTCTACTAGAAAAGACTTACAACTCAAATGGAAAAGGTTCACTATTTGGTGCTCTAGTAAGCATATTTCTCCAGAATCTGCTGGGTTGCCTACAATTCTGGACTATATGGTCCATCTTCAATGCTTGGGACTTAGGCCAGCTACACTTAAAGTGCATTTGGCAGCTGTTTCTGCCTTCTTGTCAGTAGGCAAGCCCTCTCCTCTGTCAGCCCATCCTGTGTTTTGTAAGTTCTTCAAGGATTGCTGCACACCAATCCCCTTTAGGGACCCTGCTCCTGCTTGGGACCTTAATGTTTGCATTGCTCAGCTTATGCAACCACCTTTGAGCCTTTGTCCTCTGTCAGAGCTTAAGTACTTGACTTGGAAAACTGTGTTTTGGTAGCCATTACCTCTGCCAGGACGTATCAGTGAATTGCAAGCCCTGTCAGTGCAGCCTGATTTCATCTCTTTCCATAAGATAAGTGGTCCTAAGAACTAACAGGAAGTTTTGCCTAAGGTGGTTTCAGATTTCCACCTTAACCAGTCTATGTCTCTCCTGTTTTCTTCACTGACCATTCCTCCTCTGGAGAGAGAGGCTGCACAGCTTGGATGTTAAAAGGGCCCTCAGCTACTACATAGCGCACCAAGGGTCCAGGGTTTGAGTCCTCAATTGTTCCTCACATATGAGAGGGTCGGTAAGGGCAAACCTGCCACTAAGAGATCTATTCCAGGTGGATTGTCTCTTGTATACAATTCTGCTATGAAAACTGGGTAGAACCCTACCCCTCAGGCCTGAGGGCTTACTCTACTAGAGGTACAGCTGCTTCCCTGGCTGCTGCCAGAGATATTCCTATCTTAGAAATTTGTCAAGCAGCCACCTGGAAAACAGTCCATACATTCACCAAGCATTACTCTCTGGATATCCAGGCTAGGAGTGATGCTCGGTTTGGCACAGCAGTACTTCAAAGCCTATTCCCAAAGTAGGTTCTGTCCCTCCTCCATGGAGGTACTGCTTGGTAGTCTGCAATAGTAAGAATACAGCAAGACTTCATGTTGTTTGAAAAAAAATTACTCACCTTAGTAATGTTGTTTCTTTTAATGAGTCTTGCTTATTCTGACCTCCCCGCCGCCCTCTCCAAACCTGGTTTCAGGGACATGGATATGTTGTTCAATCACAGTTATTGGCAGGTTCCTTGCGCTTTAAGTGTTGCCCAGAAGGTCTTCAAGCTGAAACCTCCCACCACGGTGGTAAAACTCACTCCACACATGATGCCAATCTTCCTTACGCTTGAGCTCAGGTTCCTCCCCAGCCTATGCCAGACTGAATCTAACTTCGGTTCATCCAAACTGGTTTTGAAGTTTTAAACTTCGATTCACTCCTCGTGGCTCCGATGGACAAATCTATTCGGCTTTGGAGATGACCGCAGGCGAAAATGTCAGGACGGATCCGCACTCACGTGCGTCTACTGCCTGGGCCTAGATCACGACCATGAGCCTGCGGTTATGCCGTTCTTTCGTACCGCGATCTGGATGATAAGCGCTGCCGATTGCTTTCGGGCACCCCAGAAAGCGTTTTCTGCTGGTAAATCAAAGAGCTCGTTGAGCGTTGTCGTGGCGGCTGGCTCGACGAGCGCTGAGCAGATGATAGCCCTCGGAGGGGAGCGGCACAGGCCGCATTCCCTCTTCCTCGACGTCAACTATCCCGCTCTCTGAGTTCCTCATACCGACTTTGTTCAAAACTTTTCAGTCACTTTCCACGAAGGAGGGGCCATTGGACATTCGGCCCAAGAAGAAGAGTCAAGGGTAGTCCACTGTCAGGCGTTAGGTGGCGGGAGAGGTCTCCTTGGGACAGCTGACAGTGGGCTTGATCGAGTTGCGGCTCAGGCGCTGACTACAGTGTCCCGTCAGGCCAGCCTGCCGGACTCCGTCGTGCAGTGAGATTTTCTCGATCCGTCGGGGCAGACTGTTGACTGGTGAAACCGACACCTTCACCCGGTTCCCTGGCCGAGGATCTGCCTGCGCCTTGGTCTGTCCCCAGATTACAGTGCCCAAGCGAGGGGCCCGGGTGTCCCCGCCCTCGGTTCCCAAAGGGTCTTGATACCGGTCACCGGACTTCTTCTCGATCGCCGTTCCATACGACATCGGCAGTCGTGCCGAAGCGGCGTTACCGTTCCTCCTCGTCTCTTCCTCCGGATGAGGCGACGGCGTAAATGCGTCAGCACTACGAGCGTATGTGGCGGCAGTTACTGTTGTCAGGTCTAAACCGACTCCGGTTCAGACCCCGCCATCAAGTGGTTGTCGCCCGAGCGACCTCAAGCAACCACCAGCCCCAGTTGAGTTTGCCTGTTCCAGGGCACCAGGTTGCTCGGCCAAAACTGGCTGCTCCACCGATTGTGGGAACCTCCGCCACAACCCAGTCTGGGGCACCGACCAGATTCTCGGTTGAGTCACGGCCTGCCACCCCACAGGTTGTCGGTCACCCTCACTCCCGACCGGCCTCAGGTGAAGAGGTGGCTCAGGGCCAAAGCAAGCTCAGAACCCTTCGAATCCGGACGACGACTCCTCCCTGTTCTCCAGGCAGGTCGACCTGGAGTCCTCCAGGGCCAGTCGCTGGACGATAGCCCATCGTCCTTCTTGGGGTCTGCTTCGACTCATCTCAGAGTCCACCCGGGATGCAGCTCGAGCCCATGCTACAATGGGCCAAGTATCCACTGACGGAGATTCCCGATCGAGGGATTCCCCACGGAGGCCTTTCTGGTGGCTGAGGCCATTGTCGGCCCAGCCTTGGAGCTCTGGCAGTTGCCTGCTTCCTGTGCCCTCGCCAGGATGGCCAGGAAGTATGCTGGTTCCTACCGGTTCTTTGCCCGGTTTCTCGGAGCACCCCTCTGCCGAGGGTTAGTCTCGAGCTCCGTCTTCCGGTGTTCTGGTAACGCTTCGGGATGTGGATAAACCCCGACATGAGACAACTGGTTTGCCTGGCGCAAGGTGTACTTGCCTGAGCCATCCCTCAGCCTCCGTCAGGCCAGCTCGGCTGTACTGATGGCACACTCTCCACGCCTCTTGGGCTCCCTGGATGAGGTTGTCCTCTCCTGACCGACCTCGCAGACCACGGTCCATCAGGTGCGGGACCAGGGAAGGCGGAGGCGGGCAGCAGCTTCAGACTGCCCTGGATATAGGTGATTCCTGTGCCAGGTGATAGCGGCAGCGATGACCAGTGCGCCGCCAGGGCGGGCTGAGGACATCCACCTTCACAGCGGATACCCAGCACAAGTTGACAGAAGTCCCTTTCTTGGAGACTGACCTCGCCCGACACAGGGTGAAGGGATACCTCCAGCGGATCGAAAAGTCCAGTGCCACTCTGGACTCGGTCACCACTGCCCAGAGGGACAAAGGCCACCGTCAGCAACAGCATAAGTCCTTTAGTCCTTCGGCTTGACCGGCCCAACAGCACCAGCAACAGGGCCAGCAGGCTCGCGCTAGGCATCCCAAACCCAAGCCGGCGGCTTCCTCCATCAGGAAGCAAAGAGGTGAAGGCCCAGGTGGTCCCTCGGCCGATTCCTCCTCCAAGCCTGCCCAGTGACGGGTTGAGGGGTGCCGCCCCCAGCCTCGTCACTCCCCCCTGGGTTCCCCCTGTGGGGATGGCTCCACCACTTCCTTTCTGCCTGGTCCGCTATCACCACAGACTGGTGGGTGTTGGAGGTGGTAGGAAAAGGCCTGCCTCTGGAGTTCAAGCAGGCTACATCCTTTTGAGCCATCACCCCTCGGGGGGCCACGGGGTCCGCAGCCTCGCTGTCGGCCCGCCAAGCTGATATTGCCCTGCTCCTCAAAAAAGAGGTGATCAGGAAGGTGACGGACCCTCCTCCAGACCCGTGGTTTGTGTCCAGGTATTTCTTGGTCCCAAAATGGATGGGGGCTGGCCTCCCATTCTCGACCTTCACGACCTGAACAGGTTCCTAAGGTCTCGGACCCTCAGGATGGTCACTCTGGCTCAGATAATCCCATCCTTGGAATGAAGTGTGTGGTTCTGTTCCCTGGACCTCCAGGATGCGTTCTTTCACGTCCCAATCCGTCCGTCTCATCAGAGATTCCTCCACTTCAGAGCGGAGGGATCCCTTTACGAGTTCCGGGCCATGCCCTTTGGCCTCTCCCTAGCTCCCAGGGTCTTCACCAAATGCATGGCAGTGGTGACAGCATTCCTGCGGCGCCGAAGGGTCTGGGTGTACCCCTACCTGGACGACTGGCTGATTGCAGCCCCTCCAGAGCGGAGGTGGAGCAGTCCAGAGATCTGGCCATCCAGGGTTGCTCTCAGATTGGCCTCCTGATCAACGAGGCCAAGTCGGAACTCGCGCTGAAGCAGGTGATGCTCTTCAATGGGGCAGAGCTCGACTCTCTTCGAGCCAGAGCTCGGCTCTCGGCGGACAGGGACGAGGTTCTTTCCTCCTTTGCCCAATCATTTCTGGTTGGGCAGTCGCGCCCTGCCCGGGACTTCCTGCACCTCCCGGGCCTCATGGCGGCCTGCACCAGCGTGGTCCGTTGGGCCCGTTGGTACATGCGTCCCCTTCAGTGGGGACTGGCCAGCCAGTGGTCACAACGCTGCGATCCATTGGACCAGCCCGTGACAGTGACCCAGGAGATGTGGAACGCTGTCCAGTGGTGGACCGTTCCGGCACATCTGCAGGAGGGCATCCCATTCGTCCGCCCCGAGCCGACAGTCTCTCTATCGACCGATGCATCTCTGATGGGTTGGGGTGCCCATCTGGGGGAGCACAGAGCGCACGGCCTCTGGTCCCCTCGGGAGTCCCGATGCTATATCAACCTGCTGGAGCTCTGAGCGGTCTGCCAAGCTCTCACCGCCTTTGCTCCGTTTCTACAGAGTCAAGTGGTTCAGGTCCAGACGGACAATACCACGACCATGTACTATCTGAATCGCCAGGCCGGGACGCGCTCCATGCTGTTATGCAAGGAAGCTCTCCGCATATGGTTCCTTGTGCGCAGCCTGGAGGTGGATCTCCTAGCCATTCACGTGGCAGGAGCCTCCAACACCCTGGCCGATGCCCTATGCCGGATGGGGCTGCGCCTCACAGTGGTGTCTCCTGCCAGAGGTAGTACAAGATCTCTTCTCCCACTGGGGCACGCCTCAGGTGGACCTGTTTGCCTCCAGGGAGAATGCGGCTGAGGCTGTTCCATGCCTGCCCCTCAGCAGGGCTCGCTGCAGGGGGATGCCTTCTCGAGGCTGTGGACCCCAGGCCTCTTCTATGCCTTTCCCCCATTTCCCTTGATCCACAAGGTGCTTCTCAAGGCGAGGAGGGACAAGGCGCAGGTGATTCTGGTAGCCCCAGACTGGCCTGGCCCCGCCAGTTCTGGTATCCAGATCTCCTCAGCCTCAGCTCCAGGCTTCTGAGGCGGCTTCCAGCCCGCCTGGACCTGATCTCAGTCAACCAGGGGAAGGTATTCCATCCGGACCTTCAATCCCTGCACCTGACGGTCTGGTTCCTGAGTGGCTAGAGTTCCAGGCCTTGGGTCTTTCCGACGAGGTCCTCAACATCATTGAGGCATCCTGTAAGGAGTCGACCAGGAAATGCTATGCCTTCAAATGGAAGAGATTCTTCATTTGGTGTCAAGGGAAGGGCTTGGATTCTTCCGCCTGTCCCTTGGCAAGCATTCTGGACTATCTGTGGTCCCTTTCTCAGCAAGGGCTTCGGTCGACGACCCTTAAGGTGCACCTGGCAGCCATCTCTGCTTACCGGGCGCGGGCCGGGAAGCAGTCGGTGGCGCAGGAGAAGGTGGTCGAGTGCTTTTTCAAAGGCCTTGACCACATTTCCCCTCCGGTGCGAGAACCTTCACCTCCGTGGGATCTACTGCTGGTATTGGCCAAGCTCATGGGCAAGCCATTCGAACCGATGCACTGGTGCGATATTTCCCACCTGTCGTGGAAGACTGCCTTCTTGGTGGCTATCACATCAGCCAGAAGGATGGGAGAGCTCCAAGTACTTTCCATCGAGTCTCCTTATCTGGTCTTCCGTAGGGACAGGGTTGTCCTGCACCCCCACCCGAAATTCCTTCCAAAGGTGGTGTCGGAGTTTCACCTTAACCAGGTGTTGACTCTGCCGGTGTTCTACCCCAATCACACCTCAGAGGCCGAATATAGGCTCCATACTTTGGACCCTAGACGGGCGCTCGCTTAATATAAGGAGTGGACGGCTGAAGTTCGGGGAGAGGTTCGCCAGCTGTTTGTCACCTACGCTGAAGCCCCACCTGGCAGACCTGCAGCCAAGCGGACGATAAGCAGGTGGGTCACCTCCTGCATAGAGCTCTGCTATAGGTTGGCGTGGGATAAGAGCTCATTCTACCCGCCACACCGCTGCATTGGTAGCTGCTTCCAGGGATGTCCCTATCCAGGATATCTGCAGGGCTGCTACCTGGAGGTCGGTACATACCTTTATTACCCACTACCACATCGACCTTGAGTCACGCCAGGATGCTGGTTTTGGGGCCTCGATTCTGCAGTCCTTATTTCCCAAGTAAGTATCGGGGGTGTGCGTCTTGCCTCCCTCCTCCCGGAGAACTGCTAGGAGTCTACCAATAAGTGTGGATTGAACAACATATCCATGTCCCTAGAAATACAGGTTACTCACCTGTAACAGGAGTTCTAGGAATAGTATATGTTGTTCATCTACACGACCCACCCGACCTCCCCGGCTTCGACGCACAACCTGGCTTCCAGCGGGCTAGATCTGGCGTCTTGGGGTGGAGCCGAGAGTTCTACTACCTGGGTGGGTGGGAGGAGCCAGCTTGAAGACCTTCCGGCAACAATTAAAGCGGCAAGGAACCTGCCAATAAGTGTGGAAGAACAACATATACCATTCCTAGAACTCCTGTTACAGGTGAGTAACCTGTATTATTGGGATGTGGGTGGGCAGGAGCAGTGTTGGCACCCTAGGGGTGTCCCTTTTTCACCCTCCTTTATTTTGGGTGAGTGTTGTGTTTTAGGATGTGTTTTGTTTTTTGGGTTTTCTGACTTGAGTCTTTGCTTTGAAACCAAAAAACCCTTTTATATAAATTTAGTTGCCAGTTGGCTAGTGTGAGTTTTACAGTTTCCACACAGAACTTCTAGTGAGTATTGCTCGTAAGATCTGACGGTTGGAGTTTAAACAACAGCAGACAGGGGCTTCAGCTGAGTCACGGTGAACATTCCATGCTGGCCATGGAAAGTTTAACTCTTTGTTCTCCGGGCAGTTGAAAGGCAGGACCTAACTGCAATAGTCAGAATATAGCAAGACTCCATTAGAAGAAACAACATTACTAAGGTGAGTAATTTTTTCTTCTGCACCTTCTGGGTTACATGGCGGCGTGCACCTCAGTGGTCCGTTGGGCCAGGTGGCACATGCGCCCCCTTCAATGGGAGCTGGCTGCCCAGTGGACTCAGTGCCAGGGTAATTTCGACCAGCTGATCACTGTAACCCAGAAGATGTGGAATGCTCTCCAATGGTGGACCGCCCCAGAATGGTTGTAGGAAGGGATCCCGTTTGTCCACCTAGAGCCGACAGTCATCCTGATGACCGATGCCTCCCTTATGGGCTGGGGAGCCCACATGGGGGACAACAGGGCCCATGGGTTCTGGTCCCCCGAGGAGTTCCGATGCCACATCAACCTGTTGGAGCTCAGAGCAGTCAGACTGGCACTGTCAGCTTTCGCTCCTCAGCTCTGGGGTCAAGTGGTTCAAGTCCAGACGCACAATACCACAACCATGTAGTACCTCAACAAACAGGGTGGCACGCACTCCTGTCTGCTATGCAAGGAGGTGCTCTGAATCTGGACTCTCGTCAGCAGGTTAGAGGCGGATCTCCTAGCCATCCATGTGGCAGAAGTCTCGAACCTGCCGGCGGATGCTGTCAGCCGCTTAGGCCAGACATCACATGAGTGGTCTCTCCATCCAGAGGTAGCTTACAATCTGTTCTCCCACTGGGGCAAGCTGTTGGTGGACCTGTTTGCCTCCAGGGAGAACACCAAGCTGAGTCTGTACCATGCCCGCCCCCCTCAGCGGGGCTCGCTGCAGGGGGATGCCTTCTTGAGGCCGTGGACCCCAGGCCTCCTCTATGCTTTCCCTCCATTTCCCATGATCCACAAGGTGTTACTCAAGGTGAGGAGGGACAAGGCGAAGGTGATCCTGGTAGCCTCAGATTAGCCCCGCCAGTTCTGGTATCCGGATCTCCTCAACCTCAGCTGCAGGGCCCTGGAGCGGCTTTGTACACACCCAGATCTGATATCATTGAACCAGGGGAAGGTATTCCATCCAGACTTTCAGTCCCTGCACCTCACAGCCTGGTACCTGAGCGGCTAGAGTTCCAGGCTCTGGGTCTTTCCGAGGATGTCTACACCGTGGTGGAGGCATCTCGTAAGGAATCGACCAGGAAGTGTTATGCCTACAAATGGAAAAGGTTTTCCATTTGGTGTCAGGGTAAGAGTCTGGACCCCTTATCCTGCTCCTTGGCTAACATTCTAGACTACCTTTGGTCTCTCTCCAAAGGGAGTCTACTGTCATCGACCCTTCGGGGGCACCTGGCAGCCATTTCTGCTTACCGGGTGCAGGCCGGTCAGGAGACAGTGGTCGGGCACTTTTTCAAAGGCCTGGATCACATATTTCCTCTGATGTGTGAATCTCCACCTCGGTTGGATCTCTTGCTGGTTTTGGCAAAGCTCGTGGGCAAGCCATTCGAACCCATGCAGAAGTGTGAGCTCTCACACTTGTCGTGGAAGACGGCCTTCGTGGTGACTATCATGTCAGCCAGAAGGACAGGGGAGCTCCAGGCACTTTCGGTGGACTCCCCGTATTTGGTCTTCCACAGGGACAAAGTTGTCCTGCGCCCCCACCCGAAATTCCTTCCGGAAGGTGGTTTCAGAGTTTCATCTTAACCACGTGTTGACTCTGCTGGTATGCTACCCTAACTACACCTTGGACACCGAGTACAGGCTCCATACTCTGGACCTGAGACATGCAGTCTCCTATTCCGGACAGTGGAAATTCGGGGAGAGGTTTGCCAGCTGTTTATCACCTATGCTGAAGCTGCTTCTGGCAGACCTGCAACAAAACGGACTATTGCAAGGTGGATTACTTCTTGCATAAGTCTGTGCTATGAGCTGGCGGGCAAGGTGCCTCTCAAAGGGATAAGAGCTCATTCTGCCCGCCATACCACTGCATCAGTGGCTGCTTCCAGGGACACTCCTATCCTGGAAATCTGTCGGGCTGCTATGTGGAAGTCAGCAAACACCTTCATTACCCATTACTACATCGACCTTGAGTTACGCCAGGATGCTGGTTTTGGGACCTCAGTTTTCCAATCTCTTTTCCCCAAATGAGTATCAATGGGGGTGTGCGCCTTGCCTCCCTCCTCCTGGACAACTGCTAGGAGTCTGCCAAATAATGTGGATGAACAACATATCCACAATCCTAGAAAAACAGGTTACTCAGCTGTAACAGTAGTTCTAGGAGTGATATATGTTCTTCATCCACACGGACCCACCCGACCTCCCCTGCTGGAGACGCACAAAACCTGGCTTCCAGCGGGCTATGATCTGGCATCATGGGGCGGAGCCAAGGGATATACCACCCTGGTGGGTGGGAGGAGCCAGTTTGAAGACCTTCCGGCGATCCTTAAAGGGAAAGGGACATGCCAAATAGTGTGAATGAACAACATATACCACTCTTAGAACTGCTGTTACAGGTGAGTAACCTGTTTGTTTTTTTTATCTGAGAAAAATCGGGCTTGACTGTTAGTTGACAGTGAGTCTTATCAGCTCAGCATTGCAGCAGAGACTTGATTTCATAATAAATAGAATTTAAATTTAATATAAAAAATCTTCCTGTGAGCTAAGTGGAAACCGAAACAGAAGGACACAGCCTCAAATTGGGGGTTCAGGAGGAGGCTAGGAAGCACTTACGGGGGGAAATTACTTCTGTAAAGTGGTTTTGTTGAAAGTGATGGGTAACTTCAAGAGAGGCTGAGATAGAGCTGGAGGAGGTAAGGATCAAGGGATGGGCAGACAGAGGGGAAAGGCAGATTGGGAAGGGGCAGGGTCGGTGGCTTAAGCTGAGGACCCTGCAATATGAGCAGACTAGATAGACTTAATGGTCTTTTTCTGCTGGCTTCTTCGTATATTTGTATGAACCTAGGCTTTGGTCCCTCCATGACCACTTAAGTGCAACAGTACCGTAGCTCATAGGGTGAGGCTAGCTGGCTGACTCCCACCGCGTCAGTTAGCTGTTTTTATGTTGTGTGTGTGCGTGCATGACTGTGCACTCATGACATTTTTCTAACTTTGTGACTGTGTGCCCCAGAAGAGATAAAAAAAAAACCCAGAAAAATCAGGCTCGACTGTTATTTGTTGACAGTGAGACTTGTCAGTTAAGCATTGCTGCAGTGACTTAATTTCATAATAAATGTCATTTAAATTTAAGGAACCCAGGCTTTGTCCCTCCACTGCCACTTAAGCAAGTGGGACTAGTTGGCTGACTCCCCTGGCTTCAGTTAGCTGCTCTTCTGTTCTGTCTGTGCGTGGCTCTGCACTCAAGACATTTTTCAAAGTTTGTGGTTGTGTGCCCAAGAAGCGATTAAAAAAAAAAAAAAAATCTGAGAAAAAACAATCAACCATTATTAACTGACAGCAAGACTTGTCAGCTCAGCATTGCTGCTGTGACTTGAGTGACTAAATTTCATAATAATGTAGTTTAAATTTAATGCATCTTCATTTGAGCAAGATAACCATGGCACACAGAGGGAATATCACTTTGACCCTCACGCCCTGTACACCTCTCAGCCTGGTTTCTGAGTGACTAGACTTCCAGGCTTTTTGCCTTTCAGACGACAGCCTTCACATTGTGGAAGCATCCCAGAAGTAGATGACTTACAAATGCCATTGAGTGGAAAATGTTCTCAGTCTGGTGCCAAGGCAAGAAGTTTGATCCTCTTACCTGCCTAATGGCGAGCATCTTCAACTACCTTTGGCCCCTGTCTGAGTCGGCACTGCGAATAATGACCCTTAAGGTGCACCTGGCAGCCATTTTTGCATACTGGTCCTGGGCTGGTATGCCAACAGTGGCCCAGGAGAAGGTGGTTGGGTGCTTTTTCAAATGCCTGGATCACCTATACCCTCCAGTGTGTGAACCACTGCCTCCGCGGGACCTACAGCTGGTGTTAGCAATGCTCAAGGGCAAGCCATCTCATCCTAGGCACAAATGTGGCACGTCTCACTAGTCATGGAAGACCGCCTTCCTGGTGGCCGTAATGTCAGCCAAAAGAATAAGTAAGCTGCAGGTGCTCTCAGTGGAGTCTCCATATCTGTTCTTCCATAAGGGCAGTATGGCCCTTTGCTCCAACCCTAAGTTCCTTCTGAAGTTCGTGTCAGAGTTTCACCTTAACTAGGTGATTAACCTTGGGGCGTCAATATAGTGAAGTGGTT
Organism: Neoceratodus forsteri; assembly: GCA_016271365.2. Taxonomy (NCBI): domain Eukaryota; kingdom Metazoa; phylum Chordata; order Ceratodontiformes; family Ceratodontidae; genus Neoceratodus; species Neoceratodus forsteri. Next base: position 1,339,652,932 of record CM028131.1, read on the forward strand.
AAAAGCATTGAGCTGCAAACCTGGAGAACTTGTTTTGAATCGCACAGCCACCACTAGCATACTGTGTGATCATGAGCAAGTCCCTTAAAGAGCAGCTTTCCCACTGTTTTGTAACTCTCCCCCCAGAAACATTATAGGTGCGTTACCAGCCCCAAAGTCTGCTAGTGAAACATAGAAACATAGAAGTTGATGGCAGAAGGAGACCACAGGTCCATCTAGTCTGCCCATTTTGTTTTACCCTAGTCTTCTAACTGCCCTTGGGTTTGAGGGCGCCCTTGTATCTGTCCCAAGCATTTTTGAAACCTAACACTGTGCTTGCCTCCACCATCTCTGCAGGCAGGCTATTCCAGGCATCCACCACTCTTTCTGTGAAGAAAAACGTCCTGGTGTTGGTGGAGAACTGCCCTCCTTGCAGCTTTAGATCGTGTCCCCTGGTTCTGCTGCTCTTTTTAAATTGGAAGAGATCATCTATCTGCACCTGGTTTATGCCTTTTTATGTTTGCTTGCACGCGTGTGCAAGAAACATAATGCTATCATCTGAGTTTTCGGAGGTGTGGCAGCCCTCTTCCAATTTAGTCAGTGTGTTTGCAGGCACGGCCGCAGTTCTCCAGTGGCTGCTGGAGCTGTCTGTGACAGCAGTCGAAAATGCAGTGGAGTACAGTTGAAAGGGGGAGCTACGCTTCAGTGAGCAGCGATAAGATATCGCCTGCTCATGCACACTCCCCCTACACACACACACAAACGCATACTGCGTGCTCGCCCCTCCACGCACACACTGTATAGCCGATGGGGGTGCCCAATCCCCCGTCGGCTGTGCTGCCTCCCCAAACAGAGCCTGGCACGCCACGCTGGTTGCCCACCCCAGCGTGGCTACACATCGATAGCCGACGGGGTGCCCTATCCTCGCCGGCTCCACTGTCCCCCCAGAGAGTAGAGGTGCCACGCTGGGAGCCCACCCCAGCGTGGCAACAGATGCTATCGATGACGGGGTGCCTAATCCCGCCAGCCCACGCCCCCAAACAGCTGTCCTTGTGCCATGCTAGGAGCCCACCCTAACGTGGCAAACGCCCCGCCGTCCTCCTTTGTAAAAACAAAAAAACTGAAATACAAAACAGTCCTCGCTGTCTCTGGCCCCCAGCCAACCACTGCGCACCCTGACTCCCACACCCTCCACCCCATACTTACCTCCAGACTCCAGCGCGACGATCTTCGGTGGACCCGGAACACGTCTGCACTCTTCAAAGCTGACCGCGAACTGAGGAAATGCCGGTAAGCTGTATAATGGGATATATAGGGTTTTTTCAACTCTGCTGCATATCTCAGGCATTTTTTGGAATGTCTGCACCAAATTTTCAACATGGGGTTTTTGGGACCCCTTCTCATGAATGCTCTCACTGTCATGGCGTTAATCGGGCCCAAGAGTGATTTCGCAGTCACTGCGCAAAATCACCTTTTGGGACCGAGTAATGAAACAATACTGCCACTGTTCATAAGGTGGGCTCAATAGCCTATGTTGAAAATTTGCAGGAAAATTACTAAAACTGACTGTTTTATGTTGCGCTATGCAGTTCCTATGCACGCCGTAAGTTCGCGAATTTTCAATATTTTCACCCAGATTTTCAACATTACCATTTTACCACACCTCCTTATGAGCAGTACAGCTGTCATTTTTCACATCTTGCCCAAAACATGTTTTCGCCCATGTAGCGCACAATGGCGCAGTTGTTGTGCGAAATCAATGTATGGGACACATTAAGAAAATCCCTGTTACACTGTTAATGAGCAGAGGTCTTAAAATGGCTATGTTGAAAATTTGGGAAAATCCTAAAATGACTGTTTTATTATGCATGCTATGCAGTTCCTACGCAGTCAGGAATTTTCATGTAATTCTTCATTTTCACTCCAGATTTTCAACATTGCCATTTTATTACACCTCCTTATAAGCAGTACAGCTGTCATTTTTCACATCTTGCCCAAAACGTATTTCTGCCCATGTAGCGCACAGTGGCGCAGTCGGTGTGTGAAATCAATGTATGGGACACATTAAGAAAATCACAGTGCCACTGTTCATGAGCAGAGGTCTTAAAATGGCTATGTTGAAAAATTGGTGAAAAAATTCCTTAAAATTACTGTTTTACAAGCGTGCGTAACGCAGTTCCTATATCCTATGCACGCTCGTAAATTTGCGAATGTTCATTATTTTCACTCCAGATTTTCAACATTGCCATTTTATTACACTTCCTTATGAACAGTACAGCTGCCATTTTTCACATATCGCCCAAAATGTGTTTCCGCACATGTAGCGCACTATGGTGCAGTCGGTGTGTGAAAGCAATGTTTGGGACAGATTAAGAAAATCATAGTTACACTGTTCATGAGCAGAGGTCTTAAAATGGCTATGTTGAAAATTTGGTGACAAAAGTCTATAAAAGGACTGTGTTACGAGTGAGCATTGCGTAGTTTCCACGCACCCTCGTAAGTTCATGACTTCGTAATATTTTCAGTCCAGATTTTCACCAGTGACATTTTCCACACTTCCTTATAACAATACAGCTGTCATTTTTCACAACATGGCCGAAATGTGTTTTCTACACTTTCAGCAGAGATGCGTGGTCGCTGTGGGAAATCATTGTTCGGGACAGATAAAGAAAATCACAGTGACACTGTTCATGATCAGAGGTCCCAAAATGTCTGTGTTGACAATCTGCTGTAAAAAATCCCCAAACTAATTACATTACGGGTGTGCGTTGCACAGTTTCTATACACGTGACTTCACCAGTTTTTTAATATTTTTACTGCGATTTGCAACATTGCCATTTTACACCTCCCCATGAACAGCACAGCTGTCATTTTTCACATCCTGTTCGAATGTGTTTTTGCACCTGTGGTGCTAAATGCCATAGTCGCCAAAGCGTAAGAACTTTCGCCAATAGACCGACATTGCCACTGTTCAAGGAGTTGGGGTCACAAAAAGCCATGTTGAAAATCTGGAGTGAAAATACCAAAGAATGCCTGAGGTGTTAGGGTTTCCAACCATAACGCCCCACCCTGTAGAGAATGACGGGCATCAGGGGTGTGACTTGGGATTCTTTCCTGTAATGCTCTTACCATTCCACACCCTGCAGCCAGTGAGAGGCATCAAGGTATGCCTTGGACTCTTCTGCCCCAAAGTTCACCCCATTCTCCTATACTGCACCCATCTCACCATATTTCCTGATGGAATGGGGTGTGCATAAGGGCCAAAAACCCCAAGGCACACCGTGACACTTATCAGTGTCTGCAGGGTAGGGTGTGGTGAAATGGCGTTGCCGTTATGCCTGACGACCCAAAGGCATATCCTAGTGCCTGTCACTCTCTGCAGGGTGGTGGTGGGTTTGGCATCAGTTCAATACTTCACTGCCATTCCTATTATGCAGCTCTGTAACTTCTACACTACCAATGCCAATGCCAGCAAGCAAACATTCAGCATTGACAAATGCTTGTATGTACTTGAATGTTTCGATCATGTCACCCCTCTCTCTTCTCTGTTCCAGGGAATACATGTTCAGTTCTTTCAGTCTATCCCCGTAGGACATCTCGTGCAGTCCCTGAATAATTGTTGTTGCCCTTCTCTGCACCATCTCCACTCGGTCAATGTCCTTTTTGAGGTGGTGCTTCCAGAACTGGACGCTGTACTCCAGGTGAGGCCTAACTAGTGCTCTGTATAGCAGCAGGATCACTTCCTTCTTCCTGCTTGTGATTCCCCTCCCAAGGCATCCTAGCATACAGCTGGCCTTTAATGCTGCCTTCTTGCACTGTTTCCCTGCCTTCAAGTTGTCTGAGATAATGATTCCCAAATCGCAGTCTTGGATGGAGACAGCTAGTCTTTCCCCTCCAAGGTAATATGCCTTATTTGGATTTCTTTTTCCTATGTGCATGACTTTCCACTTTCTGGCGTTGAATCTCAACTGCCATGATCCAGACCATTCTTTCAGTTTCTTGAGGTCAGCTTCCATCTTGTCCACTTCCTGCTGGGTGTCGACCCAGTTGCATATTTTGGTGTCGTCTGCTAACAGACACACCTTTCTCTGTAGTGCGTTAGCTGTGTCCGATATGAAAATATCGAAGAGCAGGGGCCCCAGTACTGAACCCTGGTGCACGCCGCTGGTTACTCTACCTTCTGGTGACAGTGCTCCATTTACCTGCACTTTCTGGGTTCTGCCCTATAACCGGTTTTTAACCCATCTAACTACTTCTGATCCAACTCCTGTGTGGACTAGCTTCTTTACCAACCTTCTGTGTGTAACCGAGTCGAAGGCCTTAATAAAGTCTCAGTAGACCACATCTACTGCCCCACCGTCATCTATAGCCTTTGTAACACAGTCAAAAAACTCAGTCAGGTTTGTCTGGCATGACCTACCCACTGTAAAACCGTGCTGCTTGGGGTCTTGATGGCGCTAGCCTCCAGGAATGCCATGATCCTCTGTTTGAGTAGTGTCTCCATTAACTTCCGCACTATGAATGTGAGACTTATGGGCCTGTCATTTCCAGAGTCCTCCCTGCTGCCCGATTTGTGAAGCGGGGCCACGATTGCTATTTTCCAATCTTTGGGTACCTCCCCACTGTTTAGGGATTTGGTGAATAGTTTAGCCAGTGGGGCAGCCAACTCTAATCTCATTTTTTTTAAGATCCTGGGGTGCATTTTGTCTGGTCCCATGGCCTTGTCAACTTGCAGTTTATTTAGTGCCTCCAGTACTTCGGTCTCTGTGAAGGGGCTAGTATCAGCCCCCTGTCCAGGGGTGTTGTGTTTTGCCATTTCTGGGCCATCCCCTGGGTCCTTCTCAGTAAATACCGATCAGAAGTACTTGTTCAGGATTTCTGCTTTTTCTGGGTCGTCTTCTGTTGTGTTACTTCCTGAGTTGTAATCTTGACTATATCCCTTTTTGCCTTCCTTCTTACCTGAATGTTTCTAAAGAAGGATTTGTCTCCTTTCTTTGCCCTCTCTGCTAGCTATCTGCCTCTGCACCTAATGCTTCCCTTGGGGCTTGTCACTCTGTCTGGATGTGTCATTACCTGACGCCGCTGCTAAAGTGCGGATGGGTCTTCTCATCCTGTGTACTAGCGAATGTGTTGAGCCCACTCTGTCTCTACTGCTAATCAGTTGTTTTGATTTTCTCCTTGTACGATACTCAGCCTTCTTCCTTGTTTGTTCCCAGGTATGGCTCGAACGCCTTTTGTTTTTCTTTCACTGTTTTAACCACTTCCTTTGAAAACCATAGGGGGTTTTGTTTTCTTTTCACTTTGGTGATCCTTCTGGCGCATTGGTCAGTGACTGTCTGGATTGCTTTCTTAAGTCTCCCCCACATGACATTAACCTCATCCACTTGTAGATCAATTAAGTTGTTTCTTATGTTGGTCCTCATTTGGTTGAAGTCCACCTTTTTAAAATCTAGTACTTTAATTTTTGAGTGGCACGTGTTCTCAGTTATGTCACCTTGAGGTTAACCTTACGATGGTCACTGTTACCCATATGGCATCCCACATCGAGTTCCTTGACCCTCTCAGTGTTTGTGAGGACCAGGTCAATTATGGCATCTTCTCTTGTTGGTGTTTTGATCAGTTGACTTAGTTCTACTCCCTGTAGTGCCAAAAAGAAATCACTGCTTCTTCTTGTTGCCACTGTTAGTGTACTCCAGTTTATACCTGGAAGGTTGAAGTCCCCCACCAGTATCACCTCTCCTCTCTGAGTCATGTTGTATATTTCTTCTATCAGGTCTTTGTCCCCTTTCTGTCCTTGATTTGGAGGTCTGTATATAATGCCAATCCTGAAGGTTTTTCCATTCCCTGTATCTACAGTAAGCCACAGTGACTCGGTGTCCCCAGGGTGACTCTGCACCTGTGGCTTTCATGTCTTCTCGAATGTAAATGGCTCCTCCTCCCCCTCTTTGCCCCGCTTATCCTTTCTGAACAGATTATATCTGGGTAAAGCCGTGTCCCATCCGTGGTTTTCCATGAACCACATTTCTGTCACAGCGACCCAGTCCAATCTTTTTACTACCATGATGGCTGTGAGTTCAGGTAGTTTGGTTGTAAAACTTCTAGCGTTTGTAACCATCACCTTCCAGGAATGTGCACCCCCTTTAGTATGGGGCTGCACCCTCTTCTTGGACAGTGCCAACTTGCTGTTTGCGCCCGAGTGATTTTTAAGGTTGCCATCTTGTTGTGGAATGCTAATCGAGATCTTTTGTAAAAATTACAATATTTCTGTGGCCCTATTTCTAGAGGGAAGGGATTGTAATTTGGCTCCATGGAGCTGAGAGCATAATCCCTTTCACTTCCCGATTTGGGGACACACCCCGTTGTGTGATGTAATACAGTGCTCCCTCGTTATAGTGAACCCTTGTATAAGGAATTTCTGTTGTAATGAACACCTGCAATGGCTCCCATTGTTGTCTAATTAGGCCTGTTAACACCTCATTGTAGTGAACAATAGCTATAGTGAAGAAGGTGGCTGACTCCAGAGGTGTTTCTTATAAAGAGGGACCACTGGTGTTCCTTAAAAGAGGAACCACTGTAATAAAGCAGGGTGCACTCCATTGTTGTGTGTAGGGACCCATTTTTATGTCCTTTTTTGAACATTTTAGGTGCCAGGTGTCAAATCAAGGCCACCGCCAACCAACAAGGCCCTTGTTAGTTGAGCAGTGGCCTTGATTTTTTTAAATCTGCATTCTAAAATGTTCATAAAAGGACATAAAAATGGGTCCCTATACAACTCAATGAAGCGTGCCCCCTCACTTTCCATACTATCATATCACAAAATGTGAGTGCGGTTGCGGGTTTCCACATTGGGAAGTGGAAGGGATTGAGTTGTCGGCTCCATGGAGCCAAATTACGATCCCTTCTCTCCTGAAATACAGCCACAGAAAAATTGTAAACTATGCACCAGCAGACTTTGGAGCAGGTAAGTCTCCTATAGTGAGGTTCAACAGAACACCAGTAAAATTGCTCTTTAACTACCCTGTGCTCCCAGGACACACCCGGAAGCAAGCCTCGGCTTAATGTGTCTTTCCTGAACAAAAATTGTAAAATAATAATTAAAAAAAAAAAACTTCACCAATCTGACCTCGAATGCTGATCGCAGGCTCCACTTGTTGGGTCTGCGGATAGCGCTTTCTTATTAGAATGAGCACCCGACTGGTGTTTGGGGAGAGGCTTGCTAGTTGTTTCTCACTTAAGCTGAGGCTGCACATTGCAGACTGGCAGCAAAGTGGATAATTGCCAGGTAGATTACATCCTGCATCAACCTCTGCAATAAGTTGACTGATAGGGAGTTGCTCAAGGGGTTTGAGGTTCATTTCACCAGGCATACAGCTACCTTGATGGCTGCTTGCAGGGATAGCCCCATTGCAGAGATATGCTGGGCTGCAGCCTGGAAAAAAGTGCACACCTTCATCTCCCATTACAGCATTCATGTAATAATGAGTTATTGTGAAGCTGCTTTTGGGTCTTCGGCTGTACAATCTCTGTTCCCCAAATAGTGGCATGTACCTTGCCCCCTGCTTCTGGAGGACAGCTAGGGGTCTGCCATTGTGTGGATAGTGAACTGTATTTGTGCCTTTCGAAATTCAGGTTACTCACCTGTAACTGTAATTCTAAGAGTGGTATACAGTTCACATCCACACCAGCCACCCAACCTCACCTGGCAATGTGGCAACCAGATCCCTGCTTCCAGCATGCAAAGATCTGATGTCATGAGGAAGAGCTGGAGGATATACCACCCAGGTGGTGGAAGGAGCTCAACTTGAAGACATTCTGATGTCTCAACTTTCTGCAGGAAGACTGTCATTGTGTGGATGTGAACTGTATGCCACTCTTAGAACTATAGCTACAAGTGAGTTTCCTATGTTTACTTCCATTATTGGCTCCCCTGGAGGCTATGGAGAACAGTCTGTCATCAACAGTGGTGGAAGATGGAGACTGTGCAGGGGAAGAGATAGGAGAGCTGCAAAGAAGAAGCAAAGAGAGCAGACAGTAAGCAAAGTCAGAAAGATAGGTAGAAGGATTTTAAAGATCAGGAGAGCAATCTTAAAGTAGTCTTTGAGAGCCCAAAGTAAATGGAGTTGATATAATTGAGGTCAGAAGACACAAAAGCACTGATGAGGATCTTGGCAGAGGAGGAGTTGTGACAATGAAGGAGGTGAAAGATTTCTTGGATGTGACAATATGCAGGGTTACAGATACTAAGGATGTGAGAAGAAAGGAAGAGTTCAGGGTCAAGGAGTCTGCTAGAGGCCAGAGTGAATTGAGTGGAAAATAGAGGAGACTGAGCTGGAATTGAGAGGTGCATGTGCCCAAAGGAGGACATCAGTCTGAAATACATTGAGCTGCAGGATATTTAGTTGTAACTAGGTACAGTATTAATGTGATCAGCGAAGGAAGATAAGCTGAGAAGAGAGGGGGTTTAGGAAAGATAATGGAGATGTACAGAAGAGCTGGGAGTTGTTAGCATAGAAGTGACAGTTAAAGGAAGAAATTGGATTCCCCAAAGGGAGAAGATAGATGGAGATGAAGAGATGATGCTGTGTCAGGAAAGCAAACCCCCAAAGTAACAAAAAGCCAGGACTTGGGATAGCTCTAGAATCTTAAGGAGAACTCTCTGTCATGTCATGCTGAACAGTCTATATAAGCCTGCATCACTTTTTCCTTGCATAGGTGTGGTGGGCCAGAGTAGCCTGAAGTTCCTCCTCTTGAACCCGGCGGTGCATTTTGCTGAGGTGCTGAGAGAGTGTCGTTCTGTGATCATCGCTGGAGGGACCATGCAGCCAGTGAGACATCACACTGTTGTCTTTCTTTTTTCAGACAGACCAGCTGAGATGCAGCATATTGCTTTTAGTGGGGGTCTGCTTTTACCCTGTTTTGCAGCTGGGCAGAATGAAACTCAGGGAGATCAAAGAGCTTCTGACACTATCTCCAGTGTCGGGCAGGCAACTCATACTAAGGAGCTGCTTGCCCCAGGAGCTACTTTTTCCCACAACAGAATTAATGTGTGCAGTAATAAAAGGACAACTTAATTTGTACACTCGGCTTGAAACTTCTGAGCATGAGCCAAGCGGCCGCCATGCTGTGCAGCCCTGTCCCTAAAAATAGATCTTTGATGATGTGAAGCAGGCAACGGGGGTGCAGACACACTAAATATAGTACAGTGAAATCAGGGAAGGGGGCCATGTAAACATGCATGTAGTTTCTTTGCTTCCAGTTATACATGTATCGAGCTAATAAATACTATATATTACAGCCCCATACATGTATAACAGGAAGCAACAAAACTGTATGCGTGTTTAGATGGCTTCTTCCCTCAATTTCATTGTTCTGTATATAGTGTGCCTGCAGCCCTGTTCTCTACTTCACATCATCAAAGTGCTATTGTTAGGGGCAGGGTTGCATCGCCTAGCGGCCACTTACCTCAAACTCAGGATTTACAAGCTGAGCATACAAATATGAGTTGTTCTTTTTTTTTTACTGTACAAAATAATTCTATTGTGGGCTGAATTAGCTCTTCAGGCAGGCACATCCTTAGTACAGTATGAGTTACCTGCCCAGAACTTGTCAGCTACTGTTTAAGGTACTTGACTGAAAGTCACTGCTAGAGTAAGTGGCTCACATGGGATTTCAGCTTGGGTATTGTGTTTCACAAGACCATGCTCGAAGCACTACATCTTGTCTTCTGCTTCAGTACACCTGTAAATGATTGCATATTTGATTTTCTGTGCAGAACAATTTAGTTTACATTTATATAGCATGTATAGATATTACCGCAGATCTCAATAAGAGATACAAAAGAATGAAATGGGTAAACCAAGAAACATACAAAATGAACCTGTGAACATGCTAAAATGATCTTGTGTATAATAATAATAATTTTATTTATAAAGCACCTTTCAGGATGTCAAGGTGCTGAACAATTACAAACGATCCAAAACTCTAAATAAAAATCATAAAACATCCATAAAAATCAGCGTATCATCCAGATATCATATAAATAGTAAAATCGAAAGATTAATACAATAATTTAATTATCTAAAAAGGCCATACTCCATAAATATGTTTTTAAGTCTTTCTTAAATAACTCCACGGAGGTGCACTGTCGTAACCGGTGCTGTATACGTGGTGAACAAAGATAAGATACACTGTTGAACTTTACTATGTAGTCAAAATGCAAGAAAAAGCCAGCTTGGTGGTGCTGAGGGTTGAGGCGCTGTATGCCACACCCCGTGCCATGCCGGCGACCCAGGTTCGGGAACAGACTCGGGTCGTCGGCAGGGGAAGGAGGGGATCGAGCGCCCAGAGGACTGCTCTCCTCTACCGGGATGGATTCTGGGGTATACCTTTCTCCATAGTGGCCCTTGGTGGAGACTGGGGACCCTATAGGTAGCGAGACCCGACGCAGTGTCGGGGGGGGGGAGCGGCCGCAGACGTCTGCACATCAGGTGCGCTGCCATCATTGTACATCTGCACTCTAAGGAGCAAATTGAAGGAAAAACCCTGGTGGCCTAGTGGAGACCTGCCCACATCCTGACGCCAGACCTGCCTCCCTGGATCTCCAGGTCTACTGGTCCTCGCGGCTGTCCCTCTAATTACAGAAAAGGCCACCAAGGGCAGGTGGGGCCCTCCGCCAGGGAGTGATCCAGGGGGCTGGACAAAGGCAAAGGCAAATTTATTTAAAAAGACGCCCAATCCCAAAGGCTCTGGGCGCCGCACAAAACTTTACAGCATCTCATACCGCATAAATACATAAAATAAAGTACGTATAAATGATCAACAGTTATACCCCAAAAGCTTGCAGAAATAGGAAGGTCTTTAGGCGAACCTTAAAGACAGTTATAGTGGGGGCCTCCCTAACTACAGCTGGTAAGGAGTTCCAAAAAGCGGGGGTGGCGACACTAAAGGCTCGGTCGCCTGCAGATTTTAACAAGCCGTGGGGCCGAGTGGAGACAGCCCAGAGGAAGACCAGTAGAGGAAGTTTCAGACAGGGAGTAGAGGCAACAGTTGAGTGGTAATCTGGGGAGATGCCCTGGGTCCCCAGTGAATAAAATAGAATAAAAAAAAAAACTGCAAGAAAAAAACTAAAAAAGCACTGTGCAGATGCAGGGGCATATGCTATTGCATATGCAATTTTATTTCTGTAAACTGAGCCCCAAACCAGACTCCTGTAGTAGTGCAACATCTGTTTTGTTTATATGTACATTCTGCAGCTTTCGACGACTGCGCTGCAGGCTGTAAATGACCTCGAGGAAGGTCATGTCTGATGATGCTCCCAAAGGAACCCACCATGTAGAAAATGCCCTCTGGTGAGAGAATACCCTCTGTGGACCCAAGTAAGCGACTGAGAAGGATGGTTTATGGGGCTGGGAGGTAGCCTGGCAGAGTTAGGCAGTATCTGCAGTTGGGGGAAGGGGGAATTATGGTGGCACTGGAGCACAACTGAAGTTAGGGTTGAGAAGGCACTTCTATGTTAAACCCTGATTTTTGCACCATAGTACTGTGGCCATCGTGAGATGGAATGACCTGAAATGTGACATGCATGTTCTTGGGCCCAAGGTCTCGGGATACTGAAAATTTGTTTAACAGTTTGGCGGTTTGAAAGTTATAGAAAGTAATTTTTTTTAATGAAAGCTTGGAGTTAGCTAAGTTGATGTATTGCTGTATGATGTCACTACATCTTCAGAATATACAGTTTATCTTCATAAGTGAGGGGGCATGACCATAACTCACAAGTGAGTGAAACTCTTCTCCCCTCACAAGTGATGATAAACTGTATATTTTGAATCAGGCTATTGTATTTTCAGTACATACAACAGTGAATTACTAGTTCTAGCTTTAATTGTGATGTTTGATGATTTGTTTTTCTTTCATTGTTGAAAGCTGACATCAGTTTTACACTAGGTAGTTGTGAACGTTGCTCTCTGTTTGGTTCAGTAGCCCACTGTGATGACAGTAACCTAGCGTATCTATTGTGGCAACATATTTTTGACATATTGCTGTTACTGATGTCAGTAGCCAAGATATCACTTTTAGCTTTTCATTGTTACCACCACTCCTGTAGTGTATTTATTTGGTTTCTTGTTGACTGGCTAGGCAGCTGCGCCTGTTTTCAGCCTCATCTCAAGGTGGGGGTATACAGATGGAAATCAACTAAAACTGAGCCAAATTAAGCTGTGGTGGTATTTGTAGTGAATGGGGTAAGTTTTACCAGGACACCGGGGAAATTCCCTGCTCTTTTCGACAAACGTCCTGGGATCTTTAATGTCAACCTGAACACCCACCAGAACAGGCAGACGGTACATTGATTTAAAATTTCATCCAAAAGATGGGGATACACAATGATTTGACTCAGAATTCCCATTTATCTTCATGAATGAGGAGGCAGGACAATAACTCAGGAGTGGCAGAGTCATGAGTCAGTTATGAAAGATCTTACTTCGAGAGGGTTTCTGCAGTAGATCTTCACATATAGGACTTCGCCCCCTGGTGTCAGGTTCCAACGGCAAACTTGTAGATAGCAATCATCAGTGGGGACCGCCCCTGACGTCAGGTGACGTGAAGTCAGCCCGACTATAAAAGAGGCAGTCCTGTGCCTGCTCTCCAGTTCTTTCCCGCCGTCGCCTCAGTACGTTCAGCCACGAGTAGAACAGCGATCAAATGCCCACGTTAGTTGAAGTTTTCTTCGCTCGCCTCAAAAACACTTTTTTCAAAAATGTTTTAAATGATTGATGTCTTCTAGACCAAAGAAGAAGTGCTCAAAGTGCGAAGCCCAAATTCTGCACAGGGACAACCATTCCCGCTGCCTCTTGTGCCTAGGTTCCAAGCACAACACCGAGGAGTGCTCCATCTGCCAGACCTTCAACCAGGCAACTCGGGCTAGGCGCAAGCGGACCCTCAAGGTCCACCTCCTGACCTGACGACTGGCGTTGATGGAAAAGGAGCTCCAGGAATTGAGGGAAAGGTCATCGTCGTCAGCCCCGAGAAAGAAGAAGAGTAAGGAGAAGTGCTGGGACAGGAGTCCGTTGCCATGCAGGAGGCCTCCCAAAACCATGAGTACTCCTTCTGGTACCCCGTCCGCCTCTTGGGGCCGGGCACCTTCTCCCTTTCCTTCCGAGGTGAGCGGGTAGTGGGGCTAGCCTCTCTGGAGGTTTCAGTAAAGTCGCCTCTCTGCTTAGCTGATAAGCCACCCCTTGACCCCGTCGAAGGGCACACAACTCCAGCTGGTCAGTCTAGCGGCGGTCTCCTGACCTCCACTAGCCCGGTGCGGTCCAATCAGTTGGACAACGGCTCCTCCGTCGCCCGTCTGGACACTTCCACTCTCCCGTCGGGCTCCAGCTTGGCCCCCAACGTCGGACAGAGTGAACGGCAGAGCAACTCGTCGTCCCACTGGGTTCTTCGCCCCAGGGACTCACCATCCGATCCTGAGTTTCCTCTTCCAGCAGGATCACAAATAGACCTTCCATTGGGGTCCCTCCCGGAACTTCCCCCCTCACCAGGTCTATCACCACCCCCGGACAAGAGTCCATCGCCGGCTGGGGATCCATACATGGAGCCTCCTCTCTCGGGACCTTCAAGGGCCCTCCCAGATCCCAAGCCACCTAATGGTGCTCTGGCACCTCCCCCGGTAGGACCAGATCCTTCAGACGGATTCCCGGGTCCTGAACCCCTCGTCCCACCACGGGGCAGCCTACTGTCGGCTCCGCAGTACCCGACGCCAGGCCATGTACCTCCGATGTCGGGATACCCAAAGCCGGGATACCCTGGGTACTCCTATTATGCTCAAGTATTGCCGGGCTTTCAGTACCCCTCATGGCAATACCCTCAGTACCCAGGCTACCCTGGTTTTCAGCCTCCTCCTCTGCCACCACCGGTGACTGACTGCGAGTCGGCCCCCCCCCAATGGTGGCAGGGTGCCAGAACCCAGCTTCTCATGGAGTTCAGGCAGTGTGTGGGGGATATCCCCCTACCCAGTGCCCCTCCTCCACCGCCTCCATCCGGTAGAGCATCGGGTGCTCTAATAGTGGGATCTGCTGGGGTGGATCCTTCCATCCCCAGTGGTTCTGAACCCTCCAACATGAAGTCTGATTCCAAGCTTTCGGATGCTGGATCTCCCGTTGAAGTCCCTCCTAAGGAGTCCCCAAAATCTCCTCCAGAGGACCCTTCCTTCGGAGACCTCTTACGCACAATCCAGGCAGCGGGAGGCTGGCCTTCAAAAGTGGTGGATCCACAGCGCAAGAGACTGGCGGAGCACCTGGATTTCACTACTTCTGATCCCATCCCCATCCCTCCATGGATGGGCCCTCATGAGGATCTGGTGACCACGGTATGGCAACAGCTGTCCTCCATCCCAGCGGTCTCCCGAAAGGCAGATCGTACTTATTATCCCCCAGAAGGGATTCAGCATCTCACCACCCATCCAAAGGCTGACTCTATGGTGATCATGGCTGCTCATGACCGGTCAGCTCAACCAAAACACCTGAGCTCCTCACCTCCAGACGAGGACTCTCGTCAGTTGGACCAGTTTGGCCGGAGGATCTACTTTTCTTCCTCTTGCGCCATTTAGTCCCTCAACTGTGTCTCCCACATGGTTGCTTTCCAGAAGGTGTCTCTTTCAGACCTAGAAAGTGACCTCCTGGAAGTCCAGGACGATACCCTCAGGAAAAAGCTTCTGGACAAGGTCAGGATTGGAAAGTCCTCTTGCCGTCATGCAGTGCGAGCAATGTATGACTCAGTGGACTCAGTGGCTAGAGCGGCAGCCACAGGGATCTGCCTCCGCCGCCTTTCCTGGCTATGGATAGCAGGTCTGGCACAAGATGTACAGTCTTCTCTTTTGGACTCCCCTTTTAAGGGTTCCGTCCTCTTTGGCGGCGATGCCAAAGACATTATCACAGGGCTGCAGGAGAGCGGACGCTCCTTAAGGGATGCACGCTCTATGTACCGGACGGGACAGAAAAATCAGTCTTTTCGCCGCCAAAGAAGGTGGAATTTTATTTTTTTATTTCTTTATTAGGATCTAGGATTAAGCACCTTTGAGCTGAGAGCTCTTTTACAAAGGTCCCACATCAATAGGAGGGTAGACAGCATTGTAAGGGTTCAAGCAACATAGAGTATAAAACATGTACAATGTTTACAATAATTACAATGGATTATTCAAGCAGGTTAATACTAACAAAAAAATACTATAGAGGGTAAGACACCCATAGGCTTACGTTGACAGTAAGTTATAGGAGAGGATAGTTGCAGGTAGTAGAAGATTGGAGTCAGTTCGCTGAGGCAGTAGTTAGTGGAGAGAAGAAATAGGCGGTAGGGAAGAGGGGGCTAAGAGATGATGGGGGGGGGGAGTAGGGTGGGAAGTGGAGTTGCTGCAGTCATGGACCTTGTCAAGAGAGACGTGAGGGGTGGATGCATGAGGCGGTTGGCCAAGCAGAGTTTTGAGCCACCAAGTGGAGGTAGGGGAAGGAGTGTAGGGGGTGGTAGAGATGGCCTGAGCATGCCATGGTGGGAGCCGCGTATAGGTAGGTCAGAGCCCTGAGGCAAAGGGACTAGTGGTAACAGTCACAAGTGCTGGATGCGGAAAGCTGATGTTGTAGTAGGCTCTTGAAGGGGCCCAGTGTAGGTTGAGTGGAGATGTCCTGGCTAAGGGCATTAAACCAGAGGGGTGCTCTATAGGCAAAAGAGCGCTGACCCCGCGTTGTTCGAAGACGAGGAACATGGTAGAGGTGGGTGCTAGCACTTCTTGTCCGTTGTGTGTTGCTGCTGTGTGGCTGAAGTAGGTTTGCTATACCATGGGGGAGAATTCCTTGTAGTGCCTTTTTTGCCAGCAGGCAGGTTTGGTAGTGTAACCTCCCACTAAGTTGAAGCCAGCCTGTTTGTGCATAGAGGTCACAGGTATGGGTGAGACACTCAGATCTTGTGAGCAGCCTGCAAGCCTTGTTCAGTGCTACCGATATTCTGCGGAGGGTGGCTGGACTAGCAGCTTACCCCTTCAAGAGACTACTATGCCAGCTGCTTTCCGCATCCAGCACCTGTGACTGTTACCATTAGTTCCTCTGCCTCAGGGCTCTGATCTACCTATACGCAGCTCCCGCCATGGCATGCCCAGGCCATCTAAGCAGGGTAAGCATCAGGGAAAAAGACACGCCCCTGGTTCAGGAGCACAACCCCCAGGCCAAGTTCCCCATGCTGGCCTCTGGGGCAAAAGCTCCCCTTCCCTCAGCATCCTGACTCCTTTCCCCTCCCTCCATTAAGACAGGAGGAGCCGGTTGGAGGGAGGTTCAGCCTCCACCTGGAGGGATGGAGGTTCATCGCCGCAGAATCTTGGGTGCTACAGCTCATCCAGCGGGGTCACTCGATAGAGTTCTCCGAGATCCCAGCCCCTCTTCTGCCGGGACGGTCTTTCTATCCCCAGGATCAGGTCCCCATTGTCTCTCAAGAGATTCAGTCTCTTCTGCTAAAGAAGGTCATAGAACCCGTCCCTCGAAACCAGATAGCAAGGGGATTTTACTCCCACTTCTTCCTAGTCCCAAAGAAAATGGGCGATCTGAGACTGATCCTGGACCTCAGCACGCTAAACTTCTTCGTCGAGTACAAGAAGTTTCACATGTTGACTCTTCAGGGGCTCCTCCCCCTGCTCCATCCAAACTCTTGGCTCTGCTCTCTGGATAGGCAGGATGCGTACCTGCACATCCCCATTGTCCCGGTCCACCACCGCTTTCTCCGTTTTGTTTTTATGGAGAACTACTTTCAGTTCCGAGCGCTCCCCTTTGGCCTTTCCTCGGCCCCTTGGGTGTTCACAAAGTGTCTAGCGGTGGTGGCGGCATTCCTACGCCACCAGGGTATTTATGTTTTCCCATACCTTGACGACTGGCTCCTTGCAACACCCTCTCCTACCAGCCTGAATGAGGCTCTCTCTTTCATTCTGAGCTTGTTCTCCTTTCTGGGTATCATGGTCAATTTACCCAAATCCCAGCTAGTACCATCCCAATGGCTCCAGTTCATTGGAGCAATACTAGATACAGTTCAGAGCAAGGATTTTCTGCCATCGGATCATGCCAACACTCTAGTTGCTCAAGCCACTCTCATAGCCCAGGCTTGGTGGATCCCAGCACATGCCATGCTCTGTCTCTTGGGACTGATGACAGCGGCCATTTCCACAGTGTCCCTGACCAGACTTTACATGAGGGTCACCCAGTGGTGTCTCTGAGTCCAGTGGGATCAGAGGATGGACGACATGAGCCAAAAGGTCATGATCTCCAACAGCCTTCAGAGAGATCTTCGTTGGTGGCAGGATCTCTCCAACCTTTCCAGGGAACACCTTTCCATTCCCCTGTCCCAACCCAAATCCTCACCACGGACGCCTCAGACTTGGGCTGGGGAGCCCATCTGCCGGTTCACAAGACACAGGGGCCTTGGTCCAACCAGGAGCTTATGCTCCACATCAACGTTCTGGAAACCAGGGCGGTTCTTTACACCCTCCAGGCGTTCCAGTCTCTCCTGGTGCCGGGATCTCTTCTGGTCCAGATGGACAACATGTCCACCATATGGTACATCAAACAGGGAGGCACTCGCTCGTACCCTCTCTGCAGAGAAGCAATGAGGGTCTGGTACTGGGCGATTCAGCACAGCCTTTTCCTGACAGCAGTCCACGTACCAGCCATAAGCAATGTCCTGGCAGACAGTCTCAGTTGATCAGTAGGCAGGGCTCATGAGTGGGAACTAAAGTCAGAGGTGGTCGAAGAACTCTTTTTTTTCGATGGGGTCGACCAGAGATAGATCTGTTCACCTTCCCATTCAATGCAAAACTACCCAGCTTCTGCTCGCTTGTTCCCGGGCATGGTACTTTTTGGCAAGATGCACTGTCTCTCCTGGACAGGGAGGTTTCACTATGCCTTCCCTCCCTTTCCACTTGTTCAGAAGGTTCTGGTGAAACTTCAACAGGAAGGAGCACATGTGATCCTTATTACTCCTCTCTGGCCATGCCAGATTTGGTATCCTGTTTTATAACAACTGGCATTGGAACCTCTGGTCTCCTTGCCTTTTTCACACGACCTTCTGACTCAAAAGCAGGGAACCCTGGTACACTCGAGCCTTCAGTCTCTCCACCTTCATGTGTGGCACCTGTGGACATAGCGATTTCCCGCTACGGTGTCTCCTCGCAGGTGGTACATATCTTAGTAGAAGCCAGAAAACCCTCTACTAGATCTACTTACACCATGAAGTGGAAAAGATTTTTGATCTGGGCCCTAGCAAGGTGCTGGGATCCCTTTTCATGCTCTGCGACCCAGGTATGAGTCCTTGCACATTTGTCTGAGACAGGCCTTAGCTACCCCTCCATTAAGGTCCATCTCTCTGTGGTGTCGGCCTACCACCTCCCCGTGGAGGGCAAAACCTTGGCTCAGCTGGAGGTTGCCAAAACTTTTTTGAAAAGCATCCTTCACTTGAAACCTCTGATCTGGAATCCCTGTCCCCCCGGGACCTGAATTTCATGCTCGAGAAGCTGACCTTACTTCCGTTTGAACCAGCTTCCACTTGCGACTTACGCTTCCTTTCCTGGAAGACTTTATTTTTAGTCGCAGTCAATTACGCTAGAAGGGTCTCTGAGCTTCAGGCTTTTGTCTGTAAGGAACCCTATTTAATTTTTCATAGGGACAGAGTAGTCCTTCGGACTAACCCTTCATTTCTTCCCAAAGTGGTTTCAGAAACCACTCTGAATCAGAGCGTGGAATTGCCAGTATACTATCCCCAGCATTCCAACAGGGGGAAATACCTGCTGCACACCTTGGATGTGCACCGGATTCTGAGGTACTACACAAACTGGACTAGAGAGGTTCGAAAATCCAACCAACTCTTTGTAGCCTTTGCTCCCCAGTGCCAGGGCAAGGCTATTTCCAAACAGACCATTTCTAGGTGGTTAGCCAACTGCATCCATTTCACTTACAAGAAATATGGGAAGTCCCTTCCTGGGGCACTTAGAGTTCACTCCACTAGGAGTGTTGCAATTTCTACTGCCTTTTTCAGGAATGTGTCTACTGCAGAGATCTGTGCAGTGGCCATGTGGTTGTTTGTTCACACCTTCACTAAGCATTACAGTCTGGACATTGCCACTAGTTGCAGAACTGGCTTTGGTCTTGCAGTTTTGCAAGGCCTTCTGTCATGATTTCCTGTGGCGGCTTTTCTTCCTCCGAGATGCACCTCTGTATTATTTGCTTAGGGGACTGCTTGATATTCAGTCCTATATGTGAAGACCTACTGCAGGAACTCTCTTGAAGTAAGATATTGCAGTTACATAAGAACTTACTGTAACAGTAGATCTTTGAGAAAGGTTCCTGCAGTAGGTGTAGTTTCCCACCCGCCTTCCCCCAGCTCCTGGAATGTTTTCCTTTATTTTTCATCCTGCGTAGTCCTTGGGTCTAGAGAGGAAGCAGGGTCCTAGTAGTCTTTACTCCTATTTTCTTCTTATCTTTCTATAGGTCTCTGGTGGAAAAGAACTGGAGGGCTGGCGGGGACTGCCCCTTTTATAGTCGGGCTGACGTCACGTCACCTGACGTCAGGGGCGGTCCCTGCTGATGATTGCTATCTACAAGTTTGCCGTTGGAACCTGATGCCAGGGGGCGCAGTCCTATATGTGAAGACCTACTGCAGGAACCTCTCTCGAAGATCTACTGTTACGGTAAGTTCTTATGTAACTGCAATTTCTTCCATCTCACCAGTGATGATAAATTCACTTCTAGGGACAAGGATATGGTGCACATATCCACATTTTGACAGTCTTCCTATTCTTTGAAGTTCAGCTTGGACATCTTCAAGCTAAGCTCCTCCTACATACCCTGGTGGTATATTCCTCGGCTCCACCCTGAACGTCGGATCTTCCTTTCCGCTGGAGAAGTTGGGTCTCCTCCTTCGCAGCTCCTAGGCATGGTGTAAGCTCAGTTCTAAAACCTAGTCTTCAGATGATTTTTTTAGCAAGCTTCTCTTCGCTTTTGAGGTTTTCGCTCGATTATGGAGTGCAATGACCAGAAAACGGGTCACAGGTTCAAAGTGGCACGCCACTGCAACCAAATGATGTCATGTACCAACCCCCACGCCTCATGCATGTACTGTTTGGGGGCTGAGCATGACCTGCAGGCTTGTGGCCTGTGCCAGTCCCTGCAACCCTCATCTCTTGAGGGACATTGTAGCCGCCATTTGCTATGTTACCCAGACGAACGGGATCTGCTGGTCCTGTCCAAGGACGCTCACAGGGCTGTTTCGGTGGCAGTGGGCTCAGCATCATAGCTTGCTGTGCTTGAAGAAGCAACAGCCCAGGCTGTGGTGATCTCCTCCTCACCTCCAGCATTGCTCCCGGTGGGTGCCAGCATCGGGGACTCGTTCATGGGCACTTTTTGGGACATGTGCGAGTCCCTTCAGACCCTCGAAGAGGGCCCTTCCTGAGGGAATAAATTAAAAAAGCTAAGTGGACTCGTCACAGGTTGTGGGACAGGGAATGGGCTCGCTCTTCCCGCTCCCGCAGTTCTGTTTCTGGCTCGATGGCTGTCGAGCAGTCAGCTTCAGCCGATCCTTCAGGGGTCCCAGTTCAGGCCGCTAGCTCCACAGTGTCCCAGTCAGGCTTGTTGGCCAAGACACGGGCTGACCAGTTGGTCGAAATTTTTCTCGACCCAGTCAACCCGTTCTCGGAAGAGGTTAATGATAACTTGCTGTTTCAGACTCTGGTCCTTTCGGCTCTGTCCCAGGAGGGGCCAGACAAACCAGACGACCCAGCTGTCTCCCCCTAGTAGCTCAACGCCTCCGGGGTTCTGCACCGGGAACCAGACCATGTTGAGTACATGACCCCTTCCCCTGCCTCTTCTCACTGGTGACACACTTATCGTTGTTTGAGGTCCAGGTCGAGAACCCAGATCCACTTCTGATCGAGTTCCCAGGAATCTCAACATTCCTGCTCTCAGTCGTCGACTAGGAAGCACCATCAACGCTTCTCTTCCTCTTTGTGTTCTGATGATGAGAGGCTCCTCCACAAGTTACAGTGGCACTATGAGGAGCTAATGTGGCAGCAGTGGATCCTCAGCCACAGTCGACCCATGCCTCAGACCCCAGTGCTCCCTTGGTCTCCGAAGCAGCCTGTCCCAGTCCCGCCCTGACACATGGCACCTTCCCCCACCTCTCCTCACTGGCGACACGCTCGTTGCCACTCGAGGTCCAGGTCAAGGACCCGGTCTCATTTGCGATCGAAGTCTCTGGAATCTCAATGATCCCGCTGTCAGCTGTTGACTAGGAAGCGCCATCAATGCACCTCTTCCTCTTTGTGTTCAGATGACGAGAGGCCCCACCGCAAGTTATGCCAGTGCTGCGAGGAGCTGATATGGCAGCAATGGATCCTTGGCAACAGTCAACCCACACCACAGACCCCAGCGCTCCCTTGGTCTCCTCAAACATGGCCTGTCCTGGTCCTGTCCTGACCAGCCGAATCTGCGCCAGCCTTTCCACCTGCCTGAGCCCCGTCCAAGGCTCCTCACCCTGCCTCTTTTTTCTGTCTGGATGGCTGTCTGTTCAGATCACTCACTCAGACAAGTCCAGGGTGGTCCACGGGGAGCGAAGGTTGAAGGCGGCGTTTGAGGAGTCCTCGTACTCCAAGGGGTCCTCCATGCATTCCGTTCTGATCCCAAGCTTCGAATGTGAGTCAACAGAAGAGCTCACCACTGAGCATGGGCTGGTCTCCTCTGGAGCCTTGCTTCATCTCGACTCTGAGTCCATGGAGATTCCCCTGGAGCCAGTCCAAAAGTGGGCCAAATACCCCCTTATGGAGATTCCCAACAAGGATTACTCCCTGGGGGTTGCCTTCCCGGTAGGGGAAGCCATCCTGGGTCCTGCCTTGGAGCTTTGGCAGCATCCAGCTTTTTTTTGCTATATACATTTTATGTGCCTTCTGTCCCAGGATGCCCCTTCTGGCCAACCCCCCCCTCAGCTACGTTACCTGGCTTCTCCAGGACTTACCTTCACCGGTGCCCTCTACCACAGGGCTGTGGTTGTGCCCAGCCATCGGGTGCGGAGCCTGCTGAGGGTCGCTCATTATCCACAGCCTGGGGTGTTTTTCTCTATCCCCCCCCCCCCAATTGCTGGGGCACATATATCAGCGTGCGTACATGCAGGCGTGTCCATGTTGCAGCAGTCCTGCAGCACCCTCCCTTTGCTGGTGCCTTCAGTCCTGCACTATTCTCGGGCCTGCACCTGGGGGCAGTTCAGCGGGAACACCCACCTCCCTCCCCAGTAGAGGAGAGCAGTCCTCTGGACACTCGATCCTCTCCCTCCCCGGGCGCCCCCCGCAGCAGCCTGCTTGTACCACAAACATGAGTTGCCGGTGTGGCAGGAGGTGTAAGGCATGCATGCCTCAGCACTTCACGCCACTGGGAGGGTACAGCATCCAGCTCCTTGCACAGCATCCTCCACCCATATGGTCCACAAGTATGTGGTTCCCACCGGTTCCCTTCCCAGGTTCTCCAACCAACTCATGGCCGAGGGACAGGTGGCAGACTCTGTTCTCCTCCAGATGGGCAATGTCAGGCATGTTGACAAGTCTCCTGACAAGGCATTCAAAAAGCTAGACCATGCAGCTAAAATGGTTTATGCTGCTTCTTCCCTAGGCCTCTGGCAGGCAAGCTCCGACGCCATGATGGCCAGCTTTGGTCATGCCCTTATAGGGGTTCTGGACCATGTCCTTCCCCACATCTCTGTGGACTTATAGTCACCAATCTAGTTGGTCTGAGACCAACGATGTTCTGTTGCCAAGCACCAGCTCCAGATAACCTTGAACTTTGGCGACTCCTGTGCCTGGTCAGTGGCTGCAGTGATCGCCATGTGGCGTAGGGCTTGGTTGAGGATTTCCACCTTTACGGCAGATACCCAACATAAACTGGTGGACGTTCCCTTCTTGGGTACCCCTGTTTGGGCCGGGTTGGATGGTTACCTCACAAGGACTGAGAAGTCCAGTGCCACCCTGGATTCTATTACATCCTCTTAGAAGGACCTTAAGGGCCAGAAGCCGAAGAAGAAGACCTTTCAGTTTCGTCCCTTTCTGTCATGGCAGTCCTAGGTCTGGTGGCTTAAATACAAGACCGCTGCCTCCAGCTACAAGAAGCCCAGAGGCCGGGCAGTGGTGTTCCTCCATCAGCCAGCACCGGAACCTCCGTTAAACCTGCCCAGTGACATGTCGGGGGGTGTCTCCCTCCCACTCATCCTGCCCCTGCCTCAGCTTCCCATGGGGGATTGGCTTTGCCATTTCTTTTTTTAGTACTTTTGTTTTACTAAAAAGAAAGTTTTGACAAACAACAGGTGCTTGTTACATATCCATTATCAGGTATATCTACAGAGAGCTAAATATCCATAGTCGTCACATAGTAGACAGTGATGAGTTAGGCTAATAATAAATGCATGCCAAATGGATTGTGACTATAAAGTAAAAATAAATTCCAGTGTTAGATGTTGAGCATGGAGGAGGCTCATGTAGTTTAAGGTCACAAGTTAAAATCAGAACTCGGGTCTCTGATTATTGGGATATATCCAATCTGGGGGAAAGGGAGGTAAATTAGTATATGTTATTTGGAGTAGAAGAAGAATGGAGTCCAAACCACCCATCCCACAGTCTTGTTCCGCATTGGCGGGAACAGGGTCCACTCCCCCTCCCATGGGATAAAATCTGGGCGTAAGGAAGAGATACAGTATAGAGCAACATTGATGTCCTAGTACACATAGGGACTAATGATCTCGCCAGCCGGTCAGTTGTGGAGACCAAGGAACACCTGACTAGGCTGGGTGACAAACTATCATCTATTTCGTCCGGCATCTCCTTCTCTGAGATCCTGCCAGTCTGGGAGAAGGGAGCAGATGGACGGAAGGTCAGAGAAGGGGAGATAGGGAGCTCAAACACATGGCTCAAGGACTGGTGCCAGGAAAAGGACACAGATTTGTAGGGAACTGGCAACAGTTCTGGGAGCGAAAGTTCTTAATTTGATGGACTGCATCTGACTAAAGAGGGAGTCAGTGCATTGGGGCAGAAGTTTGACGTCTTTGCAGAATATTTAAACTAGCAAATGGGGAGAGGGGTGCAGCACCCCATACGTTGAATGGGAAGAACACCCCTCCCCCCTCAGCTAGTGGTCAAACTGGAATTCAGTGTGTTTGCTGTTCATTTGCATCACCAGGTAAGAAAAAAGGTTTGTCTCCCCATATGATGCACAGGGGTAATGCCAAACCTCACCCAACAACTAACACACCAAAATCTGGCCAATGGAAAATCATGTACACAATGCTCACAGCCTGGGAAATAAGATCCCAGACCTGCAGGCATAATGTCAGAGGCTAAACTGGACATAGTAGCAATTAGTGAGACGTGGTTTACCAGTAACCACACTTGGGAGACTTCAGTACCTGGCTATGTATTGTTCAGAAGAGACCGAGTGAAAGGGGGAGGAGGGCCCTGTATGTTAATGAAAATATCAAAGCTACAGAAATTCAGAATACACATAAGGAGCCAGAAGAACTGTGGGTCACCCTGGAAACAGGAAATGGGACAGCCATAAGAACTGGGGTTGTCTACAGGCCCCCAGACCAGAGGGAGGACATAGACACATTACTGTTAGAAGATATACAAAACATGACAGCTAAAGGGAGGTTCTGATAATGGGAGACTTCAACATGCCAGATACAGATTGGTCAATACCAGCAGGAACATCTGCCAGAACTAGACTCATAGTGGATTCCTGCAGGGGAGGGCCTCAAACAACTGGTACAGCAACCCACAAGAGACAGGGCTATCCTAGATCTAGTACTGACTCAAAGAAGGATCACAGATCTCCAGGTAGAAGGTCACCTGGGGCCAGTGACCATCACATGGTATGGTTCAATTTGGCTACTACATCTAAATCATCCCATTCCAAGGCAAAATATGGGACTTCAGAGGAGCTGACTTTGATAAGATGGCCAACAGAGTTAAGCTAGCCCTGGCAAAAAGAAACACAGGTGAGGAGGTACAGGCAAAGTGGGCAAGCATTAAGGATACAATACTTGAAGCAACATCCCATTGTGTTAGACAGAAAAGGAAGTGCAAAAAGAAGGAAACCACTTTGGTTCTCAAATACAGTAGCAGAAAAGGTCAGAGCCAAAAGGCTGGCCTTCAGAAAATATAAGGAAACACAGCGGGATGAAGATAGGGGCATACCAAACTGCCCTAAGGGAAGCAGGTAAGGCAGGCAAAGTCCCAAACTGAGGAAACACTAGCACAAACAGTAAAAGAAGGTGACAAGACTTCTATAGATACATTAGTGAAAAGAGAAAGTCCAGAGGGGTATTGCTAGCTTAATGGAGAAAAGGGAGCATGTGAGGAGGAGGACCCTGTAAAGGCATCTATCCTAAATAGATACTTTTGCTCAGTATTCACTGAAGAGAAGGTAGGGCAGGGCACACAGCTCAGCATCATAGACACAGGGGAGGGAGGTGAGCACTACTCCTTCACAAAAGAAAGGGTCCTACAAGAGCTTGCTAAGCTCAGGGTGGATAAGGCAATGGGACCTGATGGCATACATCCCAGGGTACTTAAGGAGCTAAAGGAGGAACTAGCAGAGCCATTAGCAGAATTGTTTAGTGAGTCTCTGAGCACAGGAGAGGTCCCAGAAGACTGGAGAAGGGCTCATGTGATCCCACTCCACAAGAGTGGTAGCAGGAGGAGGCGGGAACTACAGACCGTCAGTCTTACCTCAGTAGTGGGCAAGATTATGGAAGCACTCCTAAGGAAAGGATAGTGCAACACCTGGAATCCATAGGGGCACAGGATCCAAGACAGCATGGGTTTACAAAGGAAGGTCCTGTCAAACTAATCTCATAGATTTCTTTGACTGGGTAACCAGAGTGGTGGACCAAGGGGAGCAGTTGATGTCGCCTACCTTGACTTCAGCAAAGCTTTTGACACTGTTCCACATAGAAGATTGATAAATAAGCTAGGTAGGCTCGGGTGGGTCAAGTTGGTCAACTGGGTGGCAAACTGGTTGACTGGCAGAAAACAGAGAGTGGTGGTAAATGGTATACAGTCAGAAGAGATGCAAGTCACAAGTGGGGTACCTCAGGGATCAGTCCTGGGCCAGTCCTATTCAACATCTTCATTAGTGACCTAGCAGATGGACTAGAGGGTAAGGCTTGTCTGTTTGCAGATGACACCAAGATCTGCAACAGAGTAGATGATCCAGATGGGGTGGGCAGAATGAGAAGAGATCTGGATAAACTAGCAGAATGGTCAGAAGAGTGGCAACTGGGATTTAATGCAAAGAAGTGCAAAATCATGCACATAGGGAAGAGAAACCCTGAAGCCACTTATAGGCTGGGAGGGGAGTTGCTAGCAGTCACAAAGGAAGAAAGAGACTTGGGCATCATCATCACTGATGACCTGAAATCATCCAAGCAGACCTCTAAAGCAGTAGGTAAGGCTAGGGGGTGTTAGGGTGTATTAGTAGGGTATCACAAGTCGTAAGAGGGAGGTAATAATCCTCTGTACAAGACATTGGTTAGGCCCCATCTGGAGTATCACGCAGTATTGGAGGCCACACCTTCACAAGGACATTAACCAAATTGAGGCAGTCCAGAGAAGGGCAACCAAAATGGTGCAGGGACTGCATCAGAAGACATATGAGGACAGATTAACGGAGCTCAATATGTATACCCTTGAGCAAAGGAGGGAGAGAGGTGATATGATCGAGACATTTAAACACCTTAAGGGCATAAACAAGGTGAAAGAGTCTAACATGTTTAAATATAAGAAAATAGCAGGACAAGAGGACACAGCATGAGATTAGAGGGAGGCCGATTAAGGGGAATGAGGAAATTCTTTTTTCAGAAAGGGTGGTAGATGCATGGAATGGCTTACCACAAGAAGTAGTGGCTATGAATACAGTGCAGGGCTTCAAACAGGCATGGGATAGGCATAAGGGAGCAATACAAATGACTATGAATAGATAGGTCACTGACATAGCAAAGGCCGATGGCACATTTATAAGGTAGAAAAAGAAATGGGCAGACTGGATGGGCCTTGCGGTCCTTATCTGCCGTCAACTTCTATGTTTCTATGTTAGCCCTCTGTTGGTTAAAACAGGAATTGTATTTTGAAGGCGAGCAGTCATGTGTTCCATCTTGTAGATCTCATATGGGAGGTCCTTCCACCTAGATATAAGGGGGGGATCTGGTTTCAACCAAAGTCTAGTGGTAACTTTGTGAGCAGCCCTCAGCATAATGTTTCGTAAATAAATGGAGTGTTTAAACCGAAAGTGGTGAGGGTAGTAGAGTAGTAGGGCCAACTATGGGGTGACAGTCCCTAAAGAGGAGAACATCTCCTCAATGGTTTTGGTGATCGAGTCCCAGTACCTGAAGAGGACTGTGCAGGACCAGAATATGTGAGTGTGGGTTGTAAGTTCCGACCTGCATTTTCTCCAACATGAAGAATCTCCATCCCTCAAAAACGTCACTGTGCTCTGGGGGGTGCGGAAGAAGCGGGTTACTAATTTCCTTGAAAATCCCGCCATGTATATGAGCAGGTAGTTTTGTGTTGTAGTCTCCAAATTCTCAGCCAGTCCTGTGGAGACAGAGTGATCAATAGTTCTGCCTCCCAATTTATTTGGGTTGCATCACTAGCTAGAGGTGGGGTCTGTTGAAAGACTTTATAAAAACGAGAAATAAGATGTTGCTGGGAATCGAGGGAAGAAAGCTGTGTTAAGTGAGCAGGCAAAGGATGAGCTTGGAAGTCAGGAGCGTTCAGCTTCAAATCATTAAGAAAGTAGTGCCTGATTTGTAAAAAACAGAAAAATTTCTGGCTGGGCAATAAATATTCCTCCTGTAACTGGAGGAATGATTTGATGGAGCAATTTTTAAAGAAATGATATGTGTGAGTAAGTCCCTTTTCTTGCCAAGTTCTCAAGATGGGATCTAAATGACCTGGGGGGGGGACCTATCATCTCTTGCTGAGATACTCATCCACAGGGCCACTGAACGGAGCTCCTTGGAATTAAGTGCCCTCTTCCAGTGTTGGATGATGGCCTTTGTGAATAAAGGGATTTGTTCCTCCCTGTGAGGGAGGCAGGGCTGGAAAACTAAATTGTAGTCTAGTGGCATGTCAGATAGGTGTCTTTCTAAAGTTGTCCATATCGGAGCTTGGTCTGCTGGAAGCAACCATTTGGAAACATGAGATATGACTGTGGCTAATGAGTATTTGTGTAGGTTGGGGAGTGCCAGGCCCCCTTGTTCCTTCGGTAGTTGAAGCCGATGGAAAGCAGTCCGAGATTTAGTATTTTTCCAGAGAAATTGACTTATTGCCTTGGACCATTTATTTAATTCTGTAGAGTGGGAGGGGCGATATTTTGCATTAGGTATAAGATTCTAGGAAGGTTATTCATTTGGATAGCCTGAATCCTTGGAAGTATTGATATTGGTAATTGAGTCCATCTGTGTAGATCTGCCTGTATGTCTAAAAAAGGGTATTATAGTTTAAGTTTAGTAAAGATGAGGGGAGAGGGGGGATCTTCACTTCTAAATATGTGAGGTATGGTCTGTTCCATTTTTGGGGGAATTGCTGCATAAGTGTGGTAGAGGGAGAAAAGTTGAGAGTTAGGACCTCAGACTTATCTTGATTGATTTTATAGCCGGATATGTGTTCAATCATGGGTAGAATTCTGGAAAGAGAGGTGAACGAAACCTTGGGGTTGGTGATATACAGGAGTAAATCTTCAGCGTAATAGGCCACTTTATGGTGAATCCCCTTTATGGCGTATCCAGTTAGGTCTTGTTGTTGTCTGAGAAACTGGGCAATTGGTTCGAAATATAATGCAAATAAATACGGGGAGAGCGGGCACCCCTGACGAGTGCCCCTGTGCAGGGGGAATCTGGTTGAATGGGAGCCGTTTATCTTTACCATGGCCTCTAGAGCAGAATAGATGCCCTGGATGGTGTCCCAAAAGCCCTGGGGGAAGTTAAATTTAGATAGGGTCAAATGCAAGAACTTCCATGATACCCTATCGAATGCTTTTTGAGCATCCAGACTTAGGATCAGTAGGGGGAGTTTGGTTCGGTAGGAGTAATTTAATGAGATATAATGTACATTTAATATTATCTGTAGTCTGTCTGATTTTAATAAATCCCGATTGGTTTGGATGTATTATTCCAGGGAGTATATTATCCAGTTTATGGGCTAAAATGCTCGTGAATATTTATAATCCTGGTTAAGGACAGAGATCAGGCAGTATGAATCGCATAACTAAGGAGGTTTGTTAGGTTTCAGTATAACAGAGATAGTTGCCTGTCTCCAGGAAATCAGGAAAGTTGTTGTGTTGTGACTTGCCTGCATGGCCTGTAGTAAAGGGGTTTTGACAGACTCCCATGCTCCCTTATAAAATTCCGCCCCATATCCATCCGATCCTGGGCTTTTCCCATTTTATAAGTGTTTACTAGTGTGGTATAACTCTGCTGACGTTATAGGAGATATTAAAGAGTTCCTCTGTAAAGTGTATAAAGTGGGAAGTTTAATTTTTGCCAGGAATTGAGTAATTTGTTGAGTATCTTGGGGGGAGGGGTCAGAATATAGGGATTGGTAGTAGTCCCAAAAGACTGCTAAGATCTGCTGGGTACCAAATTTCTGGGTGTTAGTTTTGGGGTCTTTTATTTTATTAATAGTAGTTTGTTGCATCTGTCTACGGAGTCTACAGGCCAGTAATCTGGAAGCTTTAGCTCCTCCTTCGTAGTATTTTTGTCAGAGCCACATGAGTGCTTGTTCCGTTTTAGCTGTTAACAAAGTCTGAATTTCCGCCTGGGTTTGAGACAGTTGTGTGTGAACCTCCTGATCTCCAGCCATGTGTAGTTCATCTAAAGTTCTCAGCCTCTGCCGAAGTTCGCAGAGTCTGAGTTTTTTTTTTTTTTAATGACCAGCATAAGCTGCAATGTAGCCCCTTAGAACTGCTTTAACCCATATACCCATTAGCGTCATGTGGTGTCAGAACCATCCATTGCTTAACCTGACCCAAAATGGCGGCATCAGATAGAATGAGTTAATAGTGTCCCATAACAATTGAGGTGAGATCTATTGGGAGGAACTGTCCGAAGTGATTTCAGAGATTTTATTTTTTAATAATTCCTTAAATTCAGGATCTCTCATAAATGAGGGATTGAATCTCCACTGAGTAGGTGTCTGTTCCTGAAGAATATCGAGCTCCAGTTCTACCGGGGCATAATCTGAGAGGTAGATATTTTTTAATATCCGCTCTCTGAATAAGTGATTTATGTTCCTGGCTGATACATAATAGTCCAAGTGAGAGTAATGCTTGTGTGCAGCTGAATAGAAGGTGAATTTTCTCTTGTTAGGATTCAACATGCGCCAGGAATCTACTAGGCTGACATCCTTCAGCAGGCGTCTTAAGTGCCGTTGACCCGTGGTTCGTTTGGGTGGGCATGCTGAGGATGATTTTAGTAAGAGGTGGAGAAGACAGCTAAGGTCTCCCCCCAAGATCAGTATCTCCTTCTGTTTGGTAAGGATTTGATCTGTTAGTCTTTGAACCGTTCAGGCATCACTTTGCGGCGGGATATAGGTACTACAGATTGTGAGAAATTGACCCTGGTCTGTGCCAACCGCCAGTGCTAGTCTCCCCTCTGGATCGGAATATTGGTCAGTTAAAGTGAAGGTAGAGGATCTGGGGATTAAAATAGCTGACCCCTTCCTCTTGCCCCTCCTATAGGAGGATGCCACCAAGTGGGAAAACCCCAGTTTTAATAGTTTTTGATGTTCGGGTTCATTTTGGTGGGTCTCTTGTGTTAATAGGACATCAGGTTTCATTTTCTGAAGGGCCTTAATCATCCTGTATCGTTTAATTATTCCATTAAGCCCATTCACATTATGTGAAATATTTCTAAAGGGGGGACCCATATTACCGTAGACTGTGTTGTATCTCAATTGTGAGCCTCCTCCATGCGATAATCCAAGAAGGAAAGCATTTTACAAAAACACTGGTAAAGGACATACATGTATCCTCTCTGTAAAAAGTTAATAAAAACAATGTACAGTCCTGCATCTATGTATTTAATGGGGTAAATAACAGGGAAAGACCTTGAGGGTCTGATAACAAATGACCAGTTCGGTCAATACCTAAAACTCCTATGATTTTGGGAATAGTCACCCAGCTGGGCTGAGATGATCGGGGGGGGGAGGGGGTAGTAACTATATACAATGAGGTAACTCGAGTGACTTCCAATACCTGCCTCTGCGATGTAGAGGCAGGGTTGGGCTGGATACATTCCTGCCCTAGTGGGTTACAACAACTTCGAAAGGAAGTTGTTCCCCTGGAGATATGCCTGCCTCTAACTTATGGAGGGGATGGTATAGAGAAGGGGGTGAGAAAATACTAAAACAAATCCCGGTTAGAAGGGTAAAAAAAAAAAATGAATGGTTCCTGGGAGGAAAAAAAAGTGCATGGCTCTTAGATCTGGAGCAACCGTGAGGTCCCGAGTCCCAAGCCTGTGTGGCCTAGTTTTCTGGGGGGAAGTGAGTACTATTGTCAAAAGCCGAAGTTGACCAGGTATAGATATCTCGTTGAGAGTAGTGTTGAAGAAGGTAGAACTCTGTTCTAGGGGGAACCTGGGACATCATCTTCACAAGGAGCCCAAGAAGTTTTTTATCCACCCCCCCCCCTTTTTTTTCCATTTTTAACAAACTAGCTGACTCCCTCTAAGCTGATAGGTCATCTGCAAAATTAAAGCTCTCAGTGCATGCAAACATAGAAATATAGTTTTTAGAGAGAAAACCTCCCTGAAACATATAACTTATTAAATTTCTAGAATAGGATGCGTCCTTGGATCATCTGTCTTTTAAGCTGTAAAGTCTCAAGCTCCCACCAAGGGGCTCAGCGTAGGGTTTAAAGTGGTGATCCTGCCCCTCTCCCGGCTGCCCCGTACCCCCCACAGTGATAGGCAGCCTCCATTGCAGGGTAAAAGTAGTCCCCCCCTGCAGAGGAGAGACCGACCCTTGCATGAAAGCCGGGCTAACCCTCTTGACCTCCCCCACTCCCGAGGCCCCGACTGCTGGCCTGAGCAGGCTATTATGTTTAATATGGGCACATACAGGCAGTCCCCCTCTGTTGCCCCGCCATTCTCATCTTCATTGGATGTCAGTCACCAGCCCTCCCCATGCACCCTCCATATAGGGTCTCCTCCGACAAAGCCCATCAGAGCAATAAGCAGTAGGAGGTCATAGCTGCCTCCCCAGTAAAATAAGTTAGCACTTATGAGGACAGTGGGTATCGTACCTGCTTACTGGTGTATTAAGTCCAGTGAGGTGCTCCCTAGGGTACCGAGAGTGATATAATCTCAGGGCCTCCAAAGAAGCTTGAGCAATTTATGAATCATCAGTAGCAGGTGCTAGTACAGTGCTCCCATTCGTTCTCCATTGTCCCCCAGTGCCCACCTTACTGCCACTCTGAATTAGGAGGGGGACTCCACGAGGGAGTGGGAAGCACCAGTTGGGCATCAGTGCGGTAGCCAGCTTAAGAGATCAGTCAGCGGTAAGCGATTAGGGATTCCTGTCGCCTTGCCAGAGGCCTCAGGGAGCGCCAGGACCCCAAAATCGTTCTATCTCCCCCTGAAAAGTAAAGGGGTGGGAAGAGATGGTCAGTCAGCCCCAGCACACGCAGGACCCAGTCCCCCTTCCCCTGTGGCAGGGACACCCCTGACAACTAGAGGCCCCCTTTAGGGGTCGTCTGGCAGGAAAACAAGAAAGGAGCCTGGAATCACTCACCGTCATCCCCCAAAACGATATTGAATGGGTTACTGGTCTTCTCTAGCAAATTGAGCCTGGAGTTGCTTGATTGCTTTAAGGGCGGCCTGTTGGCTCTGTTGTCCTAGATGACCAGCGGTAGATAGCGGCCTATTCCTGTGGGCCTGTTGAGACACTAGAGTGCTGTTCGGGAGAGGGAGACCCCTGGATTGAAAGTCTTGGATCGCTCCAGCTGCAGATTCATACATGACCTGACCCGTAGGGAACTGAACCACCAAGTGACTAGGATAAGGGGTCCAGAATTTTAGCTGCTTCTGTCTGAGCAATGGGAACAGGGGAATGTATGCCCTTCTACGCTGCATAGTGGTGGGGGCATAGTCATTGTCAATAAAGATTTGTTCTGTGCCGTAATAAACTTTGCCCATAGACCAGGCCTTCCGTAATATCAGCTCTTTAGTGGAATAACGAAGAATGCGAATGATAATAGAGCAGGGTCGGGCATTATGTTGGTTTGGTTTAGGGCCTAATGCACGATGTGTGCGTTCGATCTCAAGTGCAGTTCCTGGCTCCGGGGAGAGTGAGGTTTTTCAGTACAGTGAAGATGAAGTCCTGATGGTCCTGACCCTCTCTTATGGGTGACCAAAGTAGTAGATCAGGGAGGGGCTGTGGACATGGCCTACCTAGACTTTAGCAAGGCATTTGACACAGTCCCACACAAAAGATTAATATACAAGTTAGCCAACCTGGGAGTGGGTCCCAAGATGACAGCCTGGGTAAAGAATTGGTTGGAGAATAGGACACAGAGAGTAATAGTAAATGGAGTCCACTCTGAACAAAGGGGGGTTACTAGTGAGGTACCGCAGGGTTCAGTATTAGGACCGGTCCTCTTCAATGTCTTTATAAGCGACATTGCAGAGGGACTGGAAGGAAAAGTATGTCTCTTTGCAGATTGACACAAAGATCTGCAACAGAGTTGATGCACAAGGTGGGGTGGAAAGGATGAGAAGGGACTTGGCAAGGTTAGAGGAATGGTCAAATCTATGGCAGCTTAGATTCAATGCTAAGAAGTGCAAGGTAATGCACCTGGGAAACAAAAACCCAGGGGAAGAGTACACAATGGGGGGTGAGATACTAACAACAACAAAAATGGAAAGGGACCTGGGGGTAGTCATATCAGATGACCTAAAGGTGGGCAAGCAATGTGAGAGGGCAGCAAGGAGGGTTGGGGGATACTGGGATGCATAGGGAGAGGCATCACCAGTAGAAAACAGGAAGTTATTATCCTCTGTACAGACAGCTGGTGAGACCCCATCTGAGTACTCGTGCAGTTCTGGAGACCTAATCTCCACAAAGACATAGACAAGATGGAAGCTGTCCAGAGGAGGGCAACTAAATGGTGCAGGGTCTGCACCGGAAGACATATGAAGAGAGACTTAAGGAGCTTAATATGTATAGCCTCAAGGAAAGGGGGGACATGATAGAAACTTTCAAGTACCTCAAGGGAATCAACAAAGTCCAAGAGGGTAGCATCTTTCAAAAAAAGAGGTGTGCAAGAACAAGAGGGCACAATTTGAAGATGGGGCGGTTCAGAGGTAATTTAAGGTAGTATTTTTTCACAGAGAGGGTTGTGGATGCATGAAACGGCCTTCCGGAGGAGGTTGTGGAGTCAAAAACAGTGGTGGAATTCAAGCATGCATGGGACAGTCATAAGGCAATTCTAGGGGGTGGGGGTAGGAAGAAGTAGGCTGCTGGTTAACAAGGATCTGCAGCTTATCCATTAGGTAGGGAAATGGGCAGACTGGGTGGGCCAGTCGGTCCTTATCTGCCGTCAAATTCTATGTTTCTATCTTCCAGTATACCGTAAACCCTAAGATTGCGTCGCCGATGCCTATTCTCTGCATCCTCCTGACTCTCCACAGTTAGTTGGCATAACCGGGTGATTTGCTGCATCGTGGACTGAAGGTGTGTTAGTGTATCCCCTTGCTCCTGTACAGTCTGCTTGCGAGTTGTTACCCTCGTGTTGGTCTCAGCGGTCTCTTGCTGCATGGCATCCTGATTGTGCTTGAAGGTGGCAAAGTCACTCTTTAAATCCAAGATTTCGGCAAGGATTTTGTCTAGTTTTTGATCCATGTCAGTCCCTTTCTTGCTCCTAGGACCCTAGTTTTTAGTTTGGGTCTGGTGTTTCTGGACGGCCTTACGGGAAGTCTCAGTGTCAGAGTGTTCCCAGTCAGAGGGCTCCGATTCCTGGCAAAATAATTGAAATCTATTAGATCCCCCTTTTGCTCTGTTGCTAGCCATCCGAATACTGCCGTTTTTATATCTACCAATTGAGGTTTTAGTTAGGCTAGATTTGTACTGATGGTTAGGGAGAGTTAAGCCACCATTGCCTGAGCGCTGCACCGGAAGTCTGGCTTTGCAATCCTGGTCCATCAACACTACAGACAGATGGGTACCAGACATGGTGGGCTGAGGTCTGCCTCTCGACTTCGAGACTTTCCTGTCCTACCGAGCCCATGCCCCACAGGAGTCCGTGATGTCTCAGGACATGCGGTCTGCCCTCAGGGAGAACACTGCTCAGTTCCTCCAGAAAGGAGCTGTGACCCATGTCCCGGACACCGTGGTTGGCCAAGGCTTTCTGTCCAGGTACTCCAGGTACTTCCTGGTCTCCAGATGAAATGGGGGGAAGCTGCCCCACACTGGATCTCCACACTCTACACCAGTTCTTGAGCAGGTGCAAGTTCAGAATGGTCACGCTGAATCAGATAAATCCATCTCTGGAGCAGGGCATGTGGTTCTGCTCCCTGGACCTCCAGGACGCCTTCTTCCACATCACAATCTGTCCATCCCACATGGTGGTGCCTTTGGTTCGCGCAGACAGGGTGCTCGTGCCGTTCAGCCTCTCCTCAGCCTCTAGGGTTTGCACCAAGTGCATTACAGTGGTGGCAGCATTCCTGTGGTGTCGAGGGGTCCAGGTGTGCCCATACCTGGACGACTGGCTGATTGCTGGCTCATCCTGGGAGGAAGTGGAACAGTCCAAGGCCCTGGCCATCCAGAACTTGTTTGACCATGGGTCTTCTTGTCAAACCAGCCAAGTTGAAACTCCACCCATCGCAGGTCATACACTTCATTGGGTCAGAGCTCGACTCCCTTTGGGCCAAGGCCTGACTCCCAGTGGACGGGACATTGGACCTTTCCTCCTTTGCCTGATCATGTAAGGGACTCACACCCTGCCAGGGACTTCCTGCAGCTGCTGGGGTACATGGCATTCTGCAGCAGTGTGGTCCGGTGGGCCCACTGGCAATTGCTCCCCCTGCAATGGGATCTGGCTCATCAGTGGTTTTAGCACCTTGGTTACCTGAACCAACTGATCACGGTAACACAGCTGATGTGGGATGTCATCCAGTGGTGGCTCATCCCGGAACATCTGCAGGAAGGAGTCCCATTTGTCTACCAAGAGTCGATGGTCACTCTGTCGACCGACGTGTTTCTGGTGGGATGGGGAGCACAATTGCAGGACCACAGGGTCCAAGGACTCTGGACCCCAAAGGAGTCCTGGTATGACATCAACATGATGGAGCTCCGTGCAATGCGGCTTGCCCTGTTGGCCTTCGCTCGATGTGTTTGGGGTCAGGTCATGTAGGTCCAGAAGAACAACACCATGACCATATAGTACCTTAACAGGCAGAATGGAACACATTACTTCCAGTTGTGTCAGGGAGCCCTCTGCACCTGGACCCTCGTGTGCAGCTTGTGCCAATCTCCTGGTGATTCATGTGACCAGAGCCTCCAACCAGCTGGCGGACACCCTCAATCGAGTGGGTGAGGCATCTCATGAGTGGTCTTTTCACCAGGAGGTGGTTAATCGCCTGTTTTCCCAGTGGGGCACTCCTCTGCTTGACTTGTTCTCCTCCTGGGAGAATGCAAAGCTGAGGCTGTTCTGTGACCACCCCCCAACATCATGGAACACTTCTGGGGGATGCCTTTACAAGGCCCTGGTCCCCAGGCCTCCTATATGCTTTGCCTCCCTTACCCTTGATCTACAAGGTGTTGGTCAAGGTGCGGAGGGACAAGGTATGGATGATCGTGAGAGCCCTGGACTGGCCGCGCCAGTTCTGGTACCCAGAACTCTTCAACCTCAGCAGCAGGCTTCCATGGCACTTGCCTCTACTTCCGGACCTGCTCTCTTGCCACCAGGGGATGGCCTTGCACCCAGACCTTCAGTCCCTGCACCTGACAGCCTTGTTCCTGAGCAGAGTGTTCCAGGCTTTGGGTCTCTCTGACGAGGTCCTCCTTGTTGCAGAAGTCTCTTGGAAGGAGTCGACTCACCAGTGGTATGTTTTGAAATGCAAATGCGTTTCCATTTGATAGCAGGGCAGGGAGCTAGACCCCTGTCCTGCTCTGTGGCTAGCATCCTGGACTACCTATGGTCCCTTTCTCTGTCCGGCCTGAGATTGACAACTTTG
Organism: Neoceratodus forsteri; assembly: GCA_016271365.2. Taxonomy (NCBI): domain Eukaryota; kingdom Metazoa; phylum Chordata; order Ceratodontiformes; family Ceratodontidae; genus Neoceratodus; species Neoceratodus forsteri. The sequence continues at coordinate 1,339,690,195 of CM028131.1, forward strand.
AAGGTGCACCTGGCAGCCATTTCTGCATACCAGGCGTGGGCTAGTATGCTGATGGTGGAGCAGGAGAAGGTGGTCATGCGTTTCTGTAAAGACTTTGACTATCTGTCCTCGCCAGTGTGAGAACAACCACCACCGGATGGTGTGGGAAGTCAGAGGAGCAGAGCAGTGGAGGCAAAGGCAGAGGGGTGATGCCCAGGAGAGTGACTGCATCAGGCAGGGGATGGGAGTGGGGAGGAGCACTCAGTATACAGGAGTATCTCTTCCTCAGAGGAATAGGGATCCCAGGGTAGAGGAATGGCAAGTGGTAAGGGGAAGGGGAAGGGATGGGAATGTGTGAGTAGCATCAGGGGTGGAAAATTCTAAAGGGGTGCCTTTATTGAATAGATTTGCACCACTGTCTAGAAGGAGGGAGAAGGCAGTGGGAGGTGAGGTAGAAGGTCAGGTTGAGCCATGGTTGAGAGTAGGAGTAAAGGGGAGGGAACTAATCAGGGTGGGCTGGGAAGAGGAGGCATGCAAAATGGAGTGGAGGATTGGGGGAAGGAGAAATAAGGAAAGGAAGAGGGGAGGGAAAATTGAAAGCAGATACAGATAGAAGTAGAGGGGCAGGTTGGGAGATGGAAAAACAGTTAAGGGGATAAATTGTGGATGTGGAGATACGTTCACCAGGGTGCAGAGGGAGCAGTTAGGTGGAGAAGTAGCTAGTACCGAAGGTGAGAAAGGAAGGATGGGGAGTACAGATGCAGGGGATGGTAGAGTGTCAATCATAGGGGACTCCATAAGAAACAATTACTCACCGAAGTAATATTACTTCTTCCAGGGTATTCTTTAGCATTATTGACAGATGCAGTATGCCAGCTGGGTTCAGCTGCCCCGGAGAGGAGGAGTCAATGCAAATGAGGAAGGCATTGGCCAATCAGGATACAGTTAGAGTAGAGTGCTGCCTGCAGTCAGCCTGAGGGACCTCAGAACACATTTCAGAGCTGAAAAAGAGCAAAAACTGTGCCCACTAGGGGCCAAAAAAACGTTTTTTGTTTTTTTTTGTACTTTCTGTTTATTCAATTTAAAATAATCATACAGTTACAGATCCATATATCAGATTTCATAACAGCGTAAAGAGAGATTATCAAATGATACAAGGATTGATAGCCTAGGTATATAGTTTATGGATAATGGAGGTAGTCCATGGTTAATCAACTGTCCCGACAAGTAATATATAGAATAGCTGCACTCTACAAGAGCTGCGGTCTGTCCAAGCTCAAAAAAAAAGTTCAAGTATGAGAACTCAACATCCAGTGTTGATGAGACCATCTCTCCAATCAGAGTTAATTCTGAAATGTTTAGCATCCCTCCAAAAAGGTGACAAACACATTAAAGTTTAAACATTTTACAACTCAGAGCCTTAGATAACATCTAGCTTAACTGATTACATTTTTATATGCTTTTAAATCCTTATAATTGGCAGTGTTTTAATAGTACTTGAAAAAACAATGCTTAGCAGAAACAGCAATAAAACTTATAAATCCAATTCAGGATCAAAAAGGCCCCTAAGATTCACCAAAGCCCCAGTCCACTACGATATTTAAAGAGGAAATAAAACCTCAGGACTGAATGTCTCTTCAAGTATCTGAGTCATCATCCGTTTCTACTTCTGACGGCAACCTAGCCCAAGAGGCTTCGAATTCTGCCGGAATCTTTTCCACTCTCTTTCCGGCTTCCAGAGGGTATGTAAATTGCAGCGTGTGGCTTTCATAAAAAATTCAGAGTCAGGCCAGCATTAACAGCGAGAGCGCAACATCCAGCGATCTCAAACAAGCCCGAATGCCGTCAAACTTCTTACAGCGAGCCCTTGTCGCGTAGGCCAGATCCGGAAAAATATGTAGAGTCTGCCCCTCGAAATGTAAATGATCGGTGGATCTTGCTGCCTTCATGATAAACTCCTTGGTGGTCGCACTGTTAGTAACTAGGAACACTGTACGGGGTAAGTCCTTTTGCGCTTCTGCCGATCTAGGAGAGATTCTATATGCTCTTAAGAATCTTTCTTCCAGCCCCACATCCAATTTTAGCACTGTCGGTAGCCAGGTTCTTAGAAAGGAGAGCAGATCAGAAGTTTCAGCACCCTCCGGGAGGCCTACAAGTCAGATATTGGGAGCCCTATTTGCATTCTCGAATGCCTCAAGACGATAGCGAAGCTGGGTATTTTTCTGGACCAATTTCGCCGAAATGTTCAGGGTTTGGGTGGTGTTTGATTCAGCCGTAGATGCCGTCTTTATTGCATTCTCAATTTTTGCATCTTGTTCCCCGAAACGCTGTAGTAGCATTTCTACTTTCAGATTTATTGCCATCATTGATGTTTGCAGCGCCTTCCATGGCGGTTCATCACTTGGTTCAGAAGGTGCTGGGCCCAAGGCCTGTTGCACGCCAGGAGGCTGAGATTTTGAGCTGCCAAATAGGTTTTTCTGTGTCTTCCCCATACTTGCATTTGATATCAAACCAATCTGGACAACGTATTATATCTAGTTCTGTTGCTGCAATGTATTCAGAGTTTTAGAATTTTCCAAAAACAAGCTCTTTTATCTGTATTTGTCAGAGCTCCAGAGAAATGCATCTTCTCAGTAGAGTGCTCAGCAGCGCCCTTGGGCCAAAAAACTGTTAGCAATAACCCACCATATATTCTAACCCACTATTAGGAAAAAAAAAAATGTTTTTTCCAAATCACACGAATGAATGACAGTTGTCAAATTTGGCTAAATCCCCTAGCAGTGCCTTTAGACAATGTTTCCAGGGGAGGAAGGGTGGGAGTGGCAATAATGCTAAAGAATACCCTGGAAGAAATAATATTACTTCGGAGAGTAATTGTTTCTTCTCACCCCTGGAATTCTTTAGCATCTATTGACAGATGCAGACTTCGAAGCAGTGTAGTTGGGAGAAGGGCACAGAAACCTATTTTAAGAAGAGGCTCTGAAGTACCATCCTGCCAAAATTGGCATCCTATCAGACTACACGTCCAAGAAAAGATCTTATTGAATGTGAGAAGCAAATTTCAAATAAGTAGTCTACACACTTCTAGTGACGATATAGCCTTGAACGCTGTCCAGGAGGCAGCTGGTCTCCAGGAAGTATGCCCTAAGTACGAGAAGGGCTGAATGTCAGCCTTACTGTACCAGACCCGAAATATGGGAAAACAGTCCCATGGGAAAATACTCTTGGTCATTGGTTTCTCCTTTTCTGCAAAAACACAGGAAAGGAAGGGATGATGATGAGAGTACCTGAACTGCTAGGACTGCTGACACAGACCGGCAGGACTAATTCATGCCCCATCTGAGCAGCTTGAGATAACCTAGACAGGACTTGCCTGAGAGCAGTACAGGCAGAGAAAAAGGGATGATGAAGGTGGAAATGGTAGAACACTTGGGAAAAAGATTTCCTATCCGTCCAGAAGACTAAATTTTTCTTAAAGGCACTGAGAGGATAAGGCCTAGGAGAACAACCTGAAACTCTGAAACACGTCTGACAGAGGAAAGACAAGCAGAAAGGTTGTCTTCGATGTTACTCACTTCAGGACAGAATTTCCACAGGGTCAAAGGGACACCCCGTGAACTTGAACGTACAGAGGTTTGTGTTTCATGGGAAAAAACTCTGGTCCCTAGAAGGGTCTAGAAGTGAAACGGCCCCTTGCGGAATTCTTTGAAATGGTCTGAGAAATGACAGATTTCTCTTGCCTGATGGAAAGAGAATCCGAGTAACCGCTAGGTGTACTCCCAAAGAAGAGGCCTGCTGTCCCAGTGTAGGAAGGAAAATAAAAACCTTTATATTTTTACAGGAAACAATTCACAAAGACCAAACTAGTTCCAAGTACAAGACAGTAATGCCTGGATATGAACTAAATAATCCAGTCATGAGAGGAAAGAGGACTGAAAAACTCCAGGCTGTTGTCCTTGTACCCGGGGAAAAAACGCTTCCACTAGGAAAACTGAGGTTTTCGAGGTACTAAAACTTTTTTTTTTCATAGACGTCCCATGCCTCGTTTGGATATAGGGACTCTAGGAGAGCTAGCCTCTCAGGAACAATGCCTTGAGAAGAAAAGACTGGGAGCTGAGAAAAACACTACTCCTGTGCAAGAAAGGAAGTAGCTTGTGGAAATGAAAGCAGCCAGAAAGCTGCTTAACTGAAATTTTTTTTATCAGAAAGTACCATGGTTGTCCAAAGCCACCGGGATAGTGGTGGCTGATTCCTTAACTAGCAAGGTACTTAGGAAACAAGGGATATAAGGAGAGAGAAAACTTCTCATGCCAGTCTTGAAATAAGAAAATCAATTGGAAGGAACCCCGAGCTGGGGCCTGCAACAGGAAAAAGGAAAAAACTGGTGGTTCGGGCTGGAGATGAAAATTCAGATCTGGACCTGACCTACCCCCTGAACGATGTGACTAGGACTTGTGTGCTGAGGGCTCACTTGCGGTGGCCCTGACTACTGCGGCTTAGAGGATCTGCCAAAGGGCCCACTTGCGGTTGCCCTGACTATGTTAAAGTGTTGTCCTTGCCCGACAGATGGATGAGTGACTAAGACATCTCCAAAGAAGCCAGCTAGAGATCAAAACCCGTAGCTATTGTGGAGAGATTGGAAGCCCTGTGCCCCAAATGCTCGATAGTGTGATACAAAGCAGGGATATCGTCCGGTCCTCTCTGAGCTAAATGGCCTCTGGACTGAAAAAATGCAGGCCTGATAAAGATGCTCTGAGATTCCAGGGACTGATGAAAGAAGGCCTCTCAGAAACCAAGATCCAATGATGGAACCCCCCGAAGGGAAGCGCCAACCGGAAGGAAGCCTCTGTACTGAAGATTTGAAGGGGAGAGATGTGAGGATCACTGTTTCCTTACATCAGTCCAGCTTGTAACAAGGTTTAGGCTTCATGAAAAATTCTCTTGTTTGGAATCTAACCTAGAGGCCTAGCCCTGGGACTCTAGTGACAAAATAATGTACCATATACAGGAAACGAACTTCCCCTGACAAGAAATGAGCGTTGCCCCCTAAGAGTTACCGAGATTTAAATAGTTAGGGAACTTTTTTCTAGTAGGTACAAAGAACCCCCTAGACTGTAGGAAATAACATGTCAAACTTATGGCTTGAAAACCAAAATCAAGGAGAATCAGCTAAGATTGGCCAAGCCTCTGGTAAGGGAAACCAGAGATTACCCGTTCTCAGGTGAGAACCGCCAACCTACCCAGATACCTGGAGAACAGCCTGATTTTTACTTCATATCTGAGAACATTCTGGAGGCAGTCTAAACGGCATGGAAGAAAACTGCCTGAGAAAAAAACCTGTACTAAGGAACTGAGAACATAGAATGTATCGAGGGAGACAAGAAAATTCCTCACGCTTAAAAGAAAGACCTGAGTCAAGGAAGCATCCTGACCCCAGGTTGTGAAAATTGATAATGATTTGCTGTTCCTATTTTCCTTTAAAATTCAGGTAATAGCCTGAGAAAAAGTCCAGCTCCCAAGGAGGAGGGAACCCTTTCATGACTTTGACCCTTACGAGGTTCTAGTGCTCTAGTTACCACTGCTGACATGCTACTGAAGAACAACAGAGAATGCCGCACTTGGAGGTAAACTTTAGATATTTATTTACTTATCATGTACATAGATATACCGTATATATATTTATTTGTCAGTATCTGCATACATCTATCTCCCTTTATTTAATTGTTTTTTTTTTACACGAACGAAAGAAGGGGTAAAAACTTGAACCAAGAAAAAAAGTAACTGAAGAAAAAGGGATTACCAGGAATGAAAAAAACATTCCTGCCTAAACCCTTGGAAAACTTCACATTTAGAAATTTCCTAATGTGTTGGCGTAGGGAAAAAAGGTTAAAGGGAGAATAATTCCTACCCGAAGCCCCCCCCATTGAGACTTCTGGGGAAGGATTTTCTTATCTTAGGATTTTTCTTAATTATCTTTAAATGAGTACTAGGAGAGTTAAACTCGTCCATATGTGCCTGTCAGCTTCAGTTTGCCATAAAGACAACCCAAAATTTGCACCAAAGCATAACCCAAAAGGCTGGAACTTTTCAGACAGGCAAGCCTGAGGGAAATGACCTACGCCAAGACTCTAGAAGCTCTAACATTATGACTTACTATGAGAGAATAGTGCTGCTATATGCCACTTGGGTATTCCAGCAAACCTCCTTGTGAATAGTGCTCCAGAGCTGTCACACTATGGCAAGGACAGTATATATCAAAACACTCTTAATATATAATAGTGTATGCTACAAAGGTAGGAGGCATTACGTAAAATTTCTTACACATGGTATATGATTATCTAGAGTCTACCTCTGGAGGGAAAGCAGACAGTGGCACAAGGCTGAGAAGCAGGCCACTGTTTGCACTAACTCTCTTTAACCTGAAATTGTACAGATAAAAAGCAGAACACTTACTGAGCTGGTAATTCCTTTGAATGCATCTGTCAACCCCGAAAGAGAAGGAGGGGTTTCCAGAACTTACTTGTAGGTGTCTTCAGAGAGTTGTCAACTTCTTTGGAGGAGAGCAACCACCAGATCTACGAAGTCATCGTCCTCCACCTCTTTATTGGTGTCATCCTGGAGGGGAACATCCAGGGAATCCACTGGTTGAATATCCTCATTATACCATAACCTGAATCAACCTCAGGGTGACCGACTGGAATTAGTGGGCCCCAAGAGGAGTTCATGAAGGAAAATCCTCTCCTAAATTACTAATAATAATCATAACAATAATATCTTTGGGCGTAAGGATTAACAAGGAGAGGAACACTCTGACCCGAAGGAGCCAAGAACACGCCCAGAAAAATAAAGTCTGGAATAAATGCCAAGCTCTCAGAAATTCAGTTGCAGAGGGCACAATTTTATCAACCCCTGATGACTCCCGAAGTCCTACAGGAGGGAGGGTCAGAGGAGATTAATCTCTATCTTTGTGCAGGGAAGAGGGCACCCTGCCTATTTTCAAATTAAAGGCTTGGACAGAGAAACACTACTACAGAACCAGACTTGTAATAACAGAAGTCCCAAGGGGACTTGTCATTTCTTTTGTGTTAACTTGAGGTACCCTCCTCAGTGCTTTTAGAGGAGGGGGAGGTAGACTGAAAGCCCAGATAATAATAGTTAGGCCAAGCTTAAAGAGATTTTTTTTTCACAAAGAGGAAAAAACAGAACCACCTCCCCACCTCTTGTCAACAAAGCCCACTGCACAGCAAACAAGAGAGTCTCACCCCAAAAGAGAGGGGATTACCCTTCAAATATCAATCATTTTGAATTTAAACAGAGAAAAAAGGGTTCCAAGAATTGAGCGAATGGAAAACATGATGCCGTTAAAAACAAATCAATGATTTAGCGCAAAATCATTAAAAACCACCGATAAGTACTAAAAACTAACTAATTAAATAAAAACGACACAATTTATCGCACACGCAGGCAAATTTTACTTCAGAAAAAAAACGCAGAAGCGGGAAAATACGAAAAATCCAGCAACTGCGCGGAACCCAGCACAGATGCAGTAAAAATAGATAAAATGAAGAAAATATACAAAATACCTTAAAAGCAGCACTCAAAAAGAACGAAAATGGCACAGGAAGATCTCTGAAGAGAAGAGCTCCAGGGTAGTGTTGCCAGTTCAGCGGAGTAAAAGTTCTGAGGTCCCTCAGGCTGACTGCAGGCAGCTCTCTACTCTAACTATATCCTGATTGGCTAATGCCTTCCTCATTTGCATTGACTCCTCTCCGGGGCAGCAGAACCCAGCTGGCATACTGCATCTGTCAATAAATGCTAAAGAATTCCTGGGGTCAGAATTAGGGATATTCACTGGGGAAGGAAAGGGGATCCAAATGCAAGCAGGAGGGTGGTTTGTATGCCAGGGATGACAGCAGGGAGGCTGGGCCCAAGAATAAGGGAAATAGTAAGGGAGGTTGGAGGAAAACCTAATTTAGTTATACATTTGGGAACCAACAACCTAGTTGGGGAGGAAGTTAAGATCTGCAGGGAGAAAGGAAGTTTGCTGGCCTTCTCAGAGGTGATACCAGTACCAAGGGCCAGCACAGTTAGGAAAAGAAGAATAGAAGATTTTAATGGCTGGCTGAGGAAATAGTGTAGGGAGGAGATGTTTATCTATATTGGGGACTAGAAGGAGACCTGGTCAAACAAAGCACTCTTTTCACCGGACAGGCTACACCTCAGTAGGGAGGGTTTGAGGGTACTCGGGGACAAAGTGGGGGAATACATAACCACTACACTTAATTTAAACTACTGAGTGGGGGGCAGAGGGCATGCAGGCCCACAGACTCCGAGAGGAGGAGGAGGTCAATGACCCCCCCCCCAACAGTGATGAAATGGCTCTGGAGGCAGGAGGTGGAAGGGGCAAGAACACAGCAAAGAGTGGAGGGGGTGAGGAACACATAATAAGGGTACGTGGAAGGGTGCACACAGAGGGGATAAATGTGAATAGAAGACTAGAGGGAAGAGAAGGAATGTCAGATTCTAGGCGGAGGGTGGTATCTCTGAATGCGCGGAGTATTGGAAACAAGATAGATGACCTGCAGGCACCATTAGCAGACAGGAGGGTGGACATAGCTGCAGTAACCGAGACTTGGGCAACATCCCACCATGACTGGGACCTTGCGATCCCTGGATATAAACTAAGGAGAGACAGGGTAGTCGGGAAGGGGGGGAAGGGTGGTAGTGTATATCAGGGTGGGAATAACTTGCACGAGGGAGGAGTTGGAGGAAGGAGAGGTGGAGGCAGTATGGGTTTAGTTAAGGTCCAATAGAGGGAGAAAGGTGAGGTTGGGGGTGGTTTACAGACCACCGAATCAGGATGAGGTGAGGGACAGGGAACTGAGCTCACAAATATTGGAAGCTGTGGGGAAAGGAGAGGTAGTAATTATAGGGGACTTCGACCTGCCCAAGGTGGACTGGAGCATACCATCCATGACATGTGCTAGGAGTCAGGTGATCCTGGAAGGACTGCAGAGTGGGTTCCTGACTCAGGGCGTCACTGAACCAATAAGAGCTGAGGCGATTCTTGATCTGGTGCTCACAAATGGGGAGCATGTATAGGAAATAATGGTCAGAGAGCCACTGGGTGGAAGTGACCATTGCACAGTATGGTTCCAGTTGGATATGGGCAGGGAAAGCATCCCGACTAAGACCAAAATCTTGGATTTCAGGAGGGAAGACTTCAGGAAAATGGGCGTAGTGCTAAGGAGCCATCTTTATTTTTATTTATTTATTTCAGTTTGGGATTAATACCTTTGAGTCAAGGACTCATTTTCAAAGGTTCCACGTCAGTGTTGAACAAACATTACAACAATACAAGGTTTACAGAGAAAAAAAAAAAAGAGAAAAAACATTGAAGCTTATACACAGGCAGTAATAGTAAAATTTGAACTAATACACATCAAATTAGTAAATATTAACAGATAGACTGATTAGATAAGAGGTGGGGGGTGGGGATCAGCCGAAGGTGGCATTGTCTGAGGTATCTGGTGGGCATCAGAGCAAATATGGGGGTGGACCAAAGGTGGTCCATCATTAAGGAAGTAAATATTGGTTGCCACAGATGAGTGCGTTAGGCTCAGGGGGAAGAACACAAGGGCCAAGCACACAGTTGGTTCAGTTCTGTGGTTGCCCAGGCAGTAAGGGAAAAGAGGCTGACCTATAGAAAATTCAGGAAGACCAAGAGAGAGAGGTGGATAGGGAAAATTCCCTAAAGTTGGCTAGTGTGGCAAGTAAGGAAGTCCGGGGAGCAAATGCACTGTAACCGGAGTGATAAATCACTCTTCTCAGGTTCTTGTTGGAACTGCACAGAAGAAAGAGACAACAGACGAGTGGTACTCATATAATAAATGAAATTTTTTGCAGATCACTAGTACAGGCTTACTGTCATTACAGTGTGATCACTGGGAGAACACCAGTTTTCCTTACCTAGGTAAATGCAATCTCTTGTCCATTTTCAGAGAAGCTACGTGCTATAAACAGTCTTATACCCTGATAATTACTATGGCAACAGCTAATGAAAATACATAAAATGTATATAATTGGACAAAAACAGGTGGTCTGAGCAACTGTCCTAACTAGTGTAAAACTTGCATAGCTTGCAGAGATAAACAATGGACCTCTGTAGTACAAGGTCATTTGTAGTGATGTACAAGTACTAAAGATGGCACTGTTGCCTTACATATGAAAATACAGTAAGAATAGAGCAAAAAGCATTTCTCATGGCTTGAATATATCAGTAGAACATAGTAGAACACAGATCCTGACAGTTATGCTTATATGGTAAGTGTCTTCGCCCAAAGGTTAGTACATATACCTACATAGGTTGCTGCCCACGAGGTGGAGGCACCATCAGGGGTGCTGGACCATAAATAACATTCCCCTCCTTGTTGCCTTCAAAAGAAAAGAAAAGGGAACAACCACAGGAAAGTAGTGGGATGGAGCTATAAAAGCCATTGTTTACAAGCCTGAGGCACGAGCCCTGTAAAGGAATCCGAGTTGTTCACGATGTTGTCTAAGAGTACATCCCAGACAGCAAAGTGTAAGTAAATCAAAAATGCTTGGATAATAACAAAAGCTTTAAAAGTTAATTCCAACCAAGTATTGGACAGAGCAGTGCTTAAATCACCATCGTAAAAAAGAGCATTAAGAGCATCACCAGGCTTAGAAATATTATTACTAATATAGATAAGATGTGAATCCTTTCTAGCTAAAAGGGATTTCAAAGAAAGTGTCGAAGGGTCAATATGTACATTGAATACAGGCAAATATTGAGACAAGACAAGCAAGTATTGCGGATCAGTATGAATAACATCTGGTTCAGGGAGAGGAACAGGAGTAATAACTGTGTGACCAATTACTGATTTCTGCTGTGGAGTAAAAAAGAAGTTAGGAGTATTAATAGCACAAGACTTGGCACCATAAGCAAAGAATTTATGATTTATCACCACACAATACTGTCCATCGGAATTGTAGGTAACTCTTACAGTTGGAACCCTCCATTGTTGTAGACGTATAGGACAAGCAAAGGACTGGTTGGTGAGCCGTGATGTGAAGTGATGTACCTCCTCCAGGTAGCTTCAGGATGCAGCTGTTTTGGCAGTGGGCGCTAAAGGTGCAGCTTTCAAAGATTGTTCAGTAAGGTTAGACAGCAGATCATCACCCAAGGAAGAAGACCAGTCGAGATGTTCTGAAGCATAGCCACAGACAGATTTGGCAATGTCAAATACGTCACAGCAGCACAGGTAATAATATCCCTTCTTGGCGCAGCAGTTGGTATGCAGTGCAACCCAAGCTTGTAGAACACAGTGATGAACAAGCAAAGAAGGCAAGTCAGTTCTTTCTCAGTAAATGTTCTCATCAAGATGGAATTAATAGCAGACAGTTTGTCAAAGACAGAAGTTTGTGGATCAAAGCAAGGTAGTGACATAGTGAAAGTAACGAACATGTTGTCATGAATTGAGCATTTCTTAGCTAAATAGTAGGGTGCTTGATTTGGATAGCGTGAACCATACCCAAGATTTCAAGCAGTAGACATAGAAATATTAACAGAATTTGACATACACAATGTAATGCATGCAGTAGATTTGCAGTGAAGAAAGTACCATCTAGACATTATCCTATCATGTATAATATCTGGAATGTGTCCTGTTTCCAAGTCCCTGAAGAGATTGTTAACAGTGGCAATTACATAAGAACCATAAGGTGAGCATAAATGTTCATGGGCAATATATTGCTTGTCTGCCTCCTTGTTATTTTGAAAAATCAATTAATTAATTTTGTTTCTAGGGACATGGATATGTTGTTCATCCACACTTATTGGCAGGTTCCTTGCCACTTTAAATCTTGCCGGAAGGTCTTCAAACTGGCTCCTCCCACCCACCTGGGTGGTAAAACTCTCGGCTCCGCCCCATGACGCTAGATCTTCCTTACCGCTTGGAAGCTCAGGTTCCCTCCTTAACGCGCTGCGTTTAAGACTGGTTCCTAATTCTTCGAAAGTTCGAAATCACAAAGTTTTTAGCTAAAAAGACTGCGGTCTTCTTCTCCTCGCAGCTGCGATGGACAAATCGACTCCTGGTTTTTGGAGGTGCCCTTGCGGGCAGAAGATGTCTAGGACGGATCCGCACTCCACGTGCATCTACTGCCTGGGCCTTGCGCGACCCGACCCGCAGGCTCTGCGACTTAGTGCTTCTTCGCTGGCCTACGTCCCCGGAAGACCGTGCTGCCCGACACAACTGGGGCGCCCGAGAAAAGAATTCCACCGTGAAATCTAAAGAGGCCCGATTGGCGGTGTCCGCGGGCGGTGGGCTCGGCGGATCAGCTCGAGCAGATGATCGCCTCAAGAGGAGGCGGCGGGCCGCTTCTACCTCGGCTCGGCATTTGTCCTGCTCTCTCGGTGCCTCGTATCGGCTTCTTTAGGAGCTTTGTCTGACCCTCTCGACCAAAGGTGAGGGTCCAACTTCTTGGGACCTTTTCCAGGTCCAAAAGAGCCAGTAAGTCTCTCCGTCGGCGCTTTTGGGAGCCGGGAAAGATCCCTCCCTTGTCGACAGTGCTGATTCGGTCCCCTCAGCTCTCGCCACTGGCTTCGGTGTCCCGTCAGGCCAGTTGACGAGACTCCCGTCGGCAGCGGTCGAGATTTTCTCGACCCGCTGGACGGGTTGTCGGCTGGAGAAGCTGAGAATCCCTCTCCCGGTTTCCCGGTGGGAGTTGAGGATCCCGCCGGCTCGCCTGTGCCTCCAGTTCGAGCCCTCGGTGGGATCGTCAAGCCGAGGGAGGCCGATTTCCAACACTTCTCCTCGCCTCGGCCTAGTCGAGACTCTCGGTCTCGGTCTCAGACATCCTCGCGGTCCAACCGATCCTGCCGCCATGAGTCGGTTCGGCCCCGCACCGCAAGCGGGCGCTGCCACTCTTCCTCTTCCTCGGACGAGGGGAGGCTTCGGCGCAAGTTGCATCGGAGGTACGAGGAACTCATGTGGCAACAGCTCCTTTTGACCGGGAATAAGCCGACCCAGTCGTCTTCCCCGGCCATTAAGTGGCTGTCACCGGAGCAGCCGAAACAACCCCTCGTTGTAGTCGAGGAGCCTGTTCTCAGGCCGGTTGTTCGGCCAATTCCAGCTGCCCCACCGATTCTGGTGGAACCTCCGCCCACAGCCATTAGTTGGGGCTCCGACCAAAAATTCTCGGTCGGCCTTGGGTTTCCACATAGGCTGTCTGTCACCCACTCCCGATAAACCTTGGCAGGTGGAGGTGGCAAAGGCCCGAGGCAGCTCTTTGAGATTCTTCTGAGTCCGATGATGGTTCCTCCTCTTCTCCAAACGCATGGACTTGGAGTCCTCGGAGGGCAGTCAATGGACGAAAGCGCCTTCGCTTCTTAGGGTTGCCTGACTCATCTCGAGTCCACCGGGATGAAGCTCGAACCCGTTTCTAAACGGGCCAGGTATCCCCTCACGGAGATTCTGGACCGAGGGGATTCTCCTACGGAGGCCTTTCCGGTGGCCGAAGCCATAGTGGGTCCGGCCTTGGAACTTTGGCAGTGTCCTGCTTCCTGCCCTGCGCCTTCGGCCAGGTTGGCCAGGAAGTATGCGGTCCCTAACGGTTCCCTGTCCGGTTTTTCGGAACACCCCTCGGCCGAGGGGTTGGTTACCGACAGCGTTTTCCGGCGTGCCGGGAACGCCAGGGATGTGGACAAACCTCCCGACAAGGAATCCAAGAAATTGGATTATGCCGGGCGGAAAGTCTATGCTGCGTCCTCTCTCGGCCTTCGTCAGGCCAGTTCGGCCGTCCTCATGGCACATTTTTCTCACGCCCTGTTGGGCTCCCTGGATGAGGTTGTCCCTCATCTTCCCGCAGATCTGCAGACTACGGTCAGGCAGGTGCGGGACCAGGGCAGGGCGGTGGCCAAACAGCAGCTCCAGACTGCGTTAGACATCGGGGACTCATGTGCCAGGTCTGTGGCGGCCGCAGTGGCCATGCGTCGTTGGGCTTAGCTGAGGATATCCACCTTTACCTTGGATACCCAGCACAAGTTGGCGGATGTTCCCTTTTTGGGAACTGACCTCTTCGGCCCTGGGGTGGAAGGTCACCTGCAGAGGATCAAGAAGTCCAATGCTACCTTGGACTCGGTCTCTTCCGCTCAGAAGGACAAAGGCCGCAAGCCACAGCCTAAGCCCTTTCGTCCTTCTGCGCCTGCGCCGCCCGCCCAGCAACGCTAGGCCAGCAGGCTCGACATGGTATCCAAACCAAGCCGTCGGTTTCCTCCAACAGGAAGCAGGAGGTAAGGCCCGGAGGTCCCTCGGCCGGTCCTCCTCCAAGCCTGCCCAGTGGACGGGCTGAGGGTGTCGCCCCATCCCTGTCACCTCACCCCTGGTTCCCTGCGTGGGGGGACGGCTCAGACACTTCCTTTCCGCCTGGTCCGCTGTTACCACGGACAGGTGGGTACTGGAGGTGGTGGGAAAAGGCCTACCTCTGGAATTCAAGCAGGCCCCGCCCTTCAGAGCCGTCGCACCTCGGGGGGCCTCGGGGTCCGCAGCCTCACTGGCGGGTCGCTGAGCCGACATCGCTCTCCTCCTCCAAAAGGAGGCGATCATGGAGGTGGAAGACCCCCCTTCAGACCCGGGGTTCGTGTCCAGGTATTTCCTGGTTCCAAAACGGACAGGGGGCTGGCCCTCATTCTCGACCTACACGACCTGAACAAGTTCCTAAGGTCTCGAACCTTCAGGATGGTCACCTCGCAGATAATACCATCTCTGAACACGGGCGATGGTTCTGCTCTCTGGACCCACAGGACGCCAGCGTTCTTTCACGTCCCTATCCAGTCCGTCCACATCGAGATTCCTCCGCTGAGTGGAGGGATCCTCTTCGAGTTCCGAGCCATGCCCTTGGCTTATCTCCAGCTCCCAGGGTCTTCACCAAATGCATGGCAGTGGTGACAGCATTCCTCGCGCGGGGGTCAGGTGTACCTTACCTGGACGATTGGCTGATAGCAGCCTCCTCCAGACGGAGGTGGAGCGGTCCAGAGATCTGGCCCTCCAGGTTTGCTCTCAGTTGGCCTTCTCATCAAGGAGGCCAGAGTGAACTCGAGCGAAGCAGGTGATCCTGTTCATCGGGCAGAGCTCGACTCTCTTCAAGCCAGAGCCGCGGCTCCCGGCGGACAGGGCCGAGGTTCTTACCTCCTTTGCCCAATCATTTCTGGTTGGGCAATCGCCCCTGCCGGGACTTCCTGTGCCTTCTGGGTCTCATGGCGGCCTGTACCAGCGTGGTCCGTTAGGCGCGCTGGCACATGCGCCCCCTTCAGTGGGGACTGGCCAGCCAGTGGTCACAACGCTGCGATCCTTTGGACCAGCTAGTGATAGTGACCCAGGAGATGTGGAACGCTCTCCAGTGGTGGACCGTTCCATTCCATCTGCAGGAGGGCATCCCGTTTGTCCGCCCCGAGCCGACGGTCTCTCTATCGACCGATGCCTCTCTGATGGGTTGGGGTACCCATCTGGGGGAACACCGAGTGCACGGCCTCTGGTCCCCGCGGGAGTCCCGATGCCACATCAACCTGCTGGAGCTCCGAGCGGTCCGCCTAGCTCACACCGCCTTTGCTCCGTTTCTCCGGGGTCAGTCCGAGTCGAGCGGACAATACCACGACCATGTACTACCTGAACCGCCAGGGCGGGGCCGCCCATGCTTCTATGCAAGGAAGCTCTCCGCATTTGGTCACTCATGTGCAGCCTGGAGGCGGATCTCCTAGCCATTCATGTGGCAGGAGCCTCCAATACCCTGGCCGATGCCCTGGGCGGATAGGGCTGCATCTCACAGTGGTCTCTCCTGCGGAGGTAGTACTAGATCTGTTCTCCCACTGGGGCACACCTCAGGTGGACCTGTTTGCCTCAGGAGAGACGACGCTGAGGCTGTTTATGCCCGCCTCCCTCAGCAGGGCTCGCTGCAGGGGGATGCCTTCTCGAGGCTGTGGACCCCGGGCCTCTTTTATGCCTTTCCCCCATTTCCCTTGATTCACAAGGTGCTTCTCAAGGCAAGGAGGGACAAGGCGCAGGTGATTCTGATAGCCCCAGACTGGCCCGCGCAGTTCGGTACCCAGATCTCCTCAGCCTCAGCTCCAGGCTCCGAGGCAGCTTCCAGCTCGCCCGGACCTGCTGTCAGTCAATCAGGGAAGGTGTTCCATCCGGACCTTCAATCCCTGCACCTGACGGCCTGGTTCCTGAGTGGCTAGAGTTCCAGGCCTTGGTCTTTTCCGACAAGGTCTCTCAATGTTGTTGAGGCGCCCTGTAAGGAGTCGATCAGAAATGTTACGCCTTCAAAATGGAAGAGATTCTCATTTGGTGTCAGGCAAGGGCTTGGACCCTTCCTCCTGTTCTGTGGCAAGCATTTTGGACTATTTATGGTCCTTTCTAGTCAAGGGCTTAGGTCGCATCGACCCCAAAGGTGCATCTGGCAGCCATCTCTGCTTACGGGCGCGGGCCGGGGAGCAGTCGGCGCAGGAAAAGGTGGTCGGCCGCTTTGTCAAAGGCCTTGATCACATTTCCCCTCCGGTGCGAGAACCTCCACCTCCGTGGGATTTACTGCTGGTACTGGCAAAGCTCATGGGCAAGCAATTCAAACCAATGCACAGGTGTGATCTCTCTCACCTGTCGTGGAAGACCGCCTTCTTGGTGGCTGTCACGTCAGCCAGCAGGATGGGAGAGCTCCAGGTGCTTTGCATCGAGTCTCCTTACCTGGTCTTCTACAGGGACAAGGTTGTCCTGCGCCCCCACCCGGAATTCCTTCCGAAGGTGGTGTCGGAGTTTCACCTTAACCAGGTGCTGACTCTGCGGTGTTCTACCCCAATCACACCTCGGAGGTCGAATATAGGCTCCATACTCTGGACCCTAGAAGGGCTCGCTTATTATAAGAGCGCACGCTGAAATTCGGGAGAGGTTCGCCAGCTGTTTGTCACCTACGCTGAAGCCGCACTCCGGCAGACCTGCAGCCAAGCGGACGATAGGCAGGTGGGTCACCTCCCATAGATTGTTGCTATAAGTTGCGGGCATGGAGCCTCCCAGAAGGATAAGAGCTCATTCTACCCGTCATACTGCTGCATCGGTGGCTGCTTCCAGGGACGTCCCTATCCAGGAAATCTGCAGGGCTGCTACCTGGAAGTCAGCACACACCTTTATTATCCATTACCACATAGATCTTGAGTCACGCCGGGATGCTGGTTTTGGGGCCTCGGTTCTCCAGTCTTTATTCCCTAAGTAGGGGGTGTGCGCCTTGCCTCCCTCCTCCCGGAGAACTGCTAGGAGTCTGCCAATAAGTGTGGAGGAACAACATATCCATGTCCCTAGAAATACAGGTTACTCACCTGTAACAGGAGTTCTAGGAATGGTATATGTTGTTCATCCTACGACCCACCCGACCTCCCCGGCTTCAACGACAACCTGAGCTTCCAGCGGGCCAGATCTGGCGTCATGGGGCAGAGCCGAGAGTTTTACCACCTGGGTGGGTGGGAGAAGCCAGCTTGAAGACCTTCCGGCAAGATTTAAAGCGGCAAGGAACCTGCCAATAAGTGTGGATGAACAACATATACCATTCCTAGAACTCCTGTTACAGGTGAGTAACCTGTATTTTTAGTGTCGTTGTACCCTTTAGTGAGTTCCTGCATGTTATAAACTGTAAAAAGCTCTTCCTGACTTAAACCATTTACACCATGTAACAATAGTGGTAACACATCAATTTTAATAGCTTGTTGAAAGTTAAGTGTTTGTGCTTTAATAGCAGTTATATCTGCTCTTTTCCAGATAGATATTCCTGAACCAAAAAGGCCAGAGACGGTGCCTGCTGCACCGGTAACATCTGCAGCATCACGCCTGGTGCGTGGCTTACCTTTAGCATTAGGTGCAGGTCTAAAAACTCCGAAGTGTTCAGTGGCATGAGGTCCACTAACTGGATCATTTGTGCGAGTTTGGTAGGCAGCTACAATGTCTAGAAGCATCATACTGAAAAATTTAGAGGTGTTGGTCTTGTGACAGAGACCAAACTCGGCCATATTCCAATGTGTAAGATTAAAAATAACTGGAACATGCATAAATTGTACATTATTAATTAAAGCTCTTGGAAGGGAAGTGGCGGTCAAACCACTAGGAGGACCAGGCTTCTGAGAAGGACATTCAGTTAGTTCTTCTTCTTCAGTGGGTGGGACCACAGAAAAGAACATAGCTTCAGTAGCCATATAGTAGTGAAGACAGAAAGCTTGTGATTCCTCAGAGGTGAGGTGGTCACAAAAGGTAGGATCTATCAGAGCAGTTCAGTTGTAGAGACCAGTCTAGAAGAAGCTTGTCGAATAGAGAGTATACCATTTGGTGCAATCCCTGTGTTTGGCCATCCGTGAAAAGTACTTTTAGATAAACGTGCTACAGGAAGTGTGTAACCATTAAAATCAGTTTGCCATTGTATCTGCAATGTGGATTTGTCTGGAGTTGCTACCATGGCATTAAGATTGGAATCTGAGCCTTCCTTTACAGTAATCAATTTGTTGGGAACGTCAATACGTACTCCCTGGGGGCTGGAGATGGGTGCATCTCTAGCTGAATGTTCAGGTTTGTCAAGCAAATGTGCTATGTGTTGTCTGTGTTCAGTCATAAGGTGTTTGTCTTGAGAGGAAGTCAAAGAAAGTAGTCTCACCAGGATGAGGAGGTGCAAGATAGCCATCTTGCAGGTGTATCTAAAAGAAACAGAAAAGGATTGTTAAGTGAGGGGTACTATTCCATCCTAAGAGGGTTGGGAAAATTAATTAGTCACCCTTTATGTAACTTGAGCTGATTAGCATGGAATCACTTGTCAAGTGGTCTGTTTTTGATGCTGAACTCTCACCTGATAAACAGTAGGGCTCAGTCTGTTGACAGTGTGATATGGGCCTTCCCATTTACTGGTAAATGAGTGAGCCTGTGGTCTGTATTGGAGAAGCATGACTTGATTTCCAGCTTGCCAATCAACTTCTTTGGCATGCTTATCAGAATGAGCTTTTGCTTGTTGTTGAGCTTTGCCCATCTGATTTGCAGCAAACAAATGTGTCTTCATGATGTCATTACAAAGTTTTTCAATGTATTTATCCACAGATACCCGATCTGCAGTAGAGGTATGACGGTCAATCAACAGGTGCTTAGGTAATCTCATGGCTCTACCAGTCATAACCTCATAAGATGTGTACTGAGTAGTTGCTGCAGGAATGCCCCAAATTGCCAACAGCAGTAGTGGCAAGAGGGAATCCCAATCCTTAGGATTGTCTTTGATGAATTTGCATAACATCTGTTTGATTCTTCTATTTGCTCTTTCTACCTGGCCTGAGGATTGAGGATGGTATGGGATATGAAATTTTTGATTTACTCCAAGCATTTGGAGTGTCTCTTTTATCAGCCCAGCTGTAAAACTGGTTCCCTGGTCTGAGTCTACCTTAAGGGGTAGGCCCCACCTGGAGAACAACTGATCGACCAGGATCTTGGCAGTTGTCTTTGCCGTGTTGTTTTTAGTGGGGAATGCCTCAACCCACTTGGAAAACAAATATGTGACAAGTGCATACTTGTTCTTGCTGGAGTTAGTCAAGGGGTCAATGAAATCGATTTGAATCACATTCCGTGGTCCAGATTGCCTTTGTGGCGATAGTTTGCCATTTCTTTCCACCGAAATTGGACTGTTCTGTGCATACACTATGCATTTGTCCACATAGTGCTCTATATCGTTGGTCATACCAGGCCACCAGATGACTGTTTTAAGTCTCTGGGTGGTGTTATCTGCTCCTTGGTGTCCACCAGTGGTGGTGTCATGAACCATATGGATGAATTCGGTTCGTAAGAAATGTGGTACAACCCACAGTTTGTTACCTGTATCCTCCTTCCTATACCAGATCAGTTTCTGATCATGAGATAGGTGTATGTTGTCAGAGTGTCTCTTGTATGGACTACCAGTAAGTAGTTCCTGTTCAGTTCCTTTGTCTAGGTATTTGAACACATCTTTTAGTTCTGGGTCAGATTTCTGTGCAGCAGAAAGGTCCAGTGGAGGTTCTGTCTGCGGTTTCTGCCTGGTGTTGGCAGCTCAGAAGATGGCTGCCACAGCTACTGGGTGAGTCATTGACCATGTCCCCCCGAGCACCTGCTTTGGCAAGCGAGTCTGCTCAATCATTGAATTATGATAAGGGCCATTTTTGCGGTGATCCTTTACCTTGTGAATACACAGTTTAGGAGTAAACTGCTGGGTAGGTGTGTGTATGTACACAAACAAATCCCTGTATTTGACAGGCGTGCCATCAGAGGATGTAAAATTATTTCTTTCCCAGAATGGTAGAAATTCAGTAAGGGAGGAACAGACCCAATTGGAGTCTGCAAAGATGATGGCTTCTTTATCACCATGGGGCATGACCTCTAGGGCGCAGGCCACAGTTTCCAATTCGGCATACTGTGAGGAAAGGACGTTACATTTCCTAGAAATGCACCTAAAATCGCCATCTTGATCTAATATGAGCTCACCAAATCCTGCTACCTGTTCTCCCTCCACATAGGAGGCGGAGCCGTCTGTGAAGACGCAATACATGTTGGTGTCCTCTAATAAAATATCAGGTGTAGCCGGTAAGAATGGTCCTGGCTCAGGTATGTCAGGAGGCTGGGGTGCACAATCATGTGGATTACCTGTATAGAGTAGGCCGTGAGCCCGGATGGATGGCATTTTTGCAGGTAGTGCTTTGATATCCCTGTCCTGCAAAAGCCAAAGACCAGTGAGTAAGTCTAGTATTGGAGACTGGACCATCTTTTACTTTGCATTAAAGTAGAAAGTTGGTTGGGGTGTGTATGATAACAGGTGCATACCCAATGATGTACACAAAATGTTTGACAGCCCAGTAGGTTGCCGAGAGTGTTCTTTCACAGAGACTATACTTTCTCTGTACTGGGGACAGCATCTGAGAAGCATAGGCAATGGGCCTGAAATATCCATTGTATCTTTTTGCCAGCACTGTAGACATGGCCACATCAGATGAGGCAGTTTCCAAATGGAATGAAAGATTTGGGTTGGGATTGATCAGTTGCTGGGGCTGAGTTTAAGGTCTGTTTGAGCTGTGTTAGAGCATCAGTATGAGTAGGGCCGCATGTCCATGGGACATCCTTTTTCAGAAGTTCATATAAGGGAGTGGCCTTCAAGGCAAAGTCAGGGATAAAATCCCTGGAATAGTTTACCATTCCTAGGAAGCATCTGAGTGTTGCCACGCTTGTAGGAAGTGGAAGATCTTGCAAGCCCTGGTTCTTATTGACAACTGGGCACCTACCATGGTCTGTGATGCGTAGGCCAAGGAAGATGACCTCCTTCTCACACAATTGTGCCTTGGAGGGGTTGCACTTGAGGCCTGCTCTTGTTAAGAGAGATGAAAGTTTGTCTAGAAGGGCCAAATGATCTTCTTTCATGGTGGTTGCTAGAAGCAAATCATCCACATACTGCAGGAGACACGTGGGTATGGAGAACCCCTGCAGAGCATCCATCATGTGAAGATGGAAGAGGGAGGGGCTGTCGTGAATGCCCTGGGGAAGATAGGTCCAGGTGTACTGGTGTCCATCAAAGGTGAAAGAAAATTTGTATTGGCTTTCCTGTGCTAATGGGAGTGACCAAAACCTATTAGAAATATCAATAGCTGTGAACCACTTTTTGTCAGGTATCAACAGCTTGAGTACATCAGATGCTGATGCCACGGTTGGTGCACAGCTAGGAGTAACCTGAATGAGTTTTCTTTAATCAGTTGTAAGTCTCCAGGCCCCTTTTGGCTTTTTCACGAGTCAAATAGGTGAACTGACAGTGGAAACACAGGTCCTAATCACTCCTTGTTGAAGCAGTGATTGGTTGGTTTCCCTCAATGATGGCAAGACTTCAACAGGAAATGGATACTGTTTCAGCCTCACAGGATTAGGCCCTGTGATTTCAGTGGTTGTGTGCATCCTACCATAGTCGTGTTTGTTGGTGGCAAACACGTCAAGGTGTTTTTGCAGTAGAGGTGCAAGCTCTGAAAACAGGTCATGACTTTTGAACAGAGCCATGATGTCATACTCCTTGTTGTGGGAGATAGCTGTCACCACATGTGAGTCAGGTATGGTGACAGCATGACACTGTCCTTTGATCTGAATGAGTAGCCTGTTGGCTAGATCCACTACACAGCCATGTAATGCTAGGAAGTCAATATCCAATATGCTGGGGTGATGACGTAGAACCATGAGGTGAAAAGCAAAATTAGTCCTGAGGTGGCCTACCACCACAGATAGAGGAATAGATCGGTAGGTGTGTAGCTAGGTACCATCTACACCTTGTGCACTGGTCTTCTAGCTGGTAGTCCAGTCAGATGAGGCTGGGTCCTTATCACGGACGACTGACATGGCTGCTCCAGTGTCCAGGAGCATGGTAAGTTGGCGGCCCCCGACCATGGCCTTTACACAAGGCCATCCGTTTGTGTCAACAATCAGGTTACTTATAATCTGGACCGGAGCCTGTAATTGTCAATCTGTGTATTCAGAATCAGCATCATCTTCCTGTTCCTGAAATCGAAGGCCTGCAGGATCTTCTAAGGCCTTCTATATGTCTTGCAATGGGTGAAAGTGTACTTGTGACGTCACAGGCGCAGTGACGGCCTACGTGGGTGATTCCACTTTGGATGTCACGTTGACTTGGCCAGTAACTGACGCAACCTCCCCACGGCTGCACGATGACTTGACAGCTGGGGCTAGGGCAGCTTTAGTTCGTGTTGCTGTAACCCCCCTCTCGGCACAAATTTCCTCCAACAGCTTGTGGAAGGTTTCATTCTCTTCTCTGATCTGGTGATAGCTAGGACCATTTCGGTACCAGTTTTGGCTATTTTGTTGGGCATTTGGATTTTTCAAATTGCTTTTGCTGACTCTATTGTTCCAGTTGTCTCTATTGTTCCGCCCCCCACCTTGTTTGACTGTCATCAGAAGGGGGTGTCATTTTTCTGGTTGTTTCCGTTCACCATATAGTGGGTCGGGGTGTCCGAGGTAGGCTGTATTGCAGCTACATTGTTGGATTTGCCGGAAGAAAGGGTACGGAGGTAGACCAGATAGGCCCATTCCATCTTTGCAAGAATAACGTCAAACTTGTCAGTGTCCGGGTAAACATTAAGCTCAACCTTTTCTTACAAGGCCAAAGTTATGTTCCGGATGTATAAATCCTTGTACTCAATCTGGTTCATATTGTAGTCCTCATTTGTGAGGGACTTCCCAGTTCTATTTGCCAGCCACAACCATTGGTGGTAGGCGGCTGGGCTTTCCTGTACACCTTGCTTGACCTTGTGGGCCAAGCGTGATCCCGCGATTCCCGGGGAATTTACACATATGAGTGCAGAGGCGATCTCGTCAAAGGTAGCAGTACCAGAGTTCCGTGTGGCCCCTGGGAGTTTGGCCGAGAGGGTAGGTTCAGTTGTCTGTCGCAAGACCTGAACCTGGTACTCGGGTTGGAGAGAGAGCTTCTCGCAAAGGGAATGCAGTTTATCCAAGTGGCAACTGAGATTGTCAGTTGAGCCCATCTGTCCGATGCTCAGTGCAATTTGCTGCTCAGAGTGAGTGACTTGTGGGGGGTTGGAAGTATGCATAGTTGTACCCAATTCAGTATGTAGCAGGGCCCCGCGAAGCACAGCCTCTGCTGCCGCATGAGCGATTGCCCTGTACGTGTGATCCTGAGTAACAGAATCCTTTAGCATTTTGTCAGTTTGGTCCTGGATGGCCCTCTTTTGATCCTCCAGGACAGTGATCCTATTAATCATATCGTGAATCTCCGACTCATCTCCTTTAGTGAGAGGGGCGAGCGGGGATGCATCACGGAATATAGGCCCTCTGCCTGTTTAATGAGGGCTGCCATCTTGGCATTGTACATGGTATTCGCCATGTTTGTGTGGACATGGCGACGCAGTGTGCGTGCTGATGTCAGTGCCATCTTCTGGATGGCCAGCGGAAGTTGCTACACCACGGGGGTTTGACTTGCATGTGACATGGCATGCCTCGTCATCCAAGTCAGAATCGTCATCGCTGGATGTCGTAATCGTGATGGGCGTATACTGGAACCCGTTCATGGCCTTAACATGGCCGTCAGGAACCTCCTGCTGATGGCGCAACTTCACCATCTTTTTAGACAGACAATAGTAAAGCAGCTGGAAAACTGGTAAAAATGCCTTGGCGCCGTCACCAACCACTTTCTGGTCCCCCGTGGGTGAACTGTGATGCCAAGGGGGTACACTGTCACTCGCAGAGGGAGTGTAAAGGGGTCCAGTGTGGGTCTGCCATGTCCGAGACCAAGACGGTGTGGGTTTGCCACAACTGCTACCATCGTAAGCAAGAGTAGGTCTAAGTAGGCAAAAAATGCACTACACTACTCGACATTCAAAATCAATTGAATGTGAATCTTCCTTTGTACATTCCAGCCTGCATTCGGATGCCAAAATGTAACTGGAGTGATAAATCACTCTTCTCAGGTTCCTGTTGGACCTGCTCAGAAGGAAGAGACAACAGACAAGTGGTACTCATGTAATAAATGAAATTTATTGCTGGCCAGGTGGCTCTGAGGGTTGAGGCGCTGGACGCAACACACCTCGCGCCACGCTGGCAACCCGGGTTTGGATGCAAGCCTGGGTTGTCAGGGGTTAGCAGGGGAGGGATAGGATCGAGCATCCAGAGGACTGCTCTCCTATCCTGGGGAGGGTTGAGGGCTCTTACCGCTCTGCAGCGGCCTCTGGTGACGATCGGGGCACTGTAAGAGTCAGTGCAATTGGGTGGAGTGCAGCAGACGTTGGCACGTTGTGCCTCAGACTTCATTGCACGTCTGCACTCCAGGGGGACCTAAGGAGGAAAATGGCAGCATTTAACCGTGGCAGCTTGATTGGCACAACTTCCTTGCCTGGTGGGGCCCGTAGTGCATGGTCGCATGCCGGTATTGGTTCCCAACCTGGCGTGGGGATTAGGGGAGGTCCCTTACGAAGGTACGGCAGCATATGCCAGCCGGTGAGTGGACGTGCCTCCGGGATCGCTCGAGCGAAGTGGAGCGGTGGCTGGATGATCGCAGGTTAGGCTGCATGAGGAAAAAAGAGAAATACAATAAAAAAAATAAATTAATTAAATTTATTACAGATCAGTAATACAGGCTTACTACCATTACAGTGTGATCACTGGGAGAACACCAGTTTTTCTTACCTCGGTAAATGCAGTCTCTCGTCTATTCTCAGAGAAGCTACATGCTACAAAGGGTCTTATACCCTGATAATTACTATGGCAACAGCTAAAGAAGATACATAAAATGTATATAATTGGACAAAGACAGGTGGTCTGAGCAAACTGTCCTAACTAATGTAAAACTTACATAGCTTGCAGAGATAAACAGTGGACCTCTGTAGTACAAGGTCATTTGTAGTGGTGTACAAGTACTAAAGATGGCAATGTTGCCTTACATATGAAAATTCAGTAAGAATAGAGCAAAAAGCATTTCTCAGGGCTAGAATATATCAGTAGAACATAGTGGAACACAGATCCTGACAGTTATGCTTATATGGTAAGTGTCTTCGCCCTAAGGTTAGTACATATACCTACATAGGTTGCTGCCCGCGAGGTGGGGGCACCTTCAGGGGTGCTGGACCATGGATAACAACACAGAAGGAGCTGCAGATAGCTGAAGGAATTAAGGGGGGGGGCTTTCTATCGATATATAAGTGAGAAAAGGGACAAGAAGGAAGGTATTGTTTGGCTTAAGAAAGGGGTGGAGTGGGCGGAGGATAATGGGGGGAAAAGCAGAGATACTAAATGAATACTTCTGTTCTGTCTTCACCAAGGAGAAGAACGGACCAGTGCCTTCAGGAGGGAAAAGAGGAGCGGAAGGGGAACACATATATAATCATAGAGGAGGATAGAGTGAGGGAGGGGCTGCTGGCATTGAAGGTGGACAAATCACCCCAGGCCCAGACAGCATACATCCAAGGATAGTAAAGGAACTGGCTGAGGAGCTGGCAGGGCCACTGGCAGACCTATTTAATAGTTCATTAGAGTCAGGCGTGGTACCGCAGGACTGGAGAACAGCGCATGTAGTGCCCCTCCACAAAAGTGGTCCCACAGATGACCCAGGGAATTACAGACCAGTCAGTCTGACCTCCATTGTTTGCAAGCTCTTGGAGACCATACTAAAGGAAAGGTTGGTGAAATATCTAGAGGAGCATGATCTCCAGGATGAGAGGCAACATGGGTTCATTTGGGGGGGGGGGGATTGTGTCAAACATCTGATTGACTTCTTTGACTATGTCACTAAGACAGTAGACAGGGGCCAAGCAGTAGACATCCTCTATTTTGATTTCAGCAAGGACTTTGACTCTGTGCCCCACAAAAGGTTGATCAGGAAGTTGGTGGATCTTGGAGTTGATGAAAAGATGGCCAGATGGGTGCAAAACTGACTGAGGGGCAGAATCCAGGAGGTGATTGTGGGGGGAGAGTTATCTGGCACCAGAGAGGTAACCAGTGGGGTCCCGCAGGGCTCAGAGCTGGGGCCAGTGTTGTTCAGTGTCTTCTTCAGTGACATTGGAGATGACATTAAGGGCAAAATGTTTCTATTCGTGGATGACACCAAGCTCTGTGGGAGAGTAGACACAGCTGACAGGATACAGGCCCTACAGGATGATCTGGAAAAGCTGGGGAGGTGGTCCAGGATTTGACAGCTTGGCTTCAATGCCAAGAAATGCAGAGTTATGCATATTGGAGCCAAGAATCCCAGGACAGAGTACTACCTGAGTGGAGTCCGAGTATCTGCATCAGAAGAGGAGAAGGACCTGGGAGTGATGATCAGTAGTGACCTGAAGCACTCCACGCAGTGCAAGAAAGCAACAGCAAAGGCAAACAAGATGCTGGGATGCATAACTAGGAGGATCAGTAGTAGGAGAGAGGAGGTTATTCTGCCCTTGTACAGGTCACTGGTAAGGCCGCATCTAGAGTATGGAGTTCAGTACTGGTGCCAACACCTTAAAAAGGACACTAACCTGTTGGAGAAGGTCCAGAGGAGGGCTGCAAAGATGATAGTTGGTCAGCAGGGTAAGGCATACGAGGAGAGATTGAAGACACTGGACATGTACTCCCTGGAAGACAGAGCGAGAGGGACATGATTGGGACCTTCAAGTACTTGAAAGGGATAAATAAGGTTGATAAGGAGAGTCTCTTTAAGCTGAGTGGCAACCATAACACGAGGGGGCACAGTCTTAAGCTGGAGGGTGGGAGGTTTAGGATGGAGGTCAGGAAGCACTTCTTCACAGAGAGGGTGGTGGACACTTGGAATGTGCTGCATGAAGAGATCATCTCATTGAAGACAGTTGCCAGCTATAAGAGAGGGTGGGATAACCAAGGGGGAAGGTAAGGATCATGGATAGGGAGGATGGGAAGAGTGGGGAGGGAGGGCAAGGACATTAACTCAAGCTGTGGACCCTGGAATACGAAGAGACTTGATAGACCAAATGGCCTTATTCTGCTGGCTTCTTTGTATGCTTGTATGTACCTTGGGACTTGTTGCTGGTACTGGCAGTGCTCTTGGGCAAGCCATTCAAACTGATGCACAGGTGTCACATCTCACTTGTCATGGAGGATTACTTTTTTTGGTGGCTGTCACCTCCGCCAGAAGGATTAATGAGCGAGCTCCAGGTGCTTTCGATAGAGTCTCCATACTTGGTGTTCCACAGGGACATGGTTGTCCTCTGACCCAGCCCGATGTTCCTAACAAAGGTTGTTTCCAGGTGTAACCAGGTGAGTAACCTTCCGGTGTACTTCACCAATCCAGCCCCCAGAGGCCAAGCACAGGTTCTACACGCTGGACCTGAGGCAAGCGCTCGCTTGTTACATGGAGTGCATGGCTGGAGTTTGGGGAGACGTTTGCCAGCTCTTTGTCACCTATGCTGAAGCCACACTTGACAGCCCAGCAGTTGAGCGGACGATTGGCAGGTGGATTGTCTCCTGCACTGACCTCTGCTGTAGGTTGGCTGGTAGGGAGCCTCCTGTTGGGCTAAGGGCTCATTCCACCAGACATACCGCTGCCTTGGTGACTGCTTCCAGGGATGTACCTATTCAGAAGATCTGCAGGGCTGCTACCTGGGAAGTCAGCACACACCTCTATCTCCCATTATCACATTGACCTTGAGTCACACCGGGATGCTGATTTTGTGGCCTCAGTTCTGTGCTCCGTGTTCCCTAAGTAGGGTTTTGCCTTGCCCCCTCCTCCTGGAGAACTGCTAGAAGTCTGCCAACATGTGGATTAGTGCACCATATCTACATCTCTAGAAATGAGGGTTAGTCACCTATAACCGTAGTTCTAGGAGTGATATATGGTGCACATCCGCACAATCCACCCGACTGCACCTGGCGAGTGGCAGACAGATCCCTGCTTCCAGCTTGCAAGATCTGACGTCACAGGGTGGAGCTGAGGCAGCTACCACCTGGGTGGGTGGGAGGAGCCTAGCTTGAAGATGTTCCAGCTGAACTTAAAGGGAAAAGAAGCCTGCCAAAGTGTGGATGTGCACCTTATACCACTCCTAGAACTATGGTTACAAGTGAGTAACCCTCATATTCTGAGTGAGGTCATTGTGTGGTGCCCCAAAGGTGGTAAGAAGGATGTTAACGTGCTGGGTTTCCACATCAATAGAAAAGGGGTAAATAAGCAACTGTGTCGATGATACCAGTAACTTGCACACAATTTACTAACACAGGTCAAGAAAGGGTGGATGTTGGCACCAGACAAAGAGGCGAGAGTCCAGAAATAGATTCCAAATACTTCACAAGGTTTTATTCTTACTAAACCAGGGAGGGGAAACACGGTCAAGGGGAACACTTTCTACACTTACTCTCCTGTACGTGGAGGACTCTAAATGAACAGCTGTAACAGCTCCACTTTATGAGTGGTCTATACTCTATGTCAACAAATCTCTATACAATATTCAAATACTACTCTGAGGTGCACTTCTACCTAGGGTCTCAATTATCTGGAGTACTCCACTCTAAGGAACTCTAAGCTTATTTTAACACTTTATGTTTGTCAATAAAAAAAGTACTTTCTCTGTCGTCGGGGAAGAAATTGAGTAGCAGGATAAAGCAAAAGGGAAACACTTGGCTGACAGGGCTAGCAACTAAGGGACTGTCAAGAGGATTTTGTACAGGCCCTGAGTCTCTTGGCCACACCCCACCTCTCTAGGTTTGCCGGACTTGTTAAGATGAAAGCAACGATTCTCTCCACTCAGAACCCACTGAGGGCCGCCGGAAATGAAACACACCAAACCCGGCCACAGCCCTCTTCTGGACTGCCGAGCTAAGACGAAGAAGATGCTGACCAACTGGCCCAAAGTCCTCTTCTGGACTTGCCGGGACACGAGGAAGAAGAAGAAGAAAGTGCTGACCAACCATCCCAAAGTCCTCTTCTGGACTGCTGGGACATGAGGAAGAAGAAGGAGGTGCTGACCAACCAGCCCAAAGTCCTCTTCTGGACTGCCGGTACACGAGGAAGAAGAAGAAAATGATGACTAACTGGCCCAAAGTCCTCTTCTGGACTGCCAGAACACGACGAAGATTCTGAAGAAAGGAAGTCTCTGAATGGGAAGCACCAACAGGGTTCTGGGCACCAAGGCTGGACGAGCCACGGACCACGTAAAATAAGAAACAGGATGATGAAGCAAAACACTGTGGGAGAAGATCTGGATAGCTCTTTGATACGGACAACAAAACCAGAAAACGGATGGTACCTTTGTACCAGGCCAAGCCGTACTTTGGGGAAACTTTGAAGAGCGGAAAACAATACACAGGACGTTGCAAATGACTGCGGCATGGTTCCTTGAAGATCTGCTGCTGGCAGCTTTGAAGATGCACTTGAGACAACTTCTGGAGTACAATGAAGAAGATTGATCTGGATACCAATGGTTAACAGATTCTGGAAAGCTTTGGAGGACTGATTCAAACACCTTGCAACTTGGAAGGCTGGCAACAAAGCAAAACTTTCTGGCACATTCACTGCTTGTAGCAATAGTTGCATGCAAAATAAAGTCTCAGTTCTTGTTGCAGTAGTCTCTTATTCAGTCTTAATGTTCAAATCACAGTAAATATACAAGCAATTCACTTTTCTGATAGAACCCCTAGCACTAGTGGACCTAACTAACAGGGGTCCCTCTGACTAAATCGGGTTCTTCCTGTTACTGCAACTCTGTATGGCTAGCTAGACTCCTTAAACATCCGGGGTCACTAATGCTGCTGGGCTTCTATAAAACCTGGGGAATCTAAATGGCTAGCAGTGGGTCTAACTTGCCCCCTTTATATGGCAGAGCATGTGGCAGTGGGCCTAAATTGCCCCTTTTAAGAAGTGGTGGGCCTCACTTGCCCCTTTAAGAACTGGTGGGCCTGACTTGCCCCTTTACACAGTGGTGGTCCTAACTTGCCCCTTTAAGAACTGGTGGGCCTGACTTGCCCCTTTTAAGATCTCTGGGCCTTATCTGGGTGAACCCCTTTCAAATAAACATTTGGGCCCCTCTGGACAGCTGTGCCCTTGTACAAATCCTTTGCTATCATTTCTTTATTACGATATCTGTACTTGTATTTGTCCAATTATTTGCCATGTACTGGGTCTAGGCCCCCAGGTCGCATCTGGAATCGAGCATGTTGCTCAGTATGCCTTCCTGGTAAATCTCGTAAATAAATAAATAAATAACACCCTGGGCTTTTCTGTACAGCTGTGCCCTCTTTAAATCGTGAGCCTTCCTAAGGCTGTGCCCTTTTAAGACGCTGGGTTGCTTGTCTGGGCCCCTCTAAAACCACTGGGCTCCCTTTTAAATACTGGGCTACCCTTTGTCTCTGCCCCTGCAAATACACTCTGGGCTTCTCTGTACTAAGCCCTATTAAGTTGCTGGGCTTTCCTGGAATCAGCCCCTTCCCATACACTGGGCCTCTCTCTCCTTGACAGGGCCCCTTTAAATTGCTGGACTGGCTTGGGCAAAACTGTCACTCTTTTCCCCAGCCACACCTCTTCTTATAAATATTTATGCCCTTCCTGAGGCTTTCCTTTTGCTGTCCCCTCCCCTGTGGGCATCGCTATGCCCCGAAGGCTTTAATTATTTAAATGAGGAGCCCCTGGCCCACTCCTTCATGACGCTCAGCTGTTTTTCCTTTGCGTCTGGCGCAAACTATTTAAAATAATTAAATTAACTTTTCTTTCTCTTTCAGGGTGGTCAGCACATTGCAGTGTGCTGCCGCTGACTCACCCAACCACCAGGAAGCAGGAGCTGAAGGCGGGAGGTGCGGTCTGGAGAGGGAGAGAGGAAGCTTTCAGGCAGGTACAGGATGACTGGGGACCTCACAGAGGTCCTGGGACAGCATACCACGATGCGGCAGTGTGATCGCTACCACCAGGGAACCGAACACTTGATTTTTAAATTAAAAATAATAAAACGGGACACCAAGCCCTCCCAGGGACACAACGGGACGTTTCTGGACTTCACCAGTGGCTCAAACCGGCACCGCAGACTGAACAAGCTTGCAAGTACATTTTCTTCAGTGACTGAAGGCAGGAGCCACACAGCAAAGCCCTCAGGGACAGCTTCAGCCCTCCTGGCAAGCCCTTCTCGTCCCTCCTCGCTTTCTGTGTCTTCACTCCTCCACAGTCACCATGGTTCTCTCCAACAGCAAATTATTTTTTAAGCTGCAGCACTCTGTATTCTGGTTCTGGACGCATGACAGGTGCCACACAGTGGGCATTCTTTTAGCTCAGCTTAACATTCCATTAACTGCAGCAATGCAGAAAGGCTTATTTTGTGCATTATTTCTAAGCTATTTACATTATTTTTGACAGGCTTAGTACAGGGGTTTGTGTTGGCATTTTAAACTGGGCACCTGGGCATTTCTTGGACACCTTATTACTGCACTGAGGCACCTATAACTGACATTTTTCTATTCTTTATTTTTCTGTGGTGCCCCAACTCTGGGGCACTACAATTGTGTGTTCAGTTTATACAGTGTATTTCAAATTCTGGGATGTGAATATGGTTCATGTATCTACACATTGGCAGTTATTCCTTAAAATCTGATTCACTGGAATGTCTTTAAGTAAAGCTCCTCCCACCATCTGGGTGGTATATCCCTCATCTGTTCCCCGTGACACCAGATCTTCCTTTCTGCTGGAAGAGTTCAGTCTCCTTCAAAGCTGCACGTGTTGTAGGACCTATTAAGTGCACCGTTGGCAAACAAACTTTTCTAATCCATTTTGTGTATTCCTCTGTCTCGCTCTTGACCTCTGATCGTCAACTTGGAACACAAGGAAGCCAAACACATGCCTGGCTTCAAATAGTGCATCACATGCTGGCAGAAGATGTCACAGATGGATCCACACTTGTTGTGCCTGTACTGCCCAGGAATGACACAAGATGTTGCTGGTTGTGTCCTCTGCCAGATGATGCTTCCATCTTCGTTTGAAGACAGGAAGGCTTGTTGTCTTCTCAGCCAGCCGATCAAGATCTGAAATTGTAGGCCAAGTCTGTTAACAGGGTCACCTCCGCTGTGGTGTGGTCTATGGCACAACTAGCACCAATGGAAGAGGCAGCGGCTAAGGCCACATCCGGCACCTCATTGGTCTTGGCGCTGCTTGTGGCTGGGGCCAGTGTCGGAGCATCCTTCATGGGTAATTTCTGTGATATGTATTGGGTGGTTGAGACCTTCAGGGAGGGCCCAATCCGCCACAGTGAGAAGCAAGAATAGGAAACACCACCATCAGTCGTGGGAATGGGAGAGAGCACGCTCTTCCTGCTCCTTCGACTCCCCCAGCTGCTTAACGGTTGTCGAACGCTCAGCTTTGGCTGACCCCCTTTGGCCAGGGAATGGGTCGCTAGCTCCATGGTACCCCCATAAGCCTTGCCGACTTCAACACTGGTTGATGAAGCGGTTGAGATTTTTCATGACCCCAGTCATCCCAATCCTTCCGCTAAAAGGACGTGAAGCGGTTAATTTCTTTGACCATGCCTGCTCGAGATCAGCCTCCACCGGTGGTTGTGCAGCCGAATCTGGTGCCAGTATATTACACCGTACCCCTGGTTGCATCTCCTCGACATCAGTCCCTAGGTCGAGGTACAGGTTGAGGTCAAGGGGCTCCTCGAGTTCTCCATCCCACATCACTGGGAGGCATCACCATCAATGCTGCTCGTCCTCTTCATCTTCGGATGAGGAGAGGCTCTGCTGGTGGCTGTGGCAGTGCTACATGGAGGTCCTTTGGCAGCAGTGGGCTTTGGTGGGGCTAGGTAGGGGTCTGCCCCTGACCCCCATGGTCGACTGACCGGAGACAGTTGTCCCTGACACACGTCTCTCTACCGTTGTTGGTGGAACCGCCTCTACAGCAGCCTATGTAGAAGTTTCCTACGAAGGACTCTCATCCGGGCATTGGATTACCAGGCCAATTGTCAGTTAAAATTTCCCACTCTGAAGATCTAGGGTGGTCCATGGTGGTGAGCGGCTGTGGGACATCTTTGAAGACTCAGGTGCATCCTCCATGCTGTCTTCAAGGACACATCTGTTCGACCAGGAATCAGTCAAGGAACTGACCACGGACCACCGGCCAGTGTCTTTTAGGGTGCTTCTCCAACTGATGTTGGAGACCATGAATGTTTCTTTCAAGCCAGTTCAGAAGAGGGCTTAGTACCCTTTTACTGACATCTTGGATAAGGACAAATCCCTGGGGGTTGCCTGTGCCTTGGCCGAGGCCATTCTGGGACTGGCTCTGGAGCTTTGGCAGCATCCAGCCTCCTGCTCAGTATCCTCTGCCTGTATGGTCCGCAAGTGTGTGATACCTGCTGACTCTTTGCCCATATTTTCTGACTACCCCTTGTCCGAAGCTCTGGTATTTGATTCCATTTTCCAGACGTATGGCTATTCTGGGAATGTGGACACTCCCCCTTACAAGGAGTCGAAGGATCTTGACCATGTGGCAAAAAAGGTCTATGCTGTGTCCTCACTTGGTCTCTGACAGGTGAGCTGTACCTTGATAATGGGACACTTTGGTCACTCCCTGCTGGGAGTGCTCGACAACATCCTCCTTTAACTGCCTGCTGACAAGCTGCTTCCGGTAAAGGTAATCCAATACCAAGGTCAAGCACTAGCTAAGTACCAGCTGCCTACGGCCTTGAACATGTGTCGTGGCAGCAGGCATCGCAATGCATCACATGACCTGGCTGAGGATCTCCACCTTCACAGTGAACACTCTGCACAAATTAGCCAATGTTTCTTTCTTGGGCACTGAGCTCTTCGCCCAGGGGGTGGATGGGCATCTCGCAAGGACTGAGAAATCCAGCGCCACCCAGGATTCTGTGGCTTCATCCCAGAAGGATCAGAAAGGCAAAAAATAAAAGAAGGCCTTTCAGTTTCAGCCACAGCAGGAGCCTCAGCAGGGGCAATTCCAAGTCTGGTGCCCCGAGGTCAAGTTCTTTGCAATGGGCCCCAGAAAGGTGGGGGTAGGGTAAGTGGTGCCCCTCCAGCGTTAGCAGCCAGTGCCCCTTCAAAGCTGCTCAGCGATGGGTCAGGGGGTGTTCGCCTCCCACAGGTCTAGTCCCTGATTTAGCTCCTGGTGAGGGGTTGGTTTCGCCACTTCTGGTCTCATTGGTACGTTATTACTACGAATAAGTGGGTTCTTGAGGCGGTCAGCAGAGGGCTGTCTCTCAATTTCAAGACCCTTCCGCCCTGCTGATCCATGCGTCTAGGAAGTTTTCAGTGTCATAGGACATGCTGTCTGCCCTCAGGGAGGATGTTGCTCAGCTCCTGGCAAAAAGAGCAATCGCCCATGTCCAAGATGCCCTGGCAAGTCAGGGGTACATATGTAGGTACTTCTTAGTCCCAAAATGGATGGGGGGGAGCTGGCGCCCCATACTGGATCTTCACAGTCTGAATCAGTTTCTAAGGAAGTGCAAGTTCTGGATGGTCATGCTGAACCAGATTATACCATCTCTGGAGCAGGGCATGTGGTTCTGCTCCCTGGGCCTGCAGGATGCATTCTTCCACATCCCAGTCCATCTGTCCCACTGGCTATACCTCCGGTTCTGCACAGAAGAGGTGCTCTGTCAGTTACAGGTCATGCCATTTGTCTCTCCTCAGTGCCCAGGGTCTTCAGCAAGTGCATTGCAATGGTGGCAGCCCTCCTATAGTGCTAGGGCATCAGGGTTTATTCCTGCCTAGATGACTGGCTGATGGCCGGGCTGTCCTGAGAGGCAGTGTGGCAGCCCAGGGACCTGGCCCTCCAGACCTGTAGAGACTTGAGCCTCTTAGTCAACGTGGTCAAGCCTGAACTGATCCCCTCTCAGGGGATTCACTTCATCGGGGCAGAGCTATAGTAGACTTCCTATGGGCCATGGGCCATGGCCCACCTTCCTGTGGACCAGGCATCAGATCTTACCTCCTTTGCCTGATTGTTTCAGGCTGGGTGCTTGTTCCCTGCCCGGGACTTCCTGAGGCTACTGGGGTGTATGATATCTTGGACCACCTTGGTCCGGTGGGCTCGCTGGCAGATGCAGCACCTGCAGTTGGAGCTGGGCTGTCAGTGGTCCCATGCCTAGGACACCTGGACCAGCCAGTCACAGTGACCCAGCCGATATGGGATGCCATCCACTGGTGGCTGATCCGAGAACATCTGGAGGAAGGAATCCCATTTGTGCGCCCAGAAGTGATTGTCACCCTCGTGATGGACGTGTCTCTGGTGGGGTGGGGAGTGCACCTGGGAGACCACAGGACCCATGGTTTATGGTCACCCAGGGAGTCCCATCACCACATCTGCCTGCTGTAACTCCGTGCAGTGTGGCTTGGCTCTGACAGAATTCACTCCTCTCATCAGGGGTCAGGTCATGCAAGTCCAAGCGGACAACACCATGACCTGTTCTACCTGAATAGGCAGGGCAGCACGCTCTGCCTTCCATTGTGTTGGTAGGCCCTCTGCACCTGGACCCTCATGCACAGCCTGGGTGCAGATCTCCTGGTGATCCATGTTGCAGGAGTGGACAGTCAGCTGGAAGGCACTCTCAGCTGGGCGGGCAAGATGTTGCATGAGTGATCCCTGTATCAAGAGGTGGTGAGCCACCTGTTCTTCCTGTGGATCACCCCTTTGCTGGACTTGTTTGCTTCCTGGAAGAACACAGAACTGAGGCTGTTGTGTTCCCCCCTCCCACAGTCTGGGACATAAGTGGGGATGCCTTCATGAGAGGTCTCCTGTATGCCTTTCCTCCCTTTTCCTTGGTCCTCAAGGTGTTGGTCAAGGTACCGAAGGACAAGGCATGGATGATCCTGATAGCATCGGACTGGCCTCGCCAGTTGTGGTACCCAGATCTTCTCAGCCTCAGCAGCAGACCCCTGTATTGGTTGCATCTTCACCCAGATCTGCTTATCCAACAACAGGGGAAGGTTTGGCACCAGGACCTTCAATTCCTGTACCTCACAGCCTGGTTCTTGAGTGAGCAGAGTTTCAGGCTTTGGTTCTTTCGGAGAATGTACTCCACATTGTGGGGGCCTCTTGAAAAGAGTTGTCTCAGCAGTGTTATGCCTTTAAATGGAAACGGTTTTCCATTCGTTGTCAAGGCAAGGAGGTTGATCCTTTTGCCTGCCCTGTGGCTAGTATATATGTGTGTGCGTGTGTGTGTGTGTGTGTGTGTGTATATATATATATATGTGTATATATATATATATATTCTTTGCAAAAAACTTTGTTTAATGCATCAGTTAGGATTAAAGCAAGAAAAGTGAGGAAATGAGATGTTGGCGTTGAGCCTAACCCCCAACACCCTACCCCCAGACTGACGAAGCGCCGAGGTGTGCCATGGGGTGCGTGTGGCCAGCTCTCACCCCATTCCATGTGTAAACAGGTTGACATGTTACAGTAAAGGAGAATGGGGTGAGAGTTCAGCTCATGATCCCATGGCACACCCCGCGCCTGTAAGTCTGTTGAGGAGGGGGTAGGTGTTTGGGGACCAACCTAACATCTCATTTCCTCACTTTTGTTGCTCTAACCTAAGTGATGCATTAACTGAATTTTGCAATGAATCTCCTTACTTTTTGAAAAAGTGTAATATAACTACTAAATAGCATGTGTTAGTGGGAGCACGGGGCACCAAGCTGCCCATTTCTGCATAATGATATGCATATGTGGGAGTGCGGGCCCTCTGGGCCCTGTGCTCCCACTTATGCATAGCTACAGAGCCATACAGCAGCCCTATAGGGCAAGGAACCCTTGTAACACTAATTTGCCGATACCTCGGGAACCGTAACAGCTAGGAAAAAAATTAAATTGTCGTTGTAATCATGACATGACAGTGAGACACCCACATGACATAAACGACTGTATCCGTATCTCGCATCTTTTACAAGCTACGGACAACGAAATGCGCAATGGGCATCACAGTGTTATCCTATGGGGAAAATCTCAACTTCGTGATGGCATATCTACGGAACCACTTAATTCCCCAACACCTAAGCAGCATTATTCACACTTGTAGGGCATCCCCTCAATACCCTGAACATTTCAAGTAAAAACACCAAACCGTTCATTAGCAATGCAGTGGTAAAGTTTTTAAAATGCTAGTCCACAAGGTAGCAAAATTCTTGACCGCTAGGACGACGACTAGAATTTTGACAGCTCGCGGACTAGGATCATTAGCGACTCATGGTCAAAGAATTTTTAAATTTTGAAAAGCTATTTTTTAACCAAAATGAGCCAAACCAAAGACATGGTTTTGTAGAGGGGGTCACCCTGAACAAAACCCATGCCTCATTTGGCACAAAAGTTACCTGTGGAGAAAGCTACAACATTTTGTTTTGGGGAAAAACTGAAAAACAAGATGACAGCTCACGGGCAAGGAATTTTCTGGTGGAACTGGATCCTAGTCCGCAAGCTGCAAAATCCTTGACCATGAGCCCAATCTTTGTCTGAAAAATAACCATATAAATCTTGGAGTGAACTGAGCATGCTCAGAACCCAACAATTAAAAATTTAATAACTTTGGAACGGATTAATATTTCTAGGGACGTGGATATGTTTTTCATCCACACTTCTTGGCATGTCCCTTTCCCCTTTAATTCTTGCCGGATGGTCTTAAAGCTGGCTCCTCCCACCCACCCGAGTGGTATAATCCTCAGCTCCGCCCCATGGCCTTAGATCTTCCTTTCCCACTGGAAGATTCAGGTTGGCTTCTCACCGCTTCCAGCATTCTGTAGGCCCTAGGTTTGTTTCCTTGGACTCTCTGAAGATTAAGCTCATTCGAGCTACCGATTGCGAATTTTGCTATTAAGTCATGGAAGATAAATCTTCCCCCAGTTTCCGTCGGTGCCCGAGCGACAAAAATATGTCGTGCACAGACCTGCATACCGCGTGCGTTTACTGTTTGGGTGTTGGCCATGACACTCAGGCCTGCAAGATTTGTCTCGCGTTTCACCTTAACGTTCTCGATGATCGTCTCACACATCTCAAGCTGGGCAAGCCCGAAAAATGGAATCCTCCAGTGAAATCGAAGGAGGCCTGGTGGACGGTCTCTGTGGCTGTGGGGTCCGCCGAGCAGTTAGAGCAAATGCAGGCCTTCAAGGAAGAGGCAGCATGGGCTGCAGAGCTCTCCTCTCGGATGATTTTTGTTCCACTCAATCTGGGCTCCACCTTCTCTGGCTCCTTTCGTGAGATAGGCCAGTCTCTCCCTACTAAGGGAGAGGGACCTTCAGGAGCGCTTGTTTCCCAGTCCTGTAAAAGGACAAGGAACAGAGAGATTCTTCATCTTGGTGAGAGATGTTCTTGGGATCGAGGCGATCTTGGTCCCAGGGATCTCCGGTCTCAATTTCGGTAGAGACTGCGTCTTTGGCCACCGGCTTCTCGGCTTTGCCGACTGGTCAGCCAGTCAAAGTCTCGATCGATGACGCAGTGTAGATTTCTCTTGATCAGGTTGATCTGTTGTCATCCAGCTCTCTTACTAGGACTCCAGTCCTGCCTCTTCCCGATGAGGAGACCCAGCCAGCTGGTAATCCCATTGAGGAAATGGTTCCTGGTCTAGGAAGATCACTGGTTCCCCCGGTGTCTCCCGAGCGACCCGGTCAGCCAGTCCGATCAAGATCACAAGTATTAGTTGTCACATTTGTTGGGGAAGACCACCTTCCTGGTGGCTATCACATCAGCCAGAAGGACTGGGGTGCTCCAGGCGCCGTCAGTGGAGTCTCCTTACCTTCTGCAGGGACAAGGTTGTCATCTGCCCCCATCTGAAATTCCTCCTGAAGGAGGTGTCAGAGTTTCACCTTAATCAGGTATTGACTCTGCCTGTGTTCTACCCGAACTACACCTTGGATGCCAAGTACAGGCTCCATACTCTGGACCTGAGATGTGCTCTCTCCTACTACAAAGAGAGGATGGCGGAAATTTGGGGAGAGGTTCCCTGTTTGTCACCTACACTAGAGCTGCACCTGGTAGACCTGCAGCAAAGCGGATGATTGGCAGATGGATTATATCATGCATTGATCTCTGCTATAGGTTGGCTGGTAGGGAGCCTCTCGTAGGGCTAAGGGCTCATTCCACCTGTCATACTGCTGTGTCAGTGGCCGCTTACAGGGACATCCCTATCCAGGAAATCTGATGGGCTGCTACCTGGAAGACAGCAAACAACTTCATCACCCACTACCACATCGACCTTGAGTCATGCCAGGATGCTGGTTTTGGTGCCTCAGTTCTCCAGTGTCTGTTCTCTAAGTAGGTGGGTGTGCGCATTGCCTCCCTCCTCCCGGAGAACTGCTTGGAGTCTGCCAAGAAGTGTGGATGAACAGCATATCCACATCCCTAGAAACACAGGTTACTCACCTGTAACAGTAGTTCTAGGAGTGGTATATGTTGTTCATGCACACTGACCCAACCGACCTTCCCAGCTGCAATGCACAACCTGGCTTGCAGCGGGCTAAGATCTGGCGTCATGGGGCGGAGCCGAGGATTATTCCACCCGGGTTGGTGGGAGGAGTCAGCTTGAAGACTTCCGGCAAGATATTTAAAGGGAAAGGACATGCCAGTAAGTGTGGATGAACAACATATACCACTCCTAGAACTACTGTTACAAGTGAGTAACCTGTTTTTTTCTACCCCAAATACTCTAATCCAGGAGAACATATTTTACACACAGTGGATGTTCACTGCATCCTACGTTATTATACTGATCGGACGAAGTCTATCCGCAAAACATCGCAACTCTTCATCACTTTTGCCCCGGGTCATCAAGACCTCCCGGTAGCTAAACTCATGCTTTTGTGTTGGTTAACCCATTGGATTACTTATAGTTATAAAAAATACAACAAACCTTTACCAGGTAAAGTCCAAGCCCACTCTACAAGAGCCATAGTGGCCACAGCAGCTTGTTTCAAGGGTGCCTCCATTACCGACATTTGCAATGTGGCCACCTGGTCTACGATCCATACCTTTACCAGGCATTACAATCTAGATATTGTCTCATGACGCAGAACGGCCTTCAGCCGCGCAGTATTACAAGGCATGGTTTCATAACTGTCCTCCCATCCAGACATAACTGCTTGGTAATCTCCCAAGAGTAATAACCTACTGCAAGAGACCATTCCGTAGAAGATAGTGCAGTTACTTAAGAACTTACCGTAACAGTAGATCTTCGCGGTATGTCTCTTGCAGTAGGTACCTTCTCTCCCTCCATCCCCCTGCCTTCTCTAAGAGGGAAATCCTGATCTAAGGACTTAGGGTTGAGACTCACTGGTACCTTGGTTTCCCTTGGTCCTCGCCTTAGCGAGCTGAAACTGGCGGGGAAGAGAGGATACCAGGGACCACCCAGATTTATAGGTAGAGCAAAGAAATTATGTCATGTGTGGGTGGTCCCTGGTGAAAGACTGCTGGAAGAAGCTGCCGTGTGACAGCTCCCTCTGCTGGAACCTCCCAAGAGTAATAACCTACTGCAAGAGACATTCGTCGAAGATCTACTGTTACGGTAAGTTCTTATGTAACTGCACTTTCTAGGAGTGGTATATGATGTTCATCCACACGGACCCACCTGACCTCCCCAACTTCGGAGCACACACTCTGCTTCCAATATGCAAGATGTGGCATCCTGGTGCGGAGCCGAGGGAGTTACCACCCGGGTGGGAGGAGTCAGCTTG
Organism: Neoceratodus forsteri; assembly: GCA_016271365.2. NCBI lineage: Eukaryota > Metazoa > Chordata > Ceratodontiformes > Ceratodontidae > Neoceratodus > Neoceratodus forsteri. Next base: position 1,339,731,375 of record CM028131.1, read on the forward strand.
AAGACTTTCCAGCACATCTTAAAGAGAAAGGACAGTGCCAGAAAGTGTTGATGAACATCATATACCACTTCTAGAACTACTGATACAGGTGAGTGATCGGTTTCTCTTCCCCCGGACAGAAAGTCTTGTAGGATTGACCTTTGGGGCAAGAGGGTTTATGCCTCTTCCACTCTTGGGCTGAGGATTGCCAGTTATCTGTCTCATATGGTAAAATACCAGAACTCCAACTGGAGGAAGGGCAAAACTGCTGCTCAGGCCCTCCCAGATGGTACACAGAAGCAGGAGGATCTCAAGTGCTTGCAGACTGTTGAGGATGTTAGCAAGCACCTCCTCGGAGCCCTCTATGATATCTCAGACACTATTGCCAGGGCTGCTGCCACCAGTATCTGCTTACATAGTTACTCCTGGCTGAGGGTCTCTGGCTTTGCTGCTGATTTTCAGCAGGCGGTGCTTAATGGCCCCCTTCAGTAGCACTGAGATCTCTGGGCGTGATGTCATCACTACTGATTTGCAGGCATCCAGCAGGGCTATAAAATCTGTCCACTCCCTCTTCCATATGCAGCCTAAGGGCAGACAGTGCCCTCCCTTTCTCAAGGTATCCAGTAGCCCTGGTGCAGTCTCCTGGTCTCAAGGCAAACGGAGAGCCTCCTCTGCCTTGCCCGCCCCCTCCACTGCAGGAGCCATGGCTAAGTATCCCTGAAATGATGGGTCATCCCCAGCAGCTAGACCTGCCTCTGCTTGTCTCCTTGCCGGACCCCCCCTCTTCTGATCTCTGACCAAGAGGTGGTGTTCGGAGGACGGGTCTCCCTCTATCTGAATCAATGGAGAACCATAACTTCAGATGCCTAGATTCTGCAAATCATCTAAAGAGGTCACACGCTGGAGCTCATCGAGTAGCTTCCAGAAACCCCATCTCTGCCCTCCACTTACCCCGGCTCACTTGTCTGTTATCCGGGAGGGGGCACAGTCTCTTCTGCTTAGGCAGGCCATCGAGCCAGTACCCTGGTGCCAGACAAACAAGGGGTTTTATTCCAGGTTTTTCCTGGTCCCCAAAAAGACTGGAGATCTGCGGCCCATTTTGGACCTAAAGAACCTCAATCTGTTTGTCCAGTACCAAAAGTTCTGGATGGTAACTTTGCCAGGCCTGATGCCCCTTCTCAAGGCAGGCAACTGGCTCTGTTCACTGGACCTGCAGGATGCCTGCCTGCATATTTCGGTCTTCCCTTCTCACAGGAGGTTTCTCCATTTTCTGTTTCAGGGCAAGCATTACCAATTCAAAGTGCTGCCCTGTGGCTTGTCCTCTACGCCACGGGTCTTTATCAAGTGCTTAGTAGCAGTAGCTGCAGCCCTCAGAAGGGAGAGACTGTACGTTTTCCTGTACTTGGACGATTGGCTTCTAAAGGCCCCATCCAGGGAACAGCTCCTGCGGACTCTGGATAGAACTCTCCAGTTGTTCCAGTCCTTGAGCATTATAGTCAACTCGCCCAAGTCGGTTCTGATGCCATCTCAAAGACTGCAATACACAGGGGTGGTTCTAGACTCAGCCCAGGGGAAGGCTTTCCTGCCTCAGAACAGAGTGAAGTGCCCTATAGCCTGGGCTCAGGAGGTGGCCCACAGCCGTTTTATTCCTGTCATGGTGTACCTGAAACAGTTGGGTCTAATGGCGACTGCCATTCCCACTGTCCCACTGGTCAAACTTCATATGTACATCCTCCAGTGGACTCTCCGAATACAATGGGACCAATGGACAGATGAGTTGGATCAGTTGGTGCGGGTCTCCTCCCTGTCCATAAAGTGCTCCAGTGGTGGATGGACCTCTTGAACCTGCTACAAGGAGTCTCAATCCGTATCTCTTCTGCACAGAAGATCCTCACCATGGACACCTCCGGTTTTGGCTGGGGAGCTCACTTTGGTCCCTTTCAAACCCAGGGCTCCTGGTGTCGGGTCAAGGCCTCCCTACATATCAATGTCCTGTAGATGCGGGTGGTGTTGTATGCCATGCAGGCCTTTCAGAGCCACCTCACTGCGGGTCAACTGCTGGTGCACTCAGATAACCTCAGCATAGTGTACTACATCAACAAATGGGAGGGGGACTCATTTGTACCCCCAGTGCAGGGAGGCCATGAGAGTGTGATATTGGGTGTTGGATCATGGTCTAATACTTTTCGGCAGTCCACGTCCCAGGCGTGCTAAACACTCTGGCGGATAGCCTCAGCCAGATTCAGTCCAGCATGCATGAGTGGGAGCTCCTCTCATCCGTTGCACAAGAGTTGTTTGACAGATGGGGTCATCCAGAGTTGTACCTTTTTGTGTCCCCACTCAACACAAAGCTGCCCAATTTCTGCTGTCTCAATCCAGGGCCTGGAGTTTTCTGGTGAGACACGTTGTCCCTCTCCTGGAGGGGGAGGTTTCTTTACGTATTTCCTCAAATTGCAGATGGATGGGGCCAGGATGATTCTGGTAGCTCCATACTGGTCCCATCAGATATGGTTTCCTTTGCTACAGTAGCTGGCGGAGGAACCTCCAGTTCCACTCCCCCTTTGCAGGAACCTGCTGACCCAGGCTCAAGGGACCTTGGTCCATCCCAACCTCAAGTCCGTCCATCTGCATGCTTGCTCCTGAGGACATAGCCAGTGCCAGGTTAGGGGTTTCCAACAGAGTGGCGGATGTCCTGGTGGCCACCTGGGAGCCATGCACTCAAGCTACGTATGCCATGAAGTGGAAGCGGTTTGTCATCTAGGCCCCTTTACCTGTCTGATGAGCCAGATCCTGGGCTTCCTGATCTCTCTGTATGACTCAGGTCTCCAGTATTCCTCCCTCAAGGTGCACCTTTCCGCTATTTCAGCCTTTCATGAGCCCATGGGTGACCACACGATAGCTCAGCTGGATGTCTCCCATACCTTTTTAAGAGGCGTCCTGCATCTGAAACTCCCAATCCATTCTCCTATCCCGGCTTGGGATTTGAATTTTGTTTTCAACATTATTTTTAGTTGCCATTACTTTTGCTTGAAGAATTTCAGAGCTTCAGGCCCTCTGGTGTGAGGAGCCTTATTTGATTTTTCTCAAAGACAAGGTGTCTTTGCATACAAATCCTAAGTATCTCCCTAAGGTGGTCTCTGAGTTTACACTCAATCAATCTATCCATCTTCCTGTTTATGTTCCCGAGCGTGCCAATCCAGGGGAAGCACTGCTCCATATGTTACATGTGCGCAGAACTTTGAAGTACTGTACTACCTGCTTCACACCAAGGAATGTAGAAAGTCGAAGCAGTTGCTTGTTTCCTTTGCCCCAGGTAGAGGGCGCTCCAGTTTCTAAATAGTGTTTATCCAAATGGTTGGCAAATTGCACTGTGTTCTTCCACAACAAGTATGGCAAAGAATTGCCTGGAGCAGTTCAAGCTCATTCACAAGACGCATGGCTACCTCTATGGCTTGTTTTCGAGGGGGCTTCGCCACTGACATCTGTGCAGCTGCCACCTGGAGTACCATCCATACTTTCACCAATCACTACAGTCTGGACATTGCCTCAGGAGTCCATGCTGGTTTTGGCAGAGCTGTGCTGCAGGGCCTCTTGTCTTAAGTTTATGGTGGACCTTCCTCCCAGAGGGTCTGTTTACACCAATAACTGCGCGAGACTGATTCCTACGGTGTGACCTGATGGCTGAGATACCCCCGAAGAAGACAGAATAGTTACGTAAGAACTTACCATAACAGTAGATCTTCGAGGGGATCTCAGTCATCACGTCTGCTTTCCTTCCCACCATCTCCCTTCTTGTGAGCTCTTTACTGGAACTGGCTGTTTAGTGTATCCAGCCTTTCCTATTGGCCTGGGCACCTCTCTCTCTCTCTCTCTCTCTCCTCAGTCCCCCATGGCTACAGCTCTGCTCCATTTTGGGGGGGGGGGACTGATAAGGGAGCAAGGCTGCTCACGCCTTTATAGGGTCGATGGCGTGGGCGGCCCCAGTTGTACTTCTGAAAATCTTGCTTCACTAACGGTGAACATCCTACAGTGTGACCTGATGACTGAGATACCCTCGAAGATCTACTGTTACAGTAAGTTCTTACATAACTGTTCTTTCTAGGAGTGATACACGGTTTACATCCACACCACCCACCCAGCCTCCACTGGCAAGTGGTACATGGATCCCTACCTCCAGCATGGGCCACTTTCAGGCCAGAAAAGCTAAACAAGCAGGAACAGATCTGATGTCATGGTGCAGAACCGAGGGACATACCACCCAGGTGGTGGCAGGAGTTTTGCTTAAAGTCATTCCAGTGAAACAGTTGTTAAGGAAGAACTGTCAATGTGTGGATGTGAACCATATGCCACTCCTAGAACTATTGTTACAGGTGAGTAACCTATTGATTTCACTCAGCCCATAGCTGATACTTTTCTTATTCTCACCAAGAATGACAAGGCCACTGTGCCCAAGAAGGTCACTATGCACCCTACTAATAAGGAATCAAACAAGCTTGACACCATGGGCAAACAAGCTTATACTTCAGCTGCCTTGGGCATGAAGGTAGCAAGCTCGTTGCAGGATTCTCCTTGTTTACCACCCTCCTGGGTTGGAAGGAGAATTCCTGCAGGAGGTAGCAGACTTCGTCGTCGACCAGGTGTTGGAGTCCCCCAGGTGTTTAATCCTGGGGGACTTCAACACCTGGGTCGACGACAAATCCTCGCATTTAGATTATGACCTCCTTCAGTTGACGTCATCACTGGGCCTGGCACAAGTTATTGCTTCTGCGACCCACCAGCACGGCCACACACTCGACCTGGTGTTCCAGTTGGGTCTTGGGGTTGATTGCCTCAAGATTGATCGGGTCTGTTGGTCCAATTGTTGCACTGTGGGGTTCATGTTTGGGGCCGCCCCTGAAAGTCCTTCCCCTGCGGAGGTGGTCAGCTACTGCCCTTTAACTCATTTCCTCCGAGAAACGTCTGTATTTGGCAGGCTCCCTATCCTCTTATGTCCGAGAAGAACTTCAGACGTGAGCTGCATTGTCCCTGTGTGCCCAGCCTACGTCTGGAGTCGTCGCTAAGATGTTTTATTATTTCTTGCCAGCCAATGAAACTAGGGCTTCTTTGGTGATACCTCACATAGTAATCCTCCTTTCATTGGCTGTCAAGTCTAGGGGTCCCATAGGAAATTTGTTGTGAAACCTGGTTTTAAACTCTGCGTCCTCACTTTGCTGCTGCATGCAGGTAGTGTAGGAGCTGAGCTGCATTTCAACGTTCCAGTGAGTTTGTCCTGATTCGTGAGCCGCCAGCTAACTTCCCCTCTACAACTGTGCTCTTATCAGGTATCATTCATTTATTATTTATTTTGCCTTTATTGCAATTTCAGTGTTTTTTGGTGGTCTTTTTGTGAGCCGATTCACTGAGAGGTCGAAAACTGGAAGTTAGGTTTCTCAGTGAAGAGGGCTCATAAACTCTGTCGGCTTCTCTGTTATTGTGGCATTTTTAGGGCAGTTTTCGAGGTTTAGTTGTGTTTTTGCTCCTGTTTGGTTGATTTGGTTGATTCCGGGTGGGTGAGGGACCGTCTGCAAGCTTGTGGGTCTTCCGTCGCATTGTTGTTGAACTCGACCTGTCGTTGTGGGAAAAGACCTAATTTGCTCTGCTCAGTGTTTATTTTTTCATTTATCCCGTCTTGTGTGCTCCACGCTGACCTAGCTGCATTATTTTTCCACTTTCTGTCCTGAATTGTGGGCCGCGATGTTGCCAACACTGTTTGCATGCCATGAGGTAATGTGGTCATGTAGCCCATCAGTCAGGTAACAGTGTTTAGGGCATTTCCAGCTGAATGTGTTTCTGCCCAGTGAGATATGGCTACATGTGCAAGGGAGGTGGCCAGGGACTCTCAGTGGGTTTGTTTCAAAGATATTGAAGGACTTGGTGGGGGGGGGGGGTTGTTGGTGGTTGTTCATGTGATTTAGGGGAGTGGGGAAATGCTGTTTGGTGCCATGTGTCTGGTGGTGGTGGTGGACACCAGGTAATCCATTTTGCGGTGCCCCAGAGAGCCGAGGAAGCCTCCCCTCCTAGCATCAAACACCTGGTGCCAGCTGTGTCTCTTTTAGGTGCTAGGTAGGAGAAAGCTCGTGTGCCCATAGTGGTTTTGCATCTGGGGATAAAAAGAGGGGTGTCGTCATTCGATCGGAGACCATAGGCGGAGGTTTGGGAGTACATCAAGAACCACCTAAGCACACTGAATAAAACACACAGTCTGGGTATCTCAGCCAGTATAACACAAAAACCACATTGAGCACAATTGATTGCATAGTACTGTTGGAAAGGACATTTTGTGCTAAACAACTTTGCCGCTGATATGTAATGTGTATTACGTATATTTTAGGAGTTATACACGTTTGTTTATTGCATGGTGTGTATGGGTCAGTTCCGTGCCTCAAACCTCACCAAAGCACCTTGACTAAAATGGTGAAAAACTATGTTTTATACTACATAAATATCTTTTTCTTTTACAAAAAAAATTATGAAAACTACATCTAGTGCCTGGATGCTTAATTTGGTGTTAATATGTAACATATTTCCCAGCAAAACAAGGCTTAAGGCACATTTTTTAGTGGAAATATTTTTTTTTTGCTATTTCGACCAGCATAGAGAAAAAACTAAATTACTTATTATTACTTGCATACCACCATTGGAAAGGTAATTTTATGCTGAACAAGTTTTCCTCTCATACTTTGTGTCCAGCACTTATGGTTCTTGAGCTATTATCATTTGTTTGCGGCATGCTGATTATGGCTTGATTTTGCTTAGAAAGGCCCAGAATTCAATGTTATCAGTGTACAGGACACAAGTTCTGCAACTTCAGAGAACACCTGAGGAGGCAATGAGTTAAGGGGTTTGCACCCAGAAGGACTACTGGCAGTAGCTGACCTATCTAGAGTAGACGCAGCTTGTGCGATTGGCACCAGTGAGACGGTGGCAACCTATAATCAGGTGGTTTCCGGAGCACTGGATGTAATTGCTCCTGTTCATATATGATCCAGATCCTCTCACTTGAGATCCCCCTGGTTTGATGGCCGTGGGGTACCGCAGGGTTCAGTATTGGGTCCAGTCCTTTTTAATGTCTTCATCAGTGACATTGCAGAGGGACTGGAAGGAAAAGTATGCCTTTTTGCAGATGACACAAAAATCTGCAACAGGGTTGATACACAAGGAGGCGTGGAAAGGATGAAAAGGGACTTGGCAAGGTTGGAGGAATGGTCAGAAGTATGGCGGCTGGTTGAATGCAAAGAGTGCAAAATAATGCACCTGGAAACAGACAGGGAAGAATACACAATGGGTGGGAGGTAGTAACAACAACAAAAAGGAAAGGGACATGGGGTAATCATATCAGATGACCTTAAGGTTAGCAAGCAATGTGAGAAGGCAGTAGGGAGGGCTGGGGTATACTGGGATGTATAGTGAGAGGCATCAGCAGCAGAAAACAGGAAGTTGTTATCCCTCTGTACAGACAGTTGGTGAGACCCCATCTGAGTACTGTGTCCAGTTCTGGAGACCCCATCTCCAAAGGACATAGACAGGATAGAGGCAGTCAGAGGAGGGCAACTAAAATGGTGCTGGGTCTGCAAGAGAAGCCGTATGAGGAGAGACTAAAGGAGCTTAATATGTATACCCTTGAGGAAAGAAGGAGAGGGGGACATATAGAAACTTTTAAGTACCTCAGTGGAATCAACAAAGTCCAAGAGGGTAGCATTTTTCAGAAAAGAGACTTGCAAGAACAAGGGGACACAATTTAAAAGATAGAAGGAGGCGGTTCAGGGGCAATGTGAGGAAGTATTATTTCACAGAGGGTAGTGGATGCATGGAACAGCCTTCCTGAGAGAGGTGTGGGGTCTAAAACTGTGGGAAAATTCAAGAATGCATGGGACAGACATAAGGCAATTCTTGTGGGGGTAGGAAGAAATAGGCTGTTGGTTAACTAGGATCTGCGGCCTATCCTGTAGGTAGGGAAATGGGCAGACTAGATGGGCCTAGCGGTCCTTATCTGCCGTCAAAGTCTATGTTTCTATGTTGATGGAGATCTCAAGGCGATGAAGATCAAGGGTCAGAAGTTGGAGCTTTGCTGGCAAAAGACCTGGCTGGAGGCCAACAAACTGGCCCTGTGTGCTCACTATGGTGAGTGCCGGGGAGCAATCTCCTGTAAGAAGGCAGAATTCCTGTCCAGGGAGATTGTAGCAGGGAGGAACAGACCTTCTCAGCTTTTTCAGACTGTGGACAGGCTTCTCCATCCTGCCTGTCTACAGCCAAAGAAGACTTTTTCATCCACTTTGTGTGAAGAGTTTGCTCTGTTCTTCTCTGACAGAGTGTCGTCTGTTCAGTTGGGGATCCCGTCAGTGAGGCAATTGCCTCGCAGTGGCTGTACTGGGAGGAACAGAGGCACTCTGCCTATCTGGGAGGAGTTTAGGCTAGTGGAGGTGTTCGAAGTGACTGGGGTAATCTTAGAGCTGAAGCACACATATTGCGAACTGGACATAGCCCTGATGTGTTTCTTAATGGGATGCTCTGAGGCTGTCGACCCGGTGTTCGCCAGGATTGTCAGGTGCTCGATGGTGGAAGGGGCATTCCCAGTGGCTTTGAAAGAAGTGCTGGTGAGGCCTCTCTTTAGGAAATCTTTCCTCGACCCAGACATCCTGGCGAATTACCGTCTAATCTTGAACCTGCCATTTTTGAGCGAGGTTGTTGAGAGATTGGTGGCACAGTAGGTCGAGGATCGCCTTGTGTCCTTTGACATCTATGAGCCATTTCAGTCGAATTTTCGGGCTAGACACAGCTCTAGTTAGGGTGCATAATGACCTACTTAGGGCTAGAGACAGAGGAGACAGATCAGTTCTTGTGCTTCTTGATCTCTCATCAGCGTTTGACACTGTGGACCATGTCATGCTTCTTGATCAGCTTTGTGAGTTTTGTGGACTCGCCAGTGCTGTCACCAGATGGTTTGAGTCCTTTCTCTCTGATAGGGAGCAGCGGGTAGTGATGGAGAATTTCTCCAACTTCCCAGTGCCCCTGAGTACCATAGGGCTCGATCTTGTCGCCGATGCTGTTCGCAGTGTACATATTGCCCCTAGGCGAGATCATTCGACATTACAGCTTGGAGTTTCATTGCTATGCAGATGACACCCAGCTGTATTTGTCATTTGCACCTGGAGCATCTGGTGTTGTTGACATACTTAACAGCTGTCTGGCTAAAATCAATGACTGGGTGGCTTCCAGCTGGCTGAGAATAAGCCCAGATAAGACAGAGGTGCTAGTGATCGAGTCAGGTCGCGGGCATGATGGGTTGTCACCTGTAGCAAATACAGGTCTTTTCCCGAGGTCTGCTCCATTGGTGGCTTCCCCAAGGGTGTGTAATCTTGGTGTGATCCTGGACTGCAGGCTGACCTTTGAAGATCCAGTACTGTTTGTAGTTGAGTGACTTCTACCACTTATGGAACATCGCCAAGATCAAGCCCCTCGTTCCATCCGAGGGTCTGCCGACCTTGGTACATGCCTTTGTTACCTCTAGGATTGACTACTGTAACTCTCTATACTTTGGGGTCATGGGAGGGACCCTCTGCAGACTGCAGCTGGTGCAGAATGTGACGGCCCGGTTACTGACAGGCCTGTCCAGGTCCTGCCATGTGACCCTGGTCTTGCATGACCTGCATTGGCTGCCTGTCAGGTGGAGGGTCCTTTTCAAGGTGGGCTTTCTCACCTATAAGGCCCTATATGGACTGGGTCCTGGCTACCTGTTGGAGCTCCTGATACCTATTACGTCTGCTCGCTCCCTCAGCTTCTCTTCGAGGGGTCTCCTGGACATTCCCAGGGTTCGGCTCAAGACATTGGGTGACTGGGCTTTTAGTGTCTCTGGGCCGACCCTGTGGAACTCGCTTCCATCTGCAGTCCGGGAGGCCCCCTCGATTGGTGTTTTCAAGCTGAGGCTGAAGGGCCACCTCTTTAGCCTGGCTTTTATGGAATGATTCCCCAGCCTAACCACTCTAGTTAGCACATGCTAATCTTAATAGCTGTCATTCTGAAAATGTTATTGTGCTTTTACATGTACTTTTGTCTTTGTTATGCTTTGTTAGGCACCCAGAGCCTCAGGGATTGGGCACCCTAAAAATAAAACTTGACTTGCCTACCAGGGGTATTTTCCAAGTATGAATATACCCTCTGGAGCAAACTAAAGTCTCTGGCAGAGACTCTGTGTAACAGGGAGCTCCTGCCACTCTTGAGGACTGACGTTTTCTTAAATCTGTTGCAACAGTTCTTCTATTTTTTAGTATAATCTATCCTTTACAATTTCTAGTCCATAAGGTTGGCCACCTATGGGCACCCCTTTCCCTTTCTTGACTATGCTATAGTTAATTTTCCTTTTCCCTCTCAGGTCCTCGTACAGGGAGGTTATTGTTGTGACCTCTGAGCTGCTATAAAACAACAGGCTGTGTTCCTCGTTGTTGGATTTTGTATGCAATGGCACTACGTATTTATTTATTGAAGTCTCAGAATTACAACCTTTGAGCTAAAAGCTCATTTACAAAGGCTCCACATCAAAGCTATACATGCAACGAAGGATTAATAATAATAACACTAATAAGTGAACAACATTAATAAGCGAAAACAAGTGAATACATTATCTACATAAGAAGAAGATCAGATAACATTTAAGCTGAGATAATACATAGAATGAACTGCTAGGCATAAGTTAAATGCAGGGAACTAGAAAGAACCAAGATTCCCTTTGTCAGAAGGAAGTATAATGTAAGTTATGAGAAGGAAGGGATAGAAAAGATTAGAGGCGGGGATAGGAAATAACCAAGTTCCCATTATTGTAGGGGGGGAGGGGGGCTCCATGCAGGGAATTAGGGATATCTGGGATTCCGGTGGCATGAGTAGGTGATGGTGGCAGGAATGGAAATGGGATTTGGGAAGTAAAGGGTGAGCGGCAACGGCAAGGGTTAGGAAGAGTGAGGGGGAGGTGGGAGGTGGGTTAAGTAGGGAGTGTGGTAGAGGCATAGAAATGGTGACTGAGAGGAATGGAGAGGGTAATGTTTGGGAACAGTGGAGGAGGAGAAGGAAGAGGAAGGAAGGTGAAGAGGAGGAATAGGCCAAAGAGATGAGTGCAGTGGTGGCCAAGGTGTGGACTGGTCCATTAAGTCTAATGTAGGGAGAATTTGCATGCCATAAGGCTACTGAGGTGGGAGTGGAGTTTAGTTTTGAAAGGTCCAAGCTTGGGCTGTTCCAGAAGGTCAAGTGAGAGTGAGTTAAGCCACTTTGGAGCACGGTAACCAAATGATTGCTGACCAAGGGATGTGTGGCAGAAGGGGACTTTGAAGAGGCGGTTGTGAGATCCTCTTGTCAGCCTGGTTGGGATTCTAGGACAGAACATGGATTGGACCTTGGGAGGGGTTTATGACTATGTCATAAAATACTTTAATGTATAAACCTTATATGAATAAAGCCTGTAAATGTTGAAAATACCATGGCATTAGGTGTTTTTGATAAAGGTAAAAAGTTACAAGGGGACTGTATGATAAAAATTAAGTTAGTTGTGGTATTTAAAATGCATGCAAATTGCTGGAAACTGAACAAATCTGAAATGTCATGGCGATTTGCATATATTTAAATATTTATTTATTAAATTTTGGTGACCGGGTAGGCCCTCTGAGCCCCGAAGGTCCCTTTTTCAGGGGCGACCCGGGATAACAATGCAAGATAAAATACAGTGGAGAAAAACTTTTGATTACATAGGTTGTTCAAGCATAAGGTGGTTACAGACATGGTTATCATCATGACACAGTTTTGCCTTGGTACTACTTGGCATAGTGATATACATGAGGTAGCATTGGTCCCTAGGTGTCCAGATACTATATCCCATGATGCTTTGCATTATGGAAGTATGTGTGGTGTTGTGTTTCTTTGAAACTTGGCTTATTGTCAATGCCCTTTGGGGTAACCCTTGTTTCAGTGCTTGTGCACTGAGGTTCTTTGTCTTTATCTTGTTTTTTGGTTTTTTAATTAGTATTTGGGCCCCCACCACCCAAGCAAACAAGGCCCACGTAAGGGAAGGTAAATCTCAATAGATAAGTTAGATCAGAAATCAGTGAGTCAGTAGCTGCTGGTTAAGTGTAGAGGAAAAAGTCTGTTGCAGCAAACTGATGTATTGAAAAAGGGATATGCCACTACTGAAGGTTATCTACTGTATTTTGAATAAACATCACACAGAGATTGTGTGTTGAAACTGAAGTTCGGTGTCTGGTCCATCTGTTATCTCACAACCCCTCCACACTCTGCCAGATTCAGAGAGCTAAACAAGATATACTGCTGACTGTTAAACAAGGTATTGAATCCAACAGTCACCAGCTCAAAGCCTCTGTGGACGCCTTTGATGCAGCATCTCACTCTGCAGCTGCAGGCAGCTGCATCAGGTGACATTCCTAGCTGCAGACTGCTGGCTTCTCCCAGAATGTCCAGCAACAGGTAATGAATGTGCCCTTCGATGGCACTTACCTGTTTGGATAGCAAGTGGAGCAGTCTGTGAAACTAGAATGACTGTTAAGACCTCCAGATCAGTTACCTTCAGCTCCCAGAGAGGCAAGGGATGTGGGTCTTTTCACAAGATAAAAAACAGCCTCCCATGCCTCAAAAGAAAGCATAGCCTAAGTCACAGGCGCCAAAAGAACTTCGTGCCACTACTTGAAGCTCCAGCCTCGGTCCAGCCTCAGCTGCCTGAGGTGCACCTCTCCTCCACAGTGGGGCGGGGGGGGGAGTGCCTGACCCAGTTTTCCTGTCACTGAGAGTTCATCATGACAAACAAGTGGATACTCAGGATTATCCAAGAGGTGTACGTTATGGATTTCATAGACCCTGCCCAGATTATCCAACCAGAAGGCAACCCCTTTTGTCAGCCCACGTCAGAGCTTCTGGTGCAGGAGACTGCGGGCCTTCTGAGCAACAGTGCAGTGGTTATAGTGGAGTCAGAACAGAACACAGGGTTCTACTCCCACTACTTCCTGGTACAACGAAACTGGGTTGCCTCATTCTCGATCTCAGAAAACTAAATACATGGATTGAGAAACATTCAAAATGATTTCTCTGAAATCCTTGCTACCTTACCTGAAGCCTTGGGATTGGTTAACATCACTGGATATGCAGGATGCACACTGGCACGTACTGGTGCACACCACCCACCACAAGTACCTCTGATTCTGCATGGAGGGACAATACCACCAGTTAATTGCTTACCTTTGGGCTTTCCTCAGCGCTGCAAGTTTTCACAAAATGCTTTGCATCACTCTCTGCACACCTTAGAAAGTTATGACTCCAGGAACACAGGGATTGCAATACATCTCATAGTTTCTATCGCATGGAATATTTAAACAATTAGAAAATGAGTTTAATCTGACAAACATGGAATATTTCAGGTTCTCACAAATAAGGTCATATATTAACAAACTGGAAATCATGCAGCTCTTCATGGAGGAACCCCAACCATTAGTAACCTCGATAAGGACATATTCACAGCAGGAAGGCAACAAACGTGTAGTATCCAAGCTATACCCAAATTTGAACTAAGACACAGGCAGACAGGAAATAAAACACACACAACATAAAAGGGAAGAGGAGATTGGCACCAATTAAACGCAGAAGGAGTAGTCACAGATTTGGCAAGAAATCCATAAAACCAGCACATCTGGAAGTTGAAGGGAATTCAGGTGAAAAATCACCAGTAGATACTTAACACCATACAGAACCAAACACATAGGTACAAGTAGCACAGATCTCTGCTGTAGGGGGTGCAGGGAAAGAGGTACACCAATACATGCATATAGGAGCTGTGGATGTATCAGACCATTTCGGACAGAAGTGGAGAACTGGATTAAGACTTTTAGACATGACCTGTGATTTGAACAGCCTCCACCTGATCTGTGGCCTATACCCTTGCAGAATGAAAGGTAATGCAAAAAAAATGTTTAATATAGTACTAAAAGTAGCAGCATTAAAACCAATTACACAGAAATGGATGACACTTTCTTGCCCGAATATAGATAACTGGTCAGCAAATTGTGTAAAAAAAAAAAAAAATTAAAACAATGGAAGAAAGGAAAGGCGGAGTTAAAGCAAGAAGTCATACTTTAAGATTGGAAGGAGGTTTTTTTTATACTCTATTTATTCACTCTGGTGCACCAGGGCATCTCTCGGAAGTGCCCACTTGACCGTCACCTCTACTCCCCTGCCTGAGACCTCCCTCCTCCGGGACCCTATTCCAGGACCTTCCAGCCCCCAGATCCCCCCCCCCCAAGGAGGGCCCGCCCCACTTACCTGGCAGTCTTTCTGTAATTAGAGGGTCAGTCCTGGTCAAGGGCCTTGGGGGACCGTTGGAGGGATGGTCCAGTGCTGGGGATGTGGGCTAGTTCCCTGGAGCCTTTCTCACCTCCCTGGTCCTTCAGGGTGTTTTGCGTAATGGTTCTGCCCCGGAGCGTGGTTGTGCAGTAACATCCTGGCACTGATGTGCCAACATCCGCCGCCGCTCCAGCACCTAGTCACTGCACCGCGTGTACCTTGCACTGCCCCGCTGTCCATCAGGAGCTGCTAAGGAGCGGTGGTTGGCCCGGATCTCCACCCCACCCCGTGAAAGGGAGAGCAGTCCTCTTGATGCTCAATTCCTCCCCTGCCAGCCCCCTGTGGCCCGAATCTGTTCCTGAACCTGAGTTGCCTGCTTGGCTCGAGGTGTGGCGTCCAGCACTTCAACCCTCAGTGCCACCGGGATGGCTCGGAAGGAAGAAGATTTAAAGGTAATGTAAGGGGGTGTTATTTCACTGAGAGGGTGGTTGACCCCTGGAACAGATTACCTGAGGAGGTGGTAGGTGTTGAAACGGTGAAGGGATTCAGGAGAGCATGGGATAGACATATGGGGTTCATTAGAGGACAGAGGATAGGCTCCTTGTGCACTGGTGACAGGTAGGGAAGGGGGGAGATGGGCAGACTGGATGAGCCAGGATGGTCCTTTTCTGCTGACACATTACTGTGATACTGTGAAGAAATCACAAGTAGGCTGCTTCTTAAGATGGAGCTATTTAACACAGTGTGGTTACCCTGTGGAAGTGCAGTATTATAGAAGAAACTGAGGGCATCCCCGTCTTGGAACAACTACTGTACTGACTACACATAATAGAATTAGTGACACATCAAGGGAATAGGAAAATAACAGCAGATCCTTGTTTCCTGTTTATATAATTGTAGGTATTAGTACTTGGTCCAGGTCCCAGTTTTAGGGACCCTAAGAAAGACATGAAAGTTTTAAGGGTGGAAGAGACAATTTGAAGAAGATAAAGGAAATGTAAAATAGGTGAGCGCAGCAGTGATGACAATGCTTGATAAATTGTACACAGATGTATAGATTTATTATGATTTACTGTTCCACTATTTTACTGTGTCTTGCGGCTATTGTTCATTTACTGAGTCTCAATAAAGCATTGAAAGTTTAAAAAAAGAAAGTAAGTTAGGACTCCAGGTCTTCCTGTATCTGGACGACTGGCTCATAACATGCCCATCCAGACAGGAGATGGAGCTAGCAGTGGCCAGTGCCTCCCAGTTTCTAGCGTACATGGGGGGTCTCGCTGAACCCTGCAAAGTAACAGGTGGAGCCCTCCCAAGTGCTACTGTTAATAGGAGCTGTTCTGGACACGACACAGGCTCGGGTCCTGCACCCAGGCAACAAGCTACGGACAGTCTTACAGATGTCATGCTACATCGTGGAATGCAAGACTGTGCTACCTCAGTTCAAGCAATGCATGCTGGACCTCACTGTTTCCACAGTGTTCACAATGCCTCTAGAGATGCTGCACGTGGACAACTCGATGGCTGCTCAATACTCAGTGGTTCCGGGTGCCACACCCTTGTAACTACTCCATTCAGGATGAAACTCCTGGTTCGATCTGTGATGTGGTGTTCAGTGGAGGAAAACCTCTGCCAGAGCTTCCTGTTCTTCTCACTGGAGCCAGAGGTGACTCTCACTCCAGATGCCTCCTTACTGAAGTGGGGAACCCACTTGTAGGGTCTCCAGACTTAGGGTGTCTGGGACTCAACAGAATCACATCTCTACATAAATGTGCTGGAGATCTATGCAGTTCTTTATGATCTGAAAGCCTTAGTGGACTTGGTTACCCAAAAAACAGACCTCCTTCAGACAAATGATTTCAATAAAAATTAAGTCGAAAAAAACCCACAAGTCTGTCATGTATTGTGTCAATAGACAAGGAGCAGCACACTCTTAGCCTCTCTGAAGGAGGCAGTGAGAGTGTGGGGATCCTGTGTGGAGCAGGGAATCCTGTTCCAATCAATCTGTCTGCCAAGAGCATGGAACACTCTGGCAGATGAACTAAGATGAACAGCAGCAGATCTTCATGAATGGTCACTAGCAACAGACATATTGCTGTTTGACAAGTGGGGCACCCAGATGTGGATCTTTTTGCGTCCCCAGTTAACGGCAGACTGCCTCAGTTCTGCTGCAGAAATTCAGGACATGGCATTTTCTGTCATGATGCATTCAGACTGCCATGGCACAATCTGTTTCTGTATGCATTCCCTCCAGTCCCTCTCATTCAGGGAGTGCTGTTCAAGCTAGAGGCCTATGGGGACAGAATGATCCTAATGGCCCCCAGTTGGGCTTGACTGATATGGTTTTCTCTGTTGAATCAGCTGTCAGCAAACCAAGGATTCTGCCACTCTGGATAGACTTATTGACCCATGGTCAGCTAGTCTGCCCCAGGCTCCTTAAGAGATAGAAGTAAACAGATTGGAAGTGTCTCAGAGGGTCTCTGATATACTCTTGGTTGTGTGTAAACCTTCCACCAGGAAGACATACACAACCAAGCGGAAACAATTTTCTGTCTGGTGTTTCAAAACCCCGGTGTATCCTTTTAAGTGTCCAACTGATAAAGTTTTGGGAGTATTTGCTGGTCCTGTCTGATGTGTTCTGCAGTCAAGGTCCATCCATGTTCTATATCAGCATACCATGAACCTGTAGGTACCCTCTCTCTGGCACAGGTGCCGTTGCTAAAGAGGTTCCTTAGGGGTATCCTGCACACCAGGTCCCCCTCCCCATCAGGAAGCCAGTGGCTCCCTGGGACCTTAATCTTGTGCTGGATATACTCACTTGCAAGTCCTTCCTGCCTGCTGTGAGTTGTGATGTGACATCTCTAACTTGGAAAGCAGCAGTTGCGGTAGGTGACAAAGAACCTTAGTGCATAATTAGCTTGTTTTTTGTTTTTATTGGGCTCACCACAACCCAAACCTGATAGACCAACTTAGGGTAGCTGGTTCATTCCACTGGATGTCATACAGACGAGGCACACTGATGAGTCCTGGTAGGATGAAACATGTGTCTGTATCTTCTATTGACACTGTTTGCAGACTGTGTGAGAGGCCTTTCGGTACCATATATTCCTGCTTAAAGTTGAACCAGCATAACATTTTGTGGTGATTTTCATATACAGCCCATGATGCTTTGCATTATGGGGTTATATGGAGTTGTGGTTGGTGTCAGCTCTGCATGCAGACTGTGTGAGAGGCCTTTCGGCACCATATATTCTTAAAGCTGAACCAGCATAACATTTTGTAGTGATTTTCATATACAGCCCATGATGCTTTGCATTATGGGGGTAGGTGTGATTTTGTATTTCTTTGAAACTTGGCTTCCCGGCCAGTGCCCTTTGGGGTAACCCTTGCCTCAGTGTTTATGCACGAAGGTTCTTTGTCCTTTAGCTTGTTTTTTGTTTGTATTGGGCTCACCACAACCCAAACCTAATAGACCAACGTAGGGTAGCTGGTTCATTCCACTGGGTGTCATACAGACAAGGCACACTGTTGAGTCCTGGTAGGACGAAACACGTGTCTGTGTCGCCTGTTGGCACTCTTTGCAGACTGTGTGAGAGGCCTTTCGGTACCATATATTCCTGCTTAAAGTTGAACCAGCATAACATTTTGTGGTGATTTTCATATACAGCCCATGATGCTTTGCATTATGGGGTTATATGGAGTTGTGGTTGGTGTCAGCTCTGCATGCAGAGTATCTGAAATCCATACTTTGGTTACGGATTTTCCATATACTGTTTTCCATAAAGGCAAGGCAGTGCTCCACATGCACCCCAAGTTTCTGCCTATAGTGGTGTCAGAGTTTCACCTAAATCAGTCTGTAATCCTGCCTTCCAACTTTGTAAACTTCCAGATGAGGGGGAAAGGACTCTCCGCTCAGTGGATATAAAGAGGGTCCTTGGGTTTTACCTGGACAGGACTAAGGGCTACAGACAGTCAAAACTGTTCTTTGTGTCTTTCAAACCTAATCGAAAGGGACAGCCTTTCACAATCAAGTGCATTTCAATCTGGATTATAAACTGCCTTTGTCACTGCTTATGCCGTGACTCAGGTGAAACTAGAAAGCAAAGTACATGCCCACTTCACAAGAGCGGTTGTCGCTTCCTTGGAAGAAATACACTCTGTGCCACTTGGAAGAATTTGCAGAGCTGCAACTTGGAGCACAGTGCATACTTTTTACCAAGCACTATGCCCTGGATTTCCACGGCAGGCAGAATGCCACTTCTACCTGGACAATTCTAAATGTGCCCTGAGCTCCAGCCTCCCTAGTCTGAGTGACTTTCTCTGAGCTTGGTACTCTGACCCATTAGTGGGAATCGATTGCGAAGACTGATTCTTGGAAGCTATGAAAGTTACTTACCATAATTGTTGATCATCCTACATCTCTTCTCTACTGATTAGCATGCAGGCCCACCATCCACTAGACTCACTCCAGTACTGTTGTGTTGGCCTTCACCCCTTTGTACTTGGTTTGTTAAGTGCACGTTACTTGTGAGGCTCATGCTGCTGACCTCAGTGAAAAAAAGGTACTTTGGCAGTTGGCGGTATGTGCAGGGCCTACTCGCATCACCAGCTCTCCAGCAGAGTTTCGGCTCCCGCTGGATCCTAGCACCTCCAGCTCAGACCCATTAGTGGTAATCTATGGAGAAGATATTTAGGAAGATCAACAGTTACGGTAAGTACGTAAATTTCATTTACTTGCAAGTAACTCTTGATCTTCAAGAAACTCCCCTCCATAGAGACACACTCACCCATCCTCTTTTCCTCGTTTCCAGTTTCTGCTTTGGAGTTTTTCTGCCTTACATCTTCAGGATGCCTGTTAGCCTGGTGACTACTGGCATTGTTCATTATAGCTGTGCTTAGTTATTTTGACCTTTGTTGTTTGGTATTGGTCAAACATATTTGTTCAATACAGGTAGCAGTGCTTAGCTGTGTGGACCCTTGCTGTTTGATGTTGGTCAAACTGTTCAGATGTTTTTGTTTACAAAAAAAAGCAATTAATTTATTGTTGGAGTTTCTGCTCTTTTTTCACTTTAGTTAGAGCAAACAATGAAGTTTTCTCTTATTGCCTTCATGATCTCTCTGGACAAAACTGAAGCGACCGGATGTACCATTACCATGTATACAATTTCAGTATGCATAAGATTGTACAGTGACTGCTACCATTACCATGTATACAATTTCAGTATGCATAAGATTGTACAGTGACTGCTTACCTATGACTCTGACTACCCAAAAACTTTTGATGGTTCCCCCTGGGTTGCTGACCTGTGGGCGTCAAGCCACAGAGTGGGCCTATATGGACTATATTCTTTTTTGAAAATATAGGGTTACTGGTAAGTAACTTTCCTTCTTCTGATTATTGATGAGGTACTGTAAAAATATATATATATATATATATATATATATGATATTTACTTCTCTGTATTTTTACATGTTAGATCTGCTGTGTTTTTCAGGTAGCAGATTTTAAAGAGCAGTTACTGCTGGCAGCTGGCCTCGGTGCAGAAAGAATAACTGAGTTTTCATGTGGTGAGCAACTGATATTCTCTTTTTTTATATACCCAGAGTATCTGAAAGGCAGAACTAGTCATGCTCTTCTTTCATATAATCTTTAAACAGCTTTGATCCCCCCCCCCAACCACATTTTCTTGTAAGCACTTGACATCCCTCATTCTACCTATGGCAGTTACCAAGACTTTAACACTTAAAGGTAAACTCATTTGGATTGCAACTGCTTTGATATTTGCAGAATATCATTTAGTACGTCTATAAATGTTCTCCCTGTACGTAAGCTTTCACAGAAGCTAAATAACTAGAAAAAGCATGTTGCTGTTTTTAAAAGTAGTATCTTCTGATTGTTTTGCCCCCTTTGAATTGATACTCTTTCATCTTTGGTAAGTTATTAATGCTCTTTCTTAATTTTTCAGTATTTTAATATTTTTAAAACTGAGACAGTTTCATATCACTTGTATACTTTATGCACTTACATATGTTAGTCATATGAATTTATAATTACAAGTGATTATAACATTTTATGTGTTTTCATATTGCATTGTACTACGTGTGTAAATGAAATATCTTTTGTGTTATTTAATTCTTTAGTCTTTGAGCCCCACTTATAATACCACAAGGATCAACAAATTATGTTTTTGCTTTACAATGTTTGTTTTAGATCGTATAGACACATCAAGTGATTTCATGTCATTCAGTCTCCTTGGATACTCCTCTTAATAACATTATCATTTTATGCAAAATGGAATATTGAAGACTGCTAAAAACAAAAACTCATTTTACTGTTAAATCATACTTTAAATACAGACATTTTATCTATTGTAAATTTAGTACACATGTACACTTCCTGTATAAGGAAACAGTTTTCAGTAACTACTGTAGAACAGAAACTGGTTCACAGAAGAGTTGCGGGTATTGAAGCTCCCACTCTCCCTCTTGAGGCATTCCACTTTTAAAAACCCTATATCTAAATGAGACAGTGCAACATGAAATAAATATCTGAAAGATGCTTGTTACAGCCTGCTTGCTAAGTCTGATTGAAAAATGTTTGAATTTAGTTTTGTATTTAGACAACCGGATTATTTCAGTTACTATTTTCTTTCTGTTCTCAAGAAAAATAACAAGCATTTGTCAATGCCGAATGTTGCTTGCTTCTATGTGCTGTTTAGGTATTTGTAAGTCATTGGAGTGCAAATATTGAAAATTTGCGAACTTATGAGCATGCTTAGGAACTGCGCAACGCACGCTCGTAAAACAGTCATTGTTAGGAAATTTTTCACGAAATGTTCAACATAGCCATTTTAAGACCTCTGGTCATGAACAGTGTCAGTGTGATTTTGTTAATGTGTCCCATATATTGAGTTTGCACACCGACTGCGCCATTGTGCGCTACATGGGCGGAAACACGTTTTGGGCAGGATGTGAAAAATGACAGTTGTACTGCTCATAAGGAGGTGTGGTAAAATGGTATTGTTGAAAATCTGGAGTGGAAATATTGAAAATTCGCAAACCTACGAGCGTGCGTGGGAACTGCGCAACGCACACTTGTAAAACAGTCATTTTTAGGAATTCTTTCACCAAATTTTCAACATTGCCATTTTAAGATCTCTGCTCATGAACAGTGACACTGTGATTTTCTTATTGTGTCCCATACACTGAGTTCGCACACCGACTGCGCCATTGTTCGCTACATGGGCGGAAACATGTTTTGAGCAGGATGTGAAAAATGACAGCTGTACTGCTCATGAGGAGGTGTGGTAAAATGGCAATGTTGAAAATCTGGAGTGAAAATATTGAAAATGTGTGAACTTACGAGCCTGCGTAGGAGCTGCGCAACGCACGCTCGTAAAACAGTCATTTTTAGGAATTTTTTCACCAAATTTTCAACATAGCCATTTTAAGACCTCTGCTCATGAACAGTGTCACTGTGATTTTCTTAATTTGTCCCGTACATTGATTTCGCACATCGACTGCGCCATTCTGCGCTACAAGGGCGGAAACACATTTTGGGTGAGATGTGATAAATGATGGCTGTACTACTCATAAGAAGGTGTGGTAAAATGGCAATGTTGAAAATCTGGAGTGAAAATATTGGAATTTCGCGAACTTACGAGCCTGCGTAGGAACTGCGCAACGCACGCTCGTAAAACAGTCATTTTTTGGACCAAATTTTCAACATGGGGTTTTTGGGACCCCTTCTCATGAATGATGTCACTGTCATGGCGGTATTTGGGCCCGAATAACGCCATGACAGTGACATCATTCATGAGAAGGGGTCCTAAAAACCCCATGTTGAAAATTTGGTGCCAAAATTCCCAAAAATGCCTGAGATATGCAATAAAGTTGAACCCCTCCTATCTAGCCCATTATACAGCTTACCGGCATTTCCTCAGTTGGCAGTCGGCTTGAAGAGTGCATACGTGTTCCGGTCCACGAAAGATCGTGCATAGTCGGAGGTAAGTATGGGGTGAGGTGTGTGTGGGAGGCTGGGTGCGCAGTGGGTGAGTGCGGGTTGTGGAAGGGGGTCGGGAGGCAGCGCCGTGGGATCGCTTTTGTTTTACAGGTTTAAAACAAAAAAAGACTAGGGCGTTTGCCACGCTGGGGTGAGGCTCCCAGCGTGGCACGAGGGAGGCCGTTCAGCCGACGGGGATTGGGCACCCCCGTCGGCCAAAGAACTGATTGCCCTGCTGGGGTGGGCCTCCAGCGTGGCACCAGCTCACGAGGGGGATGACAGCAGCTCAGCCCGGCAGGGATTGGGCACCCTGTCGGCTACAGAACGTCAGGCGCGCACGCCTGTGTGTGGGGGGAGCTACATTGCTCGGTGCTCACTGAGCGTAGCTCCCCTTTCAACTGTATGCCACTGCATTTTGGAGCATGTCATGACAGCTCCAAAATGCATATTACAGGGCCGCGCCTGCCAGCTCACTGACTGAATTGGAGGAGGAGGTGACACACCTCCGAAATCTCCGATGATGGCACTATGTTTCTTGCACATGCGTGCAAGCAACATAAAAACTTTACAAATCTGTTGTACTGTTGCATCTTGTTCACATACAGTACATCAGTAGATGTCAGTATACATAATTAGACATGCAACTGTATCATTATGGTAAAAATTGTACTGATATATATTAACATGGGGTACACAGGTGTTAGGGGTTGGGGGATGTAAGTATAAACTACAGATAGTCTTTCAAGTTCATGCATCAATTATTTATTTTTATTTTATTGAAATCTAGGATTACAAATACCTTTGAGCAGGAACTGCTCATTTACAAAGAGGTTCCACGTCGAAGGAATGGTGGGTATACATACATACAAAGGTTGACATAATAATACATAGTTACACAATAAAAAGAAGCAAGAGACTGAGGCTTAGGAAATTCCAGTAATTCAAAATGTGCCAAATGTTAGGTAGCATGACATACCAGCCAACAGTGGCATCACCACGCTGATTTTGGGGAGGCTACAGCCGCCCCCCCAATCAAAGTTAAAGCCCCCCCAATCATTGAAGGGCAAACCTACCTGGATTAATGGGGCATTGTATTAAGGCTATTCCTTCCTTCCACACCATGTCTGCTAGTCTGAACTAGCAGCAGCGTGAGCCTCAGCCGACTATCCAATTTTTTAATTTTACCTCAGTCTTTCTGAACTGCATGCAGATCGCCAATCTGATTCTGCAGTTTGCAGTTCAGAACTTCAGACTGAGGTAAATAAATGATAACACTCTCTGTACAGTACAGTTCAATCATGGGCGAAAAGAAGAACGCACCGGTAGCACCTGCTGACCCGACTTTCCGTCTCCTCCGATTTTACCTCAGTGAGTTCTGAACTGCATCGCCGATCTAATTCTGCAGCATGCAGTTCAGAACTGGTAAATGATGTACACTGTGTGCCACTGTGCCCTACTAGCCACTGCAATGCCAAGAAGAATGCGCCCGTAGCCCTACTAGCCCCGCTGATGGCACTGACCCTTCCATCCACCGCCGATCATCCAGCAGGTCTCTGGGAAAGCCGCTGATCCGCCCACCTGAACGAAGTCTCGGTCAGGAACGAGCAGCTGACGTGCCTCATTCCACCGATAAGGACCATCGGTGTTGTGACTGTGAGTACTGCCCAGACACTGCAGACAGCGCTTTCTTGTGTTCAGGGATGGGGGGGCACACTGGGGTCTCCGGGATAGGAGGGGGGCACTATGTGGGGACAGGAGGACAGGATGGAGGCTTGGAGCACTGTTGTGTCTAGGAGGAGGATTGAGGAGTGGGACAGGAGGTCAGCCAACTTTGGACAAAATGTAACCACTAACCTACTCCATCAGCAAGCAACACTGCTTCATGCAGTGAGTATACATGGGTAAGGGAAGGGGATAGCGAGTAGCGATAACAGCCACAGCGGCAGTGAGTGACAGGAACAGGACCGACCACTGACACTGAACACTGCCACGGACAGAATGGATACAGGGTTTGGAAGTTTATAAGTGATTATATGTCCCTGATCTCAGTGATATCAGGGACATATAATCATTTATAAACTTCCACTCACTCTCAGTCGCTGGGGTCGGCCGGGTGCGGATTCGGGGAAGGCATGGGACGGGTGGGTTACAACAGACGGACACCGGGGAGAGAGAGTAAGACACTGGAGGCTCCTGTGGTGACTAGTCAAGAGGGATGGATTCAGGACAGTATACAGGGGGATTTTATTTGACTCAGACAGCAGCCTGCCCTCACCCTGCACTCAGCAGCAGCACTTCGTGGTGGAGGAGGAGGAGGCTCCTGGCTTGCATGTCACGCTGAGCAACAAGCCAAGGACTGGAGTCATCAGCGCGAGTTGTCTCTGGTGTGTGTGTGTGGGCGGAAGCAGTGCCAGCAGATCTGATCATGATTGGGAGATAATGAAATGACGTCAGTTGTTGGAGGACAGGGGGATGATAGACAGAAGGAGGCGAGCAGGGAGGGTTCATTCTTGTATTCTGTAACTGGCACCCGCCTCATACTCTGCCTACCAACAGCACAGCAGCTTGCTTGCACAGTGAGCTAATCAGTGGACAGACACGTGGTGTGCTTCTCCAACACACACATGGTACACACTAGTAGTCCCATTGTGTGCAGTAAGAAAAACTAGTGATGCAGTTGTAGTTGATAGCGAGCAACAGAGCAGAGGCAGGCACTATTTGGGAGATTCAAATTGAAATCCAATTTTAATCTATATTTCTAGAAAGTTATTATCAAACATTGAAGACTCAGTTCACTTGTTGGGCTAAGAGGCTTGAGAGCTAAATAAAAGTGTAGTGTTTACTTTTTACATTTTTTCTCTGAATGTGTCTGAAGGGGTTGTGTTTGTGTGTAAATTGAAAAGCTCAGACACAGACAACCTGCTGTGAGTGCTGCCATACAGCAGCATTACTAACTACTGCATATATGTTTATTTTTGTTCTTACTTGCAACTTATTTTCACATTTACTATTTTACTGAGTAAATTGAGAACTTTAGTGGTTTATGTTTTTAGGCTCACAAATTTAGAATAAAAGTAGCTGAACTTTTCTTTTCCTAAATTGCCTTATACCCTGACTCATGCCTCGGGTTTGTATTGTGGCAAGCTTAACATCACAAGCAAGGTTAGCCAGTTCAATTTACATACTAACATACTATTTGCCAGCAGATTAGGCCTTACGGTCTATCGAGTCTGCTCGAACTTTAGATCCTTAGTTGGGTGCCAAAACCCTCCCATCCCTTGTGCTCCAGAAACACATATCATCCATTCCCACCCCCTGGGACAGGCCATCATCTGATGCATCCACTTTCTGTGTCTGTCCCATCCTCTCTTGAAGCCCTCCACTGTGGATCTCTGAACTAGCTCACCAGGCAGTGCATTCCAAGGGTCCACCACCCTTTCAGTGACACTTTTTTTTATGAACAAGGGAAACCGTCTGTTTTATAAAAAAAAAAAAAAAAACAGTTCCAGTAGCATGCTCATTTTGCTTCGCATGCTGTGAGCCCTGTGTGTTAGGCTCTGTCTATTGTATTAAATAGCAGTTTTCCAGTAGGTGTTTAATACTCATTACTTCACATACTGTGAGCCCTGTGTGTGTTAGGCTCCGTCTATTGTATTAATTATCAGTTTTCAGTAGGTGTTTAATACGTTACTTAGCATACTGTGAGCCCTGTGTGTTAGGCTCCGTCTATTGTATTAAATAGCAGTTTTCCAGTAGGTGTTTAATACTCATTACGTCGCATACTGTGAGCCCTGTGTGTTAGGCTCCGTCTATTGTATTAAATAGCAGTTTTCCAGTAGATGTTTAATACTCATTACTTCGCATACTGTGAGCCCTGTGTGTTAGGTCTGCTCTATTGTATTAAATAGCAGTTTTCCAGTAGTTGTTTAATACTCATTACTTCGCATACTGTGAGCCCTGTGTGTTAGGCTCTGTCTATTGTATTAAATAGCAGTTTTCCAGTAGGTGTTTAATACTCATTACTTCGCATACTGTGAGCCCTGTGTGTGTTAGGCTCCATCTATTGTATTACATAGCAGTTTTCCAGTAGGTGTTTAATACTCATTACTTCACAAAAAGTTCACATACTGTGAGCCCTGCGTGTTAGACTCTGTCTATTGTATTAAATAGCAGTTTTCCAGTCGGTTGCTCATTACTTTGCATACTGTGAGCCCTGTGTGTTAGACTAAGTGTGTCACATAAACATTTCAACCCTGTGTGCCAGACCTAATAAAAGGGCATTTTTCTTATAATTTACTTTTTAGTTAGTTCTTGTCACACACTCATCAGCCTTGTTAAAAATGAGTATCCGTGACTTCTTCTGTCCAAAATCAAAAAATCAGAATAAAGAAAGTAACTTCCCGGACCCCAGTGATGCTCAACAGCTGCAACCAGAGCAGCCATTAAGAAATGAAGTGGAAGTTCCAGTACCAGAAGATGTAGCAAACACATCATCATCTCCCGGAACATCTCGTGATGCACTTGAATCCGTCGCAAGATTTATGTCTGCTGCTACTGTTGTACCCAATGATCTGGGAACCAAAGAAGCTGGTCCTATGCAGCCAAAACTGTCTAGTTTTCCACAAAGGGATTTTGGAAAGCAGAAGTGTTCATTTTCAAGCAGCTGGTATGCATCATTTAAATGGCTTGAATATAGTGCAAGCAATGATGTCATATTTTGCTTTGCCTG
This sequence comes from Neoceratodus forsteri, assembly GCA_016271365.2. Taxonomy (NCBI): domain Eukaryota; kingdom Metazoa; phylum Chordata; order Ceratodontiformes; family Ceratodontidae; genus Neoceratodus; species Neoceratodus forsteri. The sequence continues at coordinate 1,339,758,446 of CM028131.1, forward strand.
CAGAATGTTTTCAAGTTGCACTGGTTGAGCGGACACTGCTTTCATATCCAGAGGGTTTAATAACTGGAAGAAGACAATAGAGAAGATGAGAGAACACTAACAAACAACAACACATACAGGAGCAATGAAGGCCTGGTCTACTTATGTGAAATCTAAAGAACGAGGCAATATTATACAGCTAATGGATTCAGCAATGATTGCAGATATTAAAAAAGCGCAGGGAGTACCTGAGAAGAATAGTTGAGATTGTTTTGTTGTTTGGCAGACAAGGAACTGCCTTTCGAGGCCATAGGGAGTGTGAAGGGAGCTCAACCAGGGGTAACTTTTTAGAGACTTTTGACCTTCTAAAAAAAGTTTGATCCTGAATTGCAAAATTTGCAGATTCACATGCCAGGAAATACCACCCATCTCTCACCTCTCAGTCAAAATCAGATGACAGAATGTTGTGCAAAATTAATAAGAGAGAAAATTTTAAATGAGGTAAAAGAAGCAAAGTATTTTGCAATACTTGCTGATGAATCTAGAGATGTTGCTTGCAGAGAACAAATGAGTATTTGCCTTTGTTATGTTCACCATGGTTCCCCTGTAGAGAAATGTTTGTGTTTCCATCAAGTAACAGCATTAGATGCCCAAAGTCTGACAAATGAACTGTGTTCAAAGCTGACTAACTGGGACCTCCATGAGAATTTGGTGACTTGCGTAGCTCAAACTTATGACGGTGCATCTGTTATGAGCGGCAACTTAAATGGAGTCCAGGAACTATTTTGTCATAAGTATCCATATGCTATATATGTTCATTGCTATGCACATATTCTGAATTTGGTCTTTGTAGATGCCTGTTCATCACTTCTTCCTGTACGGAAATTCTTAGACATGCTTCAAGAGATACACACGTTCTTTTCCAAATCTGTCCTGACTCACCAGGGGTTCTTAAATGTTCAAAAGGAGCTTGGGTTGACTAGAATTCTTGAGATACCGGAGTTAAGTTCTACCAGGTGGGCTTGTCAAAAGCAAGCAACAAAGGCAGTAATAGAAACTTATCCAGCTCTTCTAAAATATCTTTCAGAATGTGAAGAAGGAGAAACTGCAAAGGCCAGAGGACTCCACAGCAAGCTTGTAGAATTCAACAATATCTTTCTCCTTAAAATGTTTGACAAACTACTGTCAGTGGCTGATGGAACAAATAACTTACGTCAGACTCAGGCTTTGGACTTCGGATGTGCAGTGACTGCTGTATCTGTGCTGAGAGACACAATTGCACAATTTCGTACTGAAGAGAGATTTCTAGTTCTCTACAGGGAAGCTGAAAATATGGCAGAAAAATATGGGACACAGACACCGGAAACACTCCGGATCCACAGAGGCAAAGGAAGCTACCTTGTACCTGGGAGCACTTTGTTCCAACTTCACGAACTGGAACTGAACAAAGTGCATCAGCATTGCATGAAACAAGAACTGCTGTGCATTTGAGAATCACTGTTTTTTACCCTGTGATTGACAAAATGATTGGAGAGATTGACAGAAGGTTTTCCAAGCATAACCAAACACTGATGGTTGCTATCAATGCTCTCAGACCACAGTCTAACACATTCTTGGACCAGGACAAACTGAGGCCACTTGGAGAGATGTATGACTGTCCAGTTCTGGAAGAGGAACTGGTAGTAGCAAGAAACTTCATTGGTCGACTGCCAGAAAATGAATGTCCACACGATATGACCAATCTTTATAATGTACTTCCAGAAATCATGTATCTGACGCTGCATAAATCACTGCAGATTGCTTTAACAATCCATATGTGTGTGTGAGCGCTCCTTTAGTTCCATGATTCGCATTAAGACATATCTGAGAAACAAGACGGAAAATGACAGATTGAGTTCACTTGGAATTCTCAACATTCAGACTGAAGAAAGCAGACAACTTGACACTGATGATGTGATTGACGAATTTGCATCCATGACAAACAGAAAGGTTGAGCTACTTCTCCCAAAATCAGCACTATAATAAAATAGTAAAACCTGTATGACACTGATATCCAGCAGATCTGCTGGGATAATGGTGTGTCTGGCTGTTCTGGTCTCTCATTTGCTCTGGGGTCCTCATGCAACCTTCCCAGCAGATCTGCTGGGATAATAGTGTGTCTGGCTGTTCTGGTCTCTCATTTGCTCTGGGGTCCTCCTGCAACCTTCCCAGCAGATCTGCTGGGATAATGGTTGGTGTGTCTGGCTGTTCTGGTCTCTCATTTGCTCTGGGGTCCTCCTGCAACCTGTCCTCGGTGGACCAGTAACCACATTTTTCCACGTGTACCTTATTAAATATATGGCTGATAACTAGGCTTCTCAAACATATTTTTCACCACTAAAATGCAGGAAAAGCCACCGTTTGAAGGTAAAATTTAAAATTTTCTGGGGGCACTGATTCCCATAGCTTTTAGGATTTTGACTAAGGGCATTAGCCCCCAGCTTTGTAGCCCTGGTGACGCCCTGCCAGCCAAGGGCAATCTTAGAACCAAGCACTGCAGATGAGAGGGAAGGGGTATGCAGGCAGGAAGGCCATTGTCGGGTAGAGGGTGAGGATAAGAGCTCTAAAGGGAGGGATAAAAGTCAAGAAAATGCCTGGGGAAGGAAGGGAGAGGGGGCAGGGGTAGGCAGGTAGAAGGGGCAAGGCGGGAGAGGTAGCTGTCAAGATTGAAGTGGAGGGCAGTGAGCAGTGGGCCCCTGATTAGGCAAGGCAGTCACAACGACGAGTTGAAATGAGATGAAGTCGGAGTTGTCTCTTAAAAGGGCCAAGAGCAGCAGCAGTAAGAGTTTCTTTGTTGAGAGTATTGTACCACTGTGGTGTTCTATGGGCAAAGGCCCTCTGGCCCATGGTAGTCCGGCATCTGGGGACAAGGAAGGTTAGTTGTTGTGAATTTCTAGTTTGCTGGGTGCTGTGGTGGTCAATGAGGAGCTTTTTAATGCCCAGGGGCATGACCCCGAGGAGGACTTTTTTGGTTAAGAGGCAGGTTTGATACTGTATCCGGCTGATGAGAGGAAGCCATCCTGCCTGAGTGTACAGGTCACAAGTGTGTGTAAGTTGATCAGCCCCAGTTAGCAACCTGCATGCTTTGTTGAGTGCAACTGTAATTCGGTGGAGGCAGAGTCATAAATTGCTAGCCCATAATCGATGATGGAGGTGACAGAGCTGTTAATAGCCAACCGGAGAGTGTCAGGAGTCATGCAGTGTTTGTGCCTGTAGAGCAAGCCTATACGGATGTTGGTGGCTTTGGCGACAGAATCTATGTGCCGATGGTAGGAGAGTGAGCTGTCCAATGTGACACCTAGGTATTTAAAATCAGGAACGTGTTCAAGTAAGGTCCCTGTTTGGTTTAGGATGGTGAGGTCACGGGATTTGTACTTGCTCCTGGCATTGTAGAAGGTCATAACCCTTGTTTTGCTGTAGTTCATGGCCAGTTTGTGTGACTTGAACCATTCTTCAATGCGCATGAATTCAAGCTGCAGTTGTTTCTCAAGGAGCTCTGCGTTTTGGTGGTTGGTGAACATGACTGTGTCATTGGCGTAGAGCAGTAATTTCTGGTGGCAGACACTGGGAAGGTCATTGAGGAAGAGGCTGAAGAGTAGTGGCCCCAGGATGGACCCCTGTGGGACCCCTGAAAGGACTGGCTTTTCTTCCGAGGTGACACCAGCAGTCCTAACCCGCTGGACCCTCTCCCCAAGGTAGCTTGAAAACCAGAGCAGCGCTTCATTGGAGAGCCCAATGTCTGATAATTGCTTGAGTAGGAGTGGGTGGTTCACAGTTTCAAAGGCTTTTGTAGGGTCGATGAATACTGCCCCTACACAGTTTCCTTGATCGAGGGTGGTAAGAATGAAGCCAGTGAATTCTAATAGTGCAGTGGTGGTACTGTGCCCTTTTCGGAAACCATGTTGCTCAGGACACTGGATGTCGTATTTTTCCAGGTACTTGACTAGTTGGTCTGAGGCGATGCACTCCAGGGCCTTAGACAATGGAGGGAGGATGGAGATAGGTCTGTAGTTGGAGTGCAGTGATTTGTCTCCACTTTTGTGTACTGGTGTGATGGTCGCCTGTTTCCAGCGAGATGGGAACTGGGACATCCTTAGTGATAGGTTGAGGACCTTTGTCAGGGGTTCAAGGACTTCTTCAAGGACAAGTGCTAACAACTTCAGGTCAAGGGAATCACCGCTTCAGCCTGCGTTGTGAATGGCCTTCCGAATACAGGTTCTGGCTTCATGCGCTGGGATCTCCTTGAAGTAGAATTGTGGGGCAGGGTGTAGGAGAGGAGTAGTTGCAGGAGGGTTACTACCAGAGGGGGCATCAAAGAAATTAGAAGGGAGGACACTATCCAAGTTAGAGAACGCATTGTTAAAGGTGTTGGCGATTGTGTACAGGTCAAATGTTGGTGTTCCATTTACGTTGAGCATGGTGGGTGGTGACTTAGGATCCTTGCCTGTGAGGTCTTTCAAGTTACTCCAAAATTATTTTCCATCACCCCAGGAGTTGGAGAGAGCTTCCTTGAAGTATCTGCATTTGGCACTCCTAACTGCCCGTGTGCACTCATTTCTGGCAGCTTTATATTTATGAATATCCCCAGGTTTGGATGTTGCACGGGCTCAATGCCAGAGATGATCCCTATGTTTGAGTAAAGTGATTAGATGGGGTTATCCAAGGGTTTGCTCTGCCCCTGACCTTCAGCTTTTTGAGAGGTGCAAAGATATTGCAGGCCACAGTGAAGTGGCTGATGAAAAGGTCTAAGGCTTGGTTTACATCAATGGCAGAGTCGATTGGTGTCCAGTCCAGGTGGCTTAGGTGTATATTTAGTAGCTCAAGGTACCCCTGCTTTAACACTCTGGTGTGGATTATTTTAGGGGGGGGGGGTTAATGAATTTGTTTGTCCAGGTACATGTAACCGGTGAGTGGTCACTGATCCCATCAGGGAGCACTGAGACTTTTGAGATTCGTTCAGGGTGATTAGTAAGGATCCAGTCCAGAAGTGTGTGTGACGCTGTCCTATAGTTGCATCTGGTGGGGGTGGTAACAAGCTGGGTGAGGTTCTGTGACGTGAAAGCATCCTTGTAGTTTCTGGCCTCCAGCGATAGCCAATTTATGTTGAAGTCGCCTAGTACTATGAGTTCAGAGTTATGGTGTAATCCCTGTAGGCTTTCCAATATGCTCATAAATCCATTGGGCTAATCTTTAGGGGGTAGGTACACAGAGGCAATGGTGAGCTCCTTGTTGTGCGCCCCGAGTAGAACTTTAATAGCGAGAACCTGCGAGGGTGGTTTAGGGTTTGAGAACGTGAAGACTTGACCCAGATAGGAATTCCTCGGGTAGATGGCACAGCCCCCACCTCGTTTGGAAACCCTGTCCTGCCTGAATATAGAGTATCCAGGGATGGTGACTGCAGCGCCTGGTATCTTGGGGTTAAGCCACGTTTCGACAATGGAGAGTACATCAGGGCTATGTTGCTGGACCCAGGTTTGCAAGATGTCAAGTTTGTTAAGGAGGCTGCAGACATTGATTGAGGCTAATGTGAGGGACGCCTCCCGCCTTTTTGTGGCATGGGGTGCTAGGCCGGTAGGCCCTGGGTTAGGATGAACATTTCCAGATATCAGAAGTAGCATAAGTAATATCCTAAGAAGGTACGCTTTAATCATTTTGCAGACTAGTTTTGTTGTAGATTTAATACCATGGGTGTGAGTAATCATGGGTTACCTAAAGATGTTTTTATAAAGGCAACTTTATGGTCTGATAGTCTTAGAAATATTGGCACGGATATTCAAAAGGGTTGCGCCATGCACAATAGGGTTGTGCCTGCGCAAGTCCGAAATTGCGCCATTCTGCGATATTCAGCAGGAGGCAGTTGCACACCCCCCCAAGTCATGCTGAGCAACAGCGCAATGCTAATGAAGGCATGCTCAACCGGAAGGGGAGGAACCATGCATAAACTGCACAGCCCGATATTCAGCCGGGCCGTGCAGAGTTGTGCAAGCGCAACCCTACCTGCGCCTGCACAACTTTAAGCCAAAAAAGGATTATGTCAGGCCACCACAGGCTAGCTGCTGCATTGCAGGGCGCAACACAACAGCTGCCACCTGTGGTGGCCCTCCACTTGTTCCCTGTGTGCCCCTCCTGCAGCCCGATCGCAGGGCATAATAGTAACCCCAGAGTCCGGAGATCGCGGGCATGATGTCAACAACCCCGACTAGCCCGATCGCGGGCAGAACTCACTCCCCACCCACCCGACTAGCCCGATCACGGGCAGAACACACTCCCACCCCGACTAGCCCGATCGGCGGGCAGAGCACCTCCCCACCCCCCGACTAGCCGATCGGGCAGAACACACTCCCACCCCGGCTAGCCCGATGTCTGGGCAGAACCACCCACCCCCGAATAGCCCGATCGCTGGCAAAACACTCCCCACCCCCACTAGCCCGATTGCGGGCATAACGTCAACCCCAAGACCAATATCCCTGGTGGTCCAGTGGACATGAGCCCGTCGCGGGCATAAGGTCAAACCCCCAATGTCAATATTCGCTGGTGATCTAGTGTCCCCACCCCACCCACGGAGCCCACCCCGCTCCCCCCTCGGCAGGCGGCAGCACCCCTCGCTCCGCCGCCCACCCGACTGACAGCTCGGTGGGCTGCCGCCCGTGGTTCAGAGCAAGGCCGGTGGGCGTGCAGCCTACTCCCAAAGGCAGTACTGCCTTGTATGCGGTATGCAGCCACTGGCCACTGGCTCTCTCTGAACAATGAGCGTCTGACTTCAGCTGTCCAGATGATGAAGGCGGCAGGTGGGCGGGTGGGGTGCTGCCGCCACCGGCTGATGGGGAGGAGGCGGGGTGGTGAAACTCCGTGGAAATGATGGTGAGGTTACTGGATGCGAGACTTTGAGGGGGAGATGACCTTCTACCCGTGATCGGGCCATCACTGGACCACAGGGATATTGGTCTTTGGGGTTGGCGTTGCCGTGATGCGGGCTGGTGAAGATGAAAGTGTTCTACTCGTGGTCGGCTGGTCGAGGTGGTCTGCTGGCGATCGGGCTAGTCGAGGCTGCGATTATGCCCGCGATCGGGCTGGTGGGGGGTTTAATACGCTATGCCCGCGATTGGGCTAGTAGGGGGGAGATTTACTTTATGCTTGCGATCGGGCTGCAGGAGGCGTCGGTCCCCGACACCTGCTGCCTGGCAGAGCGCCAGGTGCAAGTCGTCGGGGATCGGTGCACCTGCATCCGAATGGCATGGAAATGGGGCCGTAATTAGATGCAAATGGCCCCCCGTGCGCCTTGCATAAATTATAGCCCCATTTGCATGTCACCTTTTGAATATCGCAGATCTGCGCATGGCGCAATGGAACTTGCGCCACCGCATCTGAATGCTCCACCTGACCACTTGTGGTGGCGCAAGTTCCACTGCACCATGCACAGTGGCTTTGGCCGGGGGGCGATATTCAAAGGAGTTGCTCAATAGCGCAACTCCGTTGACTATCGCCCCGGCCACACCCCAGCGCAACTTTTTTGAGCAGCGCAAGGGCTTGCGCCACAGAATGGCGCAGTTTGAATATCCGGCCCATTATCTATATGGGATATTATTTCTTGGATTGGATAAAAACCAAAAGGCTATTTAATTCAGTATTGGGGAAATGGTTAAGTAAAGTGCTTACAGGGATATATTCATGGAAGTATAGCTATCATAGGATTTTTTAATTATTGTTTGTTGTATGCTTAATAACATGTGGAGATATTCACCCAAACCCCGGACCCTTGGCTACCAAACCAATTTCCTTGTATGCTATTTCTCAGAATCTTAGGGACGTGGGAACTGGTGGTCAGGTTGCCAGGCAAAGGGATGATGCTTATGTAAAACAAGGACTTAGTTTAATGCATCTAAATGCTAGGAGTATGTTGGATAAAATGGATTTGCTTGGCCCCTGGCTTACTGATGCCAATCCTGAGATTGTGATAATCACTGAACCATGGTTGAGCCCTAAAATTGAGGATCCCCTTTTAAATATCCCAGGTTATAATATAAGATGACACAATAGGAATAAAATGGGGTGGAGGGGTCTTAATTTATGGTAAATCCAATGTAATAATTATACAAGTAGAAATAAAAAAGATATAGAGGGCTTGGAAGTGTTGGTCTTAGAACTGAGACTGCCCTATTCTAAGAAAATTTTGATTGTTGGGGTATATTGCCCCCCTAAGGTGAAAGCTCAAGCTTTTAACTGCTTACAGGACCTATTATATGACTTTAACGATAATCATGAGATAATGATGGCAGGTGATTTTAATTCCAACTGGCAAAATATTAATGAGTCCCACCCTTTGATTGCCTTGCAAAAAAAATTGGGTTTAACCCAATTAGTTCAAGAACCCACAAGAATAAATATGGCCTCAGTTTCAACTTCTTCAATCTTGGACTTGATTTTTACAAATGTGGAGAAAATATTTTGGATAGTGGGGTATTACCGGATACAATCTCAGATCATCAGTTTGTTTTTTGTAATAGGGTATTATTTAAGAAAGTAGAGGAGAGAAAGTATATTAGCTGGCGAAGCTTCAAGAAATTCGATTATGTTGAGTTTATGATGGATATGGGTGCTATTAATTGGGAACGCATGCGGCTGATTCCATCAGTTGATGAAATGTGGGAGTTTTTTCTTAGTGAGTTTTTGAAAGCTTGTAAGAAACATGCCCCAGTTACAACTAAGATTTTGAAACAAAATCATGCGCTGTGGTACTCAAAAGAGCTCAGAAAATTAAAATCATTAAAGGACAAGACATGGTACCAGGCTAAGAAAAAAGGAAATAAACAGACTTGGGATAGTTTTAAAAACCTACGAAACACATATGTTAGGGAAGTTCGTAGAGCCGAGCAGCGCCACTATTCTCATTTGTTAGATAAAAACATCACAACTAACCCAAAATATTTTTGGAAAACAGTAAATGCACTTATTAAGGGCCAATGAATTGATGATTTGAAGGTGTTGAATATTGACGGTCATATGTTACCATTGTCTCAACAGGTGTTGGATCAGCTGAATAAGTATTTTAGTAAAATGGGGGTGCCTGGCTCGTTGGAGCCATCTAGCACCAGGGGATTGTGTCAGCTACCACAATTGAGAGACTATGGTCACATTGAACCTTTTGCTTTTAAGGAAATAAAAATACAGACAATCATGAGAGAAATATTGGATTTAAACATATTGAAAACTACAGGATTGGATAATATTTCATCAAAGATGCTTAGATATGCTGCCCCAATTATAGCTTATCGCCTGACCTATCTGTTTAACAATTCACTAAAAACAGGATCATATCCATTAGCCTGGACACAATCTAAGGTTATACCTATATTTAAGGGTGATAGTAGGACAGAGATGAACAATTATAGACCAATTTCCCTTACACCTCAAATATCCAAATTATTTGAAAAAATAGTTGCCGTTCAATTGAGACAGCACTTGGATTCTTTTGGCTTTTTTAATAGTATGCAGTTGGGTTTTCAGAAGCTACATAGTACAATTCTGCACTTGCTAAGGTGATGGGAGACATTCAGTCAGCCCTGGACAGGGGGACACCTGTGGGGGCCATTTTTGTGTATTTATCCAAGGCCTTTGACTCATTGGACCACGGTGTTCTCCTGTCCAGGGTGACATCACTTGGGATGATGGGTCAGAGTGGAAAGTGGCTTAGTTCGTATTTGAACAGTAGGAGCCAGAAAGTTTGTCTGGGTGGATGGGAATCATATTCTGTACCTGTTGGATCGGGGGTCCCACAGGGCTCCATCCTGGGGCCTCTGCTGTTTAACATATACATTAATGGCCTGTCTTTTATGGATGCCAAAATAATGTACCATCTTTATGCCGATGATACCATCATATATACAGTACATTCGATAAATCTATCGAAGTGATACAAAATAGGCTTCAGTTAGCCTTTGATGAATTTCAGGCTTTCTTGAGGGATAGCAGGCTGGTCTCGAATGTAAAGAAAACGCAGACCATGGTTTTCCATTGTAAAAATGATATGGTGGATAGTGTGGCCCTGGGATTGGTTTCCTTTGGGGGGACCCTGATCCAACAGGCACAATACATACAAGTATTTGGGTCTTTGGATCGATAGTTTATTGAACTGGGAAACTCATATTAATAATCTGGTTAAAAATGTGAATAAGTCCAGATCAGACAGAGTTCATTAACGGGAGGCTTATACATGATAACATCAGGCGCCTGCTGAACCTGATCACACACCTAGCTGTTTTTATGAACGCAGAGAATACCTTCGACAGGGTGAATTGGGAATTCCTGCATCGTACGCTGTTGGAGATGGGATCTGGGCCTATGTTTTGAGGGAGCGTAAGAGCTCTTTATGCTGCCTCACAGGCTGCAGTACGGGTCAATGGATTCATGACAGAGAGGTTCCATCTTACAAGAGGTACAAGGCAGGGTTGTCCCCTGTCCCCTTACTATTTGTCTTGTGTATAGAACCATTAGCAGTGAGGATTAGAGCCACAAAGGACATCAAGGGCATTAAGGTAGGGGAGAGAGAACATAAAATCTCTCTGTATGCCGATGACTCCCTGTTCTATATCACCTCCCCTGAAACATCCCTCCCTGCACTGAGGAAGGAGCTAGAGGAATACGGGCGGATCTCGGGCTACAGAATCAATTATGATAAATCGGAGGCTATGAGGTTTGGGGGGACAATCCCCAGAGAACTTATGAGGGATTTCCCTTATAGGTGGGCCAAGGCCAATACGGTGAGGTACTTGGGGATAAAGGTTACCCCACGTATAACTAACCTATTTGAGCTGAACTATAGGAAGTTATGAAGGGATATCTCCACTGATATCATCAGATGGAAATTGCTCCCGCTCTGCTTGGGGAGGTGGAGACAGTAAAATTAATGTCCTCCCTGGTTCATAGTTTTTGTTCCAAGCGCTCCCCATAGGGATCCCGAAGGGATACTGGAAAAGAGTCCTTGGTGACCTCTCAAAATTTCTCTGGCAGGGTGGTCAGAGAAGGACGAGAGTGGAGCTTCTCTCTCAGCCCAAAGATTGGGAGGTACTTGCTTATCCTTACCTCAGATTATACTATCTAGCATCTCAAATAGCTCCCGTCATCTCCTGGCTGAAACAGGAGGGAGAGGAAGGGTGGCAGAGTATAGAGAGAGATTTCAATCTAAGAGGTTCCCACTGGCCTCCCTACCTCATGCCCCAATTACCAACTTGACATGGCAATCAATTAAAAGTCCCTGGACTACACACACACTTAGGGCCTTGATCAGGGCCAGAAAGTGGACCCAGACACCTGGGAGATTAGGCCCTTTAACCTCTATACTGGGTGACCCGGCCTTCCTTCCCGCACATATGAACCAAGGTTTCAGGGTATGGAATGGTAAGACTTTAGTTAGATTCTGGAATTTACTGCAAGAATATGTTTTAATGTTATGCAAGCAGTTACAACAAAAATTTTGCCTAGATAAATCTGATTTTTATAGCTATTTTCAAGTAAGGCATTACTTAGGCACACATAAATTGATACCCAAGATTATGAGGGATATGACCAAATTAGAAGAATTTCTCTACTGGTCGGCCAGATTAATTGAGCAGAGAAAGGCAGTCTCGATGGGCTCTAAGGCCCTACAGGGGGAGGTTAATGTACATTTCTGGGCCCTTAGAGACAAATGGGAGAGAGAGCTGGGGTCCCCAATCACAGACTAACTTTGGCTGGAGGCATGAAGTAGAGGTTGGCGCACGACGGCCTCCCCAACCTGGAAGGAATTCCGTTGGAAATGTCTTACCAGATTCTTCCACACGCCTTCGCTCACTAAGCATTTTCCAGGAGGGGGCACAGATCTGTGTTGGAGAGGGTGTGAGCAGGTAGACATGCATACACACATTTTTTGGGCATGCCCTAGGGTGAGGGAGTTTTGCAGGGGATAAGTGAGACCCGCAGCTCATTATGGGGAGTCAATGTTCGATGCTCCTTTGACTCTCTTATCCTGGGTCTAGATCTTGGGCGGGTTGGGAGGAACGGTCCGCAATCCCTGGTCACGTTGTTGTGCCTGGTTGCACTAAAAGAAGTCACATCCAGGTGTCTCACTCCCACACCACCAGGCCTGGGCGCCTGGAGAAGCAAAGTGGAAGGACTTAAGCGAATGGAAGTCCTAACAGCCAAAATCAGATTGACATAAGAGAAACAGAGAGAACTGTGGGAGATATGGGAGAGGAGGGAGGTGGAGGAAGATCCCAGCTTACTAGCTTAAGTAAACCCTGGGAGAGTGGCCATACACCCAAGAAAAGCACTATTGCTCAGCTTCTTCGAAGAAACCATACTGATGATATGTAGAGACAGAATTCTGGTCCCATCTTGGCACTCGGGCCCTTGGGTGGTGAAATAGTAGGTGAAATGGGGTGCTGCATTCCCCTGGGTTATGATAAGGTCTCTTAACAAAGTAGATCTTCCCTTGTCAATCTTCACCATTCATTACTTCCTGGGTGTTGTGAGCGGCGCTACCGCCACGAAGCTTTTTTTTTTTTTTTTAAGTTTGCCTAACGGCACCGCCCCTCGAGAGTGATGTCATGCGCCAGGTGGCCATTAGTAGCGCACGCCGACTCCTCCTCCAACTCAGTTCTGTTTCTCCTGCCGTCGAGGCAGCACCTGTCCGCGTGAAGCGCTCCAGTGTTTTTCTATCTTCGTAGTTACCGACTCCGTTTTCCTTGCACTCGAAGCCGATACGGTAAGACTGTTCTTTTTTCTATCTTTCGGCGCCGGGTGTATTTCCTACTGTGTTTTAGTCTCGTTGGTTTCGCGTTATGTCCGGTTCTGGAGCTAAGCGTTCTTCGAAGACGGGCCGCGCCCCTATGCGTCGGTGCTCCTGTGGCCGGCATTTCTCCGTCTCGGACCGGCATGACGTTTGCCTTCGTTGCCTGGGACCCAACCATGATATGGATTCGTGCGACGCCTGTTTCTCGATGGACCGTCGCGTCCTCGAAGTCCGCGCGTTCAAGCTCGGCAAGGCCCCGCCGACTGGGACGGCGCGCCACGGGAATCTCGGGCGAGATCTTTAGGCCTTCTCCGGGCCTATACGGTCGGAGGAGGGTTTCTCATCCTATCTTGCCGAGGAGAGGCCCTTCCGTGGTGTTGGGGGCGTTGTAGCCTCCCGGGGCATAGCGCTGACACCGCCTCGGCAATCACCTCTTGAGTGCAGGCTCCCCGTGTCGAGGCCCTTGGCTTTTAGGCCCGGCAGGTCGGACCCTCGGCGCCACCTCATGGCGCCGTTTGGATCGGCACCGTTAAGTGCGGTGATCAAGCCGCTGGATCAGCGCCGTTTGCGGCGCCCGGTGATGAAGCCGGCGCCCGTTGGCAGTGCGCTTTTATCGCCTCGGCACCTTCGCGGTGCTGGTGACTTCAGCGGCGCCGTCAGCGGTGCCCTCCGCCTTCGCGGCGCCGTTAGCTTCCCCTTCCCAGGCGGTCCGGGCCTGCGAAAGCGCTGAAGTGTGGGGTAAACCTTCCTGCTACCCAGCGTGGGGGCGGCGGCGTCGCCCACTGGTACCCAGGGGCCGTTCGTGGCCTCGGGGACCCCTGGGGTGGCCAACGCCGAGGTCCTGCTGGTCTCGTCCTCGGAGGGCGATGACTCAAATGTGGACCCATCCTGGCACCCCATTCTTCGGGATCTGGGTCCTCGGTGGCTAGGGGTACCAGGTGGCGCAGCGCCCTCCTCTGTCCCCTTACCGTTGTCTCCTGAGGGTTCCTCGGCTGGGGTGGCCGAGGTCCCGGGGGCAGGCGTGGGGGTGACGGAGGGAGGCTCCCTCTCTGGAGGCTCGGTGGCGGCTACCCCGGTGCTGTTGCCTCCTCTAGGGACAGGGGCGTTGCAGTCGAGGAGAGGCCTCTCGGGAATCCGAGGGTTGAGGCAGGCGGCCTGCTGCCCGGTCTTCTTTAGCCACCTCAGGGGGTGGCCAGGAGCCGTAGTGCAGAGCCCGTCCCTTCCCCAGGGTTCTAGGGTGTCCTCAGCGGCGTTATGTGGACTGCCCTTCTGGATCCATGCAGTCCCGGCATCGTCGCGGGAGTTTCTCCCGGGGCTCTTCCAGGCTCCGCTTCCCCAGAGTTCCGTTCTGCGGCCTGGTTTGATATCCGGGATCCCTCCTACTAGGGCTCCTTTCCCCGGATTCCAGAGACCTCGCAGAGAGCAGTTGCCTCCTCGGAGGAGCCCCTCTCCCATCTCTCTGCCTTCACCACCCCCGCTCCCGGGCCATGTCGGTCCTACGGGTCCGTTATCCTGGGAGCAGTTCAGAGGTTCTGCAGCGGCCTTCCCCTCATATGTTAGATACATGCATGAGCGGGTCTTTCGACTCTCCCCACCGCCGCAGGAATCCTCTGAGCATTCCAGCTCCCCATCATCCTCGTCTCCCTCCTCTGAGGGAGAGGAACCCCTCTCATCTGTCCTCCGATGCTGATTTCACAGAATATCAGCGTTTCCTCTCGAGGATGGTGCGGGATCTCCGGATTTCCTATGTTCGGAGAGACAATACCGAACGGGAGACTCGTGAATTCCTTGGTGAATTCAGTGCCCAGCATCTGGTGGTACCTTCCTGGCCTGTCCCCTTCCAGGAGGCGTCTATCCGGTCCTGGCAGTTCCCTGCCGCTTCTTCCCCAGCCCCGGCGGACTGCCAGCGTAGGTATTGTGCCCCCTCTGAGTCTCTAGGTTCCTTCCAACCCGTCCTCAGGTTTGGTATACCTGGATACTCCTTCTGGCGCCGTTGCCTGGCGCTCACGACCATCCACCGGATTCGGACTCTCTCCAGTTCGACCCGTTGAGGCGAGGTATTCTCTTCTTCGCATGCGAGTGCATGTATTGCATCACATCAGGCTCACCACGCTGCCTATAACCGGCATTTGTGGTCGATGATGTCCCAGCTGCTGGCATCTATGCCTGACACGGAGCAAACCAGACAAGCCGTTGCCCTCTCGCGGTAGGCCTGGAGCTGGCAAGACACCAAGCAAGGGCATCTTATGGCGTAATGAGGTGGTTTCAGGCTTGCGGGGACAGCGATCTGCATCAGTGCGGACGGCATAGGCTTCGTCTTTCAGGTTGTCACCCTTGGCCCGGCGTAGGGTGATTCGCTCCGCCTTCCGGGGGAACCGTCTTTTCTCTTCCAGAGCTAGGAGACTTTTACAGGGGCTCCCTCCGTCTCCTCGTCTTCGGGAGGCACCTTCTAGCTCTTCTCCCATTTAGGCTTTCTGAATAGCCAGGGTCTTCTCCTTCTGTTTTCTCACCAGCAGAAGGCTGGGGGTCTTGTTCCCTCAGGGTATTACCTCTTCCCCCTCCAGGGGAAGAGGAGCTTGGTACTCACCCAGGAAGTAATGAATGGTGAAGATTGACAAGGGAAGATATGAAAATTACGTACCTACCGTAATTCTTGATCTTCTCTTGTATCTTCACCATTCATTACTTACACCCGCCCACCATCCCCTCAGTGGCCTCTTCCTGTGGCTTCTCCACCTCCCGTCTCCTTCCTCTCTCTGCAAAAAAAAAAAAAAAATTTTCTTAAAAACTAGGAAAAATTGCTAAATTTTTCAAAAATAGTAATAAAAAAAAAATCCTTCTTTTGGGGGGGGGGTTTCTAATTTTCCAGAAAAATTAATTACTCTAAGATTCGTGGGCCATCTCGTGGATTGCATTGGCGATCAGACTGCACAACTATCTCTTGCCGTTATCCTGACAAGATATCTCTGGGGTTTTGGCCTGGTTCCGGCTATTCAGTTGATCCTGCAATCCCGTGTTCCAGATATTGCCCTGAAATCAAACCCCCCATTCTTGCCCCGCAGAGCAGAGGCAGACACGTCTGTTCCTTTTTCTTTTAAAAAAAAGGAAAAAATGCTGAGGAACTCTTTCGACTGCTATAGGCATCTTGGTTTTGGGTCATGCAACCAACCTCAAATTTCTTCTGTAAAAAAAAAAAAAAAGGAAAAACAAACAAGAGGAAATGAGAAGGTAGTCTCCTTCTCGCTGATTTGCATATTGGTTTCTCCTTTTAAGTGTCCTCCTGGACAATTTTTACAGAAGAGCTGTGCTGACCATATCCAATCCCGGCCAGCCTAAGCCTTGGCCTACCTTGGCCAGTCTGCCTGAGTCCCATTTCTATGCTTAAAACGCCTGAAAGGCTTACATTTTCCTTTCTAAGTCCCAGAGCAGCACCTCCTGCTGCCTGGGGTTCTTCCCTCCTCGGGTGTCTCGATTCTAGGCCTGTCCGGCCAGGAACCCGAGGGGGTATCACTCTTCAATGGCATGTTGAGGATAGGACTATGCCCTCCAGAGTCTGTCTAGCGGGTTTGGTGAACCTTCTCTTCAGCTCTATCTCCGGGGATTCTTGCTTCCCTCTTAGTCGAGCCTTCAGCTCTAAGCTAATTATGCTCGTTGGGCATTCTGGTCCCTTCAACATCCCATCTCTCTCTTCTCTTTCTTCTTCTTCTACTATTTTCTCATCTCCTTACTTTATCTCTCCTCCTAGAGTCGCCCAGGTAAGGAGGCCCTGCAGTCCCTAGGCTAGGGATACTTTATCTCCTTGTCCTTCCTCCATCGGCTTATTCCTTTTTCAGTTCATTCTTCCTTGCTTTGCTATCCCTCGGCTATCTTGCCTCGCTATCTATATTCTCTGCTCTCACTTTTGCCTCTCCGGCTCACAGAACTGAGTTGGAGGGAGAGTGAGTTACTACTAACGGCCTCGCGCACTGAGCATGAGCGTCACTCGAGGGCGGTGCAGCAAAGCAAACTTTAAAAAAAAAAGCTCCCGTGGCGGTGCGCCAGCTAACACCCAGGAAGTAATGAATGGTGAAGATACAAGAGAAGATCAAGAATTACGGTAGGTACGTAATTTTCATATCTGCAGAGTCTCCCTATACAGTTATAAGACTCTTGTTGAGTTGTTCTTTGAAGGGGCACTCCCCCTGGGTTATGTTCTTTAATACATCAAATAGCTAAATGGTGTATAACGAAACCTGCTTAGCTTATTACACCAAAATTGTACTAATTAGCTGCCTGGAGAGGGGTTTATAACACTTTAGCTTCTCTTGGAAGACACATAGATTTTGGAGAGAGTTGTACTCCTTGTTGCATTATAGGAGAAATGTATTAGAAAATCTTGAAAATCAGCTGGAGAAGTAAGAGGAAGAGTAATACTAGATGTGAAGAGCATTGTATTTTCTCCTGCAGGTTAAGTAATAGTCGTGTTAATTGATTTTATTTGAAAATCTAGAAGGACCTAGCGACTGTTTTGATTCATTTCAAGTTCTAAATGATATGTAGGAGCCGTACACCTGATTTTTGAAATAAACTTTGAGTTTAAAAAAAAATGTGAATAAGAGGATAGGGGCCCTTTATAGGGTCAGGTCAGTGATGACTATGGAAATAAGGAAAAGGGTGGTGAATGTGATGATCATCCCCATGACAGAATATGGGGACATGTTTTATTCTTGTGGGAGAAAACAAGATCTAAAAAAAATTAGAAGTCTGTTATAATAATCTTGCCAGATTTATTTTGGGGGCTCCTAAATTAACTCACAAATACCAACTATGTGATCAATTGGGATAGCCCACCTTATTGGAGCGTAATCATGAAAATCTATTGTCATTTATGTATAATGGGCAAATACCCAGGATATGTTAAAAATAAACTGTCATTTAGAAATACATTGGTTTCATTAAGATTTTACCAAGTGCCAAGCTTGGAATTGCCAAATTGTAATTTGGAAATTGGACGACAATCTATATATTATAGAGAGGTATTGCTATGGAACACTATCCCTGTGACATTACTGTCACCTAATGTAAAAAACCTATGGGCACATATAAAATGCTGGTGCAGGAATAGCTTACGCCTAAAAAGACACTGCTGTGTAGCTATATAAATAGTGTAAGCTTGACAAAGTGTAGTAAATTGGAAAGTGATTAAGTTTTTAGTAATTTCATTACAACTTTGTGAGAATGATTTAAGTTGTATTTGATTTTTTTTGTTTAAGTGTGTGTGGTTGTTTATTTAGTTTTAATTATTATTAGGTTTGTGAATTTGTCACTGACTTGCTGTAATGTAGTGTATTTATGTAACCTATTGTAATGATTTTGTATGGTACCTTGTTGAAAATAAGGTTTGCTCAATCGAGTTTATCCTTTATTCATACGAAACTTGTTGAATAAAAATATTTTACTACTGCTACTAACATGTATCAGTGCATAGGAAATGCATCAAAAGAACCATGTTGACATGAGTCTAAGCTTTGTTTTTTTGGGGTTTTTTTTGGCTAAATATTTTCTGCCACTGTTTCAAAGTTAGCCAATTTACTTTTATGTCATGATTCAGTTACAACATCTGAAATCCCATAATTCATGCTTTTGCTGTCAGAAATATGAATTATGGCTTTTTTAGAGTGTCTGTGTAACTGTCTGAACATTCTACTTACTCTAAAACATTCTGAGGAAGACAGTGACTGCTTGATTCATATTCTGCTAACAAGGAAAGACTCATTAATCTTGGCAATTTTAAACTATATGCATTGTGTTTGACATGATATCATAGAAAATAAAGAATATCCCATTGTAAATTGCAAGGAAACCCTTGCTGCCTTGTAATTGTTATATCATTGTACAGTATGTGTAAGAAACGCATCCTCTTTTATCTCCTGCCTTGCATTCTGAAAAGGAAACAGTCCTTCATGACTGACTTAAAATCACTTCCTGCTTTCCCTAGGGCACTTAACTTCCAAGCCTTTGTCAGGTAGGTTGAAATTCTGCTTGAGAGCCGAAGGCCCCATAGTTGTTTCCCTTATAATTTGGTTTGTAAATTGCAAATCATGCTGTGCTGTACTATCTGGCAGTATGTAACATTCTCTTAGAACTGTCTTCCTGTCTCTCCTGGAACCTAATTACAGCCACTGGCTTTCTGTAGCACTCCATTCCCTCCCTACTACTTCTTTATCGCTTGCTTCAACCCCTTTCTTCACATATAAAGCAACCCTGTTCACCTTTCTGACCTTCCGGTCCCTTCTGAAGAGACTGCACCCCTCAACCCTTGCATCCTAGTTTATTTCTTTGTTCCAACAAGTCTCTCTAATTCCTGCTACATTGTAATTTGCCTTAAGAAGTTCTCTCTCCACATAAGTAAGCTTGTTAATTGCAGTCCTTGCGTTCTCCTTCATGCTGCAAAGGCCTGGGTTTTCCCCTGTTCCTGCTTTGGGTTTCATACAGCTGACCTTTTATGTATCACTCCATGTTGTCAATAGGGAATCAATACATATGGGTAATAAAAACCCCTACTTGGGTAGTGGCACAGCACAAAGCTGTCAATCAGCATAGAACCCTGGGCACGTGAACTTTCCGATAGCAAAGATTCTCCAGTCTTTGCTGTGCCACTGTGGGGTAGACAGTGTAAAAGATTCTCTCTGAGGATTATTTTCTATTTTTCCTTTTATTGTTAGGATTGCGCACCTGTAGAGAAGGTTGGGGCTGCTTTACTTCTCTTTTAGTCCCACAGTGTTCTGTTGGGTGACAGATCCTCCCTCCTTCCCTTAGCTGGATTTGATTTCAGGTGTTTTAGACTGATCTCCAGTGTTATTGTGCTTGCTTTATTGTGTATACTGGAGCTCTGTATTTAAGATTAGGATGCCTGTTTTTTTTTTTTTACATCAGGCTCTGTCTGGCCACTTCTGAGTTGTCTGGGATCAGTTTTCACTACCTTTTGGCTTTTGGTCTGGTGCCAGCACCAGGTTTGGGACCTGGCCTGGCGCCAGTCCAAGTGTCAGTTCTGGTACAGCTCTCCACGATGGATTTAGTTCCAGTTCCTGTGCCGCCCCTGACACTGGCCCCTCGTCCTGTGGGAGCCAGTATCATTGGTGTTGCTGGAGCCACGTTCTGGATTAGAGGACCTGTGATCCACTCTTCACACACACACACACAACCCCGTACGACCCTCCTTCTGGGGAGGATGTGGAGGAGGAAGATGAGTCTGACCCCAACCTAATTTCTGAGGAAAGCAACAAAGACTCTTTCTATAACCTGTACTCTTCGGACCCAGGTCTCAATTCTGTTCCTCAGGAGGCTCTCACTTTCCTGGCTTTGCTCAGAAATATGCATTCTGAACTCTGTTTTAAGCCTACAGCCATTGACCAAGGTAAATATATCTGTCTGCAGTGGCTAAACGTTTCTACCATTCTGGTTAGTTTAGTTCCTCCCGTCCCACCTGCATTTTGAGACCCTGTCTAATGCGGTCTGGAGCAAGCTTGCTTCAGTGGCTTCTATCTCCAGGCAGATAGACAGGAACTACACTGCCCCTAGGCTAAATTAGTATATGTTTCTCAACCTGTAGCTGATACTAAGGTTATTCTCGGCTGGAATGACAGGGCCGTTCTTCCCAAGAGGTCACTATGAACCCTGTTAACAAGGAGTTGCACAAGTTTGACACTATGGACAAGAAGGCTTTCACAGCAGCCACCTTGTGCATGTAGATTGCAAGCTTCCAAGGACATTTTTCAGAATATAAGCATTCCCTTTGGATTTCACTCAAGTCTCAGACAAAATATTCTGCTGTCACACATGGAATTGAGTCCAACAGTCGTCAGCTCAGAGCTGTTATGGATGCCTTTGACACTGCTTCGAGGCAGGCCTCTGCTCCCCAGTTGGGGGGGCCTACTTAACCCAGTTTTACTGTCAGTGGGAGTCCATAATAATGGACAAATAGGTCCTCAGGATCATCTGGGAGTAATACTCCCTAGACTTTACAGAACTCCCTCCAGACTATCCACCCAGAAGGCAGCCCCTCTTATCAGCTCATATGCTAGAGCTTCTAGCGCAGGAGATTGCCGGTCTTCTACTCAACAGGGCATTGTAAATAGTGTCAGCATCAGAGCAAAGCACAGGCTGCTACTTCCACTACTTCCTAGTACCAAGAAACTGCACAAGCCCTCCCGTACAACACATGCTGGGTCCGATAGCCTCCTCAGTTTTCACACTGCCCCAGGCACGGTTGCACATGAGAATGACTCAGTGGGTGCTCAGTGCACAGTGGTCACAAGCATCACATCCTCAGACCTGCCCCATTCAGGTGACCAAGCCTCTAGTTTGGTCACTCACATGGTGGTTAGTGGAGGACAGTCTCCTCCAGGGCTTTCCCTCCTCCCATCCAGAGCCTCACGTCACTATAATCATGAATGTTTCCTTGTTGGGATGGGGAGCCCACTCGTAGGGTCTCCAAGGAGGCAGTATAGCGCAGTGGTCTAAGGCTCTGAGCTACAAATTTGGTGACATCCAGCAAACCAGACCTGGGTTTGAATCCCACAGCTTCCACTGGCATACTGTGTGACCCTGAGCAAGTCACTTAACCTCCTTGTGCTCCCAGGTCACTCCTGTAAAAAAGCTTTCAGCTTAGTGTGCTATACCTGGTTAAACAAACAAAAAAAAAATTAAAGGTGTCTGGCACCCATCACAGTCTCATTTCCACATCAGTGTGTTGGAGGTGTGAGCTGTTTTGTACAGCCTGTGAGCCCTAATAGATTTTATCAGCCACAAACCAGTCCTTCTCCAGACAGACAAGTCTGTGGTGTAGTACATCAACAAATAGGGAATAGCACACTCTTACTCTCTTTGTAGGGAAGTGATGAAAGTGTGGGAATGGTGCCTGGAGCAGGTGATCCTGCACCAAGCTTTTCTATCTGCCGGAAGTCCAGAACACTGGTAGACAAGCTCAGCCGAACAGAGGCCAATCCTCACGAGTGGTTGCTATCTCCGTACCTAGTGAGATCGCTGTTCGAAGAGTGGGACCCAGATGTGGAACTTTTGCATCCCCACTTAATACCAGACTACCTCAATTTAGTTCCAGATCCAGGATATGGCATTTTCCATCAGGATGCATTCAAACTGCAATGGCAGAATTTATTTCTGTACGTATTCCCAACAATCAAGATGGTATTGGTCAAGCCAGAGGTGCATGGGGCAAGATGATACTGGTGGCCCCCTGCTGGTCTAGACAGATATGGTTTCCTTTGTTGAAAGACTGTCATTCAGCAAACCAAGGATTCTTTCACTCAGGATGGACTTGCTGGATTAGTGTCACCTGGACCATCCCAACCTGCGCCCCCTTCACCTTCACAGACAAAGGTAGACAAACAGGCTGATACTACAGCTGTGGAAGCAACAAAAGGAAACACAAAGGGAGGTAATAGCAGGGGAGGCATGGAGGGATACCATAGGGATCAGGATGACATGGGGGGAGCCGGTACAGGCGGGGGCATCAAAACATGGAAAGCCATGTGTACAAATGCCCGGAGCCTAGGAAACAAGATCCCAGACCTAGTGGTCTTGATGATGGAGGAAGATCTAGACATTGTCGCAGTCACTGAAACATGGTACACAGGAAACCATCAATGAAAAAATGCAATCACAACCGATGCCTCCAGTATATTTAATTTATTTAATGAACATCAGAATTCCCCAGCGCTTTGAGGGCTCACCCTCTTCATCAAGGGGGTGGAGTCACAATATTACAAGTTCACCTAAATACCCTTTTCTCATTAGTGACACAATTCAAAAAAATGAGTTCAGTGACATATTAAATTAATTGTGTTACAACCCATTGTGAAGCTTTGTTTTGTATATGTTAAATTTCACCGCACTTCGCAGCATCATAATGATGTTAACTTATATGCCATTGTTTATCAAATCAAATCCCTTGCATTTTATGGTTTTTTTTTTACTTTTTTAACACATTTTTTATATGAATTCCTGTAATTCATAAGTTGGGAAAAAGAATGTAAGTCAGCAATGTCTGGCACAGCCCAATTGTTTACTTTTATTAATATTATTAATTATTATTATTATTTAGAATGATGGCATGCATAGGAAGGGGCATAACTAGTAGGAAGAGGGAGTTGCTGATGGCGTTATATAAGACCATGGTTAGACTGCACCTGGAGTATGGGGTATGGTTCTGGAGGCCTCATTTAAGAAAATAGATAGATGTAATAGAAGTTCAGAGAAGGGCAACAAAAATGGTACACGGTATGCAAGGGAAACCATATGAGACAAGACTGAGAGAATTAAATCTGTATCAGCTGGAGTTTAGAAGAGAGAGAGAGAGAGGGCACATGATAGAAAAATTCAAGACATAGAAGTACAGGAAGGGGATAAATAAAATGAGGGAAGGAAGTCTATTTAAAAGGAAAGTCAGAGTTAAAACAAAAGGTCAAACTGTAAGATTGGAAGGAGGAAGATTTAAAGGGGATGTTATTTCTTTGAGAGAGTGGTTGAACCCTAGAACAGATTACTTGAGGAGGTGGTAAGTGTCGAAATGGTGACGGGATACAAGAGAGCGTGGGATAGACATATGGGGTTGCTTAGAGGACAGAGGGTAGGCTCCTTGTGCACTGGTGACAAGTAGGGGAGGGGGGAGATGGGCAGACTGGATGAGCCAGGATGGTCCTTTTCTGCTGACTCATTACTATAATGCTGTGACTTTGCAAAAATTGGGGAACGCTTTCAGAGAATCCTAGCGAAGAGGGGGGAGTGGAAGAACAGTGGGAGAAACCTAAAGGAGCCATAACAGAGACAATAGGCCTTTGTGTAGACCTAGTAAACAAAGTAACAAGAAAGAAAAAAACACTATGGTTTTCAAAAGAAGTGGCAGAGAAGGTTAGGGAAAAAAAACAGGTGTTCAGAAAGTACAAGGAAACACAGAGGAAGTGAGACAGGGAAATGTACCAGGCAAAGCACAAGGAGGTGGGGAAGGCAGTCAGGTGCACAAAGGCACAAACTGAAGAAAGGATAGCAAAATTAGTAAAAGAATGTGACAAAACCTTCTTCAGGTATATCAGGGAAAGGAAGAAGACCAATGGAGGGATTATGAGGTTGAATAAGGTGGGGGGGGGTGCAGAGGGGAACTTGGAAAAAGCAGAAATTCTAAATGAATACTTCTGGTCAGTATTTACAAAGGAAGGGAAAGGAGAGGGACCTAAGTTAGGGGGTAGAAACACACATGGGGGAAGGGGGAGGTGGACATTGGTCCATTCATGGAGGAAAGAGTCCTAAAGGAACTCTTGAAACTAAAAGTGGACATGGCAGTGGGACTGGATGGGATGCATCCCAGAATACTGA
This sequence comes from Neoceratodus forsteri, assembly GCA_016271365.2. Classification (NCBI taxonomy): domain Eukaryota; kingdom Metazoa; phylum Chordata; order Ceratodontiformes; family Ceratodontidae; genus Neoceratodus; species Neoceratodus forsteri. Next base: position 1,339,782,600 of record CM028131.1, read on the forward strand.
AAGAATTTCAGGGAGGTACTAAGGGCACCACTGACAGCCCTGTTTAACAAAGCACTAGATGAGGGAGTGGTACCAAAGGTCTGGAGGAGGGCAAATGTGATACCACTACACAAAAGTGGGAGCAAGGTGGAGGCTGGAAATTACAGGTCGGTCAGCTTGACCTCAGTGGTGGGGAAAATAATGAAATCCATACAGAAGGAAAGGGTTGTGGCATACCTGGAGGCTAGTGGGGCACAAGACCCAAGGTAACATGAATTCACTGCAGGGAGATCTTGTCAAACAAATCTGATCGATTTCTTTGACTGGGTAACCAGGGTGGTGAATCAGGGAGGGGCGGTGGACTTGGTCTACCTAGATTTTAGCAAGGCATTTGACACTGTCCCACACAGGAGGCTAGTAAACAAGTTGCGCAGTCTGGGAGTAGGTCCCAAGGTGGCACACTTGGTTCAAAATTGGCTGAGCAACAGGACACATAGGGTGGTGGTAAATGGAGTTCAATCCCAGGAGAGGGGGTGACAAGTGGGGTGCCACAGGGCTCAGTTCTGGGGCCAGTCCTCTTCAATGTCTTCATTATTGACATTGTGGAGGGGCTGGAAGGGAAGCCTCTTTGTGGATGACACCAAGATCTGCAATAGGATAGATACTTCAGACGGGTGGAAAACATGAGAAGAGACCTAGGCAAATTGGAGGAGTGGTTAAGAGTGTTGCATCTTAAATTCAATACAAAAAAGTGCAAAGTCATGCACTTGGGCCACAGGAATCATAGAGAGGAATACAAAATGGGAGGGGTGGGGGGATGCTATCAACAACAAAATTGAAAGGGACCTGGAGATAAACATAACAGATGACGTGAAGGTGGCCAAGCAATGTGAAAAGGCAGTGGGGTTGGCCAGAGGGATGCTAGGGTGCATAGGGAAGGGTATTACCAGTAGAAAACAGGAGGTGGTGAATGCCACTGTACAGACGATTGGTCAGGCCACATCTGGAATACTGTGTTCAGTTCTGGAGACCGCATCTCTGGAAGGACATTGACAAGAATGTAAGCGGTCCAGAGAAGGGCAACAAAAATGGTGAAAGGAATTCACCAGAAAACATATGAGGAAAGACCGAAAGACCTCAATATGTACACCCTGGAGGAAAGGGGGTGGGGATATGATAGAGACATTCAAGTACCTCAGGGGAATCAACAAGATCCAGGAGGGCAGCATCTTTCCAAAAAGGAGATGTGCAAGAACAAGGAGTCACAATATGAGGCTAGAGGGGGGGAAGACTCAGGGGTAATGTGAGGAAGTATTTTTTCACAGAAAGGGCAGTGGACACATGGAACACCCTCCCAGTGGAGGTCATAAAGGCTAAAACGATTGGTGAGTTCAAGATTGCAAGGGATAGACAGAAGGCAACCATAGTTATAGGAAAGAGAGGGTAAGCTGCTGATCATTTAGGATCTGGAGTTTAAGTAGGTAGGGAAATGGGCAGACTAGGTGGGCCAGACGGTCCTTATCTGCCGTCAAAATCTTTGTTTCTATGTTTCACGTCTGGCTTGTTTTGTTTTGTTGAATTTTGTTGACACGTTAAGCCCATTGGGCCTAGAAAGTCCCTTTTTCCGGGGCGACCGGGGGAGGGGGGATACAGATGGTAAGCAACTGGAATTGAACTAGATTAAGCTGTTGGTGGTATTTTTAGTGAATGAGGGAAATTTGGCCAGGACACTGGTGAAATTCCCCTACTCGTCAGTAGGGGGTCCCTTTGCTGGTGAGCATGGAGAGTCTCAGTAGTCACCAGGAGACTGAGAAGAGAGGTTGGTCTCCAGAAGTTCCAGTATTACCTACAAGAGATACTGAAGGAAATGTTGGTGGAGAAATAAGGCAGGCTAAGGAAGGTTGTTCCCCGCAAGCAGAGGTTCTCGCAGAATCAATGGAGGAGGATTGTATTTTTCAAAATGAGGAATTAAAGCTCCAGCTTGACATGGAAGAGAAAAAAAGACAACTCTTGGACATGATTTCAGCTGCAGAGCAAGAATTTCAATTAAGTCAATCAAAATTATATGAAGAAAGGAAGAAAAGGAAATGGACTGGTGTTAGCCCGTTTCAAGGTCAAGGTAAACGACTACCAGTAATTCAGATACCTGATTTAAGTTATGGTCCCGAGAACAATGGGGAACAGGTTGAGGTGCAGGAGAACTTGACAGGACAAATGCCTGCTACTCCAGAAAACTGGTCTCCTGGAGATGCTTTACAGCAGGCTGGATGGTTCTACAATGGAATAAAATGGATCCCTGACCCTAAAATACCGATTCCTGGAGCTTCTAATAATCCGGCTTCACTTTCACAAGAAGATTTAACTTCACCACAATTACATCCAGTGGCAACACAAGATCGGGTATCGCCTATGGTCTCAGACACTGATGCAGTCATGCATAGTGAACACGAGGCTGGCAGTCAGGTTAGCCCAACAGACATGGAGCAGATTTCACGGCCTGTCCCAAGCGAGAAGGCAACCTCAAGCTCAAAGACTGGATCTTGTAAAACAGGACTTTCCTATGTAACTCTGCCAGAAGAGGTAAGAGAGAATCTTGAATTTTCAGGGCGGGGGCCACCTACGAATCTACCCATACATTTGATACAAGAACCTGCTTCTCATTTAATTCAGCCTGCTTCTCCACCTTCTCAGTGGGTTATTCCTCCTTCTGAGGATCATAGGCCGGTCTCCTATGCTGGGTTGTTTCATAAACCAGCTGAAGCAGCCAAACACCATTTTCTAGTAAGACTCAGATAGAAGGGGCTAGCACCTATTCCCCCAGATAGACTATGGGTAGGAAAGACTCTAATAAAAGATTCAGTGGGTTTTTCTCCCTCAGAAATTTATGCATTTATTCATGCACCAGGTGATCAGGTATATGACATTAGCTTCTGTTCTATTAATCTTTTGGACAAATTTTGGAAACTTTATTATGAAGTTAAGGATTCAGACTGTTGGACTGAATTTTTTTTTTGCCATTCCTATTACCAAGCCTACAATTAAAACAATAACAGTTCTTTTCCGGAATGAAGGGGTGGATGTGACAAACATTGTTTTCTGGTTGGAAAAGCGATGCACAATTTTTGAGCACCCCATGCCCATCATGGATGATAATAAGTTTTGGACCGGGGGTGGAATTTCAGAATACAGCTTAAGCAAACAGAGGAAGGAATTCAGCATTTACCAAGTTCATTTTTTTGGGGACATGATAGGGGTATATTGTTTTATCCAGGCCAACCCAAGAGTTGTTATAGGTGTGGTTCCTTGTCCCACCTGAACACTGATTGTGATAGTGTGAAGTGTTTTCAGTGTGGCATTTTGGGGCATTCTGCAATGCAATGTACAGCCCCTCCAATTTGTAATTTATGTGGGGAAGAGGATCATGCGTTTTCAGAATGTCCTTGGGCTGCACATAATTCAGAAGATGTTTCAGAGCACGATTTTTTTCTTTCTCAGGCTAGGCGTATGGATAGGAATCCTTCCAGTTCGGATGGGGTTCCACCATTTCCTCCCAGACGTCGAGGTAGGGGTCGTGGTAACCCTACTGGTAGGGGAATGGAGTACTGGAACCAAAAAGGACAAAATGTAGGATCCTGGCAGGCCCCCTTGCACAAAACTGATGTAGAGATAGATAGGGAAGGGGTCTTACAGAACAGAAATAATGAAAAAACTACACCCAGATAAGGAACAACATTCTTTAGACCCAAAAGCTCCACCTGTTGCCTTCTGTCTATCCCTTGCAATCTTGAACTCACCAATCGTTTTAGCCTTTATGACCTCTACTGGGAGGGTGTTCCATGCGTCCACTGCCCTTTCTGTGAAAAAATACTTCCTCACATTACCCCTGAGTCTTCCCCCCTCTAGCCTCATAACCACAAAACATGGTGATTAGTGAGGTAAACACCAAGGTACAGAAGTTATTAGGGAGCAGAACAGATTTAAATGTAAAAAAAGGCAAAGGCAGTAAGGACAGAAATGGGGCTAAAAGGGGTAAGGCTATCAAAAAGTGGAGGGTGATGAGTACCAATGCCTGTAGTCTGTGTAACAAGCTCCCTGAACTAGTGGCCTTGATGGAAGAGGGTTGCCTGGTTATTGTGGCAGTCACAGAAACATGGTACACAGAGAACCATGACTGGGATGTCAACATACCAAGATACACAATCTACAGAAGGGACAGGGAGGGTAAAAGAGGAGGAAGAGCAACTCTCTATGTAAAGGAAGGGATCAAAGCAACAGAACTAAAGAGTAAACAGGGAGCAGATGAGGCACTTTGGGTCACCCTGGAGACAGGAAATAGCACCACAATCCGCATGGGGGTTGTATACAGACCCCCATCTCAGGGGGAGGGAATGGACAAGGAAATGACAGAAGGCTTTCTTAGAATGGCAGAAAAAGGGGAGATATTGTTGATGGGGGACCTGAATATGCCAGATGTTAACTGGAGCACCTTTGCTGCAGGCACATCCAAGAGCAGGGTCATTCTTGATGCCCTACAGGGGGCATGCTTCAGACAGCTAGTATTGGAACCCACTCGGGAGGGAGCAATCTTAGACCTGGTACTCTCAAATGGGGATGGAGAAAGAATCTCAGATTTAGAAGTGGGTAGCCATCTGGGAACAAGCGACCACCAAACAGTGTGGTTCACAATAAACACAGCCATACAATCAGCCATACAAAAGCAAGAGTACTGGACTTTAGGAGGGCTGACTTTGGGAAAATGAGAGAGTGCCTCAGAAAAGCACTAGCAAACAGGCAAGAAGGAGGGGTGGAGGAACAATGGGGAGTGATCAAAACAGCCATCACAGAGGCAACAAGCCTTTGTGTAAAGCAAATCAATAAAACACAATGAAGGAAAAAAACGCTATGGTTCTCAAGAGGTGTCAGGGAATGTTAAGGAGAAAAGGACAGCATTCAGAAAATATAAGGACACACAGAAGGAGCAGGACAGAGAACTTTATCAGTTAAAGCAGAAAGAGGCTGGGAAGGCAGTCAGAATAGCAAAGGCCCAAACCGAGGAAAAGATAGCCAATTCTGTTAAGAAGGGGGCTAAGACCTTTTATAGGTACATTAGGAAGCGAAGAAAGACCAAAGGAGGGATACTGAAGCTTAATAAAGGAGAGGGAATGTGGGTAGAGGGTGACAGTGAAAAAGCAGGGATACTGAATGAATATTTCTGCTCAGTATTCACAGAGGAAGAGGAGGGAGACTAAACCAAACAAGAGAAACACTCTGAAGACGGGGGTCGATACCAGTCCATTTACAGAAGAAAGGGTTCTGAAAGAACTAATAAAATTGAAGGTGGACAAAGCAATGGGGCCTGATGGGATTCACCCAAGAATTCTAAAAGAACTAAGGGTAGAACTAGTGACACCGCTGACTACTCTCTTTAACAATCATGGGAGGATGGGGTGGTACCCGAGAACTGGAGGAGGGCAGATGTGATTCCTCTTCACAAAAGTGGGAGCAGGACAGAGGCAGGAAACTACAGACCAGTTAGTTTGACCTCAGTGGTAGGGAAAATGATGGACTCACTCTGAAGGAAAGATTGCCGAGTACCTAGGGAGGCCAGTGGGGCACAGGACCCAAGGCAGCATGGATTCACGATGGGAAGGTCGTGTCAGGACATATCTAATAGATTTCTTTGACTGGGTGACCAAAGTAGTAGACCAGGGAGGGGCTGTGGACATGGCCTACCTAGATTTTAGCAAGGCACTGATACAGTCCCACACAAAAGAATAATACACAAGATAGCCAGCCTTGGAGTGGTCCCAAGGTGGTAGCCTGATAAAAATTGGCTAGACAACAGGACGCAAAGGGTTGTAGTAAATGGAGTACACAGTGAAGAAAGGAGGGTTACTAGCGGGGTACCGCAGGGTTCAGTACTGGACCAGTCCTTTTAATGTCTTTATAAGTGACATTGCAGAGGAACTGGAAGGAAAAGTATGTCTCTTTGCAGATGACACAAAGATCTGTTGCAACAGGGTTGATACACAAGATGGAGTGGAAAGGATGAGAAGGGACTTGGCAAGGTTGGAGGAATGGTCAAATGTATGGCAGCTCAGATTCAGTGCAAAGAAGTGCAAGGTAATGCACATGGGAAACAAAACCCAGGGAAGCATACACAATGAGGATACTGACAACAGTAAAAATAGAAAGGGACCTGGGGGTAATTATATCAGATGACCTAAAGGTGGGCAAGCAATGTGAGAAGGCAGTAAGGAAGGCTGGGGGGATACTGGGATGCATAGGAAAAGGCATCAATAGTAGAAAACAGGAAGTTGTTATCCTCTGTACAGACAGTTGGTGAGACCCCATCTGGAGTACTGTGTGCAGTTCTGGAGACCCCATCTCCGCAAAGACATAGACAGAGTGGAGGCTGTCCAGAGGAGGGCAACCAAAATGGTACAGGGTCTGCACCAGAAGACATACGAAGAAAGACTAAAGGAGCTTAATATGTATACCCTTGAGGAAAGAAGGGAGAGAGGGGACATGATAGAAACTTTCAAGTACCTCAAGGGAATTAACAAAGTCCAAGAGGGTAGCATCTTCCAGAAAAAGAGATGTGCAAGAACAAGGGGGCACAATTTGAAGATAGAGGGGGGACAGCTCAGAGGTAATGTGAGGAAGTATTTTTTCACTGAGAGGGTTGTGGATGCATAGAACAGCCTCCCTGAGGAGGTCGTGGAGTCAAGAACAGTGGGGGACTTCAAGAATGCATGGGACAGGCATAAGGCAGTCCTAGTGGGAGGTAGGAGGAAGTAAGCTGTTGGTTAACTAGGATCTGCAGCTTATCTGTTAGGTAGGAAAATGGGCAGACTAGGTGGGCCAAGCGGTCCTTATCTGCCATCAAATTCTCTGTTTCTGATTTGCATAGTCAGAGAATGTCGACAGACATAGTCCCCCCACCCACCCCAGCCTTCTAGGCAGGTGGAACCAACTCCAGTGATAGTGAATATATCTGTTCCTTTATCCCCTTTGCCACTTTCAAACAGGTACTCGGTTCTTCCAACATGGGGAGACCAAGTTGATATGGAAACACCCTTAAAAGGGGAGGCATCGCCAGTGTTACAAAGTGTTCCGCTTTGTGTGGACACAGGGCACCAGGGGAAACAAAAAAGAGAAGATGTGGGGAAAAGAATAACAAGATCAAGCACAAAGGTATTTAAACCTCTTCCTTGAGCAACATCAGCTGAAAACAGCAAGTATCAATGTAAATAGTATTAAATCTGATTATAAGCAGCTCACAACTTTTAGTATTTTACAGCAATTAGAGTTTGATGGTTTTTTTTTTTTTGTTTTTTTTTTTTGCAGGATGTTAGACTGCATACCATATTAGACATAGCCCAGGCACAAAAAGTTGGGGCAAGTCTTTCTGATCAACGGGGGAAGATCTTTGTTCTGGACTGGGTTTTTGGTTTTGTTCTCCTGATATTGAAGTACTACGTTTAGTAGATATAGAACCAGGGCAGGCTTTCATGATAGATGTCCAGATTAATTCATTTCCGTAGACTTATAAATATTTATGGACCCCAGATGAAAGCTTTACGTACTGAACTGTTGAAAAAAGTACAACCTTACCTACATACTAGTAGGCAAATTTTTTTTGGGGGGGGGGCGACTTTAACATTAATTTTCAATTAAATAAACAGAGTACTAAACAGTAGTGTGACAAATCTTTTTTAAAACAGATAATTCATTGTGCAGGGTTAAAATACATTTATGAGGGAGAGGACAAATGGGGCGCCTTCTACCTTTTTTAAGGGCCGCTTATCTTCACATATAGATTTCATTTTTGTTAAACATATACTCCCGGTGGCTTGGACATTTGCTATACCAATGGAAACGTCGGATTATATTCTTGTAGGTGTCCATATAGTTACCCCTCCTCCTAGCTTGACAGGCAAAGGTTTTTGGAGGCTAAACTGCTCCCTGTTAGAAGACCAAACTATATTAAAGTGTCTAAAAACGTTACTTGTTGATAAAGTTTCAACGCTTTTCCTCTACGATAATATAGAGGATTGGTGGACGGATTTAAAAGAAATAATGATTACTTTTTTGAAACGACAAGGGAAAGAGGTGGCTGCAACTTCTTATAACAATTATTTACAATTAAGGGGAGAATTGGGTCAGTTACTTTCCAGACAATGTATGGAAGGAATTGAATTAAATGAGGAGATTGACAGGATAAAAAACGAAATGAGGAATTTCCAATAAGACAGGCTTAAATCCTTGCAAAGAGGACAAGCTTGTGGGACACAAGGGAAGGCAGTGGATGTTAACCCCTTTATAAGCAGTCAAAAGAGGGGAAAAAAAATAAGTTTTTAAGTTTACTTTCCACTAAAGGGACTTTGGCTACGAGTAATCAGGCAATAATGGAGATATTAGAATCCCATATAAATAGCTTATTTGGGGAACCAGTAGCTGAATCTAGCTATACACATCTGTTGTTACAAGCATCCGAAGTCCTGAAAGTAGCCTTGAGCGATGCACGGAGGCTGATAGAACCTTTTACAGGTACGGAAATGGCTAGAGCCATTCAAAGCCTTTCAAATGGTATTTCACCAGGTTCCGATGGCCTGCCAGGGGAATTTTATAAACTTTTATGGGAGGTTATTCCAGTAGAACTATTGGTAGTTTATAAATTTTTTGTGGAAGAAGTTTTTTTATCCACTTCCATGTACGGAGGGCTTATGATTTTTCTTTTCAAATCAGGAGACCCGGCAGAAATAAATAATTGGAGGCTGATTTAGTTGTTGAATACAGATTTCAAACTGTTTGCCAAATTACTGGGAAATAGATTGGCTCGTATAATGGTGCAGCTCAGTAGCCCAATGCAATATAGTTCAGTGCTGGGTAGGAAGATTACAGATATATTACTTCTCCTTAGAGAATTGGTAGAAAACGCTATGGGGCAGCATGATGTGGGCTTTCTGGTCAGTTTAGATCAGGCAAAAGCTTTTGACAGTGTTTCACACTCCTTTTTGTGGCATTGTTTGGCGGCATATGGTTTACCAGATAAATTTATAATTTAGATCAAGTTATGTTATGATTTGCCTTATGTATGCCCTTATGAAAATGGCTATAAAGGCTCAAAATGTAGTATAAAGCGTGGTGTTCGACAGGGTTGTCCCCTGAGCCCCCTTCTCTATGTGTTTATGATAGACCCGGTTCTGAGCATTTAACAACATTCCACTTTGATTTTTGGTTTAACAGGAGGGTTTATGTTAGAAAACAAAATTCTTGCCTATGCAGACGATTTATGTCTCATAATAAAAGATAAAAAGTCATTTGAGAGAGCAAATTGCTTACTGCAAGGGGTGGGCATAGTTACGGGAGCACATCTGAATATAGCGAAATCTCAATGCTTAAATTTACAAGGGCTAGATACCACTCAGGAGGTTATAGGGGATATTCCAGTAGCAGTTGAACCTATACAAATTTGGGGTATCTATTATGGGGGAGAAGATATGGCTAGTTATAATTGGGAAAAAGCACTCTGTAAAGGGAAGGAACTGGTGGGTAACTGGAATCGTTGGAAACTGTCAAAAAAAAAAAGAGAGTTTATTTAATACATACTATACTGATTCCTGTTTTTTGTATATAAGTTCAGTATTTTATATCCCGAAGCAGTTAGAGGTCCCTTTGATGGGTTGCTTTTTTTCATGCTTTTGGGGTAGTAGATTGAACTCTGTAAAAAGGAATATTCTATATTTAGAAATGGGGGCATGAATATGTTAAATCCTTTATTATTTTTTTTTTTTACTATTTTTCTTTATTCTAATTTGCTTCCCCTTATGAAAGGTTTGACCAGAGGATGGAGGGTAAAGAGTATGACTTTGGTGCAGGGGGTGTTATTAGAATGGAAAGAAAACTGTTTTCAACATAAAAATAAACAAAATCCTCGTTTGGTTAAACGCTGGATTGGTGTTTTTGATAACATTATGAAATGGGGAATTAGTTTTAAAACAGTCCTTCATTTACCAAGACAGTTGTTATATGAGGAGGTCTTGTCCATTCATTTTATAGAACATCCTTTTTCCAGTTTTACACAAATAGATCAAACTCATATTACCCAGTATATTAAAGATAAGAGAATTCCAGAACATATATGGGATACTGTCTGGTTAGGACTTCATTCTAAGATTAATGTCAGGGGTAATCATAAGCACAAGCCCATTACTGATAGATATTGTCCTAGGGAAGGCTGTTTTGAAATAATTGAAACAATAAATCATTTATATTATCAGTGCCCTTATGCTATTCAATTTTGGGATGTGGTAAAAAATAGATGGAAAAAAGGCTTGTCTATACCTCCTGATCCATCTCTGCTGTTTTTTGGCATTATACCAGTGACTAATCCTGTTTTAAATGACAGCACTTTATGTGTATTATGTGCTTATTTAGTTTACTAGTTATGGATTAGCCGTTGTCGACTAGCATTGCAACAACAAATATCAAGTCAAGAATTGTTTGTGATGTTTAGTACTGATCTAAGGCGATGGAAAGGGGAAGTATTTAAGAAGGACAGATAAAATGGAATTCCAAACATGGTGGGTAAATTTTGATTTTTTATGAAATTCAGTCCTTTACCAAGGGGTTGCTTTAATCTGGTTATTATTTACTATTATAACAATTATGTTATTAGATTTGGCGATCCTGTAAGGGAATTTATGGTTGATATGAGTTGTCTATGGCAATATTTGATTATGTTTTTATTGCTCTTCTTATTTTTTGGGTTTTTCTATAGTATATGACCGATTCCCAGATAAATGTTCCTGATGAGGGTTTGAATGGGAATTTTTTTCCCTATCTTCATGGCAGGTTATTGGGGGGGGGGCGGAATTTTTCTTTCTTTCTTTCTTAAAAGTTATTGACATGATCTGTATTTTCTTATGTTTTAGGATCAGTATGACATATTTCTCATTTATGTCTGATTTTTTCTATTTTTTGCTGTCTGATTTGAGTAACAGAAGAAGGATCGGTTTTATACTCTGTTAAGAATTAAAACATAATACAAAATTCCTCAACTTTTATAGATGGGGAGGGGAGGTGGGTTTGTGCTAGTTTTCTTATGTTTAATGTATTGTATGAATTAATACTTATTTTCTGTTTCTTTTAGTTTCTGCCCTTTCTTTTTTTTTTTATGTATAATATAATACTGATTTGTACAACTCTGTAATGATTTGTTGTGATTTAAATGAAAATTCCTGGCCCTTAGAGAGAGGTGGGGGGTTAATTCAAAGTTGTGTATATTGTTTATGATGATTTTTTACATGTATGAATTAATACTTATTTATATTTGTTTTTTTTCACTGCTTTTGTATGACATAATACTGATCTGTTTATATTTTGTTATGATTTAATAAAAAAATTCCCCTACTCTTTTCGATAAGTGCCATGGGATCTTTAACATCCACCTGAACTACCACCAATCCAGGCAGATGGGACCTCGGTTTAACATCTCATACGAAAGACGGCACCTCAGAAGTGCAGTACCCCTCTCATGCTGCACTACGGGGTCAGTACTGGGATATTAACCCAAGTGCCAGATGTGGGAACTGAACCCACAGCCCTAAGAGTTAGACGTGAACAGGTACAAGGTATCTCAGAATGTCTCTGAAATACTTTTGGCTGCCCATAAACCTTTCATCTGGTGCTCCAAAACTCATATGGACCCCTTTGGGTGGCCACCTGACAGGGCTCTGGAGTATCTGCTGGGGCATTCTGATGCCAACCTATAGTATTCCACAGTTAAGGTCCACTTGTGTGCTATTTCTCCTGGGCCATCTGCTTTGTGCTGACTATGCTCACCAGCAAGCTTTTTGAGCCTTTGTGTCATGTGAGCTGAAGTTTTTAACATGGAAAGCAGAATTTCTAGTGGCTATTACTTCTGCCCGCAGAATGGCTGAAATCCATGCCTTGGTCTAAGGTCCTCTATATATGCTTTTCCACCAGGACAGGGTAGTTCTCTGCACACACACATTTTTATGTTCCTACCAACAGTGGTGTTGGAGTTCTGTCTGAATAAACCTCTAGTGCTGCCTACCTACTTTGCCAACATCCATAACGAAGGAGAACATACTCTCCATTCTCTGGATATCAAGAGGGTCATTATGTTTTATCTGGACAGAACTTAGGACATCAGGCAATCCAGTCAGCTCTTTGTCTCATCGATTCCCATGGAAAGGGACAGCCTGTTACAGTCTAGTGCATTTCAGCCTGGGTTGTGAGCTGCCTGCCCTGCTGCTGTGCCATGGCTCAGCTCAAGCTGTAAGGTCTGGTACATGCCCCCTCCACTGGAGCAATCGCAACATCACTGGCAGAGATTCACTGTGTACCTTTCGGTGATATTTGCACAACTGCAACTTGGAGCACGGTGCCCATTTTACTAGGCAGTATGCCCTGGATGTCCATGGCAGGCTGCATGTCAGTCTTGGCAGAACACTCCAGAATAGACTTCTGCCCTGAGTGAGCCATTGGCTCCAACCACCGTAGTCCGGGGGATTTTGTCTGAGCTTGGTATTCTAACCCACTAGTGGGAATCAGTGGTGAAGACTGGAAGATAGGAAAATTAACATTTTTACCTTAATTCTTAATCTTATAGGAATATCTGCTACCTGCCGGCGGCCGGACCTCTGCATCCAGCCCACCAACCCCTGACCAAGGAAAGCAGGTACGATCAGTCAGCTCCTAGCTCAGAGCTGCCAGGCTTCAATCCCCGTAATTGGACTGGGTCCTGGGGACTGTGACCACTTCCTGATTGGATGCTGCAGATCCCCATTGAGAAAGCAATCATCCAAGGTACCTTTTTCAAATCACAGCTCAGTCACTGCCTTGCTGTGCTGCTTACTGGAGATTTTTCACCCCCTCCCCACCCTCATCCCCCTCCTTTATTACATACACTTCCCCAGTAATTCCTGCCCCTGAGGCCTCATGCTAGTCAATTACAGCAACTTCTTAAAGGGGTTCTCCTCTCCTGCAACTTCTTAAAGGGGTGACCCTCTCTTGTGCTTAAATTTAGCAAACATTGCTGCTGCCTTATCTATATCAGCCCTTTAGTCCTTGCATCTTTCTAGAAAAGTATTAATCTTAGACTCCCCTGCCCCACCAGTCATGACTTCGGTAACCTTTCCCTAGTGTTCTCCTGCTTGAGGACAATTCTGCCCTTCTTAAATAAACTGAGAGCTAAAGAGCCCTTAAAGCACAGTTCAACTCCATAGTTCTCTCCTGCTTCTGGACTTATCTGTCACTCCCAATATTATCTGCTCAGGACTAGGCTGCCCTCCTCACTATAAATTAATAGGGACCCAGCCATAACAGAAGAGCTTGTGGAGGCTCATCTCATTAATAAGGTGGAGCTGTCAGGAGCACAGAAGCATAATGAGCCTATATAAAAAGGCCCGCCACCCTGCACGGCTCACATTTCTTGCAGCTGAAGACTGTAAAGCTTCCACAGCAAGTGAGGCTACATATTATTACTCCTAATAATGACCTCCAGCTGAGAATTCACTACATTCCAAGGGGTGCCCCCTTGCAGCTGCTCCTTCTCCTGGTAACTATCCTGGGTCAAAAAAACCATGATTCTAACACCACTTGCCGCACTGACTATCCTGTCCTACAGAGTAAAAAAGCCATCAGAGTGGGAGACTCGCATCGGAGCGCCCCCACAAGCTCAATCCTTGCAACAACCATCTTAGTCCACCACTATTGCAGGGATCTCATTCCCAACCTTTATGACTATTCCCCAGCCTAAGTATGGCAGTTAGAACCCCAGCTATTAATTGCAACTCACAAGATCACCAGAAGTCTAAAGTAAAGTTCCTCTTCCCAAAAATAAGCAGGAAACTCATTTTAATACTACTGTTGATGACTGGAAACATCCATCCCAACCCAGGCCCACTGGCTTCATCAGCCCAGACCCCAGCTAATAATGGACAACTAAGGATTGTGGCTATGAATATATGCTGCCTCCTAGCCAAACTAACACAGTTTGAAGCTTGAGTGACACTTACCCAGCCTGACATCATTGCGTTAACAGAGACTTGGCTCACAACGTGCACACCTGTCTCAGCAGTCTCCATATCTGGCTACAACCTGCATAGGCTGGACTGCACAGGGAAAAAAGGAGGTGGATGTTTAATCTGTACCCGCAGCAATCTGCAATGCCACATAGTCTAGTTGTCAGCCACTAATAATGACTGTGAATACCTAGCTATAAAAATCCTGATAGGCAAAAGGGGTAAAGGTCTGATTGTCATGGCTATATACATCCCACCAGGGCGGCAGCAAGTGGGGCTAGAAGTCTTTGCTAACCTCTACATCCAGGCAAGCCAGAATAAAGAAACAATCGTACTTAGAGACTTTGGACTGGATATTCAAAAGGGTTGCGCCATGCGCAATAGGGTTGCGCCTGTGCAAGTCCGAAATTGCGCCATTCTGCGATATTCAGGAGGCAGTTGCGCCCCCCAAGTCATGCTGAGCAACAGCGCAATGCTAATGAAGGCATGCTCAACCGGAGGGGAAGGAACCTTGCATAAACTGCACAGCCCGATATTCAGCCGGGCTGTGCAGAGTTGTGCAGGCGCAACCCCAACCTGCGCCTGCACGACTTTGAGCCAAAAAAAAAAGGATCAAGTGGAGGGCCACCACAGGTGAGCTGCCGCATTGCAGGGCGCAACACAGCAGCTGCCACCTGTGGTGGCCTCCACTTGTTCCCTTTCCCCCTGCAGCCGGATCACGGGCATAATGTAAAATCCCCAAACTGGCCCGATCGCGGGCATAATATCAATGAACCCCCGACTGGCCCAATTGCAGGCATAATATCAATGAACCCCCGACTGGCCCAATGCGGGCATAACATCAATAAACCCCCGACTGGCCCAATCGTGGCCAGAACGGAGTTCACCCCCCAGAGCAATATCCCTGGTGATCCAGTGGACTGCGAAGCCGATCACCGGCATAAGAGTCAACCCCTCCCCAAAGTCCAATTTCCCTGGTGATCCAGTGGCCTCCCCACCCATGGAGCCCTACCCGCTCCCGGCGGGCGGCACCCACCCGCCTGCTGCCCGCCGACTGACTGCTCGGTAGGGCTGCCCGCCCATTGGTTCAGAGCAAGAGCCAATGGGCGTGCAGCCCATACCATCTAAACGATCAGAATATGTGAATAGAATGAATTCATTCACATATCTGAACTGCCTTAAGTATGGGCTGCCGCCCATTGGCTCTTGCTCTGAACATGGGCGCAGCCCTACCGAGCAGTCAGTCGGTGGGCAGCGGGCGGCAGGCGGGTGGGGTGCTGCCGCCAGCCGGCTGACGGGGGGAGCGGGTGGGGGGCTCTGTGGCTGGGTGGGGTGGGGGCCACTGGACCACCAGGGAAATGGACTGGGGTTGACTCTTATGCCTCGCGATCGGGCTTCGCGGTCCACTGGACCACCAGGGATATTGGTGAGACCACATCTGGAGTACTGCGTGCAGTTCTGGAGACCCAATCTCCGCAAAGACATAGACAGGACGGAAGCTGTCCAGAGGAGGGCAACTAAAATGGTGCAGGGTCTGCACCGGAAGACATATGAAGAGAGACTTAAGGAGCTTAATATGTATAGCCTCGAGGAAAGGAGGGAGAGGGGGGACATGATAGAAACTTTCAAGTACCTCAAGGAATCAACAAAGTCCAAGAAGGTAGCATCTTTCAAAAAGAGGTGTTCAAGAACAAGGGGCACAATTTGAAGATAGAAGGGGCAGCTCAGAGGTAATTTAAGGAAGTATTTTTTCACAGAGAGGGTTGTGGATGTATGGAACGGCCTTCCAGAGGAGGTTGTGGAGTCAAAAACAGTGGTGGAATTCAAGCATGCATGGGACAGTCATAAGGCAATTCTAGGGGGTGGGGGTAGGAAGAAGTAGGCTGCTGGTTAACTAGGATCTGCAGCTTATCCATCAGGTAGGGAAATGGACAGACTGGGTGGGCCAAGCGGTCCTTATCTGCCGTCAAATTCTATGTTTCTATTGCTCTTTGGGGGGGTGATCTCCATTCTGGCTGCGATCGGGCCAGTGGGGAAGGGGTTTCATTGATGTTATGCCCTTGTCCGAAGATCGGGGGTTCATTGATGTTATGCCCACGATCGGGCCAGTTAGGGGGTTCATTGCTGTTATGCCACGATCGGCCAGTGGGGTTTACTCCATGCCCGCGATCGGGCTGCAGTGGCGTCGGTCCCCACGGCTGCTACCTGGCAGGCGCGAAGTCGTCGGGATTGGTGCACCTGCATGCTAATGGCATGCAAATTGGGCCATAATTAGATGCAAATGGCCCCCCCGTGTGCCTTGCATGAATTATGGCCCTATTTGCATGCCACCTTTTGAATATTGGAAATTTGCGCATGGCGCAATGGAACTTGCGCCACCGCATCTGAATGCTCCACTCTGACCACTTACGGTGGCGCGATTCACTGACCATGCACAGTGGCCATGGTCAGGCGATATTCAAATGAGTTGCTCTGCAGCCAACCCTTTGAATATCACCCCGGCCACACCCCTGCGCAACTCTTTTGAGCAGTGCAAGGGCTTGCACCACAGAATGGCGCAGTTTGAATATCCAGCCCCTTATCTCCAACTGGCTTGCCAGCTCCAGCTCCACACACAGAGATCTGGTATTGGGGCTATATCTAACACAGATGGTCAAAAGCTGCACCCGAACAAATTACCGCACAGGCTCTTGCACACTGATTGACTGGGTGCTGACAATGCACCCAGAGTAGCTAAAGAATGTCAAGGTGCTCTCTGACACCCTCAGCGACCACTCACCTGTCCAATGTGAGTGGATGACTAAACAGGCTAAGTCTCCCCCTAGAATGGTGAGGAACCGAGTCATAAAAATTTTTGCAATGGGTGACTTTAGGAATTACCTCAAAGGGATAGATTGGAGCTTCCTTGACTCATGCCCCTCTGTTGACACAGCCTTGGAGCTCTTCCTCAACCACTTCAGTGTGGCAGCAGATAAATTCGCCCCGTTTTGAAAGAAACTGATTAAAGGCTGCAGCATGGACTGGGCCACCCCACAAATCCTAAGCCTGATGCGACAGCGTGATCTACTTTGACACCAGGCTAGAGCAACTGGGACTGCTACGGATATACAACGCGGCCCGAAACAGGTGCACATGGGCTATCCGACAGGTTAAGGATACCACAAAAACCTTCAATCTCAATGCTGGGGTGATAGAAAGAAATTCTGGCATCTATAAAAAACCTCATCGGAAGTGGCGAGAAGTCCCCCCTTCCATGCTTCACCACAATGATGAAGTAATACTTGATGCAGATATTATGGCTACTATTTTCAACAAGGCACGTATGGATTACAGTGCCATCCTTCCCCCAAAACCGGGCTACATACCCAGATGGAACAGCAACCTCTGACCACTCACCCTCTTCCTCCAACACCAGGACCTCCCCAGCCTTTTACTTCAGAAGGGTAACCATCAATGAAACAAAAAAATACCTTACCAGAGTCCTTGGCAAAACTAGGATGGGTGGTGATGGTATAGACATGAAACTGATCTCTATAGCCCTTCCCAAGGTCATCGGACCCATCAACAAACTATTCAACCTGTTAATCCGAATGGCTACCTTCCCCTCCACATGGAAACCCTCTCTGGTCACACCTGTGCACAAAGGGGGTCACCGGTCACTAGTCTCGAATTATAGGCACATCTCAATTCTCTCACCACTCTCAAAAGCTCTGGAGAGAATTATAGCTGACCAACTCACGAACCTTCTGCATAAATATGACCTCCTCTCCCACCAACAGCATGGCTTTCGGAGACTGCACAGTACTAACACCGCCCTTATTAATGTCACTGGATACATACATGAGGCACTCAACTGGAGTCAACTGGTTGGGGCAGTCTTTATAGACCTAACCAAAGCCTTTGACCTCGTGAACCACCAGCTGCTGCTTCACAGGTTAAGAGGTCTAAGGCTTTCCCCTGGCTCAGTCCAGTGGTTCTCCAGCTGTTTATCCGGGCGATCTCAAAAAGTCAGAATTAACGATGCTACCTCCAAAACCTATGAGGTGTCAGTTGGTGTACCCAAGGGGTCTATACTGGGTCCTCTCCTCTTCAGCATCTTTGTGAACCACCTCCCTGATGCCTGCCCCACATCTGAGATCCTGCTATATGCAGATGACACAGTGCTATTCTCAAGAAACTCCTGCCAGGAAGCACTGACTAAGGAGTTGCAGAACAACTTTAACCTACTACAGAAATGGTTCAAGGACAACATGCTGGTGGTCAATAGCAAAAAAACCAAAACAAGGCAATGCTCTTTGCCGGACGACAAAAGAAGAGGTGCACCGCAGCTCTCTCAATTACCTGCAGCTCTCACACCACCCTGGAGCAGGTAACTTCCTTCCGGTATCTTAGTCTCACCACAGATGAGTCCCTATCGTTCGGTGAACATATATGCAATGTTACCACGGTGGTCAGTAGGAAACTAATGGCTCTGTATAGGCACCGGTTCTGTCTTACTCCCAAGGCCAGGACACAGGCAGTCAGAGGTACAATCCTCCCATTCCTGGACTATGGGAATGTAGTCTATGGGGCCGCCACTGAAACTAGCCTGCTCAAAGTGCACGTCTCCTTAAATAAATCCTGTAGGTTTGCGTTAGGGGCAGACCGCCTATTGCATACATGTGAACTGTACATACGGACTGAATGTCTCCCACTTAGACCGCATTAAGCTCCATGCCTGCATCTTGGGACAGAGGGCCCTACTTGGACTTGCACCTCCCTCTATACAAGCCTTATTCCGTCCTGCTCCAGCTGAACATGTCACAAGAAGTGTTACCAAACATGCATTAGCTGTTCCATTCAGAAGGACTGCCTTGGGGAGATGAGCCTTTGCCGTCGGGGCCCCTGCTTGGATAAATGAGCTACCAACTGCCATCACAAGTTGGGAAAACTTGGGCCTTTCAAGTCCGAGCTAAGGAAGTCTATCCATCCTCCTGTACATTGCTATTGCCACTCTTAATCCACGAGTCAGCATGCTTCTGTTCCCCAAAGTTATGCTACTAAAGATTATCTCCCCTCCTGTACGCTGCCATAGCCACTATTAGCCTAGCTGGTACCAGAACCTTAGGCTTGCCAAGATTCTTCCTTCACTCTACAATTTGATGCAAACTCCTTGCTCTCCACCTGCCCCACGTCTGCCCATCTGCCTGCTCACCTTTCTCCTCTCACATTCTCCCTGACAAACCTTCACTCGCTGACCTCCTCACACCACCCACCTTTGAGCCTACCATCATCTCCCCCCCTCTGATTCCTTTTCTTCTACCTAATCCTGATTGGTTCCCTCTACTCTTTCTGACTACTATGCCTAGGCTGACTCCTCTGGCTATAGCCTAATAACCTTTAGATATCAGTTCTGATGAACAGCTCCATCTCCTGTTTCCTTCCAATACAAGATCCTGCCTAGCTTCCAACTCTGATTTGTTCTCAAACTAGCACCTAACTCTGACTTAAGCACTTAATTGTATGGCATGATGTGTGAACCCAACCCCATTGACTATGTTTCCTTGTTTTGGTTATGTGTTGTTATTTGCCTATGTTATCCTACATTGTTATGCTATTGTCAATGTTTACTGATTTCTCCTGTTCACATTTTTCTTACTATTAGATGTTCTTGACAATGCCTATTAGCTGCTACTGACTCCAAACTTATGTACCCTCCCCTACCCTTGTGATGATGATCCTTTGTAAATGAGCTGTTAACTCAAAGGTTGTAATTCTGTTTACTAAATAAAATAAATAATTCTTCACCACTGATTCACATGCCCACCTGCCATCCCCTGGCTCACTCCAGTATGTTTTATTGGTCTTCACTCTTTATTCTTGGTTTGGACTGTAAAGACACTGTGCTACTGGTTACTGATTTGTTGACCCTTCTTTATGGGACACCTGGGCTGTCTTATGCCCTTAGGTTTAGTGCATAAGTATTTGTTAGGTTAATGCTACACTTCAGTAGAAAAGGTACTGAGGTGGTTGAGTGCTGGTGCTGAGCTAAGCCATGCAGCGCAAGCCAGTCTCATAGTGCCATCCATCTGCATGGCTTGCCTTGGCACTAGCCATCCTAAAAAGTTCTAGCTCCCACGGGGTCCTAGCACCTCCGGCTAAGACCCACTAGTATGCGTCAATGGTGAAGATATTCCTAGAAGATCAAGAATTGTCATAAGTAAGTAATTTTCATCTCCTGGGGCATGGATATGGTTCACTGATCCACAGTATGGTAGGTCTTCCTTAAGAGCTGATTCACCAGAATGTCTACGCAAAGTTCCACCACCACCTGGGTGGTATATCCCTCGGCTCTGCTCTGTGATGGCATATCTTCCTTTCTGCTGAAAGAGTTTGGTCTCCTCCTTCACAGCTCTGTGTGTTGTAGGGCCTAGTAAGTGTGCCATTGGTAAACATAGTGACTTTTTTCTACATTTTGAAAACAATCTGTATATTCCTCAGTCCTGCTGTTGACCTCTGATCAAAAACATGGAACACGAACAAGCAAAGCCCGCACCTGGCTTCAAACAGTTTGTCGCATGCTGGCAGAAGAAGTCGCAGATGGACCTACACGTGGTGTGCCTGTACTCCCTGGAAACAACACACGATATTGCTGGTTGTAGCGTCTGCCTGACGATGCTCCCATCCTCTCTCGAAGACAGCCAGGCTTGCCTTCTTCTTGGCCAGCCAGCTGATTGAGACCCAAAATTGCAGGGCAAGGGTGGTCACAAGGTAGGCTGTGCTGCGATGGGGTCCATGGTACAGCTAGCAGCAATGGAAGAGGTAACGACTATGGTAGTGGCAGGTACCTCTTCGGTCTTTTGCTGCTTCCGGCTGGGGTCAGCATTGGAGTGCCTTCACAGGGAAGTTCCGTGATATGTCTGGCACTTGAGAACTTCAGGGAGAGCCCTGCCTGCCACAGTTAGAAGCACAAGAGCTTTGGGCAAGCCTCTATTGGTCGAGGGGCAGGTTGCTAGCTATGTGGTACTCCTGTTGGGCTTGCCAGCCTTGTCACCTGTCGATTAAGCAGTTCAGAACTTTTCAACCCTGTCAACCCGTGATCAGAGGGGGTAGATGAAGAATCAATCTCCAAGACCCTAGTCACCCCTGTCCTCACTCAGGACATGGGGCTGTCAGTATCCCCAGCTGTGCCTGTTCAGGACTAGCCTCCCGTGGAGGTCGTGCAGTCGAATCCGGTGCCAGTGTTTTACACCCCCAGTTGTGTCTCCTTGACATCAGGCCCCGGGTCAACGATCGAGATACAGGTCGAGGTTGAAGTGCTCCTTGAGTTCTCGATCCCACTTGACTGGGAGGCATCACCGTTGATGCTCCTCATCCTGTTCATCTTCAGATGAGGAGAGGCTCCACTGACGGCTGTGGCAGCACTTCAAGGAGCTCCTCTGGCAGCAGTGAGTCTTGGCAGGGCTGGGTAGGGCTCTGTCCTTGACCCTTATGGTTGACTGGCCGGTGCCAGTCAAGCCAGCGCCGATCCACCCGAGATAGTTGTCTCCAACACGCATCTCTTTACTGTTGTTGGTGGAACCTCCCCCACAGCAGGCCATGTGGGGGGGGGGCTCCTACGAAGGACTCCCGTCCAGGCACCAGCTTGTCAGGCTGGTTTTCAGTGGAAATTGTACACTCTGAGTCCATGATGAGAAATGGCCAGGGGACATCTATGAGAGATGGGTCCTGCATGCAGTCTTCGAGAACGCATATGTTCGACCAAGAATCGGTCAAGGAACTGACCACCAACCACAGGCCAGTGTCTTTTGGGGGTGCTTCTCCATTTTGTGGCAGAGTCCATGAACATTGCTTTGGAACCAGTTCAGAAGAGGGCTAAATAACCCATCACTAGCATTCTGGATAAGGACAAATCCCTGGAGGTTGCCTTTCCCATGGCTGAGGCCATTCTGGGACCTGCTCTAGCGCTTTGGCAGCAGCCAACTTCCTGCCTGGCACCCTCAGCCTGTATGGTCCGAAAATATGCAGTTCCTACCGGCTCCTTGTCTGGATTTTCTGTCCACCCCTTGGCCAAGGGCCTGGTCTCCAGTTCCATTTTCCAGAGATCCGGCAGTACTGGAGACATGGGCAAGCTGCCTGAGAAGGTATCAAAGAAGCTTGACCACATGGCTAAGAAAGTTTGTGCCATGTCTTCCCTTGGTCTCTGTGACAGGGTTGAATAAGACCCCGTCCCATTTGTTATGCAGAAAGAGTTAAATGCAAGGATCTGTTCTAGCCTCTCCTTTCCTGTCTCTTGTCTGTCTGGTTGTGCAACCAAGTGTTCTCATGAGACCTAGGAAGTGATCACTCACATTCTCGCGATTCTCCACCTTTCACTATCCCTCTGCCTTCGCTTGCTATTTCTTTCTTTTCTTCATCCTTGTATATCTGCAGTTATAAAAATATATGTGAATCTTTATGTGAAACTGGGATCCCTTGGTTGATGTGTATAGTTATACTGTTGAAATAATTGCAGAAAGCTATTTGGAATTTAGGGGGTTAACCTGAAATGCAGTTTGAGCTCCTCTCAGGCTTGTTTGCAAACTCTTTTGCAGAGCTGTCAGCAGGAGGCCAGCTTGGGACACATAGAAACATAGAAACCTAGCAGTTGACGGCAGATAAGGACCGCAAGGCCCATCCAGTCTGCCCATTTCTTTTTCTACCTTATAAATGTGCCATCGGCCTTTGCTCCGTCAGTGGCCTATCTATTGATAGTCATCTGTATTGCTCCCTTATGCCTATCCCATGCCTGTTTGAAGCCCTGCACTATATTCATAGCCACCACTTCTTGTGGTAAGCCATTCTATGAATCCACCACCCTTTCTGTGAAAAAGAATTTCCTCACATTCCCCCTTAATCGGCCCCCCTCTAATCTCATGCTGTGTCCTCTTGTCCTGCTATTTTTCTTATATTTAAACATGTTAGACTCTTTCACCTTGTTAATGCCCTTAAGGTGTTTGAATGCCTCGATCATATACCTCTCCCTCCTTTGCTCAAGGGTATACATATTGAGCTCTGTTAATCTGTCCTCATATGTCTTCTGATGCAGTCCCTGCACCATTTTGGTTGCCCTTCTCTGGACTGCCTCAATTTGGTTTATGTCCTTGTGAAGGTGTGACTCCAATACTGCACGCAGTAATTCAGATGGGCCTAACCAGTGTCTTGTAAAGAAGGATTATTACCTCCCTCTACGACTTGTGACAATTCCTACTAATACACCCTAACACCCCCCTAGCCTTACCTACTGCTTTAGAGGTCTGCTTGATGATTTCAGGTCATCAGTGATGATGATGCCCAAGTCTCTTTCTTCCTTTGTGACTGCTAGCAACTCCTCCCAGCCCATAGGTGGCTTCAGGGTTTCTTCCCTATGTGCATGATTTTGCACTTCTTTGCATTAAATCCCAGTTGCCACTCTTCTGACCATTTTGCTAGTTTATCCAGATCTCTTCTCATTCTGCCCACCCCATCTGGATCATCTACTCTGTTGCAGATCTTGGTGTCATCTGCAAACAGACAAGCCTTACTCTCTAGTAAATCTGCAAGGTCACTAAAGATGATGTTGAAGATGACTGGCCCCAGGACAGATCCCTGAGGTACCCCACTTCTGACTTGCATCTCTTCTGACTGTATACCATTTACCACCACTCTCTGTTTTCTGCCCGTCAACCAGTTTGCCACCCAGTTGACCAACTTCTGACCCACCCCGAGCCTACCCAACTTATTTATCAATCTTCTATGTGGAACAGTGTCAAAAGCTTTGCTGAAGTCAAGGTAGGCGACATCAACTGCTCCCCCTTGGTCCACCACTCTGGTTACCCAGTCAAAGAAATCTATGAGATTAGTTTGACAGGACCTTCCTTTTGTAAACCCATGCTGTCTTGGATCCTGTGCCCCTATGGAATCCAGGTGTTGCACTATCCTTTCCTTAAGGAGTGCCTCCATAATCTTGCCCACTACTGAGGTAAGACTGACTGGTCTGTAGTTCCCCGCCTCCTCCCTGTTACCACTCTTGTGGAGCGGGATCATATGAGCCCTTCTCCAGTCTTCTGGAACCTCTCCTGTGCTCAGAGACTCACTAAACAGTGCTGCTAATGGCTCTGCTAGTTCCACCTTTAACCTCCTTAAGTACCCTGGGATGTATGCCATCAGGTCCCATTGCCTTATGCACCCTGAGCTTAGCAAGCTCTTGTAGGACCCTTTCTTTTGTGAAGGGAGTAGTGCTCACCTCCCTCCCCCCCGTGTCCATGATGCTGAGCTGTGGGCCCTGCCTTACCTTCTCTTCAGTAAATACTGAGCAAAAGTATCTATTTAGGATAGATGCCTTTACAGGGTCCTCCTCCTCACATGCTCCCTTTTCTCCATTAAGCTTAGCAATACCCCCTCTGGACTTTCTCCTTCACTAATGTATCTACAGAAAGTCTTGTCACCTTCTTTACTGTTCGTGCTAGTGTTTCCTCAGTTTGGGACTTTGCCTGCCTTACTGCCTTCCCTGCTTCCCTTAGGGCAGTTTGGTATGCCTCCTATCTTCATCCCGCTGTGTTCCTTATATTTCCTGAAGGCCAGCCTTTTGGCTCTGACCTTTTCTGCTACTGTATTTGAGAACCAAAGCAGTTTCCTTCTTCTTTTGCACTTCCTTTTCTGTCTAACACAATGGGATGTTGCTTCAAGTATTGCATCCTTAATGCTTGCCCACTTTGCCTGTACCCCCTCACCTGTGTTTCTTTTTGCCAGGGTTAGCTTAACTCTGTTGGCCATCTTATCAAAGTCAGCTCCTCTGAAATCCCATGTTTTTGCCTTGGAATGGGATGATTTAGATGTAGTAGCCAAATTGAACCATACCTTGTGATGGTCACTGGCCCCCAGGTGACCTTCTACCTGGAGATCTGTGATCCCTTCCCTGTTAGTCAGTACTAGATCTAGGATAGCCCTGTCTCTTGTGGGTTGCTGTACCAGTTGTTTGAGGCCCTCCCCCTGCAGGGAATCCACTATGTGTCTAGTTCTAGCAGATGTTCCTGCTGGTATTGACCAATCTGTATCCGGCATGTTGAAGTCTCCCATTATCAGAACCTCCCCTGGACCACTGAAACCACTGAAAGGCATATCTGTGAGATGTCGGCTGTGTTCCCTCCAAATTTCAGCCCAAAACTCCAAACCGTTCTTGTGCAGCGGGGTGCCAAAAAATTGCTGTCATTTTCACACAACCTAGAAAAGTACTGTCGCAATTTGCGAAAGCTTTCGCAAAAATTTGCGACACTTTCGTGAGCGCAACACTACTTTGCGAAAGTACTTTTTCCAGAAATCTGAAAAGCATATTTCTGGGGTGTTTTACCCCAAAATAAAGACATGGCTAGCACCTCAGGGTCCAACTAGGTGAATACAAAAAGAATTAGGTTGTTAGAAAGTCCCAGATTTAAATGGCCAGCATTTTTCTGATCAGTAACTGAAAACAAGATGGCGGATTTGTGAAAGTAAGAGTGTCATTTGCGACAGTAAAAAATGCATTTGCGACACTGTCGAACTTTTTGTTAAATTTTCCTATTGACTTATAATGAGAAATTGTTTTTTGAATAACTTTTGAACCGTTTAATATTCTTTCACGAAATCTTCGAAAGGCACATCGGTGACCCCGGCCGCACGTTCCCTGAGGATTTCGGGCCGGTCGCGCAAACCATTAGACCTGTAGGCGTGACCGCAGAATTCCAGAAAAAGCGTAAACATACATCCAGATCACGCTTAACTCCGCTGCTGTGTATCCAACCGGTACGAAACTTGGCAGATCCCAAGGTGTATGGGTCTTGATCATGTATTACAAATTTCAGGCAAATCTCCGACAAACGGTTGCAAAGTTATTAAGGTATAAATTTTGGGTTTAACATGTAAATGGCTCCTCAACCCTAACTATGGTAGCACTACCGTGCTACCATTTTTATATATATATATACACACACACACACACACACACATGCATACAGTGTGTGTGTATATATATATATATATATACACACATATACATACACACACACACACACACACACACACACACACACACACACATACACATATACACACTCACACACACTAGCAAAAGCACTCTCCCTCCTCCCGATCCCCTCCCCGATTGCATATTTGTCACACTGGAAGCCCCCAGGTCTCCAGACAAAATGCAATATCTGACAAAGGGAACCTGAGTGAACAAATAACACTTTTCTGTTTGCAAGCCTGCTCTGCAAAGAAACTGACAAGAACTCCAATACTTTTGGTGAGAAGCAGGCCATCTCCTTATTTATTTATTTCATTTTGGTAACCGGGTAGGCCCACTGAGACCAGTATTAGTTCCTTTTTCAGGGGCAACCCAGGATTAATTACACACATAGTACAACAGGATATAACATTTACATTAGATCCATCAGCATACACTTATTTACATTTCATGAGAGGCGGCGAACATTTTATGAACAAACTACATAAAGCGACTATTATTAGTTCTCTTATACACATTAGGTAAGGTCAACTGTCATATTCAAAAAATCGTGCAGACAACAGAATCAAAGTTGAAATTCAACAATTACAAGTGCATTTGGTTTAATTCCAGCAAGTGTGTTTTTAGTCCCTTTTTGAAGCCCCTAGTGATTTACATGCTTGGAGTTTAGGTGGAAGCATGTTCCATATGGGAGGAATGAGGGACAAGAAGGCCCTGGACCCTTGAGAGAACTGCGTCTGGGGAACCATGAGGAGCTGTCTGCCTGAGGACCTTAATGTCCTGCTGTTCATTTTAGATTGTAGTAACTCTGCCAGATTAGGCAGAGCAGTAATCAGTCTGAGTTTATAAACTAGGTATAATGACGGATATTGTAGTCTACCTTCCAAGGTGGGTCAGTTTAGGGCTTGCAGGACATGACAGTGATGTTCTCTTTGGGGTGCCCCTACAGCAGATTTGCCGATCCTGTTATACAGGGTCCTAAGTTTACTCATCTCAGTGTTTTTAACAGAGAGGAGCACAGGGGAGCCATAGAGTAGTTTGGGTAGCAGGGTACCAAGGGCAGTCTTGGCACGTGACCCCAGGGTAAGGTAGGGGCTGAGTCGGTACAGGAGACCAATTTTTTGGTTCAGTGTTTTAGATGGCTGATCTATATGGGTCTTGAAGTTATATTCTTGGTCTATGGTGAGACCTAGGTATATTAGTGAATCTGCTACCTCCACCCTTGCCCCGGACAACAGAGAGAGGTTTAGTGTATTTGGTCTATTAAGTCCAAGGCTTTTAGGCCCGAACAGCATCCCTTTGGTTTTTCTGCAGTTCAGTAGAAGTTTATTTCTGGATAGCCATTCCTCCAGGTTCCGTAGGTCTTTGGATAGCATTCTGTTTAGTTTGTCCCGTTGACCTGCTGATAACTATGTCATCTTCATGGAAGATGACCTTTGCATCTATGCAGAGTCGGCAGATTGTTAATAAATAGGGAGAATAGCAGTGGTCCCAGGATAGATCCCTGAGGGACACCATCTCTTATTCCAATCTTGTCAGAGATGGTACCCTGCCATCTAACTAATTGGGACCTATCCAGGAGATAATCATTAAACCATTGTACTGCCCTAGAGTCAAGACCGATCTGTCTCAATTTGGCCAGGAGTAGTTGGTGATCTACCAAATCGAATGCTTTGGAATTCCTTAATGAGCTCAGAATGAAGAAGTTAGTTGTCAGGCAAAGACTTGTTATAAAAAGAGCGGCAATATTTTTGCTAGGGAGACTTCTTCGAAACTGGAAAGAAACCCTCAGAAGAAAGACTTTTGTTTTCTTCATTTGTTCTGCCTTTGTATTTCGCTATACTTAACAATTTTTTTTTTAAATTTTTATTCTTTTGTTATTGATAATAATGAAACGCTACTTGTGAATTTTATAACTGCTTCTAGTTTTCCTACACTTTCTGACCTATGCCTCGATGACAGTCACGACCAGGCGAGCTACACCTTGATGATGGCCAGCTTCTGCCATTCCCTACTGGGAGTGCTTGATAACATAGAAACATAGAAACATAGACTTTGACGGCAGATAAGGACCGCTTGGCCCATCTAGTATGCCCATTTCCCTACCTACAGGATTGGCCGCAGATCCTAGTTAACCAACAGCCTATTTCTTCCTACCCCCCACAAGAATTGCCTTATGTCTGTCCCATGCATTCTTGAATTCTCCCACAGTTTTAGACCCCACAACCTCCTCAGGAAGGCTGTTTCATGCATCCACCACTCTCTCT
This sequence comes from Neoceratodus forsteri, assembly GCA_016271365.2. Classification (NCBI taxonomy): domain Eukaryota; kingdom Metazoa; phylum Chordata; order Ceratodontiformes; family Ceratodontidae; genus Neoceratodus; species Neoceratodus forsteri. The sequence goes on from CM028131.1 coordinate 1,339,810,901, forward strand.
GTGAAATAATACTTCCTCACATTGCCCTGAACCCCCCCTTCTGTCTTTAAATTGTGTCCACTTGTTCTTGCATGTCTCTTTTTCTGAAAGATGCTACCCTCTTGGACTTTGTTGATTCCACTGAGGTACTTAAAAGTTTCTATCATGTCCCCCCTCTCCCTTATTTCCTCAAGGGTATACATATTAAGCTCCTTTAGTCTCTCCTCATACAACTTCTCCCTTACCTGCCTGCCGACAAGCAGCTCCTGGTAAAGGTCGTCCAAGGCCAAGGTCAAGCACTGGCTAAACAGCAGCTCTAGGCGGCCTTGGATATTGGCAACTCCTGCGCCCATGCCATGGCAGTAGACGTCGTGATGCGTTGCAGGCCTGGCTGAGAATATCCACTGTCACGGTGGACACTCAGCACAAGTTGGCTAGTGTCCCATTCTTGGGCACTGACCTTTTTGGCCCTGGGGTAGAGGAGTATCTCACAAGGACTGAGAAGTCCAGTGCCACCCTGGATTCTGTGGCTTAGTCCCAGAAGGACCAGAAAGGTCAAAAACCAAAAGAAGAAAGCTTTTCAGTTTCAGCCCTTTCAGGCACAACAGTCTTGGCAGCAAGAGCCCCAGCCGGTGCTGTTTCAAGCCTGGCACCCAATGGCCAAGTTCTCTGGCAGGGAACCCTATAGAGGCAGGGGTAGTGGAAGTGGTGCCCCTCCAGTCTCAACGGCCAATGCCCCCTTCAAAGCTGCCCAGTGACAGGTGTGGGGTGTTCACCTTCTCCCTGTACAGTCCCTGACTCAGCTCCCAGTGGGGGGTTGCCTTCAGCACTTATGGCCTGACTGGTCCATCATTACTCTGGACAGGTTCTCGAGGTGGTCAGCCGAGGGTGGTCTCTCGATTTTGAGACCCTTCTGCCCTGCCGATCCATCCCTCAAAGGGAGTCCTTGGTGTCGCAGGACATGCTGTCCACCTTCAGGGAGGATGTTGCTCAGATACTCGCAAAAGGAGTAATCGCCCATGTTCAGGATGCTCTGGCAAGTCAGGGGTGCGTATCCAGGCACTTTCTGATCCTGAAATAGATGGAGGGGCTGCTGTCCCATACTAGATCTTCATGATCTGAAATAGTTTCTAAGGAAGTGCAAGTTCAGTATGGTCATGCTGAACCAGATTATACCATCTCTGGAGCAGTGCACGTAGTTCTGCTCCCTGGACCTCCAGAACATGTTCTTCCACATCCCAGTCAATCTGTCCCCCTGGCTGCACCGACGATTCTGTGCAGAACTGGTACTTTATCAGGCCCAGGTCATACCATTCGATCTCTCTTCAGTGCCCGAGGTCTTCACCAAGTGCATTGTCATTGTGGTAGCCTTCCTGTGGTGCCAGGTCATCTGGCTTTATCCCTGCCTGGCCAATTGGCTGATAGCAGGTTGTCCAAAGAGGCATTGGAGCGGTCAAGGGACCTTGCCCTCCAGTCTTGCTGAGACATGGGCCTCTTGAACAAACCGGCCAAGTCCAAATTGATCCCCTCCCAGGTGGTTCACTTAATCGGGGAAGAGCTTATCTCCCTGCAACCCAAGGCCTGCCTCCCTACGGATTGGGCATCAGATCTTTCCTCCTTTGCCTGATCATTTCAGGTTGGTCACTTGCGCTCTGTTCGGGGCATCTTGAGGCTGCTGGGATGCATGGCATCTTGCACCAGCATGGTCTGGTGGGCTCAATGGCAGATGTTACACCTGCAATGGAAGTTGGGCTATCAGTGGTTCCAACACCTAGGTCACCTGGACCAGCTGGTCACAGTGACCCAGCCAATGTGGGATGCAATCCAGTGGTGGCTAGATCTTGAACATCTTATAGGTTCATGGATCGTTAACGACTCAAACTGCTTGTGGTCCTTATTATGACTCACCACATATCAGTGGTATTGTCTGGTAATATTGTCACCCATAAAGACATCTTGTGATTTTTTTTGAACAACTCCGTGGTTCCCCTTAACACTACCGATTCAGGCAATGCATTCCAAGGAGCCACAGCTCTTTGCTTAAGCTACTTACCTCTCACATTAGTCCTGTACAATTCACCACTTAGCTGTAAGCTATATTATCTACTGGTTCTGCTGCTGATCTTTTGATTCAGGCTAGATGATTCCCATATATCCTTATTTTGGAATGTTTTATATACAAAGCATAGGTCACCTCTTAGTCTTCTATAGTTCAATGAAAACAAGCCTAGATCAGTCAGTCTTTCCCCATAACTTTTATTTCTAGGATCGTGGATATGTTGTTCATCCACACTTATTGGCACGTCCCTTTCCCCTTTAAGGATCGCCGGATGGTCTTCAAGCTGACTTCTCCCACCCATCTGGGTGGTATAATCCTCGGCTGCGCCTCATGATGCCAAATCTTCCTTTCTGCTGGAAGATTCAGGGTGCCTCTTTAGTGCTCCCGCGTTTTTTAGGCCCTGGCTTCAAAACCTTCAGTTATTCCGAAAATTCGCCTTGTTTGCCTTAGCGATTGCGACTATATTTCTTTGACTATGGAAGGCAAGTGTTCCCCCCAGATTTCGCCGGTGTCCGTGTGGCCAGAAGATGTCATGCACGCACCCACACGCAGTATCTACTCTTTGGGTGCCTAACCTGACACCTCAAGTGCTGATTTTGCATTACATTTCAACCCAACATCCTCAACGAACGTCTAGCATGCCTTAAGCTGGGAAGGCCTGAAAAATGGAATCCTCCGGTGAAATCCAAGGAGGCCCGTGGGTGGTTTCCTTGGCCGTGGGATCTGCCAAGCAACTGGACCGCATGCAAGCCTTTGAGGAGGAAGCAGCTCATGCTGCAGAATCTTCCTCTCTGAGCTTCTTTGTTTCACTCATCCTGGGCTCCACCTTCTCAGGTTCTTTCTGAGAGTTGTGCCAGTCTCTCCCAACTAAGGGTGAGAGTCCTGTGGGTACGCACTCCTCTCGGTCCTGTAAGCGGGAAAAGGACCCAGGACAGTCTTCATCTCGGCAAAGAAGCTCTTGGGATCGTGAGAGATCTCGGTCCCAGGAACCGGCTGTTTCGACCTTGGTTGAAATTACCTCTTCGGCCGCTGGCTTCTCGACCTTGCCGTCTGGCCATTCGACCAAAGTGTCGATCGACGATGTTGAGATAATTATCGACCCCTTGTCGCTGATTACGGTCGACAGCTCTCTCACTCGGACTCCAGTCCTTGCTTTCCCCGACAAGGAGACCCATCCGCTGGGAATCCTGTCGAGGAAGTGGTCCCTGACCCTGGGAAAACACCGGTCCCGTCAGTGTCTTCCGATTGACCGAGTCAGCCTGCCTGATCTCGATCGAGGTCCAGGACCTCCACGACCGACAGGCCAAAAAAGAGCCATAAGCACTCTAAGAAGAGGCAACACCATCGGTCATCCTCGTCCTCCTCGGATGAGGAGAGGCTCTGGCAGAAACTCCGCCCGTGCTATGAGGACCTCATGTGGCAACAGCTGATTTTGACTGGGCACAAGCCTACCCCGGCTCCTACCCTGGCCATCACTTGGCTCTTGCCTCCCAGGCCGAAGCCGACTCCTTTGGAGCTGATCAAATTGGTTCCTCTGCCCGTGGATCCGGCGAAACCCCCATTTCAGCCTAAACCAGTCTCTCCACCGATTGTGGCGGAACCATCACCCAAGCAGCCTGTGGGAGGGGCTCCTTCTAAGGAGGTTAGACTGGACACCAGGCTTCCCTGGCATCTCTTGGTAACGGCCACCCTGGACCGCCCTTGGCGAGTCGAAGGTGATCTGGGCGGACGACTGTTGTATCCGGATTCTTCAGATTCGGATGAAACCGGCCTCCATTCTCATCCGGGGATGATGAATCAGCCGGTGGGATAGAGACGGAGGAAGGTCCTTCGTCCTTTCAGGGCATTCTTCGCCTCATCTTTGAGTCTACAAGGATGCCCCTGGAACCTATCCAGAAAAAGGCAGAGTACCCTCTCTCACGGACATCCTCAAGAGAGGTGATACCCCGATGGAAGCCTTTCCTGTGGCCAAGACCATCAGTGGCCCGGCCTTAGAACTTTGGCAACACCCTGACTCTTGTTCAGCTCCGACTGTCCGCATGGCCCGCAAGTATGCGGCGCCCATGGGGTCCCTTGTGGGGTTCACAGAACGCCCTTCGGCCAAGAGCCTTGTGACTGCCTCTGTGTTCAGGCATACTGGCAGTTCTACCGATGCTGACCGACCCCCCGAGAAGGAATCCAAATATTGGATCACTCCGCTCTGAAGGTCTATGCAGCCTCATCTTTAGGCCTCCATCAGGCAAGTTCAGCCGTCATCATGGCACACTTCTCCCATGCCCCCTTGGGATCTTTGGATGAAGTCCTCCCACACCTCCCCACGAACGTGCAGACCACGGTCAAGCAAGTCCAGGACTAGGGCTGGGCTGTTGCCAAACAGCAGCTTCATATGACCCTGGATATTGGGGACTCTTGTGCCCGCTTGTTGGCAGCCGCAGTTGAATCTCGCCGCAGGGCTTGGCTGAGGCTCTCCTCCTTCCTGGTGGATACTCAGCACAAACTAGCTGATGTGCCTTTCCTGGGCAACAGTCTCTTTGGCCCAGGTGTGGCTGGTCACCTTCAGCGTATTGAGCAGTCCAGTGCCACCTTGGATGCCACTTCTGCTAAAGGGCCTTCTGGTGAAGCAGCAGCAGAAAAGAATAAGCCTTTCAGCACTCTTTCCCTGCGCCCCAGCAGCCCTCCTTCTAAGGGGGCAGCAGGCTCAAGTTGGCGCCCCATCCAAGCCCGGGCCCTCCCAGGTCCATAAAGGAGGCCGAGGTTCAGGTCCTGGATCCTCCTCCTCTCCTCCTCTCCAAGCCTGATCAGTGATGGGGTGGGGGCTGCCACCCCCGCTCCTGTCATGCCACCTCTGGGTTCTCCTGTGGGGGGCCGGCTCTGCCACTTTCTTTCTGCCTGGTCCATTATCGCCATGGACAGGTGGGTCTTGGAAGTGGTCGGCCAGGGACTGCCTCTGGAATTCGAGCAGTACCCTCCAAGTCAAGCCTGTGCCCCACAGGAGGAGAGGGTGTCCTCCCATACTCAGTTAGCTCTTCAAGACAGCATGGCTCAGCTCCTCCTTAAGCAGGCAGTAGCTCCAGTGGCGGATCCTCCAGCAGACCCAGGCTTTGTCTCCAGGTACTTTCTGGTCCCCAAGCGGATGGTGGCTGGTGCCCCATTCTGCATCTGCATGACCTGAATCAGTATCTCAGGTCACGCACCATTCGGATGGTCACTCTATGCCAGATCATACCATCCTTGGAGCGAAACATGGTTCTGTTCACTGGATCTGCAGGACATGTTCTTTCACGTCCCAATCCATCTGTCTCACCGGGGGTTCCTCCACTTCAGAGTTGAAGGGACCCTATACAAGTTCCGGGCCATGCCGTTCGGCCTGTCATCGGACCCACGGGTCTTCACCAAATGCATTGCAGTGGTGGCAGCCCATCCCAGGCGTGGGGGGGGGTCAGAATTTACCCATACCTCGACGATTGACTCTTAGCAGGTCTCGCCCAAGAGGAGGTGGAGAGGTCCAGGGATCTGGCCCTCCAGACCTGCTCTCAGCTCGGCCTCCTGATCAACGAGGCCAAGTCGGAACTCATGCCGTCTCAGGTGATGTGCTTCATTGGGGCAGAGCTTGACTCTCGTCAAGCCAGAGCTCGGCTCCCGGCGGACAGGGCAGAGGTTCTCGCCTCCTTTGCCCAATCATTTCTGTTTGGGCAATTGCATCCTGCCTGGGACTTTCTGCGCCTTCTTGATTACATGGCGGTGTGCACCTCCATGGTCCGTTGGGCCCCGGTGTCACATGTGCCCCCTTCAGTGGGAGCTGGATGCCTAGTGGACTCAACACCACGGTCATTTCGACCAGCTGATCACTGTAACCCAGAAGATGTGGGACGCTCTCCAATGGTGGACCGCCCCAAACCAGTTACAGGAAGGGATCCTGTTTGTCCACTTCGAGCCAATAGCCGTCCTTACGACCGATGCCTCTCTCATGGGATGGGGAGCCCACGTGGGAGACAACAGGGCCCTCGGGTTCTGGACCACGAGGAGTCCCGTTACCACATCAACCTGTTGGAGCTCAGAACAGTCAGGCTGGCACTGTCAGCTTTCGCTCCTTTGCTCCGGGGTTAAGTGGTTCAGGTCCAGACAGACAATACCACGACCACGTACTACATCAACAAACAGGGCAGCACTCATTCCCATCTGCTCTGCAGGGAAGCGCTCCACATCTGGACACTCGTGAGCCGTCTGGAGGCAGATCCCCTACCCATCCATATGGCAGGAGCCTCAAACCATCTGGCCGGATGCTCTCAACTGCTTATGCGAGACATCTGACGAGTGGTCTCTCCATCCAGAGGTGGCTTACAGCCTGTTCTCCCACTGGGGCAAACCGATGGTGGACCTGTTTGCATCCAGGGAAAACACCAGGCTGAGGCTGTTTCATGCCTGCCCCCCTCAGAAAGGCTTGCTGCAGGGGGATGTCTTCTCAAGGCCATGGACCCCAGACCTCTTCTATGCCTTTCCTCCATTTCCCTTGATCCTCAGGGTGCTCATCAAGCTGCAGAGGGACAAGACCAAGGAGATTCTGGTAGCCCCAGACTGGCCGTGCCAGTTCTGGTACCCAGATCTCCTCAGCCTCAACTGCAGGCCCCCGGAGCGGCATCCAGCATGCCCTGATCTGATCTCCCTCAATCAGGGAAAGGTATACCATCTGGACCTTCAATCCCTGCACCTAACAGCCTGGTACCTGAGCGGCTAGAGTTCCAGACTTTGGGTCTTTCCGAGGATATCCTCACCATGGTGGAGGCATCCAGAAGGGTATCGACCAGGAAATTTTACACCTTCAAATGGAAAAGGTTTTCCATTTAGTGTCAGGGCAAGGGCCTGGACCCTCTGTCCTGTCCAGTGGCTAGCATTCTTGACTACCTTTGGTCTCTCTCTCCAAAGGGGATCTTCGGTCATCAGCCCTTAGGGTGCACCTGGCAGCCACCTCTGCTTACCGGGGGTGGGCCGGTCAGCCGACGTTGGCGTAGGAGGCAGTGGTCGGACACTTTTTCAAAGGCCTGGATCACGTATCCTCTCCGGTGCGTGAACCTCCACCTCTGTGGGATCTACTGCTGGTACTGGCAAAGCTCATGAGCAAGCTATTCGAACTGATGCACAAGTGTGAGCTGTCACACTTGTCGTGGAAGACGGCCTTCCTGGTGGCTGTCACATCTTCCAGAAGGACAGGGGAGCTCAAGGTGCTCTCAGTGGACTCCCCTTATCTGGACTTCCACAGGAGCAAAGTTGTCCTACGTCTCCACCCGAAATTCGTTCTGAAGGTAGTGTCAGAGTTTCACCTTAACCAGGTGTTAACTCTGCCAGTGTACTTCCCCAGTTACACCTCAGAGGCCGAATACAGGCTCTATACTTTGGACCTGAGACAAGCCCTCTCATATTATAAGGATAGGATGGTGAAGTCGGAGAGAGGTTCACCAGCTGTTTGTCACCTACGCTGAAGCCGCTTCTGGCAAACATGCAGCAAAACGGACTGTTGCAAGGTGGATTATATCTTGCATAGGTCTGTGCTATGAGTTAGCAGGCAAGGAGCCTCCCAGAGGGATAAGTTCATTCTACCTGCCATACTGCTGCATCGGTGGCTGCTTCCAGAGACATCCCCATTCAGGAAACCTGTCAAGCTGCTACCTGGAAGACAGCAAACACCTTCGCTACCCATTACCACATCGACCTTGAGTCACGCCGGGATGCTGGTTTTGGGGCTTCAGTTCTCCAATCTCTGTTTCCCAAGTAAGTATAGGGGGTGTGCACCTTGCCTCCCTCCTCCCGGAGAACTGCTAGGAGTCTGCCAATAAGTGTGGATGAACAAGATATCCACAATGCTAGAGAAACAGGTTACTGACCTGTAACAGTAGTTCTAGGAGTGGTATATGTTGTTCATCCACACAGACCCACCTGACTTCCCTGGCTGCAGAAGCACAAACCTGGTTTCCAGCAGGCTAAGATCTGGCATCATGGAGCGGAGCCGAGGGTTATACCACCTGGGTGGGTGGGAGGAGCCAGCTTGAAGACCTTCCGGTGATCCTTAAAGGGGAAAGGGACATGCCAATAAGTGTGGATGAACAACATATACCACTCCTAGAACTACTGTTACAGGTGAGAAAACCTGTTTTTTTTTTTTATTGTCAATTCCTTTTGTTGCCGTATGTTGGATCCTTTCTGATTGTCTAATACTACTCATATGTTGTGGAGAACAGAAAGGAGAACAATGCTCCATTATCGACCTGACTAAAGATGTGTACAATGACGTAATCACCTTAGAATTTCTGCTCTCTAAATGTCTGAAAATACAACCAAGGATTTTGTTGCCCCTTTTTACTGTCTCATTAAATCTGGAGTAAGGAGTCAGTTTGCCCACCTAGAAACAACCATCATGCTCACGATGGACACGTTTCTGGTGAGGTGGGGAGCTCACCTGGGAGACCACAAGACTTATGAGTTTTGATCACCCAGGGAGTCCTTTTACCACATATACCTGCTGGAACTCTGTACTGTGTGGCTAACTCTGCCGGAATTTGCTCCTCTAGTCAAGGGTCAGGTCGTGCAAGTTCAGATGAACACCACCACGACCATGTTCAATCTGAACAGGCAGTGTGGAACGCATTCTCTTTTGTTGTGTCAGGAGACCCTTTACACCCAGACCCTTGTGCGCACCAGGGTGCAGATCTTCTGGCGGTTCATGTTGCAGGAGCAGACAGCAGTCAGGCTCCCTGGGAGGCACTCCTCTTGTTGACCCGTTTGCCTTCTGGGAGAACACGAAACTAAGGCTGTTGTTTGCCCGTCCCCCACAATCCGGGACACTAGTTGGAAATGCCCTTGTGGACCCCAGGCCTCCTGTACGACTTTCCTTCCTTTCCCCGATCCAAAAGGTGGAGATCCACGTGTAGAGGGACAAGGATAGAAAATTCTGAAAGCTCTGGACTGGCATCCAAATCTTCTTGGCCTCTGCAACAGACCCCCATGGCGGTTGATTTGTCACCTGGATCAGATGTACGACAGACTGAAATTCACAAGCCCAAGTGTCGGGAGCCCGAAGCCAGTTACCTGACACTCGGGACCTTTCATGATGAGGGAGTTTTCATGTTTAGGGGCTTCGCAGCCCACACTCCCCTTATTTAGGATTACAAACTCCACCACGGGTAAATCCTGAGTGTCGGGACTACTTAGTGTTGGGCAATCAGTTTCGGGGCTCTCGACACTCGGGCTTGTGCACTTCAGTCTTCTGTAATACTCTCCCCAAGATCTGCTGACCAGACATCAGGGGATGGTCCTGCACCTGGACCTTCAATCCCTGCACTTCGCAGCCTGGTTAATGAGCATCTAGAGTTTCAGGCTGTGGTTCTTCCTAAGAATGTTCTTCATGCTGTGGAGGCTTCTCGAAAAGTGTTGACTTGCCAGTGTTATGCCTTCAGATGGAAGCAGTTTTCTATTTGGTATCAAGACCAGTAGGTTGATCCCCTGGTCTGCCCTGTGGCTATCATCTTGGAATACCTCTGGCACTTGTCCCAGTTGGGACTGCGATCAATGACACTTAAAGTGCAGATGGCAGCCTTCTCTGCATACTGTACATGGGTTGGTATGCTGACGGTGGAGGAAGTAGAGATGGTCGTCTGCTGTTTGAGGGCCTTAACCACTTGTCCCCACCATTGTCCGATCCACCCCCCATCTTGTGGCTTACTGCTAGTACTGGCCTTTCGAGCCTATGCACCGGTGTGAGATGTCACACCTGTTGCTGAAGACGGCCTTCTTGGTGGATGTCATGTCAGCCAGAGTGATTAGTGAGCTCCATGCGCTCCTAATAGCGCTCCTTATCTGGTCTTCCACAGGGAACAAGGTAGTCCTTTTCCCCTCACCCAAAGTTCCTCCTGAAAGTTGTCTCAAAGTTCCACCTTGGCCAGGTGATGATCCTTCTGGTGTATTTTACCAACCCGTCTTTTGATGCTGTCTGCAGGATCCATACTCTGGATCTGCAGCTGGCACTCTCCTACTATGTAGAACACATGGCTGGAACTTGGGGTGAGGTTCGCCAGCTGTTTGTAACATATGCTGAAGCTATACCTGGTAGACCGGCAGCAAAGTGGATGACTAGCTGGTGGATCACATCCTGTATCGACCTCTGCTATAGTCTGGCTGATAGGGAGCCTCCTGTAAGGCGTTTGTCTCATTCACCAGACATTTATTTATTTATTACAGTCTCGGAATCTGACATACCTTTGAGTCAGAGGCTCATTTACAAAGGTTCCACATCCAAAATAAATCATAACAATTAGCTAAATACAACAGTGTAACAAAAACATGACATGGATATAAAAAAAAAACAATCAGAGCTGTCATTATATCAGACTTCGTCAAAGTTGGCAAATAAGAGCCAAAAATAGATACCAGGGTAAAAGCTAAGATAAAATACAATAATATATCAGTAAGTGATAATAGGCGGTCAAGAATAACTTTGTCGAAGTCAATAGTCAAGAGTCCCGAAGAAATCGGACAGGTACCGAGGTCTTCCTCGACAGCTCATCCCGCCTTGGCGGTGTTGTGCCATGCCAGATCAATTAAGAACAAGACAGCTATTATCGCTGATCTTGTTGGTTCATCTGATCTGACTTGCATGACCGAGACTTGGCTGGATGAAAATCCAGGCTCTATATTGGCCTTGGCAACTCCAGCCGGGTTCTCAGTGATACTCCGTCCAAGGCAGGATCATAGGGGTGGAGGTGTGGCCATTTTGTTTAAATCTGAACTGGGCCTTGTGGATGTGCCACTGGGAAACACCAGATCTTTTGAATATATCCTGGGTGAGGGTGCAGGCTGTGGGATTCTCCTCGTCTACCGTCCACCAGATGACGGTGGCGAACTCCTACAGGAGATTGCAAACTTCATTGTCGACCTGGTATTGCGATTTCCCAGATTAATACTCCTGGGCGACTTCAACGCCTGAGTCGACGATGAACTATCTCATTTTGGTCAAAATCTCCTCCAGTTGATGAATACACTGGGCCTGACACAGGTTGTTACTCTCTACCCATATAGGGGTCATTCATTAGATCTGGTCTTTCTCTTGGGTATGGAGATCACTGATTTGGGGTGGAACCAGTCAGTTGGTCGGACCATTACACCATAAGGTTCAGTTTCAGGCCCCTCTAATAGGTCTGCCCTACGGAGATGGTCCAGTACCGCCTTTAAGGGTATTGCTCCACGACCTAACAGCGTGCTGGACCTATCGAGTCTGTCGGGTGAATGCATGAGTCCAGATGGTCTTGTATTAGCCTATAATAAGGCTGTGGGAGATGCTCTGGACAATATTGCACCTGTTAATTCGACCTCTCACCATCCGTCCAGGAGTCCATGGTTTAGCGGTTTCCTTGAAGGAATTAAGGCGAAAATGAGCCGAGCTGGAAGAGCCTGGGCGGAGGTGGGCCTTGATGCTGACAGGCTTGGGTGCTGGCCCATTATGATAGCTACCAATCAGAAATCACTGTGTAAGAAGAGCAGAATTCCTGTCAGAGAGATTTCTGCTGCATCGACCGGCTCAGCTTTTCGGACTGTGGACAGACTGTGCAATCCAGTCTGTCTTCAGCCTAGAGAAGCCTTCTCTCAGCTTAAATGTGAGGAGTTCACTCGCTTTTTTGCAGATAAGGTTGCCAGCATCAGGTCCGGCATCGGTCCGACCTCTCCTACGGGGGATTGCGGTGGACGACTGGTGGTGTCTTGTCCTCGGTCTGTCTGGTTAGACTTTCGCCGCCTGGAATTCGTGGACATTGTGAAGATCATCCAAACGTTGCGACCAACCAGTTGTAGTTTGGATCCAGGTCCTACACCACTGTTAGTAGGTTGTGTAGAAGCTATCTACCCAGTCCTTGCTGACATTATCTGGAAATCCTTGGAGAGGGTTTTTTTTTCCTGACCCCCTTAAGGAGGCAGTAGTTCGACCACTCCTAAAAACACCCTCTTTGGACCCGGACTGTCTAGCTAACTACCGGCCTATCTCTAACCTGCCATTTGTTGGTAAGGTTATTGAAAAGGCAGTTGCGTTGCAATTGGATGATCATCTTACATCTCATAATGTCTATGATACTCTCCAATCTGGTTTCAGGAAAAGGCATAGTACTGAGACTGCCCTTGTTCGGGTATTGAGCGACCTCCTAATGGCCAGAGATCGAAAGGCTTGTACTATTCTGGTCCTTCTCGATCTGTCTGCTGCATTTGACACTGTAGACCATGAGGTGCTACTGGAGCGACTGCGGGTCTTTTGTGGGCTGTCTGGTACAGTCCACAATTGGTTTCGTTCTTACCTCACTGGCAGGTCTCAGAGAGTTGTCACCGGAGTCTATTCCTCTGACGCTTTCTCCCTGCCTTGTGGGGTACCACAGGGCTCCATTTTAGCTCCCATGTTGTTTGCAATGTATATGCTGCCATTGGGAGAAATCATCAGGCGATACAGTCTGAGTTTTCACTGCTATGCAGATGATACTCAGCTGTATCTGTCCTTTCTCCCCTACCAGAGTGATGCACTCTTTGTACTTAATAGCTGCCTGGATGAGATCAGAATTTGGATGAGTTTGAGCTGGCTGAGACTCAGTCTGGATAAGACTGAGGTACTGGTTGTGGATCCAGGTTGTCCTGGGGTGGGTTTGGGTGCTGGGCAGTCATCAGGTTTATTACTTGGTGATGTACCGCTCTCTACCTCTCGACAGGTGCGAAATGTGGGCGTTATTTTTGATGATGGTCTGACCCTGAAATCTCAGGTGTCAGCTGTTGTCAAATCCTCTTTCTACCATCTGAGGAATATCGCCCGGGTGAAACATCTTATTCCCCAGGAGGGCCTTCTAACTTTGGTCCACGCCTTTGTCACTACTCGTCTGGACTACTGCAGTTCCCTCCACCTAGGGCTACCAGGGGTTCATATCCGCCGCCTTCAGCTGGTGCAGAACGCTGCAGCCAGGCTTTTGACTGGGACTCTTGGAACCAATCATATTATGCATGTGCTTCGCGAACTGCACTGGCTGCCTGTTCGGTGGCGGGTCACCTTTAAGGTTGGTTTACTAACCTTTAAAGCCCTACACGACCAGGGACCCGGTTACCTGAAAGATCTTCTGATTCCCTACTGCCCCCTCCGTCCTCTCCGTTCCGCCAGCGAGGGATTGCTGGAGATTCCCAGGGTTCGATTGAAGTTATCGGGATCTCGTGCCTTTGCCTTCTCGGCTCCAACCCTGTGGAACTTTCTACCTCGCTGGTTAAGAGAATGCCCAACCGTTGATAGTTTTAAAATTGCTTTAAAGACATATCTTTTTTAATTTGGCTTATTCTCTTTAGTTATAGTTGTTTATATGTTTGGATTTTACTGTTTTATCTATTTCTGTACAGCGCCTTGGTTTCGAAAGGCGCTTTATAAATAAATATGATTTGATTTGATTTGAATAGGTTAACATGGATCAGTCAAGACAAATAGAAAGGGGCAGAGAAAAACGGGGGGATAGGTGGAAATCAGGGTTTAGGAACTATAGATTGAGGTGAAGTAGAGAGGAAACATGTCAAGAGAGAAGTACCTATGGGGTGGTGCAAGGAGAGGAGGGGAGGGATGGGGAGAGTGGCAGCTGTTTAGCCAGGAAATTAGGGGATAGGTGAGGGTGAAGTAGCTTAAGTTGGTCAGTCTCAGCAGTTGAGAGAAAGAAGGTACTTTCTGAGGTGCCTCAGTGGCTGCTTCCGGGGACATTCCTATCCCAGGAAATCTGCAGGGCTGCTATCTGGAAGTTATCACACACCTTCATCTCCCATTACAGTATCGACCCTGAGTCTCATCAGGATGCTGCATTTGGGACCTCGGTTCTCTGATCTCTGTTGGCCAAGTAGGGGTGCCTGCCTTGTCCCCTGCTCCTGGGGAAGTGCTGGAAGTCTGCCACAGTGTGGATAGGTGCAGTATATCCAAGACCCTAAAAAAGTAGGTTGCGTATCTATGTACGCAGATGACACGTTGATTTTTGTGGATAATCCCCGCATTACGATTCCAAATTTATTACAACTATTGGGCAAATATGGGGCAATATCAGGCTTTAAAATTAACATTGAAAAATCAGAGGCTCTGGTACTGAGGGGGGAGGTGACGACTGATATTATAGGTAAAATTCCATTCTGATGGGTTAAGGAGAAGGTTAGGTATCTGGGAGTTTGGATTCCGAAATATATTGATAATCTATATAATTTCAATTATAAACTACTGATGGACCAAATTATTACGGATTTGAGCAGATGGAAAGTACTGACCCTCACTTTCTCAATGAGGATTGACACTATTAAAATGAACGTCTTGCCAAGAATGCTGTTTTTATTCTTCACTCTCCCAGTGCTGATACCTGAAAAAGATCTTCAAAATTTACAAAAAAAAATCACCAACTTCATATGGGTGGGCCGAAAACCCAGAATCCGGTTAGTAAAATTACAAGAGGGCAAAAGGCAGAGTAGCTGGGGCCTACCGAATTTAATCAGATACTATTGGGCAGCTCAAATTATTCCATTAGTTAAATTGTTAAATAAAACCCAACCAATAGATTGGTGCAAGATGCCTATCCAGGGGTGCCACTCTGGGTGCTACCATGAATCATTCTACCAAAGACTCTCCACAGGACGGAAAATAGATGGACGAGGCATACTGTGATAATATGGTTAAAGATTAGAGTAATATGGAAGAAACCTGAGCGGGTATAGTGGTTTATTCTCTTGCAGTACCTTCCACAGTTACTCGGTATGAGAAGGGATAAAATTATTAAGGATTGGTCCAAACGAGGTTTAGTTACATTGGAACAATTCATTGAGGGTGGTACTGTAAGGGAGTTCAGTAAGTTACAAAGGGAATATGGTCTTCCTTATTCTAATTTTTATAAATACCTTCAGCTTAGGCACTACATCTTTTCGAGGGTAGGAAGTAATAATTTGTCAGGGCAGTTAGAAGAGGGAGTAGTTCTGATTAAACATAAAGCAGATCTGGGTGACACAACTCACCTAACCTCACAATTTTATAAATTGTTAGAAGATAGGACACACCTTCTGGTAACTCAAAAAATCCAAAGAAAATGGGAGGAGGAATCGGGGAAGGAAATTCCGGGGGAACACTGGGATAAGATATGGGCCAATATTCAAAATACCACAAATTCGATGATATGGAGAGAGTATAAATGGAAGGTGGTGGTGAGATCTTTTATTACTCCTGTGGTATCCCAGTACTATGCTAGACACCCATCTGACAGATGTTGGAGAGGATGTGGTGGTAGGGGCCCTCACTTCCACACGTTCTGGGCCTGCCTGAAGATTAGAGCATTTTGGGACCTAATTAATCGTGAGATAAAGAGAATATTGGGGCTGGGTCAGGACCTGGATTTTGAGCACTTGATTCTGGGGGGGGGCAACCACCAGAAATTAGAACGAAAGGTAAGAGGTACCTATTTTTAATTCTCTTGGTGGCAGCGGTCAAGGTCTTAACACAAAATTGGCTAACACAGAAACAACCCACAACCACTCAGTGGTGGAACAATATTAATAATATTCAACAAATAGAGGCCATTACGGCCAGGCTTAGAATCCAGGTCTCAAGATTCAACACCAGTTGGTATCCAATCTTTAACTATTTGGAGGAACAGAGAGGAATTCCTATCCTCGAGCAACAGCTAAGGGCTTGAGGTAGAGGGATTTGGCTAGATGGGGAGTTCTTGGGAGGATTAACTAGTAGTAAATATTTGTTTTCCTAATCACATGGTTTACAAAAGCAGACAGACGGTTTTAAGATAGGGGTTACTTAAGAGAAAATGAAAACAAGGGATACAAAATAAAATCCACAAGGAAATGCTGAAGGCTATATAGACGGGATCGTTGTAATAAGTCAAGAATAGAGAGATAAGAGAGGAGGTGAACTTTTTAAACACAACGTATAATTAAGTATAAACAGAGGATGTCTTCAGTCTGGAATTTATTTTAGATCATTTTTATATTCTTTTTTTATATAATTATGGCACTTGTCAGTGCTGTGTAAACTGGATGATGGTATCCCAAATAAACTTGAACAAGTTTAAAAAAAAAAAAAGTAGGTTGCGCACCTGTAACCATAGATCTTCAAGGATATCTCTTTCATCAGGTCACACCTATGGAACTATAGCCGCTAGGTGCTAGGACCGTATGGAAACTTTTACAAGCAGTCCACTAGAGACCACCCACGACAACGTCTTATGTCGACGTCCTCTGTATTTAAATGTGGGTGGCCCCTCTCCTCAGTTTCTTTCCCGCTGTCAATCATACTCGACGGACTCCATGAAGATGTTGCCACTACAGTTGACTGCTTTATCTAACATTTTTTTGTTTTCTCACCCTAATAGTTATCACTTTTATTCAGAGGTGATTGCCGTCATTGTGTATGTCTTTGAAAGATCCTGCCGAACTCTTTCGTTACTGTGAGTGCAGTGGAAAGATTTATTCGGGTGACCATCACTACATCTGTGTGTACTGTCTCAGAGAAGCCCACAACATTAAGGCCTGTGAGATCTGCCTGAATTTTAATACAGCTACCTGATGATGCTGTCAACAAGCTCTCCACACTTTCCTTCTGAAACAGCAGGTAGCCAGAATGGAGAGGGAGCTCCAGGCAAAGAGCTCCACCTCTTCACTGACCCATTCCTCGGGCTTGCAGTCCTCCAGGACTCAAAAGAAATCCTCTGGGAAGCACAAACGTGGGGAGAGGGAGAGGAGTAAGGACAATTCCCCCTGGTGCACTCCCGGTCACCGCTTCACTTAGCGTTGACCGCTGCAGTCCTGTCGACCACTTCGGTGGCACCACCTCCTGCCGCTTAGGCTACAACAACCAGTGAAGGCCCATAGATGTCGGGGATGCAGACATCTCTGTCGACGGCGCAAGGTGCTTCTGCAGCACAGGCCACTGTCGATGTGCAGACAGTGCTCTCCTCCTTTGCAGAGATGATACTACAGTGCATAATTCCTCCTCCTACACCAGCAATGATTACAACGGGGCCTATCAGACCAGCCCCAGTGCCGATGCCTGATAGGTTAACGAGCCTGACACTCTCCAAAGCATCAACTTCCTCTCTTCCTTCCCTGTGGCCTTCAGGGCCCATCGATGAGGATCAGGAATACAACCCTGACCTCCTCTTACAAGAGGAGAAGGAGGAACATGTGGGTAACCCATCTGAGCAATCTGGCTCCAGTATTTCCTCCAGGAGTAAGGACTCCATCTTATGTACTCTGAGGTCCCCTCATAGAGACCCCTCCTTCATCTCAATGCTGCAGCACTCCAGACTGCAATGGGGTTTAATGCTGAGGAGCATGACATCACTAAAAGGAATTTGGGGGAGTTCCTAGAGTTACCAGATTCTCCACCTCTTGTCATTCTTCCTCTATTGGCTGCACTAGAGGATGCCACCCTGGCCACCTGGCACAGACCAAACATGATTCCTACCATGCCTAGAAAGGCGGACAAGCTAAGCCCTTTTTCGCAGGCCAACCTGTGGCTGATTCAATGGTGATAAATGCAGCCCATGACAGGTCTCCGGTGTCTAAGCATCTCAGTCAGTCCCCCTCCCAATAATGAGTCAAGGAAACTGGACTTCCTGGGAAAGAGAACCTTTGCCTCTGCCACATTAGGTCTTAAGATAGCAAATTACCAGGACTATATTGTCAAATACCAGAATACCCTCTGGAGAAAGGCTACAACTGCAGTCCAGTCACTCCCAGAGGGTACCCAGAAGCAGGAGATGCTAAAGGCCCTCCAGACTGGGGCTGACATAGGTAAACACCTGTTAAGGTCTGTTTGTGACATTTCTAACACTCAGCCAGAGCAGCTGTGGCTGCCTTCTGCTTAAGAAGGCATTCTTGGCTGAGGGTGGCAGGATTTGCTTGTGATGTCCAACAGTCGGTCATGAATGTCCCTTTCAGGGTATACAAGCTGTCTTGGGCAGATGTGCAGGACACCCTCTCCAACCTGCAAGCCTTGGGAAGCAGTCTTAGTTCAGTCCATTCCCCCTTCCACACACAACCGAGAAGTAGGCAGAGGGTACCCTTTTGACGGCCTACCAACAGACCTAGGTCAGGGGCTAGACAACAGAGCAAAAGCAGAGCAGGATCAGCTTTGCCGGCCCCAAACTGCTCCACAGGTGCCCACTCAAAAGCCCCTAGAGGTGGAGGTGTGGCTGCGGCTGCCAGATCTGCTTCAGCATGACTTCTTCTTAGAGCCCCACTCTCTAGTGCTAAATCCGGAGGTGGTGGTAGGGGGTCACTTTTTCCTCCACCTGGAACAGTGGAGGGGGGGGGTTACAACAGACACTTGAGTCCTGCAGTTAATAGAAAGAGCCAAGCTCTAGAATTTCTGGAGTTGCCTGCAGACCTCACACACCTGTTCCCTCAACTTATCCTCCATACCAGATTGCCAGTGTTGCTAGAGGGAATACATACACTGCTGCAGGGCCATAGAACCAGTTTCCTGGCAGCAAAGGAGCTGGGGGTTCCATTCCCATTTCTTTTTCGTCCCCAAATCCACAGGGGACTTGAGGCCCATTCTGGATTTGAGGAATATGAACTTCTGCATTCAGTACAAGAAGTTCAGAATGGCCACTCTACAAGGCCTGCTGCCCCTTCTGGAAAAAGAGGACTGGATATGCTCCCTGAACATGCAGGATACTTACTTGCATATCAAGATTTATTCTCCCCCCCCCAAACAGGAAGTACCTCAGGTTTCAGTTCCAAGGGGAGCACTACCAGTTCAGGGTATTGCCCTTTGACTTGTCATCCATGCTGTGGGTGATTACTAGATGCTTGGCGGTTGTGGCAGCAGAACTCAGTAGAGGATTGTATGTCTCCCCTATCTAGACGACTGGTTGCTCAAAGCTCAGTCCAAGTTGAGGCAGTATAGCGCAGTGGTTTAAGGCTCTGAGCTGCAAATCTGGTGACATCCAGCAGACCAGATGTGGGTTTGAATCCCACAGCTTCCACTTACATGCTGTGTGACCCTGAGCAAGTTACTTAATTTCCCTGTGCTTCCAGGCTGCACCTGTAAAAAAGCGCTCAGCTTAGTGTGCTACTCCTGGTTAAAAACAACTAAAAAAAAAGGAACAACTGTTTCAGACCCTAGCGTGTACCAGACAGCTGTTCAGTACCCTAGGGATCATGGTTAATCTGCCCAAGTCCCCTAGGGATCATGGTTAATATGTCTAAGTCAGTCTTTTTGGCCCTCTGTCAGCGTCTGCAGTACATAGGGGTGATACTGGACACTACCCAAGGTTTAGCCTTCCTGCCTCAGGACAGGGCAGAGTGCCTCATGGCGCAGGCTCAGATGGTTTCCAACAACAGGCATGTTGCAACCAGGACATTCCTAAGATTGCTGGGCCTGATGACAGCAGCCATTGTCACAGTACCCCAGGCCAGGCTGCATATGAGTGTAACCCCCCTGCAAATGGGGGTTCCCAAAAGACTTCCAGGAGCTTGCTTGAATGCTCCAAGCCTGAATGGTGTTTGGCATTTAAGCCATTTATCAGTGAGTGTTTTTAGAGCCTCTGGTACTGTCTCTTTAAGAGCTGTCTGCTTGCAGACATAATTAGTTTGTATGGGGGACTGTGTGTTTCTTTGATTGAGTACCACTCGAGCTGCTGCCAATTCACTTCATTTTTGCAGTCACTAGGAGTGCAAAGGGAACCTATCTGACAGATGTAACTGTTTGCCAGAAATTATTTAGAGTAATAATGAAATTACAGTTTGTCTAACCTGCTTTCTTTGCAGTCAGAACTGTGTCTGCTAGTTCCCATTCTAGTTTTGAACTGCTGAACTGGACCAATCAGTGTGGGTAAGCTAGCTCTAAAATGGTGCCTTGGACGAATCAGAACTTGGACTCATAATCTGAGCCAGCCACAAGAGGATTGTATGGGCAGTGACTCTGGGAGATGTAGTTTAGACTTCAGCACCTTTTGGACCAACAGCAGCAGTCTATTGTGAGTGACAGCCAATCCAGTCAAGAACTGGGAGGAACTCAAAGGAAGTGCCGGTTTGTCGGTTGGAGTTTCAGTTGAGCTTTGGCAGTGAAGAAGGAAGGAGCCCTGTGCTTTTCAGTGTGCAGTTTTAGTCAAAAAGCGTGTGTAAGGCCCAGAGTTCCGGTCTGCAGCTTGTTAGGACTGAATCCGTCCTGTGAAAAGAATCAAAGGATCTCTGAAGAGTAGAAACCAGGCTCACCCTGTAGAAGACTGGAAGAATTGCTGAAAATTACATTCGGTCTGTCAGGAACTGAATCTGCTGTGTGTCTCCCGGGTATTGTGCAGTAATTGCGATCGGGATACAGATGCAGCCTGCCTGGTATAGTGCTTTCTTTTATATGGATGTGTGAAGAGGTTTGTGTACCTCAAGTGAGCCCTGCTGACATTGAAGGACCCTATCTTATTTGGAGGTCGTGAGTACTAATTCAGAGTCGCTCCTGTTGAATTGCCACATTAAATCCAAATGGAATTACTGTACTGCTGACTGTTTAATTCTCCTTTTCTCTGTGTGAAAGGGCCCCTACCAGCTGCCACGGTTTGGACTAGCCACTAGGGCTTGGGACCCAGGGACAGTAACTGATAGGGATAGGCCTGCACAGAGCCATAGGTAGATTATTAGAGTGATAAGCTAATTAACCTGATTTCCCTGTCCTTGTTATATCCCCTAAATAAATCAGAGCTGCTTGTTTCAGCAAAGTTATACTGCCTGAGGTATTTGTCTATGTTAAAGTACTGTACTGTGATTGTTGCACTGTATCTCATTTCACAGGAGGTCCCAGTGCCGGAACCAGACCTGGGGTAAGTGTATACTGTGAAGGTAATTCTGATATATTGTGTGGGCCACTAGTGGGAAGAAAGGGGTTGCAGTGTCCCAGAGGGCTGTGACCAGATTAGTTTAACTGTGCAAACCCTGACCTCTGGGTGGAGGCACCCGCCATTGGATCCAGGCCCCTCAACCTGTTAGTGGCAAGTCAGGCAGGGGTAGTAGCCCCTGGGATAGCGCCATTTAGGGGTTACATGAGGATCCCTCAGTTGACATTAAGAGTCCAGTGGGATCAGCGCACCGACGATCTAGAACAGCAGGTTCTGGTAACTTTCTCTATCTGAAAGGTGCTCCAGTGGTGGATGGAATCTAGCAATTTTCTGAAAGGAGTTCCCTTCCTCATCCCTTCAGCAGATTCTCACCAGAGACGCTTTGGGGTCGGGCTGGGGAAGCAGATCTGGGACCTCATTAGACACAAGGAACATGAACCAGAGTGTAGACTTGCCTCCACAAAAACTTCCTAGAGATGAGGGCCATTCTGTATGGTTTGCACGCCGCCTTCCAGAACTGTCTGTCCCCTGGACATCTGCTGGTGCAGATGGACAACATTAGTGTAGTACACTACATAAACAAGCAGGGGGAGACTCATTCTTACCCCCTGTGCAAGGAGGTGATGAAGTTTTGGTACTGGGATCTAGTACATGGTCTAGAACTGCCATCTGTCAATGTTATAGGTGTCCAGAATGTTCTGTCAGATAGACTAAGTAGATCATAGTCCAGAATGGACGAGTGGGAGCTGCTAACCTTGGTGGTAGAGGACTTGTTTGACAGGTGAGGTCGTGCTGTCGTACAGAGTTGGACATTTTTGCATCCTCACTCAATGCAAAACAGCTGCTTTTCTGCTCACTTGTTTCAAGGCCTGGAGTTTTCTGGCAAGATGCGTTGTCCCCCTCTTAGAAAGGGAGATTCCTTGTGGCTTGCCTTCCCCTTTCCTCTGATTCAGAGGGTGCTAATCAAGCTCCAAATGGAGAGAGCTACTCTAATTCTTGTGGCTTCCCTTTGGCCTCATCAGATCTGGTTTCCCTTGCTGCAATAGTTAGCAGTGGAACCCCCAGCACCTCTGTCCTATGCAAGAGCTTGTTGTCACAGGAACAAGGAACCCTTGTTCATCCAGACCCGAAATCTCTCCATCTCCAGGCCTGGCTCCTGAAGACATAGCCATTGCAAGATCTGGAGTGTCTCCAAAGGTGGCTGATGTCCTGGTGGCTGCCAAGAAACCTTCCACCAGGGCCACATACTCCATTAAGTGGAAGCGGTTTGCTTTGTGGGCCACTTTCCATCACTTGGATACCTTCGCTCACCCAACGAATCAGATTCTGGAGTATTTATTATCCTTGTCAGATGCTGGACTGCAATACTCTTCTATCAAAGTGCGCTTGGTTGCTAGTTCTTTTCATGTGCCTGTTGATGGCCGTACGGTGGTACAGCTAGAGGTGTCCCATATGTTTTTGAGAGGCATCATGCACTTGAAGCCTCCTATCCGCGATCCAGTCCCAGCTTGGGACCTGAATTTCATCCTAGAGAAACTCACTTTGGCCCCTTTTGAGCCAGCCGTGACTTGTGGCTTATGCTTCCTTTCTTGGAAGGTGTTATTTTTAGTAGCTATTACTTCTGCTCGAAGGATTTTAGAACTTCAGGCTGTTATTAATGAGCCCTCTTATTTGATTTTCCACAAAGACAGGGTGTCTTTACGGACCAATCCTAAGTTTCTTCCTAAGGTGGTGTTGGAGTTTACTTTGAATCAAACAATCCACCTATGTTTATTCTCTTGAGTGTGCCAGTCCAGGGTAAGCATTGCTGCATACCTTAGATGTATATGGAAGACTCAGATATTATGCTCACTGTATGTAGGACTGCAGGAGGTCCTCACAACTTTTTGTTTTGTTCGCCCCTGGGAAAGAGGGCGTACTGGTTTCTAAACAGTGCCTTCTAGATGGTTGGCCAACTGTATTACTTTTTGTTATAGTAAGGAACTTCCTGGGGTTATTTGTGGCCATTCAACCAGAGGCATGGTCACTTCTGTTGCCTGTTTCAGGAATGTATCAGCTGCAGAAATTTGTGCTACTGTTACTTGGAGTACTGTCCAAACTTTCACAAAACACAACAGTCTGGATTTACCTCTCGTGGAAGAGCCGACTTCGGCCTGGCGATGCTTCAAGGCCTCCTTTTATAGGCCTGTAGCCTTCAACCACCAAGACTGTCTCTGTTAGTACTGCTGAGGACTCATTCCATAAGTGTGGCCTGATGAAAGAGATACCTCGAAGAAGATAGAACAGTTACGTACTTACTGTAACAGAAGATCTTTGAGAGAATCTCTTTCATCAGGCCATGCTGTCCCACCCTCCATCCCCTTAGACTCATAGTCTCTTCACTCCTGTCTCTCTTTCCAGGATAGACTATCTGCTGTTTCTGGCCTTGCCTGGTAGCTGGAACCTTCACGTGTCTCCTGATTCCTTAGATGGAGGTCCTTTGAGTATTATCTCTGGCGGGAATCTGAGGAGGGAGAGGGGCCACTCACTTTTATATACAAAGGATGTCGACGTAAGACGTCATCATGGGCCGCCCCTAGTGGACTGCTTGCAAAAAGTTTCCATGTGGTCCTAGCGCATGGCGGCTACAGTTCTATAGGTGTGGCCTGATTAGTGATTCTCTCGAAGATCTACTGTTACGGGAAGTACGTATCTGTTCTTTCAAACACTAGGACTCGCTCACTGTGCTTACTGTTGCACAATCAGCCTGCAGGTCTGAGTTGCCCAGGCGAGCAGATTTTATGTAAATTAGGGAATGATGGAAAGAAATTCAAATCTCTGTTGCGAGGTCAAGCTCCACCCTGCCCTCCAACACAGATTTATTTCTCCGCCCGAGAAGAAGTTACCTCAAAGAGCTCTCTTTGCCTAGCTTCAAGTTTCTCATGGTTTTTGCTTTTTTCCCTGGGCTTTTTACATAGAAACATTGAATTTGTCAGCAGAAAAAGACCTCTTGGCCCACCTAGTCTGCCCTAACATCCCTACCTACTGTGCTACCACAGACTCTGCTCTTTCTCAGTATTTTTGTTTAGTTTGTATCTCTGCTAATTTAGTTTAGATTTGTCTGTTTTTGTTATTTTTTAGCGGTATTCTCCAGTCCCCCAGCAGTTCCCAGGAACCAGAGAAAAACCCCTTTTCTTGCATTTTTTTCCTATTTTAACTGCTCTAACTACATATATTTTTCCATTTTAAATATTGCATTTTGGAGCATCTGGCAGGGCGGACGTCTTTCCTGAAGCTCTGTATTGTGCTCGTTAAACTATAAAGTTTACAGACTGTTATATTGCTATTTTGGTTACTTTCAGCACAATACAAGGGAGTGGAGTACCTGCTCCTTGCCATGGGACCAAAAAAACATAAACAGCCCACAGCCTTGGGGCTGGAAGCCTACTGTACTTTAATCTAACAGGGACTAGTACGTCAATGAAATCTGGAGGCCAGACCTCATCCACCAGCCTGGACTGCTCATGGATCCTATCTCTTCTCACCAAATTGCAGGCGACTGCTGATGAAACCAATAAAAGACTTGCCACCATGGAACAGAAACTTACAGATGTAGATGGTAAGATTACCGCTAACAAGATTGCTATTGGTGACCTTGCCACCACTTCAGAATGGCAGTCAGAAGTCAGTGCGGGCCTGATTCGGGATGTCGGTTTCTTCCGTGCAAAGGTGCAAACACTGGAAAATGGCCTTCGACAGCACAGTGTTCACATTGTGGAGTTCCCTCAGTTTGCGGAACATACAGAGTTAATGGCTTCTCTGGACAGATTGATTTTTGAAGATTTGGGCCTGTTACCGAGAGAATTGCGAGTCTGTGTGGTCCAGGCTTTTTGTTAACCTGCTTCGTCTTAGGTCTTGGG
Source organism: Neoceratodus forsteri (assembly GCA_016271365.2). NCBI lineage: Eukaryota > Metazoa > Chordata > Ceratodontiformes > Ceratodontidae > Neoceratodus > Neoceratodus forsteri. The sequence continues at coordinate 1,339,835,701 of CM028131.1, forward strand.
GAGGAGCTGGGGAACAACTGTTAACAGCCATTGCAATGCTCTTCACTCCAGAAGCCAGGATTCCTTTATTGCAGGCTGTGCGCAGTAAGGGAGACATTGTGTGGGAAGGCAGCCGACTGGGCTTTATTCCGGACTTGTTCTTCCAAACTCAGGTCCACAAGAAGAGACTCCAGAGTGGTCAAAAAGTGCTTGCTTGCAAAGGGAGTGAGGGCTCAGTTGCTCTTCCCGGCTCAACTGCAAATAACCCACAAGCAGAAGTCACATTTTCCCTGATCCAGAAGCTGCTTCTAGCTTCTCAGAAAAGCTGCTCTCTCAAGTGGATTCTGAGGCTCCAGATGCCGGTATGGATGGGGAACCAGAGTGACTGTAACTAGACTATTGCTGATCTTTTTGCCACATGGGGTATTGTGTTAGGTCCCATGGACATATGTTGTTGGTTAACGCCTGGGGATGATCCAGGCTCAGTGTTTTAATGCAGGCATGCTTGTTCGAAACTCTGGTTAATAATTCTGTTTATGACTTCCGGTGACGTCATCATACTAATGGCAGCTTAGCTCTATGACTCCCACCCCGACGTGACAAAATCCAAAGCTATCAGCAAGAAAACCGATGTCTTCCCCAGCTAAAGCCACTAGAATGAAGGCTAACAGATCCTCGCACACCCTGATGCAGAAACTTAGGGAATTGCTACAAGCAGAACAGGAGGATACTGCAGAGGCCCGGGGGGGGGCAGACGGCCCTCAAACAGCAGCACAGCATGAAACTGGCCTACCGACGGAACTTATCAAAACAATCATGCAAATGGCACAAACGGTCCAAAATATAGATCAAAAAATCTCGGACCTCTGTGCGGAGTTAAATAACATAGATCACAAGACGGAGCAACTAGAACTAAGCTTAACCCAAACATCGGAACAGACAGACAGGCAGGATCGTCTACTGCTGTACCTTTTAACTAGAGACAGAGATGACCCAGAGAATCGACGACCTAGATGGTAGGTCAAGGAGGCAGAATGTTAGATTTTACGGGATCCCGGAGGGCGCGGAGAACAAGCATAAGGACACTGAAGCATTCCTAAAGGATCTACTTTGGGAACTCCTGCCCCTCCCGGAAAGCCTAGACATTTAAATGGACCGAGCTCATCGATCCTTGGAGCCCAGACCCCGCGATCATAACGCCAGGCCAGGACCGCTGATCGCACGCTTCACCTACTGCAAATCAAAGAAGGAGGTGCTGAGACGTGCCTGACAGCAGAGTCCTCTGACCTTCCGAGGCCAAAGAATTACTCTGGATAACGACCATACCACCTCAGTACGAGAAGCACATAGAGCTCTCTGGCCTATAGTGAAGCTGTTAAAGGCCAAATCCAATAAGGCTCAGGTACTCTTTCCTGCACAACTGAAGGTGACGACGGATAAGGGAGTGAAAATCTACCCCGATTTACTCGCTGCATCCCAATACCTAGAGTCGCTCTCAATATCTATCCCCACGATGTACAAAGAAAAATTGGAAAGAGATTTACTTGCTTCTGCGTGGTCGGCGGCACAAAAAGGCGTGACCCTTCCAGGCTCCACGAAGAAAGTCCCTTCATCAGACCTACGTTCAGACATCTCATCGCTGCTATGAAGATATGGTAACCCCTCCAGAGTGGATAAACAAGCGCAGCACCTGAGAGCGGATTCGAGCCTCACTCAAGTGGAAGAGGTGCATACCTGAACTAAACGATCGATAAGGTAGATATTTGTCTTCTCTGGCCTTTTCACGTTTCTGGGCCAATTTTCTTTCTGCTGAAGTTAGAGGTCAAAAAATTACTGCAGGCAAAAGCAACAAAAAGAGTCCCTCCTTCTCAGCGGGAAAGGGCCTTTGCTCAAAGGTATTTCCTCACCCACAAGAAAAATGGGGAGAGGTTCCATTGTGAATCTCAGATATCTGAATAAACACTTGAAAAAGGAAAAGCTCAAGATGGTAACCTTGGCTGCAGTGATACCATCCCTTTCAACAATGGGACTGGATGGGTTCTCTGGACCTAAAGGATGCCTATTTTCATATTCCATTCAGGCCCAGCCACAGGAAGTATTTAAGGTTCAGGGTAGGAACTGGTCAGTAACAGTTCTCAGCTCTTCCCTTTGGACTGTCCTCTGCTCCCAGGGTGTTCACAGAGTGCTTAGTCATGGTGGCAGCACATCTCAGAAGACAGAGGGAGTACAGGTTTTCCCTTACCTAGACAACTGGTTGGTTGCAGGAAATTCTCACCAACAGGTCAGTGTCTCTCTTCTCCTTGCCCAGAGTATCCTGGAGAACCTGGGTTTCTCATAAACACCCAAAAGGCAGAGACTGAGCTAGTTCAAGTACTGGAGTTCATAGGAGCAGTGTTGGATGCCTCCGAGGGAGGGCCCTCCTGCTTCAAGCCAGAATGGAAAATCTCATAAATCTGGAAAAGTCCTTCGTCCTGGGTCAGCCCAGGCCAGCAAGAGACTTCCTCCAGCTGTTAGGCCATATGGACTCCTCCACAGCTTTGGTGGCAGGGGCAGGTTTCAAAATGAGAGACATTTACTACCACCTAAGAGCCCACTGGTCCCAAAAATGGGACCCTCACTCAAGGCTGGTGCCTGTGACAAAGTCTCTCTTATGAGCACTGGACTGATGGAAAGAAGAGAGCAGCCTCAGGGAAGGAGTGCCTTTCCTGCAGCGGTTACCCACAGTTCTGATAACAGATGCCTCCCTCCTAGGCTGGGGAGCTGACCTGGGCAACCTGACAGTAAGTGGGGTGTGGTCCCCCGGGAATTTCAGGCGCACATAAACCTGCTGAAGCTTAGGGCAGTTATCTTGGCACTACAGTCTTTTGCTCCCCAGGTCAAGGGTCAGTCAGTCCAGGTCAGGACAGACAACACCACTGACATGTACTACATCAGCATACGGAAGCACAAGATCCTCAAAGCTGTATACAGAAGTAGTAAAGTTCTGGAACCTAGCTTACTCCCTGGAGGTGCAGCATTCAGCAATTCACCTGTCAGGAAAGACAACGTCTTGGCAGATTTCCTCAGCAGGATCAGCCAGAAACATCACGAATGGACCTAGAACAAGCAGGTAGGAGTCTCAGTGTTCAGAAGGTGGGGCGCACCAGAGATGCATCTGTTTGCTTTCAAGGAGAATCACCAGCTCCCCCATTTTGTTGCAGGCCTTCAGCAGTGGGCTTGGTGCCAGTGGATGCCCTGACTCTAGACTGGTCAGGGAGGTTCCTGTACTCCTTCCCTCCATTCCTGCTCTTGCTGAGGGTGTTACTGAAGTTGAGGAGACAGTCTGCCACCATGATACTGGTGGCCTCAGATTGGGCCAGGCAGGTCTGGTGCTCATGTCCCTTGACCCTATCCATCAAGCAGCCCATCTGCCTCCCACTGAGGCACAATCAGCTGACCGTGTTCCAGGGGAGAATCACCTTTCCGAACCTCAGGTCACTACACCTCAAGGCATGGTTCTTGAAGAGAGAGTATTCATACTTTCACCTTTCTGAGGAAGTCCTGAAAGTCATCAGGGTCTCTAGGAAGTCAGCTATTAGGAAAACCTATGATTCCTAATGGAAAAAGTTTTCTCTGTGGTGTGCCCATAAGCAGCTCAGCCTTTTACAAGCAGATCTGTCCACAGTCCTGGAGTACTTGGTCCACCTCCAGTCCTTGGGCCTCAAGCTTTTAACCTTTAAGGTGCATCTAGCTGATGTCTTTGCTTATGTTTCAGTAGATGGAGAGAAAATGGTGGCTTCACACCCCATTTTCAGGAGGACTTTTAAAGGGCTTCTACACCTGCATCCCCCATTTAAGGACCCAGTCCTCCCCTTGGGATTTGAACCTGTGCATAGCAAAGCTTATGGACTCCCCTTTTGAGCCCATGGCTACTGCTGATTTGAAGTATGTCACTTGGAAAACAGTGTTCCTGGTTGTCATAACTTCTGCCAGAAGGATGTGCGTGTTACAGACCCTCTGCACAGATCCGAATGACATCATCTTTCACAGAGTCTGCAGGGTCTGCAAGAGAAGCCGTATGAGGAGAGACTAAAGGAGCTTAATAAGTATACCCTTGAGGAAAGAAGGGAGGGGGGGGGACATGATAGAAACTTTTAAGTACCTCAGTGGAATCAACAGAGTCCAAGAGGGTAGCATTTTTCAGAAAAAGAGACTTGCAAGAACAAGGGGACACAATTTAAAGATAGAAGGAGGGCGGTTCAGGGGCAATGTGAGGAAGTATTATTTCACAGAGAGGGTAGTGGATGCATGGAACAGCCTTTCTGAGGAGGTTGTGGGGTCTAAAACTGTGGGAGAATTCAAAAATGCATGGGACAGACATAAGGCAATTCTTGTGGGGGGTAGGAAGAAATAAGCTGTTGGTTAACTGTTGGTTAACTAGGATCTGCGGCCTATCCTGTAGGTAGAGAAATGGGCAGACTAGATGGGCCTAGCAGTCCTTATCTGCCATCAAAGTTTATGTTTCTGTGTTTCTAGAGACAAGGTAGTCCTAGGACTAACAGAAACTTTCTCCCTAATGTGGTGTCTTGAGTTTCATCTGAATTAGTCCATCATCCTCCTAGTGTTCTTTACAGAAAAATACAGATCTGGAGAGCAGAGGCTTCACAGCCTGGGTGTTAAGAAGGCACTTAGTTACTACCTGGACCGCACTAAGAATCTCAGGTCTTCCCACTCACAGCTGTTCCTCACATATGGTGAAGTGGGTAAGGGTAGACCAGCCTCCAAGAGAACTTTTGCTGGCCAGGTAGATTTCTGAATCCAGTTCTGTTACAGCAGTGCTGGCAAACTACCACCACAAGGCCTCAGGGCACACCCCACACCCCACACCTTTACCTCTGTGGCAGCTGCAAGGGATGTTCCTTTGCTGGAGATTTGTAAAGCAGCTACCTGGAAGACAGTACACACCTTTACAAAAACACTGTTGCCTGAATGTGCAGTCCAAGAGGGGTGCCAGGTTTGGCACTACTGTCTTGCAGAACCTTTTCCCAGGACACGGGCTGAGCAGGCTGTCAAAATTTTGCTTGACCCATTGTCACAGGACGAGGGGTTACTTCCCTCTCCAGGCCTCTGGTCCTGCCTCTCCAATTCCAGGCTGGGTCGGATCAGCTTTCTGAGCTGGATCCTAACCCTTGGGACCCCGAGTTTACTTACGATCCTAAGTATCCCTTGCTGGTTCCCATCTCCCCTTCCCTCCATGTCTGGTCCACCGGTGGTCGAAGTCTCACAGCTCGAGTTTGAGTAGCTCTTACTGGGACTGACAGTCTCACTCTTGACATTTGGGAAAGCAGTGCCACTGCTATTCCTCCTTTTCTGGGGAGGATTGGCTCTGCTGCAAGTTGCGATAGCGCTGCGAGGAGCTCATGCTGCAGCTCTGGGCCCAAGCCAATGCCGGCTTCTACCCTGTAGCTTCCTTGGCTGCTGCCACTTTGGCCTGAACCTATTCAGGATTGGGTGCTTCCGGCCTGTCTGCCCATTCAGGTGGAACCTCCGCTGCCTCAGCCAAAAGAGAGCCCCCCCCTCCTAAGGAGGCCTGCAGTGCCCCCAAGCTTCCTCGATGGCTGTTGATTACAGTCATTCAGGCTGATGAGCCCCACAGGGATGGGGGGGTTTGGGCTGGTCTTCAAAAATTTGTGGAAAAGGAGGCTTCCTCCATGCATTCCTGCCCTATTGACCTGGAGTCAGGAGGATTTGTTGATGGACCACAGTCCTACGTCCTTTGGGGCCATGCTTCGCCTGATTTCGAGGTCTGTGGGGATCCAGCTGGAGCCTGTTCAGAAATGAGCTAAGTATCCCCTCACCAAAATCCTCGACTGGGATGACTCCCCTGGGGTTACCTTCCCGGTGGCTGAAGCCATTCTTCAGCCTGTATTGGAGCTCTGGCAACACCCAGCCCCCTGCCCCATTCCATTGGCCCATATGGCCCACAAGTATGCGGTTCTTATGGCTTCCCTCTCTGGGTTCACTGAACACCCCTCGGCCGAAGGCTTGGTTGCCGATTCTGTGTTCAGGCAGACAGGCAGTGTCGGAGACGTGGACAAGAAAGTGGATCATGCGGCCAAGAAAGTATATATGGCTTCATCTCTTGGCCTTGGGCAGACTAGTTCAGCCTTAATGATGGCCCACTTTGCTCATGCCTTGTTGGGCACCTTTGACTAGGTGGTCCCTCGGCTCACAGCTGACCTTTAGATGACGGTCAAGCAAGTCCAGGATCAAGGCCGTGGTGTGGCTAAGCAGCAGCTCCAGATGGTCATGGACATCGGCGACTCCTGTGCTAGGTCCGCAGTCATAGCTATGCATCGCAGGGCTTGGCTGAGGATCCCGACCTTCACAGCAGATACCCATCACAAGTTGGCGGATGTCCCCTTCTTGGGTACTGACTTGTTTGGGCCAGGGGTGGATGGTCATCTTACCAGTATTGAGAAATCCAGTGCCACACTGGACTCTGTCACCTCTGCCCAAAAGAATGTCAAGGGCTCTAAACTCCAGAAGAAGTCCTTTCGGCCCTGCTCTGCCCCTGTGGCCAACCTATCCTAGTCACCGGCTGGGCTCCAGCAGGCCTGGTGTCCCAGACCTAAATCTACCACTGCCATGGTCAGGAAGCCTGGTGGGCGAGGCCCAGCTGCATCCTTCGCTGGCCCTGCCTCCACCTCCAAGCCTGCCCAGTGACAGGTCGGGGGGTACCCCCTCCCTGCCATCCTGTCTCCCCTTGGTCCTCCCATGGGGGGGCCGGCTCTGCCACTTTATTTCCACCTGGTTCAGTATTACCACGGACAGGTGGGTGCTAGAAGTGGTCAGCCATGGCTTGCCTCTGGAGTTCGAGGCTTTCCTGCCATTCCAAGCCCCTCAGGAGGATGTGGTACCTGCCGACATGTTGTCCGCCCTCCGGGAGGACATCACCCAGCTCTTCCAAAATGAGGTAGTGGTTCATGTCCCGGACCCACCAATCTGATCCCGGGTTTGTGTCCAGATACTTTCTGGTTGCAAAACGGACGGGGGGCTGGCGCCCCATCTTAGAGCTGCACGAATGGAACAAATTTCTGTGGTCACGCATCTTCAAGATGGTCATCACTCTAACCCACATCATCCCATCCCTGGAGCAGGACATGTGGTTCTGCTCCCTCGGTCTCTGGAACGTCTTCTTTCACCTCCATCTGCCCTTCCCATTGGTGGTTCCTCCGGATCCACACGGAAAGGGTTTAACGAACTACGGGTTCCAGGCCATGCCCTTCGGCCTCTCCTCAGCCACCAGGGCCACCAAATGCATAGCAGTGGTGGCAGCCTTCCTAAGGCACTGAGGGGTCTGGGTGTACCCATACCTGGACAGTTGGCTGATTGTAGGCCCCTTCAAGGCAGAGGTGGAGCGATCCAGGGACCTGGCACTCCAGACCTGCTTAAGCCTTTGGCTTCTTGGTCAGTGAGGCCAAGTCGGAACTGGACCCCTCGCAGGTGATTCACTTCATTGGGGTGGAGCTCAACTCTTGCAGAGGCCGTCTCCTGGCAGACTTGGTGGAGTATCTTTCCTCCTTTGCCCGATCATTTTGGGTTGGGCAGTTTCACCCTGCCAGTCACTTCCTGCGCCTCCTGGGCTACAGGTGGCCTGTACCAATGTGGTCCATTGGGCCTGTTGGAGAATGCTCCCCCTGCAGCTGGGGTTGACCCAGCAGATGTGGGATGCCATCCAGTGGCGGTTGGTCCCGGAACTTCTACAGAAAGGAGTACCGCTTCACCCAGAGCCAACAGTCACTCGCATAATCGATGCTTACCTGATGGGCTGGGGTGCCTACTTGGGGGCACAATGGCCTTTGGTCCCCCAAGGAGTCCCGGTGTCCCATCAACTTGCTGGAGCTTCAAGCTGTTCGCCTGGCCCTGGCAGCCTTCACTCCTCATCTTCGGGGTCAGGTCATCCGGGTCCAGACAGACAACACAACGAGCCAGGTGGGACTCATACCCTACCTCTGTGCAGGGAAGCTCTCCACATCTGGACCCTGGACCTCAGCTTGACGTTCTCCCAGGAGGTAAACAGATCCACCTGTGGGGTGCCCTACTGGGAGAACAGATGGTCAACTACCTCCTGATGAAGGGACTACTCGTGAGATGCCTCGCCCACTCGGCTGAGGGCATCCACCAGTCGAATGGACACTCCAGTCACATGAATGGCCAGCAGGTCAGCCTTGAGGCTGAGCTCAAGGGTCCAGCAAAAAGAACATAATGACCCAGAACAACCTCTTATTGACAGTTCTGTAAAGTTTGTACACCAGCATGTCAGTTTAACCCCTTGAGTTCCAAATAGTTTTTTGGAATAATTTCAACAGTATAACTATGTACAGTTTTAAACAAAGGGTATCAGTGGCATTTCCACATAAAGATTCACATATATTCTTATACCAGCAGATATGCAAGGGGAAAGAAAAGACAGAACAGCAAGTGAGGGTAGAGATATAGTGAGAGGCAGAGAATTGCAAGACCGTTGGGGTGGTCAAGTCCTAGGTCTCATGAGAAAATTTGGTTGCACAACCAGACAGAAAAGGAGATGATAGAATAGACCCTTGCATTTAAACTCTTTCTGCATAACAAATGGAGCAGGGCCTTATTCAACCCCGTCACAAACGAAACCCGCCAGTCAAATCCTGATGCCCATTGGGTGGTCTCCACGGCTGCAGGGTTCATTGAGCAGCTTGCGGTCTTCAAAGAGCAGGCATCCCAGGCCACGGCCCATTCCTCCTCAGCTTCTGCTTTCAAGCCGCTTCAGCTGGGCTCAACTTTTACAGGCTCCTTCAAGGAATTGTGCCAGTCTCTGCCAAGCTTCGGAGAGGGACTCACTGGCAAATCTAAATCTAAAAAAGAGTCTAGGAAAGAAAAAACTCATTGATCGTGGGATCGGGAACATTCTTGGTCGAGAGCCTCCGATTCCCGTGCTTCTCCGGATTTGATTTCGATAGAAGCCTTGGCCTCTGGCTCCACGGTAACCTTGTTGGGCCTGCCAGCCGAGACGCTGGTCGAAGTCCCAGCCGAGATTCTTCTTGAGTTGACCAATCAGTTGTCGACCGAAGAGGCCAATACTTCCTTGTCTAGACTCCGGTCCTGATGCAGACCATGAGAGGGACGGATCAGTCTGCTGACCTGCTGCCTCTGGTCCCTAACCCTGACTAGGAGGAGCCTCTGGAGTTATTGAGGTCTGGGTCTTCTTCCTGTGGGTTGAGCTGGTCCCACTGTCATCATCACTTCCACTCTCAGCACTGCAGGAAGCTCCGCCGCCGCTATTCTTTATCCTCCTCGGGTGAGGGAAAGCTTTGGTGCAAGTTGCGTCGATGCTACAAGGACTTGATGTGGCAACAGTTGGTGTTTACTGGTGCCAAACCAACCTCTGTTTCTATGCCAGCCATCACCTGGCTGTCGCCTAAAAGGCTGACTCCGCCGATAGAACTGATTAAGACGGTCCCGACTCGGCTGACTCTGGCTTCTCCGCCGATCGTGGTGGAAATGCTGCCTAAACAGCTGATGGTTGGAGCTCCAAGTAAGGAGTCTCGGTCAGCCAAGGGGCTTCCCCATCGGCTGTCTGTCACCGTCACCCCTGACCATCCACGGAGGGTCAGCAGGGACTCTGGCGGTCGACCGCTCTTTGATGACTCTTCGGTGTCCGAGGGTTCCTCCCCTGCACTCCCATCCAGTCAATGTGGAGTCCATGGGGGATCTCTCAACAGACGAAGGTCCATCCTCTTTCATGGGCCTCCTCTATTTGATCTCTGAGTCGATGGGTATAAAGATGGAGCCTGTCTAGAAATGGGCTCATTACCCATTGACCGAGATCTTCGACCGGGGATACTCTCCAACAGAGGCTTTCCGGGTGGCAGAAGCCATTCTTGGCCCTGCTCTGGCAGCGCCCTGCTTCCTGCCCTGTGCCTTCTGCTTGGATGGCCCACAGGTATGTGGTACCCACCAGATCCCTTTCGGGATTCACAGAGCACCCCTTGGCCAAGGGGTTGGTGGCCGACTCTGTGTTCTGGCGCTCCGGCAACACCGGGATGTTGACAAGCCCGCCTGATGATGAGTCTAAGAAGGTGGACCATGTGGCTAAGATGGTCTATGCTGCCTCCTCACTTGGCCTCCGCCAGGTGAGCACGGCCCTCCTCATGGCCCCTCCTTCTCCCATGCCCTGCTGGGCACCTTAGATGGGGTGCTTCCTCATCTGCCTACGGACCTTCTGACCACGGTCAAACAGGTCAGAGACCAGGGCCAGACTGTGGCCAAGCAAAAGCTCCAGCCTGCCATGGACATTGGGGACTCCTGTTCCTGCTCAGTGGTGGCTTCAGTGGCCATGCACCGTAGGGCTTGGCTGAGGATCTTGAACTTCACAGTGGACACTCAGCACAAGCTGGCAGATGTCCCTTTCCTGGGCAATGACCTATTCGGGATTGAGGGTCACCTCACACGCATCGATAAGTCCAGTGCCAGCTTAGACTCCGTGACATCTGCCCAGAAGGACCCCAAGGGCTCCAAGCAGAATAGAAATGGAAGACCTTTCTGTCCACCGCCACTCCTACGGCCAAGCTAGCCCAGCAGCAGGCTGGCCAGCAGTCTCAGGCTTGGTGACCTCAGCCCAAGTCAGTGGCATCGGTTGTCTGTAAGCTAGGAAGGAGAGGCTCCGGTGGCCCCTCAGCCAGGTCCTCCTCCTCCTCCTCCTCCTCCTCCAGGCCTGCCCAGTGACTGGATGAGGGGTGCCTCCATTGTGCCCGTCATGCCTCCACTGGTTCCTCCTGCGGGGTGCCGGCTCCGCCACTTCCTTTCTGCCTTGTTCACTGTCACCATGTACAGGTGGATTCTAGAAGTGGTAGGTCATGGTCTGCCTCTAGAGTTCAAGTAGTACCCTCCTTGCTGGGCCCGAGGACTTGGTTTCCGCAGACATGCTGTCAGCTCTCAGAGACAACATAGCCCAGCTTCTCTGCATGGAGGTCGTGTTTCCTATTGCGGATCCTCCAGAACAGCCACGGTTTGTCTCCAGGTACTTCCTGGTGCCAAAGCAGACGGGGGCCTGGTGCCCCTTTCTAGATCTGCATGACCTGAACAAGTTCCTCAAGTCGCACACCTTCAGGATGGTAACTCTGTCTCAGATCATACCATCTCTAGAGCAAAACATATGGTTTTGCTCCCTGGATCTTCAGGACACGTTCTTTCACATCCTGATCCATCTGTCTCACCGAAGGTTCCTCTGCTTTCGAGCCAAGGGAACTCTCTCTGAGTTCCAGGACATGCCCTTCGGCCTCTCCTTGGCCCCCAAGGCCTTCACCAAGTGCATCATAGTGGTGGCAGCTTACCTGAGGCGATGAGGGATCCGGGTTTATCTCTACCTGGATGACTGGCTGATAGCAGGTCCCTCCAGGCAGGAGGTGGAGCAGTCCAGGTACCTGGCCCTCCAGACCTGTGTCAAACTTGGCCTCCTGGTCAATGAGGCCAAGATGGATCTCATACCCTCGCAGGTGATCAGTTTCATCAGGGCAGAGCTTGACTCTTGCAGAGCCAGAGCCTGGCTCCTGGTGGACAGGGCAGAGGCTCTCTCCTCCTGTGCCCGATCATTTCAGGTTGGGCAATTATGCCCTGCCCAGGACTTCCTGCACTTGCTGGACTAAATGGTGGCCTGCACCAGCTTGGTCCATTGGGCCCACTGGAGAATGCGCTTCCTGCAGTGGGAGCTGGCCAGCCAGTGGTCTCAGCGCAAGGGTCACTTCGACCAGCTGCTCAGTATGACCCAGTGGATGTGGGATGCCAGCCAGTGGTGATTAGTCCCAGCACATCTGCAGGAAGGGATCCCGTTTGTCCGCCCAGAGCTGACAGTCATCCTGACGGCTGATGCCTCTCTCATGGGATGAGGTGCCCAACTGGGGGAACACAGAGTCCACGGGCTCTGGACCCCCAAGGAGTCCCGATGCGACATGAACCTACTGGAGCTCTTGGCAGTTCGGCTAGCGTTGACTGCATTCACTCTGCACATTCATGGTCAGGTGGTCCAAGCTCAGATGGACGACACCACGACCATGTACTACCTCAACAAACAGGGTGGGACGCACTCCCTACCTTTGTGCAAGGAAGCTTTCCGAGTCTAGACCCTCGTGCGCAGCCTGGAGGTAGATCTCCTAGCCATCCATGTGGCAAGAGCCTCCAGTCAGCTGGCAGATGCCCTCAGCTGGTTGGGCGAGGCGTCTCATGAGTGGTTCCTCCACCCAGAGGTAGTTCACAGCTTGTTCTCCCTGTTGATACCCCTCAGGTGGACCTCTTTGCCTCCAGGGAGAACACAATGCTGAGACTGTTTTGTACCTGCCTGCCCCCCCTCAGCAAGGGATGCCTTCTCGAGGCCCTGGACCCCAGGCCTCTTCTATGCCTTCCCTCCATTTCCCTTAATCCACAAGGTGCTGCTCAAGACCAGGAGGGACAAGGCACAGGTGATCCTGGTGGCTCCGGACTGGCCATGCCAGTTCTGGTATCCTGATCTCCTCAGTCTCAGCAGCAAGCTTCCAAGGCATCTTCCCTTACGCCCAGACCTGCTTTCCATCCATAAGGGGAAGGTATTCTATGTGGACCTTAAATCCCTTCACCTGACAGCTTCTTGGAAGGAGTCGATCAGGAGGTGCTATGCCTTAACAAATGGAAGAGACTCTCCATTTGGTGTCTGGGCAAGGGGCTGGACCCTTTGTCCTGTCTTGTGGCTAGCACCCTTGACTACCTCTGGTCCCTCTCAGTCGGGCCTTCAGTCAACGACCCTTAAGGTGCATCTGGCAGCCATCTGTGCTTACCGGACGTGGGCTGGTCAGCAGTCGGTGGCACAGGAGAAGGTGGTTTGGTGCGTTTTCAAGGGCCTTGATCACATTTCCCCTCTGATCCATGAGTCACCACCACCGTGGGATATGTAGCAGGTTTTGACAAAGCTCATGGGCAAACCATTCAAAGCGATGCACAAGTGTGAGATGTCACACCTGTCGTGGAAGACCACCTTCCTGGTGGCTGTCACATCAACCAGAAGGATTAGTGAGCTCCAGGCGCTTTCGGTGGAGTCTTCTTACCTGGTCTTCCACAGGGACAAGGTTGTCCTGCGCCCCAACCCGAAGTCCCTCCGGAAGGTTGTGTCAGAGTTTCACCTTAATCAGGTGATTAATCTCCCAGTGTATTTCACAAATCACACCTCAGGGGCCAAGCACAGGCTCCATACTTTGGACCTGCGGTGAGCACTTGCCTACTACAAGGAGAGCATGGCTGGAGTTCAGGGAGAGGTTCGCCAGCTATTTGTCACCTGTGCTGAAGTCACACCTGGCAGACCGGCAGCTGAGTGGACAGTTGGCAGGTGAATTTTATCCTGCATCGACCTCTGCTATAGGTTGGCAGGTAGGGAGCCTCCCAGAGGGCTAAGGGCTCATTCCACCTGTCATATCGCTGCCTCCGTGGCTGCCTCCAGTGACATTCCTATCCAGGAAATCTGCAAGACTGAATCTGGAGGTCAGCACACACCTTTAATTCCCATTACCACATCGACCTCGAGTCACGCCAGGTTGCTGGTTTTTGGGCCTCAGTTCTCCAATCTCTGTTCTCTAAGTTGGGGGGGGTGCCTTGCCTCCCTCTTCCTGGAGAACTGCTAAGAGTCTGCCAGATAGTGTGGCTAGAACAACATAACCACGTCCCTAGAGAAGCAGGTTACTCACCTGTAACAGTAGATCTTCCACGGAATGATCTCTTGCAGTAAGTCATTACTTCTAGGAGTTCCCGATAGGTGGCGCTCTAGCATGGCAGTCTCTTCTAGCAGTATCCACATCAGGGACCACCCACATGACCTCACTTCCTGGTCTGTGCCTATAAAAGTGGGTGGTCCCTGGTAGTCTTGGTTCATTTTCCCGTCGGCTTCTGCTCTGACAGCAGCTTACTCTTCTGCCAGCAGTCTACGAAATGGATTGAACCCATAGCTTGGGGTGCCTGAGCTTCATACGCGGCTCCATATTCCTATACTCAAACAAGAGTTTTAAGGATGGATGACTCAATGAGCTCTATTAACAGGCTCCAACAACACTGAGTCCTTTTCAAGAAGCATTGGAACAGAAGGTATTTCTTCGCCATAAGTCCTGCCTGACCACCATTCAATGGTCATATATGCTAAATATATATTATCAAGAAAACTTTCTTTGTCGACGGGAGACAAATACCCCATCGACGGCAGGCATTTCTACATTATGTTCATCACAGAACAGAATACAGAGGCTTACACTATATTCCTGTCGACGGAAGCCTCCAACAACATTCTACAGAGGCTCACTCTATGTTCCCATCGACGGAGGCCTCCAATAACACTCTACAAAGGCTTACACTGTGTTCCCATCGACGGATGCATAATCCTCATCGACGGAGGCCTCCTACATACTTCTCATCGATGGGAGGTTCATTCCCCGTCGACGGAGGACTCCTACATACTTCTTGTCGACAGGAGGTTCATTCCCCGTCGATGGAGGCCTCCTGCATGATTCCCATCGATGGACACTTCATCCACCGTTGACAGAGGCCTCCTACATACTTCTTGTCGACGGGAGGTTCATTCCCTGTCAACGGAGGCCTCCTTCATGATTCCCGTTGACGGACACTTCATCCACTGTCGATGGAGACCTCCTTCATGATTTCTCATTGACAGAATATTATCCACCGTCAACGGAGGCCTTCTGCATAATTCTCATTGACGGACCACTCATGCCCCGTCGATGGAGGCCTTCTACATACTTCTCATCGATAGGAGGCTCATTCCCCGTCGATGGAGGCCTCCTGCATGATTCCCGTCGACGGACGATTCATCCACCGTCGACGGAGGCCTCCTTCATAATCTCTCATCGACTGAATATTCATCAACCGTTGACGGAGGCCTCCTACATGATTCTCATCGACGGACCACTCATGCCCCGTCAACGAAGGCCTCCTTCAATACTATCATCAACGGTGACTTCATATAAGAACAAGACTCTCTCATCAACCGGCGTGACACCCCTATCAATGAGGCACATTATCTTCATCTATTGGCAATGAGACACATTCCACCGTCGATGGAGCATGCTCCCCTTCTTTCATCGTTGATGGCTGATGACCCATCGTCGACGGAGCATGATTTCTACTAACCATCATAGACGGTTTTCATACATCATCTACGGGACATGGTATTCCTTCTACACCATTCACGGGGATGATCCCACCATCAGTGGCCAACATTCCACCATCCACAGACCATGCCTTACAATAGATATATATTATTAATGGGAAACATTTTCCGTCAGTTGAACATTAACATGGTTACATATTGTCATCAACAGGGTGTACCCCTTCGACGGATGTCTCTTAGCTGCCTCCAATATCAATGAGAGTACAGGGTTTTTTTCACACACATTTATGAAGCATAAAACCCCACCAGTCGATGACTCCAGTGTATACAACTATAAGACTATCAGCAAAATATATGGCATACCCCTACTATTCAAAGGAGGTTATTTCGTCGACATCAACTTCATATTTTACTACAATCAACATATCAGATTCTTTGGTGTCCGCTACTCGGGACCCAGAACTGCCTAAGAAGGTATCATACTATCGCCTGTGGCTTTGCGGATAACCTCACCAATATTATAGAGGCACACCTCAGGGCGGAAGGTAACATGTTTATCATGTTTATATATACATATTTAACAGAGGTATCACTGTTGCAGACCATTATGGTCACTTCATCATGATGCCTCTCAGGCTGTTGTGCGCCGGACCCTCATGTCCCTCCCACAAACAGAGCATACTACTACACTTCCCTATCTCGACATGACATCGCTGACACTTCGGCTAGAGCCTCTGCAGTCGGTATTCTTATACGCCATCAGGCATGGCTCCGACTGTCAAGACTAGCACCTGATATTCATCAAGAAGTGGCTAATACCCCTTTTTCTGGTGACCATCTCTTTGGCCCAGGGGCACAAACAATACTGGACAACCTACAAGTCTCAGGCAGACAATTAAAAGCAGTACAATATATGTACCACAAACCACGTCCTCAGTATATTTATTCATACAGAACTGGAAATTACTATAACCAAAAAAGGAAACCTCAGAGACAAAGAACAAATGACAAGGAACACATCTAAACGGACTCGTAACTGCCCTTTAGGACGGCCAGATGCCTCTCCATCTCATTAAAAACTTCAGACTGCACCCCAGTCTCCTCTTCTAGGCCTCGGAGATTTTTTTTGGGGGGGAGTGCTTCGATTCGAAATTATACTGAGGCCTTTCCCAGGAGGCTTTATACATCTAGCCACTTTTGAGGTATCAGTGTTATAGGACATTACGGTCATTTCATCTGGATGCCCCTCGGCCTGTTGTGCGCCTGACCCTCATTTCCCTCCCATGAACAGAGCCTACCACCACTCACATGCTGAGAAACAATCGATATATATCCTAATAATATTATAACTAGAGATACAGGCCAGATTCAGGGAGCTTGCCAGGGTCTGTCATGACATAGGATGCACAGTTTCCTTCTCAGAAATCCTGCCGGTGCCAAGGGCTAGTGGGGAACACAAAAGGAAGATTAGGGAGATAAACCAGTGGCTCAGGGAGTGGTGTGAGGCCAGAGGGTATGGGTTGATGGGGGACTGGGGAGACCTGGGAGGATAAGGAGCTGTATGCTAGAGATGAACTCCATCTCAATTTGGAGGGAGGAATCCTTAAGTTGAAAATAGGGGTTCATTGGTGAAAAGTGGGGTTTAAACTTGTGAAGGGGAGGATGGGAGAAAAGGCTGTCAAGGGGTGCCGATAAGGAGGACTCTGTCTCCCTCCCCTAGGGAGCTGGAGGATTACGGAAAAGCCCGACTGGCAAAATGCAGACCAGGGGAAAACAGAATTCCCATGGGAACACGAGCAGGGGAAATGGAACTATAGGGAAAGGGTGGATGGTAGTCCTGCTAAATGCCAGGAGCTTGGGCAATAAAATGCCTGAGCTCCAGGCGATGCTAACTGAGGGAGCAGTGGATGTGGCAGCGGTCACTGAGACTTGGGCCACTGCAGGACATGACTGGGACCTGAACCTGGAGGGTTACACTATGTTCAGGAAGGACAGGGGGGAGGGAAGGGGAGGAGGGGTAGCAATGATAGTCAAAAACTGCATTGGCATAGGGGGAGTAGAGGAGGCGGAGGGAACCGTGGAGGCGATTTGGGTCACCTTGATAACAAGGGGGGGCAAGAGAGTAAAAATAGGAGTGGTGTATAGACCCCCTGCCCTGGCGGAGGAGCTGGAGGACAGTCTGGTGGCAGATGTTGGGAGACACTGCAGACTGGGCAGAGGAATGGTGGTAGTGTTGGGGGACTTAAACATGCCAGGAACAGACTGGGAGACTATGACATCCTCTGTGACCAGGGAACAGAGGTTGTTGGATGTCTTTCAAGACGCGTTCCTAACTCAGCAGGTGAGGGAACCGACCAGGGAGGCGCGGGTACTGGATGTGGTCCTGGCAGACAGTGACCAGATTTGGTGCCTGGAGGTAAGGGACCCATTGGCAGGGAGTGACCATGCCACGGTCTGGTTCTGCCTGGACCTAGGAAGGGGTAGAAGGCTGCACAAAGACGGAACTAACCGACTTCAGGGGGGCGGATTTTAAGGAAATTGGAAGGATCCTTAAGGAGCATTTGGATGGGATTGGGTCAGACATGGACGCTGATAGTAGGTGGGAAATCATCAGGAGAGGGTGCAGGATGCTACCAGCACCTGTGCAAAGTAAAACGAAAATGCGGTGGTGCCCAAAAACCCTGCTGGTGGACCAGAGAGGTCCAGGAGGTGGTGCTGGAAAGAAGGCAGCCTGTAAGCAATTCAAGTGCTCCAAGGTGAAAGGGTTCGAGGGGAGTGCAGAGCTGATGGCTAGAAGGACCACTAGGGTGGTGAGGGCGGCTAAGGCAAGGAAGGAGCAGAACCTGGCCAGGGAAATTAGGAGAGGGAACAAGGGGTTCTTTAGATACATTGGGGAAAAACGAAGGTGAAGGGGCAGATTGGCAGGATTAAATTAGGGGAGAGATGGGCACAAGACCCAGGGGAGCAGGCTGAGGTACTAAATGAGTACTTCACCTCAGTTTTCACCAAGGAAAATGGGGGTGCTGCATCATACATGGGAGGAGACAGAGATACTGAGGGGGGACCCTTACCGATCGGCGGGTCTGGGGAGGGGAGGCATCACTGGCAGGAGGGGAGGCTAAGCAGGAGAAGAGGTGCCGGAAGTGAAAATCACAGCAGAGAGAGTGAGGGAAGCCCTCAGCTCCCTTAAGACGGAGAAAGCACTGGGGCGATAAATTACATCCCAGAGTGCTGAAGGAACTATGGATGTCCTGGCGAAACCCTGGCAGAGCTTTTCACTATCTCTCTGAGGACAGGGTGGGTGCCCCAGGACTGGAAGGTGGCGCATATAGTGCCTATCCACAAGGGGGATCAAGGGAGGTGGCAGGGAACTACAGGCCTGTCAGCCTGACATCGGTGGTGGGCAAGGTGATGGAGGGCATTGTCGAGGAGAGGCTGGGGGGACCTGGATAAGTCAGGGTGCCTGGATAAAGACAGCATGGATTCATCCCGGGAAATCATGTCAGACAAACCTGGTGGAGTTCTATGACTGGGTGGCGAGTGCCTTGGACCTGGGTAGACAGTGGACGTCCTCTTTCTAGACTTCAGTAAGGCATTTGACTCTGTTCCTCCGTGGGCCTGTTGGATAAGCTGGGAGAAATGGGGGTGGGGAACCAGATGATCAGATGGATAGGCAGTTGGCTTCGGGACCGGACCCAGAGGGTCGTAGTTGGCGGGATAGTCTCATAGGGTCATTAGTGGGGTCCCGCAGGGATCAGTCCTTGGGCCCCTTCTGTTCAACGCCTACGTCTCTGACATAAGGACAGGAATCAGGAGTGAGATGAGTCTCTTTGCGGATGACTCGAAACTGGGGGCAGTGGTAGATGGGAGGGAGGGTGGCCTACAGGGGACCTGGAGGCTCTAGAAAGATGGTCTAGAAAGTGGAAGCTGAGGTTCAGTGCAGGAAATGCAAGGTACTCCACCTGGGGCCAGAAACCCGGGCCAGTGTACACCCTGGGGGATGCTACAGGTCTCGATGGCTGAGAGGGACCTGGGGGTGGTGGTGGATGTCAAGATGAACAACTCTGAGACTTGTGGAGGGCAGCAGCCAAGGCCAACAGGATGCTGGGATGCATCGCTAGGGGATCACCTCCAGAAGGAGGAAGTGATACTCCTCTGTATAACTGCTTGGTGAGGCCGCACCTTGAGTACTGTGTGCAGTTTGGAGGCCACACTTAAGGAGGACATTAACCTCCTGGAGAGGGTCCAGAGGAGGGCAACCAAAATGATTTGGGGCTTGGGGACAGGACCTATGAGGAGAGGCTCGAGAGCTAAATATGTACACATTGGAAGAGAAGGGACCGGGGGACATGATAGAGGTCTTCAGGTACATGAAGAGGGTAAATAGGGAGGAACAGTCTGGGTGCTTGAAGGAAGGAGGGGGCCACTAGAGGGCATGGGTGAAAGCTGGAGGGAAGATTCAGGGAGAAGGAGGAGGTGCTACTTCACTGAGAGAGGTGGTGGAGCCATGGAATGCGCTGCCTAGGGGCTGGTGGAGGCAGAGACAGTGGAGGGTTCAAGAGGGGGTGGGACAGGTACAGGGGAAGGGTTCTGGAAGCAAAATCCAATGCAGCAAGAATATCCGGAACTGGGAAGGGAGAAGCCAGAGAAGGCGAGGGGGGCAGCAAGGTCAGCACCCAGGGTGGGGGCTGACCAAACGAGCAGACACGAAAGACCGTTAGGCCTATTCTGCTGGCATCTTAGTATGTTAGTATAATACAGATCATAATATTCTTACCAATCTTTTACTGCTACATGCAGTCTTCACCTGGCCATAGATAAAGGCCACAGAAACAATGGTGAGTACATATATATTATAAACTTTATAAACTCTACAAGACTTCTCAATTTTTGATCCGTGCTACTTGGACAAAAAAAAAAAAAACAACTTTATGATTGTTCCCAGATTATCATGTTTGGAATCTCAAAGATGAGATCTAATGGCTCATAATTGCAATTATCCAGATCATTATTTAAACTTCTGTTCACCCGACAGCATAAATAAAGGGCCCACTATACTAACATTTCATGTTTACACCTAAAAGAATGGCAGGCACTGACATACTTGAGGCCCCCTTGTAAATGAGACTACTAATGTATGATGGAACTGACTACATCACTCTGTTGCATTCCATGTCTTTACCCTAGAATGGGTACAATATTGACTATTACAATACTACTGACTCTAAGAGCCACTGGATTTCATTATGAAATAGATACATTGTTTCATTTCATAACATCTTTGTTTGCTACTTATGTAGCATATTTATTCCAAAAATGGATACATTTTCCAAATGCCTTGCCAGAAATGGTGAAACACTATACTACCCTGCTACATTGTAGCACTACAAAATAATAACATCATATTATTTGGGTTACTGTTCAAAACTCAAAACCCAATAGGCTTTGACATTCGTAGATCCATAGAAGTGTGATGGCAGAAAAGGACCGAACAAGGCCCACCAAGACATATACTGTCGTTTCCAGTGCATGCCACTGAAAACCTATCAATTACTCCATTATATGGCTAAATTTCTTCTGATTTATTATAGTATCTGATATGCCATACCCTGATTGGGTTTACATCTGCTTAACCCATCTGACGATGCCCAGTAATAACCAGTCTGGCTCGTCTTTCAGCCATAACCCTGTAAAGAATGCTATAATGGAGTACTTACAAGATGAAATACAAAATTCTCTTTATATGCTGATATACTACTCTCAGCTCCTATCAGTCCTAAGATCACACTATATGTATGGCAGAATGCCATATTTGGCCACCCCAATGTCATATAACTGCTTGTGAATCTCCCAGAAGTAATGACTTACTGCAAGAGACCATTCTGTGGAAGACAGATCAGTTATGCAAAGACTTTTTTCGTAACAGTAGATCTTACTTCGAGAGGGCTCTTGCAGTAGGTAATTACATATAGGACTGACGTCGGCAGGCGGCAGGACCCCACGGAAAAATTTCTAGCTAGCAGTCTCTGGCGGGGGACCACCCCATCGTCAGGTGACCGCGGGGCCAGGAGACGCTCGGTATAAAGGGCTGTCCTCACGCCGCCTTCCAGTTCTTTCCCACTGTTAGCTTATGCCAGCGCCTCGTGGAAACGTTCCCTGCTCGTCAGGTTCCTTCATCGGTAGTTTTACTGAGTATTTTAATTTTTTTCTCAGCCATCGTCAGGTACCCATCGGTGTATGTCGTCCCCTACACCCTCCGAGCGCAAAAACAAGTGCGACTCGTGCGGCGCCCAGCTCCCGCACTAGAACGGCCATTCCCTGTGTCTTTTTTGCCTAGGCCCCGACCATCCGGTGGAGAAGTGCCAGCACTGCCTCAGCTTTAACGTGGCCACCCGGAGAAGGCAGCAGCAGTCCCTGGAAGCCGACATTTTAAAAAAGAAAATGAGCTCCATGGAGAAAGAACTGAAAAAGCTTCAGCAGGCGTTGACTTCCTCTGAAGGCCATCACAAGAAGAAGGAAAAGGAAAGGCACTGGGACAAGGGCTCCTTTCCCACTGCGTCTTCCTCGGGAGTCGCTGGGAAACAGGTAACATCCCCTTCGGGGGACCACTCCACGACGGCTGCCTTAGAGGCTTCTAAGGCGGCATCGGCCCACCCGTCTGGCTCACGCTTGGGCCCTTCGGGCGCCTCCGGGCTCGTGGAGGCCTCCACTCTCAGTAAGGCCGTGGTTTCGCTGCCTACTGGTGCGAGCGGCTCCGATAAGCCAGACATCGGCTCCTACGACGCCCTCACGGAGAAGGTTGGTAAGTCACCCGACCCTTCGGCATAGTGCGCGGCTCCCATTCCACCCAACCAGGCCACCCCTCCATCGTGGCCTGCCTGCGGCGAAGGGTCCGTTAAGTCGGACACTGGCCCCCCCAGCGTCCACCCAGATCCCGCTGCTAAGCCGCATGTCGGTTCGTCCGATATCCGCACAGCGGATGAGCTGACGCCGGACCACCCCACGTCCGTTGTTCGCGGCTCCTCGCAGCCTTTGCTGCCCTCCGGGGATCCTGAGTCTCCTCAGCCCGACCCCGCGGATTTCTCCCCCCCCTCCATCCCTGGGCAACGCTGAGGCTTCTGGTCCACCTCTGTCAGACCGTCACCTTCTGGTCCGACTGATCTGATGTCGGTTTCCTGGACACTGGCTCTTGACGCCCGGCCAGCGTCATGCGACGCGGGGCGACATCCACCCCCGATGTA
This sequence comes from Neoceratodus forsteri, assembly GCA_016271365.2. Lineage (NCBI taxonomy): Eukaryota > Metazoa > Chordata > Ceratodontiformes > Ceratodontidae > Neoceratodus > Neoceratodus forsteri. The sequence continues at coordinate 1,339,858,075 of CM028131.1, forward strand.
GCCCTGACGCGAGCCCTCCGCTCCAGGTCTTCTGCTCCAGAACCGCCCGTGGGGCCTCTGGCCAGAACCGTGTGCTCAAGCAGCTCCTCCGGCTCCCGGGTACCGGCCCGTCGTATCCGACGCCGCCATACCTGGGACTGCAGTATCCGACACCTCAGTACCCGGCGCCGACATATCCGACGCCAGGCTTCCCACCGTCGGGTTATGGATATGCGCCCTTTGGGTATAGTCCATACCCGTATCCCTCCTCCTCCACCGCCCCCTCAGCGCGGTGGACTTGCAGGAGATTCTGGCCTCCTGGTGGGCTGAGGCCAAGGCTCAGCTCACCAGAGAAGTAGGAGGTCATCTTCGGCAGCGGTTCCGTCGTCCATGGTGACACTCCTCCCCATCTCGGGCGCCAGGGCTCAACCCTCTGAGTCCAGAGAGGGGCAGAACACACTTTCCCGAGGGATTCCCAAGGGATCCGTTCCTCTCCCTCGTCGGGAGAGGGAGTCTTCCTCTTTCTCATCTTCTTCTTCTTCCTCAGACAGCTCAGATCCTTCCAACGGTTGTTCCAAGCAAAACGACGAAGCACGCTCTCCGTCCCAAGCCCCGGCCAAGGACTCCTCCGAAGTCCCCTTCGGAGGATCCTTCCTTTGTGGAGTTGCTATGAAAGATCCAGGAAGTACATAAGTGGCAATCCTTGGAGCCAGACCCCCAGCGTAAAAAACTCACTGAGCATCTGGATCTGCCCATGACAGCTTCCACTCTGGTGCCACCCTGGATCAAGCCTCATGCCAACCTTATTACCACCATATAGAAACAGCCGTTGGCCTTAGCCCCACTTCCCAGGAAGTCAAACAGGCTATACCAGGCTCCAGAGGGTATTGACATTTTAGACTCCCACCCTCGTGCTGACTCGGTTGTGAGTAGCGCCGCTCATGGCCGGTCAGCTCAACCCAAGCATCTTAGTTCGTCTCCACCGGCAAGGAATCCCGCCTTCTGGACCAGTATGGCAAGAAGATTTTTGCTTCTTCCACTCTGGGTATTAGGGCCCTGAGCTATGTGGGCCACATGGGGAATTACCAGAAGGCGATTCTTAGTGAGGTGGAATCGAAATTGGACTCCCTTCCTGACTCTCAGGTCAAGCAGGAAGTGACTGGCCTCGTCCGCTCTGCTCATTCGGCCAGTCAGCACATTCTTCGTGCAACCTGCGATGCGGTGGACACTGCTGGGAGGAGCTTAGCTTTTGCTGTAGGTTTACGGCGTCACGCTTGGCTCCAAGTGTCAGGGTTGGTCCCGGAAGTGCAGTCCGCTATCCAGGAAGCGCCCTTCCGGGGTTCGGTGCTGTTCGTGGGTGATGTCAAGGACATCATCACTGACCTGCAGGAGAAGGGGACAGCACTAAAGTCTGTTGACTCTATGTACCATCCCCATCACTGCCCAGCACCGTCCCTTTACTTGAGCGGAATCAGCCCAAAGCAAGACCACAGGAAAGAGGGCCACTAACGCTCGGGCCCCCAGCTGCCAAGCACCTCCGCTCAAAAAGCAGCGGGAGCTTCAGCTGCAGCGCTGCCCACACCACTCCTGACTCCTTCCCTCTCCCACTACCTCTGGGCTTCCCAGAGGAACCGGAGGAGGAGGTTTTCCTTCCACCTTCCAGACTGGGAGAGGATAATATCGGATTTATTGGTGCTCCAGCTAATCGCAGAAGGACACTCAATAGAGTTTCTGCAGAAACCACCTCGTCACCCTCCCCAAAGGTCGTCGTACTCTCGGTAACATCTTCTTCTGGTCCAGGAAGAAATTTCAGCACTTTTGCTGAAAGAGGCGATAGAATCTGTCCCCCTTCCCTTGCAAGGAACGGGTTACTATTCCCACTTCTTCCTGGTCCCGAAGAAGACAGGAGATGTAAGGCCTATTCTACATCTCAGTTCCTTAAACCTTTTCGTGGAGTACAAGAGGTTCAGGATGCTCTCACTGCAGAGCCTTCTGCCCCTTCCCCACTCGGGCCAGTGGCTGTGCGCTCTGGATATGCAGGACGCTTACCTGCACATAGCTATTCACCCGTCTCACCACAAATATCTTCGTTTTGCTTTCCAGGGGGACCACTGCAAGTTCAAGGCACTTCCATTTGGCCTCTCCTTGGCCCCTTGAGTTTTTGCCAAATGTCTCGCAGTGGTGGCGGCCTACCTGCGTACCCGGGGGGTACAGGTTTTCCTGTACCTGGACGATTGACTACTGGCGGCCTTGTCCAGGGAGGAACTCCTGCACTGCCTCTCCCTCACCCAGCAGGTCTTTGTCTGTCTGGGTATTACCATCAACCATTCCAAGTCTCACTTGATCCCATCCCAGAGGCTTCAGTTTATTGGGGTGATACTGGACACGACCCTAGGCAAGGATTTTCTGCCTCCAGACAGGGCGGCCACACTCCAGACTCAGATAAGCCTGTTGTCCGGCCACAGACGGGCCAGTGCAAGGTCAGTTCTTCGCCTCCTCGGGCTTATGGCGGCTGCTATCCTGACAGTCCCTACTTTTCGGCTTCACATGAGGTCTCTCAGTGGATGCTTTGCTCTCAATGGGATCAGTTGGTAGACGACTTGGACCAGTTGGTCCTAGTCTCCTCTCCCATGATTCGAGACTTACAATGGTGGATGGTTCGAGAGAACCTTCTTCGGGGAGTTCCATTCTTCCTTCCTCCTCCCTCCCAGACTCTGATCACAGACGCTTCGGGCGAAGGTTGGGGAGCCCATCTTGGTCCACATCGGACCCAGGGCTCTTGGTCCAAGCTCGAGCAATCACTGCATATCTATGTGCTCGAGCTTCGGGTGGTGCTGTACGCTCTCCAGGCCCTCCACTTGCATCTTCTTCCAGGCCACCTAGTCGTCCAGACGGACAATATGTGTGTGGCATGGTACTTCAACAAACAGGGCGGGACTCGGTCCTACCCTCTCTGCAGGGAAGCGATGAGAGTCTGGGATTGGGCAGCACAGCACGACCTTCACGTCATGGCAATTCATGTTCCGGGGGTCGAGAACTCCTTAGCAGACAAACTACGTCGCTTGTCTGCTCAAGCTCACGAGTGGGAACTGGATCAGGGGGTCCTAGATGATATCTTCCTACGATGGGGAACACCTCAGGTGGACCTGTTCGCTTCACCTCTAAATGCAAAGCTTCCCTACTTCTGCTCACTCGTTCAAGAGTGAGGCATTTTCTGGAGAGATGCTCTGTCTCTAGATTGGAGGGACAGAGTCGTCTATGCCTTTCCCCCGATTCCTCTGATCCCGCGTGTCTTGCAGAAACTAGGTTCAGAAAGAGCACGAATGATTCTGATCACTCCTTTCTGGCCCAGGCAAGTTTGGTTCTCTCTACTGCAACAATACTCAGAGGAGCCTCCTCTTCCTCTTCCGCTGTCACGGATTCTGTTGACCCAGGATCAGGGGACTCTGGTTCATCCGGGTCTCAAGTCCCTTCAAGACTATGTTATGGAGTATGTCCAAAAAATGGACATGATAGATCCAGTACAGCATGGATTTACTTTTGGAAGATCTTGTCAGACCAATTTATTTGAGTCTTATGGAAGGGTTAGTAAGGCCACGGGAGAGAGGCAGTCCGTGGACGTGGTGTATCTGGACTTTTCAAAAGCCTTTGATAAGGTTCCTCATGGGGAACCTATTGATGCATTAATAGTACTTGGATTTCCTGGAAAAATAGCAAAATGGATAGAAGCATGGCTTAATTCCAGAAAACAATCTGTTAATATAAATGGGACTAATTCTGCGTGGGCCGAGGTGACTAGCGGGGTGCCCCAGGGCTCTGTGCTGGGGCCTTGCTTGTTTAATATATAAATTGCCTCAATGTGTGTCGATAATGGAGTTTGGGTTTGAAAGTTTGCTGACAACACCAGGGTAGGGTACCCCATAAATAACCATGGTGAGGCCACAAGATTACAGGAAGCATTAAATGCATTGGAAATCTGGGCATCAGATAACAAATTGTTATTTAACGTGGATAAATGCTGTGTTATGCATTTCAGGAGAGCAAATAAACATTTGCCTTATACACTTGGGCCCTGATATTCAAAAGGGTTGCGCATGGCACAACAGTGTTGCACCTGGCACAACAGTGTTGCACCATGCGCAACCCACTGATGCGTCCCAGCGTGATATTCAAAAGGGAAAGTCTGCGGCACAAATCCCGATGCGCGGGTCATCAATGTGTATGCGAACACAGGTGGGAGTGTGCCCATGCATAACCTGCACAGCCCGATATTCAGCCGGGATGTGCAGAGCCGCTTGCGCAACCCCTACTTGCGCCAGCACAAAGTTAAGCCAAAAAAAAAGGAACAACTGATGGCCACCCACAGGTGAGCTGCCACATTGCAGGGCGCAACATGGCAGCTGCCACCTGTGGGTGGCCACCCGAGTTCCAGCTGCACCTGGCGGCGCCCCCCCCATGCTCGATCGTGGGCATTTGTAAAGATAAAGAATGCTGTCCAATATCCCTGGTGGTCCAGTGGACCACTATCCGCCTGATCGCGGGCATCTGTATAAAATAAGAAGGTCAATATCCTGGTGGTCCAGTGGACCACTGTCTGCCAATCGCGGCAGTTGTACAAAAACTAATTCAATATCCCTGGTGGTCTAGTGGTACCTCCCCCGCCCACTGGGCCCCGCCCCGCTCCGCCCCCTGGTCAGTGGGCGGTAGCAGCACACCGTCTGCCGCCCGCCACCACCGACTGACACCTCGGTGGACTGCCGCCCATTGATTCTGGCGTGAGCCAATGGGCGTGCAGCTCGTACCACATTCAGATATGTGAATGATTCATTCTGGAATCTGGAATGTGTAGTATGCGGTAGGGGCTGCAAGCCCATAGCTCACGCCGCGTGAACCAATGGGTGTGCAGCCCCACCGAGGTGTCGGGCGCGGCAGGCGGTGCTGCTGCCCGCCCGGCTGACCTGGGAGGGCGGGGCAGTGGGCCCAGTGGGCACCACCAGACCACCAGGATATTGGAATTGCTTTTGCACAACTGCCCGCCCGCGATCAGGCAGATAGCGTCCACTGGACCACCAGAGATATTGAACGCCTTTTTACATACAGATGCCCGCGATCGGGCAGACAGCGGTCCACTGGACCACCAGGGATATTGAACTTCTTATTTTATACAGATGCCCGCGATGGGGTGGATAGCGGTCCACTGGACCACCAGGGATATTGACCTTCTTATTTTATACAGATGCCCGCGATCGGGTGGATAGCAGTCCACTGGACCATCAGGGATATTGACCTTCTCATTTTATACAGATGCCCACGATCAGGCGGATAGTGGTCCACTGGACCACCAGGGATATTGAACTTCTTTTTACATACAGATGCCCGCGATCGGGCAGACAGCGGTCCACTGGACAACCAGGGATATTGAACTTCTTTTTACATACAGATGCCTGCAATCGGGCTGCAGGGGGCGTCGGTCCCCAATGGCTGCTGCCTGGCAGGGTGCCAGGTGCAAGTCATCGGGAATTGGCGCACCTGCATGCAAATGGCCCCATGTGCGCCTTGCATACATTATTGCCCCATTTGCATGTCAAGTTTTGAATATTGCGGTTGCTGTGCATGGCGCAATGGAACTTGCGTTAGCACATCTCCATGCTCCACTCTGGCCACTTGCGCTGGCGCAGTGCCACTCCACAATGCACACTGGGGGTGGCTAGGGTGCCATATTCAAAGTTGCTGAGCCATGGCGCAGCTCCTTTAAATATCGCTTAGTCCATAGCCCTGCGCAGCCAAGTTGAGCTGCGCCTTAGCTTCTGCCACAGCCTGGCGCAGTTTGAATATCTGGGCCTTGGAGGACAAATACTGAGTACTGTGGAGCAACAGAGCAACCTGGGCATTATGGTTACAAATGACCTGTCATTCAAAACACATTGTAACTCAGTTATTAAGAAATCAAGTAGTATATTACACTGCATAAATAAGCACATTACATCTAGAAGCAAGGAAATCCTGCTACCTCTCTATACATCTTTATTGAGGACGCACTTGGATTACTGTGCACAATTTTGGTCACCTAGTGTAAGAGCCGTGATAGTTGCACTGGAAAAAGTCCAGCATAGAGCTACCTGCCATATACAGGAGGCAAAAGGACAAGATTACCAAAAAAGGTTAAATACCCTGGGATTATACTCCTTGGAGTTTAGGCAATTAAGAGGGGACATGTGCATGATTTATAAATCAACTATTGATCCCGGTTTATGGGAACTTTTGGGATTGAGATTCAGGGAATCACTGTGCAATACTAGAGCACACCCTCTACAACTGTTAGTGGATTGTCCCAAAACAAATAAAAGAAAATCTTGGCTCACATTGAGAGTAACTAACATCTGGAATAAACTACCATTAGAGGTGGTAGCTAGTGACACTATGAATATCTTTAAGTACAGATTGGATAGTTTCCTTATTAAACATAAGATTCGAGGGTATTGATAAACTGGCGAGCAAAAGGACTATTGTCTACATAGCTCTGTATTCACCTATGAAACTGCATGCGTGGCTCCTGCAGACATAGCTTAAGCCCGCTTTAGGGTTTTTCCCCAGATGGCTGAGATCTTGCTGGAGGCTAGGAAGCCCTCCACTAGGTCTACCTATACCATGAAGTGGAAACGGTTCTCAATCTGGGCCACTTCAAAAGGCTTCGAGCCTTTCTCTTGCTCAGTTGGGCGACTGCTGGAGTACACGCACCACCTCTTCGACCTGGGTCTTAGTCACTCGTCTCTGAAGGTATACGTGGTGGCCATTTTGGCCTACCATATTCCCTTCGCAGATGTTTGTTCAACTAGAAGTCTCTAAGACTTTCCTCAGAGGGGTTCTTCACTTGAGACCCCCTATCCGAGTTCCCGCCCCTCCTTGGGATTTGAACTTCGTCCTTGAGAAACTTACTTTCAAACAACATGAAGTCTTGCTATAGTATAACAATTGCAGTTTGACCTAACCTTCGAACTGCTCCGGAGGTGAAAGAGTTAAGTTCCATGCAAGGCATGGAATCTTGAGCACGAGTTCGGTTGAAAACTCTGTCTGTTTTGCTTCAAACCTAAATTGTCAGATTCTTTACTCCGCCTCACTGAACGGTCGCTCCGGAGATTTCTCCTACTGCTCGGTTCATTTGTCTGTTTTAAAGTGTATAATTTTCGGTTTCAAACCGCATTTGTTTTAAATAAAACCGCAACCGGTCGGTTCAAGCTCTGTCTGTGGTATAATAAGTAATTCAAAGTTTTACATTTATTCTGTGTGGAAATTATAAACGATATTATCGGTTCAGTCCTGAACCGATCAGGTTGGTTTAAAATTACTTTAAATTGCTTTAGAAGTGCGGTTCCCGGTTCTTATTGGTTCTAAAAAAAACGGGTTTCATTACGTTTTTTTCCACGACCCGTGACACGGTTTGGAACCGATAAGGGTGTATTGCTTGGCTAAGGGCCGTTAACGGGCAAGTTTTCTGGTTAGACTGGCATTATGTCTGAGAAACCCAAAAGAAAAACCGGGCCCACTGGGTTTCAACACTGTGATGTCTGTGGGGAAGCTTTTGCTAAGGCTGACCCACACACCACATGTGTCTATTGTCTGGGCTTTGACCACCTCAGTTCAGACTGCCAGATTTGTGTGAATTTCCCTGCAGCTACCCAGGATAAGAGAGTTGGTAGGCTCAGGAAAAGAAAACTAAGTCCGTTGACCCGGATAGCCAGCCCGGTTCGGTGCCAACCGAACCAGAGGGAGTGCCCTCTAACCAGGGTGAGTCTTCCTCGGGCAAAAGGAGAGCTGACTCGGATGAGTCGGTTCCAGTTAAAAAGACTAGGAAGTCAGCGGGTCTGGAGCCAAAAATCCCTTCTCCAACTGCTGCAGAGATAGCCAAAGCGATCAAAATTGTCCAGTCACTTTCCCTGGTTCCGACCAAACCGGCACCATCAGGCAAGCTGTCGGTTTGGTCGGTTCCACCGGTTCAGGAGTATGATATAGAGGAATTTTATGAACCAGAGGGGGGGTTGGGGAAGATTATGAAGAGAGTGAATGTGATTTTGACAGTCTGGATGTGCCCATTGAACCGGACATTTCTCCAGACAGACCTATGGAAGTTTCTCCCCCCAGGCTTTCTGACTCCCCTTCTCATTTTATTTTCTATAAGAAAAGTGGCTGAAACCCTCCAGCTTCCTATGGAGGAAGCTGTGGATGACCAAGGAGAGCCTGACTATGTGGAAATGATGGATATCCCAGAGTCTAGAAGACTGTCTATTCCTATGCACAAATCCTTCAGGAAACAGACAGTAAAAATTTAAAAGCCCCATTCTGTACTTCCTGTGGACAAGAAAATGGACAGGAGGTACACTTTGTCAGCTCTGACACGGGTTCCTCTCACAACAATGCAGCCATGTTGGGTTGTGCAGGCGCAGCCTGTGATAAGGCAAATATTCTTTGGCTTCACACCCCGGACAAGGACTCCAGGAGGATTGATGCCATGGCAAGAAGCAGTACATGGCAGCATCTTTGAGATTCAGACAGGCAAATTATATGGCTTATGTTGCAAGATATCAGAAATCCAGATGGGATACTATTATGGCTCTAGCAAAGCAGGTCCCTGAACAACTTGCCAGGGAGCTGGAGCAGGTGGCTGCTGATGGTATTGAGGCATCCAAGGTGCAATTCCATGTTGCAGTGGACTCTAATGATGTATCTTCCAGAGTCATGGCTACATCTGTGGCACTTCGCAGGATGGCTTGGCTCAGGTGTACTAGCCTGTCACAGGATACCCAGGCTAAGGCCATGGATTTTCCTGTTGTGGATAACTCTCTGTTTGGAGAGCAGACAGAGAATTATATGAAGAAAATGGATGAGTACAGGACCACCTATAGGAGTGCTCAGGCCAAGGAAAGGCAGGCCACTCCTCAAAGGCAGCTTTCCAGGGGCAGGGGCAGGCCTTTTCATAGGCATTTTTACCAAGCTCAGGCCTCCTCTTCAGCCTATGCCCAAAGGGGCTTCTTCAGAGGAAGAGGCAGACGGGGTATGAGCAGGCCTGCTACCACCCCTCAGCCTAAAGCTCCTGCCAAGCAGGCACCCTGATGGGATGGCCAGGGCCGATTCTCCACTACCTGTAGGGGGCAGGCTGGCTGCCGTCCAGGACTGGAAGTCTTTAACATCAGACAAGTGGGTCCTGGAAGTGGTAAGCCAGGGACTGGTTCTCAGCTTCAAAAAATTTCCAAAGATGAGAGCCAGATCCTTTCCACCTGCAAATCCTTCAGAGGCTCTCGCCTTAGAAACAGAAGTTTCAACCCTCTTGGCTCTCAGAGCTGTGGAGAGGTTCCTCCCTACACCAGGGCAAGATTGTATTCCAGGTACTTCCTTACCCCAAAAAAGACAGGAGAATGGCGGCCCATCCTGGATCTCAGATACCTAAACAAGCACCTTTTAAAACCAAAATTCAAAATGGTGACTCTGGGAATTATTTTACCCTGTCTAAGGCCAGGGGACTGGCTAGAGTCCCTGGACCTCAAGGATGTCTACTTCCATGTCCTCATCAAAAGCTCCCACCGAAAGTACCTCAGATTCGACCTACCCTCAGGCCATTACCAGTTCAGAGCAATGCTGGATTGCAGTGTCAGTGGCTCAGTAGGTAGCACACTCGCCTCTGAGGCCGGGAGATCAGAGGGCTGTGGGTTCAGTTCCCACATTTGGCACTTGGGTTAATATCCCAATACTGACACTGTAATGCAGCATGAGAGAGGTGCTGCATTTCTGAGGTGCCGTCTTTCGGATGAGACGTTAAACCGAGGTCCCATCTGCCTGGATTGGTGGTAGTTCAGGTGGATGTTAAAGATCCCATGGCACTTATCGAAAAGAGTAGGGGAATTTCCCCGGTGTCCTGGCCAAATTTCTCTCATTCACTAAAAAAAAAAAAAACACCAACAGCTTAATCTGGTTCAAGATCAGTTGGCATTCATCTGTATCCCCCTCCCCCGGGTCGTGCCTGAAAATAGGCAGGATTTGTCTAGCGCACTTACCCGGTCAACAAAAGCTAAATAAATAAAAATGCCCTTCGGTCTCACCTCTGCCCCAAGGGTATTCACAAAATGCCTGGCAGTAGCAGTTGCTCACTTAAGAAGGCAAAAGATTGCCATCTTTCCTTACCTGGACGACTGGCTCATAGTAGGCCAGTCCCCAGAACAAGTCAAATTACATCTTCAAGTCACCCAGCAGCTGCTCACATCTCTAGGTTTCCTTCTCAATCTTCCAAAGTCAGTTCTACAGCCGGTTCAGCTTCTCACCTTCATAGGCGCAGAACTGAACACACAACAGGCCAGAGCATTCCTTCCTTTAGAAAGGGCAAAGACCCTGGTTTCTCTGGCCTCCTCCTTCACTCTGCAGGTCTCTCGTCCAGCAAGGCATTTTCTGCAGCTCCTAGGGCACATAGCTGCTTCCACAGCAGTAGTGCAGGGAGCAAGATTTCAGATGAGGACATTCAGTTCCATTTGAGAGCCTTCTGGTCTCAAAGAGAATCCTCTATCAAGTTGATCCCAGTAACTCGAACCCTGATCCAGGCCCTACAGTGGAGGTGGGATCAGAGCAATCTGAGACAAGGGGTACCCTTCATCCCCGTCTCACTCCTTGACCCTTACTACAGATGCATCCCTCTTGGGGTGGGGAGCTCACATGGGCAACCTCACCACTCAGGGATTGTGGTCCCCTCAGGAATTTCTGCTCCACATCAATCTGTTGGAACTCAGAGCAGTTTTTCTAGCACTTCAAGCTTTTTCCACATCTGTTCAGAACAAAGTGGTACAAGTCAGAACAGACAACACCACTACAATGTGGTACATCAACAAGCAAGGGGGCACTCGGTCTACGGCCTTGTGCACCGAAGCAATGAAGTTGTGGTCTCTGGCTTATTCCCTGAACACCTCCCTTATGGCAGTTCACCTCCCAGGCAAAGACAATGTCCTGGCAGATGCTCTCAGCAGGATTTCACAGGGCCATCACGAATGGTCTCTGGATCCCCTTATCCTGGAGGTGGTGTTTGCCAGGTGGGGCACTCCTCAGATAGATCTTTTTGCAGCCCCAGACAATCACCAACTTCCTCTTTTTTGCTGCAGGCCCCCAGTGTTGGTCTCAGTCGCTCTGGACGCCTTCCTTCTCAATTGGGAAGGGAAGTTTCTCTATGCATTTCCCCCCTTCCCTCTTCTGTTCAAGGTGCTAGTCAAGATCAGATTTCAACCTTGCAAGATGATCCTGATTGCCCCAGATTGGGCCAGACAGCCCAGGTATCCACTGCTCCTGTCCCTAGCAGTCCACCTTCCCCGTGTGCCTTCCCAGGAATCACAATCTGTTAGCCTGTGCACAGGGAGGTTTAGTATCAGATCTCAAATCTCTCAACCTCAAGGCCTGGCTCTTGAAGAGTTAGAGTTTGCTGACTTACATCTTTCTCAGGGTGTACTTAATGTTTTGAAGGTTTCAAGGAAGCCTTCTACCAGGGCTACTTATAACTCTAAATGGAAGAGGTTTTCCATATGGTGCTTTGGTAAGAGTATTTCCCCAGAGTTTGCCGGCTTGCCCACAGTTCTGGATTATATAGTGGATTTAAGTGCTTTGGGGCTGAGACCAGCTACCCTAAAAGTGCACCTGGCAGCAGTCTCTGCTTTCTTATCAGCAGGTAAATCCTCTTCTCTCTCAGCTCATCCGGTTTTCTCCAAGTTTTTCAAGGGGTTGCTTCACATCAACTCTCCATTCAGGGATCCTGCCCCTGCATGGGATCTTAATGTTTGCATTGCCCAGCCTATGCAACCTCCTTTTGAACCCATGTCTTCAGCAGAGCTTAAGTACTTGACTTGGAAGACTGTGTTTTTGGTGGCTATCACTTCTGCTAGGCGCATAAGTGAACTACAAGCATTGTCAGTGGAACCTGATTTTATCTCCTTTCATAGGGATAAAGTGGTCCTCAGGACTAATAGAAAGTTCCTGCCTAAGATTGTCTCGGACTTTCATCTGAATCAATCCATGTCTCTTTCTGTGTATTTCACTGACCATTCTTCCTCTGGTGAGAGGAGATTGCACAGTTTAAATGTCAAAAGAGCTCTTAGCTACTACATAGGGCGTACCAAGGGTCACAGGTTTGATTCCCTTCAGCTGTTTCTCACTTATGGTGAGGTAGGTAAAGGGAAACCTGCCACTAAAAAATCTGTTGCTAGGTGGATCGTTTCTTGTATCCAATTTTGTTATCTAAAACTGGGTAAGGTTCCCCCTTCAGGCCTGAGGGCTCACTCTACCAGAGGTACAGCTGTGTCCTTGACTGCTGCCAGGGACATCCCTATCTTAGAGATATGTCAAGCAGCTACTTGGAAAACAGTTCATACTTTCACAAAGCATTACTCCTTGGACATCCAGGCTAGGAGTGATGCTCGGTTTGGCACAGCTGTGCTTCAGGGCCTATTCCCTAAGTAGGTTCTGCCCTCCTCCATGGAGGTACTGCTATGTAGTCTGCAATTGTCATAATATAGCAAGACTTCATGTTGTTTGAAGAAAAAATTACTCACCTTAGTAATGTTTCTTCTAATGGAGTCTTGCAATATTATGACCTCCCCCCTACCTGCCCCTCTCAGAACCTCTTGTTGCTGTTGGGATGTGGGTGGGTAGTGATTTGTTGGCATCTAGTGCTTGCCATTGTTGTTTGTTGTTGAATTTTCATTTTCTTGGTCCCCTGACTTGAGTCTTGTTTTGGGACCAGAAAATGTGTTAGTGCTTAGTAGCCATTTGGCTAGAGTAGGCTTACAGTTTCCACACAAAACCTTAGTGAGTTTTTGCTCGTAAAGATCTGACAGTTTAGGTTTGAAGCAAAACAGACAGAGTTTTCAACCGAGCTCGTGCTCAAGATTCCATGCCTTGCATGGAACTTAACTCTTTCACCTCCGGAGCAGTTCGAAGGTTGGGTCAAACTGCAATTGTCATAATATAGCAAGATTCCATTAGAAGAAACAACATTACTAAGGTGAGTAATTTTTTCTTGCCCCCTTTTGAACCGGCGGCCTCGGCAGACATGAAGTTCCTTTCATGGAAGACGCTCTTCCTAGTGGCCATTACCTCTGCTCGGAGGATTTCCGAGCTCCAGGCCCTGATGTGTAAAATCCCGTACTTGATTTTTCACAAGGAACACGTGGCTCTGCGCACCAATCTTAAGTTTCTCCCCAAGTTGGTAGTGGAATCTACTTTGAACCAGTTCATAGAGTTACCCGCCTTCTTCATGCAGTACTCCAATCAGGGGGAGTATCTACTTCACACTATGGACATTCACCACATTCTGAGATACTACACTAACAGAACAAAGGACCTCAGAAAGACTGATCAACTTTTTGTCTCTTTTGCCCCCAAAAGAGAAGGCAATGCTGTTTCCAAGCAATGCCTGTCTAAATGGTTGGCTCATTACATCACCTTCTGTTATGACAAGTACAACAAGACCGTTCCAGGTCAAATAAGAGGGCACTCCACTAGAGGGGTTGCTACCTCTGTGGCATGTTTCAAGAATGTGTCAGCGGCAGACATTTGTGCTGCCGCCACTTGGACTCCTGTTCATACATTTACGAAACATTACAGTTTGGATATTGCCTCTCGCCGGAGAGCAGGCTTTGGGCTCGCTGTTCTGCAAGGCCTTCTTTCTTAAGGCCTTCACAGCTAGAGGATCTGCTTTGAGTAGCTTTCCTCCTCCCATGTGCTTCTTCTTGTTCCAGACTGCTTGGGACTCAGTCCTGTACGTAATTACCTACTGCAAGAGCCCTCTCGAAGTAAGATAGTACAGTTACGTAAGAATTTACTGTAACAGTAGATCTTCGAGAGAGGCTGTTGCAGTAGGTAATACCTTCCCGCCCTCCATCCTCTTAAACTTTTTCAGCTCCTTTTCCTGTGAGGGAAATCTCTGCTTCTCTCTCGTCCGGTCTCTTGTGGCCTGTGGCGGGAAAGAACAGGAAGGGGTGTGAGGACCGCCTTTATACCCGACATCTCCTGGCGCGGTCACCTGGGAGGGGGCGGTCCCTCGCCAGAGACTGCTATCTAGAAATTTTTCCGTGGGGTCCTGCCGCCTGCCGACGTCAGTCCTATATGTAATTACCTATTGCAAGAGCCTCTCTCGAAGATCTACTGTTACGGTAAGTTCTTATGTAACTGTACTATCTTCTAGGAATGTCTCTTGCAGTAAGTAGCTTCCCTCCCTCCGATGCCCTGCCATTCTGCAATAGGGAAAAACGATGTAGGGTCGGGAGGCTTTGGTACCTCAGTTCCCCTCGGACCCTCTCCTTTGCGAGCTGAAACCGGCAGGGAACAGAGACTACCAGGGACCACCCACTTTTATAGGCACTGCCCAGGAAGTGAGGTCGTGTGGGTGGTCCCTGATGTGGATACTGCTAGAAATGAGCCTTGCTCAATGATGATCGCCTGAATAAATAAATAAAGATTTGATTGATTGATTGAAAAGAAGAGACTGCCGTGCTAGAGCGCCACCTATCGGGAACTCCCAGAAGTAATGACTTACTGCAAGAGACATTCCTAGAAGATCTACTGTTACAACAAAAGTCTTTGCGTAACTGATCTTTCTAGGAGTGGTATATGTTGTTCGTGCATACGGACCCACTCGACGTCCCTTGGCTTTGGCGCAAAACATTGCTTCCAGCAGGCAAGATCTGGCATCATGCGGTGGAGACAAGGGAGTTACCACCCAGGTGGGTGGGAAGAGCCAGCTTTTAGACTTTCCAGCACATCTTGAAGGGAAAGGACAGTGCCATATAGTGTGGATGAGCAACCTGTATCACTCCTAGAGCTACTGTTACAGGTGAGTAACATATTTTTCTAGGGCTGTAGATATGTTGTTCTATCCACACTATCTGGCAGTGTCCTTTCACCTTTAAAAGATGCTGGAAAGTCTTCAAGCTGGCTCCTCCTACCCACCCAGATGGTATATCCCTCGGCTCCACCCCATGATGCCAGATCTTCCTTTCCGCTGGAAGAAACAGGTTCCCTCCTTACCACTCCCATGTTGAGTAGGCCCTAGCTCTCAAATCTTCAGATTTACTTCCAAAAACTTTAGACCCTGTTTTCAGTTCACTTATCGATCACGACCATGTCGGACGAAAAGTCCTCACCCGGATTTCGCCGATGCCCATGCGGGCAGAAGATGTCGCGTATTGACCCCCATGCCACATGCGTCTATTGCCTAGGCCACGACCATGATACCCGGGTCTGCAACATTTGCTGGTTGTTTCACATGATGGCCCTCGAGGACTGCCTCGCCTACCTGAAGCTGGGCCGCTCAGAAAAACGACATCCGCCGGTCAAATCCAAGGACGCCCATTGGGTGGTCTCCGTGATTGCGGAGTCTGTCGAGCAGTTGGAACAACTTGCGGCCTTCGAGGTGGAAGAGACTCAGACCGCCATGAAGTCCTCCTTGGCTTCTGCCTTTGTTCCGCTCAAATTGGGCTCCACTTATTTGGGCTCCTTCAAGAAGCTATGCCAGTCCCTGCTGACTGAAGGGCAGGACCCTTCTGGGTTGCACAGCTCCCACTCTCGCAAGAAGGAGTCGAAGAAAGAAAAATAGAAGACTCACCATCGATGATCCTGGGACCAGGGAGCGTTCTCGGTCTCAGGACTCTCAGGTTTTGACCTCGGTTGAAACCACGGCCTTGGCTGCTGGCTTCACGGAAACCCCATTAGGCCAGTTGGTTGAGATGCTGGCCGACAATTTGACCAAGATTTTTCTTGATCCTGTTGACTGGTTGTCTTCAGAAGAGGCCGACAACTCTTTATTCAGGACTCCGGTCCTGCTGGTGCCCACTGAAGGGGCGGCTCAGCCCACTTATCTGTACCTTCCTATCACCAACCCAGACCAGGAGGAGCCGTGGCTCTCCCCGGCTCCCCAAAGATCCCCTGTCGGCACCCCCGGCAGTTGAGGTCGAGGTCTCAGTCTTCATCATCCAGTGGATCAAGAAGATCTCGCCATCATCAGCGATCCCACTCTCGATGTCACAGGAAGCGGCACCACCGCTGTTCGTCTTCGTCCTCCTCGAGTGAGGAGAGGCTTCTGCGCAAGTTGCGTTGTTGCTACCAAGACCTCACTTGGCAACAGTTGGTGTTGGCCGGTCTGAAGCCGACCCCAGCTCCCACGCTGGTTATCATTTGGCTCTTGCCCGACAGGCTGACACTGTCACTCCTGGTGGGGCCGGTCGAGACCGTTCCTCCCCTTAGTGGAGCCGGTCCAGCCCGTCTCGGTTCAGCCAAAGCTGGCCTCTCCGCCGATCATGGTGGAGCAGCTATGCCCAAGGAGCAGCTGACCGATGCTCCGTCTAAGGAATCTCGGTCGGCCAAGGGGCTTCCCCATCGGCTGTCTGTCACTCTCACACTTGACTGCCCCCAGCGGGTTGACAGTGACTTGGTCATTCAGCCGCTTTATGCGGACTCCTCCGAGTCTGAGGATTCCTCACTGAATTCCCGTCCATTTGACTTGGAGTCCGTGGGGGATCTCTCGACGGAGGAAGGGCCCACTTCCTTCATGAGCATCCTCTACCTCATCTCCGAGTCCATGGGGATGAAACTGGAGCCCGTCCAGAAGCGGGCTTGCTATCCACTCACAGAAATCCTGGACAAATGGGACTCTGATGGAGGCTTTTCCTGTGGCTGAGGCCATTGTTGGCACAGCTCTGAAGCTTTGGCAGCACCAGCATCCTACCCCTGCACCCATGGCCCGCAAGTATGCGGTGTCCACCGGTACCCTCTTAGGATTCATGGGATATCCCTCTGCTGAGGGGTTGGTGGCGACTCCGCGTTTCAGCGCTCAGGCAATACTGACAACGTCGACAAGCCACCGGACAAGGAATCCAAGAAATTGGACCATGTGGCTAAAAAGGTCTGTGCTGTCTCCTTGCTCGGCCTCCACCAGGCAAGCTCGACCATCATGATGGCACACTTATCCCATGCTCTTTTGGGCTCCTTGGATGAGGAGATTCCTCATCTCCCAGTGGACCTACAGACCACGGTCAAGCAGGTTTGGGACCAGGGTCGGGCTGTGGCTAAGCAGCAACTTCAAATGGCTCTGAATATTGGGGATTCCTGTGCTCGCTCGGTGGCGGCCGCAGTTGCCATGCCATGCGGATCTCGATCTTCACAGCAGGCACTCAACACAAGCTGGCGGATGTTCAGTTCTTAGGCACCAATCTGTTGGGGCCCGGTGTGGAGGGTCACCTCCAGCATATTGAGAAGTCCAATGCCAGCTTGAACTCTGTTATATCTACCCAGAAGGATCCCAACGGCACCAGACAGCAGAAGCGCAAACCCTTTTGGTCCTCCACTTTTGCGACAAAACCAGCCCAGCATCATCCGGGCCAGCAGGCTCAGTCCTGGTGACCCAGGCCCAAGTCAGTGGCCTCGGTGGTCCGTAAGCCCAAAGAGAAGGGACCCAGTGGATCCTCAGCCGGGTCCTCCTCCTGCCAGACTGTTCAGTAATGGGATGGGGGGCCTCCCCTGGGTCCTGCTGTGGGGGGCCAGCTCCACCACTTCCTTTCCACCTGGTCGGCTGTCATCACAGACAGGTGGGTTCTGGAAGTGGTCAGTCAGGGTCTGCCTCTGGAATTCGAGCAGTACCTCTGAAGCTGAGCCCATGCCACACGAGAGGACTTGGTATCCTCAGACGGTTGGCTCTTGGAGATGACATAGCCCAGCTCCTCCACAAGGAGGTCGTAGTCAGGGTTGTGGATCCTCCAGAACACCCAGGGTTTGTCTCCAGGTACTTCCTGGTGCCAGTACGGACAGGGGGCTGGTGCCCCATTCTAGAGCTGCACGACCAGAACAAATTCCTCAGGTCCTGCACCTTTAGGATGGTAACTGTGTCGCAGATTATACCATCTCTCGAGCAAGACATGTGGTTTTGCTCTCTGGATATCCAGGACGCATTCTTTCACATCCCGATCCATCTGTCCCACCGATGGTTCCTCCACTTCGGAGCCGAGGGAACCATCTATGAGTTCCAGGTCATGCCATTTGGCCTGTTCTTGGCCTCCAGGGTCTTCACCAAATGCATAGCAGTGGTGGCAGCTTACCTGAGGCCAAGAGGTCCAAGTGTATACCTAGATGACTGGCTGATTGCAGGTCCCTCCAGGCAGGAGGTGCAGCGGTCCAAGGGACCTGGCTGTCCAGACCTGTACCTCCCGTGACCTCCCAATCAACGAGGCCAAATTGGAACTCATGTCCTTGCAGGTGTTCAGCTTCATCGGGGCAGAGCTCAACTCTTGCCAAGCCAGAGACCGGCTCCCAGTGGACAGAGCAGAGGTTCTCTCTTCCTTTATCTGATTATTTCTTGTTGGGCACTTGAGCCCTGCCCGGGACTTCCTGCGCCTTTTGGGTTATGTGGTGGCCTGTACCAGCGTGGTCCGATGGGCCCATTGGCATATGCGCTCCCTGCAATGGGAGCTGGCCAGCCAGTGATTTCAGCACAAAGGTCACTTCGACCAACTGGTCACTGTGATCCAGAAGATGTGGGATGCCCTCCAATGGTGTTTTTTTCATCCCAGAGTATCTGCAGGAAGGGATCCCGTTTGTCTGCCCAAGCCGACAGTCATGCTGACGACCAGCACCTCTCTCACTGGCTGGTGTGCCCATCTGAGGAAACACAGAGTCCACAGGCTTCAGACCCCCGAAGAGTCCCAGTGCCACATCAACATGCTGGAGCTCCAAGCTGTTCGGCTGGCACTGACTGCATGCGCTCCATTTGATCGGGGGCAAGTGGTCCAAGTCCAGACGGACAACACCATGACCATGTACTACCTTAAGAAGCAGGGCGGGACGCACTCCCTGCCTTTGTGCAAAGAAGCTCTCTGTGTATGGACCCTCGTGCACAGCCTGGAGGCGGATCTCCTAGTCGTGCATGTGGCAGGAGCCTCTAGTCTGCTGGCGGATGCCCTCAGGCGGGTGGGCGAAGTGTCTCACAAGTGGTCTGTCCATCCGGAGGTAGTTCACAGTCTGTTCTCCCAGTTGGGCACCTCTCAGGAGGGCCTGTTTGCCTCCATGGAGAATGCGAAGCCGAGGCTATTCTTTGCCCGTTCCCCTCAGCATGGCTCACTGCAGGGGGATGCCTTCTCGAGGCCTTGGACCCCAGGCCTCTTCTATGCCTTCCCTCTACTTCCCTTCATCCACAAGGTGCTAGTCAGGGTCAGGAGGGACAAGGCACAGGTTATTCTTGCGGCTCCAGACTGGCCACGCCAGTTTTGGTACCCCGTATCTCCTCAGCCTCAGCAACAGGCTCCTGAGGCATCTTCCAGTATGTCCAGACCTGCGTTCTATCAGTCAGCAGAAGGTACTCCACTCGGACCTTCAATTTCTGCACCTGACAGTCTGGTTCCTGAGTGGCTACAGTTCCAGGCTTTGGGTCTCTCCGAAGATGTCCTCACCATGGTGGAGGCATCTAGAAAGGAATCGAGCAGAAAATGCTGTGGCTTCAAATGGAAGAGATTCTCCATTTGGTGTCAGGGCAAGGGACTGGACTCATTTTCCTGTTTGGCGGCCAGCATTTTGGACCACCTGTGGTCCCTCTCCAAAGGAGGACTTCAGTCGGCGACTCTTAAAGTGCACTGGCAGCCATCTTTGCTTACTGGTCAGCAGTTGCTGGCACAGGAGAAGGTGGTCTGGTGCTTTTTCAAAGGCCTGGATCACATTTCCTCTCCGGTGCATGAACCACCACCACCGTGGGACTTGTTACTGGTTTTGGCAAAGCTCATGGGTAAGCCATTCGAACCGATGAACAGGTATAAGATGTTCACCTGTTGTGGAAGACCGCCTTCTTGGTGGCTATCACATCAGCCAGCAGGATCAGCGAGCTCCAAGTGCTTTCGGTGGAGTCTCCTTGCCTGGTCTTCCACAGGGACGAGGTTATCCTGTGCCCCAACCTGAAGTTCCTCCCGAAGATTGCATCAGTGTTTTTTTTTTTTTATATATACTTTCTTTTTCTCCCTCCTGGTTTCCTACCCTCTTGGTCCTACTCCTTCGGGCCTCTCAATGCTCTCAGCCATCCCTGGATCTGCCCCTAGAGTGCCTCCTTCTCCTTCTTCCTGCACAGTGTGGTCTTGTCTGGTATGGCGGTCTGAGCGGAGAGGCCGTCATCCAGGACCGCGAGGGTGATTTTCCCCTTTTCTTTTTGGCCCCATCCCTGGGACACGGCGCAGGACTAAGTCCCGAGGTAGTGTGCTGGCTGCGTCCTAGCCTCTCATGTGCCGTCGGCACGTCCCCCTCCCGACCCCAAGTTGGGTCGCCTGTCCCTTCAGGAATCGATTGCTTCCACGAATCCTTTATGGAATGGCCAGACGCTTGTCGTCCGGGTATCCACCCCTGAGGGAGGAGGCATCCATAGGGACACTTTCGATCCTCCCTCCCCACCAGCCCGGCTCCCCAGGTCCGTTACCGAACCCGGGTCACCGGCGTAGCGTGAGGTGTGGCATCCAGCGCCTCAACCCTCAGTGCCACCGTGCCGGCTGCATCAGAGTTTAACGTGAATCATGTGATGACTCTTCCGGTGTTCTTCCTGAATCACACCTCGGAGGCCGAACACAGGCTCCATACTCTGGACCTGAGGCGAGTGCTTACGCAGCTTTCTCCTTCAAGATGGCGACTACGCTGGGTCTGCCACTATGTTAGCTTTGTTAAGCTTGTTTTTAGTATATTTTTAGCTTATTTTATCATCGTAATATTGTTGTATTTATTTCATTTGATAACTGCAACTCATCTGAGACTTTCGCAATAGTTATTCTTGCTGATTTTCATCTGCTGCAGTGATATTGGCGTTCTGCTGTTATCCGCTGATTACTGGTTTTGCTTCGTGCTGCTTTCTGAACTTGCCATAATAAGCGGCTTTTTGAATACTTGCCTGCCCAATGTTGGCTTTCGGAGCAGCTTTATTATTCTGCTGTTCTGAATTTGTTATAACAAGTGGTTCTCTGGATATCTGCCGCCTGCCTGACATCTATAATATACTGTCCGATGCTTTGGGATTCTCGTTTTG
Organism: Neoceratodus forsteri; assembly: GCA_016271365.2. Classification (NCBI taxonomy): domain Eukaryota; kingdom Metazoa; phylum Chordata; order Ceratodontiformes; family Ceratodontidae; genus Neoceratodus; species Neoceratodus forsteri. The sequence continues at coordinate 1,339,879,115 of CM028131.1, forward strand.
GATCCGGATTTGGATTTGGCAGCCCGTCCTAGCTTTTTGGCGGTTAGTTGCTTTCCGTGCTCCTGGACGTGGATTCTGGACAGGCTGGCGGTTTTGTGGATATCAACTGCGGTTTGCTACTGGAGCTTCGTCGGATTTCTATTTTGGGAGGTGTTTGGAGCCGGACTTGGTGTGGAAATCGGGGTTTTCAAACTGGCTTGTGACGAAATCAGGGTGCCCGGTTTTTTGGGATTCCCTGTAGGGGTTGAGGCTACCAGTCAGAGGGCTGGTGGAGAATCTTCCTCCTGGGCTCCTCACGGCCCCCTAGTTTGACTAAGTGGCTTTGGTGGGTTAAGTGGGGCATCTCTTGATCCGGGCCCCCCCGCCCCTTTTTTCCTTTGGCCAACACTATCGGTAGTACTCTCTCTGGATTTGACTGACAAGAGTTTGCTGTTTTCATTTTTCATCATCTTCAGGTACTGTAATTATATTTATTTTTCGGAAAGCAGTGTGAGAGCTTTTCATCAATATCAGAGACCTATGTATAACTCAAATTGCAGTTGATGGTAGTGAGAGTGCCACAACTTCTTCAACTTTCTTAGTTCGGATTTAATATCTCTTGTGGCAGTGAGAGTGCCACTTTTCTTTTCGTTTCTTATTTTGGATTTTTTATTATTTGTTTTTAATTTTAAAAACGAACTCAGCAACTCATGAAGACATTGGACATTGATTTATTTGGACAGTAACAGATGCTCAGATTGTTGTTGCAGTTATTAAAATTGTATTTCATTGTTATTTGGGGTTATATTTTGGGTTGGATTTTTATTTCATTTTTTTCTTTAATATGTAATAGTGTTTGGTTTTTGTTTGTTTCCTTCTTCTGTGAGAGAGAGTGAGGAGTGAATTTATTTATTTTCTTTTAAGTTACTTGATATTGATAGGTTTATTTTTGTTAATTTATTTTTATTTTATTTATTTTTGTAGTTGTTGTTTTATTATGTGTTGGGGAGGTTTAGCGTGATTGGGCACTATTCCCCACAGGCTCAGGGAATTATACCCCTTTGAATGCTCCCCTTGTTATCCGACACCTGTTTTAGGTGTTGTGTTGAGCATTCTCAGGGCGTGGCGAAGGTGGAGAGCCGGGCCTGTCGGGGGACAGGAGCGGGGCGGGCGGATTGCGGTTTTGGGGTTCAGGAGACGTCCTGGTGCGAAATGGGGTCAGGATAGGGGTTATTCATGCCTTGTCCCCATACCCAAGGGTTCCGATCTTAATGGACAGGTGCCGAGGCCTTCCTCAACAGCTCATCCCACCTTGGCGGTGTTATGTAATGCCAAATCTATTAAAAACAAGACAGCTATTATAGCTGACCTTGTTGGATCAACTGATCTGGCTTGCATCACCGAGACCTGGCTGGATGAAATCCTAGGTCCTATATTGGCCTCGGCAGTTCCAGCCGGGTTCTCGGTGATGCACCGACCAAGGTTGGATCATAGGGGCGGGGGTGTGGCCATTATGTTTAAGACTGAGCTGGGCCTTGTGGATGTGCCACTGGGAAGCACCAGATCCTTTGAATATATTCTGGGAGAGGGTGTAGGCTGTGGGATTCTCCTCGTTTACCGTCCATCAGGTGATGGTGGAGAATTCCTGCAGGAGATGGCAGACTTCATCGTCGACATGGTGTTGAGGTTTCCCAGACTAATAGTTCTGGGGTACTTCAATGCCTGGGTTGACGATGAACTCTCACATTTTGGTCAAAATCTCCTCCAGCTGATGATGATGCTGGGCCTAACACAGGTTGTTACCTCCTCGACCCATGTAAAAGGTCATTCATTGGATCTGGTCTTCCTTTTGGGTATGAGACCGCTGATCTGGGGGTGGAACCAGTTAGCTGGTCTGACCATCACACCATAAGGTTCAGTTTCAGGGCACCCCCAATAGGTCTGCCACTACGGAGATGATTCGGTACCGCCCTCTAAGGGGTATAAAACCCATTGACCTAATGGCGGTACTGGACCTGTCGGGCCTGTCGAGTGAATGCATGAGTCCAGATGATCTCAAACTATCCTATAATAAGGCTGTGGGAGATGCTCTGGACAAGATTGCTCCTGTTCATGTTCGGCCTCTCACCCTCCGTCCAAGGAGCCCTTGGTTTGGCGGCTCCTTGAAGGAGTTAAGGCGTATTGGCCGAAGGTTGGAGAGAGTCTGGCGGAAGTCCGGTAATAATCCTGACAGGCTTAGGTTGATGGCACATTACGATGGCTATCAATCAGAAATCACCCGTAAGAAGGCAGAGTTCCTGTCCAGAGAGTTTTCTGCTGCACAAAACCGACCGGCTCAGCTTTTCCAGACTGTGGACAGATTGTGCAATCCAGTCTGCCTCCAGCCCAGAGAAGCTTTTTCTCAACTAAGATGCGAGGAGTTTGCTCGGTTCTTTGCAGATAAGGTTGCCAGCATCAGATCTGGTATCGGTCCGACCTCTCCTATAGCAGATTGCAGTGGTCGACAGGAAGTGATATGTACTCGGTCTGTCTAGTCAGAGTTTCACCGGCTGGAGTTCAGTGACATTGTGAAGATCATCCAAACACTGCGACCAACCAGTTGTAGTTTGGATCCGGGCCCTACACCTCTCTTATTAGAATGTGTGGAAGTTATTTGCCCAATCCTTGCTGACATTGTCTGGAAGTCTTTGGAGAGGGGGGCGTCTTTCCTGACCCCCTCAAGGAGGCGGTCATTCGACCACTCCTTAAAAAACCCTCCTTAGATCCAGATTGTCTAGCTAACTACCGGCCTATCTCTAACCTGCCATTTGTTGGTAAGGTTATTGAAAAGGCAGTTGCGTTGCAATTGGATGATCATCTTATAACTCACAATGTCTATGATACTCTTCAGTCTGGTTTTAGGAAGAAGCATAGTACGGAGACTGCTCTTGTCAAGGTATTGAGTGATCTCCTAATGGCCAGAGATCAAAAGGCATGTACCATTCTGGTCCTTCTCGATCTCTCTGCTGCATTTGACACTGTAGACCATGGTGTGCTATTGGATCACCTGTGGATTTATTGTGGGCAGTCTGGTACACTCCTCAAATGGTTTCATTCTTACCTCACAGACAGGTTCCAGAGAGTTGCCACTGGAATTTATTCCTCTGGCGCTCACTCCCTGCCTTGTGGGGTACCGCAGGGCTCCATTTTAGCTCCCATGTTGTTTACAGTGTATATGCTGCCATTGGGAGAAATCATCAGACGATACAGTTTTCACTGCTATGCAGATGATACCCAGCTGTATCTGTCTTTTCTGCCCGGCCAGGATGATGCACTCTCCGTACTGAACAATTGCCTTGCTGAGATCAGAATCTGGATGAGTTCCAGCTGGCTGAGACTGAATCCGGATAAGACTGAGGTATTGGTAGTGGACCCAAGTCGTCCGGGGGCAGGTTTGGGAGCTGGACAACCATCAGGCTTGTTACTTGGTGGTATGTCGCTCCCTACCTCCGATCAGCTGCAAAATCTGGGCGTTATTTTTGATGGCGGTTTGACCCTAAATTCTCAGGTGTCAGCTGTCGTCAAATCCTCTTTTTACCATCCGAGGAATATCGCCCGGGTGAAACACCTGGTTCCTCTGGGTGATCTTCCAACATTGGTCCATGCCTTTGTCACTACCCGTCTTGATTACTGCAGCTCCCTTTACCTAGGGATACCTGGGGTTGACATCCGCCACCTGCAGCTGGTGCAGAACGCGGCGGCCAGGCTCTTGACTGGTACACTTTGAACCAGTCATATTACACCTGTGCTCCGCGAACTGCACTGGCTGCCTGTTAGGTGGCGGATCACCTTTAAGGTTGGTTTACGAACCTTCAAAGCTCTACATGACCAGGGACCTGGTTACCTGAAAGATCTCCTGATTCCCTACTGCCCCCTCCGTCCTCTCCGCTCCGCCAATGAGGGATTGCTAGAGATTCCCAGGGTTCGATTAAAGACATCAGGATCTCGTGCTTTTGCTTTTTCAGCACCAACCCTGTGGAATTCTCTACCTCATTGGTTGAGAGACTGCCCAACCGTCAATAGTTTTAAAACTGGTTTGAAAACATATTTATTTAGTTTGGTGTTTATTTAGTAATGGTTGTTACATTTTAATGCTGTTTTAAAACTTTTTATTATTATGCATTCGTTTAATGTGCAGCGCCTTGGATTTGAAAGGCGCTATAAAATTAAAGTTGATTTGATTTGACTTACTTACTACAAGGAGCGCACGTCTGGAGCTCAGGGAGAGGTTCGCCAGCTGCACCTGGCTGACCTGCAGCCAAGCGAATGATTGGCAGGTGGATTACTTCCTGCATTGATCTCTGCTATATGTTGGTGGGTAGGGAGCCTCTTGGAGTGCTAAGGGCTCATTCCACCCGCTTTACCACTGCATTGGTGGCTGCTTCTAGTGTTGTCCCTATCTAGGAAGTCTGCAGGGCTGCTACCTGGAAGTCAGCACACACCTTCCTTTCCCATTACCACAGTGACCTCGAGACACACCAGGATGCTGGTTTTGGGGCCTCTGTTCTCCAGTCTCTGTTTCCTAAATAGGGGGTGCACCGCATTCCTTCCCTCCTCCCGGAGAACTGCTAGTAGTCTGTCAGATAGTGTGGACAGAACAAGTTATTCACGTCCCTAGAAACACGTTTCTCACCTTTAACAGTAGTTCAAGGAGTGCCATATGTTGTTCATGCACACAGACCCACCCAACCTCCCCTGGCTCAGGCACACAACACTGCTTTCTGCGTGCAAGATCTGGCGTTATGGGGGCGGAGCTGAGGGATATACCACCTGGGTGGGTGGGAGGAGCCAACTAGATGACTTTCCGGCATCTCTTAAAGGGGAAAGGACACTGCCAGATAGTGTGGATGAACAACATATACCACTCCTAGAACTACTGGTACAGGTGAGTAACCTATGTTTCTAGGGACGTGGCTATGTTGTTCAATCCACACTTTGTGGCAGGTTCCTTGCCGCTTTAAATGTTGCCAGAAGGTGTTCAAGCTGGCACCTCCCACCCACCCAGGTGGTAAAACCATCGGCTCCGCCCCATGATGCCAGATCTTCTCTACCGCTTGGAAGCTCAGGTTCCCTCCTTAGCTCTCTGCATTTTTAGGCCTGGATCCTAATTCGGAAGTACCGAAAATTATTTTAAAGTTCTCTACACTTACGTCTTCATCTTCCCTCCAGGTTGCGATGGACAAATCCACTCCTGGCTTCCGTCGGTGTCCTTGCGGGCAGAAAAAATCCCAGACCAACCCGGACTCCATGTGCATTTATTGCCTGGGTCTTGCTCACGATCCGCAGGCCCGCGATCTTTGCGAGTCTTTCACAGCTCCGGTTCTGGAGGACCGCTCTGCCCGACTACAACTACGGCACCCCGAGAAACGGTACCCGGCGGTGAAGTTAAAGGAGGCCCGTTGGGCAGTGGCCGTGGCTGCCGGCTCCACGGAGTTGCTGGAGCAGTTGATCACCCTCGAGGAGGAGGCGGCTCAGGCTGCATCATCTTCCTCCTCTGCCTCTGCGTTTATACCGCTCTCCTTGGGCTCCTCCTACACTGCTTCTTTCAAGGAGCTTTGCCAGTCCCTCTCCGCCAAGGGAGAAGGACCATCGGTACACACCAGTAGGTCTAAGAAAAAAGGACCGAAAGGTAAGTCCCACCATCAACGTTCGTGGGAGCGGGAGATATCCCCTTCACGGACCGTCGCCTCTCGACTTCGGTCGAGGTTGCGGCTAAGGCCACCGGCTTCATGGTGTCCCCGGAAGGTCAGCCAGCTGAGACACCTGGTGATGCGGCCGAGATTTTTCTCGACCCGTTGGACGGGTTGTCAACTGGAGAAGCCAACAACCCTTCTTCACCGGTTCCCCCGGTGGTAACCGAGGACTTGCCTGTGCCTCTTGTGCTGAAGTCCCTGGTCAAGGATCCTGAACTGAGGGATGAGTGAGGTTCCCCCGCCCCCTCGTTGACCCACCCTCGCCGATCCCGAAGGTCTCGGTCTCGGTCCTCTTCCATGTCTGGTAGATCCCGCCGACATCGGCGGTCTCGGTCTCGGCACCATGGAAAGCAGCGTCACCACTCGTCCTCTTCGGAGGATAGGCTCCGACGTAAGTTGCGCCGGCGCTATGAGGACATGATGTGGCAACAACTCTTGTTGGCCGGAAGGCCATCTCCAGAAGATCAAGAAATCCCTGGACTCGGTCACGTCTGCCCAGAAGGACAAAGGCTGCCAGCAGCAGCATAAGCCCTTTCGCCCTTCCACCCCTGCGGCACGTCCGGCCCAGCAGCACCAATAACAGGGCCAGCAGGCTCACACTTGGTGCCCCAAGGCCACGTCTGCCAATTCCTTCAGTAGGAAGTCTGGAGGAAAGGGTCCAGGCAGCCCCTCAGCCAGCCCTTCCTCCAAGCCTGCCCAGTGACGGGTTGAGGGGTGTCACCCCCAACCTCATCGCTCCTCCCCAGGTTCTCCCCATGGGAGGACGGCTCCGACACTTCCTTTCCCCCGGTCCACTATCACCATGGACCGCTGGGTGCTGGAAATGGTCGGCAGGGGTCTGCCTCTGGAATTCGAGCAGTCCTCTCCCTATCAAGCTGTCGCCCCATGGGGGGCTATGAACTCCGCAGCCTCTCTTGTCGGCTCGTCGAGCTGACATTGCTCTGCTCCTCCAGAAGGAGGTGATCAGCGAGGTGGCGGATCCTCCTCCAGACCCGAGGTTTGTGTCCGGGTACTTCCTGGTCCCAAAGCGGACGGGGGGCTGGCGCCCATTCTGAACTTGCATGATCTGAACAAGTTCCTAGGCCACGCACCTTCAGGATGGTCACTCCGGCTCGAGATCATTCCATCCTTGGAACTAGGCATGTGGTTCTGCTCTCTGGATCTCCAGGATGCATTCTTTCACATCCCAATCCATCCATCTCATCAGCGATTCTTCCGCTTCAGAGCAGAGGGATCTCTTTACGAGTTCCAGGCCATGCTCTTCGGCCTTTCTCCAGCTTCCAGGGTCTTCACCAAATGCATGGCAGTGGTGACAGCATTCCTGCGGTGCTGAGGGGTTCGGGTGTACTCTTACCTGGATGACTGGCTGATTGCAGCCCCCTCCAGGTTGGAGGTGGAGCGGTCCAGGGATCTGGCCCTCCAGGTCTGCTATCGGATTGGCCTCCTGATCGAGGCCAAATCGGAACTCGTGCCATCGCAGGTGATTCAGTTCATTGGGGCAGAGCTCGACTCTGTTTGAGCCAGAGCCCGGCTCCCGGCGGACAGGGCCGAGGTCCTTTCCTCCTTTGCCCAATCATTTCCGATTGGGCAATTGCGCCAGGCCCGGGACGTCCTGCGCCTTCTGGGCCTCATAGTGGCCTGCACCAGCATGGTCCGTTGGGCCCACTGGCATATGCGCTCCCTGCAGTGGGGGTTGGCCAGCCAGTGGTCACAGCGCTCAGGTCATTTGGACCAGCCAGTGACAGTGACCCAAAACATGTGGGACGGCCTGCGGTGATGGCTCGTCCCAGCTCATCTGCAGGAGGGTATCCCATTTGTCCGCCCCAAACCAATGGTCATTCTAATGACCGATGCCTCTCTGATGGGTTGGGGTGCCCATCTGGGAGATCTCCGGGCCCATGGCCTCTGGTCCCCTCAGGATTCTTGATGCCACATCAACCTGCTGGAGCTTCGAGCAGTTCGACTAGCCCTCACCGCCTTCGCTCCGTTTATACGGGGTCAGGTGGTCCAGGTCCAGACGGACAACACCATGACCATGTACTATCTCAACCATCAGGACGGGATGCACTCCTTGCCTCTGTGCAAGGAAGCTCTCCGCATTTGGTCTCTCGTGATCTGCCTGAAGGCGGATCTCCTAGCCATCTATGTGGCAGGAGCCTCCAACAGTCTGGCCGATGCCTTCAGCCGGAGAGGCGCTGCATCTCATGAGTGGTCTCTCTTGCCGGAGGTAGTGCAAGACCTGTTCTCCCATTGGGGCACCCCCCAGGTGGACCTGTTGCCTCAGGGAATGAAGCTGAGGCTGTTTCACCCGCCCCCTCAGCAAGGCTCGCTGCAGGGAGATGCCTTCTCGAGGCTGTGGACCCTGGACCTCTTTTACGCCTTCCCTCCATTTCCCTTGATCCACAAGGTGCTTCTCAAGGTGAAGAGGGACAAGGCGCAGGTGATTCTGGTTGCCCCAGACTGGCCTCGCCAGTTCTGGTACCCAGATCTCCTCAGCTTCAGCTCCAGGCTCCCGAGGCTGCTTCTAGCCCACCCAGATCTGATCTCAGTCGACATGGGGAAGGTTCTCCATCCGGACCTTCAATCCCTGCACCTGGCGGCCTAGTTTCTGAGCGGCTAGAGTTCCAGGCCTTGGGTCTTCCTGACGAGGTCCTCAACGTCATTGAGGCATCCCATAAGGAGTCGACCAGAAAATGCTACCCCTTCAAATACATAGATACATAGATACATAGACAGTGTCGGCAGATAAGGGCCTATGGCCCACCCAGTCTGCCCATTTGAGCTTGTAAGTTCAGTTTGTTTTCCTAGAAGTCTGTTGCACCTTACCCCTGACCTCCAGAATTCCTTTATGTCTATCCCATGCATTCTAAATCCTGATTGTTTCAGCCCCACACCACTTCCTCTGGCAGGGTGTTCCACTTGTCCACCACCGTTCTGTGAAGAAATTCTTTCTCATGTTTCCTCTGAATCGTCCTCCTCCAACTTCATCCCATGCCCTCTAGTCCTGGAACATCTTTTTCGCTTAAAAATAGTGTTTTCCTGCACCCTGTTCCTCCCTGTAAGATACTTGTATGTCTCTATCATATCCCTCTCTCCTCCTCTCCTCCAGGAGTACATGTTCAGTTCCTTCAACCTGTCTTCATAGGACTTGTGATGCAATGCATGCACCATCTTTGTTGCCCTCCTCTGAACCTTCTCTACCCTGTCTATGTCCTTACGTAGGTATGGTCTCCAGAACTGTACACTGTATTCCAGGTGGGGCCTCACTAGTGTCTTGTATAGCGGAATTATGACCTCCCTTTTCCTGCTGGTAATACCCCTGCCTATACATCCCAACATCCTATTTGCTTTACCTGCTGCCTTGTCACACTGTTTCCCTACCTTGAGGTCATCAGAGATGATAACCCCAAGATCTCCATTTGGTGTCAGGACAAGGGGTTGGACCCCTCTTCCTGTCCATTGGCTATTATTTTGGACTACCTGTGGTCCCTTTCTCAGCTAGGGCTTCGGTCGACGACCCTTAAGGTGCACCTGGCAGCCATCTCTGCTTACCGGGCGCAGGCCGGCAAGCAGTCGGTGGTGCAGGAGAAGGTGGTCTGGCACTTTTTCAAAGGCCTAGACCACATATCCCCTCCAGTGTGAGAACCTCCACCTCCGTGGGATCTACTGCTGGTATTGGCTAAGCTCATGGGCAAGCTAATCAAACCGATGCACAGGTGTGACATCTCTCACCTGTCGTGGAAGACCGCCTTCTTGGTGGCTAATACGTCAGCCAGAAGGATGGGAGAGCTTCAGGCGCTTTCCATCGAGCCTCCCTACCTGGTCTTCCACAGGGACAAGGTTGTCCGCCCCCACCCGAAGTTCCTTCCAAAGATGATGTCGGAGTTTTACCTTAACCAGTTGTTAACTCTGCTGGTGTTCTACCCCAATCACACCTCAGAGGCCAAATATAGGCTCCATTCCTTGGACCCTAGAAGGGCTCTCGCTTATTATAAGGAGCAGACGGCTGAAGTTTGGGGAGAGGTTCGCCAGCTGTTTGTCACCTGCGCTGAAGCCGCACCTGGCAGACCTGCAGCCAAGTGGACGATAAGCAGGTGGGTCACCTCCTGCATAGATCTCTGCTATAGGTTGGCAGGCATGGAGCCTCCCAAAGGAATAAGAGCTCATTCTGCCCGCCATACCGCTGCTTTGGTGGCTGCTTCTAGGGATGTCCCTATCCAAGAAATCTGCAGGGCTGCTACCTGGAAGTCAGCACACACCTTTATTTCCCATTACCACATTGACCTAGAGTCATGCCGGGATGCTGGTTTTGGGACCTCGGTTCTCCAGTCCTTATTTCCCAAGTAGGGGGTGTGCGCCTTGCCTCCCTCCTCCCAGAGAACTGTTAGGAGTCTGCGACAAAATGTGGATTGAACACATCCACGTCCCTAGAAATGCAGGTTACCCACCTGTAACAGGAGTTCTAGGAGTGGTATATGTTGTTCATCCACACAACCCACCAACCTCCCGGCGATTTCAACCTGGCTGGCCGAATAGATCTGTGTGTCATGGAAGGAGCCAAGGGTTTTACCACCCGGGTGGGTGGGAGCAGCCAGCTTGAAGACCTTCCGACAAGATTTAAAGTGGCAAGGAACCTGCCACAAAGTGTGGATGAACAACATATACCACTCCTAGAACTCCTGTTACAGGTGAGTAACCTGTATTTTCTACTCATTAAGTCAGCATGGCACTGCTTATTTTTTGACTGTGAAAGGGAAAGCAGGACGTTCCCCCCTCCTTTTGATTTTCTCTTTGGGGTTGATTTCAGTTGAAGATACACAGTATATATATATTTTTATAGGTCCACCAAAAACATCTTGATATTATTACTGTACCTCAATGGTGTTGTGTCGTTTTCTAGTCTTTATTTAGGTGCTAAGAGAGTTTAATGTGTCTGATGTTTTACTGCTATTTCATTTTTCACTATCCTTTCCCACAGTATGTTGCCTTTTTGTCTACATCTATCATCTTGATGGGGGGTACTGAGACACTGTGACTGACTTTGTCTTATATGGTGCCAGCAACCACTTGGTGTTTCATGTGATATATGTCAATGCCAGAAGCCTCAAAGCTTCTGATTTCCACATGGTCCCAGTGCCTGCAGCATACAAGACCAAAGAGTGTGGATCTATAGCAGAGATACTCAAGAAAATAAAAAGTTACTGATAAGTAAATTTCCTGTTGTAGACTTCCATAGAGAGGACTATTAAATGGAGTTCGTAATTTTGAAAGGGCTGCTCTTTTTTAAAATTGTCTTTCTTGTTACACGCAGGGCATGTGATTCCATCAGACAACATTCTTCCCATTATCCTGTGCAGTGGCCCCTCTGGCCAGCAGTTGGAGTTCACCTATCAGAACCGAGACCTCCCTCAGATGGTAGCTACTTGGTTTAGCTTTTATGTTTTATCTTTTGTCTTCTATTTGTAGCGTTTGTAATGTTGGACTGCGGAATATGTTTTTCTCCCTCTTGCTGTTGAATGTGAGATAGCCTAATGTCTGTGGATTGAGCAGATGAATGCACCAGGAATGTAATGGCTTTACCGGTATTGAGTCAGTTCTCAAAATGGTTTCTCTCTGCTAGCTGATGTCTACATTCCCTGCTCTGCTTGGACTCAGCCAGAGATCAGAGTTTGGTGATCTTTGAAGATTTCTCTTTCATCGGGCCACACCATTGGAACTACATCTGCATTAGCACTAGGACCACACAGAAACATTTAGAAGCCAGGGGCCACCCACGACAGCATCATGCTCCTGCGTCTACATAAAAGTGGGTGTCCCCCTCTCTCTCTCTTTCTCTCTCTCTCTCTCTCCTCAGTTCTTTTCCCACCATCAATCATACTCGTCGGACCTGCCACAGAAACATTGACCATTAGCCACTGTCGGTTATTACTTTCTACCTTAGAATAATTATTAGTTGAGTGATTTTTGGTGCCCTGTATGCCACCGAAAGAACCGCCACAGTTGTTTCGGTTTTGTGAGTGCAAAGAGAAGATTTACAAGGATGAGTCACACAAAGCGTGTGCCTGCTGTCGAGGCCTTGCTCACAACATAAAAGCTGATGAGATTTGCAGGGGCTTCAACTCTGCTACCAGGCAACCTTGGAAAGGAGTGCTGGAAAAGTTTCTTTGAAAGAAAACTGTGACAGCGATGGAAAAACAGATGAAGGAAAACTTGTTTTGCCTGCCCCATTGAGCAAATCGCGGTCATCGAAACGCAAGAAAAATAGATGATCTTCAAGGGTATCTCAGTCATCGGGTCATACCATTGGAACTTCACCATCGGTGAAGCAGGTTCCACATAGAAGGTTTTCCAGCAGTACAACTGGGGCCATCCACACCAAAGTCCCTTGCCGACGTCATCAACCCTATTAAGGCTTGAGTGGCCCTGCTCCCTCCTCAGTTCTTTCCCACCATCGACTCAAATTGCATGGGTCTCTAAGGAAGCTCCATCGCAGTTTGTGCCAATTTTGCCTACACTTTTTTCTTTTACTTTAGTTTTTAGAATCTCTTTTTTGCAAGAGATTACTTTACCTCATTTATATCGAAAGTTACACCTTCCACATCTCTCTTTCATTGCTGCTGCTGCGGAAAGAAGACTGCATCTTCAGACAACCACAACCTCTATGTCTGCTGTCTTGGGCTTGACCACAAAGTTTCTGACTGAGCTCTGCCAAAAATGTAATCTCACAACACTTAGGCAATGCAAAAAGACTTTGAAGAAATTCCTCATGGAACAGCAGGTAGCCAGTTTTGGTCAGGGGTCCTCTGGGGTCCCTCCTTCCCAGTCGCCAGTGGGTTTGTCGCGCTCCCAGGCCTCAAATGCGCAAGACAAGCCCTTGGGGAAAAGTCACAAAAAAGACTGCAACTAGGACTGCTTCTCCCGGCGGCGCTCCTGCTTCCTGATGGCTTCTTCTTCCTCATCTGGGAGTACTCCACTGGCTGTGGCTGTACCGACACCTTCTGTTGTCCAGGCCTCTGCTTCTTCCAGGCCCCTACTGACAGTGTCTCATTCTGCTTCACAGGGAGGTCAGCCATCAACCCTCGGGTCATGGACGTCAGCCCCTCTGTCTTGGCCTGATCCTTCACCAGGCCCTCAGATGTCGGGATGCTCAGGCTCTCAAGACCCGTTGGATGGTGCTTTGCACCTTGTGCTGGCGACTCCTCTGCGATCATCACACCATTCTCCTGCCATTGACCTCAACACTATTTTCACTCAGATAACTACAGCTCTGGTAGGATCCCTGGCACCGTTGACCACACCATCGTCGTCAGTGCTGCTTAGGCCTTCTTGGTCTGCACCCCACAGGGCACCGTCGGTCCCTCCCTTGTTGAACCTTAAGTTAGAACAGGTTGACGTCGAAGAGTAATATCACCTTAACCTTATCCTCCCTGAGGAAGAGGAGGAGGAGGAGGAACCTTTTTCCTCATATAGGTCTGCTGTTCTTTGGTGAGCGATGACTTTCTTAAACATACTCTCAGGTCCCTCCTGAAGAACCTGCCTTTTTTAATGTTATGAAGCAGCTGTCCACAGCTATGGGCTTCCATACTGAGGAAGAGGATGCCACCAGGAAAGATCTGGGGACTTCTTGGAGATCCCAGAATCTCCTTCTAAGACCATTCCTTCTGTTCTACCAGCTCTCAGGAATGCTACCATTGCAGCATAGCACAGCCCAGATATGGTTCTTGCTATGCCTCACAGGGCAGATAAATTCTATCATGCCTCCCAGGGCCTGCCTTATTATGCTTCCCAACCTGAGACCAATTCTGTGGTAATCAAAATGGCACATGACAGGTCCAAGATACCCAAGCACTTTAGCTCCCCCCCCCCGACAGGGAATCCAGATGGATCGACCTTTGGGGTAAGAGGGTTTTTAGGGATTGGATATGTTGTTCTATCCACACTTCTTAGCATGTCCTTTCCCTTTAAATATCTTGCCAGAAGCTCTCAAAGCTGGCTCCTCCCACCCACTCGGGTGGTATAACCCTCGGCTCTGCCCCATGACACCAGATCTTCCTTTCCGCTGGAAGATTCAGGTTCCCCCCTTACCGCTCCCTTGCTGAGTAGGCCCTAGAGCTCCAAAACTCAGTTTTATCGCTGATTAAGATTCTCTGAATCTCTCCGAACAAATTTAGTATTGCGACCGCGATGGAGGACAAGTCCTCGACTGGGTTCTGCTGGTGTCCCTGCGGGCAGAAAATTTCACGAACGGGCCCGTATGCCACTTGCGTGTACTGCCTGGGTCACAATCATGATACTCAGGCCTGCAATCTATGTCGTTCTTTGCATCCAAATGTTTTGGATGACCGCTTTGCGCATCTCCAGCTCGGATGTCCGGAAAAACAGCACCTGCCGGTGAATTCGAAGGATGCCCGCTATGCGATCTCCATGGCCGTGGGGCCCACGGAACAGTTGGAACAGATGAAGGCCTTTGAAGAAGAGGCAGCTCACGCCGCTGAACTCTCATCTTTGCTCTCAGTTTTTTTCCACTTAAACTGGGCTCATCATTCTCTGGTTCCTTCAAGGAGCTTTGCCAATCCCTTCCCACTTGTGGGGAGGGCCTCAGCTGTCATGTCTCTCAATCCCGTAAGAAGGATACGAAGGAACCAAGCGATTCCACATCTCATCGACTTTGATCTTGGAACAGAGAGCGATCTCAGTCCCAGGAGTCTCCTGGTTTGACTTCGTTTGATGTTATGGCCTCAGCCACCAACCTCAAGGTGATCCCGTCAAGTCAGCTGGCCCAGACGCAGGACGACAATCCTGTCAAGATTGTTCTCGACCCCATTGATCCATTGTTGACCGATGAGGCTGACAACTCCTCCTGATGGGCCTCACCAATGAGGAAACCCAGCTTGCTGGGAAAACCCCAGTGGTGGTTGGTCCTGACCTGGAGGAGCCGAGGTTCTCTCCATCTCCTCCTGAACGTCCCGTTGGACCCCCCGATGGTCCTCATCCAGGTTCAGGACATCCTCGACCGAAAGGCTGAGGAAGTCACATAAGCGGCGCTCCAAGAAGCGGCGTTGCCGCCACTCGTCCTCTCCTCAGATGAGGAGAGGCTCCGACGCAGGCTGCATCGGCGCTGAGGACCTCTTGTGGCAACAGCTAGTTATGTCCGGCTCAAAGTCGGTCCCTTCTACCCGGCCATTACCTGGCTGTCACCCTCCAGGCTGTCGACGACCACTCCAGAATCAGTTGTCGCCACCCCTCCGCATGCGGAGCTGGTGACGACCCTCCCGACTCATCTGAATTTGGTCTCTCCACCTATCTTGGCGGAGCTGCCACCTAAGCAGCCTCCCTCGGGGGCTTCTCCCAAGGAGTCTCAGCCTGGCAAAAGGCCTCCCTCACAGGCTGTCCGTTACCCTCACTCTCAACTGTCCGTGGTGGGTCGGGAGTGACTCTGGTGGTAGGACACTTTACCTGGACTCTTCGGAGTCTGAGGACTCCGAGCTGGCATCTCATCCTCGCGACAATGATGCCATGAGTCTTTCTACAGATGAGGGGCCCACCTCTTTCATGGGTATTCTCCGCCTCATCTCCGAGTCCACAGGGATGAAGTTGGAACCTGTTGAAAAACGGGTAGGATACCCTTTAACTGATATCCTCAGAAAAGGGGATTCTCTGACAGAGGACTTCCCAGTGGCCAAAGCCATTGTCGGCCAAGCCCTAGAGCATTGGCAGCACCTGGCCTCCTGCCCCGCACTTTCCGCCAGGATGACCCGCAAATATGTGATACGCACCGGCTCCCTATCAGGGTTCACACAGCATCCCTCGGCTGAGGGAGTGGTGACCGAGTCAGTGTTCAGGTGATTGGGGAATTCAGGGGACATGGATAGACTACCAGACAAAGAGTCCCAAGAAGCTGGACCATTCTGCCCACAAAGTCTATGCTGTCTCATTGCTCAGTCTCCATCAGATGAGCTCGGCCGTGATCATGGCACACTTCTCTCCTGCCCTGTTGGGCTGCTTGGATGAGGTGCTTCCTCATCTCCCTTCGTACCTTCAGACCACGGTCAAGCAGATTCAGGACTAGGATCAGGCTGTTGCCAGGGAACAACTCCAAATTGCCTTGGACGTCGCGGATTCCTGTGCCTGTTTGGTAATGGCCGTGGTCATCATTCGCCACAGGGCTTGGTTGTGGGTCTCTCCTTTCACGGCCGATACCCAGCACAAGTTGGCGGATGTTCTGTTCCTGAGTACTGACTTATTCCACCCGGGAGTGGACCGTCACCTCGAATGTATTGAGAAGATCAGTACCACACTGGGCTCCGCTATGTCCACCCAAAAGGAATCCCAGGGTTCCAAAAAGTAGGAGAAAAAGCCTTTTTGGCCTTCTGCCCCTGCGACCAAGCAGCTCCAGTTTCAGTCTGGGCGACAGCAGTAGGCCCAGTCTTGGCGCCCTCGGCCCAAGCCAGGAGCCCAGTCAGCCTGCAAACGGGGCGGAGGGGGATCCAAGCAGTCCTGCTCCCGGACCCTCCTCTTCCAGGCCTGCTCACTGACGGGATGGGAGTGTTCAGCCCCACACCCGTCACAACCACTCTGGGTCCTCCCGTGGGCGGCCAGCTCTGCCAGTTCCTTTCCGCCTGGTCTGCTGTCACAATGGACAGGTGGGTTCTGGAGGTTGTTGGTTAGGGACTGCCCCTGGAGTTCAAGCAGTACCCTCCCAGCTGAGCCCGCACCCCATGGGAGGCAAGGGTATCAGTGTACACTCAGTTGGTTCTTTGAGATGGCATCACCCAACTCCTCTGATCTGAGTCACAGATTCCCCAGTTGACCCATTGTTTGTTTCCAGGTACTTCCTACTCCCCAAACGGATGGGGGGCTGGCGCCCCATTCTGGATCTGCATGACCTGAACCAGTATCTCAGGTCGCGCACCTTTCAGATGGTAACTCTGTCCCAGATCGTACCATCTCTCGAGCAGGACATGTGTTTCTGCTCCCTGGCTCTTCAGGACGCGTTCTTTCACGTCCCGATCTGTCCATCACATCGGAGGTTCCTCCACTTTCGAGTGGAGGGAATCCTTTACAAGTTCCAAGCCACGCTGTTCGGCCTTTCATCGGCCCCCAGAGTCTTCAGCAAATGTATCGTAGTGGTGGCAGCCCATCTTCAGCGTCAAGGGGTCAGAGTATACCCATACCTCGACAATTGGCTAATAGTGGTCCCTCCAGGTTGGAGGTAGAGAGGTCCAGGGATCTGGCCCTCCAGACCTGTCTCAGACATGGCCTCCTGGTCAAGAAAGCCAAGTTGGAACTCGTGCCATCACAGGTAATCTGCTTCATAGAGGCAGAGCTCAACTGTTGCCGAGTCACAGCCAGGCTCCTGGCAGAAAAGGTGGAGGTTCTCACCTTCTTTGCACAATCATTTCTGGTTGGGCAATTGCGCCCTGCTCAGGACTTCCTGCACCCTCTGGGTTACATGGCGGCCTTCACATCCATGGTCCGATGGGCCTGGTGGCATATGTGCCCCATTCAGTGGAGGCTGGCCAGTCAGTGGTCCCATCTACAGGGTCATCTCAACCAGCTAGTCACAGTAACCCAGAGGTTGTGGGACGCTCTCCAGTGGTGGACCATCCTGGAACATCTGCAGGGCGGGATCCTGTTTGTCTGCCCCAAGCCGACAGTCGTCCTTACGACCGATGCCTCTCTCACTGGCTGGGGAGCGCACATGGGGAACCACGGGGTCCACGGGCTCTGGAACCCTGAGGAATCCCAATATCACATCAACCTGCTGGAGGTCCGAGCAGTCCGGCTGGTGCTGACTGCATTAGCTCCATTTGTGCGGGGTCAAGTGGTTCAGGTTCAGATGGACAATACCACGACCATGCACTATCTCAACAAGCATGGCAGTACGCACTCCCAGTCTCTGTGCAGGGAAGCACTCTGCATTTGGGCACTCGTGAGCCATCTGGAGGCGGATCTCCTTGCCATCCATGTGGCAGGAGCCTCAAATCGACTCGTGGACACCTCAGCCGTGTGAGCAAGGCATCCCACGAGTGGTCTCTCTATCGGGTAGTTAACAGTCTGTTCTCCCAGTGGGGCACCCCTCAGGTGGACCTGTTCACCTCAGGAGAACACAAAGCTGAGGCTGTTTCATGCCCGCCCCAGCAGGATTCGCTGCACGGGATGCCTTCTCGAGGCTGTGGACCCCAGGCCTCTTCTACACCTTCCCTCCATTTTCCTTGATCCACAAGGTGCTTCTCAAGGTGAGGAGGGACAAGGCACAGAGTGATCCTGGTAGCCCCAGATTGGCCATGCCAGTTCTGGTATCCAGATCTCCTCAGCCTCAGTGCCAGGCTCCCGAGGCGTCTTCCAGCACTCCTGGACCTGATCTCATTAAATCAGGGGAAGGTATTCCATCTGGACCTTCAATCCCTGCACCTAACAGCCTGGTACCTGAGCAGCTAGACTTCCAGGCTTTGGGTCTTTCTGATGATGTCCTCACCGTTGTTGAGATGTCTAGGAAGGAGTCAACCAGGAGATGCTATGCCTTCAAATGGAAAAGATTTTCCATTTGGTGTCAGGGCAAGGGCTTGGATTCTGATTCATGCTGTGTGGCCAGTATCCTCTACTACCTGTGGTCTCTCTTCAAAGGAGGTCTTAGGATGACAACCCTAAAGGTGCACCTGGCAGCCATCTCTGCTTACCGGGCGCAGGCCGGTCAGCTGACGGTGGTGCAGGAGAAGGTGGTCTGACACTTTTTCAAGGGCCTCGATCACATATCCCCTCTGGTACAAGAACCACCACCTTCGTGGGATCTACTGCTGGTACTGGCAAAGCTCATGGACAAGCCATTTGAACCGATGCACAGGTGTGATATCTCACACCTGTCGTGGAAGACCACCATCCTGGAAGCTATAATGTCAGCCAGAAGAATTGAGGAGCTCCAGGTGCTCTCTGTAGAGTCTCCTTACCTGGTCTTCCACAGGGACAAGGTTGTCCTGCGCCCCAACCCGAAGTTCCTTCAGAAGGTTGTGTCGTAGTTGCACCTTAATCAGGTGTTGACTCTGCTGGTGTATTATCCAAATTACACCTCGGAGGTCGAGTACAGTCTCCATACTCTGGACCTGAGATGAGCGCTCTCTTATTATAAGAAGTGGATGGCTTAAGTTCGGGGAGAGGTTCACCAGCTGTTTGTCACCTACGCTGAAGCCACACCTGGCAGACCTGCAGCCAAGCAGATGATTGGCAGATAGATTACATCATGCATTGATCTCTGCTGTAGGTTATCGGGTAGGGAGTCTCCCGTAGGGCTAATGGCTCATTCCACCCGCCATACTGCTGCGTCGGTGGCTGCTTCTAGGGATGTCCCTGTCCAGGATATCTGCAGGGCAGTCGGCAAACACTTTCATTACCCATTACCACATCGACCTTGAGTCACGGCGGGATGCTGATTTTGGAGCATGAGTTCTCCAATCTCTGTTCCCTAAGTTGGGGTGTGCGCCTCGCCTCCCTCTTCCTGCAGAACTGGTAGGAGTCTGCCAAGAAGTGTGGATAGAACAACATATTCACGTCCCTAGAAACACAGGTTACACACCTGTAACAGTAGTTCTAGGAGTGGTATATGTTGTTTAGCCACACTGACCCACCCTAACCTCCCTGGCCGGAGCACAACCTCTGCTTCCAGCGGGCAAGATCTGGCGTCATGGGGTGGAGCTGAGGGTTATACCACCCAGGTGGGTGGGTGGGTGGAGGAGCCAGCTTTGAGACCTTCTGGCAAGATATTTAAAGGGAAAGGACATGCCAAGAAGTGTGGATGAACAACATATACCACTCCTGGAACTACTGTTACAGGTGAGTAACCTGTGTTTATGCCGCCTCCACCTTGGGACTTTACATTGCTAATTATTTGTCCCATATGGGCAAAATACCAGAAGACATCTAGAAAAGGGCAAGGTGACCGCTCAAGTCCTCCCAGAATGTTCCCAGGAACAGAAGGTTCTTGCGTCCTTACAGGCCACTGAGGATATTAGTAAACACCTCCTTGGGGCCTTGTACGACATTTCTGATACTGGTTCCAGGGCTGCTGCTACAGGTATTTGCCTTCATAGGCACATCTGACTGAGGGTCTTGGGTTTCACAACAGATTTCCAGCAGAAGGTGCTGAATGCCCCCTTCAGTGGCTCAAAGCTCTTCAGGCCAGATGTCCAGGACATCATTAATGACTTATATGCATCTGGTAGAATTATTAAGTTTGTCCATTCACTCTACCATACGCAGCCTGGAAGCAGACAGCACCCATCCTTTTGTAAGGTGTCCCACAAGTCTGGTAAGGTCTCCCATCCCCAGGGCAAACAGAAGGCTACTTGTGCCTTGCATACCCACCTGCTCTGCTGGCCCTGCCGCAAAACGACCCAGAGGCAACAGGTCAGCCCCAGCGGCCAGATCAGCCTCTGCGTGATTCCTTGCTAGACTTCCCTCTTCCATTCCCCGATCAAGAGGTGGTGGTCAGAGGTTGATTCTCCCTCCATCTCAGTCAATGGAGAATCATAATTTAAGATGCTTGGATTCTTCAGATTATAGAATGGGGTCACACTTTGGAGCTTTTAGAACAGCCTCTGGAGACACCTCCAAAACCCTCCACCCACCCTCCATCCCGTGCAATGGTTCTTCGTGATGAGTTACAGTCCCTTGTGCAGAAGAGGGCCATCGAGCCAGTGCTGAGGTGGCAGAAGAACAGGGGATTGTATTTCACATTCCAGGTTCTTCCTAGTCCCCCAAAAGAACCAGAGATCTGAGGCCTATTCTAGAGCTCAGAGACCTGAACCTTTATATCCAGTACAAAAAATTCCACATGGTCACTCTTCCAGGTCTGCTGCCCCTGCTCAAGCAGGGTGACTGACTGTGCTCCCTATATATGCAGGACACATACCTGCATATCTCAGTTTGCCCTCCGCTCATGCGGTTTCTTTTTCAGGGAGAACATTACCAATTCATTGTCTTGCCCTTTGGCATATCCTCTGCGTCACAG
Organism: Neoceratodus forsteri; assembly: GCA_016271365.2. Lineage (NCBI taxonomy): Eukaryota > Metazoa > Chordata > Ceratodontiformes > Ceratodontidae > Neoceratodus > Neoceratodus forsteri. Next base: position 1,339,899,830 of record CM028131.1, read on the forward strand.
GTCTTTACAAAATGCTTAGCAGCAGTAGCTACTGCCCTTCAGCAAGTAGGCCTGTACATCTTCCCCTACCTGAATGACTGGCTTCTCAAAGCTCCGTCCCAAGGTCAGCTCTTCCGGACCCTCCAGAGGACCCTCCAGCTGTTTCACTCCCTGAACATCACTGTCAGCCTGCCCAAGTTCATTTTGATCTCTTCCTAGAGGCTGCAGTATATAGGGGTGGTTCTGCACTTAGCACAGGGCAGTTCCTTCCTGCCTCAAGACAGGGCAGAGTGACTCATTTCCCAGGCTCAGGAGGTGGCCCAGAGCAGTTATGTTTCTGTGAGTGTGTACTTCAGGCTACTAGGTCTCATGACTGTGCCTAATTCTACAGTTCCCTTGGCCAGACTGCACTTGCGGGTGCTCCAGTGGACTCTCCAGGTGCAGTGGGACCAACACATGGATGACCTGGAGCAGCTAGTGCTGGTCTCTTCTCTGGTCCGCAAGGTGCTCCAGTGGTGGATGGAACCCCAAAACCTGTTAAGATGGGTCCCATTCCTGATCTCCTCTCCCCCAGCAGATTCTCACTATGGATGCCTCCGGCTTGGGCTGGGGTGCGCACCTGGCTCCCTTTCAGACTCAGGGGACATGGTCACAGATTAAGAAGTCCCTCCATATAAACGTCCTCGAGATGTGGGTAGTCCTGTATGACATGCAGGCTTTTCAGCTCCACCTCCTTCCGGGTCATCTGTTGATTCAGTCAGACAATGTCAGTGTTGTCTACTACGTCAACAAGCAGTGGGGACGCATTCATACCCCCTGTGCAGGGAGGCCATGAGAGTCTGGTACTGTGCACTGGACCACAGCCTGAACCTCTCAGCAGTCCATGTTCAAGGCATACTGAACACCCTGGCGGACAGCCTCAGCTGGGCTCAGTCCAGGATGCACGAATGGGAACTTATGTCATCCATCACTGAAGTTCCATTCAACAGATGGAGTCATCCAGAGCTGGAGCTTTTTGCGTTCCCACTCAACGTAAAACTGCGCAGTTCTAGGGGTGTGGATATGGTGTACTTATCCACACTTCTAGCAGAATTCCTTTCCTTTTAAGATTTGCCGGAAGGTCTTCAAGCTGGCATCCTGCGTGGCACTGCCCCATGACATCAGATCTTCCTTTCTGTTGTAAGAGACAGGTTACTTCCATTACGCTCTGCATTTTTGTAGGCCCTGTCTTTGCTTTTCAATATTTTCACTTATGGTCTTCAGGCTGTTTCAGTGTTTTTTCTCCATGCTCGTGCCATGGACTTCTCAGTGCAGAAGTCAGCACCTGGTTTTAAACTTTGTCCATGTGTGCAGAAAATGTCTTGCATGGACCCTCATGCCACGTGCGTTTACTACCTGTACCAGGACCATGCCCTCCAGGCTTGTGGCCGCACTCTGCATCCCTCTACTCTGGAGAACTGGTACGCCAGACTTTTGCTGGGTCGCCCTGATGAACAGCACCCTCTGGTTTGCTCCAGGGACGCTCATAAGGCAGTCTTCATGGATGCGGGGTCTGCTGAACAAATGGCTACTTTCGAAGAAGCTGCCACCCAGACAGCCATCCTCGGTGTCTGAATTGGTCCATCTGGGCTTTGACGCCTCTTTTACAGGGGCATTCTGGGACTTGTGTCAGTCCCTTCCCACCCTTGAGGAGGGCCCTGCTCTGTCTAAACCCAAGAAGGATTGCAAATGCAAAACGAAAGAGTCCAATCGCAGGTTGTGGGATTACGAGCACACTCTGGCGTTGGATTCCCACGTTCCTGCTTTAACGTTTCTCGACGATTCAGCTTTGGCCAAGCCTTCAGTCCAGGCCACTGCAATTTTTCTTCACCCAGACCCGATCAACCTTTTGTCACAGGGTGAAGGGGCTACTTCCCTCTCCAGGACTCCAGTCCTGACCTTGCAGTCCCAGGGCAGGTCGGATCAGCCCACTGATCTGGTCCCTAACCCATGGGACATCGAGCTTGCGCGGGGTGACAGGCATCCCTCACCAGTTCCGGCTCTCCTCACTATCTGGACCATCGGCGGTCGAGGTCTGGAACCCATAGCTTGAGGTTGAATAGACCTCGCTGAAGTTGATGTTCATGCTTTCAGGCAAGCATCGTTGCTGCTACTCCTCCTCTTCGAGGGAGGAACGGCTCCAGCGCAAGTTGCGGCGGTGCTATGAGGAGCTTATGTGGCAACAGCTCCTTTTGGCTGCTGGGTCTAAGCTGGTGGTGGCTCACTTCCCGGCACTCCCATGGTTGCCACCTTGGCCCAAACTGATTCCAGCCATTCTGCGCATTCAGGTGGAACCACCACCAGTTCAGGCGAAGGATGGTCTCCATTCAAGGATTCCTGCACTACTCCCGAGCTTCCTTGGCGGTTATCGGTCACTAGGGCAATGAACCCTGCAAGGTTATCAGCGACTCGGGGGGGGGGGGGTCTGCCGGTCTTTAACAAATCCTCAGAATTGGAGGCTTCCTCCATGTACACCAAGCCGGTCAGCCTGGAGTTGGGTGAGGATTTGTCGAGGGACCATGATCCCACCTCTTTCAGGGCCACTCTGCTTCATCTCCAAGGCCACAAGGATCCAGTTGGAGTCCATCCAGAAATGGATCAAGTATCCTCTCACCGAGAGACTCAACCGGGACAGCTCCCCAGGGTTTGCTTTCCCGGTGGCTGAGGCCATTCTTGAGCCCATGTTAGAACTCTGGCAGCATCCAGCTTCCTGCCTTACTCCATCGGCCCATATGGCTCGCAAGTACACAGTCCCTATGGGCTCTCTCTCCAGGTTTACAGATCACCCCTCGGCCAAGGGCCTGGTTGCTGACTCAGTGTTTTCACCAGATGAGCAATGTCAGGCATGTTGATAAGCCCCCTGAAAAGAATCCAAGAAATCGGATCACACAACCAAGAAGGTGTATGCTGCCTCTTCTCTCAGCCTCAGGCAGGCAAGTTTGGCCTCGATGATGGCTCACTTCACTAATGCCCTGTTGGGCACCCTGGATGGGGTGCTTCCTCTGCTTCTGGGTGACTTTCAGATGACTGTCAAGCAGGTCTGGGATCAGGGCCAAGCAGTGACCAAACACCACCTCCAGATGGCCCTGGACGTCAGCGATTCTTGTGCCAGGTCGGTGGCCATGGCTGAAGCTATGCATTGACAGGCTTGGCTTTGTATCTCGACATTACAGAGGATACCCAGCCCAAAGTGGTGGATGTCCCTTTGTTGGGCACCGATTTTTTTTTTGGCCCAGGGTGGCTGGTCCTCTCACTAGAATTGAGAAGTCCAACGCCACCTTGGATTCCGTCACCTTGACCCAAAAGGACATAGGCTCCAAACCCCAGAAAAAGTCCTTTTGGCCCCATCCTGCTCCCACAGCCAAGCCTTCCCCAACCCTGGCTGGGCACCAGCAGATCTTCCTGGACATAAAGTCTCCACCACTCATTCACACTAATGGGAACCTGCGCCGGAGGCACTAGGACCCAGCGGGAGCAAACTTTTTGCTAGAGGATCGGCACCAGAGATGGAGCCCCAAGGAGCGACACTGCAGCCTCAGCTCGTGCGGTAATGACTATCTTGAGGCGCACCTCCAACTGCCTCTGTTCCTTTTTTCCCGCCATGACAGTGCACTTCAGTGATGATGTCGGTCGCTGAGTCAAACTTCAAACTAGCAGCATAGTTTTCAGTTTTATTGTTTTGTAATAATATCTTGAATAAAGTACTGCTTAGTATATATTTATTCTTATTAAAGGAAGAAGTCTCAGCCTACATTGACTGAGTCGACCATGAGTGGGTCAGGTGATGGTAGGGAGACTTTGTGAAAGCTGTTCAGTCAGCCGGGCTGGGTCCTGTCCGCCGCCTTCTCCGGAGGGGGGTCTGACAACGGACAGTCCAGTGCCCGAGGGGTGGCGGCCCTCGAAAGCATAAAAGTAAACGGTCGCACTCTCGGCACCATTCAGCCTCAAGCTCTTCTTGACCCACAAGTCAAAGAGAGGCATCACTCGAGGTTGCCCCCTGCTGTGTCTGCGTGTAGATGGTCAGTTATTGGGGCTAGTTGCCGGTCTCCTCCTTCGGAGTCGCCAGTTTCTGTTTCTGGTGCCCAACGTCTTCGACGTCGGAGCCCTACCCCGCCCTCTGGTAGGTCTTCAGATGAGCATTTTCATCAGTGGGCTGCTGTGATGGAGCAATGGACTCGGAGGTTGGTCCATCTGCCTGGCCGAGTCACTCAGAGAGCCTTGGGCTTTCGGGAGATCAGGTAGGCGGTTGAGCCTCCCTAGTCATGCAGCTCATCTTGATGCCATCGACTCTGCGGCCCAGTGTTTCCCCCTCACACGGCTGCAGGCGCGGGGCCCACACCATTCCTCTATCTCCTGGTATTCATTCTTCTTTCTCCTCAAATCCTGTTTTTCAGAGCCTTGGGATGTTTTCGATGCCTTCAGCATCAGTGGCCTTCGGCACCATTTTGGCGTAATCGTCAGTCGGCGCCATCCTCTGCGTTGTTGGGGTTGTCGGCGCCATCTTCGGCACCATGCGGCTTCTTGCCACTGTCCTCGGTGCCATGTGGCTTCTCGGCACCGTCTTCGGTGGCTTGCTTTTTTTGGCGGCATGCTTCTCTTCAGTGCCGAGACCTGTTTGGGTGTCATCCAGTCTTCAGGGCTCCTCTTCTTTGAATCCTTTCCCTTCATTTCCTTCTGATTTTCATTTCTTTCCTGTTCATACAATCCCTTCTGGACTGTCAGGAGATGACACTGAGCCTGACCCAGACCTTAGGTTGGGCAATGATGTAGAAGGAACAGGATCAATCCTGCTGCAGAGCCTGTAGTCGAGGACCTGTCATTTAAGTCTCCACTGAAAAACTTGAATTTCACTCTTTCTCTTCAGACTACAGATATCGATCCTGGGAAACTGTTAAGACTCCAATACCTCCATGTTCCGGAGATCCCTATGGATTTGACTCCTCTGGTACAGCCCTCCTTTGAGACGCTTTCTCAAATGGTATGGAATAATCCTGCTCTCATTCCTTCTGTGGCTAAGTCCATAGATAGGAAATATGCTGCTCCCAAGGATCGACCCATTTTAGCATCCCAAGCCTTTGCGGATCCTATTGTAGTCTTGGCAGAGAATGATAAGGTCGTCCTTCCCCAGACTACTACAGCTCGACCTATTAACAAAAATCTCGTAAGATAGACACTTTAGGTAAGAGAGTCTTTGCTGCTTCCACCCTAGATATGCATATTGCCAGCTACCAAGGATATTTCTCTCAATATGAGTATATTCTTTGGCATTCGGTCAAACAAATGGTTGAAGCTCTGCCAGAGTCAGACATTAATTCAGAGCTTCTGCAAACCATAACCAGAGGTATCGAGTCCAACAACCAGCAGGTTAAAGCAGCTACGAATGCCTTCGATACTACCTTACGAGCGGCGGCGGTGGGCATTTATACCCTCCGTCATTCCTGGCTGCGCACTTCAGGTTTCACGAGTGATGCCCTGCAACAGATCATGGCATTGTCTTTCGATGGTGTGTATCTCTTTGGCCCTCAAATAGAACAGGCTCTAGAGGCCACACAAAAGACTAGGTCAGCCATTAAATTGGTTCGACCTCTTCCCGCTCCCTCTCGAGGGGGTGTTAACAAACGCCAGTTTCATAACCGTCAGTCCTTTCGAGGCAAAGGCAGGGGAGGTTTTAATAAAAACCAAGCTCGTCAGCCTCAAAAGAAAACGCAGCAGAATGCGCAAGGACCCAAAACGCCCAGTGCTGCCTTCTGAGTTGTTGGCCCAAGTCCCACCTCATCTGCCTGAGGAGGACTCTTCCTCAGCGGTGGGAGGTCGTCTGACTCACTTCTACAATCAGTGGAAGTCCATAACCTTGGACAAATGGGTCCTCCGGATAATCCGCGAGGGGTATTCCCTCAGTCTTTTAGAGACCCCTTCAGATCGTCCCCCCAGACGACAGCCCAGGCTGTCAGTTCTTCAGTCAGAACTTCTCACCTCCAAGATATAAGGCCTTCTGATCAACAGGGCCATTTTGGACCTCAGAAAACTGAACAAATTTCTTCCCAAGGAGAAATTCAAAATGATATCATTAGGAACCCTGTTACCCTTGCTTCATCAACACAACTGGTTAGCCTCCTTGGACATGCAGGATGCTTACCAGCACATTCCTGTTCATCCAAATCATCACAAATACCTAAGGTTCGTGGCTTTGGGACAGCATTATCAGTTCAGAGTCCTGCCCTTTGGGCTATCCTAGGCACCACGAGTTTTTACAAAGTGTTGTGCAATTCTCACAGTGCATCTCAGGAAAATCAGAATACAGGTGTTCCCATATCTGGACAATTGGCTTCTAGCAAGTCCTTCCAGGCAGGGATTTCTAGACGTCGTAGCCACGGCTTCACAATTTCTCACGTCCATGGGAGTCCTGCTAAACCTCAAAAAATCACAGCTGCAGCCCTCCCAGAGGCTCCTTTTTATAGGAACTCTTTTGGATACCTCCTTTGCGAAAGCATTTCTTCCAGAGGACAGGAGGAGCGATATGCTTCAGATGGCCTGATACATCGGAGAGAGCAGCTCGGTTTCAGCTCTCTCGATGCAACAGATGCTAGGTCTCATGGCATCCTCGGTGTTCACTGTACCCATAGCACACCTCCACGTGAAAACCTCTTAGTACATGCTTAGTATTCAGTGGCCCCGACCACTCACCCTCAGTCCTTTCTCATCAAGGTGACAGAACCTCTGAAGAGATCACTCACCTGGTGGTCACAAGAGGACAATCTTCTGGAAGGGTATCCCTTTGCTCCTCTGGATCATCAGATTTCCATTACCACGGATGCGTCCCTGATGGGGTGGGGAGCTCACTGTCAGACTCTCCACATTCAAGGTACGTGGACTAAGGACGAGTCCCTTCACATAAATGTCTTAGAAATGAGAGCCATCCTTTATGCAGTCGGGCTTTGAAGAACATTCTCTGTGCGAGAACAGTCTCCTTCAAGCGGACAACAAAACAGTGATGTATTACATCAACAAGCAGGACAGTGTTCACTCTTACCCCTTATGCAGGGAAGCGATGAGGGTGTGGGAATGGTGCTTAGAGCACAAGGCTCTAATTCATGCGGTCTACCTGCCGGGGGTGCAGAACGAACTGACAGACCGTTTCAGCAGAACAGAGACAGATCCTCACGAACGGTCTCTTGACTCAGCCATAGCTCAGTCACTGTTCGCCGAGTGGGGAACTCCAGACCTGGACCTTTTTGCATCCCCATTCAACACAACACTGCCTCTCTTCTGCTCCAGAAATCCAGGGCTTGGCATTTTATGTTAGGATGCGTTCATGCTGCGGTGGACAAAACTCTTTCTATATGCCTTTCCGCCTCTTCCTCTAATTCAGAGAGTACTTCTCAAATTCTAGTCCCAGGGGGACAAAATGATCCTCATTGCTCCCTTCTGGCCTCGACAGATATGGTTTCCGCTACTCAACAGTATGTCGGAAACTCCTCTGAAACCGCTTCCCCTTCAGACGAACCTTCTGACTCAGGGGCCTGTGGTCCATCCCAATCTGAGATCGCTTCACCTTCACGCTTGGCTCCTGAAAAGATAGAAGTGAACAGGTTCCATGTCTCGCAGGTTTCAGATATTCTTCTGGCTGCACGCAAGCCAGCTACTAGGAAAACTTACACAGCCAAATGGAAGCGTTTTTCGCTCAGGTGTGCAAAATCCTCTTTGAATCCTTTTTCCTGCCCACCAGATAAAGTTCTAGAATACCTTTTAGATCTCTCAAATTCAGGTCTGCAATACTCTACAGTTAAGGTTCACTTTTGTGCCATTTCAGCTTATCATGAGCCAGTACTTTCCTTGTCACTGGCTCAGTTACCTGAGGTTAAGAGGTTTCTTAAGGGAATTCTGCATACCAGACCTCCTATAAGACGTCCAGTTGCAGCCTGGGACATTAATCTTGTGCTAGACATGCTCATTCGAAAACCTTTCGAGCCTCTAGCTACCTGTGAGTTAAAATTTCTCACTTGGAAGACGGCCTTCCTAGTGGCCATTACCACGGACCACAGGGTCTCTGAGATACATGCCTTGATCACAGACCCTCTGTATACTGTGTTTCATAAAGACAGAGTAGTTCTTAGGACCCATCCTAAGTTTCTCCCTAAAGTGGTTTCCATCTAAACCAACCTTTGGTCCTTCCTACTTACTTTGCGAACTTCCAAAATGAAAGAGAGTGTTCTCTTCATTCCTTGGACGTCAAAAGAGCTTTGCGTTTCTATCTAGATAGAACAGAAGACTTTCGCAAAGATCAACAACTGTTTGTTTCCTTCAGCGAGACCCGGCTGGGTCAACCTGTCACTCTCAGATGTATTTCAGCATGGCTGGTGGAATGCCTTCGCCACTGTTATTCCATGGTGCAGGTTAAGCTGGAGGGCAGAGTGTACGCTCACTCTACTAGAGTGGTCGTGGCATCCCTAGTGGAAATCCGCAATGTGCCCATTGCAGATATTTGTAATGCGGCCACCTGGAGCTCAGTGCATACTTTCGTCAAACACTTTGCCCTGGATGTCCATGTCAGACATCTTTCTTTTGGCAGAACCATCCTTAATGGACTCCTGTCCTAAAACTGTGAGCTCTTGGTCTCTCCTGCCGCCCTCTCGGGGGATTAATAGCTCGGTACTCTCCCATTAGTGTGAATGAGTGGTGGAGACTTTATGTCCAGGAAGATATGGAAATTACTTACCTACCGTAATTCTTGATCTTCTTGGATGATGCTGCACCACTCATTCACACACCCACCCACCATCCCCCAAGCTCACCTCTGTTGTTGGTCTTCACTCCCTCTATCTTTTGGCTGTGAAGACTTCTTTGTTGACCCTTCTTATATGGGTCATCCGGACTATCTTGTGTCTGTTTTTTTGGTTAGGTTATCCTTCTAGGTTAGTTACGCTGCACCTCCTCGGAAAAAAAGGTACTGAGGTGGTTGGAGGGTCGACGCCGAGATAGTCATTACCGCACAAGCTGAGGCTCGCGGTGCCGCTCCTCATGGCTCCAGCTCTGGCACTGATCCTCTAGCAAAACGTTTGCTCCCACTGGGTCCTAGTGCCTCTGGTGCAGGTTCCCATTAGTGTGGACGAGTGATGGAGACTCGTCCAAGAAGATCAAGAATTATGGTAGATATGTAATTTCCATTTCTGGTGTCCCATACCTAAGTCGGTCGCTTCCACAGTCAGTAAGCCTGGTGGACAGGGTCCAGCCACTTCCTCTGCGGGCCTGGCTTCCGCCTCCAAGTTGGCCCAGTGACAGGTTAAGGGGGTGCCCCTTCCCTGCCCATCCTGTCTCCTTCCATGGGGTGCTGGCTCCACCACTTTCTTTCTGCCTCGTCCAGTGTTACCACTGACAGGTAGGTGTTGGAAGTGGATCGACCAGGGGTTGCCTTTGGAGTTTGAGAATCTCCCACCCAGCTGAGCCCACACCCCTCGGGAGGATATGGTGTCCACAGACATGCTGACCACCCTTCGGGAGGACATCATCCAGTTCCTCTAGAAGGAGGTGGTGGTTTGTGTCCCAGACCGACCAGACAATTCATGGTTTGTTTCCAGATAGTTTCTGGCTCCAAACGGATGGAGGGGTTGGCACCACATCTTGGATCCGCACGACCCGAACATGTTTCTGTGGTAACTCACCTTCAGAATGATCACTGTGAACCAGATTATTTCATCCCTGGAAAAGAACATATGGTTCTGCTACCTGGACCTGCGGAATGCCTTCTTACAGGTCCCATCCATCCATCCCACCAGTGGTTCCATCGGTTCCACACAGAGGGGATCCTCTACGAGTTCCAGGCCATGCCCTTCGGCCTCTCCTCAATTTCAGGGTCTTCACCAAATGCATTGCAGTAGTGTCAGCCTTCCTGAGGTGCAGAGGGGTCTGGGTATACCCCTACCTGGATGACTGGCTAGTTGGAGGTCCCTCCAGGATGGAGGTAGATCAGTCCACCTGCTTTCACCTTGGCCTTTTGGTCAACAAGGCCTTCGGGTTGGACAGGGACTTCCTGTATCTCCTGGGCTTCTTGGCGGCCTGCACCTGCATGATCCGTTGGGCCCTTTGGAGAATGCACTTCCTTCAGTGGGAGTTCACCCGTCAGTGGTCTCAGCATCAGGGCCACCTCGACCAACTGGTCATGGTGACCCAGCCGATGTGGGATGCCATCCAGTAGTGGTTGGTCCCAGAACATCTTCAGGAAGGAGTCCTGTTTGTCCGTCTGGAGCTGACAGTCACTTTCATGACTGATGCCTTCCTGATGGTCTGGGGTGCTTACCTGGGGATCACAGGGTCCACGGCCTCTGGTCCCTCGAAGAGTCTCTTTGTCACATCATCCTGCTCGAGCTTTGGGCTGTTTGCCTGCTCTGGCAGCTTTCACTCCTCATCTTTGGGGTTAGGTTGTCCAGGTTCAGACGGACAACATGACGACCATGTTATACCTCAACAAGCAGGGCAGGATGCACTCCCTACTTCTGTGCAGGGAAGCTCTCTGCGTTTGGCCCCTCATGCTAAGTCTGCAGGCTGATCTGCTGGCCATTCATGTGGCCAGAGTGACCAGTCTGCTTGCGGATGCCGTCAGCTGTGTGGACGAGGTGTCTCACGAGTGGTCCCTTCATCAGGAGGTAGTGGGCAGTCTGTTCTCCCAGTGGGGTACACCTCAGGTGAACCTGTTTGCCTCCTGGGAGAACACCAAGCTTAAGCTGTTATGTGTCTGCCCCCCTCAGTGGGGAACACTGCAGGGGGATACCTTCATGAGGCTTTGGACCCTGGGCCTCTTTTATGCCTTCCCCTCCTTTTCTCTGATCCGCAAAGTCCTGCTCAAGGTTCAGAGGATAAGGCACAGATGATTCTGGTGGCTCTGGACTGGCTGTGCAGTTCTGGTACCCCGATCTCCCCGCAAGGAGCTGGACCCCTTTTCCTGTCCAGTGGCTAGCATCCTTGAATACCTATGGTCTCTGTCTCAGTTGGACCTTCGGTCGATGACCCTCAAGGTGCACCTGGCAGCCATCTCTGCATACTGGGCGCAGGTTGGTATGCCAATGGTGGCGCAGGAGAAGGTGTTTGAGCACTTCCTTAAGGGTCTTCGCCACATTTCCCCTCAAGTGCGTGAACCACCACCTTGGGACTTGTTGCTGATGTTGGCGATGCTTGTGAGCAAGGCATTCGAACTGATGCACAAGTGTGAGATGTCATACCGCCTTCTTGGTGGCTGTCACTTCTGCCAGAAAAATCAGTGAGCTCCATGTGCTCTTAGTGGAGTCTCCTTACTTGGTCTTCCACAGGGACAAGGTCGTCCTTCGCCCCAACTCAGAGTTCCTCCTGAAGGTTGTTTTGGAGTTTCACCTTAATTGGTGATCAGTCTCCCGGTGTACTTCACCAGCCACATCTCGGAGGCCGAGCACAGGCTCCCTACTTAGGACCTGTGGCGGGCGCTCTCCTGTTATAAGGAACGCATGGCTGGAATTCATGGAGAGGTTCGCCACCTGTTTGTCACCTGTGCTAAAGCTGCACCTAGCAGACTGGCAGCAAAGCAGATGATTGGCAGGTGGATTGTATCCTGCATCGACCTCTGTTATAGGTTGGCTGGAAGGGAGCCTCCCATAGGGCTTAGGGCTCATTCAACCAGACATACCGCTGCCTCAGTGGCTAATTCCAGAGACATCCTTATCTGGGAGAGCTGCAGGGCTACTACCTGGAAGTCAGCACACACTTTCATCCCCCACTACTACATCAACCTTGAGTCACACCGAGATTTGGGTTCTCAGTTCTCTAAGCTCTGTTCCCTAAATAAGGTGTGTGTGCCTTTCCCCCTTCTCCTGAACAACTACTAGGAGTCTGCCAGAAGTGCAGATAAGTGCACCATTCCCACGCCCCTAGAAAAATGAGTTACTCACCTGTAATTGTAGTTCTAGGAGTGATATATTGTGTATATCCACACAAGCATATAGTTGAGATACCAGTTCTCCGCCTCTGGGTGCCTGCGCCCTAAGTGAATGATTTTGAACTTCTTCACACTGAAACCCAGCTACTATGCCCTTGACTACTCCTCAAGTTTTCTCTAGTCCCTGCACATTCTTTCCGTCCCCTCTGGTGTGTCCACCTTATTCCAGATTTTGGTGTCGTCTACAAAAAATGTCATTTATAAAAACATTAAAGAGGACTGGTCCCACTACTAAGCCATGTGGCACCCCACTGGTCACTCTCTCTTCTCCGGACTGAACTTCATTTACCACCACCCCTGTCGCCTATCCCTTAACCAGTTAGTTACCCAGTTTACCAACTTTGGACCCACCCCTAAGCCGCCCAGTTTCCTTAGGACACTTCTGTGTAGAAGGTGTCAAACCCTTACTGAAGTCTAAGTAGGTCACGTCCACTGCCCCATGCTGATCTAGTTCCCTGGCCATAAATGTTTTCTACACCTGTGTAAAGTGTCCTTTAATTATTAATACTGTTCTTTTGTTTGAGGAAAGATCAAAGAGCTGTGATTTTGCTTCACTTCATTTTTTTCTCATTATTTCAGAATTGAGCCTGGGACATGGCTTTACCTTGAAAGATTTCTGCATTGTTGAGGGGTGGGGTAACTAAAAAAAGCTATGATCTGTGCCATGAATTTCAGGGGGTGGGGCGTCATGTTAATACAGTGGATTACTGCACAACCTCTCTGTCCCACACATGGATAGAATGGCTCATGTGAATGTGAAAAATGATTGCACTGAAAATAACAACAGAATAAGGAAACTTCTAGCATGGATTCCTCTTCTGAGATTTGTTTGTTTTTGTGCTCTTCCAGATGGATGAGGTAGGCCGGATTCTATCTAACTTGTGTAACGTGGTCCCAGGTGGGGTTGTGTGTTTCTTTCCATCCTATGAGTACGAGAAGCAGGTATATGCCCACTGGGAGAAGACAGGGGTACTCAGCCGCCTGGCAGCTAAAAAGAAGGTCAGTATTCAGCATTAAAGGTATTCCCCAGCTGGGGTCTTGCACACAAACACCCATGTACTCTCTCTCTCTCTCTCTCTCTGCACACAAGGGGGAGCTGGAGTTGTGTGGACTGGAGCATAACTACAGTTAGTGCTGTGGATAAGCAAGAAAATGCGTCATCTCCTTCAGTGAGTTTTATTAATGTGAAACCCTGTCTTTCTACATCATGCTGTCAAGAATTTCTTTTTGATGATTTTCATTGACAGCAAGTCACTTACAATTCCCTTGGAAATAGTAGACAAGTAACCAAAACTGGCATGAATGACTGTTGCCCTGTAAAGAAGATATCTGAAGATAAAAGGTGCAGTTGCTAAGTCTGGGGCAATATAGGGAGGGATACTGATACAGTTATATACATGGGGCAGTGAAGAGTAGGATACAGGTACAGTAGAAAAATGTTTGGAGTGGGGCAGTGAATAGCATGATAAAGTGTGAGACCGTGAAAAGACTGATACAGGTGCAGTCAGTGACAGCATATGGGCACAGAGGGGAGGATGCAAAGCATGGGGTCCTGAAGGAATTGCTATATGGGTAGAGACAATGCATGGGGGAGCAGTGTGCGGAAGGTTGCAGGTGTAGTGACAACATAAGGGCAGATGGGACAGAAGCAGGTGAGTTGAGAGCAGTCAGAGAGGGGAAGGATGGCATTTTTGCGGAACAGAGTGGTTGGGTACCACTCTGGCATGCTGGTGATCCGGGTTCACACCCTAAGCCCGGGATGTCAGGAGCTGAGGCCAGCAGGGAGGGCTTAGAGTGTCTGTCTGGATGCTGTCTTCCTGGTGGGGGCTGAAGGAGTGGCTACGTTGCACTGCACAGTAAGCAACACTAAGGTGAGGTGTGAAGTGCCCTGGATGATATGAGTGACCACAACTTGTTGGCACTCACCCCCAGGTCTAGTGCCATGTGGTTATACATAGGGAGTGGGTGGTGAGCGAGACACACTCCCTGAGGAAGGGGGTCGGACCTCGAAGCACCAGGGTTCTCAAGGGTTCGGTCGAATTGCTTTATTCTTTATTTAGCTTTTGTTGACCAGGTAGGTACACTAGACAATCTGTATGCCTATTTTCAGGTATGACCCGGGAGAGTACAATGAAAATACAGATTCAAACAAGGTACATAACAATAAGAGGGTCAATGTACAGAGTTACAAGAGAGCAAGATAAACATAGATAGTCTACAGTGAGCAGTAATAGGTAAAATATACTCATACATACAAAATAAATAGATTAACACATTCAATGATAATTACATTGCATGAGTGACCCTATTTACCAGGGCCACTTAATTCTTAAGCAGATGGCAATCAATCACATGCTACCCAGAGATTGAAGGACAGTAGGCAGTGGGTCAGAATGGGACCAATTTGTTGATACTGTTGTTACATTGCTTTGTTTTGCACAATACCTTACCTACAGAATATGAGTAGATTTGTAGCACTTTACTAGTTAGCCACTGGCACCCTTCTTAATGTGAGTGCCACCAATTATGTGCTGTTTCAATCAGTCAATCAATCAATCAAATCTTTATTTATTCAGGCGATCATCATTGAGCAAGGCTCATTTACAAGATGGACCTGATAAGGTCAAGGTTCGAGTTAAGTGCACAGCAATTACATCACATACTTATGAGACAGTTATATATACAGAAACAAGAAAATGTTATTTATAACACAATAATAAACAGAGATTTCACATGTTAAAGCTTGGCAAGAGAAAGTTAAACTAACATCTACAATATGTACAATACATATATATCACAATGAGGGCCATGACAGTCACTTACATAATGAGTACAAGGATGGTGAAGGGAATATTGGGTGCCATATACTGGCGGTGTCTGGCTGGAAGGAATATGCCATATGTGATTGGAATAAGGTTTTGTGGGATGACTGTTCTATCTCTAGCGGTAGCAACTGCATTTCTCTGAAGAAGGCTGTACAGTGCTGCTTGAAGGATGTAAATGGAATGATAATGGACAGTTTTAGGGATTTTTGTAGGGTGTTCCATGCTATGGCTAGAGAGTAGCTGATTGCTGCCCTCCCTATTTTGGTGTTGACTCTGGGCAATTTGAGCAGGGTGATATTGTTGCTTCTTAGGGCATAGGAGCTGGGAGTGGTCAGGTTGAAGCAGTCCAGGATATAGCTTGGGAGTTTTTTTGATAAAGCTCTGTAGATCCATAGAGCTGCATTTCTGCTCCTCCTGACATGAAGGGAAACCCATCCAACTGAATCATAGAGAGAACAATGGTGAGTATTATATGGCAGGTCTGTAATGAACCTTATTGCTCTATGGTATAAGGTATCCAACTAACTGTGTGGCCCATGGAATAGTGTTGGGATAGCTGCTGTTCAATAGATTTATCATCTGTTGGGGGATGGGGCAAATAACCAAATTTGCAGACAGTTAAAATAGCCAGTAGCATCACTACAGAGGATCAGCATGCTATTTTTGTTTTTCCATATTTTGTTTCTTCTTCTTCCAGTCCCCATTCTAGCAGTTGGGGCTATGGTGACTGCCTTTACACCTGGCATCATTGCCACTTTTTGATTTGCTGGCTGGGGGAGGCATAATTGCTAGACAGCACATACCCTCCCTCTATCCTCAGATGCCTCACCTCCATGACTAAGTCATCCTTCAGCTGGTCCCCGGATTCTGGGGATCACACACTTGAACTGAAGGGGGCAAGGACAACACTGTACTGTAAGGTAG
This sequence comes from Neoceratodus forsteri, assembly GCA_016271365.2. Taxonomy (NCBI): domain Eukaryota; kingdom Metazoa; phylum Chordata; order Ceratodontiformes; family Ceratodontidae; genus Neoceratodus; species Neoceratodus forsteri. Next base: position 1,339,915,556 of record CM028131.1, read on the forward strand.
TATGACTGGCGATGGTGGAGAATACTGGACCTCAGCTACTTGCGTAGCATAAAGCTTCTATGAATGCAGCATGGGCTTGTGCTTGCTGTTAATTTTGGTGTCAGTTTGTTTGCATTGGGGGGCTTCGCCTCTCACCCCCCCCCTTTTTTTTTAGCTCAACTCAAACAAACTAATACAAATACTAATACAAAATAACCAAAAATACAGTTTTGGGAGAGTAGCTTAACTTGAACTCTATGCTAATAGCCTAGGTCGGTGGAGGTCCGGTATTCTCCTTTATCACCATATGACTTTGCACAGAGAGTAATAGTAAAATGGAAAGATTGCAACAGGAGTCAGTCAAGACACATGTACAGTACAGCACAAAGTTTAAATCTTAAACTTGCAGAGCATCCAGCAAATAACAGTATCTGTGGATATAATGGATAGGATAGCTGTGGGACTGACTAATGACCTTTTGGTCTTATTTCCTCCCATTACATCTCATTACACGTTTGTACCTGTGACATAGGGCAGGGGGAGGAATGATATTGGTATAGTAAAAAGGCCTGAAATTAAGATATTTGTATTTAAAACAAATTGTAGATGTTCCTCTAAACATTCTTACTTCTTTACAATAAATCTTTTATTATTTTCTGCAGCATGCATTGGTCAACATAAATTGTACAATATTTTATTGTCACATGTATATGCCTTTAAGATGAAGGAATGTTTGTGCTCTTGAAATGAATATTGAATATTGAATGCATTGACATGCAGAAACTCTTCCATGAATCAATCTTCTCCATAGAGTTCCACTCTGGTCTTAGAGCCAGTGATGCTGGGACCCCACAGGAGCACAATATTTTTAGCCAGATGCCAGCCCTGGCTGTCAGTGGCAATGCATGTGTGACACTGTGTGGTGGCATGCTCTTACTAGTAACTGTTAGTGACACTGTAACTTATTTTAGTTCTGTTTTTCCCCATCAAGTGCACACTGTGGGTGCAGTTTTTCATACCTCAGTTCGTAACTCTCTTGTGTTTTTAATTTTCATTCTTTTCTGTCGGAATGGCTGTCTGCCAAGAGGTGTAAAAGAAATGGCCCTCCTTTCCATTGGTGTTTCTGTGGTAAAAATATTGTCACCACTGACCGGCATTTCATACCCCTGTCCTCCCTTGTGAAGGACCATTTTACGGACTCCTTTGATACCTGCTTCTCATTTGAACATCGCACCCTTGAGACTGTGTCGTCGAGGCACAGGTCAGGAAGCATAGGAAAACCAGGAGCAGTTGTAAAATTCTAACAAGTGATTTATTATTAACAGTAAAATAAAAATAAAAAATTGTTCAGTATAACTATTTACAAAGGCAGTATAAACAGAGAAAGTCCATCTGGGTTTCTTCTCAGTTTCCAATCTCAGACTCTGTGTTTCTCTTGCAAAAAAATGCGGCTCTGTTTTTATAAGTCTTTGCAACACCCACTCGTTAAGAAAACAACATGTTTCTCACACAGTGTTCTTGCAAGTTTCAACAAGTGCAGCAAGAGAAACATTGTGACCCAGAACTGACCTCTTGCTTATAGCTTCTCAGAGGGTTTGCAAACTAGCTTCTCAGGTTAACCCCTTGAGTACCAAACAGCTTTTTGCAGTCATTTCAACAGTATAACTATATACATTTTAGCAGTAAAACTGTATACATTTCTAAACTAAGGGATCCCAGTATCGGTTACATTTCCACATAATAATTCACATATATTTCTGTACCAGCAGATATGCAAGGAGGGAGAAAAGACAGAACAGCAAGAGAAGGTAGAGATGTAGCGAGAGGCAGAGAATTGCAAGCCTATCGAGGTGATCAAGTCCTAGGTCTCATGAGAAAATTTGGTTGCGCAACCAGACAAAGGAGAGACAGAAAAGAGGAGAATGGAACAGATAATTGCAATTACTCTTTCTGCAGAACAACTGGGACAGGGCCCTACTCAACCTTGTCACATAGCCCCCCCCCCCCTTACAGGAACCTGTTTTACAAAACAGGTTTCCAAAACTTTATTTAAATTCTACTTTAACATGACAATAGCTTATAATCCTTATAGGTCAGTGCATTTGCAGCAACCCTATTAGGCAAAAGACATACAGATTAACAGAGCAGTTAAGAGCAGACATGGTTAAGAAAATACAAAAAATAAAATAATTAGATATCATAGAAGAGTCGAGAAGTGCGTGGTCATCACCAATGGTGACTGTAAACAAAAAAGAAAGGGGTGTAAGAATCTGCCTTGATTTTAGGAACCTTAATCAAGTGTCAGAATTTGACAGTTATCCTATGCCCAGAACAGATGATTTGGTGGACAGACTGGGGAGTGCCAAGCATATCAGTACCCTTGATCTCACCAAGGGTTACTGGCAAATCCCACTGCTTACACCATCTGTCGTCGAGGCACAGGTCAGGAAGCATAGGAAAACCAGGAGCAGTTGTAAAATTTGAACAAGTGATTTATTATTAACAGTAAAATAAAAAAAATTGTTCAGTATAACTACAGTATTTACAAAGGCAGTATAAACAGAGAAAGTCCATCTGGGTTTCTTCTCAATTTCCAATCTCAGTCTCTGTGTTTCTCTTGTAAGCCATTACAGCTTTTTTTTATAAGTCTTTGCAACCCTTGCTTGTTAAGAAAGCAGCATGCTTCTCACACAGTGTTCTTGTAAGTTTCAACAAGTGCAGCAAAAAGTACATTGTGACCCCGAACTGACCTCTTGTTTACAGCATCTCAGAGAGTTTGCAAACTAACATCTCAGGGTAACCCCTTGAGTTTCAAACAGTTTTTTGCAATCATTTCAACAGTAAAACTATATACATTTCTAAACAAAGGGATCCCAGTAGTTACATTTCCACATAATGATTCACATATATTTCTATACCAGCAGATATGCAAGGAGGGAGAAAAGACAGAACAGGAGGAGAAGGTAGAGAGATAGCGAGAGGTAGAGAATTGCAAGACCGTTGGGGTGATCAAGTCCTAGGTCTCATGAGAAAATCTGGTTGCACAACCAGACAGAGAAGAGACAGAAAAGGAGAGAATAAAACAGATCATTGCAATTACTCTTTCTGCAGAACAACTGGGACAGGGCCCTATTCAACCCAGTCACAGACTCAATAGCTGAAATTGGGTCGCTCTCTGACCACTTTTGGGGGCATGCCTCAGACTAGGAAGACCCAAGGTAGCTCATTTCACTGTTTCTCCTAGGTCCCCTCCCCATCCACACTGGGGGTCATGACGGAGTCTACGGTAGTGGTGTTGGGCATACCCTCCACACCTTCTGGGTATCCAGGGGGAGAACCCATCATGACCATGGAGGTACGAGGCACCATGAGGGGAAGGACGGGCTGGGGGTACAGTGTGTCACCCTGGAGATGGGCTCTGGAGTCACGATCCTTACTGCAGTAGTGTGCAGATCTCCGACACAGGGGGAGGAGTTGGTTAAGACTCTTGGGGAAGCCATTGTCCGAGTGGCATGTTAGTATAACCCCCCTGTCACCGGGGGTTACTAGAATCCCACTTAGATCTAGTGGCAGGCAGGGAAAGGCAGCTTGTGAGACACCAGTTAAATGGGTTTCACACTGTCTCACTCTGTCCTCAGTCTCAACTGAGCTGGAGGGATGACATCATATATAATTCTTGCAGCAGCATAAGCCACATTGGAATGCTACAGCAAGGGGTTAGCCTAGAACTTTGGGGATTTTTCAGTCAGTCTTCAGCCAGGCTCAGAAAGTGAGGGAGGTGTGCTGCAGGTGGCAGCCTCTCAGAACTTAGCTGTGCTGTAGAGCTACCCAGAAGTAGAGGGTATGTGTTCTCACCCTAGATAGAGGCACAGAAGAAACATGACATAGTGGTAGAGACCGCTCCCCGGCTTGTTCCAGTGCCCCATCCTTGAAGGGGTTGGGGGAAGAGACCAGCAATTTCAGGGGCCATCCCCTGGCCCTGCAGAAGGAGGGAAAGCTGCCTGATGATTTGTAGAACAAGTACTGAGGTACCAAGATGTCTTTTTCTTTGCCAGAAGTCCTGGGGCACCTGCAAACCAGTTGGTGAGTCTGGTCTGCTATAGAGCCCATGTGTTCACTGAGACAGTGTGTAAAGTATCTGCTACTGTGGGGTCAGGGAAGGACAGCCAAGAACAGTACTTGATATCTGTGTATGACTAAAATGCATCTGAACAGTGGGGGTCTACAGGGATGGACATAGCCACTTAAAGAACATTATAAGTCAGGACACCAGTTAATGAAGAGTAGAGCGTTAAATGTGATATACGTTTGGAGATAGCATTCTACAAGCCAGAGAGGTTCACAAGAAAGGTGTTGATTCCAAATGAATGGCCGGGTATGGATTTGGGAGCGAGAGGTGGGAGACCCCCCCCATCTGGAGAAACCAGATTTGCCTCCACAGGTTCACTTTGGGCACCTATAGCTTTCTTCCGGGCACTTGGCCAGTGTTCGCAGAAAGTACCCAGACGTGGGATTGAGGATGATGTTTTCCCTTGTGGAGTTAGGAAGTGCTCATGGGTGGTGGAGGGAGCCACCAGATAAATATCCATGCCATATGGAGAAATGTCTCAGTGCTGGCCGAGGTGCCATGCCAGGGAATCCAGGAGAAGAGTACCAGTTTGGGCTTAGAGCCCAGTGTGTTCAGAACCTGAGGGTTACAGTGTTGTGAAGAAGATGTGCTCTAGTCTCCGTTAATCTGCATTACCAGGGAGTGTAGCGCTGTGGGGGTCCATCTATGCTTTATTATTCTGTTGTTGTTGTGAATAAAAGCCACACTCTAGAATCCCACTCCTGGTTTGGACATTTCAGTTATTGCTTCCTGTGTCCAGATTACCTGGATGCCCCTGTGCAGAGGTTTCGAACCTAGCCAAAATGCCGAGCAAGTTTTCCCCCCGAACCCAGGCAGCCAGGTAGTGGGTTACAAAATGGAGGCAGTGCACCGTGCTAATAAAAGAAAAAATAACATTAACCCGACCCCTGGCTGGTTACATTAGTGAGGGGAATGTGCTGCTAGTTGGTGACTTCAGTCTGCCAGGTGTGGACTGGAGCTTTGCAGCTTCAGCCAGAAGTAGGACTATCCTTAACTCCCTACAGTGGTCTTTTCTCAGGTAGCTAGTCAAAGAACCCACTCGAGATGGTGCAGTGCTGGACCTGGTGCTTATGAACAGGGACAGCATTGCAGACATCACAGTGGACAGTCCCCTGGGTACCTGTGCTCATTGTACAGTTTGGTTAAGCATTAAGACAGGAACAGAGACTAATCGCATGAAGACAAAGGTCCTGGACTTTAGAAGGGCAGATTTTAAAGAAATGGGCAATTGTGTCAAAACTGACTTGAAGTGGGATTGCCAGTGAGGGTGAAGGCACATGGGGGGTAAGGGAGGGTGAAATTAAAGTAGCCAACTTGTGTGAAGTAAGTCAGTAAAGCGGGGAGAGACAGCTATGGTTCTCTAAGAAATGACAAAGGTGGTGAAGGAAGAAAGGGTGGCATTCAGGAGGTATGAAAAAACACAAAGGGAGGAGGACAGGGAGGTATAGCTAGTAAAGGAGTGAGAAGCACACAAGGCAGTGAGGGGAGCCAAGGCACAGATATAGGAAAGAATTGCCAGAGAAGTCACTAAGAGGATAAGACTTTCTTCAGCTACATAATTGAGAAGAGTAAAGCAAGAGGAGGGATAGTGAGTCTTTGAAGGGCAGGAGGGGGTGGACTGCACAGAAGAGGACCAAGAAAAAGCAGACATCCTAAACAGATACAGTTCACCCATATCAGTGCGACAGTCATTTTGTCAACACCAATATGGGCACAAGCAATATGCTGCCCAGCATGTCTACGCCACAACTAACGATAACCTCCTCTGGGGCAGAAATTGTGTGGGCATAGAAAGTGGCATGACCAAGGGATGATCTAAAATCAAGATCACCCCTGTCATCGGCGCCCTAATTGCTGCGACAAAATTCAGTCATTGTTCTAACGGTGTACCAACAGGTACTTCGGTTCCGTCTTCGCAGTGCAGGGGATGGGGTGGGCACTACAGTGAGAAACAGGTACAGCTGGGGGGGGGAGGTGGACACAAGTCTTTTTAGTTTTTGTTGATCAGGAAAGGAGGACTAGACAATTCTGCCTATTTTCAGCATTGTCCCGGGGGCGGGGAATACAAATGGATGCCTACTGTCATTGAACAAAATTAAGCTGTTATTGGTATTTTTAGTGAATTTTGTAGCGACTAGTTTTTGAAGGAAAGCGTCCAAAAGGGACTTGCAGCTCAGAAGGTGGAGAAAGGTGTGATCAGAGAGGATATACCCAAGGTACTGCTGAGCCTGTAAGGAGCCCCTGCCCTCAGGTGTTCTTCCCCATGCTGAGGGATTTTGTTACCCTCAGGGTGAGCCAACTCCTCCCTTATGTAAAAGTAAAGATTGGTACACTAACCCGTAAGGTGACTAATAAGTGGGGATCAGTGATAAAGACTGAGTATTGGAAGATATGAAAATGATACTTACCATAATTGTTGATCTTGTGGAATATCTTCTCCATTGATTACCGTGCCCCACCCGCCATTCCACACTTAAACAAAGCTGGGACTTCTGGGCAGCTCACCCTGTTGGTGCTGGCAGCACCACAATAGGTACTGGACATCTCTCTAGTCACACCCCCTGTAGGGGTCTCTGACCTTGTGTAAATTAAAAAAGAGTCGGTCACTAGTTTGTGTACCCCCTTGAGAGAAAAATAAAATGGGCTGAGGGTCTTAAGCCCTCATACCATCAAAAAAAGGGGGTCTCTTGTGGAAGGTGGAAGAAAGCTCCTTCCGCCCTTTTCTTTCTTGTCTTCCTTCTCTCTGGCCAGAGTATCTACTGCACTAGCTCCCTGTGGTTGCCGAAGAAGCGGGTCTTTTTCTTTCATGCTGCAGTTTTCTGACTGTGTCAGACTTTTTGGTGGGTATCCCAGTACCTCTTATTTATTTGGCCTTAGCCCACTGCCATGTCCAGCGAGATGGGCGCAGCTGTACTCCTTCGCTGTCCAGCTTGGCAGTGCCGGATGCATTAAGTTTCCCCTTTCTTCTTCCCTGATGTAAGGCAAAGCAACATAACCAACTAATGAGCTTAATTATCTTTTCTGATTAGCATGGAGGGGTCTCCGTTTTTTCCAAGAATAGTGCCATTTCATTTACAAGGGGGTCCCATTTTGGACATCACCCTTATATTTTTTTGCCAGAGCCACATGCTCAAGGCTACTGCCCCCGTCTTCTGCCTACCCACCCCCGTCAGACTAGTGGTGTGAGGCTCTGGTTCTAATAACCCTTCTGTCCTTGTGCCACTTGATGTGCCCTGCCCTTATTAGTCTAAGGTTGGTGGTCAGGTTTATTGTGTTGCTTATTTTATTCTTGTATCCCTTTGGGCTAGACAGGACCTAGCGCTCTCTTGTTTTTTTCTCTCATAATGAAAGACAGAATTGAGGTAGTAAGGGAGCTGGCAGTGGTTATTAGCTGGCACGTGCAACACCACATAAGGTCCACAGGCGCCATCTGTACCCAACATCAGCCCCCTTCCTGCAGAAAGTTTGCTCCCGTGGGGTCTTAGTCCCTCCATTCCCAGATCAGTAAGTGGTAATCAATGCTGACGATATTCTGGAAGATCAACAGTTATGGTACGTAAAATACATAATTCTAGGATTGTGGATATGTTGTTCATCCACACTTATTGGCATGTCCCCTTTCCCTTTAAAGATTGCCAGAAGTCTTCACGCTGGCTCCTCCCAGCCACTCAGATGGTATAACCCTCGGCTCCACCCCATGACGCTAGAGCTTCCTTTCCGCTGGAAGATTCAGGTTGCCTCCTTCGTGCTCCTGCATTTTGTAGACCCTGGCTTCTAAACCTTTGGTTATTCCGAAACTTTGTCTAGTTCGTATTAGTGACCGCGACTCCTCTGCTTGATTATGGAACAAGTCTTCCCTGGATTCGCCTGTGTTTGTGCACAGAAAATGTTGCACACTGATTCCCACACCGTGCTTATACTGCTTGGGTGTCGCCATGACACCTCAAGTGACTTCTGTCTTGCATTTCACCCCAACGCCCTCAACGACCATCTCGCATACCTGAAGGTGGGGAGGCCGGAAAAATGGAACCCTCCAGTGAAGTTAAAGGAGGCTTGGTGGGCGGTTTCCGTGGCCGCGGGATCCACTGAGCAATTGGGGAATGCATGCAAGCCTTTGAGGAGGAAGCAGCCTGGGCCACTCATTCTTCCTCTCGGAGCTTCTTCATTCCGCTCAACCTGGGCTCCACTTTCCCGGATTCCTTGCGAGAGTTGTGCCAGTCTTTCCCAACTAAGGGAGTGGGTCCTGCAGGCATGCACTCCTCTCGGACCTGGGATCGTCTTCGTCTTGGCGAAGACGTTCTTGAGATCGGGAGAGATTTCAGTCCCAGGAGCCGGCAATCTCGACTTCGGTCAAAATTGCCTCTTCAGCCACTGGCTTCTCGGCTTTGCCATCTGGCCAGTCGACCGAAGTGCCGATCGACAAGGTCAAAATAGTCATCGACTTGATCGACCCATTGTCACCGACTCCAGTCGACGATTCTCTCAATTGGACTCTGGTCCTTTCTTTCCCTGATGAGGAGATCCAGCCCACTGGAAAACCCGTCAAGGAAGTGGTCCCCGACCCTGGGAAATCACCGGTCCCACCGGTGTCTCCTGAGCGACTGAATTGACCCATCCGATCTCGATTGAGGTCTAGGACCCTCTCGACCGACAGGCTGAGGAAGAGCCAAAAGCACTCGAAAAAGAGGCGACGCCATCAATCGTCCTCCTCGGATGAGGAGAGGCTCCGGTGGAAACTCCATCGGCGCCATGAGGCCCTCATGTGGCAACAGCTGATTTTGTCCAGGCACAAGCTGACCCTGGCTTCTATCCCGTCCATTACTTGGCTTTCGCCTCCCAGGCTGAAACCAACTCCCTCAGAGCCGATTAAGTTGGTTCCCCCACCCACGGAGCTGGCGAAGCCTCCGGTTTGGCCTATACTGGTCTCTCCACCGATTGTGGTGGAACTGCCGTCCAAGCAGTCTGTGGGAGGGGCTCCTTCTAAGGGAAATAGACCAGACCCCAGGCTTCCCCCGGCATCTTTCAGTCACTGTCACCCCAGACCGCCCTCGGTGGTTGAAGGTGACCTGGGCGGTCGACTGTTGTATCCAGATTCTTCAGATTCGAATGAGATCGGCCTACATTCTCATCCTGAGGATGACGAATCAGCTGGTGGGATAGAGATGGAGGAAGGTCCTCTGTCTTTTCAGGGCATTCTTCTCCTCGTCTCTGAGTCTACAGGGATGCCCCTGGAACCTATCCAGAAAAAGGTGGAGTACTCTCTCACGGACATCCTCAAGAGAGGGGATACCTCGACAGAGGCCTTTCCGGTTGCCGAGGCCATAGTTGGCCCAGCTCTAGAATTTTGGCAGTATACTGCCTCTTGTCCAGCTCCATCTGCCCGCATGGCCCGCAAATATGCAGTGCCCATGGGGTCCCTTGCAGGGTTCACAGAGCACCCTTCAGCCGAGAGCCTGGTGACTGCCTCTGTGTTCAAGCATTCTGGCAGTTCTGCTGACACTGACTGACCTCCCGAGAAGCAATCCAAAAACTTGGATCATTTGGCTTGAAAGGTCTGTGCGGCCTCATCTTTAGGCCTCCATCAGGTAAGTTTCACCGTCGTCATGGTACACTTCTCCCACACCTCCCCACAGACATGCAGACCATGGTCAAGCAGGTCTGGGATTAAGGACGGGCTGTTGCCAAACAGCAGCTTCAGACAGCCCTGGACACTGGGGATTCTTGTGCCCGTTCGATGGCAGCCACAGTTGCTTCTCGCTGCAGGGCTTGGCTGAGACTCTCCTCTTTCCCGGCAGCTACTCAGCACATACTAGCTGATGTGCCTTTCCTGGGTACTGACCTTTTCGGCCCAGGTGTGGCTGGTCACCTTCAGCGTATTGAGCAGTCCAATGCCACCTTGGGCACTACTTCTGCTAAAGGTTCTTAGAGTGAGAAGCAGCAGAAGAAGAAGAAGAAGTCTTTTCGGCACTCTTCCCCTGTGGCCCAGCAACCCTCCTTTCAAGGAGGGCAGCAGCAGCAGCTGGCTCAAGCTTGGCGCACCTGTCCCAAGCCCGGGCCTTCCCAGTTCCGTAAAGGAGGCCGAGGTTCAGGTCCTGGTTCATCCTCCTCCAAGCCTGCTCACTGACGGGCAGGGCTGCCACCCCTCTACCATCAAGTCAGTTTTGGGTCCTCCTGTGGGGGGCCGGCTCCACCACTTCCTTTCCGCCTGGTCTGCTGTCACCACGGACAGGTGGGTTTTGGAGGTGGTCAGTCAGGGACTGCCTCTGAAATTCGAGCAGTACCCTCCAAGGCGAGCCCACACCCCTCAGGAGGAAAGAGTATCCGTCCATACAGTCAGCTCTCCAAGTCTACATCGCTCAGCTCCTCCTCAAGGAGGCAGTAGCTTCAGTGGCGGATTCTCCAGCAGACCCAGGCTTCGTCTCCAGGTACTTCCTGGTGCCCAAGTGGACGGGGGGCTGGAACCCCATTCTAGATCTGCACGACCTGAATCAGTATCTCGGGTCACGCACCTTTTGGATGGTGACTCTGTCCCAGATCATACCATCCTTTGAGCAAAACATGTGGTTTTGTTCACTGGATCTGCAGGACGTGTTCTTTCATGTCCCAATCTGTCCATCTCATTGGCGGTTCCTCCACTTCAGAGCCAAAGGGACCCTATACGAGTTCCGAGCTATGCCATTCGGCCTGTCATCGGCCCAACGGGTCTTCACCAAATGCATCACAGTGGTGGTAGCCCTTCTCAGGTGTCGGGGGTCAAAATTTACCCCTACCTCGACGATTGGCTCTTAGTAGGTCCCACCCAGCAGGGGGGTGGAGAGGTCCAGGAACCTGGCCCTCTAGACCTGCTCCCAACTCAGCCTCTTGATCAATGAGGCCAAGTCGGAACTCATGCCTTCTCAGGTGGACAGGGCAGAGATTCTCTCCTCCTTTGCCCAATCATTTCTGGTTGGGCAATTGTGCCCTGCCTGGGACTTTCTGCACCTTCTGGGTCACATGGTGGCGTGCACCTCCATGGTCCACTGGGTCCGGTGGCACATGCGCCCCCTCCAGTGGAAGTTGGCCACCCAGTAGACTCAGTGCCACGGTCATTTCGACCAGCTGATCACTGTAACCTCGAAGATGTGGGATGCTCTGCAGTGGTGGACCGCCGCAGACCGGTTGCAGGAAAGGATCCCATTTGTCCGCCCGAGCCAACAGCCGTCCTCATGACTGATGCCTCTCTCATGGGCTGGGGAGCACACATGGGGGACGAAGAGTCCCATGGGCTCTGGACCCCTGAGGAGTCCCGATACCACATCAACCTGTTGGAGCTCAGAGCAGTCAGACTGGCAATGTCAGCTTTCATTCCTCAGCTCCGGAGTCAAGTGGTTCAAGTCCAGACGGACAATACCACGACCATATACTACCTCAACAAATAGGGTGGCACATACTCCCGTCTGCTTTGCAGGGAGGCATTCCGCACCTGGACGCTTGTCAGCCGCCTGGAAACATAGAAACATAGACTTTGACGGCAGATAAGGACCGCTTGGCCCACCTAGTCTGACCATTTCCCTACCTCCTAGCCATTCACATGGCAGGAGCCTTGAATCATCTGGCGGATGCTCTCAGCCACTTAGGTGAGACATTCCATGAGTGGCCTCTCCATCCAGAGGTAGCTTACAGCCTGTTCTTCCACTGGGGCAAACCGATGGTGGACCTGTTTGCTTCCAAGGAAAACACACCTTCCCTCCATTTCCCTTGATCCACAAGGTGTTCGTCAAGGTGAGGAGGGACAAGGCGAAGGTGAATCTGGTAGCCGCAGACTGGCTGCGCCAGTTCTGGTATCCAGATCTCCTCAGCCTCTGCTGCAGGCCCGCGAAGCAGCTTCCAGCACACCGGACCTGATCTTGCTCAATCAGAGGAAGGTATACCATCCGGACTTTAAATTCCTGCACCTCACAGCCTGGTTCCTGAGCGGCTAAAGTTCCAGGCTTTGGGTCTTTCCAAGGATGTCCTCACCATGTTGGAAGCATCCAGAAAGGAATCGACCAGGAAATGTTATGCCTTCAAATGGAAAAGATTTTCCATTTGGTGTCAGGGCATGGGCATGGACCCTCTCTCCTGTCCGGTGGCTAACATTCTCGACTACCTTTGGTCTTTGTCCAAAGGGGGTCTTCGGTCATCGACCCTTAGCGTGCATCTGGCAGCCATCCCTGCTTACCAGGCGCAGGCTGGTCAGCTGACGTTGGCGTAGGAGACAGTGGTCGGGTGCTTTTTCAAAGGCCTGGATTGCATATCCCCTTCGGTGCGTGAACCTCCACCTCTGTTGGATCTACTGCTGGTACTGGCAGAGCTCATGGGCAAGCCATTCTAACCAATGAACAAGTGTGTGTTGTCACACTTGTCTTGGAAGACGGCCTTCCTGGTGGCTATCACATCTGCCAGACGGACAGGGGAGCTCAAGGCGCTTTCGGTGGACTCCCCATATCTGGTCTTCCGCAGGGACAAGTTTTTCCTACGCCCCCACCCGAAATTCCTTCCGAAGGTGGAATCAGAGTTTCACCTTAACCAGGTGTTAACTCTGCCAGTATACTACCCTAATTACACCTTGGAGGCCGAATACAGGGTCCATACCTTTGACCTGAGATGAGACCTCTCCTATTACATGGAGAGGACGGTGGAAATTTGGGGAGAGGTTCACCAGCTGTTTGTCACCTATGCTGAATCTGCTTCTTGCAAACCTGCAGCAAAACAGATTATTCAAGGTGGATTACATCTTGCATAAGTCTGTGCTGTGAGTTGGCGGGCACGGTGCCTCCCAGCGGGATAAGAGCTCATTCTACCTGCCATATTGCTGCATCAGTGGCTGCTTCCAGGGACATCCCTATCCAGGAAATCTGTCGGGCTGCTACCTGGAAGTCAGCAAACACCTTCATTACCCATTACTACATCTCCCTTGAGTCACGCTGGGATGCTGGTTTTGGGGCCTCAGTTCTCTATTCTCTGTTTCCCAAGTGAGTATTTTGTGGGGGTGTGTGCCTTGCCTCCCTCCTCCCGAAGAATTGCTAGGAGTCTGCCAATAAGTGTGGATGAACAACATATCCATGATCCTAGAAAAACAGGTTACTTACCTGTAACAGTAGTTCTAGGAGTGGTATATGTTGTTCATCTAATTTCTCGACCTCCTGGCTGCGGACGCACAAACCACAAGCTTCCAGCGGACTAAGATCTGGTGTCATGGGGGCAGAGCCAGGGTTCTGCCACCTGGTTGGGTGGGAGGAGCCAGCTTGAAGACTTCCAGCGATCCTTAAAGGGAAAGGGGACATGCCAATAAGTGTGGATGAACAACATATACCACTTCTAGAACTACTGTTACAGGTGAGTAACCTGTTTTTTTTTTCCATTTCTGGTAGCTGTCACCTCTGCACGCAGAATGTCTGAAATCCATGCTTTGGTCAAGGAAGAGGCCTTGACAGACACAGAGACAAAACAGGTATGCTGCTTGCTGTTAAATAAGGTATTGAGTCTAACAGCCACCAGCGTAAAGCCTCTAAGGATGCCTTTGATGCAGCAGTCTGCTTCGTGGCTGCAAGTATTTGCATCAGGTGATGCTCCTGGTTGTGGACAGCTGGTTTCACCACGGACATCTGGCAACAGATCATGAATGTGCCCTTTGATGACACTTTCTTTTTGAAACAAAGAGAAACAGGGAAAGCAGTAAGGAGCAGAGAGGCACAAAGTGAAGAGGGAATAGCCCAAGTGGTAACGTAAGGGGACAAGACATGTTTTAGGTGTGTAAGTGAAAAGTGGAATACCAGGGATGGGGATTGTAAGGTTAAAAGGGGATAGAGGGGGCTGTGCAGAGGGGGACCAAGAAAAGTCGGACATCCTGGACAAATACTTCTGTTCATTCTTCACAGTGGAAGGAGAAAGGGAGGGACCACAAAAAATAACAGGAGCTATAGAGGGAGGGAGGAGGACACTAGTCATTTTTCAATGAGAGAGTCCTAAAGGGACTCACTAATCTGAACGTGGGCAAGGCAGTGGGACCAGATGGGGTATATCCTAGGATATGGAGAGAGCTCAGGGAAGTACTGGCTACACCACTGACAGTCCTGTTTAACAGCTAACTGGTAACAGGAGCGGTACCAGAGGACTGGAGGAGGGTGGATGTAGTCCCACATCACAAAAGTGGTAGGAGGGAGGAGGCTGGCAATTATAGGCTAGTCAGCCAGACATCAGTGGTGTGAAAGTTAATGGAATTACTGCTGAAGGAGACGCTGGTGGAATATTTTGAATCCAGTGGGTTACAAGACCTGAGACAGCATAGAGTCATGGGTGGGAAGTCATGTCAGATGAATTTATTAGATTTCTTTGATTGAGCGACCACTGAATTATATCATGGTGGAGCAGTGGATGTGGTCTACCTAGATTTCAGTAAGGCTTTCGACACCGTTCCACATAGGAGACTAGTAAGTAAGCTGTGTAGCTTAGGAGTGAGTCTAAAGATGGTAAAATAGGTAAGAAACTGGTTACAGGATAGGTGACTGAGGGTGGTGGTAAACGGAGTTCATTCAGAGGAAGGGAGGGTGACTAGTGGGGTGCCTCGGGATCTATGCTAGTATCGGTCCTTTTTAATGTCTTTATAAGTGATATTGCAGAGGGGCTGTAGGGGCAAGTCTACATCTTTGCGGATGGCATAAAAATATGCAGTAGAGTGGACACTCCCGGGGGGGGGGGGGGTGGAAGGAATGTGCAAAGACCTGAGAAAGCTTGAGGAGTGGTCAAGGGTATGGCAGCTGCAACTGGGTTTCAGTGTGAAGAAAATGCAAAATAATGCACTTGGGGCACAGAAACCCAGGGGCAGATTATAAAATATGGGGAGTGTTGTTGACAACTGCCAAGCGTGAAAGAGACCTGGGGGCAATCATCTCTGATGTCTTAAAGGTGACCAGGCAGTGTGACAAGACAGTTGGCTCTGTACAGATCGCTGGTAAGACCTCACTTAGAATTCTGTGTACAGTTCTGGAGGCCACATCTCTGGAAGAACATAGAGTGGAAGCCGTGCAACAGAGGGAAACTAAAATGATTAGGGGTCTGCATCAAAAGTCCTACAGGGAGAGAGAGAGAGAGACTAAAGGAACTCAATATATATATCCCGGAAGACAGGAGGATATGATAGTGACCCTAAAATATGTCAGAGGGGTTAAAAAGGTACAGGAGAAAAGTATTTTTCAGAAAAAAGGTGCTCGAGATCAAGGGGACATGCTATGAAGTTGGAGGGGGGGGTCAGTTCAGGAGAGATGTGAAGAAGTACTTCACAGAAAGAGTGGTGGATTCCTCAAACAACCTACCAGCAGAGGTGGTGAGGGCCAAAACAGTGGTGGGGTTTAAGAAAGCATGGGATAGGCATCAGGCGTCTTAGTGGAAAGGAATAGGGAGAGGGAGAAAGAGCTGGAGATCAGGTAGAGTCTGCAGTGATGCTGTATGTAGGGAAAAATGGGAGGACTGAGTGGGCCAAGAGGTCCTTATCTGCTGACAAATTCTGTGTTTCTATGGACAGCAGGTGGAGCAGTCTCTCAAAGAGTCTAATGAAACTTGAGTGACTCTTAAGACGTCCAGGCCAACTTCCTATAACCCGCAGATGGTTCAGGGAAATGGCTTTTTTCACAACAAGCAGTCCTTTCATGGCAGGGGCAGGGGAGTCTACAACAATAAAGACTAGCCTCCCCAGCCCCAAAAGAAGGTGCAGCCAAAGTGACAAGCGCCAACATAGAAACAGAATTTACGGGCAGATAAGGACCACTTGGCCCACCTAGTCTGCCGATTTTTCCCTGCCTACAGTTATTTCCATCAGTTTTACTGTTGGTGGGAATACATTTCGACCGACAAGTGGGTTCTTGAGATTGCCTGAGAGCGTACTCTTTGGAACTATTGAAAACCCACTTTCAGAAGTGAGAAAGAAATAAGTGCCCCAACGGGGAGTTGAACTCAGGTTTGCTCAGAATACCATTCTGCTGCACTAACCAGCAGTTCTACCAGGACAACTGTAATCTAAGGATCCCCAAAGGCACTCAACGTTTTCTTGAATTACAAACCCTGGTGTTACACAAATTAGAGTTACATCTTTATTATCAAGGAGTGCAGTGAGGATAGATGTTTGAAACATGATTTTAGAAGTGAGAAAGAAATAAGTGCGTCAGCTGGCATTTGAACCCAGGTCTGTTTGGAATACCATTCTGCTACACTAACCAGCTGTGCTACCGCGACAGCTGGAACCTGAGGAAAGCAATAAGTGCCCCAGCATGTAACTCTAACTTGTGTAGCTCCAGGGTATGCATTTGAGAAAAAGTTGAGTGCCTCTGGGGATCCTCACATTCCAGTTATCCTGGTAGCACAGCTGGTTAGTGCAATGGAATGGTATTTCAAGCATACCTGGGTTCAAATCCCAACCGGGGCACTTATTTATTTCTCACTTCCAAAATTGTGTTTCAAACATATATGCACATCTCACTCATTGATAATAAAAATGTAACTGTAATTTGTGTAGCTCCAGGGTGTGCATTTCAAGAAAATGTTGAGTGCCTTTAGGGTTCCTCAGGTTCCAGTTGTCCTAGTAGCACAGCTGATTAGTGTAGTAGAGTGGTATTCTGAGCAGACCTGGGTTCAAATCCCAACTGGGGCACTTATTTGTTTCTCATTTCTAAAATTGTGTTTTAAAGATATATGCACACTGCACTCCTTGATAATAAACTGTTGAAAACCCCTCTGCACTCTCCTCCCAGAAGTCAGTTCCCTTGTCAGAGTCCCTGGCAGAGGTGACTGCGTTCCTTCTGAGAAACCAGGCAGAGGAAATAGTGTCAGAACAGAGCACTGGGTTCTACTCCCACTACTTCCTAGTAGCAAAGAAATCAGGGGCATACGCCCCATTCTCGATCTCAGAAATCTGAACAAATACATGGATTGAAAGCAATTCCAAATGATTTCTTTAGGCTATTTGCTACCCTGCCTGAAACACCAAGAGTGAATAGCCTCATTGGATATGCAGGATTCATAGCAGCACATACTGGTGCACCTCAGCCACCTCAAGTACCTTTGTTTCTGCACAGAGGGGCAGCACTGCCAGTTCAGAGTACCCTTTGGTCTTTCCTCAGTGCCACAAGTTTTTACAAAGTGCTTTGCAGTACTCACAGAGCACCTCAAAAAGCTGGGACTCCAAGTCTTCCTGTATCTGGACAACTGCTAATCTCAATCCTGTCCAAACAGGAGACAGAGCAGGCAGTGGCCACTGCCTTTCAGTTCCTTTTTTTTTTTTCATTGAAATATTTTTTATTAGTTAAAGAATAACAGTGCAGCACATTGTACAATTGTGTGTTACAATAGAAATTACATGTTGCAATCCATGGGACAGTCAGGGCAGAATTACAATTCAGCATAGATTTTAGGAAGTTACCAGTCCAGTACAGATAAAGGAGAATTATTAACATATATACATAATCAGTTGATTTATAGACAGGATCAGCTAGGGAGATACAACTATATATCTGTTTGATCGTGAATCCCTTTTCTTCACATAGATAACACTTATTCCGTTCTGGAAAAAACACAGCTCCCACCGCCAACCCCTCCTCTCCAGTCTTCTGTGTGGTCCCATGATGTTGAATAAGGTTGTGAAAGGGATATATAAATCATGGGACAAAGTCAGTAATATGTTACAACTGGTATAAGACCCACTTCCTCCATCTGATCTCAAAGTTGGGCAGGCGGTTATTCAATCTGGCCATAATCCATTCAAAATTATATATTTCATAGGTTAAACTCCGCGACAAATCTTTTGAAGGAAACTTGGGGGACATCCAGAGCTTTGTAATGGTCTTTTTAGCTGTGAGAATTAAGATATTCAATTAATTATAAAATGTTTATCCCATTTAGTGCCCCTCAGGGGAACAGCTGTGAGGACGAAGGTGGGAGTAAATATCTCTGGACAGTCATAAATTTCAGTTAATACAGAGAGAACCCCTTGCCAATAGCCAGACAAGTACGAGCAGGACCACATTATATGAGTATGGTCAGCCCTATTGTACCCACACCCCTGCCAACATTGAGTATATTCTTCACCCTTGAATTTCGCCGTAATCACTGGGGTCCTAAAAAACCTAAGCTGCAGCTTCCATGTATACTCCTGCCAATTGGAATTGGAGGAGACTTTGGGAGTATCCCATTGTGTATTTGCACCAGTCTTCTGCATGAAATTTTCTACCTTTAGTTCCTGTGCCCACCATAGTTTAAGATCAGTCTGAGAGTGCATATGATAGGCCCGCAGTGTTTTATATAGACTGCTAATGAGATGGTCTTACACCTCCCCCTGTAGATGGTAAAGGATTCTCTGGATGAGGTTGGAGGGTTTCTCCACCACTTCCGTCAGCCCCTCCTCAAGCGGGAGCAATTCAGCTCTAAGAGCCGTATATGCTTTCTGTTGGGATATTGGTATCCGATAGGTGGCTCTAAGGGATGAGAAGAATTGTAGGCCCGTGGAACCCACCACTTGGAATATATAGTGTAGTTTCTATGGTGTCCATTGAGGTAGTGTAAGTGTCGAAAGATAGGTTCTTTCAAACTTAGTAAGGGATGAGTACCATATTTGTAACCATTGTTTAAAAACTGCTCCCATAAAGGGTTGGAATTGTGTCAGAGGGAGGTATCTAGGAGGGTGTCCTAAAATATAGGTCAGAAAGTCTTACACACCGTTTAAGGTGGCTTCTATATTTTTTCAGTGTGCCTCGTAGTGCTTTGCCAAGTGGAGGCGAGCCACTCTGATTTGTGTTGTTTGTGCGTATCTTTTTATATTTGGGAGATTAAGTCTTCCTTGGGCTGTGGGTAGCTGTAAAGTAGAATATTTGATCCTTGGTGCCCCCCCCCCACCCAGATAAATTGAGATAGTCTGTCCCACGCCTGAAAGTATATAGGTGAGGGGAAGATTGGGAGAGTCTGTAGAAAGAAAAGAATATGTGGGAAAATATTCTGTTGTATGGTTTCAACTCTGTGGAGAATATCCATTGGTAACTTAGCCCATCAGGAAGAACCAAGGTAATTTGCTGGGTAAGGGGTTCAAGGTTTACCAGTTCCAGTTGCAACATTTTAAAGGATATTTTGATCCCAAGGTATCGCATCTGGACACGGTTCCAGTGAAAGGAAAATCAGTCTTCAGTCTAAGGGAGGTAGGAAAGAAAAACTAAGCTCCTCTGTTTTGGTGCTGTTGATTTTGTACTCTGCTAAATTCCGAATAGCTCGAACTGATCTCAAGTCGTCAGGATTGAGATCTCCGGTGATCTTTAGGGTGAGAAGAATATCGTTCACAAATAGTGAGAGCTTGTAGGATCTCCCCCATTGGGATCCTCTCAATCTCCATATGCTGACGGATATTAGCTGCCAGAGGTTCAAGATAAAGGGCAAATAGTAAGGGATATAAGGGGCATCCCTGTTGGGTACCCCGGGTTAAGGGAAGGGGGGGGGTCGCCAGTGCTCCATTTACTTTAAGATAGGCCACTGGGTTCTGGTAAAGCGCTTTTATTAGTGTAATAAATTTCTCCAGAAAAGCAAAGCGGTCTAACACCGCCCAAAGAAAGGGCCAGGAAACCCTGTCAAATGCCTTCTCGGCATCCAGGCCGAGAAGGACTAGGGGGAGTTGTCTCTCTGTAGCATAAGAAGTGAGCAGCTGGACTTTTCTCACTGCATCTTGAGCCTGTCTTTTGCGGATAAAACCCACCTGATCACCATCTATGAGAGTAGGAAGCAAGACCTCCACTCTATGTGCCAAAATGGACATAAATAATTTATAGTTACAGTTTAATTTAGATATTGGATGATATGAAGAGACCAGAGTCAGGTCTTTCCCTGGTTTAGGTATGGCCACCATTTCTGCGAAATTCCAAGAGGGTGGAGGGGATATCCCCCTGTATCTCCTAAAGCTCTGTTAAGACCGGGAGAGCCAATGTTGGAATGTTCTATAAAACTCACTGGTGTACCCATCTGGTCCCGGGCTTTTTGGGATTTGGTTTTCTTAAGGGCCTCCTGCAATTCCGCCAGTAGGATAGGGTGTGTCAGTGCAACTGTTTGAGCCTGAGACAGGGGGTGGGGTATGTCCCAGATAGTCCGTGGCAGTCTGGATCGGAGGGACAAGGCTGCTGTGTAAAGATTTTGTAGTATTGGGCTATAGCTTGTCGAACTTCATTGGGGTGGGATAATAAATGTCCAGTGGCTGGGTCTTTTATTTTAGTGATATCATATGGGCTTCGGCTCCTGAAGCGTCTGCCTAAGTTCTGGACTCCTCAGGGTCCCACCTCTTGGTATTTGAGTTTCAAATAGAGCAGTTGTTGCTCTACTTTTGTCTAGTAGTGTTGGAGCTTTTGTTTAAGGAGTTGTATTTGGGTCTTGACTGTCAGATCTTCGTGGATAGTTTGTGCTGAAGTTGTATTAGCTCTGTATGGAGCTGGTTTTGAAAAGCATCTCTAGACATCTTCTTTTGAGTGGAATATTTTATAATTTCTCCATGAAGGACAGTTTTAAGAGTGTCCCATCTTATGCCCATGAAGTATCCTCAGTATTATTGTCCTCTAAAATAGTTGGGATAATATCTTGCACCATCTTCACAAATTCTGGGTCTCGAAGGTACATGAGATTAAAATACCAAAAGCTGTGGGATCTGGGTCTATCAATCAGTAATTTGATATATATGGGAGAGTGGTCCGAAAGAATAGAGGCTCTGACTGACATGTCTCTAACATTTTCTAAATGTTCGATGGAGAACATGAAATAATCTAATCTGGAGGATGTATGTGTTTGGGGTGAATAATAGGTATATACTTTCCCCGATGGGTACAAATGCCTCCAGAGATCTACTAAACCTAACTCCGGGAGAGTTGCCTTGATATATTTTTGTCGGGGAGTGGCCCGGCGTCTAGTAGGATGTGAGGTATCCAATTCGGTACTAAGAATAATATTAAGATCCCCGCCAATAATACAGATACCCCCCATCAGTGGCACCAACGCATCAAAAAAAGTCCTAGCCACCTGTTGCGGTGACCCCGGAGGGAGATAAACAGAGGTTAGTGTGATGGGTTTAGATAGATAGGTGCCTGTTGCAATGGCAAACCGACCTTCCTTATCCGTGATTTCTCGGTGGAGATAGAAATTCACTCCCCTGGGTATCAATATGGTGGCTCCCCTCTGGCGACCCGAAGGGTAGGAAGATGCTACCACCATTTGGAATCCTTAGTGCTTAAATTTAGCATGTTGTGCTGGTGGGAGATGCATTTCTTGTAATAACACGATCTCCGGTTTATCCTTTTTGAAAAATTTGATTAGCTGCCTACGCTTCACCGGGTTATGGCTATTTACATTAAATGAAAGAATAACTGAAGGTTTAGCCATTATGAGATATGATCTAAAAGCATTATATCCAGAGTGCTGAGAATCTCAACTTGCCCCCTTCCCCCCTAACTCCCAATCGTAGTAGTTCCCCAGTCCCCCAAGGGGCCACACATGCCATGCCAGTCCATCCCTGTATGGAGTAGGTGTAGTAGCACCTGACACGTCAAGTCCTAGTCAGAAATTATAAAGCCCTTTCGTCCCAGATATAACAATGTACAATGCATTATAATAATAAACTCAACTGATTGCATAAAACTTACTCCCAACTGGGCATACCGACCCTTAACATGGGTCAGAATTCGAAAAGTACTAATAATATACCCCTTAAGGGGGTCTGAACCATTTATAGTTAAACATGTGACAATAACCATATATACATTAGAGGCTTCCAAGATAGGGGAGATCCTACCAAGTCTCCCTATGGTATCTGGGAAAGCAATGTTGTAACTAAGCTTTCGGCCAGATAGGGGGGTAAAACCAAGGCTACATGAGTCCCGGGCCCCCTGTGAACCTACATGGCTCAAACCCACTAATAGAAAATTAGGAAAACAACAAAAAACCAAAAGCAAATTGCTAGTGTGCCAGAGATAATCCTCTGTCTGCACCCCCAAAAGGTGTAACATGACCAGTCAATTTCCCCCTTAGAAAATAATGTACTGACTGTAAGAACCAGGATGGAGGCATGGGAAAAATAAATAGGAAAGGTCCCCATCATTATCCCACATCTCAAGCGCAAAAAAAGTCCAGTAATAATCCAAGAGTTTAGGTCGCTAAATATAGTTATAGACAGTCTTAGAGGGCCCCTGCCCATTACTTTTCATGTTGCTGAGATTGTAGGGAGAATAAGAATTAACACAACAACTCCCTTGCATGAAACAGCATGTCAGGATCCTGATTAACAGTGATATCGGGTCCCATCTGTAGAGAGAATAAAGAACATAGGGGCGGGAACGGAGAAGGAGTGACAGCGAGGAGAACTACCAACAGGTGGCTGTATGCATCCCAAATCAATAGAGGCTTTTCATGAAAGTATTAGCCTAGAGTTAGGTCCATTCCCGTGCCCAGGCTGGTAAAACAATCCCTTGCCTGCCTATCTCCCTTCAAAATACCACTAACTCCCCTACCTGAATTAGTGAAGCAGGAGAAGATGTAGGCCCTTTTGTCCTCCTCAAGTGTCCTCTGCAGTGGTATCAACTCAGCGAAATTCTGCTAGTTTCTGTTTTAGATTGGATTGCGGTTCCACATTATTCCACTGTCTAGGTTGGTTCTTCCCCACTGTTTGCCATCTCGGGGGTTGTGGATCAGGGATCTTGTCCGCTTTAGAGCGTTCTGGGATCGATATCCCCTGTTGAGCTAACTCCACTCATGCCTCCTCCGCTGAAGAGAATTCCCTTTTCCCTGTTGGCAGCATGACTACTAGCCGTGCTGGATAGGGCGTGGTGAATTTCAGGCCTCGAGCTTTCAGGACGGGTAGGAGAGGTAGATATGCTCTGTGGAGGCGCATGGTAGTAGGTGCATAATCATGGTCTACGTAAAATCTCATCTGGTTGAAACAGACTTTCTGTTTGCATCATGCAGTAAGGAGGATCTGTTCTTTTGTCAAGTAACTGTTAAAATGGGCGATGATGGATCTGGGCTGGCAGATGGGGAAGAGGGCTTAGGAGCTAAGGCGCGATGCACTCATTTGAAATCTAGGCCAAATCCATGGGCAGATCCAATACAGTTCGGAGAAGGTTGGTGACAAAGGCTTTAATATTGGTGCCTTCAGCTCCCTCCGGGATACAGTACAGATGGATATTTTTCCATTGTGCCCTATTCTCTGCATCTTCTTGTCTTGCTTCCATAACAGCTTGTTGGTCCTGTAATTTCTGCCCGGGTTTCAAGGTCATCCATGCAGTTCTCCACCGTGGTGAGCTGCTGCTCAGAGTGGTCTGCCCATTGCTCCAATTGAACCAGGCCCTCCTCATTTCAGTATAGAGCTGTTATGTCAGCTCTAAAGGCATAACTCATTATAAATAGTGTCAGGTTTGACTTTTATTTTATTTTATTCTTAGGAGTCGGCAGGTCGTTCCCGACATTTTGGCTGAGGAGGTCCGC
The DNA here is from genome assembly GCA_016271365.2 of Neoceratodus forsteri. Lineage (NCBI taxonomy): Eukaryota > Metazoa > Chordata > Ceratodontiformes > Ceratodontidae > Neoceratodus > Neoceratodus forsteri. The sequence goes on from CM028131.1 coordinate 1,339,939,170, forward strand.
TGTCCTAGGGAGGCGGTATCCATGTCAGAGGCCTCCGATTCTGATTGCTCTTCATCCAGTACCGAACCCTCGCTTTTCCGCCGCCCTGGGTCTCCAGTTTTATTTTCCCTCTTATTCATAATCAGATGGAGTTTGGTTTAAGAAAATGCACCAGAAGAGGTGGAAATAGCTCGTTGGGGGGGGGGGGGGAACGGAGGTATCTGACTATGCGGCCATTAAGCCTCGGGGTGGAACTGGAAGTCACTGCCTTTCGGTTCCTAATGTCCATAGGAGTCCTGTTGAACTCTCAGTCTCAGCTGGCGCCCTCCCAGGAACTACTATTCATAGGAGCTGACCTGGATATGACCTGGGCATGGGCCTTCATGCCAGGCAGCAGGCTGCAAGCAATCTTGCAGATGGAATGCTACATCATGGAACACAAGAGCACACAAGCCTATGCCGAGCAACACACGTGGGGCTTATCTGTCTCCTCAGTGTTCACAGTGCCCCTGACATGGCTGGACATGATGACAGCTCAGTGGATGCTCAGTATCCAATGGCCACAGGCCTCACACTCTCAAAGCTATCCAATCCCAGTGACCAAACGCCTGCTGAGGTCTCTGATATCGTGGTCAATGGAGGACAGCCTCCTCAGGGGCTTCCCTTCTCCTGCCAGACCCAGAGGTGACCATTACCATGGATGCCTTCCTGCTGGAGAGTCCACTACCAGGGCCTTCAAACACAAGGTGTCTGGGACCCGTCGGAACACATCTCCACATCATTGTGCTGGAGATGAGAGCAGTTCTATAGGGTGGAAAGCCCTAGTGAACTTCATTAACTGAAAAACTGTTGTCCTTCGGACAGTCATATCTTTTATGTATTATGTCAGCATGCAGAGAGGAGCACACTTTTACCCTCTCTGCAGGGAAACATTGAGAGTATGGGAATGATGCCTGGAGCAGAGGATGCTGCTCCAGTCAGTCTACCTGCCAAGAGCCCAGAACGCTCTGACAGACAAACTCAGTCGAACAGAAGTCGGTCTTCATGAGTGATCACTAGCACCATACGTTGTGCGATCACAATTCCACAAGTCGGACAACCCAGATGTGGATCTTTTTGCATCCTCAGACAATACCAGACTGCCTTAATTCTGCTCCCGAAGTCCTGACATAGTGTTTTCTGTCAGGATGCATTCAAACTGTTGTGGCAGAATCTGACTCTGTATACATTCCCTCCAATCCCTGTCATCTAGAGAGTTCAAACTGGAGGAGCGTATGGGCAAAATGATCCTTGTGGCCCCCTGCTGACCTTGGCAGATATGGTTTTCTCTGTTGAATCAACTTTCAGTCAGAAAACTGTGAACTCTGCTAATCCGGATAGACTTGTTAACTCAGGGTCAGCTGGTCCATCCCTACCTACACTTCTTAAATATTTTTGGCTGTGTGTTAACCTTCCACCAGGAAGACATACACAGCCAAGGAGAAAAGATTTTGTGCTTGGTGCTCCAACACCTTAGTGGACCCCTTCAGGTGTCCACCTGATAAGGTTCTGGAATACTCACTGGAGCTGTCTGATGCTGGCCTGCAGTATTCCACAGTTAAGGTCCACCGACTTTATATGCTATTTCAGCATACCACAAACCCATAGGTACCCTCTATCTGGCACAACTCCCATGTTTGTCAAGGGTATTCTGCAGATGAGGCCTCCCATCTGGAAGCTGAAGGCTCCCTGAGATATCAGCCTTGTGCTGAATATGCTTGCTCGCAAGCCCTTCAAGCCTATTGTGGCTTGAGACTTGGAAGTTCAGAACTTAGAAAGCAGCATATCTTCAAGATTCGTTCTTGCAGCAAGTAACACCTTTAGGACTGAAGCCAGCAGGTGCCAGGACCCCACAGAAAACTTCTAGCTAGTAGTATCCAGTGGTGTCCCACCCCAACGTCACGTATGATATAAAAGGGGCTGTCACTCAGCCCATCCCGAGTTCTTTTCCCGCCATCAGTTGCGCAAGTCGGACCTCCGCGGATGCCTTCAGCTAGTAGACTACCATCTTTACCATGTTACCCCTACTTTCTTATTTTCTTTAAAAACAGTAATACGTTTTGATGATTCCGTGCACGTTGTCTTCTTCTCCTCCTTCCTCGATCGAGAGGTGACGTTCCAAGTGAGTGTGCGGCAAGCAGATCCCTCACAAGGACGACCATTCAGCCTGCCTTTTCTGCCTAAGCCCGGAACATGACATTGAGGCCTGCCAGCATTGCCAAGACTTTAACCAATGCACACGGCTTCATCGCCAGAAGACCTTTCAAGCCTTCTTACTGTCCAAGAAGCTATCGGAAATGGAGAAGGAGCTTCACCTCAAGAGTTCTTCATCCTCTCCAGCGTCTGAGGCCTCATTCTCTTTTTCTCATAAAGAAAAGAGATCTAGCGGCAAACACAAGCACCGGGAGAAACATAAGGAGAAATCCTGGGAAGAAGACCACTCTTGGTCCCCAACAAAGTCAATGACCGCCTCTGGCTCGTCTGCCCCGTGGGGGGGGGGTCCGACCTCTCCACAGGACTGCTCGAAGCACCTGGTATCCAACTTCCTCCCTTATTTCTGTAGCGGGATAAAGGTTCTTCGGGTCATGGGAAGTCTTACCCCACCCCTCAGCCTCTTAAGCTTAGACCCATTATCCCTGGGGGCTGTAAGCCTTGTGACTTGGCCGGTGGTTCTTTGGGCAGTAGGCTTTTGTCTGTCACTCTTCCAGCTAGGGTGTCTGCCGAGTCTGCCCTGACATTACCAGGTGTTACCCGGGATAGGCGTCCATCCCACTTGGGATCTAGTTCTGCCATTCAGGCAACTCCGCCTCGGCGGATGCCGGGTCAGTCACCGGCCCGGCCTCAATGTATGCCAGTCCCCTCGATGCCGGCCTCTCCGATGCCTCCTCCGGTGACCCCATTGCCATCAAACCCTTTAGAGTCGCCTGCTGGGCCTGATGCCCCTCCCAAGCCTACGCAAAAGGGCCAGATGCCTGATATCAGACGCCGGCTATGATCCATTCGACACCAGATGATACCTCTATCCGGCGCCGGGTACCCCGGATCAGCCTATCCTAATGCTCGGTTACCCTCACGGATGATCAGACATCGGGGCCTTCGAAGCCCAACCCCCTGATGCCAGACACACCATCTCTGCCACAGGACTCTCCACCAGCTGTAAACAAGCTCTTTGCAGCATGGTGGGCCTATTTTAAAGATAAAGATGCTCCCAGGGCACCTGTCAAGTGAGATCTTACTTCGAAAGTGAGCTCTTGCAGCAGGTAACACTGGTAAGACTGTAACCGGCAGGCAGCAGGACCCCACGGAAAACTTGTAGCTAGCTGTATACAACGGCGGACGGCCCCTGACATCGGCCTGCCCCCGACGTCGCGCACAGTATAAAGGGGCGGTCCCCAGCACTCCCTCAGTTCTTTCCTGCCGTCGACTCACACGCATCGGCTCCACGGATGCCTTCAGCTCAGATCGACTGCCATTTTCTCCACATTTTCAACGCTTTATTTCACCCAAAAAGTTTGTTTCCTTTCATTCTGCCATCTGTATTTCGTCTTCCCCGACGTCTTCCATCGACCGGCACCAATCGAAGTGTGCCTGCGGCAAACAGATACCGTCGTGAGACAGGCAGTCAGCCTGACTGCTATGCCTAGACCCAGGTCACAACAGCAACGCCTGTTCACACTGCCAAATGTTCAACAGCAGGATGAGAATTCACCACCAAAAAGCCTCCAGACCTTCCTAATGGAACAAAACTTGCTGCCATGCAGAAGGATTCTTCTTCCAGGAGGCTCCTCTCATAAAAAATCAGGGAAGCATCACCACAAAGAGAAAGAGAGAGAGAGAGAGAGGAAAAGACAGATCCCAGTCAACATCCAGGTCTTCCGACTCCTGGTTAGACCTCCAACCCAGCTCGCGGTAGTGAGACCACCCGTCCAGGTAAGGGCATCAGGTGGCAAAGTACCAGGGTCCAGGACCTCAATTTGGACCCTGCAACCTCTGAAAATCGGTCACACTCCCAGACTTCTGGCCACCATTCAGACGGTGATGTCTGGTCCTCCTCCAAGTCGGTCACTTCCATGGGCGCCGACTCCCTGGACAGATGCGGGGGTTCGGGCCACTCCTCCGAGAGGTCCGTCTCTCAACCCCCTAGAGGCCTAATGTTGCTCAAGCTGACACCAGAGAAGCATGCGCCAGAGAAACGGTCGTCGACTGACAACTTCCTCTGTTGCCAAGCCATGAAACCTGCTGCCACCAATTTCCTCATGCACATGGTGCAGTTCCAAAATGCCTTGTGGGAACCGGGGATGGCCATGGTTCAAGACCTCCCTGATTGTCCTCAAAAGGTAGAGCTGGAGAAGCTCATTCAGACAGGCGCAGACATAGGCACTCACATCCTTAGATCGGCCTATGACACAGCAGATACGGCAGCCAAGGCGGCCTCCACTGGAGAGTGTGTCTCAGCTGACATTTCTGGCTTAGAGTCTCTGGCTTCACCCAGGACATTCAAGCCGGCATCTTGGATGCCCCATTTAAAGATTTAGTTCTTTCAGAGAAGAATCAAAAATATTACCAGGATACAAGACTCTGGAAAACCATTTGCTCAGTCCAGACTATGTATAAGCCCAAACAGAAGCCATTTCGAAAACAGCGTTTTTGTGGCAAATCAGGCCGACCACCCAGATACCAAAAACAGCAACAGAGAGGAGGCTACAACCGTTAGGGCCCCTCTCGTAACTCGGGAGGCTCAGGTCTCAGGGCTGCTAAGCCCTCCCAGGCCGCTCTGCCCACCGCCACCAATGCCTGACTCCTTGCCGAACCCTCCTCTTCCTGCAGATCTGGCAGGAGAGGTGGTCGGAGGCCGCTTTTCCCTGTACTTAGAGGGCTGGAGGAAGATCACCTCTGACCAATGTGTTCTGCAGTTGATCCAACGGGGGCACACAATAAAATTCACAGAGATGCCACCAGACAGGCCACTGCTGCTCTCCTATTATTCACAGTCCCACACAGCTCTCATCCAGGACAAGATTCAAGCTGTCCTGGACAAGCGACAAGACAGCACATACCGGCCTCTCCAAGGGAAAGGAACTATTCTCACTTCTTTCTACTACCCAAGAAAACGGGAGATCTTACTTCAAGAGTTGTCCCTTGCAGCAGGTAGCACAGTTAGGACTGAAGCTGGCAGGCGACAGGACCCCACGGCAAACTTCTAGGCAGCAGTCTATGGTGGGGACTGCCCCTCGACATCGGCCTGCCCCTGACATCACGCATGATATAAAGGGTGGATGGTTCCTGACATGCCCCAGTTCTTTTCCCGCCATCAGTTCACGTTCGTTGGTTCCATGGCTTGCCTCTCGCTAGTCCAACCGCCATTTTCTACCAACTCAAAGTTTCTTATTTTTCATTGAAAGTTCAGCTTCTAGCAATCCTTTCATCTGTATGTCTTCTTCTCCGATGCTGTCTTCTAGGCACACTAACAAATGCGCCTGTGGAAGCAGATCCCATCAAAGACGGCCATTTGGCCTTTCTGCTGGGCCCAGAACATGACACCCAGAGTTGTCCGCGCTGTCAGAAATTCAGTAGCCAGACTCAGATCCATCACCAGAAGACCATGCAGGCCTTTCTCACGGAACAACAGTTGGCCACCATGCAGCAGGACTCCTCTTCTAAGAGAGAATCTTCCCACTATTCTCCCAAAAGTCATCAGGAAACATAAAGATAAAAGGAGAAAGAAGTCCCATTCATGTTCCAGATCTCTGGCTCCCACTCTGCCTCCACATCCTGGTGGCTGCCAGAAACCTTCCACCAAGTGACCTATGCCATGAAGTGGAAACGCTTTTGTCTCTGGGCTATGGCTTGTCACCTAAACCCTTTGGCCTATCTGGTGAATGCTGTTCTCAGTACCTGTTGTCTCTTTCAGATTTGGGCTTGGGCTCTCCTCCATCAAAGTGCACTTAGCAGCCATTTCTGCCTACCATATTCCTGTACAGGGCAGAGCGGTGACACAGATGGATGTAACCCATGTTTTTCTTCATGGTATCCTGCACATAACCCCAGTAGGGACCCCGCCCTCCTTGGGACTTGTTATTCGCTTTAGAGAAGCTGACCTTGCTCCCTTTTGAACCAGCTGATTGCTAGCTTCACTTTCTGTCTTGGACAGCATTATTTTTAGTTGCTGTTACTTCTGCTTGAAGGATTTCCAAGCTTCAGGTCCTGATTTGTAAGGTCCTTCTAGGAGCGTGAATATATTGTTCATCCACACTTCTTGGCATGTCCCTTCCCATTTAAATCTTGCCAGAAGTCTTCAAGCTGGCTCCTCCCACCCACCCGGGTGGTAAATACTTCGGCTCCACCCCATGACGCCAGATCTTCCTTTCTGCTGGAAGATACAGGTTCCCTCGTGCTCTTGCAGCAATTCGTAGGCCCTGGATTCAAACCGTCGGTATTTACCGAAGTTACTTTTAAAACTCATTCGAGTTAGCGATTCTACCACATCGGACATGGAGGAAAAATCTTCCCCCAGATTTTGCCGGTGCCCCTGTGGCCAGAAGATGTCATGCACCGATCCCCACCTAACATGCGTTTACTGCCGAACATGATACCTCGACATGTACTTTTTGCGTGGCCTTCCATCCCAACATCCTGGATGACTGCATGGCGCATTTGAAGCTTGGGAGATCAGAGAAAAGGTGCTCACCCTGGTGAAATCGAAGGAGGAGGTAAGGGTGGGCGGTTTCGCGGCCGCAGGATCTGTAAGAGCAGCTGGAACAAATAGAGGCATTTGAGGAGGAAGCAGGCTGAAGCTTCGGTCAATTGAAGCTTCTTCTTCCGCTGAACTTGGCTCCACCTTGTCGGGTTCCTTCAAGGAGTTGTGCTAGTCTCCCCACCCGGGTGCAGCCCTCGAGCTTGCAGTCCTCCCGCTGTCAGAAGAGAGACAAGGACCCACTGTCTTCATCCCGACAAAGATGTTCCTGGGACCGAGAAAGGTCCGATTCCCTGGAAACCACGCTGTCGACTTCGGTCGAGATCGCATCCTCGGCCGCTGGCTTTACGGACCTTCCGTCTGGCCAGGGGATCGAGAAAGTGGTCAAGGTTGAAATAGTCCTCGATCCTATCAACCCTTTATCACCAGCTCTGCCCGACGATTCCTTGGAGAGGACTTCTGTCCTCGTTTTTCCTGATGAGGAGACCCAGCCTGCTTTTGTCCCCATCAAGGAACTGGTTCCAGGCCCTCAGGTATCACCGATTCCGGTGTCTCCTGATCAACTGAGTCGGCCTCCTCGATCTTGATCGAGGTCTAGAACCCCTCGCCGAATGACTGAGGAAGGCCATAAGCGCTTCTAAAGAGGCGACGCCACAGATCGTCCTCATCCTCCTCGGACAAGGAGAGGCAGCGAGAAACTCTGTCGGCGCTATGGGGACCTCATGTGGCAACAGCTAATTTAGCTGGGCAAAGCCGCTCCGCTGTCCACCCTGGCCATCACTTGGCTTTCGCCTCCTAGGCGAGCCGACCCTTTCAGAACCGACTCCCTTGGTTCCCCCATACATGGGGCCGGCCCGTATTCTGATTCAGCCAAAACCAGTTTTTCCACCTATTTGGGTGGAACCACCGCCTAAGCAGCCTCAGGGAGGGGTGCCCTCGAAAGAGGATCTTCTCCGGCGTCTGTCTATCACGGTCACCCTGGATCGCCCTCGACGTATGGAGGGTGACTTACGCGGTAAACCGCTTTATCCCAACTCTTCAGACTCGGATGTCACAGGACTGCACTCACATCCCAGGGATGATGAGTCATCTGTGGCAGGGCTGGAGGAAGGTCCTTCCTCCTTCCAGAGCATCCTCCGCCTAATTTCTGATTCTACCGGAATGCCCCTGGGATCCATCCAGAAAAAGGCGGAGTACCCTCTCACCAACATCCTCAAGAGAGGGGATACCCCAACGGAGGCCTTTCCAGTAGCAGAAGCTATCATGGGCCTGGCTCTTGAACTTGCTTGGCGCCTGCTTCCTGCCCAGCACCATCTGCCCGCATGGCCATAACTTCTGTGCCGGTACCCATAGGGTCCCTTGTGAGGGTTCACAGAGCACCCTTCGCCAAGAGCCTGGTGACCGCCTCTGTGTTCAGGCGCACTGGGAGTTCAGCCGACACTGACCTACCCCGGGACAAGGAGTCCAAGTATAGGACCATTCTGCCCATAAGGTCTATGCAACCTCTTCTTTGGGCCTTCATCAGGCCAGCTCGTGATTATTATGGCACACTTCTCTCATGCCCTTCTTGGGTAATTAAGACACGGTCCTCCCTCATCTCTAGTGGACATGCAAACCACAGTCAAGCAAGTCTGCAACCAGGGCCGTGCTGTCGCAAAACAGCAGCTCCAGACAGCCTTGGATGTGGGAGATTCTTGTGCCCGCTCTTTAGCAGCCGCAGTGACCACTCGCCGCAGGACTTGGCTGAGGCTTTCCTCCTTTCCGGCGGATACCCAGCATAAGCTTGCTGATGTGCCCTTCCTGGGTACCGACTTATTCTGTCCAGGAGTGGCCAGTCACCTTCAGCATATAGAGCAGTCCAGTGCCACCTTGGATGCCACTTCTGCTAAGGGTTCTTCGGGCAAGAACCAGCAGAAGAAAAAGAAGAAGCCATTTCAGAATTCCTCCCCTGCGGTCAGGCAGCACTCTTATCAAGGAGGTCAGCAGCAGGCTCTAGCTTGGCGCCTGTAATCCAAGCAGGGCCCTCAACAGCCCCATAAGGGAGGCTGAGGCACAGGGGCCTCCTCCTCCTCTTCCAAGCGTGCTCAGTGATGGCTTGGGGGTTGCCTCCCCCATTCCCATCATGCCAGCTCTGGGTCCTCCCATGGGGGGCCAGCTCTGCCACTTTCTTTCCGCCTGGTCCGATATCACTTTGGACAGGTGTGTTCTCAAGTGGTCGGTCAGTGACTGCCTCTAGAGTTCAAGCAGTAACCTCCCAGCTGAGCCACGCCCCTTGGGAGAAAGGATCTCAGCTTGCAGTCGGCTCTTGAGGCGCGTAGCTCAACCACACGTCAAGGAGGCTATAGCTCCAGTGCCGGATCCTCCAACAGACCCAGGCTTCATTTCCAGGTACTTCCTGGTGCCCAAGCAGAAAGCCGGGAGGGAGGTTGGTGCCCCATCTTAGATCTCCATGACCTGAATCAGTATCTCAGGTCTTGCACCTTCCAGATGGTAACTCTGAACCAGATCATACCATCCCTGGAGCACAACATGCGGTTCTGTTCTCTGGATCTACAGGGCACGTTCTTTCACATCCATATCCATCCATCCCACCAGCAGTTTCTCCACTTCAGGGTCGACGGGACCCTGTACGAGTTCAGAGCCATGCTGTTCAGCTTGTCATCGGCCTCGGGTCTTCACCAAATGCATTGCAGTGGTGGCAGCCCACCTTCAGCGTCAAAGGGTCTGAATTTACCCTTATCTCAATGATTGGCTCTTGGCAGGTTCCTCCCTTCAGGAGGTGGAGAGGTCCAGGGATCTGGCCCTCCGAACCTGCTTCCAACTGGGCCTCCTGATCAACGAGGCCAAGTCGGACCTCATGCCTTCTCAGGTGATGGGCTTCATGATAATTTCCAAACACTGCAGCTATTAACCTTTTTAAAGGTTTTAACCCTTTCAAAGGTTTTCTTTTGGCCATTTTAGTAACCTGCCAAACCAAGTCTTTTTCCAGAGCTCTGGTTTGCAGTTTAAAAACAAAACAAACAAAAATCTCTAACAGTACTAGGTTGAAATCCATCTGGTAGAGGTCCCCAGTACTTGGGTTTGGGATCAAATGTCTCAGCCTCTATAGGAGGCAAGGGAACTTGAAATTGATACAGAAAAACTTGAAACTACACAGATAGGCAACATGGGGGGCAGGATTTTCAAATCATCCCGTCTGTAGTCACCTACTGTGAGTACATCCACAGTAGTTTATTTTTCTTTTTCTAGATGTTGCTTATCTAACTTCACTTAATCAGCCGCTGCTTTTCTCCTAAAAGCAGCCTGAACTGTGAAAAGCCATCATTGGCTCTAACAGTATATACTTGCAGCAAGCACAAATTACAAGTACAAGGGCAGTTGCCCTTGCTTGTTTGAGAGACTTTTCATAATACATCTTTCCACATATTCTTCCACAGTTTCATCAAAGAGAACTCATCCTGCCGACTACGCCAAAAATGTTCTGCCAACTCAAACCAAGCAGCTATTTGCCATTCACACTCACATACACTAATAACAGCACAATAAGTATATAAGCCAAAGCTTTATTATAACAAAATATAATACAAAGGTTATACATCACCGATTCAATAAAGCAACATCCAAGCCCTCTTCCAATGGCTGGGAAGCCCCCTTGTCAGCCTGGCTAGGAGTCTCACGAACCGGGAATTGGTCCTACAGCGATGCGTCCATCCTGCAGGTGAGGCTTCTAACCACAAAACTTAATACATCACCGATTCCAAAAGCTACATCCAAGCCTGTTCCAATGGCTGGGAAGCCCCCTTCAGCCTGGCTAGGAGTCTCAGGAATCGGGAACAGCTCCTGCAGCAATGCGTCCACTCTGCAGGCGAGGCTTCTAACCAGACGACAGGATTTTCCCAGTATTAATACCTTTTATTATTCTTCTAGAAACATCCAGCAACATCTGCAAGCACCTAGATTGTCACGTCTGCACACTGGCCAGGTGCCCAGAATCATGCAATCCCAGTACAAACATTTGTTATCTAGATATTTCTCACATATTTGCTAAGAGGCAACATCCGGACACTTGGCCGAGCACCCAGAACATTGCAAACTTAGCAAATACAATCCTACATTCCTTTGATTAACATCCAGCCTTTGATTATTGTATCAAATCCTGCACAAAACAAGTTGCATTATATTCTTTGATTACTATACTATACAAAATGGGATAACAATAATCAATACAATATATACATATATACATATCATTCGGTCCTTTGATTATTGTTAGAACGATTTGTATCCTAATTCGACCATTCGGTCAGCAATTATTACAGTTTGAATTTGTCTCCGTATTAATGTTTTATTCCTAATAGCCAAATGGGCTTTCATTAAATCACTGTTCTGAATGATTTCCTTAATCTGTTCCAAAGATATACTAATATTAGGATTTTCGATTATATCAGGATGCCAATTCAAAATAAGTTGTTGTTCACTGTCTGGGACAAAAGTGTAAGTTATGCCCTCCCACCATAAGTGGGTTACATTCTTCAGACATCCAGAAAAGGACGAGTTAAATTATACATTTGAGTAGTATTTTCTTGTCTAGTTACTATGCAAACATGTTGAGGCCCTATTTCAACAAACATAGTAAAGGTTAATGGTAAAATTGTCTCACAACATCTTGTCCAAAAGAAAAGTCTCATAACATCTTGTACAAAACATCTTATATAACTATGATTAAGCATTAAGTATCATACAAAATGGAGTGACAATAATCAACACAACACATGTATATATATATATATATATACATCACCGGTCATTTCTGGTTGGGCACTTGCGCCCTGTCTGGGACTTTCTGCGCCTTCTGGGTTACATGGCAGCGTGCACCTCAGTGGTCCGTTGGGCCCGGTGGCACATGCACCCCCTTCAATGGGAGCTGGCTGCCCAGTGGTCTCAGTGCCACGATCATGTCGACCAGCTGATCACTGTAACCCAGAACATGTGGGATGCTCTCCAATGGTGGACCGCCCCAGAATGGTTGCAGGAAGGGATCCCGTTTGTCCGCCCCGAGCTGACGGTTGTTCTTACGACTAATGCCTCTCTCTTGGGCTGGGAAGCCCACATGGCGGACAGAAGAGCCCACGGGTTCTAGACCCCCAAGGAGTCCCGAAGCCACATCAACCTGTTGGAGCTCAGAGCAGTCAGACTGGCACTGTCAGCTTTCGCTCCTCAGCTCTGGGGTCAAGTGGTTCAAGTCCAGACGGACAATATCACGACCATGTACTACCTCAACAAACAGGGCGGCACGCACTCCCATCTGCTGTGCAAGGAGGTGCTCCGCATCTGGACTCTCGTAAGTCAGTTGGAGGTGGATCTCCTAGCCATCCATGTGGCAGGAGCCTTGAACCAGCTGGCGGATGCTCTCAGCCACATGGGCCAGACATCCCACGAGTGGTCTCTCCATCCAGAGGTAGCTTACAGCCTGTTCTTCCATTGGGGCAAACCGCTGGTGGTCCTGTTTGCCTCCAGGGAAAACACCAAGCTGAGACTGTACCATGCCCGGCCCCTCCGCAGGGCTTGCTGCAGGGGGCTGCCTTCTCGAGGCCGTGGACCCCAGGCCTCTTCTTTGCCTTCCCCCCATTTTCCTTGATCCACAAGGTGTTACTCAAGGTGAGGAGGGACCAGGCGAAGGTGATCCTGGTAGCCCCAGTCTGGCCACGCCAGTTCTGGTATCCAGATCTCCTCAGCCTCAGCTGCAGGCCCCAGGCGGCTTCCTACCGCCCAGACCTGATATCTCTAGCTCAGGAGAAGGTCCTTCATCTGGACCTTCAATTCCTGCACCATAGCCTGGTACCTGAGCAGCTAGAGTTCCAGGCTTTGGGTCTTTCTGACAGTGTCTACACCGTGGTGGAGGCATCCCTTAAGGGAATCGACCAGGAAATGTTATGCCTTCAAATGGAAAGGTTTTCCATTTGGTGCCAGAATAAAGTCTGGACCCTTATCCTGCTCTGTGGCTAACATTCTGGACCACCTTTGATCTCTCTCCAAAGGGGGCATACGGTCATCGACCCTTAGGTGCGCCTGGCAGCCATCTCTGCTTACTGGGCACGGGCGGTCAGCTGGCGTTGGTGCAGAAGACAGTGGTTGGGCACTTTTTCAAGGCCTAGATTACATATCCCTCGGTGCGTGAACCTCCACCTCCGTGGGATCTCTTGCTGGTTTTGGCAAAGCTCATGGGCAAGCCATTCGAACCCATGCACAAGTATGAGCTCTCACACTTGTCGTGGAAGACGGCCTTCCTGGTGGTCATCACGTCAGCCCGAAGGACAGGAGAGCTCCAGGTGCTTTCGGTGGACTCCCCTTATCTGGTCTTCCACAGGGACAAAGTTGTCCTGCGTCCCCACCTGAAATTCCTTCCGAAGGTGGTGTCAGAGTTTCACCTTAACCTGGTGTTGACTCTGCCGGTATGCTACCCTAATTACACCTCGGACGCAAGTACAGGCTCCATACTTTGGACCTGGGGCGTGCTGTCTCCTATTATAAGGAGAGAACAGCAGAGATTAGGTAGAGGTTTCCAGCTGTTTGTCACCTACGCTGAAGCCGCTTCTGGCAGACCTGCAGCCAAGCGGACCATAGCAAGATGGATTACATCATGCATAGGTCTGTGCTACAGTTGCGAGCAAGGAGCCTCCCAGAGGATAAGAGCTCACTCTACCCACCATTCTGCTGCTTCAGTGGCTGCTTCAGGGACATCCCTATCCAGGAAATCTGTCTGGCTGCTACCTGGAGGTCAGCAAACACCTTCCACCACCCATTACCATCAGGCCTTGAGTCACACCGAGATGCTGGTTTTGGGGCCTCGGTTCTCAATCTTTATTTCCCAAGTAGGGGTGTGCTTGCCTCACTCCTCGGAGAACTGCTTGGAGTCTGCAAAGAGTGTGGATGAACAACATATCCAGCTCCTGAAGAACAGGTTACTCATCTGTAGCAGTAGTTCTAGGGGTGGTATGTGACTGTTCATCCACCTGACCTCCCGTGACACACAACCTTGGCACCAGCAGGCTAAGATCTGGTGTCATAGAGGCGGGTCGGTATTTACCACCTGGGTGGGTGGGAGGAGCCAGTTTGAAGACTTCCGCAAGATTTAAAGGGAAAGGGACATGCCAAGAAGTGCGGAGAACAACATATACCATTCCTAGAACTACTGTTAGAGGTGAGTAACCTGTTCGGTATTCCACAAGGACAGGGTGGCCTTGAGAACCAGTCCTATGTTCCTGCTCAAGGTGGTGTCGAGATGACTTCAAATCAGGACATCCAGCTTCTGATATATTACCCCAATCATTCCAATAGGGGAGGCTCTTCTACATACTTTAAGTTCACCCCATTTGTGGTTTACTTGGCAGGGGAACTAAAGATAGTAGCCGTTCTGACCAGTTGATTTGTTTCTTTCGCTCCCAGGACTCAAGGGACTCCTGTGACCAAACAGACCCTATCGAAGTGGTTAGTCCATTGCATTTCCCTTTGCTATCAGAAGCACAACAAGCCCCTGCCAGGCTCGGTAAGGGGTCACTCCACAAGGGCCTTAGTGGCATCTTTCACTGCACTTAAAACATGTCTGCATCTGACATTTTGCAGCTGCTATGTGGCACACAGTCCATACCTTCATAGGCACTACAGTCTGGACTGCCTCTCGGCGTGGGCGGGATTTGTACGCGGTTTGCAAGGGTCTCTCTCTTAAGAGAACTCCTTTCCACTCTCCTGTTACCCTCCGGGTTTTGTAGGTCTCTGTACCGTTTGGGAATCAGAACTAACTGTGTTACCTGCTGCAAGAGCTGACTCTCAAGTAAGATAGTACAGTTACGTAAGAACTTAACATAACAGTAGATCTTTGAGAGAAGCTCTTGCAGCAGGTATATTCCCTCCCCATACAGGTTTCCTGCATCGACCTATAATGGGCTTATGCTTGTTTTGCTGCATGAGGTTTGACCTTGGTTCCCTGGTTTGGATCACTTCGTCCTGGATGCCGGGTCTCGGTAGGAAGAACTGGGACACGTCGAGGACCACCACCCTTTATACAATATGTAATGTGGAGGCGGTCCCCACCATAGACTGCTGGCTAGAAGTTTGCTGTGGGGTCCTGTTGCCTGCCGGCTACAGTCCTAACTGTGTTACCTGCTGCAAAAGCTTCTCTTGAAAATCTACTGTTACAGTAAGTTCTTACATAACTGTACTGTCTCCGCCCATCTTAGACCTCCAGCGACCTCAATGACTTTATAGAGTACAGGCACTTCTGGATTGTCACCCTGCAGGGTTTAACCCCATTCTCCATCCAGGAGGCTGGCTCTCATCTCTAGACATGCAGGATGCATACCTACACATCCTCATATCCAAGCGCCACAAGAGATTCCTGAGGTTCAAATTTCGGGGTCAACACTATCAGTTCAGGGCTCTGCCCTTCGGCCTGTCATCGGCACCAAGGGTTTTTTACCAAGTGCCTGGCAGTTGTGGCAGCAGCCCTCCGAAGGATGAGCCACTACGTCTTCCCCTACCTGGATGACTGGCTTCTCACAGCTCCGTCCAGGACAGAACTCCTTCACACCATGGAAGACACCTTTTCCTTCTTTGCAGAGTTGGGTATTACCATAAATCTGAGGATGTCTTCACCCTGGCTAGGCTAGAGGCGCCAATTCATTGGCGTCCTTCTGAACACCATTCAGGGAAAGATCTTCCTCCCAGAGGACAGAGCGGAACACCTTTGGGTCTCGCTCATCATAGCTCGTCCACCGGGCAGGTCCCTGCCAGGACAGTTCTCAGAATCCTTGGCAACATGGTGGCTGCCATTGGCCTGCCTGTACATGAGGGCTATCCAGTGGACGCTGAGGGTTCAATGGGATCAACGCTGGGACGACCTAGATCAACCTGTCTCAGTCTCAGACCCGGTCCACCTGGCCCTTGATGGTGGCTGCACCATCTCACCTCTCAGAGGGAATGCCCATCCAGAGGACACCGCCTGCACATCATCTGACAACAGATGCCTCCAGCACAGGCTGGGAGCACATCTGAATAATTGCAGGACTCATGAAACATGGTCCAAGCCAGAGGAATCCCTGCATATCAACGTATTGGAGATGTGGGCCATCCTGTATGCTTTGCAAGCCATGCAAACTGACCCGCTCCCAGGACACCTAGTCCAGACAGACAACATGTGGGTGATGTTCTACATCAACAAACAGGGAGACACCCACTCATACCAACTCTGTCACGAGGCTATAAGAGTTTAGAACTGGGCTGTAGATCACCATCTGGTGATCTCGGCAGTTCATGTCCCGGGGTGCAGAACACCTTGGCCAATGTACTAAGCTGATCAAGGTCCAGAGCACACAAGTGGGAACTCCAGCAATCTGTCGTACAAGATCTGTTCGACAGGTGGGACCGACTAGAACTGGACCTCTTTGCATCCTCACACAATGCAAAACTGCCCTGTTTTTGCTCGCTAGATCCCAGGCCTGGTGTTTTCTGGCAAGACGCGGTGTCCCTCTGCTGGACAGGGAGGTTCCTGTACGTCTTCCCTCCTTTCCCATCGATACAGAGGGTTCTTCTCAAACTACAGTTAGAAGGAGCAGAGATGATCCTAGTGGCTCCCTTCTGGCCCCAGCAGATATGGTTCCCTCTACTTCCAACAGCTGGCGAGGGAACCACCTCTGCCGATGCCACTGACCTCATGCTTGCTCTCGCAGGACAACAGGATACTAGCCCACCCAGATTTGAAATCATTACACCTGCACGCATGGCTCCTACTGACCTAGCCATTTCCTGCTTCGGTGTCTCGGCTAGAGTGGCTAACGTCTTGGTGGCCGCTAGGAAACCCTCCACTAGGGCCACCTATGCCATGAAATGGAAGCACTTCTGTCTATGGGCACCTTTGTCTGTCCGGTGAGCTCGATCCTTGAGTACCTACTTTCACTTTCAGACTCAGACCTTCATTTATAAAGGTGCACCTTTCTGCAGTGTCAGCCTACCATGCACCTATACAGGGCAAAACCCTGGCACAACTGGACTTGGCACGTACTTTCCTGCATGGTATCTTGCACGTGAAACCTCCTAGCAGGGACCCATCCCTCCTTGGGACCTTCTTTTTGTTTGGGAAAAGCTTTTGTTGCCACCCTTCGAGCCAGCCGCAGAATGCGAGCTGAGCTTTCTCTCTTGGAAAGCGTTATTTGTAGTTGCGGTTACCTCCGCTTGGAGGATTTCCGAGCTTCAGGCTCTGATATGTAAAGAGCATTATTTGGTTCTTTACAGGGACCAGGTGTCCCTGCGAACAAACCCTAAGTTTTTGCCAAAGGTGGTGTCTGAGTTTACCCTTAATCAGGACATTCACCTTCCAGTCTATTACCCTGAGCACTCAAATCGAGGGGAAGCTCTTTTGTGTACCTTGGATGTTCATCGGTTCTCCGATATTACTTGACCCGAATCCAGGGCTACAGACAATCTGACCAATTATTTGTTTCTTTTGCCCCCAAAATGTTAGGGGCACTAAACAAATCTTATCTGAATGGTTGGTTAATTGCATTGTGTTTTGTTACCAGGATAATCGATATATAAGCGGGACCATGTAAAGGCCACTCCACCAGAGGAGCTGTGGCTTCATTCTCTTCCTACGGAACATGTCTGCTGCAGATATGTGTGCAATGGCACCTGGAGTTCAGTCCACACGTTCATTAAGCATTACAGTTTGGACATTGCTTCCATACAGGACAGGCTTTGGCCTCACGGTCCTGCAGGGACTCCTCTCATGAGGGACTCAGTCTTTATCTCTCCACTGCCTCCACCCTGAATATAAGGGCCTCTGTACTGCTTGGGACTCAGTCCTACTGGTGTTACCTGCTGCAAGAGCTCACTCTTGAAGTAAGATAGTACAGTTACATAAGAACTTACTGTAACAGTGGATCTTTGAGAGGAGCTCTTGCAGCAGGTGCTGCCTCCCACCGTCATCCCTGCTAGGAGTTCCTTCTGCGATCGCAGCCTGAACATCTGACCTCTTACTTTAGAGGAGTATGCTCGGTTTCTCCATCCAACCATCCATCAGTGCCAGAGTCTCCAGCAGGAGACCTGAGGTGACATCGGGGCGGTCCCCTCTGTATACTGCTAGTTAGAAGCTTTCCGTGGGGTCCTGCCGCCTACTGGCTACAGTCCTACCATTGTTACCTGCTGCAAGAGGTCCTCTCGAATATCTACTGTTACGGTAAGTTCTTACGTAACTGTACTTTCCCCAGGGACCACCTCCAAACAAGCCTCCAGCTTGCCCACCTACTCCATCTCTTCAGGGACTAACCCCAATGCCAGACGAAGATGTCACCCCTCCCCGACCACATAAGCACCCACGATCGTCTTCCCCCTCACCAGATTTTGAGGATTAGGACAGGGATTCTTCCTCTTCTTCCAGCCAGGGGGACTCTGACCTGCTATCAGAGCCCGAGGGTGGTAGGGACGCCCCTCGTTCCCTGCCTGATGACCCTACATTTATGGATGTGATGCATCACATCCAACAGCTGAATGGCTGGGATGTAGAAGAGCTGGATCCAGAGCACAAGCATCTAGCCAGCTTTCTTTGGAAAAAGGACACCTCGCCCATGGTTGTCCCTCCTATGGTTGAGTCCTACAAGAATGTCAACAAGCTCGCTTAGAAGCACCCTTTTCGGCGTAACAGTTTCAAGAAATCAGACCAGCTGTATACCTTTTCTAGGAAGACCCTTTTAAAGGAAACAGCGGATGTGGTCTCAGTCATGATTAACACTGCACATGACCGGTCCAGGCGTCCTAGGCACCTCAGTACGTAACCACCAGATAAAGACCCCAAGCAATTCAGTTATCTGGCCAAGAAGATGTACTTCTCCGCCGCTTGTGCCATTCACTCTCAAAACTTCTTCGCCCACATGGTTCAGTAGCAGCACATCTTGTTGGACAAGGCACTGGAGGTTGCCCAAGCCATGCTGGACTACCCAGGGCAAGCGGAGCTTATGACTATACTGAAGTCAGGCTCAGACATCAGTAATCACATCCGTAGGTCATCCTATGATACTGTGGACTCAGCAGGCAGGGCTGCTGCATCAGCAGTTGTATCCGCCCGGTATTATTGGCTGAAAGTATCCAGATTTGCCCTGGACATCCAACCCAAAATCATGGTTGCTCCTTCAGATGGCGGTCTTGTTTGGGGAGGATTCTCAGAATATCATCACCATTTACAGGAATCTGGGAAGGCCATTCGTTCTGTAGAGACAATGTACAAGTCTCAACTCGAAAAGCATTCCAAGCAGACCTTTGGAAGAATGCAAGACAGCCAGCAAGAGGACAACAGCAGCAGGCGCGGGTTTCAAGAGAAAGGCCTCACTCCTGCCTCAGGAGGTTCAGCCCCTAGGACCTCTAGAACCTCCCAGCCTCGCTCCTCTACCCGACTCCTCTACCTGACTCATTACCCGACCCCGCCACTGCAGAAACCTTAGGGGAAGCGGTGAGAGGAGTCAGTTCCTTGCACTCAAAAGGTGGCGTCAGATAACAACAGATCAGTGGGTTCTGCAACTTATCGAGAGGGCACACCTCAAATTCACAGAGGATCTTAGTTGAGATACAGCTCTTGCAGCAGGTTACACCATTAGGACTGAAGCCGGCGGGCGTCAGGACTGGAAATTTCTGGCTAGCGAGTCTTCAGGGGACTGCCTCCGGCGTCAGTCCGCCCCGACGTCAGGCGTAGTACATAAGGAGGCAGTCCCCCCATAATCTTCAGTACTTTTCCCGCCGTCGACATCGCAAGTATCAGCCTCTCGGTCCTTTTTCTAGCATGCGACAACTTTTAGTGCTATGACGTTTTCGTCTTCCTTCATGACTCTGGATTCAACTGATGTCCTCTCCAAATACTTCTCTGGAGGGTCACCAATCGAAGTGTGCCTGTTGCAAACAGTTCCCCTTCAAGGATCCACACTCAGCCTGCGTGTGCTGCCTAGGCCCGGAACACAATACCAAGGCCTGCTCCTTCTGCCAGGGCTTCAACAATCGCACCAAGATCCATGTAGAAGTGCCTTCAAGCGTTTCTCTTAGAGGAGAAACTGAAAACCATGGACAAGGAACCTTCCTCCAAGGGGGAGTTATCGGGTAAAACCCACTAGCACTGGGATAAACACCGGGAAAAGGAAAGGCCCAGGTCCCCTGCGAGGGCCTCGGATTCCCGAAGCTCCATCTTGCAATCGGACTGCTCTCCTTCCAGGGCTCAATCGCAACCTCCCCCGGTTCAGGTCAGATCCTCCAGCGGCTCCTCTTCTCTGCCGCCCCTGAAGACTTCCAGGCCGTCAGCATCTTCTACTCCATCTAAGGCCTCGTCGAAGTCTAGGGAGCGCCATAAATCTTCTTCCCGCCAGCGGGACTCCGACACCAGGTCGGTTTCCCAGCCTCCGCGTGGGTCGGATCTGGTTCCTCGCAAGACCAAGGACCTGACATCCCTCAAACAGACGTCGAACCCGACATTGGCCAAGCATCACTGGCACTCCCAGGAACCGGCGACACCAAAACACTCGTTGCCGGCCAGGCGTTCGCCTCCGAATCGTCGGCCAGGGGACCAACGTCGGCTACCCCAGAGAAGAGGACTGCACCACCATCGCCGGCTGACGCCGGTCACAGGACTTCGTCGAGGAGGATACCACACAGCCCAAGGGCCAGGCGGGCGACACTGGAGATGCTGGGCTCCCACGGGGACCCAACGCCCAACCCCGGTGACAGGCCACCAGCGCCGGGCCCGTCGTCGGGCATGAACTTGGCAGAGGTAAAGGAGCTCTTTACCTTCTGGTGGGACACCATCAGAAAAGATGTGGTCGCCACCCGTCCTTTTCCTACTCCTTCACCGCCTATGCCCCCTCCTCCGCCCAAGGGGCCCGTAGGATGGTCACCAACCCCCAAGGAGCAAACACCACCTCCTCGGGGCAGATCCTCAGACAGGAGAAAACCTCCCTCCAGATCCACCTCAGGGTCACCCAGTCCCAAGAGACCCAGACGACGCCGGTACACCCCATCTGGGGAGGATTCTAGATCTGACACCTCAGGGTGCTCCAGATCTGCTTCCCCCATCAGCATTCCCTCTCGGACCCACCACGACCTACCTAGGTCTCTTCCGGATGATCCCTCTTTCGTGGAGATCATGAGGCACATCCAGGAGAATATGGGGTGGGATGCTGAAGAGCTCGACCCCGAGAGACAACGCCTTGCCCGCTACCTTGGCAGAAAGACCCAAAGCCTGTGGTTGTGCCGCCCTTGGTGGATACCTTTGCGGCCATCACCAAAACTGCCTGGAAACGTCCGCATTCCACTCCAGCAGTGCGAAGAAGGCTGACCGCCTATACAAGGCCCTAAAGGGAGGACCAGTATCTGGCGAACCATCCTCTGGCTGACTCCTGGTCATCACTGCTTAGCATGACTGGTGCAAAGACCTCAGCATTTGAGCACACAGCCACGGATCGGAATCCAAGCAATTGGATGTCCTGGTGGCGCATCATCGTGGCTGCGACTTGGCCTTCAGGTCACTGAGTTACCTTGCCCACATGGTTCAATTCCAGAGCACTGTGGGAACAGGGACAGGACCTGGTAGAAGATGCCGATGGTGACCAAAAGGAGGAGCTCTTGAACTTCCTTCTCACCGGTTCGGATGTGGGGACCCAGGTGCTCAGAGCCGCATATGATTCTGCGGACTCTTCAGCCAGAGCTGCAGCCTCAGGCGTGTGTCTCCGGAGACACTCTTGGCTCAGTGTCTCCGGTTTTACCCCGGACGTCCAGAAGAACATCTTAGACATCCCTTACAATGGTGAGGTCCTATTTGGTGAAGCCTCTGAGAAAGTAATCACCAAACTTCAGGACGCAGGGAAGGCAGTCAGATCTGTACAGGCCATGTACAGGTCTTGGCCCAGTTCCTTTTGGAACCAGAGCCGCTTCCATGGCCGGCTACAAAGGCAACAGCCATATTCCAGCCAACAGCAGAGGGGCACTTTCACCCGCAAAGCCCAGGCCAAGTCATCCCCAGGCAGAGGCCAATGATTTGCAAAGTCGGCACAGCCTGCTGGATCGAACTCTGCAACAGCATGACTCCTGCCCAGCCCCGGCCCTCCTCAGGATCAGCGGAAAAGAAAGTCGTGGGTGCATCATGCCGCCACTTGCCAGGGTGGCAGTGGATCACCACCAACAGGTGGGTTCTGCAACTGGTCAAAAAGGCTACTATATAGAATTTGTAGGCAGTCGACCCACAAGACCTCCCCTGCTTTCCCGATATTCGGGTCAGCATGCCCTGCTCATACAGCAGGAGGTGCTCGCACTTCTGGAAAAAGAAACCTTAGAGCATGTTCCAGAGAACCAGAGAGGACTAGGGTACTTTTCTCACTTCTTCCTGGTTCCAAAGAAAACAGGGGACCTCTGTCCAATACTGGACCTCGGCGACCTCAACCTGTCGGTTGTTTACAAATGCTTCCGCATGGTGACCCTTCCTGGCCTAATTCCCATGCTGAAGTGAGACGCCTTTCTGGCGTCTTTGGACATTCAGGACGCCTACCTGCATATTCCGATTGCTCAAGCGCACCGGAGGTTCCTGCGCTTCGAGTTTCAGAGCCAACATTATCAGTTCCAAGCTCTTCCCTTCGGGCTGTCATCAGCACCTCGTGTATTTACGAAGTGCATGGCGGTCGTAGCTGCGTCTCTGAGGAGACAAGGCCACTACGTGTTCCCATACCTGGATGACTGGCTTCTCATGGCACCCTCCAGGGAGGCACTGATGATGGCCATTCACTGCACCCAGTCCCTTTTTCAATCAGTGGGTATTCTCATCAACTACGAGAAGTCACTCCTGGTGCCATCCCAGAAACTGCAGTTTACAGGAGCAGTTTTGGATACCATCAGAGGGAAAGCTTTTCTTCCCTCGGACAGAGCGGAACACATCAGATCCCTCATCAGGGACTTGTGGTGAAGAAGACCATCCCGGCCAGATTGGTCCTTCGCCTGCTCGGACACATGGCTGCGGCCATTGCAACAGTCCCGCTGGCACGTCTCCACATGCGGGTAACCCAGTGGATGCTGAGGGCGCAATGGGACCAAAGGTAAGATCATCTGCAGCAGCCAATCCAAATCACGAATGCCGTGATTCGGGATTGGCAATGGTGGCTAAATCCGGGAAACCTCTCCACGAGGGTTCCCTTCATAGCGCCGTCTCCAACTGTGACACTCTCCACAGACGCCTCACGGCTTAGGTGGGAAGTACACCTGGACGGTGTTCGGTCTCAGGGCCTCTGGACAGCCCAGGAGTCTCATCTGCACATCAACATTTTGGAAATGAGGCAGTCCTTACGCTCTGCAAGCCTTCCAGTCGGAGATTCCACTGGGTACACTCCTGTTACAAACAGACAATACCGTGGTGATGTATTACCTCAACAAGAAGGAGGCACTCACTCTTACCCGCTTTGCAGGGGAGACCATGAAGTGTGGGAGTGGATAGTGCAACATGGCAAATCTAATTACAGTACGCCCGGAGTGGACAACACCATCACAGACAGTCTGAGCCGCCCTCAGGCAAGAGTCCACGAGTGGGAACTTCTACAGGAGGTGGCAGAGGATCTGCTTCACAGATGGGGCACTCCAGAGTTAGACCTTTTCACGTCCCCATCCAACGCAGAACTGCCCAATTTTTGCTTGCTAGATCCAGGGCCTGGTGTTTTCTGGCGAGACGCGTTGTCCCTCTCCTGGGCGGGCAGATTCCTCTATGCCTTCCCTCCTTTCCCATTGATCCAGAGGGTTCTCTTAAAGCTGCGCAAGGAGCAAACGACTCTCAGTTTGATCGCGCCTTCCTGGCCCAGACAAATTTGGTTCCCTCTTCTGCACCAGCAATCCCGGGAACCTCCAGTTCCGTTGCCAATCAGCTCCCATCTATTGTCTCAGGAGGCGGATTCATTGGTCCACCCAGACTTATGTTCATTGAACCTGCATGCTTGGCTCCTAGAGACATAGCCATGATGCGATCGGGTCTCACAAGAAGTGGCAGATGTACTCTCTACCGCCAGGAAACCCGCAACCAGACGTCACGCCATGAAATGACATAGATTCTGTTTTTGGGCTCAAGTACGCGGTTTTTCGCCATTAGATTGTCCCGAAAAGCTGGTTCTGGACTACCTGCTTTCCCTTTTACAATCCGGGCTGGCTTACTCCTTGATTAAAGTGCAGCTTTGTGCAATTTCTGCTTACCATGCCCCAGTAGGCCATCGGACAGTGGCCCAGCTGGACACTACTCGTGCCTTCTTAAGGGGAGTCCTCCACCTTAGGCCACCCATCAAGGATCCAGTCCCTCCTTGGGACTTACCCTTCGTCCTGGAGCAGCTTACGCTGCCACCTTTTGGACCAGCCGTGGATTGCGAGCTACGTTTTCTCTCTTGGAAAACGTTCTTTTTAGTTGCTGTTACTTCAGCGAGAAGGATCTCGGAATTACATGCTCTTATGTGCAAAGAGCCTTATTTGGTTTTCCATCAGGACAGGGTATCCCTAAGGACAAACCTGAAGTTTTTGCCTAAGGTGGTTTCATCCCTCACCCTTAACCAGGATATTGATTTACCAGTGTATTTCCCAAGGTACACTAATCGAGGAGAAGCCCTTCTGCACACCCTCGACGTGCATCGGTGCCTCAGATACTATCTGACTAGAACCAAACAGTTCTGAAAGGCGGACCAAGTTTTCGTCTCCTTTGCTCACAGGATGAAAGGAGCTCCTGTCTCCAAACAGTCACTCTCGAGGTGGCTCACCCAGTGCATCACTTTCTGTTATGACAAGTGCAATAAACCCTTACCGGGGGCGGTCAAGGGTCATTCCACAAGAGGGGTGGCTACTTCCTTTGCGGCGTTAAAGAACGTCTCCACCTCAGCTATTTGCGCTGCAGCTACTTGGAGCTCTGTGCATACCTTTATCAGGCATTACAGTCTGGACATTGCATCGAGGTGACGAGCAGGGTTCGGTCTAGCCGTCCTTCAGGGACTTCTGTCCTAGGCTTGAGTAATATTAGGATCTCTGCCTTTCCTCCTCCCAGTGGCGCATGATTGCCCCTATTGCTTGAAATCAGTCCCTAATGGTGTAACCTGCTGCAAGGGCTGTATCTCGAAGCAAAGATAGTACAGTTATGTAAGAACTTACCGTGAACAGTAGATCTTCGAGAACAGCTCTTGCAGCAGGTACCTTCCCGCCCACCATCCCCCTTCTTTTGGAGGTAGGTCATAGTCGAGCACCCATCTTATGGGATGGTACGTTCCTATTCTATAGTCTTTGCAATCTGGTGGTGGATCCTCAGTCTCCTCTTCTGATGTCATCCAGCGGCCGGGAGTCTCCGGCGGGAGAACTGAGAACTGGGGGGACCGCCTCCTTATGTACTACGCCTGACATCAGGGGTGGGAACGACGTTGGAGGCGGTCCCCACTGAAGACTGCTAGCTAGAAAATTTCCGTGGGGTCCTGACGCCTGCCGGCTTCAGTCCTAATGGTGTAACCTGCTGCAAGAGCTG
Source organism: Neoceratodus forsteri (assembly GCA_016271365.2). Taxonomy (NCBI): domain Eukaryota; kingdom Metazoa; phylum Chordata; order Ceratodontiformes; family Ceratodontidae; genus Neoceratodus; species Neoceratodus forsteri. The sequence continues at coordinate 1,339,964,429 of CM028131.1, forward strand.
TTCTCGAAGATCTACTGTTATGGTAAGTTGTTACGTAACTGTACTTTCCCCCAAGTCAAAGGGGTAAGGGATTTTACTCCAACTTTTTCCTTGTACCAAAAAAGACCGGGGATCTGCGGCCGTTTCTGGACCTAAGGCATCTGAACAATTGTATCGAGTACAAGCAGTTCAGAATGGTCACCCTTCCAGGCCTAATTCCTCTCCTTCACCAAGGGGATTGACTCTACTTTCTGGATATGCAGGACGCAAATCTTCACGTCCTGGTGTTCCAGCCCCACAGAAGATACCTGCACTTCTTCTTCCAAGGGCATCATTACCAGTGCCGGGCCCTGCCATTCGGCCTGTCCTCGGCTGCCAGGTTCTTTACCAAGTGCCTAACAGTGGTTGCTGTGGCCCTGAGGAGACAAGGCCACTAAGTCCTTCCTACCTAGATGACTGGCATTAAGGCACTCACAAGGGCCTAACTGCTTCGCACTCTAGAAGACACTTTTACCCTCTTGGAGAGCTGGGAATCACTCTGAACCTGCAAAGTCATCCTCATGGCCCAGTCAGAGTCTCCAGTATATCGGGCAATTCTGGACACAGTGCAGGGCAAGGCTTTCTGCCCCGGAAGAGCAGATCACCCTTTGTCCCAGGCTGGGTTGGTAACTTCTTCATGTCAGACCTCCGCCAAAGCCTTTCTGAGGCTGTTAGATCAAATGGCGGTTGCGATTCTGACCGTTTCCCTGGCTCAATTCCACATGAGGGTTCCCCAGTGGATACTCAGGGTGCAGTGGGGCCAACGTTCCAACGACCTGGAACTACCAGTCACAGTCTCAGATCGAGTTTATTGGACCCTGACCTGGTGGATGACTCCATCCAGTATGTCCAAGGGAGGAAGGGAGTCCCCTTCAGACAGCCCCCCCCCGAGGTACATTCTCACTACAGACGCCTCGGGTCAGGGCTAGGGTGCCCACTTAGCGGACTGACAGACACAAGGGTCCTGGTCCCCTTTGGAGCAGATGCTGCACATCAGCATCCTGAAATCAGAGCAGTCCTCTGTGCTCTACACGCATTTCAGACGGACTGTTCCCAGGTCCCTGCTAGTTCAGACAGACAGTATGTCAGTGGTCTTTTACATCAGCAAGCAGGGTTGCACCCACTCATAGCCTCTCTGCAAAGAGGCCATGAGAGTTTACTACTGGGCACTGGAGCACCACCTGGAACTCACAGCCATGCACGTTTCAGGCTCCCAAAGCATCTTGGCTGACAACCTAAGCAGGTCTCGGTCACAAGCCCATGAATGGGAACTACTGCAGTCAGTTGCAGACCAACTGTTCGACAGGTGGGGTCAGCCAGAGTTGGACCTTTTTGCATCCCCACTCAACGTCAGACTGCCCAGTTCCTCTCGCCAGATCGAGGGCCTGGTGTTTTCTGGTGAGATGCATTGGCCCTCTGTTGGACAGGGAGGTTTCTATATGCCTTCCCTACCTTTCCTCTCCTTCAGAGAGTACTTCTCAAGTGACAGGCGGAAGGCGCAGAGATGATCCTCATTGCTCCCTACTGGCCTCGTCAGATCTGGTTCCCTCTGCTCCAATAGTTAGTAGCGGAACCCCCAATCCCCTTACCTCTGAGCTCTCACTTGCTCTCTCAGAACAAGGGCACACTAGTTCATCTGGACCTCAAGTCTTTGCACCTGCATCGTGGCTTCTGCAGACTTAGCAGTTTCCAGATTCGGGGTTTCCCCCAAGGTAGCGGACATCCTAATGGCCGCGAGAAAGCCCTCCACTAGGTCGACCTACTCTGTGAAGTGGAAACGGTTCTGTCTTTGGGCCTCCGCTCACCACCTTGACCCTTTCACATGTCCAGGGAACTCGGTTCTCGAATATCTCCTCTCTCTATCTGATTCCAGTGTGAGTTACTCCTCTATTAAGGTGCACCTTTCCGCCATATTGGCGTACCATGCTCCTGTAGAGGGTAAAACCCTTGCCCAGTTGGGCTTGTCCCACACTTTTTTGAGGGGCATACTTAACCTGAAACCTCCCATTTGGGACCCCGTCCCTCCTTGGGACCTTTCATTTCTGTTAGAGAAACTTACTCTGCCCCCCTCTGAACTGGCTGCAGACTGCGAACAATGTTTTCTGTCTTGGAAAGCGTTATTTTTGGTTGCCGTTACTACCGCTCTGAGCATTTCCGAGCTGCAGGCTCTGATGTGTATACCCTTGCCACTTGCAAGAAGTAGGACACCCCATGAAAACAGAAACTAGTACCCACATATGGCATACCATTTACTTTTAGCAGAAAATTCAGATGTTGGTACCACCTTAACATTCAGGTGTATACCACGCTCATTTCTAGAGAAGATGGGTGGAGTACACGAACAAAACACATGAACCTATGTAGATTACAACCAGGTCCAGGGTAGAGACTGCTAGGCATATGCTAAATCTAAACTGCTGAGGGGGTCCCAGTAATTCCACACCAAAAACAAGAATCAGATTGTCCAGAACAGGAACTGGGATGTTGCAGTATGCCTTTATTCAACAGATGGCAAGCTAAAGCTGATAGTGGACCCCCATGGGTCGGTCAAGGCGAAACAGATACATCTCACAAACTCTTCTTGCAGGCAGTACAATTCGAGAGCACAACTTCTTTCCTATTCCCAGTGGTGTACAGAGGTGGAACTAGCCACACACCCGCACACTATTTTCTTCCCATGAGTGCAGTTGTGTGGAACACCAAGACACACACTCTGAAATATTTCACTCTCTTAGGTGAATACTGAACATGTCCTTCACTCACTGGGGTGAACATTGGACATTTCCTTCACTCACTTGGGTGAACATTGAATTCCCTTTCACACACAGTGGGGTGAACACTGAATTTCCTTTTACACACTTGGGTGGTTACTTGGTTAGAGAGACAAAAGAAGGCCAAAGCCCATAGGTATTGTCCTCCACATATGTGGATCATTGACTGTGAATCCTATCTAGTTAACCATTTATCTAGTTTGAGTTTAAAAGTCATAAAGGAGGGGGCATCTACAATATCTTGGGGAAGTATGTTCCATAATCTTGGGGTTCTTATGGAAAAGAAGTTTTGTCTTTTGTTGGTATTACATTTGACAATATCCAGTTGTTTGTTATTTAACCTGGGTCCGATTTTTCTAGTTGCAAAAGAAATGCCACATTGCCTCATCAAAATTGGGTTTTTAGTAATCTTGAAAAGTTGGAGTAAGTCCCCTCTTGATCTTCTCATTTCAAGTGAGTGTAACCCTGTTTTATGTAGTCTAGTTTTGTAATCACAAGTGCCAAATGGGGAATAGTTTTGGTGACTCTTCTCTGAATCCTCTCAACCCTATCTATGTCCTCAGAGAGGTATGGACTCCTAAACGGAGAACCATAATCTAGATATGGTCTAATGCGATCTGTACAGTGCAATGATACACTGCTCGGTTTTAGAAACAAAGTACAGTTGATCTTTCGAAGAAGTGAGTTTGTTTGGTTAGCTGTTTTATTACAATGTGAAACTGGGGTCAGTTTATTATTAACTAGAATCCTAGATCTTTTCTAAACAAGAAACCTTAATGATGGTGTTATTCAGTGTGTATACTTGTTTGGGGTTGTTTTTCCCACTGTGTAGGACAGCACATTTGGATATGTTGAACTCCATTTTATTAATGAGGGCCCAGTGTTCGATAGATGAAAGATCGTTGAGTAGAATTTGTCTATTTGCAGCATTGTTAACAGCACCACCAAGCTTGGTATCGTCGGCAAACTTTGTGAGGATATTTGAAGAATGAATTTTCATGTCGCTAATAAAGATATTAAACAGAGTGGGTCCCAGGACAGAACACTGAATTTCCTTTCACACACTGGGGTGAAGCTAAGCATTTCTTTCACCCACTTGGGTGAAAAAAGGGGCACTGACAGGTGTGATCTAGCCTTCTCTAAGGGCACACACACACCCTAGAAACAAATTCCATAATTTTGGAGAACTTGTCTCCTAAAACAGTACTTAGTGACCAGTTGTTCCTTCCACTGGGCATGGAACCACTAGAAGACACCTTTTCCTGGGTAGCACGTCAGAACAGTCTGTCACAGGTCCTTTCCAAAGGCAGCTGAAAACACACAAGGATCTTCAGGGGATTGCCCCTTGGACCCACTGGGATAGCAGTCCCTTCTAGTTCTTCTGGAGTAGAAATCAGGAAATCCTGCTGTAGAAAGGTCTCCACCACTTCACTGGAAATTGGAAATTGTAATCCAAACTAGGGTGAGAAATCCTGGGCCCTCAACTCAGAGCCCACTGGCAGACCTCCTGCCACTCTCACCTCCAGCTGACCACTAACTGAACACTCTAAGGCGCCCCAGAGCAGCTGTACACAGAAAGGGCTGTGGTGCTGCGAGAGTTCCAAATGACATAATCATTCTTCCCTCAGGCTAGCTGAGTAAACAATGATGTCATCGTGTTAGAAATCCCTGATGAGCTCCTTACCAGCTGCCTGCTTCCTGCTTAACACTAACTCTGATAGGATTCAATTAACCTCAGGAGACTGGGTGGTTACATGTAAAGAACCTTAATTAGTTTTCACAAGGACAATGTGTCCTTGTGAACTAATCCTAATTTTTGCTGAAGGTGGTGCCCAAATTTACCCCGAACTGGGACATTCACCTGCTCATTTATTATCCAGAGCATTCTGACAAAGGGGAGGCATTACTGCATACTCTGGATGTTCATAGGATTCTTCGCTATTATCTTAGTCGAACAGGTCCTATTAGGAAATCCAACCAATTTCTTTCATCCCCAAAACCCAGGGGGTGCCAATTACTAAGCAGACCCTTTCTAAGTGGTAAGTTAACTGCATTGTTTTCTGTTATCAGAAGTATGGCAAGCCTTTACCGGGCCCGTTAAAAGGTCACTCCACCAAGGGAGTGGCTACCTCCTTTGCCTCGGTGAAAAATGTGTCTGCAGCCGACATTTATGCTGCTGCTACATGAAGTTCTGTCCACACCTTTATCAAACACTACAGCCTGGACATTGCTTCCAGATGCAGGACCGCCTTTGGACTTGCCGTTCTTCAAGGCCTGTTGTCTTAAAAGGCTTTTGATTCTTTTTAGCCTCCACCCCAATCATGGGAGGATGGTGTGGTACCCGAGGACTGGAGGAAGGCGGATGTGATTCCCCTTCACAAAAGTGGGACCAAGACAGAGGCAGGAAACTACAGACCTGTCAGTCTGACCTCTGTGGTAGGGAAAGTGATGGAGTCACTTCTGAAGGAAAGAATTGTTGAGTACCTAGAGGTCAGTGGAGCACAGGATCCAAGGCAGCATGGGTTCACAGCGGGAAGGTCATGTCAGACGAATCTAATAGATTTCTTTGACTGGGTGACCAAAGTAGACCAGGAGGGGCTGTGGACATGGCCTACCTAGACTTTAGCAAGGCATTTGACACAGTCCCACACAAAAGATTATTAGTCAAATTAACCAGCCTGGGAGTGGGTCCCAGGGTGGTAGCCTGGTAAACATTGGCTGGACAACAGGACACAGAAGGTAATTGTAAATGGAGTCCACTCTGAAGAAAGGGCTGTTACTAGTGGGGCACCGTAGGGTTCAGTATTGGGTCCAGTCCTTTTAATGTCTTCATCAGTGACATTGCAGAGGGACTGGAAGAAAAGTATGCCTTTTGCAGATGACACAAAGATCTGCAACAGGGTTGATACACAAGGAGGCGTGGAAAGGATGAAAAGGGACTTGTGCAAGGTTGGAGGAATGGTCAGACGATGGCAGCTAGGATTCAATGCAAAAAGTGCAAAATAATGCACCTGGGAAACAAGAACCCAGGGAAGAATACACAATGGGTGGGAGGTAGTAACAACAACAAAACAGGAAAGGGACCTGGGGGTAATCATATCAGATGACCTTAAGGTTAGCAAGCAATGTGAGAAGGCAGTAGGGAGGCCGGGTATACTGGGATGTATGGGAGAGGCATCAGCAGCAGAAAACAGGAAGTTGTTATCCTCTGTACAGACAGTTGGTGAGACCCCATCTGGAATACTGTGTCCAGTTCTGGAGACCCCATCTCCATGAGGACATAGACAGGATAGAGGCAGTCCAGGAGGGCAACTAAAATGGTGCAGGGTCTGCAAGAGAAGCTGTATGAGGAGAGACTAAAGGAGCTTAATATGTATACCCTTGAGGAAAGAAGGAGAGGGGGACATGATAGAAACTTTCAAGTACCTCAAGGAATCAACAAAGTCCAAGAGGGTAGCATCTTTCAGAAAAGAGACTTGCAAGAACAAGGGACACAATTTAAAGATAGAAGGAGGCGGTTTAGGGGCAATGTGAGGAAGTATTATTTCACAGAGAGGGTAGTGGATGCATGGAACAGCCTTCCTGAGGAAGTTGTGGGGTCTAAAACTGTGGGAGAATTCAAGAATGCATGGGACAGACATAAGGCAATTCTTGTGGGGGCAGGAGATATAGGCTGTTGGTTAACTAGGATCTGCGGCCTATCCTGTAGGTAGGGAAATGGGCAGACTAGATGGGCCTAGCGGTCCTTATCTGCCGTCAAAGTCTATGTTTCTATGTTCCACCCTTGGCAATCTGTCTCTCCTTGACTGGTTGGGACTCCGTCCTTATGGTAATAGCCTGCTGCAAGAGCTCCAACTCGAAAAAAGATAGTACAGTTATGTAAAAACTAACCGTAACAGTAGATCTTCAAGAAGAGCTCTTGCAGCAGGCATTGCTTTCCCTCCTACCTTCCCCCTGGTATCTTTTCTGCATGTTTAGAACCTCCTCGGTTCTCCTTTTCCTTTTTAGGGCTGTTTCTCTGGCGGGAAAACTGAGGTGGGGCTGGGGACCGCCCCCTTTATACCACTGGCTGACATGGGGGGGGGGGCAGTCCCCACTGAAGACTGCTAGCTAGACGTTTTCCGTGGGGTCCTAGTACCTGGTGGCATAGTCCTTATGGTAGCAGCCTGCTGCAAGAGCTCTTCTCTAAGGTCTTCTGTTATGTAAGTTCTTACATAACTGTACTTTGTGTTACTTCTGCTCGAAGGGTTTCCGCGCTCAGTCTCTGATGTGTAAAGAGCCTTATTTAGTTTTTCACATGGATGGGGTGTCCTTGCAGACCAGTCCTAAGTTTCTGCCCAAGGTGGTGTCCTAATTTACACTGAACCAGGACATCCACTTGCCTGTTTATTACCCAGAGTACTCGAATCGAGGGGAGGCCTTACTTCATACTGTGGGTGTCCATAGGGTGCTCCATTATTATCAGAATCGCACCCATTCTATCAGAAAATTGGATCAGTTATTTGTCTCCTTTGCCCTGAAGACCTTAGGTGCTCCCGTTTCTAAGCAGACGTTATCCAAATGGTTGGTTAACTGCATTGTGTTCTGCTACCAGAAATATGACAAGCCTTTACGGGCCGGTTAAAGGCCATTCCTAAGGAGTTTCTGCCTTCTTCGCTTCGCTGCGGAGGGTGTCAGTGGCAGATATTTGTGCAGCAGCCACTTGGAGTTCCATCCACTTTTTCATTAAGCACTACAGTTTGGACATTGCTTCCAGACTCAGGACAGGCTTTGGCCTTGCAATCCTGCAGGGTCTCCTTTCCTGAAGGATTGACTTCACTGTTTCTTTCCTCCTCCCTCCTGTTGACGGGGCTTGTTTCCGGGTACTGCTTGGGACTCAGTCCTACTGGTGTTGCCTGCTGCAGGAGCTATCCTCAAAGTAAGATAGTACAGTTACATAAGAACTTACTGTAACAGTAGGTCTTAAAGAGAAGCTCCTGCAGCGGGCACTGCTTTCCCTCTCTCCTTTCCCCCTGTGTGTGCTGTTTCCTAGGTCCCTCCTCAGTCTTCTATCTGTGCTTGCCGGGTTTCTGTCGGGAGAACTGAGGTAGGGCTGGGGGACCGCCCCTCATATACCACTGGCTGACATCAGGGAAGGCAGGCCCCCACTGTATACTGCTAGCTAGAAGTTTTCCATGGGGTCCTAGTGCCTGGCGGCCTAGTTCTACTGGTGTTGCCTGCTGCAGGAGCTTCTCTCGAAGCTCTGCTGTTACGGTAAGTTCTCATATAACTGTACTTTCTAGGATCGTGGATATGTTGTTCTATCCACACTAGTTAGTATGTCCCTTTTCCTTTAAATCTTGCCAGAAGGTCTAAAACTGGCTCCTCCCACCTCCGGGTGGTATATACCCTCAGTTCATACCCCATGATGCCAGATCTTCCTTTCCGCTTGGAAGATTCAGGTTCCCTCCTTACCGTTCGCGTTGAGTAGGCCCTGGCGCTTAATACTTGACTAGTTTACCGAAATTAAAACTCATTAGAGTTTCTCCACGTACATTCGTGATTGCGACCGCGATGGAGGACAAGTCCTTGCCTGGGTTCTGCCGGTGTCCTTGCGGGCAGAAAATGTCCTGTACTGACCCACATGCCACGTGCGTCTACTGCCTGGGCCATACGCATGACCCCCACCCCCAGGCTTGCGATGTCTGTCGCGCCTTTCATCCAACAGTTTTGGATGATTGCCTCGCACGCTTGCAGCTCGGACGACCAGAAAAATGGTACCTGCCGATCAAATCTAAAGATGCCTATCGTGTGGTCTCCATGGCTGCGGGATCCACCGACCAGCTGGAGCAGATGAAAGCCTTTGAGGGGGAGACGGCTCGAGCCACCGAGCAGTCCGCTTCAGTATCAGTTTTTTTTCCGCTCAAACTGGGCACTTCCTTCTCTGGATCCTTCAAAGAGATGTGCCAAACTCTCCCTACGAAAGGAGAGGGCCTGTCGGGTTCCCATCCTCCTGGTCCCATAGGAAGGACAAAGGATTGAGAAGAAGAGTCTTCGAGCGTTAACACCCTTGGGACAGAGAGAGCTCGGTCCCAGGAATCTTCTATCTCAACTTTGGTCAAAAATTATGCACCTTGGCCGCTGGCTTCACTGTACCCCGCCAGGCCAGACGGCTCAGACACGGGACGATGACCAGGTTGAAATAATAATCGACCCCATCAACCTGTTGTTGACTGATGAGGCCGACAATTCTTTGTTTAGGACTCCAGTCTTTCTGACTGAGGGGGAGAACCAGCCAGCTGGTCACGGATCCCGACCTGGAGGAGCCGCGGTTCTCCTCGGCCCCTTCTGAGAAGCCCCGTCAGTCCCCCTGGTGATCATCTTCGAGATCACGGACCCCCTCAACAGATAGGCCAAGGAAGGCTCACAAACAGCGCTCCAAGAAGCGATGATGCCGTCATTCGTCCTCAGCCTCCTCTGGAGAGGAGAGGCTTCAAAGCAAGTTGTGCTGTCGCTGTGAGGACCTCATGTGGCAACAGCTTATGATTGCTGGTCTGAAGTCGACCCCGGCTTCCACTCCGGCAATCACCTGGCTGTCGCCCTCCAGGCTGACGCCGACTCTTACAGAGCCGGTTGACACCGTCCCTCCGCCCACGGAGCCGGTGCAGACCCTCCTGGCTCAGCCAAAGCTGGCCTCTCCACCTATCCTGGTGGAGCTGTCACCTAAGCAGCCTCTGTCAGGGGCTCCTACCAAGGAGTCTCGCTCCATTCAGGGTCTCCCGCACAGGTTGTCAGTCACCCTTACTTTCAATTGTCCGTGGCGGGTCAAGAGTGACTCTGGTGGTCAGCCACTGTACCCAGACTCAGGGTCTGAGGATTCAGGCCTGAATTTGCGTCCCTCTGATGACGATTCCATGAATCTGTCAATGGAGGAAGGTCCCACATCCTTCCTGGGCATCCTTTGTCTCATCTCCAAATCAACAGGATGTCTTTGGAGCCTGTTGAAAATGGGCTGAATACCCCCTGACTGATATCTTCAGGAAGGTGATTCTCTGTCCTAGGCCTTCCAGTGGCCGTGGCCATTGTTGGCCTGGCCTTGGGAGCTCTGGCAGCACCCAGTCTCCTGCCCTCGCCTTCCGCTCGTATGGCCACAAGTATGTAATTCCCATCGGCCCCTTGGGGTTTACAGCATCCCTCGGCTGAGAGATTGGTGACCGAGTCTGTGTTCCGCACTTGGGCAACTCAGGAGACACAGATAGACCTCCAGACACAGAGTCCAAAAATTGGACCCGTTCAGCCAGAAAGGTCTATGCTGCCTCATTGCTTGGTCTCCGACAGGCGAGCTCAGCTGTCACTATGGCACACTTCTCCCACGCCCTCTGGGGCTCTCTGGATGAGGTGCTTCCTCATCTCCCCACGGACCTTCAGACAACGGTCAAGCAGGTCCATGACCAAGGTTAGGCTGTTGCTAAACAGCAACTCCAGACAGCCTTGGACATCAGGGATTCTTGTGCCAGCTCAGTGGCAGCCACAGTCACCATGTGCCGCAGGGCCTGACTGAGGGTCTCAAACTTTACGGCAGACACTCAACCCAAACTGGTGGACATGCCTTTCCTGTGCACTGACCTGTTCGGTCCAGGAGTCAACGGCCTCCTCCAACGTATCGAGAAGTCTAGTGCCACCTTGGACTCTGTTACTTCCGCCCAGAAAGAACCCAAGGGTTCCAAAAAACAGTAGAAGAAAAGGCCCTTTCGGCCTTCTGCCCCTGTGGCCAAGCAGCCCCAGTATCAAACTGGGCAGCAGCAGCAGGCTCAATCTTGGCACCCTCAGCCCAAGTCTGGGGCTTTGACGAACTGTAAGCCTGGAGGGAAAGGTCCTGGTGGCCCCTCCACCAGCCCTTCATCCTCCAAGCCTGCGCAGTGACAGGATGGGGGCAGCCACCCCATACCCATCATGACCACTCTGGGTCCTCCAGTGGGGGATCAGCTGCACCACTTCCTTTTTGTCTGGTCCGCTGTCACAATGGACAGGTGGGTCTTGGAAGTGGTCAGCCAGGGTCTGTCTCTGGAATTCGAGCAGTATCCTCCAAGTCGAGCCCGTGCCCCATGGGAGGAAAAGGTATCCGCCCATACTTGGTCGGCGCTCAGAGATGACATTGCCCAACTCCTCTGCAAGGAGGTAGTGGTCAGAGTCGCAGATCTCCCTGTCAACCCAGGGTTCGTTTCCAGGTACTTCCTGGTCCTGAAATGGATGGCAGGGCTGGTGCCCCATTCTAGATCTGCATGACTTGAATCAGTTTCTCAGGTCTCGCATCTTCCAGACGGTAACTCTGTCCCAGATCATACCATCCCTCGAGAAGAACATGTGGTTCTGCTCACTGGATCTGCAGGACGCATTCTTCCACATCCCAGCCCGTCTGTCCCATCGAAGATTTTTCTGCTTCAGGGTAGAGGCCCTCTCGAGTTCAAGCCATGCTGTTCAGCCTGTCATCAGCCCCAGAGTCTTCACCAAATGCATAGCAGTGGTGGCAGCCCACCTTCAGCGTCGAGGGGTCAGGGTGTCGCCTACCTCGGGTTGGCTAATGCAGGTCCCTCCAGTCTGGAGGTGGAGAGGTCCAGGGATCTGGCCCTCCAAACCTGCCTCAGCTTTAGCCTCCTGATCAACAAGGCCAAGTCAGGACTTGTGCCTTCGAAGGTGATTTGCATCATTGGGGCAGAGATCAACTCTTGCTGAACCAGAGCTAGGCTCCCAGTGGACAGGGCAGAAGTTCTCTCCTTCTTTTCCCAATCATTTCTGGTTAGGCAATTGCGCTCTGCCCGGGACTTCCTGCGACTTCTGGGTTACATGGCGGCCTGGACCTCCATGGTCCTATAGGCCTGGTGGCATATGTGCCCTCTTCAGTGGGAGCTGGCCAGCCAGTGATCTCAGCAACACGGTCATTTTGACCAGCTAATCACAGTGACCCAGAAGATGTCGGATGCCCTCCAGTGGTGGACCGTCTGGGAACATTTGCAGGAGGAATCCCATTTGTCCATCCAGAGCCGACGGCTGTCCTAATGACCGATGCCTCTGTCACGCGCTGGGGTGCCCAAATGGGGAATCACAGAGTCCATGGCCTCTAGACCCCAGAGGAGTCGATGCCACATCAACCTGCTGGAGCTTTGAGCAGTTTGGCTGGCACTGACTGCCTTCCTCTGGTTCTTAGGTCAGGTGGTTCAAGTCCAGACAGACAACACATGACCATGTACTATCTCAACAACAGCGGGTGGCATACACTCCCAGCCTCTGTGCAGGGAAGCTCTCGCATCTGGACCCTTGGAGGCTGACTGGAGGCAGATCTCCTAGCCATCCATGTGGCAGGAGCCTCGAATCAGTTGGCGGACGCCCTCAGCCGCGTGGGTGAGGCGTCTCACAAGTGATCTTTCCATCCAGAGGTAGTTCACAGCCTGTTCTCCCAGTGAGACACCCCTCAGGTGGACCTGTTTCGCCTCCAGGGAGAACACAAAGCTGAGGCTGTTCCATGCCCGCCCCTCTCAGCAGGGCTCGCTGCAGGGTATGCCTTCTCGTGGCCGTGGGCCCAGGTCTCTTCTATACCTTCCCCTCACTTCCCTTGGTCCACAAGATGCTTCTCAAGGTCAGTAGGGACAAGGCACAGGTGATTCTGGTAGCCCCAGACTGGCCACGGCAGTTCTGATATCCAGATCTCCTCAGCCTTGGCACCAGGCTCCCAAGGAGTCTTCCAGCACCAGACCTACTCTCGATCAGTCAGGGGGAGGTACTCCACCCGGACCTTCAATCCCTGCACCTGAGTGGCTAGAGTCCCAGGCTTTGGGTCTCTCCGACAATGTACTCAAATGTAGTTGAGGCATCTAGGAAGGAGTCGACCAGGAAGTACTATGCCTTCAAGTGGAAGAGATTCTCCATTTGGTGTCAAGGCAAGAGCCTGGATCCCTTGTCCTGTCCGGTGGCTAGCATCCTCGACTGCCTTTGGTGTCTCTCCAAAGAAGGTCTTCGGTCTTTGACCCTTAAGGTGCACCTGGCAGCCATCTCTGCTTGCTAGGCGTGGGCTGGGCAGCAGACAGTGGCACAGGTGGTCTGGTGCTTTTTTAAAGGCCTCAACCACATTTCCTGTCCGGTGCGTGAACCAGCACCACTGTGGGATCTACTGCTGGTACTGGCAAAGCTCATGGGCAAGCCATTCGAATCGATGTACGGGTGTGAGATGTCACACCTATAGCGGAAGACAGCCTTCCTGGTGGCTATCACGTCAGCCAGAAAGACTGGGGAACTGCAGGTGCTCTTTGCAGAGTCTCCCTACCTGGTCTTCCACAGGGACAAGGTTGTCCTGCGCCCCAACCCGAAGTTCCTTCCAAAGGTGGTGTCGGAGTTTCACCTTAATCAGGTGTTGACTCTGCCGGTGTATTACTGTAATTACACCTTGGAGGCCGAGTACAGGCTCCATACTTTAGGCTTGAGACAAGCGGTCTCTTATAAGGCACGAGCGGCTGAAGTTCGGGGAGAGATTCGCCAGCTGTTTGTCACCTATGCTGAAGCCACGCCTGGCAGACCTGCAGCAAAATGGATGATTGGCAGACTGATAACATCTTGCATTGATCTCTGCTACCGGTTGGTGGGCAAGGAGCCTCCCGTCGGGATAAGAGCTCATTCCGCCCACCATACTGCTGCGTTGGTGGCTGCTTTTAGAGATGTCTCTATCCAGGATGTCTGCAGGGGTGCTACCTGGAAGTCAGCAAACACCTTCATTTCCCACTACTACATCGACCTTCAGTCACGCCGGGATGTTTGTTTTGGGGCTTCAGTCCTCCAATCTCTGTTTCCTAAGTAGGAGGTGTGCGCCTTGCCTCCCTCCTCCCAGAGAACTGCTAGGAGTGCCAACTATTGTGGGTAGAACAACGTATCCACAATCCTAGAAAAACAGGTTACTCACCTGTAACCGTAGTTCTAGGTTCTATGTTGTTCATCTACACGAACCCACCCGACCTCCCCGGCTTCAGTGCACAACCTCTGCTTCCAGTGGGCAAGATCTGGCGTCATGCGGCAGAGCCAAGGCATATACTGCTGGGGTGGGTGCAAGGAGCCAGCTTTTAGACTGTCCAACAAGATTTAAAGGGAACGGGACATGCCAATTAGTGTGGATGTACAACATATACCACTCCTAGAACTACTGTTACAGGTGAGTAACCTGTTTTTCTACCTAAAGTGGTGTTGGAGTGTCATCTTAATCAAGCTATAATCCTGTCTTCCTATTTTGCAAGTTTCCAAAATGAGAGAGAAAGGACTCTTCACTCACTGGAAGTTAAGAGAGCCCTTAGTTTTCACCCAGACAGAACTAAGGACTTCAGATAGTCTAAACAGGTTTTTGTCTCTTACAACCCTAATGGAAAGGGACAGCCTGTTAAATTCAAGTGCATTTCTGCCCGAATTGTAAATTGCCTTCACCACTGCTATGCAGGGGCTCAGGTGAAACTGGAGGGCTAGGTACGTGCCCACTCCAACAGAGCGGTTTTCACTTCCCGGACAGAAATACTTCCAGTGCCAGTTGGTGAAATTTCCATAGCTGCAACCTGGAGCACAGTGCACACCCTCACCAAGCACAATGCCCTTTATGTCCATGCCAGGCAGCATGCCACATTTGACAGGACAATTTTGAATGGATTACTATCCTGAGTGAGCCCTCAGTTCCAGCCTCCCTAGCCTGGGGACTTTGAGCTTTGTACTCTGACCAACTAGTGGGAATCAGTGGTGCAGACTGATTCTTGGAAGATATGAAAATTACATTCTTACCTTCTTCAGAGGTATCTCAGTCATCAGCTCCTTTTGTAGGAACTTTACCGTCGGTGAAGCAGGATCTACACAGATTTTCCAGCAATACCACTGGGGCATCGCTAGCGTCACCAACCCTATAAAAGCGTGGCGGCCCCGCACCCTCCTCAATTCTTTCCCACCATCGACTCTGTTCACATGGGTCTCCGTGGAAACTCCAACCGTTTTGCACCATTTTTGCCTAAAATATTTCTTTCACTTTAGCTTTTAAAATCCCTTTTCCAGAAGAGATTCCTTTACCTTGTTTATGTTGAGAGTTACTCCCTCCACCTCTCTCTTCTGTTGCTGCCACTGCGGAAAGAACATTGCCTCTTCAGATGACTATAACCTCTGTGTCTGCTGTCTTGGGCCTGACCACAACACCTCTGACTGTGAGTTCTGCCAGAAATTTAATCAAACAATCCTCAGGTGACACAAAAAGGCTTTGAAGAAATTCCTAACGGAGCAACAGGTAACCAGTTTTGGGCAGGTGTCCTCCAAGGTCCCTCCTTCCCAGTTGCTAGCAGGTTCATCGAGCTCCCAGGCCTCGAAGGTCCGAGACAAGTCCTTGGGGAAAAGTCACAAAAAAAGACCGCAAACAGAACCGCACCCCCCAGCGGCGCTTCTGCTCCCCGACAGCTTCTTCTTCATCCTCCGGGGTACTCCATCAGCTGCAGCTGCACCGACGTCCTCTGCTGTCCAGGGCTCTGCTTCTCCTAGTCCCATACCGCCAGTGCCACCTCCCACTTCTCAGGGAGATCAGCCGTCGTTCCTGAGTCGTCAGCCCGCTGTTTGTTGACCCTTGGGTCGTCAATGCCCACCCCTCCATCACGGCTTGATGCTTCACCAGACCCACAACCAATGGGCTCCTTGGGTTCACAGGCCCCGACAGATGGTTTTTTGCATCCTGTGCCGACTACCCCTCCACCATTGACACATCCCTCTCCTGCCATCGAACTCAGTGATATTTTGGCCAGGATCTACAGCCCTGTGCATCAGTTGGGCTCTTACAGACCTGGGTCCCGGCATAGTCGGCGGCCCGTCGTCATTGATGCCTCTTAGGCCTCCTCAGGTTGCACCCCACAGGCCGTCCTTCGGCACCTTGATCATCGGACCTCGAGTTTGAACAAGTCGACATCGAGGAGGAGTACCACCCTGATCTCATCGTCCAAGAGGAGGAGGAGGAGGAACTTCTCTCCTCTGATAGGTCTACTCCTTCTTCAGTGAGTGAGGACTCTGTTAAACATACTCCCAGGTCCCCTCCTGAAGATCTTACCTTCTTTAATGTCATGAAGCAGTTGTCCTAAGTTATGAACTTCCATACTGAGGAAGAGGATGCCACCAGGAGAGAACTGGTGGACTTCCTGGAGATTCCAGAATCTCCCCTTAAGGTTATTCCTCCCATCTTCCCAGCACTGGGGAATGTGCTGCTGTGGCCTGGCATAGGCCATACATGTTTCCTGCCATGCCCGATGGGCAGAGAAAGCTTTACCATGCCCCTCAAGGCCTGCTTATTATGCTGCTCAACCTGAGACCGATTCTCTGGTCATTAAAGCAAAACATGATGGGTCCAAGGTGCCTAAGCACTCAGCCCCCAAACAGGGATCTAGGCAGATTGATCTTTGGGGCAAGAGGGTTTATGCCTCCCTCCACCTTGGGGCTTCGGATTGCTAACTATCTTTCACATATGGTTAAGTACCAAAACACCATCAGGAAGAGGGGCAGGAGACAGCCCAAGCCCTCCCAGACTACTCCCAGAAACATAAATGCT
The DNA here is from genome assembly GCA_016271365.2 of Neoceratodus forsteri. Classification (NCBI taxonomy): domain Eukaryota; kingdom Metazoa; phylum Chordata; order Ceratodontiformes; family Ceratodontidae; genus Neoceratodus; species Neoceratodus forsteri. The sequence goes on from CM028131.1 coordinate 1,339,980,791, forward strand.
TGTAGTCCGCTGAGGATATTAGTAAGCATAGTCTGGCCTCTGTTTTGAGCCTAGCTTTAGAGTATAGCCTTCACTTAATTACTAAATTGCATATATTGTTTTGTGTTGTTTCTTGCCTTGCTTTTACGTCACTGTCTGTATATTCCATTTTATATCCTTGTTAAACTTTGCACTGTCTGTATTGTTCCTTGTAACCTCCCGGGTCGTACCTGAAAATAGGCATATATTTGTCTAGTGTGCTTACCTGGTCAACAAAAGCTAAATTAATAAAATAAATATATCTCCTCAGGGCCTTGTATGACATTTCTGACACTGGTGCCAGGGCTACTGCCACAGGCATCTGCCTTCGTAGGCACTCCTGACTAAGGATCTCAGGTTTTGCAGCAGATGTCCAGCAGAAGATACTGAATAGTTATTTGGGCCAGACATCTAGGACATCATCAGTGACTTGCAGGCATCTGGTAGGGCTATGAAGCCTATCCATTGGCTTTACCATATGCAGCCATATGCAACGCCCACCCTTTTGTAAGGTGCCCCACAAGTCTGGAGCAGGCTTCCATCACCAGGGCAAGAGAAAGGCCTCCTCTGCCTTGCCTACCACCCCCCAGCGCTGCCACAAAGCAACCCAGGCCAGACCTGCCTCTGCTTGACTCCTTGCCAGACCCCCCTCTTGTCCCCGACCAAGACGTGGTGGTAGGAGGTTGGTTCTCACTGCATCTCAATCAGTGGAGAACCATCTCTTCAGATGCCTTGATTCTTCAGATTATAGAGCGAGGTCAGACTGGAATTTGTAGAGATGCCTCAAGAGACTCCTCCAGTACCCTTCACCTGTCCCCCGACCCATTTAACTGTTCTTCGGGAGGAGGTACAGTCCCTTCTGCAGAAAAATGCCATCGAGCCTGTGCCTGCGCACCAAAGGAACAGAGGATTCTATTCCAGGTTCTTCCTGGTCCCCAAAAGAACCGGAGATCTGAGGCCTGTTCTAGATCTCAAGGACCTCAACCTGTATATCCAATACAAAAAATTCTGCATGGTCAATCTGCCAGGCCTGCTGCCCCTACTCATGTATAGCAACTGGCTGTGCTCCCTGGATATGCAAGATGCTTGCCTGCATAGCTTGTTGTGTCCTCCACACAGGAGATTTCTCCAGTTTCTTTTTCAGGGCGAGCATTACCAATTCAAAGTATTGCCCTTTGGCTTATCCTCTGCACCGCAGGTCTTTACAAAGTGCTTAACAGCAGTAGCTGCTGCCCTCCGGAGAGAAGGACTGTACATTTTCTCCTACCTGGACGACTGGCTCCTTGCCAGATTCCCCTCTTCAGGTTTGCAGTGTTTGCATAGGTGCTAACTTTTTAGAACTCTGCATTTCACTATAATTAAATGTCATCGTCTGACCCATTAGGCATGAATTAAATACCCATCTCTTACTCCAGTTTCTTTCCTCCACCTTCACCGATTTCAGTCTTCCCCTCTTTTTTTCTCCACCCCAGTACCACCCCATGCTTCCGTGCCTCCACCTCCCTAGGCACCCCAGACTTGCTCACCTCCTCCTTCCTCTTATCACATTCCTCTTCTCCTCTCTGACTGTAACCCATGCCATTTCTACACCTCCATTGTAGCTCTTTCAGTAATATTACTACCTGAGTTGATTCTGTCTAATACAGAAGTACTGCCCAAATGCTCATTATTTTTACCATGTACAACCTCCAAAGCTCTGTTGCACCTGTGTTCTCATTGTAAGCATTATGTAACTTATCTTGTTTCTCTGCTGCACCTGTGTATTTATTGAAAACATTGTGTAAATTTTCTTGTTTTCCTTTTTTGTATCTGATGTACTCTCTATTTATTGTGTACCATATTTTTTGTATATGTCCGCTTGTATTTGACTCCTTTTGTCTGCCAGGACCTCCTTGTAAATGAGCTTGCTCCATGGAGCTTTTCCTGCCAATAAACTTGAATTTAATTGAATTGACTCCTCAAGATTCCATCCAGAGAACAGCTCTTCCGGACTCTGGAGAGAACCCTTCAGCTGTTTCTCTCTCTGGACATCACTGTCAGTCTGCCCAAGCCCATCTTGATTCCATCCCAGAGGCTGCAGTATATAGGGGCGGTCCTGGACTTGGCGCAGGGCAGAGCCTTCCTGCCTCTCAACAGGGCAGAGTGCCTTAGTGCCCAGGCTCACGAAGTTGCACAGAGCCATTATGTTCCTGTGAGGGTATACCAGAGGTATTAGGACTTGTGGCCATTGCCGTTGCCACGGTACCCATGGCCAGACTGCATACGCAGGTGCTCTAGTGGACACTCAGGGTGCAATGGGACAAACATATGGATGACTTAGAACAGTTAGTGTTGGTCTTCTCCCCAGTCCATAGGGTGCTCCAGTGATGGATGGACTCCCAGAATCTGGAACAAAGGTTCCATTCCAGATCTCTTGACCCCAGCAAATCCTCACCATGGATGCCTCCAGATCAGGCTGGGAAGCACACCTGGGCCCCTTTCAGACTCAAGGGACTTGGCCTCAGATCGAAATGTCCCTACATATCAACGTCCTGGAGATGTGATCCTGTATGTCATGCAGGCCTTTGAGAACCATCTCTTTCCGGATCAACTGTTGATCCAATCGGACAATCTCAGTGTTGTCTAGTACATCAACAAGCAAGGGGGACTCATTCATACCACCCTGTGCAGAGAGGCCATGAGAATCTAGTACTGGGCAGTGGACCACAGTCTGGTTCTCTTGGCAGTCCATATCCCAGGCTTACTAAACATCCTGGCGGACAACCTCAGGTAGTACCTGCTGCAAGAGATCCTCTTGAAAATCTACTGTTATGGTAAATACGAAACTGTACTTTTCTACTCGCTAGATCCAGGGCCTGGAGTTTTCTGGCAAGCCGCATTGTCCCTGTCCTGGAGTGGGAGGTTCCTTTATGTCTTCCCTTCATTTCCTCTGATTCGGAGGGTGCTAGTCGAGCTATAGATGGAGAGGCCCCCTGCCCCTTTTCAGGGATCTGCTGACGCAGGCCCAAGGGATCTTGGTCCATCCGATTCTCACGTTCCTTCATCTGCATGCTTGGCTCCTGGGGACATAGCCATTTGCCCAGTTCGAGATATCTCAGTGGGTAGCAGGTGTCCTCTTGGCAGCTCAGCTCTCCACTAGAGCCACATATGCCATGAAGTGGAAGAGGTTTGCCATCTGGGCTGCCACACATCATCTGGACCCTTTTACCTGTTCAGTGAGCCAGATTCTGGACTGCCTGATCTCCCTGTCAGACTCTGGCCCCCAGTACTCCTCCCTCAAGGTACACCTTTTGGCTATTTCTGCCTTTCATGAGCCCATTGACGGCCATAGCATGGCTCAATTAGAAGTGTCTCAAGAGCCGGCCCGGTAGCGCCGAGAGCTGAGGCGCTGGACGCCTTACCTCATGCTATGCCGGCATCCCAGGTTTGGGAATGACCTCAGGTCGTTGGGGAGCCGGCATTGGGGGGGAGTGGGATTGAGCAGCCACAAGGCAGCTCTCCTCTCCTGGGGTGGATGCCCGCACCCTCCATAGTTCCGCTTCCACCGGGTGGAGGTCCAGTGGGAAGCATAGGCATGAGGGGGTCACGGCAATAGCCAGGGGTGGGGCAGAAGGGTCCAAGCCGGTACCCGGTGTGCGCCTCCATGTATGCACACATACATGTCTGCCGGGGTCCCGAGTCGGGAGAAAAAGGGAAAAATCCATAAAAGTACATATATAAAAAAAAGAAAGAAGTGTCCCGTACTTTTCTCAGGGGCATCCTGCATCTGAGACCTCCAATCCATTCCCTGTCCCGGCTTGGGATTTAAATTTTGTTTTGGAGAAGTTGACCCTGTCTCCTTTTGAACCAGCCACAACTTTTGAGCTATGCATTCTTTCTCGGAAAGCATTATTTATGGTTGCTGTTACTTCTGCTTTAAGGATTTCTAAGCTTCAGGCTATCTGGTGTGAAGAGCCTTATTTGCTTTTTCCCAAAGATAGGGTGTCTTTGCGGATGAATCACAGGTTTCTCCTTAAGGTGGTGCCTGAGTTTACCCTGTACCAATCTATCCATCTACCAGTTTATTTTCCGGAGAGTGCCAATCCAGTGGAAGCACTGCCCATACTTTAGATGTGCACAGAATTTGAAATACTATCTGCTCTGAACTAAGGACTGCAGGAAAACAAACAGCTTTGTTTCTTTTGCCCCAGGAAGAGGGGGTGCTAGGTTTCAAACAATGTTTATGCACTGGTTGGCCCATTGTATTGTGTTCTCACAACAAACATGGCAATGAGTTGCCAGGGGTGGTGAAATCCCACTGCACAAGGGGCATGGCTACTTCTGTGGCCTGTTTTAAGGGGGTCTCAGCTGCTGACATTTGCGCTGCTGTCACCTGGAGTACCGTCCATACCTTCACCAAGCACTATAGTCTGGATATTTCTTCTAAAACCCAAGCAGGCTTCAGCCGGGCAGTTCTACAGGGCCTCCTGTCTTAGGCTTTGGCTGATCTTCCTCACAAACTGTTCTGCTGCACCTGTAACTGCTTGGGACTCATTCCTATAATGTGACCTGATGACTGAGATAACCTCAAAGAAGATAGAACAGTTACATAAGAACATACTGTAACAGTAGATCTTACTTCGAGAGGGCTCTTGCAATAGGTGCTAACCATTAGGACTAGAGCCGTCTGGCACTAGGACCACACGGAAAACTTTAGCTAGCAGTGTCTGGTGGGGGACCGCCCACCCGGCATCACGTGATGGACATCAGTGTGACACTATATAGTGGGCAGTCCCACGCCCATCCTCCAGTTCTTTCCTGCCATTGACCTCATGCGTTGACCCTCGCAGAGAACGCTGCTTCAGTCGACTGCCATTTTCGGATGAGTATTTCATTGGTTTTATTTCTTTCTGTAAATCTTTGAAAAGTATTCCTTTTTTCATGTATGTCTTCTCCGACGCCTTCCGAGTCATATAAGAACAAGTGCTATTCCTGCAGAACTCAGCTCCCTCACAAGGATAGCCATTCCCTCTGCGTCTTCTGCCTGGGACCAGAGCAGAAGTACGAGGGCTGTGAGGCCTTCCAGAAATTCAACCAGGCGACATGGAAATGCCACCAACAGGCCCTGGAAGCCCGTATTCTTAAACTAAGGATGGCTTCCATGGAGAAGGAGCTGCAGAAGCTACGGAGATTGTCCTCCTCTCCGGGGGGGAAGGGGATTCTTCACACTCCCGTAAGAAGAAGAAGGACAAGGAGAAGCATCAGGACTGCAGTTGGTCTCCTTCCCACCCGCAGCCTCCTTCGGGGGTCCGCGGGCGACAAGCGGTTTCCTGCTGGCGCAGGTACCACTCCTCCGATCAAGCCTGCCCCTCCTTGCGGGGAGCAGCCCTTGGTCCCCCCGCCTGAGCTGGTCAGAGTTCAGGTGGGTGCCTCCGATCCATCGGAGAGCTCCGCCCCCCCCCTTAGGCCCCTCAAAACCCCGGGACCTAAGTCTAGTGGCGTGGCTGATAAGTCGGTCATCAGCCACTCTTATGGACGCCTAGCCCTGGCTGATAAGTTGCATGCCAGCTCCTCTGGTGTCCGCTCAGCCACTGTGCTTCCGTCTGGTCCCGATAACAGGCCCAACACTGATCCTCTAGATCAGCACACGCTGTCGCTCCAGACGCAGACCTCCCCAGAGGGTTCTGTCTCTCGGGATCCTCCTTTGCTACCTCCCCTGGTGGTGACTCGTGGCTCTCCTGCACACTCTGAGCCAGAGTCGGAGGAACATCCACCGAACACAATCCTGATGCCGGAGCCAGAACCTCTGATGCCGGACCTCCCTCAGGAGCCGGTGTTCCTTGCACCGCAGGCTTCCCCGTCTGGGCCAGCCTCTCCACCCCAGACTCCGGTGAGACCCTCGGGGCTGACACCGGAATCTCCTCCGAATGTTCCAGCGGCAGACCTGACGTTACTAGGCCCTTCTAACCCTCTGTCAGGGTCCCTCTTCCAGGGCCGACGCCTGGCTACCCACCGTCAGGGCCCCCGATAGGACCTTTGGCTCCTCCGTTGGGTCCTATGCTGGGTTACCTGTCTTCAGGGCCTCTGGCAGGTCCCTTGGCTCTGCTGTCGGGCCCTTCGCTGGGCCTTCTGACACCAGGCTTCCCTGTACCTCACTACCCTTCGCCAGGGTATCTGCCGCCGGGGTATCCGATGTCAGGGTATTTGCCCTACGGGATACTGGGCTACCGTTACCCGACACTGGGCTATACGACGCTGGGGTCTACCTTCCAAGGTTACCCGCCTGTATCAGCCCCCTCCTCCTCCACCACCTCAGCCTCGGGTGGATTTTAGGGTGGCATTACAGTCTTGGTGGCCAGTAACCAAGACACAGTTGGTCTCGGAACTGGACCAGCAGCAGTGGGCCACGATTTCCACACCAGCCCACTTGGACCCTACTCCGAGATCTTTTTCCCCAGTGGAGCCTCGCCCATCTACCACTGGGAGACCTTGCATCCTACTGCGGTAGCTGGTATCGGCAGAGGCCTTGCGGTCTCTCTGCAGGAGCTTCTGCCTCCATGGGCTCTGTCTCCGGACAGAAGCCCATCATCAGAATCAGATTCAGACTCCGCTGACTCCTCTGCCTCGGGTTCTCAAACCCCCTCTCTGGAGGATCCAGCACCCAAAGACTCTCCCAGTTCCCCTTCAGAGGACCCCTCTTTTACAGGAATCCTCCGGAAGATACAGGAGGCAAACCAGGTGGAAAACGGAGGATCAGGATCCCACATAACAGGTTGGCGGAACGCCTGCATATGGCAGAACTGTTCCCTCTGCTCATTCCTCCGTGGATCGGACCACGCAGGACCTGGCCTCCGCGGTCTGGCAACAACCTTCATTGGTGGCCACAGTCGCCAAGAAGGCTGATAGACTGTATCAAGCCCCTGAGGGTAAAGACCACCTTACTTCTCACCCTAAAGTGGACTCGATGGTCATTAATGTGGCCTATGACCGTACGGCTAAAGCTAAACATATGAGCACCTCTCCTGCAGACAGGGAGTCATGGCAGATAGACCAGTTTTGACGCAAGGTTTACTCCTCCTCCTCCACTCTGGCCCTCAGAGCTTTGAACTACCAGGCACACTTGATTGTATTCTCTATTTGTAGTAATGTTTCCCTTGGTCCCTTGTTATACTGAAAAAATGGAGGATTGTATACCAGAAATCTGTCCTGGGACAGTTGAAGTCAGAATTCAAGGCTTTGCCCAATTCGAGCTAAACCAAAATTTCCCAGACTGTCAGGACAGCAGAAATCTCCTGCCATCATTCCCTCAGAGCGACATATGATGCGGTAGACGCCTTACACGGAGTACTGCCATGGCTGTCAGCATGCACCAGTACCCTGGCTGCGGTATTCAAACTGGCCCAAGATGTCCAGTCAGCTATCCAGGATGCCCCTTTAAGAGGACCAGTCCTTTTCGGAGGTGACGTCAAGGACATAGTCGCTCTGTCCAGTCTATGTATCGCTCTAACACCAAGCCAAAACAGCCATTTCTTCACCAGCAATGGCGCCAGAATAGGCAACAGCCAGCCTGGCATCAGAACAAACGTCAAGTCCCGTCGGTGGGAGCCACCCCTTCAGCCAAGTCCCAAAGGGTTGCCGAGGCGGCGCTCCCGCACCTCGCCTCCTGACTTGTGGCAGGGGACCCCAGCCTCCGCTACCAGCTCTGAAGGAACCAGTAGAGCAGAGTCACCAACCACCTAGTCAGGTGGGAAGCGATTGCTTCAGACACGTGGGTCCTTCAGCTCATCGCTCAAGGCCACACCATCGAATTCACAGAGAGACCTCCAAGACATCCTCCGGGTCTCTCTAACTACCCAGTTGCCCACATTCCTCTCATAAGGGAAGAGCTCCAGGCTCTTCTGACAAAGTCAACTATAGAGCCTGTTCCTCAGATCCAGAAGGAAAGGGATACTACTCCCACTTCTTCCTGGTCCCCAAAAAGACATGGGACCTCCATCCGATCCTGGACCACAATGCGCTAAACCTGTACATAGAGTACAAGAAGTTTCACCTGCTGACCCTACCAGGTCTGCTGCTCTTCTGCACTAAGGTCACTGGTCACTGGCTTTGTGCTCTGGATATGCAGGATGCATACCTGCACATCCCAATTTTTTCCTCCCACCGCTGCTTCCTATGCTTTATCTTCCGGGGGAACACTTCCAGTTCAAAGCACTTCCCTTTGGCCTTTCCTCGGCATCCAGAGTGTTTACCAAGTGCCTAGCAGTGGTGGTGGCTGCTTTATGCCACCAGGGAATATATGTGTTCCCGTACCTCGATGACTGGCTCCTGTCAGCACTGTCAAGGGAAAGCCTGGTGGCCTCCCTGACCACCCTGAATCTATTCAGGCAAGTGGGGATCACGGTGAAGTACCTAGAATCCCACCTTGTTCCTTTACAATGCCTCCCAATTTATTGGGGCAGTGCTGGAAACTGCTCAGGGTCAAGCTTTCCTCCCTTTGGATCGGGCTGAAACCTTGTGTCAGCAGGCTATCCAAGTGGCAACAAGCCAATGGACCACGGCCCGTTCGGTCTTATGCCTCCTGGGTCTTATGGCAGTGGCTATTCCCACTGTCCCCCTAGCCAGGCTCCACATGCGGATTACACAGTGGACCCCTTGGGTCCAGTGGGACCAGAAATCAGACAACCTGGATCACAGGATTCTGGTGTCCAGCCCCATGCATCGGGACCTCCTTTGGGGGCAGGATCTGTCCAATCTCACCAGAGGGGGTCCTTTCCAGGTGCTCCCACTGGCTCCAACCCTGACAACGGATGCTTACGGTCAGGGCTGGGGCACCCATCTGGGCGACCACAGGACACAGGGATCCTGGTCTCAGTAGGAGCTATCTCTGCACATCAATGTGCAAGAGATGAGGGCCGTACTATATGCCCTTCAGGCTTTTCAGCTCCTACTCCTCCCTGGGCCCCTATACAGACGGACAACATGTGCATAGTCTGGTACCTGAACAAACAGGGAGGCCGCGGTCATATCCACTGTGCAGGGAAGCGATGCGGCGTGTGGCATTGGGCGATACAGCACAGCCTGCAGCTCACGGCAGTGCATCTCCCAGGCGTTCAGAATGTCCTGGCAGACACCTGCAGCTGCACTTAGGCAAGGGCACACGAGTGGGAACTGAGGCAGTCAGTGGTCGATGACATCTTCGATTGATGGGTCGCCCAGATCTCGATCTGTTCGCCTCCCTGTCCAACAGAAAGCTACCCAGTTTCTGCTTGCTTGTTCCCGGGTGTGGTGTTTTCTGGTGAGATGCGGTCTCTCTGCTGGACAGGGAAGTTCTTGTATGCCTTCCCTCCCTTTCCGCTGCTGCAGAGGGTGCTTCTGAAACTACAGCAAGAAAGGACTCGCATGATTCTCATAGCCCCTTATTGGCTTTGACAAGTGTGGTTTCCTTTGCTTCAGCAGTTGAGAGAGGACCCTCCAGTTCCCCTACCCCTCTGCCAGAATCTGCTGACTCAGGACCAGGGCAAGCTGGTCCATCCGGGCCTCAGATCCCTTCACCTTCACATGTGGCACCTGCTGACATAGCTATTGCACGCTTTGGGGTCTCTTCCAGAGTGGCTCAAGTCCTTGTGGAGGCCCGTAAGCCATCCACAAGATCCACATATGCTATGAAATGGAAGAGGTTCTCCATTTGGGCAACCAACAAGGGATGGGACCCTTTCTCTTGTCCTGTCCCACAGGCCATGGAATACCTGCTGCATCTCTCCGACCTTGGCCTTAGCTATTCTTCGCTAAAGGTCCACTTGTCTGCTATTTCTGCCTACCACACTCCAGTGGATGGCAAAACTTTAACGCAGTTGGAAGTTTCTAAAACCTTTCTGAAAGGAATTCTCCTTCTGAAACCCCTGGTCAGGAACCTCATTCCTCTGTAGAATTTGAATTTCATCCTTGAGAAACCTACTTTGCCTCCTTTTTTTTTTTTTTTTTTTTTTTTAAACTTTCTTTTTTCTCCCTCCTGGTATTTCCTACCCTCTTGGTCCTACTCCTTCGGGCCTCTCAATGCTCTATTGCCGTCCCCTAGATCTTCCCCTAGAGTGCCTCCTGTCCTTCCTCCTGCACAGTGGGGTCTTGTCTGGTGTGGCGGTCTGAGCGGAGGAGCTGTCATCCAGGACCGCGAGGGTGATTTTTTCCCCTTAACTTTTTGGCCTCATGCCCTGGGGATGCGGCACTTTGGACTACGTCCAGGGGTAATGTGCTGGCCTGAGGCCTCTCATGCACTATCTTGACGTCCCCCCTCCCGACCTAAGTAGGGTCACCGTCCCTTTCAGGAATCGGTGCTTCCACGAATTCCTTTATGGGAATGACGGACTGCAATGCGTCCGGGTATCCCACCCTGAGGAGGAGAGCATCCGTGAGGCGCTCAATCCTCTCACCCCTCCGCCAGCCCCGGCTCCCCAGGTCTGTTACCGAACCCGGGTCACGGCGTGGCGCAGTGTGGCATCAGCACCTCAACCCTCAGCGCCACGTGACTCTTCTTGCCTCCTTTGAACCGGCTGTGAGTTGTGACCTCGCAACCTTTCTTGAAAGTGCTCTTTTTAGTTGCCATTACTTCAGCTCGAAGGATTTCCAAGCTTCAGGCCCTGATGTGTAAGGAGACTTATTTGATTTTCCACAGAGACCGGAAGGCTCTGCATACAAATCCTAAGTTTTTACCTAAAGTGGTGTCTGAATTTACTCTGAATCAGACAGTACACTTGCCAGTGTATTACCCCGAGCATTCTAATTGAGGGAAGGCCATTCTGCACACACTTGATGTGCACAGAACCTTGCGTTATTATACAAACCAGACAAAGTCAGTCCGTAAAACGGATCAGCTTTTCGTTTCTTTTGTGCCCAAAAGAGAGGGCGCGACAGTTTCCTAACAATGCTTATCCAAATGGCTAGCAAACTGCATTTTGTTTTATCAGAAGCATAACAAGCCCCTTACGGGGGAAGTCAAGGGGCATTCAACCAGAGGCATGGCTGCATCTACTGCTTGTTTCAGGAATGTTTCTGCCATGGATATTTGTGCAGCAGACACTTAGAGCTCTGTCCACACCTTTGCCAAACACTACAGTCTGGACATTGCCTCTAGGCGCAGGGCAGGCTTCGAACTAACCATCCTTCAGGGCCTCCTGGCTTAACCTGGTACGTACTGCCGACTTTCCTGCCTACCGTGCTTCAGCCTTCGTCTGAATTTTACTGCTTGGGGCTCAGTCCTAATGGTTGGTACCTACTGCAAGAGCCCTCTTGAAGTAAGATAGCACAGTTATGTAAGAACTTACCGTAACAATAGATCTTGAGAGAGGCTGTTGCAGTAGGTACTCCCCCTCCACCTTCCTACTGCTTTTGTGGCTACTTCTTTCTAGCCTTTCTCTTGGCTCTAGGGCCCTCCTTTCTCCAGTCGCACCTTCTTAGGTGTCTGGCGGGAGAACTGGTGGGCAGGCATAGGGACTGCCCACTATTTAGTGTCACACTGAGGTCTGTCATGTGACGCCGGGTTGGCAGTCCCCCGCCAGACACTGCTAGCTAAAGTTTTCTGTGTGGTCCTAGTGCCGGATGGCTCTAGTCCTAATGGTTAGTACCTACTGCAAGAACCTCTCTCAAAGATCTACTGTTATGGTAAATTCTTATGTTACTGTACTGTTTTTGAGGGGATCTCAGTCATCAGGTCTGCCTTCCCTCCCACCATCCCCCTCTTATGGGGCTGCCTTCTCAGAACTGGCTAACTGGTGTATGAAGCCTTTTATTTTGGCCTGGGCACCTCTCTGTCGCTCTCTCCTCGGTTCCCCATGACATGGGTTTGCTCCCTTAGTCTCCGGGGGGAAAGAACTGAGGAGGGAGCGGGGCTGCTCATGCCTTTATAAGGTCAGTGACATCGGCAGGCGATGGCGTGGGCAGCCCCAGTGGTACCACTGGAAAATCTGTGTGGATCCTGCTACACTGATGGTGAAGTTCCTATGGTATGAACTGATGACTGAGATCCCCTTGAATATCTATTGTTATGGTACATTCTTACATAGCTGTTCTATCTTTCAGAATATTTTCACCATTGATTACCACACCCAACCACCATCATCTGGACTTAATCCAGCATTGTTGTGTTGTGGTCTTTACCACTTTGTACATGGTTTGGACTGTGAAGACACTATGTTACTGGGTTTGGTGGCGCTTCTTATATGGGCCTCCAGGGCTGTTTTATGCCCTTAGTGTACGTGCATAGGTTACTCATTAGGTTCATGCTGGTCACCTCCTCGGTAAAACAAGGTACTGAGGCGATTGGGAGCTGGTGCCACTATATACCAGTGAGCGCATGTGGTAAGGTACATGTGAGGCTCTTGCTTCACCAGTTACCACCAGAAAAGTTCTGGCTCCCACTGGATCCTAGCGCCTCTGGCTTAGGCTGACAAGTGATACGCAATGGTGAAGATATTCTGAAAGATCAGCAATTACAGTAAGTACATCATTTTCATTTATCTATTAGGCGCTAAACCCAACTCAGCTTTTCTCTTACTTCTCTGGCTATCTCTCCACAATCGACCTTTTGTATTCCAAAACAATATTAAATATAAATGCATTTGATTTTTTTACAGGATATGATCACTGAACCAATTCCACTCTCATAATCATCCTGTTAAAAGAATGATACAAACAATGAAAAAAAAAGTTGCACCTTCAACCCTCTTTAATTCCCCATCTCTTCTTTACTATCTCATGGACCCCTCAAGCACTTCACTTTCTCCCAACTCCCTGAGACTGTCTGCTGTCTTGATGGTTCTTTTGCTGACCCCTTTCCTCTCTCCCCTAGTATTGATATCTAGAACTGTCCCTACATCTGCCCTCAACCAGCAGGCATCAGTCAAATCCCTCATTGTATCCCATAACTCCTGGTCACCTTGGTACAAAGATGACCTCTGGGTTGTCAAGTCTAAAGGCTGCCAACCAGAAGCGTTGTACGACACTCAATTGACAGTAAACCATAAAGCCTGGAAAACAGTCAAGACTCTTTACAAGACTGCTACTTGAGATGCTTAAATCAAATTGTGTGTCTTCATTATTTCCAAAGGTAGAATTAACTTTGTTCCTTCTTTTATTCAGTAACGCTTGCTTCCACTTCCATAACTCCTTCCCATCTGTCCGCCTCTGTACCTTCAAATGGCCCCAAAATAGCCACCACCAGTGAAAATGTCTCTTCACCTTCTTTGACCCTCATCCCTTCACTCTGTGTTTCCCTTTCAACATGCAATCCTAAACTTCCTTAATGAACAATGTAATTTCCCTCACATCTTTTTCTTATCTGTTCCTTCCCCCAGTCTCCATACCAAACCTATCTGAAGCCAGTGTATGAACCTGGGTACTGCTACACTTTAGCCTGTTCCTCTCCACCATAGGCACACTGACACAACAGAGTCACAGTGAAGAAGGTTACAGGTGCATTGATAAAGGGTATAGGGAGTGAGGAAATGTAAATATTTTTCTTTCAACATTAGATTGTGGATAAAAGGTATGACTAATGTTTAATGTTTCTTTTCTGCAGATCTTTCAGGAGCCAAAGAAAGCCAACCAGGTGAGTCAGTACTTTCAGAGTACTCAGGTGTATACAGAAGTACGGTGAGAAGTGCTACTGGTGCTCTTGGTTACACTGATAAGATGCTGACATGCAGAAGTGCGGAGGTGCTCCAGGCACGCATGAGTATGGAGGGCCCCAGGTGTGCACTGGTATTAGTGGTCCTAGCTATTTGGTCCCCGTTTAGTGCTCCTGATGTGCACAGGTGAGGGTTACTCAAATTCTGGGAGAGTTCGAGGTGGGCAGAAGTGCAGGAACTAGAACTAGGTGTGTGTGGGGGGGGGCATAAAGGTGAATGCATGAAATCCCTGCAAGTGCATGATGTGGTCACTTATGGGTTAAAGGGACACCGTCATCCTTTTTTTGCATCATATTATTTCTAGTTAAAACCCCACATTTTATGAGTGCTTACCTACTCTAGAATCCATTGATGTTGCTGTTTTTATCTGCCTTTTTGCTTAGTAGGACAGGAATGCATGCTAATGTATAGTTATAAACAACTTTGTTTTGAATCCTGGATCTATTTGTATTGCATATTTCCTGAACAATAGAAACACCCCAAATAGTACAGCCACTCATGATGCAATAGTCTCCTCTACTCCCACTGCATAATGAGTGCTAGACCATGTTGGGGTGTTCCTAGGTCCAGCAACAATGCAGTGGGAGTTGATCAAGGAATGTAAACAAACATGTTTTGGTGTGGCAGCACCAGTATGGTGGTCAGTCTGTTTTTCATTGCTTACCAGTGAAAAGAACCAGAATCAACCAACCAGCTACATCAGCAGTCAACAGAATGTGAACTGTCATAAGATGTGTTTTTAAACTAGGGACACTCAGGGCCTAAGCGGGTTGACAGTGTCCTTTAAGGAAACAGGTTAGATGTTGAAAGACATTTTTAGAACAATGAAGTATAAATAATAATTTTTATGCATTTTTTAGATGAATGAGTGAGTTTTCAATGTGTTATTGTCATAGAAAGGGAAAATATTGATTGTTGTTATGAAGATTTTTAGTACGTAAAGTTGTACTTAGTGATATGCTGATTTTTTTATTGCTATTTTATGTATTAGCTTTCCTATTTGTGTTTTGTTTTTTTTTTTGCCAAACTGTATACAATTTCAGACACCCCTTTGGGGGATGTTGGCTGCAATTTGTTTTGAATAAGCTAAAGTGAGGAGACAGTTAACTGGTTTACCTTCTTCTTAACTTTAACCACTTAAAATTTAAAATGTAACCTTTCTGTATGGTCTCAGTGGAAATCATTAATTTTTCTGAGCATGAACTAAGTAATGTGACCTCTCTGTCTGCATGCTTTCCTGATAACTGATGTGGCAGCTTTCATGCCAGCGATCACTGGAATATGGATGCTCGCTAGAGTAAATGTCACTGCATTACATAGGCTGGCATTGAACTAAAGGCTTCTAATAACGAGAATGCATCTGTTTGTGTTACCAAAACTGCCAGCAGTGACATCTCTCATCCTTTCCTTTCTTTAAGGATAAAACTAAATATTAAAATATATCAACAACCACGTTTATGAGACACGTTTCTCCCTCACACCAGCTTACTGGGAAATACCCTGTCACATGTTTTTTTCTTCAAAGTACTGTCATCGAGACACAGGTCAGGAAGCATAAGAAAACCAGGAGCAGTTATAGAATTCACAAAAAATATTTATTTACACTAGCAGTGACATAAAAAAAGAAACTTGTTCCGTATAACTATTTACAAAGGCAAAATAAAACCGAGATTTCCTTCAGTCTCTGTGTCCCTTTTTATTCCTCAAGCAGTTGCAGCTCAGCTCTTATATAAGTCCCTTCCAACCCTCATTCTCAACAAGCATCCTGTTCTTGCATGTTTCAGGCAGAAAGAACACAGTGTGTTGAATCTGAGGTCCCTTTTGCATAGCTTTTGCAAAGGCTTAAACATTGAACTCGGGTAACCTCTTGAGCTTACAATAGCTGTCTGCAATAATCTCAAACCACAATTATATGTATTTCAACAGTAATGCTATATATTTTCTAAACAAAAGGGACCCCTATATCAGTTACATTTCCATACAACGATTTCACATCTTTTTATATCAGCAGATATGCAAGGGGGAAAAGGCAGAGACAGAAAGGGAGACTGTGAGACAGCGAGAGGCAAAGAATTGCAAGGCTGTCTGGTTGATCAAGTTCGAGGTCTCACAGAAATATTTGGTTGCGCAACCAGATAGACAAGAGACAGGAAAGGAATAGAACAGATCCCTGCATTTAAACACTTTCTCCATAACAACTGGGACAGGGTCCTATTTTACCCCATCACAAGTACTTGTCATGTCTGAGCTTAAGATCATTACAGTGTCAGCTGATACTGTACCTGATGATCTGGCAGTCTATTCCAAGTGGTCACATTTCGTTTTGTGAAGTAGTTCTTCCTGATGTTTCCTTTAATCTGTCTCCCTTAAGTGACACTGAGTGCCCCCTTTTCCTTTCATGTTGAAGAGCTGCACTTGGTCTGACAGTGTCATCCCTCTTAAATTTATTTATCTGAACATATTGTACCAGGTGGGTCAGCAGAGTCCAGGAAGGGCTTGTTTCAGCTGTGACCTGGGGGGTGGGGGGATATACATGAGCAAAACTGGGAAAGCAGTGCGACACATTTACAGTTCATAACATTTTAAACATTTACAACTGACAAACAGATATCCGTAGAGAATGTATATTGAGACCATATGACAGAGGAAAATGTACAAGGAACCTGGAAGCTGTACAAAACAATGTCAGTTTCAATATAACCGTGTAAAACGTGTGGGACATGCCCAGTTAAAAATGCAGATTAGACACAGCAGTTGAGTGGAATGGAAGCCACTTAAGGATGGGTATGACATGTCCGTGGAGCCCTATGATACCCCTTGATCTGAGCCTTCACTGAATAGTAGCTCAGAGAGATAGGATGATTGTAAGACCATTCAGTATGCTGGCTAATTTATATGTGATGGAGGGGTTGGCCAACATTGCCCACATAGTGAGATATTAGGAACCTGTTACCCTCTTCGGGTCTGAAGGAATAGGATGTGTTGGAGGCAGGATTGAAGATACCATTTAGATACTCAGAAAACTTTTTCGGACCAGTATTCAGCACCTAGTAGGAAAATATGAAGAAAGCGCCTAACTGTACTGTACTGCAAATACTTTCTTGAATATTGTAACCAATTCTCCTGAGTCTGCTATTTTCCATGGCTTGTGTCTGCACCCCGTAGTAGACACTCTTCCCCTCCTTTGGTACTATCCACCTCCATTAAACTTCACCTTCACCCCTGTACTGACACTAGCATCTACTCTGTCTCCCCGCCCCCGGGTCCCTCCTGTCCTCCCCCACCTGCTCCATCTCCTCTGACATGCCTAGGGCAAATCCCACCCTCATGTGGCTCCCATCATACTGCCCCTGCTGTTCCTCCTGAGACCTTCTTCAGTATAACTCCATCCCTGCTCCACATCCTCCAATTTCCTCTGCATGACCATTTTGTCACACACTTCTCCACCCTGGTAACTCCTTCCACTTTCTCCTCTCCCTCTGGCAACCCTAGCCACATGTTCAACCTCCCATCTCGACAAAGCCCCAACATGAAGTAGCTTACCCTTCCAAAGTCTACCATTAACCTGAAAGGGATCCTCCCATGTATCCCACCACTGCTCTCTATCTCCTTTCCTAACGCTGTACTAAATTCATGGTATTACTGATAATAGTATAATAGTGTAACCTAATGTGTGACTTATACCTTTTTCATGCAATATGTCTATTGTCTGTCAACCTGATGTGGAACCTTTGTAAAAGAGCTTATGCTCAAAGGTCTTTTCTGAATCCTAAATAAATAAATAAATAAAAAGTAAATGGAGAACAGTCTCAGTTTTTTCAATTGTTCATAATAGCCTATGTTTTCTAAGCAGTCAGCCTTCTTGGTTGCTCTTCCCTTTAGTCTCTCCAGTGGGTCAATATCTTTCCTCAGATATGCGGGTCAGAACTGCACACTGTGCGCGAGAAGAGGAGCTGCTGATCTCTACTCTTGGGTGTTTTTCCTGCTTGGTTTCAGTAATCTCTGTGTCATTTAGGTAGTGTTCTGCCTTTATGTTTTTTTCCTAGATGTAGCTCTTTGCAATCTTCAGCATTAAAGTTCATCTGCCATTTTGCTATTTATTTCCCAGTCATAACATAACTCGGGACAGGAGAAGGCTTTACCTATTGAGTCTGTTCTTGAACCCAGCGATTTTTAGTCTTGTCTCATGACCTTGCATCCTACTATGGTCCTCCCAGAAATTTCCTCTATTTCCTTACTACAGTATACCCTTTCACAGTTGGTATACTGTTACCATATCTGCCCTCGAGCTTCTATCTTCTAAGGAAAACATTCCATACTCTCCCAACCTATCCTTATATTCCTTATCATGTAACGTACTATCGTCTTGGATGGATCTTGCTCAATATTGACAAAGAAGAGGAGGGAGGTACCTAATCCAATCAATAGAAGTACTCTGGGTGGGGTGGGGGCAATACCAGTCCTTCACAGAAGAAAGGGTTCTGAATGAACTCCTAAAGCTGAAGGTGGACAAAGCAATGGAGCCTGGCGGATTCAACCCAGAATTCTAAAATAACTAAGGAGGTGAACTAGTGACACCACTGACTACCCTTTAACAAATCATGGGAGGATGATTGGTACCTAAGGACTGAGGAGGGTGGATGAGATTCCCTTCACAAAGTGGGAGCAAAGCAGAGGCAGGAAACTACAGACCTGTTAGCTTGACATCAGTGGTAGGGAAAATGATGGAATCACTTCTGAAAGAAACAATTGTTGAGTACCTAGAGGCCAGCGGGGCACAGGACCCAAAGCAGCATGGATTTACAGCAGGAAGGTCATGTCAGATGAATCTAGTAGATTTCTTTGACTGGGGACCAAAGTAGTAGACCAAAGAGGGGCTGTGGACCTACCTAGACTTTTGCAAGGTATTTGACACAGTCCCACACAAACGACTAATAAACAAATTAGCCGGTCTGGGAGTGAGTCCCAGGGTGGTAGTCTGGGTAAAAAATTGGCTGGACAAAAGGACTCAGAGGGTAATAGTAAACAGAGTCCACTCCAAAGAAAGGGGTTTACTAGCGGGGTTCCACAGGGTTCAGTATTGGGTCCGGTCTTTTTTAATGTCTTTATAAGTGACATTGCGGAGGGACTGGAAGGAAAAGTATGCCTCTTTGCAGACGACACAAAGATCTGCAACAGGGTTGAAACACAAGGGGGGGTTGTAAAGGATGAGAAGGAACTTGGCAATGTTGGAGGAATGGTCAAAAGTATTGCAGCTTAGATTCAACGCAAAGAAGTGCAAAGTAATGCACCTGGGAAACAAAAACCCTGGGGAAGAGTACACAATGGGGGGGAGAGTAATTAACAGCAACAAAAATGGAAAGGGACCTGGGGGTAGTCATATCAGATGACCCAAAGGTAAGCAAGCAATGTGAGAAGGCAGTAAGGAGGTCTGATGGGATCCTGGGATGTATATGGAGAGGCATCACCAATAGAAAACAGGAAGTTGTTATCCCTCTGTACAGACAGTTGGTGAGACCCCATCTGGAGTACTGCGTGCAGTTCTGGAGACCTCATCTCCACAAAGACATAGATAGGATGGAGGCAGTCCAAAGGAGGGCAACTAAAATGGTGCAGGGTCTGCAACAGAAGCCATAAGAAGACAGACTAAAGGAGCTTAATATGTATACCCTAAAGGAAAGGTGGGGGAGGAGGGGACAAGATAGAAACTTTTAGGTACCTCAAGGGAATCAACAAAGTCCAATAGAGTAGCATCTTTCAGAAAAAGAGATGTGCAAGAACAAGGGGACACAATTTGAAGATAAAAGGGGGACAACTCGGGGGCAATGTGAGGAAGTATTTTTTTACAGATAGGGTGGTGGACACATGGAATGGCCTTCCTGAGGAGGTTGGGGTCAAAGACAGTGGGGAATTCAAGAATGCATGGGACAGACATAAGGCAATTTTAGTGGGGTAGGAAGAAGTAGGCTGTTGGTTAACTAGGATCTGCAGCTTATCCAACAGGTAGGGAAATGGGCAGATTAGGTGGGCCAAGCGGTCCTTATCTGCCATCAAAGTCTATGTTCCCTCCTTTGCATCCTTTCTATTTGGCTACCAGAACTGGACACAGCACTCTTAAGTATGGTCTCACGTGTGTTTAGTACTGCAGCAGTAGCACATCCCTGAATCTATTCATAAAGTTTCTTCTGACATTAGGCTGGATCACATTTGCTCATCTTACCTGAGTCAATCTTCATCGTTCATAGCTGGAGGAGCAGGACCCTCACGGGAGCATTAGCTTTCAGAATTTTGAGCTGGGGGAGCTGATGTCTGGGATAGCGCCACCTATGGGGCCGACATATTATGTGGCGCTCACGTACTGGCCAGTAACTGACACTGGCTTCCTCTAGCCCTCAGTTCTGCTTTTCCCATCATCGAGGCAGCACCTCATGAAGAGCACAGCTACTGCAAACTATGTCACAGTGTACTTGCCACCAAACTTCATTCGGCGCCATGCTAGTTTATTGGGTAACCCTCTTTCTTAGTTTCCATTTCTTTCAGTGTGGAGTCACGTGCTCTGCTATTAATTTTGTTTATTTCCATCATGGTCATGCCCAGTTCGGGGCCTATTAAATTATCAAAGGAAGGACTCGGCGCAGTGCGTCAGTGCCCCTGTGGCAAGTCAATGACCGTCATTGATCAGCTTGACCATTGTTTTTCCTGCCTGGGTTTGCAACATGATATGGATAGCTATGATGCCAATTTCACTGTGGATTTCTGCACCTTCTGTATCTGTGCGGCAAAGTTGGGACGGGACCCCCCCCAACCAGCTTTTGGAGGACAATGTCACACAAGGGACGCCATGGTCAGGTCCCTAGGTATTTCCTTCAGGCCTCTCCCCAGTACTATACTTACCGAGGGAGAGCGGGCCTTCGTTTCTAGTCTCGCTGAGACTGGAGTCCCACGCAAGGGGTCGGGTGGACATTCTATCCTCCAAGGAATCGGACTGAGCAACCTTCAGTCGGAACCCTTCAGAGGATCGGACACCCCTGGTGTTGAGGTTTCAGCTATACCCTGGGCCTGCTCTGGTGGTTCCCTCGGCAGCGCTACCTGATGATGTTTCCACTCCCAACACTGTTTCTGGTGTCAGTGAGCGAGACGGCGCCACCGGTGTCACTAGGTCCCCATCCGACACCACTCGCAGTGCAGGGAGAGGGAGGGTGCTTGGGGTTGCCTCTTTGGAGATGTCCCTTATCTTGTCCTCCTCGGACGAGAATTGGGATGATTCTGACTGGCAGCCTAGCTTTTTAGAGCTCAGAGACTATCCTAGGCACAGCCCGAGGCCTTCCCTGTGGTCAGCTCCTCTGTCTGACACCGTTGGTGGTGCCATCCTCTCCAAGTCTACTGGAGTCGCTTATGGCACCGGTGACTCTTCTGGTGCCAACTGCAGTGCCAGATTGGAGGGCAGCACCACCTTCAGCACCAGTCTTGGTTGTGCAGGCATTCCTGGTGTCGGACCTGACACTGGTTCAGCTTGCGGCACCGTGGTCGGCCCCAAGCGTGATTCTGGACCTGACCTTGGTGCCGGATCTCTCCCCCCCAACCGTGGCTTTGGGAAGGTCTCCTTCAAGGGGTGGGTCTCAGCTTGGAAGGGCGGGGATCCTCATGTCGTGGTCCTTGCCCCCTGTGCCTAGAGTGGCTTGAGGCTCTGGGCGGAGTCGGAGCACTGACCCGCACCTCTCCCCCCCCCACCATGACCAGCAGCAACCCACTGTTGGTAGGGACAGGAGCCACCCTTGTGGACCAGAAAGGCTCCAGTCTCCTCACAGGGGGTTCCCCCCAAGGGCAGCATCACCTTCGCCCCTCCCCAGTTGGATGTGCACAGGTGTGTGTGGGCCATGCAGTTCCCTCCCTTGGGAGGTTTCTCCTGCTCACTCCCGCAGCCCTGGCAGAGGGTCTTCTTCAACCTTCCATGGCCATTCTCCCCCATCTCCTCTGCCTCCTTCCCCCCTTCCCAGGTTTCTCTGGCAGTAGGGGCCCCATGACCTGGGAACAATTCAGGGCTCCAGCACACGTGTTCTGTATCTACCTCAGGTCCATTGACGAGGTCATTTTTAGACCTCTGTCCCATGCTGTGCCTCTCCCTGAATCCAGCTGTTTCACCTCTTCAGCTTCCTTCTCCTCCTCTGAAGGAGAGGATACTTCTGGCCACATCTCCTCTGATGCTGATTACACTACGTATCAGTGATTCCTCATGGAGATGGTAGAAGAGCTGCACCTTCCCTAATTTTTGGACACAATCTAGCATGTGTGCGCTGTCATTCTTGTGGGAATACAGCTCTGAATCCATCATAGTCCCTCAGGGCCTCGACCCTTCTACGGAGGAAGTAGCAGAGCACCCTGGCAGCACCCTTCTGTCCCTTATCCAGCCCCAAAGGACTGCCAGCGCAGGTCCTGCGCACCCCCCACCCGGGTCTACAGGAGCTATACTCATCTTCAGGTCTAGAGCTACTGGACACCCCTCTGGGCACCATCGCGCCACAACCACTCCCCACCCCACCCCCAGAGTCTGAGTCTGCAGAGTTTGACTGTTAGTGCATTGAGGCACAGGTCAGGAAGCATAGGGGAAACCAGGAGCAGTTGTAGAATTCACCAAAAATATTTTACAGTAGCAGTAACATAAAAATAATAAACTTGTTCAGAATAACTATGTACAGAGGAGAAATGAAATGGTTTTCTTCTTTCAGTCTCTGTATCCCTTTTCTTCTAATCTTTCTTGCAGTCGAACTTAGCTGTTTTATAAGTCTTTTCAACCCCATTATTAGCAAGGATCCTGTTTTTGTAAGTGTTCTGGTCTTGTAAGTTTCAGAAGCTGCTAAAATGGAAATTATGTACTTACTGTAATTGTTGATCTTCTGGACACAGTCTCCATCACTCATTCACACTAGTGGGATAGCGCCAGAGGTGCTAGGACCCAGCAGGAGCCAAACATTTTCAGAAGGGTTGGCACTGGGGCAGGACCACATGCACGCACCTCTGAGACTAGCCGTGCCTGTGTAGGCTATCTCGGCGCGACCCTCCAATCAGCGCAGTACCTTTTCAGCTGAGGAGGTGCATTGTAACTAATGCAATAACTTATCCTAACTTTCCAGGCCTGTGAAGGCCCGGATGGCCTTGCAAGAAGGGTCAAAAGAACAATGTATTCACAGCCAGAACCACAAGACTGTGAAGATCAAGAAAGAAAATGAGTGAGCCCAGGGATGGGTGGGAGGTAGAATGAGTGATGGAGACTGTGTCCAAGAAGATCAACAATTATGGTAAGCACGTATTTATATCTTCATGGACTCAAGTCTCCACCACTCATTCACACTAGTGAGAGAGTACCAAGCTAAAACCATCTCACCCCTGAGTAGGGCGATAGGAGATAGCGGACTGTCCTGCTAATAAAAGAGTTGTCTGAAAGAGCATTCAGAACATTGTGCTTACAATGGTATGCACTTCAGCTCCAACTCACCACTTTGCAGAAGGCTGCAGTGGACACAAAATGAATCTCTGCCAGGAGGTCGCAACCACTCTAGAATAGTGGTGAGAATCCAGCCTCTCAATTTGGTCTAAGACAAAAATTAATATGTTGAAGACATGCTACTAATCTAATGTAAAAATCTCAGAAACTGAAAGAGCCGGAGGCAAAGTCTACTGTTCAGGGTAGAACAAGAAAGCTAGATAGATAACCCACTACCAAGTAAGGCTGACCTGTGAACAAGAGGTCCAGGAAGCACTTGAACCCCTTACTTGGTGAGCAAACGGAGGTCCAGGTGAGGTGAGGTTAGCCCATCTAGGAGAATGGTTTCCACTTAGTCACTTAAACCTTCCTAATGGAAGGCCAAAGCATGACTAAGAAGCTTCTTGTGGTGGTCTGGGAAAACCAGAGCCTACTCACTTCATATTCCAAAAGGAATCATTCTGCCCCTAAGTGCCTAGAACTCTAGTAGCAGTCTCTGAATTAAGGAAAGAGGGAAAGCGTACAAGAGGACGTGTCCACTGTGGAAAAACATTCCAACAGGAAAAAACAGGGTCTGGATTTCTAAGGCAATAGGGCAGATCTGCGTCGAGAGGGACGAGAAAGGACCAAGGTCGGGCTGACCCATTCATTGAAAGTGACTGAATACGGCAGAAGTGACTCAGCGTGATAAGGCACCACTTGCTCCAGTCTTCCTGAAAGGGAGTGGAAAAAGGTCTAGTTTGCTTGCTGATGAAAACAAACATCACAGTTTCATCACCTACTTGAAATGGGTAATTTGAAAGCGACTGGCATGGAACCAGTGCGCAGGAAGCGAAGGTATGAATACCGAGAACCCAGCTCCGAACAAGGACCTACTTGACCTATGGTTGAGAAAAGAGCATGCCATCCCTTAACTTGGAGCAAGCAAGGAAGTAGGAACCTGTGTTCCTGACTCGCCATAGAGTTACTTCTGTTGCTGTGAAGCTCTGATGAAGAGAAGAGAGCCTGATATAAAAAAAAAAAAACAGACTGGGCTGCCACCTAGGTCTAGGGAACATCTCTGAATTAAGAGAAATATCCCTCGGAGAAATGAGGTGACTCATACCGCCACTGGATTGGACTTCCCCTAGGGATAGAAAAAGTCAGGTACTCTCCACCGTAGTCTAGAGATGACCGCCTCAGGAGCTGAGGCGGAACCTGGCCGGATTCAGAAGGATGATATTGGGTTTTTCGGGCTAGGCCCTCTGCTGTGATGATATTTTCTTTTTTTTTTTTTTTTTCCCCACAATTAGTTAGAGCCTGACAAGGCTCTCAGGCTTCTACCTTGAAAGGACTGCCTGATACAAGAATGACGAAGATGTCCATCCGAGGGGCAGGAGGAGCCTGAGTGTCCATAACTGAAATTGTGACCGGACCAATAATCACAGCTGAGGAGATGTTAATCACATGTTGCCACCGAAGGGGCAGTATCACAAGGGGGCTATATACCCCTATCAAAGTAGTGGAAGAGCCCGTAAGGCTCCCGACCAGTGAATTAGAGTGTTCCACAGAGTGTAATTGTTCTGACGACTGAAAAAGGTTTAAACGCAGAAGCGTTTGGTCCACGGAAGCAGTCCAAAATACTATAGCGGACCCCATCACTGAGGAAAAACTGAAAAGAAGATCTTCCATCACAGTCTCTAAAATGAGTCGTCCGCTGTATCACCAACAAGTAGGACAGGGAGAGACTCATCCAGATGCACTTCTACCCCAGAAGGACCCCCAAAGGAAGTCTAGGTCAGAATCACTAGAGACTCCGCCACCAGGAAAAGTGTCGAAGCTTGACGCCACGTGAAGAACCGACAAAGTGCTGAGTGGAATGAGGACTTCTGGCAGAACAGCGCAAAAAGTTCCATCAGCGGAAAACTGCTGGATGTCACAAAATCCACGTGGACCTCCACTCCACTAAGATCATGGAAAAATTATTCTGCAGAACAGGACTTCATTCTGCAGAAAACACCTCGCAACAACTTCCGCGGAAGAAGAGGTCCGCGGAAGGAAAACTCCACCACTTCTTCTGCCAGACGGCGCATCACCCATGGCACAGAATGGCACCAAGCAACATCGATACCACCTACGGCACCACCCAACACCTGAGGGCACCTGTGACACCACCTGAGGTGCCACCCACGGTGCTGGCTGTGGAGCCAGACATCTGCAGCACCACGCACGGTGCTGCCAGGCACCAACAGCACCAGCGGCACTGCCCCATGGCACTGGTACCAGCAGTGCCGGCACCTGTGGCACCGCCCATGGCATCATCCATGGTGCCAGGACCAACTGCACTGTGTGGAATCACCAATGGAAATGCCAGTGGCGCCAGGCAGCAAAAATCCTGAGGAAAGAGGGAGAAGGAAAAGCGGTACTGCACCGCACCTGCATGAAAAATGGGAGGGGGTAGGCACCAAAGAGGGCACCATGCACATCCTGATCCAGTTGACCTGGTCCAGCGACTCCGAGGCCCAGAGGCCCCGTGTGACAGGGTTAGTACCTGCCACTAAATAAAAGTACCCATCCTTTATTTCTTTCTCTGGTTGCAACCACTTTCCTCCCTCTTCTAAGGCTATCCCTGTATTTTCTATATGGAGGCAGGCCACCTCCTTACACAGCCCCCATCTCTGTTACCCTCTTCATGCTTTATTTCTTTTTCCTTGGGTATTCTTAAATATCAAGTTTTGATATAACAGATTAACTGCCTGAACTAATGGGTAAATACAGACTCCATTTCCCATAAAATATTTGTTAGATTCCAGCATTATTTACTGTTTCTGTCTAAAGAGGAGGACAGAATAATATTCATTTGCAGTCTGGAAAATAGACAGGAGACTGTATGTTATGAATTCTCATTTAAGAGTCTCACTAAGAGAGAGAGAGTTTGTTTTTGTTTGAACAGGGTTTCTGTGCTAAGCACTCTCCCTGGTGCAAGCATTGTCCCTGCTGTAAGCACTCTCCCTGCTGCAAGCTTAACCCTGTAGTACAGAATGCTGTTTTGTTCTAGTTCTGCTGCACTGAGACTTGTTCCTTCTGTTTATAAGCTACTAAATATCTGGGTTTTGTCTACTAAATACAGCTCTGGGTATTTCTAGATAAAATAAAAGGTATACCTTATAGAATGTACTTTACAACACTCTTAAAGCTAAACTAAACCAATAGTAAACAGGATAAGACTCACTGAAGAAGTTCCTTTTCTGGTTCTGTGTAGTTGGAGCAGGGCCCTTGCTTAGAAGGAGGTCTGTTCTCTGAGAAAGTTGCTGAAGTCTGACTGTTCCTTTAGGGGATCAGCGGCCACTAGTGGCCCACAATTATAACAGGAGCCTGTCAATCATTGTCTGAAGAATCGGGAACACTGGCCAGGAAAAACTGGACAGGCGTCGAAGCCCTGCTCCACAGGAGCAGTCCAGAGTGAAACTGCTCACCAGAACTCCGTCGAGGATAGAGATGGAATCCAGAGTAAGAATTCAGCCCTTAAGAGCGGGGCCAAAGGGAACCCACCAAAGTCGGTTTAGGCCTGCTGCCCCTCACGACCGGCAATCCCCGTGCAGATGGACACCGATTCTTCTTCCCCCAAAACGAGGAAGAAGAGCTCAAGGTGAAGCAGAGCCAGATCCCTGGAACTGCCAGTTTTGTGCTTCGGTGGACTGTCCTCCCTCTGAGCACTGGACTGCTCATGGTTAGACCCCCCCCCTTAACGAAGGGTGGCGGACCGGACATAGCCCCTCTGCCATAACAAGTTTCAAATGAAGTCTTCCTACCATCACCGCTGCCGTCTAAGGACGACTCCATTGATGGCAGGTGAGAATTTTTTTTTTCTTCTTCTTCTTCATAATCTTTTTTTTCTTCTTAAAATAAGAAAATACTACTAAAAATGTTAATCTAAATGAATATTGAATGGCTAAAAGCTGCTGTCATGTAGACGAAAACTTTCACTCCGGCAGATGATCGACATCGATATCCAAGTGCACTCGGAGGGAGAAAAGGAACTGAGGTGGTTGGAGGGTTGATGCTGAGATAACCTACACAGGTGTGAGCTAGTCTCGTGGTGCCGCGCATGCATGGTCCTTCCTTGGCGCTGACCCTTCTGAAAATGTTTGCCTCCCGCTGGGTCCTAGCGCCTCCGGTGCTATCCCACTAGTGTGAATGAGTGGTGGAGACTTGAGTCCAGGAAGATCACAGTGTTCTTTGAGCTGAGGCCCCTCCTGCAGCTTTTGCAAAAGGCTTGAAGATTTGCACTCAAGTAACCTCTAAAGTTTGCAATAGCTTTCTGCAATCATTTCAAAATATAATTATATATATTTCAACAGTAACACTGTATATTTTCTAAACAAAAGTGATCTCATTATAAGTTACATTTCCATAGTGATCTGCACATATTTTTATATTAGTAGATATGCAAAGGAGGAAAAGACAGGCAGCAAGAGAGAACTGAGAGACAGTGAGAGGCGAAGAATTGCGAGATTGTCGGGGTGATTAAATCCCAAGTCTCACAGGAAAATTGGGTTGCGCAATCAGAGAAGAGACAGAAAAGGAAAGAACAGATCTTTCCTTTTAAACACTTTCTCCATAACAACTGGGACAGGGTCCTATTCTACCCTGTCACATGGGGTAGAATAGTTTTCTCGGCAGTGCGACTCCTTATGTGCATTTTGATGCACCAGGTAGCCTATGCCAGGCGCCTGTGGATGACACTGGAGCAGATCCTCGCATCCCTGCATGATAGCGAGGCAACCCAGCAAGCCACTGCACTTTCCATGAGAGGCCTGGAGCTAGCAAAACTCCAGGCAAGGGTGCTGTATGATACTGTACCATCACAGTAACCTCCAGGTTGGTGGAAACAGCAGTCTGCATTAGGCAGACGGCATGGCTTCCTCTCTCGCTGCTGTCACCCTTGGCCAGACATAGGGTGATTGCCTCGCCTTTCCAGGGGGCCCATTTTGCCTCCTGCAGGGTTAGACGTAAGCTGTCGGGGCACCCTCCTTCTCCCAGACAACGGGAGCCTCTGCCTGCCATTGACAAATCGCGGGTCCAGCCAGACTCGTAGGGGCCCTGCCTCTTTGTGTCTTACCCCACAGGAGGCTAAGGGATCAATTCTTTAGGGTTTGCCAGCCACCACTGAGGGTGGTGGCATACTCGACCCACCAGTTATGAATAGAGAAGACAGACTCAGATAAGATAGAACAATTACATGCTCACCGTAATTGTAGATCTTCCTGAGTATCTTCACCATTTATAACTGCTTCCCTCCCTCCATCCCTCGGGACCAGGCTTTGAGGTGTCCTCCTCCCTCTTTCTCTTTGGCCTTCTACAGGGTATATTTCTCCTTAACAAACCCTGAGGGATGCAGAGAGACAAACATTCTAGAGCATGGTTACTTCAGTCTTACCTCTGTTCCTTTTGTGGCAGTATCTGTGCTCTCTCTCTCTCTCTCACCAGATGGTTTTTATACTGCAATACCCTAGTATCCAATTAAGTCTCTTAGAACCACCCTTGTTTTCCAAATTTTAGATTTGAGGGATCTTCTCAGATCCTCTCGTAAGACATGTCTGTACAGTTTATACCTTGGCATCCCTGAGACTGAGCAGGAGACATTTGCAACTCTCCTACCCTCCCACTTTCTTTATATTAGTTTAACCAAAAAAAAAAAAAATGGGGACGTTACCCTGTTGGCTCAAGGAGGGAGGTTTCAGACTTTTTTCCCTCTAGGTAGGGGAGAGAGGGATAGACAGTCCCTTATTTATTTTTTTGTCTTTTGGTGTCGACTAAGGTACATTTTGTTCCAGTATTGATGGTCAGAGTGATGCTATACCTCTGGCGAGGTTACAGGGCTAGCTCACAGTCTCATTCTAAAGGTTGGAGTTGTTGCTCTTAAGCTGGGTTCTCTAACTGTACTAACCCTCTCACAACCCTTTTCTCCTATTCCCAAATGCTTATCCTATAAAACAATCTGGGACAGAGTCAACAGAGGAACGTAGATTAGTGCACAGCCATTCTGGTCTAACCTTAAATCTGAAGACTCTCCTGGGTCTCCAGAGTGCTCCTACTGCTTGTCTTTCTGCCATCCCTAAAGTCTTTAGGATCAGGTAGTGCTCCTTACAACATTCCTCAGAGGATCCAGGTATCTCCCTCTGTCTCCCTACCATCTTGTCCCTTCCTTCCTTCCTTCCTTCCTTACTCTACCTATTGTGTCCTCTGGGTCCCCCAGAGGCTCTGGTCCCCCCCAACACCACCCAAACCCTCCAGCAATACCATTACTCTTTCTCTTTACTGTCTGTCCGTCTTTCGGCTTTTGTTTTATTCTCTTCCTTTCCTTATTCTATTCCTTCAGCTGTTTGCCCCCCCAGCTTCATTTTTTTTCTCCTCTCCGGTGAGCAGAACTGAGGGCTGGGGGAGCCAGCGTCAGTTCCTGGCCAGTCCACAAGCACCATGTAATACATTGGCCTCATGGGCGGTACCATCCCTGTCTGCTCCCCCAGCTCAAAATTCTTAAAGCTAACGCTCTCACGAGGGCCCGGCATCTCCAGCTATGACCTGCCAGTTACAAATGGTGAAGATACTCTGGAATATCTACAATTACAGTGAGTACATCATTTTCCTTTCTTGACACCCTTGCACACCAATTCCTGTTCTTTAATTTTTTTTCTCACGAACACTACCAAGTGTCTTTCAGTGTCAGTCTCCTCAATCATATGGTCATGTAATTTATGATTTGACTGACCCATAGTCTTTATTGATTTTTTTTAATTCCTTCCATTTAAACTCCTTTTGAGAATAGGTCTTTTTCTGATGTCATGGTGAGCTCAAAGGTTCAAGTTTATTTCATCAGCAAAGCTCCATTGAGCAAGCTCATTTACAAGGAGGTCCTGCCATAGGCAATACAACAGATACACAGTACAGAACTATATTTGAGAACGTATGCAATATCATCAGAATGAGTGTCATCGAGGCACAGGTCAGGAAGCATAGGAAAACGAGGAGTAGTTGTAAAATTCGCAAATGCCATTTTATTAAAATAAAAAATACAAATTGTTCAATATAACTATTTACAATGGCGGTACAAACATACAAAGCAGAGTCCCTTTTTCTTCTTAATTTCAAATCTCAGTCTGTCTCTCTCTCTCTCTCTCTCTCTCTCGCAAAATATTGCAGCTTTTTTTATAACAAATCTTTGCAGGAGCTCGTTAAGAGAACATTCTGCTTCTCACACAGTGTTCTTGTCAGTTTCAGCAGGTGCCTCAAAAAAGAACATTGTGACCCAGAACTGACTTCTTGTTTACATCTCTGCAAGAGGCTTAAAAATTGCATTTCAGGTTAATCTCTTGAATTCCAAATAGCTTTTTCAATCATTTCAACATTATAACTATATATAGTTTTAAACAAAGGGATCCAGTATCAGTTACATTTCCACATAAAGATCACATATATTTTTATAACTGCAGATATGCAAGGGGGAGAAAAGACAGAACAGCAAATGAGGATAACGAGATAGTGAGAGACAGAGAATTGCAAGACTATTGGGGTGATCAAGTCCTAGGGCTCACAAGAAAATTTGGTTGCACAACCAGACAGAGAAGACAGAATAGGAGAGGAGAGGACAGAACAGACCCTTGCGTTTAAACACTTCCTGCTTAACAACAGAGACAGGGTGATTCAACCCTGTCACAATGAGAAAGAGTAATTAACAACATAGAAACCTAGACTTTGATGGTAGATAAGGACTGCTTGGCCCACCCAGTCTGCCCATTTCCTACTGATTGGATAAGTTGCAGGTCCTAGTTAACCAAAAGCCTGCTTCTTCCTATCCCCCACCAGAATTGCCTTATGTCTTTCCATGCATTCTTGAATTCCCCACTGTTTTTGACCCACGACCTCCTCAAGAAGGCTGTTCCATGCATCCACCACCCTTTCTGTGAAAAAATACTTCTTCACATTGCCCTGAGACATCCCCCCATCTTCAATTAGCTTGACAATGGCATATAACATGTAAAATATAAAACAGTCATTCTTCGGTAACAAAACAGTATAAAAACAGTAAGCGTGCAGAATTGCCATAGCAAATGGGAGGAATAGTCCCGAAGATAAGAGATAAAGTGCTGAGTAAGGATGGTGTATATAGTCTAGTGGCTATGTTAACTGGTATAACAGAGACAGTCCTCCTTGAGGGAACTGCTTATCAGGGATTTAGCAACACTGAGAGAGACACATTCGGAAAGGCTAAGAGGAAAGACATTTGAAAGAATGAGAACCTCTGCGTAAAAGCACCACAGTAAAGGTTTCACTAAAAGTGCATTGGCTGCCAAGCCAAAATTACACATACCTCCCATAATGCAGGGCATCATGTGTAATTAATACAACTCACAGTGAAGTAATTTATGCTAGTATAACTTAGAGGCAAGGACCATAAGGTGCCAGATAGACTCGTAAACAGTCTAAGAGGCTGAGAACAGCAAATTACTTGTCATGACTCTTCCTAGATGCATCGCCTTGCGTTTCTCAGTATTGAAGTTTGTTTGCCATTTCTCTGCCCACTTTCCAGGCCTGTCCGGATTCTGCTGTATTTCATCCATCTGTTGTAGTGTAGCTACTCTTCCTTTCTTGGTGTCATTTGCCAACATGGTGATCCAACTGCTTTTGCCTGCATCCCAGCAACATGAAAATTTTTGTCCCAGGACAGACCCCTGTAGGACCACACTAGCCACTTGTTTCCATGGTGATCGGTTGTTAATTTATCATGGCACTTTGCTTCCTCTTCTGCAACCATTTGTTAATCTGTTTCATCACGCATCTGGTTATACAGAAGTTCTTACTGTTGTAACCACATTTAACTTTTTATCTAATCTTTACACACTATATTCTACAAATCTAAAGAAGAGCTTTAATAGTTATTTGCCTGTACTTTTATTCCATTTACCATTTCAAATTCAGTTTAATTTGTTATTTGCTCAGTTTGCTAAGTTCCCACTTTTTGCTTCCGATCATTTCTCACTGACAGATAGAGTTGATTTTGATTTGTGTGTTTTTTTTCCCCAACCACATATACAAACTCAAGACCCAAACCCAAGAAAAGTGTCACAGGTAACTGTGTACAAATCACTGGGTCGGGCAGGTTGATATGGTTTCAGCAGAGTCAAGCATTGCCCAGTAACAGGCTTTTACATTTGATCCAGTCTTCCATATCCTGCCCCCAGCCCCTGCTTTTTCAGCCCTTGTTCTCTGAAGGCTCCTCAGGCAGCTCAGCTGGAGCCCTCCGCAGGCATGGGTGCTATTGGTACCAGTTCTCTATCTGCCGTCATATCCACACCTGATGCTGGTCTCGAACCCCGGACCTCCATCATTTCTGCCCCACTGCAGGTACAGACACTGCTGTTCACCAGTGACCCCAGAGCCACGCTTCTCCTCAGCCTTGCCTGTGGGTCCTTCTCTCCAGCTCCAGCCTCCTACACTGGCACCTGTGGACCCCCACCCACGCCACCCAGGTCGACGCCCACCGGGCCCAGCCTGTTCTACCATAGCCGCAGGCCCTTCCACCAGCTCTGCTGACTCTGGCACCAGAGGGGCCTTCGCTGGCCCTCTCACTAGCAATGCCCAGTGGGCCTGCTGCAGTCCTCCTGCTGCCACTACCAGGGGGACCAGCCTCTGTACCGCCTCCAAGCCCCATGAGACCGCAGCCTGGGTATCCGATGCCTGGGAGTCCGATGCCAGCGTACCCCTGTCCAGCACCCGGGAGACCAGCACCGACTTACCCTTACCTTGCACCTGTAGGACATCAGCCGGTCTGTAATTATCCGGTACCTGAGGGACCGGCTCTGGCACCTGTGAACTACCACGGCCTGATCTCAGCACTATGGACCTTCATGCAATCGCGGGTCCCTTCTCCTGGAGGGTTGTCCCAAATGCACCCCCAAAGGCCTCCTCAGGACCCCATTCCTCTGGCCTCGGCCTACCCAGGACAGAGTTCTACTCCTACCTCCAGGAGTCCTACCAACGCGGGTACCCTGGCTCGTCCGGTCGATAGCCAGCCTAGCAACAGTTGGGGGGACGACTCAGCCACCGACGACAGTTCCAGTTCCAAGTCTCCCACCTTTATGGGTGACTTTTCAGGGGATGAAGGGGAGCCCAGTAATGTTCCCCAAATCACTACCTGCTGACCCCACCTTTATGTATGTCATGAAGCATATCCAGGCCACAATGGGGAGGGAGACTGAGGAACAGGACTAGAGCAGTGCCTCCTGGCCATATGCCTTCATCAGCGCGACGCTCTGCCTTTGCTAGTCCCACCTTTCATTGAGTCATATGAG
Organism: Neoceratodus forsteri; assembly: GCA_016271365.2. Classification (NCBI taxonomy): domain Eukaryota; kingdom Metazoa; phylum Chordata; order Ceratodontiformes; family Ceratodontidae; genus Neoceratodus; species Neoceratodus forsteri. The sequence continues at coordinate 1,340,014,279 of CM028131.1, forward strand.
AATGCTACTAAGGCCACATGGTTCCATCCCCATACTGTTCCAGCAGTCTCTAAGGAGGCTCACTGGCTCTACCATGCTCCAACTGTCAAATCCTTCTTTTTGAGCACCTGAAAGCAAACTCTGTAGTTATTAACATGGCCCATGACTACACCAAGAGGCCGAAGCACCTCAGTGCCCTCTTCCATACAGAGAATCACAACAGCTGGATCGGTGGCAATCGTACTTTTGCCTCTGCCACCCTAGCCATCCAGGCCCTCAACTACTTGACCCACATGGTTCAGTATCAAAACTTGTTGTGGGACCAGGCTAGAGAGGCAGTCATGGCCATGCCAGATGACCCTTCTAAACAGCAAATCATTCAGGCCCTAAAGACCAGCTCAGACGTCAGCACCTACATCCTCCTGGTGGCATATGATACTGTGGATGCTTCAGGCCAGGTGGCTGCTGCAAGCATTAGCATGAGGCGCCATGCCTGGCTTAGAGTCTCGGGCTTTGCTCCAGATGTCCAGTGATGTCCAATCCAGCATTATGGACGCTCCCTTTCGAGGTCCCAAGTTGTTTGCGGGAGATGTTCAAGACATTATCTCTGAGTTCCAAACTCCGGGAGGGCTTTGAAGTTGGTTCACTCCATATTATACTCTGCCAAAGTCGAGTCATAGAGACCCTTTTCGCCTCTCCTCATGTAGACAGACTCAACCCCCTCCCAAGGCCCATGGCAAATGCAAAGCAGGTGCTGCCCTTCCTGCACCCGGCCCAGCACCTCCCCAGGCTGCTAGAGGTGCAACCACAGCCCAGCCAGGGGCTGCCCCCACCTCCTGACTCATTTCCAGACCCCCCCAGCGGGCTTCAGGAGGCAGTAGTCGGTCATTTCTCCCTCTACCTGGACAGGTGGAGGGAAGTCACCATAGACAACTGGGTGCTGCAGCTCATTGAACATGGCCACACTTTATAGAGTTTCTGGAGTGGCCTCCAGACAATCTTCCAGGTCCATCTGCATATCCTCCAGGCCATGTTTCCCTCATACAGGCAGAAAATCAAGCCTTACTACAAAAGAAGGCTATAGAGCCTGGTCCCAACAGGGGAAGGGATTTTACTCCAACTTCTTCCTGGTTCCCAAGAGGACAGGGGATCTCTGACCCATCCTGGACCTGAGCAGCCTCAACCTGTACATAGAGTACAGACATTTCCAGATGGTCACCCTTCAGGGATTACTGCCCCTGCTTCACCAGAGGGACTGACTCTGCTCTTTGGATATGCAGGATCCTTACCTGCACATCAAAGTATTTGTATCCCACAGGCGCTTCCTTCACTTCCATTTTATGGGAGAGCATTACCAGTTTCGGGCTCTGCCCTTTGGCCTGTCCTCAGCCGCCAGGGTCTTTACCAAGTGCCTGGCAGTGGTGGCCGCAGCCTTGCGGTGACAGGGTTTTTACGTCGTTCCCTATCTGGACGACTGGGTACTGGGAGCCCTGTCCTGGGACTGTCTGCTACAAACCCTATGTGAGTATCTGCAACCTTTTTCAGGCCTTGGACATTACTATTAATCTGCCCAAATAATTTCTCACCCCCTGCCAGCACCTCCGTTACATAGGGGCAATCCTGGACATGGCTCAAGACAAGGCCTTCTTACCTTCCGACAGAGTGAAGCACCTGATGGCTCAGGCCTGCCTTCATTTCTCCAACAGCCATGTTCAGGTGAGGAAGTTCTTAAGTTTTTGGGTCTCATGGCGCAGGCCATTGTAATAATTCCCTTAGCCAGGCTGCACATGAGAATACCTCAGTGGACACTGCGAGTCCAGTGGGACCAATGAATGGATGCCCTGGATCAACCAGATCTGACTTCAAGGTGGAGCTCTTGCAGCAGGTAATACACTTAGGACTTATGCCTCCAGGCATTAGGACCCAGACTTTCTAGCTAGCAGGCTGTGGTGGGGTCCACCCTGGCGTTGGCCACGCCTGACATCCGGCGTGGTATAAAAGGGGAATTGGACCTCAAAACTCGTCGGTTATTTTCCCGCCGTCGACCCGCTTAGTTTGGCTCCACGGTGCACATGCTTCAGCGGTTGACCGCCGCTTAACCGCGTAAAGCAGTCTTTTTATCATTTTTTCAATGAGTTCTCTAGTATTCTATAGTTTTCTTGCATGTCTCACCCTCCCCACTGTGGCGAAAGTCAAGGCCAGTGTGGCAAGTGAGATCCCCGCCAAAGACAGCCATGAGGCCTGCCTGATCTGCTTAGGCCCTGACCATCAGTCTGACTTTTGCCGACACTGCAAGAGATTCAACCAGAAGACAAGAATCCAGAGGACTAAAGCACTAAAGGCCTACCTCTTAGAGCAAAAAGTATCCGCCATGCAAAAATCCCCATCAGGACATAGCTCTTCCTCTTCCGTGAAGGAGTCCCCCCACAGGAGAAATCTTCTGGGAAACACCCTTCCGGAGACAAAGACGGCCAGATCAGAATCCATGAAATCTCCTGCTAAGGCATCTGCCTCGGACCTCCAGCAGGAGGTCAGGGTCTGCCCACCGGCCTCCGCTGGGACTAGCTCCAAAAAGACGACTCTTCATCTGGTGAGAGACCCAGAGAGCAGTCTTCCTCCTCGGGTGCCAACACGCCCAGGTCCCCTGACTAATTGGCCCCACAAGTCTTCAAATGGGTCAGCCCAGGGAGATGGTCGCCTGCTGGTCGGTCCAAGGAGGGCCATAAATCCAGCGGTCAGGACAGACACCGCAAGTCTGACGACCTCTAGGCGACGGAGGTCTTTTGCCAGCGATGCCTCCTCCTCCACCTCCAGCTAAGGGGACCCTCTGTCTGCTGAGAAACATCTCCCAGCCCAGGCGGCTCGCCAGGTGGCAGTGCCTGTTCGCCTGACACGAGTCAGCCGCACGGCGACAGACATCCGACCACAACCCTGACGATCGGGTCGCCTGACAAGGCGATGTGACCGGACATCAGGTCGGATGAACGCCTCCCTATCCACGCAGAGCCCGAACCTCAGCCAGATACAGCTAGGCGACCTCTCCAGAGTGTCTCCCAGTACCGGACGCCCCACTGATGCCTGGTCCTTCGGCTCCAATGCCCCTCCTCCAGTCATCCCTTGACGGACATCGGGGCACTTTTACATTGTGGTGGAACACGGTCAAGGGGGACCTACTGTACAGGCCACCTGATCCCTCCCAGCAAAAATACCACCACCTCCTACTCTACCCCAGACAAGGCAGCAGTTGAAGGCTCTCACCCACTCTCAGCCATAAAGGGAAAGAAGGTAAAGACTGTCCATGGTCCCTTCCTCCAGTGGATGCCCTGCGTCTTCCTCAGAGAAAGAACCAAAGGATTCCTCCTCGGAATCGTCTGAAGATGAAGATTACCATCCTCCTTCTCCCGGACTGAAGGACTCGTCGAGATCACCGCCAGATGACCCTTCATTCCTGGATATCATGAGGCACATTCAGGCAATTTACCAGTCAGACACGGAAGAACTAGACCCAGAACGAGAAAGGCTGGCTAAGTTCTTGGGTGCTAAGGATCCAAAGCCCCTGGTAATTCCCCCACTAGCGGAGACTTTTCAGGATGTTACTAGGTTGACATGGAAAAAGCTGTCCTGTACCTCGGCTGTGCATCAGAAAGCTGACTGGCTTTATAAGCCTCCAAAAGAAGAACCTTTTCTGGGGGAGCACACTAAGGTCGATTCTATGTTCTTAGCTGCAGCCCCAGTAGACTGAATCAGCCTAAGCACCTCAGTTTCCCAGTCCAGGGACCCAGAGTCTAAGAAGCTGGATCACTGGGAATGGAAAGTTACTCTTGGCCACAGGGCTATCCGCTTCTCAGTTTTTGGCCCACATGGTCACCTACCAGAAATCTGTGTGGGAAAAGACCATGGAACTTATGAAAACACTACCGGATTCAGACACAAAGAATGAGCTTCTGGCATACGTCCAATCGGGCATGGACGTTGATAAACATGTTCTACGTTGTTCCTATTACTCCGCAGACATGCCAGCCAGAGCAGCGGCATCAGGAGTCTGTTTACGCAGACATGCCTGGCTCAGGGTGGCAGGTTTCAGACAGGACCTCCAAGATGCCATCTTGGATGCCCCTTTTCAGGGACCGGTCCTTTTTGGATTGGAAGTTCAGGACATCATAAAGGCCTGCAAGATTCAGGGAAGGCTGTGGCAGATATACCTAAGATGTACCAGTCTGAACGCAACTTGCTCAAGTACACATTTCAGTAAGCAAGGCTAACAGGGTAGCAGGCAGTTCTACGAAAGGGCTTCAAACGCAGTGGTCAGCCTCGGCAACCCGGAGCCCAAGGCCCCAAACTGCCCAAAGCTCCCGGACATCATGCCTCGCCCCCAGAGTACTGCATGACTCCCAGCAGCCTCCCCATCATCAGTCTTTGAGGGGAAACAGGTAGGAGGGAAGTTCTCCTCTACCTTCCTGAATGGAGCACCATCACGCCCAAACAGTGGGTGCTGCAGGTGATTCAGAGGGGCTACGCCATAGAATTCTCAGCTGCACTCGACAATCCTCTAATTCCATCCCACTGTTCAGCCAGCCACGCCCTTCTTCTGAAGCAGAAAATCCAGTCCCTCCTCGAGAAGAAGGCCATCCAGCCAGTCCCTCTCTCCCAGCAGGAAAAAGGCTTTACTCCACTTTTTCTTGATGCCCAAGAAACGGAGACCTTTCCCCATTCTAGATCTCAGCCACCTCAACAAATTTGTCCTTTACAAGAGGTTTCGGATGGTGACCCTTGCAAACCTCTTCCCCCTTCTACAACAAGGGGATTGGCTTTGCTCCCTGGACATGCAGGACGCCTACATGCACATAAAGATCCTGCACTTGCACAGGAAGTATCTTTGCTTCCTATTCTGAGACAAACACTACTAGTTCCAGGTGCTTCCCTTTGGCCTGTCATCGGCCCCCAGGGTTTTCACTAGGTGCCTTGCAGTGGTAGCTGCTGCATTGAGGAGTGGGGACACTCTGTGTACCCCTACCTCTACGACTGGCTGCTCTCTGCACCGTCGGAAGACCAGCTCACAGGCACTCTTCGGGAAATGGAACAGCTGTTCCTGTCTCTGGGCATCACCCTAAACTGGCTGAAAATCTGAGCCCTGGCCCTCCCAACGGCTTCAGTATATTGGTGTGGTTCTCAACACCCAGCAGGGCAGAGCCTTTTTTCCTGGGGACAGTGCACTACAACTTCAGGCCCTGGGTTCAAGAGTTCAGACCGCAGACCAGGTCCTCGCAAGGGTAGTCCTGCAGCTGTTGGGCATATGGCCGCTATAGCCATGGTTTCTCTGTCTCATCTGAACATGAGAACCCTCCAGTGGCACCTCAGAGTACAGTGGAATCAGGGCTCAGACGACTGGACCATCCCTTCTGAATATCGGTAGCGGTTCGACGCTCCCTTCAATGGTGGCTTGACCCAGCCCATCTAGAACAGGGAGTCCCTTCCCAGAGGCCAAGTCCACTACAGATTGTCGCGACAGACGCCTGGGCTAGGCTGGGTGCTGAATCAAACGAGCATCAGATGTGAGGATCATGGTCTGCCATCGAAAGGTCTCTCCATATCAACGTTCTGGAGATGAGGGCTATTCTATATGGCCTCCAGGCCTTTCAGGACTGCCCTCCCGGGTCTTCGTTAATTCAGTCGGACAATACCCCGAGCCTTTACCTGAACAAGTAAGAGGGAACAGGATCGTATCCCTTTATGCAGAGAGGCCATGAGAATCTGAGATTGGGCAGTAGAACGAGGTCTGTTTCTCCTAGCCGTCCACATGCCAGGAAGTCCAAACATTCTCGCCGACAGTCTGAGTCATTCTCATTCCCTGAACCACGAGTGGGAGTTGCTTCAAGACGTTGCAGACGACCTCATCGCAAGATGCAGCCATTCAGAGTGGGACCTCTTTGCGTCCCCATGCAACACCAAACTGCCACATTTCTGCTTGCTAGATCCAGGGCCTGGTGTTTTCTGGCGAGACGCATTATCCCTCTCCTGGGCGGGGAGGTTTCTTTATGCCTTTCCTCCCTCCCTTCCTCTGGTTCGGAAAGTACTGCTCAAACTGCAGTCAGAAGGGGCCAGAATGATTCTGGTGGCCCCTCTTTGGCCTCGACAGATTTGGTTTCCTCTCCTTCAGCAGCTGGCCACGGGGCCTCCTGTGCCACTACCTCTCTCTATTCGCTTGCTCTCCCAAGAACAGGGGACGCTAGTCCATCCTTCCCTTCAAACTCTTCACCTGCATGTATGGCTCCTGCAGTCCTAGCAGAGGAGAGATTGGGAGTTTCTGAGAGAGTAGCAGAGATCCTAGTGGTGGCTAGGAAACCCTCCACTAGGGCGACTTATGCTATGAAGTGGAAACTTTTCTGTCGCTTGGTGGCAGCCAGATCCCCTAGACCCTTTAACATGCTCCGTTAAGCATGTGCTGGAGTACCTTCTCCATCTCCTTGATCTGGGTCTTAGCTACTCATCGATTAAGGTGCACCTTTGGGCAGTATTGGCATACCATGCCCCTGTCGGAGAAAGGACTCTGGCACAGCTGGATGTATGCAAGACCTTCCTTAGAGGAGTCCTGCATACCAGACCCCTACAGAGGGACCCTGTTCCCCCTGGGATCTTCTTTTTATTTTATAAAAGCTCACCTTGCCCCCTTTTGAACCAGCTATGATGTGTGAGCTTCACCTTCTGTCTTGGAAGGCGTCATTTTTAGTTGCCATTACCTCTGCTCGAAGGATTTCCGAGCTTCAGGTCCTGATGTGCAGGGAGCCTTACCTTGTTTTTCACAGGGACAGGGTGCAGCTGCATACGAATCCTAAATTCTTACCGAAAGTGGTGTCCGTCTTAACGCTGAACCAGACTTTTCACTTCCAGTGTACTATCCAGAGTTCTCCAATGGGGGGAGGCCCTTTTACACACTCTGGATATTCACAGAGTTCTTCATTTCTATTTGGACTGAACTCGTTCTGTTCAGAGAACGGACCAGTTGTGCGTTGGATTCGCTCAACACAAGGCAGGGGCCACTGTCATTAAGCAAACCCTGACCGGGTGGTTAGTCCACTGTAGCACGTTCTGTTACCAACACCATGGCAGACCCTTACCAGGCTCGGTTAAGGGTCATTCTACCAGGGCTATTGCTACATCCTTTGTCTCACTGAGGAATGTTTCAGCAGCAGACCTTTGCGCTGCAGCTACTTGGAGCACTGTCCATACTTTCACCAGACATTACAGTTTGGACGCAGCCTCTAGAAGGAGAGCAGGTTTTGGTTTGGCTGTTCTCCAGGGACTACTCTCTTAGGAGGGTATATTTTCTTCCCTTTGTCAGTCATTCCTCCACCCTTCTGATCTGAGCCTATCTGGTTACTGCTTGGGACTCAGTCCTAAGTGTATTACCTGCTGCAAGACTCAACTCAAAGACAGATAGTACAGTTACGTAAGAACTTACCGTAACAGTAGATCTTCGAGAGGAGCTCTTGCAACAGTGGCTTTCCCACCTCCATCCCCAGGTCATTGCCTTATCTATATTTCTCTCCAGTGGGAGCTCCTTCTGGTTCTCCATTTTTACCAACCGGTCTCCTGCGGGGAACTGAGATGGTACCGGGGCCCACCCCTTTTATACCACATCGGGCATGGCCGAGGTCGGGGGTGGACCCCCGCTACAGACTGCTAGCTAGCAAGTTTTTCCATGGGGTCCTAACGCCTGGCGACATTAGTCCTAATTGTATTACCTGCTGCAAGAGCTCCTCTCAAAGATCTACTGTTACAGTAAGTTCTTGCATAACTGTACTTTCTGCTGTTGCATCCAGTCATGAAGGTGCTGTTGTGGTTGCTAGAGCCGAGCCCAGCAACTTGTTTCAAGGAGTGCCCTTTTCCGCACTTCCAACAGATTCTTACGACTGATGCCTCAGTCTGGTTAGGGTGCCCACATGGGGCCCCACCAAACCCAAGGGATCTTGGTCCAAGATTGAGAAGGATCTCCATGCTGTCATGTCCTGGAGATGCGGGCAGTATTGTACGCCCTTCAGGCCTTCCAGACTCGGCTCTCCCGTATCTGCTGTTGATTCAGACAGACAACATGTGTGTGTGGTTTATTACATAAACAAGCAAGAGGACTCATTCCTATCCCTGTGCAGGGAAGCAATGAGGATCTGGTATTGAGCCATCGAGCATCGCCTAGAACTCTCGGACGCCCATGTTCCGGCGACAAAACGCCCTAGCGGACAGCCTAAATCACTCGCGATCAAGAACTCGTGAGTGGGATCCTGATCTCAGTGGTAGAAGATCTCTTCGACACCAGGGGTCAGCCCAGGTTGGACCTTTATGTGCCCCCCACACAATGCAGAATTACTGCGTTTCTGCTCGCTAGATCCAAGGCCTGGAGTTTTCTGGCAAGACACATTGTCCCTCTCCTGGACAGGGATGATTCTGTATGCCTTCCCTCCCTTCCTGCTCCTTCAACGAGTTCTAATCAAACTCCAGATGTAAGGGGCTATGATGACCCTCATGGCCCTCTTCTAGCTTTGTCAGATCTGGTTCCCCTTACTACAGCAACTGGCAGTGGAACCTCCGCTGTGTCCTGCCCCTGTGCATAGGCTTGCTCTGCCAGGAAAAGGGCACCCTGGTCCATCCGGATCTCAGGTCACTCCATCTCCATGCATGGCTCTTGATGACATAGCCATAGCCAGATTTGAAGTCTCCCCCAGAGTGGCTGATGTTTTGGTGGTGGCCAGGAAGCCCTCCACCAGGGCCACCTACTCCATGATATGGAAGTGCTTCACTCTTTGGGCTGCCTTGCACCAGTTGGATCCCGTCACCTGTCCAGTGAATCAGGCTTTGGAGTACCTTCTGTCCCTCCCAGACTTGGGTTTACAGTACTCCTCTATTAAGGTACATCTCTCTGCCATCTCTGCATATCATATACCTGTGGAGGGGTGCTCAGTGGTACAACTCGATGTGTTTCCTATACTTGTGAGGAATTTTGCACTTGAAGCCCCAATCAGGACCCTGACCACCCTGGTGCCATCGAGGCACAGGTCAGGAAGCATAGAAAAAACAGGAACAGTTGTAAAATTCCACAAAACTGTTTATTTGCAGTTGCAGTAACATAAAATAAAATAAACCTGTTCAGAATAACTATATACAGAAGCAAAAAATAAAATATCTTGTAAAAATCTCCTTGTAGCTCAGCTTAGCTGTTTTATAACTCTTTTCAACCCATACTTTGCAAGCTTCCTGTCCTTTGTAAATTTCAGGAGCTGCTAGAACATTAGAACTTCCTGAGGTCCCCAAAGCAATTGCAAAAGGCTCAGGCATTTGCACCCAATAACCTCTAGCTTTTTACAGAGTTATCTCAAATTATAAATATATACATTTCAACAGTAACACTATTTTCTAAAAAAGTGATCCCAATATCAGCTACATTTCCATAAATTTATTCTCATATATTTTATATTAGCAGATATAGATATGCAAGGAAGAAAGACAGCAAGAGAAAACTGAGAGACAGTGAGAGGCAAAGGATTGCAGACTGGTTGGGTTGATCAAGTCCGAGGTCTCACAGGAAAATGTGGTTGCAGAACCAGACAGAAGAGACAGAAAAGGAAAGAATACTGATCCTTGCATTTAAACACTTTCCTTAAAATAAATGGGACAGGGTCCTATTCACCCTGTCACATATACCCCTTTAAGAGGGAACCTGTTTTATTAAGCGTGTTTCAAAACTCATTATTTTCTAATAACACTTGTTGCATTCGGACACTAAGCACATTTGCATACATTTTTTAACAGTACAGCAAAAGTACAGTTCAAACCCATACATTAGGGTTTTTTCCAACCATCAGAACCTCAATTCCTGATCCATAAACTGACAGAAAATCAGCATTACTATTCTCTTTATCAGATTTGTGAATCACAGAGAATTTAAATGGCTGCAGTGCCAGGTACCACCTCGTGATTCTGGAGTTTTTATTTTTCATCTGATTAAGCCAACAGAGAGGATTGTGATCACTTACAAGAACAAAATCAGTTCCTAGCGAATAAAATTTGAGGGACCCATGGACCACTTTGCTGCTAAACACTCTTATAGATAGTGGAGTACTTTTTTCTCTGTCATGCAATTTCCTACTTACATACAGAATAAGATGTTCTTTCCCATCTATATTTTGGCTTAGGACTGCACCTATGCCTACCTCGGATGCATCTGTTTGTAGCAGAAATGGTTTCTCAGAGTCTGGGTTTCTCAAAACAGGTGCTGAACATAATGCAGCATTTGTGGCTTGAAAAGCTTCATCACACTCTGGAGTCCATTTCACATTATTTGGGTACTGTTTCTTTGTGAGTTCAGTGAGGGGAGTAGCTAACTCAGCAAAATTGGGAACAAATCTCCAATAATATTTATTTATTTGGATTCGGAAAATACCTTTGAGTCATAGACTCATTTACAAAGGTTCAACATCACAGAGATTAGATACAGACAGACATTACTAATGATTGTTCAGTGATAAAGTTCAGTTTGTTACAAAGAACAGCAAAGGCTAACATTCAAATGCTAGGGTTACTTTGTACAGGTCTTAAACAATACAGGTTGAACGCAGATATGAAACACCACCTGACAGACTCATGTTGAGCACGGGGGGGTGGGGGGAGTCAGGCCAGTGGCCACTGTCAGTGGATAAGGAGGAGAGGGGGCGAGGGCAGAGTTCAGTTGCAATTACAGGCACTTGAAGTCAGGAGGTGGACACTAAGGTGGGTTTTAAATGGTCCAAGTCTACGTTTGTTTACCAGGGAGATGGCTAGGCTGTTCATCCACAAGGGGGCCCTGTAGCTGAAGGACCTTTGGAATTGGGAGGTACGGCAGGAGGGAACCGATAGGAGATGCTTGTCTGAGCTATGGGTGTGCTTAACCTTAAGATCTGGGTGGATTAAAGGGGCGAGCCCAGTTGGGGAGAGGCCTAGGGCAATTTTTAGCCATAAGGCAGATGTGGAACCCTGATTCTGTTGTCAAGATTAAGCCAGTTAGTAGCAGGTATAAAGAGTGAGCAGGTATGGGTGAGACTGGTCACATCCATGACAAAGGCTGGCACGCTTTTATTTAGGAGAGAGAGAGTCTAACTAGGGCTGGGGTGTTTGCCGTACATAGATCAGTAAGCCATAATCAAGCAGAGAGAGAGGACTGAGGAGAGACAGCAGCCTGGGAGGGCCTGGGGTAAGACAGTGTTTGAGTGGTGCAACGCCCCAACCTAACATTGAGGGCCTTAGATAGGTGGTGAATATGATAGTGAAGTTACACTGGGTCCAAGGTGATGCCCAGGTATTTAAAGGAGTCCACTTGCTCCAAAGGGGTCTGATATGAAGTCAGTACTTGAGGGCAGAGCTCCTTCTGGGTGTTCTGTGGGTGTGAGAATAGCATAACTTTTTTTTTTTTTATAGTTGAAAATAAGGCACTGTGTGGAGAACCAACTTTCAGCACAGCTAAAGGAGGACTGGAGGGAGCAGTGGAGTTGAAAGGGGTCAGATTTGGAGGAGAAGAGGACAGCATCATCCATGTATAGTAATAGGTTGCCGGGGCAGGACTCGGGGAAGGAGTTGAGGAAAGGGCTGAATAGTAGCGGTCCCAGAATGGACCCCCTGTGGGACACCAGAGAAGACAGGCAGACTACTGGATAAGGTGTAACCAATTTTGACCTGCTGGGACCGGTTCGAGAGGTAGTCAGAGAACCATCCCAAAGCATCCCGAGAGAAACCCAAGTTGGCCAAGGTGGTTAGTAGGAGGGAGTGGTTGACAGTGTCAGATGCCTTTGTGAGGTCTATGAAGACAGCACCAGTGATGTGACCCTTGTCCAGAGCAGAGCGGATGTGTGTGGTAAACTCGAGAAGGGCAGTGGTAGTACTGTGCCCTTTGTGGAAACCACATTGCTGTTTGCAGAGTAGGTTGTGTTTGTTGAGGTGATCAGTGAGCTGATCAGATACAATCTGCTCTAAGGACTTGGAAAGGGGTGGAAGTATGGAGATGGGGTGGTTATTATTGGTATTGAAATGGTCCCCACTTTTAAATATGGGGGTGATGGAGACGGATTTCCACTTAGAGGGGAATTTACCTAGACATAGGGAGCAGTTTAAAATGTGGGCAAGGGTTAGAGTACCTCGTGAAGGGTGAGCTGAAGGAGCTTCAAAACTAGAGAGTCACTGCTGTAGGAGGAGTGGCTAAGGGCTTTTAAGGTGCACAGCTCCAAGAGACTTGGGAGTAATTTCAGTGAGGTAAAAGGAGGGGCTTCTGGGGAAAGGGGTGCTGGATGTAGGTAGTTCAAAGAAATTAGGAGGGAGAGCATGGTCAAGGTTAGTGAAGGCAATATTGAAGACTGCGTGCGTTATCTGTAGGTTAGTGGTCAAGGACCCGTCGGCCATGACCTGATTAGGAATTGGGTTAGGGTCTTTACCACAGATTTCCTTAATATTGTTCCAGAACTTGCACCCTGAACCCCAGGAGGAGGTTAAGGAGGATTTATAATACTCTGCTTTTGCTTTGTGCACAGCCCAAATGCACTTGTTCCGAGCTTCTCTGTACTTTTGTCTATCAAGTGGGAGGCTGGTCTCATTGGAGAGTTGCCACGATGAATCTCTAGTCCGCATCAAGGCCAGGAGGCAATCAGTGATCCAAGGCACCAGATTGCCTTTGACCATTCTTTTGGTGAGTGGGGCAAATTTGTCACATATATTGTTGAAAGACAGGATAAAGAGGTCAAGGGCTCTATCAGGGTCATGGGAGTTAGTTATGAAGGACCTGTCCATGGCGCTGAAGTGTGCTTTAAGAAGTGCAAGTTTACCAGGGCCAAGTTTGCATTGCGCTGTTAATTTGGGAGGAGATCTAGGAGCTTTGCAAGTCCTGGAGCAGAGAACTGGGGAGTGGTCACTAAGGGCATTTGGGAGAATGGTGACACTAGTGATTTTGTGTAGACGATTGGTGAAAATGAGGTCTAGCAGAGAGGAAGACCCAGTGCGCAGGTCCAGGCAGGTGGGGGATGTGACCAATTGGGATAGGTCTTGGGCTCTGGCAGCATCAATGAGCGGTGTGGCGTCCTCACCTAACCAATTGATATTGAAGTATCCGAGTATAATTTTTCTGTATGAGATGGGAGGGTGTCCAGGTAGGACAGTACTGAGAGGAAAGCTACCTGTTGGTCCGTGGGGAATGTATACAGCAGTGATGAGAGCGGGTTTGGGAGCGCCCCAAGGTAAGTTTAAGAGTGAGTGCCTATGGTCCTGGTCCCAGCTGGGAGGTGGAGAGCAGCTGCCCATGTAATATGACCTTGGTGTAAATAGTGCAGCCATCCCCATGCTTACCCCTGCCGGTTGATGCGGTAGAGGTTGTAATTGGAGAGGGTTATAGATGAGTCGGAATCTGTGGGGTGAGCCAGGTTTCACCCACGGCAATGATATTAGGCTGATGTTGTAGGACCCAACCCTGAAAGGAGTCCACTTTTTAATAGACTTAGTCCCACTTTTTAATAGACTGCAAACATAACCCCGTCCCTAAAAATGACCTGACATGTTTGTTTTAGGTACAGGGCTGTTAGCTACAGCTTCTATTTTAGAAATCTCTGGTTTGACTTCTCCATTTCCCAACACATAGCCCAAATACAGTAGCAGCCACTGACACTGACAGCTATTTCCCGAAATTTCTGTGATATTTCCAGAGAAATCTTCTGCTTTCTGCATTTCCACAGTAGGGGCAGCAGAGATAAACTCTTTAGAAATTTCATGAAAAAATAGCTGGCAATGTCTGTGGCTGCTACTGCATCTAGTTTCCTGCATGCCCAATGCACATTTAGTAGGATTAATTGTAAGACCTGCATTTTTGATAGCTTGGATAACTGCCCGTAGGTGTTCCACATGACTTTTCCAGACTGGACTGTACACCACGACATCATCCAGGTACGCAGCACAATAACCAGTGTGAGGGGATAAAATTACATCCATGTACCACTGGAACGTAGCTGGCGCACCATGTAAACCAAAGGGCATGGTGGTGAACCGATGGAGTCCTATAGGGGTGGCAAATGCAGTTTTATCTCTGGATTCTTTAGCTAAAGGTATTTGCCAGTAACCCTTGGAGAGATCGAGGGTACTGATATATTTTGCACTCCCCAGTCTGTCCACGAAATCATCTATTCTGGACATAGGATAACTGTCAAATTCTGAGACTTGATTAAGTTTCCTGAAATCAAGGCAGATTCTAACACCCCCTTCTTTTTTGTTTACAATTACCATGGGAGATGACCAAGCACCCCTCAACTCCTCAATGATACCCAATTCTTTCTTTTTTTGTATTTTCTTAACCACATCACTTTTTAACCTTTCTGGCAACCTGTATGACCTTTGCCTAATAGGACGAGCATTCTTTGTCACTATTATGTGCTCAACCCTTTTTGCTCGGCCTGGTACCGTGGTAAAAGTACTGTTAAATGTCTTAGCACATTATAAATGTCTGCAGTTTGTTCTGAGGTTAAGGAAACATTCACTTTTGCAGCATCAACATTTACAGTTTGTTCTAGTCTATCATAAGCTACATCAGTATCTTCCTTAACAGTTTCTGCAAAACTAGCATGGCAGCTTTTGGCATTTTTTCAACGAAATTTTGAGGAGGTTTGCTTGGTATATCTTAGATTTTTCTGGCAGGGGTCTCAGTCTTAGTCAACAGTGCCAGTACATCTAAGAACCTTATATGGCCCTTGCCACTTCATTAACAACTTATTTTCTGTTGTGGGTAACACTAGCAAAACATTTTCACCTGGCTTGAAAAAATTATTTTTACCACATGGTCATAATATACCTTCTGCTGGTTTTGAGCCTCTTCCTGATTACTATGGGCAATTTCAACATAGCTTGCCAGTTTCTTTCTTAGGGCACACATATAATAAGATATAGATTGTTTCTGAGTGGGGTTATCTTCCCGCTTTTATCACATCCAGTGGCCCTCTTGGCTGCCTACCATACAGCATTTCAGATGGCGTAAAACCCTGTTGATGCCTGTGGCACTTCTCTGTAAGCAAAAAGTATGTAAGGCAAGTACAGATCTCAATCTTTCCTTTCCTTTACAAACCTTTTAATATGCTTTAGGGTTTGGTTAAACGCTCAACAAGACCGGCCTGTCTGAAGGTGATAGAGGGAGGTTTTATGGCAGTGATACCCAGCAGACTGTACAGCTCTTTAAGTAGTGCAGCACCAGAATTACTACCCTGATCAGTAATAATTTCTTTTAGGTATGCCCACTCGTCAAAATTTTGGCTAGCTGTGATGCAACTTTTGGGCTGTAACGGCACGCATTGGAACTGCTTCTGGCATCGAGTAGCATAGTTGCATACTACCAGGATAAATCCATTACCCTTTTTACTTTTGTCTAAAGGACTAACCACATCCATTGCAATTCTCTCAAAAGGCACATCTATTAAGGGTAGGGGTACCGGGGCACCTTGTCTTTTCTAGTGACTGGGGCTACTTTCTGACACTCAGCACAGGAATTACAATAGGTAGCAACATCTTCATGAATTCCCAGCCAGTAAAATCTATTCAGCAATCTGGCAAGGGTGCGATCCCTCCCTGAGTGACCAGCCAGAGGACTATCATGTGCTATCTGTACCAATTCTGTTCTATGCTTCTGTGGTATAACCAATTTTTTATTTATTTTTATTTAGTTTTTCTGACCGGGTAAGTGCACTAGACAAATCCTGACTATTTTCAGGCACGACCTGGGGGAAGGGGATACAGATGAATGCCAACTGACCTTGAACCAGATTAAGCTGTTGGTGGTATTTTGAGTGAATGAGGGAAATTTGGCCAGGACACCGGGGAAATTCCCCTACTCTGATGCTGCTTCGTTGTTGCAGCGTTGTAATAGAGAACTGTTGACCAGGCGATGGCCACTGAGATGAAGCACTGATGAGTGCAGATGGCGGGAGAACGAAGGAATGGAGTCCGAGGATTTCAAAGGAGCTCGCAGTCAGAGGAGCTGCAGATGGAGTTTTCTGAATCTGAGATGCAGGCGAGGCCTGCTACGGAGCTTACCAGTGTGTGGGTCATGGAAGAAGTAGAGGCTCTGAGGGTCATTGTTGGGAGCGAGATGGAGAGAGAGGTTGCTGCCACAGAAAAGGATCGGGAGGATGCGGTCAAGGAGAGGTCGCTGAAGGAGTCGCTTCTGATGGAGGATTGCGGTCGCAGTATTTCGGATCCTCACGGAACAAAATCCAGTTACAGCCTCCCGATATCGCGAGGATTGCGGTATCAACGAAGAAGTAGTGCAGTCGACCGGGTTTGAGAGCGGGACAGGAAGCACGAGCAAAATGAAGGGCCCGGACTGACTGAGTGGTCGGAGGAGACGAGCGCTATAGCAGGCTGGGATGGATTCGCCAAGAAATGGAAATGGGTCCCTGATCCGCATGGTTGTCATTTTCCCAACGATTCAGGTCCCCATAAGAAAACTGTGAAGGAGGGTGAGTCTATGACTGTAGAAAAGCAGGTTGAGAAGGCAAACTGTTATAAATTATGGGAGCTCTGCAGCTGAAAATTTACAGAAGACTGGGGGCTTCAACTGTACAGAGCTCAGCTGATTTGTTATCAGAAGATCAGGAGGTAAGGAGGCCCTGCTTGACCTTTCAAAAGAAATAAACTGAACAAGCCCTTAGAAGAAATGCAGTTCGCTCATATAGAGGGGCATTACCTGAGCATCCTGATAGACTATATGTGGCAAGGAAATTGCTAATGGACTCTATGAACTTCCTACCTGTTGACATTTATGCTCTAATTAATATTAGGGGAGAGGATACATTTGATATTAGTTTTAAACAAATGTCGGGTTTAGAGAAATTTTGGCATAAGTATGATATTTATAAGTCATTGCCGTTATGGTTACCTTTTATGGCTATTCCAATTACGAAACCTTTATTTAAAACGATAAATATTATGTTTAGGAATGAAGGGGTAAATGTGGGGGATATTTCATACTGGTTGGAACAAAAATGTATGGTTCTAGGCCCTCCAGAGCCGATTTTAGACACAGAAGGGATTTGACTGGGGCATGGAGATTTAAAGTAAAATTGCATGTGGAAAATAATGAAGTGTAACCCCCCTGCAAATGGGGGTTCCCAAAAGACTTCCAGGAGCTTGCTTGAATGCTCCAAGCCTGAATGGTGTTTGACGCTTAAGCCATTTATCAGTGAGTGTTTTTAGAGCCTCTGGTACTGTCTCTGTAAGAGCTGTCTGCTTGCAGACATAATTAGTTTGTATGGGGGGACTGTGTGTTTCTCTGTTTGAGTACCACTCGAACTGCTGCCAATTCACTCCATTTTTGCAGTCACTAGGAGTGCAAAGGGAACCTATCTGAAAGATGTAACTGTTTGCCAGAAATAATTTAGAGTAATAATGAAAATACAGTTTGTCTAACCTGCTTTCTTTGCAGTCAGAACTGTGTTTGCCTAGTTCCCCATTCTAGTTTTGAACTGCTGAACTGGACCAATCAGTGTGGGTAAGCTAGCTCTAAAATTGTGCCTTGGACGAATCAGAACTTGGACTCATAATCTGAGCCAGCCACAAGAGGATTGTATGGGCAGTGACTCTGGGAGATGTAGTTTAGACTTGCGCCTTTTGGACCAACAGCAGCAGTCTATTGTGAGTGACAGCCAATCCAGTCAAGAACTGGGAGGAACTCAAAGGAAGTGCCCGGTTTTGTCTGTTGGAGTTTCAGTTTAGATCTGGCAGGAGAAAGAAACCCTGTGCTCCTTCAGTGCACAGTTTCAGTCAAAAACGTGTGTAAGGCCCAGAGTTCCGGTCTGCAGCTTGTGTAACTGCTTGTTAGGACTGAATCTGGCCCTGTGAAAAGAATCAAAGGATCTCTGAAGAGTAGAAACCAGGCTCACCCTGTAGAAGACTGGAGAAATTGTTGAATTGCACTCGGTCTGTCAGGAACTGAATCTGCTGTGTGTTCTCTCGGTATTGTGCAGTAATTGCGATCGGGATAGAGAAGCAGCCTGCCTGGTATAGTACTTTCTTTTTTACCATATAAATGTGTGAAGAGTCTCGTGGAGCTCAAGAGTAGCCCTGCTGACGTTGAAGGACTCTATCTTGTTTGGAGGTCGTGAGTACTAATTCAGGGTCGCTCCCTGTTGAATTGCCACATTAAATCCAAATGGAATCACTGTACTGCTGACTGTTTAAACTAATTTTTCTTTTCACTGTGTGAAAGGGCCCTACCAGCTGCCACGGTTTGGACTAGCCACTAGGGCTTGGGTACCCAGGGACAGTAACTGGTAGGGATAGGCCTGCACAGAGCCATAGGTAGATAGTAAAGTGATAAGCTAATTAACCTGATTTCCGTCCTGTTATATCCCCTAAATAAATTAGAGCTGCTTGTTTCAGCAAAGTTATACTTCCTGAGGTATTTGTCTATGTTAAAGTACTGTACTGTGATTGTTGCCCTGTATCTTATTTCACAGGAGGTCCCAGTGCCGGAACTAGTCCTGGGGTAAGTGTATACTGTGAAGGTAATTCTGATATATTGTGTGGGCCACTAGTGGGAAGAAAGGGGTTGCAGTGTCCCAGAGGGCTGTGACCAAGTAAGTTTAACTATTGCAAACCCTGACCTCTGGGTGGAGGCACCCGCCATTGGATCCAGGCCCTCAACCTGTTAGTGGCAAATCAGGCAGGGGTAGTAGCCCTGGGATAGCGCCATCTAGGGTTACATCTTGGAGGCTCACCGCTGGGATTGTGTGTCCTCTAGTGGCCATATTTACGAACCACTGTTAAGAAAAAAATGGGTACCCCGACAGAAGTGGCTGTGCACCGGCTGGTGGAGTGGTGTACTGGGGAGGAGATTGACCCCCAAAATGTTATGCTTATCCTGGACATCCCCCTGGGTATCAATACGGACACTGTACAGGAGTACTTTCCAAGGTGGAAGGTTTACAAAACCCTGTGGTGGTGGGGTCGGCATGCTAATCTGCTCACCCACACTTTCCTGGCCCTAGTAGAGTTTAAGGATCCCATAGATAGCTCCAAGTGCCACAGACCATTACCCCAGAGGGAGCCCTCACTGCCTGGAGAGTGATAACTAAGTACAGTAAAGACCCGTGGGAATGAGCCCCACCACTGTCTGAAACTTTGAGGAGAAATTTCTAAATGGTTGCTGGGGAAGGAAAACTGTGGAGGACTTGAAGAAACTATTCTTGCCACCTGGGGTGTTCCTCCCCAACACCCTCTCCGCTCCAGTACCCGTAATGGTGGCTGAACCAATGCAGACTCCTATTTCTGCACCTGCCATTAGTCACGACTCTTACCGAAGGTTGAGGATCTTCTCTGGCACCCTCCCACCCCAAGGGGGAGGATGACAGGGAGACCTGATAGACTATGTTGCCCCCAAGTGCTAGAATGGCAATGCTGGGAAGCGGCGAAAAGAGGGTTAGTGAGAGCCTCCAGGTCCTGCCCTGGCTACCATCCATGCTAAACGGGCCAGTAACCCTGAAGTGACTGCACAGGCCTATCTTGAGGCCTTGAGAATGTGTATGGGAGCCCAGATTCTGATGAGGATCTGATGGAGAGTAAGAAATGCACAACAGTACCAAGGGAGTTGTTGTCTGTGTATGTATCTCGCTGGAAAAATTGTTGCAAGAATGCCTCAGAAAGGGTAGTTTGCCAGCGATTGAACTGGACCGAACCAGGCTGGACAGGATCCTTAAGTCTGCCCCTTCTCAGAACTGCTGTTGCTTCAGTTAAGCCTGGCAAATCGACTGGAATCCCCACCTCCTATGATGAGTTAATGAGAGAAATTCGAGGAGTTGAGAAAAAAGCGACCGGGAGGACCCACCAATAGCTGCGGCTACGACCCGAGTGACTGAGGGTGGCCCATCAAGTGAAGTTCAGGGGCAGAGGTTGGCAGTCAATGAGTGCTCTGACAAGGAAAAGATATGCCACAATGGGGCGAACTGTTGAGAGAGATCCGGGAATTCAAAAACAGTCCCTTTATGAAGGCCATGCCTGCAAGTACAGGCCCTGACCTATATCCGACTGCATCTGCTATGGGGGTGGGGGTACCCATCCATGTATCTCCTGCTGATAACAGCTCCAAACTCAATTCCTTGACCATGGAAGTGGAGAAACTGACGCGATGTCTCCAAATGCTATCACGCACGCAGACAGAGATGGCACCAAGGTTTCCAGTTAGTAATACCCCCGCCCTGGCTCCCAGTGTGGCGCCTCGGCCAGCTCAAACTCCAGAAAGTATGTTTTGCTATAATTGTGGGAAGGATGGGCACATGAAAAGAGAATGCCGGTCCCCAAAAGACACTGACAAAGTTGCATATAGGCTACAAGGAGAGCTTCGGAGAACAAATCAGTGGTTAAGAGGTGCACGAAATGATCCCAGTGAGGGCACCAAAAATGCTAATTCACGTCCTTTTGTGGCAAGGTCAGTTGCCCAGGCCCCCACTACCGCCTCTCCAGACTGGTCCAGAATAGTGGGTCCCCCATGGAGACCACTGTAAAGGTGAATGGAGTGTCTACAAGAGCTGTATTAGACAGTGGCTCCCAAGTGACAATTATGTTCCAGGATTGGTATCAGAAGCATTTGTCAGACGTACCCTTACAACCATTAGAAGGACTGCATGTATGGGGTTAAGTGAGAAGGCCTACCCTATTCTGGGTATATCCGAATTTGGCTGTCTTTCCCCACCTCCGTGGCTGGATGGGTCGAACAAGTAGAGACCCTAGCCTTAGTGTGTCCCCCACTGGACTGTATGATGGTGTCCCTTTGTTGATTGGAACAAATGCTCATATGTTCGGAAGGCTGGCACAGTTGTGTTATGAAAAACAGGGGTCAAAGACTAGTAGAGCTTTAAGAGTTCCGGCTTTAATTAAGAAGGCCTATGAGGCACAGAGAGATGCTTAAAAAATAGAACCAGAGGAACCGGTCGGAATTGTATGGAAGAAGGATCCTGTGTCTCTGATCCTGGCGCCAAATGCCCAGTGTACCTTACAGGGAGAGGTCCGTATCAGAAAGGATGTTAAGAATAAAATATTAATGTTGGATGCACCAGGCGATGGAAAATTGCCAGAGGGACTGCTGGTCAAGCCTAGTATTTTACCCGCTAGAGCCCATGCTTATGCCAGAAGGGTAATGGTCCAAGTTCATAATGTGTCTGAAAGAGACATTCAGGTAAATAGAGGTTGCATCCTGGCTAATGTGCATTGGCAGACACTGCAGTGCTACCCAGCAGCAAGAGTTCAAGGAAGAATGACAGAGTAACGCCTGACTTGTTTGATTTCGTCACTCTCCGCTGCCAGCTGAATGGAAAGTGAGGATCAGTGAGAAGCTTGCCCAGAGGACTCATGTGTTTTCTTTAAAGGAATGGGACGTGGGATGCATGCAAGGAGCTGAGCACAATATCCGGCTGCATGACGAAAGACCATTCTGGAGAGGTCTCGACGCCTGGCACCTGCTGATATAGATGATGTGAGACGGCATCTGCAAGAGATGTTAGCTGCTGGTGTAATACAAGAATCCAGAAGCCCTTATGCTTCCCCCATTGTGGTAGTGAGGAAAAAGAATGGGACAGTAAGGATGTGCGTGGATTATCGCACCTTAAACCGGCGGACTATCCCTGATCAGTACACAATGCCCCGCATTCAGGATGCTTTGGACCGCCTAAACGGGAGCAAGTGGTTCTCTGTGCTGGATCTCCGCAGTGGGTACTACCAGATCCCGATGGCCCCAGAGGACCGTGAGAAGACAGTCTTTATCTGTCCGCTTGGCTTCTATGAATTCATGAGGATGCCTCAAGGGATTTCAGGTGCCCCAGCCACTTTTCAACGATTGATGGGCTGCAGTGGGGACATGAACTTACTAGAGTGCCTGGTATACCTAGATGATGTTATTGTGTTTGGCAGCTCACTGGAGGAACATGAGAGCAGATTATTTAAGGTATTGGACCGACTGGAGGACTTTGGCCTTAAACTGTCCATTGATAAGTGTCAATTCTTTCAAACATCAGTAAAGTATGTGGGACACATAGTATCCACCGAGGGAATAGAGACCGACCCAAGTAAAGTTGAGGCCTTGACCACCTGGCCACAGCCCAAAAATCTAAAAGAACTGCAAAGATTCCTGGGATTCTGTGGTTATTATCGGCGTTTCATCAAGGACTATTCAAGAGTGATCCGCCCTTTACTTAACCTTACTCAAGGGTATCCCCCAACCCACAAAAAATACCAAAAGTCAGCGTCCCTCAAGACCGAAAGAGTGTATTTTCATCCGAGTGAAGTATTTGGGGCTCGCTGGACTCCTGATTGTGAGACTGCTTTTCATGAGATCATATATCAACTTACCCATGCTCCAGTGCTGGCCTATGCCGATCCAAGAAAACCTTACGTCCTGCACACTGATGCTAGCTTGCAAGGGTTGGGGGCTGTGTTGAACTAAGAGCACGAGAATGGCCTGAGACCGGCCTTTGCCAGTAGAAGCCTGACCCCATCCGAAAAACTATCCTGTACATAAGTTAGAGTTCCTAGCTTTGAAGTGGGCTATTGTTGACCAATTCCATGAGTACTTGTATGGGCTAAAATAATAGTAAAACTGACAATAATCCTTTGACCTATGTGCAGACCTCAGCTAGTTGGATGCCACTGGCCATAGGTGGCTTTCTGCATTATCTACATATGACTATGCTCTCGAATACCGAGCAGGTCTGAACCACATAGATGCTGATGCTCTCCCGGAGGCCTGTTCCCGGAATGATTGGGTCCGATTGGCAGAACCTGACATTCGGGCACTCTGCGGAAGTTTGACAGGGAGGAACAAATGTCCACGGACGCAGTGGACTGCATGGTGGATTGCTTGGGACCCTCTGAGAATTGCATACCTGCTGCTTATTGCCACTTTTCTGCAATAGACATTGGTGCACTGCCTCAGCTGGACAATGACAGTATTCGTGGCTCAATCCCCGATCCCATGATCAAAGCAGCTTTAGAAGCCCTCTATGCAGGAAAAGATGTGTCCAAATTACGCCTGCTGATTTGAGAACTGCACTGTTATACAAAGAAGGTCCTAAGTTGAAACTGATCAATAAACTGTTATACAGAGAAACAGTAGACAGAGGGGGACAAGTAGACAAACAACAACTAGTGCTGCCTACTGCCTTTCGAGACTCAGTACTGATGTCCTTGCACAACCACGGGGCACCTTGGTATAGACAGAACACTTGACTTGGTGAAATCCAGATTCTATTGGCCTAAGATGGGGGCTGATGTGGAGCAACACATTCAAACTTGTAGTCGCTGCTTACAGAGGAAAGCTTTGCCCCAGAGGGCTGCCCCCCTTGTTAACATCACCACCAGTGCACCCATGGAGCTGGTCTGTATTGATTTTCTGAGTTTGGAGTCAGATCAAAGAAATATCAGTAATGTGCTGGTGGTCACTGACCATTTCACAAGATATGCCCAAGCTTTCCCCACCAAAGACCAGAAAGCATCCACTGTGGCCAAAGTACTTGTAGAAAACTTTTGTTCACTATGGGCTCCACAAAGAATCCATTCTGATCAAGGAGAGACTTTGAGAGTCGTCTGATCAAAGAGATGCTTTCTGTGGGGAGGCAAGTCCAGAACCACTCCTTACCACCCCAGGGGGACCCACAGCCTGAACGTTTCAACCGCACTTTGCTAGATATGCTAGGCACCCTGCACCCAAAGGACAAGCCTAGATGGAGCCAACAAATTAGCACCTGGTACATGCTTATAACTGCACCAAAAGTGATGCCACTGGGTTCTCCCCACCGCCTGATGTTTGGAAGAGAAGCTCGACTACCGGTAGATGTGTGTTTTGGGGTCTCTCTGATGGGGTTCAAGCTGACAACTATTTACAGTATGTGCAAAGTTAAAGGCCCAGCTAACTCATGCGTACCAACTGGCTCAAACCATGGCTGCCAAAAGAAATCTGGCCAACAAAGAAAGGTATGATAAAAAGGTGAAAGCACAGGAACTCCAGGAGGAGATCAGGTATGCTAAGAAATCTGGGACTGCATGGCAAACACAAGATTGCTGACAGATGGCACCATCTCCCCACATTATAGTGGGCAAACTAGATGATCTGCCAGTGTACAAAGTAAGGCCTGAGAACAATTCAAAAGATGTAAAACAATGCATAGAAATCATTTACTGCCCATTGGACAAATCCTGATTGAGTCTGAGCCCCAGAAGATGCCGCCTCTGGACCAGTGACTAGAGCTGCTGCTAAGAAAAGATCAAGGAAGTCTGCACCTACAGAAGCAGAGTTAAAGTGTTCTCTGCACAAGTCCCAGTTGAGCATGACTGTCAGTCCATATCAGAAGAAAGTGAGAGTGACTTTGAATACTATCCTTCTTCTGAACTGAGTCAATTGTTTCGGGACAATCCCTAGTCAATACTGGAGACAAAGCTGGGCCTTCGACTGTCTAAGCCCCAGCTTCATCCCTGGAGCCAATGCTCCCAGAAAGTGAAGTGCAAAGCATCAGATCAGATGAAATGAATCATTGTGCATGGTTGAACTGTTTGAGCTTTCAGGGAGGAAAATGATGGATTGGGTCAGACTGGTGATACACCAGAACAAGAAGAGTATTTTGAGTGCCCTGACAGTCCACTGCCAGTGTCCGAAGCTCTCCATGCGAGCCAAATGTTGTGGACTCAGAAACTGTAACTCCTGGAGCTGAAAGTGCCCCA
This sequence comes from Neoceratodus forsteri, assembly GCA_016271365.2. Lineage (NCBI taxonomy): Eukaryota > Metazoa > Chordata > Ceratodontiformes > Ceratodontidae > Neoceratodus > Neoceratodus forsteri. The sequence continues at coordinate 1,340,039,002 of CM028131.1, forward strand.
AGTTCTAGCCTCTCTACCCCATGGAGACTCCCCTGACAAGTGAGGACAATGCTGAAAATGAGGCTCAGAGTGCAGAGACTGTAACAGTTCCCCTAGAAAGACTGGTCGAGCTGTAAAGCCTGTGGCACCTCAGTTATGATTCCCTGGGCCGCCAGTGGACCTGCCTCTCAATGTTGTCCATAAAGGAGTGTATGTGTCCCGAGCTCATTGCCCAAACTGAGCGTCAGTGCTAACTCAAGTTACTTGTGTTGCCCTCTAAGTATGGTGCCCTGCCCGTCCAGCCCCAAGGTAACTGATAGGAAGGGCCCTCTCTTCAGGTTTCATGTACAAGAGGTAATAACTTGAGTTATGGTACAATGTGTATGTAATACTGTGTAAAGAGTGACGTACTGCAATGTTTCAGAAATGTGTTCTTGGTAAAATGATATATTGACTGATGATTACATGTGGAGCCTAATGCAAATGTATATGGTTGCAGTTAAAACTTATGGGGTACTTTGCTGACGCGGACGCAAGCTTTCCCAGCCAGGAAGGGTGTAACCCCTGCAAATGGGGGTTCCCAAAGACTTCCAGGAGCTTGCTTGAATGCTCCAAGCCTGAATGGTGTTTCATGCTATTCATTTATCAGTGAGTGTTTTTAGAGCCTCTGGTACTGTCTGTTTAAGAGCTGTCTGCTTGCAGACATAATTAGTTTGTATGGGGGACTGTGTGTTTCTCTGTTTGAGTACCACTCAACTGCTGCCAATTCACTCCATTTTTGCAGTCCCTAGAGTGCAAATAATTTAGAGTAATAATGAAATTACAGTTTGTCTAACCTGCTTTCTTTGCAGTCAGAACTGTGTTTGCCTAGTTCCCCATTCTAGTTTTGAACTGCTGAACTGGACCAATCATGTGGGGTAAGCTAGCTCTAAAATGGTGCCTTGGACGAATCAGAACTTGGACTCATAATCTGAGCCAGCCACAAGAGGATTGTATGGGCAGTGACTCTGGGAGATGTAGTTTAGACTTCGCGCCTTTTTGGACCACAACAGCAGCAGTCTATTGTGAGTGACAGCCAATCCAGTCAAGAACTGGGAGGAACTCAAAGGAAGTGCCCGTTTTGTCTGTTGGAGTTTCAGTTTAGATCTGGCAGTGAAGGGGAAAGAAACCCTGTGTCCTTCAGTGCACATGCTTCAGTCAAAAAACGTGTGTAAGGCCCAGAGTTCCGGTCTGCAGCTTGTGTAATCTGCTTGTTAGGACTGAATCCGTCTGAGAAAAGAATCAAAGGATCTCTGAAGAGTAGAAACCAGGCTCACCCTGTAGAAGACTGGAGAAATTGTTGAATTGCACTCGGTCTGTCAGGAACTGAATCTGCTGTGTGTTCCTCGGGTATTGTGCAGTAATTGCGATCGGATAGAGAAGCAGCCTGCCTGGTATAGTACTTTCTTTTTACCATAAAATGTGTGAAGAGTCTCGTGGAGCTCAAGAGTAGCCCTGCTGACGTTGAAGGACTCTATCTTGTTTGGAGGTCGTGAGTACTAATTCAGGGTCGCCTCCTGTTGAATTGCCACATTAAATCCAAATGGAATCACTGTACTGCTGACTGTTTAAACTAATTTTTCTTTTCACTGTGTGAAAGGGCCCCTACCAGCTGCCACGGTTTGGACTAGCCACTAGGGCTTGGGTACCCAGGAACAGTAACTGGTAGGGATAGGCCTGTGCACAGAGCCATAGGTAGATAGTAAAGTGATAAGCTAATTAACCTGATTTCACCCTGTCCTTGTTATATCCCCCTAAATAAATCAGAGCTGCTTGTTTCAGCAAAGTTATACTTCCTGAGGTATTTGTCTATGTTAAAGTACTGTACTGTGATTGTTGCCCTGTATCTTATTTCACAGGAGGTCCCAGTGCCGGAACTAGTCCTGGGGGTAAGTGTATACTGTGAAGGTAATTTCTGATATATTGTGTGGGCCACTAGTGGAAGAAAGGGGTTGCAGTGTCCCAGAGGGCTGTGGCCAAGTAGTTTAACTATTGCAAACCCTGACCTCTGGGTGGAGGCACCCGCCATTGGATCCAGGCCCCTCAACCTGTTAGTGGCAAATCAGGCAGGGGTAGTAGCCCCTGGGATAGCGCCATCTAGGGGTTACAGAAGTTATGCATATTCCAAATAGTTTTTTCCTAGGTAAAGATCGTGGTGTGTGTTTTTATCCTGGGCAGCCAAGCATGTTACAGATGTGGTAGTCGAGGCACTTAAGTAGTGCTTGTGATATAGTTAAATGTGCTTTATGTGGTGAATTAGATCATGACAGTGAGGTTTGTAGGAATGAGTTCGATGTAACTTATGTGAGGAAGTGGGGCATGCATATCACCAATGTCCTTGGGCAGGACAAAATAGACAAGGGGCTTAAACAAAGAAGACTTGTTGCTCAGGCCCAAGGTAAGGGATTGCCTTCTCAGTCTAATATGAGAAATAAAGGAATATGTCTATTGGTGGTAGAGGGCAAACAGTGGTCCAGGAGGTTCCAGTTGTTGACCTTGTGAAGGGGAAATGTTGAGGATCAAACCAGGTTCTTGGTCCCACAACAGATTTTGTCCCCCCCCCTTTCCGTAATTGCAGAGTCCTCTGTTCGGCCTCCGGCTATAGAAGACTCATCGGTGGTAACCTCGATGGATATTCCATTTCAGACCCCGAGGAGAGTAACACGTGCTAGTAGTCGTTCAGGAGGGGTTTGTGCTACCCAAAATTCTTTCACAGTTCTGTCTGATCTTGAGGGAGAGGTGGGTTCAGATTTGTTAAAATTGGATGAAAACCAGGGAATGGAGATTGAAGAGGAGGGAGGTATGGAATTATTGGAAGGGAAGAAGAAAAGGGTAGAAAGAGGAAGCAAGAAAAACCCTGAATTGTTAAACTGTATTGTCTATATGGCCTGTGTTAAAATTGTATCACTAAATTGCTGTAGCTTGAAAAGCTATAAAGAGACGCTTGATTGGCCTGCAGCAATGTAGGGATGCTAAGGCTGATGTCATATTTCTTCAAGAGACACATTTATCTTCCTTATTGAGGTGTCTCAAGTTAAAAACTTTGGTGGGAAGGCCCGTCCTTTTGGTCTTTTGGAAGATGTGGCAGATGGGGTAGTATCCTGTTTTCGCACCCATGTTCAAGTAACTAGGTTGATAGATGTATAGTCGGGCGGGTATTAGTTTTGGATTGTTCAATATATGGTTTTAATTTTAGACTGATTAATACTTATGCCCTCAAGTTAAAACAGCACTAATTGCTATGTTTAATCTGCTGAAACCTTATTTATTCACTTCCAAACACATAATTTGGGAGGAGATATGAACTGCAGTCTAGATATTCAGATAAAAATGGGATTCAACAAAAACTTATTGTGATTCACATGCCCTTGCACAGACAGTGGAGGTAGCAAATTGAAAGATGCTTTTAGAGAATTACATTCTTCTTCAGGCTTTACTTATAAAAGGGCCTCTTTTCAAACAAGAATTGATTATTTTTCCTTTCTAAATACTTAATACCATTGGTTTGTTTGGTTGTGCCATGTGACTTTTCAGACCATAATGCATTATTTGTTTCTCTGAGTTTTCATCAGATTCCGACCGTGATTTCCGGCCTTTGCTAGCAGATGGATGTTAAATTCCTGTTATTATCAGAAGTTGTATTTTTGGCTCAGTTAAAAGAATTTTGTTTTATCGAAAATCAGTGTGTGTGTTTTCTCAGATTGGATTTCATGGTGGACAGATACTAAGATAGTTTTAAAGAATTTTTATAGCTTATGGAAAAGGAAAGGTTCATCAGAATATATACAGTACCTAGACTGTAGAAATCAATACTATAATTTACAATCACACCCGAGGTATAAAAATAAAGAGGTTCAATCTCAATTAAAGATGGTTAAAAGAAATATGCTGAATTACCAATACCAAAGGGCAGCTGCACTTCATGCTAGTTTAAAGTTTGGTACACAGCAACAACCCTTTCAAGATCCCTTTAGGCATTCAAACATAAAACTGAGAGGAGGCTTATGTCTGGGCTTAAAGATTCTTATGGAATTTAAAACTTCAGTCGAGAAATGTTGTGGTGGTAGAGGGTCAGGTTTCTTCTCAGTTTGGGAAGGTTTTGTTCCCTCCTCATCTTGGGATGAGGTTTTGAAATTTTGTCTCCTACTATCTCCAAGGCCGAGGTTAGCTTTTACAAGAGCCCATCACCTTGCAGGAGGTACAAGCCGTTATAAGTTCTCTGTGTGGAAGTTTCTCCTGGAATAGATGGATTGACAACCAATTTTATAAAACCTTTTCGGAAGATTTGGGTGGTATATTGATGGAAGTCTTAATGACATTCTTAATTTTGGATTTGGAGATTTGAAATTTAATTTGGCCATTTTAACGTTTATTTTTAAAACAGGTGATATCACAGATTTTGGTAATTGAGACCAATTAGTCTCCTGAATGCTGATTATAAAATTCTTCTACTGTTCTATGTAAAACATTGCAGGTAGTAGCGACAGGGTGCTTCGCCGCTTTAAGTGTTCCATCCTCACCGCTCAATTCAACAGAATTTAAAACTGTTACGGGATGTGTGAATTCGGATTGCAAAAAACTGTCAGGATTTATTTTGGCGTTAGATGAAGCCAAAGCTTTGACTCAGTGTCACATGATTTTCTTTTTAGGTTTTGGAAGGTATGGGTTCCCAAAAATTTTTATTCAGTATCTTAATATCTTATATCATAAGGTGATTTCTTGTCCAAGTATTAATAATGTTTTAGGCTCGGAAATTCGTTTGAAATGTGGGTGCGGCAGGGTTGTCCTATCAGTCCTTTATTATATGCATTTGTATTGGACCCTCTTTTAAGAGAAATTGAAAATAACAGGTCAATTCAGGGTTTATCTCCATCACATACTTTACCTCTTCAGAAGATTTCTGCATATGCAGATGATATTTGTTTATTAATAGCGGATGTTCAGTCAGGTGTTGAGGCTATCAAAACGATCAATTGCTTTTCGGATTTAAATGGTACTAAGCTGAATTTAGAAAAATGTAAATGTTTAGCGGTCGGAGAGGCTCCTTGCCTCCAAAATGTTGGGGGTATTATAGTTTCGGATACTATTAACATTCTAGGCCTAATGTTTGGAAAGGGGGATTTAGCTGTGTTAAATTGGGAAAAGTGTTTGGCTACAGCCGAGAGGAAGGTTCAACAATGGAAATCCTGGGGTTTTTCAAAAAGAAACAGGTACTTATTATTAAAAAATTCTTATTACCCATTTTTTTGCATGTTTGTTCAATTTTTCCGGTACCTGTTTCAATTGAAACAAGATTATATAGTGTTTTTTTTTTCAAATGGTATGGGGTAGTCGTTTAAACCCCATTAAACGGGCTTTCACTTATTTGAAGGTAAATCAAGGGGGATTAGGGATGATAAATCCGATTGTTTTTTATCATTCCTTTTTTATGATTTCGGCCTTTCAAAAAAAGATTAAACCTCAGGATCATCCTTGGTCAGCATGGACACAGTTGTTATTTTCACCTTTTATGTCTAATTGGGAAGGAGGGGGTGTTCCAGAAAAAAGCAGGACGGCAGTGGCTCCTTCTTATAGGATTCTGCAGTAAGGAAATTACTAGAGTGAAGCTAGGAAAGGCACAATTACATAACATTTCTAGAAAAGAATTTTATTCGAAATTATGACAAATTATTTTTATGTTCAAGTGGATTTTCCTTTTGTACCCTACTAATCTGTCACAAGCCCTTCGTCTCCTAATGGATCATAGGATACCTCCAAATATGTGGGATGTGCAGTGGCTCTGTTGTCATGGGAGACTGGGAGTTAGGGGTAATTTAAAACATAAACAAATTATGGATAGGATGTGCCTTAGACCAGGTTGTGTGGATCAGATTGAAACTTTAGAACATTTCTTATTACTTTGCCCTTATGTACTTTCTTTTTGGTCAGATTTAGCCATTCGGTGGGATTGGGGTGTTCTGAGACATATAACCTATCAGAACCTAGTTTTGGGGGATTATTCCGGTTTTTTGAGAATATATCATCCAAGTACCTTAAATTTGATTTTTGCATGTATTAAATATCACCTGTGGCAAGCTAGATGTCAGTTTTCTTTACAGCATATTCTTCTTCCAAATAGTGTGATTTTTAATCGGATAGAATCAGCAGTAGGTAAACAAAAACTTTTTGAGTTTCGAACCTTGGAGAACAAAATTTTTCAGAGTTTTTGGAAACATATTATGTAGATTAATTGATTTTGGGGTAAAAATGTTATTTTTGAAGTGTTTATAACCTTTTTTTTGCTATAATTTTATTTGCTTTATGATATTTGGGGAATATCTTTGATTAGACTTATTTTTCTTGAAAGGTTTGTTTGTAAAACTTATTTGTAAAGTCATATTGTATAAGTTTTCTTTTCTTGTATGTAATAAGGTTTCAAACCGTGTTGTTTTGTTTCTCAATAAAAATTCCCTACTCTTTCGATAAGTTCCATGGGATCTTTAACATCCAGCTGAACTACCACCATTCCAGGCAGATGGACCTTGGTTTAACATCTCATCCCAAAGACGGCACCTCAGAAGTGCAGCACCCTCTCATGCTGCACTACAGTGTCAGTATTGGGATATTAACCCAAGTGCCAGATGGGAACTGAACCCACAGCCCTCTGATCTCCCGGCCTCAGAGGCGAGTGTGCTACCTGCTGAGCCACTGACACTGTGTTCTGTGTGTTCTGTCTGTTCCTGTGTCTGAGGTTTAACCCAAACTCTGTACAGTAATCCATTACATTTTCCAAACATTGGTCCACCCTGTTTTGGTTTTACCCTAGCTGCTTGAAATAACCCTGAGAGAAACATCATTAGCTTGCTCTGAAAGAAAATCACAATCAGTTATCAATTTAGTTTCAGCATTTTCAATATTTTAACTCTTCATGTCCATCAGTCATTTGTTGCCACAGTTTCTTCAGGCTTTGTCTTTCTTTCATGGATTTCCAGATCTTGGAGCTGTGCTCAAACAAGTCTGAATCAAAATCACTGAAAGGAAAAGTGTTCCCACTGTCTGAAATTTTCTCTGCCTGAGCTCGTCACCACAGCTGCTGAAACATCAGGATTTATTCCTCTTTGATCAATTCAGTAAATCCTGGAAAGTAATTTCCAATAATCACAGGTACAGGTGACTTTGGTGCTACCCCCACTTTCATTTGGTGTGACACACCCTTAACGGTCAGAGTCACTTGAGTGGTGGGATAGTATAGAGTGTCCCCGTGGATGCACTTGAACATGCACTGGGGTCTGTCTGCTTCCTGAATCAGTGAGTCCCATTACAGTCTGATTCCCCACCTTCACATCTGTTAGGTACTTGCCCCAGTTTGCCAAGGACAAATTTGCTCCAGTGCCACTCTCTTTATTATGGCAGTTTCTTGCAAAATGGCCTGGCTTATTACAGTTATAGCAGATAATGTATTTTGGCACAGATTTGTTACTCCCAGCAGAGTTATTAGCATGCTTGGAATTTAAATGGGAAAAATAGTTTCTTACCGGTGCTTGGCTGTTACCTCACTGCTGTGGCATCTGTCTGGCCATTTGGTAGTCCTCAGCCAAAGAAACAGATTTTGCCCCATTCTCTGGTCAGTGTTCCTTTACCCACAGCTGCACATCTGTAGGCAAGATGCTGATGATTGCTCCATGGCAAATGTGTTCATGATCTGTGGGACTGTTGTGCTCTCTGGTTGGATCCACTTCATCAGGAGTTCTCGGAGTCGGGTGAAGGCTTCTCAAGGATTGTCAACCAAGTTGTACCCTGTGAGATCGAAATCTCTGCCTGTAGGTCTCTCTGGAGATGTCGCATTTTCAGGATTTCGCTTTCACCAGGTCATAGTTTTCTGACTGTGTAATATCCATACTGCTGTAGGCAAGCTGGGCTTTCCTGTCAGGTAAGGTACCAGTCAGATTGTCCATTGCTGCTTTGGCCACTGGTAGGCTGTGGCAACTCTTTCAAAGGTTGTCAGGTATGCCTCAATATCATCTGAGGGACACAACTTTGTAAGTTTAATGGCCTTTAGGTTGCTTGTATTTTGTTGCTCGTCTGGATCTGTGCCAGATCCTCTGCCTTTGATAGCTTGTAAGGCATCCAGCCATCGCTGCTCCTGTTGCTGCATCTCTTCTCTCATCTGTTGCTTCTGTCACTGTATCTCTTATCTCAACTGTTCTAACCATTGAATTTCTTTTTCTCTCTGCATCTCAGTCTCTTTTTGTTGTATGGCCCACCATTTCAAAAAGTCCATCAGGCTTTCGGGTTCTGTCAATGCCTGTTCTTTTTATATGACTTGTGCTGGCTGTACAATCTCAGACTGGACTTCACCTGCAGAATCCATACCTTCCTCTGTGCTTCCCCGGTACTAGGTCCAGTACCCACGCACAAATCTCCTGTTTTAGGGTATGCATGGCTTAAATCCCACTTCTGTAACCATCTGTTGTCGAGGCAAAGGTCGGGAAGCATAGAGAAAACCCAGGAGCAGTTGTAAAATTCCATAGAACTGTTTATTTGTAGTTGCAGTAACATAAAACAAAATAAACCTGTTCAGAATAACTATATACAGAAGCAAAATAAAATATCTTGTAAAAAATCTCCCTTGTAGCTCAGCTTAGCTGTTTTTATAACTCTTTTCAACCCCCATCCTTTGCAAGCTTCCTGTCCTTTGTAAATTTCAGGAGCTGCTAGAACATTGAGAACTTCCTGAGGTCCCCACAGCAACTGCAAAAGGCTCAGGGATTTGCACCCAAGTAACCTCTAGCTTTTTACAGTTATCTCAAATTATAAATATATACATTTCAACAGTAACACAATTTTCTGAACAGAAGTGATCCCAATATCAGCTACATTTCCATACATTGATTCTCATATATTTTATATTAGCAAATATAGATATGCAAGGAAGAAAGACAGCAAGAGAAAACTGAGAGACTGTGAGAGGCAAAGGATTACGAGACTGGTCGGGTTGATCAAGTCTGAGGTCTCACAGGAAAATTTGTTTAGCAACCAGACAGAAGCGACAGAAAGAAAAGAATGCAGATCCTTGCATTTAAACACTTTCTCAAAACAAATGGGACAGGGTCCTATTCTACCCTGTCACACCTGGGACCTTAAGTTTGTGTTAGAGAAGCTTATACTGCCTCCCTTTGAACCGCCGCATCTTAGTAGCTACACTTTTGTCATGGAAGGTGTTATTTTGAGTTGCCATTACTTCTGCTCAAAGGATTTCAGAACTACAGGCCCTCATGTGTAAGGAGCCTTATTTAGTTTTTCACAAAGACAGGGTGTCTTTGTGTCTGAACACTAAGTTTCTTCCTTAGGTGATGTTGGTGTTTACTTTGAATCAATCCATCCATCTGCTCATTTATTTTCTGGAGCATTCCAGTCAAGGAGAGGCATTATTCCATACCTTGGATGTGCATAGGATTCTAAGGGTACTTTACACACGGACCAAGGTCTCAAGTCCAGTCAGTTGTTTGTTCGTTTGCCTGTGGGAAAGAGGGCACCCTGGTATCAAACTGTGTTTGTCTAAGTGGTTAGTAAATTGCATTGTTTATTGTTACCAGAAGTTCAACAAGGAACCTCCTGGAGTGTTTCAGGGCCATTCCACAAAAGGTATGGCCGCCTCAGTGGCTTGCTTTCATAATGTGTCAGCTGCTGACATATTCGTTGCTGCCACCTGGAGTACAGTCCACACCTTTACTAAGCATTATAGTCTGGACTTTGCCTCTAGGCATTGAGCCAACTTTAGCCTAGCTGTCCTCCAAGGCTTCCTCTCTTAGGCTGTTATTTTTTAGCCTGCCGCCTGCCCTGCCTGTCTGTAGTACCAGAACTGCTTGGATTTCAGTCCTACCTTTGATGGCCTGCTGCAAGAGATAACTTCGAAATAAGGTAGCACAGTTACATAAGAACTTACCGTAACAGTAGATCTTCAAGAGGATCTCTTGCAGCAGACCCTGCTTTCCCTCCTTCATCCTTTTTTTCCCTGTGTCTCTGTCCCCTTCCATCAGGGTGAGCCTTTTGCTTCCACTCTGCTACAGGGTTACCTTGGTGTCCTCCTCGGGTCCCCGCTTACCAGTATCTGGCTTGTGGTCTCCAGCGGGAGAACTCAGGGAGGGCATGGGGACACCCGCCTTATATAGGATAGGCTGACGTCTGCTACTGATAGACTGCCCCCTCTGGTAGACTGCTAGCTAGAAAGGTTTTCATGTGGTCCTGTCAGCTGATGGCTTAGTCCTACTGGTGATGGCCTGCTGCAAGAGATCCTCTTGAAGATCTACTGTTATGGTAAGTTATTACATAACTGTACTGTCTTTCTCTGCCTAAAATTGTTTCTATGCTTCTAAGATCTGGTGAATGTTGTTAGTACAGTTTCCATCAGTGTGTCTCTGGAATTTATACTTTTCTCCCTTCACTACAGCTGCAGTAGTTGGGCGGCCCCATGACAGGTGCCATGCTATTTTCTGTTGTGGGAGGCAAAAGAGTGAAGGAATCAATTTCAGATGACCTAGGCAGGTGAGTAATTCTGTGCGATCTCTTAACTGAACATTTGCTGGTGAAAGAGATTGCAAACCTCAGTGTATCCAGGGTAAGGACAAGGTATAGTACAGTACAGGTGGTTGCAGTGCAAGCTTCCCCACACTGAGATAAACTTAGTGCTAGTGTAAGGTGTGGAACTGACTGCTTTAAAGATTGCAGCCCTCTGTTTATTCACAGGCCATGTATTGCAGTCAGGCACAGTGCAGGTTCATCACAGGAGAATCATTTAGTGTCTGTTAAATTTAAGAGACAGAAAGCAGTGGAGGCTGAAGCCCTGTGTTTATCCCCATGTTGGTTATAGTGTATGGGAGTATTGTAGTCGACTCTTCTGCTTGATGAATTTATTGTTGTTAAATATTATGGAACTGAATGCACCAGAGGCTGAAGCCCTCCATACACATGCTGGATATAATGTAGATAATGCTTTGGAATCTTAAAGAACACACAAGGGCAACTTCCAGGAATAAGAAGAATGAAGATAAGCTATGCACACAAGAATTGCTGAAATTTAAAGTGCTTATTTGAGTAAATGTTCTGATGCCTGTTCCTTCCAGCTAATGTATTACACGTGTGCAAAGTTACAGACTAGAAAAGAACACACGGCACTTGCTACCAAAAACAAACCACTGCACTAAAAATGTGCAGAAACGTTGTGACAAACAAAAAACACCAGATTAAGTTTTTTTTTTTTTGTGGTAGTGAATGCTCTATGCTCTGTTCTGCTTGGTAGTCTTCTCAACAATGAAAATTTAGTGCTTGTGAAAGATGAGAGATTGAAAGCAGGAGACTGAAACTCTTTCTGTTCATGTGTCGAATCTAATAGTAAGTTCAGGTGGTGCTTTTTTCTCCTAAGATTAGACATTCAGTTGATCAGAGAACCTTTGTATTTTCTGCGCTAACTAGCTGGAACAGGTTACCAACCGACACCCCCAAAACTGGCGCAGACCTAAATTAGTTTTGATCTCCTGTGTTTAGCTACTGAACATCTCTTGCTTCTGTAGCCAAACACTAACTGCAGTCAATTTGAATGGTGCTCTCCTTCACCTTGTATTCCTGTATCATTTTACATAAATTCTTTCATTTAAATAAGGGGACCTTTGTGATCCTGAAAGCATGTGCACTGTAACATCTATATACAACTTCATTGTTGGTCCAATAAAAGGTATTTACATTTTGTTGACTTTGTGAGTAGGCTATAAATAAACTGCTTATTTTCAGGCATAACCTGGGAAAATACAAGTTAACAGCCTTACAACTAACGGTGATTACATCATCTGGTCACATGACTATGCCCATTTCCTCATTAGCGGGTTATCTTTTCTGGCCTCCAGGGGCGGTCTTGAGCTCCCTCCTCTAGCCTCATTTGTTTTGTCTCCTCCTCCTTCATTACCTCTTTCTCACCCACCTCAGTACAGCTAACGCTTTCTGGCTCTTTTCTTCTTAATTTTCCACTCTGCCCCACCCCAGACTCAACCCAGCACCCTGAGCATCATAGGCACCTATCCTGCCACTACTCCATCTGACCTGGGATCACTTAAGAGGATACCTTGCTAACTCTTTGAGTCTTGTGGCCTCTGGACACACTGCCCTTGTGATTCCCATCCCTTTTGCATTGTACTCCACCATGCCACTCCCTCTAATCTTTGGTGTGCTCCTTACTTCCTCCTCCTCCAAGTCATCTGCCAGCCAGGCAGCTACCCATTACGCCACCAGGTGGGGCACTACCTTCAACACTCTAAACACCTTCCATACCCCAACATGTCTCCCGAACCCAACCCAGCATACCTCATTAGCCCTCTTGGTAGCGTGTATATCTCACCCTACCCATACCTGTGGCTGCCCGCAAACCCTGTCCCCAGCCACATAACCCCTATATAAAGCCAAGCTAATTAGACAGCTCTCCACCACACCTCCTACTCCTCCTATCATCCAATGCGCACTCAAGCCTGGGCTCCCCCAACCCTCCTGTGGGTTGTCGAATGGACTCTTTCTAGCTGTCAGCATCTGTAGCCTTCAAAAAAGCTTGATGTCCTTCAGGGCTGGATGGCACAGATCTCTCCGGATATCCTTGCGGTTACAGAGACCTGGCTTGATGGGTACTGTATCCTCAGAACTACCAGGCTAGCTAAGAGGGGTAGGGGCTGCACTCTTACTATAGAGATTCCTCCAGGCCTCGCTGGTCCCTGGCACTCCCACTCCGTCCCCATGGTGCACAGGTTCTCACTGTAAACTGCAACCTGACACATCAGGCAACGCCTCACATAGTCACAGTTTACATCCCCCCGCACCAAAGGCCAGTGTTTGACTTGGTAATGGACTGCTTAGTCCACCTGCCCACCTCCAGTGAAATCACTGCCCTGGGTGATTACAACATCAACTGGCTAGCGACCTCCTCTGCCCCACATAGATGCTGTTGCGGCACTGGCCCTCACCTAAGTCGTCCTGTCCACCGAGGCTTAACCATAAAACTAGCACCTCCACACTCATTGACCCTATATTCACAAATCGCCCACCCACATATCTGAGGTCTCAGTATCTGGATGCACTGAGCAACCACTCACCAGTCCTCTGTAGATGGTCCTCAATAAAAATCCCAAAGTGGCCACCCAAATATACCTTTATACATCACCTAAAAAAGGGATCTCTTTCTCTCTCTCGCACCTCAAACAACACCTATTACAATGTGACTGGACCCCCATCAGCACTGCACAGTCTACTGACAGTGCCCTGGATTACTTTATCTCCACGTTTAACTCCGCTTATGACCGCTATGCCCCGGTCTCCAAACAGAAAGTCAAAAGTCTGGACACCCCAGGCTCTCCCACTCCCTATTTGACCTCATGAAGCAACACGACAATCAGTGGCATAAAGCTAATGAATCGGGCAAACTGCATGACCGGCAACTGTATAGGGAACTTAGTAACAAATGTACCTGGGAAATTCGGAAAGCCAATGCTACCCACTATCAGGAGACACTCTCCTCCTCCTTGGACTATGGGTGCAAATTTTCGAACAACATTAAAGAACTAAATGGAAAATCTGTCTCCCCCCCCGCCCAGCTGCTAGTAAATGGTTCACTCTCCCAGGACCCCCTGTTTATTGCTGATACCCTCAACCCTGCATTTTCTGATCTTAGCGGTGTCCTTACCCCTAACTTCTTCAACTCGGCCCTGGACTTGCCCTCCAGCCCAACCCTTAAAAGCGTCCAGCCCCGCTTTCAGGCTCGAACAATCACCCCCCAAGGCAAGACCATATTTAACCAAAGCCCTTGGGAAAACGACTTTAGTAGCGTCTTGCTGGACATAAAATTAGTCCTCCTCACCTTAGACTCCCATTATCTCCCTCCACTGACATCACTAAACCCATCCCTCTGTCATGGACAATTCCTTCACACTGGAAAGCAGCTGTCAACACCCCAATGTTAAAAGTGGGGACCGCCTCCCCAGGCAACTACGCTCAGCTCCAAATCCCCCACCTTTACTGACCGACTCTATGATGCTCCTACGCTCATTACTCCTTACTAGCCCTATTGGTCATTGCATTTATTTCTAATTTGTACCTTGCCCCCAGCATTAGAAACTGGGTGTACTTTCCATGTAAATGTAAAACTGTAATAACTGTCTTTTTCTCCTGCTGTTGTATTTAATGTATTCGTCAGACCCTATTACTGTATCGATGTACCTGTTATACCCTTTTGTACTCTCCCGGGTCGTTCCTGAAAATAGGCATAAAACTTGTCTAGTGTACTTACCCAGTAAACAAAAACTAAATAAATAAATAAATCTCCATCTCCATTCTCCCCCCTCCCCAAGGTGCCAGAAAAATAGTGTCAGATCAACTCTCGAACTATCTCACTAAATATGACTTTCTCTGCCCGAACAGCATGGTTTCAGGAAGGGCCCAGTACTATAACTGCACTTCTTGAATACACCACGCTCATAAGCAAAGCCTTTGATCAAGGGCACCTAGTTGGATCTGCCTATATTGACTTAACCAATGCTTCAACTCTGTCAGCCACACACCCTAATCCAATCCCTGCATTACATGGGCCTGTCCCTGAACGCTACTGCATGGTTTAAAAGCTACCTCAGTGACAGAACCCAGAGGGTCAAGTTAAACTCTACACTCTCGGCCAGTAAACCGGTACTTTCGGGAGTTCCCCAGGGCTCAATACTGAGCCCTCTCCTGTTTATCATGTACTTGAATACTTTCCCAAAAGCCTGCTCAGGACAAATGCTTCTGTACGCCGATGACTCAGTTATATTTGACAGCCACTCGGACCCCACTCCCTTCAATCCTCCTGCAGCGTTCTTTTCTGAAGCGAGGCCTGGTTCTCAGAGCACCATCTTGTCCAATTACAAATAGACCAAGGCCATGCTTTTCACCCACAGACAAAATAAGCTTAAAAGTTTCCTCAACATCATTAACGCTCAGGGCTCCTTGATCTTGTGCCCACCTTTAAATACCTGGGCATCACCCTTGACTCCTCTTTCACTGCACTGCGATCACATCAATCTGCTCAGCTATCAGTTCCAGAGTAGGTCTCCTATATAGGCACAGGGTGTCTGCCTCCTGATGCCCTAGGTCTTACCGTGACATCTTGATGCTCTCCCTTATTGACTACAGGATTTTCATCTGATGTATGGCTGACCCGCTGCCCTCGTCAAATCATGATCTCCCTAAGTAAAGCCTGCCGGTTAGTCACTGGATGCAACCATTGGACACACACCTGTGAGCTCTATAAATGCACCAACTGGCTTAACTTTGAAGGCAGACTCAGATACTAGACCCATCTCCTTGCTAGGAAGCTCTCCCTAAACACCCTTCCCCAGGTCTCTGCCACCTTGTTCAGCCCTCCACTCAGCCACAGTCTACACGAAGCTCCTTGCTAGCCCCCCTTCTCTGTACCCCACTGCAGGACATCTCTGGGCCAACACTCCTTTTACTACAGGACCCCCCTCTGGTTGAATGAAATGCCATTGTCCATCACCCTGGAACAGCGGCTAGGCCCGTTTAAAATCCTACACCGTGCTGAAATCCTCTCCCACTCCAATTGTGACTGTGCTTAGTCCTTCTCCCCTTGCCTGTGACTATAACCTTTTGATTTCTGTATATTGCTATTGTACATGCTGGACTTCTAGTGATTTGACACAGGTTGGTCCATTCCACCCTGGAACTGTAAGTTGTCTTCACTATATGCCTCTTATTGTATATACCGCTTCTAAACTTGCAATGTATGTATTCTGGTGTGTTCTCTGTATATGGGTTTTGATTTGAGGAGAGGATACCACCAAGAAATATTTAACAGATTTCTTGGGGTTACCTGATACTCTCCCTATTGTGGTACCACCTCTCTCACTGCTCTAGAGGATGCCATCTTTGCTGCCTGGCGTAGGCTAAATGTCATTCCAACCATACCAAGAAAGGAAAACAATGTACATGGTTCCTTTGGGAAACCCTTTTTGCTACCCAGCCTGAGGCAGGCTCTGTGATCATTAATGCTGGCTATGGTAGGTCAAGGGCACCCAAACACCTGGGCTCCCTCCCGCCTGATAAAGAATCCAGGAGGTTTGATATGCTGGGTAAAAGAACTTTAACCTCAACCTCTCTTGGCCTTAGAATTGCTAACTATCAGGCCCACATGGTCAAGTACCAGAACACTCTGGAGAAAGGCCAAGGCAGTTGCACAAGCCTTACCAGAGGGTACGCCCAAACAGGAGCTCCTTAAGGCTCTCACAGCTGAGGCTGATCTAGGAAAGCACCTGCTTTGCATGGCCTATGATGTTTCCAATGCCACTGCCAGGCTGCTGCCTCGAGCATATGTCTAAGGAGGTACTCCTGGTTTAGGGTGGCAGGGTTTGCAAATGACGTACAACAGTCCATTCTCAATGCCCCTTTTAGAGGATATAAATGATTTGGCTAGACGTCCAGGATATCCTTACTAATCTTCAGGCCTCAGTCAAGACCATGAAGTTGATGTACTCCCTCTACCATACCCAACCAGGTGAGCAAAGGCACCTTTTAAGCTCAGCTGGTGCTAGACACTGTCCAGCCACCAGAGAACAAGGTAGGACGAGGGAGCAGGAGCCTTGCCCACCCAAGAACCACTCCAGCTGCACATTCAAAAGCCCCTAGAGGTGGTGGTGCAGCAGGAGCCACCACAATCAGCTCTGCCTGACTCTTATACACCCCCAACCACCATTACCTGCAGGGGTGGTTGTAGGAGGTCATCGCTCCCTTCTCGTAACCCAGTGGAAGGAGGTGATGTCAGATGCCTGGTCCTGGAAATCATAGCACAGGGTCATGCTCTGAAACTTCTGGACACACCTCCAGATCGCTCCACCAGTGACAGCACACTATCCTCCAAACCACATTCTTCTGCTTCTGGAGGAAGTGACACTTGTTTGAGAAGAGGGCTATAGAGCCTGTGCCTTCAAACAAACAAACAAACACAAGGTTCTACTCTCATTACTTCCTAGTCCCAAAATGGACCTGGGACCTGTGGTGTAGTCTTGATCCCAGGAACCTGAACTTTTTATAGAGTACAAAAATTCAGAATGGTCACCCCAAGGCTCTTCCGCTGCTGCAAGCATGGATTGAATCTGTTCCTTTAACATAAAGGATGCCTCACATCATATCAAAATTAGCAAACCTCAGAAAGTATTTGAGGTTCCTGTTTCAGGGGAACACTACAGTTCAGACTATTGTCCTTTGGCTTGTCCTCTGCGCCACAGGTCTTTATCAAATGCTTGGCAGTGGTGGCAGTAGCCCTTTGTAGGGAAGGCCTGTATGTCTTTCCTTACCTGGACAGCTGGCTACTGAAAGCCCACTCCAAGGATCAGCTCCTACACACCTTGGTTCGAATTAGGCAGATGTTCGATGCTCTAGGGGTTACTTTCAACATACTCACGTCTGTCTTGACACCTTGTCATCGCCTGCAGTACATAGGAGCAGTCTTGGGCACAACGCAAGGTTCAGCCTTACTGCCTCTGGACAGGGCCGAATGTCTGATTGTCCAGGCCCAACTGGTACCCGACAGATGGTATATCTCAGCCAGGGCATTCCTTTGCCTCTGGGCCTTATGGCTGTAGCCATTGTTGTATTACCTTTGGCCAGACTACACATGAGGGTCCCTCAGTGGACCCTAAGAGTCCATTGGGACCAGCTCACAGATGATCTAGAACAAAGAGTTCTAGTCACCTCTCCTGTATGCAAAATGCTTATGCGGTGGATGGAACTCAGCAACCTGTTAAAGGGGAATCCCTTCCTGATCCCTTCCCCTCACCAGATTTTAATAACAGACCCATTGGGAATGGGCGGGGGGCACACTTAGGGACCCATCGGACACAGGATGCATGGACTACAGTGGAGCACTCTACACATAAATGTTCTAGAAATGTGAGCTGTCCTGGATGGGCTACAAGCCTTCCAGGCTCATCTGTCCCTGGGTCCTCTGTTAGTACAGATGGACAACGCCAGTATGATGCATTACATCAACAAGCAATGGGAACACTCTGTCTTACCCCTGTGCAGGGAAGTGATGAGAGTCTGGTACTGGGCTCTGAAACATGGTCTAGAACTGTCAGCAGTACACGTTCCAGGCACCCAAAACATCATAGCAGGCAGGCTGTGCAGGTCAAAGTCCAGGATGCATGAGTGGGAACTGTTGAGCTCAGTAGAAGACCTGTTTGACAAATTGGGTTGTCCAGCATTGGACTTTTTGCATCCCACTCAACACAAAACTGCTGCTTTTCTGCTCACTCACTCCAGGGCCTGGAGTTTTCTGGCAAGAAGCATTGTCCCTCTCTTGGAAGGAGAGGTTCCTGTACTCCTTTCTCCCTTCCCTCTAATTCAGAGAGTGCTACTTAAGCTCCAAATGGAGGGGGCAGCTCTGATTCCTCTTTGCTCCCCTATGGCCTCGTCAGATCTGGTTCCCCCTACTACAGTAGCTGGCAGCGGAACCACCAGTAGCCCTGCGCTTGTATAAGGGCCCACTTTCACAGGAACAGGAACCCTGGTCCATACGGTCCTCAGATTTCTTCATCTTCATGCATGGCTCCTGAAGACGTAGCTATTGCAAGGTTTGATGTTTCCCAAAAGGTGACTGATGGCCTGGTGGTTGCCAGAAAGCCTTCCACCAGATCCACTTATTCCACGAAGTGGAAGAGGTTTACTCTGTGGGCCAGGTCTCATCACTTGGATCTGTTTACCTGCCCAGTTAACCAGGTTCTGGAGTATCTACTGTCTTTATCAGTTGCAGGCCTGCAGTATTCTTCAGTCAAAGTGCACTTGACTGCCATTTCAGCTTTTCTGTGCCTACTGAGGAACTTACAGTTGCCCAGTTTGAGATGGCTCATATATTTTGAGGGACATTCTACGCTTGAAGCCTCCTAGTTGCAATCCAGTCCCAGCTTGGGACCTGAATTTTGTGTTGGAAAAGCTTACTTTGGCTCCTTTTGAGCCAGCTGTGATTTGTGTCTTACGCTTTTCTTTCATGGCAAGTGTTGTTTTTAGTTGCAGTTACTTTTGCTCAAAGAATTTCAGAGATACAGGCTCTAATGTGTGAGCCTCCGAGATTTGATTTTTCACAAAGACAGGATGTCTTTGCATACTAATCCTAAGTTTTACCAAAGTTGGTGTCTGAGTTTACTTTAAATCAAACTATCTACCTGCCAGTTTATTATCCTGAGCATGCCAGTTCTGGGGAAGCATTGCTCCACTCTCTAGATGTACATAGAATACTCAGATACTATACACACTGCACAAAGGACTGCAAAAAGGTTTTGTTTCCATCACCCCTGTAAAAGAGGGTGCCCCAGTTTCTAAACAGTGCTTGCCCAAATGGTTAGCAAACTATTACTTTCTTGTTACAGGAAGTACGGTAAGGAACTTCCTGGAGTGGTTTGTGGTCACTCCCCTAGAGGCATGGCCACATCTGTTGACGGTTTCAAAAATGTGTCTTCTGCAGAAATCCATGCAGCTGCCACATGGAGTACTGTCCACACTTTCACTAAGCACTACAATCTGGACATAGCATCTCAAAAAAGGGTTGGCTTTGGCTTAGCTGTGCTTCAGGGCCTGCTTTCTTAGGCCCTGTAGGCCACAAGAAGGCCTCTGCTGTGACGGGGTCTGCAGCTCAACTCGCGGCAATGGAAGAGGTGGTGGCCAATGCCATGGCAGGCACCTTGACCTTGGCACAGTGCTGCTGGGGCCAATATCAGAGCATCCTTCACCGGTGAATTCCGGGAGATGTGTTGGGCACTCCAGGCCTTCAGCGAGTGCCCTGCCTGTCATGATAAGAAACACAAGCGCCACCAGCACTAGTCATGGGACTGGGAAAGAGCATACCTTGACTACCTGACCGCTGACACGTGGCAAGCACTTGACTATCGTCGGCCACCTGGTCGAGGCCAGGTTACAAGCTCCACGGTGCCCCTGTCAGGCTTGCCAACCTCGACATTGGCCGATCAGGTGCTCGAGAATTTTCTCAACCTTGTCGACCAGTTGTTGGAGGAAGTCAACGAGGAGTCGCTTCCAAAACTGTGGTGTTCCCAGGCCTCATCCAGGAGGACATGGACCGGTCAGTGTCCTGGACCAGCTCCACTCAGGAATGGCTTCCACCAGAGGTTGTTCCACTGAAACGGTGCCGTGACATAAGCTGTGCCCCAGTAGCTTTACACCTCAGTCTCAGCCCTCGGGTCAATGGGCAGAGCTAGGTTGAGGAATACCTTCACCGCTCTTGGTCTTGCTTAGCTGGGAGGCATTGCCGCCAATGTTTCTGGACTGCCTTGTCCTTGGATAAGGAGAGACTTCGTCGTGGCATGTGGCAGCACTATGATGAACTCCTTTGGCAGCAGTAGGCCATGATGGGAAAGGGCAGGGCTCTATCCCCGACTCCTGTGGTTGACTGACCGGCAACAGTCAAGCCTACGTCAATCTGCCCGTGACAGTTGTCTCTCTTACACCTGTTTCTGCACCCTTTCTGGTGAAGCCACCTCCACTGCAGCCTTTGGTGGGAGCCCCGATGAAGGACTCTGTGTTGCATCCAGCTTGCCAGGCTGGCTGTCGGTGGAAATCACCTAGTCAGATGACTGTAGGGTGATCCATGGTGGCAAACGTTCAAGGGACGTCTTTGAGGAGTCCTCAGATGACTCAGGTGGCTCATCCATGCAGTTGTCGAGGAGTTGACTACCAAGCATGGGCTGGTGTCATTCAGGACTCTACTCCAACTCATTTTGGAGTCCATGTCTGCCCCTCTGGAGCCTGTTCAGAAAAGGGCTAAGTACCCTTTGACAGACATCCTCATAGGGACAAATCTCTGGAATTTGCCTTTCCCATAGCCGAGGTTATTTTTGACCAGCCCTGGAGCTTTGGCAGCATCCAGCATCCTGCCTGGCACTCTCTGCCCATATGGTCTGTAAGTACACACTCCTGCTGACTCTCTGTCTAGGTTCTCGGACTGCCCTCGGCCAAGGGGTCTGGTCTCAGACCTCGCTTTTCCAGAGAAGTCCGGAAACCCGGGTACATGGCCAAACTCCCAAAAGGAGTCGAAGAAGCTTGATCATGCGGCCAAGAAGGTCTATGTTGCATCCTTCCCTCAGTCTCTATCGGGTGAGTTATGCTATGATGATGGGCAGCTTGTCACTCCTTGCTTGGAGTGTTTGATAGTGTCCTCCTTCACCCCTGCTGACAAGCAGTTGCTGATGAAGTTGGTCAGAGACCAGGGTCAAGCACTGGCTAAACAGCAACTCCAAACTGCCTTAGACATGGGCAGCTCCTGTGCCATGGCAGTGGCAGTTGCAGGTCCTGGTTGAGACTCTCCACCTTTACGACGGACACTCAGTACAAGCTGACCAATGTCCCCTTCTTGGGCACCAGTCATTTTGGCCCAGGGGTGGAAGGTCCTCTCACCAGGACTGAGAAGTCCATCGCCACTCTGGACTCTGTGGCTTCATCCCAGAAGGACCCAAAGGCCAAGAAACTGATAAAGAAAGCCTTTCAGTTTTGGTCCTTTCAGCCACAGCAGCCTCAAGAGCAGCAGCCCCAGGAGGGGCAATACGAAGCCTGGTGCCCTCAAGGCAAAGTCCTCTGGCCATGGGCCCAAAAGAGGTGAAGTAAGGGAAATGGTGTCCCTCTGGCTCCAGTGGCTGCCGCCCCCCTCCAAAGCTGCCCAGTGACAGCTCGGGTTATCATGCACGTCCTGTCCCTGACTCAGCTGTCCGTGGGGGTCGGCTGTGCCACTTCTGGCCACACTGTCTGGTCATTACTACAGACAAGTGGGTTCTCAAGATGATAGACAGGGGATTGCCTCTAGATTTCCAAGCTCTGAATGACTTCGGTGACGCCAGCAGCCTGAATGACAGCTTAAACTAGCGAGTCTCCAGCCTAATATAGAATCGATCGGCATCTAAATCATTTAAAATGCAGTCGCCGGCAAAAGCGACCAGGTCAGCAGGATCAACCAG
Organism: Neoceratodus forsteri; assembly: GCA_016271365.2. NCBI lineage: Eukaryota > Metazoa > Chordata > Ceratodontiformes > Ceratodontidae > Neoceratodus > Neoceratodus forsteri. The sequence goes on from CM028131.1 coordinate 1,340,061,033, forward strand.
GAATGCACAGACCCGGCTCCAAAAAGTGCAACTCCCTACAGGAGAAAAATGTCGAGAACATCGGGCCTACTGAAGATGAAGACAACACGGCAGTGGAGACTGGGGCAGACGAGGGTACCATAATTAGTAGCCTTGATTATGCAGACAGCCAGAACTGTACAAAAGATAGACATTCATTAACTGAGCTGAGAGCTGACATCGGCAGAATAGAGCACAGAACAGACAAACTGGAGCTGGGCTTTACAACAGTTGTGGAGCAAGCGGACCGCCACGACTGCCTCCTGCTGTTCTTGATGGCTAGGAAGAGGGAATTACGGGCCAAGATAGACGATACTGAAGGAAGGAGCAGGTGACAAAACCTCAGGATCTATGGCATCCCTGAGGAAGCTGAAGAGAGTACCACAGATGTAATTACCTTCCTACAAAAGATATTGAGGGAATTACTAAAGTTACCTTCAGAATTTGATGTATCCATGGATCGGGCGCACCACTCCCTCACCCAGCGCCCCTCGAGTCCTGGCTCTCGTCCGATATCCTTCGTGGTACGGATGTCTAACTACAACTCAAAAGAGGAAATACTTAAGAGGGCGTGGAGGTTGAAAAAAATTATGCTTGGTCCACATTGTATAACGATAGATAATGATTATACTGCGGGGGTTCAGGAGGCACGTCGCACCATGTGGCCGATTTTAAAGCAGCTCAGATCCCGAAATTTAAAGGCACAGGTGCTGTTTCCCGCACACTTACAGATAGAAACCAAGCAAGGCCCTAAAGTCTTCGAAGACCTGCTGGCAGCCAAAAGCTTCCTAGAAGAAATCAGATACCAGTCCCTGGACTGGAGAAAAAAGCAGTGAAAGGCTCCGGCGTTCAGCCTGGTCGATAGGCTAAGGGCTGACACGTTCTTCCCAGCCGCATTCAACCAACCTCGAGCAGACATCACTGAGCTTTAAAGCCTTACGCCCTGTGGTGCAGCTTGGCCGGGATCGCCTCACAAGATGTCACTGCAACAGAGGCACAAGACCAGACGAGCGGCCCCACTGTCGGACAGAACCTCCATAGACTGAAAGAGCAATCACACGTTGCGTTATAACACAGTATGAGTATCTGGTGAGGTGGACTTGCTGAATGGGACTCAATAGAAGGTGACAGTAGTACCAGACACGCAGCCGTCCGGGGCCTCAAATTAAGGAGGTGGGGGTTCTGGCTCAGGGAGGCAGGCTTGGAGAGGGTGCCAAGTGGAGCTATGGAGGGTTCTGGGGTATTGGGGGATTGCTTTACTTCCCTCGCATGTCTTGTGCAGGTGATGGAGAAAGGCCGAAAAAGATGCGGACATTTTAAGGACATTAAAGTGCAATATAGTTGGATGTCGTGGCCTTCCTTCATGCTGTAAGAGTTTGAAAAGGGGAGGGGAATGGGGGAATAATCCTTGCTTTCCTTTAAAGTGATTTCAGCTTTGCAGTCAGCCAGCTGGCAGGACATAGTTTTTTGTTGTTTCTCTCCTCGCTCCCTGCTGCATCTCAGTGGGGGGGGGGGGGATTAAAAGAAAAATACCTTACTGTTAAATGGATTGGGGAGAGGAGGACCCCTCTGAATCGTGTTCAACAAGGGGCTGTGGGGGAGGGATAGCTCAGAAGATTGGAATCTGAAATGACCACCTTCTGCTTTCTGGCTCTGCTGACATCAGTATTACCTCTGAGCTTAGGGTTGAGACCCAGAAATGACGCTCTGAGAAGGTTTAGCCCACAACACCATATAGGGCAAAGTGTCCCAAATGAGACACAGACCAGTCCAACCGTATGGGGCTGGACTGACCTAGGAAGTTGGGTCTTTCAAGAAAGACATACCACATTCCCTCTGTAATATTTACATCAGAAAAGAGGATTGCATAATGAAAGGAGGGCAGAGGGAGGGAAATGTTGTAATTGTTTAAAGATGTTCATTCACAAAGTTCTGAAAGTTGTAGTTTGTCTGTTAATGGAGTTATGGTTACACACTGTTAAAGGATAGTATTCCCACTGTGGGGAAAGAGTAACATACATTTTACATATGTACAGGCTGGTTGGTGGTTGAGAACCAGCAAGTTACTGTTTCATAATAGACATTTTGAATGGCACAGAGACTGCTGTAGACAAGTGCATACGGACATTAGAGTGGAGAAGGAGGGACAGAAAATAATTCTGAAGCAGAAAGAGGATGCAAAGACTGAGGAGGTGAAGGCTAAATACACTAAAAATAAGAAAGGAGCAGAACATTGGAAAGGCCCAAAATCTAAAATATGGCTAAGGTTAAATCTAAATAATATCTTATAATGTTAATGGTATAAACCATCCTATTAAAAGAAAACAACTTCAAAAATTCCTTAAAATCAGAACTGTGAGATACAATTCCTACAGGAGACACATTTATCTCCTAAAGAAGCTCTAAAGTTAAGAACTCGGAGTTCCGGACTGTCTATCATGGCCTCACGAATGGGAGAAAGAGGGGTGTTGCAATACTTTTATCAGCTTCCTCCCATTTGAAGAAGAGGAGGTAATAGTGGATGCAGGGGCTTGGTATGTGTTGGTTGTGGGACGGGTCCAGGATCTCCAGGTAACGTTATTAAATGTGTATGCTCCCCCAGGCTCATCCATGTTTTTTTTTGCAGAGCTGTTTAAGTTATTGGCAGAAAGGGCAATGGGAGTGGTAATTGCGGGGGGACTGGAACGTAGTCATGAACAGGTCCCTGGATACTACTTCAAGTGTCCCGGCACCTAATGGGAGGCTTTCCAAACCGCTGAAAAGGCTCATGAGGGACACAGGATTGATGGACATATGCAGGGACCCTGGTTTTCCATTTTTACCGGTAACAATCACGGAATCCTGCTTGGTTTGTGGATTTTGAATTCTTGCACCGGTGCCTCACGGAAATTGCATGTCACTGCACAGAATCTCTAAGATTTCAGTATCTTTTTAACTTTTTTTTATTTTCTCATTCTATGCCCCCTTCTCACAGCATCGGTATCCCCTAGCTTCACCCCCAGGTAATGCTCAGAAGCTCCTATGGGCCTGCCCCTATTCTGCCTGGGTTATACCCCCCCAGGTGGGAAGGGAGGGGACACTAGGTCACCCCTCCACACTCCCTTAGTGTGTGTCGGGCAGCCCAGTGGGTCCCTCATGGAGTCTGGTTATGAAGTCTGGGGCACCTGGGTCCCTTCTGCCAGTGGATGATGTGGAGTGATTGTTCCTGGTTTTCTGGTCTCTGTCCCTGAGGGCACCAGCACTAGAGATGCAAGGAGGTAGGTCATAGAAACCACTGCTCCAGATCCTGGCTAGAGTCCTCCCCTCCTGATCACTCTGCAGCAGCATTGCACCACCACCTGTGGTCACACCGGTGGTGGTAAAGAAGCAGGACCTGTAGCACACCCTCTTCGGAGGAGGAGAGCAGTCCCCCAGGTGCTCGATCCTACTTCCCTGGCCAGACCACCAGCAACCCGAGTTTGCTTCTGACCCTGGGTCACTGGCATTGCAAGCAATAGTGCTACTGCAGCACCAGCGGGCCGACCCAGATTTCAGCATCTTAAAATGAATGCTGCTGTGCTTTGCTGCGATAGAGACAGTAAGAAATCACCCATACTGCTTTGTTGTAATCAGCCATTCAGTTTAACCACCCATGCCTAGTGGTTAGAGTGACAATGGTGATTGAACTGGGTACATCCAGCAGACTTGGATTTGAGTCCCATAACCTCCACTTGCATCCCAGCAAGTCACTTAACCTCCCAAGTGCTTCTAGGTCACCCTTAAAACAGACAATTTTGCCTAGTGGGCCTTACCTGCTTTACAAAGAATATAAAAAAATACCAATATATGTTTACTACATCATAGAATAGCAGTCAGGGTACCATGTAATTTACTTGAGTTTTACTTGGCTGCAATGATTTTGTATAGGTAAAGATAAATATTCAGATACATTTTATAAGCTTGTTTTTAGATTTTAGTCAGGTTTTTATTATATTCTTTGCATATAAACATTTAGGTTGTAGATTGCTAAATGCAGGATCACTGTTACCAACTAACTTATTCAAGTTTATAATCAGTAGGGTCATCCAAAATCCTCAGTTGTTTGAATGAAAACTAGTCTGAATGAAAGTATGTTCACAAAGAAGAAACTGCCTTACTATTTATGAAAAGACTTCACAGTTAGCACCCCATTTAGGTGAACTGGATCATTTGCACCTTTTCTCCCACCTGCTGGTTCTGTCTCTGTGACAACAAAATGTTTTCTGATAGACTGCTTCAACAAAAAGCAAATGTTAAGTATTTAAGAGGTCTTATGTTTGGCCAGTAGATTTTGAAAGCACATTCAATGACATACAGAAGGTAAGATCCCAGGGTCTGTATGATGCTGGTGGGCAGAGTAGTGCTCAATTCACATCTGAACAAAGACATGAAAACTGGGAGACACCCTTTTCATGGACACCAAGTAGAAAAAAAAAAGCATCCACATGTCTGGGAGATGCATGAATCCATTTGAAGGTCCTCCACTAATCACTTGTGGATTTTTTAGGTGAAAACACTTTATTTCAAAGAAGCAAATTCAAGCAGTTTGTTTTTGCTCCTCCCTACCCTGACCATCCACTCCTTCAGGCCTGCCAAGGCCCCTACCACCGCTGCTGAGTCCGACCACTATCAACTGACCCTTACTGCTGAGGGCCCCTACCCCTGTGGGAGGCTACCAGAGGAGGAGAACTGCCCCAAAGAGCTTCCTGTGTATCCTGGGCATGTCAGGGATCAGAGCGGACACATGCCTGGGGCTTCTGGTGTATGGTGGGACCAGCAGCCATCCTTCAATTGGTCAGCGGGTGTTTTCCCATTTTCTTGGGAGCGTGACAAGCTACATGATGTCAAGGCACAAGCCAAAATCCATCACACTCCTCCCGCAGTGAGGACTGACGTGTTGTCTTACCTCTGGCCTCCACCATGGGCCAGCAAATGCTGAGCCGTGAACCCACTCTCCCTCTCAGGAGAAGGGGAGTGGTCGTTGGACACTCAAGCCTTCACCCACCAACTGGCCCTCCAATACTCAAGTCTGTTTCCTAACCCTGGTCAGTGGTGTCACAGGCAGATATCCAATTCAGACAGTTAAATTATAGATAGGAAAAGACAAAGGTAGTCCACCTTAGTGGTAATGTTCAGATTAATTCACATCTGAGTTCTAACAAACAAAGAGACCAAGTAATTTGTAACTTGCATGTGGGGTGCAGTGTTGAAAGGGGTTCATAGTGCTGTCACTACTGCCATCACCCCAGAGGATGTGTACTGCATTGTTGCTACTGCCATCACACCCGAAGGGGGGGTGGGGCTGTGGTCTTCTGCCATCACCACTGGTGGATGGGGAATGTAGGCCGCTGCTGTCCACCCTGAGGATGGGGGCAATAGTGCTGATACTGCCATCACACATGAGGAATGATGACCGTAGTACTGCTGCCATCACACCTAAGGGATGGGGGCCATAGTGCTGCTGCTTCTGTCACACCAGAGGATGGGGCGTGAGTGGCTTCCATCACACCTTAGGGATGGGGGCTGTAGTGTTGCTGCTGCCATCACATCTTGTACCTAAAATAACTTTAAATTGGTACAAGGATGGAAGGATGTAGTATTGGAGGTCAAAATTGCTAAATGCATGTTAGCAGAGTTAAAAATTGTTATATAAAGTACACAAAACCAAACACTGGTAAAATCGGATTTGGCTTAGCAGACACCGTGACAATACCGTTTCTTACCATATGCAAAATGGAATATGTCCTTTCTCAATCCCGGTAAACCAGTGTCCTTGGACATATGGAGGAAAAATACCCACTAGCTCGGGACTACACATACTACTCCCCAAGATACAAAATGTTTCTAGATTAGATATGTTTTACATATGGAAGGGATATATTGGCATTTGAGTCTATGTGGGTGGGTTCCAAAGTTTATCAGACCACAAGCCTATATATAGGAGACTGATCTCCAGTTACCTAAAAACCAACACAGTGGAGGTTAAATGTCAGCCTGCTTAGGGGCGAGAAGGTGAAAAGAAGAATTAGGAAACAATAAAACAGGCCATTCAATTAGCGATGGCGCAGATATACACCCCAAGTTCTATGGGACACAGTCAAAACAATGCTCAGGGGGAGGCTGATTTCAATAGCTACATATAAAAAGAGGGAAAGGGGTAAACAAAGAGAACAGTTAAATCAGGAACTTAAAACCTTAGAAGGGCAACAGAAGTTAAAATTTTGTAGAAATAGAGAAAGCCAGATGAAGGAACTCAAGATAAGACTTCAGAGACTGAGAAAGCCCTGTTATATACAAAACAGACCTACTATGAAGGGGGACCAAGGGCCACCCGCTTCCTAGCATACCGGCTGAAGCAACAGTCCGCCTGGGCACGTGTTACAGGTCTCCGACACCCGACCACGGGCACATCTCACATAATGGGAGCAAATAGTGGATACATTAATTACATACTATAAACAACTATATCACCCCAACCAGACCCGTGTCCAGGGCAGCCTGGAAATTTTTAGAAGCTTTAAAGTTGCCTAGGCTTACAGAGACCCAAAGGCAAATACTGAATGCCTAATCACCCACCAGGAGATCCTAAACACAGTTGGGGACCTCAAGGTGGTAAATGCCCAGGCCCAGATGGGTTTGGGAGAACTATATAAAATGTTTGTAGTAGATATAGTCCCTATACTAAACATGGTTTTAATCAGGTATGGCTGGAGGGTGAGGTGGTCCCTCCCTCATGGAACTACTACCATAACTGTGATCCTGAAAGAAGGTAAAGATTTGAAGGATTGTGGTTCGTGAGACCAATCTCACTTCTTAACGAGATTATAAAATCTTCACGCCATAATAGCCAAAAGACTCCAGTCCTTTCTTGCAGGCTTAATCCATCCAGATCAAACAGGCTTTATAGAGGGAAGACAGGCCCCTGATTAGAAGGACCATAAATATAATTGACATCATTAATAAACAACATACTCCCGCCTGCCTAATGAGTCTAGACGAGAAAAGCGTTTGACAAAGTCAATTGGAATTTTCTGTTTTGGTACTAAAAGAATGGGCTTCCCATCACTATTTTTGAGGCGATTAAAGCTTTATATGCCTCTCCACAGGCTTTTGTGAGGGTAAATGGGGCATCTCAGGTTTGATCTGGGAGGGGCACCAGGCAGGGTTGCCACTGTCACCGGCCCTTTCGATATATATATATAGAACCCCTAGCCCAGGCGATAAGGGAAGCAAGAGAGGTGAAAGAAATAGAGATAGGAGAGGAAGAACATAAAATTTATCTATATGCAGATGATGTCGTTCTGTATATAACCAATCCGAACAGATCCATCCCTGAAATTTGGTCCATAATTGACAAATTCAGCCAATACTCAGGATATACTCTAAATAAAAATAAAACAGAAGTTCTGAAATTCCACTATAGCCCTCCACCTAATATAAGGCAGCTACTGGACACGAACTGGAACGGGAAAAATAAAATACCTTGGCACTTAAATTCCAAAAAACCTAACAATGCTTTATTCAATAACTTTGAGCCAATAGTGGCCCAGATTAGGCAAGACATTAAAAGGTGGGAGGCTTTAAACCTACCTCTGTATTCAAGGATACAGTCAGTATCGATGAATATCCTCCTTAAATATCTGTATCTTTTTCAATGTCTCCCAATAAAAATACATAAGAATCAATTCCAAATATGGCAAAGGATGTTTACAAAGTTTATCTGGAATAATAGGAGACCTAGAATCAAAAATGCAATACTGCAGACAAATAAAAAATATGGGGGTAGGAATGTCCCTAGTCTGGAGGATTACTTTTTAGCCACCCAATTAAGATGGGCCCTCCTGTGGTCGGCTAGAGCATACACAGCCCGATGGAAAGTAATCGAGGAGGTCCAAACAGATCGGGTGCCCTTGGGAATATCTCCCTGATGTCAGTTAAAAATACTTTGGGGTCCTTGAGACATCTATGGACCAAACATAGGCTTGATGAAGAGGTTTGGCCCTTAAGCTGGTTCGCCTGGGACCCAGAATTTTCCCCACCCAGACAGGATCTTACCTTTAAAAGATGGGGAAGGTGGGACTATACTCTATGCCAGTTCCTGGATGGAAATATCGTCTGAATTTACCCAGATCAAAGAAAAATGCTCCCTAAGACAGGCAGATTACTTTAGGTACTTACAAATAAGAGCCCATATACATAAATTGCAAACCCTTCATAAACAAACCAAACCTTCAGTAGGGCTGCTGAACACTATGGCTGAAATAATGAATTTAGCAAGAGTCAGAGGGCAGGTATCCGCTGTTTACGGAGCCCTAAGAGATAGGGGAGGGAGTAGGGTCGCCCAGACTAAAAGCAGGTGGGAACTTGAGCTGGGGGAGAACTTAGCTGAGGAGGACTGGATTGCTGCTCTTGCACAGACCTTTAGCCACATCTTCCCGATGTGGAAGGAGTTTGAGTGGAAAGTAAAATGAGTTTTTGTTTCACCAGCTGTCCAGTGTAAATGGGACAAGAACTGTACAGGGGTGTTGGAGGGATGGGATGGTTAAGGCAGACTATCTCCATGTTTTTGGTCATGCCTGATTCTTATAAACTACTGGGCAGAAATTAAGCAGAAGATAAAGCAGGTATTTTCTATAGAGTCCATCTAGGTCCCAGAAACTTGATACTGGGAATGAAACCAGTCGAAATTAGGGGAGTAGACAAGACCTACCTGTGGAATGTTCTTTCTGCCAGGCCTCATAAAGCTCTAACCAGAAGAAAGCTTTCACCATGTCCACCGGCTTACCAGGATTGGGTGTCCGTTATAGGTGAGATTAAGGACATGGAGGAAATCACCATAGAATAAACCTGAGGACACAGAGTTTTGCGAGGAGATGGACACCATGGCTGGTGATGCCAGAGACAGGGGGAATTGACTGGGGTGGAGGAGGCCAAGGGAGGGGCATGGAGATACGAGAGCCTTACTAAAGATCATTAGGGAGTTACAATCTAAAAAGCTTCTCTTTGTAAAATAAAAAGAAATTATTAGTGTGGAAAAAGTCTTAGCTGATGAAATATGACTATGTATTAAGACATCTCTGATGTAAAATGTATGTACTTTTAAAGTTAAAAGTGATGGAAATGACTTTTAATTATTGTATACCTGTGCCAAAATATGCAATAAACTTGAATAAAAAAAAAAAAAAAAGATTTCCAAGCTCTCTTGCTTTACTGATCCAGCACTCAAATGGAGTCCTAGGTGTCGCAGGACCCAAGGGCCTATAGCCCGTGTCCCAGATGTCCTGGCAAATGAGGGGTGTGTCCAGGTACTTGCTGGTCCTGAAAAGGATTGGGGGCTGGCACCCATACTGGATCTGCATGCTCTCAGTTCATGCAGAAGTGCAAGGTCTGGATGATCACTCTGAACCAGATTAAACCATCCCTGGAGCAGGGCATGTGGCTCTGCTCCCTGGACCTCAGAAGATGTTCTTCCACATCCTAGTCTGTCTGTCCCACTGGCAGTACCTTTTGTTTCTATCTAAAGGGGTACTCTGTTGGTTCCAGGTCATGCCTTTTGGTTTTTTTCTGTGCCGAGGGTCAACAAGTGCATGGCAGTGGTGGCAGTCTTCCTGTGGAGCAAAGGTGTCAGGGTATACGCCTACTTGGATGACTGGCTGATTGCCAGACCATCCAAGGAGGCCATGGAGCAGTCCAGAGATCTGGCCTTCCAGACCTGCAGAGACTTGGACCTTTTGGTGAACCCGGCCCAGTCATAACTGATCCCCTTGCAGGTGATTCATTTCATTGGGGCAGAGCTAGACTCCCAGCAGACCAAGGCCTGCCTCCCTGTGAACCAGACACTGATTCTTACCTCATTTGCCCAGTAATTTCAGGTTGGGTGCTTGTACTGTGCCTGGGACTTCTTGCGACTGCTGGGGTACATCCTGCACCATCGTGATCCAGTGGTCCCACTGGCAGATGTGGCACCTGCAGTGGGAGGTGGGCCATTAGTGGGCCCAGTGCCTAGGAAACTTTGATTTTGATTTGATCACATTTTTTTTTTCACAGGAAATAACATTTGTTAGGACAAAAGTCCCGTTTACAACAAAATCCTGCATTCCAATCCATTATACAATTATACTAAGCACCTTGCAAGATATTACACAATACAAAAACACAATACAACAATTACATTAAAACATGTGCAAGAAGATCTCAAATATTTAAATAAAGTAACTTTAAAACTAAAATGATTTTTAGGGAGCGGACTCGGCGGGGGTCGGTAGGGGAGGAGGATCGAGCGTCCCAGCCGGATGCTCTCCTCCCTCGGGGTAACCAAGAGCGCTTTGCGTTCTGCATTCCTTCCATAGCCAGTGGAAGCACCGACCAAAGGAAGGAATGGAGGCGCTTCGCTTAGCGGAGTCGGGAGGGGGACGTCAGCAAGATGAGGGCTGACGGAGGCTGGGCACTGCCACTGGGACGCACGCCCCAGCGCACGCTGCCCTGAGGGGACGGGGTCCTAAGGGAGGAAATGCGGAACACCTCCGGTAGCCTAGATGAAGTCCGCCCATTACACCCAGGAGGCCACCTACAGGACAGATCCCACTGTGACAATAGGGAGGAGGAGTAGGCACTCTAGGGCAGATCCTCAGGTAGGTGACCTCGGGGACATGGAGCAAGGGATGGAAGGAGGGGCCTGAGGGACGGCAGGAGGATAAAAGGAAAATAAAAAAAAAACTAAAATGATTTGTATCTGATTTCAGAAGATCTGATAACTTAACTTGAACTTGAACCAGCCATTCACAGTGGCCAAGCCGAGTGAGATGCCATCCGTGGTGGCTTATAGAAACACAGAATCTGTCAGCAGATAATGACCATACAGCCCACCTGGTCTGCCCATTTCCCTACTCACTGTTGCAGCCCCAGATCCTAATTGATCTGCGTCTCTCCTGCTCTGCACATCACCAGGGTACCCTTATGTCTATCCCATGCATTCTTGAACCCCCATATTGTTTACACACCCACCACTTCTGCTTGTCCCAGAACATCTGAAGGAAGGAGTCCCATTTGTCTGCCCAGAACCACCCTTCACTCTCACAATGTACGTACCTCTGATGGGGTGGGAAGTGCACCTGGGGGCCCACAGGGCCCATGGGTTCAGGTCACCCAGGGAGTCCTGTCACCATATCAAGCTGCTGGAGTTCCATGCAGTGTGCCTAGCTCCGACAGAATTCACTCCTTTGGTCAGGGGTCAGGTTGTGCAAGCCCAGATGAACAGTACTACAGCCATGTTCTACCTGAACAGGCAGGGCAGCATGCACTCCCTTCCCTTGTATCGGGAGGCCCTCCGAACCTGGACTCTCATGTGCAGCCTAGGTACGTATCTCCTGGCGATTTATATTGCCAGAGTGGACAGAAAGCTGGCAGACACTCTCAGCCAGGTGAGTTACATGTCTCATGAGAGGTCCCTGCATCAGAAGCTAGTGAAACACCTGTACTCTGGTAGGGCACACCTCTGTGAGCCTGTTTGCCTCCTGGGAGAGCGAAGTAAGGCTGTTCTGTGCCCGACACCACTGTCTGGGACACTGATGAGGATGCCTTGTGAGGCCCTCGACTCCACACCTCATGTACACCTTTCCTCCCTTCCCCTGATCCGCAAGGTGGTGGTCAAGGCCTGAAAGAGCAAGGTGCATAGGTGCCACAGCAGTTGTGGTACCCAGATCTCATCAGCCCCAGCAGCAGAATCCATGTCAATTGCCTCTTCACCTGGACCTGCTGACCAGACAACAGGGGAGGTTCCCCACCCAGAACCTTCAGTCCCTGCAGCTCACAGCCTGATTCCTGAGCGGCTAGAGTTCCAGGTTTTGGATCTTTGGAAGTTGTGCTCCATGTTGTGGAGGCCTCCCAAAAAGAGTTGACTCGCCAACACTACATCTTTAAATCGAAAAGATTTTCCATTTGGTATCAGGGCAAGGAGCTTGATCCCTTGCCTACCCTGTGGCTAGTATCCTTAAGTATCTCTGGTCCCTCTCCCAGCTGGGGCTGTGAGTGACAACCCTCAGGGTACACCTGGCAGCCATCTCTGGATTGTTATGTCAACGGTGGCCTAGGAAATGGTGGTCAGATGCATTTTCAAGGGTCTGGATCACTCGTCCCCTCAGGTGTGTGAACCACCACCACCATGGGACCTACTGCTGGTGCTAGCTATTCTCACGGGCAAGCCTTTTGAGCCTGTGCACAGGTGTGAGATGTCACACCTATCGTAGAAGACAGCCTTCTTGGTGGCCATCACATCAGCCAGAAGGATTAGTGAACTTCAGGTGTTATTGTCAGTGTCCATATCTAGTCTTCCACAGGGACAACTTTGTCTTTCACCCCCACCCGAATTTCCTCCTAAAGACTGTATCAGAGTTCCATCTTAAACAGGTTATGAACAACCCTTCTTCGGAGAATGACCACAGGCTCCATAATTTCAACCTACGGAGGGCACTATCTTACTATGTAGAGTGCATGGTTGGAGTTCATGGTGAGGCTCAACAGCTGTTTGTGACACACATTGAAGCCATGCAGCAAAGTGGACATTTGGCAGGTGGACCACATCCCTCATCGACCTCTGCTATAAGTTGGCTGGTAGGAGCCTCCAGTAGGGCTTAGGGCTCATTTCACCAGATATCCCTCTGCATTGGTGGCGGCTTCCAGGGACATTCGGTCCAAGAGATCTGCAGGGCTGCCACCTGGAACTTAGCACACACCTTCATTTCCCCTTGCAGCATCGACTTCGAGTCTCGTTGGGGTGCTGCTTTTGGGACCTTAGTTCTCCAATCTCTGTTTGCCAAGTAGGGGTGCATGCCTTGGCCCCTCCTCTTGGAGAAGTGCTGGAAGTCTGCCAATATGTGGATAGTGAACTATATCCACGCCCCTAGAAAAATAGGTTACTCACCTGTAACCATAGTTCTAGTAGGGGTATATGTTTCACATCTACACCACCCTCCCGGCCTCCCATGACAAGTAAATAAGGCTTTATTTATATTTTGGCGCCCAATCCCGGAGGCTCTGGGCACCGTTACAGTACAATTTTTTCAGTAAAACAATAACTTATATAAAATCAAATTTAAAAGCTATCAGCGAATGCCTTGTTAAAAAGGTAGGTCTTCAGGCCCCCTTTAAATGCCTCCACCGTTGGAGCCTCCCTCAAAGATTTAGGCAGCAAGTTCCGGAAGGCCAGGCTGGCCACCTTGAAGGAACGATCCTCCAAGGTTTTAAGCCTGGCCCTCAGAACCGCCTGAAGGCCCTTGGAGGAGGAGCAGAGGGAACGTACCAGGGTGGCTGGAGTAAGGAGGTCAGACAGGTAACCAGGGCCCAGGCCATATAGGGCCTTGTAGGTGAGCAAGGCCACCTTGAAGATGATTCTCCGCCTGACAGGCAGACAGTGCAGATCACGCAGGACCGAGGTCACGTGGCGGGACCTTGGAAGGCCCGCCAGCAGCCTGGCCACCACGTTCTGCACTAGCTGCAGTTGGCAGAGGATCCCTCCATTGATCCCAAAGTACAGATCATTACAATAGTCCAGCCTGGAAGTCACAAAGGCATGTACTAATGATGGCAAGTCCTCTGGAATCAGGGATTTAAACATAGAAACATAGACTTTGATGGCAGATAAGGACCTCTTGGCCCTCCTAGTCTGCCCATTTCCCTACCTATTGGATAAGCTGCAGAGCCTAGTTAACCAGCAGCCTACTTCTTCCTACCCCCCACCAGAATTGCTTTGTCTGTCCCATGCATTCTTGAATTCCCCCCACTGTTTTTGACCCCATGGCCTCCTCAGGAAGGCCGTTCCATGCATCCACCACCCTCTCCATGAAAAAAATACTTCCTCACATTGCTCCTGAGCCATCCCCCCTTTATCTTCAAATTGTGCCCCCTTGTTCTTGCACATCTCCTTTTCTGAAAGATGCTACCCTCTTGGACGTTGTTGATTCCCTTGAGGTACTTGAAAGTTTCTATCATGCCCCTCTTTCCTTGAGGAAATACATATTAAGATCCTTTTGTCTCTCTTCATATGGCTTCTGGTGCAGACCCTGCACCATTTTAGTTGCTCTCCTATGGACAGCCTCCATCCTGTCTATGTCCTTGCAGAGATGGGGTCTCCAAAACTGCACACAGTACTCCAAATAGGGTCTCACCAACTGTCTGTACAGAAGGATAACAACTTTCTGTTTTCTACTGGTGATGCTATCCTGGTATCCCCACAGCCTACCTTACTGCCTTCTGACATTGCTTGCTTACCTTTGGGTCATCTGATATGACTACCCCCAGGTCTGTTTCCATTTTTGTTGTTGTTAGTACGGCCCCCCCCCCAAATTATGTACTCTTCCTCTGGGTCTTTGTTTCCCAGGTGCATTACTTTGCATTTCTTTGCATTGAATCTAAGCTGCCATACTTTTGACCATTCCTCCAACCTTGCTAAGTTCCTTCTCACCCTTTCCACCCCCCTACCGTGTAGCAACCCTGTTGCAGATCTTTGTGTCGTCTGCAAAGAGCCATACTTTTCCTTCCAGTCCCTCTGCAATGTCGCTTATAAAGACATTAAAAAGGACTGGTCCCAGTACTGAACCCTGTGGTACCCTGCTAGTAACCCCCCTTTCTTCGAAGTGGACTCCATTTACTATTACTCTCTGTGTCCTGTTGTCTAGCCAATTTTTTATCCAGGCCTCACACCCACTCCCAGGCTGGCTAATTTGTTTATTAATCTTTTGTGTGGGACTGTGTCAAATGCCTTGCTAAAGTCTAGGTAGGTCATTCCACAGCCCCTCTCTGGTCTACTACTTTGGTCACCCAGTCAAAGAAATCTATTAGATTTGTGTGACATGACCTTCCCACTGTGACTCCATGCTGCCTTGGGCCATGTGCCCCGCTGGCCTCTAGGTACTCAACAGTTCTTTCTTTCAGAAGTGATTCCATCATTTTCCCTACCACTAAGATCAAACTAACAGGTCTTTAGTTTCCTGCCTCTGCTTTGCTCCCACTCTTGTGAAGTGGAATCGCATCCGCCCTCATCCAGTCCTCGGGTACTACACCATCCTCCCATGATTTGTTAAAAAGGGTAGTCAGTGTTGTCACTAGTTCTCCCCTTAGTTCTTTTAGAATTCTGGGGTGAATCACGTCAGGCCCCATTGCTTTGTCCACCTTCAGTTTTAGGAGTTCTTTCAGAATCCTTTCTTCTGTGAAAGGCATGGTATCAACCCCCCTATCCAGAGTGCTTCTATTGATTGGAATAGGTATCTCCCCCTCCTTTTCTTTTGTGAATACTGAGCAGAAGTATTCGTTCAGTATCCCTGCTTTTTCACTGTCAGCCTCTGCCCACCCATCCTCCCCTTTATTAAGCCTCACTATCCCTCCCTTGCACTTTCTTCACTCCCTAATGTACCTATAAAAGGATCTTCCTGGACATAAAGTCTCCAACATTCATTCACACTAGTGGGACTACACCGGAAGTGCTAGGACCCAGCAGGAGCCAGAAATCTTCAGAAGGGCCGGCACCTAGGTAGGGCCATGAGGTAGCAGCACCGTGAGTTCGGCTCACGCCGTATAGGCTACCTGGCGTCGACCCTCCAATCACTTCAGTTCTTTTTTTCCTACCGTAAAGTGCGCTTCAGTGACAATAACGCTCGCCCACCAGGAGTCAAACTTTCACGTCTATATGACAGCAGCTGTAGTCTTTCAGTTTCGATTAGTTTTATTATTTCTTGTCAGTTTAAAAGAACAATAAATAGTAATTTTTATTAAGTAAATTTTTCATCAGAAGAAGTTTTCAGCCCTCCTTAGACGGAGTCGCCATGAACGGGCAGTAGACGGTAGGAGACTTGCATGAAAGCTGTCATTGTTGGCAGGTTGGTCTGGAACCGCCGCCCTCTGCGGATGGGGGGTCTGACTGTGGGCAGTCCAGTGCTCGGGGCGATGGGTGGTCTTCCCAAAAGTACAAAAAGAAGCGGTCCCATTCTCCATTCTTGTCGAGGACTCAGCACCGTTCGGCCTCGAGTTCTTCAGCCTCCTGGTCAAAAAAGAAATGGCACTGCTCAAGGTCGGCTTCTGGTACGTCTGCGCATCAATCGTCAGTTACCGTCGACAGGGGCCAGACTCCGTCCCTTCCGGGGTCTTCTCCAGCTTCTGTTTCTGGTAACCGGTATCCTTGACTCTGGAGTCCCTCCCCTGCCTGCTGGGGGGTCCTCCGGTGAGCAGTTTCACCATTGGGCCACTCTTATGGAGGAATGGGTTGAGTGGTTGTCCTGTCTGCCCGAGCCAGCGAGTCCATCGCCGGGGCCTTTGGGCTTTTCGGTTTCAGACTTACTGGCAGGGCGGTTGGGGCTTCGGTGCCGTCAATGCCGTGCTCTGGTGTTTATCCCCCTCATACGGCTGTGGCACAGGGGTCTACACTGGTGCATTTATCTCCTGCTGAATTTCTTCATCTTTCGTCAGTGAATCAGGGAGTTGAAAACCTCTGGCTTGGCTCCACTGGTGCCGGCGCCGCGCTCAGCACTGTGTCCTGTGCCGGCGCCACCTATGTTTTTGGCGGCGCCTGCTGTTACTGTGCCAGGAGCGCCTGCAGTGCTACATGCGACACTGAGGTTTTCGACTCTGACTCATGGAGCCCCTCCTCCTTCTTTTCCTCCCTTTACTATCTGTACAGTCCCTTTGGGACTAGTAGGAGATGATATTGAGCCTGAGCCTGATCTTCGATTGGAGGATGACTTTGACGACGATTCCTCCCTAGGGGTAGTGAATAATCCTACTCTTACAGCAGAGCCTCTGGTCGAGGACCTTTCTTTTAAGTCCCTGCTTAGAAACGTGAATACCACTCTCTCTCTCTCCAGACTTCGGAGATTGATCCTGGGAAATTGCTGCGTCTGCAGTACCTGCACATTCTGGACATTCCTGTGGAATTGCCCCCCCCAGTGCAACCCTCTTTTGAGACTCACAAATGATGTGGGATAATCTGGTGCGTATTCCCTCTGTGGCTAAGTCCATAGACAGAAAATATGCCCCGTCCAAGGATCGACCCAGTCTGGTCTTGCAAGCCTTTTCTGATGCCATAGTTGTCCTGGCAGAGAATGACATAGCCGTTTTTCCGCAAGAATCTATGGCACATCCGATAAACAAGGAATCTCGCAAAATCGACACTTTGGGAAAGCGAGTCTTTGCTGCTTCCACCCTGAGCATGTGCATTGCTAGCTACCAGGGCTACTTCTCTCAGTATGAATATATACTCTGGCATTCACTTAAGGCCATGGTAGAAGCTCTCCCAGATTCGGACGTTAACACAGAGCTTCTTCAAACCATTACTAGAGGCATTGAATCCAATAATCAGCAGCTTAAAATGGCCATAGATGCCTTTGACACTGCCTTCAGAGCAGTGGCGGCTGGTATTTGCACTCATCGCCACTCTTGGTTGCGCACCTCGGGGTTCACAAATGATGCCCAACAGAGGGTTATGGCTTTGCCTTTTGATGGTACGTACCTGTTTGGTCCTTTTTATTTTATTTATTTTTTTAACCAGTAGAGACATACTAAGCTGAAACTTGTTTACAGGTGCGACCTCAGGTTGAGCAGGTGCTAGAGGCCACACAGAAGACTAGAACGGCCATCAAAACAGCCAGACCACCATCCACAGTCCCTCAAAAGGGCATGAACCAGCGTCAGTTTCATAACCGTCAGTCCTTTAGTGGTAAAAGCAGAGAGGGGGCTTTAACAGAAACCAAACCCCTCAACCGCAAAAGAAAATGTAGCAGAAGGCACAGGGCCACAAAGTGCCTAGTGCCACCCTCTGAGATCCCGGCCCAAGTCACACCTCAGCTGTCTGAGGGGGACACTTCCTTGGCAGTAGGAGGGCGTCTGACTCAGTTTTACGATCAGTGGAAGTCAGTCACATCAGACAAGTGGGTGCTCAGAATAATCCACGAAGGGTACTCTAAATCTTTCAGAAACCCCTCCGGATCATCTACCCAAACACAGCCTAAGCTGTCTGTCTCTGTAAAACCTTCTTGCTTCCGAGATTCAAAGCCTTCTAAACAACAGGGCAGTGGAGGTAGTCCCGCTGGATCTCGGAACACAGTTTTCTACTCCCATTAGTTCCAAAGAAAACAGGCATCATGCACCCTATTCTCGATCTCAGGAAGTTAAACAAATTCCTTTACAAGGAAAAGTTCAAGATGTTATCACTCGGTACACTTTTACCTCCGATTCATCAAAACGATTTTCTAGCTTCCCTGGACATGTAGAATGCCTATCAACATGTACTCATACACCCAAACCACCCCAAATACCTCAGATTCGTGGCATTGGGTCAACACTACAGTTCAGAGTCCTGCCCTTTGGGTATCCTCGGTGCCTCAAGTTTTTACAGTGTGCTTTGCAGTTCTCGCAGCGCATCTCAGGAAGTTCGGAATTCAGGTGTTCCCATATCTGGACAATTGGCTTCTGGCAAGTCCCGCCAGACAAGAGACTCAGAAACCCGCAGCTATGGCTTCCAAATTCTTCACGTTCATGGGAGTCCTGCTAAACTTGGGAAAGTCACAGCTACAGCCCTCCCAATGGCTCCTTTTCATAGGAGCTCTTCTAGATACCCCCAGCATAAAAGCCTTTCTTCCAGAGGACAGAAGGAGCGACATCCTCCAGATGGCCCACTTCATCAGAGAGAATGACTCGGTCCGAGCTCTCTTGATGCAGCGGACGCTGGGTCTCATGGCATCCTCATTGTTTACTGTGCCTCTGACTCGCCTTCACATGAGAACTACTTAGTGGATGCTCAGTACTCAGTGGTCATCGACCACGCACCCACAGCCCTTTCACATCAAGGTGACAGAACCGCTGAAATGGTCGCTCACCAGGTGGATTCAGGAGCACAACCTTTGGCACGGTTGTCTCTTCGCCCCTCTAGATCCCCAGATCTCCATCACCATGGATGTGTCCCTACTGGAATGGGGAGCTCACTGTCAGGATCTCCACACCCAGGGTCGCTGGAGTCAGGATGAGTCTCAGCTTCACATAAATGTTCCAGAAATGAGAGCAGTCCTATACGCAGTCCAAGCCTTGAAGGCCATATTCTGTCACAAGATCAATCTCCTTCAAACAGACAACAAAGCAGTGATGTACTACATCAGCAAGCAGGGCAGAGCACACTCTTACCCTTTATGCAGGGAAACGATGAGAGTGTGGGAATGGTGCCTGGAGCACAAAGCTCTGATCCAGGCGGTCTTCCTGCCAGGAGTACAGAACGATCTGGTGGATCATCTCAGCAGAACGGAGACAGACCCTCATGAGTGGTCTCTTGATACAAACGTCATGCAAGCACTCTTCGAAGAGTGGGGATCTCCAGACCTGGACCTTTCTGCGTCCCCACTCAACGTAAAACTGCCTCTCTACTGCTCCAGTAATCAAGGACTTGACATTTTTTGCCAGGATGCATTCAGACTGCGGTGGACAAGACGCTGTCTGTACACATTTCCTCCTCTTCCCCTGGTTCAGAGGGTGCTGCTCAAACTGGAGGCGCAGGGGGTCAGAATGATCCTCATTACCCCATTCTGACCTCGTCAGATCTGGTTTCCATTAATCAACAGATTGTCGGAAACTTCCCCCGAGACAGCTTCCAGTGCATACGAACGAACCTGCTGACCCAGGGCCCTGTGGTCCATCCTAACCTGAAGTCCCTTCACCTCCATGCCTGGATCCTGAAGAGATACAGGTGAACAGGTTTAACGTTTCATATAGGGTCTCAGATATTCTGTTAGCTGCATGCAAACCAGCTACTCAAAAAACTTACATGGCTAAGTAGAAGCGGTTCTCCATCTGGTGTGCAAATTCCTCCTGGAATCCTTTTTCCTGCCCACCAAACAAGGTCCTAGAATATCTTCTGGATCTCTCAAACACAGGCCCTTAATACTTGACGATTAAGGTTCACCTTTGCGCGATCTCAGCGTACCATGAGCCTGTGAACTCCGTGTCTCTGGCTCAGCTTCCTGTGGTCAAGCAGTTTCTTAAGGGCATTCTGTATACTAGGCCACCGGTCAGATAACCGGTAGCAGCCTGGGACATTAACTTTGTGCTAGACATGCTCACTCATAAACCTTTCGAGCCCCTAGCTACTTGTGAGCTGAAGTTTCTGCCTTGGAAGACAACCTTTCTTGTAGCCATCACTTTTGCCCGCAGAGTGTCTGAAATACATGCTTTGGTCACAAAACCTCCGTATACTGTATTTCACAAACACAAGGTGGTTCTTAGGACCCACTCTAAGTTTCTACCCAAGGCTGTCTCAGAATTCCATTTGAATCAGCCCTTGGTCCTTCCAACCTACTTCGCAAACATCCAGAATGAGGGAGAGCGTACTCAGCATTCTCTGGATGTGAAGAGAGCTTTGTGGTTCTCCTTAGACAGAACTAAAGAAATCCGCACGTCAAAACAACTGTTTGCCATGCGGCCCGGTGGCGCTGAGGGTTGAGGCACTGGACGCCACACCTCGCGCCATGCTGGCAACCCAGGTTCGGGAACAAGCCCGGGCTGCTGGGAGTCGGCGGGGGGGGAAGAGATTAAGTGTCCGTAGGACTGCTTTCTCTTCCCGGGGAGGGTTGTGGGGAAGCGATCGCTCCTGGAGCGGCCTCTGGCAGTGGTCAGAGGCGCCTAGCATAGCGACACTGCACGTACAAGGGGCGGAGTTAAGACATAACGTTGCCTTGCTAAGCTGCACTCCGAGGGGTAGGAACTACACAAAAATAGAGAAAAAAAAGCACTCCTGGGGATAGATGAAGGCGCCTCGGCCTCCTAGCCCACACTTCCAACCCCGGACTGACCTCCTCTCCATGAGGGCCGACTCGTGTGCCCAGCACTTTGCCCTATAGATAGAATGCCCTGGGTGGATAGGGTGGTCCTACCTCCGGAGGGTTCAGACCCAGAGGTGGTGCTGGGTTACATGAGAGGAGAGGCCTAGAAATCACGGGGGGAGGTAGAGGCTGGGAACCCCCGAGGATGCCGGAAGGAGTTCTCCAGGCAGTGGAGATAAATAAAGTCTAAAAAAAAAAACAAAACTGTTTGTCTCATTTAGCACAGCCCAGCTGGGTCAGCTTATTGCTATCAGATGCATTTCAGCATGGCTAGTGGCATGCGTTTGTCAGTGCTACTCCAAGGCACAGGTGAAGCTGGAAGGCAGAATATACACTCATTCTACCAGAGCAGTTGTGGCATCTCTGGCAGAAATCCAGAACGTGCACATTGCAGACATTTGCAGTGTGGCCACTTAGAGCTCCATGCACACTTTCGTAAAGCACTATGCTTTGGATGTCCATGCCAGGCAGCATCAATCCTTTGGCAGGACAATCCTTAATGGACTTCTGTCCTAAGTGAGCTCATCTCTCCTGCCATCCATCTCGGGGGGGGGATTATTTTAGCTCGGTATTCTCCCATTAGTGTGAATGAGTGGTGGAGACTTTATGTCCAGGAAGATATGGAAATTACATACCTACTGTAATTCTTGATCTTCTTGGACGAAGTCTCCATCACTCATTCACACACCCACCCTCCATCCCCCGAGCTCACTCATCCTGTTTTTGGTCTTCAACCCCCTCGTTGTTGGGCTGCAAAGACTCTGTTGAGTTGACCCTTCTTACATGGGTCATTCGGACTATCTTATGTCCAACATAGGTTAGTTTCACTAGGTTAGTTCACGCTGCACCTCCTCAGTAAAAAGGTACTGGGGCGGTTGGAGGTCAGCCAGGTAACCTATACGTGAGCTGAGCTTCAGGTGCCCTTCGCGGCCCTATCTAGGCGCCGGCACTTTGAAGATTTTGGCTTTCGCTGGGTCTTAGTAGCCCATGTAGTCCCATTAGTGTGAATGAGTGGTGGAGACTTCGTCCAAAAGATCAAGAATCACGGTAGGTACGTAATTTCCATTTTATCCCTTCTTAACTGAATTGGCCATCTTTTCCTTGGTTTGAGCCTTTGCTATTCTGACTGTCTTCCTGCTTCCTTCTGCTTTAACTGGTAAAGTTCTCTGTCCTGCTTCTTCTGTGTTTCCTTATACTTCCTGAATGCAGTCTTTTTCTCCCTAACCTTCCCTGCCACCTCTTTTGAGAATCATAGTGTTTTTTTTCCTTCGTTTTGATTTATTTGCTTCACACAAAGGTTTGTTGCTTCTATGATGGCAGTTTTGATGTTTCCCCATTGTTCCTCCACCCCTCCTCCTTACCCATTTGCTAGTGCACTCCTTATGCACTCTCACATTTTGCTAAAGGCAGCCCTCCTAAGGTCCAATACCCTCACTTTTGTGTGGTTTGACTCTACAGATGTGTTTATCGTGAACCACACTGTTTGGTGGTCACTTGTTCCCAGATGGCTACCCACTTCTAAATCTGAGATCCTCTCTCCATCCCCGTTTGAGAGTACTAGGTCTAAGATTGTTGCCTCCTGAGTGGATTCCAACACTAGCCATCTGAGGCATGCCCCCTGTAGGGCATCTAGAATGACTCTGCTCGTGGATGTGGCCGCTGCAAAGGTGCTCCATTTAACATCTGGCATATTCAGCCCCCCCCATCAACAATATGTCCCTTTTTTGCTGCCATTCTAAGGATGCCTTCTACCATTTCCTTGTCCATTTCCTCCCCCTGAGATGGGGGTCTGTATACAACCCCTGTGCAGATTGTAGTGCCATTTCCTGTCTCCAGGGTGACCCAGAGTGTCGCCTCTCCTCCCTGTTTACCCTTTAGTTCCATTGCTTTGACCCCTTCCCTTACTTAGAGAGCTACTCCTCCTCCTCCTCCTCCTCTTTTACCCTCCCTGTCCCTCCTGTAGATTGTGTACCCTGGTATGTTGACATCCCAGTCATGGTTCTCTGTGTACCATGTTTCTGTGACTGCCACAATATCCAGGCATCCCTTTTCCATCAAGGCCACTAGTTCAGGGAGCTTGTTACACAGACTATGGGCATTGGTTCTCATCGCCCTCCATTTTTTGATGGCCTTACCCCTTTTAGGCCCATCCCTGTCCTTACTGCCTTTTTCTGGATTTACCCCTGTCCTGCTCCCTATTGACTTCTCTACCTTTGTGTCTACTTCACTAACTACCCTTTTTGTGGTGGGGGGGGGGGCTGGGATTTCCCTGCTCATTTTCAGTGCCTCCCCCCTTGGCTAATTTAAATGCTTGCCGGTGAATCATTTAAACCTATTACCTAGGATCCTGGTTCCCCTCCTGGACAGATGCAGACCATCGCACCAGTATAGGTCTGTATCTCTCCAGGTGGACACCCAGTCCACCACTGAAGCCAAAACCCTGAGCTCTGTACCAGTTTTTCAGCCATTGATTAAATCTCATGATGTGGAGCACCCTAGCCTCACCCATGCTATAGACAGGCAGCACCTCTGAGAAAGTTACCGAGTATGCTACTTGTCTAAGGCCCCTTCCCAACTCCACAAACTCCTCCTGCACTGCTCTGATCCCATTCCCGGCCAGGTCATTTGTCCATAGGTGGACAATGACATCCAGATCCCTCCCACGTGCATCTGCTCCCACGATCCTGAGGATTCACTCCCTGTCACTCCAAGCCATGGCGCCAGGCAGGCACCTTACCTCCCTCCTCCAGTTCATCCCCCTCTAACAATTGAGTCCCCCATCAAGAGTTGTTTCCTTCCCTGTGGGGTCCCGTGCCACCCTCCTGTGGGTCTCCTTTGTGAAGGTTCCCAGCATCATCCTTGGTCTCCACTGCGGGTGCCTCCATAGAAGACCCACGCTCTGCCAGAATGGCATATGAATTATGGAGAGGTACAACTGGTGGGGGTGCACCTCGGTTCCACCGCCCTCACCCTCCCCGAGCCCACCGTGGTCCAACCTCTTCTCTTTCTTGGCAACCTCTGAGGCAGTGGCGGTGGCCGTGGTGGTCCCTGGGTGGGAGAGAAGGTCCCCCGAATCCTGGCCAACTCAGCCTGGAGACGAGCAACCTCCTCCCTCAGCCCAGAGAGGTGCCTGCAGATGGAACAACACCGCATACTCCAGAACATCTCCCGGAAGACTGCCACTCCACTGCACTGCACCATTCCCATCTTATTTGTGGCTCCTCGACTGTTGTTTTGTATGCTTACTCTTTCCTCGCTGTTTTACTTTTTTTTTTTTTTCCTTTAATTCAGGTGACATTCCTTAAATGGTAGAACCTACTTTTGACAACAGACGAAACCTGGGCTTCCAGGGTCAGCCTGTTGTCAAGGATAACACCCAGATTTCTCACCCTGGGGGAAGCCGTCAGTGGAGTGAACCCCAGGACCAAACCGGTTGCCACTCCGGAGGCATCCCCATCACGCCATCAACCAGACTCAGTCACTAGTACCTCTGTCTTGTCGGGGTTCAGCCTCGGCCAGTTTGAGGGCATCCAGTCCTGAATCTTGGCCAGATATTTATTAATCACTTCAATGGCATCTTCAGCTCCGGAAGCAAATGACATATACAACTGAGTATCATCTATATAGCAGTGAAAACCCAGACTGTATTTTCTAATGAGCTTTCCCAGGGGCAGCATGTACACCGCAAACAACATTGGCGAAAGGATTGAGCCTTGACGCACTCCACACGGCAGGGGCTTTGAGGAGGAGAAATTCCCCATCACCACTCATTGCCTCTTGTCAGAGAGATAGGATTCAAACCACTTGATGACTGTTCCGGTGAGTCCACTGTACACTCTAAAGAAATCCAATAGCACAATGTGGTCCAACGCTGATGAGAGATCAAGGAGGACGAGAACTGACCGTTCTAGGGACGTGGATATGTTGAACTTACTTCGAGAAACAGCTCTTGCAGCAGGTTACACCATTAGGACTGAAGCCGGCAGACGCCAGAACCCCACGGAAATTTTCTAGCTAGCAGTATTCAGCGGGGACCTGACCGCGTCAGGCATAGTATATAAGGGGCGGTCCCCAGAACTCTAGTTTTTTCCCCCGTCACTGCCAGAATCGGGCTCTCGGTCTCTACCTAGCGCACGACGACTTAGAACTTCCAGAGTTTCTACACAACTAATGTCCCCTCCAACTCCTTCATTGGAGGGTCACCTTTCTAAGTGTGCCTGCAGAAAACAGATCCCTTTCAAAGATCCTCATTCCTCCTGTGTGCAGTGTTTAGGCCCGGACCACAATACCAAGGCCTGCACCTTTTGCCAAGGGTTCAACAGCCCTACCAGGATCTGCCATCAGAAGGCACTTCAGCCTTACCTTCTAGAGGAAAAACTCAGCAGGATGGACAGAGAACCTTCCTCCAGGGGCGATTCTTCCTCCAAGGTCCACAAGCACTGAGATAAGCACCGGGAGAAGGCAAGGTCCAGATCCCCGAACCGGGCCTTGGATTCGCGGAGCTCAGGCTCCACCCGATTGAACCGCTCTCCCTCCAGGGCTAGGCCTCAGCCCCCTCCGGTCAAGGTACGAGCTTCTAGCGGTTCTTTGACTCTTCAGCCCATTAAGACCTCCAGGTCCTCTGCTCCCTCTTCTCCCTCTCGGGCCTCTTCAGAGTCCTCTGAACGCCACAAGTCTTCCTCTTCCACCCGACGTCGGGACCCTGACTCCAGGTCAGTCTCCCAGCCCCCTAGGGGCCCGGATCCTCCACCCAGGAAGACTGAGGACCTGACGTCCCTCAAGCGGACGTTGGACCCGACGTCGGCCAAACACCTGAAGTCAGCCAGGAGTTTGCTGGAGCCAAGAACATTGGCCAAGCACCAGACACCAGCCAGGCGTTTAACGGACCTGAGGTCATCGGCCAAGCGACCGACATCGGCCTCACCAGAGCTGAAGACCGCCCCCCAGTCACCGGTAGACACCGGTCACAGGGACTCTATGGAGGAGGACACCGCGTTGCTCGAAGACCAGGCAGGCGACACAGAGGATGCTGGTCTTCTGAGGGCACCTTCGCCCAACCCGGAGACACCCGAGGACCCGACGCCCGACCCCGGCGACAGACCACCAGCGCCAGGCCCGTCGTCGGGCATGAACATTCAAGAAGTAAAGGAACTCTTTACTTTCTGGTGGGACACCATCCGCAAAGACATGTTCCCAGTGAAACCTCCTCCTCCCACTCCTTCACCTCCTATGCCCCCTCCTCTACCACAGGGGCCAGCAGGACTACCACCAACCCCCAAGGAGCAGACTCCACCTCCTAGGGTAGATCCCAGGATCGGAGAAGGCCTCCTTCAAGATCTCCATCAGGGTCTCCCAGCTCCAAGCGACACAGACGTCGGCGGTATACTCCGTCGGTGGAGGACTCCAGATCGGATACCTCGGATTACTCCAGATCTCCTTCTCCACTCAGCATCTCATCACCTAACCCACATGACCTTCCCAGGTCTCCTCCGGATGACCCCTCTTTCTCTGAGATCATGAGGTATATCCAGGACAACATGGGGTGGGATGCTGAAGACCTCGACCCTGAAAGACAGCGCCTTGCCCGTTATCTTTGGCAGAAAGACCCAAAGCCTGTGGTAATGCCACCCTTGGTGGACACCTTCGCGGACGTCACCAAGGCTGTGTGGAACCATCCGCACTCCACTCCTGCAGTGCAGAAGAAGGCTGACCGCCTGTACAAGGCCCCGAGAGAGGACCAGTACTTGGCTCAACAACCTCTGGCAGATTCCCTGGTCATTACGGCCTCACATGACTGGTCCCAAAGACCGCAACACATGAGCACACAGCCACCGGACCAGGAATCCAAGCAACTGGACGCCCTGGGGAGACGCATGTATGCGGCCGCTACATGCTTTATCAGGTCCCTGAACTACCTAACCCACATGGTACAGTTTCAGAACGCCCTATGGGAACAGGGTCAGGACCTGCTCGATAAACTTCCGGGTGGCAAGCAGAAGGCGGAGCTCCTAAACCTTCTCCGCACAGAGTCTGATGTGGGGACCCAGGTACTACGAGCCATATATGATTCCGAGGACTTTTCCGCCAGAGCTGCAGCCTCGGGCGTCTGTCTCCGGCGACACTCTTGGCTTGTTGTCTCCGGCTTCACCCCGGATGTACAGAAGAACATTCTTGATGTCCCCTACAATGGCGAAGTACTTTTTGGTGAACCCTCGGAGAAGGTGATCACCAAACTTCAGGACGCTAGGAAGGCAGTCAGGTCCGTACAGGCCATGTACAGATCCAGGCCTGGTTCCTTTCGTAGGAACCAGAGTCGACTTCGCAGCTGGCAACGAAGACAACAGCCACGTTCCGGCCAGCAACAAAGGGGCACCTTTCAGCGAAAAGCCCAGGCCAAGTCGTCCCCAGGCAGAGCCCAATGCTATACTAAACCGGCCCAGCCTGCAGGGACCAGTGCTGCCACAGCATGACTCCTTCCCGGCCTCCACCCCTCCTCTGGATCAGCGGGCACAAAAGGTCGGGGGTCGCATCACTCGCCAATTTTCAGGGTGGCAGTCAATTACCACTGACCGGTGGGTTCTCCAATTGGTCAAGAAGGGCCATTTCTTAGAATTTCTCGACCACCCACCGGTAAGACCTCCCCTGCTTTCCCGTTAATGGGGTCAGCACGCTCTGCTTATACAGCAGGAGGTGCTCACGCTCCTGGAAAAAGAAGCAATACAGCACGTTCCACGGAACCAGAGGGACGCAGGACATTATTCTCACTTCTTTCTGGTTCCCAAGAAAACAGGGGACCTCTGTCCGATACTGGAACTCAGCGACCTCAACGAGTTGGTCCTGTACAAGCGCTTCTGCACGGTGACCCTCCCAGGTCTGATTCCCATGCTCAAGCAGGGTGCCTTTCTAGCGTCTTTGGACATGCAGGACGCCTACCTGCATATACCCATCGCTTGAGCGCACAGGAAGTTTCTGCGCTTTGAGTTCCATGGCCACCATTATCAGTTCCGAGCCCTCCCTTTCGGACTGTCATCGGCACCTCGGGTATTCACGAAGTGTATGGCGGTCGTAGCAGCGACTCTGAGGAGGCAAGGCCACTACGTGTTCCCCTACCTGGATGACTGGCTCCTCATGGCGCCCTCTCAGGAGGTCTTGATGTCCGCCATTCATTTTACTCAGTCTCTGTTCGAGACGCTGGGCATCTTGATCAATCAAGAGAAGTCACGTCTGGTTCCGTCTCAGACTCTGCAGTTCATAGGCGCAGTTCTGGACACCGTCCAAGGGAAAGCCTTTCTTCCCCAGGACAGAGCGGAACACATCAGATCCCTCATCAGGGACATTTCGGCAAAGAAGAATGTTCCTGCCAGATTGGTCCTTTGCCTGCTCGGACACATGGCTGCGGCCATTGCAACAGTCCCACTTGCTCGTCTCCATATGCAGGTCACCCAGTGGATGTTATGAGTCCAATGGGATCAAAAGCAAGATCATCCGCGGCTTCCAATCCAAATCACAAAAAACGTAATCTGGGATTGGCAATGGTGGCTAGATCCGAAGAATCTATCGGCAGGGGTTCCCTTCATTGTGCCGTCTCCGATTGTGACACTCTCCACAGACGCCTCAGGGCTCGGATGGGGAGCACACCTCAACGGTGTCCAGTCTCAGGGCCTGTGGACAGCTCAAGAGACTCATCTCCACATAAACATCCTGCAAATGAGAGCAGTTCTTTACGCCCCGCAGGCCTTCCAGTCGGAGATTCCACTGGGTACCCTTCTGTTACAAACAGACAATTCCGCGGTGAGGTATTACCTCAACAAACAAGGAGGTACCCATTCCTACCCACTTTGCTGGGAGGCTGTGAGGGTGTGGGATTGGGCTTTGCAACATGGCACAAACCTCATTGTTGTTCATGTTCCAGGAGTGGACAACGTCATTGCAGACGGCCTGAAACGCCCTCAGGCCAGAGTCCACGAGTGGGAACTACTCCATGAGGTAGTAGAGGATCTGTTTCACAGATGGGGTACACCAGAGTTAGACCTTTTCGCGTCCCCATCCAACGCAAAACTGCCCAATTTTTGCTCACAAGATCCAGGGCCTGGTGTTTTATGGCGAGAAACGTTGTCCCTCTCCTGGGCGGGCAGATTCCTCTATGTCTTCCCCCCTTTCCGTTGATCCAGAGGGTTCTTCTGAAACTTCGCAGAGAGCAAGCGACGCTGATACTCATCGTGCCGTTCTGGCCCAGACAGATCTGGTTCCCTCTACTACATCAGTTATCCCGGGAACCTCCAGTGCCTCTGCCAATCAGCTCTCCCTTGTTGTCTCAGGAGGAGGACTCCTTGGTCCATCCGGACCCTCGTTCGTTGAGCCTGCACACTTGGCTCCTAGAGACATAGCCATTTTGCGACATGGGGTCTCGCAAGAAGTAGCTAATGTCCTGGTGGCCGCAAGAAAACTGGCCACTTATGCCATGAAATGGTGCCGTTTTTGCTTATGGGCTCAAGCACAGGGGTTTTCGCCTCTAGACTGTCCAGAAAAGTCGGTCTTGGACTACCTCCTGTCTCTTTTTCAGACAGGCTTGGCCTACTCCTCGATCAAAGTACACCTCTGTGCTATATCAGCTTATCATTGTCCTATAGGCCAATGCACCATATCCCAGTTGGACACGGCACGAGCCTTCCTGAGAGG
This sequence comes from Neoceratodus forsteri, assembly GCA_016271365.2. Classification (NCBI taxonomy): domain Eukaryota; kingdom Metazoa; phylum Chordata; order Ceratodontiformes; family Ceratodontidae; genus Neoceratodus; species Neoceratodus forsteri. The sequence goes on from CM028131.1 coordinate 1,340,090,597, forward strand.
TATTCTCCACCTTAGACCTCCAATTAAGGACCTAATTCCGCCATGGGATCTACCCCTTGAGCCAGTCGCGGATTATGAGCTACGTCTTCTCACTTGGAAGACGTTGTTTTTAGTTGCTGTTACTTTGGCCAGAAGAATTTCTGAACTCCATGCACTTATGTGCAAAGAGCCTTATTTGTTTTTTCACCAAGACAGGGTATCCCTACGGACTAATCCCAAATTTCTGCCTAAGGTGGTCTCAGCTCTCACTCTCAATCAGGATATCGATCTACCAGTGTACTTCCCAAACTATTTGAATCGAGGAGAGGCCCTGTTGCACACCCTAGATGTGCATAGGTGTCTCCGATACTATCTGAAAAGAACCAAACACCACCGAAAATCGGACCAGCTTTTTGTCTCCTTTGCCCACAGGATGAAGGGAGCTCCTGTTTCCAAACAGTCGCTGTCCAGGTGGCTCATTCAGTGGATCATGTTCTGTTACCAGAAGCGCAGTAAACCCTTACCGGGTGCGGTTAAGGGTCATTCCACAAGGGGGTGGCTACCTCCTTTGCGGCCCTTAAGAATGTGTCCACCTCGGCCATCTGTGCCGCTGCTACTTGGAGTTCCATGCACACTTTCATCAGGCATTACAGCCTGGATATTGCTTCGAGGCAAAGAGCAGGTTTTGGTCTAGCAGTCCTTCAAGGACTTCTGTCCTAGGCTTTGGTTTCATTAAATATTTCTACCTTCCCTCCTCCCAATGGTGTGGGATTTCCATGATTGCTTGGGAATCAGTCCTAATGATGTAACCTGCTGCAAGAGCTGTTTCTTGAAGTAAGATAGTACAGTTACGTAAGAACTTACCGTAACAGTAGATCTTCGAGAACAGCTCTTGCAGCAGGTATTTTCCCTCCCACCATCCCCACTGGAGGTAGATTCTAGTTTCAACATCCTTCTCCAAGGATCAGGTGTCTCAACATCTCTCTGACTGCCATTTGATGGCGGATCCTCAGTCTCCTCTTCTGATGTCATCCAGCCAGGAGTCTCCGGAGGAGAACTGGGGATTCTGGGGACCGCCTTATATACTATGCCTGACATCGTAGGGCGCCCCGCTGATTACTGCTAGCTAGAAAATTTCCATGGGGTCCTGCCCGTCAGGCTTCAGTCCTAATGGTGTAACCTGCTGCAGGAGCTGTTCTCAAGATCTACTGTTACAGTAAGTTCTTACGTAACTGTACTTTCAATCCACACTTACTGGCAGGTTCCTTGCGCTTTAAATCTTGCGGGAAGGTCTTCAAGCTGGCTCCTCCCACCCACCCAGGTGGTAAAACTATCGACTCCGCCCCATGGCCCAGATCTAGCCTGCTGGAAGCCAGGTTGCGTGTTGAAGCCGGGGAGGTCGGATGGCTTGTGTGGATGAACAACATAGACCACTCCTGTTACAGGTGAGTAACCTGTATTTCTCCTCTATCTCTCGCCCTGAGGAGGTCATTTTGTACCTGAACTAGTGCCGTCTCTGTGCTATGCCTAGCTCTGAAACCGGACTGGAAGGACTCATAGATGTCAAAGGCCAAGTGGTGTGTCTCGAGCTGCAGAGCCACTACTTTCTTGACAATCTTCCCTAAAAATGGGAGGTTGGAGATATAGGTCTGTAATTGCCAGGAACGTCAGGGATGAAACAATGGTTTCCTCAGAAGAGGGAGCTTCCCTACGCCTTCTTCAAGGCATCAGGAAAGCACCCTCAGCTAGCGAGCACCGGACTATCCTGGCAAACACCGGACCAATTGCCTCGGCTCCTCCCACTAAGAGACGAATCGTCCAGAGTCCAGTTCCCAACATGAGGGCCATGGCTTCAAAGTCACCCCAATGACATCAGCCACTTCAACCGGCCAAAACTCCCCTCAGGCAGTAGGAGTGCCTCTGCTCAGACCAGGCCAACCACTGCAGGACAGATTTTGTCCCATTGGAGAGATCTCAGCCTCAATGGAAGACACCTTGTCTGAGAAGAACAGAGCAAATTCTTCGCCCAACATGACTGAAAATGCTCCTTTCAGATGTAGGCAGACTGAACGTAATAGTCTATCCACAATCCGAAATAGCTGAGCTGGTCTGTTCTTCCTAGCAGCAATCTCCTGGACAGGAGCTCTGCCTTCTTATGGTTGATTGCCCCCTGATAATCATTATAATGATTTCTCATGGCCAGTCTCTTCTCCATGAAGTGGGTCCTCCGCCAGCCTCACTCCATCTTTTGACCCTTAGTCTTCATCTCCTTGAGAGCCCCATCAAACCATGGGGGGTCTCAAGCGAGAAGATATGAGTCATATACGGACTGGTGTGATGGCATCGAATGCCATGATAACGGCCCCTTTATAGGCCATTACTGCCTCACCCATATCAGTCGCACATGCAGCACTCACACCAGAAAAGTCTACTACTGCCAAGAGTCCCTCTGGTGACAGTCCCCTTAAAGGGTGGCAGCAAATCATCTCAATGTGGGGGGACTATCTGGGGGAAGGGTGTGCCCAGACCGGAACTTCACCATGCAGTGATCGGACCAAACGACCCGATAAGTCTTGATGTCAGTCACATCAAGTCCAAGGTGTGGCCATGTTGGTGGGTTGCAGAGGTAATTACCTGTCTCAGGCCCAGAGATGCCATTGTCTGGAGGAAGTCGTAACCAAAAAGCGAGGATTCGTCGTCAATCCAGACATTGAAATCCCCCAGAATTAACCATCTAGATGACTCCAACACCCTGTCATCGATGAAGTCTGCTACATCCTGCAGGAAATCTCTCGTCTGTCCTGGAGGGTGGTAAATGAGGAGAGGTAGTGGCATACGGATCCCTGCTTCCAGTATGCAAGATCTGATGCCATGGAGCAGAGTTGTAGGATATACTGCCTGGGTGGTGAGTGGAGCTTAGCCTAAAAATGTTACAACAAATGAGCACTTTCAGTGGAGCTGCCAATGTGTGGATGTGAACTACTGTATGTACCACTCCCAGAACTACGGTTACAGGTGAGTAACCTATTTATCTGGCCTTTCTCCATTCTTCCTGTTGTGTTCTAGCACTTTTACATTGGATGGTATTCGCCACTGCCCCTGGGAAACAGTGGACGTCCTTCTCGATTTCAGGTGTAGAAAGCACCATCCCTCCTGTGCCTCTGGCAATAGACTCCCCCTATACCATGGCCCTTTTCCTGATTTGTTTAGGTTTCCCTTCCCTGGTTCATGCCCACTGGCAGGAGCTCCCTTCCCACGAGTGCTGAACCATTTCACCTCCTAGTGTGATTCCAGGGGGCCTCCTCTATTAAGGGTTGAAACTTGTTAGAAGTAGCTACACCTTGCACCTTTGCTCTTCTTTCCCTCCCTCCCAGTTTTAGTCCATTTGTCCTGTTAGACCTCTGGGCCCTCTGTGGCAGTGGAACCTGTATTCCCTATTTGCTGATCACTGAACGTGACACACAAAGAAATGGATTTCCATCCTTGCAGTCTCGAGTTAAGCTAGCAAGATCTGCATCCACCTACAGATGAGGGACTGAACGTGGATCTGGTGCATCCTCCACATCACGACCACTCTGCAGGCTTTGTACTCCCCTCAGTCCCCCATTGGTGTTCTGCCTGCATGATGATGTGTATTGTAGTTACTGATATACTGCGTGGAGATATCACTGACTGCTTACTTTATTTGTACAAAACCCCACTGCAAATAGGGAGGTAGTTATGAGTAACTGGAAACAGGAAGGGAAGCAACTGAGAGACCCTGGTGCTGTGGCAAGATTAATGAACCAAAAAAACATGCAGTGCAGGAATGATGCCAGCAAACACTGTTAGTGCAGCAAAATAGTTTATTGTGCCACTCCGCCCTACCCCTCTCACCTTTTCTCCCCTCTTCTTACCCACTTCCTAGTCTCCCATATTCCCTCACTTCCTCCCCTCTTCCCTCTCCCCTCTCTTCCTTGCTCCCTCTTCTACCCACTCCCTACTACTACCCACCCCCACCTGATCCCCTCTTCTTACCCACTTCCTAGCCTCACATATTCCCTCACTCCCTCCCCCCCATCTCTTCCTTGCTCTTTCTTCTACATACTCCCTACTACCACCCAAGTTTCCCACTCAAAAGTCAGTTGTTGACAAGGGCTTTATGGCTGATTCGCAAAGTCTGTACTTCAGAGTGTCTCTAATTTTAATACCTACTGTAATATTTTGTTTTATGGCATACATTGTACAGTGCCATACAGTGTGATATGTTTGTCCCTGTAATTACGTTGTTATAATGTTTCTGTACGTTGTTTCTATTATCCTGTGTTAATTCTGCTGATGTGGAACCTTTGTAAAAGAGCTTCTAGCTCAAAGGTGTTACAATCCAAGATCTTAATAAATAATAAATATTCTCAAGATAAACACTGAACGTTTGAGCCTGCGCTGTTTGTCAGCAGTGTGATGGGTGCCTTAAATGGGAACAGCACTTAAAGACACAACTACCAATATAAGGTTACATGCAATAACAGTATTAGTGCTCAAATGCAAACAAATTCCTGAAGTGCAAAAACTTGATTACAGTATCTTTAAAAACAGTAGGAAAAGGATTCAGTGCAAAGGCTAAGCATGCTGCAGTGATACAGTATGAAGATATCTCTGAATACCTGCTTTTATTTGTGCAAAGTCCCACTCCAGATAGGGAGGTAGTTACAAGCTGGGTTTGCACAGCATACTTATTCATACCTACTTATGAAGGGTAGACATCTCTTTTGATCATGCGTTACTACGTTTATACACACATGGTTGTATTTCTGTTGCATGTTATGTTGTGGCTGCCCAAATCTCTTTAAAGCATCTTTGGGGTTCTGATGCCCCTTCCATCAGTCCAGAGAATGTATGTCTTGGTGGAGGAGATTGTCTCGGTCAATTAACTGTTAAGTAACTTTCTCTCTTGAACTGGGTTTTCGTAGATGTGTGGTTATGATTGGCATGCCTTATCCCAACATCAAGTCACCAGAGCTGCAGGAGAAGATGGCCTACCTGGATAAAACTATGGTAAGAGATATTCATTCCTCATTAGAAAAATAACTAAGGAGGAAAATGCTCCCTGCATTCATACTTATTTTTATTTATTTGTAATTTTTGACCAGGCAAGGTACACTAAGCTATGATAGTTTGTTTCCAGGTGAGTCTTTGATGGTTGTGTTGCATGGATCTGTTTATTAACAGAGGAAATGTGGCCATGATGCTGGTGAAATGCCCTTACGCGTTTTCGATAAGTGCCATGGGATCTTTCACTTCCACCTGGACAGTGACCTGAGATGGGTAAAAGGGACCTCAGATTAACATCTCATCCCAAGGATTGCACCTCACCAGTGCAGCACCCCTTCCCTACTTCACTACAGTGTCAGTTGTGGCTATTAACCAAGTACTTGGCGTAGAGCTAGAACCCATGATCCTCTGATCTTCCTGCATCAGGGCAAGCGTGCTACCTACTGAAGTGTTGACACTGACCTATTCAGTATTAACAAGGAAAAAAAGGCTACAAATCAAATACTTTACAAATCATAAAAATTCAGGAAATTTAACAGCAAGGTGAGGTATATATACAGAATATTGAATGGCCCTGCTCATCCTTACTAGACTCAGGGACATAGACTTACCATCACTGTAATAAAGGATGTTGGCAGCTACAGTAGCAGCTAGGAAATACAGTATCTTACCATTCCAGTAAAGGTGTGAAGCTCCATCCACTATTCTCATTACCATTTTTTAGTTGTCGAGTGGTGTGGTATAATCGCACTCCAGTGTGCCCTTGTCAGCTGCTGCATAACTGCTACAGTAGCTTGTATAAAAACAACAGACTACAGTGGGATCAGATGCATTCCGTGCACCTCAAAAGGTTATATAATAGGAGATCAAGTGCACAAACTGCAGCACCCTGCAGAAACCGGTACAAAGCAGCAACGTTAGTGTTCTGTGTACTCATATTTTAATTCCAAAAACCGCTTACACGTGTGTCGTTCAGCATAAAAGCAGGCAGTAAAATACAGGTAGAGGAGTGGTTCCCTTACCCCACCATTGATGGTAAACACAGCTATTTCTCAGTCACCACCAATGTGCAAGTTGTGAAGGCAAGCAGGTTTGCTGTTCTGAGAAGCGGGCGGAACAAGGTACAGCCATTTTTCCCAGTAGTCCCATCATCTTTTGAGTTTGCGCATGCGCGTTGAACTCTTTGGGATAGTGACTTTTGAGGGGTGTGACACTGTCTGTCCAGTGCAGAGTGCTCTGCAAGGGGCTCAACAGTATCACACTGATCATCAGCCAGGCTGGTCGTGACGCTGTTTTGCCTGAAGTGGCCTGCACTTAAAAAGAAAAAGCCACACCAATCATGTGGCGGTTTTCTTTCATCTGCAGGTCACCGTGCAGTAAACAGCTGTTTGCGTCACGATCAGCCTGGCAGATGTCTTCGCCACCCCACCTGTCCCTTCCTGGAAGGTGGGAGGAGGCGCTTTCCTCACCTGCCTCCTCCACTTCCCGCTGACTCCTTTTGCTTGTTTTCTCCCACCCATGCAGAGTAGGCCACAGCCTAAGCTCCATACTGCTGGAAGTATACAGTGCCCAAAGGCACTTTCTTTTTTTGAAATCGCAGTTTTTCTCTCCCCCTACACCGGAGACCCACTCAGTCTGGAGACGCCATGAGCATTACCACACTTACTGCCTTACCTGGATCCCCGGTAGACCCCCATGGAGCCGTGGCTGTACCACCCAGGCAGGTATGAGGTGGGGCCTGTACACCCCGAGTATTCCTATTTCGTCGGGTCCTCCGTGGTCAGGCAGGCAGCAGTCATTATGATCTGTGCTCATGCCTTTCCCTCGGTGCTACCGTGTCTTTTTTCCCTGTTCTGGGGAGTGGCATGCGCCCTGACGTCCAGGCGTCTCTGCCGACGTCCACCACTCCCCAACCCTCTCTGTATGCTCTGCCCTTGCTGTGTCTCTGGCTTCCGCCAGAAGCCAGTCAGGTGCCGAGCCAATACCCCCCTTCCTCTCAGGAGAAGAGAGCTGTCCTCCAGATGCTCAGTCCTCTCCCTCCCCGCCTACCCCCGATGGCCCGGGCTTGTTCCTGAACCCCGGTCACCAGCATGGCACGAGGTATGGCGTCCAGCGCCTCAACCCTCAGCGCCACCAGGCCAGCCCCAAAGGCACTTTCACTTTAAGTGCAATCGCGCTAGCAGACCTCCCCCCCCAACCGACATCTGGGTGCTCAATCCTCGTGTCAGCATGTATCCCCCTCCCCTTTAATGTGGCACACGAAAGCCCTCCCCAGTGTGCCAGAAACTACCTCTGGTGTTTCCACCACCGGGATGCCCACTCCCGGTGTCGGGTGTGCCCCCCACGCCCCTATATTCTCAGCCAACCTCGGGGTGCCCAATCCTTAGGTCGGCATTCATCCCCCCGGAGTACTCTCACACACTGGGAGCCCACCCCAGTGTGCCGAAATCCGTGTTATGAATAGTTTACCTGTAAAAAAGAAAACCGTCCCACAACGTATTTTTTTTAAACCTGAAAAACAGAAAACAGTCCCTCGTCGTTCCTGCCGGCCCCCTCCCCCAACCTGCACTCTCCCTCTGCACACCCCACCTCCCTGCACCCCCTCTCACCCATACTTACCTTCAGAGGTCGGGAGCAGTGATCTTCTGTGGACCGGGATCACGTCTGCGCTCTTCAGAAGCCAACCGCAAACTGAAGAAAATCACGGTAAGCCCTATAATGGCAATCAGTGGGGGGTTTCAACTTAGGTCGATATCTCAGCCACTTTTTGGAGTTTTGGCCCCAAATTTTCAACATGGGGTTCTTGGGACCCCACCTCATGACCACTGACACTGTCATTTTGTTTCTCAGTCCCGAAAGGTGATTACGTGGTTGCTGTGTGGAATCACCTTTCGGGACCGATTAATGAAACAACAGTGCCACTGTTCATGGGGTGGGGTCCCAAAAAGCCTATGTTGCAGGTCTGGTGAAAAAACTCCAAAAAATGACTGCAATACGAGTGTTCATTGCGCAGTTTGTATGCAAGCTCGTAACTTTGCCAATTTTTTATATTTTCACTCCAAATTTCCAACATTGCCATTTTTTCGCACCTCCTTATGAACAGTACAGCTGTACTTTTTTGCATCCTGCCTAAAACATGTTTTCTTACCTGTGGCGTAAAATGGTGCAGTCGCTATGCGAAATCAACTTTTGGGACAGATTAATGAAATCATAGTGTCACTGTTCATGAGGGGAGGTCCCAAAAAGGCCATGTTAAAAATTTGATGAACAAATTACAAATAATGACTGCATTACGAGCGTGCGTTACGCAGTTTCTATGCATGCTCGTAACTCCGCCACTTTTTCATATTTTCACTCCGGATTTTCAACATTGCCATTTTTTTACACCTCCTCATGAACAGTACAGATGTCATTTTACACATCCTGCCCAAAATGTATTTTCGCAACTGTTGTGCCGAGCAGCGCATTTGCTGTGTGAAATCACCTTTCGGGATTGAGTAATGAAATGATAGTGCCACTGTTCATGAGGTGGGATCCCAAAAAGCTCATGTTAAAAATTTGGTGCAACAATACCAACAAATGCCTGGGGCATTAGGGTTTCCAGTCATAACACCCCACCCTGTACAGACTGACAGGCGTTGGGGGTGTGGCTTGGAGTCGTCGTCCGTAATGCTCACGCCATTCCACCCCCACCCTGCAGCCACTGACAGGCATCGAGGTGTGCCTTGGGGTCCTCAGCCTTAACTTTCACCCCATTCTTCTATACTGCACCCATCTCAGCTTATTTCCTTATGGAATGGGGTACGTGTAAGGGCCGAAGACCCCAAGGCACACCGTGATACCTGTCAGTGTCTACAGGGTAGTGTGAGGTGGAATGGCGTGAGCGTTCTGGCCGACGATCCGGGGGCTGGCGTTAGTTCAGTACTTCACTGCCATTCTTGTTATGCATCTCTCTGACTCATGCAGTACCAGTGCCAATACCAGCAAGCAAACATTCGGCATTGACCAATATTTGTTGAGGTTTGAGGTGCTGCAGACCCCATCGGGGCCATGGTGCCTCACGCGTGACTGACCTCCAGAGGCAGATTCTGCACAAACAGATGCCCTTGGCAGGAAGGATTTCACCTTGGCATGCGCCCTCATGTGCATCTTTGCACACCAAGCACATATGGCAGCCTACAACCTTGCCTTTGGTTGCAGCTAAGCAAACTCTTAGCTACGCTGCTGCAGAGCGAGTCAGTTAGGTAGACCACTGACTTTCCTCCTCGGGGTCTGGATGCAGCTTGGCACCAGTTGAGGGCATCTAATGATGCCAACGAGGTGGCCTCCAGGTTAGCAGGAACTGCAGTCTGTATCGGGCGAATGGCATGGCTTTGCCTGTCCATACTGGCACCTTTGGTCCATTATCAGGTGCGTCACTCATACTTCCAGGGGACTCACTTCTCCCCTTGGGTCAGACAGGAACTATCAGGGAACCTTCCTGCTCCTGTGCCAAAGGAGCCCCCACCTGGCCCTGACCAGTCTCAGGTCTTGCCAGACCTGTAAGGAGCCCCTGTCCTCAGGTGTTCATCCCCACACAGGGCTATGGGTATCTGTTACCCTAAGAATGAGCCAACTCCTCCTTCATAAGAAGGAAAAGCTTGGTATTGAGACCCATAAGTAGGAGTCAGTGATGAAGATTGATTCCTGGAAGATATGGAGGTTATGTACTTGGAAGTTATGTACTTACCGTAACTGCTGATCTTCCAGAATATCTTCACCATTGATAATATACCTGCCCACCATCCCTGCTGTAGCAGAGTCAGGGCCTCTGGGCAACTTATCCTGATAGTGCTGGCCAGCATCACTTAGTGCCAAGGCATCTCCCCAGTTGCACTCCCTATGGAGTGGTTTAAAAAATGGAGGGGTTGGAACTAATTGCTGGGTTCCCACTCCTAACAACCCCCAGATAGTTAAAACTAGGGTGGGAGGGTCATTTTCAGGGCTCTCATACCTACCCCCATAAAAAGGAGGGGGGAGTAGTGCATTTCCTCTGATGATTTTTTTCTTCTATGTCAGACAATCTCTTAGTTGCTTTGACCCTTTTTCTTCTCTTATGCCAGCTTAGCTGTTTGCAATTACCCTTAGGAATGCTTGAGGAGATGGACACATCTCAACTCCATCAGCCTGTTCAGTCCTACAACTTCCACATATACCTGAGAGTCCCTTTTTCTTCTCTGATAAGAAAAAGAGGGACATATTTTAACTGTCTAGTCAGTCCAGTATGTGGTGGCATGGGGATGTTTTTTCTAGGGGTCTGTGTGATTCATTCCTATTTGGCACATTATGTCATCTCAATTGCAAGGGGGGTCTTAATTCTGGGTATCTCCCTCTTGCTTTCTGCCAGAGCCACATGCTTCAGGACTGCTGCCTTTAAGGTCACTATCCATCTTCTGTTTGGCTAGTGGAATGAGGCTCTGGTTCCATACCCAACTACGCCTTTTCTGCCACTTAGTGTGCCCTGTGTCTCTATCCAAGGGTTGGTATTCAGGTTTCATTTATTTATTTATTCCTGTCCTTTTCCAATCCCTTTGGGCTAGGAAAATTCTTAGCCCTCTCTTGTTTTTACTCACACTGTTTCTTTCCTGGCAAAAGGGAGCCAGCAACTATTATCAGCTAGGGCATGGCACCACGTGGGGGTGCATAGGCACCATGTTCAGTAGCCATGGCTGACTCCCTCGCAAAACATTTGCCCCCATGGGGCCCAAGTGCGTCTAGCCCCAGGCCCATAAGTAGTAATCAGTGGTGAAGATATTCTGGAAGATCAACCATTATGCTACATGCACAACTTTCTTTTCCCTCTGGTACGCTCTTTGGAGTCGGATGAGGTATTTAGCTCTCCTTCCCCCTTCAAAGGCTGAGGTTTTGGATTTCAGAACAGCAGACTTTAACCAGATGAGGGAATTCGCCCAGGATAAATTGGTTGGAGTGAACAAAATCAGACGGTTGGAGGAAATGTGGGGAGTAGTTAGAAGGCCATGCTCGATGCATCCAAGTTATGCTTGAATATGGTTACCAAGAGAAACAGGTACAAGAGACCAATCTGGTTCTGTGAGAAAGTCTGGGAGGCAGCGAGGGCTAAAAAAGAGCCTTTATCAGATACGGAGAGCAGCAGGGGATGAGGAGTGGAGCGAATACCAAGTTATGATGAGGGAGGGCAAGAAGGTAGTCAGAGGCACAAAAGCATACATAGAGCTGGATATTGCAGAGGGGTCAAAAGCGGGGAAAAGCAGATCTTACTTCAAGAGGGTTCCTTCAGTAGATCATCACATATAGGACTAGCGCCACCTGGCGTATGGTCGCACGGCAGACTTTTTCTAGCAATACCTGACAGGGGACCGCTCACCCGACATCCATGACCGAGGTCAGTGTGACGCTATATAGTGGACGGTCCTCACAGTCTGCCTCCAGTTCTTTTCTCGCTGCTGCTGGTTCGTCGATTGTAGACTTCCCAAGCGACCGCCAGTGAAAGTGCTTTTATCTTGTCGGTTTTCACCACATTTTTTCCTTCTATTTGTCGAATAAACTTCAATGTCTTCACTGAAGAAAAAGAAGTGTTCCACCTGTGGCACGCAAATTCCATACAAAGACAGCCACATGAAGTGTGTGATTTGCTTAGGCCCAGACCACCCAGTTGCTTCTTGCCCGGACTGCCAGCCTTTTAACCAGGCCACACGTAAAAGGAGGCAGCAGGTTCTGGAGGCCCATCTTTTGAAAACCCGACTGGCATCTTTAGAGAAGCAGATGGAGCGGATCCGATCTTCTTCTTTATCTCCTTCCAAAAAAGAACATAGGAAAGAGAAACACAGGGAGTGGGAGCGCTTCATGGAGGTGTCTCAGCCCAAGGTCTCTCGGCACTGGACCAGCAAGGCTTCTTCCCTGCCGCCGCCTAAGGTCAAGCCTGCTTCGGAAGGTAAGTCGGACAAGTCCTCCTCTGTGGGTTAGTCAGCCGCCGGCTCTTCTGACAGCCGCACCGCACCTGCCGTTAAGTCATCCCCGGCTCCTCCGAGGATCGCCCGGCCGCAGGTAAGATGGTTCTCCAGGCCTCAGGGACCCACACAGCACCAGCCGCTAAGGCAGCAGGGCTCCTCTTCCGGCTCCGTCTGGTCAGGCGTCACGCCCGCCAGGCTCAGATCCGGCTTTTCCTGTCGGGGCCTAATGGTGCCCAACCCAATGTCTACAAGAGCCTGGGGGAGACTGCATCTCTCCCCTCTTCTTCTTTGCTGGTAGCTTCCCAGTTTAGGCTGCTACCCTCAGCGGTGACAATGCAGAACCCTGGACATTGTCCACCCCTCTGGGTCCATTCCACACTTCCTGACAGAGTCGCAGGGATGGAGGCTCCTCCACAGCCGTCTGGCCCTACTCCAAAGGCCCTCCTATCCCATTCTGGGGATTACTCACTATCCGATGTCTGTCCCAGTCGAGATCCCTCTGCGAATCCGGATAATTCCTCCAAAGCTGGACCCCCTGTGATGGTCTCAGAGCCTGGGCTCAGTTGTCTGCCCCAGCCTTTGACTTCAGTGCCAGGCACAGTCCCTCCATCAGAACCCCTTCACCCGGCTCTGACGCCGACCCCTCCGGCGCTGGATTGGGTGGTGCTGATTCCGACAATGGTGGCCCTGATGCCAGCTCACCAGACACCGGACCTGCCGCTGATTTATACGATGGCGGGCCCTACATGCGTTTCCCCTCCGTCAGATCTTCTGACGTTGGGCCTTTACTCAGGATTCCTGACTGTCCCGCATTACCCCTCGGGGTATCCTGGGGACCACCTCCCGGCTGGTCCTCCTCCAGATTGGAGTGGCACAGGACATTATTTCCCGGGTTATGGTCAGTAACCGGGTTATGGCTACCCAGGTTACCAGGGCTATCACTACCCTCCTCCCCCAGTAATCCCTCCTCCTCTTCCTCCTCCCTCCCTCCCCCTTCAACCTCAACCTCCTCCTCCTCCTCCATAGGCTCCAGTCCAACTGGACTTCAAGACTCTTATTCAGTCTTAGTGGCAGGGGGCGTGCTCAGAGCTGATATCTGACCTGGAGAGCAGACTCCCACCTCCGCGCTCTCCTAGGTCTCTTTCCCTGAGAAGGTCATCCCCCTATACGGTTCACATCCTGGGGACATCTCACAAGGAGATCACTCTTCCGAATCATGGAGACCATCCAGTCGTGGGGGATGATGATGATGAGGATGGTGATGAGTTGCCGGAGGAGCCCTCGGATCACGAGTCTTCGGTCCTTAAGGGTAAGGTTTCCCCCAAATCCCTTCTTGAGGACCCTGCCTTTTCGGACCTCCTGAGGTCCATGCAGAACTATTTTGAATGGGAGTCGGAGGAACAGCAACCGATGCGGCAGAGACTCGCCGAACACCTGGATCTGGGGTCTTTGTCCCCGATCCCTGTTCCCCCATGGATAGGACCTCACCAGGACCTCACCTCTATGGTCTGGAAGATGCCTCATTCCATCCTGGCAGTCCCCAAGAGGGCGGACAGGGTTTACCGAGTGCCCAAGGATGCTCCATTTCTTAACGCTCATCCGAAGGCGGACTCCATCGTGATTTCAGCTGCTCATCATCGCTTTTCAGTACCCAAGCACATGAGCACCTCTCCTCCAGACAAGGAGTTGAGACAGATGGACCAGTTCAGTAAGAAGTTCTATTCTTCGGCCATATGTGTGTTTCGGTTCATTAATTATGCGGTCCACATGGTGTTGCACCAAAAAGCTACCTTGGCCAGGCTCGAGGCCCGAGTTCCACTTCCTATGACTCACAACCTCTTGACACAGAATCAAGGCCGGCTCGTCCATCCAGGGATCAGGACCATGCATCTTTATGCGTGAGTCCTACAGACATAGCGGTCTCCCGCTTTAGGTTCTCCTCTCGGGTCACCCAGATAATTGTTGAGGCTAGAAAGCCATCTACTCGTTCTGCCTATGCTATGAAGTGGAAACGTTTTTCCATTTGGGTGGCTTCCAAAGACTGGAACCCTTTCTCTTTTTCTGCCCCACAAGTCATGGAATACCTCCTTCATATTTCAGATTTGGGCCTATCCCATTCCTCCTTGAAGGTACATCTTTCGGCTATTTTGGCATAGCACGAGCTGGCGGATGGTAAACCCGTGGCTCAGTTGGAAGTCTCGAAAACCTTTCTGAAAGGGATTCTCCATCTGAAACCCCCTATCTGCAGCCCCACACCACCTTCGGATTTAAACTTTGTTTTGGAGAAGCTCACTCTCCTGCCTTTTGAACCAGCGATGAGCTGTGATTTATGCTTCCTGTCCTGGAAGATGTTGTTTTTAGTTGCTGTTACCTCAACTCAAAGAATTTCGGAGCTTCAGGCTCTAGTTTGTAAGGAGCCCTATTTAATTTTCCATAGGGACCGGGCGATCCTCAAGACAAATCCAAAGTTTTTGCCTAAAGTGGTTTCGGAGGTCACATTGAACCAATCAGTGGATTTCCCTGTATATTTTCCGTCCTCTGTGAATAGAGGTGAGGCACTATTGCACACTATGGTTGTGCATCATGCCCTCCGATGCTGTATTCACAGTACGAAAGAATTTCATAAGGATGACCAACTGTTTGTCACTTTTGCTCCCAGATCTTTGGGCAAAGCTGTTTCTAAGCAGTGCCTGTCCAATTGGTTGGGCAGCTGTATTCGCTTCTGCTACCAGAAGTATGACAAGCCTCTGCCGGGACCAGTCAGAGGTCATTCTACAAGGGGAATGCATGGCTGCTTCCGCAGCTTTTCTGTGCAACATTTCAGCAGCCGATATCTGCGCAGCAGCAACATGGAGTTCTGTCCATACCTTTATCAAACACTACAGTCTGGACATTACTTCTAGGCGGAGGGCAGGTTTTGGCCCAGCTGTCCTGCAGGGCCTTCTGTCCTAGGCTGGTTCCACTCTGTGTTTTCCTTAGTTGTTGGGGTTTTTTCCTCCTCCCTGGTTTCTCTCTGCCTCTCTGTGGAGGAACTGCTTGGGATTCAGTATAGTATGTCATGACCTACTGAAGGAACCCTCTCGAAGTAAGATAGTACAGTTACGTGGGAACTTACCGTAACAGTAGATCTTCGAGAGAGGTTCCTTCAGTAGGTCATATTTTTCCCACCCTCCTTCCCCCTCTTTTATTTAGGGACTCGAGACTCTGTTTCCTCTTGGTGTCAGTTCTATTCCAGGCTCCGGCGGGAGAAATGGAGGGCGGGCGTGGGGTCCGTCCACTATATAGCATCACGCTGACGTCGGTCACATGACATCGGGTGGGCGGTCCCCCATCAGATATTGCTAGAAAAAAGTCTGCTGTGCAGCCAGACACCAGGTGGCGCTAGTCTTATATGTGATGACCTACTATAGGAACCTCTCTCAAAGATCTACTGTTACGGTAAGTTCCTATGTAACTGTACTTTTTTCAGATAAGTAAGGAAAAAAGAAAGATGAGAGGGAGAGCTGTGAGGGTGTCTGAGGTGTCAGGTTAATAGAGGAGGACAAGCAGAAGACAGCCATCTTAACAACAACTTCTATTCAGGATAGCAGGCTTTTATTGGAAAGCGGCATAAAGTCTGCTGCAAGGGTAATCCCAGAAACTGGGCAGGTGGCATTTCCAGGAGGAAGGTTCAGAAGAGGGCTTGCAGCTCTAAACAAAAAAACAAAGTTCTAGAAACACATGGGCTGCACCCAAGGGTGCTCAGTGAACTGTCATCAGTACTGGCTGAGTCCCTAGAAGGGGCTGTTCAACAGCTCAATGCAGTCAGGGTGATTTCAAAAGACTGGAGGGTAACGGACATAGTTCTGCTTCATAAGTGACGGAACGAGTAGCAATTGAGTAACTACAGGCCTATCAGTCTTATTTTAATTGTGGGTAAACTGATGGAGATACTAGCCAGTGAGGATTTAGTGGATGATCTAGAGAGAAATGGACTACAGGATAGTAAACAGTACAGTTTTGTAGCAGGGAAGTCTTGTCAGACCAGCCTATTAGTATTCTTTGACCAGGTTACTAAGGTAGTAGATAAGGGACAAGCAGTGGATTTACTCTGCTGTGACTTCTGCAAGGCATTCGACTCCGTGCTGCACAGAAGTTTGCTGAAGATGTTAGAGGATCTAGTTACAGCAAAGGATCTAGTTAGATGGTTGGGTAGGTAGTTGGTTGGGAGGGAGACAGAAGAGGGTGGTAGTAAATGAAGTCAAGTTGGGGGAGAGGAAGATCACAAGTGGGGTGCCACATGGGCCAGTCCTGGCTCCAGTCCTTTTCGGTATATTCATCTGCAACATAAGAAAAGGAATTCAGTGCAGTGTGTCTCCTCTTAGATGACAGTAAGCTCTGTGGCAGAGTGGACAGCGTGGCTGGGAAAAGGAGGTTGCAGAGGGACTGCGTAGGTTAGAAAGGTGGTCCATAGTTTGGCAGTTGAAATTTAACACCAAAGTGTGCAAGGTGATGCACATAGGAAGGAGGAACCTCTGTATGGAGTATTGAATGGGAGGGGTTAAATCAGGCACTAGTTATGAAGAAAGGGACCTGGGAGTCATCAGAGGCGACTTCCTAAAACAATATAGCCAGTGTAGCAAGGCCTACAGCAAGCAGCCAGGATGCTGGGATGTATTGAGAGGGGTTTCAATTGCAGGAGGATGGAGGTAATAGTACCTTTCTACAGATCACTGGTGAGGTCCCATACTGTTACCAGTTCTGGAATCCCAAGTTAAGGAAAGACAAAGACAGGCTGGAGACAGTACAGTGTAGGGTAAGTAAAATGATTCAGGATCAAGAGGGTAGAGTCAATGAGGATAAGCTTAGGGCAAACATGTACTTACTGGAGGCCAGAAGGGAGAGGAGAGACATGAGAGAGACCTTGAAGTTCCTGAAAGGAATGAACAGGGTAAACTGTGAGAAACTGTTAAGTAGGAATAGCGAGTCAGAAACATGGGGACGTGAGTAGAAGCTGGTGGGGTGGGAGAGGTTCAGAAGGGATGTGAGAAAGTTTTATTTTACAGAGAGAGGCTAAACTGTAGAACGGCCTGCTGGCAGAGGTGGTAGATGCCAAAACCATTAATGGTTTCAAGCACAGCTGGGACAGAGTTCAGGACATAATAGCTACTCAAGGGGATAGCGGTAAGGCAGGGGACAAGAGGGAGTAGAGGATGGGCAGATCTAGATAGCAGATCTCGGGGAAGGATATGGTATAACAGGGAAGACTGGATGAACCAATGGTATTTTTCTGTTGACATTGTCTGTTTCTATGTTTGAGGCTGACAGGAATCTGAAGTGGTGGTGTCAGAGGACCTTCGACCTCTTTTTGACTGTCTGGTGAGCACCCAGCATAGTCTGGTTGCCATGGGTACCGACCCACCCCGTTGTTGGGATCAGTAACCTCAGTGTTAGCCCTTACTTCAGTGTTAATGATGACTACCGGGGAACGATGTGGACATTACTGTGGGTGGGAATCTTCCAAGAATCAATCTTCACCATTGATTCATACTAATGGGTCTGAGGCCAGAGGCACTAGGACCCCACGGGAGCAATTTTATTTGCAGGGAGGGAGCTGATGTCAGCTACATGGTGCTCGTGAACCTCAAATGGTGCCATTCACCAGCCTATAACTCACTGACTCCCTCACACGCCTCAGTTTTGTTCTTCTGGCCCTCGAGTGCACACTGTGGAAGTGACAGTGCCTCAATTTGACCATCTTTATTGAAATTCTTCTGGGTGAGCCAACTCCTCCCTTTTTTGGGAAGGCCTGGTACTTGGACCCATTAGTATGAATTAATGGTGATGACTGATTCTTGGACGATATGAAAATTACATACTTGGGTACTCAGACCCATCAGTATGAATTAATGGTGAAGATTGATTTCTGGAAGATATAAAAATTACATACTTACCATAATTGTTGCTCTTCCAGAATATCTTCACCATTGATTCATATGCCCATTCTTCATCCCCCACTCAGCTAAGAACCAGGGCCTCTGGCACCTCACCCTGTGGGTACTAGCACCATATTTATCTTGACTATATATCCTCTGCAGTGGCCCTTGTATGATGACTGTTTTATGTTATAAACAACAACAAAAAAAAGCGGGTCGAGCACTCCGGTGCCTTCCCTTACCAAATAGAAAAAGGGAGGGAGGGGGTGTTACTTGAGGCCTCTCCTAGCCAAAAAAAAAAGTGTGTGTTTTTTTTCTATATAGAGAGTAGGTGACACCTTCCCTCCATTTTTTCTGCTTTATCCTCTTTCTCCCTGCCCAGGGCATATCCCTTACTTGCTGTATGCAACAAGTGCCCTGGCTATTATGCAGTCTGACTCCACGTAGCAGATGCTCTGTCTGTGGAGAGATGCAGTGCATTTCGCTTTGGATCAATGTACTACCTTCACACAGGATGCATCCCTGTCCTGTAGGGAGAAGCAGGACATGATTTTCTATCCATATTGGAATTTTTGGTTGGTATCCCTTGTTATTTCTCTCTCTCTCTGCTTTGGGCTTTTGCCCACTCCGCCTGTAGCATGCCAAAGGAGATAACCACGTCTTGACTCCCTAGAAGTGCTAGTCCTGCAACTCCAGCTTATGAGCCAGTACTTTCTTTATCACTGGCTCAGTTACCTGTAGTTAAGAGGTTTCTTAAGGGTATTCTGCATACCAGACCTCCTATCAGACATCCAGTCGCAGCCTGGGACATTAACCTTGTGCTAGATATGCTTACTCGAAAACCTTTCAAGCTTCTAGCTACCTGTGAGCTGAAATTTCTCACTTGGAAAACGGCTTTCCTGGTGGCCATTACCTTGGCCCGCAGGGTCTCTGAAATACATGCGTTGGTCACAGACCCTCCGTATACTGTGTTTCATAAGGACAAAGTAGTTCTTAGGACCCATCCTAAGTTTCTTCCTAAGGTTGTTTTAGAATTCCATCTAAACCAACCTTTGGTCCTACCTACTTACTTTGCAAACTTCCAAAATGAAGGAGAGCGTAACCTTCATTCTTTAGATGTCAAAAAAGCTCTGCATTTCTATTTGGATAGAACAAAAGAAATTTGCAAAGCTCAACAACTCTTTGTTTCCTTCAGTGAGACCTGGCTGGGTCAACCTGTCGCTATCAGATGCATTTCGGCATGGCTGGTGGCATGCCTTCGCCACTGTTATTCCATGGCGCAGGTTAAGCTGGAGGGCAGAGTGTAAGCTCACTCTACTAGAGCAGTCACGGCATCCCTTGCAGAAATCCGCAGTGTGCCCATTGCAGATATTTGCAATGTGGCTACCTGGAGCTCAGCGCATACTTTCGTCAAGCACTATGCCCTGGATGTCCATGCCAGGCGACATCTTTCGTTTGGCAGGACTATCCTTAACAGACTTCTGTCCTAAATTTGTGAGCTCTTGGTTTCTCCTGCCACCCTCTCGGGGGATTATTAGCTCGGTACTCTTCCCATCAGTGTGAATGAGTGGTGGATACTTTATGCCCAGGAAGATATGGAAAATACGTACCTACCATAATTCTTGATCTTCTTGGACGAAGTCTCCACCACTCATTCACACGCCCACCCACCATCCCCCGAGCTCACCTCTGTTGTTGGTCTTCACCCCCTCAATGTTTAAGCTGTGAAGACTTCTTTGTTGACCCTTTTTATATGGGTCGTTCGGACTATCTTATGTCTGACTTTTGTTAGGCTATCCTTGGTTAGTTGTGCTGCACCTCCTCAGAGAAAAAAGGTACTGAGGCGGTTGGAGGGTCGACGCCGAGATAGTCATTGCCGCACGAGCTGTGGCTTGCGGCTCCACTCCTCGCGGCTCCATCTCTGTCGCCGGCCCTCTTGCAAAATGTTTGCTCCCGCTGGGTCCTAGCGCCTCTGGCGTAGAGCCTATCAGTGTGAATGAGTGGTGGAGACTTCATCCAAGAAGATCAAAAATTACAGTAGGTACGTAATTTCCATTTCTTGACCTCAAACAAAACAGGTCTTTGTTCAGGGCAGGATGGTCTCCATAGGGACCCTCCTACCACCTCTCAGCGGCACAACTGGTTTGCATCCCTGGTCATATAGGATGCTTCCATGAAGATACTGCCAACCCTGCAAAAGTCACAGTTTCAAGCCTCTCAGCTTCTCTTCACAAGGGCCATCCCCAAGCCACCTCACAGAGAGTAACCTTGTACAAGCCTGATCCATGTAGCCGATGCTGGGCCTCAGGGTTTCATAAGTGCCTCTGGCCGGTTCCACATTAGGACCACACAGTGGATGCTCAGCACATGGTGGTCTCCGACCACGCACCCGCAGTCCTTCCACATAAAGGTGATGGAACCCCTGGCAAAATCACTTGCATGGTGGACGCAGGAAGACAGGCTTTTACAAGGTCTACCCTTTGCCCCACCGACATCTGAGATCACTATCACCACAGATGCATCTCTGATCGGTGGGGGAGCTCACTGTCTAGACCTGCGCACTGAAAGAGTGTGGAGCCAGGAGGAGTCTCATCTTCACATAAATGTCTTAGAGATGAGAGCTGTCTTATGTGCTTCTGAGTCCTGAAGGATGTCCTCTACCTTGAGGTATTCTCCTTCTGATGGAGAATAAGGGTGTAATGTATTACATCAACGAGCAGGGTAGAGCGCGCTTCTCCCCTCTGTGCAGAGAGGCCATGAAGGGGTGGGAGTGATGTCTCGAGCATGATACCCTAATTCAAGCAGTCTACTTGCCAGGAATTCGGAACAACCTAGCAGATCACATCAGCAGGCTAGAGGCGGGTTCCCACGAATGGTCGCTCACCCCAGCGGCATGCAATCGCTATTCAATGAGCGGGACAGTCCAGACCTGGACCTTTTTTGCATCCTCACTCAACGCAAAACTGCCTCTATTCTGCTCCAGAAATCCAGAACCCGATGTTTTCTGTCAGGATGCATTCAGCCTGTGGCGGACAAGACGCTGTCTGTACGCATTTCCTCCCCTTCCTTTAGTTCAGAAGGTGCTACTCAAGCTGAAGGCACGGGGGGCAGAATGATCCTCATTACCCCACTTTGGCCTCATCAGATATGGTTTCTACTAATCAACAGGTTGTCAGAAGTCTCCCCAAGGAAGCTCCTCTTCGAATGGGCCTCCTGACTCAGGGACCCCTGGTCCATCCCAGCCTGCGCTCCCTTTATCTCCATGCCTGGCTACCTGAGGAGATAGAAGTGGGTAGGTCTGTGGTCTCTCAAAGGATCTCAGAAATCCTCTTAATGCAAGCTTTCCACTTGGAAACTTGCATGACTAAGTTGAAGTGATTTTCCATTTGGTGTGCAAAAAAATCTACGCTGGACACATTTTGTTGCCCACTGAATAAAGTGTTGGAGTACCTCTTAGACCTGTTAAATGCAGGACTGCAATACTCGACAGTGAAGGTACACCTCTACATGATTTCCCCCTACCTGAGCCAGTGCAGAACATGTCGTTGGCTCAGTTACCGCTAGTCAAGAGATTCCTCAAGGGTATCCTACACACTAGACCCTTGGTCAGGAAACTGGTGGCCACGTGGGATATCAACCTTATGCTAGATATGCTCACCCATAAACCTTTGAGCCTCTAGCTGCCTGTGACTTGAAGTTTCTGACCTGGAAGACTGCCTTCTTAGTGGCCGTTAACTTCTGCTCACAGAGTTTCTGAAATTCATGCCTTGGTTACAGACCCTCCTTATACAACTTTCACAAGGACAAGGTGGTACTTCATACTCACCCTAAATTCCTGCCCAAGGTAGTTCGGAATTTCACCTTAACCAACCACTGGTTCTTCCCACTTATTTTGCCAACTTCCAGAATGAAGGGGAACGCACCCTTCAATCTCTGGATGTCAAGAAGATGCTACAATTCTACATCAACAGAACTAAAGAGTTTCGCAAATCCAAGCACCTTTTTGTATTTTTCAGCATGGCCCATCTGGGTCAGCCTGTTGTCATTAGATGCATTTCTGCACGGTTGGTGGCATGTCTTCGTCACTGCTATTTGATGGCACAGGTCTAGTTGGAAGGCCGGGTTTACGTCCACTCTACCAGAGGGGTTTCAGCATCCCTGGCAGAAATTCGTAACGTACCCATTACAGATATTTGCAAAGCAGCTACTTGTAGCTTGGTGAACACCCTTGTGAAGCACTATACTCTGGATGTCCATGCCAAACAACACAATTCCTTCGGCAGGACAATCCTAATGGACTTCTGTCCTGAGTGAGCTCTGTCTCCTGCCATCTTACTCGAGGGATTGTTTTTTAGCTCCGTACTCTCCCATTAGTGTGAATAAATGGTGAAGACATTTAGTTCAGAAAGATATGGAAATTACGTACCTACCATAATTCTTGATCTTCTTGGACAAAGTCTTCACCATTCATTCACACACCCACCCACCATTCCCCGAGCTCACTCATCCTGCTTCTGGTCTTCACTGCCCGATTGACTTGGGCTGTGAAGACACTGTTGAGTAGACCCTTACATGGGTCATCTGGGCTATCTTATGCCTGGATTAGGTTAGGTGTTTCCTAGGTTAGTTTACGGTGCATTCCTCGGTTGAAAAGGAGGGCAGTTGGAGGGTCGACGGCAAGATAGCCCATACATGCACGAGCCAGCCTCGCGGTACCGTGCATGAGCAGTCCTACCTCAGCGCCGGCCCTCCTGAAGATTTTTGGCTCCCACTGGGTCCTAGTGCCTCCAGCATAGTCCCATTAGTGTGAATGACCTGTGAAAACTTCATCCAAGAAGATCAAGAATTAGGGTAGGTACGTAATTTCCATTTTCTGTCTTTTCTGCCCCCTTGCTTATCTGTGGTTATAATAATAAATATGAATCTTTATGTGAAACTGGGTTCTCTGGTTTGAAAATGTATATAGTTATAGTGTTGAAATGATTGAAACAGCCACAGTATTTGGAACCCAGAGGGTTAACCTTGAGAAGCAGTTTGACCTCCACAAGCTCATTTGCAGAGTTGTCAGCAGATCATCAGTTCTGAGACTCCATGTTCTATTTTGTTGCACCTGCTGGAAAGAAACTGATAAAGGTTTCAGACATTCTGTGAAGACAGGACATGTATCTCAATGAGCTCAGGATGCAGAAGTTAATTACCAGGAAAAGACATTATATATAAGGAGAACAATCTTTTGCTAGAGAGAGAGAGAGATTGAAATTTAGAATTAGAGATACCCTCAGAAGAATGACTTTGTTTTGTTTGAACTACCTGTATTATAAGAGCTATCTTGAACATTTTTTTATTGTTGATAATAAAACGCTACTTCCGCATTTTATGACTTCTGTTTTTGTTATGCTTCCTGACCTGCACCTCAACGACAATCCTGTATCCTTTTCCTATCCCTTTGGGCTAGAAAGTATGTAGTCCTGTCTTTGATTTCTCTCCTGGCGAACACAACTGAGGTGTGCAAGGGAGCCAACAACAGTTATTGATTGGGGAGCACAGCACCTCGTGAGGTGTACAGGTGCCATCAGTAGTCGATGACGGCTCCCACCCTGCAGAAAGAGTGCTCCCTCAGGGATCTAGTACCTCCTGCCCAATGCCCATTAGTATGAATGAATGGTGATGACATTTTGGAAAATCAGCAGTTGTATAAAGTACTTAATTTTCATCTTTTTGGTGTTGGTGTAGACATCGCTGTTGACACTGCATGCAGTGTCAGTGGTGGGTCCAGACTAGGTGCTGGTGTTGGGGCCTACACTGGTGCTGGCTCAGGTGGTGTTGCCAGAATAGTGCTGGACTCTGCAACAGGGTCACCTGAGCCTGATCCAGTCGTCCAACCAGGGGCTCCCCCCCTTGGGACACCCACTGACAAGGCTACTCGATTGCTACTCAAGTTTCTGAGTTAGGAAACTCTTCTTGCTCCTCCCTTAGGTGAGGCAGTTATATGAAGGTGAGAAGGTCCAGGTCTAGGCATAGGTTGTGTGGTGCCCCAATGGTGGTAAAATGGATGTTAATGTGTGCTGGGTCTCCACAGAAATATAAAAAGGTAAATAAAGAAACTGTGTTATAATAACTGGTCAGCAATTTCTCTCAGTGTACTGACCAGGTTGATATTTTCCATAACAACTGGCTGGTTGTTATGACATTCATGAGCCACGCCAATCAAACTATGCTGCTGCCTCATTGGCCAACATTCTGTATGTGGGCGGGGTCAAACAGTCTCACAAACTACTGGAGAAAATTGCTGGTCTGTTATTATAAAATAAAGATGGAGAGGTGTTTATATGAGAATTTAATGCACACTCACATCGGATGTTTTGATAAACCCCTCGGGCTTCGCCAACGGGGTTTATGTAGCATCCCACAACTCCGGTGTGCATTAAATTCTCTTATCAAACCCTTCCTCATCCATTATTCTGTATGTAATGACACCAGTAACCTGTACACAAATTACGAACACAGGTCCCAAGGAGGTGGATGTTGGCACCTGACAAAGAGAGGCAGCAGTCAGAAATAGATTCCAAATGCTTGACAGGCTTTTATTCACACAAATGTGGAAAGGGAACGCGGTCACCGGGAACTCTTACACTTAATCTCCTGTATGAGGAGGACTCTAAATTAACCAACTGTAACAGCTCCACTTTAAGAGCATTCTATCTTCTATACCCTGTATGAGGTTGACTCTATGCACACTTTCAGTAAGCGACTGTAACAGCTCTGCTTTAAGAGCTTTCTATCCTCTTAAGATCAGTGAATCACTATGCAATCTCTAATACTACCCTGAGGTGCACCTCTACCTAGGGCCTATTACCTGGAGTACTTCACTCTAAGAAACTCTATAGCATGTCACTGCAAGACTCTACATACAGTATGTCATAAAAGGCAGTTCATACATGGTTGAGCTTTCTCTGTTGTTGAGAAGAAACTGGGATGCGGGATATGGAAACACAAGGGGAACAACTTGGCTGACTGGCTTCAATGATTTAAAAACTAAGGGAATGCAGAGAGGATTTTGAACAGGCCATGAGTTCTTGGCCACACCCCACCTCTCTAGGGTTGCCGGAATTTAGGAACAACACAAAGATTTCCTCGGCTGAAAACCCACTGAGGGCCACCGGAATTGAAACACAACAGACCTGGCCACAGCCCGCTTCTGGACTGCTGGGAAACAAGATGCAGAACATCCTGCCATAGCCCACTTCTGGACTGCCGGGAAATGAAGAAGATGCTGGGAAACGAAGATGCTGGAAGAAGAAAGTCTGTGGAACATGGGAGAACAACAGGGTTCTGGGCACCAAGGCTGGATGAGCAAAGGACTGACGTAAAATAATAAACAGGACGGTGACTCAGGGTACTGGACCAGAAGATCTGGACGGCACTTCGGTGCAGACGACAAAACAAGAAAATGGACAGCAAACTTTGCACTGGGTAGGCTGTACTCTGGGAACTTGAGAGAGAAAAATAATAAACAGGATGTTGCAGCCTGAGACGACTGCAGCACGGTTCTTCAGGAAGTTGCTGTTGACTGCTTTGGAGATGCACTGGGAGATGATTTCTGAAGATTGGGCTGGATACACGTTGGTGAAGTGACTCTGGAGACTTGCTGAAGACTGATTCGAATACTTTTCTGACACTGAAATGCTGGCGACAAAGCAATACTTTCTGGCACTGAAATGCTGGCACAAAGCAATACAAGGACAGTTCTGGCACTTATACTGTTTGTAGGAATAATGGCAACGCAATGAATGTCTCAGTTCTTGTTGTAGTGGTCAGTTACACAGTTTCAATGTCCAGACCACAGTAAATAAACAGCACTTTACTATTCTGGGTGAAGCCTAGCCTCAGTGAACCTAACTACCAGGGAGTCCCTCTAGCTAGATCAGGTTCTTCTGTTACTGTGGGTCTGTGTGGCTAGCTAGGCTCCCTCAACATCTGGGATCACTAATGCTGCTGGGCACCCTTTTTCACCGGTGGGCCTAAATGGCTAGCAGTGGGCCTAACTCACCCTGTTAGGTAGCAGTGGGCCTAATTCACCCTTTTAAATAGCAGTGGGCCTAACTTACTCTATTAGGTAGCAGTGGGCCTAACTTGCCCCTTTAAGTAGCAGTGGGCCTAAATGGCTAGCTATGGGCCTTGTGTTGCCTGTTTAACAACTTGGCTTTTCTGGACTGGGCCGCTAACTGGCTGTGGGCCTTGTGTTGCCCCTTTAACAACTTGGGAATTTCTGGACTGGGCCCCCAACTGGCTGTGGGTCTTGTGTTGCCCCTTTAACAACTCAGGCTTTTCTGGACTGGGCCCCTAACTAGGCCGTTTTAAGACCTAGGCTTCCTTCTTCTAGGCTGCTTTAAGAATTGGCTCAGGCCTCCCCTGCTAGGCCGCTTTAAGAACTGGCACAGGCCTGCCCTGCTAGGCCGCTTTAAGAACTGGCTCAGGCCTCCCCTTGTGAATATTCAGTAGCTCCCATGCAGAGCCTCTCTCCCAGACTCCTCCCGGGTGTCGCTATGCCCTGAACACAAAGCTATGCTAATCTGGCCCCGCCCACTCTCGGCCATTGGCCACTACACTGAGCGCCTAGCGCTTTTCTTAATATTAAATAAATCATTTGCTGCTTTATTTGGCGGTCAGCATGTTGCTGGTGTGCGCTGCTGCCGACTCACCACCTAGGCTTAGTATGCAGGGAAGCTGGATCGGAAGGTGGGAGGTGTTGCTGACAGAGGGAGGGTTTTGGGCAACTCAGCGGTCGTCTGGGGACCTTGCAAGGTCCTGACTGACTCAAAGACGCTGCAGCACTGCTAACGCCGCCTCCAGGGGACCAAAACTTCTACTTTTAAGTAAAAAAATAAACAAACGGGGCACCAAGCCCTCCTGTGGAGATCGGAACGTCTTCAAAGGTGTCCAACGACACTGCAGACCAAATGACCTGTTCAGGTATGCAGTCTTCAGTGACTGGAGGTAGAGGGGCACACAGGACAATGCTCAGGGACAGCTTCAGCCCTCATGACACACTCTTCTCGTCCCTCCTCACTTTCTGTGTCCTCTCTCCTCCACAGTCACCATGATTCTCCCTCTCAACAGATACATTTTCAAAGAGCAGCACTGCATTCTGATTCTGGCACTAGAATGCTGAGCATGTGCAGCTCAGCACAACATTCTAACCTGGGCAGTGCTGGCACAGCAATATTTGCTTGCCAATTCAGGCTAGTTACATTAATTTTAAAACATGCTTGTGCTGGATGTTCCTAAAATTTGGACACTTGGGCATTTCTGGGGCACCTCTGTATTGTACCAGGGCACCTTTTAAGGACTGGGCACATTTCCATTTTTCTTTCTGTTGTGCCCCCAACTTTGGGGCACTACAGTTGGGTGGGTCACCAAGCCAATTATGCCCCCCAAGCTACTGCCCCATGTGCCTCAGCCCCTTTTTGAAAGGGTGGCAGGAACTAGTAGGTCCGCAGGGATGATTTCACCACAGCAGTACCGTCAGTGGATGGAGAACATGAAGTGATGGTTTCGGTAGACTGACCTGGAGCTTTTCCAAGTGCCCCCGGCCCTCCCAACTTCAGCCATTGGTGACATTCCAGCCTCCTCTCCCTCAGTGTCCTCCTTGAAGGAAAATTAGTAATTCATCCATCTTTCTTCAGTAGCTGAACATATTGGACATTAGCAATTAGTGGGGCCTTGGAATGACCCTGCTATATAGACTGAGATCTCAATACAGTGCTGTTGAGTCTCTCAGGTGTGTCCAACATGGACACTATTGTAATCTCTTCCTGGAGTCAGACCTTGTGGGGGAACTATGGCAGTCTGATTGGTTTTACCCAGCCTGCTGTTTTAACTGCTGGTGAGTGACAGTCCGTCAGGGACATTGCATTAAAGAGCACAGAAGCAGTACAGTACAAGTCAAGGGCATCTTACAATAGTTAATTCCCAAACCACATTTTTTCTCCAGTGTACAAATTCCAATTAATGTGGCTGTGAGGTGGTGTGGCTACTTGGCTGACCACTCTGAAAATCTGTGGTCAAAATGGCCCAAAAAGGTCAATCTAGGAGTATGCACATTTAAAAACACTTACAAAAAGAACAAGAAAAGCATCCCAAAAATGTTTCTAAGTTCAACACGTGCTAAATGCTCAAAACACCAAAACGATTTTGAAAAATTTACTAAGCCCTAGTTAGGACTCATACATAGTCCGTAGATGGCCTGAATGGCAAACGGACATGCGAGTCTTACTTTACATAAGGCCTAAGGGACCTTGCCTGAAGCAAGTTAGTAGTAACATGGTGGTGAGTTGCAGTGCACACAGCGAATCCTGGTGCCTTCTCATACAAGTTGTTCAGCTGAACAAGGAACTGGCAGGTTAAGAAGCACTCAAGGACCAATATGCGTTAGTTATGTTTTATCTAGGCATCTTGCTTAGGATACAATAGTGAGGCACAATTTCAGATGACCAGCAGCAGGAACCCCAGCTCTTCGAGACTTAACCATCCTCTTCATCAGCAGGAGGGGCTGCTGCATTACTGACTGTCCCTTATATAGCATTTGCCTGTGGTACTTCAGAGTGCTTGATGGATGCCAGTTTAATTAGGGTGTAGCTGAATTACTTGATTAATACTTCCAGTCGAAAGCTCAGTGTGTGAAGTATGTTAGGGACTCCAGTTCTGCTTCGGGCCCTGTATGAAGCCAGTTAGGACTCGGATTCTGTGTAGGGCCCTGCACAAAGCAAATTAGGACTTCGCTCCTCTTTTCTGCGGGGCCTAAAGTTTATCTCTCTATCTATCTAACCCAGTGCATCCTGCTTCGTAAAGGGCCCTTTGCAAAAAATTACAACTCTATTTTTTCAGGAGGTAAGGACATTCATCGTAGAAAACTTTGTTAATTCATCATTGGGGTTGAAGTAAGGAAATCAAAAGTTAAGGGATAAAATTCTGTGGAATCTTGCGGAGTCTGTGGTGTGGTGTTCCTCAGAGTATGAATCATTGAAGAACTCAGCACTGATGTTGCCCTTACTTTGGCACTGTCTTACTCCACACACACACACACACACACACACACACACACACACACACACACTCTCTTAGACTTTGACTGCAGAGAAGGACCGCTTGTCCCACCCAGTCTGCCCATTTCCCTTCCTTTCGGATAAGCTGTAGATCCTATTTAACCAACAGCCTACTTCCTCCTACCCCTGACTAGAATCGCCTTATGTCTGTCCCATGCATTCTTTTTTTTTTTTCCAACTCTTTTTCTCGCCTCTGGAGCCGGAACTCTCTTGGGCCTCACCTCTGGCCAATACTGCTCTACCACCCACTGTGAGCCCCGCCATCCTCAAGGGCGTTACTGTTCCTCCCTGAGCCTGCCCAGAGGACATATGGCTCGAGGAGATAGAAGGGGTGGTGGAGGGGCTCCAGTATTGGATTTCTGGCAGCGTGGCTCGGGGCCGGCCGTCGCCTATCCGGCCTAGAGGGGCTTTCCCTGTGGTGTTTTTTTTGTTTTTTTTTACGCCTCCCTGACACGGGACGTGCAATGCCGACCAGCTCAGGCGTGGGCTCCCAACCACATCGGAGGACACCCGCCGCGTCTACCTTCACTGAGCTGTGTGTGTAGTAGTGCCGCGGTCTCCGCGGGGCCGCTGCCGCACCAGGGTTACCCTGGATCCCTCCCAAGAGGAGATCAGTCCTGCGGACGCTTGATCCTCTCTCTCCCCTGCCGACCCCCGGCGGACCGGGCTCGTTCCCGAACCTGGGTCGCCGGCGTAGCGTGAGGTGTGGCGTCCAGTGCCTAAACCCTCAACGCCACCGGGCCGGTGTGTCCCATGCATTCTTGAATTCCCCCACTACCTCCTCTGGAAGGCTGTTCCATGTGTCCACTACCCTCTCTGTGAAAAAATACTTCCTCGTGTTGCCCCTGAGCCATCTCCCCTCAATCTTCCAATTGTGCCCTCTTGTTCTTACACATCTCTTTTTCTAAAAGATGCTACCCTCTTGGACTTTGACGATTCCCTTGAGGTATTAGAATGTTTCTATCATGCCCCCCCCCCTTCCTCAAGGGTGTACATATTAAGCTCCTTTAGTCTCTCTTCATATGGCTTCTGGTGCAGACCCTGCACCATTTTAGTTGCCCACCTCTGGCCTGCCTCCATCCTGTCTATGTCCTTGCTGAGATGGGGTCTCCAGAACTGCATGCAGTACTCCAGATGGGGTCTCACCAACTGTCTGAAGAGAGGGATAACAATTTCATGCTTTCTACTGGTGATGCCTCTCCCTATGCATCCTAGTATCCCCCCAGCCATCCTTACTACCTTTTCACATTGCTTGCCTACCTTTAGGTCATCAGATATGACTACCCCCAAGTCCCGTTCCATTTTTGTTGTTGTTAGCACCCCCAACCCCCCAAATTATGTACTCTTCCCCTGGGTTTTTGTTTCCAAGGTGCATTACTTTGCACTTCTTTGCATTGAATCTAAGCTGCCATACTTTTGACCATTTTTCCAACCTTGCCAAGTCCTTTCTCATCCTTTCCACACCCCTTTGTGTTATCAACCCTGTTGCAGATCTTTGTGTCATCTGCAAAGAGGCATACTTTTCTTTCTAGGAGCGTGGATATGTTGTTCATCCACATTGTCTGGCATGTCCCTTTCCCCTTTAAATCTTGCCAGAAGTCTTCAAGCTGGCTCCTCCCACCCACCCGGGTGGTATATACCTCGGCTCCGCCCCATGATGCCAGATCTTCCTTTCCGCTGGAAGATACAGGTTCCCTCATGCTACTTTTCAAGTACCGTAGGCCCTGGAGTCTAATCGAGGGTTTTCGCCGCATTTGCTCTCTCTAAAACTCGTTAGAGTTTACGACTCGGATCCGAAAGCTTCGGACATGGAGGGCAAGTCGTCCCCCGGGTTTCTCCGGTGTCCTTGCGGACAAAAAATGTCTCGCACCGATCCCCACCTCTCGTGCGTTTACTGCTTAGGTGCCATGCACAATACCTCTGCTTGCACCATCTGTCTGGCCTTCCATCCCAATGTCCTGAACGACCGCAAGATGCGCCTTCAGCTAGGGAGACCGGAGCTTCGCAATCCATAGTTGAAATCGAAAGAGGCCAGGTGGGCGGTTTCTGCGGCCGCAGGATCCGCCGAGCAGCTTGAACATATGGCAGTTTTCGAGGAGGAAGTTGCCCAAGCTTCAGCCAGCTGAAGTTTTTTTGTGCCACTCAACCTGAGCTCCACCTTTGCTGGGTCCTTTCAGGAGTTGTGCCAGTCTCTCCCTACTAAGGGTGAGGCACCCTCGGGCTCGCACTCCTCCCGCTCCAATAAAAAGGACAAGGACCCCAAATCTTCTTCTTCTAGTCGAAGAAGACGTTCCTGGGACCGAGAGCAGTCCAATACACAGGATCAGGCGGTCTCGGCCTCAGTCGAGATCGCTTCCTTGGCTGCCGGCTTCTTGGACCTTCCGTCAGGCCAAGGCACCGAAGCCGAGGATACGGCAGAACCGGCCGAGATTTCTCTCGACCCGATCGAGCCGTTGTTGCCAACTCCTGTCGACGACTCCTTGGAGAGGACTCTCATCCTTTCCTTCTCCGACAAGGAGACCTGTCCTTCGGGCATCCTGATCGAGGGACAAGAGACGGAAACTCGGTTTTCGCTGGATCCGGCTTCTCCCGATCGACAGAGCCGACACCGTTGGTCTCGATCAAGGAGTAGGACCCCGTCGGTCGAAAAGCCGAAAAAGGGTCACAAACACTCCCGGAAGAGGCGCCGCCGCCGTTCCTCATCCTCCTCAGATGAGGAGAGACTTGAAGCGGAAGCTCCGTCGACATTATGAGGACCTCATGTGGCAGCTTCACTTTTGACCAGTCAAAAGCCGTCTACTCCGGTTGCACCGGCCATTACCTGGCCCCAGCCTCTTCGGCCGACACTCACCCCTCCAGGACCGAGGACTCCGGTTCTCCCTCCAGTGGGACCGGCACGTATTCCGGCTCGGCCTGTTACGGTCTCCCCACCAATTTTGGTGGAACCACCGCCGAAGCAGCCTCAGGGAGGGGCTCCCTCGAAGGAGGATCGCACAGATACGGGCTTGCCCCATCGGCTATCCATCACCATTGTTCCTGATTGCCCTAGGCGTATTGAAGGGGACGTGGGTGGGAGACCCTTGTATCCCGATTCTTCGGACTCGGATACTACTGGCCTTCACTCACACCCCGACGATGAGCTGTCAGTGACAGGCCTGGAGGAAGGGTCTTCTTCCTTCCAGGGCATCCTTCGACTCATTTCTGAGTCCACGGGCATGCCTTTAAAGCCTATTCAAAAGAAGGCAGAATATCCGCTCACGGATATCCTTAAGAGGGGGATACCCCGACGGAGACCTTACCAGTGGCCAAAGCCATTGTTGGCCCAGCCATCGAGCTATGGCAGTGCCCTGCCTCTTGCCCGACTCCGTCTGTCCACATGGCTCGCAAGTACACCGTACCCATGGGGTCCTTGGCGGGTTTCACTGAGCATCCCTCGGCCGAGAGCCTTGTGACCGCCTCAGTGTTTCGGTGCATGGGTAGCTCTGTGGATACTGACCGCCCTCCAGACAAGGAGTCCAAAAATATGGACTACTCTGCCCGGAAAGTATACGCGGCCTCATCCCTGGACCTTCGTCAGGCCAGCTCAGCAGTGATCATGGTACACTTCTCTCACGCCCTACTGGGGTCGCTTGATGAAGTCCTCCCTCATCTCCCAGCAGACATGCAGACCACGGTCAAGCAGGTCCGTGACCAGGGCCATGCTGTTGCAAAACAGCAATTCCAGATGACTGTGGACATTGGAGATTCCTGTGCCCGTTCACTTGCTGCCACAGTGGCCACTCGCTGCAGGGCCTGGCTGAGATTATCCTCCTTTCCAGCAGATACTCAGCACAAGCTAGCTGACGTGCCCTTCCTTGGCACCGACATTTTCGATCCGGGAGTGGCAGGTCATCTCCAGTGCATTGAGCAGTCTTATGCCACTGTAGATGCCACCTCTGCTAAGGGTTCTTCCGGCAAGAACCAGCAGAAGTGCAAGAAGAAGCCTTTTCAGAACTCTTCCCCTGCGGTTAGGCAGCCCTCCTTCCAAGGAGGTCAGCAGCACCAGCAGGCTCAAGCTTGGCACCTTAGGCCCAAGCAGGATCCCCAACAGCCCTGCAAAGAAGGCCGAGGTGCTGGTCCAGGAGCCTTCTACTCCTCTAAGCCTGCACAGTGACGAGTCAGGGGTGGCCTCCCATACACCCGTCACGCCAGTTCTGGGTCCTCCCGTGGGGGGGCCGGCTCCGCCACTTTCTTTCCGCCTGGTCCGGTATCACTTTGGACAAGTGGATTCTGGAAGTGGTCGGGCAGGGACTGCCTCTAGAGTTCGAGAAGTACCCCCCCAGCCGAGCCCATGCCCCATGGGAGGAAAGGATCTCAGTTGGTGCTCAGTTGGTCCTTCGGAATGACATTGCTCAGCTCCTCTGCAAAGAGGCGGTAGCTCCAGTGCCAGATCCCCTACAGACCCAGGCTTCATGTCCAGGTACTTCCTGGTGCCCAAATGGACGGGGGATTGGCACCTCATCTTAGATCTCCACGACCTGAATCAATATCTCAGGTCTCGCACCTTCCGGATGGTAACTCTGAAGCAGATCATACCATCTCTGGAGCGAAACATGTGGTTCTGTTCACTGGATCTACAGGACGTGTTCTTTCACATCCCAATCCGTCTGTCCCACCAGCGGTTCCTCCGCTTCAGGATCGAAGGGACCCTGTACGAGTTCCAAGCCATGCCGTTCGGTCTGTCATCGGCCCCTCTGGTCTTCACCAAATGCATTGCAGTGGTGGCAGCCCATTTACAGCGTCAAGGGGTTCGGATATACCCCTACCTTGATTGGCTCCTGCCGGGTTCCTCCCTGCAGAAGGTGGAGAGGTCCAGGGACCTGACCCTCCAAACCTGTTCCCATCTAGGCCTCCTGATCAATGAGGCCAAGTCAGAACTCGTGCCTTCTCAGGTGATGGGCTTTATCGGGGCAGAGCTCGACTCTCGTCAAGCCAGAGCTTGGCTTCCGTCGGACAGGGCGGGGGTTCTTTCCTCCTTTGCCCAATCATTTCTGGTTGGGCACTTGCGCCCTGCCCAGGACTTCCTGCACCTTCTGGGTTACATGGCGGCATGCACCTCAGTGGTCCGCTGGGCCAGATTGCACATGCACCCCCTCCAGTGGGAGCTGATCGCTAAGTGGTCTCAACGTCAGGGTCTTTTCGACCAGCTGGTCACTGTCACCCAGAGGATGTGGGACGCTCTCCAATGGTGGACCGTCCCAAGTCATCTGCGGGAAGGGATCTCATTTGTTCACCCCGAGCCGACAGTTATCCTCACGACCAATGCCTCTCTCGTGGGCTGGGGAGCCCACATGGGGGACCACAGAGTCCACGGGTTCTGGACCTCCAAGGAGTCCCGTGGCCACATCAACCTGTTGGAGCTCAGAGCAGTCAGACTGGCACTGTCAGCTTTCGCTCCTCTGCTCCGGGGTCAAGTGGTTCAAGTCCAGACGGACAATACCACGACCATGTCCTACCTCAACAAACAGGGCGGCACGCACTCCCCTCTGCTTTGGAAGGAGGTGCTCTGGATCTGGACCTTCGTCAGCCGGCTGGGGGCGTATCTCCTTGCCATCCATGTGGCAGGAGCCTCGAACCAACTGGCGGATGCTCTCAGCCGCATAGGCCAGACATCCCACGAGTGGTCTCTCCATCCAGAGGTAGCTTACAGTCTGTTCTCCCGTTGAGGCAAACCGTTGGTGGACCTGTTTGCCTCCAGGGAGAACACCAAGCTGAGGCTGTACCATGCCTTCCCCCTCAGCAGGGCTCACTGCAGGAGGATGCCTTCTCGAGGCCGTGGACCCCAGGCCTCTTCTACGCCTTCCCTCCATTTCCCTTGATCCACAAGGTGTTACTCAAGGTGAGGAGGGACAAGGCGAAGGTGATCCTGGTAGCCCCAGATTGGCCCCGCCAGTTCTGGTATCCAGATCTCCCCAGCCTCAGCTGCAGGGTCCCGGAGCAGCTTTGTACACGCCCGGACCTGATATCATTGAACCGGGGAAGGTATTCCACCCGGACCTTCAATCCCTGCACCTCACAGCCTGATTCCTGACCGGCTAGAGTTCCAGGCTCTGGGTCTTTCTGAGGATGTCTACACTGTGGTGGAGGCATCTCATAAGGAATCGACCAGGAAATGTTATGCCTTCAAATGGAAAAGGTTTTCCATTTGGTGTCAGGGTAAGAGTCTGGACCCCTTATCTTGCTCTGTGGCTAACATTTTAGACTACATTTGGTCTCTCTCCAAAGGGGGTCTTCGGTCATCGACCCTTAGGGTGCACCTGGCAGCCATCTCTGCTTACCGGGCGTGGGCCGGTCAGTCAACGCTGGCACAGGAGACAGTGGTTGGGCGCTTTTTCCAAGGCCTGGATCACATATCCCCTCCAGTGCATGAGCCTCCACCTCCGTGGGATCTACTGCTGGTACTGGCAAAGCTCATGGGCAAGCCATTCGAACCCATGCACAAGTGTGAGCTCTCACACTTGTCATGGAAGACTGCCTTCCTGGTGGTTATCACATCAGCCAGAAGGACAGGTGAGCTCCAGGTGCTCTCGGAGGACTCCTCTTATCTGGTCTTTCACAGGGACAAAGTTGTCCTGCAGCCCCACCTGAAATTCCTTCCAAAGGTGGTGTCAGAGTTTCACCTTAAACAGGTGTTGACTCTGCCGGTATATTACCCTAATTACACCTTGGACGCAGAGTATAGGCTCCATACCCTGGACCTTAGACGTGCTCTTTCCTACTACATGGAGAGGACGGCGGAAATTCGAGGAGAGGTTCATCAGCTGTTTGTCACCTACGATGAAGCTGCTTCTGGCAGACCTGCAGCCAAACGGACTATTGCAAGATGGATCACATCATGCATAGGTCTGTGTTATGAGTTGGCGGGCAAGGAGCCTCCAAGAGGGTTAAGAGCTCATTCTACCTGCCATACTGCTGCATCGGTGGCTGCTTCCAGGGACATCCCTATCCAGGAAATCTGTCGGGCTGCTACCTGGAAGTCAGCAAACACCTTGATTTCCCACTACTACATTGACCTTGAGTCACGCCGAGATGCTGGTTTTGGGGCCTCAGTTCTCCAATCTCTGTTTCCTAAGTAGGGGGTGTGTGCCATGCCTCCCTCCTCCCGGAGAACTGCTAGGAGTCTGCCAGACAGTGTGGATGAACAACATATCCACGCTCCTAGAAAGACAGGTTACTCACCTGTAACAGTAGTTCTAGGAGTGGTATATGTTGTTCATCTATCCTATCCGACCTCCCGGCTTTAGGTGCACCACCTTGCTTCCAGCGGGCTAAGCTCTGGCGTCATGGGGCGGAGCTGAGGTATATACCACCCGGGTGGGTGGGAGGAGCCAGCTTGAAGACTTCCGCCAAGATTTAAAGGGGAAAGGGACATGCCAGACAGTGTGGATGAACAACATATACCACTCCTAGAACTACTGTTACAGGTGAGTAACCTGTTTTTCCAAGCTCTCCATAATGTCACCCATAAAAACATTAAAGAAGACTGGTCCCAGTACTGAACCCTGCAGTACCCTACTAGTAACCCACCTTTCCTCGGAGTGGACTCCATTTACTATTACCCTCTGCATCCTGTTGTCCAGCCAATTTTTTACCCTCGCTACCACCCTGGGACCAGCTCCCAGGCTGGCTTACTTGTTTATTAATCTTTTGTGTGGGACTGTGTCAAATGCCTTGCTAAAGTCTAGGTAGGCCACAGCCCCTCCCAGGTCTACTACTTTGGTCACCCAGTCAAAGAAATCTATTAGATTCATCTGACATGACCTTCCCACTGTGAATCCTTGCTGCTTTGGGTCCTGTGCTCCGCTGACCTCTAGGTACTCAACAATTCTTTCTTTCAGAAGTGATTGCATAATTTTCACTACCACTAAGGTCAAACTAACAGGTCTGTAGTTTCCTGCCTCTGTCTTGCTCACACTTTTGTGGAGGGGAATAACATCCGCCTTCCTCCAGTCCTCAGGTACCACACCGTCCTCCCATGATTTGTTAAAAAGGGTAGTCAGTGGTGTCGCTAGTTCTCCTCTTAGTTCTTTTAGAATTCTGGGGTGAATCCCATCAGGCCCCATCGATTTGTCCACCTTGAGTTTTAGGAGTTCTTTCAGGACTCTTTCTTCTCTGAATGAGCTGGTATTGAGCCCCCTATCCCGAGTGCTTCTATTGTTTTGTTTAGGTACCTCCCCCTCCTCTTCTTTTGTGAATACTGAGCAAAACTCTACTGCCGACAGCTACAGACCAATATCCATCCTCTGTCCATTGGCAAAGATTCAAGAGCGAATAGTTTATAACCACCTTCAGGACTACCTGGAATCTCACTATCTACTATCCCCATATCAGCATGGCTTCAGAAGGAATTACAGTACCCTAACTGCCCTGATAAAAGTGACAACTGACATATTTCATGCAATGGACCAGGGCTATGTCACAGGTGCCATTTTCGTGGACCTCACGAAAGCGTTTGATTTGGTGAACCATGGTCTTCTGCTTCATCAGCTTCATGTTCTTGGTCTGGATTCCAGTGCACTGAACTGGGTAAAAAGCTATCTGTCCTGCTGCTCCCAAAGAGTTAAGTGGGAAGGTTCCCTTTCCGATCTGAGGCCCATAACTCGTGGTGTTCCGCAAGGATCCATTTTGGGTCCCATGCTGTTCTCTCTTTTCATTAACGACTTACCCAACTTCTGTGGAGGGGCTTCCGTGCACCTTTATGCAGATCATGCTATCCTTTATCGCTCCTCTCCACACACTGATCTGATTAATAGAGAGCTTGCCTCTGACTTTGTTTCCCTTGAGGGCTGGTTCAACCATAATCATCTTGTTCTCAATACTAAGAAAACCAAATGTATGCTATTCACCCACCATTCCCCCTCAATGTTTACCCCCTCCCCCCCTCAGCATTACCTCTCTCTATGGTGATAACCTGGAGTTGGTCCTTTCCTTTAAATACCTGGGCATCTCCTTGGACTCAGCGCTCTCCTTTAACACATATATTTCCAACGTTGCTAAATCTCTAAACCAGAAACTTGGACTCCTCTACCAAATCCGCCCTTTTCTCACCTCTGCTGCCTGCCTTAAGATTGCTTCATCGTCCCTTCTTCCTCTCCTAACCTATGGTGCTCCATTGCTGCTTTCTTCAAACTCCTGCTCCCTCTTTCTCCTATCCCAGGCTTACCATAGGGTCAGTAGGTTTGCTTTGGAAGCTAATACCCGCTCACACCACTGTGATGTCCTCTCCTCACTGGGCTGGTTGCCTTATGAAGCTAAATTAAGGTATTCCTCCTTGCGTCTCATGTTTAAGCTTGTCCACAAATTCACGCTTCTTTGCCTTAGTGAGCTGATACGCCTAAGACAAGCACCATGTGTCCTCCACTCTGCCTCACTACCACTTTTAGTCATTCCTAATTTGAGACTAGCCGTCGCCCGAAGGTCTTTCTGTTTTGCGACTGTATCTGACCGCAACTCCATTCCTCCCCTCGTCCTGTCTTGTTCCTCTCTCCCTATGTTCCAAACTACCCTGTATGCCTCTCTCTCTCTCTCTCTCTCTCAGCCTCTATATTTTGTTTCTGCTAATGATACTCCCTCCTTGCACTCTTTCCTTCCTCTTCTCCTGCCTGTCCCTAACTTCACCCTGCTCCCCACATTCAATCCTTTAATACTTACCACCTGTCTTTGCCTCATTCCCCCAGTTCCTAGAATTTATTCTTTATGCTTCTAGTCCTATAGACCTAAGTCTCAACCGTATATGTCTAGTAAGTATATTATCAGTTTACATTCTATACTCTGTCATACTTTTGTATATACTGTTATGCTATTTGTCAATGTTGCCATATTATGTTGCTTTTCTGTATTTTTGCACTGTTTCTGTTCTTCTTATTGAGACCCTGGGTCAACCCTGAAAAAGGGACTGTAATTGTCTCAGTGGACTCAACCAGTTACCAAAACTCAAATAAATAAATATTCATTCAATATCTTTGCCTTTTAACTGTCACCCTCTGCCCACCTCCCCTTCCCTTTATTAAGCCTCACTATCCCTCCCTTGGTCTTTTTTCACTCCCTAATGTACTTATAAAAGGTTTCATCCCCCTTCTTAACCGAGTTGGCTATCTTTTCCTCTGTTTGGGCCTTTGCTATTCTGAGTGCCTTCCCTGCTTCCTTCTGCTTTAACTGATACAATTCCCTGTCCTGCTCCTTCTGTGATTCCTTATACTTCCTGAATGCAGTCTTTTTGTCTCTAACCTTCCCCGCCACCTCTTTTGAGAACTATAATGGTTTCTTCCTTTGTTTTGTTTTGTTTATTTGTGCAACCACCTAGTCCCTGGCATTACTAGAATCCTCTCAGTATTATTGTTAGGAAGGCAGTTGGTAGGGAGTTCACTAGGGACTCCTTACATAATGACATCATTGTTTACTCAGCTAGCCTGAGGGAGGAATGATTAGGTCATTTAGAACTCTCACAGCATCATAAGTCACACTGTATGGATAGCTGCTCTGAGGAGCCTAGAATGCTCAGTTTGGCTCAGCCAGTTGTGGAGTGAGGAGGTGAGAGTGGCGGAAGGACTGCCAGTGGGCTCTGACAGAGGGCCCAGGATTTCTCACCCTAGTCGAGTGTCATTTTCAGCTTCCAGTTGAAGTGGTGGAGACAAGACTACAGCAGGATTTCCTGATTTCTGTTCCCTGTGAAGTGGAAGGATCTGATTGTTTTCTGTGGACTCAAGGGGCAATCCCCTGAATGTTCTGTGGTGTTTTCAGCTACCTTGGATAGGACCTGAAATAGGCTGTTTGGACCGGCTACCCAGAAGAGTACTTTTCCTTTTTGGTTGTTCCATGCCAGGGGAGGAACAAGTGGTATCCTGTGATATGGCAGACCTCAAGTGGGCACATGCGGCGGCGACCCACTTGAGCGTCTGCCCAACAACAGTGTGGGTTGGCGACCAGATGAGTAGGAGTCGCAAAAAAGTGACCAAGGATTCACGTGAATATATGCGGGGGTGGGTGGCAACCGCGCGAACATGGGGTAGGAGGGTTTGTGAGGGGTGGTGCCGGGTTGCTGCGTGGTGGGGTGGGCGCTGGCCTGGGGTGGCGGGGATGCAGGGTTTGGGACGGTGCAGTAGTTTTGTTATCTGACCCAAGACAGTGTTTTCTGTTTGTTTTTGTATCGATGTACCCCCCACATGCATCCCCTGGGTTGAGAATCTTACCAGGATAAAGCACGAGCCCCCGAAGGTAGCAATAAAACTATTTAATCTTACTTTGAGAGGGCACTTGCAGTAGGTATTCACAAATAGGACTAAGCCGCCAGGCGCCAGGACCCCACGGTAAAATCTCTAGCTAACAGTCTCTGGCGGGGGACAGCCCCCACGTCAGGTGACCGGCGTCAGCTGACATCAGTATAAAGGGGCGGCCCCCCATGCCCACTCTCCAGTTCTTTCCCGCTGTCGATTTGTGATAGTAACTCGTGCAAGAACGGCGCTCGCTTATCTCATTTTGGATAAGTATGTCTCTTCAACATTTTCTACATTATTCTGTTAATTGTGTATTACTACCTCGCTGTACATGTCATCCTTGACACCATCGGAATTGCATAAAAACAAGTGCAACTCATGTGGATCCCAGCTCCCTCATAAGGATGGCCATTCTGTCTGCCTCTTCTGTCTGGGCCCAGACCACCGCGTGGAGGAGTGTGAGCACTGACGAAAATTCAATCCTACTATCCGGAAACGCAGGCAGCAGTCCCTGGAGGCCCATTTACTCAAAAAGAAAATGGCATCTGTGGAAAAGGAACTGAAGAAATTGAGGCAGGTGTCTACTTCTCCGGAGGGCCATCATAAGAAAAAGAGGGACAAGGAGAAACACTGGGACGGGGACACGCCATCCACAGTGGCCGTGACTTCGGCTGGAGTTGCAGCCCTCCAGATAACTTCCCCTCCGGAAGATCGGCCTTCGACGGCCGCCTTAGTGGTTTCTAAGCTGGCGTCGACCCCACCCCGTCAGGCCTTCGCTCGGGCCTGGACGGGAGCCTCCGAGCAAAGGAGGCCACACTCCCACTATAGCCTCTAAACCCAGGCCTACCGGTCAGAGTGCGTCCGATAAGCCAGGCATCAGTCCCACTGACGTCCACCCAGACATGGTTGATAAGTCGATTGTCTGTACTCCCGACGTCCGCCCAGCTGGTGACCCGTCAACAGGCTCTTCCTCCACGCCTGACGTCGGAGAGTCACCGCAGCGCACACCCGTTGCGTTGCCCACTGAGGTCCATCGTCTCCTCCAGGGAGCTCACTCCTTCCTCCCGGCTGGGGTCAAGGATCTGGAACACTGCCGTCGGGGTGCCCCCGATGCGGACCCTCAGATGCGGACCCAATGTCAGACAGCAGGCGTCACCCTTGGCATTCCGCTTCCTGGCGATACACTGTCAGAGCCATCCGGGCTCCCGGACCCTCCGGTGGGTCCCCCCTAAGGCCCTACGCCCTCTGGGCTGATGCCTGACATGTCCGGTCCACCTGCAGGGTCGACGCCGGGACCTTCAACTCTGTCGGAGCCCTCGGCACCAGGGTACCCGACACCAGCATACCCAACGCCGCAGTATCTGGCTCCTCAGTACCCAGCGCCACAGTATCCAATGCCGCACTACTTGACACCAAGCCTCCCGCTGTCGGGTTATGGGTACTCCTATTATGGGTTCCCTGGTTACCCGTATCTGAGGGCCCCCCCTGCCTCCTCCTCCCCCTCCTCCACCTACCCTGCAGCCTCAGGTGGACCTGAAGGAGGTCTTGCCCTCCTGGTGGGCTGAAGCCAAAACACATATCACCCAAGAGGTTGGGAAACGTCTACCGAATCTGGTCCCAATGCCAGACCCCCTACGTCAGTGAGAAGAGACTTCCTTACCACTGCCTGATACCAGCGCTGAACCATCTGGTTCTCGAGCCAGGGAGGACAAGCTTCCCCAGGGAATCCCCAGAGGGGGTGATCCTCCTCCTTCTAGGGAGGATTCTTCTTCTTCTCCTTCATTGAAGTCTTCAGAGTTGATCTGGACTCTGGACGCGCTGACCTAGAGGACGAGCCCCATACTCCAGATAGACCCAGGCCGCAAGGTTCTCCGAAATCTCCTCCGGAAGACCCTTCTTTTCTGGAGCTGCTAAAGAAAATCCAGGCTGCCTGTGAGTGGCAATCAATGGAGCCAGATCCCCAGCGAAAGAAGCTCGTGGCCCATCAGAACCTCCCAGAGACTTCTCCTACCTTGATTCCATCCTGGATAAAGCCTCACGTGGATCTTGTTTCCACCATTTCGAAACAACCTTCCTCATTAGCCCCCCTTCCTCGGAAGGCAGACTGGTTGTATCAGACTCCTGAGGGGAGGGACTTTCTCAGCCTTCACCCAAATGCTGACTCGGTAGTGATTAGTGCCGCATACGACTGATCAGCCAACTGTAAACACCTAAGCTCATACCCTCCTGACAAGGAGTCCCGTCTTCTGGACCAGTACGGGAAGAAGATTTTCGCTTCTTCCACCCTGGGCATGGAGGTCCTCAACTACATTGGCTACATGGGGGATTACTAGAAGGCCACCCTTTGTCAGTTAGAATCAAAACTGGACTCCCTCTCAGATTCCCAGACCAAGCAAGAATGGAAAAGCTTGTCCGCTCCACGCGTTCGGCCTGTAGACACATTCTCCATGTTACGTACAACGCGGTGGACACAGCAGGCAGGAGCTCGGCCTTCGCCGTATCTTTGCGGCGTCATGCCTGGCTCTGGGTGTCAAGTCTGGCCCCTGAAGTGCAGTCGTCCATTCACGACGCTCCCTTCAGAGGGTCTGTACTGTTCGGCGGTGATGTCAAGGACAGCATCGAGTTGCAGGAGAAGGGTTTGGCACTGAAGTCTGTTCAGACAATGTACAAACTCTCTCCAGGGCAGAAATTGCCCTTTTGGCTCCCCAACTGCCAAAAGCACAAACAGATGCAACTCAGATGTCCCAACAAACGTAAAGCCGCGTCAGCCACCAAGGCTCCCCCCAGCAAGAAAGCTCCTGGAGCAACAGCTGCTACCCTGCCCTCTGCCTCCTGACTCCCTGCCTCTCCTGATGCCTCTGCCCAGTCCAGATGAACCGATAGGGTGGAGATTTTCCTCCCATCTACCGGGTTGGGAGAGGGTAACAGCAGACGCCTGGGTGCTCCAGCTGATTTCAGCAGGACGCTCAATAGTTTATTCAAAAAAACCGTCGCAGACCCCCTCCTCCCTCATCGTACTCCCACACCCACCTGCAGTTGGTAACGAAAGTAATCCACTCTCTTCTACTGAAAGAGGTAATAGAGCCTGTCCCCTCACATCTCCAGGGGACAGGCTACTACTCTCACTTCTTCCTAGTACCAAAGAAAACCAGGGACCTGAGGCCCATCCTCGACCTCAGGTCCCTCAGTCAATTTGTGGAGTACAAACAGTTCCAAATGCGCTCCCTCCCGAGCCTTCTTCCCATGCTTCGGCCAGGCCTGTGGCTATGCGCACTAGATATGCAGGATGCCTACTTCCATATCCCCATTTGCCACTCTCACCACAAGTACCTCCACTTTTGTTTTCAGGGGTCCCACTACCAGTTTAGGGCCCTCCCTTTTGGTCTGTCCTCAGCACTCCGAGTATTTACCAAATGCCTAGCAGTGGTGGCAGCTGTTCTGCATACCAAGGGGGTCCAAATCTTTCCCTATTTGGATGATTGGCTTTTGGCAGCCCCATCCAGGGAGGAACTCTTGGGCTCCCTTTCCCTCACCCTCCCAAGTTTTCTCCGACCTGGGGATTACTATCAGCTTTGCCAAGTCCCATCTGATCCCTTGCCAATGGCTGCAGTTCATAGGGGCAGTGCTGGACACAACCTTGGGCAAAGCCTTTTTGCCCCCAGACAGAGCAGAGACAGTCTCAAACTAAGCTCGTCTCTTATCGGGGCTCAGAAGGGTCATAGCCAGGAAGGCCCTCCGCTTTCTCGGCCTGATGGCGGCCCCCATCCCTACCGTCCCACTGGCTTGCCTCCACATGAGGATCACTCAGTGGACCCTACGAACTCAATGGGATCAGTCTCAGAACGACCTGTATCATGAGATCCTAGTGTCAGACCCAATGGCCA
Organism: Neoceratodus forsteri; assembly: GCA_016271365.2. Taxonomy (NCBI): domain Eukaryota; kingdom Metazoa; phylum Chordata; order Ceratodontiformes; family Ceratodontidae; genus Neoceratodus; species Neoceratodus forsteri. The sequence goes on from CM028131.1 coordinate 1,340,134,734, forward strand.
GGGACCTGCAGTGGTGGATGGTCACAGAACACCTCAATCAGGGAACCCCATTCTGTTCCGCCCCACCCACCCAGACCCTGACGACAGATGCATTAGGAACAGGCTGGGGCACCCATCTCGGGTCTCACCCAACTCAGGGCAGCTGGTCTGAGTTTGAAAAAAAGACTTCACGTAAACGTTCTTGAGCAGAGGGCAGTCCTCTATGCTCTCCAGGCTCTTCTCTCAGTTGTTCTTCCCGGTCACCTCCTAGTACAATCAGACAACATGTGTGTTGTCTGGTACCTCAACAAACAAGGGGGAACCCATTCCTATCCCCTCTGCAGGGAAGCAATGAGAGTCTGGTACTGGGCGTCCCAGCACAGCCTCCATCTGACAGCTGTCCACGTGCCCGGGATAGAGAACATTCTTGCAGATGCCTTAAGCCACTTGACAGCCAAGTCTCACAAGTGGGAGCTCGTCCAGGTTGTGCTACATGACATCTTCCAGCTCTGAGGGACTCCTCAAATAGACCTCTTCGCCTCCCCCAACAACGCAAAAGTTCCCACCTTCTGCTCACTCGTTCAAGGGCGAGACTTTTTTGTCGGGATGTGCTGTCTGTGCTGGAAAGACAAATTCATTTACGCATTCCCTCCGATCCCTGTAATCCCAAGAGTGCTCAACAAGCTAATGTTAGAAGGAGCACAAATGATCCTCATCGCTCCTTTTTGGCCAAGGCAAGTCTGGCTGTCTTCTGCAACAGTTTTCAGAGGAACCTCCTCTTCCCCAACCACTGTTGCAGCACCTGCTGACCCAGGAGCAGGGGACCTTGGTCCATCCAGGTCTCAAGTCTCTTCACCTTCAGACGCTACTAAGGCTCATTTCGGAGTTTCCCCCGTGGTAGCGAACATCCTGGTGGAGGTCAGAAAGCCTTCCACCAGGTCCACCTATGCCATGAAGTGGAAACGCTTCACTATTTGGGCTGGATCCAAGGATTTGGAACCTTTTTCCTGCCCAGCTAATAAGGAATTGGACTACCTGAGACATCTCTACAACTTGGGCCTCAGCTACTCTTCTGTGAAACGTCCATGTGGCAGCCATTTCGGCCTACCATATACCATATCCCCTTTGGAGACATGACTTTTGCACAACTAGAAGTTTCCAAGACTTTCTTGAAAGGGGTTCTTCATTTAAGGCCTCCAATTATCAATCCTGCTTCCCCTTGGGACTTAAACTTTATCTTGGAAAAGATCACACTGCCTCCCTTCGAACCGGCAGTGGAGGCAGAGTTAAAGTTTTTTTCTTGGAAGGCACTTTTCCTGGTGGCCATTACCTCTGCTCAGAGGATTTCCGAGCTGCGAGCCTGTATTTGTAAAATACCATACCTGATTTCTTCACAAGGAAAGGGTGGCCATGCGTACCAATCCCAAGTTTCTTCCGAAAGCGGTAGCTGAAGCGACTCTGAATCAGTCAGTCAAGCTCCCGGCCTTTTACAAGGAGCACTCCAATCAGGGAGAATACCTTCTGAATACATTGGATGTACACAGGATTCTGAGATACTACACTAACAGGACTAAGGATCTCAAAAAAAAATGATCAGCTTTTTGTTTCTTTCGCACACAAAAGAGAAGGCAACCCTGCCTCTCTAAGTGGTTAGCGAATTGTATCACTTTCTGTTACAACAAGTATCACAAAACCCTACCAGGTCAAGTCAGAGGTCACTCCACCAGAGGGGTCGCTGCCTCTGCTGCTCGTTTCAAGAATGTGTCAGCAGCAGAAATCTGTGCAGCTGCAACTTGGACTTCCGTCCATACTTTCACAAACCATTACAGTTTGGACATTGCCTCTTGCCGCAGAGCAGGCTTCAGGTTGGCTGTTCTACAGGGACTATTTTCGTGAGCCCTGATTAGAATCCAGTCATTTGTGGATGATGTTTATCCTTGTTCCAGACTGCTTGGGACTCGGTCCTATTTGTGAATACCTACTGCAGGAGCCCTCTCGAAGTAAGATAGTACAGTTATGTAAGAACTTACCCATAACAGTAGATCTTGAGAGAGGCTCTTGTGGTAGATACTACCTTCCCCCCCGTCCCCTCAGTTTCTTCTTTTCGTCTGTGGGGGCATATCCTCTTCTTTTCTGTCAGACCTTTGGCTATTGGCAGAAAACTGGAGAGTGGGTGTGGGGAACTGCCCTTTATACTGACATTGGCTGGCGCGGTCACCTGACATGGGGGTGGTCTCCACTGTAAACTGCTAGCTAGAGATTTTTCCGTGGGGTCCTGGCGCCTGGCGGCTTAGTCCTATTTGTGAATACCTACTGCAAGAGCCTCTCTCGGAGATCTACTGTTACAGCAAGTTCTTACATAACTGTACTGTTTGAGCCACTTTCACTGGCGCCGGGATTCCACATCGCCAAAATTCAATTTCGGCGATGTGGAGTTGAGATAAGGGCATTCGGCATTCTGAATTCGCCCTTATCACATGGAATTGAACAAGTTTCTGTGAGTACTGTAATGGAGACTAGCTCTCCATATGTTCTTAGGGGAGTGGATAGTCTGGGGTGCGTGTGACCACAGAAAAGGCTGGATCGCACCTGTCAGTGCCCCTAGTTTCACCAGTGTGAGTGAAGAAAGTTAAACTGTGGACCCCGGTGAGTGCAGTTTATTTTCTCTGTGTCACCCCAGTGTTGTGACAAGTAAAGTACGGGACCTCTAGCATTTCAGTGGGGAATGGGGGTTTTAGTGGTGTAACCCTGAAAAATGGCAGAGACTGTCGATTGGGGCCAAGTGGGGGAGGAACACCATCTAAGTACTTAGATGGCAGGGCTTCCTGGTTCGTAAAGGGCACCAGTATTTTTTACCTGAGCAAGTGGCCAAGCTGCAGGTTAAGGCGTGTGGCTAAGTTTCACTTATTGCACCTATGTCCTTGGAGAGTTCTTAGTGTGTGCCTTAGACTCACTAAATAACACTCATGGGAAGAGAGATGTGGATGTGCATGGCCCGATGTCCACAAATGCACTTTTGAGAATTTGGGAAGATGATGTTTCTGTTTTTCATGAACTGTACTGCATGCAAGGAGAATTCTTGAATCTGTACCTGTCCAGCCTGAACCAACCCTTGGGGGTCCACTTCAGCTTTTATTTGCCATCTGTTGAATAAAGCCATACTGCACAATCCCAGTCACTGTTATGGACATTCCAATTATTACTTCTGCTGGTTGTGTGGCTTTACTGGGGCCCCCTCCGCAGGTTAGATCATGCATATGCCTAGCTGCCTCCACCCAGGACCTGGGTTGTGTTATTTACACTAGGTTCAAGTGGTTTGTTTCTGTATCCCCACCCCTCCCTTCCTCTAGAAAATGAGCCAGGTATACATCCTAATGCCAAGGATGGTACCTACCTTTTAGTAAAGTAAATGGTATGCCAGTATATGGGCACCAGTATTTCCAGATAGTTAATGAGGGGTGTGCACACTAGTTAAATAAGGGGTCTGGGGGTTACATTTGTTTCACACAAAGGCTTGTTGCCTCTGTGATGGCAGTTTTTTTTATGTTTTATAGTTTATATTTTTATTTTGCAACTGTTAGCAGACATATTATAATTCCATGTTTGAGACAGGCGTACACAATTACAAGACATAAGTCCACTTGGAGACATACAAATTCTCCTTAATATTAGGATCTGTGCATCCGAAATATTGCGATACCTCATGTGGAGGGTAATACTATATTTACTCACTATATAGGCAAACAGTAATTCTGGCTGTAAATGAGTCCATGAGCAGTGTGACTAATACAAATTTGAAAGTTCATAATGGTAGTCCAACAAGTCACGTCCTCAAAAGGACTATTGGTGTCACACTGTACATTCTTAAGATATATTTACTGTAAGAGTTTAACACAAGCAATAAAACAGTAATATGCATGTAACTTTCCCAGAAGCATTTTCTGGGCAAAAGTAAATCTAAACTTTAACAAGGTGGACCAAATACCGAACCTACCTCCCCCTGATTGAAATTCGTTATTAAGTCTGGAGAAGTTAATTGAACCAAAAAGAACCATACAGTAAATCAAAAGAACCGCATTATGGGACACAAACCTGTATAAGGGCTCTAACAAACTAAAAAATTTAGTTTATGTCTCCAGTCCATAGTGTAAGTTATCCTCAAGCACTGGGTGGAAGAGAAATAAAAATAAAGTTCAGACTTCTTGTGCTTCAGTCCCCCTCGACCTCTTCTGGATCACTATCTTCAAATTCTGCTTCTGCATGGCGAGATGAAGTTCGTCGCCTGGTTTCAATTCGAGCAGCCCATTTTCCTGCCTCAGTCGGGTCCACGAATAACCAGACCTTGCATGTGTGCACCACTCTGGGCCTGGCAGGGAACACTACCACTTGGGGAATTGAGGCCTCTCACAGTTTCTTGTGGACCATGTCAAATTTCTTGCACCTCATACGAGTCGCATAGCTTAAATCTGGAAAAAGATAAATAGAGTGGTCGACCTGCATTAGCCGGCCTGCTTGTCTCGCCAGTCTGAGTATCCGGTCCCGTGTCCCAATGCCATCGGTCACCATCAGTAGGGTTCGTGGGGTATCCGTATCATCTCTGCAGCACCGCAGCGTTATTTGGTAGGCTTGCTGAGCCCGAAATGGATATTCTGGCCCTCCGGCACCAATTTTTCACCCAACCAGTCCTGCAGAAAAATAAGAGGGTGATCTCCCTCAATCCCTTCTGGCAAGCCAAGAATTCTCACATTGGATGAACGGGCCTGGTTTTCTAATGGCTCGAGTCTGGCCCGTAGGTGAGCATTTTCTTTAACAATTAAAGAAGTGGCAGCAGAGGTAGAATCGGATGTCTTTTTAATATCCACCATCTCTGTCTGCAAAGTTTCCACAGTTTGCTCCACCACAGTAACACGGATGCCGAAGGAGTCAATTTTTGCATTCAGATCTGCCACCGAGGTAATACATTGCAGCTTGACCCCAATGGTGGCCATAGTTTCTTCCGATTCAGGCAGTACGGCAACTTGGGGATCCTGGCCTGACCACATGGGCTGAGATACACTAGCTGCTTTTCCACCTGAAGCTCTGGAGCTATCTTTGCAAGGATTACCCATCTTACATTTCAAAGTGTCCTCTTTCAGATGGGAAAAAAAAGATTTGTTAGATTCTTGCTCCAAGTAGGTAAAATCCTGAGTTTTAAAACTCTAAGTATCAGAGCTCTTAATCCATGCTGCTTGTTAGCTCGGGCTCCACCACACCTCCCTGTGATGGCAGTTTTGATTTTTCCCCATTGTTCCTCCACCCCTCATTCCTGCCCATTTGCTAGTGCATTCCTTATACACTCTCCCATTTTGCCAAAGTCAGTCCTCCTAAAGTCCAGTACCCTCGCTTTTGTATGGCTTGACTCTACGGCTGTGTATATCGTGAACCACACTGTTTGGTGGTCGCTTGTTCCCAGATAGCTACCCACTTCTAAATCTGAGATCCTTTCTTTGTCCCCATTTGAGCATACCGGGTCTAAGATTGCTCCCTCCTGAGTGGGTTCCAACACTAGCTGTCTGAGACATGCCCCCTGTAGGGCATCGATAAGGACCCTGCTCTTGGTTGTGGCTGCAGCAAAAGTGCTTCAGTTAACATCTGGCATATTCAGGTCCCCCATCAATAATATCTCCCCTTTTTCTGCCATTCTAAGGATGCCTTCTATCATTTTCTTGTCCCTTTCCTCCCGAGACAGGGGTCTGTAAACAACCTCCGTGCGGATTGTGGTGCCATTTCCTGTCTCCAAGGCGACCCACAGTGCCTCCTCTCCTCCCTGTTTACCCTTTAGTTCCATTGCTTTGATATATATATATATATACTGTGTATATAGATATATACTGTGTGTTATATATATATATATATATATATATATATATATATATATATTGGCTAAGATACTGGCACAACAAATAAAAAAAATCTAGAGTTTGCCCTGGAATGGGTTGTTGGCACACTCTACCAGGCATACTTTTGCTACTGATGCTGCTGCCACTAGCATTCTCATCCCTGAAATCTGTAGGGCTGCTGTCTGGTCTAATGCACACACTTTAATTTCCCACTATAGTATCATCCTGCTAATCTGTAGACATGCTGCTTTTGGAACCTCAGTCACTCTTTTCCTGAGGGGCATACCAAGTCTTCTCCTCCCAGAGGACTGCTGGCATTCTGACAGAGTGTGGGCGTGAACTGAAGCCATGCATTCTGAAGAGGTTACTTGGTACAAGTACTGTACCAAGTCCGACTCAAAATCATTGGCCATTAAGTACATGGAGAGGTAACACTGTTTGGTCTGACTTGGTACTTGGCTAAAACAGTGACTGCTCTACAGTGCAGAGTCCCATCAGGGTGAAACCTGTGTCATTGTTAGGCTATACCGGGTAAGATGTACAAGCCTGTTAAAAGCATTAGTACTAGTTAACCAGGAAGTGTTCATGCCTTCACAGATATTTGCATTACCTGGTAGTTTAAAAGTTTGATTTTACTTTTGCTATTTTTTACTGTTTTCTGATAATAGTTTCCCATGATCTTTTAATACATTTATTATGCTGTGTGGATCCACAGTAAATATGGCAGCCCCCATACCATTTCCTGTTTTTCACCCTTTGTTTACTTTGCTTGTTTCTATTGAACACTTTGCAGGCAAACGAAGGGGCCGTACATTCAGTTACATCAAATAAAATAACTAATGAAAGAATGGCACCACTCCTTTTGCCTCACATGGGAAAACCACAGATGGGATATGGCCATTCCCGGTTACAATCTGTTCAGGAAAGATAGGCAGGGCAAAACAAGAGGTGGGGTCGGGGGGCATAGCCATTTACATTCAGGAGGAAATAACCACAGAACAATAATGAAATAATGATTTTATTTATATAGCGCAATTTGAAACATCAAAGCGCTTTACACAAAAACATATTAAATAAGTCACATAAATATATAAAACTTCCAGTTAAAATTCTCATAGATATATCAGCTTCACATAAATATAACATCAATTAAAATTCTCAAGACATCAAATGTTAAAAGCTTGTCTGAATAAATATGTCTTTAAATCAGTCTTGAAGCTCTCCACGGTCCTGCACTCTCTAATTTGACAAGGTAGAGAGTTCCATAGGGATGGCGCACAAACATAAAAGCCCGAGCGCCAGATGTCTTCAACCGCACCCTGGGAACCTCTAACAACCCCTCGTCAGTTGAGCGAAGAGGCCGGCCAGGGCTGTAGGGAACCAGGAGCTCTTGCAGATAACTCAGTCCCTGTCTGTGCAGGGCTTTGTAGGTCAGAAGCCTGACCTTGAAGGTGGTCCGCCACTGTATAGGCAACCAGTGCAGATTCCGCAGCACGGGGTAATATGACTGGAATGAGAAGTCCCAGTCAGTAATTGTGCCGCAGTATTCTGCACCAGCTGCAAGCGGCAGACATCAACCCCCGGAAGCCCCAGGTAAAGGGAGTTGCAGTAGTCAAGGTACGAGGTCACAAAGGCATGGATCAACATGGGCAAATCATCGGACGGAACAAGGTGCTTAATTCTGGCCATGTTCCTAAGATGATAAAGGAAGACTTGACGACTGCTGACACCTGCGCACGCAGTGTCAGTCCATCGTCAAGAACCACCCCCAGATTGCGCACCCATTCAGAGGTAGGCAGTTGTACCCCATCGAGCCAAAGCCTAGAGGGTAATCCCACCACCGGCCTCTATCCAGCGCCCCGGATCCACCACCAACACCTCAGTCTTCCTGGAATTCAATTTCAGCCAGCTGGACTTCATCCAGTCATGGATCTCCGCTAGACAGCTGTTAAACATCGAGATCGCACTATCCTGGTCAGGTGCAAAAGACAGACTTAGCAATGAAACATCAGCCCATATCATCTTACAGTGTCTCCGAGGGGCAGCAAATACACTGCGAACAACATGGGGATAGCACCGAGCCCTGAGGGACCCTGCACGGCAGAGAGAATGGCTCTGAGGGAAAAAATCCCCCAAACCACCCTCTGAGACCTACCAGCTAGGAAGGAACGAAACCATCTGAGCACTGGACCAGCCAGGCCACAGATGATCCTTAGCCGCTAGAGCAGAACCCCATGGTCCACAGTATCAAACGCTGAAGAAAGATCTAGAAGCACCAAGATGGAATGGCGCTTCTGGTCTCTCGCCATCAGGAGATCATTGAGCACCCAAACCAGAGCAGTCTCTACACTGTGTCTCTTCTGGAAACCTGACTGGAGAGGATCAAAGACATCATGGATGGTCAAATGGTTCTCCAGTTGAAGCGCAACCACTTTCTCAGTCACCTTCCCAACAAAGGGAAGGTTAGAGATGGGTCTGTAGTTTGCACGGCTGTTTGGGTCTAAAGAAGCTTTCTTAAGAAGCAGTGTCACTACGGCTTCTTTCAGGGAGCTAGGGAACTCTCCCAATTCTAAGGAGCACCAAACAATCTCTGCTAGGACCGGGCCGATAATCTACATACATCCTAATGGTAGGCATATACGGCCCAGATCCAAACTACAGCAGGTAGGCCGCAAATTCTGGACAATCCGCATAATGTCCCCCTTCTCCAGCCAGTCAAAAGATATCCAAGCAAGCCGAGGGATAGTGACCATACACCAGCCATCACTAACCCCCATAGAGGGTGCTGAACAGATTTCCGCCCTGATATCAGCCACCTTATCTGCAAAGAATCAAGCAAACTCATCACACTTTTCTTGTGAAAAAGCTCCTCGAACCTGTAGACAGGTTGGGTTGCACAGCCTGTCCGCGGTTCGAAAGAGCTGAGCCGGTCGATTCTGAGCAGCAGCTATCTCACCGGACAGGAACTCTGCCTTCTTATGTGAGACTGCTGATTGATAGCTTTGATAATGATCTATCTATCTAAGGTGGTCGACCTCAAGGGTCGTTCTCCACCAGCAACGCTCTAACCTTCATCCTACACGTCTCAACTTCCTCAAGGTCCCATCAAACCAGTGGGACCGAGGGCAAAGAGAGAGAGAGAGAGAGGACGGACACGGACTGGGGCGATAGCATCCAGAGCCTCAGTAATGGTCTTATTATAGGCCAGAAATGAAAATTACGTACCTACCGTAATTATGATCTTTCTGTGTATCTTCACCATTCACCACTGTTGGGTACTTGGCCGGAGGTCAGGACCCTGTGGGAGTTTTTTATTTTTTTTTAGGTAGGTGGAGCCGACACACCATGGGCGCCCCCCTCGAGGCCGACGCACTGCGTGGCGCTCGTGGGTTGGCCGTTGGGCTGCGTCGACTCCGCCTGCCTGCCAGTTCTGAGTCGCCGGAGAGGTAAGAGGAAGGGAGTAGAGAGTAGGACAAGGAAGTCCACGGGACAGAAAAAGGAAAAGATATATGAACCAAAAGGAGAAATAACGACTGGGAGGACAGAAAGGGAGAAAAGTCGGAAACTAAAGGGATTGTGAGGGGTCCCAATCTCTGAAAAAGGAAGAGGGAGGTAGGGGTGGGTAAAGAATTTAGGAAGAGAGGGGAGAAGGTTAACACATCCCAGACCCTGGTCCGTCTCCAGATTGTATAGGAACTGCAAGGAGCAACCAAAGGCTTTCCGCCAGAATTCAAGGCACAGAATAGCTGGCAAACACTCCAGATAAGCAGAGTCGGCTATTCTGGAAGAAAGACAGGGTACAGAGAATTAACACCCTCTCAAGGAAAGATTATTGGTGAAAAAAAAGGAAAAATCTTTTTTTTTTATATATAAACAAGGAGAAATAGGTTGGATGGGAACAGAAAGGAGGGCAACTGTCAACTCCCACCCCACAGGGGTGGAGCCAAAACACTGGAGAAGGAGTGCCCCCCCTGCTGTCCGCTCTTCCCGAACGTTATCCCTGTGTGCCCTGTTTTACCCCACCCTAAGAAAGGAGAGGGAAGGATGAGCACAGAGAGGGAGGGGGACCCAGAGACTGAGGCCCCAAGGGGGTGGTGGATTGTGATGAATGGTGAACATACACAGAAAGATCATAATTACGGTAGGTACGTAATTTTCATATCTTATCTGTGTCAATCTTCACCATTCATCACTGTTGGGTGAGTACCAAGCCCCCCCCCCAAAAGAGGTTTCTTTTACACCCTAAGGGACAAAGTCCCTTAGCTCTCAGTGGGTGACACACTAAGAGGGAGAACCTTCAGGGCCTAGAGAGGCCCGAGAGTGGGGAGAGTGAGACGGGGTCCCCCCGGAGGGGGAAGGAAGTTGCCCCAACAAGCGCCGTCTCGCTCTATGGGAGAAGAGATAGGTTCTCTGGTGAGTGGAGTTAATCACCCTACACCGGCCCAAGGGTGACAACCAGGAAAGACGCAGCCATGCCGTCCGCCTAGTGCAGATCGTTGTTCCTATGACCCTGGTAGCTACCTCGTTGGCATCATAGGATGCCCTCACTTGGTGCCTTGCTAGCTCCAGGCCACGCGCAGAGAGTGCAATGGCTTGTCTGGTTTGCTTCGTATCAGGCAATGAGGCTAGGAGTTGACCTAGCCTGGACCACAAGAACCTGTCATAGGCTGCACAGTGGGCCTGATGTGCAGAAATGGAAAGCAATAACCATGCCGAGTAGAAAGTCCTCCTACCCCAAAAATCAAAATCTGAGGAGTCTTGATCTGGGGCCAGTCACGGTGAAGGGCACGAAGCCCATCAGGAGTATCCAACTGCGTCACTCCGGACTGCGGATGAGGCATGGAACCTGGAGACTCCGGGGGTGCGCAATACCTCTGACTGAGGTCCCTTGGGGCAGGAACTCCGGAGAAGGGCCTCTGCCAGGAACGCAACAACGCCTCCCGAAAGGGAGCAGGCCAGGGCGGCACCACAAGGGTGGCCTCGCCAAAATCGCCTAGAAAGGCGTGCACCGAGTGCTCAGGATTGCTAATAGTGGCAGGTGTGAGGTGCAAGTCCTCCAACATCCTCACGAGGAAGCGCTGATACTCAGCGAGATCAGCAGCTGGAGAGATGTGGACAGAAGGTTCCCATCCCCCAGAAGAGGGGGATGAGGAGCTGGAGGGCACCGGCCGTTCAAGGGGTGGCTGTCCGGAGGGAGGTTGAAAAACCTGACCGTCCATCGCCCTAACATAAGCTGGGAACCGAGCAGCCTCCGCTGTGAACTGCTCCCAGGAGAGAGGCCCGCTAGGACCAAGAATGCCTGGGAGCGCAGGAGAATGTGGCAGAGGAATGGGGACAGAGCCGAGAAGAGATGTTGGCTGACCTCCACCTGGGCTAAGGAGTGGACTGGGAGCACCCGCGGAGGAAGGCGCCCCGGACGACCCCACAGCCGACAGCTGAACAACCATTTCGGTACTGCCTTGGCTGCGCCCGGAAGAATCCCCCCTGTGAGGCGACCAGGGCCGTATAGGTCCAGAAGGACGGTCCCCTACCTCAAAAGAATGGGGCTGTCTCAAAGAGACCGAGGAGGAAAAGCGGAGATCTGCATTATGGCTTCTCCCAGAGCCCAGGTGGACCCCCGAAAAAGGCCGCCGTGCCGACCCCACACCCCTTGACCCCTTGGAGTCCAAAAGAGCCCTCCTCCTCGAGAGGGCCAGCCTAGGTAGCTGACAGCTCTGAGCAGCACCCAAAGGAGCTATCCAGGGCACAGCACCTTCCCCTCCCATAGGTGCTCTGATCGGCCCCAAAGTTGGGCGATCTAGGCACACCACAGGTGGGGATACCATTGCTGAGGGGTCAGTGAACCCACCAAGACCAGGCTGCAGAGCAGTGGTGGCCTGCACCACTGCCCGCTGGTCAGCACCCCTGACCCCAGTCTCGGTAGCCACCGACCCCACCTCAGAAGGGGGCTGACTCCGGCTTGTCGAGGAGACTACTGGGCTGCCCACCTCAACAGCCAACCCCAAAGGGTCAGACTGTCCATCTGACTCAGAGCTCTACTCCGCCTCCGAGGAAGTAGAGGCCGAGGCCCTGTGCCAAACCGTAGGAGGGCACCCATTGCCATCTTTGCCAAAGGGGCCAGAACCCAACACCGTGCACAGGCAGTACCAGTGCCCCTACAGCACCGCGAAGGAATCCACAGGGGCACAGCCAGCCCTAAAAGGCCCAGAGTCGGGATCACCACGGCGCCTATTCGCCCTGCACAGTGCCGCGAGCAGCGCCGAGGATGAAGACAGTGCCAACGACAGCCCCGACGGCACCATCGGTGCCGAGGATGGCACCGCCCAGCTCCACAGCACTGCGGATGACACCGAGGGCAGAGGTGGCACCACCCAGCTCCACGGCGCCACGAACGGTGACGAGGGCAGAGGCGGCGCCAGCGGCGCAATCCGATGGTGCCGTAGCAGCTCCCACGGTGCCGCTAGCAGTGTCGGCGCCGTGAACAGCTCCGACAGAAGCCATGGCACCATGCGACAAGTCGGCGCTGATGATGGCTCCGTCTGGGCCCACGGCGCAGTGAACAGCACTGAGACCTGCGACGGTGCCGATCGACGGCACCATGGGCGGTGCAGACCTGGGCGCCTGCGAACCATGGGTCCGACACCAGAAAGCCTTCACCCCTAAGGGGCGATTGCTGTGGCGTAAGGCCCTGCCCGCCTCAAAGCGAGCGGACGCAGCCTCCTGCGCCGCAGAAGGAGCCTCGGCAACGGCTAGGCTATTGCAGCCGAGCGCCCTCCTCCTCAGTCTGTAGAACGGGAGGGACCCGGAGGAAAGGCCGAGAGAGCGTGGCTTGTCCCGACGATTGCGCGCCTGGCCTCCGAAAGTCGGCAGAGCTCGCCCCACTTTCCACGTCTGTTGTTCAAAGACCTGGCGGTCCATGGAGAAGCAGGCATCGCACGAATCCATGTCGTGAAGCGGGCCAAGACACGAAAGACACCGGTCGTGCTGGTCAGTGACGGAATACTTTAGGCCACATGGGCACCGTCGCATAGGGGGCCACCCCATCCTAGAAGTTTTCTTGCCCTCCGACCGAGACATGACCTACGGGGAAAAAAACACCAAAAACCGACTCGACGTCGCAGAAATATAAAGAAATGGAAAGATCTTACTGGGTGATGTCGAGTATGGCAAAGCAGAACCGGCAGGAACCGACAGACTTCGACACCGACGGAAATACAGAGACGTCGTCGATCGAAGTGTTTTTTGGAGTGGAACTAGGCATCTAGCACAGCAGCTCCACCGGTGCGACCTCTGTGCAGGAGGCGAAGAACTAGCAGGCAGGCGGAGTCGACAGCCTAACGGCGAACCATGGCGCCCACAGTTGCATCTGCCTCAAGGGCAGCTCTGATGGTCAGCCTGCTCCACCTACCTAAAAAAAAAAAAAAAAAAAAGTCTCTGGGTCCTGACCTCCGCCAAGTACCCAACAGTGATGAATGGTGAAGACTGACACAGATAAGATCTGAATTCTCTGGATCCATGCCTGCCCTCGGAACTGCCGATAGGTCTAATACCGCCGAAAGACCTTCCGGGATTACACCCCTCAAAGGGCGGTATCTGACCATCTCCACAGGGGCAGGCCTATAAGAGGGGGCTGGAAATTGAATCTTACTGTGTAGTGATCTGACCACATGACTGGCTCCACCACCAAGTCGATGGACTCAATTCCCAGGAGGAAGACCAGATCAAGAGAGTGACCCTGATTATGAGTAGCAGAGGCAACTACCTGTGTGAACCCCAACAAAGACATGAGTTGGAGGAAGTCTTGACCAAACTGTGAGAGTTCTTCATTGACCCAGGCATTGAAGTCACCCAGAACCATCAGCCTGGGCGACTCCAATGACACATCGACGATGAAGTCTGCTACCTCCTGCAAGAACAATTTCTCACCCCCAGGTAGATGGTAGATGAGAATGATCTTGCAGTCCACACCTGCTACTGCGGTAAACTCAAATGATCTGGCCACCTCTACTGGTACACCAGTAAGACCCAATTCTGATCTAAAACAAATAGCCAGCCCCGCCTCTGTGGTCTGATCTTGAGTGGTGTACCACTGAAAACCCGTCTGGGACCGCGCTTCCAAAATGGGGCCCGCGTTGTCATCAAGCCAGGTTTCGGTGATGCAAGTGACAGAAGTAAAAGGGCAACCTCGGACTTCGAGTCACTGTGGCTAACAGTAGACACAGGCAAGGGAAAACCCTTCAGAAGTGGCGTCATGTACAGGCCCCCAAATTAAGGAGATAAAGGAGACAAAGTCCTAATAGAGGGAATCCACAAAATGTTTGATAAAGGTAAAGTAATATTGGTGGGGGACTTCAACCTACCAGATATTAACTGGAGCACACTAACGGCAGCAACAAGAATTAGGAACTTCTTATTTTCACTGCAAGGCACGGGACTGTGCCAGCTTGTTAAAACCCCAACAAGGGGAGATGCCATTCTTGATCTTGTCTTCACAAACTCGGAAAGCATCAAGGACATCGAAGTGGGATACCATATGGGCAACAGCAACCATCACATGGTAAGCTTTAAGGTAAACATAACACAGGATACCAGCCACTCAAAGATAAAGGTGCTAGATTTCAGAAAGGCTGACTTCCAAAAAATGAGGAACAACATAAGTAGCCAGTTAATGGAAATAGAGGTTGAGGAGGTGGAGGTCATGTGAGGGAGACACAAGAGAGCAATAAAGACTGCAACAGATCAATGTGGCAGGTGGGTCAGCAAAGCAAAAAGAAAAAGAAATTCTCTATGGTTTTCCAAGGAAGTGGCTACCACAGTCAAAAAAAAAAAAAGAGGTGTACAGCACATACCAGGAAACCAAAACTGAGAAAGACTGGGAGTCGTACAAGGAAAAAATGAGAGTCTAACAAATAAATTAGAAATGCAAAAGCTCAGACTGAGGAAAAAATAGCAGAAGGGGCAAAGAGAGGAGCCAAATCATTTTTTAGATATTTTAGGAAAGGTAGGAAGGCCAAAAGGGGGGATAGTAAAGATTGTTACTGAAGACGGGAAATGCACCAAACATGACCCAGAGAAAGCCGAAATCCTCAACAAATACTTCTGCTTGGTGTTTACCAAAGAGGACCCAAGGGGTGGCCCAGCCCTGAAAAAACACAACACCCCAGGACCAGGGGTAGACATGAGTCCATTTACAGAAGCCAGAGCACGGGAGGCGCTAAATAAACTAAAAGCAGACAAAGCCATGGGACCAGATGAGATGCACCCCAAATCCTTAAGGAACTGGGGGCAGAATTAGCAGCCCCTCTGGCACTTCTATTCACTAAATCCTTGAAGAGTGGTGTGGTACCCGGAGACTGGAAAAAGGCAATAGTGGTTCACTTGTGAAGAGGCTAGTAATTACAGACTGGTGAGCCTCACGTCTATAGTATGGAAACTAATGGAGACACTACTCAAACAGAGGATCATAGCATTCCTTTTTTCATTTCATTTACAGTATTTATTTTCACCAGGAAAAATGACTGGGCACAACCCTTTTTCAGTCATTCCTCAAAACTAGCAGCCAGCAAGACCCTAAACAGCACGGTTTCACAGCAGGTAGGTCATGCCAGACAAATCTGCTCGAGTTTTTTGACTATGCTACAAAAATAGTAGATGATGGTGGGACAGTAGATGTGGTCTACCTAGACTTTAGTAAGGAATTTGACTCAGTTCCACACAGAAGGCTGGTAAAGAAGCTTGACCACACAGGGGTTGGTCCAGAAGTAGTCAGATGGGTACAAAACTGGTTACAAGGCAGAACCCAGAGGGTACAGGCTAATGGAACGCAGTCAACAGAAGGCAGGGTGACCAGCGGGGTGCCCCAGGGCTCAGTGCTGGGGCCTCTGCTCTTCATTGTTTTTATAGCAGACATTGCTGACAGACTGGAAGGGAAGGTGTGTCTGTTTGCAGGCGACACCAAGATATGTAACAGGGTGGACATCTCAGAAGGAGTGAGCAAGATGGAAGGTGACCTCAAGAAACTAGAAGAATGGTCTGGAGTGTGGCAGCTGAGCTTTAACGCCAAAAAGTGCAAGGTCATGCACATACGAAAGAAAAATCTAAGAAGGGAGTATTATCTAGGAGGCGAAAGACTGGCAGCCTCAAACCAGGAACGAGATCTGAGAATCATAATCTCAGACGACTTGAAGGTTAGTAAGCAGTGTGAGAAGGCAACACTTAAGGCCAACAGCATGCTGGGCTGCATTGGGAGGAGAATCATGAGTAGGATCAGAGAGGTGGTACTACCACTGTACAGATCGCTGGTCAGGCCTCACCTGGAATATGGAGTCCAGTACCGGAGGCCTCACCTCAGGAAGAACATTGACTGTGTGGAAACAGTACAGAGGAAGGTGACAAAAATGATTCAGGGTCTGCAGTACATGTCCTACGAGGAAAGACTTAGGGAACTGAATATGTACTCCCTGGAGCAGAGAAGAGAGAGAGGGGACATGATTGAAACATTCAAGTACATAAAGGGCATTAACAAGATACAGGCACAGGAACTTTTTCAATTCAAGAAGGGCTCCAGGACCAGGGGACATGACTTCAGGCTGCAAGGAGGGACGTTCTCTACCAACACCAGGAAGTTTTTCTTCACACAAAGAGTGATGGGCGCCTGGAACAGCCTGCCCCAAGAGGTTGTGGGGGTCAACACTGTGGGGGATTCAAGAATGCATGGGAGAGACACAAGGGAGCCCTGACTACAAAGGGCAATTAGAGTGTTAAAATAGGTCTAAAACAAATGGGCAGACTAGATGGACCTAGCGGTCTCCTTCTGCCATGAACTTCTATGTTTCTAGAATCCAATATGATGCACTTAGCAAGGGTCTGTACTAAACGCAGACTAAATTAAGAACATAAAGAAAACTGAAAGCAAAGGATTAATTATAGGGCTTGTCTGAAATAACTTGCTAAAAAAAAGACATGAAGTAGTGCTGCTTTAAAAGGTAATATCTGTCCTGTTGAGGCTTTGCATCCCCGACTTGCACAAGGATTTGCAAACCCATGATGCCTTGCACTGGTCTTGAGACTTAGAGTGTGGTTGGAGGGATGCATAAAAAATAATTTGGTTATTTCTTATCTCCTAGCATCCTTTTACGAATGTGCACTACTCTTCCTGTAAACTGCCTCCTTGGAATAACAACTGCCGAGTGTACTAAATGCCAAATTCCTTTCATACACACAGTATCTGGCAAACAAACACTTGCTTCAGTCTTTAGGTGTGCTGGGGGAGATTAGGTTAGGTTTAGTAAGATTATAGAAAGCTCAAAGAGGTTAAGCAGGAAGAGTGGAAATTATGCACAAAAAATTGTTCTAGGGGCGTGGATGTGGTTCACTTATCCACACAGTGGCAGTTCTTCATTAAGAGCTCATTCACTGGAATGTCTTTAAGTAGAGCTTCTCCTACCACCTGGGTGGTATATCCCTCAGCTCTGCCCTATGATGTCAGATCTTCCTTTCCACTAGAAGAGTCTGGTCTCCTCCTTTACAGCTTCACGCATTGTAGGGCCTATTAAAGTGCACCATTGGCAACCTTGGTTATTTTCTCTTTTTGTTTTCTGTATGTTCCTCGGTACTTCTCCCGATCGACAATCAAACGATGGAACACGAGGAAGTGAAGCAAACTCCTGGCTTCAAGCAGTACATACACGCAGGCAGAAGATGTCGCAGACAGACCCACATGTGTTGTGCCTTTACTGCCTAGGGATGGCATACGATGTCACGGCTTGTCAGACGATGCTACAATCGTCTCTTGAAGACTATAAGGCTGGTCTTCTCCTCGGCCGGATGACCAAGACCCAAAATTGTGGCCTAAGGGTGGTTGCAAGGTGGCCTCCGCTGTGGTGGTGTCAGTGGCTCAACTTGCAGCTATGGAAGGAGCAGCAGCAAAGGCTGCAAAGGGAGGCTTCCTCATCAGCCTCAGCACTGCTCCAGGCTGGGGCCAGCATTGGAGTGTCCTTTACAGGGAGTTTCAAGAGATGTGTTCGGCTCTTCAGACCTTCAGGGAAAGCCCAGCCCACCACTTTAAGAAACACTACCATCTGTTGTGGGACCGGAAAAGATCACACTCCTCCAGGTCCCTCGACCACTAGAAGCTTATTGAGCGCTCAGCTTTAGCTGAGCCACAGTTGGTCGAGAGATAGGTCACTGGCTGCACGGTAACCTTGTTGAGATTGACAACCTCAATACTAGTCGATCAGGCAGTCAAGATTTTTCTCAAGCCAGTCAACTGGTTGTCAGAAGGAGTCGATGATGAGTCACTCTCCAACACCTCAGTTCTCCCTGTTTTCTCCCAGGAGGACAGAGAGCGGTCAGTAACCCCAGCCATTACCACTCTTGATCAGCCTCCAGTTGAGGTTGTGCAGTCAAAACAGGTGCCTGTCATTTACACAGCACCTCCAGCTGCTTTTCCTCAACATTGGTACCTGGGTCAGTGGTCGAGATCAAGGCAGTCCTCGAGTTCTCAATCCTGCTCGACTGGGAGGCATTGCCATCAACGCTTCTCGTCCTCGTCATCCTCAGATGACAAGGCTCCACTGGCATATGCAGTGGCAGTACATGGAGTTCATCTGGCAGCAGTGGTCCTAGGTGGGGTGGGGTAGGGCTCTAGCTCCGACCCCTATGGTCGACTGGCCAGTGCCAGTCAAGCCCATGCCAGTCCTTTCAAGACTATTGTCACAGACACCTGTCTCTCCATTCTTGCAGGTGGAACTACCTCCACAGCAGCCCTTGTGGGGAGTGCATTTTAATGACTTCCATTCAGCGTCTGGCTTGACAGGCTGGTTATCTGTGGCAATCACCCACTTGAATAACTCCAGGGTGGTTCACTACGGGAAATAGTCGAGGACCATCTTCGAGTCCTTGGACAACTCCGATGGTGCTCTGTGCAGTCATCGAGGACACATAAGTTCGACCGGAAATTAGTCGAGGAATGACCACTGACCACAAGCCACTGTTTTTTGGGGCTGTCCTCCAACTCATGTCTGAGTCCATGAATGTTCCTTTGGAACCTGCTCAGAAAAAGTCTAAATACCCTTTTTCTGACACCTTGGATAAGGACAAATCCCTGGGAGTTGCCTTTCTCATGGCTGAGGCCATTATGGGATCTGCCGTGGAGCTTTGGCAGCATCTGGTCTCCTGCCCAGCACCCTCAGCTGGTATGGTCCACAAATATGCGGTCCCTAATGGCTCTTTGTCCAGATTCTGTGACCACCCCTCAGCCAAATGTCTGGCCTATGACATGGTCTTCTGGAAATCTGGACATACTTGGGATGTTGACAAGCCTCCAGTCAAGGAGCTAAAAAAGCTTGACCACACAGCTAAGAAGGTTTATGTCACATCCTTTCTTGGTCTACGTCAGGCGAATTAGGCCCAGATGATGGCTCTCTTTGGTCACTACCTGTTGGGAGTGCTCAATACTGTCCTTCTTTACCTGCTTGCTGATAAGCAGCTACTGGTAAAAGTCTTAAGAGACCAAGATCAAGCATTGGCTAAACAACAGCTCCAGATGGCCTTAGACATTGGTGATTCCAGCGCCTGTGCCGTGGCAGCAGCTGTCGCGATGTGTTGCAGGGCCTGCCTGAGAATCTCCACCTTTATGGTGGACACTTGGCATGAGCTGGCTGATGCCCCTTTCTAGGGCACTGACCTCTTTGGCCCAGGGGTGGCTGGGCATCTCACTAGGATCGAGAAGTCTAATGCCACCCGAGCTTCTGTGGCTTCATCCCAGAAGGACCCGAAAGGGCAGAAACAAAAGAAGACTTCAGTTTCAGTAACATCCCCAGCAGGGGCAGTTTTAAGTCTTGCGCTCCAAGGCCAAGTTCTCCGGCCAGGAGCCCAAAAGAGGTGGGTGGAGAAGTGATGCCCCTCTGGCTGTAGCAACTGGTGTCCCTTCCAAAACTGCCCAGTGATGGGTTGGGAGTGTCCACCTCCTGCCTGTCTAGTCCCTGACCCAGCTTCCTGTGGGGGGTCGGCTTTTCTACTTCTGGCCTCACTGGTTCATCATTACCACAGACAAGTGAGTTCTCAACATGATCGGCAGAGGGTTGCCTCTCAACTTTGAGGCTCTTCCGCCTTACCGATCCATTGTTTGGAGGGAGCACATTGCTCAGCTCCTTGCCAAAGGAGCAGTAGTCCATGTCAAAGATGCCCTGGCAAGTCAGGGGTACATGTCCAAGTACTTCCTGGTCCTAAAACACACTTGGAAGCTGGTGCCCCATACTAGATGTACATGATCTAAATCAATTTCTCAGGAAGAGCAAGTTCCAGATGGTCACACAGAACTAGATCATACCATCTCTAGAGCTGTGCATATGCTTGTGCTCCTTGGACCTTCAGGACACTTTCTTCCAAATCCCTGTCTGTTCGTTCCACTGGTGGTACCTCCAGATCTACAGGGGATCTTAGTTATCAGGTCACACCATAGGAACTTCACCATCGGTGAAGCAGGATCCACATGAAAGATTTTCCACTAGTACCACTGGGGCCACCCATATCGACGTCACCAACTGTATAAAGGCGTGAGTGGCCCCGCTCCCTCCTTAGTTCTTTCCCGCTGTCGACTCTGTTCGAATGGGTCTCCATGGAAGCTCCATCACAGTTCGTGCCATTTTTGCCTATGAATTTTTCTTTTACTTCGTTTATGTCAAGAGTTACTCGTTCCATGTCTTTCTTCCGTCACTGCCGCTGTGGAAAGAAGACTGCTTCTTCAGACGACCATAATTTCTCTATCTGCTGTCTTAGGCCTGATCACGACATCTCTGACTGTGAGTGCTGCCAAAATTTAACCTCACAACCCTTAGGTCATGCAAAAAGGCTTTGAAGAAATTCCGCATGGAGCAGCAGGCAGCCAGTTCAGGGCAGGGGCCCTTCGGTTCCCAGTCGCCGTGGGTTCATAAAGCTCCCAGGCCTCGAAGGCTCGAGACAAGCCCTTGGGGAAAAGTCACAAGAAAGACCGTCAATGGGACCGCTCCCCCCAGCGGTGTTCCCAATCCCCAGCGACGTCTTCTTCCTCCTCAGGGGGCACCCCATCGACTGCAGCTGCACAGACACATTCTGCTGTCCTGGCCTCTGCTTCTCCCAGGCCGCTACCAACAGCACCTCCACCCGCCTCTCAGGGAAGCCGATTGTCAATCATCGGGATTGTCGGCCCCCCGTTCACTGACCCTCGGGTCATCGATGACAGACCCTCCATCACAGCCTGATGATTCTCCAGGCCCTCTGATGTCAGGGTTCTTGGGTTCTCATGACCCGACGAGAGGCTTATCGTGTCCAAAGCCGGCAACCCCTCCACTCTTGATGCACCCTTCTTCTGCCGTCGACATCAATGATATTTTGGCCAGGATAACTACAGCCCTAGTGCATCGTTTGGGCTCATACATACCTGGGTCCCCGGTGCCGTTGACGCTGCTTAGGCCTTCTTAGACTGCGTGCCATAGGCCGTTGTCGGACCTTGAATTGGAATAGGTTGACATCGAGGTGGAGTACCACCCTGACCTCATCCTCCCTGAAGAAGCGGAGAAGGAAGAACCTCTTTCCTCTGATAGGTCCACTGCTTCTTCAGTGAGTGAGGACTCTGTTAAACATACTCCCGGGTTCCCTCCTGAAGATCCTACCTTTTTTAATGTCATAAAGTAGCTGTCTTCAGCCATTGTCTTCTATACGGGGGAAGAGGATTCCACCAGGATAGAACTGGTGGACTTCTTGTAGATTCCAGAATCTTCCCCTAAGGTCATTCCTCCTATCCTCCCAGGTCTAAGGAACGCCACCATTGAGGTTTGGCACCGTCCAGACATAGTTCTTGCCCTGCCCTGAAGGGCAGATAAACTCTGTCATGCCCCTCAGGGCCTGCCTTATGCTGCCCAACCTGAGACTGATTCTATGGTCATCAAGCAATACATGATGGGTCCAAGGTGCCCAAAAGCACCTTAGCGCCCCCCGCCAACAGGGAATCTAGACAGATTGGCCTTTGGGGTAAGAGGGTTTATGCCTCTTCCAGCTTGAGACTTCAGATTGCCAAACAGCACACATGATCAGGTACCAAAACACCATCTGGAGGAAGAGCAAGGCAGTTGCCCCAGCCCTCCCAGAATGTTCCCAGAAACAGGAGGTTCTTAAATCTTTGCAGGCCACCGAGGGCATCAGTAAGCACCTCCTCAGGGCATTGTATGATATTTCTGATACTGGTGCCAGGGCTGCTGCCACAGATTTGCCTTCATAGGCATGAAAAAAGGCAAGGAAAGTGCTCACAGTAAAGTCGGGTGCTGTAAAATGTAGATATGCATAAAATCAGTGACAGCACTCCAGGTTAACGTCTAAAAATTATATTATTTTTAATGAAGAAACCAGTATAATTTTACAAAGTTATTCAAAAAGACAAAATGTAGGTCCACATACCAAGAAACATACAGCCCAGCACTTCGAGGTCCCAACAACCTCTTCGTCAAGGGTGTGGCATACCAAAGTATCTTACAAATTTATAGTGTAGACATCCAGGTACGTAGTGTTACATTCCAATTACATCATTAAGTGCATCACTTAAGAGCCCATAATTTAATACTCTCAAGTGTACTTTAAACCAACACTCATTTCATTGCATATATCCATTTTACCATTCCCACCCTTTGTGGTAAATTAAGTGTTGATCTTACTTCGAGAAACAGCTCTTGCAGCAGGTTACACCATTAGGACTGAAGTCAGCAGGCGTCAGGACCCCACGGAATTCTTCTAGCTAGCTATCTTCAGCGGGGACCGCCCCCGATGTCGGTCCCGCCCCCGGCGTCAGGCGTGAGTACATAAGTGGTCCCATGAATTCCCAAGTTCTTCCTCCATCGACTTGCATGTCTAGAGCCCTTCGCTCGTTCTAGCACGCGACGCTCGGTTAAGTTCTTCCTTCGGGAAAAAGTTTGTTTTCGGCTCTTTTGCTGTCTGATGTCCTCTCCAACCTCCATTGAAGGCCATCCTTCGAAGTGTGCCTGTGGGAAGCAAATCCCGTTTAAGGATCCGCATTCGGCCTGCGTCCGGTGCCTGGGCCCAGACCACGACACCCGGTCCTGCTCGTTTTGCCAGGGGTTCAACAGCCGGACCCGGATCCGTCGCCAGAAGGCCCTTCAGGCATTTCTGCTCAAAGAAAAAATCAGGACCATGGACGCAGCCTCCAAGGGGGAATCCTCAGAGAAGGCCTGGAGACACCCCAAAAAGCACAGGGAGAGAGTTAGATCCAAGTCCCCGTCTAGGGCCTCTGACTCCCGTAGCTCTGGCTCCCGTTCCGACCGCTCTCCTTCCCGGGCCCGTTCTCAGCCTCCCCCCACAGCGGTGAAGACCCCTTCAGGCTCCTTTTCTGTCTCACAGGCCAAGACCTTCAGGCCTTCCTCATCTTCCTCTTCTAAGGCCCTGGCTAGGTCAGAGGACCGTCATCACCACCATAAGTCCGGTTCCCGCCGTTCCGAACCCGACGTCAGGTCTTCCTCTTTGCCTCCTCCTCCTCCCCAGAGGAAGACCAAAGAGCTTACCTCCTTAAAGAAGCCGTCGGATCCGACGCCGGCCCTACACCATAGGTCCCAGGAACCGTCGACTGCCAGACACCTGTTGCCGGTCAGGCCTACGTCTTCTCGGTCGTCGGCTGGGGGACCAACGTCCGTACCACCCATTGAGAAGAGGACCCCGACGCCTCCCACTGACGTCGGTCAGGAGACGATTATGGAGGAGGAGCTGACCCAGCTTGAGGACCAGATGGGCGAACCCGGTCCTGTCGCACCCCCCCAGGGAGCCCTCTCCGGAACCTGAGACCCCTGGGGAGCCGACGCCAGAACCTGATGACCGGCCATCGGAGCCCGGTCCGTCGTCGGGCCTCTCCATATCTGAGGTCAAGGAGTTGTTCACTTACTGGTGGGACACCATAAAAAGGGATGTGGTTCCCACCCCTCCTCCTCTGCCACCTGCGACCCCACCGGCCCCTGCACCCCCTACTCCATCCGGGGCGGCAGGCCGAGTACCTTTCCCCCAGGAGCCGTCAGATCCTCCTAGGGGGAGACCAGACAAAAGGAGACCTCCGTCCAAATCTTCTTCAGGGTCACCCAGCCCTAAGAGACCCAGAAGACGCCGCCATTCGCCTTCGACGGAGGACACGGGATCGGAATTCTCGGAAGGATCCAGATCCCCCTCTCCGATCCACATCCCTTCTCCGGACCCACGTGAACTTCCTAGATCTCCTCTGGATGACCCATCGTTCTCAGAGATCATGAGGCATATCCAAGAGAACATGGGCTGGGATGCGGAAGAATTAGACCCTGAGAGACTACGCCTCGCCAGGTATCTTCGGCAGAAAGATCCCAAGCCTGTGGTGGTACCACCCTTGGTGGACACTTTCGTGGACGTCACCAAGGCAGCATGGAAGCGTCCACACTCGCTCCCGGTGATGCCGAAGAAAGCTGACCGCCTGTACAAGGCCCCTAGGGAGGACCAGTATCTGGCTTCACATCCTCTGGCCGACTCTCTGGTCATCACAGCCTCTCATGACCGGTCCCAGAGACCGCAACATTTGAGCACCCTGCCACCAGACCCGGAGTCCAAACAGCTGGATGCTATGGGCAGGCGCACGTATGCTTCAGCTACTTGTGCCATCAGATCCCTGAACTACTTAACCCACATGGTACAGTTCCAAAATGCCTTGTGGGAGCAGGGACTGGACCTGGCGGACAAATTACCAGACAGTGAGCAGAAGGAGGAGATGTTGCAACTCCTCCGTACAGGTTCGGACGTGGGAACCCAGGTGCTGCGAGCCGCGTACGATTCCGTGGACTCCTCAGCCAGAGCGGCAGCTTCGGGCATATGCCTCCGGAGACACTCATGGCTCCGTGTCTCCAGATTCAACCCGGACGTCCAGAAGAACATCCTGGATGCCTCGTTTCATGGAGAAGTTCTTTTTGGTGAGTCTTCAGAGAAGGTCCTCACCAAACTTCAAGAGGCTGGGAAGGCGGTGTGGTCTGTCCAGGCTATGTACAGACCCAAGCTTAGTTCCTTTCGTAGGAACCAAAGCTGTTTTCGAGGCCGGGCGTGAGACAGCAGTCCCATGCCGGCCCGCAACAGAGGGGCTCCTTCTCCCGCAGAGCCCAGGGGAAGTCGTCTGCGGGCCGAAGCCAGCGACCAGCCAAGCCGGCTCAGCCCGCTGGACCCTCAGCCGCCACAGCATGACTCCTTCCCGGCCCCTGCCCCTCAGAATCAACGGGACATCAAGGTCGGGGGTCGCATTGCGGACTACCTGCCAGGGTGGCAGTCCATAACCACCGACAGGTGAGTCCTTCAGTTGGTCGAAAGAGGCCACTTTATAGAATTCGCAGGCAAGCCACCCTCGAGGCCTCCACTGCTCTCCTGTTACTCAGGTCAGCACAAATTGCTCATCAGGCAAGAAATACTCGCGCTCCTGCAGAAGGGAGCGGTGGAGTATGTTCCAGAGAACCAGATAGGATCCGGATACTATTCCCACTTCTTTTTGGTTCCGAAGAAAACAGGGGACCTCCATCCAATCTTGGACCTCAGCGACCTAAATACATCGGTCACCTACAAACAATTTCGCATGGTGACCCTTCAGGGTCTCATTCCCATGCTAAAGCAGGACGCCTTCTTAGCATCCCTAGACATGCAGGACGCCTACCTGCATATCCCTGTGGCTCAAGCGCACAGGAGGTTCCTGTGCTTCGAGTTTCTCGGCCACCATTTTCAGTTCTGAGCTCTTCTGTTCAGACTGTCATCGGCCCCCAGGGTCTTTACCAAGTGCATGGCAGTCGTGGCAGCATCTTTAAGGAGACAGGGCCACTATGTGTTCCCGTACTTGGACGATTGGCTTCTCATGGCCACCTCCAGAGAGGCGTTGTTGCTGGCTATCCAGAGCACCCAGGACCTGTTCCAGTCTCTGGGCATCCTAATCAATTACGAGAAGTCTCTCCTCGTACCATCACAGAAGCTGCAGTTCATAGGCGCAGTTCTGGACACCGTCCAAGGGAAAGCATTCCTTCCAGACGAAAGAGCGGAACGCATCAGATCCCTCATCAGGGACCTCTTGGCGAAGAAGACTGCCCCTGCCAGGCTGGTCCTTCGTTTGCTCGGACACATGGCTGCAGCCATTCCAACCGTCCCTTTGGCAAGGCTCCACATGCGGGTAACTCAGTGGATGCTCAAGGTGCAGTGGGACCAAAGGCAAGACCACATGCAGCAGCCGGTCAGAATCACGGAATGCCGTGATTCGAGACTGGCAGTTGGTGGCTAGACCCAGGTACACTCTCTGCGGGTGTTCCGTTCACTGGCGTCGTCCCGGAGGTGATTCTTTCCACAGAGCCTCAGGGCTGGGGTGGGAGCACACTTGAACGGGTCAGGTCCCAGGAGCGTGGACCTTCAAGAAGCTCATCTCCACATCAACATTCTAGAGATGAGGGCGGTCCTTTACGCCCTGCAGGCCTTTCAGTCAGAGATCCCGACGAATACTCTTTTGCTCCAAACAGACAATACGGCGGTGATGTATTACCTCAACAAACAAGGAGGCGCACACTCTTACCCCCTTTGCAGGGAAGCGATGAGAGTGTGGGATTTGGTAATCTGACACGGCGCGAGCCTGATTGCAGTTCACGTTCCTGCAGTGGACAACACAATTGCAAATGGCCTGAGTCGTTCCCAGGCCAAGGTCCACGAGTGGGAACTTCTTCAAGGGGTAGCAGAGGATCTGTTTCTTCGATGGGGCACTCCAGAACTGGACTTATTCGCTTCCCCATCCAATGCAAAACTGCCCAATTTTTGCTCGCTAGATCCAGGGCCTGGTGTTTTCTGGCAAGAGGCGTTGTCCCTCTCCTGGGTGGACAGATTCCTCTACGCTTTCCCTCCCTTCCCGTTGATCCAGAGAGTTCTTCTCAAACGGAGCATGCAACAATGATCCTGGTAGCCCCATTCTGGCCCAGACAGATCTGGTTCCCCTTGCTAACGCAGCTGTCCCGGGACCCTCCCATCCCGTTGCCTTTCAGCTCCCATCTCTTGTCTCAGGAGGAAGGTTCTCTAGTCCACCCGGACTTACGCTCACTGAACCTGCATGCATGGCTCCTAGAGACTTGGCCATTTTGCGTGCAGGGGTCTGCAAGAGGTGGCCAAGTTCTTTCCGTGGCCAGAAAGCCGGCAGCATCGCGGCGATGCCATGAAATGGCGCCGCTTTGCTTGTGGTCGCAAGCACGCAGCCTTTCCCCCTAGGGATGCCCGGTGAAAGTGGTGCTGGAATACCAGCTTTCCTATTCCATTCGAAGTCTCGCCATTCCTCTATTAAGGTGCACCTCTGTGATTTCTGCTTACCACTTCGTGGACAGCACAGTGGCACAGCTTGATGCCTCTCGAGATTTCCTGGAGAGGTGTTACACCTTAGGCCACCCATTAAGGATCCAGTTCCTCCATGGGACTTACTCTTTGTCCTGGAACAACTCACGCTTCCCCTTGAACCTGCCGCCGATTAAGAGCTGCGCTTTCTGTCGTGGAAAACGTTATTTTTGGCTGCTGTCACGTCCAGCAAGGAGAGTTTCAAGCTCCACGCCTCGTGTAAGGAGCCTTATTTAATTTTCCACCAGGACAGAGTATCTCTGAGGACTAATCCTAAGTTTTTGCCTAAGGTGGTCTCTGCCCTCACTCTCAACCAGGACATCGATTTACCTGTATATTTTCCTAAATATTC
Organism: Neoceratodus forsteri; assembly: GCA_016271365.2. Lineage (NCBI taxonomy): Eukaryota > Metazoa > Chordata > Ceratodontiformes > Ceratodontidae > Neoceratodus > Neoceratodus forsteri. Next base: position 1,340,162,331 of record CM028131.1, read on the forward strand.
CAATAGAGGAGAGGCATTGCTTCACATCCTGGATGTTCACCGCTGTCTAAGGTATTACCTGAACAGAACTAAACAGCTTCGCAAGTCGGAGCAACTATTCGTTTCCTTTGCTGAGAGGATGCTGGGCCAACCAGTCTCAAAACAGTCTCTTTCTCGCTGGCTTGTCCAGTGTATCTCATTTTGCTATGACAGCAAACAGAAGACCCTCCCGGGTACAGTCCGGGTCCATTCGACAAGGGGGGGTGGCTACCTCGTTTGCAGCACTTCGTAACATCTCCACCTCTGCCATTTGTGCCGCAGCTACTTGGAGCTCTGTGCACACATTTATTAGGCACTCTAGCCTGGATATTGCATCACGGCGGAGAGCCGGTTTCGGCCTGGCCGTGCTACAGGGTCTCCTGTCCTAGAGTCAGGACTTGTCAAAGATCTTTCCTCGTTTCCTCCTCCCAGAATGCTTACAGGCGCTATTGCTTGGAAATCAGTCCTAATGGTGTAACCTGCTGCAAGAGCTGTTTCTCGAAGTAAGATAGTACAGTTACGTAAGAACTTACCGTAACAGTAGATCTTCGAGAACAGCTCTTGCAGCAGGTACCTTCCCACCACCATTCCCCCTTGGAGGAGGCATGGCCTACCGAGCCTTGGGCAGGGGCTTACGCCCTTTGTCTTTTGATGACGGATCCTCGGTCTCCCATTCTGATGTCATTCTGCAGCTGGGAGTCTCCGGCAGGAGAACTGGGGAATCTGGCGGGACCGCCCCCTTATTTCGCCTGGCGTGGTAGGACCGATGTCGGCGGTCCTGAAGATAGCTAGCTAGAAGAATTCCATGGGGTCCTGACGCCTGCCGGCTTCAGTCCTAATGGTGTAACCAGCTGCAAGAGCTGTTCTCAAAGATCTGCTGTTACGGTAAGTTCTTACGTAACTGTACTTTACTACTACAAGAGCTCTGAAATTCAGTGCCAAAAAGAGCTACTAATAGTATATTATGGCTCAAATAGCACCAAAACACACAGACTTAGCAGCAAATGATTTAAAGGAAAATTACCATATTTTTGCCCAATGTCTGAGTTGCTAGCTGGGCAATGGCATAGTACAGTTCTACACAAATGTTAACAATGTGCCCAAAAAGGGAATACTTTGCGCGAGGCCGTTATGTTACCGCCAGGGTTAAGGCTATTAGGGCTCATGGCTGCAGCCATTGCCACGGTTCCTTTGACCAGACTGCACATGCCAGTGCTCCAGTGGACCCTGGCCTCTGAGTGCAGTGGCACGAACACACAGATGACCTGGAGCAGCTAGTGCTGGTTTCCTCTCCAGTCTGCTAGGTGCTACAGTGGTGGATGGACCCCCAGAACCTGCTACGAGGGGTCCTGTTCTTAATCTGTCTCCAGCAGATTCTCACCACGGATGCCTCTTGTTCGGGCTGGGGTGCACACCTTGGTCCTTTTCAGACTCGGGGACATGGCCCCCGATTGACACATCTCTGCATATCTACGTCCTCAAAATGCACGCGGTCCGGTACGCCATGCAGGCCTTTCAGAACCGTCGCCTTCTGGGTCAATTGTTGGTCCAGTCAGACAAATCTGTGTTGTCTACTACATAAACAAGCAATGGGGCACGCCATGAGAGTCTGGTACTGAGCTCTGGACCATGGCCTAGTCCAACTGGCAGTCCATGTCCCAGGTGTGCTGAACACCCTGGCGGACAGCCTCAGCCGGTCTCAGTCCAGCATGCATGAATGGGAACTACTTTCATCCATCACAGATCTGTTCACCAGATGAGGTTGTCTAGAACTGGACCTTTTTGCATCCCCACTCAACGCAAAACTGCCCAGTTTCTGCTCACTAGATCCAGGGCTTGGAGTTTTCTGGCGATACGTGTTGTCCCTCTCCTGGAGCAGGAGGTTCCTTTTTGCCTTCCCTCTATTTTTTCTTATTCAGAAGGTGCTAATCAAGCTACAGATGGAGAGGGCCAGCATGATCCTGGTTGCAGCCTACTGGCCATGGCAGATTTGGTTTCCATTACTGCAACAGTGAGCAGCAGAACCTCTGGTGCCTCTGTAGGGATCTGCTGATGCATGCTGAGGAGATCCTGGTCCATCCACACCTCAGGTCCCTTCAACTGCATACCTGGCTCCTGAGGACATAGCCATTGCCCGATTTGGGGTCTCCCAGAAGGTGGCTGACATCCTCATGGCAGCTAGTAAACCCTTCATTAGGGCCACCTACCCCATTAAGTGGTAGAGGTTTGCCATCTGGGCTGCCAAGCACCATCTGGACTCTTTCACCTGTCTGGTGAGCTAGATTTTGGACTACCTGATATCACTTTAGGACTCAGGTCGCCAGTATTCCTCCCTCAAGGTGCACCTTTCATCTATTTGTGGCTGCTTTCCCCGGACTGTGCCGCCAAGTTTAAACTACTTTCCTTGCTGCAGTATAGAGATACACAGTTCTTGCCTAATTTCAAGCCTGTGCACAAATTTTGTAGTCTGTGTAGCCTTGCTGTCGCTACTAATGTGTGTACATAATACCAATTACAGCTAAACTGTAAACTGTGATTCTTACTGTTGATTTTTTCACCCTCCCGCCCACCTCCTTCTCCATGACTTATTAAATACACCTAAACCACTCCCCCTTCTGTGCACCTCCTCCCATTGGCCGTCTCGCCCCACACAAATTTAAAGCTGCAGAACACCTCCTAGAGTGCGGTCCTGCCCTCCCAGAACTACATTTCTGGCAGTCCCATAGCACCTTACCTCACCACTCCCTCCAATCCCCCTTCATAAGGCTGATCACACTAGTTCTCTCCTACTACTTCCCTTTGTCCCCCACTCCCTCACAGAAACATGAAGCTGGCACTGTCTGTATTATGGGCCATCTCTCTAACTGTTACGCTGGTATTGACTGACTACGGTGCTGATCTGTGACCAACAGCACCTCTCCTTCCCCCCTCCCCCCTGTCTCAACCCTCTTCACTCTTTACTAGGGATAAGTCCACCCTGGGCTACATCTCTCTCATCTTACTCACTAAAGGAGAACATCACCTGCTTGACCACTACCTGGCTAACCTCTCCTGGTCTCCTACTATTCCCTCCTGCTCATACATTCTCCTGCTATCACTACTCTCCCTTGCTGGGGACATTGAGTGCAACCCTGGCCCAACAAACTCCCATATCACCCCCCCCCCAGCATCTGGACTAACGCCCCTTGTCTTAAAATCGCACATATTAATATCTGCAGCCTTCCATCCAAATTCACCAACCCTAAAGCATGGATTGCGCTCCACAAGCCTCATATTCTGGGACTCGCAGAAACATGGCTAAAGCCACACCACACTGAAAACACCTTCCAACTATCTGGCTACTCCTACCTACCTACGCCTCGACAGGCCAGGCAGGAAAAAAGGTAGCGGTGTGGCCCTGCTCTTAAGGGAACCCCCTCTCAGCTAGCATCATCCTACACTCTGACCCTTCCTCCCCTAGTGAATGGCTACTCTCCGAATTGACCCTGGGATCCTGCAAGAAACTCTATATTCGCTGCTGCTACAACCCCCCTGCGACTGGAACCATTGGACTCACCAGCCATCTCCAAGGCCTGAGCTCTCTAACTCCCCATAGGGAATCTATCCTTTTCAGTGACTTTAATCTAAACTGGCTGAGCTGCCACCAGCCTGACTATGTATCCCTGTTAAAGCAGCACAACCTGGTGCAGGTGATCACTCTCCCCACCAGACTTAATCCACGCTCGGCCACCCAGACTGTACTGGACTGGATCCTCATAAATAGGGAGGACCGAGCATTGCACGCTGCCACTATGGCTGACTCAATAAGCGATCACTCACTGGCCTATCTCCTCTGGTCTTCCAAACTAAAGCGCCCCCGACCCGAATACCTATCTCTCAGAAATTTCAGCTGCCCAGACACCACGAATCTCCTCGAGGAGGCCCGGTCCTTAGACTGGTCCACGCTTTTTTCCCTTTCCAACGCAGCCATGGCTGTTTCCACATTTACTTGGACTCTACTAACACTCCAAGACCGCTTTTTCCCTGTCACAACCAGGCGGGTCAGAGGCGGGAGCTCGCGCTGGGTCTCCAAAGACCTTCTAACCCTTATGAAGGCCAGAGATGGTGCCTGGTCCACTTTCAAAGCAACCCCCTCTCCTGCCATCTGGGATGCTTACAGGCGCATGAGGAACAAATGTAAACAACAGGCTAAATCTTTGAAACAGACCCACTTCCGCAATCTGCAAAAGGCCAACCTTGGGGATCCTAGAAAATTCAGGGATTCAATCACCTCCCTCCTAAAGCCCCACTCCAGCAATACTGCACAACATCTCAACTCCCAGGAGGGGCTGCTTACCGACCCTCATGATGTGGCCAGTGTCTTCAACTGTAAGTTCACAAACTTATCCATGCACCTAAACAAGCTGTCAACTGTCCAACCTCAAAGTCCAACCCTAATACCTGATCCACTGCCAATCACCCGCAAATACCCCCATTCTATTTTGAAGCCCTCTCCATACACGACACAGTGAAGCTGCTCAAAAGTCTACCTAACCATGGCTCCTCCGGATCTAACGGCCTATCTCCAGTCTTCCTCAAGCTGATCTCTCCGGCGATTGCCAGGCCACTCACCTTCGTCTTTAACCTTGCCCTTTCCATCTCCCCCATGCCTGACCCATGGAAGATAGCTAAGGTTATCCCCATTCTTAAATCTGGTGACCCCAAATCCTCCGACAATTACCATCCGATATCCATCCTTCCTCATCTCAGTTAACTACTCAAGAGAGTGGTCCACAATCAACTCACTGAGTACATAGGCAGATACACCCTCTTATGCAACCAACAGCATGGCTTTTGCAAGAATCATTCCACCGCCACTGCCCTCGCCCTTCTGACCAACCACATCCTCTCTAACATGGATAATGGTAAAGCCACCGGGGCTGTTTTTGTCAACCTCTCTAAGGCTTTTGACATGGTTAACCATGCTCTCCTTACCTCCAAGCTTAGCCTCCTTGGTTGTTCTCAGAAAGTCACAAACTGGTTCACTAACTACCTTACTGACTACTCACAATTCATGTGTATTGGCCAAACCTGCTCCCCCACCCTGCCTGTCTCTGTGGGGGTCCCTCAAGGCTCAATCCTGGGTCCACTCCTTTTCTCCTTATTCGTCAGAGTGCTTCGCTCCGACTGCCTCAACTGTCGCTCTCTCCTGTATGCCGATGACCTTGTCTTCTTCCACAGTGAATAATCCACAGCCGCAATCTCCTCAGTTCTTTCGCACAACTATGCTGCGGCCCACAACTGGTTCTCAAAAAACCTCCTCTTAGTAAATGCCAAAAAAACTAAATCCATGCTGTTCGGATCTAAGCCCTTCCTTGCCAAAACTAAAATCACACCCCCTTACGCATTCTCACCCCAGACGGCCCAGCCTTAGAGGATGTCGACACCTACAAATACTTAGGAGTACTGCTTGACCCCTCCTCACCTTCACTGAGCATGCAAATTCCATTGTCAGAAGGTTCCATCAGAAGTTAGGTGCTGCCTGTAGATTCAGGCAATACCTTACCCCTGAAGCCAGACTAGCCATTGTCCAGGGTAATCTTCCTATTCTTGACTACTGTCCTCCTATTTATGCCAGGACCTCAGCTATCGCCATTGCTAAACTCTCCGCTGCCTACAACAGTGCCTTTCGCTTTGCTTTATTGGCCCCGTTCTCCACCCACCACTGTACCCTCTATAATACCCTTGGATGGCTACTGCTGCAAGGTCGCTTTGACCTAACCCTCTGCTGCATGGTCAACAATGTCATCCGCACAGCTCCAGAATCCCCCCTAACTGCCCTCCTGAAAACCCGAATGCTCCACCACAACCTCTGCTCTAATGGTACTCCCCCTCTAGCTGTTCCTAGGGTATCCACCAACATGGGTAGCAGAGCTTGGTCTGCAGCTGCCCCCTTGCAGTGGAACAAACTGCCAGCCGAACTCCATTCCATTGACACTCACTCCAGTTTCAAGTCCCGCCTCAAACTCTGGTTCCTGGCAAATTCATCCTGCCACTGCTCCCAGGGATTACCCACCTACCCACACTAGTCAACTCCCCAGCCCAGGGGTTACCCACCTACCAACACTAGTCAACTCCCCAGCCTACAACTGCTACCTCCTTGCCTTGATATATTGTATTTTCATGGTATATTGCACCCTTCCCCTTTTAGCACCGGAGAAGGGTGATTTTTCGGATTTTCGCAATATGGCCGCCAGGCTGGGCACGGTGCTGCTGCTGCTCCTTTGATGTTACTTTATTTTATTTGATTTTAGCTTTTCGCTTGAATACTTTTGTTCTTATTCTGTTTAGTTTAGTTTTATTTTGTGCTGTTCCAAGCTCTGGTGTTTCGGTGCCGCCAGGTGGAGCGTTAGCATGTCTGCTTTCGGATTTCGAGAGCTGCAGGACGCTGAGATGCCGAGTAGTGTCCTGAGGAGTTTCGGTTGAGCTTTGAAGAATCGTGTTGATTTCTGGCCGACTTTCCTCCGTTTCTTGCTTTTTAGTCGGTGGGGGTTATTGACACCGGAGGGCTTTCTGTCAGTGGAGCTGGAGAGAGTTGCTGGTCTCTTCTGGCGTTTTTCTGGATTGTTGTGACTTTTTGGAGAGGAGATGCCAGAGGGGTTTGTTTGTACCGGCTGAGTTTAAAGAAGAGCTGCTGGAGGGGTTTGTTCCCTTAATGGATGAGTTCTGAAGACGGGACGACAGTGGAGTTTTGCTTTCTTGGATTGTGGTGGGGATTTTATGTGTTGGACTTTGTTCCCTCCAATGACTGTAGGGAGGGCATAGTCGGTGGAATTTAGAATCAACTCGGACACTGTGAAAGCTGGCAAGACTTAATTGGAGTACTATAGATGTTCTGGTTTGATTACTTTTAACTTTTGAAACTCCTTTGCTCCAGCTGGTGCTTTCCAGGGTTTTGTCACTCCACAGGGGGTTGGGGTACTTTCTAGTTAGGGAACTGAGTGGAGTGCCCCGCTCCCTTGGACCCTAGGAATTGCTACTATGGTGGCTCTTTCATAGGGTCCTTTGGTGTGAGTGACATAATTTGCCCTGGTGTGCACCTGATAGGGAGCTTGTGGGGTTGAAATTGTGTTTTGGAAGCCCCCCCCGGAACTCTTAGTTCTGCTATATAGAGCTTTTGTGGACCTTCGCCTCGGATTGTTTCCCTCCTGGAGTTATGTGACTGTCCTTTTGAACTTGGATCCTTGAACTTAAGTGGATTTATTGGATCTGCTGCAAGAGACTGTGGATCGCTACCATTTTTTGGATTTTGTTTGACTCTTGGGTGGTGAGAGGACCCTGGGTCCAAAATTTTTATTTGCTTGTTTTAATTTTTTTTTTTTAATCAGGGAGAAGGACTGATATTATTTTCCCCAGTTGTGAGAGAACTGGGGGAGTTTATTTTTATGTTGTTCTGGCAGTGAGAGTGCCATTGTATTCCCTTCCCCGGTAGTGAGAGGACCGGGAGGAGGGATTATACAGAATTTTACTATTTGTTTTGTTTTATTTATATGTTTACTGAAATTGTATAGTTAATTTAGTTTCAATTTTTGGTTTATTTTCTGTTTTATTTTAGTTAAGCAGCGTCATGTGCTGGCCTTTATCTCACATGGTGGTGCGCTATTCATCTTCCTCTCTTCGCGCCCTCCGCCCCTTTTGTACTCCTCCCCTTCAACTAGATGTTTATCAGCGATGTAGAGCATTGGGGATTGCTCGCAGGAGAGTGAGGGGGGCCGGGGTGCATGAACGGGAGGATGAATGAGCGGGGCCATCGTATCGGGGTTATAAAGTCAGAAGGCGCCCTGGGGCGAAATGGAATCCTGATCGGGGTTCACCCTGTCTGGTATCCATACCCAAGGGCACTATTGATTTTAGTAGGTAGATAGGCCTGACAGCCTCCGAGGTTTGTCCAACTCGGGCGGTGTTATGCAGTGCCAGGTCTGTTAGGAATAAGACTGCTATTATTGCCGACCTTGTCGGCTCGGCTGACCTGGCTTGCATTACCGAGACCTGGCTGGATGAAAATTCTGGCCCTATAGTAGAGGCCATGACCCCGGCCGAGTACTCGGTAATACACTGCCCGAGACTGGACCGCAGGGGAGAGGGGGTTGCAGTCTGTTTCAAGACTGAATTGGGTCTCACGAGTGTGGTAGTAGGAGAGGCTGAGTCCTTTGAATGTTCAGTCGTAGCAGGTGTAGACGTTCGAATCGTTCTCATTTACCGTCCACCCGGTGATGGGAAACGCTTCTTACAGGAAGTAGCAGACTTCCTCGTCGACATGTCGTTTGAGTCGCCCAGATTGATGGTGCTGGGTGACTTCAATGCCTGGGTCGACGATGAACTCTCATAATTTGGTAGTTACTTCCTCCAGTTAATGTCTTCTTTGGGCCTTACACAGGTAGTTTCCGCTGCTACGCATAAATCTGGGCACTCTTTGGACTTAGTTTTCCTTCTAGGGATTGATGCATCCAACGTGGTGGTGGAACCAGTCGCTTGGTCTGACCACTACACCGTGAGGTTCAATTTTTGCACCCCCCTTAGGAGGCCATCCCCTGTGGAGATGGTCAGGTACCGCCCATTACGGAATGTTACTTCACAAGGCCTAGCGGCGGTCCTTGACCTATCATCCCCCGTGTTGGTGAGCAGTAACCCAGAGTCACTGGTGTTGGCCTATAATAAGGCCATCACGGTTGCCCTGGATTTTATTGCTCCTGTTTGCGAACGCCCTTTTTCACTGCACCCCAGGGCCCCTTGGTTTGATGGGACTCTGAAGGAGATGCGGAGAAAAGGGCGAAGGTTAGAGCGTTGTTGGTGTAGATCGGCCCTTGATGCCAACCGCTTTAGATTGATAGAACATTATGCTAGCTACCAATCTGCAATCACCCATAAGAAGGCAGAGTTCCTGTCCAGGGAGATTGCAGTTGCTCAGAATCGACCGGCTCAGCTGTTTTGAACTGTAGACAGACTGTGCAACCCAGTCTGTCTGCAAGTTCGGAAAGCCTTTTCGCAAGTAGAGCGCGATGAGCTTGCTCGTTACTTTGCAACTAAGGTGGCTGGCATCAGGGCTGATCTGTGTCTGACAACCTCTAAGGGTGATGTTGTGGGGATGTGCGAGAACGCAGTGCCTCGTTTCTCTTGGAGTTCTTTTTATCGACCTGAGTTCGTGGATATTATGAGGTCTATCCATAGTGTGCACCCTACTTGTTGCACCTTGGATCCTGGACCGACTACCCTAATTTTAGGTTGTATTGATATCATCAATCCAGTTTTGGCGCAAATAGTCTGGTGCTCCCTGGAGTCAGGTGAGTTTCCTAGCTCCCTGAAAGAGGCGGTGGTGACACCTCTCTTGAAAAAGCTTCCTTAGACCCAGACTGTTTTTCTAGCTACAGACCTATCTCTAACCTTCCCTTTATTGGGAAGGTTATTGAAAAGGTTGTAGCTGCTCAACTGGATGACCATTTAACCATCCATAGTATCTACGAGTCCTTCCTGTCTGGTTTCCGTAAAAGACATAGTACCGAGACTGCGCTGGTTCGGGTGCTAAATGATCTTCTGAGGGCGAGGGATCAAAAGAGACGTTCCATTCTGGTTCTCCTTGATCTCTCTTCAGCACTTGACACTGTGGATCATGTGGTGTTGTTGGCATGCCTGAGGCAAATCTGTGGAATGTCAGGAACTGTTTTGCAATGGTTCACGTCATTCCTTACCGGGAGATCACAAAGAGTTGTGTCTGGGATTTTCTCCTCCGGCCCAGTCTCTTTGTTGTGTGGAGTGCCTCAGGGTTCTGTGCTGTCACCCATGTTGTTTGCAGTGTATATGCTGCCCCTTGGAAACATTATAAGATGGTATGGGCTGAGGTATGACTGCTATGCAGATGATACCCAGCTATACCTGTCTTTTGCACCCGACCAGGATGGAGCTTTCTCGTTGTTTAACAACTGTCTGGGGGAAATCCAAGACTGGATGGATTCTAGTTGGTTAAAATTGAACTCGGAGAAGACTGAGGTGTTGGTGGTGGATCCGGGTGGTCAGATTGATAGGTTGTGTACTGGCGCGCCTTCTGGAATTTTTCTTGGCGGCGTGTCACTGCCAGCCTCTGAACGGGTGCGTAACCTTGGGGTGATTTTTGACAACAAGCTGATTTTACAATCTCAGGTGTCAGCTGTCGTCAGTACTTCCTTTTACCATCTTAGGAATATTGTCAGGGTTAGGCACCTTGTTCCATCTGACTCCTTGCCAACGTTGGTCCACGGTTTTGTGTCCTCGCACCTGGACTACTGCAATGCCCTTTACTTTGGGCTTTCTGGGGTTGACATCCGCCGCCTGCAGCTGGTGCAGAACGCTGCTGCCCGGGTTCTGACTGGGACAAGTAGGTCCTGTCACATTACCCCGGTGCTGCGCGAACTGCACTGGCTGCCTGTTCGGTGGCGGATCACCTTTAAAGTCATTTTATTGACTTTTAAACCCTTCGCGATCAGGGTCCAGCCCCATCTGAAAGACCTTCTGTCTATTGCCCTGGCCGATCGGCTCCTACCGGCCGACATGGTTGCTAGAGATTCCAAGAGTGAGTTTAAAAACCGCTGGCAGCAGAGCTTTTTCTCATGCTGCCCCCACTCTTTGGAATTCTCTGCCACGCCGGTTACGGGATTGCACCTCCGTGGAGATATTTAAGAAAGAATTAAAAACTTTTTTATGGAATAAGGCCTTTGTGGAGGATTAAATTGTCAGTATGTGTTTGGATTTTATTGTAATTTATTAAGTCTTTTGATGTATTTATGATGCACTTTTATAAGTTTAGTTGTGTATGGCTATGTGTATTTTTATTGTTAACTTGTTCAGCGCTTTGATAATTTGAAAGGCGCTATACAAATAAAATTATTATTATTATTATATATTGTATATATATGTTTACTGTGTATTCTATGTATTACATGCTCACTGGACTATGTATCATACTTTGTACACTCTGCTTACGATTGTTGTTTTATCAAATCTTTTCATGTCTGATATTGGAACCTTGTATTCATTGTTCTCAATGGACTTATGCATCGTGCCTGTACATTGTGCTTACTATTGTTGCTTGTATGTAATCTGTTTCCATGTGTATTACTGTTACCTTGAATTTCACTGTCACCCTGTGCCATATGTTATGGCCTGGGTCATGCCTGAAAATGGTCCCTGGGATCAGTGCACTCACCTGGTTATCAAAGTCATAAATAAATAAATAAATACATTTTTGCCTTTCATGAGCCCGTGGATTGTCGTACCATGGCTCAACTAGATGTGGCCCGTGCTTTTCTTAGGGGCATCCTGCACCTGAAACCTCCAATCCGCACCTCTATCCTGGCTTGGGATTTATATATTGTCATGGAGAAATTGACCCTGTCTCCATTGGAGCCAGCTGCAACTTGCGAGCTACGCTTTCCTTCTTTCTGGGAAAGCATTATTTTTGGTTGCTATTACTTCTGCTTGAAGGATCTCTGAGCTTCAGGCTCTCTGGCGTGCTAAGCCTTATTAAATTGTTCACACAGACAGGGTGTCTTTCCGCACAAACCCTAAGTTTCTCCCTAAGGTGGTGTCTGAGTTTACCTTGAGCCAATCTGTCCACCTACCAGTTTATTTTCCGGAACATGCCAGTCCAGGAGAAGCACTTCTCCATATTTTAGATGTGCGCAGAATTCTGAAATACTATCTGCTCCGAAATAAGGTTTGCAGAAAAATTAAGCAGCGTTTTGTTTCTTTCGCCCAAGGAAGACCAGGTTCCAAACAGTGGTTGTCCAAATGGTTGTCCGATTGTTTTGTGTTCTGCTACAATAAACATGACAGGCAATTGCCAGAGGTGGTGAAAGCCCACTCCACGAATGGGCACGGCTACCTCTGTGGCCTGTTTGAAATGGGTCTCGGCAGCTGACACTTCCGCTGCTTCCATAGAAACATAGAAGTTGATGGCAGATAAGGACCGCAAGGCCCATTCAGTCTGCCCATTTTTTCTACCTTATGAATGTGCCATGGGCCTTTACTCTGTCAATGGCCTATCTAGTCATACTCATCTGTATTGCTCCCTTATGCCTATCCCATGCCTGTTTGAAGCCCTGCACTGTATTCATATCCACCGCTTCCGGAGGTAGGCCGTTCCATGCATCCACCACCCCTTCTGTGAAAAGAACTTCCTCACATTACCCCTTAATTGGCCTCCCTCTATTCTCATGCTATGTCCTCTTGTCCTGCTATTTTTCTTATATTGAAACATGCTAGACTCTTTCACCTTGTTAATGCCCTTAAGATGTTTGAATGTTTCGATCATATCACCTCTCTCCCTCCTTTGCTCTAGGGTATACATATTGAGCTCCATTAATCTGTCCTCATATGTTTTCTGATGCAGTCCCTGCACCATTTTGGTTGCCCTTCTCTGGACTGCCTCCATTTTGTTAATGTCTTGGTGCAGGTGTGGCCTCCAGTACTGCACACAGTACTCCAGATGGGGCCTAACCAGTGTCTTGTAAAGAGGGTTTATTACCTCCCTCTTATGACTTGTGATACCCCTACTAATTTATTTATTTACTTTTGATAACTGGGTTGGGTGCACTAGGCATAAGAATGCCTATTTTCAGGCACGACCCAGTAGAATACAAGTTGAAATACGTGAGTATACTTGTGACGCAGCACATGAGCACAGTGAGGAGGGGGATCACATACAATCAACTTTAGGGTTAGGAGAAACATTGTTCAGCATGGTTCAATCAGTACAGTTTGAACAGTCAAAAGAAAACAAGAATTCAGGAAAAAAACGTGAGAAGACAGGCATTGCAAAAGAAAAGTATACACAATATACAATAAGTGCAATTATGTAGCCATTGGCTTAGGGAGAGTAGAAACAGGGAGGAGAGGGAAGGGGAGAGTGGTGGGAAGCAGAGGAAGAGGGTAAGGTATGAGAGAAAGCATTTAAAGGAGAGTTACTATATAAGAGAGGTGGAGAAAGGTGTCTGAGGAGTAGTTGCCTAGGGGTGCAGAAGGCAGGGAGAAATATGGTCTGAGGTGGATGAAAGCAGGTGCAGGGGCTAGCAGCACGCAGATGATCACAGTGAAGTTTCTTGAAACTAGCATGGGTGGGAGCCTGACAAATAGTTTGAAGTATGGAGTTCCAGTACTTTGGAGCTGTGTATGAGAAAGCACATGCACCCATATTGGTTTTGCATCTGGGGATCTGGAGAGGGGCTTGGTTAGTAGATCGGAGCCCATAAGAGAGGGGTTGTGAGTGGAGCAGAGAGGCGAGGGATTAGGGGAGGCTTGATCTGGCAATACCGTCAATCAGAGAACCATAGGACTGGAGTTGATGGACAGAGGGGCAGGGCCATTTTAGGTCAGCATAGACCTAGCAATGTTGTTTGTATCGTGGAAATGCAGAGGTATAGCGGCAGATAGTATTATAGGTGGTGTCCCATTTATGGAGAGAGGACATTGTGGCAGATAGGTAGGTGACTGAGCCACAGGCCAGGGCTGGGAGCAGAAAGCCTTGTGCTACAGCTAGTCTAGCCGATGGAGTGAGGGCATAGCTAGTGCGATAGGCACCTCCTATCTTAGCATTGACAGATTTACAGGTGGTGGTGATATGTAAATCAAAATCCAGAGATTCGTCAAGAAAAATGCCCAGATATTTAAAGGAGCTAGCACTAACCAGTGGGGAATCATCAGCACATGATATTTTGAGGGAGTTTTGGTTAGCTTTAAGTCTGGCAGGAGAGCCAAAAAGCATGGAGTGTGTCTTGCTTGTATTGAGAACAAGGTTGTTCTCTGTTAGCCAAGATTGAATACTTAGAAAGTCCAAGGCAGGAGAGTGGTCAATGTCTGAGATATTTCTTACACTGTGGTAAATAAAAACAGGTTACTCACATGTAATAGTAGTTGTAGGAGTGTTATATGTTGTTCATCCACACTCTTTGGCATGTCCACTTCCACTTTAAGATTAACCAGAAGTCTTCAAGCTGGCTCCTTCCCCCCAACCGGGTGGTATATACCTTGGCTCCACCCCGTGATGCCAGATCTTAGCCCGCTGGAAGCCAGGTTGTGTGTGTCTGCAGCCAGGGAGGTCAGGTGGGTCCATGTGGATGAACAACATATACCACTCCTAGAACTACTGTTACAGGTGAGTAACCTGTTTTTCTAGGATCATGGATATGTTGTTCACCCACACTCTTTGGCAGACTCCTAGCAGTTCTCCGGGAGGAGGAAGGCAAAGTGCACACCCCCTACTTAGGAAACACATTGGAGAACCGAGGCCCCAAAACCAGCATCCCGGCGTGACTCAAGGTCGATGTGGTAGTGGGTGATGAAGGTGTTTGCTGACTTCCAGGTAGCAGCCCGGCAGATTTCCTGGATAGGGATGTCCCTGGAAGCAGCCACCGATGCAGCAGTATGGCGGTTAGAATGAGCTCTTATCCCTCTGGAAGACTCCTTGCCCACCAGCTCGTAGCACAGACATATGCATGATGTTATCCACCTTGTAATAGTCCACTTTGCTGCCGGTCTGCCAGAAGCGTCTTCAGCATAGGTGACAAACAGCTGGTGAACCTCTCCACGAATTTCCGCCGTTCTCTCCTTGTAATAGGAGAGAGAACGTTTCAGGTCCAAAGTATGGAGCCTGTATTCGGCTTCTGAGGTGTAATTAGGGTAGTATACTAGCAGAGTCAACACCTGGTTAAGGTGAAACTCTGACACCACCTTCGGAACGAATTTCGGGTGGGGGCGTAGGACAACCTTGTCCCTGTGGAAGACCAGATAAGGGGAGTCCACCGACAGCACCTGGAGCTCGCCGTCCTTCTCGCAGACATGATAGCCACCAGGAAGGCTGTTTTCCACGACAAGTGTGAGAAGGCACACTTGTGCATTAGTTCGAATGGCTTGCCCATGAGCTTTCCCAGTACCAGCAGTAGATCCCACAGAGGTGGAGGTTCATGCACCGGAGGGGATATGCGAGCCAGGCCTTTGAAAAAGCGCCCGACCACTGTCTATTGTGCCACTGTCGGCTGACTGGCCTGCGCCCGGTACGCAGAGATGGCTGCCAGGTGCACCCTAAGGGTCGATGACCGTACTCTTTAGAGAGAGACCAAAGGTAGTCGAGAATGTTAGCCACTAGGCAGGACAGAGGGTCCAGGCCTTTGCCCTGACACCAAATGGAAAACTGTTTCCATTTGAAAGCATAACATTTCCTGGTCAATTCCTTTCTAGATGCATCCACCACGGTGTGGACATCTTCGGAAAGACCCAAAGCCTGGAACTCTAGCCGCTCAGGTACCAGGCTGTGAGGTGCAGGGATTGAAGGTCCGGATGGAATACCTTCCCCTGATTGAGAGAGATCAGATCCGGGTGTGTGCAAAGCCGCTCCGGGGGCCTGCAGCTGAGGCTGAGGAGATCTGGATACCAGAACTAACGCGGCCAGTCTGGGGCTACCAGGATCACTTTCGCCTTGTCCCTCCTCACCTTGAGGAGCACCGTGTGGATCAAGGGAAATGGAGGGAAGGCGTAGAGGAGGCCTGGGGTCCACAGCCTCGAGAAGGCATCCCCCTGCAGCGAGCCCTGCTGAGGGGGGTGGGCATGAAACAGCCTCAGCTTGGTGTTTTCCCTGGAGGCAAACAGGTCCACCATCGGTTTTCCCCAACGGGAGAACAGGCTGTAAGCTACCTCTGGATGGAGAGACCACTCATGGGATGTCTGGCCTAAGCAGCTGAGAGCATCTGCCAGATGGTTCGAGGCTCCTGTCATATGGATGGCGATGAGATCTGCCTCCAGTCGGCTCACGAGGGTCCAGATGCGGAGCGCCTCCTTGCACAGCACATGGGAGTGTGTGATGCCCTGTTTGTTGAGGTAGTACACGGTCGTGGTATTGTCCATCTGGACTTGAACCACTTGACCCTGGAGCTGAGGAGCGAAAGCTGACAATGCCAGTCTGACTGCTCTGAGCTCAAACAGGTTGATGTGGTATCGGGACACCTCGGGGGTCCAGAGCCCATGGGCCCTTTTGTCCCTCGTGTGCTCCCCAGCCCATGAGAGAGGCATCGGTCATGAGTACGACCGTTGGCTCGGGGCAGACAAACAGGATCCCTTCCTGCAACCATTCTGGGGCGGTCCACCATTGGAGAGCATCCCACATCTTCTGGGTTACAGTGATCAGCTGGTCGAAATGACCGTGGCGCCCAGTCCACTGGTCGGCCAGCTCCCACTGGAGGGGGGCGCATGCGCAGCCGGGCCCAGTGGACCACTGAGGTGCGTGCTGCCATGTAACCCAGAAGGCGTAGAAAGTCCCGGGCAGGGTGCAAGTGCCCAACCAGAAATGATTGGGCAAAGGAGAAAATAACCTCCTCCCTATCCTCCGGGAGCTGAGCTCTGGCTTGACAAGAGTCAATCTCTGCCCTGATGAAGCCCATCACCTGAGAAGGCATGAGTTCCAACTTGGCCTCGTTGATCAGGAGGCCGAGTCGAGAGCAGTTCTGGAGGGCCAGGTCCCTGAACCTCTCCACCTCCTGTTGAGTGGAACCTGCTAGGAGCCAGTCGACGAGGTAGGGGTAAATCCTGCCCTCCGACACCAGAGATGGGCCGCTGCCACTGCAGTGCATTTGGTGAAGATGCATGGGGCCGATGACAGGCCAAACGGCATGGCTTGGAACTCGTACAGGGTCCCTTCAAACCCTGAAGCGGAGGAACCGCTGATGGGACAGACGGACGGATTGGGATGTGAAAGAACGCGTCCTGCAGATCTAGTGAACAGAACCACATGCTTTGCTCCAAGGATGGTATGATCTGGGACAGAGTGACCATCCGAAAGATGCGTGACCTGAGATATTGATTGAGGTCGTGCAGATCTAGAATGGGGCGCCAGCCCCCCGTCTGCTTGGGCACCAGGAAGTACCTGGAGACAAAATCTGGGTCTGCTGGAGGATCTGTCACTGTAGCTACTGCCTCCTTGAGGAGGAGGAGCTGAGCGATGTCGTCTCGGAGAGCCAACTGGGTCTGAGCGGATACTCTTTCCTCCCAAGGGGTGCAGGCTTGGCTTGGAGGGTGCTGCTCGAATTCCAGAGGCAGTCCCTGACCGACCACTTCAAGAACCCACCTGTCTGAAGTGACAGCGCACCACGTGGAAAGGAAGTGATGGAGCCAGCCCCCCATGGGAGGACCCAGAGCTGAGGTGGCGAGAGAGGGGTTGACAGCCCCCGTCCCACCACTGTGCAGGCTTGGAGGAGGAGGAGGCTCCAGGACTGGAACATCGGCCTCCTTTATGGGCCTGTTGGGCCAAGGGTGCCAAGCTTGAGCCTGCTGCAGTTGCTGGTGCTGCTGTCCACCTTGAAAGGAGGACTGCTGAGCTGCAGGGGAAGAATGCCAAAAAGGCTTCTTTTTCCTCTGCTGGTTCTTGCCCAAAGAACTCTTGGCAGAGGTAGCGTCCAAGGTGGCACTGGACTGCTCAATGCGCTGAAGGTGACCGGCCACTCCTGGGCCAAACAAGTCGGTCCCTAGGAAGGGCACATCAACTAGTTTGTGCTGGGTATCTGCCGGGAAGAAGGAGAGCCTCAGCCAAGCCCTGTGATGAGAGGCAACTGCAGCAGCCATCGAGCGGGCACAAGAATCCCCAACGTCTAGGGCCGTCTGGAGCTGCTGTTTGGCAACAGCTCGGCCCTGATCCCGGACCTGCTTGACCGTGATCTGCACGTCCGTGGGGAGATGTGGGAGGACTTCATCTAGCGACCCCAGAAGGGCATGAGAGAAGTGTGCAATGATGATGACCGAACTTGCCTGACGAAGGTCCAAGGAGGAAGCCGCATAGGCCTTCCTGGCTGGATGGTCCAAAAGCTGGGACTCTTTATCAGGAGGTCAGTCAGTGTCAGCAGAACTGCCAGTATGCCTGAACACAGAGGTGGTCACCAGGCTCTCGGCTGAAGGGTGCTCTGTGAACCCCACTAGGGACCCCATGGGCACCGCGTATTTGCGTGCCATGCGGGCAGATGGAGCTGGACAAGAGGCAGGACATTGCCAAAGTTCTAGGGCCGGCCCAACAATGACCTCGGCCACAGGAAAGGCCTCCGTTGGGGTATCCCCTCTCTTAAGGATGTCCGTAAGAGGGTACTCTGCCTTTTTCTGGATTGGCTCCAGGGGCATCCCTGTAGACTCAGAGATGAGGCAAAGGATCCCTTAAAAAGATGAGGGACCTTCCTCCGTCTCTAGGCCAGTGGTCAATTCATCATCACCTAGATATGAATGCAAACCGGTGAAGTCCGAATCCGAGGAATCAGGATACAAAGGCCTACCAACCAGGTCACCTTTGTCTCGCCGAAGGCGGTCTGGGGTGACCGTGACTGACAATCGCCGGAGAAGCCCGGTGTCCGGTCTGTCTTCCTTGGAAGGAGCCCCTCCCATAGGATGTTTGGGCAGTGGTTCCACCACAATAGGTGGAGACATCATT
This sequence comes from Neoceratodus forsteri, assembly GCA_016271365.2. Taxonomy (NCBI): domain Eukaryota; kingdom Metazoa; phylum Chordata; order Ceratodontiformes; family Ceratodontidae; genus Neoceratodus; species Neoceratodus forsteri. The sequence continues at coordinate 1,340,180,815 of CM028131.1, forward strand.
TTGGCCCGAACAGGTGGTTTTGCCAGCTCTGTGGACTGGGGAACCGATGTAGTCAGCTTCAGCCTAGGAGACGAATGCCAAGTAATGGCCGGGGTGGAAGCCGTGGTCGACTTATGCCCAGACAAAATTAGCTGCTGCCACATGAGGTCCTCGTAGCGCCGACTGAGTTTCCACCAGAGCCTCTTCTCATCCGAGGAGGAAGAGGACAACCGATGATGTTGCCTCTTTTTAGAGCACTTATGGCTCTTCCTCGGCCTGTCGGTCGAGGGGGTCCTAGACCTCGATCGAGATCAAGCAGGCCGACTCGGTCACTCGGGAAACACCAGCAGGGCTGGTAACTTCCCAGGGTCCGGGACTGGCTCCTCAATGGGGGCTCCAGCAGGCTGGGTCTTCTCATCAGGGAAAACGAGGACCGGAGTCCTCTCCAGGGAATTGTCGACCGGAGTCGGCAACAAAGGGTCAGTGGGATCGATGATGATTTCCATGGCGTCGACCAGACCCTCGGTCGGCTGGCTTGGCAGCAAGTCTAAAAAGCCGGCGGCCGAAGAAGCGATCTTGACCAAAGTCAAGACCACATGTTCCTGGGACCGAGATCTTTCCCGCTCCCAAGACGGTCTCCGTCAAGACGAAAATGGACTCGGATCCTTCTCCCACTTACAGGATCGAGAGGAGTGCAAACCCACAGGCATCTCTCCCTTGGTCGGGAGAGACTGGCACAACTCCCGGAAGGAACCCGAGAAGGTGGAGCCCAGGTTAAGCAGAACGAAAAAGCTCTGAGAAGACGCTGCAGCACGAGCCGCCTGCTCCTTGAATGCCTGCATGCGTTCCAACTGCTCGGCGGATCCCACGGCCGTGGAAACTGCCCACCAGGCCTCCTTGGATTTCACCGGAGGGTTCCTCTTCTCCAGCCTCCCCAGTTTCAGGCATGCGAGACGGTCGTCGAGGACCTTGGGATGGAAAGCCGAACATAGACTGCAAGTCGAGGTGTCATGGCCGACACCGAGGCAGTAGACGCACGCGGTATGGGGATCGGTACGTGACATCTTCTGTCTGCATGGGCACCGACGAAATCCATGGGAAGATTTATCTTCTATGATCAAAGCTGTAAACTTGTGATCACTAACTCGAACAAAACTGAAGGTTTGAAAGCCAGGGCCTACGAAATGCGACAGCACGAGGGAGGCAACCTGAATCTTCCAGCAGAAAGGAAGATCTGGCGTCATGGGGCAGAGCCAAGGTATATACCACCCGGGTGGGTGGGAGGAGCCAGCTTGAAGACTTCCGGTTAATCTTAAAGTGGAAGGGGACATGCCAAAGGGTGCGGATGAACAACATATCCATGATCCCAGAACAAGATCATCTGCGTATAGCAGAGATGAACAGGCTGGTGCAAGCAGCGGAAGGTCGTTAATGAAGATTGAGAAAAGCAAGGGGCCAAGTATGGAGCCCTGGGGAACGGCAACATGTATAGACGAGAGGTCAAATATGGCTGAGTTGAAAACTACAGCCTGTTTCCTGTCGGACAGATGGCTATTAAACCAGGCCATTGCATCAGCAGAGAAGCCAAGGGAACGTAGTTTCGCAAGGAGAAGGGTATGGTTAACTGAATCAAATGCCTTAGTTAAATCGATGAAAACCACACCTGTCAGGAGGCACCCCAACATCCCCCTAGCCTTACCTACTGCTTAAGTGTTCTGCTTGGATGATTTCAGGTTATCTCTGATGACGATGCCCAAGTCTCTTTCTTCCCTTGTGATTGCCAGCAACTCCCCTCCCAACCTATAGGTGACTTCAGGGTTTCTCTTCCCTATGTGCATGATCTTGCACTTCTTTGCGTTAAACCACTCTTCTGACCATTTTGCCAGTTTATCCAGATCTCTTCTCATTCTGCCTACCCCATCTGAATCATCTTCTCTGTTGCAGATCTTGGTGTCATCTGCAAACAGACAAACCTTACCCTTCAGTCCATCTGCAATGTCACTGATGAAGATATTGAAGAGGACTGGGCCCAGGACTGATCCCTGAGATACCCCACTTGTGACTTGCATCTGTTCTGACTGTATACCATTTACCACCATTCTCTGTGTTCTGCCCGCCAACCATTTTGCCACCCAGTTGACCAACTTCTGACCCACCCTGAGCTTACCCAGCTTATTAATCAATCTTCTATGTGAAACACTATCGAAAGCTTTGCTGAAGTCAAGGTAGGCGACATCAACTGCACCCCCTTGGTCCACCACTCTGGTTACCCAAAGAAATCTATGAGATTAGTTTGACAAGACCTTCCTGTTGTAAACCCATGCTGTCTTGGATCCTGTGCTCCTATGGATTCCAGGTGTTGCACTATCCTTTCCTTAAGGAGTGCCTCCATAATCTTGCCCACTACTGAGGTAAGACTGACTGGTCTGTAGTTCCCTGCCTCCTCCCTGCTACCACTCTTGTGGAGCAGGCTCACATGAGCCCTTCTCCGGTCTTCTGGGACCTCTCCTGTGCTCAGAGACTCACAAAACAGTTCTGATAATGGCTCTGCTAGTTCCACCCTTCGCTCCTTTAGTACCCTGGGATGTATGCCATCCGGTCCCATTGCCTTGTCCACCCTGAGCTTAACGAGCTCTTGTAGGACCCTTTCTTTTGTGAAGGGACTTGTGCACTCCTGTCTCCCCCGTGTCCATGGTGCTGAGCTGTGGGCCCTGCCCTACCTTCTCCTCAGTTTATACTGAGCAGAAGTATCTATATAGGATAGATGCTTTTCCTTGGTCCTCCTCCACACACTCCCCCTTATCCCCTTTGATCTTAGCAATACCCCCTCTGGACTTTCTCCTTTCACTAGTGTATCTATAAAAAGTCTTGTCCCCTTCTTTTACTGTTCGTGCTACTGTTTCCTTGGTTTGGGGCCTTTGCCTGCCTTACTGCCTTCCCTGCTTCCTTTAAGGAAGTTTGGTATGCCTCCCTATCTTCGTTCTGCTGCATGCCCTTATATTTCCTGAAGGCCAGCCTTTTGGCTCTGACCTTTTCTGCTACTGTTTTAGACTAGAAACATAGACTTTGACGGCAGATAAGGACCGCTTGGCCCATCTAGTCTGCCCATTTCCCTACCTACAGGATAGGCCGTAGATCCTAGTTAACCAACAGCCTATTTCTTCCTACCCCCCCACAAGAATTGCCTTATGTCTGTCCCATGCATTCTTGAATTCTCCCACAGTTTTAGACCCCACAACCTCCTCAGGAAGGCTGTTACATGCATCCACTCCTCTCTGTGAAATAATACTTCCTCACATTGCCCCTGACACCGCCCTCCTATCTTTAAATTGTGTCCCTTGTTTTGCAAGTCTCTTTTTCTGAAAGATGCTACCCTCTTGGACTTTGTTGATTCCACTGAGGTACTTAAAAGTTTCTATCATGTCCCCCCTCTCCCTTCTTTCCTCAAGGGTATACATATTAAGCTCCTTTAGTCTCTCCTCATACGGCTTCTCTTGCAGACCCTGCACCATTTTAGTTGCCCTCGTCTGGACTACCTCTATCCTGTCTATGTCCTTGCGGAGATGGGGTCTCCAGAACTGGACACAGTACTCCAGATGGGGTCTCACCAACTGTCTGTACAGAGGGATAACAACTTCCTGTTTTCTGCTGCTGATGCCTCTCCCTATACATCCCAGTATACCCCCAGCCCTCCCTACTGCCTTCTCACATTGCTTGCTAACCTTAAGGTCATCTGATATGATTACCCCAGGTCCCTTTCCTTTTTTGTTGTTGTTACTACCTCCCCACCCATTGTGTATTCTTCCCCTGGGTTCTTGTTTCCCAGGTGCATTATTTTGCACTTCTTTGCATTGAATCCTAGCTGCCATACTTCTGACCATTTCCAACCTGCCAAGTCCCTTTCATCCTTTCCATGCCTCCTTGTGTATCAACCCTGTTGCAGATCTTTGTGTCATCTGCAAAAAGGCATACTTTTCCTTCCAGTCCCTCTGCAATGTCACTGATGAAGACATTAAAAAGGACTGGACCCAATACTGAACCCTGTGGTACCCCACTAGTAACCTCTCTTTCTTCAGAGTGGACTCCATTTACAATTACCTTCTGTATCCTGTTGTGCAGCCAATGTTTTACCCAGGCTACCACCCTGGGACCCACTCCCAGGCTGGTTAATTTGACTATTAATCTTTTGTGTGGGACTGTGTCAAATGCCTTGCTAAAGTCTAGGTAGGCCATGTCCACAGCCCCTCCCTGGTCTACTACTTTGGTCACCCAGTCAAAGAAATCTATTAGATTCGTCTGACATGACCTTCCCACTGTGAATCCATGCTGCCTTGGGTCCTGTGCTCCACTGGCCTCTAGGTACTCAACTATTCTTTCCTTCAGAAGTGACTCCATCATTTTCCCTACCACAGAGGTCAGACTGACCAGTCTGTAGTTTCCTGCCTTTGTCTTGGTCCCACTTTTGTGAAGGGGAATCACATCCGCCTTCCTCCAGTCCTCGGGTACCACACCATCCTCCCATGATTTATTAAAAAGAGTAGCCAGTGGTTTCACTAGTTCCTCCCTTAATTCTTTTAGAATTCTGGGGTGAATTCCATCAGGACCCATTGCTTTGTCCACCTTCAGTTTTAGGAGTTCTTGCAGAACCCTTTCTTCTGTGAAAGGACTGGGATCGACATCCCTATCAAGAGTGCTTCTGTTAATTGGATTAGGCACTTCCCCCTCCTCTTTTGTGAATACTGAGCAGAAATATTCGTTCAGTATCCCTGCTTTTTCACTGTCCCCCTCTGCCCACCCACCGTTCATTCTATTCAGCCTCACTATCCCTCCCTTTGTCTTTCTACGCTCGCTGATGTACCTATAAAAGGTTTTATGTGGGTTCTGAAACTAGCTGTCTAATGCCTGCCACCTGTAGGGCATCAAGAATGGCCCTGCTCTTGGATGTGGCTGCAGCAAATGTGCTCCAGTTAACATCTGGCATATTCAGGTCTCCCATCAATAGTATCTCTCCTTTCTCTGCCATTCTAAGAATGCCTTCTATCATATCCTTGTCCATTCCCTCCCCCTGACATGGGGGTCTGTACACAACCCCTGTGCGGATTGTGGTGCCCTTTCCAGTCTCCAAGGTGACCCACAGTGCCTCCTCTCCTCCCTGTTTAATCTTTTGTTCAGTTGCTTTTATCCCTTCCTTTACATAGAGAGCTACTCCTCCCCCTCTTCTCCCCTGCCTGTCTCTCCTGTAGGTTATGTACCCTGGTATGTTAACATCCCAGTCATGGTTCTCTGTGTACCATGTTTCTGTGACTGCTACGATATCCAGGCATCCCTCTTCCATCAAGGCCACCAGCTCAGGAGCTTGTTGCCCAGACTCGAGCATTGGTACTCATTACCTCCATTTCCTGATGGCCTTACTCCTTTGCCCCATCCCTGTCCTTCTTGCCTTTGTCACTTTCTCCATTTACCCTGCCCTTCTCCCTATCGACACCTCTATGTTGGTGTTTGCACTTACTACCGTGATTATTTGGGGGCTGGGGTTTCCCTGCTCCTTTCCAGTGCCTTCCCCTTGGTTGGTTTAAAGCTTGCCAATTAAGCATTTAAACCTATCACCTAGGATCCTGGTTCCCCTCCTGGACAGATGCAGCCCATCATGCCAGTATAGGCTTGCATCACTCCAGGTGGATCCCCAGTCCCAATGAAGCCAAATCCCTGAGCTCCACACAGTTTTCAACCACTGATTGAATCCCATGGTGCGGAACACCCTAGCCTCTCCTATGCCATAGATGGGCAGCACCTCCAGAAGGTTACCGTGGTGTGCTACTTGACTAAGGCCCCTTCCCAATTCCACAGACTCTTCCTGCACTTCTCTAATCCCTTTCTTAGCCAGGTCATTTGTCCCTAGGTGGACAATGACATCCAGCTCCCTCCCTTGTGCAGCTGCTCCGGCAATCCTGAGGATTCGCTCCCTGTCCCTCCAAGCCATGGCGCCAGGCAGGCACCTTACCTCCCTCTCCCCTTCCTCCCCCAGTTCTACCTTCCTAACAATGGAGTCCCCCACCAGGAGTTGTTTCCTTCCCCTGCAGGGTCCCCTGCCACCCTCCTGGGTGGTTTTTGAGAACCAAAGTGGATTCCTCCTTCTTTTGTGCTTGCTTTTCTCCCTAACACAGTGGGATGTTGCTTCAAGTATTGCATCCTTAATGGTTGCCCTCTTTGCCTGTGCCCCCTCACCTGTATTTTTTCTTGCCAGGGCTAGCTTAACTCTGTTGGCCATCTCATCAAAGTCAGCTCCTCTGAAGTCCCATAATTTTGCCTTGGAATGGGATGATTTAGTTCTAGTGGCCAAATTGAACCATACCATGTGATGGTCACTGGCTCCCAGGTGACCTTCTACTTGGAGATCTGTGATCCTTTCTCCGTTAGTCAGTACTAGATCTAGGAAAGCCCTGTCTCTTGTGGGTTGTTGTACCAGTTGTTTGAGGCCCTCCCCCTGCAGGGAATCCACTATGTGTCAAGTTCTGGCAGATGTTCCTGCTGGTATTGACCAATCTGTATCTGGCATGTTGAAGTCTCCCATTATCAGAACCTCCCCGTTAGCTGTCATGTTTTGTATATTGTATCTTCTAACAGTAATGTGTCTATGTCCTCCCCTGGTCTGGAAGCTGTAGACAACCCCAGTTCGTATGACTGTCCCATTTCCTGTTTCCAGGGTGACCCACAGTTATTGTGGCTCCTTATGTGTATTCTGAATTTCTGTAGCTTTGATATTTTCATTGACTTAAAGGGCCACTCCACCCCCCCCCCCTTTTTTTTTTGCACCTCGGTCTCTTCTGAACAGTACATAGCCAGGTAGAAGTCTCCCCAAGTGTGGTTACTGGTGAACCATGTCTCGCTAATGGCTGCTATGTTCAGTTTAGCCTCTGTCATTGTTGCCTACAGGCCTGGGATCTTGTTTTCCAGACTGTGGGCATTTGTGTACATGATATTCCATTGGCCAGATTTTGGTGTGTTAGTTGTTGGGCAAGGTCCGGTGTTTCTCCCGCACGTTGTATGGGGAGCCGGACCTTTTTTCTTACCTGGTGATGCAAACGAACTACAAACATGCTGAACTCCTGTTTGATCACTAGCTGAGGGAGAGGGGTGTTCTTCCTGTTCGCTGTATCGGGTGCTGCACCCCTCTCCCCATTGGCTAGTTTAAATATTCTGCAAAGACGTCAAACTTCTGCTTCAATGCACTGACTCCCTCCTTAGTCAGATGCAGTCCATCAAATTTAAAGAACTTTCGCTCCCAAAACTGTTGCCAGTTACCTACAAATTTGTGTCCATTTTCCTGGCACCAGCCCTTGAGCCACATGTTTAGCTCCACTATCTCCCCTTCTCTGACCTTCCATCTGTCTGCCCCCGACCGGCAGGATCTCAGAGAAGGAGATGCCAGACAAAATGGATGACAGTTTGTCTCCCAGCCTGGTCAGGTGTTCCTTGGTCTCCACAACTGACCGGCTGGTGAGATCGCTAGTCCCTATGTGTACCAGGACATCGATGTTTTCTCCTGCTTCCTGCATGATTTTAGCAATGCAGTCAGTGTCTCTCCATACTGATGTACCAGGGAGACATCTGACCATTACCCCCAGCTGGAGGTTGGTATCAGCTCCCCAAATCATGGAGTCTCCTTTGATCAGAAGTGTTTTGGATTTCCAGTTTGCTTTTTTTGTTTGTTTGTTTTGGTCCCTGTTTTGGGTGAGTTTTGTAGTGCTAGCTCCTGTGCAGCAGTGTCCTGCTTTGCAGTGTCCTCTGCCCCTTTGTTTGATTTTGAAGACAGAGGCAGATACCTGTTTGTAGTTTTTATATGGTTTGTGGAGGCGATACATTGGAGAGCATTGAGTGATGGGGCACTCAATTTGCCCCTCCTAACCACCTGCCAACCTCCCAGACCAGCTATCCTCTTTGGTCGAGGTGCTTCTGTTGGATGTTGGGGAAATGGCAAGCAGTTCTTATATTTCCTCCTGAATATGCGATTTGAGGTGTGCAATCTCTGCCCATGCTGCCTGGAGCTGAGCCCTTAGATCTCCAGTGGTCCAGCATGTAGGACAGTGTCCTAAATCCTGTATAACTGCCCTTTTGAAAAGTATCCCGCAGTGCCTGCAGTTAATAATATCCATTCCAGTTAAGTTGCCGCGTTTATAACCTGGTCCGAGTAATTAGAAGGAGGAAAATGAAAGCAAAAGTTGCTTTTTTTTGTTGTTGTTTGTTTCTGTTTTTGTATAATTTGTTATAACAAGTTAAATTACTTGTGCCCCTGTAAGTGAGGTCACTGTGTGGATACCCCTCTGATCCTCCCTTTCCTGGTTTGTTACAGGAAATGTCACTACTGTGCTACTGTATAAAAGGGATGTAACATGGGGTGGTTGGGGATGGGGGTGGGTAGCTGGGCCCTTCCCCTGCCGAAAAGGAAGAACCACGGACAAAAGAAACGAGGTAAGAGCACAATCAACCAACAACAAATGCAGTAGCCCTGAAAGTTAAGCCTAATGATAGATAAAACTGTAAACTCTGTAAGCACCACCTGTAACAATTTCACAGAAGATAAACCCTGCAAAAAGCACTTTGCTACTGAGAAAAATAAAGCAGTAACAGAAGATATACCTTGCAAAAAACTATAATTTGAATCAGAGATTACAACAGTAATCTGTAAGCACAAAACATTAACAAACCTGTAGGCACACCTTGTGATAATGCAGCAGAAAGTATACCCTGCAGCAGCAGTTTGAATCAGAGAAGATTACAGCAGTAAAATGTAAGCAAAAAACAGTATTAAACCTTGTGGATGGGATATTCAAAAGGGTTGCGCCATGCGCAATAAGGTTGTGCCTGCGCAAGTCCGAAATTGCGCCATTCTGCGATATTCAGCAGGAGGCAGTTGCGCCCCCCCAAGGCAAGCTGAGCAACAGCGCAATGCAAATGAATGCATGCTGAACTGGAGGGGGAGGAACCATGCATAAACTGCACAGCCCATTCAGCGGACTGTGCAAGAGTTTGTGCAGGCGCAACCCCAACCTCGCCTGCACAACTTTGAGCCCCAAAAAGGATTAAGTAGACGGGCCACCCACAGGTGAGCTGCCGATTGCAGGGCGCAACACAGCAGCTGCCACCTGTGGCTGGCTCACTTCCCCTATGCCCCCCTGCAGCCCGATCGCTGGCAAAAGTGTAAATCCCCGACTGGCCCGATCGCGGGCAAAGCATAACAATCCCCCTCCCCGACTGGCGATCGCGGGCAAAAGCATAACAATCCCCTCCCCACAAGCCCGATCCACGGGCAGCAAAGTGTCCCCAAAGACAGATCCCTGGTGGTCCAGTGGACGCTAAAGCCCGATCGCCGGGCTGAATATGTTTAAACACCCCAGAGCGTATCCCTGGTGGTCAGTGGACCGCTAAGCCCGATCGTGGGCTGCATTATGTTCGACCCCCAGACCATATCTGGCGATCTAGTGTCCCCCCACCCCACCCACCCACGAAGCCCCCACCATCCCGCTCCCCGGTGGCGGCATCCACCGCTGACTGATTGCCCGAGTAAGGCTGCAGCCCATTGGTGCAGGCAAAACCAATGGGCATGCAGCCCATACCGTCAAGGCAGTCCAGATATGTGAATGAATTAATTCATTCATTCACATATCTGGACTGCGCCTCTGACTCGCGCCCGTGTCTTGCTCTGCACCAATAATGATCTGTATCGACGAGCGTCGGTCGGCGGGCGGCAGGCGGTGGGATGCTGCCGAGGGGCCGAGTAGTGAAACCAGTGAGTGAGTGGGGTGAGGGGATCACAGATCACCAGGGATATGGTCTTGGGGGGTGTGTCGCTAACATGGCCGCCCGATCGGGCTTAGCGGTCCACTGGACCACCAGGATATGTTCTGGGGGTGTTTAAACATATTCAGCCCGTGATGGCTTAGCGTCCACTGGACCACCAGGGATACGCTCGGGGTGTTTAAACATATTCAGCCCGCGATCGGGCTTAGCGGTCCACTGACCACCAGGGATACGCTCAGGGGTGTTTAAACATATTCAGCCCGTGATCGGGCTTGCGGTCCACTGGACCACCAGGGATACGTTCTGGGGGACACTTTGCTGCCCGCGATCGGGCTGGTGGAAGGTTGTTAAGCTTTAGCCCGCGATCGGGCCAGTCGGGTAGGGGGGGATTGCTTTTGCCCGCGATCGGGCCAGTCGGGGTGGGATTTTACACTTTTGCCCGCGATCCGCTGTAGGGGCCGGTCCCCGGCGGCTGCTGCCTGGCGGGCGCCAGGCGCAAGGTCTCGGATCGGCACACCTGCATGCTAATGGCATACAAATGGGAATATAAATAGATTAAATGCCCCAGCCTTTTGCATGATTTATGGCCCCATTTGCATGTCACCTTTGAATATTGGAAATTTCGCGATGGCACAATGGTACTTAGCACACCGCAGCTTGAATGCACCACTCTGACCACTTGCGGGTGGCGCAAGTTCCACTCGCGCCATGCACAGTGGCTGTGGCCGGGGGGGGTGATATTCAAAGGAGTTGCTCAATAGTGCAACTCCTTTGAATATCGCCTGGCCACACCCCTGCTCAACTATTTTGTGCAGCACAAGGGCTTGCGCCACAAAATAGCGCACTTTGAATATCCAGCCCCGTGAGCACAAAAGAAAATATTAACACACAGTAAATCTGCCTAGCCAAAAGAAGCCTTAATCTTTTTCCTTGCTCTGAAAATGTTGTTCCTTGCTCTGTCCTTACAAGCAAACCTAGAAGAAAAGTGCTCAGGTGAAGCTAGGTGCCTTTGCCAGCAAACCTAATCTTCCACCTGGAGTACCGTCCATACTTTCCCCAACCACTAAAGTCTAGACATTGCTTCTAGTGCCCAAGCACGCTTTGGCCGGGCTGTTCTGCAAGGCCTCCTGTCTTAGGCTGTGGTTGGCCTTCCTCCCAGAGTGTTCAGATGCACCTGTAACTGCTTGGGAATTGTTCCTACGGTGTGACCTGAAGCCTGAGATACTGTACCCCAAAAAAGATAGGAAAGTTACATAAGAACTTACTGTAACAGTAGATCTTTAAAGGGATCTCAGTCATCAGATCTGCCTTCCCTCCCACCATTCCCCTCTTTTGGGACTCTCTTCTCAGAAACTGGCAAACTGGTGTATCCAGCTTTTTATTCTGGCCTGGCACCTCTCTCTTTCTCCTAGGACCTCCATGGCATGGGTTTGCTCCCTTAGTGTCCAGGGGAAAGAACTGAAGAGGGAGTGGGGCTGCTCACCCCTTTATAGGGTTGGGGACGTCAGTAGGTGACATTGGTGTGGGCGGCCCCAGTGGTACTGCTGGAAAATCTTCCTTGTGGATCCTGCTTCACCGACGGTGAAGTTCCTACGGTGTGACCTGATGACTGAGAGCCCCTCAAAGATCTACTGTTACGGTAAGCTCTTACTTAACTGTCCTTTCCACACAGAAGGGTACTGTATCAGTTCCAGATCATGCCATTCAGCCTCTCCTCTGCGCTGAGAGTCTTTACCAAGCGCATGTTGGTGGTGGCAATCCGTCAAATTAACAGCACGCAAAGCAAATTACTGAAATGCGAGCCAAGTAAAGTAGAGTGTTTAATGTGGCAAAAGTGAGGTTGCCGCCTAAAATCCTGAGCACCGGTGCTTCAACCTTATACAGGTGTTCATCAGGGGGCGGATCTAGTGGACATCGGGTACATCCATCTTTTATACAGCATACCTTATATTTTACAATACTGTGATTGAGTTAATAGAGAAAGTTAACCCAACAGGTTTTTAATTTATCTTATATACTAAGAGAATTTTTTTCTCCTGTGACCTTACCTTTGAAATGCTCAAAATGCATTTAAAGGAAGATGTGTTTTGCCTTAACAATTTAAATTAAGAGAATGTAACTAATATCTGTCTTACCATATCTTCAGAAATTCCCCACCCCCGCTTCACATCGAAAATTGATATAATAAGCTGGGTAGGCTCAGGGTGAGTCAGAAGTTGGTCAACTGGGTGGCAAACTGGTTGGCAGGCAGAACACAGAGAATGGTGGTAAATGGTATACAGTCAGAACAGATGCAAGTCACAAGTGGGGTACCTCAGGGGTCAGTCCTGGGCCCAGTCCTCTTCAATATCTTCATCAGCGACATTGTATGTCCTTAATGGTTGCCCTCTTTGCCTGTGCTCCGTCACCTGTATCCCCCCCCATTTTCCAGACCTGTCTTTACCTACCAGCTTTGGTCTTTCTGTGCTTCTCTAGAAATCCCGCCCCCAATCCTCCTGTTTCATTCTGTTATACATGAGTAACCTCACAGCTTCATTAATATCCATTGGTTCCTGTTTTCTTCTATCCAGCTTTCAAAGAAAATAATTTTTACCTGTGATATGTACTGGTCTGGGGAATTTATTCAGTCTGAAATGCTCATTATAAAGGTATGACTATAGAAGCATTTACCTACTCCAACATATAACACTGTAACTATCATGTCAGATATGTTTGTCCTTGATTTTGTTGTTTCTAATGTCTACATGCAGTTATACAGTATTTTGGAAGTTTTTATTTCAATTCTGTGTTGCTACATTTCTGTGTAATGAAATATTTGGGATGGAGTTTGAAGGTTGAATTTTCCAGAGTGGAATTTTCTCAAGTTGGTTTTCACGCATGTGTAATGTATAAAAGGTGGAAGTACCTGATGGACACTAGATCCCCCCCCCCGACGAAGACCTGGATAGGGTTCAAGCACTGGTGCTCAGGATTATAGTCTGCTACCTCATTTTTGCCACATTAAACACTTTATACTTATTTGGCTTGCATTTCAGTGATTGTTTTGAGTGCTGCTGTTCATTTGACAGATTTCTACTCAGCTGGCTGGCCGTCTTTTACAGCACCACTCCCACAACTTGAGCGCGACTTTTGTTATTTTTTGTAACTGATGGCAGTGGTGGCAACCTTGTTGTGGCTCCAGGGCATCAGGATTTATCCCTCCCTGGACGACTGGCTGATAGCTGGGCCTTCCAAAGAGGCTGTGGAGCAGTTCAAGGATCTGGCCTTCCAGACCTGCAGAGACTTGGGCCTCTTGGTCAACCCGGCCAAGTCTGAACTGATCCCCTTGCAGGTGATTCATTTCATCAGAGCAGAGCTCACTACCTACAGGCCAAGGGCCACCTCCTTGCAGACTGGGCATTGTATCTTTCCTCCTTTGCTCAGTTATTTCAGGTTGGGGGCTCACGCCCTGCCTGGGACTTCCTGAGGCATCCTGCACTAGTGTGGTCTGTTGGGCTCACTGGTGGATGCGGCACCTGCAGTGTAAATTGGGCTATCAGTGGTCCCAGCACCTAGGTCATCTGGGGCAGCCAGTCACAGTGACCCAGTCAATTTGGGATACCATCCAGTAGTGGCTGATCCTCGAACTTCTGGAGGAAGGAGACCGGTTTGTCTGCCCAGAACTGACTGTCACTCTCACGATGGACTCGTCCCTGGGGGGTGGGGAACACACCTGGGAGATCACAGGGCCTACAAGCTGTGGTCACTCAGGGAGTCCCATAGCTCCGTGCAGTGCAGCTAGCTCTGATGGAATTTACTCCTTTAGTCAAGGGTCAGGATGTGCAGGTCCAGACAGACAATACCATGACCATGTTCTACCTGAACAGGCAGGGCAGCACTCGCTCCCCTCCTTTGTGTCGGGAACCCTCTGCACCTGAACCCTCATTCACAGCCTGAGTGCAGATCTCCTGGCGATCCATGTCTCAGGAGCAGACAGCTGGCAGACTCTCTCAGCCGGGTGGGTGAGATATCGCTTGAGTGGTCCCTACCTCAGGAGGTGGTTTACCACCTGTTTTCCCTGTGGGGTACATGTCTGGTGGACCTGCTTGCCTCCTGGGAGAATGCAAAACTGAGGCTGTTCTGTGCCCATCCCCCATAGTCTGGGATACTAATGGGGGATGCCTTCATGAGGCCCTGGACTGCAGGCTTCCTGTACCCCTTTCCTCCTTTTCCCCTGATCCACAAGGTGGAGGTCAAGGTTCGGAAGGACAAGGCATGGATGATTGTGATAGCTCCAGACTGGCCTCACCAGTTCTGGTACCTGGATTTCCTCAGCCTCAGCAGCCAGAGCAGACCCCTGTGGCAGTTGCCTGTTCACCCAGATCTGCTGACCCACAACAGGGGAAAGTCCTGCACCTGAACAGCCTGGTTCCTCAGTGGCTAGAGTTCCAGGCTCTGGGTCTTTCGGAGACTGTGCTCCACCTTGAGGAGGCCTCTCAAAAAGAGTCGACTCACCAGTGCTGTACCTTTAAATGGAAACTGTTTTCCATATGATGTCAGGGCAAGGAACTTGATCCCCTTGCCTGCCTTGTGGCTAGTATCTTTGAGTACCTCTGGTCCCTATCCCAGCCGGGACTGCGATCGACAACCCTAAAGATGCACCTGGCAGCCATCTCTGCATACCAGGTGTAGACTGCTATGCCGATGGTTTTGCAGGAGAAGGTGGTTGGGTGCCTTTTTAAAGCCTTGACCACTTGTTCCCACTGATATGTGAACCTCCACCACCTTGAAACTTGTTGCTGGTTCTGGCAGTGCTCATGGGCAAGCCTTTTGAGCCTATGCACAGGTGTGAAACATCACACATCATGGAAGAAAGCCTTTCTGGTGGCTGTCTCATCAGCTGGCAGGATTAGTGAGCTCCAGGCACTCTCGATGGAGCCTCTGTACCTGGTCTCCCACAGGGACAAGGTAGTTCTTTGCCTTCACCCAACATTTCTCCTGAAGGTAGTCTCGGAGCTTCACCTTAACCAGGTAATGACCCTTCCGGTCTTCTTCACGAATCCATATTTGGAGGCCGATCACAAGCTCTGTACTTTGGATCTGCAGCAGGTGCTCTCCTATTATGTGGAACGAATGGGTGGAGTTCAGGGTGACACTCGCCAGCTCTTTATGACTTACAGTGAAGCCGCGCCTAGCAAAAGAGCAGCTAACTGGACGATTGGCAGGGGGATTATGTTTGGCACCGACCTCTTTTATAAGTTGGCTGGTTGAGCCTCCTGTTGGGGTCAGGGCTCATTCCACCAGACATACTGCTCCATCAGTTGGTGCTTTCAGGGACATCCCAATCAGGGAGATCTGCAGGGCTGCCACCTGGAAGTATGCACACACCATCAACCTGGAGTCTCTCGAGGATGCTGCACCTGGGACACTGGTTCTCCAGTCATTGTTTGCCAAATTTATTTATTTAGTTTTTGTTTTTGTTTACCGGGTAAGGTGTCGTAGCCACAAAATATGACTATTTTCAGACACGACCCAGGAGATTACAATACAAAATTGGCAGACAAAACAAATAGGTATAGTTCAGAGGTAATCAACCATACAAGGAAAAATCTACACAATATTCTGTGACGTAAACATTATTGCTAATGTGACAGAGACAATGGCAGAAAAATACACAATAGTGCAAAATGTAATAAGCATACAATCATAGTGCAGTAGAGTTTTAACACATAATCCATGGTAAGTGCTACATGTAACAGTAACAAGGGGTCAGAGCAAAATTGAAACATTTTGAGAGCTGAGGAAGGGGATGTCAAGCACCCTATGGGGGTTTAAAACAGGAACATAGGGCATGTTTGACGAGGAGAGTGTGATGCATCTTTTTAAAAGCAATATGACTAGGTGCAGAGCAAACATCAAGAGGTAGGGAATTCCAATATTTTGGGGCAAGGCAGGAGAAAGCTGAGGTTCCTTATAGGGTTCTGCACCTAGGGGTATATAGTAGAGAGAGTCCAGTAGAGCGGAGGCCATAGTTGGGGGACAGAGGCACCAGCATGCCTGGAAGAAAGGTAGGTAGATTAGTTCTAATTATGCTGTCCAGCAGAGTACCAAGGGCAAGGAGTCGATTGGCAGATGGAGAAGGCCATCTAAGGTCTATATATAGCAAGCAATGGTGCTTCAAACGTGGGGAAGCTGAGGCATAATGACAGATACTATTGTACGTTGTATCCCACTTACTTAGGGTGGTTTTCGAAGCATTTATATAGGTGACAGCACCATACGCAAGGGATGGAAGTAGGATAACCCTAGAAATAGCCAGTCTAGCTGAGGGGGTAAGCATCCGACTAGTCCTGTAAGCTATTCCGAGTTTGGAGTTTACTGACTTGCAGGTGTCAATGATGTGTTGCTCAAAGTTGAGAGTTTCATCAAGCAGGACACCTAAATACTTGAATGAGGTTACTTTCGTAAGGGGGAGTCATTTGCACAGGAGATGTTGAAACGGTTGTGGTTTGTTCTAGGTTTGGTTGCAGATCCAAAGAGCATGCCCTGAGTTTTACTTATGTTTAGGATGAGCCATTTGTTGTGGATCCATTTTTGCATTATGAGAAATGCAGATGTTAGTCAACTATTTATTTCTTCTGTTTGCAGAGGAGGTGTAGAGCACCAGATCATCTGCATACAAGATTGTTGAGCACCAAGGGGTGTTAGAAGATATGTCATTTATAAAAATGGAGACGAGAAGAGGCCCCAAGACGGAGCCTTGAGGAACACCAACATTGATAGGCGCAGAGTCTGACACCGCAGAGTTCAATTTTACATGTTGTCTTCTATTGCTTAAGTAGCTCTGGAACCAGTTTGTGGCTTGCTCTGAGAAACCAGTGAAGCTAAGGCAATCAAGCAGAAGAGGTTGATCTACAAGATCAAACGCCTTTGAAAGGTCAATGAACACTGCACCAGTCATGAGACAGTGATCCATAGCAGTAAGGGCATCATTTGTAAATTGTATCAGAGCAGTAGAGGTGCTATGCCCCTTGCGGAAACCATGTTGAGCAGGTGATAGGAGGGTATATTTAGAGAGGAACTCGGTGACCTGTATAGCCACTAATTTCTCGAGTATTTTGTTTAGTACTGACAGAATGGCTATGGGCCTATAATTAGCTATGTCCTTCTTGTCCCCTTTCTTAAAGACTAGGGGTGCGCGCCTTGCCCCCTCTTCCCAGAGGACTGCTGGAAAGCTGCCAATGTGTGAATAAGTCAACTATGTCCATGCTCCTACAAAAATAGGTTATTCACCTGTAACCGTAGTTCTCGGAGTGGTATATAGTACATATCCACACCATCCACTCAACCTCTCCTGGCCAGTGGCACACAGATTCCTGCTTCCAGCGTGCAACATCTGACATCATGGGGTGGAGCCAAGGGATATACCACCTGGGTGGTGGGAGGAGCTTTGCTTAAAGGCATTCCGGTGAATCAGCACTTAATGAAGAACTGCCAATGTGTGGATGTGACCACTCACAGAACTACAAGTACAGGTGAGTAACCTAGTTTTTCTGTTCAAGGTTACACAGAGTTAGCAAATGGCAGTGGTGGGACTTAAACCTGGGACTTTAGGTTCACAAATCTGTGATGTAACCACTGGAATCCATTGCATCCCTTTAAAGAACACTAATCGTGCTTATTTAAAACAAAACAAAAAAAAGCCCATCCACTTAACACTTGTGTCTTTCGGAGGTAAATACTCCTGTTTGTAGATTTCTTCACTTTGCCAGTTTAGGAGGGTAGAAGGTAATAAATTTGCTCCAAGGAGCTGTCCTTCTGACCTATTCCCCTTCCTAGTTTGCTGGATTGCCTCCGTGCTCACACATTTTATGATATTTGAGTATGGAGAATGCAGGGTTGGGGAGTACTCTACTGAATTTAACGGGAGTATTTTTTTTTATACTTTTCTTTTTTACATATTAGTAGTCCTTTTGATTCAAAATAAAGCCACCGCTCAACTAACAAAACTCTAGTCAATTGAGCAGACTTTTTTTTTATTAAAGGAAATAGACTTCTAAAATATTAAAAAAAGCACTTTCAACAAAACTCTTCATTGAATTCAGTGCAGCATGTCCCCACTCTTTCCTTACTTAAACATCTAAGAGCAGGGGCAGCCTGGTAAATCAGGAAGGGGATGGAACTGGACAGAGAGCTCAGAGCAAAATTACCATCCCGTCTCCTCCTGAACCATCAAAGAAGATAACTGTACAAAGCCTGAAGTAGGAACCTTTGTTTCAACAACAAAACTGGTGCTCCTTATATGAGTGTGAGAATGGTAGTACTGACGTAAACTGTGCACCTGTTGAATCTTCATAGCTTCTCTGTAATCTTCCTTTTAGCCCAGAATTGATGGCCGAAGCCCAGGAAAAGCACTGATTGAAAACTTGTGTATGAAGGCTGTTAACCAGTCAATAGGTAAGGATTACAGGAGTATAAAGTCTTAAAGGAGTGTTATGATTAAGGGAGTGTGTTACAGGAGTGTAAAGGCTTAAGGGAATGGTGTGATGCAGGTAAATCTCGACAGCCTGAAGCAGTTACTTTAAGTATCTGCATATGGAAGGACTTCCTGTAATTTTTATCAACTTTATAAAGGTGCAGTTTAAAAAAGCACAGTCTTTTTTAAGGACTGAAAAGGCCTTTGTGAACTAGTACAGAGATTATATGGAAGGACTTCCTGTAATTTTTATCAACTTTATAAAGGTGCAGTTTAAAAAAGCACAGTCTTTTTTAAGGACTGAAAAGGCCTTTGTGAACTAGTACAGAGATCTGATTATTAATTTAACATGAAAATGTCATCTTCCAAGGCTCAATCTTCTCCATAGATTCCTACTATTAGGTCTGTGCCGGAGGTGTTAGGACCTGCGGGAGCCAAAACTTTTCTGAAAGGCTAGCAGCTCGAGTAAGGCCCACGTGCATCACCGCACATGCACACTGGTGTACAGCGGCATCGGCCCCCAATTGCCTCAGTTCCTTTGTTCCCGCTGTCAAGTGTGCAGCAGCAGCATCACTGCTCTCCATGTCAGGGCCAGAACTTCACCGTCTGTACTTCAGCAGCATTCAGTTCTTCAGTTTTAGTTTGTTATTTTTGTGGCAGTTTAGTTTAACACAGAGAAATTTAGTTTCCGTCAGCCCTACCGCTTGCTAATGGTCGACAACCACGGAAGAAGATAGGGAACCTGAAGAGGCAAGTAGCTCTGGCAACTGGGCTGTTTCTGGCCACCACTTCTCTCTGAGTGGGTGTTGTGGCAGCAGGCGGTCCAGTGCCCAGGAGGATGGACAGTCCTCCCAGTCAGACAAAATGAAATGGTCCAGATCCTGCACACGCTCTGCATCGGGGTATTTGCTCCATTCAGCGTAAAACTTTTTCCCACAAGCATAAGGGGAAGAAACAGCACCAGTCAAGGTTGTCCTCTGGTCCTTTTGCTCCATTATCCCTGATGACACTGGGGACATCTGGGCCTATGAGATCAAGGTCTCTGTCCTGGAGCACCTCTCTGTCCAGTGGAGGGGACTCTAGTGAGCAGTTTGGCCATTGGGCAGCACTTATGGAGCAGTGTATAAGTCAGGGACACCAGTTTTGGTGCCAGTTCCTGACCCTTCGAGGTCTGTTGAGCTGGTATGGTCTTCAGGGCTGCATGACTTAGGCACACAGCTGATATTGACTCAGGTCTCTGGGTGGGGCCTCTTTTGGTGCTGCTGACACCTGCTCCACTTGTATTGTCGCCTGTATTCCTTCCAGGGACAGGGGCAGCCACAGTGCCACCACTGGTTCCTTTAGGGCTGGCAAAGTCATCAAATCCTTTGCAGTTGCCACATCCGGCACCAGGGTCAGGCTTATCAGGGCCCACTCTGGTGCCTACACTGCCGACGGTGTCGCACGGGCCTATGATGTTGGGATTGTTCCATTCGGGGACAGTCCCAGGGCTGTCCTCAGTGCTGCTGCCTATGCCATTCCTGAGGCTGCAACCTATCTGCCCTTCAACTCCCCTTCTCTTTAGTACTCCGAGTGAGGAGGGAGTACAGGGAGACAAGTCAGATCCTGACCTCATTATCTCCAGTGGTGAGGACAAGGACTCGTACTACAGTCCAGAGAATCCAGAACCGGTTTCTGTCACCATACCTCAGGAGGATCTCTCTTTCCAGGCTATGCTTAGAATTATGCATTCTCACCTATGGGGTCCTTTAGCATCGGTAGCAGTAGCAGTAAAATGGCTAGATTGAGCTGCCTCAGAGGTGGAGATTATGGTAATGAGTATAATGAATTAGCCAATCAGAAGTGAGTTAGAGGGTGTGCTGAGTGGAGCTTGCCCAGAGGGCACCAGCATTTTTTCTCCACCTGACTGAGAAACACTGCCTCTGAGGTGCTCTCTCACTCTTGCCTGAAGAGAATGTCTAACAATTTGTTTTCTGTCTTTTCTTTACTTCTGTGCTGAGTTAATGAGTATTTTGTCATTTTTTATTATTTTCTTCAGTTTTATCGCAGTTCCCTTTGGTTCCAGGGAACCGCATTTCTCCCAATTTTACCGCAGTTCCCCCTTTATTTTCTGAGGTAAATTTTTATCAGGTCTAAGTTTAAACGACCGTTCCTTAATTCTTTATAGTTTAAAACCTTCACGGTTCCTGTTTTTTACTAGGAACCACTTTTTGGTTACTTTTAAAGAGTTTTTCTGCTCTTTTTATTCGCGGTTCTTACCATGAGGGAACCAACCACTAAGTACTTCTTTTCCCTATTTGGGAACCCCATTTTTAGGTTTTCTGACTAATCAGCATGTCAGAGAAACCAAAGAAAAGTACTGGACCTACAGGTTTTAAAAATTGTTTAGTGCTTTAAAACAGTGGCTAAAGCAGAAGGCCATGATTTTTGTTTGCAGTGTTTCAGTCCAGATCACTGTTGTGAACTTTGCTCAAAATTCTGTTCCAAAACTATAAAATAGAGAGCCAAAAGATTAGAAAAAATGGCCTCTCAGTCTGCTTCCCCCCTCTGCAAAGCCTGCTGAAGAGGGTCCTCTTCTCAATCCAAACATAAAGACAGGACACCTTGGAACCCCATAAAAAATAAGTCCGATAGGAGTTCTAACAATAATAATAACGGTGACCAGCCCAAAAAGAGACATGGAGACCAGGTCACTGATTCAGTGCCTGCAAAAAAAAAAGAAGTTTAAAGAAAAACATAGCACTGTCCTCCCGCGATGAGGTAAAGGGAGACGCAAGTGGCTAATAAAGAAAAAGAAAAACAAATAAATACTGAAAAAGACTTGCCCTCTGCCGAAGAAATGGCTAAGGTTTGGCACCTTTATCAGACCGTTCAAAGCATGAGCAATATATTTAATGCCCATTCTACTCCTCACAGTCCAGCCTCCCTTTATGGGCCAGACTATTACTATGGTGAGAAGAATGAAGATGATGATGAGGCAGAGGGCCAACCTCTAGAACCTGACGTATCCCCCGATCCAGAGTTTGGTACTTCCCCCAATGGTCAGGAGGATTTGTCTTCACTTTTTGTTTTTTTACAACATGTGGTGGACACCCTGGACCTCTCTACCCAGGAGACCACCAAAGAGGAAGAGGATGATGAAACTATAGAGATATGATGATGGGTCTTCCTCCCCCGAAAAAGATAATTCTGCCTGTTTATAAATCTCTCAAGAAAGCAACAATGAAGCTACTCCAGACCCCTACTTCTGTCCCTGGAGTAGACAAAAAGATAGACAGGAAATACCATCTAGCTGAATTCCTGTTTGTACACCTTAGTTATGAAGGAGTTGTGCAGGCTGCGGCTTGTGATAAAGCCAAAGTCCCACTCTCCTCTCAGCCTCCTGAAAAGTAGGCCAGAAAACTGGACTCTATGGCTAAAAAATTGTATACAACAGCTTCCTTGCTCCTCCCACTGTCCACTTACATTGCACATACTGCCAAATATCAAAAAGCCTTATGGAACTCTGTCCTGGCCATTTTACATCAGAACCCAGACACAGTTATACAGGATATAACTGAAACTGTGAAAACTGCCCTTGAGGCAACCAAATACCAGTTTCACATGGCTGTGGACAGTAATGATGCTGTTTCCAGAGCCACGGCTCAAGCAATTGCTTTGATACGTTTTGCATGGTTAAGAACCACAAACCTTTCACAGGGCACACAATCCAAAGCAATGAATTTTCCCCTGTGAAAATAACTCCCTCTTTGGTGACAGGACTGAAGCAAACATGAAAAAAGTGGAGGAATATAAGACCACCTATCAAAGTAATGCTGCCAAAGACAAGCCCTCTACTTCCCAGAAGTCTCAGTAGAGGGGAAACGGGCAGAGGATACTATTCAAGGGCATTTTTCCTATGCCTATGCCTATGCCCTTGGATCATTCCCATATGGGAGGCTACTACAGAGGAAGAGGCAGGAGGGGGCCGAGAAGAGCTGCTTCCAATCCTGCCCCTGCTACACAGTCTAAGCCCTGACTCCAGTGTCCAGATCGCCTCCCCTCTCCCAGTAGGAGGCAGGCTCTCCCATTACCTTCAACATTGGACCCACATCACCACAGACAAGTAGGTACTTGAGGTAGTGGGTGAGGGCCTATCTTTGCAATTCAGGACCTTCCCTGCCCTTCGGGGTCCACTAAGGTCAAAGCCTTTAATTCCAACAGAAAAATTACTGCTGGAGGTCAAGACATTGCTATCAGCAAAGGGAGTGGAGAGAGTTTCCTTTTGGCAGTGGGGAAAAGGCCTCTACTCTAACAACAAAATCGGGGCGGGTCGACCTATTCTCAACCTCGGGCATTTACTGAAACCAAAATTCAAAATGCTGACTCTCAACAATGAATCACTCCCTGCAACAGGGAGACTGGCTAGTCTCCCTGGATCTAAAGGACGCCTGTTTTCATATACCAATAAGGCAGTACCACAGAAAGTTCCTGAGATTCAAACTGCCCTCAGGGCAGTACCAGATCTTACTTCGAGAGTCAGCTCTTGCAGCAGGTAACACCGGTAGGGCTGAAGCCAGCAGGCAGCAGGACCCCACAGAAAACTTCTGGCTAGCAGTCCGTAGTGGGGACCGCTGCCCGACGTCGGCCCATCCCTGACGTCACACATGTTATAAAGGGAGGGCAGTCCCCTGCGTCCCGAAGTTCTTTTCCCACCATTGACTTGCGCTTATCAGATCCACGGATCACGTCTTGCTAGTTCGACTGCCATTTTGCTACTACTTAGCTTCAATTTTCTTGTTTTTCAAAGAAAAAGTTTGCTTTTTCAGGGCTCCATAGTTCTGCATGTCGTCTTCTCCAACGTTCTTCATCAAACGGCGCCCTTTCAGTGTGCCGGTGGCAAACAAATACTGCCCAAGGAAGGGCACTCGGCTTGCCTCCTGTGACTAGGCCCCAATCATGATAGTCAGGCCTGTCCGCACTGCCAAAAGTTTAACAGCAGGATGAGAAACCGCCACCAAAAGGCACCTAAAGCTTTCCTCACAGAGCAACGATTAGCTGCTATGCAGAAAGATTCCTCTTCTCAGGGAAGTTCTTCCCACAAGAAATCTTCCGGAAAGCACCACAAGGAGAGGGAAAAGGAGAGATCTCCCTCGAAATCTAGGTCTTCAGGCTCCTGCTCTGTAGCTTGGACTCTGCCTCCCAGGTAACCCATTTTCCTACCCGGCTAACGGTAGTCAAACCACCTGCCCTGGTCTGGGCGTCGGGTGGTAAAGATCATGGCTCGGGGTCTTCAGGTCCTGCCTTGCAGTCGCTTGAAGTCCAGCCACCTGATCAGGCCTTGGACTGGTACTCTGACTTTGGCAGGAACGCCTCAGGACTGACATCAGCATACTCCCGGTCAGCCTCTGTTTCTGGCGCCGACTCCTGGGACAAACACAAGGCCTCGGGGCTCTCCTCCAGGAGATCTGCCTCGGCCGCTTAAGCCACTGTCAGACAAAGGTCCGCTGGAACAGGATTCGTCAGTGAGCGATACCCACCGACATCACTGCTTCGACCATCAGCACCTCTGGTCCAGTTCCCGATGTCGCTGGTCTCCTCCCCGGCAGACAAACGCTCGGGAGACAGCCCTCTCGAGGACTACCAGATGTCAGCGTCTGGCACGATGACCGATACGGAGCTTGTCCCAGGTCAAAGACCTGTTTGGATATTGGTGGGAGGCCATCAGGACAGACCTCCTGCCACCAAACCTTCCTCGGAGTAGACCCCCCCTTCCCAATACTGGGGCTCGTCCCCTGAGGGAGCCCAATCTGGGCTCGGGCAAGACAGACCGCAAATGTTGCTCCAGGGCCAGAAGCCACACAGTTTCTCTGGCTCCTCTGAGTGTCGCAAATGCCGGTGCATGAGGTCTCTGTCCTTCTCCTCCGTGGACTCGGACCGCTCTTCAGTCTCTTCCTCCTCGGTCCCCTCTTTCCCCCCATAAACCCAAGGGATACTCCCAAGTCACCACCGGATGATCCTTCCTTTATGGAGATCATCCACCATATTCAAGAGAACATGGGCTGGGAGATGGAGGAGCTTGACCCGGAGAGATTCTGTTTGGCCAAGTACCTGCACCAAAAGGACCCGAAGCCTGTTGTGATCCTACCCTTGGCTGACACATTCACAGATGTCACCAAGGTGGCTTGGAAACGCCCTCACACCTCCTCTGCGGTGCCCAAAAAGGCAGATCGCCTATACAGGGTCCTGAAGGAGGAACCTTTCCTGGGTGAGCAGCCTATGGCAGACTCAGTCGTCATCTCGGCTGCCCATGACAGATCCCAGAGGCCACATCACCTTAGCACACAGCCTCCGGATCGGGAGTCTAAACAGCTGGACATTATGGGGCACAAGATATACTCCTGTGTGACATGCACCATACGATGTCTTATTTTTTAACACGTGCAATTCCAAAACGCCCTTTGGGAGCAGAGGATGGACACTGTCAAGGAGATCCTAGACTGCCCGAAGAAAGCCAAGCTGGAGAAGCTACTGCAAACAGGCTCGGATGTCGGCATACATGTTCTCTGCTCGGCTTACAAGTCAGTGGACACAGCTACAAGGGCAGCAACCACGGGAGTATGTGTCCCAACGCCATTCATGGCTCCAGGTCTCAGGCTTTGCCCAAGATGTCCAGACTAACATCTTGGATGCACCGGTCAACGGTTTCATCCTCTTTGGTCAGGATTCCGAGAGGATAATCACCAAGCTGTAGGATTCAGGCAAGGCAATTCGGTCTATACACTCCTTGTTTAAGCTGAAAAAAAAAAAGGCCCTTTTGAAAGCCTTGTTTTCGTGGTAAAGGGGGACAACAACCGAGATTCCAGCCACAGCAGCAGCAGAGAGGTGGCTATGGCCACAAAGGCCCCTCATGAGGTTCCACAGGGTCGGAGTCTCAGGCCGCCAAACCAGCCCAGACCAATCTCCACCCTCCTGCTACAGCCTGACTCCTTGCTGGACCCACCTTCTCCAGTAGTCCTGATGGAGGAGGTGGTAAGAGGTCACTTTTCTCTTTACGCCACGAGTTGGTGAAAGGTCACCTCCGATCAATGGGTCCTGCAGATGATTGACTCAGTCGAACTCTTACAGATGCCACCGGACAGGCCACCATCACCCTCCTGTTGTTCCCTGGCTCATGTGGAGTGAAATCCAAGCTCTCCTACTCAAGAGGGCTATAGAAACTGTCTCTCCTCCCTCCCCGGGGGGAACAGGATTTTATTCACACTTGTTCCTCAAGCCAAAATAGACGGGGGACCTGCGCCCTATCTTGAACCTCAGCGACCTCAATCAGTTTGTCAAGTACAAACATTTCAGGATGGTCACCCTGCAAGGCTTACTGCCCATGATACATCAGGGGGATTGGCTAGCATCACTGGATATGCAGGACAGCTATCTTCATATTCTAATAACCAAACCTTACAGGAGGTTCCTCAGGTTTGAGTTTCAAGGAAGGCACTACCAATTCAGAGCATTGCCCTTTGGTTTATCCTCAGCCCCAAGGGTCTTTACCAAGTGCATGGCGGTGGTCACAGCAGCCATCTGGAGGAAAGGGCACTACGTTTTTCCTTACCTGGACGACTGGCTCTTGACAGCCCCATCCAGCGAGCAGCTGCGGCACACAATCCAGGACACCTGTTTTCTCTTCAAAGAACTGGGTATCACCATCAACGCAGTGAAGTCCTCCTTGCTTCCGACCCAATCCCTCCAGTTTATTGGGGCATTTCTCAGTACCATTCGAGGAAAGGCCTTTCTCTCAGAGGACAGGGTACTCCGACTCCGAGGTCTAGCCCACCACATCTCGTCCCTCTCAAGGGTAGGCTGCCTCCATCACTACAGTCCCCCTAGCCAGACTGCATATGAGGGCAATTCAGTGGACTCTGACAGTTCAGTGGGACCAATGAAGGGGTGACCTGGACCAACTGGTCGCTAGCCCAGAACCGGTCCATCAGGAGCTCAACTGGAGGACAACAACCCCCTTCTCTCGCAGAGGGGCTGCCCTTCCAGAGAACGCCTCCGGCTCAAATCCTGACGTCGGATGCTTCTGGCACAGCTTGGGGCACACATCTGGGCATCCACAGGACACAGGGCACTTGGTCCGTGGCCGAGGAGCTCCTACGCATCAACGTCTTGGAGATGAGAGCCATTCTCTACACCTTGCAGGCACTGAGTACCGTGCTCCTCCGGGACACCTCCTGATACAGATGGACAACATGGCAGTGGTGTTTTACCTCAACAAATAGGGCGGCACCCACTCGTACCCCCTTTGTCGAGAAGCAGTGCAGGTATGGAACTGGGCCATAGCTCACCACCTGGATATCTCGGCGGTTCACGTTCCAGGGGTTCAAAATACTCTGGCCGACACACTCAGCAGGACAACGTCCAGAGCACATGAGTGGGCCCTTCTACAGTCTTGTCATAGAAGATCTCTTCGACAGATGGGGCAGACCGGATCTGGACCTCTTTGCATCCCCTATCAATGCAAAGTTGCCCAATTTTTGCTTGCTAGATCCCAGGCCTGGAATTTTCTGGTGAGATGCGTTGTCCTTCTCCTGCAGGGGGAGGTTCCTCTACATGTTCCCTCCCTTCCCGCTTCTGCAGAAGGTACCTCTCACGCTACAAGCAGAAGGGCCAGTAATGATCCTGGTGACCCTGTTGTGGTCACAGCAGATTTGGTTCCCCTTGCTGCAACAGCTGGCAGCCAAGCCACTGCTACCTCTGCCACTGAGCTCTCACTTGCTTTCCCAGGACAATGGGACCTTGGTACACCCAGACCTGCGCTTACTGCATCTCCATGCATGGCTCCTGAGGACCTAGCCATGTCACGCTTTGGGGTCTCGGACAGGATTGCCAACGTTCTGGTGGCCACCAGAAAACCTTCCACCAGAGCTACCTACGCCATGAAATGGAAGCATTTTCGCCTCTGGACAACTGCCCGCGTCTAGATGCTTTGGCCTATCTGGTGAGCTCGATCCTTGAGTACCTGTTATCGCTGTCAGATTCGGGTTGGGCTACTCATCCATTAAAGTCCAATTCTCTGTAATTTCTGCCTACCATGCCCCTCTTCAAGGCAGAACTGTGGCACAGCTGGACCTGGCCCACACCTTTCTGCGGGGCATTCTCTACATGAAGCCCCCGCTCAGGGACCCCCTTCCCCCTTTGGGACCTTCTGTTCGTGCTGGAAAAGCTCACCTTACCCCCATTTGAGCCAGCCGCAGAATGCAAGCTTCGCTTCCTTTCCTGGAAAGCATTATTTTTGGTTGCCTTTACTTCAGCTCAGAGGATTTCCGAGCTACAGGCTGTGATGTGTAAAGAGCCTTGTTTGGTGTTCCACAATGACTGGGTGGCCTTGAGCACCAATCCTAAGTTCTTACCAAAGGTGGTGTCTGAGTTGACCCTGAATTAGGACATACATCTTCCAGTGTATTATCAGGAATGCTCAAACTGGGGTGAAGCTATTCTTCACACGCTGGATGTCCACCGCATCTTGCATTAACTTTTTTTTTTTTAGTCTTCGGTAACTGGGTATGGCCAACTAGGCACAAGTGCCTGTTTTCAGGGGTGACCTGGGAGCACTGGGCAGTTAAGTGACTTGCTCAGAGTCACACAGTATGCAAGTGGAGGCTGTGAGAATCAAACCATAGTGTGCAAACTCATGGAGACAATACTAAAGGAAAGCCTGGTGTCGTACCTGGAGGACAATGGCCTCCAGGATGTGAGACAGCATGGGTTTGTTTCAGGGAAGTCTTGTCGAACCAACCTGATACAATATTATGACTGGGCGACAGGTGAGCTGGAAAAGGGTCATGCAGTGGATGTTCTTTACTTGGACTTCAGCAAGGCCTTCGATTCTGTGCCTCATGGGCAACTTGGGGAGAAGCTAACTGGTGTAGGGGTAGGGGCCAAAATGATGAACTAGATTACAAGCTGGCTGAGTGGGAGGCTGCAATGGGTGATGGTGAGAGGGGAGCTCTCCACTCCAAGGTCGGTGATGAGTGGGGTGCCACAGGGCTCTGTGTTGGGGCCAGTATTGTTTGGGCTCTTCATATCAGACATTGCACATGGGGTGGTGAGCAAGATAAGTCTACTTGCTGACGACACCAAAATCGGAGCAGTGTTGAATGGAGAGGAGGGATGGAAGCAGCTGTAGGAGACTGAAGCATGCTAGAGGAGTGGTCAGAGAGGTGGCAGCTGGGGTTCAATGCAAAGAAGTGTAAGGTTATGCACTTTGGGGTGAAGAACCCAAGGAGAGAATACTGGCCGGGAGGGGTTAAGCTGGGGATCACTGAGGAGGAGAAGGACCTAGGGGTAATGATAACAGGGACCATGGACAACACTGCCCAGTGCAGGAGAGTGACTGCAAAAGCGAACAAAATGCTGGGGTGCATAGCTAGGGGTTTTTCGTCCAGGCAAGAGAGGTGATCTTCCTGGACATAAAGTCTCCACCACTCATTCACACTGATGGGATCTACACGGAGGTGCTAGGACCCAGCGAACAAACTTTGCAAGAGGTGGTAGCCAGGAGTGAAGCCACGGAGGCGGCGCCCGCAAGCCTCGACTCGTGCGGCAATGACTATCTCTGCCTTGACCCTCCAACCGCCTCAGTTCCTTTTTTCCTGCCGACGAGTGCGCTTCAGTGACGACGTTGCTCGCCTGCCTGGAGCCAAACTTCAAACTAGCAGCATAGTTTTCAGTTTATTATTTTATAGTTTATCTCGAATAGTTCCACTTACGATAATTAATTCTTATTAAAGAAAGAAGTCTCAGCCTACATTGACGGAGTCGACCATGAGTGGGTCAGGTGATCGTAGGGAGACTTCATATGAAAGCTGTTCAGTCAGCCGGGCTGGGTCTGGTCTGCCGCCCTCTCAGGAGGGGGGGCTGACAACGGACAGTCCAAAGCCCGAGGAGGGGCCTAAGCATAAAAGAAAACGGTCGCATTCTCGGCACCATTCGGCCTCGAGCTCTTCTTCAGCCCGCAGGTCAAAAAAGAGAAGGCATCACTTGAGGTCGCCGTCTGATATGTCTGTGCGTTGATGGTCGGTCATTGGGGTCAGTTGCCAGTCTCCTCCTTCGGAGTCGCCGGTTTCTGGTTCTGGTCACCGACCTCTTCAACATCGGAGCCCCTTCCCGCCTTCTGGTAGGGCTTCAGATGAGCAGTTTCATCAGTGGGCCGCTCTGATGGAGCAGTGGGCTCGGAGGTTGGTCCAGCTGCCTGGCC
Source organism: Neoceratodus forsteri (assembly GCA_016271365.2). NCBI lineage: Eukaryota > Metazoa > Chordata > Ceratodontiformes > Ceratodontidae > Neoceratodus > Neoceratodus forsteri. The sequence goes on from CM028131.1 coordinate 1,340,210,283, forward strand.
GTGTCACTCCGGGGCCCTCCGGCTTTTCGGGGGATCGGGTAGGGCGGTTGGGCCTCTCTAGTCATGCGGCGCCCTCCTCGGTGCTGTCAACTCCGCGCTCAGGTGTTTCCCCCCTCACATGACTGCGGCGCAGGGGGCCACACCAATGCCTCTGTCTCCTGGTATTCTTCCTTCTTTCTCCTCAAATCCTAGTTTTCGGAACCCTGTGTTGGTTTCGGCACCATTGGCATTGATGGGTCACTCAGTGCCGTCCTTGGCGCCGATGTGCTTGTCGGCGCTGTTGAGTTTGTCGGCGCCATCCTTGGGGCCGTTGAGATTGTCGGCGTCATGCTTGGCACCTTGCGGCTTTTCTGTGCCATCCTCGGCGCCATTGGGTTTGTCGGCGCCGTGCGGCTTTCCGGCGCCATGGACCCTGTCAGCACCGTGCGCTGCGCTGGGTCAGTCGGCGCCATGCTCTTCTTTGGCACCGAGACTTGGTGTGAGGCCTTCCACTCTTCAGGGCTTCTCAACTCCAAACCCTTTTCCTTCCTATTTTCCTTTTGATTTTCACTCCTTTCCTGTCCATATAATCCCTCCTGGGCTGTCAGGAGATGATATTGAGCCTGATCCAGACCTTAGGCTGGGTGATGACGTGAAAGGAACAGGATCTAATCCTGTTGCAGAGCCTGTGGACAAGGACCTGTCATTTAAGTCTCTGTTGAAAAATTTGAATTCCACTCTTTCTCTCCAGTCTACGGATATAGATCCTGGGAAGCTTTTAAGACTCCAATACCTTCATGTCCCGGGCATCCCTATGGATTTAACTCCACCGGTACAGCCTTCCTTTGAGACACTTTCTCAGATAGTATGGAATAATCCTGCTCTCATTCCTTCTGTGGCTAAGTCCATAGATAGAAAGTATGCTGCTCCCAAGGATCGACCCATTTTGGCCTCCCAAGAATTTGCAGACTCTATTGTAGTCTTGGCAGAGAATGACAAGGTCGTTCACCCTCAGGCTACTACAGCCCACCTTATAAACAAAGAATCTCGTAAGATAGATACTTTAGGTAAGAAAGTCTTTGCTGCATCCACCCTGGGTATGCGTATTGCCAGCTACCAGGGCTATTTCTCTCAATATGAGTATGTCCTTTGGCATTCACTCAGACAAATGGTAGAAGCTCTACTGGAGTCGGACACTAATTCCGAGTTTCTTAAGACCTTAACCAGGGATATCGAGTCCAATAACCAACAGGTTAAAGCAGCTATGGATGTTTTCAATACTGCCTCCCAAGCGGCGGGCATTTGTACCCGCCGTCATTCCTGGCTGTGCACTTCAGGCTTCATGAATGATGCCCAGCAACTGGTCATGGCATTACCCTTTGACAGTGTGTATCTCTTCGGTCCTCAGGTAGAACAAGCTCTAGAGGCCACACAAAAGACTAGGCCTGCCATTAAATTGGCTCGACCTACTCCTCCTTCTGGGGGTGTCAAGTACCAGTTTCACAACCGTCAGTCCTTTCAAGGTAAAGGCAGGGGAGGTTTTAATAAAAACCAAGCCCCCCAGCCTCAAAAGAAAACACAACAGAAAGCACAAGGGCCCAAAGCGCCCAGTGCCGCCTTCTGAGTTTCTGGCCCAAGTCCCACTTCAGCTGCCCGAGGGGGACTCTTCTTCAGTGGTGGGAGGTCATCTGGCTGAATTCTACAACCAGTGGAAGTCCATAACATCGGACAAATGGGTCCTCTGGATAATCCGCGAGGGGTATTCCCTCAATCTTTCAGAGACCTCCGGATCGTCCCCCCAAACGACAGCCCAGGCTGTCAGTACTTCAGTCAGAACTTCTCGCTTCCAAGATGCAAGGCCTTCTGAACAACAGGGCAGTAGAGATAGTTCCGCTAGATCAACGGAACACAGGGTTCTACTCCCATTACTTTCTAGTTCCAAAGAAAACTGGGGGCATGCGGCCCATTTTGGACCTCAGGAAATTCAACAAATTTCTTCCCAAGGAGAAGTTCAAAATGATATCGCTAGGAACCCTATTACCTTTGCTTCATCAGCACGATTGGTTAGCCTCCCTGGACGTGCAGGATGCTTACCAACATATTCCTATTCACCCAAAGCATCACAAATACCTAAGGTTTGTGGCTTTGGGCTAACATTATCAGTACGGAGTCCTGCCCTTTGGGCTATCCTCAGCACTGCAAGTTTTTACAAAGTGTTGTGCAATTCTCGCAGCGCACCTCAGAAAGATTGGAATACAAGTGTTCCCATATCTGGATGGCTGGTTTCTAGCAAGTCCCTCCAGGCAAGGAACTCTCGACGCTGTATCCACGGCCTCAGACTTTCTCACGTCCACGGGGGTTCTGCTGAATCTCAAGAAATTGCAGTTGCAGCCCTCCCAGAAGTTCCTTTTCATAGGAACTCTTCTGGACACCTCCTATGCCAAAGCCTTTCATCCAGAGGCCAGAAGGAGCGATATCCTACAGATGGCCCGATACATCAGAGAGAACAGCTTGGTTTGAGCTATCTTGATGCAATGGATGCTGGGTCTCATGGCATCCTCGGTGTTCACTGTACCCTTAGCTCGCCTCCACATGAGAACCTCTCAATGGATGCTCAGTAGTCAGTGGTCCCCAACCACTCACCCTCAGTCCTTTCTCATCAAGGTGACAGAACCTCTAAAGAGGTCGCTCGCCTGGTGGTCGCAAGAGGACAACCTTCTGGAGGGGTATCCCTTTGCTCCCCTGGATCACTAGATCTCCATTACCATGGGCACGTCCCTGATGGGGTGGGGAGCTCACTGTCAGTATCTCCACACCCAAGGTACATGGTCTCAAGATGAGTCCCAGCTTCATATAAATATCCTAGAAATGAGAGCCGTCCTTTATGCAGTCCGGGCTTTGAAGGACATTCTCTGTCACAAGAACATTCCCCTTCAAACGGACAAAAAAGCAGTGATGTATTACATCAACGAGCAGGGTGGTGCACACTCTTACACCTTATGCAGGGAAGCGATGAGAATGTGTTAATGGTGCATGGAACACAAGGCTCTAATCCAGGCAGTCTACCTGCCGGGAGTGCAGAACGAACTGGCAGACCGTCTCAGCAGAACAGAGACAGATCCTCATGAGTGGTCTCTAGACTCAACCTTAGTTCACTCACTATTCACAGAGTGAGGAACCCCAGACCTGGGCCTTTTTGCATCCCCACTCAACACAAAACTGCCTCTCTTCTGCTCCAGAAATCCAGGGCCTGGCATTTTCTGTCAGGAAGCGTTCACGCTGCAGTGGACAAATCACTTTCTATACGCCTTTGCTCCTCTTCCTCTAATTCAGAGGGTACTTCTCAAGTTTGAGTCCCAAGGGGCCAAATGAGCCTCATTGCTCCTTTCTGGCCTTGACAGATATGGTTTCCGTTACTCAACAGTAGGTCGGAAACCTTTCCGAAAGCAATTCCCCTTCAGACGAACCTTCTGACTCAGGGGCCTGTGGTCCATCCCAATCTGAGATCGCTTCACCTTCATGCTTGGCTCCTGAAGAGAGAGAAGTGAACAGGTTCAATGTCTCTCGTAGAGTTTCAGATATTCTCTTGGCTGCGAGCAAGCCAGCCACTAGGAAAAACTTACACAGCCAAATGGAAGTCTGCTCTCTGGTGTGCAAAATCCTCTTTAATCCTTTTCCAGCCTACCAAATAAAGTTCTAGAGTACCTTTTAGACCTTTCAAACTCAGGTCTGCAATACTCTACAGTCAAAGTTCACCTTTGTGCAATTTCAGCTTATCATGAGCCAGTACTTTCCTTGTCACTGGCTCAATTACCTGTGGTTAAGAGGTTTCTTAAGGGAATTCTGCATACCAGATCCCCTATCAGACGTCCAGTCGCAGCCTGGGACATTAATCTTGTACTAGACATGCTCACTCGAAAGCCTTGAGAGCCTCTAGCTACCTGTGAGCTGAAATTTCTCACTTGGAAAACGGCCTTCCTGGTGGCTATTACCTCGGCCCGCAGGGTCTCTGAAATACATGCCTTGGTCACAGACCCTCCGTATACTGTGTTTCATAAGGACAAAGTAGTTCTTAGGACCCATCCTAAGTTTCTCCCAAAGGTTGTTTCAAAATTCCATCTAAACCAACCTTTAGTCCTTCCTACCTACTTTGCGAACTTCCAAAATGAAGGAGAGCATTCATTTCACTCCATAGATGTCAAAAGAGCTCTGCGTTTCTATTTAGATAGAACAAAACAAATTCGCAAAGCTCAACGACTGTTTGTTTCCTTCAGCGAGACCCGGCTGGGTCAACCTGTTGCTATCAGATGCATTTCAGTATGGCTGGTGGCATGCCTGAGCCATTGCTATTCCATGGCACAGGTTAAGCTGGAGGGCAGAGTGCACGACCACTCTGCTAGAGCAGTCGCGGTATCCCTGGTGGAAATCCGCAATGTGCCCATTGCAGACATTTGCAATGTGGCTACCTGGAGCTCAGTGCATACTTTCGTTAAGCACTATGCCCTGGATGTCCATGCCAGGCAACATCTTTCATTCAGCAGGACCATCTTAACGGACTTCTGTCCTAAATTGTGAGCTCTTGGTCTCTCCTGCCGCCCTCTCAGGGGATTATTAGCTCGGTACTCTCCCATCAGTGTAAATGAGTGGTGGAGACTTTATGTCCAGGAAGATATGGAAATTACGTACCTACCGTAATTCTTGATCTTCTTGGACGAAGTCTCCACCACTCATTCACACGCCCTCCCACCATCCCCCGAGCTCACCTCTGTTGTTGGTCTTCACTCCCTCAATCTTTGGCTGTGAAGACTTCTTTGTTGACCCTTCTTATACGGGTCGTCTGGACTTATGTCCGGTTTTTGTTAGCCTATCCTTCTAGGTTAGTTACGCTGCACCTCCTCAGAAAAAAAGTACTGAGGCAGTTGGAGGGTCGACGCTGAGATAGTCATTGCCGCACGAGTCGAGACTCGCAGTGTCGCTCCTCGTGGCTCCATCTCTGGCACCGACCCTCTTGCAAAAAGTTTGCTCCCACTGTGTCCTAGCGCCTCCAGCGTAGATCCCATCAGTGTGAATAAGTGGTGGAGACTTCGTCCAAGAAGATCAAGAATTACAGTAGGTACGTAATTTCCATATCTTGCCCTCTACAGGTTACTGGTAAGGCTGCACTTAGAGTATTGTGTGCAGTTTTGGAGGCCATACCTAAAGCGTGATATCAGGCTACTGGAGGGGGTGCAGAGGAGGGCAACAAAGATGATATGTGGAATGGAAGGGACAGACTGTGAAAGCAGACTGAGAGACCTGAATATGTACACCCTGGAGGATAGAAGGGACAGAAAAGACATGATAGAGACATTCAAGTATCTGAGGGGAATCAATAAGGATGAGGCAGATGAGGTCTTTAAGTTAAGGAGAGGGAGGGTCACCAGGGGGCATGTGCTAAGAATAGAGGGGGAAAGATTTAGGAAGGAAATGAGGAGACACTATTTCACAGAGAGGTGGTAGCAAAATGGAGCGCCCTACCAGAATGGGTGGTATCATATAAATCTGTGAACAGTTTCAAAGGGCATGGGACAGGTAACACGGAAGAGTGAGGGTGGGGTGGGGGCTAGCAGTGGGATGATGACAAATGGGAAGGGGTGGGGCAGCTGCAAACTAGGGGTGCTAGCTGCACACTTGAGCAGACTTATATAGACCGGGTGGTCTGTTTCTGCTGGCACATTTATATGTTCGTAAACCCAGGTCTGGTCTGCTGGATGTACCAAGCTTGTTCACACCTCGTTACTCTAACTTCTAGGCTATACTGCCAGCCATTACCTCTCCAGAACATGGGAGTTTTGACACTCCAACCAGTTTTTTGTATCCTTTGCCCCCAGAGTTATGGGGCTTCTGTAGCCAAACAGACTCTCTCCAAATGGCTGGTAAAAACAGGTTACTCACCTGTAACAGTAGTTCTAAGAGTGGTATCTATTGTTCATCCACACTTCTCTGCAGTGTCCCTTTCCCTTTAAAACAGCCAGAAAGTCTTTAAGTTGGCTCCTCCCACCCACCCGGGTGGTATAACCCTCAGCACCGCCCCATGATGCCAGATCTTAGCCCGCTGGAAGCCAGGTTTTGTGCGTCCGCAGCGGGGGAGGTCGGGTTGGTCCATGTCGATGAACAACATATACCACTCCTAGAACTACTGATCTTACTCAAGAGGGTTCCTGCAGTAGGTCTTCACATATGAGACTCGCCCCTGTAGATATTAGCATCATGGGGGACTGCTCATCGCCAGGGTGACGTGACGTCCAGCCCGACTATAAAAGGGGTGGTCCCGCACCCGCTCACCAGTTCTTTCCCACCATCGCCTCAGTTCATTCGGCTCACAAGTTAGAACAGCGATCTAACGCCCGCGTGTCAGTCGAAGTTTTTTCTTCGTATTATACCTTTTTTCCTCACTGATTCAACTGATTGTATGTCGACTCATCCAAAGAAGAAGTGCTCTAAGTGCAGAGCCCAAATCCCGCATGGGGACGATCATTCCTGCTGCCTCTTGTGTCTAGGCCCTAAGCACAACTCCGACGAGTGTGCTATCTGCCAGGCCTTCAGTCAGGTCACTAGGACCAGGCACAAGCAGACCCTCGAGGCCCACCTCCTTACCCGTCTGGCGTCGATGGAAAAGGAGCTCCAGGAGTTGAGGGAAAGGCCGTCGTCGCCGGCCCCGAGAAAAAGAAGGACAGGGAGAAGCACCGGGACAGGAGTCAGTCGCCATGCAGGAGGTCTGCTCCAAGAACCATGAGTACTCCTTCAGGTACTCTGTCCGCCTCTTTGGGCCGGGCACCTTCTCCCCCTCCTGCCGAGGTGAGCAGGCAGCTGAGGGTAGCCTCTATCTAGGTGTCTGTTGGGTCTCCTCCAAGCACTGCCGATAAGTCTCTCATCGACTCCATCGACGGGTGCACGGTCTTAACCGATAAGCCTAGCGGCGGCCTTCCTGCTTCCACTAGCCTGGTTAGGTCCAATAAGTTGGACGGCGGATCTTCCGTCGCCCGCCCAGATCCTTCCTCTCGCCCGTCGGGCTCCCATGTGGCCCCCGACACCAGACAGTGTGTGCTGCAGAGAGACTCTTCATCCCTCCGGATTCTTCACCCTAGGGATTCGCCACCTGTTCCTGACTTGTCCTTACCGTCAGGAACGCTTTTTGACCTTTCGTTGGGGTCCCTCCTGGAATTACACCCTTTGCCAGGTCTTTTGCTGCCTCCGGACAGGAGTCTGTCGCCAGCTGGGGATCCCTCTATGGAGCCTCCTCCCTCGGGACCGTCGGGGGCCCTTGTGGATCCCACGACACCTTGTGGGCCTTTGGCACCAGCCCTGGTGGGTCCAATCGAACCTCCAGGCGGTTTACCAAGGCCAGACCCCCACGCACCGCCGCCGGCACCTCAGTAACCGATGCCAGGCCACTTGCCTCCGATGCCCGGGATACCCTGGGTACACACCTTATTATAACCCAGGATTGCAATACTGGTAATACCCGCAGTACCCAGGCTACCCGGACTTCCAGCCTCCTCCTCCACCTCCAGTGCCTGTCGCGAGTTGATACCCATGTGGTGGCATGATGCCAGGACCCAGCTCATCACGGAGTTAAGGCAGGCTTCTCCCCCACCACCTCCCTCCGGACGAGCAGTGGGTGCTCTATCAGTAGGCTCCTCTGGGGTAGACTCTTCCATCCCCAGCGGTTCTGAACCTACCGACTCAGACTCGGACTCCGATCCTTCGGACCCTCAGTCCCCAGTCCAAGTACCACCCAAGGAGTCCCCAGAATCTCCTCCAGAGGATCCCTCCTTTGGGGACCTTTTGCACACTATCCAAGCAGCAGGAGGCTGGTCTTCTAAAGAAGTGGACCCCCCAGCATAAGAGGCTGGTGGAACATTTAGATCTTGCCATCACAGATCCCCTACCCATTCCCCCCTGGATGGGTCCTCATGAGGATCTGGTGACTACTATCTGGCAGCAGCCGTCATCTATTCCTGCTGTCTCCAGAAAGGTAGATTGTACTTACTATCCCCCAGCAGGGATTCAGCATCTTACTGCTCATCCTAAAGCTGACTTTATGGTGATTACTGACGCTCACAACCAGTCAGCACAACCAAAGCACTTGAGTTCCTCGCATCCGGACAAGGACTCCAGGCAGTTGGATCAGTTTGGCCGGAAGGTTTATTCCTCTTCCTCTTGCGCCATCCGGTCCCTCAACTATGTTTCTCACATGGTTGCATTCCAGAAGGCGTCTCTCTCCGAGCTAGAGAGGGACCTTCAGGAGGTACAGGATGAGTCACTTCATAATAAGTTACTGGACAAAGTCAGAATGGGCAAGTCTCCTTGTTGTCATGCCTTGCGTGCAATGTATGACTCAGTAGACTCAGTGGCTATGGCAGCAGCCACGGGCATCTGCATCCGTCGCCTTTCTTGCCTTAGGATTGCAGGTTTGGCACAAGACGTCCAGTCCTCCCTTTTGGATGCCCCTTTTTAGGGGTTCCGTTCTTTTTGGCAGCCACGCCAAAGATATAATCACAGGGCTGCAAGAGAGTGGACGCTTCCTTTGGGACGTACGCTCCATGTACCGGATGGGGCAGAAAAAGCAGCCTTTTTGTCACCAAAGGAAATGGAATAAAAACCAGAGTAAACATCAGGGTAAGCGACGAGCCCCTGGTTCGGGAGCCCAAACCCCCAAGGCAAATTCCCTAAGCCAGCCTCCAGGGCTAAAGCTCCCCTCCCCTCGGCATCCTGACTCCTTTCCCCTCCTTCCGCTACCTACAGCAGTCGAAGAGGAACAGGTAGGAGGGAGGTTCGGCCTCCACCTGGAGGGGTGGAGGTACGTCACCGCAGAATCTTAGGTCTTACAACTCATCCAGCGAGGTCACTCGATAGAGTTTACAGAGATTCCTGCCCCTCATCCTCCAGGACAGTCTTTTTATCCAAGGGATCAGATTCCCATAGTATTCCAGGAGATTCAGGCCCTCCTGTCAAAAGTGGCCATAGAACCCATCCCTCAAAAGCAGCTAGGAAGGGGATTTTACTCCCACTTCTTCCTAGTCCCAAAGAAGACGGCGATCTGAGACCAATCCTAGACCTCAGTATGCTCAACCTCTTCATCGAGTACAAGAGGTTTCGCATGTTGACCCTTCAGGGGCTTCTTCCTCTGCTCCAAACAAATTCTTGGCTGTGCTCCCTGGACATGCAGGATGCCAACCTGCATATCCCTATCCTCCCGGCCCACCACCACTTCCTCCGTTTTACTTTTCTGGAGGACCATTTTCAGTTCCGAGCACTCCCCTTTGGACTTTCTTTGGCCCCCCGAGTGTTCACCAAGTGTTTAGCGGTGATCGCGGCCTTTCTTCGCCGCCAGGGCATTTACGTGTTCTCGTACCTGGGCACCTGGCTCCTCGCAGCACCCTCTCCGAACAGCCTGAAAGAGTCTCTCTCTTTCACTCTGAGCTTGTTTGCTCTTCTGGGTATCACGGTCAATTTGCCCAAGTCCCAGTTGTATCATCACAATGACTCCAATTCATTGGAGCAGTACTAGACACAGTTCAGAACAAAGCTTTTCTGCCATCAGATCGAGCCGAGACCATAGTATCTCAAGCTACTCTCGTGGTCCAGGCTTGGTGGATCCCAGCACACGCTGTGCTTCATCTCTTGGGACTGATGACAGTGGCCAATTCGACTGTTCCGCTGGCCAGACTTCACATGAGGGTTACCCAGTGGTCTCTTCGAGTCCAATGGGACCAGAGGATGGACGACATGAACCAGAAGGTCATGATCTCCAACAGCCTACAGAAAGATCTTAGCTGGTGGCAAGATCTTTCCAACCATTTACGGGGAGCCCCTTTTCATTCCCCTATCCCTACTCAGATCCTTACCACGGATGCCTCAGACTTGGGCTGGGGAGCCCATCTGGGGGTTCACAAGACACAAGGGTCTTGTTCTGACCAGGAGCTTCTGCTCCATATCACGCACCGGAGGGGATATGTGATCCAGGCCTTTGAAAAAGCGCCCGACCACTGTCTCCTGCACCAACATTGGCTGACCAGCCTGCGCCCAGTAAGCAGAGATGGCTTCCAGGTGCACCCTAAGGGTTGATGACCGAAGACCCCCCTTGGACAGGGACCAAAGGTAGTTGAGAATGTTAGCCACTGGACAGGATAGAGGGTCCATGCCCTTGCCCCGACACCAAATGGAAAACCTTTTGTATTTGAAGGCATAACACTTCCTGGTCGACTCCTTCCTGGATGCTTCCACTACTGTGAGGCATCCTCGGAGAGACCCAAAGCCTGGAACTCTAGCTGCTCAGGTACCAGGCTGTCAGGTGCAGGGATTGAAGGTCCAGATGGAAAACCTTCCCCTGATTGAGTGAGATCAGGTCTGGGCGTGCTGGAAGCCGCTCTGGGGGCCTGTTGCTGAGGCTGAGGAGATCTGGGTACCAGAACTGGCGTAGCGAGTCTGGGGCTACCAGAATCACCTGCACCTTGTCCCTCTTCACCTTGAGGAGCACCCTGTGGATCAAGGGAAATGGAGGGAGGGCATAGAAGAGGCCTGGGGTCCACGGCCTCGAGAAGGCATCCCCCTGCAGCGAGCCCTGCTGAGGGGAGCGGGCATGAAACAGCCTCAGCCTGGTGTTTTCCCGGAAGGCAAATAGGTCCACCCAACAGTTTGCCCCAGTGGGAGAAGAGATTGTACACTACCTCTGGATGGAGAGACCAGTAGTGGGATGTCTCGCCTGTGTGACTGACAGCATCCACCAGTTGGTTTAAGGCTCCTGCCATGTGGATGGCTAGGAGATCCGCCTCCAGACGGCTCACGAGTGTCCAGATGCGGAGCGCTTCCTTGCATAGCAGACGGGAATGCGTGCCGTCCTGTTTGTTGAGGTAGTACACAGCTTTGGAATTTTCCGTCTAGAATTGAACCACTTGACCCCGGAGCTGAGGAGCGAATGACTGCTCTGAGCTCCAACAGGTTGATGTGATAATGAGACTCCTCGGGGGTCCAGAACTCGTGGGCCCTGTTGTCCCCCATGTGGGCTCCCCAGCCCATGAGAGAGGCATTGGTCGGCTTGGGGCAGACAAATGGGATCCCTTCCTGCAACCAGCCTGGGACGGTCCACCATTGGAGAACGTCCCACATCTTCTGGGTCACAGTGATCAGCTGGTTGAAATGACTGTGGCGCCAAGTCCACTGGGCAGCTAGCTCCCATTGGATGGGGCCAAAAAAACTAAAGCAATGGTCCTCTCTCCATTCATCCGTACAGCAAACCCTGTGTCCAGTGGGACAGTTCCCCAAATTACCACAGTTCTAGGTGAAAAACTAGAACTTGTTACAAAATTCAAGTATCTGGGAGTCTGGATAGACCACAGACTCTCCTTCCTTGAACATATCGAGGACTTGCTAAAACGTCTCCGGCAAAGGCTTGGCCTGTTTTTCAGAATCAACCAGTTTCTCACCAGAGGTGCCAAGCAACAACTGGTCCAATCCACTTTCCTATCACTGGTTGATTACGCTGATTTCCTGTACAGCCAATGCCCCAACTCTTACATGGCAAAGCTGGACACGCTCTACCATCAAACACTGAGGTTTATAACGGGACTTCCCTTCGCCACGCATCACTGTACCCTATATGTGGCAGTGGGGTGGACATCACTAAAGCTCTGGCGCCACAGAAATGCCGCTCCCTGGGCCTATAGAGCTATCTCTAATAAGCTGCCTCACTATATCTTCTGCTGTCTTCCCCTGAGTGTAATCGGGAAATACGCGCTAAGAAGTTACTCAGTTATAACACTTAAAAGTACCCAATGCAAAATCCTGATTCAGCAGGGCAGCTATAAGCTTCATGCTGCCTACCTTATGGAACGATCTGCAAAAAATTCTCAAATTAAACACTCTAATCTGTTTAAATGCCTTCAAGACACTATATTTCCGTACAATCAGAGAAACGTGTAACTACTTCCTCCACTCAGATCCAGTACCGGTGCCTGCACTGGTATACAACCCCCCCAGACCCAACTTTAAGTACTGACCCCCCAGCCCGCGCCTCCCAAGCCTAAATGTCCTATCTTCCATATCCCCTTGACTTATTAACTCTATGCCCTACCTTCTAATTTTCCCTACATCGGATAGGAGCTCATTACCCCTGGGTTGTGACAACCTCCCTGCCCCATATTTTATATCATACGATCCCAGGGCTCACACACTCATTTCCTCCATCCACCATCTCTATATCCCATTTTCCCAGCTCTGCTCTGTACACCGTGCCCTCCTAGCCTTTCTCCCTCTTCCCCCCTACCTCCACCTCTACCTTGTGTATATTTTTTCAACAACCTTATATAACCTGCCTTATAACTGTCTGTAGACACTTCTGTGTATGTAGATATCCTGCAATCTGTACAATGTCTGTATAATTCTATGTACATATGAATTTTTTTTTTCTGTTCTGTAAAATGTATTATCTGTATTGCCTTGTAAATACCTGTGTTGACCTGTATAAACAATTGTTCATGTTCCACCCAGGTCCATCTTGCAAATGAGCTTTCGCTCAACGATGACCGCCTTGTTAAATAAAGATTGATTGATTGATTGATGTGCCACCGGGCCCAACGGACCATGGAGGTGCACGCTGCCATGAAACCCAGAAAGCGCAGAAAGTCCCGGGCAGGGCGCAATTGCCCAACCAGAAATGATTGGGCAAAGGAGGAGAGAACCTCCGCCTTGTCCATTGGGAGCCGAGCTCTGGTTTGACGAGAGTCGAGCTCTGCCCCAGTGAAGCACATCACCTGAGAAGGCATGATCCCCGACTTGGCCTCGTTGATCAGGAGGCCGAGTTGGGAGCAGGTCTAGAGGGACAGGTCCCTGGACCTCTCCACCTCCTGCTGGGTGGAACCTGCTAAGAGCCAGTCATCGAGGTAGGGGTAAATTCTGACCTCTCAATGCCTGAGGTGGGCTGCCACCACTGCAATGCATTTGGTGAAGACCCGTGGGGCCGATGACAGGCTGAATGGCATGGCTCGGAACTCATATAGGGTTCCCTCTGCTCGAAAGTGGAGGAACCGCTGGTGGGACGGACGGATTGGGGCATGAAAAAATTCGTCCTGGAGATCCAGTGAGCAGAACCACATGTTTTGCTCCAGGGATGGTATGCTCTGGGACAGAGTTACCATCCCGAAGGTTCGTGTCCTGAGATACTGATTCAGGTAATGCATATCTAGAATGGGGTGCCAGCCCCCCATTCGCTTCGGAACCAGGAAGTACCTGGAAAGGAACCCAGGGTCTGGTGGAGGATCTGCCACTCGAGCTGCTGCCTCCTTGAGGAGGAGCTGAGCAGTGTCGTCTCGGAGAGCTGACTGAGTGTGGGCGGATACTCTTTCCTCCCATGGGGTGCGGGCTCGTCTTGGAGGGTACTGCTCGAATTCCAGAGACAGCCCCTGGCTGACCACTTCCAAAACCCACCTGTCCATAGTAACAGTGGACCAGGAAGAAAGGAAGTGGCGGAGCCGGCCCCCCACGAGGGGACCCAGAGCTGGTGTGACGGGAATAGGGGTGGCAGCCCCCACCCTGTCACTAGGCAACCTTGGAGGCAGAGGGCCTGGGCGGGCCCGGGCTTGAGCGGGGGGCACCAAGCTTGAGCCTCCTGCTGCTGCTGACCTCTGTGAAAGGAGGGCTGCTGGGCCACAGGGGAAGAATGACAAAAAGGCTTCTTCTTCTTCTGCTGCTGCTTCTTGGAACCAGAAGAACCCTTAGCAGAAGTAGCGTCCAAGGTGGCGGACTGCTCGATGCGCTGAAGGTGACCAGCTACACCTGGGCCGAAGAAAGGCACATCAGGTAGTTTGTGCTGAGTATCCACCGGAAAGGAGGAGAGTCTCAGCCAAGCCCTGCAGCAGGAGGCAATTGCGGCTGCCACCGGACGGGCACATGAATCCCCATTGTCCAGAGCCGTCTGGAGCTGTTGTTTAGCAACAACGTGGCCTTGGTCCCGAACCTGCTTGATCGCGGTCTGCACGTCCGCAGGGAGATGTGGGAGGACTTCATCCAAAGAACCCAGAAGGGCATTTGAGAAGTGTGCCATGATGACATCCGAGCTTGCCTGACAGAGGCCCAAAGACGAGGCCACATAGACCTTCCGAGCAGAGTGGTCCAAATATTTGGATTCCTTTTCAGGAGGTCTGTCTGTATTGGTAGAACTACCAGTACACCTGAACATACAGGTGGTCACAAGGCTCTCGGCCGAAGGATGCTCTGTGAACTCCGCAAGGGACCCCATGGGCTACGCATACTTGTGGGCCATATGGGCAGACGGAGCTGGACAGGAGGCAGGGTGCTGCCAAAGTTCTAAGGCCAGGTCCACAATGGCCTCGGCCACAGGAAAGGCTTCCTGGGCTTGGGTTTCCGTCGGTGTATCCCCTCTCTTGAGGATGTCAGTGAGAGGCTACTCCGCCTTTTTCTGGATAGGTTCCGGGGCATCCCTGTGGAATCAGAGATGAAGCGGAGAATGCCCTGAAAGGACAAAAGACCTTCGTCCATTTCCAGCCAACCGATCGATGCGTCATCCCCTGGATGAGAATGGAGACCGGTTTCGTCCGAATCCGAGGTATCCGGGTACAGCAGTCGACCGCCTAGATCACCTTTAACCCGACGGGGGCGGTCCAGGGTAACAGTGACCGAAAGACGCCAGGGGAGCCCGGTGTGCAGCCTAGCTTCCTTAGAAGGAGCCCCTTCCACTGGCTGCTTGGGTGTCGGTTCCACCACAATTGGTGGAGAGACCAGTTTTGACCGAACCGTGGTATTTTCCGGCTCCAAGGGCGGAGGAACTGACTTGATCGGCTCCAAAGGAGTCGGCTTCGGCCTGGGAGGTAAAAGCCAAGTAATGGCCAGGGTAGGAGCCTGGGAAGGCCTGTGCCCGGTCAAAATCAGCTGTTGTCACAAGAGGTCCTCGTAGCGCCGGAGCTTCCGCCGGAGCCTCTCCTTATCCGAGGAGGATCAGGACGACTGATGGCGTCGCCTCTTTTTAGAGTGCTTATGGCCCTTCCTCGGCCTATCGGTCGATGGAGTCTGAGACCTCGATCGAGATCGGGCAGGCCGACTCGGTCGCTCAGGAGACACCATTGGGGCTGGTGACTTCCCGGAGTCGAGGACCACTTCCTCGACAGGATTCCCAGCAAGCTGGGTCTCCTCGTCGGGGAAAACAAGAACTGGAGTCCGAGCAAGAGAGTCATTGACCAGAGTTGGCAACAAGGGGTCGATCAGGTCAAGAATAATTTCAATATTGTGGACCAACACTTCAGTCGACTGGCCAGTTGGCAGGACTGAGCGGTCATCAACAGAAGAGGCAATTTCTGCAGAGGCCGAAACAGCCAGTTCCTGGGACCGAGATTTCTCCCGATCCCAAGAATGTCTCCATCGAGACTAAGACGATCCCGGGTCACTCTTCTTTTTACAGAAGCAAGAGGAGTGCATGCCCACCAGGCCCTCACCCTTAGTAGGGAGAGACTGGCACAACTCTCAGAAGGAACCTGAGAAGGTGGAGCCCAGATTAAGCGGAATGAAGAAGCTTCGGGAGGAAGATGCAGCGGCACAAACCTCCTCCTCCTCCTCCTCCTTGAAGGCCTGCATGCGCTCCAATTGCTCGGTGGATCCCACGACCATGGAAACTGCCCACCGGGCCTCCCTGGATTTCACCGGCGGTTTCCGTTTTTCCGGCCTCCCCAGCTTGAGGCGTGCAAGACGATCGTTGAGGGCGTTGGGTTGGAGCATAAGGCAAAACATGCGTATGAAGTGGTGTCATGGCCGACACCCAGACAGTAGACTACATGGCGTGTGGATTAGTGCATGACATCTTCTGGCCTCATGGGCACCGGTGAAATGCGGGGGGGGGGGACTTGACTCCCATGATCGAGAGAAAGCAATTGCTAATGCGAACAAGGTGAATTTTCGGAATAACCAAAGGTTTTGAAGCCAGGGCCTACAAAATGTGAGAACACAAAGAAGACAACCTGAATCTTCCAGAGGAAAGGAAGATGTGGCGTCATAGGGCGGAGCCGAGGGTTATACCACACGGGTGGGTGGGAGGAGCCAGCTTAAAGACTTTCTAGCCGTCTTAAAGGGAAAGGGACACTGCCAAGAAGTGTGGATGAACAACATATCCACGATCCTAGAAACTGTATTTCTTTTTGTTACCAGAAATATGACAAACCTTTACCAAGCTCGGAGAAGTGTCACTCCATTAGAGGAGTAGCGGCGTCTTTTGCCGCTTTAAGGAACCTGTCCACGACTGACATGTGCGGCCGCCACATGGAACTCCGTCCATACTTTCATCAAGCAATACAGTCTTGACATTGTCTCCAGACGCAGAGCGGGCTTCGGCCTTGCTGTTCTGCAGGGACTGCTCTCCTTGGGCATTGCCCTCTTAGTTTCTCTCTGCTTCCTGCACCCGGGGTTAGTCTGGGTCTCCTCTACTGCTTGGGACTCAGTCCTACCAGTGTTACCTGCTGCAAGAACTGACTCTTGAAGTAAGATAGTACAGTTATCGTCCAGTCCAGTGGCGCTGAGGGCTGAGGCGCTGGACACCTTACCTTGCACTATGCCGGCAACCCGTGTTCAGGAACGAGCACATGTTGGCAGGGTTGGAGAAGGATCGAGTGTCCGGAGGACTGTTCTCCTTCTCTGGGGAAGGAGGACATCAGCAGTCAGCGCGCGGCTGGCCCCTGATGGAGACTGAGGGGCAGCATCACCGACGCTGCAGAAGGCCTTCCTGGTGGCTATCACGTCTGCCAGAAGGACATGGGAGCTCCAGGTGCTTTCAGTGGACTCCCCTTATCTGGTCTTCCACAGGGACAAGGTTGTCCTACGCACCCACCCAAAATTTGTTCCGAAGGTGGTGTCAGAGTTTCACCTTAACCAGGTGTCAAGTCTGTCAGTATACTACCCTAATTACACCTCGGAGGCTGAGTACAGGCTCCACAGTTTGGATCTGTGACATGCTCTCTCCTACTGTAAGGAGAGGACGGCAGAAATTCAGGGAGAGGTTCGCCAGCTGTTTGTCACCTACGCTGAAGCTGCTTCTGGCAGCCTGCAGCAAAATGGACCATTACAAGGTGGATTACATCATGTATAGGTTTGTGTTACGAGTTGGCGGACAAGGAGCCCCCCAGAGGGATAAGAACTCATTCTACTCGTCATACCGCTGCATCGGTGGCTGCTTCCAAGGAAATCCCTATCCAGGAAATCTGCCGGGCTGCTACCTGGAAGTCAGCAAACACCTTCATCACCCATTACCACATTGACCTTGAGTCGCGCCGGGATGCTGGTTTGGGGGCCTCAGTTCTCCAATCTCTGTTCCCTAAGTAGGGGGTGTGGGCCTTGCCTCCTTCCTCCCAGAGAACTGCTAGGAGTCTGCCAATGAGTGTGGATGAACAACATATCCACGCTCCTAGAAAAACCGGTTACTCACCTGTAACAGTAGTTCTAGGAGTGGTATATGTTGTTCATCTAATTTCCCGACCTCCGGCTGCGGATGCACAACACCTGGCTTCCAGCAGGCTAAGATCTGGCATCATGGGGTGGAGCCGAGGTATATACCACCCGGGTGGGTGGGAGGAACCAGCTTGAAGACTTCCAGCCAACTTAAAGTGGAAGGGAACATGCCAAAGCGTGTGGATGAACAACATATACCACTCCTAGAGCTACTGTTACAGGTGAGTAACCTGTTTTTATTGACTCTGGAGCCTACTGTCCAGCTCTTTCAGCCTCTGGGCATAACAGTCAACCTGCCCAAGTCTGTTCTAGTCCCGTCCCAAAGACTGCAGTATATCAGGGTGGTTCTGGACTCTGGGCAGGGAAAGGCCTTCTTACCAGAGAACAGGGCCGAATGCCTTATAGCTCAGTCTCAGGGAGAAGCTCAGAGTCGCTACATTCCTGCCACACTATATCTCAGACTCCTGGACCTAATGGCCGCATCCATTCCCACCGTTCCACTGGGCAGGCTTCATATGTGCACCCTTCAGTGGACTCTCTGGGTGCAGTGGGACCAGCGCATGGACGAGTTAGATCAGCTAGTCTTAGTCTCCCACGCAATCCGCAAAGTGTTGCAGTGGAGGATAGACTCCTCAAACCTCCTACAGGGAATCCCCTTCCAAATTTCCTCCCTGCATCATGTTTTAACCACGGATGCATTGGGTCGCGGCTGGGGGACGCATCAGGGTCCTTTTCAAACCCAGGGCTTCTGGTCCCAGTTGGAGGCCACCCTGCATATCAATGTCCTGGAAATGAAAGTGGTGCTTTATACCATGCAGGCCTTTCAGGAGCACCTAACCCCGGGTCAACTGTTGCTGCAGTTAGACAATCTGAGCATAGTCTACTACATCAACAAGCAGGGTGGGACTCACTCATATCCCTTTTGCAGGAAGGCAATGCGAGTGTGGTTTTGGGCACTGGAGCACAGTCTAACGCTGTCTGCGGTCCATGTGCCAGGCATCCTAAACATGCTTGCAGACAGTCTCAGCAGAACTCAGTCCAGCATGCACGAATGGGAGCTTCTCTCGTCCATAGCAGAAGATCTGTTTGACAGATGGGGTCAACCAGAGTTGGACCTTTTTACGTCCCAACTCAACACAAAACTCCAATTTTTGCTCGCTACATCTGGGGCCTGAAGTTTTCTGGTGAGACGCGATGTCCCTCTCTTGGAGCGGGAGATTTCTGTACACTTTCCCTCCATTTCCACTTATACAGAGGATGCTGATCAAGCTGCAGATGGAGGGGGCCAGCATGATTCTGGTAGCCCCATTCTGGCCTAGCCAGATATGGTTACCTCTACTTTAGCAGCTGGTGGAGGAACCTCCGGTCCCTCTGCCTCTTTGCAGGAATTTGCTATTCCAGGATCGGGGGACCCTGGTCCATCCCAACCTAAGGTCCCTCCATCTGCATGCGTGGCTCCTGAGGACGTAGCCATCGCCAGGTTTGGGGTCTCTTAACAGAGTAGCGGATGTTCTGGTGGCCGCCCACAAGCCTTCCACTCATGCCACTTACGCCATGAGGTGGAAGCGGTTTGCAGTTTGGGTGACCAGACACTTCCTAGACCCTTTTACCTGTCCTGTGAAGCATGTCCTGGACTACCCGATATCTTTGTCGGACTCAGGCCTCCAGTATTCCTCCCTCATGGTTCACCTTTCTGCTATTTCTGCCTTCCATGAGCCTGTGGGTGACCACACGATTGCTCAGTTGGATGTCTCCTGTACCTTTCTTCGGGGCATCTTTCATCTGAAACCTCCAATCTGTTCCCCAGTATCGGCTTGGGACTTTAATTTTATTTTGGAAAAGCTTATCCTGTCTCCTTTTGAGCCAATCGCAACTTGTGAATTCCGCTTTCTTTCTTGGAAAGCGCTCTTTTTGGTTGCAATTACTTCTGCTCGAAGAATTTCAGAGCTTCAGGCCCTCTGGTGTGAGGAGCCTTATTTAATTTTTCACAAAGACAGGGTGTCTTTGCGCACAAATTCTAAGTTTCTCCCTAAGGTGGTTTCTGAGTTTACACTCAACCAGTCTATCCACCTTCCTGTTTATTTTCCAGAGCTTGCCAATCCAGGGGAAGCACTGCTCCATACTCTAGATGTGCACAGAACTTTCAAGTATTACCTGATCTGGACCAAAGAGTCCAGAAAGTCTAAGCAGTTGTTTGTTTCATTAGCCGTAGGTAGAGAGGGTGCTTCAGTTTCTAAGCAATGTTTATCCAAATGGTTGGCAAATTGCACTTTGTTCTGCTACAATAAGTATGGCAAAGAGTTGCCTGGTGCTGTCAAAGCTCATTCCACTGGAGGCATGGTTACCTCTGTGGCTTGTTTCAAAGGGGTCTCAGCTGCTGAGATTTGCACTGCTGCCACCTGAAGTACAGTCCACACTTTCACCAAGCATTACAGTCTGGACATTGCCTCTAGAGCCTGTGCAGGATTTGGCAGGGCTGTTCTACAAGGCCTCCTGTCCTAAGTTTATGGAGTTCCGACCTCCCAGACTGTTACTTTTGTCGCTGCTTAGTACTCATTTCTACAGTGTAACCTGATGACTGAGATGCCCCTGAAGAAGATAGAACAGTTATGTAAGAACTTACCGTAACAACAGATCTTCGAAGGGATCTCAGTCATCAGGTATATTTTCCCTCCCACCATCCCCCTTCTTGGGGCTCTTGTCCAGGACCTGCCTATCTGCTGTGTCCGTCTTTTATATTTAGGGCTTGGTCACCTTTCTCTCCTCGGTTCCCCAGGGTGTGAGCCTTGCTCCCTTCGTCTCCGGAGGGAAAGAACTGAGGAGGGAGCGGGGCTGCCTACGCCTATATAAGGTTGGAGACATTGAGGGCGTGGGCGGACCCAGTTGTACTGCTGAAAATATTCCATGTGGATTCCCCTTCACTGACGGCGAAGTTCCTACTATGTAACCTGATGACTGAGATCCCCTCAAAGATCTACTGTTACGGTAAGTTTTTATGTAACTGTTCTTTCTCCAAATGGGGCACTCCTCTAGTGGATCTGTTTGCCTCTTGGGAGAATTCCAGACTAAGGTTGTTTCATGCCCAACCCCCACAGTCCAGGACACTGTTGCAGGATGCCTTCACAAGGCCCTGGACTTCAGGCCTCATGTACACCTTCCATCCTTGATCCACAGGGTTGTGGTCAAGGCCCAGAGGATCCTAATAGCTCCAGCCTGGCCAAAGCTGTTCTGGTACACAGACCTCCTCAGCCTCAGCAGCAATCCTCTGCCGCGACTGCCTCTCTGTCCAGATCTGCTGGCTAGACTTCAGGGGATGTTCCTGCACCCGGACATACAGTCCCTGCATCTCACAGCCTAGCTCCTGAGTGGCTAGAGTTCCAGGCCTTGGGTCTCTTGAAAGACGTGCTCCACATTGTGGAGGCCTCCTGAAAAGAGTCAACTTGCAGATGCTATGCCTTCAAATAAAAGAGATTTTCCATTTAGTCATGGCAGAGAGCTTGATCCCCTTGCCTGCCCTGTGGCTAGCATCCTGGACTACCTCTGGTCCCTTTCTCAGTAGGGACTACAGGTGACATGCTTAAGGTGCACCTGGCAGCCATCTATGCTTTCTAGGCATGAGCTGTAAGCCGACAGTGGCCCAGGAAGAAGTGGTCAGGTGCTTTTTCCAAGGGCCTGGACCACCTGTCCTCTCCGGTGCACGAACCACATCTGCCGCGGGACCTACTGCTGGTACTGGCTATGTTCATGGACGAGCCAATTCACAGGTGTCAGATGTCACACCTGTCATGGAAGACGGCCTTCCTGGTGGCATTCATGTCAGCCAGAAGGACTGGGGAGCTCCGGGCACTCTCTGAGTCTCCCTACCTGGTCTTCCACAGGAACCACATCATCTTTCACCCAACCTGAAGTTCCTCCTGAAGGTTTTGTTGGAGTTTCACTTTAACCAGGTGATTAATTTACCAGTATACTTTACCAACCCATCTTCAGAGGCTGACCACAGACTCCATACCCTGTATCTACAGAGGGTGCTCTCTTATTATGTACAGCGCATGGCTGGAGTTCAGGGAGATGCTCGCCAGCAGTTTGTCTCTTATAGTCACGCCTGGCAGACCAGCAGCAAAGTGGACTGGCAGGTGGATCACATTCTGCATTGACCCCTGCTATAGGTTGGCTGGTAGAGAGCCACCTGTAGGGCTTTGGGCTTATTCCACCAGACATGCTACTGCCTCAGTGACTGCTTCCAGGGACGTACCTATCCAGGAAATCTGCAGGGCTGTTACCTGGAAATCAGCACACACCTTAATTTCCCACTACCACATCGACCTTGAGTCATGCTGAGATGTAGGTTTTGAGACTTCGGTTCTTCGTTCTCTGTTCAACAAGTATGGGTGTGCACCTTGCCTCCTCCTCCCAGACAACTGCTAGGAGTCTGCCAGAATGCGGAGAGTGAACTATATCCACGCCCCTAGAAAAATAGGTTACTCACCTGTAACTGTAGTTCTAGGAGTAATACATGGTTCACAGTCCACCCACCTCCCCTGGCAAGTGACACACAGATTCTTGCTTCCAGCATGCAGGATCTGACATCACGGGGCAGAGTCGGGATATATCGCCCAGGTGGTGGGAGTAACTTAACTTGAAGACATCCGGGCCATGTGGATGTGAACCATATACCATGCCTAGAACTATGGTTACAGGTGCGTAACCTGTTTTTCCAGTATAAGGCAGTGCCCGTTGTCATAATGTCTGCTGCAGGAGTGCTAACAAAGTGTCTCACTGGTAGCAGCTACACTCAGAAGACAGGAGAGAATGATCTTTCCACATCTAGGTGACTAGCTAGTTTGTAGGAAAACAAAGGAAGACGCACTGAATGTTCCTCAGAAGGCTTTGTCACTGGTGTGCCACAATGGATGGGCACTGTATATGTACTTCACTACTTAGCAAATTTAAAACTGATGCTGAGCCAGCCCAGTGGCACTGAGGGTTGAGGCACTGGACGCTACATCTTGCACCACGCCAGCGATCCGGGTTCGGAAATTAGCCTGGGTCGTCGGAGGTCGGCTGGGGGGGTCTAGAGCAGGCTGCCGGCTGGCAGCCCTCTACCTCAGGTTTGGGATAGCAGACCACCTCGGAGCTTGGCCGCCCTCTGGTGGAGGCCAGAAAAGCAGCGCCTCTCCGAGGACCTTCGGCGTAAGCCGTTCGGGGAGGGCAGAGGAGGCCCCATCTGGAGCTGTGGTGCGCATGTGCGCCTCACGTGCCTCACGCTACCACTTCGGGGGTCTCGGGAGTTAGGTCTCACAGGGAAGAATACGGAGGAAAACATGGGGGTCAGCTGAGGATGATACCTCCGGACCAGCTCAGGGGATCTGCCGGGGCGCTCATGGCGCTACAAGCCCCCGAAGGACCCAGAGTCCAGTAGGCTGGTGGATGATGAGGGAGGACCTGCCACAAGGAGGATAAAATAAGTTGAAAAAAAACCCAAACTGATGCTGTAATTGAACAGCAAACCATAAGTTTTTCTTTCTTCCTTGATTAAAAAAAAAACTTACTACAGTAGAAGCCGCTTAAAGGGGACGGCTCCGTGGCATGCCAATCATCCCCTTTAAGCGACCGTCCCCTTTAAGGGAAGTGCTATATTTATAATGGCAGTACATTCTAAACGAAGCAAACAACAGCCTACAAATAAATTACACATTAAAACCATAAAAAGGAAGCACTACACAACACAAAGTAACATAAAACAAGTAAAATGAGTAAACACTGACTAGCGATTACAGCTCTTTAGCGAGTAAACACTGACTCTAGCGATTACAGCTCTTCAGCGAGCAAGTGACTTCGTAGTGCGGGCAAAACATTTTTTTTTCACTTGTGCTGCTAGCGAATCACTTATCTGCTAGGCACAGGTAAGCAATTGGCATTCGCGTGAAGCTTTTTCAGAATGCGGCTCTCAAAAACCGAACAGCATGTCTTGCTCCTTCACTTGATCCTGTGTGTGGTACACCAGTCACGGAGTTAGCAACTGATCTCGGGGGTGGTCTGGGTCATATTCGCCCACATCTTCTCCTTCCAAATCATCGGTATTCCTTCAGCAGCTAGCGCACTTCCCAGTAACCCAACCCTGTCTAGATGTATTCAGCTGTTGTAAGGATTCTTTTTGACTATGAGGTAGATTAACACATTTGGCAGTCCACATCTTCTCCTTCCATATTGTCTGTCTTCCTTTAGCAGCAGAGGTAGATTAACACATTTGGCAGGCATACTGAAGCCCTGGACAAATGATTTAACACCTGTTGACAGTTGGCCTTTTGTAGCTTCAAAACATAAGTGGATGCTAATTGCTTTCTAACGGCTGCAGACAGGTGAAGACAATAGGGCACTGGATTCACTAATTGTACCATTTAAATGTAACGACCGTCCCATTTAAAGAGATATCAGTCTCATAGGATAACATTGCAGCAAATTCGGTGCCCAGAGGGCCGTCCCAGTTAAGCGGACTTCCCGTTTAACCGCGTCCCCTTTAAATGGAGTATACTGTATCAGGTATTTATAACAAATTTCAAAATGTTTATGGTGACTATTTAGTTTTACAGGATTTATAAATAATTTTGGACTCCATGTATGTATTGCTTAATAATCTGGCAGTTTAGGCACAGTGGAAGTGCGTGAAAGATTTATTTAGTAAATTTTTTTTTTTTTATTTATATTTCGGAAAACACCTTTGAGCATGAGTGCTCTTTTACAAAGGTTTCACTTCAGCACAGGACATAGGAAAAAAGAACAGGTTACTCACCTGTAACAGTAGTTCTAGGAGTGGTATATGTTGTTCATCCACATTTCTTGGCATGTCCCTTTCCCCTTTAAATCTTGTCGGAGGTCTTCAAGCTGGCTCCTCCCACCCACCCAGGTGGTATAAACCTCGGCTCCACCCCATGACACCAGATCTTAGCCCGCTGGAAGCCAGGTTGTGCGCCTAAAGCCGGGTAGTCGGGGGTGTGTGTGTGTGGATGAACAACATATACCATTCCTAGAACTACTGTTACAGGTGAGTAACCTGTTCTTCTAGGATCGTGGATATGTTGTTCATCCACACTTCTTGGCAGACTCCAAGTAGTTCTCTGGGAGGAGGGAGGCAAGGCGCACACCCACTGCTTGGGAAATAAAGATTGGAGAACCAAGGCCCCAAAACCAGCATCCCGGCGAGACTCAAGGTCGATGTGGTAGTGGGTAATGAAGGTGTTTGCTGACTTCCAGGTAGCAGCCTGACAGTTCTCCTGGATAGGGATGTCCCTGGAAGCAGCCACCGATGCAGCAGTATGGTGGGTAGAATGAGCTCTTATCCCTCTGGGAGGCTCCTTGCCCGCCAACTTATAGCACAGTCCTATGCATGATGTAATCCACCTTGCAATGGTCCGTTTGGCTGCAGGTCTGCCAGAAGCGGCTTCAGCGTAGGTGACAAACAGCTGACGAACCTCTCCATGAATTTCCGCCATTCTCTCCTTATAATAGGAGAGAGCATGTCTCAGGTCCAAAGCATGGAGCCTGTACTCAGTGTCCGAGGTGTAGTTAGGGTAGTATACCGGCAGAGTCAATACCTGGTTAAGGTGAAACTCTGATACCAACTCCGGAAGGAATTTTGGGTGGGGGCGCAGGACAAGTTTTTCCCTGCGAAAAACCAGATAAGGGGAGTCCACCGAAAGCACCTGGAGCTCCCCTGTCCTTCTGGCTGACGTGATAGCCACCAGGAAGGCCATCTTCTACGACAAGTGTGAGAGTGCACACTTGTGCATAGGTTCGAATGGCTTGCCCATGAGCTTTGCCAAAGCCAGCAACAGATCCCACGGAGGTGGAGGTTCACACACTGGAGGGGATATGTGATCCAGGCCTTTGAAGAAGTGTCCAACCACTGTCTCCTGCACCAATGTCGGGTGACCGGCCCACGCCCGGTAAGCAGAAATGGCTGCCAGGTGCACCCTAAGGGTCGATGACCGCAGACCCCCTTTGGAGAGAGACCAAAGGTAGTCGAGAATGTTAGCCACAGAGCAGGATAAGGGGTCCAGACTCTTACCCTGACACCAAATGGAAAATCTCTTCCATTTGAAGGCATAACATTTCCTGGTCGATTCCTTATGAGATGCCTCCACCACGGTGTACACATCCTTGGAAAGACCCAGAGCCTGGAACTCTAGCCGCTCAGGTACCAGACTGTGAGGTGCAGGGATTGAAGGTCCGGATGGAATACCTTCCCCTGGTTCAATGATATCAGGTCCAGGCGTGTACAAAGCCGCTCCGGGGGCCTGCAGCTGAGGCTGAGGAGATCTGGGTACCAGAACTGGCGCGGCCAATCTGGGGCAACCAGGATCACCTTCGCCTTGTCCCTCCTCACCTTGAGTAGCACCTTGTGGATCAAGGGAAATGGAGGGAAGGCGCAGAGGAGGCCTGGGGTCCACAGCCTCGAGTAGGCATCCCCCAGTAGCAAGCCCTGCTGAGGGGGGAGGGCATGGTACAGCCTCAGCTTGTTGTTTTCCCTGGAGGCAAACAGGTCCACCAATGGTTTGCCCCAGCAGCAGAACAGACTGTAAGCTACCTCTGGATGGAGAGACTACTAGTGGGATGTCTGGCCTATGCAGCTGAGAGCATCCGCCAGCTGGTTCGAGACTCCTGCCACATGGGTGGCTAGGAGATCCGCCTCCGGCCGACTTATGAGGGTCCAGATGCGGAGCGCCTCCTTGCACAGCAAACGGGAGTGCGTGTCGCCCTGTTTGTTGAGGTAGTACATGGCCGTGGTATTGTCCATCTGGACTTGAACCCGGAGCTGAGGAGCGAAAGCTGACAGTGCCAGTCTGACTGCTGTGAGCTCCAACAGGTTGATGTGGCATCAGGACTCCTTGGGGGTCCAGGACCCATGGGCCCTGTTGTCCCCCATGTGGGCTCCCCAGCCCATGAGAGAGGTTTTGGTCATAAGGACGACCGTCGGCTCTGGGCGGACAAACTGGATCCCTTCCTGCAACCGTACTGGGGCGGTCCACCATTGGAGAATGTCCCACATCTTCTGGGTTACAGTGATCAGCTGGTCAAAATGACCATGGCGCTGAGTCCACTGGGTGGCCAGCTCCCATTGGAGGGGGCGCATGTGCCACCTGGCCCAACGGACCACTGAGGTGCACGCCGCCATGTAACCCAGAAGGCACAGAAAGTCCCGGGCAGGGGCGCAAGTGTCCAACCAGAAATGATCGGGCAACGGAGGAGAGAACCTCCGCCCTGTCTGCTGGGAGCCGAGCTCTGGCTTGACAAAGAGTCAGGCTCTGCCCTGATGAAGCCCATCACCTGAGCAGGCACGAGTTCCGACTTGGCCTCGTTCATCAGGAGGCCAAGATGGGAGCAGGTTTGGAGAGCCAGATCCCTGGACATCTCCACCTCCCGAAGGGAGGATCCTGCCAAGAGCCAGTCGTTGAGATAAGGATAGATTCGTACTCCTTGATGCCGAAGATGGGCAGCCACCACTGCAGTGCAGTTGGTGAAGACCCGCGGGGCCGATGACAGGCCAAACAGCATGGCTTGGAACTCGTACAGGGTCCCTTCGACCCTGAAGCAGAGGAGCCATTGATGGGACGGATGGATTGGGACGTGAAAGAACACATCCTGTAGATCCAGTGAACAGAACCACATGTTTCGCTCCAGGGATGGTGTGATCTGGTTCAGACTTACCATCCGGCAGGTACGGGACCTGAGATATTGATTCAGGTCGTGGAGATCTAGGATGGGGCGCCATCCCCCCATCCGCTTTGGCACCAGGAAGTACCTGGACACGAAGCCTGGGTCTGTAGGAGGATCTGGCACTGGAGCTACCGCCTCCTTGCGGAGGAGCTGAGCTGTGTCATCTCAGAGTGCCGACTGAATGCAAGCTGAGATCCTTTCCTCCAGAGGGGCGCGAGCTTGGCTGGGAGGGTACTGCTCGAACTCTAGAAGCAGTCCCTGACCGACCACTTCGAAAACCCACCTGTCCGAAGTGATATCGGACCTGACGGAATGAAAGTAGTGGAGCTGGCCCCCCACGGGAGGACCCAGAGCTGGTGTGACGGGTGTTGGGGTGCAACCCCAACCCGTCACTGAGCAAGCTTAGGGAGGAGGAGGCTCCTGGACCTGCACCTCAGCCTCCTTTACGGGGCTGTTGGGGACCCTGCTTGGGCCGTGGGTGCCAAGCTTGAGCCTGCTGCTGCTGCTGCTGGCCTCCTTGATAGGAGGGCTGCCTGACCGCAGGGGAAGAATGCTGAAATGGCTTCTTCTTTCTTTTCTGCTGGTTCTTGCCCGAGGAGCCTTTTGCAGAAGTAGCATCCAAGGTGGCATTGGACTGCTCGATACGCTGAAGGTGACTGGCCACTCCCAGACCGAACAAGTCGGTGCCAAGGAAAGGAACGTCAGCTGACTTGTGCTGGGTATCCACAGGGAAGGATAGCCTCAGCCAGGCCCTGCGGCGAGTGGCAACTGCGGCTGATAAGGAGCGGGCACAAAAATCCCCGATGTCCAGGGCTGTCTGGAGCTGCTGTTTTGCAACAGCACGGCCCTAATCACGGACTTGCTTGACCGTGGTCTGCATGTCCGCCAGGAAATGAGGGAGGACTTCATCTAATGACCCGAGGAGGGCATGAGAGAAGTGTGCCATAATAACAGCCAAGCTGGCCTGATGAAGGCCTAAGGAAGAGGCCACATAGACCTTGCGGGCAGAGTGGTCTATATTTTTGTACTCCTTGTCTGGAGATCGGTCTGTGTCGGCCAAGCTACCAGTACGTCTAAACACAAAAGCGGTCACCAGGCTCTTAGCTGAAGGGTGTTCTGTGAATCTCGGCGGGGACCCCATGGGCACCGCATACTTGCGGGCCATAAGGGCAGACGGTGCTGGGCAGGAATCTGGGCACTGCCAGAGCTCGAGGGCCGGGCCAGTGATGTCTTTGGCCACTGGAAAGGCCTCCGTCGGGGTATTCCCACCCCTTTTAGGATGTCCGTAGGGGGGTACTCCAGGGGCATTCCGGTGGATTCGGAGATCAGGCAGAGAATGCCCTGAAAGGAAGAAGGACCCTCCTCTAAACCTGCCACGGAGGACTCATCATCCCCAGGATGGGAGTGCAGTCCTGTGACATCCGAGTCTGAGGAGTCGTGGTACAACGGTCTCCCCCCTAGGTCCCCTTCGATCCGCAGGGGCAGTCAGGGGTAACCATAATGGACAGACATCTGGGAAGCCTGGTGTCTGTACGGTCCTCTTTCGAGGGAGCCCCTCCCTGAGGCTGCTTAGGCGGTGGTTCCACCAGAATCAGTGGAGAGACCGAGATGGGCCGAGCCAGGATAAGGGCCGGCCCCACAGGCGGGGGAACTGAAGGCTTCAGTTTCCGGAGGGGTCAGTATCGGCCCAGGAGGCAGCAGCCAAGTGATGGCCGGGGTAGACGGAGCCGGCTTCTGCCCGGTCAAAATCAGCTGTTGCCACATAAGATTCTCACAGCGTCGGCGGAATTTCCGTCGAAGCCTCTCCTTGTCCGAGGAGGATGAGGATCTACGATGATGCCTCTTTTTGGAGTGCATATGACTCTTTTTCGGCTGAAGGGGTTCTGGACCTCGATCGAGATCGGCTGAGCCGACTCGTTCGATCGGGAGACACCGGGTTCAGTGAGAACCGAGGGTCTGGAACCATTTCCTCGATGGGGACACCAGCGGGCTGGGTCTCCTCATCTGGAAAGACAAGGACCGGAGTCCTTTCTAAAGAATCGTCAACCGGAGTCGGCGAAATAGAGTCGATTGGTCGAGAGAAATCTCAACCTCGTCGGCCACTTGCTCGATCCCTTGGCCAGATGGAAGATCCGTGAAGCTGGCGGCCGAGGATGCGATCTCAACTGAAGTCAAGACCGCGTTTCCTGGGACTCGGAACATTCTCGGTCCCAAGAACATCTTCTTTTGGAAGAAGACTTCGGGTCCTTGTCCCTCCTCCGAGGGCGGGAGGAGTGCAAGCCCGAGGGTGCCTCATCCCTAGTGGGGAGAGACTGGCACAACTCCTTGAAGGAGCCCAAAAAGGTGGAACCGAGGTTCAGAGGAACAAAAAAGCTCCGATTGGCCGAAGCTTGAGCCACTTCCTCCTCGAAAGCCTTCATTTGCTCCAACTGTTCAGTGGATCCCGCAGCCGCAGAAACCGCCCACCTTACCTCCATCAGTTTCACCGGTGGGTTCCTTTTCTCTGGTCTCCCCAATTTTAGGCGCGCCAAGCGGTCGTCCAGGACGTTGGGATGGAAGGCCAGGCAGAACGTGCAGGTGGAGGTGTTATGTCCGACACCTCAACAGTAGACGCACGATAGGTGGGGATCGGTGCACGACATCTTCTGGATGCAGGAGCACCAGTGAAATCTGGGAGAAGATTTATCCTCCATGTCTGATGCGCTATTATTGGAATCGTAAACTCGAACGAGTTTCAAGTTAAGTTGCGGTAAAAACCAACACTTTGAATCCAGGGCCTACGAATTGCTGTGAAGCACGAGGGAACCTGTATCTTCCAGCGGAAAGGAAGATCTGGCGTCATGGGGCAGAGCTAAGGTTTATACCACCTGGGTGGGTGGGAGGAGCCAGCTTGAAGACTTCCGGCAAGATTTAAAGGGGAAAGGGACATGCCAAGAAGTGTGGATGAACAACATATCCACGATCCTAGAATAGGTATAACACAAACATTCACCAGCTCCAGGGCAGCCTGGTCAGGTGCAAGTAACAGAAAATACCAGAAGAGTTATCACGAAACTGTGTAACAGCAGTCCCAGAGGGTCGTATTCAACAAATAGCAGTGAGGTAGTACCAATGCAGTTTTCAAAGCATTGACAGTCGAGGAGTAACAGGGTAAAGAAGGTAAGAGCCAATTATAAGAACAGCATACTGATTTAAGAGTGAGTTTGTTTTTTTTTCACAGATTTCTTAAAATGTGCAATTTCGGGAAGACCCACTAGTGATTCAGGGAGTTCATTCAGCCATTGAGCAGCACAGACTACAAAGGAGCACCTAGCCAGCCTTGTTTTCTGGAAGGGTACATTAAGGTCATGTCTAGTCATACTTCTGGTAGAGTACTGGTTGATAACAGGGTAAACAAGGTTTTGAATTGCAGTGGGGGTGAGGCCCAGCAGATCTTTCTTTGCAGTTTGGCAGGACTGGCACTTTAGTCTGTCCTGGAGGGTTAGCCAGTTGGTAGGTGTATATAGGGAGCAGCCATGTGTGACTCTAAACAGCCCCACTAGCAAAGCGACAGGTCTTATTGAGTACCAGCCTAATTCTGTTGAGAACAGGGTCACTAACCGCCCCATAAACTGGGAGACCATAGTCTAGCAACGGAAGGACCGTACTGGAAACTGCCAGGTGCCTAGCCTCAGAGGTAATGTTCAAACATTGCCTGTAAAGTGTTCCTAGCTTTCTGTTGGCAAGATTTATGATGTTGTCTACAGGTATTTAAAAGATTCAGCATCATCTAGGGTAGCTCCAGAAGTGCTGCAGATAGCAAAGGGAGGGACCTTTTTCTTCAATTGTGGACCAGCAAAAAGCATGGTCTTGTTTCTTCTTATAGTTTAGGACAAGTTTATTTAGTCCAAACCATCCCTCCAGTGACTCAAGGCTGCATTGGAGAGCTTCCCATGGTGTGGACTACTGTTAAAGACCACCACATCATCAGTATAGAGAAGCACCTTCGGAAGAGGGCAGGCTTCTGAGAGGCTGTTTATGAACAGGCCAAAATGGAGAGGGCCAAGTATTGAACCATATGGGACCCCTATTGTGACACCCTTATCGTCCGAATGAGCTTCGTGTATCTTTGCCCACTGTGTTTGATCTGTGAGGTAGCAACAAAGCTAAGCTAACATATCAGAGGGGAAGCCCAGGAAGGAGAGCTCGTTAAGCAGTAATGAGTGATTTACTAGGTCGAATGCTTTAGTTAAATCAATGTAGGTGGCACCGACCAGGTGGCCACTATCTAGGTCCTCATGCAGGAAGTTGGTGCACTCAATAAGGGCAGTGCTGGTCCTGTGGAGCATCTTGAATCCATGCTGCTGTTTGCACAGAAGATTATACCTATTTAGGTAGGAGACAAGTCGATCCGAAGTAATTCTTTCAAGAGCCTTGGATAGGGAAGAAAGGATTGAAATAGGCCTATAGTTGGCCACGTTGACGCGATCACCACTTTTGTGCACTGGTGTTACTAGTGCAGCTTTCCAAATTTCCGGGAACTGGAAATATTGCAGGGCAAAGTTATTTATATAATATAGACACACACAAGTGCTACTTCCTCAAGTGCTAGGGTCAACAACTTCATATCTATTGTATCACCCCCACCCTTGTTTTACCCAGGACTCTTTTAACATATTTGAGGGTTTCTGTAATGGTGACATGTTTAAAACACAATTTGGGGTGGTCAGGGTCTGGACTGAGTATGTTATTTCGACCAGAGCAATCTCCATTACTGCTCTCAGGCACCATATCGGAAGGGAGGTCAGAACTGGGTCTGTGAAGGCTGAGTTAAAGATTTCAGCTGGGGCGGTGGTGACAACCCCATTAGTACTAAGCACTGTAGGGGGAGATTTGTCACTTTTACCCAGGAGGTCTTTTTAAGTTGTCCCAGAATTTATTTCTGTTACTCCAGTTTTTTTCTTGCTGGTCTTTGTAGTGTGCCGCTTTAGCCTGTCTTACCTCCCTGGTGCACTTATTGCAAACTTCTTTGTATCTTTGCAGATCAACAGGTGAGCCAGTGTCCCTTGCTTGACATAGTTTGGGGGGGGAGCTTAGCTGTCCACATGCACTGGACTGGCGAGTAGTCACTGATGGCATCAGGCAGGACTAAGACCTCGATTAGTCTTTCCAGGTTTAGACTATGAATTTTCCCGTATAGAACACGTGCAGGCTGTCTGCTTGGTAATCGGATAAAAGCATCAGTCAAGGTAGGTAACTTCTAGTTGTCCATATAAAACAGTATGTTTACCTTACAGAGCTATTAAAACATACCCAGCATAGCCAGCCAGAGCATCTGTAGTGCTGTCACTTGCCAGTTAGATGACCCACTGAGTCTGGGATGCCTGGTGCCAATCTGCGAGGCGGGGTTCCGGTGTCTGACCTGGATGCCTTCTGCCTCGGGAAGGGCACCTCCTTCCAGTGTGCCCGGCCACCCCCTGGTGGCCAGATTGGGAGAGTTCTGAGGAAAGAAATTTGTTGTTTCTTACAGAGCAACCTTACATCTGCATGCACCACACCTGACTTGTGATGCAGAGGCATCACACACCTTCAGCAGGGCCGGCAGGGGAGTTCTGAATGAAGGGTTGGGTTCCTGTGGCTCCAGTAGGCAAGATATTGGGAGAGAAAAAGGGCTGGGTTACAGAGGGAAAATGTGGAGGGGGGGCATGGGACAAATAAAGTCCTCATGTCTTACCACATCCATTTGGGCTGCATGGCCTGCCTCCTCATGGGCCCCACTCTCTGGTCTCCCATCCATTCAAATGGTAGTATGTCCCTGGAGGTTTGGTCCTTCCTGGGGAGGATAATGCATAGGTTACTTTTTCAGGGGCTAGAGATAGGAGTGAGCAAAAGCAGAAAAAGAGTGTCACTCGCCAGGGGTTCCAAGGATAGAAAAAGGGACACTGATGGAGATGGAAGGATATGCTGAGGTCAGACCCTGCCACACACAGCAGCAGGTTTACCACAAAAGGCTGCAGATACCATCCCCCAAAGAAAAAGGGAAATACTGTTTCAGGTTTCCCTAGCAGTGTCGTGAAGACTGACCCCATCTCATGTGGCAGCACATATGTAACCCTAGGTTGCATCTTGTTTTGAGGATTATAAAACTCTGTCTTCAGCAGTACTGACTTCTGGTTTGTGTGTGCTCTAAACTTCAACCCGTTTTCTTACACAGGACGAGCAATTCGCCATCAGAAAGACTATGCTAGCATCGTGCTTTTGGACCATCGCTACTCTCGCCCAGGAGTCCTACAAAAGCTGCCTGGGTGGATCAGGGGCAGCACGCAGATCCAGAAATCCTTTGGACCTGCATTTGCATCAATACGAAAGGTAAGGCTGCTATTTCACAGGGTGTAAGTTCAATTAGGGTATGGTGTGCTTTAACCTCCCCATTATTGGCCCACATTCAGTGCAGGGTTTTAAATAGCTGATATAGCATAGCAAAATGCTATGGAAAATGGGGTAATGCTAACCATTTCCAGAAATGCCTATCAGAAGACTGCTAACAATTTTTTAACGAGTCCATAGCACAGTACACAACTGTAACCCCTAGGTGGCGCTATCCCAAGGGCTACTAACCCTGCCTGCTTGGCTAGTAGGAGGTTAAGGGACCTGGGTAGTGAAACGGGTGCCTCCACCCGGAGGTCAGAGTTGTTAGTGGTCAAGCTAACCTGGGTACAGCCCTCCGGGACACTGTAACCCCCCCCTTTCCCCTTCTAGTGGCCTGAACAATATACAATAATTACTTTCACTATGACCCTTATTCACCAGGCAATTACCCACACTGTTTGCACTTACCACCAGGGCTATTTCCTCTAGCTTGACCCTGGAGACCCCCTGTAAAACAAGGTTAAGCACAGCAATTAGCAACAGTACAATACTTTTGGCACAAACTGGAACCACAGTCAGGTTAAATGCAAAAAAAGTTAAATCTGATTTATTCAGGGGACTTGAACAAGGGAGGGGCGTAATCAGGTTGATTTGCTGAAAAGCTATATTAATCAAACAATTATACATGCAATTCAGAGTCCCTACACAGTCACACACTCTGGGTACTCAGGTAGGAAAACAGTGGGCTAGCCAGGAACGTTGCAGCTGGTTGGGGCCCTGTGATGGAAGAAAGCAACAGGCACAACACACACTATTTGTAATCCGGAGCAGGAGGGCTCAGTTCGTGAAAGAAAAGGCAACAAGACAATCAGATGACAACACTTTTAGGTTTAGCTGTTGTTGCAGGAGCTACCCTGATGTTTACTCACGATACCCAATACTGGACACAGGCAGGACGAAATTGAGACTGCAGGCTGTTGAGCTGGAGTGCCTGGAGGGAGAAGCAGGGCCCACACGAATCACCGAGGTGTCATTCCTGTTCAAGGCGTTGAGCAGGGGGCTGATCCCCAGGCCGGTCTCTCGTCGATGACTTTCTCTGCGTAGCATGTATTCTGGCTGGGCCAGTGTAGCAGGGCCCAGGTAAACGGAAATGGATACAGATTCAGTCCGTGGAGCTGGACACAGCCTCCAGCAAGCAAAACACAGTTCTGACACACAGTGGGGAACCAAATCACGACCCACTGTAAGCACACAGCACATTCACATGTAAGGAAATTCCACTGTACCAGGCAAATGGCTCTCCAGTCGCAATTAAAGAGTCTCTGCACAATCTGGGAGTTCAGAGGTAGCCGGAAGTCCTGACAGGCCGATCGCATTCAGCAAATCTTCGGTCTTCTTCAGGTTAAAGCCTGGTCATGATTCAGTGGCTTGATTCGCTCTCCAAATTTGGATTCAGTCTGGAAAAAAAAGCACAGGTTCCCTCTCAGGAACAGCAGGCAGGCATGCAGGCCAAACTCAGGCCTTTCCACAGTTCTTCCACACGAATACACTATGGATTGCTGCTCGAACTATCTCGAGCTGTTACTTCTTCACTTCCCAACTCAGATCTAACTGAAACTGCAAGCGGTGCGGGACTTTCCCCAAGATCCAAAAGGTTTGGTTGGCTGATCTGTCTGTCAGTCACAACAAGGGCTCCCCCTCCAGGTTATTTCAGGTGCCAAAAGCCCAAAACTACAGTTCCTACAAGTTTTGGCCCCACCAAGCCCCTGTAGGCAGGTTCCATTTTAGAGTCCCAAATGTACTGATTGGCCCATTTCAGCAGTCCAGGACCAAGATGATGGAAACAAACAGAACTGTCCATGCTGCAAAGAAGGCAGGTTAGAACAAACTGCAGTATTGTTACTACTCTAACAAATGATCAGCAAACAAGTACATCTTCTAACAGAGCCCCCTCTCAAATTAATTATGACTGCAATCCAGACAGCTCGTAAAGAGATAGTACACAGAGGCTATACAGGCACTCTCTGGCAATACATTTAAACTGCTAAAACACAGGACACCAGCCTGACAGTGAGCATTTAGGCAAGCTCAAGGAAGACTTTTCGGAAACCCCCATTAGCTGATTAGCACTTTCACTTGTAAACCAACTAATCAATATTTTTGTGGCTTAATACCCTGCAGTGGTGCTAACTGGGGGAGACAAGCAATGAAACCACAGCAGGTTTCACCTTCCAGGCCGCTTGGCCCAACTAATTCTGACTATTTACTCTGGTCACACAGTGCAAGTTCTCCAGTGAACTCTTTCTTTGGTTTTTGCTTGCCAACGGTGGCTGCTCCAAACAGTGCCCTTCTACCAGCTCACATGACTCACACCCCTCTACTTTATTGGTATTGCAGATTGATTCTTTCTAGGCCAGGCACTGCTGCAAAGCATTCAGCAGTCTTTCCTTGCCATGCAGGCCTTATAATAATTGGTATAATGAAGCAAAGGAAAGTAGGCAGGTGAAATTTATCTTTACAGAGGCAGCGATATTTAGGACATAGTTCTATTTACAGTGACCATCCTGTGAAATTAAGGAAGCATTTTAAGTTACAAAGTGTACAACACTAAACAACATTTGGGAAACAAAAAATAAAAGGATTTTTAAAACTTTAGACAAACAGGTAATGTACTATAGAAATTTGAAGAAAAAAGGAACATCTGCACTGGCAGTGAGGCCTAGAACATGGGCTAACCTGATGCTTTAATGGATAGAGTGCTTGCTTTATAAACCACACAGGGGCCGGAAGCCCATGAGGTTCCCGTCAGAAGTTTTATTCAGTCCCAGAGATGAAAGTATGGCATCTATCGTGATGTCACTACACCACTGTAATCCAGGGGGAAGGAAGTTGTGTCAGTAGGGTCCCTTCTATCCTCCAGATGTACAGAAAGGCATTGACAATCAATGTCCAGTCTCAAACTCATGTTTAAGGTGGGGAGCTTGCTTCTACCGCCAGACTTGCTAGAGCAGGCTCCCTTCTGATCGCTCTGGATAGAAGCCATGGAGGGCAAGTAGTCACTCAGGCGCTAATCAACAGGCTTGTGGAGAGCAGGAGCACAGAGCCAAAAAACAGGTTACTCACCTGTAACAATAGTTCTAGGAGTGGTATATGTTGTTCATCCACACTTATTGACAGAGTCCCTTTCCCTTTAAATCAGCCGGAAATTCTTCAGGCGGACTCCCCTCACCCACCCAGGTGGTATAACCCTCGGCTCCGCCCCATAATGCCAGATCTTAGCCCACTGGAAGCTAGGTTTTTGTGTCCACAGCCGGGGAGGTCGGGTGGGTCCGTGTGGATGAACAACATATACCACTCCTAGAACTACTGTTACAGGTGAGTAGCCTGTTTCTCTAGGATCATGGATATGTTGTTCATCCACACTTATTGGCAGACTTCTAGCAGTTCTCCAGTAGGAGGGAGGCAAGGCGCACACCCCCTACTTGGGAAACAGAGATTGGAGAACTGAGGCCCCAAAACCAGCATCCCGGCGTGACTCAAGGTCGATGTGGTAGTGGATAATGAAGGTGTTTACTGTCTTCCAGGTGGGAGCCCAACAGATTTCCTGGATAGAGATGCCCCTGGAAGCAGCGACCGATGTAGCGGTGTGGTGGGTAAAATGAGCTCTTATCCCTTTGGGAGGCTCCTTGCCCGCCAACTCATAGGACAGACTAATGCAAGATTATATCCATCGAGCAATCGTCTGCTTTGCTGCAGGTCTGCCAGAAGCGGCTTCAGCGTAGGTGACAAACAGCTGGCAAACCTCTCCCCGAACCTCCGCCATCCTCTCCTCTCCTTATAATAGGAGAGAGCTCATCTCAGGTCCAAAGTATGGAGCCTGTACTCGGCCTCCGAGGTGTAATTGGGGTAGTACACCAGCAGTCAACATCTGATTAAGGTGAAACTCTAACACAACCTTCGGAAGGAATTTCAGGTGGGGGCGCAGGACAACCTTGTCCCTGTGGAAGACCAGATAAGGGGAGTCCACCGAGAGCGCCTGGAACTCCCCTGTCCTTCTGGCAGACGTGATAGCCACCAGGAAGGCTGTCTTCCACGACAAGTGTGACAGCTCACACTTGTGCATCGGTTCGAATGTCTTGCCCATGAGCTTTGCCAGTACCAGCAGTAAATCCCACGGAGGAGAAGGTTCATGCACTGGAGAGGATATGTGATCCAGGCCTTTGAAAAAAGCGCCTGACCACTGTCTCCTGCGCCAACGTCGGCTGACCGACCTGCGCCCGGTAAGCAGAGATGGCTGCTAGGTGCACCCTAAGGGTCGATGACCAAAGACCCCCTTTGGACAGAGACCAAAGGTAGTCGAGAATGTTAGCCACTGGATAGGACAGAGGGTCCAGGCCCTTGCCCTGACACCAAATGGAAAACCTTTTCCATTTGAAGGCATAACATTTCCTGGTCGATTCCTTTCTGGATGCCTTCACCACTGTAGGACATCCTTGGAAAGACCCAAAGCCTGGAACTCCAGCCGCTCAGGTACGGGGCTGTGAGGTGCAGGGATTGAAGGTCCCGATGGAATACCTTCGCCTGGTTGACAGAGATCAGGTCCGGGCATGCTGGAAGCCGCTCCGGGGACCTGTTGCTGAGGCTGAGGAGATCTGGGTACCAGAACTGGCGTGGCCAGTCTGGGGCTACCAGGATCACCTGTGCCTTGTCCCTCCTCACCTTGAGGAGCACCCTGTGGATCAAGGGAAATTGAGGGAAGGCATTGAAGAGGCCTGGGGTCCACGGCCTTCCAGAAGACATCCCTCTGCAGTGAGCCCTGTTTGGGGGGGGGGGGCATGAAACAGCCTCAGCTTGGTGTTTTCCCCTGGAGGCAAACAGGTCCACCAACGGTTTGCCCCAGTGGGAGAACAGACTGTACGCTACTTCTGGATGGACAGACCACTCGTGGAATGTCTCCCCTATGAAGCTGAGAGCATCCCCCAGTTGGTTTGAGGCTCCTGCCACATGGATGGCTAGGAGGTCTGCCTCCAGACAGCTCATGAGTGTCCAGATGCGGAGCGCTTCCCTGCATAGCAGACGGGTATGTGTGCCGCCCTGTTTGTTGAGGTTGTACATGGTCATGGTGTTGTCCATCTGGACTTGACCCCGGAGCTGAGGAGCGAAAGCTGACAGTGCCAGTCTGACTGCTCTGAGCTCCAACAGGTTGGTGTGATAACGGGGCTCCTCAGGGGTCCAGAACCTGTGGGCCCTGTTGTCCCCCATATGGGCTCCCCAGCCCACGAGAGAGGTATTGATCGTAAGGATGGCCATCAGCTCGGGGCAGACAAACGGGATCCCTTCCTGCAACCATCCTGGGATGGTGCACCATTGGAGAGCGTCCCACATCTTCTGGGTCACAGTGATCAGCTGGTCGAAATGACCGTAGCGCTGAGTCCACTGGGCGGCCAGCTTCCATTGGAGGAGGCGCATGTGCCACCGGGTCCAAGGGACCATGGAGGTGCACGCTGCCATGTAACCCAGAAGGCACAAAAAGTCCCGGGCAGGGCACAGTTGCCCAACCAGAAATGATTGGGCAAAGGAGGAGAGAACCTCTGCTCTGTCCGCTGGGAGCCGAGCTCTGACTCGACGAGAGTCGAGCTCTGCCCTGATGAAGCACATCACCTGAGAATGCATGAGCTCCTACTTGGCCTCATTGATGCAGAGGCCAAGTTGGGAGCAGGTTTGGAGGGCCAGGTCCCTGGACCTCTCCACCTCCTGCTGGGTGGAACCTGCTAGCAGCCAGTCATCAAGGTAGGGATAAATTCTACCCCAATGCCTGAAGTGGGCTGCCACCATTGCAATGCATTTGGTGAAGACCCGTGGGGCCGATGACAGGCCGAATGGCATGGCTCGGAACTCATATAGGGCTCCCTCGGCTCTGAAGTGGAGGAACCGCTGGTGGGACAGACGGACTGGGACATGAAAAAATGCGTCCTGGAGATCTAGTGAGCTGAACCACATGTTTGGCTCCAGGGATGGTATGATCTGGGACAGAGTGACCATCCGGAAGGTGTATGATCTGAGATACTGATTCAGGTTGTGAAGATCTAGAATGGGGCGCCAGCCCCCCGTCCACTTGGGAACCAGGAAGTACCTGGAAACGAAGCCTGGGTCTGCTGGAGGATCTGCCACTGGAACTACTGCTTCCTTGAGGAGGAGCTGAGCAATGTCGTTTCAGAGAGCCGGCTGAGTGTGGGCAGATATCCTCTCCTCCTGTGGGGTGCGGGCTCAGCTTGGAGGGTACTGCTCGAATTCTAGAGGCAGTCCCTGGCTGAACACTTCTAAGATCTATCTGTCCATGGTAACAGCGGACCAGGTGGAAAGAAAGTGGTGGAACCAGCCCCCCAAGGGAGGACCCAGAGCTGGCGTGACGTGAGTAGGGGTGGTAGCCCCCAACCCATCACTGGGCAGGCTGTGAGGCAGAGGATCCAGAGCCTGAACCTTAGTCTCCCTTATGGGCCTGGGAGGGTCCAGGCTTGGGCCGGGGGCACCAAGATTGAGCCTGCTGCTGCTGTCCCCCTTGAAAGGAGGACTGCTGGGCCGCAGGGGAAGAGTGACGAAAAGGCTTTTTCTTCTTCTTCTGCTGCTTCTTAGGACCAGAAGAACCCTTAGCAGAAGTGGTGTCCAAGGTGGCATTGGACTGCTCAATGCGCTGAAGGTGACCAGCCACACCTCGGCCGAAGAGATCAGTGCCCAGGAAAGGCACATCAGCTAGTTTGTGTTGAGTATCCACCAAAAAGGAGGAGAGCCTCAGCCAAGCCCTGCAGCGAGAGGCAGCTGCAGATGCCAATGGCAGCGAGAGGCAGCTGCAGATGCTAATGAACGGGCACATGAATCCCCGATGTCCAAAGCCATCTGGAGCTGTTGTTTGGCAACAGCACGGCCTTGGTCCCAGACCTGCTTGACCGGGTCTGCATGTCCGCTGGGAGATTTGGGAGGACTTTGTCCAAGGACCCAAAAAGGGCATGGGAGAAGTGTGCCATGATGACGGCCAAGCTTGCCTGACTGAGGCCTAAAGATGAGGCCACATAGACCTTCCGGGCAGAGTGATCCAAATTTTTGGATTCCTTCTCAGGAGGTCTGTTGGTATCGGTAGAACTACCAGTACACCTGAACACGGAGGCAGTCACAAGGCTCTTGGCCAAAGGGTGCTCTGTGAACCCGGAAAGAGACCTCATAGGTACCACATACTTGCAGGCCATACAGGCAGATGGAGCTGGACAGCAGGCAGGGTGCTGCCAAAGTTCTAAGGCCGGGCCAACAATGGCCTTGGCCACAGGAAAGGCTTCCATCGGGGTATCCCCTCTCTTGAGGATGTGAAAGGGTACTCCGCCTTTTTCTGGATAGGCTCCAGGGGCATCCCTGTAGACTCAGAGATGAGGTGAAGGATGTCCTGAAAGGACGAAGGACCTTCCTCTGTCTCTATCCCACCAGCTGATTCATCATCCCCTGGATGAGAATGGAGTCCAATTTCATCCGAATCCGAGGAATTCGAATACAGCGGTTGACCGCCCACATCACCCTCGACCCGCCAGAGTGTCAGTGACGAGAGAGCGCCAGAGCCGGTGTCGGTCTAGCTTCCTTAGAAGGAGCCCTCCCCAGGCTGCTTGGGTGGGGTTCCACCAAAATTGGTGGAGAGACTGGTATAGGCTGAACCGGAGGTTTCGCAGGCGGAGGCACTGACTTAATTGGCTCCAGAGGAGTCGACTTCGGCCTGGGAGGCGAAAGCCAAGTAATGGCTGGGGTAGGAGCCGGGGAAGGCTTGTGCCCGGTCAGAATCAGCTGTTGCCACATGAGGTCCTTGTAGCTGCGATGGAGCTTCCGCCGGAGCCTCTCCTCATCTGAGGAGGCCGAGGATGACTGATGGCGTCACCTCTTTTTAGAGCCCTTATGGCCATTCTGCAGCCTTTCAGTCGAGGGGGTCCGAAACCTGTCGAGATCAGACAGGCTGAATCGGTTGCTCAGGAAACACCGGTGGGACCAGTGACTTCCCGGGGTCAGGGACCACTTCCTCGGCAGGATTCCCAGCAGGCTGGGTCTCTTCCTTGGGGAAAGCAAGGACCGGAGTCCAAGAGAGAAAGAGTCGATCGGGTCGAGAATTAGCTCAACGTCGTTGATCGACACTTCGGTTGACTGGCCAGACAGCAAGGCCGAGAAGCCAGCAGCCGAAGAGGCAATTTCGACCGAGGTCGTAATGGCCGGTTCCTTGGACCGAGATCTCTCCCTGATCCCAAGAGCGTCTCCATCGAGACGAATTTGGTCCCGGTTCCTTCTCCTGCTTACGGGACCGAGAGGACTGCATGCCTGCAGGACTCTCACCTTTAGTCAGGAGAGAGTGGCACAACTCTCGGAAGGAACCTGAGAAGGTGGAGCCCAGGTTGAGTGGCACGAAGAAGCTCCAAGAGGAAGATTCTGTGGCACGAGCCGCTTCTTTCCCGAAGGCTTGCATGCACTCCAATTGCTCGGCGGATGCCACAGCTGCGGAAACTGCCCACGGGCCTCCTTGGATTTCACTGGCAGGTTCCGTTTTTCAGGCCTCCCCAGCTTAAGGCATGCGAGATGGACGTCAAGGGCGTTGGGGTTGGAAACCGAGCAAAACTTCGCTATCGTGAGTGTCATGGCTGTCACCCAAACAGTAAACGCGACGTGGCATGCGGGTTGGTCGCGTGACATCTTTTGGCCACACGAACACCGTGGCCGAATCGGAGGAAGACTTGACTTCCATGATTGAAGACAGATAATTGCTAACCCGAACAAGGAGTAATTTTGGAATTACGAGAGGTTCTGAAGCCAGGGCCTACAAATGCGAGAGCACAAAGGAGGCAACCTGAATCTTCCAATGGAAAGGAAGCTCTGGCGTCATGGGATAGAGCCGAGGGTTATACCACCCGGGTGGGTAGCTGGAGCCAGCTTGAAGACTTTCCGGCTGATTTAAAGGGAAAGGGACTCTGCCAATAAGTGTGGATGAACAACATATCCATGATCCTAGAAAGGGTGGTTTTAAGGGGACAAAATCGGGGGGACTCAGAAATGACAAATAAGTACATAGCCTGGACCATTTGGGAAAACCAGCATAGATGAAAATCGTCATCTCCTACATGCTTTGGCCAAGCAATCAGTAAAGATTAAAATAAAAACCTTTTGCCATAACAATTAAATATTTTTTTTATTATTATTTCTGTATTAAAAGTGCCTGTTCCTCTTTTAAAGTATACTGTGTGAACTTGGTTTGGATCCAACACACCAAGATTGACAGTTCTAAAAATATAGTGAAAAATTAGCACAGAAGCCCTTCTACTAATTGTAATTGCACTTTATTAATTAAAACCACTTTAATTAGTAAAAGATATCAGTTATGGTTAAGAGGCTCATTAGTGTGTGCTATGAACCTGTATAGCGTTTTTCATGCTGCAGTCACCATTCTGCTGTAAGAGTAATTTCTTCTTCTAATGCTTATACTTTGTGCAGGTTATAGTATGTGCACCACTTCATGAGATATGCAGCATCACCAGATAAGCTATTTCCTTTATCAGTAGATTGACTCTACCCAGCACTTGCATTTGATAGCATGATTACTGTTGCATTAAACAGAAAGTTGAAATAAGTCAACCTTTCAAGTCATTCTTCTCTGTAGAGCCAAATTCTTTGGTCTGAGGGCTAAAGGCACTAGGACTCTGGGAATTTAAACTTTTGGGGCTGGTGGCACCATTCAACAGTGTCCCCAGTCCCAAATGCCTCCATTTATTTTC
Organism: Neoceratodus forsteri; assembly: GCA_016271365.2. Taxonomy (NCBI): domain Eukaryota; kingdom Metazoa; phylum Chordata; order Ceratodontiformes; family Ceratodontidae; genus Neoceratodus; species Neoceratodus forsteri. The sequence goes on from CM028131.1 coordinate 1,340,253,599, forward strand.
TCCCACTGAGAACTGCGATCTGCTGGAAATTATGACTTTGTTGTGTTTTGTTTCTGTGGAAATCAGGACCTTGTTTGATCTTCTAGGAATCAGTCTTCACCACTGATTCACACCAAAGGGTCTGAGCCAGAGATGCTAGGACCCTGTGAGAGCCACACATTTTCAGGGGGTTTGTGCCAAGGTAAGCTGCGTGCACGCATGGTAACACAAGACTGGATCACATTGCATGGCTTTCCTCGGCACCAGCCCACAACCATCTCAGTTCCTTCCCTCCCACTGTCGAGTGCACTTCAGTGATAATGTCACTCACCCGCCAGGAGTCAAACTTCATGTCTGTATAACAACAGCGTTCAGTTCTTCCTAGCTTTTAGCGTTTAAAGTTAGTTATTTTTGTGTCAGTCCAGTGATTTTACAGAAATATTTCTCAGTCTTTCATAGCCCTACCAAGTCAACAGTCAACTGCAATGGGCGAAGATGGTAGTGAACCTAGTCAGACAAGCTGCTCTGGCAGTAGGGCCGTGTCTGGTTCACTCCTCCATTCAGGGGAGGGTTCTGACGATGGCCAATCCTGTGCTCAGGAGGAAGGACAGTCCTCCCATAAGCACAGCAAGAAGCAGGCCAGTTCCTGATCCCTGCTGGGTTTGCGGCATCACTCAGCCTCGAGTTCTTCCTCTTCCTGTAGGAAGGAGAAGAAGCGGTACTGCTCAAGGTAACCCTGTGTGAGGTCTGCGCAAGATCCTCAGTCTCCTGGAGCAGGAGGCCCTCTCTGGCTCCGCCATCATCATGGGGTTTCTGTTCATGGGAGTTCGAGGTCTCGGGCCCAGAATCCCCCCCCGTCTCTTAGTGGGGACTCCGGTAGTCAGTTCCACACTGGGCAGCTCTCATGCAGCAGTGGGTGGAAAGTCAGGCTCATTTGCTTCTTCCTGTAGAACTGGTCCCTGGCCCTGCAGGGCTGGCAGGGCCTTCAAGATGGGTAGAGCAACTGGCTTTGGAAACAGCCCCAGGGCCCTTGACGGTGACTGTGCCGCCAACTCCTGTCATACTCGTCGCACCCCCATTTGGTGTCATTGTGATGGTACTGGCCGTGGCACCCTTGCCTATCACACCGGTGCTGGCTGGAATGGTGGCTTTTGAATTGGTGCCGGTGTTGTTAACTCTAGCCGCGGCACTGCCCTTGATATCGGCACTTCGTCCTCAGGGGCCAGTGTTGCTGAGGTCTCGTTCTGGTTTGGAGGCTCTGCGATCTACTGCCCTTCTCGATCCTCCCTTGGGGTGGGGGAGGGGCTAGAGGTGGACAAATCTGACCCCAAACTCAGCATCTCTGAGGGTGGTGATGATGCCTCTTTCTTTAGCCAGGACTCTTCAGGCTTAGGCCCTTCTCCTGTTCCTCAGGAGAATTTGACTTTCCAGGCCTTGTTAAAAAAATATGCATTCTGCACTTGGTTTTGAGCCTTCAGCTAGTGAACCAGGTAAATGTCTCCATCTACAATGGTTAAATGTTTTTACCATGCTGGTCAGCTTGGTTCCCTTATTCCTCCTGCTTTTGAGACTGTTGGATGCTGTCTGTAATAGGCCTGCTTCTATCCCTTCTGTCTGTAGGCAACTAGATAGAAAATACACTGCTCCTAAGGACAAGCCAGTTTGTTTCTCAGCCTATGGATGATGCTGTTATTCTTGCTGAGAATGACAAAGCCATTCTACCCCATGAGGTCACTACATGATGCAAGATAAACATTATGGGCAAGTGAGCTTCCACAACTGCTACCCTTGGCATGTGCATTGCTAGCCACCAAGGGCAATTTTTCCAGCTATGAGCATACCCTTTGGAGCTCGCTTTAGTCTTTTCGCAGAGTCCTTGCCTGACTCTGAGACTAAACATAAGATCCTGCAAACTGTTACTCATGGTACTAAGTCTAACAGTCATCCGCTCCAAGCATATATGTATTCTTACTCTGTGCCTGTGGGCATTTGTATCAGAAGGCATTTCTGGATCGTCCTGGACTCAAGTCTACACCAGTCATTCACTCCAGTGGGATAGTGCTGGAGGTGCTAGGACCAAACGGGAGCCAAACATTTTCTGAAGGGTCGGCGACGAGACAGGACCACGCATGCGTGTTACCGCGAGACTAGCTTGGCCTGTGTAGGCTATCTTGGTATCAACCCTCCAACCTTCTCAGTTCCTTTTCTTCCGCCGTCGAGTGTGCTTAGATATCGACGTCGCTCATCTACTGGAGTCAAAGTTTTTGTCTATACGACAGCAGCTTTTAGCAGTTAGTATTCGTTTAATTTAACATTTTTAGTACTATTTTCTTATTTTACGAAAAAGAAGATTATGAAGAAGAAAAAAAAGAAATTCTCACCTGCCATCAATGGAGTCGTCCTAAGACGTAGCGGTGATGGTAGGAATACTTTGTTTGAAAGTTGTAATGGCAGAGGGGCTGTGTCCGGTCCGCTGCCCTTTGGGGGTCCAACTATGGACAGTCCTGTGCTCGGGGGGGGGGACAGTCCACCGGAGCACAAATCTGGCGGTTCCGGGGCTTCGGCTCTGCTTAACCTCAAGCTCTTCTTCCTCGTTGGGGGAAGAAGAATCGGTGCCACTCGAGGTTGCCCACTGGTACGTCTGCATGGGGATTGTCGGGAGGGAGGGGCGATAGGCCTGAACTGACTTTGGTGGGTTCCCCTTGACCCTTCTCTTAATGACCACTTTCTTCGACTCCAGACTCCATCTCTGTCCTCAGTGGAGTTCCGGTGAGCAGTTTCACCTCTGGGCTGCTCATGTGGAGCAGGGGGTTCGACTTCTGTCCAGTTTTCCTGGCTAGTGTTCCCATTTTCAGGGCCTTGGAGCTGCTGGACCAGGGCCGGGTCGATTGGATCAGGATGTGCGCAGTGCCCTCTTGGTGCCTTCGCTATTGCATTGACCCCTCGTGCCTACCCCCCTCCCTCTTTCCATGCAGGGGCCGGCACAGGCACCACTTTTTTTCCATCTCCTCAGGATTTTCTCCATTGGCATTCTCCATGGTGCTGTTGGTCCTGGCGCCATGGCCGATGCCATGGGTGATGCCACAGGTTCGGCGCTGTGGAGCATCGCCATGGTGGCGCCACTGGAATTGGCATGGGTGCCATTGCTGCCGTGCGACGACACGGGTGCTGTTGGTGCCACGCGTTGCCGCAGGTGCTGTTGTTGGTGCCGTTGGTTCCCGGTGCCACTGGCACCTGTGGGCAGTGGGTGACGCAGGCGGTGCTGGGCACCAGCGGGTACCACAAGTGGTGTAGGTTGCCATTGGTGTCTGGGTGTACTTGTGGCCTTGTGGGAGTGCCGCCCAGGATGGCATAGGCTCTGCTTGGTGCCATCCTGTGCCACGAGTGATGCTGGTGCCATGGGGGGTGCCAGTTGGTGCTGTCTGGCAGAACTAGTGGTGGATTTTTCCTTCTGCAGACCTCTTCTTCTGCGGAACCTGTGGCGAGATGTTTTCCGCAGAATGAAGTCCTATTCTGTGGAATATTTTTCCACAGATCTTAGTGAGTGGCGGTCTGATTGGGATCTTGTGACATCCAGTGGTTTTTCTGCTGATAGAACTCTTCTGTACTGTTCTGCCAGTGGAATCCCTCATTCCGCGCCGAGCTCCTCGACACCCTTCCTGGTGGCAGAGTCTCTAGTGGCTGTGACCTTGACCTCCCTTTAGGGGTCCTTCTGGGGTAGAAGTGCATCTGGATGAGTCCCTCCTTGTCCTACTTGTCGGTGATACAGCAGATGACTCATTTTATAGACTGGAGGGCAAGCCTTCTCTATCACCAGAGTCCATGATGGAAGATCTTTTCAGTTGTTCCTCAGTGATGGGGTCCACTATAGTATTTCAGACTGCATCTGTGGACCAAACACTTCTGTGTCTAGACTCTTTTCAGTCTTCAGGACAATTACACTCTGTGGAACATTCTAATTCAATGGTCGGGAGCCGTACAGGCTCTTCCGCTCCTTTGATAGGGGTATATATCCCCCTTGTGATACTGCCCCTTCGGTGGCTTCATCGGCAACTGATGGTTAACATCTCTTCAGCTGTGATTATTGGTCTGGTCACGATTTCAGTTATGGACGCACAGGCTGCTCTTGCCCCTTAGATGGACATCTTCGTCATTTTTGTATTAGGCAGTCTTTGTGAGCTAGCAGCCTGAAAGCCTTGTCAGGCTCGGACTAATGGGTTGCAAACAAGATATTTAAATCCATTGAACAACTGCTTTGTGTAAACAGTTTTCTGCACAGTGGTGAGTTAGAGCTCAAGTGCTTATCTTGTAAGCACTATGTTCTAGATGATCTTTCCAAGACAGGTTTTTTTATTAGCAGGACAGACCTTGGCCGTCCTTTCTTAGTGAGCCCTATCTCCTACCTTCCTACTTAGGGTTGTTGGTCTTAGCTTGGTACTCTCCCACTAGTGTGAATGAGTGGTGGAGACTTGAGTCCAACCGTCTATAATCTCATGTACTTTTATTCCCGGGTCGCCCCTGAAAAAGGGACCTCTGGGGCCCAGTGGGCCTACCCGGTCATCAAAATTCAATAAATAAATAAATGGTGAAAAAGAAAAAAAAGAAAAATCATCACGGCATAGGTTCTAGCCTGAAGTTACCCGATACCACCCTTTTGGATCCGGCCAGGTTCCGCCTCAGCCCCCAAGGTAGTCGTCTCTAACCTACAGTAAAGAGTACCTGACTTCTTCTACCCTAGGGGAGCCCTGAGCCATGGAGGTATGGTCAACTCATTTCTCCAAGAGATTTCTCTTATTCAGAGATATTCCCTAGGCCTAGGCGGCTGCCCAGTCTGTTGGTTTCCCTTTTTTTTTTAATCAGGCTTTCTTCTCAATCAGAGCCTCAGAGCAACAGAAGTGACTCTCCAGTGAGTCGGAACTCAGGTTCCTAATTCCTTGTGTAACCCCCCTGCAAATGGGGGTTCCCAAAAGACTTCCAAGAGCTTGCTTGAATGCTCCAAGCCTGAATGGTGTTTGGCATTTAAGCCATTTATCAGTGAGTGTTTTTAGAGCCTCTGGTACTGTCTCTTTAAGAGCTGTCTGCTTGCAGACATAATTAGTTTGTATGGGGGGACTGTGTGTTTCTCTGAGTACCACTCGAGCTGCTGCCAATTCACTTCATTTTTGCAGTCACTAGGAGTGCAAAGGGAACCATCTGAAAGATGTAACTGTTTGCCAGAAATTATTTAGAGTAATAATGAAATTACAGTTTGTCTAACCTGCTTTCTTTGCAGTCAGAACTGTGTCTGCTAGTTCCCCATTCTAGTTTTGAACTGCTGAACTGGACCAATCAGTGTGGTAAGCTAGCTCTAAAATGGTGCCTTGACTAATCAGAACTTGGACTCATAATCTGAGCCAGCCACAAGAGGATTGTATAGACAGTGACTCTGGGAGATGTAGTTTAGACTTCAGCACCTTTTGGACCAACAGCAGCAGTCTATTGTGAGTGACAGCCAATCCAGTCAAGAACTGGGAGGAACTCAAAGGAAGTGCCCGGTTTTGTCGGTTGGAGTTTCAGTTGAGCTTTGGCAGTGAAGAAGGAAGGAGCCCTGTGCTTTTTAGTGTGCAGTTTTAGTCAAAAACGTGTGTAAGGCCCAGAGTTCGGTCTGCAGCTTGTGTAACAGCTTGTTAGGACTGAATCTGTCCTGTGAAAAGAATCAAAGGATCTCTGAAGAGTAGAAACCAGGCTCACTCTGTAGAAGACTGGAGGAATTGCTGAAAATTGCACTCGGTCTGTCAGGAACTGAATCTGCTGTGTGTTCTCCCGGTATTGTGCAGTACTGCGATCGGGATACAGATGCAGCCTGCCTGGTATAGTGCTTTCTTTTATATGGATGTGAAGAGGTTTGTGTACCTCAAGTGAGCCCTGCTGACATTGAAGGACCCTATCTTATTTGGAGGTCGTGAGTACTAATTCAGGGTCGGCTCCTGTTGAATTGCCACATTAAATCCAAATGGAATTCACTCACTGCTGACTGTTTAATTCTCCTTTTCTCTGTGTGAAAGGGCCCCTACCAGCTGCCACGGTTTGGACTAGCCACTAGGGCTTGGGTACCCAGGGACAGTAACTGATAGGATAGGCCTGTGCACAGAGCCATAGGTAGATTATTAGAGTGATAAGCTAATTAACCTGATTTCCCCTGTCCTTGTTATATCCCCTAAATAAATCAGAGCTGCTTGTTTCAGCAAAGTTATACTGCCTGAGGTATTTGTTCATGTTAAAGTACTGTACTGTGATTGTTGCACTGTATCTCATTTCACAGGAGGTCCCAGTGCCGGAACCAGACCTGGGGGTAAGTGTATACTGTGAAGGTAATTCTGATATATTGTGTGGGCCACTAGTGGGAAGAAAGGGGGGTTGCAGTGTCCCAGAGGGCTGTGACCAAGTTAGTTTAACTATTGCAAACCCTGACCTCTGGGTGGAGGCACCCGCCATTGGATCCAGGCCCCTCAACCTGTTAGTGGCAAATCAGGCAGGGGTAGTAGCCCCTGGGATAGCGCCATCTAGGGGTTACACTTGCTTGCTTCAAGTTAACAGATGGCATGCTCCTTTCTTGACCGTAGGTCAAGTAGGTCTTTTTTCAGAGATGGCTTCTCGATACTCACACCTTCGGTTCCTGCGCACTGGTTCCGTGCCAGTCGCTCACAAACTTCGAGTGGGTGATGAAACTGTGATGTTTGTTTTTCATCAGCAAGCAAACTAGAGTCCTTTGCTACTCCCCTTCAGGAAGGCCAGAGCGAGTGGTGCCTCACCGCATTGAGTCACTTCTGCTGTTATTCAGTCACTTTCAATAAATGGGTTAGCCTGAACTTGGTCCTGCTGCGTTCCCCCTTGATGCACATCTGCCTCAATTTGCCTTAGAAATCCAGACCCTGTTTTTTTCTGTCGGAATATTTTTCAGTGGACACGTCCTCCTGTTCACGTTCCCTCTCTTCCCTTAGTTCAGAGACTGCTACTACAGTTGTAGGCACACAGGGCAGAATTATTCCTTTTGGAATATGAAGTGGGTAGGATTCTACTAGACCACCACAAGAGGCTTCTAAGTCATGCTTTCGCCTTCCATCAGGAAGGTTTCAATGACTAAGTGGAAACCATTCTCCTTGATGGGCTAACCCCACCTGGACCTCCTTTTGCTCACCAAGTAAGAGGTTCAAGTACTCCTGTTCCTGTTGTTCACAGGTCAGCCATACTTGGTAGTGGGGGTTTCCATCTGCGCTTTCTGGTCAACCCTAAACCAGTAGACTTTATCTCTGGCTCTTTCAGTTCCTGAGGTCCTTTCACGTTAAATTAGTGCATGTCTTTGATGCCATTCATTTTTGTCCTAGACCAAATTGTGGGGCCGGATTCTCACCACTCTCCTAGAGTGGTTGCAGCCTCCTGGCAGAGTTTCAATTTGTGCCCATTGCAGTTTTCTGCATAGTGGTGAGTTAGAGCTCAAGTGCTTATCTTGTAAGCACTATGTTCTAGATGATCTTTCCAAGACAGGTTTTTTGATTAGCAGGACAGTCCTTGGCCGTCCTTTCTTAGTGAGCCCAATCTCCTACCTCCCTACTCAGGGTTGTTGGTTTTAGCTTGGTACTCTCCCACTAGTGTGAATGAGTGGTGGAGACTTGAGTCCAGGAAGATACGGAAATTACGTACTTACCATAGTTGTTGATCTTCTTGAACACAGTCTCCATCACTCATTCACATGCCTGGCCTCTATCCCCTGGGCTCACTCGTTTTCTTTCCTGATCTTCACGGTCCTATGGTTCCAGCTGTGAAGACATTGTTCTTTGACCCTTCTTGCAAGGGCCATCCGGCCCCTCTCAGGACCAGAAAGTCAGGATAAGTTATTTTCATTAGTTACACTGGACCTCTTCGGTCAAAAAGATACTGAGGTGGATTTGGAGGGTCCAGCGTTGAAATAGCCTACAGGCGCAAAGCTAGTCTTCTTGATTGCCCTTTTATCGTGGTCCTGTCTCAGCGACCGACCCTTCAGAAAAATGTTCAACTCCTGTTTGGTCCTAGCGCCTCCGGCGCTATTCCGCTAATGTGAATGAGCGATGGAGACTGCGTCCAAGAAGATCAACAATTACGGTAAGTATGTAATTTCCATTTATGTACTTCTGTTTTTTCTCAAGATGTCAAGCTACTGCCCTATCTTTTTTTCTATCATTATCCACACCCAGTGTGGCTAGTGGTAGGAGGCTCAGGCTCTTTTTAGACTCACTACCCTTGTGCCACCTCGTAGGCCCAACCCATGGGCTCTAAGTTAGTAGTCAAGTTTTATTTGTTTTATTTCCTATATCCTTTTGCTATCTCTTTGGGCTAGAAAACATCTAGTACTCTTATATTTTTCTCGACTTTGTTTCTCTCCTGGCAAACAGAGTTGAGGTGCATGAGAGAGCGACAGTGGTCACTGTCTGGCACAAAGCGGCACCATGTGAGGGTGTGCAGCTCGCAGCCAACATTGTTTCCGCCTGCAAAAATATACAGCTCAGAGGTCCTGGTGCTCTGGCACCAGACCCATTAGTATGAATCAATGGTGAAAATATTCTGGAAGATTAACAATTACAGTGCATACATAATTTTCATTTCTAGTCCCACTACTGCTTGGTACCAAAGAAATCAGGGGAACGTGACCCATTCTCAGAAAACTGAACAAGTACATGGAATGAGAAAAATTCAAGATGGTTTCTTTGGGTTCTCTGCTGCTTTACCTGAAGCATCAGGATTGGCTAGCATCTCTAGATATGCAGGCTGCATACTGGTATATACTGGTGCACCCCACCTACCACGAGTACCTATGGATATTCCTCGGGGATATCTCTGTCATCAGGTCACACGTATGGAACTTAGCCGTCAGGCACTAGGATCTCATGGAAGCTTTTCTGCAGCAGTCTAGTACAAGACGCCCACACCGACGTAAGGCTTCGACGTCACAGCTCTGTATAAGCGTGGGTGGCCCCACTCCCTCCTCAGTTGCTTCTTGCTGTCTACCATTTGCGCACGGACTCTGCAGAAGTGCTTCGTCACTCAGTTCAACCGCCTAAATGTTTACTCATCTTTTATTTTATACTCACCTTTGAATCACCTTATTTTAAAGTGATTCCTTTTTTTGTTTGTTTTTATGTCGAGAACTACTCCTTCATTAGCTCTTTTCCATCGCTGCCGTTGTAGAAAGATTTCTTCAACTAACAAACATGAACTCTGTGTCTGCTGTCTCAGGCCTAATCACAACGCTTTTCCCTGAAGTTCAACTTCACCACCCCACGATGACATAAGAAAGCCCTTCAGAAATTCCTCATGGAACAACAGGCAGCCAGCGGAGAGAAGCGGTCTTCCAAGCCTGCCACACCCAGTCGCTGGCATCCTCTTCCGGTTCTTAGGCCGCAAAGGCCCGGGACAAGTCCTTGGTGAAACACTCTCGTCAGGATAAGGACCAGCCTCCCTAGCAGCAATCCCAATCTCCGTTGGATTCCTCCTCCTCTTCTCCTGGGATTGCACCATCAAATGCTTCGGCTTCAATGCCTCACTTCATGCAGGCCTTAGCTCCTATCAGGCCCCACATGGAGGAGAGTTCTCCCAACATTTTCAAGGCTGCAGAGGGGCCATCGGTCTCTGGGTCACTGGCCCCAGCCCCGCCAAGACCTCTAGAATTGCACGGTTCACATGCGCTGGGCCCCACTGCCTCTATTACTGTTAGTGGCGGTTCATTGGAGCTGGGCTCTTCACCCTCTCCACCAATACCTGTGTCGATGATGCTTCCTTATCCTACCATCAACTGAAATGCTGTTCTTACTTCCATAACTTCAGCTCTCATACAGCAGTTTGTCCTACAGCCTGGGACTTCGTCGCCCTCGCCTTCAGGTGCTCTTTAAGTGTCGACATCAGTTCGACCATTTCATCCCGCACCCTCTAGACAGCCATCGGTCCCGGCTGCAGAACAGGCCAGTGAAGAGGAGGAATATCGTCCTGATCTCATCCTCCCTGAGGAAGAGCATGAAGAGGAAGGCAGGTCTACTGTCTCCTCCAGGAGAAAGTACTCAGTCAAGCAGACCACTATCTCCATCCCCGAGGACCCCTCTTTCTTCAACATTATGAAATGGCTCTCCTTCACTATGGGGTTCCATACTGAAGAAGAGAATGTCACCAGGAGGAACCTGATGGATTTCTTGAAGATCCCAAAGTTATTCTTTGTCTGCTTGTACCTGCCATGCTCAGAAAGGCTGATGAGCCTTACCAAGCGTCCTTGAAGCTGTATTTTTATGCAGCCCAGATGGAAACTGATTCAGTGGTAATCAAGGCCGCTCATGACAGGTCCAAGGCGCCCAACGCAAGCACCTTAGTTCCCTCCCCCTCGACTAGGAATCAAGGAGGACTGACCTTTGGAACAAAAGGACCTGTGCCTTAGCCCCTCTGGGCCTTAGAATTGCCAACTATTTGGATCATTTGATTAAGTACCAGAATACCCTCTGGAAGAAGGGCAAGACCCCCCCCCCCCATCGTCAGGTGACGTAATGTCAGCGTGACTATAAAAGGGGCAGTCCCAAGCCTACTCTTCAGTTCTTTTCCACCAGAGACCTACAGAAAGAGAACAGAAAAGAGGAGTAATAGACTCCTGTTACCCTGAGCCCTGGAAGAGACAGGAGTCCTGAGCATGAAAAGAGGGAAAACATCAGGAGCTGGGGGAAAGGTGGGTGGGAAACTAGACCTACTGCAGGAACCTCTCTCGAAGATCTACTGTTACGTTAAGTTCTTACGTAAGTGCTATATCTTACTTCAAGAGGGTTTCTGCAGTAGGTCTTCACGCATAGGACTGAATACCAAGCAGTCTAACATAAAGAAAGGAGTCAGAGATGAGGTTCTGGGAGGAGGAAGATTTCTGCAAACTAAGGGTCTGTTCAAGACAGAAGACCTTGTAAAACTGCAAGGCCGAAAAGCCAGCTCGATGCCTGGAGGCAATGTCCAGACTGTAATGCTTAGTGAAGGTGTGGATGGAAGACCAAGTGGCCACTGCACAGATGTTTGCAATGGACACATTCCTGAAAAAGGTGGTAGAAGTAGCCACACTCCTGGTAGAGTGGCCTTTGACCGCCCCTGGAAGGAGTTTTTCATACTTCTGGTAAGTGTAATGAATACAGTTAGCCAGCCACCTAGACAGAGTCTGTTTCGTAATCACCTTGCTCTGACACTGGGAGGCAAAGGCAACAAAGAGCTTGTTCGATTTTCTAACCTCTTTAGTCCGAGAGGTATAGTACCTCAAAATCCTGTGCACATCAAGGGTGCACAGAAGATGTTCTCCCCCTGTTGGAGTGCTCTGGGAAAAACACTGGCAATTCAACACTCTGGTTTAGAGTCATTTCCAAAACCACTTTCGGAAGGAACGAAGGATTAGTCCACAGGACCACCCAGTCCCAATGTAAAATTAAATAAGGCTCTCTGCAAACTAGAGCCTGAAGCCCTGAAACTGTTCAAGCTGAAGTGATAGCGACTAAAAAGAGCATTTTCCACACTAAAAAAATGCGTATCACAGCTTTCTTGGGGGTTCAGAAGGGGGCAAAGTAAGCTTTTCCAACATAAAATTGAGATCCCAGGGAGGAACAGGATTCTGGACTGGAGGTTTGATATGAGGGATCCCCTTCAGGAAAGTCTTAGAAACCTCTAGCTGAGCTAGGGTTTTGCCCTCCACTGGAAGGTGGTAGGCCGACACCGCAGAGAGATGGACCTTCAGTGAGGAATGACTGAGGCCCAACTCTGACAAGTGCAAGAGGTACTCTAACACCTGGGAGGCCGAGCAGGAAAAGGGGTCTAGGCCTTTTGCGGAGGCCCAGATAGAAAATCTCTTCCATTTCATGGTGTAGGTGGATCTAGTAGAAAGCTTCCTAGCTTCCACTAAGACCTGAGGTACCCCTGTAGGGACTCCATAGTGAGAAATCGCTAGGTCCACAGGTGCTATGCATAAAGATGGAGAGACTTGAGGCTCGGATGTACCAGGGTGCCCTGCACCTAGGACAGAAGGTCGTGAGAGAGAGGAAGAGGTACTGGGGGTTCCAGTGCAAGTTGCTGTAACAACGGGAACCATAACTGCTGAGGCCATAGAGGGGCAATGAGGATCATGTGAGCCCCCTCTGCTTGGAGCTTCAGCAGAACCTTCTGCAATAGGCCGGCCCATTGGTGCAGCAGTTGGATTTCCGCTTGCGACACCAGCAATCCAGGTTCGGGAACAGACCCGGGTTGCCGGAGGGCTGGCTGGGGGAGAAGAATGGAGCGTCCCGTGGACTGCTCTCCTTCTCCGGGGGGAGGGCAGGGAGTGTGTTTGGCACTCGATGGACCGCTAGCAGAGGCCAGAAGTACTGCAGTGACCAGAAGCCAGCAAGTGTGAGGGGGTGGGGTGGACGCAGGACGTCATTGCACATCCCCACCCCCCCGGGAAGAAAAACTCCTATCGCCAACGCCTAGATGACATCCGCCCCCGCTTCCATTGCTTCAGGCTGACTCCTCTACCTATCCCAGTGTCCGCGGCTCTTAACGGGAGAGCTGAGTGCTGCGGCCCCGGCCTGGGGGGAAAGCCAGGGGGCATCGAGGAGGGCAACCAATGTGAAGCGGAGCTGGTGTCCGTGACTGGACCAAGGAACCGATGCGGTGGGGGACAAAAAAGAGCATAAAAAAAAGAACCTTCTGCAATAGAGGAAAGGGAGGAAAAGCGTATAGAAACCTCCCTGTCCAGAGACAGTGCATCTTGCCAAAAAGCACCATGCCCGGGATTGAGCGAGCAAAAGCTGGGTAGTTTTTCGTTGGATGGGGAGGCAAACAGATCTAGGTCTGGTCGACGCCATTGAAGAAACGGGTCTTCTACTACCTCCTGCTTTAGTTCCCACTTGTGAGCCCTGGTGACTGATCGGCTGAGACTGTCTGCCAGAATGTTGTGAACACCCAGCACGTGGACTGCTGTCAAAGATAGGCCGTGCTGAACTGCCCAGTACCACACCCGCATCGCCTCCCTGCAGAGAGGGTACAATCGGTGCCTCCCTGTTTGTTTAGATTCCAGACAGTGGCCATGTTGTCTGTCCGGATGAGGAGTGTTCCTGGAGTTAGAAGTGACTGGAAGGCCTGGAGAGTGTAGGGCACTGCTTTCATCTCAAGAATATATATATATATATATATATTTTGCTATTACTTTTTACCTCCTTTTTCTGAGCCACCTGGTCTGCTCCACTGACTGCACATCCTTCGGAGAATCCACCCGCCGTCCGCCTCTACCGTTAGTCCGCCTGGCACCTTACCCCTGTGGTTGTACCCTCCACAGCAGGGCTGCAGGGAGGCCCCCAACTCCCCACAGAACACAGATCCCAGTGTCGCCAAGCAACCCGCAGTGAGGCTTCGCGCATCGTCGCCAACGCAGGCGCCAACCCCTTTGCACCCAGGAGCCGAGGACGTGCAATGACGTCGCCAGAGGGGAGCGCGCATGCCTCCGCACACGCTCCCTTCAGATATCTGTCCCCAGCTCCACCCCGTATGTGCAGTGGAGCGTGATGTTCCCCAGCCTCCACCAGGAGGCACCCAAGCACCGACTGCCGTGAACCTCCCCCTCCGGAGAAGTAGAGCAGTGCTCCGGACATTCAGTCCTTCTCCTCCCCTGCCTATCCCCGGCGACCCGACATCTCAAGAATATTGATGTGCAGGTTCTCCTCCGTGGGAGAACAGGAGCCTTGGGTTCTGTGGTCTCCCATATACACTCCCCATCCCAGGTTCGAGGCATCCGAAGTGAGGATTTGAGAGGGAGACGGAGGGTGAAATGAGACCCCCACTGACAGATTGGCAGGGTCCTTCTACCAAAGGAGATCCTTTTGAAGGCTGCTGGAGATGAGTATTCTCTGGTCCATGTCGTCCAAGCGCTAGTCCCATTGGACTCTGAGAGACCATTGGATGACCCTCATGTGCAGTCTGGCCAAAGGGACTGTGGGTATGGCAGCTGCCATCAGACCCAAGAGTCGTAGGACCGAACGAGCTGTGGTCCATGGAGAGGAAGCCACAAGTGTGGCTTGTGAGATTAAAGTCTCCACTCTGTCGACTGGAAGGAAGGCCCTTGCGCTGGACCGTGTCCAGCACCGCTCCAGTGAATTGGAGGTGCTGGGAGGGTACTAGCTGGGATTTGTGGAGATTGATCGAGATTCCAAGACTGGAAAAGAGGTCCAGAGTGAGGGAGAGGGATTCCTTCAGACTGTCCAGCGAGGGGGCTGAAAAGAGCCAGTCGTCCAGGTACGGGAACACATAAATGCCCCATGCGGCGTTAAAACGCTGCAACCACCGCTAAGCACTTGGTGAGAACCTGAGGTGCTGAGGAGAGGCCAAACGGGAGGGCTCTGAACTGGAAATGATCCTCCAGAAATGAGAATCTCAGGAAGTGGCAGTGGGCCGGAAGAAAGGGGATATGGAGGTAAGCATCCTGTATATCCAGGGAGCACAGCCAAGTGTTTGGTAGGAGCAGGGGTAACAGTCCCTGGAGAGTCAACATGCAAAATCTCTTGTACTCCACGAAGAGGTTGAGCATGCTGAGATCTAAGATAGGTCTTAGATCCCCTGTCTTCTTTGGAACCAGGAAGAAGTGGGAGTAGAATCCCCTTCCTGTCTGTTCCAGAGGAATGGGCTCTATAGTTGCCTTTTGTAGCAGAGCCTATATTTCCTGCCTGACAAGTTGAAGTTGGCCTGACGGGTAAAAGGACCTTCCCGGAGGGTTGGGAGGAGGTCTCTCCAGGAACTCTATTGAGTGACCTCTTTCTATGAGTTGAAGAACCCACACATCTGCGGTGACAGCCTTCCACCCATCCAGATGGAGGTCGATCCTTCCCCCTAAAGGTTCCTCCGAGAGAGTTGAAGGGAGCAGAAGGAGTGGTAAGGAGTCAGGATGCAGAGGGAAGTGGCACCTTTCCTCCAGAGGCGGCTTTTGAAAACTTTGCCTGAGGAGTTAGGGTGCCGGAACCTGGGCCACGACGTTTAATTTGTCGCTTGCTCTGGTTCTGCCTGTTCCACTTTAGTTGGCGACAAAAAGGCTGCTGCCATTGATTCTGGCAGGAATGGTACATGGAGCGGACATCCCAGAGGGACTTGCCGCTCTCCTGCAGCTCAGTAATAATGTCTTTGGCGTTGCCACCAAACAGAACCGGACCCCTAAAAGGAGCGTCCAGAAGAGAAGACTGAACATCTTGTGCCAACCCCGCCAGGTGAAGCCAGGCTAGGCATCTGAGACAAATCCCTGTGGCTGCACCCCGAGCCACTGAGTCAACAGAGTCATAGGTGGCGCGGAGGGCATGGTGGCAGGATGATTTATTCATCCTGACTTTTTCCAGGAGTTTATTCCTGAGCTATTCATCAGGAATCTCCTAAAGGTCTTTCTCCAACTCTGCTAAGGAGGACTTTTGGAAGGCCACCATGTGGGTGACATAGTTCTGGGATCTGATGACTCAGGTGGATGAGGAGTAGATTTTTCTACCGTACTGGTCCAGTTGTTTGGAGTCCTTATATGGCGGAGAGGCACTGAGATGTTTAGGTTGGGCGGTCAAATGAGAGACCCCTTCTGGGGGGAAAGTAAGTTCAATCCGCTTTACGTGACACAGCCGGAATGGAAGAGGGCTTTTGCCAAATAGTGGATGCAAGGTCCTCATGTGGTCTCATCCAGGGGGGAATGGGAAGAGGATCCACACTAACCAGGTCCAGGTGCTCTGCAAGTCTCTTGCATTGGGGTCCAGCTCCTTGAAGGCCCATCTGCAAGATTTTTGTATTGTTCTAAGTAGCTCCCCAAAGGAAGGGTCCTCAGGGGGAGACTTGGGGGACTCCTTTGGTTGAGGCTCGACTGGGGAGTGAGGCTCGGACTGGTTCCCTAAATCCAATTCCGAATCCGAAGATTCCGGTCTGCTAGGCAAGTAAGGTTCAAGAGCCTGGTCCCAGGGTCTAAAATTCCTTGGGGCAGAGCACTCAAGTCCCTGTCAGAAACCTGGCTAGAGGATGCAGGACGAGGAGGAGGCACCCTGAAAGGAGGGGCGGCCCTGACCGTGACCTGAGGCTGACCCAACTCCTCAAAAAGCTGAGATTTGGCATCCTTCCACCACGCAGGGATGGATTCGTGATCGGGCTGTGGTAGTGGAGGTGGGTAACCTGGGTACCCTGTTAAGGGTGGGTAGCTGGGAGCCTGGTACCAATAAGGATATTGGTAGGTCTGACCCTGGTAGCCTTGTGTAGGGTATCCTGGCGTCGACTATCCCAGCATCAGGTAGCCTGGCGTTGGGTATCCCGGTGTAGGATAGCCCAGCATCAGCAGGTTGTAACACGGCGACGGACCCCCCCCCCCCACTGCGGGTATTGGGGGACATGGGGATTCCCTAGAAAGTCACCCGCAGGGCCTGAAGGAGGAGCAGAAGGACCCACCGGAGGGGGTGCCAGAGGCCCGCTGGGAAGCGGGTCCGGCAACAGGGTAGGCAGAGGGCCCAAAGGTCCCATGGGAAGAGGGTCCATGCCTTGCCCGTGTAGGTCTGGCAAAGGATCCGCAGGAAGGAGCATCGGCGGAATGAAGCCTGGCAAGGAGGGAGGTCAGGCAGGTCTCCAGTGACAGGTTAAGTAAAGTATGCAACTGGAGAGAAGTGTCAGGTACAGGTAGCGTATTCCTGGGGGAGGAAATCCGTGGGGATGAAGGTGTACCTGCGAGCACACTCGTCCCGGTGTCGGGGGCCTCAGGGGAGCCTGACGGGGAGAGTAGAGGCATTCACGTGGTCGACGGAGGAGCCATTGACTGGCTTACTGGGTGCAGCCGGGCTGACCAGAGTATAAATACTCAGAACAGGCTGATCGACCTGGGCCGGGCACCTGGCAGCAGAGCCAGAGGGTGGCTTATCAGCAGTGCCCAGAGCAGGAGACCTAATGGAAACCTCCAAAGAGACAACCCCCGACTGCCCGCTAACCTCGGCAAGGAGGGGGGGTGTGAGGGCGTATGGTCCACTGGAGTAGACGAAGGCCCTGCAGGTGGGGTACTCACGGAGGTGGAGGGACCACCCTGGTTGGCATCAGTTGTCTGGCTGGTCCTCCCCTGAGGAGAACAGCTCAGTTTCGGGCATCTCTCCTTGTCCTTTTTTCTTCGGGGACCGCAACGACAATCTTTCTCTCAGCTCCTGAAGCTCCTTTTCCGTGGAAGTCAGCCTCTGAGTGAGATGGGCTTCGAGGGTCCTCTTGCAGCGGGTGCACATGGCCTGGTTGAAGCCCTAGCAGATGGTACACTCAGCCGAGTTGTGCTTGGGCCCCAGGCAGAGGACACACAGGGAGTGATCATCTCCATGCGGGATCTGCACGCCGCACTTGGAGCACTTCTTTTTGGGCCGACTAGACGACATACACCGTAGCGGGCAATGTTAAGAAAACAGAGAACTTTTGAAAGAAATCGCTAAATATTAGAAAAAATGGCGGGCAACTGAATGTTGTTCTACCGTGTTTGTCGAACGAGACTGAGCGATGGCGGGAAAGAACTGGAAAGCGGGCATGGGACTGCCCCTTTTATAGTCACGCTGATGTTGCATCACCGGATGACGGGGCGGTCCCTGCTGACGATTGCTAGCTACAAGTTTGCTGTGTGGTCCTGACGCCAGGGGACGCAGTCCTATGTGTGAAAACCTACTGCAGAAACTCTCTCAAAGTAAGATCAAAGAGTTCTACTCCTAGTTCTTCCTGGTTCCCAGAAGAACCAGGGACTTGTGGTCCATTCTAGACCTCAAGGAGCTGAATCTCTTCATCCAGTACAGAAGGTTCCGGATGGTAATCCTACACGGCCTCCTTCCTCTGCTTGAGCAGGGTGACTGGCTATGCTCCCTCGAAATGCAGGATACCTATCTGCATATCATGATTTGCCCCCTCACAGGCGGTACCTGCAGTTCCTCTTCCAGGGGAGCATAACCAGTTCAGAGTGTTGCCCTTTGGCTTATTCTCTGCGACATGGGTATTTACCAAGTGCTTAACAGCTGTAGCAGCAGCCCTCCAGTGCGTTCCTATACTTGGACCACTGGTTACTGACAGCCCAGTCCAGAGAACTTATGTTGCTGACTCCAGAACGCACCTTGCAGTTGCTCCAGTTCTTGGGCATCATTGTCAATTTGCCCAAGTCTGTGTTTAGTCTGTCCCAGGGGTTACAGTACATAGGGGCCGTTCTGGACTCTAGTCAGGGCAAAGCCTTCTTACCACAGGACAGGGTGGACTGCCTCATAGCTTAGGCCCAGGCAGTGGCTCAGTACCGGCATGTCCCAGCCACGGAGTTCTTGAGGCTGCTAGCCTTAATGGCCACGGCCATTGTGACAGTCTCTTTGGCCAGATTATACGTGAGGATCCCGCGGTGGACCCTCAGGGTCCAGTGGGAGCAACACTCAAATGATCTGGATCAGCTGGTCGTTGTCTCCTTCCCAGTATGCAAGGTGCTTCAGTGGTGGATGGACCCAGACAACCTTTTAAAAGGGGTCCCTTTTCTTATCCCCACCCCTCATTAAATCCTCACCACAGATGCTTCAAGTCTGGGTTGGGGAGTGCACCTAGACCCTTATCAGACCCAAGGAGACCCACCCCCACATAAACATTTTAGAAAGGCGGGCAGTTCTGTATGCCTTCCAGAACCATCTCTCTCCAGGTCCACTGTTGGTACAGTCGGACAAACTCAGTGTGGGCTATTACATCAACAAGCAAGGAGGACCCATTCCTACCCCCTGTGCCAGGAGGTGATGAGGGTTTGGTACTGGACTCTGGATCACAGTCTAGAACCATCAGCCATCTGTGTGCCAGGCGCCCAAAACACCTTGACACAAAGCCTCAGTTGATCACAGTCCAGAATGCATGAGTGGGAAATGCTGACCACAGTCGCAGAAGACCTCTATGACAAGTGAGGTTGTCCAGAGTTGAACCATTTTGCATCCCCACTTAACGCAAAACTGCCGTGTTTCTGCTCACTACCATCCAGTGCCTGGAGTTTTCTGGTGAGACGCATTGTTCTTCTCCTGGAAAGGAAGGTTTCTTTACGCCGTCCCTCTGATTCAGATGGTGCTTAGCAAGCTACAGATGGAGGGTGCCACCCTAACTCTGGTGGCTCCCTTCTTGCCTCGTCAGATATGGTTTCCATTACTGTAACAATTTGCCGTGGAACCTCCAGTTCCCCTGCCCCTTTGCAAGAACCTGTTGACACCGACTCTGAGGACCTTGGTCCATCCAGACCTCCAGTCCCTCCATCTACATGCATGGTTCCTGAGGACATAGCCATTGCTTGGTCTGGGGTGCCTCAAAAGGTGACTGATGTCCTGTTCGCTGCCAGTAAACCTTCCACTAGGGCCACTTACTCGAAGTGAAAGTGCTTTGCTATATGGGCCGCTTCCCATCACCTGGACCCTTTCACTTGTCTGGTCAACCAAGTTATAGAGTATCTCTTGTCCTTCTGAGATGCAGGACTTCAGTTCTCATCTATTAAGGTGCAACTGTCTGCTATTTCAGCCTTTCATGTGCCTTTTGATGGTACAGTGGCCCAGCTGGATGTGGCCCGTCTCTTATCCGGAATCTGGTGCTGGCTTGGGACCTCAATTTTGTGCTCGAGAAGCTGACCCTGCTTCATTTTGAGCCAGCTGCGTCTCGTGAGCTCTGCTTTCTATTGTGGAAAGCATTGTTTTTAGTTGTAATTACTTCTGCTCAAAGAATTTCAGAGCTACAGGCTCTCATATGAGCAGCCTTATTTGATTTTTCACAAAGACAGGGACTTTTTGAGTGCTAATCCTAAATTTCTTCCTAAGGTAGTACCTGAGTTTACTCTAAATCAGTCTAGCCACCTGCCTGTTTATTATCCTGAGCATGCTAACCCAGAGGAAGCATTGCTCCATACTTTGGATGTGCATAGAATTCTCAGGTACTATACACACCGTACGAAGGACTGCAGAAAGTCCTTTAAGTTGTTTGTTTCTTTCGCCCCTGATAGAGAGGACACTCCAGTATCCAACCAGTGCTTGTACAAATGGTTGACCAACTGTATTACTTTTTGTTACCAGAAGTATGATAAGGAACTTCCTGGTGTGGTTCATTGCCATTCAACTAGAGCCGCTTCTGTTGCCCATTTCAAGAATGTGTTAGCTGCGGAAATTTGTGCTGCTGCCACTTGGGAGTACCATTCACACTTTTACCAAGCACTGCAGTCTGGACAATGCCTCCAGAAGGGCAGGTTTTGGCCTGGCTGTGCTTCAGGGCCTTCTTTCTTAGGCCTCTGGCCTCCTGCCCCAGACTGTTTTGTGCTGAGCACAGTTTGGGACTCATTCCTTAGGTGTGACCTGATGACAGAGATAACCCTGAAGAAGACAGAACAGTTACATAAAATCTTACTGTAACAGTAGATCTTCAAGGGAATCTCTCATCAGGTCATGCCGTCCCTTCCTCCTTCCTCCTTCCTTTCTCTCTCTCAACTGCCTGGTTGCTCCCGCCCCTTTGTTAACTAGGCACCTTCTCTGTCTCTCCTCGGTCCCCTGGTGGGACTCCTGTCTCTAGTTACCTCTAGCTAGGTAAAGAACTAAGCACGGAGTGGGTCTGCCCACGCTTATATAGGGATGTGATGTCGGAGCTTGACAACAGCGTGGACGGCCCCTGCTAGACTGCGGCAGAAAAGCTTCTGTGGAATCCTAGTGCCTGATGGCTAAATTCCATAAGTGTGACCTGATGACAGAGATTCTCTCGAAGATCTACTGTTACAGTATGTTACATAGTATTTGACGGCAGATAAGGATCGCTAGACCCACCCAGTCTGCCCATATTCCCTGCCTGCATCAGTGGTTGCTGACTCTGCTTGGTCATTGGCTTTAGCCTTTCCTACCCACCTCTAGGGTTCTCTTGTGCCTATCCCACACAAGTTTGAATCCCCCCACTGTGCTAGCTCCCACTACTTCCTGGGGTAGGCTATTCCATGCATCTGCCACCCTTTCTGTGAAGAAAAAACTTCCTCACATTCCTCTTTATCCTGCCTCCTTCCAATCTCATATCATGCCCCCTCGTCCTTGTGCACCTCCTATACTGAAAGACGTCGCCCACTTACACTTTGTTTATGCCCTTAAGATACACGAAGGTTTCTATCGTATCTCCCTGTTCCTGCCTCTCTTCCAGTGTATACATATTGAGGTCCTTTACTCTCTCCTCATATGTCTCCTGGTGCAAGCCCTGCACCATCTTTGTTGCCCTGCTCTGAACCGCATCCACCCTATGTCCTTACGAAGATGTGGCCTCCAGAACTGTAAACCGTACTCCAGATGAGGCCTCACCAGCATTTTGTACAGTGGCATCACCACCTCCCTTCTTCTGCTAGTGATACCCCTTCCTATGCACCCCCAACATGCAACTGGCACTCCCCACAGCCTTGGTACATTGTTTGGACACCTGTCGGTTATCTGAGACGATTATCCCTAAATCCCTTTCTTCCCTAGAAACCATCAGCAACTACACTCTCATCCTGTAACTCCACAGGGTTTCTGCACCAGTGCATGATTTTGCGCTTCTTTGCATTAAATTTTAATTGCCATACAGTGGAACAATTTTCCAGCTTTTCTAGGTTCCTCCTAATTTTCTGCCCCCCACCATGTGTCTACCGTGTTGCAGATCTTGGAGTCATCTTCAAACGGGCAAACCTTGCCCTTCAGCAATGTCAGTGTCATTAATGTAGGCATTAAAATGGACTGGCCCCAGGACTGATCCTTGAGACGCCCCAATGGTCACCCCCCTTTCCTCAGATTGGATCCTATAACCACCACCCTCTGCTGTCTGTCCCCTAACCAATTTCTAACCCAGTTCTCCACTTTGTGGCCCAGCCTCAGGCTACCCAACTTGTTAACCAGTCTTCTGTGTGGAATGGTGTTGAAGGCCTTGCTGAAATCGAGGTAGGCGATATCCCCACTCCCCCCGATCCACCTCCTTCGTCACCCAGTCAAAAAAAGTTTGTCAGATTTGTTTTCATGACCTTCCTGCTGTCACTCCATGCTACCTCAGATCCTGTGCTCCGCTGGATTCCAAGTATTCCACAATCCTTTCCTTAAGCAGCACCTCCATAATCTTACCCACTACAGAGGTGGGGCTGACCAGCCTATAGTTTCCTGCTTCCTCCCTGTTCCTACTCTTGTGAAGATGGATTAAAGTGCCCTCTTCCAGTCCTCTGGAACCACTCCTGTATTGAGTGACTCACTAAACAGAGCTACCAGTGGTGCCGCTAGCACCATCCGTAGTTCCTTTAATATCCTAGGGTGTATACCATTTGGTCCCATTGCTTTATCCACCCTGAGTTTTGTGAGTTCTTCTTGAACTCTCCCTTCTGTAAATGGTCTGGTGTTCGCCTCACTTCCTGTGTTGTTTCCGATGCCCAGCTGTGGTCCCTGTCCCTTCCCTTCTTCAGTGAATACAGAACAGAAGTATTTATTCAGTATTGATGCTTTTTCTAGGTCTCCTTCCACACACACACACACACACACACACGCACATGCCCCTTCCTCCCCTCTAAGCCTTACAATCCCAGCTCTGGCCTTCCTTCTTTCACTAATGTATCTATAGACTGTCTTGTGCCCTTTCTTTGTCTGTGCTAATATTTCCTTGGTTTGTGCCTTTGCGCCCCAACTGCTTTCCCTGCTTCCCTCTGTTTATCCCCTTCCTTCTGTGTCTTCTTGTATTTTCTGAAAGTCACCTTTTTGGCCCTTATTTTCTCTTCCACCCCCTTTGAAAACCATAGTGGTTTGTTTCTTAGCCTAAAGCACTGATTTCTCACCTCCCAATATGGCGCCCTTTAGGTGTGCCCACTGCTCCTCAACCTCCCTCCCCCCACTTCCTTGATGCCTGTCTCCATCCTAGCAAAGTCCACCCTCCTAAAATCCAGAACCCTCGCCTTTGTGTAGCATGACTGCGAAACTTTACCAGTATTAAACCACACAGGCCGGTGGTCGCTGGACCCTAGGTGACCCTCCACCTGGACTTCCGTGATTCTGTCCTCATTGGTCAGTACAAGGTCCAGAATTGCCTTGTCCCTGGTGGGCTCCAGAACTAACTGCCTTAATGTTCTTATGTAACTGTTCTTTCTGCATGCAGGGGCAACATTACAAGTTCAGGGTCCTACCCTTTGGGGTTTCCTTGGTGTCATGAGTCTCCACAAATAGCTTTGCAATACTCACAACGCATCTCAGGAAGCTAGGACTCCATGTCTTTGTGTATCTGGATGACTGGCTTCTTACAAGCATTCCAGACAGGACACAGAGCAGGCATTGGCCACTGCCTCTCAATTTCTGACGTTCATGGGTGTCCTGCTGAGCCCTACCAAGTATCAGCTGGAGCCCTTCAAGGTACTGCTGTTCATAGCAGCTGTTCTGGACAGGATCTGGTCTCAGGTCTTCTTCCCAGACAGCACAGTACGAGCAGTCTTGCAGCTGAGATGCTTCATTATGGAGCGTAACACTGGGCCGCCTCACGCCATGCAACACATTCTGGGACTCATGGCGTCCTTGGTGTTCACAGTTCCCCTAGTAAGGCTGCACATGAGGAAAACTCAGTGACTGCTCAGTACTCAGTGGTCTCAGGCATCACACCCTTGGAACTACCTCTTTCAGGTGACCAACCCTCTGTTGAGGTGTCTAATGTGGTGGTCAGTGGAGGAGAACCTCCTCCAGGGCTTCCCCTGCTTGCCACCGGAGCCAGAGGTTACTCTCACCACAGATGTCTCCTTGTGGGGTAGGGAGCCCACTGTCAGGGTCTACAAATATTGGGGGGGTCTACAAATACTAGGGGTTATGGACTTGTCAGGGACAAATCTTCACATAGATGGGAGAGATGCATTTCTTTAGCCCTAGCAGATGTGGTTAGCCTCAAGACAGTCCTCCTCCAAACGGACAGGTCACTCATGTACTATGTCAACAGACAAGGAGGAACACACTCTTACCCTCTTAAGGGTAGATTTTACCTGGTCAGGCCAAAGTACTATAGACAGCTAAAGCAGCTCTTTGTCTCTTTCGACATCAATCAAAAGGGACTACTACCTATCGTAACCAAATGCATTTTAGCCTGGATTGTGAATTGCCTTCACCACTGCTATGCCATGGCAGAGGCAAAACTAGAGGTTAAGGTGCATGCCCACTCTGCAAGACTGGTGGCCACTTCCTTGTCTGAACTATGCTCTGTGCCAATTGCAGAGATTTGCAGGGCTGCAACTTGGAACACAGCGCATACCTTTACAAAGCACTATGCCTTTGATGTCTATGCCAGGCAGCATGCCACGTTTGTCAGGACAATTCCGATGGATTACTGTTCTGAGGTGAGCCCTGGGCTCCAGTTTCCTTAGTTTGGGGGACATTCTCTGAGCTTGGTACTCTGACCCATTAGTAGGAATCTATGGAGAAGATGGACTCTTGGAAGATATGTTACATACTCACCGTAACTGTTCATCTTCCGGATTATGTGATCCATAGATTACCGTGCCCACCCATTATCCCCCCGACTCACTCCTGTATTGTTCTGTTATAATCTTCACCCCTTTGTACTTGTTTGGGCTGTGATGACACTGTGTCACTGGTTTGACAGTCCTTCATACATGGGCTACCAAGGCTATCGTATGCCCTTAGGTTAAGTGCACAGGTTACTTGTTAGTTTCATGCTACTCACCTCCTTGGTACAAAAGAAGGTACTGAGGCAGTGGGGGTCTCGTGCCCCTTTATACCAGCCAGCACGTGCAGTTGCGTCACTAGCTCCTTACAGAAAAGTGTGGGCTCCCGCGGGGTCCTAGTGCCACTGGCTCAGACCCGTTAGCAGTAATCTAAGGAGAAGATATTTAGGACTATCAACAGTTATGCTAAGTACGTAACTTTAATTTCAAATGGCATACTTTACTGTGGGACGTACCTCAGTGCCAGTACACTGCATGCCGTGCACGCTGGGCCTTTTGGCATTCTATCTTCCAGCCTGACTTCTAAGGAGATGTCTCTCAAAGGGTTTCAAGTTCTTTCAGTGGCATGCAAGCCCTCCACCAGAAAGGCTTATGATGCAAAATGGAAACCTTTTTCCATTTGGTACTGTGAGTGTGGTAGGGAATCAATCACTACTATTTGAGGGTTAGACTACCATTACACGCTGGCAGCTATGTACTACAAGGTTGGGAGGGAGCCAGGGTTTTTTGGGGAGAGCAAAGGGGCAATTTGTATGCTTAGGAGCATTAAACAAATTGTAACTTTACAAACACAACTCTTTGATCACTCCAAGTCCTTCGTTCAAACAGCAGGGTGTTTATTACACACACTGCACTCCTGAAAGGCAATTACTTTGTGCTACCACTGGCAACTCCCTCTTGGTTAGCTGTTACATTTCAATTTTATTTATACTTGAGGTATTGTAGTAAACAAGAGGAGAATAAGCACCCACATAGCAATGAGAACAACACAAATGCTGCTGAATATTTAAATCATTGCATTTAAATAAAGGCAGACGTGCAAACAAATAAATACGGTGGCTAATACAAAATGACTAACGTTTCACCTGGTACACTGCCAGACTTCATCAGAGTTAAACATTGTTGTTAACAAGTGGCCATTAAATATGTCTCAAAATTCAACATGTGATACAAACAAGCCAGTCACCATTTGATAAGGTTTTTACACATTTTTAACCATTTCATGGCCATCCAAGTAAAAAAATCGTCATTATTCAACATTCACTACAATTTAATTACTGGCTCTTCACATTATACATAATTCAGTTCAGTCAAATATAGTCTTGGGAACCTCAGTGTTTTCATAGCCCACATCAGACAGACTTTTTAACCCCATGCATTTAGTATTTCATTAATCTCTCCAAAATGGGGTGAAATTTATTGCACTGTATTATTCACTATATCTAGTGCCCTGTATTAGTCCTCATTCTATATTTACATTTATTGCTAATAAAAACATGCTTATTTCATGTTTACTACCATCTTATATATTCAACTATGGGCATGAGAACCTGAGGTTTCCAGGCACCCTAACTTTATTTCACAGCAGCAGGAGGCAAGATCCATTATTTCAGTGGTTAAACTTTAGTTTCTACAATATCAGACCTTTAGCACCTATATTTTTCAAAAATGCTGAAAGAGCAGTGCTCTCATTTAGCCCCATATTTAGTGAGCTCCCAGGGTAAAAATCCAAAAGCTCCCCTTTGTCCAATCTTTTAATGAAATTTCCTCCTCTAGGACCCAATGTTACTAATTCCAACCAAGAAAGGTAAATATATGTTTCTGAGGATAGTTTTGTTGTATGTGCTTTACTATGGCATAATTAGTATCACCCCTTTCAACTGTTATAACATGCTCACCTATCCTGACCTTGAATTTACATACAGTTCTCCCTACATAATATGCTCCACAGTCACATAACAATAGATAAACTACCCCCACACTATTGCATGTTTATGAAATCTTTTATTTCAATTGTTTTCCCTGTAATGGGGTGTATTAAAGTTTTGCAGTTGTGTATATGTCTGCAATATACACAGTTGCCACACTTAAATGTACCTCTTGGTTTGGGCGCCAAAAGCATCTGTCTACTTGCTTCCTGTATCGGTATCATATTTGATAACCACATGGTCCTTTATGCTTTTGAATTTACGGAAAATTACCTTGGGTCCTCTCTTGGCTATCTCTTCTAACCTGGGTTCGAGCTCCCAGATGGGCCAGTTCTTTGTGATAATATATCTGACTTGATTAGCTCGCTTGGAGAAAGTCACAAAGGGGCACTCGGGATTTTGTTTTTCAACCCCCTGTTGTTTATATTGTAACATCTGATTCCGATCCAGTTCATTTACTTTCCTAATGGCTGATACTATACTGTGTTGTCTGTAACCTCTCTTCAAAAACCTCTGCACCTGTTCCCCACCCCCACCCCTTTTCTTAATGTATTCTTGTCGTTCAGTGCAGTTTCTCAGGGTTCTAACCAATTGTCCCTTTGGTATATTATAGCGAGTGTGGTAAGGGTGACAACTATCAAATCTCAATAAACTGTTCCTGTCTGTGTTTTTCTGAAATAAAGTGCAAACCCCTCCTTCCCCATCCTTATGCAGTTTCAAATCTAGGAAGGTTATACTTATCTGACTAAGCTCAAATTTATATCTCAAACAACTACTAGTATGCTGCATCCATTGTATGAAGCACAGAAACTCCTCTTGTGTACCCTTCCACACAATTAAAATATCATCTATAAAGCACCATGACAAATCCTGACAAGGAATGTGTGGATCTGTGGCAACGCCATACAGGTGATCCACTTCCCACTTGCCCACAAAAAGGTTGGCATAACTTGGGGGGCCATTGTTGTGCCCATTGCCGTTCCTCGCACCTGGTGGTAAAGTTGTCCCTGGAACAAAAAAAAATGTTGATTTGCAGAACCAAACCTGCCAGCTGAACAAGAAAATGTGTAGGAGTCCTAACTCGTTCCTCCTCAGTTTTTTTTCTAAAAAATAAGAAAGGGCACTTAGCCCCTCTTGGTGTGGAATCACTGTGTACAAGGAATTAACATCTACCACTGCAAAGTACCACTCGGGTTCAATACATAAATCCTCAACAATCTGGACCACTTGGGTGGAATCTCTAAGAGAATACCTTAAATTCTGTACCAGGGGTTGTAAGAATGTACCAAGGTATATAGAGAGAGGTTCTGTCAGCCAACCCCTACCCGAAACAGTAGGTCTTCCTGGTGGTTGTACTAAACTTTTATGAATTTTCGGTAAGGCATAAAGTGTTGGAATAACTGGATGGTTAACTGTCAGAGTTCTATACTCCACATCCGTAATATACCCCTTTAAATAACCCTCATTAAGTACATGATCTATTTCAGCTTTGAACTTATCTATAACATCATGTGAAAACTTCTTGGAAAATGAGCCATCACTTTCTAATCTACTAACCTCAGCAATGTAGTCTTTGGTGTTAAGCACAACTACTGCTCCCACCCCTTATCTGCTGGTTTAATTGTTATGAGGCTATTTGAGCTTAACGATTTTAAAGCGGCTCGTTCATCCCTTGTACAGTTATCCCGAAATCTTACAATATTTTCTTCCTGTAAATGTTGAAAATCAAGTTCACATTTCTTAATAAATACAGAAACTGTGGGGTTTATGGGGGGACAAAATTCAGATCTAGGTTGTAGTCTGGGGACAATATTACTTGCTTCAAAATTATTGTCCGCACCTTCATATACACATTTAAAGCTGAAATTTCTTACCAATTTGTGTAAATCCACACAGACATTAAAGAAATTTATGTCCATAGTAGGGCAAAATGAAATTCCCTTACTCAATACCGAGATCTCATGCTGTGTTAAACTGTGATCAGACAAGTTCACTATTGGTACCATTGGGTTCTTGCTGTTACTCTTCTCAAGTACATTCTTCTGACTTATTTGGTTTAGTGCCCCTTCATATGTTCCGCTATTGGTAACTGGGGCCAATACAGACAAATTAATATTGGGTAACCCACTATCAATTAGGTAACACCTGTGTAGTGTCATTAACCTCATTAGCAACACAAGTAGGTACAGGATGATTACAGGAGACCAGCAGAGGGGAACCATGTTTTATGCACTCATTTAACAATATCTGTTGGGCATCAGTAATGTTATTAACAACACATGCAGGTACAGAGTAATTTGGAAAAACCAGCAGAGGGGAAGCACAGTTAGAAGTCACACAATCTGCAGGAAACTGACTGATCTGAATTATGTATAATGTGAAGGGCCAGTAATTAAATTGTAGTGAATAATGATGATTGTTTTACTTGGATGGCCATGAAATGGTTAAAAATGTGTAAAAACCTTTTAAAATGGTGATTGGTTTGTTTGTATCCCATGTTGAATTTTGAGACATATTTAATGGGCACTTGTTAACAGCAATGTTTTACGCTGATGAAGCCTGGCAGTGTACCAGGTGAAACGTTAGTCATTTTGTATTAGCCACCGTATTTATTTGTTTGCACGTCTGCCTTTATTTAAACGTAATGATTTAAATATTCAGCAGCGTTTGTGTTGTTCTCATTGCTGTGGGTGCTTATTCTCCTCGTTTACTACATATGACTGATTTTTGAATTAGAACATCACATGTTTCCTGGTGCTCCTAGTCTCTGTGTTTTTATACTTGAGGTATTGCAGATTTCATTTCCAGCTTCTCACTCAGAGGCAAGATGTTGAAAACTGACATTCTAGATTAGATCCTTTACTTGTTCTACCCTCAGTCACCAGCTTTCCCATCAGACAAGGTTAGAGGAAACTCCCTAAGAAACCGATAGAGCCAGCCCGGTGGCGCAGAGGGCTGAGCCGCTGGTGCCTTACCTCATACCTATGCCCGACACCAGGTTGGGAGCGACCTCGGGTGCCTGTGTGGTGGTGGGGGCAGGGAGGAGCAGGATCAAGCAAGCCGGTAGGCAGCTCTCCTCTCCCAGGGGTGGGTTCTCGACACCTCCCCCAGTAGTTCTCCTCCCACCAGGTGGAGGTCTGATGGGTAGCGTAGGCGGGAAGGGGCGGCAGTGCTATGGGTGGGAGGAAGGGGCTGAGCTGGCGCAACAGTGTGCATGCGTGACTCCACACGCACGGCTGTGAGCTGGGGCCTCAGACAGCAAGGAAAAACTGGGAGTAAAATCCTGTGTGTCCCCGTCACCAGTAGGAGAGAGGTGGTGACGGGAGCCAAACAGCTATACTGTATATATATATATGAAACAGGTACAGCCTCATCGGCACATGTGACCCCCAAATTGAAGGGACTCAACATTTTTGGCAGAGGATTTCTCGTTGACTCTCCTGCCAGTTGTGCCTTCCCCATAGAACACCTTATCTATCCACTTTGAACCAAATCTGGGTGCTGGGCTTCCTCTACTTCTGTGTGGCTCTGATTTAGACAGAATATCCATTTTTAAAGTTCATTTTTATTTCTTGGTAGCTGTTACATTTATTTGAAGTATTGCAGAGTCTTACCTTCTACCAGGAAGACATACACAGCCAAGTGGAAACGCTTTTCTATCTGATGTTCCAAAACCTCTACGGACCCCTTCAAGTGTTTCCCTATAAAGGCTTTGGAATACCTACTGAACTTTTCTGATGCTGGCCTGCAGTAATGTATGGCTAGGGTCCATCTGTGCCCTATATCAGAATACCACAAACCTGTGCACCTTCTCTTTGGCACAATTGCCACTCTTCAAAAGGTTCCTCGGGTATCTTGCACACAAGGCCCCCATCAGGAAGATGGTAACTCCATGGGACCTCAGTCTTATGCTGAACACGCTCACTTGCAAGCCCTTCGAGCCTTATGCAACTTGTGACATGAAGTATTTGACTTGGAAAGCAGCGTTTCTGGTGGCTATCACCTCTGCTTGCAGACTGTCTGAAATCCATGCATTGGTCACAGATTCTCCATATATTATTTTCCCCTAAAGACAAGGTATTGCTCCATATACACGCTACATTTCTGCCTAAAGTGGTGTCGAAGATCCATCTGAATCATTCTCTAATTTTGCTTACCTACTTTGTCAAGTTTCAGAGTGAGGGAGGAAAAACTGTTCACTCCCAGTATGTATAAAGTTCCCTCCCGGGCCTGTTGCACTCCTGTGCTGTGGCAGGGTAGTCACAGTAACACTAGGATGAGTGCTCCACAATACATCATCAAGTGACCAGCATAGCCAGCCCTGTACATCCAGCCTCTGGCTGTTTCGCACCGATGAATGCTTTTCTGCTGATTAACAGATTCCACAGTCCCCCCCAACCCCGGACTTAGAGCCTTTCCAGGGCCACTGCCAGACTTGAAACCTGTCACCATAGCCAGACCTAGTCTAACCCAGTGACAGCATTGGAACTAATGAAAAAGAAACTATGGTAAGTCTGATTTAATTTGTAATTTTGTCTTTGCAGTACTAACCATTACACTATCAGCTTTCATTTGTACAAACTATAGATTTGTGTGTAGTACATGATTGACCATTAGTTGTTTTGTGCCAGCTCTTTTTTCTAGTGCAAGTTTTTATTTTGAAAGTGGTTTACAGATAAGACTGGTCTTGAGGTGTGTTATGCAAACCTACCTTTCCCCTGCAGTAAGTGTTTTGAAAGAATTAGTCATTGTGCTTTCTTGCCTCACTATCAGTTAACAGCTCTGTGCTATCATTTGTGCTGGACTGAACTCAACTCTTGCTGTGTTTCTTTGTTTTAGTTCTTTATTGAGAAGAAGACACGCTCCGGAACAGAAGAGCACTGATTTGAAATTCTGGCCGTTTTTTCTTGAAAACTGCCACTATGTTTTCTTGTACTTACTCAATGGAAAGTGACACTTCAGCGACTCTGGAAACATGCTACTTCAGGATCTTCAGTTTGACAGTCTCAGGGAATGCAGAGAGAGCTCTTTCCAAAGCCAGTCTTTAATGGCAGGAACTTTTTAGACTGATAATTCAGCTAGTCGGGTTCCCCGAAACTATTCAGCTGCCCTGTTGGCAATTCCAAGTTAGGTTTCCTTCTCATTAAAAGTTGAACAGCAAATAAATAGATGTGTGCTAAATCCTGGGTCTTTTTCATCCCATTCACATGGTGCTAATTCCAGCGGGAAGCCCCGCATTGGTACAAGAGAGAGGTCTGCACTCAGCCTTTCTCCCCCCATCCCAGGGTGTGTATGCAGGTCATTACTTTTCACAAAGACTTCTTGGGTATGCATGTGCATATCACTTCACTCAAATGTAAAATCTTGTGCCCTCTATCAGTCATTCTTTTATGGAAAAAAACAAGGAATGTCTTGCTGAAGGCTGCTGTCTGCAACCCAATTTGTAATAAACTATTAAAATATTTTGAATACTTCTGTTTAGCATCTACATTTGGAGGAAAGGAGAATAAAAGATATTTAATTTTCATCGCATTTTAAGTTTGGAAAAATACATGGATCCCTATGTACTAGGTTCAGTTAATCTATAGCAGGTTAATAAGAATCTCTAACTGGCCTGACTTCTGTTAACACCCCAGAGAGCAGTCAGTAGTTGTGCTTGCTACAGACAAGGTGTTCCTCGCCATCTTTGCAGAGACCCTTCTTTATTTGATGATGATGAGTCTGACAGCTTGTAGGCTTAAGTGTACTGTTTGTGCTGGGCTGTAGATTAGTGTGTTAAAAAATGAAAACAGCAACAAAGGAGCACTAATACCCAGGCAAAAAAAAATAAGAAACGTAAATCTGTTTATTCTCCAAGCTAGAATTCAATTTGTCCCAAACAACAAAAGCTTGATCATTAATATTCTGTGTCTCTCCATGAACACACAAGCAGACAATCTAGAGTCTAACAGTTCTGTTCCTTCCTTGTGATCATCAGCATGGTTTAACAGCTCACTGTTCTTAGCAATATTTTTATCTGGAAATAGGCATACTGTATGAAGAAGCATTGGCTTTCAGCACTTGAGAAAGAGCACATGTGGAGTTTGAAGAAAGTGCTTGAAGCAGCTGTGAAGGTCAGCATCCCTGTAAGCAATAAGGGGGATAAAAAGGCCCAGGAAGTGTGCCTATCCCCTACCCCAGCTCAGCTTAACAGGGACCTAAGGCAATTGATACTATGCCAAAAAAAACAAGCATTTGTCAGTGCCGAATGTTCGCTGCTTGCATTGCTGTTGTACCAGGTCCTGCTTGTACACATTATTACTGTAATTTACCAAAGATAGACCGGATGAGGCGCAGTATGTCATTTTCAGTGATATCCTGCTTTTACACGTTTTTTAGATTGTAATTACCCAGGATAGGCCAGGCTGAGAGGCAGTATATAAATTTCATTGGGTTCCCATATTTTGACCCTAAATTTCCAACATAGTTTTTCTTTGACCTGGCATTATAATCAAGACAGGTGGAATTTTTTTTTTAATCCCAATTTCACAGTGCAACTGCGAAAACATGTTTCAGAGGCGATTTGAAAAATGACACTTTTCACAGAGTTAATTCTAGAAATGAAATTCGATGGGTCAGTCGAATCACTGACCTCTAAAAAGGCGGGCCATTTACAAAAAAAAAATGTGGGCCATCCAAGTGAATTAATAACATTTTTAAACAATTATTGTGTGTTTTAGTGATCTTTTTTCTATCTAACAGTTTCATTTTTTTAGGCTGTATTTTAGTCTGTCAAGTCACTAAGTGTTTAGTGATTTTATTAAGGCTTACTATCTACTCAGAAATAATACACGTGGTTTTATTGTACAGAAAAAAACAAAAACATGTTTATATTTGAAGCAGGCTAAACTCTGTGACTTAGTGGGCAGACTAAAAACTGTGACACAGGCTAGCTCTCTATGCAGCTTTTAGCCACACACAAAAAAAGCTCCTGCCTGTCTAGGTACTAAGAAAAAACATAGCTGTCAGTCATTCCTCCCTTCACTCCAACACCTGTGAAGCATCGATCACACAGCCCACTTAAGATGTGTAACATACTTTACTTACTCTGGTGCAGATGTCCTCCAGATCTGGTCTGGAGCCACAAAATTGGTTCCTCTACTCCATGCATGCAGCCCACCTTACAGATTGCACTCCCGTCTCCCACACAGCACAGACATGCAGTCACAGGTCATAAATATGCACTCCTGACCAAAGCAGCCTAGCACGCAGCCCTCCTTACTCACCAACCCTGAGCTAACTCCATCTCATCACTTCCTGCAGTCCTCTCACTGAAGAGGGGGGAAAAAACTTATTTTAACTAAGCCCGCCTCCACAACTGCAGTTAAGATTATTCTACTGTTTCAGTGCTAGCAGGCGCACGTGGTGTCCCATGGCAACAGCAAACACTGGGACAAATGAAGTTCACAGAGCGTCAATGGTGCAGTCCTGCAGCCTGAAATGATCACTGCTTGTCATGTTCATGATGTTGGATAACGCAAGGGATATGTTGAACATTAGGGGGCCAAAATCTGCAAAAATAAAGTTAGGAGTAAACATTGGAACAATTCAGCCTTTCTTCATAACATAATTTTTTTCACATTTTGACCCCAAAACTTCAACAGTCTTTTTATGACCCCTCCTTCTGAACATGACTGAGGAATCATGGGGTGGTGGTAGATGTCAAAATGAATAACACTGAAAACTGCAGAAGAACTGCAGCAAGAGCAAACAGGATATTGAGCTGCATTAGCCAGGGGGATTACGTCCAGGAGGAGGGAGGTGATCCTCCCGTTGTATAATGCCTTGGTCAGACCACATCTCGAGTACTGTGTGCAGTTCTGGAGACCTCCCCTCAAGAAAGACATAGCACTGTTGGAGAGGGTATAGAGGAGGGCAACCAGGATCATTCAGGGCATGGAAGTGAGGCCCTGTGAGGAAAGGCTGGAAGAACTGGGTCTGTACTCACTGGAGGAGAGAAGAGATAGAGGGGACATGAGAGGGGGTCTTCAAATATGTAAAAGGAATAAACAGGGGCAGAGCCAAAGAGATGTTCAGACTAAAGAAGGGGAGAACAACCAGGGGGCATGAGTGGAAGCTGGAAGGGGGAAATTACAGGGGAGAACGCATGAGGCATTACTTCACTGAGAGGAGGGTGGGTGGAGCCATGGAATGCACTGCCTGGGAATCTAGTGGAGAGGGCACAGTGGAGAGGCGGTTCAAGAGGGTGGGGCGGGTACAGGAAAACTGAAGCCGGTGACCCTCTCTGGGGCTTGGGGGGGGGTGAAGAAGCGAGCACCCATTAGGAGACTGGCTACTGAGCAGACACGACAGACTGTCAGGCCTATTCTGCTGGCTTTTAGTATGTTAGTAAAAACAATAAAGTGGTGCTCAAAGGACAACACGGCTAATGGCATCAAGTATACTCAAAATGTTATTACAATTCACGGTGCATGAGAAAGCAGGGAGAGAAAGAAAAGCTACACCCCAGCGCTTTGCCTCTATCCCACATTGCCTTATGGGATAGAGGTGAAGTGCTGGGGTGTAGCTTTTCTCTCTCCCTGCTTTATTCATGCATCATGGATCCAAAGTTTTGAGCATATTTAATACTGTTAGCCATGTTTTCCTCTGAGTGGTGCTTTATTGTTTTTGTTCATGTAATGTTTCAGCTGGCAGCACACTGGGTAAAGTGAGCATGGCAGCCTCTTTTTTTGTAATTTACAAAATACTGACTGAAACATCATTTTGCACCACAAGTATGAAAACACATTTTGACCAGGATTTGAAAAACATCTGTCATGTTCGTGAGGTGGCGTATTTGAAAAATGACACCTATCACATTCATGAGGTGGTGTGAAAGAATGGCTCTGTTGAAAATCTGGGGGTCAAAATATTGAAAATTACCAAAGTTAGGAGCAGTTATGAGCGAGCATTGAAAAATTTCAATGTACCTTCATAACTTTGTTGATTTTTAATATTATGACCCCAAATTTTCAAAATAGTCTTCTTATGACCCCACTTGATGAACCCAGTAGGTGACAATTTAAAATCCCATCCAAAAGGTGATTTTGTGGAACGACTGCAAAATCACCTTTCAGGCCAAATTTGAAAGATGTCACCTACCTTATTTATGAGATGGGGTCCCAAAAAGACCATGTTGAAAATTTGTGGGAAAAATGTTAAGAAATGAACAAGTTAAGAGTGCAACTTAAAATGCACGAAATACACTGACACACTTACCTGATTTTCTCAGTTCCCAGTCCAGTGTTGAAGGAAGGGGAAATTGTTTAACCAGGAAAGGCACACTGAGCCAGAACTTGTTTCCGGGTGTGACCTGGGAGCACAAGGAAGTTAAGTAACTTGCTTAGGGTCACACAGTATGCAAGTGGGGGCTGATGAGATTCAAACCCAGGTCTCCAGGTTTGCAGCTCAGTGCCCTTAATCACTACTCTATACTGCCTCCCAAAGAGGCAGAGTGAAGACATAACACGAGTCCAGAGAGGATTACAGTGTTGGATCCCTGGTACTGTAGGTAAGTAAGGGGTAGGGAAGTTTGGGGTGGTGGTGGGTAATGGGGAAAACAGCAGCAACAGACATCGATGGACCATTTTTTTTTTACAGGGTATAAAAATTTTTAAAAAAAGACTGTGCAATGGTTTTCTTTTTTCAGGTACCGACTCTGGGGATTGGGCACCCCAGTGTGGGTTCAACATTTACAAGACAAGGAAAGTGACAGGGAGGTGGGATGGAGTTGCTTTCATGGAGAAGGGCATGAGAAGCAACAGGGAGGTGGGAGGGATACTCAGCAGTGGGAGGGAGCTGATTTCATGGACTGGACACGGGAAGTGGGAGGGATACTCGCAGTGGGAGAGAGTTATTTTCATGGACCGGGTCACGGGAAGAATCTGGAGGTGGAAGGGATACTTGGCAGTGTGAGGGAGCTGTTTTCACAGACCAGGACAGAGGAAATGATGAGGTGGGAGTGAGGTATGGCAGTGGGAGGTTGCATTGAGGTTGGTGGGGGGATGAGGAGCAGGCTGATCAAGACATGATCGGCTCTTTGTTGGGCAGCATCATGCAGATCAAAGCAAGTAGCCACCCTGTGATTCAGGTGGCTCTTTTCTTTGAGTTTCACAAAGTTTCTACCCAGTAAACACAAAAGAGTGTTATGATCAGCCTGGCTAATGATCTGTCTGATACTGTCGAGCACATTGCAGACTGCCTTGCACTGGGTCAGCACTGATGACACACCTCTTAAATCCACTATCATAGCAATATGTTCCCTTTGCACAACTGTGAACGTAAAAACGTTTCTATAACTGCTGGAAAGTGACAGGTCATTTCTAGGCAAAAGAGGTGTACACAGCACTGAGGAACTTCAAGAATAGAATTGAGGAACTCATAAAGGGACTGGAAACCATGATGACAGTAGGAGTTGCAGATAACGCCAAAACCTTCCAGCATGTAAATGGGAAAAGCAATGTAAAGGAGGAGATTGGGTACCTGAAAACAATATCTTTCATGAGCCTATCTATACTCGTTTCCAAAAGATCATTTCCAGGTGTGTCCTGGGAGCACAGGGTGGTTAAGTGACTTGCTCAGGGTCATGCAATATGCAAGTGGAGCCTGAAATCAAACCCAGGTCTTCTGGATGCACCAAGCTCATTCACAGCTCTGTACTCTAACCTCTAAACTATACAGCCAGCCAGTGTGATCCCCATCTTCAATAAGGGCACAACGTCTGATCTTGGCAACTTTAGGCCAGTCAGCATGACATCAATGCTGAACAAGCTCCTGAAATCTATTATGAACAGAATAATGGATCACTTTATCGAAGCCCTTCTTAGCATGGCTTTATATGGGCAGATCACTTTCTTTGAAGGAATGACCAGGAAAGTGAGCCAGAGCAGGGCCATAGACATAATCTGTCTGGACTATGGCAAAGATTTGACACTAGCACATGATAAACTTCGGGTCAAAGTACACCAATATGGTATGCATGAGGCTCACACAAGGTGGACTGCTAACTGGTTGGGAGGCAGGAAGCAGAGAGTTTGGGTTTAAGGGCATTACTCTGAGTGCAGAGGAGTACTCAGCATTTGCCTCTCAGTGCTTGGTGCTGAGACGCATGCTTTCCAACCTTGGAAGCTGGAGTCTCAGCAGGATGCTTGTGCTTGCTGATGATACTAAGCTGGCCAGGCTTTTTTGGACTCTGGAGGTTCGAGACTGAGCGGAACAAGCATGGGTACTGGCTGAACTACTGAAGTCTTAGATTCAGTGTAGCCAAAATGCAAGGTGCCACACTTCCAGAGGAGAAACAGAGGCACAGCCTACAAACTGTGGGGCTTCTCTTGCTCAGTGGAGGAAGACAAGGACTTAGGACTTATAACAGGTAAGGGGCTAAAGCATGACAACCAGTGCATGGCTGCTGTCAAGAATGCTGGGGTGCATTAAAAGAAGGTGACGGGGTGCGCTATGGAGCCCAAGCAAGATGGCCACTCTAGATTAAAGCTCTACATAAAGGTGACCGAACAGAGCTTATTATTTATTTATTTAAATCTCGGATTACAAATACCTTTGAGCTTGGGGCAGCTCATTTACAAAGGTTCCACGTCAAAGGAAAGAGTTACAATAAGGTAGGGAGGTTTAGACAACATTCATGGTATCATCGGAGCACAGCAAGTCAACTGATAAATAAGTGGGAACAGTGCTACACACTCAAGATTACAAGCAAGCATAGAAAACCATAAGGTACATTTGAAGCAACATTGCTAATCAGGTGGGGTGAGAGTAAAGAAGGGGTAGGAGAGATGAGAGGGCAGAGTCCAGAGAAGGAAAAGAAAATATGGCAGCCAGAGGCCTTGTTGTAAGGTGAGAGGAAGGGGAGGCTAAGATGGGAGATGGGGAAAAGGAGGGCAGATGAAGGGGAAGAAGACAAGGGAGAGTGGGGACCAAAGGGCCTGGACAGGTCCAGGAAGAGGGGGTCAGTGGGATAAGAGCAGGGGGGGGTGAGGTAAGGGAGGAGGAGGTGGCGAGGGAAAGGGGAAACTGTTCTGTCAGGAGAGGTAAATGAAACAGGAAGCCAAGAAAGAGCCTCAGAGTGAAAAAAGTGGTATAAGGGTATCTGCAGAAGTGGGAAACTAGGTGTAACAATCACGAGTACTTTCGGTTAGAAGATGCTGATGAAGCATAAGTTTATATTGGGACAGACTAGAAAGACTGCCCAGTAGGTTGCTTAGATTATTATACCACAGGGGGGCTCTGAATTGAAAGGATCACTGGTATTAAGCAGCCCGACAGTGGGGTACTAGAAGGAGGTCAGAAACTGTGGTACGTGTGTTGGGTCTTAGGGGATTTGTTTAGCAGGCAACCAATGCTTGGGGGTGGTAAACCAAGTAGACCTTTTCTGGACAGGAGGCAGGTTTGATATTTGATCCTGTTACTTAGTTGGAGCCAGCCACATTGAGCATATAACTCACAGGTATGAGTGAGGCGCACAGCACCCATAACTAACCTACAGGCTTTGTTCAGGGCCACCGTGAGTCGTTTAAGAGATGTGGAGGTTGCAGCACAGTATATGATTAGACCATAATCAATGATCGAGAGGACCAAGCTGTGAACTGCAACCTTCAGGGCTTCTTGGGTAAGAGTTCGTCTGTGTTTGAAGAGGAGCCCAATTCTGGTATTAACATCTCTGGCAACATTTTCAATGTGAGGCACAAAGGTAAGGTGACTATCCAGGGTTAGACCTAGGTATTTGAAAAGCTGAGTTTGTTCAAGCGCGTCTCCGTGGTTGTTGGTGATAGTGAGTTGATGGGCCTTAAATTTTAAAATGGTTAAAATTGCTGGCCCAGTGGCACTGAGGGTTGAGGCGCTGGATGCCACCCCTCACGCTATGCCGGTGACCCGGGTTCGGGAACGGACTCTGGTCAGCTGGGGGAGGGAGGATGGAGCATCCCAACAGATGCTCTCCTCCCTCGGGGTGGGATGCCAGGGGTGCTGTGGGCGGCGTGACATCCTGAGAGAGTGGGTGGGCTTAGGAATTCTCAGGGGGCTCGGCTTCATCTACTGGAGTCAGGGAGGAGGACACCATCAGGCATTTGAGTGGAGCGTGCATCAGCACATTGACTCTCTGGACTTACGTCCTACTCACCGGTGTCTCAGGGGGTGGGGTTAAGGGAGGGACGAACACAACTCAGAGGAAAAAGACCTCCAGTCGCCTAGATGAAGTCTTCCGGAGCCAGTCTCGTCCACCCGCCAACCAGGGCAGACCTCACTGTGCAGCTCAAGTTCAAGTTTATTGCAGGAAACACTCCGTTGAGCAAGCTCATTCACAAGGAGGTCCTGAGGCACATACACATACAGTTCGCAATTACATAGACAGGGGACAGAGGGAGGTAAGCAGGGGATCTCTCCTCGCCCCGCCTTGGGGGGTAATCCAGGTGATCAAGGGCCCTGATGGCAGTGTGGCACTCTAGGGGCAAAACCAGTTAGTCGGTAAGGGTCGGGAGGGTGTCATTCCATGAGGACAGAAGGAGTGGTGGTTGGAAGGGACAGTAGGAGTGGAAAAATAAGTTAAAAAAAAAAAAAAGGTTAAAATTAACATGGTTGCTTCAGATGACTTGCAGCACCAAACTTACTCCATGAGATTTCTAAAACTCTGGACTTTATAGTGGAGAAACCTCAGAAAGAACAACTGCAACAGGAGGGAGCAAAAAGTAAATCTGCTTCCTCAGTTCTGAGAATACAACTGGCCCCAGGCTGAGCCACGGCATTCGAGGAGGAACCAACAGAGTGGATGCTGCAAACCCTGGGGGTCAAAATCAGTAGTCATATCCATGGTGGCTGGTTTGATGGACAAGTTTGATGCCCTAACAAACTGGGTTGATGTTTTGGAAACTCCTATGGATGGCTTGAAAACGGAGATGCAGGAAGCCACTAAGAATTCAGAGTCAGCAACGGCTACAATGATTAAAGAAAATACACACTTGCACACTCAATGGGTACTTGATAGAAACACCTGAAAATCAAGCCAGGTCAGCAAACTTGAGAATAATCAAAATACCCGGAGTGTGAAGGGAACTACTTACTTCTGTTTTTACAGGAATGGTTTGAACAGCAATCCGGGGACAAAGCTGCAGACAGGCCAATGAATTTTCAGAAGGCCTCTCGCATTATGCCCAGAGGAAGACCGGAGAATCCAAAAGCCCCAAGGTCCATTGTTGAAGTCACTTATGGCATTGGGACTACAGACTTGGTCTTGGCAGTCTCCCATCACAAAAATGGTGCTGTTACAAGATGTACAGAAAGTAAGAATTTATCCTGACATTGGTTTTGCAACAAGGAAAAAGGAAACAAAGTTTGACAGTGTCCATGCAATGCTATGGGAAGATGACAGCACATGGCATGACAATCCCGGCACCGCTTAAGAATTGTTCACTGAGACAAGATTTACCTCTACCAATCCAGCAGATACTATGAAATGGGCGAGGAAACATACTGGCAGCTGAGAGGTGAGTGTTACTATTTAGAATCCAAGGAGGATGACACCTGAGGCAGTTTGGAACTTGTTATAACATAAACATTCTTTTCTATGCTGGTGCCTTAAGTAGGACCTGCACCGCTCTTGTTGCATGAGACCTTCCTACACAGGAAACACTATTCTGAGTGAGGTACCACCTTCATTATTATCTTTGCTCACTGTTAAGAAATTGTTAGTAAAACACTTCTTTTTACTCCCCAACAGTTTGGGGGTGCTATATCATACATTGTTACTGCTGAAAGTTGTTCTGCAGTTCAGTACATATTAATTAGTATGTTTGGAAACTTGCCATAATTGCTACTTTGTTATGCTTTTATTCTTAACCAATTAAAAACTGTGTACTAGTTTAAATCTGACAAGGAAGATCTCATATCAGTGACCTACAAAATAGGTATAGCATGGCTGTTTACTTTATACCTCTTTAGGGAGGTAAAGACTTTGGGACATATGGACTACACAAGTGCCGTTTCTGAGGGCGTGGATATAGTTCACCTATCCACACTTTGGCAGTTCCACTGGAACACGGATATGTGACAGATCCCTTTAAGATGAGCTCCTCCCACCACCCCAGCATCTGGCTCTGCCCCATGACGTCAGATCTGTCTTTCCACTGGAAAGGATGTCTCCCTTCACAGCTCGGCAACGTTTGAGGATTAATAATAATAATAAATTTTATTTGATATAGCGCCTTTTACGCTGCTCTTTACCTTGTAGCGCTTTGGCAAAATCTTCTTTAAAGTTCTAATTTCTTCCATTTTTCACATTTCTATTGCTCCTTCATTTTGACTCTGCCTGGCGTCGGTTATGGGATTGGGAGTGATGAAGGTCTTCCTGCTCCCTTGACTCCCCCAACCACTCAACTCCAGTTGAGCTTCCCTCAGTTGAAGGTTTGGTCAGAAGCTCCTTTGTGGCCCCATCAGGCTTGTCGATACCGTGGTTGGGAAGGTTGTCAAGATTTTTCACAAGCTGGTCCACTAGTTGTCGGAAATTGATGAGGAGTCAATCTCCTAGACTCCAGTTCTCCTGGTTCTCACCCAAGAGGATGTGGTCCATTCGGTATCCCTGACCGCTTCCACTTGGGATCAGCCTCCACTGGTGGTTGTGCCTCTGAAGCTGATGCTGTCCAGTGTGGCTTGGCATGTGATATACCACGACCCCCTAGAGAGTTCCCCTCACCGTTGACTCTCGGGTTGAGGTAAAAATGGAAGCACCATTTGCATTCTCGAGCTTGCTCAACTGGGAGGAGTCACTGTCAATGCTCCTTGACCTTCTTGAGTGAGGAGAAGCACCACCACAGCATGCGGACGCGCTACAAGGAGCTCCTCTAGCAGCAGTAGACCATCATGGGGAGGACTCTACCCCTGGCCTTTTGGTCACCTAGCAGCTGCCAGTGATGCCCTCACTGATCCATCCTCAACAGATGTCTCCAGCATCTACCTCTTTCACCCTTGTGGATGGAGCTGCCTCCACGACATCTCTTGGTGGGAGCCTTGACTAAGGACTTCTGTGCTGCAGCCATCTTGGCAGGCTGGTAGTGGAGAACACCCAGTCGGATAACTAGGGTGGTCCATGGCCGCAACCGGTCAAGGGCCATTTTTGCGGAGTCCTTGGACAACTCAGATGAGCTGTCCATGTTGTCCTCGAAGACTTAATACTTTCAAATTGGCTTTGCTTGAGGAACCGTCAACTGACCGTGGGCTGGTGGTGTTCAGGGTTCTCCACCTTATGTCAAAGACCATGAATGTGCCCCTGGAACCAGGGTAAGTATCCCTTTAATGATATACTGGACAAGAACGATTCCATGGGGGTTGCCTTTCCCAAGGCTGAGTCCATTCTGGAAACAACCCTGGAGTTTTGGCAGCATCCAGCATCCTGCCCGGCACCCTGTATCTGCATGGTCTGCAAGTACTTGGTCCTTACAGAGTCCCTTTCCGGGATTCTTAGACCACCCCTCGGCCAACGGGTTGATCTCAGGCTCAGCCTTCTGGAAGTTCAGGGGCCAAGGGGGTGTGGTCAACCCCCCCCCCACAAAGAGTTGAAGAAGCTTGACTATGTGGCTAAGAAGGTCTGTGCCACTTCCTCCTGGGTCGTCTTCAGGCCAGTTATGCTCTCCTGATGGCCAACTTTGTTCACTTTCTACTGGGAGTGCTGGATGAAATCCTCCCTCACTTCCTTGCTGACAAGCAGTTGCCAGTGAAGTTGATCAAGGATCAGGGTCAAGTGCTGG
The DNA here is from genome assembly GCA_016271365.2 of Neoceratodus forsteri. NCBI lineage: Eukaryota > Metazoa > Chordata > Ceratodontiformes > Ceratodontidae > Neoceratodus > Neoceratodus forsteri. The sequence goes on from CM028131.1 coordinate 1,340,296,771, forward strand.
CTAAACACCAGCTCCAGACAGCTTTAGATATGGGCAGCTCCTCTGCCACTGCTGTGGCAGTAGCTGTCGTGATGCACCGCTGGGCCTGGCTGAGGCTTTTCACCTTTTCGGCAGATACTCAGCACAAGCTGGCCAATGTCCCCTTTTTGGCCCTGGGGCAGAAGGATATTTCAGCAGGATCGAGAAGTTCAGTGCACCCTGGATTCTGCATCTTCATCTGAGAAGGACCCTAAGCTCAGAAGTCTTAAGTTTGGTAGCGAGCTTGAGAGTCAGAAGGCCGGCTGAGGGGAGGAGGATCAAGCAGCCAATGGACTGCTCTCCACTGGGGGGTTGGGGGACATGGATCCTGGCGCTCACCTGACACCAGGTATACAGCAGGGGTTGGGCACACTGGGCTGTCAGGACAACAAGATGAATCTGGTCTCCTGTAGGCCCTGCATATGGCTATCCAGCTGCCACCCAAACTAACTGGATCCTGTATTCGATGGGGTTTAAGGGACCCCGGGGGTTAACCCTTGGGGAAAAAGCCAGGCAAAGTTAAGTCCTGGAGGATGCCACAGCAACAGGAAGATGGGGACTGGTCAGTGCAGGGGGGGGAAAAAGACAAAAAAGAAGCCTAAGAAAAAGCAGGGGCAATAACAGGCCTGGCACCTGAAGCCCAAGTTCAGCAACCAGGGGGCGAGGGCAAGAAGTAGGCAAGTTGTTCCCCTCTATTTGATGGTTAGTGCCCTCCAAAGCTGCCCAGTGATGGGTCAGGGGGATATCATCCTGCCTGTCCAGTCTCTAACTCTGTCCCCAATAGGGGGTCGGCTACATCACTTTTGGCCACATTGGTTCGTCATTACTATGAACATGTGGGTACTAGAAGTGGTAGGCAGAGGGCAGCCTCTCGACTTAGAGGCCCCCCCAATCTTACCAACTCCCCATGCTTCTCGGGAGGCTGTCCACCCTAAGGGAAGTCAATGCTGAGCTACTTGCAAAGCGAGCCATAGCTTGTGTCCCACACACCTTGACGAGTCAGGGGTGCATGTCCAGATACTTCCTGGTCCTGAAACCGGGGAGGAGGCGGGAGGTGCCCTATACTGAAGCTGCACGACTTGAACCAGTTCACACAGAAGTGCAAGTTCTGGATGGTCACTCAGCCAGATTATACCATCCCTGGAGCAGGGCATGTGGTTCTGCTCCCTGGATCTCCAGGACACATTCTTCCACATTCCAGTCTGTCCTTCCCAACAGCAGTACCCCTAGCTCTGTGTAGAATGTTCTGTATCAGTTTCAGGTCATGTCTTTCAGCCTCTCATCTGCACCCAGGGTCTTCACCAAGTGCATGGCAGTGGTGTCAGCCTTCCTGAAGTGCAAGGGCATCAGGGTGTATCCCCTGCCTAGAGGACTGGCTGATTGGCGGTCCATCCAAGGCAGCCATGGAGCAGTCCAGGGATATGGCCCTCCAGACCTGCAAGGACTTGGGTCTGCTAGTTAACCCAAACAAGTCCAGATACCCTTGCAGGTTAGAAAGTTCATCAGGGCAGAATTAGACTCCCTGTGGGCCAAGGCCTGTCTACTTGTGGACCGGGCTCAGGACCTCACCTTCTTTGCCTGATCATTTCATGTTGGGCACTTGCACCCTGCCTGGGCTTTCGTGCAGCTGCGGGGTACATGGCATCCACCACCAGTGTGGGGCACCACAGATGCACCACCTGCAGTGGGAGCTGGGCCGCTAGTGGTCGCAGTGCCTAGGTCACCTGGACCAGCCTGGTGACCCAGCTGATGTGGGATGCCAGCCATTGCTAGTTGGTCCCTCAACTTCTGCAGGAAGGAATCACATTTCTCTGCCAAAGCCTACCATCATGGTCATGACGGATGTGTCTCTAGTGGGATGGGAAACACACCTAGGAGATCACAGGACCCATGGGATCTGGTCTCCCAAGGGAGTCCTGTTACTCCATGCAGTGAAGCCGGTTCTCACAGAATTCGTTCCTCTTAAGGGTCAGGTCATGCAGGTCCAGGCAGACTATACCACAGCCATGTTTTAGTTGAATTGACAGCATGGAACCATTCCGTTACTCAGTGTCGGGAGGCCCTCCACACCTGGACCCTTGTGCGTAGCCTGGATACAGATGATCTGGAGATTCATGTCGCAAGAATAAACAGACAGCTGACAGATGCTGTCAGCGAGGTGGGAGAGACATCACATGAATAGTCCCTGCATTAAGAGGTAGTAAGTCACCTACTCTCCCAGTGGGACACCCCTCTGGTGGATGTTTGCATCCTGGGAGAACAGAAAACTGAGGCTGTTTAGTAGCCCCCACGGACACTGTTAGGGGATGCTTTCACAAGGCCCTGGACCTGGTATTTCTCCTGGGGATGGAGATCACCGACATGGTGGTGGATCCTGTCAGATGGTCTTACCATCATGCCCTGAGATTCAGTTTTGCGACTCCCCTTATCAGGCCTGCCCCAAAGGAAATGGTTCAGTACTGCCCTTTAAGAGGAGTTACCTCAGAAGGCCTAATGGTAGTGCTGGACCTTTTGGGGATCCTGACTGACAGTGGGGGAGCCAGGCTCCCTTGTTCTTGCCTGTAATAAGGCAGTAGAAGGAGCCTTGGATATCATCGCTCCGGTTTGTGTCCTTCACCCTGGGGCCCCATGGTATGGGCCTGGTACTGACTGGGATAGTGAGGAGTTCTCTGGAGAGAGGGATCTTCCCAGACCCTCTAAAAGAGGCGGTTGTTTGACCCCGCTTGAAAAAAACCTCCTTACACCCTGACTCCCTGGCCAACTACAGACCAGTCTTGTACTTGCCTTGTATTGGTAAAGTTATTGAGAATGTGGTCGCCCTGCAGCTGGAGAATCATTTAACAAGCCACGATATCTATGACCCTCTCCAGTCAGGTTTCAGGAAAAGGCACAGCACTGAGCCAGCCCTGGTCAGGGTACTAAATGATCTCCTGATGGCCAGAGATCAGAGATCCCGTACCATCCTGGTTCTCCTGGATCTCTCGGCAGCATTTGATACTGTGGACCATGAGGTACTCCTCAAGCACCTGTGGTTCTTCTGTGGACTGGGGGGGCGGTCCTCAGTTGGTTTTGACCATTCCTCGAGGGTAGACCTCAGAGGGTGGTGTCTGGAATTTAGTCCTTGGCTCCCTATGACCTGTCCTGCGGGGTGCCGCAGGGCTCGGTGTTGTCCCCCATGTTGTTCACAGTATACATGCTACCATTGGGAGGCATTATAAGACGGTATTGTCTGAGTTTTCACTGCTATGCAGATGATTCTCAGCTGTACATGTCTTTTGTGCCTGGCCAGGAGAAAGCTACTGTATCAGTGTTTAACAGCTGTCTGGCTGAGATTCAGGACTGGATGAGTACCAGTTGACTGAGGCTAAACCCGGAAAAAACAGAGGTACTGGTTGTGGACCCAGACTGTAGGTCGGCCATGATGTTGGTGGGACAGCCCTCTGGTTTAGAGCTGGAAGGGATACCTCTAACTGTCTCAGACCAGGTGCGTAACCTTGGGGTATTTTTTGACAAGGGCCTGACCTTGAAGGCTCAGGTGTCGGCCACAGTCAAATCTTCCTTTTGCCACCTCAAGAATATAGCTAGGGTGAAACACCTGGTACCAACTGAAGATCTTCCCACTCTGGTCCACGCCTTTATCACCACCTGTCTTGATTACTGTAACGCCCTCTACCTAGGACTACCGGAGGCTGGTATCCGCCACTTGCAGTTAGTGCAGAACGCTATGGCAAGATTGTTAACTGGAGCCCCTAGATCCAGGCACATACCTGTGCTATACAGTGGCAGATAACCTTCAAAGTCGCATTACTGACCTGCAAAGCCCTACACGACCAGGGACCAAAATACCTGCAAGATCTCTTTCTCCCCATTGCCTCTCCCACCCACTTCGATCCTCTGATGAGGGATTGCTGGAGATTCCCAGGGTCTGTCTGAAGACATCTGGAGGGAGAGCTTTTGCTTTTATGGCCCCGACCCTGTGGAATTCTCTACCTCATTGGATACGAGATTGCCTGACTGTAAAGAGTTTTAAAACAGCATTAAAGACCACCCAGTTTGACTGCTTAGTTTCTAGCTCCGAGGTGGCAGTGCGACAATCTATGGAAATCCAGTGCCTTCTTAAATCAGAGTGGAGATCTAGTCAATAGCTCGACAAGAAAAATGAGTCAGCTGGTGAATCTGAGGGCTAGAAGTGCGAAAAAGAACACTGCTAGAGGCAGATCAAGACTGGAACGCAGCCCACGCATTCCCCGGTCCAGGGCCTTGCAGTCAGCAGCCGGCTCTGGTGGGGAAGAAGGAAGAGACCACTTTGCGGGGAAGCTCCCTGGATGGCTGTGCAACGACGCATATATTTAAAATGCTACAAAGGATCGACACGAATGTAAAAGATATTAAGCAGGATCTAAAACATCTGGAGAGGAAAATGGAGGATCTCGAATCAGGCCTGGAGGGGCTCCGAGAAAACTTGATAAGACTCACGAGGGTTGTTACCTACTTGGCCAGGAGGGAAAAAGAACTCACAGCTAGAGCGGAAGACGCGGAATCTAGGGGCTGAAGGAAAACAGTTCGTATCTTTGGCTTTCCTGAAGGGGCTGAGCAGGATAACCCAATGGAATTTGTCAAGACCTGGCTTAGGCATGAACTAGATATTCCAGATTCAGACCCCTTGGAGCTCGAGAGGGTACATCGGACTTAGGCCCCAAACCGAGGATGCCCCCGGTGATCCTGGTTAAGTTGCACAAGCTGCCCAGTGAAAGAAATGGTGTTGCGAAAGGCCTGGAGTAAGAAGGATTTGAACCTAGATGGGAAACGTGTATTTCTTGATCATAACTTTCCTCCTTCCACTATGATAAAGAGGAAACGGGTCCTGGCGGTCATCAAACAATTAAAGGAACAGCAGATTAAAGCCTTCCTGCGACACCCGGCGAAACTACTGGTGCAGTGGCCCACAGGTAGTAAACTGTATGACTCCCTCCTGCAAGATAGCAAACCGTTACAGAAGGCAGGAATCACTCTCCCTGATCTACAACCAGATCTCTCAGAGCAAACGTTGCTGCAACTACGTTGGTCTATGGTGAAGAAGGGATCGGCGAGAGGTGGTACTGTTAGAGGGTCAAGCCCCGATCAACAGCTGTGCGAGGACTTGGTGTATCTTAGTAGAGGACTGTTGTCGACTCAACGAAAGGGAAGCCTGCACTAATGGATCTTGTGGCAGGCCTGTGTTGGTTTTAGCCGTCCCTCCCGGGACACCATTGGGGACAGCTGTAACTGTCGATTCCTGGTGGGTAGGAAGGGTGGGGGCGGCAGTGGCTGTGGTTACTGACTCGATGAAAGTCGCAAGGGAAGGAAAACACTGTGGATATAAGAGCTAATCACTGGAACCCAGGCTCAGTCAAAGCGGCGTCAGACCTCCTAGAGATTAAGTCACGATTGGTCTGAAAATCCCTAAGTCCTGCATAATGGAAATGGCATTGGGGGGGGGGATTGTAGGAGAGGGCCATCGCTATCCCACTCCTCATCCATAGCTCCCATGAAAGATGCGAGTTACTATTATTACTCATCCTCCTCTCTTAGTGAGTAAACAATGAGTATTCAAAGTGTTGGGTAAAGCCCACCGGGGGCGGGAAGCTAGTCAGGGCCCACTAGAAGGCTTTGGGGTGGGGCTCTAGTCGAAGGGATCTGATGGAAAATGTGTTTCTCTGAACTCTGATTCCCCTTTTTTGAATCTGGCCACAACCAACAATAGCACTGGACTTGGTTATCGAGGGTAGCTGGGTTGGTGCTCGGCTCTTCCTTCTGGGCCACGCCCACCTAGCATGCAAGATACGCACTCAAACCGGAAGCCCTCACAGAGGATAGGTTGCCCACCGGAGGTCACCCAGTCCTTCTGGTTTTCTGTTTTTAGACGGAGTGACCCACGGAGGGGGATTTCGCCTTCCCACTGATATTCCACCCCAGGAGACCACCTTTCCGGTCACTTCTGTTTGGGAGTGCGGGGGTGTGGAGCTTAACTGAAGCTCATGCTCCTGGGCGGAGGGAGCTTCTCTCCAATTGAGGCCTTCTTTGGCCTGTGTGTAAATAGTTTTGTGAAAGTTTTTGTTGTAGCAGTTAAGCAGATGTTGGGTTGTTATAAGGGGGAGGAGGGAGGTATAAAAGGGTAAAGGGGACATGGTGGTGATGCTGAAATGTGTGGATCAGGAGCAAAGGGGCCAGTATCTGTGCGCCATCTTCCAGAGGAAAGAAGTTAGAGAAGGGAGCACCCGAGGGAAATCTTTAAAGAAGGGTCAGACCTCCCCAGAAAAGTCCAACCCCAACTCATTATGAGAACCCTAAAACTAGTTTCTTTTAATGTTAAGGGACTAGGATCTCCGGTAAAGCAGCACAACATCCTAAGAGATTTAGTGACAGTCCAGTGTGATATAGATCTGCAGGAGACACACCTCTCCGAAAGGGAACATAAAAAAAACTACGCCGCTTATAGGTCGGAGAGGTCTTTGCCTCATCCCATAAGAAAGCGTCAAAGGCAGGGGTGGCAATCCTGGTGCGGAGGGGCCTAGGCTTCACCCAGTTGGATTTCCTATCGGATGAAGAGGGCAGATGGGGGATTCTGTCAGGTAGAGCGGGAGATAGAGTAATACATATTGTGAATGTCTATGCGCCTACCCCAGCTAATCCAGAATTCTTTAGACATATCTTTGGGGTAATTGCCTCACTCCGGAGGACTCAGATTATTATAGGGGGAGACTGGAATTGTGTAGAAGATGTAAACAGGGATAGATCTTTGGGGAAGGGGGGGACGGGATAATGGGAGGGGGCCGGAGGTTCTCTCGCACCTGTGTGCCGAGGCAGGGTTGGTGGACACATGGAGGGATAGCTATCCATCCAGTAGGGACTTGGTACCTTTTATTCATGCTCGCAGGACTCCTATTCCTGAATAGACAGGTTCTATACCCAGAAGGGATGGTTAGGCTCTATAGTGGATCAGCAGATCTACCCGATATGCTTATCAGACCATGCCAAAATCAGTCTCACGGTGAACCTGGGACCCCTACACAAGCAATCTCTATGGTGCCTAAATGCTGGGCTATTGAGGGGTAAAAAGTTTGTTGCCAAGGTGAAAAAGGTGATAGAAAATTATATTAAGGAAAATTCAGACTCTGTAACAAAGGTGAAGTTCCTCTGGGATGGTTTAAAAGCAGTAGTAAGGGGCAAAATAATCTTATATGCAGCTCAACAGAAGAAGGTAAGGCAACAGAAACAGGAGAAGCTGGAGCAGAGAGTTAAAGAATTAGAGGATACTCACAAAAAAACAAGACAAGCCAATACACTGACCGAGCTGGAATTAGCCAGAGCTCAGTTGCACCAGCTCCTCTTGGTAAAAACTGAAAATGCTCTTAGGTTCACAGCCCAAAAGTACTATATGGGGGGAAATAAAGGGGGCAGGCTATTAGCGTTAAGGTTAAGAAAGCAGGAGGCGGATAGGTACGTTTCCGACTTGCCCTCCGAAGCCTCAGATACCTGGGCCCAAGCTTTGATTTTGGTAATCCCCAAACAAGACAAAGACACCACTTTGTGTGGGAGTTACCGCCCAATTTCATTGCTAAACGTAGACGTCAAGATCCTGTCGAAAATGATAGCCAATAGACTTCAGGGTGTGGTAACCCAGTTGGTCCATCCAGGTTTTATGCCAGGAAGACACCTCCATGACAATGTTAGGAGATTACTCACCATTATGGCCCATTCCCGAGAGAGAGAGAGGGAGGGAGGGAAGGGAGATATCCCACTGGTGATCACCCTCGATGCTGAAAAGCCGTTTGACTGCCTTGAGTGGAGGTATTTAGGAGAGGTTCTTCGAAAACTGGGATTTGTTCTGAAATTTCAGGCTTGGGTGAATGCTCTATACAATAATCCCACAGCCAGGGTCAGGATAAACAGGGTAATGTCCCAACCATTTCAAATCAGAAGAGGTACAAGACAGGGTTGCCCTCTTTCGCCCCTACTATTTGCCCTTAGTATGGAACCGTTGGCCGAGGCATTTCAGTCCCACGGGGGTATCTCAGGTATCGAAGTGGGCGGTGTGGATAACCGCATATCCCTTTATGCAGATGACACCCTATTATATTTAAAGAATCCGGCCTCCTCCTTACCAGCTGCCATGAGCCTCCTGGGGGAATTCGGGGTCATCTCAGGATTCAGAATTAATGAATCCAAATCCAAAATAATAGCACTGGGAGCAGAGGTTCCAGGGCAAGTGAAAACTATCACTAATTTAAAGTGGTGTACTAGCAGCTTCAGATACCTGGGAGTACAGATCCCAAGGAATCTGAGCAAGTTATTCCAAACTAACTACATGGCACTCTTAAATAAGGTGCAAAAAGACTGCGATAGATGGGCGGCTCTACCTCTCTCAATTACGGGAAGGGTGCTGTCAGTCAGAATGAACATTCTCCTGAGGTTGCTCTTTTTATTCGAGGCACTCCCCCTGACCCCACCAAGGAGGTTCTGGCAGGAGTCCCAAAAGGTGGTAAGTAAATTTATCTGGGCAGGGAAGAAGCCTAGGCTTAGCTGGGCTCTTCTGAAGCTGCCTAAGGGGCAGGGAGGGTTGGGGGTCCCAGATTTCAAGTGGTACTACAGGGCGGCCCAGTTGCAACATCTAGTGGCATATATCTCCCCTGGGAAGATGCAAAGCTGGGTTAGAATGGATGTGCAGCTGCTAAGGCCGTTCACGGTCACTTCAATCCTATTTAACAAGATTACCCCTAGGACAATACAGGAATTGAGGAACCCAGGTTTTAAAACCCTGATTGCTTTATGGGTGCAAATCATAAAGGACCTGAAAATACAGCCGTGGGTGTTAAGGCAAGGGAAAATTCTGGAGAGTGTAGATTTCCTGCCTGGGAGAGAGAACCTGCTCTTCAAACGCTGGCAGGGGTTGGGACTTGAAAGGTTTTCACAGTTTTTCAGGGGGGAGACAGTTAAAAGTTTCACCCAATTGCAGCAGGAATTTGGCATTCCCACCTCAGATTTCTATGGTTATTTGCAGATCAGGCACTATATCCAGGCTGTAGAGAAGGGCGCATCAAAGCCGAGGACAACCTGGCCTACTCCACTCCTGGAGTTGCTTCGGGAACTCTTTAGCGGGTCGGCCCCCCAAAATCACTTAATCTCCAAACTATATGCGGCAGGAGTACCGAATGGTCTGGAACCTAGACTGCGAATACAAGCCCGGTGGGAGAAGGGATTGGGGCTGGAAGAGGAGGTACCAAAATGGGAGGTGATATGGAGGATGGCGCACAGAACCACAGCCTCACCCTCTTGGAGGGAGTTCAGATGGCAAATGCTGACAAGATTTTTCAAAATGCCAGTGGTAGTTAAGCACTTTGTCCAAGCTCGTTCAGATAAGTGCTGGAGGGGTTGTGGGCAAGTGGGCTCATACGAACATATTTTCTGGAGTTGCCCTAAAGTTAAAAGTTTTTGGAGCCAGGTGGCTCGGAGTTTGGGGCAAATCTTCCAGATAGATATTCCGGAGCAGGCCTGGTACCTCCTACTGGGGGAACCTCCTCCTGGCCTGAGGGGTCCAAGAGCCCAATACTTGTTCCCAATACTCCTGGCAGCAGCCCAAAAAGCAATTACGAGGTTATGGCTGAATGAGGCGCCCCCAAGAGAAGAACAAATGGCTGGAGGGCTGTAATCAGATTAAAACAATGGAGAGGCTTACTGCCAACCTAAACCTAAGGCTTGAACAATTTAAGTCTCGCTGGTTTCCCTTTTTTGAATTTTGGGGAGTAAGAGAGGGGGTTGACACTTTAGAAGTCTTGGCCAGAGAAGCTCTGGATTGAGAGCTGGGGGGGAATTCAGGTATGGTGCCCCCTCGCCAGGGAGGCTATGGAATGGGATAGATGGGCAAGGATGTGGTTCCTGAGGATCAGCATACTCACCACCTAACGCGGGGGTAGGGTACGAGTAGGGTGTTATCACTGGTTGACTGTTTCTTCCCTTACCCTTTTTTTTTTTCCCCTCCCCTCTTGCCCCTTTTGTCTCATTTCTACACTCTGGGTCCACATATTGAGGATCAAAGGAACAATGTTGGGGGTGTTGAGTTACAATACAGACAGAAGGGTAAATTTTGGTGAGAAACCAGCTTAGACTCCTCTATTAGCTAAATGGAGCAATAGGATAAAATTCGAGGTTAATGACACAAATGAGTTTAAGACTCCTATGTGGTAAATTAAATTTGTTCAGGAGTGACTTCTGTCTGAGAGAATGTATTGATCTTCCTTTTCCCTTTTAACCTGCTCTTTTTATTCTGTAACCTGTTTTTACTGAAAAAGTGGAATAACAATAAAAATTACAATTTAAAAAAAAAGTAGCATTAAAAACCCACTTATTTACCAAGGCCTTTTTGGGCCTACAATTCCGATATATACTACTAAAGCCTCTACTAGACAGTTGCTCATAATTTAATGAATTTTATGAATATTTTAATTATGTATGAAGTTGTGAATATGTGTCTATGTGTATATATCATCTTATATTTTAAATTGTAAGGGTGCCCTGAACTCTGGAAGGGCGCTTTTTAAAAATAAAGTGATGATGATGATGGACCCCAGGCCTTGTGTACACCTTCCCTCCCTTCCCCTTCCCCTTCACCAATGTGGCGGTCAAGGCGTAGATAATCCAGATAGCACCAGACTGTCTCAGACAGTGCTGGTACTATAGATTTCCTCAGCCTCAGCATCATGCCTTCATAGCGGTTGCCTCTTTGCCCAGACCTGCTGACCAGACAAGAGGGTCAGGTCTTGTATCTGGACCTTCAATCCCTGCACCTCTCAGAGTGCACCTGGCAGCCATCTCTGCATTCCAGGTGTGGACTGGCATGCCAACAGCGGCCAAGGAGAAGGTAGTTCGGCACTTTTTAAAAGCTTGGACCACCTGCCCCTCCGGTACATGAACCGCCACCACCTTGGGACCTACTGCTGGTGCTGGCTGTGCTCATGAACAAGTCATTTGAGCCTATGCACAGGTGTGAAATGTTTCACCTGTTGTGGACGATGGCCTTCTTAGTGACTAATACATCAGTCAGAAGGAACAGTGAGCTCCAGGCATTCTTGGTGTAGTCTCCTTACCTGGTCTTCCACAAGAAGGTCGTCCCTCACTTCATCCAAAGTTCCTCCCAAAGATAGTAGCGGAGTTAAACCTTAGCCAGGTGATCAAGCTTCTGGTATATCTATAATTTATTTATTTTTTAATAGCTTTTTTTCCTGTCTGGCTGGCTCAGGCAGACTCTCAACCCTGTTGCCGCCTCCTCTCACCCGGCAACTCGTCTCTCCCGCATCTCAGGCCTCAGAATCCTCCATAGCCTATCTCGGCAACAGCCCCCAACATTCCTTTTCTTCCTGCCATCAAGTGCGCTTCAGTAATGATGTCACTCACCCACCAGAAGTCAGATCTTCACGTCTATACGATAACAACAGTGTTTCGTTCGTTCAGTATTCATTTTCTGTTTCTTATTTTCTTTAGTTTTACAAAATCTTCAGCCCTATCCAACAACAGAGTCGACAATGGGCAGTGGACGGTAGGGAGTCTCCTGTGGAAGGATGCTCTGGCAGCTGGGCTGAGTCCAGTCCGCCGCCCTCTTCGGGGTGGGGCGACCATGGGCAGTCTGGTGTTTTGGAGGGGGGAGAGAATGACGACAGTCCTCCCATAAACATAAAAAGAAGTGGGCCTGTTCCTGACCCAGGTCAGGGACCTCGCGCTGCTCGACCTTGGGTTCTTCCTCTTCCCATCAGAAGGGGAAGAAACAGTACCACTGGAGGTCACCCTCTGGTATGTTGGCCAAGAGACCTTCTAGGTCCATGAGCAGGAAGACTTTTCTGGCACTGTCATTTTCTCCGATGGCTTCTGCTTGCGGTCGTTCAAGGTCTCTGGCCCAGAGACCCTCTCTGTCCTCTGGCAGGATTTGGGAGGGGGGGGCAGTTTCTTCACTGGGCAGCTCTTATGCTCGATAAAAGCTGTCCGGTGGTGAAACTGCCCCCCGGAGGTCGGGTACAACATCTTGCTCGTTTGCCCCTTCCTGCGGACCCGGGCCTTCAGACCAGATGGAGCATTTGGCTCCACCAACAAATTCTTCTCCCTTGACAGTGACCACACAGCCAACGCCCATTCCATGTGCCGCTCTCACTCACTCTGTCTCTTCACAGGGGTTGGCACCAGTACCATCTCCAGTCACTTCAGTGCCGGCTGGACCTTTGGGGTTTGGTTTGGGCCTGGTTTTGGACTCGGACTGTTCTAGGCATGTTCCGGCACTGCATCTGGGCCTTTCTCTGGCTTCTTCTGACCTGGGCACCTGGATGATGCTGCCTCCCATGCCGGTTCCTTTGGAGAGGGCTCCGGTGCTGGCTTTGGCAGGGCTGGCGCCAGTCCCGGTGCTGGCCCCCCTTCTGGTGCCGATGTTGCCTGTCTATCTGACACCATGGCCTGGAGGAGGTTTAAGGTCCACTCCTATTCCAGCTCCTTCTTCCGAGGGGGATTTGGAGCGGGACAAGTCTGACCCAACCTCAGTCTTTCTGAGGGCAGTGATGACACTTTTTACAGCCTGGAAGACAAAACTCCAGTTTCTAATTTTGTTCATCAGGAAGCTCTTTCCTTTTGAACCTTACTGAGGAATATGTAGGCTACTTTAGCTCTCTAGACTTCTGCCATGTAAACAGCTGCGTCTTGTGTGGCTCTGTGTCCCAAACATACCAGTTAGCCTCACACCTCCGGCCTTTGACACTCTTTCTAAGGCGGTGTGGGCTAGGCTGACCACTATTCCTCCCATCTGTAAGCAACAGGTCATAAGTATTCTCCTAAGGATAGGTCAATTTTGGCTTCCCAGCCTACTGCAGATAACACTGTCATCCTTGCGGAAAATGACAAGGCTGTCCTTCCTCTAGAGGTTACGGCGCACCCTATTAATAAGGAATCCTGCAAGACTGACAATATGGATAAGAGAGCTTTTGCAGCAGCCACTTCGGGCATGCGAATAGCCAGTTATCAAGGTCATTTTCCCCAGTCTCTGGCGGAATCACTACCAGAGTCGGATACTAAGCAGACACTTCTTCAGATTGTAACCCATGGTATAGATTCCAAAAGTCATCAACTAAAGGCAGCTATGGATGCATTTGACACTGCTTCTTATGCTGCTGTTGCTGGAATCTGCATAAGGAGACATTTCTGGCTAAGGACCTCAGGATTTTCCTCTGATGACCAACAACAGGTTATGAATGTCCCTTTCTATGGCACGTACCTGTTCGGTCAACACGTAGAGCGGTCTCTTGAGGCCTCTCAGAAGACTAGAACAGCTATCAAGTCTTCTAGACTGGCCACCTCACACCCTCAGAGAGAAGAGGTTGTCAGATTTTCATAACAGGCAGCCCTTTCGCGGGAGCGGCTGAGGAGCTCCAGCCAAGCACCAACCTCCTCAGCTGCAAAAGAAAATGCAGCAAAAGGCATAGGCCCCAAAAGCGCCCAGTGCCACCCTCTGAGTCTTTGGCCTCAACTCTGCCTCAACTGCCTGCTATGTCATACTAGTGAACGCGGAACGGTGATCGCTATTATGGCAAGTGTACATCTCTGAAAAGCAAATCGGCGATATACACTTACCGGTGAACCAACATGCAGCATTCTAAAGTGCTTCTGAGGGTGGGGGGGCTGCGCCCTCCGCACCCCCTTTACTAAGGATTCCTAACCCAGGGACGTGCATGCTGTGGGAGGGGGTACAAATTTTTGGGGAGAAGATTAAGTCCAGAGCCGCAGGCAGCATCAAAATTTACACCTTCTCATCCTCAGCCCCGAACTCGGTATCTGCTATACCGCAGCCAGCCTCCCTCACCACCACACCACATGGCTGGCTCAGCGCCAGCAGGCGCAGTCCCTCCCAATAACCCTCTTCCCTTCCCCTCACCAATCCCCTATTCCAGTCGCCTTCCTCTACTGTCATGTTACACCGAGTCGCTACCCTTGCAGGTAGCCCTTCACAATAGTACCGAATATGGAGTTGCCATTTTGACAGGTACCCATATTCAGTTGCTATGATCACTGGATACCGCCTGAGGCAGATCTCTCCTCTCCAGTGGAGGTCCTCTATCTCATTTTTACAATTAATGGAACTCCATCACCACAGACAAATGGGTCCTGAGAATCATTCGGGACAGGTACTTACTTATCTTTTCAGAAATCCCGCTGAATTGTCCACCCAAGAGGTAGCCCTCCTTACTGGCTGCCAAGTCAGACCTTCTTACTTAAGACACTGTGGGCCTGCTGAGAAACAGGGCAGTGGAAGTAGTACCTCAAGCAGAACGCAACATAGGCTTCTACTCCCATTACTTTCTAGTTCTGAAAAAGGGGGCATGTGCCCCATCCAGGACCTCAGAAAATTAAACAAGTTTCTGTACCGCGAGAAGTTCAAGATGGTCTCCCTTGGGACCCTTCTTCCACTTCTCAAACCCCAGGACTGGTTGGCATCCCTGGACATGCAGGACGCTTACCAGCATATTCTGGTACACTCAAGCCACCACAAGTTCCTTCAATTTGTGGCCTTGGGTCAGCACTATTAAGTCAAGAGTCCTGCCCTTTGAGCTATCCTCGGCACCCCAAGTCTTCACAAAGTGCTTCACAGTTCTCGCAGCGTGCTTTCGAAATCTCGGACTCCAGGTATTTCCATACCTGGATGACAGACTCCACGCAAATCCATCCAGAGAAGATACGGAGGAGGCAGTAAACATAGCAGCTCAGTTCCTAACCTCCATGGGGGTCCTACTAAATGCCAGGAATCACAGCTTCAACCCTTGCAGCAACTCCTCTTCATAGAAGCCCTGTTGGGTTCTACCAAGGCAAAAGCCTTCCTCCCAGAAGACAGAAGGAAGGCCATTCTTGAAATGGCACATTTCATCATGGAGAACAGCTCACTCTATGCAATGAATGCTAGGCCTCATGGCCGCTTCAGTCTTCACAGTACCTCTAGCACAACTGCACCTGAGGATCATTCGGTGGATTCTCAGTACTCAGTGTTCACCGGCCATGCATCTTCAGTCTTACCCCCCTCAGTGACAGAACCACTGTGTCAGTCACTAGTATGGTGGAGGCGGGAGGACATCCTTCTTAGAGATCTCGGATAACTCCCACCACAGATGCGTCTCTCCTGGGGTGAGGTGATAACTGTCAAGGACATCACACCCAGGGAGTATGGACTCAGATGGAGTCACATCTCCACATCAATGTCCTTTATGAACGCCCAAGCCTTGGTAGACTTGGTCAGTCACAAGGTGATCCTTCTGCAGACAGACAACAAGTCAGTGAGGTACTACATCAACAAGCAAGGCAGGGCACACTCCTACCTGCTTTGCAGAGAAGCAGTGAGGGTATGGGAGTGTTGTCTGAAGCAGAATGTTCTGATTCTGGCAGTATACCTGCCAGGAGCGCAGAACAATCTGGCAGACCAACTCAGTCGGAAAGAAGCAGATCCTCAGGAGTGGTCATTAACACCAGATATCATACAGTTGCTCTTCAATGAGTGGGGAACTCCAAACCTAGACTTTTTTGCATCCCCACTCACCGCAAAACTGTCTCAATTCTGCTCCAGAAATTCAGGACCTGGCATTTTTTTTGTCAGGATGCATTCAGACTGCGGTGGACAAGTCACTTTCTGTACACACTTCCTCCTGTTCCACTAGTTCACAGGGTGCTGCTCAGGCTAGAGACCTATGGGGGAGAAATAATTCTGATTTCCCTGTTATGGCAATAGCAAATCTGGTTTCCACTGATCAATAAGTTATCTGTGGTCCCTCTGAAGCCTCTACCCCTGCGGACAGACCTGCTGACACAGGGGTCCCTGGTCCATCCGCTCCCTTCATCTTCATGCTTAGCTCCTGAAGAGAGAGAGGTGGGCAGGTTTAGAGCCTCTAAGAGGGTCTCAAAGATCCTCCTGGCTGCATGCAAGCCTTCTACTCAGAAGACATACACCGCCAAATGGAAAAATTTCTCTAAATGGTGTGCCAAATCTCATTTGGTCCCATTCCAATGTCTGCCGGACAAAGTCTTGGAGTACTTGTTAGATCTTTCCGATGCAAGACTACAGTACTCCTCTGTAAAGGTTCCCACCCTTGTGCTTTTTCAGCCCATCAAGAGCCGGTCCAGAACCTTACACTGGCTCAACTACCTCTCTTCAAGAGGTTCCAAAATGGCATTCTACAAACAAGGCCCCCAGTTAGGAAGCCTAGCGCTCCCTGGAATATCAACCTTGTATTGGACATGCTCATTCTCAAGCCCTTTGAACCTCTGGCTATGTGTGATCTCAAGTTTCTAACTTGGAAAGCAGCTTTCCTGGTGGCGGTCACCTCAGCCTGAAGGGTCTCTGAAATACATGCTTTGGTAACAGACCCTCCATATATGATGTTTTACAGAGAGAAGGCGGTTCTCCATACAAACCCCAAGTTCTTGCCCAAAGTGGTTTTGGATTTCCATTTCAACCAGCCCTTGGTGTTGCTCAAGTACTTTCCTAACTTCCAGAACAACAGGGAAAACACTCTCCACTCCCTTGATGCAAACAGAGCCTTCAGGTTCTACATCGATAGAACCAAAGACATCCATCATTCCAAGCAACTCTTTTGTTTCCTTCAATGCTAACTGGCTGGGCCAGCCAGTTACGATTAAATGCATCTCCACTTAGATAGTGGCTTGTTTTCGACACTGTTACTCCATGGCTCAGGCCAAACTGGAAGGCCAAGTTCGTGCCCACTCTGCTGGAGCAGCTGCAACATCCTTGGCAGAAATCTGCTCTATCCCAATTTCTGACATTTGCAAAGCAACAACTTGGAGCACTGTGCATACTTTCGTTAAGCTCTATGCCCTGCCAGTCAGCACACCTCTTTCGACAGGACAATCTTTAATTTACTTCTGTCCTGAGTAAGCTCCGTCTCCTACCACCCTGGTCAGGGGAATTTTGTCTGAGCTTGGTACTCTACCCAGCAGTGTAAAAAAATGAAGACTACGTCCAGGAGTTTATGAACATTACATACTCACCGTCATTTCTGATCTTCTTAGACAGTCTTCATACCATTTATTCACATGCCCTCCCGCCATCCCCGAGCTTAATCTCTCTGTATCCTAGTCTTCACCTCTCTTGTTTCGGTTTGGGCTGCAAAGACACTGTTGTTATTGTTAACCTTCTTATAAGGTCCAAAGGGCTATTTTATGCCCTTATTAGGTTTAGTATTTGCTTACTTAAGTTACGCTGCACCTCCTCAATAAAAAAAGGTACTGAGGTGGTTGAGGGCCATTGCTGAGATAGGTTATGCAGTGCAAGGCTAGCCCTCGTGGTGCCATGCATGTGCGCAGCCTACGTCAGCCCCCTGAATATTTCTGCCTCCCACAGAGTCCTAGTGCCTCCAGCCGAGAACCCAGCAGTGTGAATATATGGTGAAGACTGGCCAAGAAGATAAAGAATTACAGTGAGTATGTAATTTACATTTATGTACTCACCTAATTCTAGAAGTAGGATACAGTTCACATGCACACAACCCACCCAGCTTGCCTAGGCACACTGATCCCTTCTACCAGCATGCAAAGATATGATATAATGGGGTGAAGCCAGAGAATATGCCACCCATTTGGTCAGAGAAGCTTATTTTAAAGATGTCTGACTGATACCAGTGTTCCAGTCAGAGTGTGGAGTCATACTGTATATCACTCCTAGAACCACGGTTACAAGTGAGTAACCTAAAAGAATAAACATGAAGTACAAAAAGAAAAAAAAAAAGAGGTGACCAGCACAGTAGAGGATGTAATCCTATGATTTTACAAGGCCTTGGTCAAGCCCCGCCTGCTCGGAGCAAGGTGTGCAGATCTTCCAAGAATCAATATTCTCCATAAGATTCCCACTTATGGGTCTTAGCCTGAGGCACCATCACCCTGCGGGGGCCAGAACTTGTGTGGTGGCTGCTGGCAATAAGCACCATCACTGGAGTGTGCCTGCTTAGATCTTTTTTCCCCACCATCAAAAGTGTGCAGTGTCTTCAGTAGTCTCCTTTGGGGCCAGAACTTCAAGTCTATATGATGACAGCATCTCTGTTCAGTTCTTTGGTTTTGTTTGCTATATACTTAGACTTTGTTGTTTTTGTGTCAGATTAGTTAAAAAAAAAAAAAGTTTCCTCACAGCCTTACATCCCAAAATCAGATAACGCCATGCATGGTAGGGAGTCCAAAGCAGCAGGTTGCTTTGGCAAAGAGGTTGTGTCTGACCACCTCTACTCTCTTGAGTGACTGTTGAAGTACCAGGCAGTCTTTCACACAGGAGGAAGGGCAGCCCTCTCAGAGTTGCCAACAACAAAAAATGGTCCAAATATTGCTAACACTCCGCACTGGGCCCTGGTCATGCAGAGACTTTCAACACCTGCAGACTTAGAATCTCATCCTCATCCCAGTCAATGGATTTTCTAAAACCTGGAGGCCCTATGTCTCTGTTCCAAAGTCTCCTCTGTCCACAAGGGAGCCCTATGGTGAGCAGTTTGTTAAATGGGCAGCTCATATGGAGCAATGGTTTCAAGGTCTAAGTGTGATGACACAGAGGGTGGTGCCAGTTCCAATGCCTCCCTTGCCACTGGGGCCTAGGCCGGTGCTGCCTTCCCCTCCGTCACACTTAGGTATCCCAACTTTGGTGCCAAGACCTTCAGTGTTGTCGCTCCCTAGGTTGTGGTGCTGATCCCACCTTTTGTGCCACAGCCAGACTTCTGCAAGGGTCGCCTGTGACAATGGTGCCACATACAGTGCCACACTCAGTGCTGAGGCTGGATCCTTCAGGGTCAGTGCTGGTGCTGCCCACAACACCAAGGCCAACACAGCGTATACGGCTGAACCCTCTTCAAGTGCCTTCTTATTCAGGCCCCAATGAAGAATTGGATCTAGATTTAATCATCACTGGAAATTACTCTATTGATGATGGAAAGAATCCTTCAGAACTGGAGGAATTGGGGTGCATGGGATAGAACTGCACCCTGCTAAAGTGATTATAGCTGTACAGCTTTAACGAAGAATTATTTTCTGTTTCGAGGCACGTACCCAACCATCTTCCCAGCTCCTTCAAGGGCAGGACCAGGTACTATATATATTATTGTTTAAAACGTAGGTGAGAGTGGTATCCTAATATTTAGCTCTACCTGATCCGTATTCTAAGTTGCATTGTAGGATCTCTGTATTCTGTGCGATGGGGGTTGTATTTGTGTACTTCCATATGTAAAGCTGTAATAAAAGAAAGTAAAAAAAAAAAAAAAGTAGTGGATTTGGCAGGAGGGATTTTGTGCTGCTGAGGGTTGGATGGTGTGACACGCTACTACGTGGGTTGGTTGGGGGGTTGGCAATGATGCCAGATTACTGATTACACGCATATGTGTGTGTGTAGGGCATGTACCGTATATACCAAGCAAGACAATGAGGCACAGTGAAAATCATCAGGTATGTTTTTTTGTCACAAGACTAGACCTCACTTGTGTCATGTCAGGGATTAAGTCTTACTTGTGAAATAGTGAACAGGAAACCATGCACAGTATAGCTGTGTTTCCAACAAGGAGCGCCCTGACAACAGAGTGGCCTCGAGAGTGACGCTTGAGAGGCCCTCTGTCATCATGGTAACCTCGAGGTGGAAACGCAGCCTTGTTATGCATGGTTTCCCATACACTTTTCTGTATAGTGTGTGGGTCACCATCAGCCTGTTATGAGAAAGAAAATACACAGTGACATTGTTTCACTGCACAGCCATTACAACTGAACCATGCTTATGCTCCCCCCACCACCACCAAGCCCAACAGTCCGCCAGTCTGCTTGCCTCCGCCAACCCGCCTGCCTCTGCGATAGTGTTATAGGCTCCAGTACTGGTGAGCTCAGTCATTTCTCAGCCCCTCCCTGTCATCTCCCCGACACTTTTTTCTTTAAAATGTGGTTTGATTTAAAGTGCCAGTCAATAACTACACCTCGCACTGTGAATGGTACACCATGCTGTTTCGATCACGGCTGAACTGCTAACTTGACCGCAAGCAGGTGAAGTGCAGCCAAATGGTTAATTCACTAATGAGCGGGTGAAGCACTGCTAAGAAACTGAATTGATGCTATGATCCTGTGATTTACCTACTAAATCTTTTTTTTTTTTTTTTCCCCGTGTTCCTATATGCTGATAAAACTCCCGTTTCCAGTCCCAAGATTCACCCTCAAAATGCCTGCTAGGTCCTATAATCTACATATTACTCCTGATGTGCCCATTGCCTTCTGTCTCACAGATTAAAAGTTTTAATGTGCCGTGTACATATGTATATTGTTATATATTAGCATTTATGTCATTGTATTACTGTTTATGTTATCCCTGTCATTGTATTACTGTTTATGCTACCCTTGTCAATGTAATAACACTTGCACTTCTTGACCACTCAGGTCCATCTTGTAAATGAGCTATGCTCAATGATGTTCGCCTGATTAAATAAAGATTTTGATTGATTGATTGAAATCACAATGAGATGCCATTCTGCTGCAGTAGGTACAGCACTATTGCAATACAACTTTTCTGACGCTACTGAGTTCTATGCTGAATTAGCATACCCCATACACTATAATTTGACATTTTCATTAACCCTGTGTATCTCTATAGACAGTCTCACATAAGTACACACAGACTGGGCTAGATATTCTAAA